>OW204012.1:0-2500000 GCA_934047225.1 Ypsolopha sequella | reverse complement strand
TTCTGGTAATTGTTTAAAACATTATTGCACATTATTTTCAGAATGGACTGAAACAATCTGTCAAATGTGTTACCACATTCACATTTCTCTACCAAATAGATAGTGATAAAGTCTGACTCTAGGCTTGCTTTTGTTAATTTATACAAAACAGCCTTGTGGTCGCCTTTTTTTAGAAATTTGCTTTCTAGAATTTTGTTATTTATTATATACTCAAAAATACTACACATGTGGTAGAACATAATACATACAGAAGCAGTAGGTACAATTAAACCACCCCTCTGCAAGTAATTGAAATATTGTGAATCTGTTTCAGTACCTTTTGATTCAACAACATATTTTTCACATAAGCGACAGCATAATTTATTTTTTACACTGTGATCTACATAGCCACACACATACAGCTTTGCGTCTTCATCAATTTCCATAATTTCAAGGTAGTTACTCTCCGTTATTATAAACATGAACCCTGTGATATCAACATTATCAGCATTAGCCACTTCGCAAGAACTAGCTGATAGTTCTTTCAACATACTTTTGCATTCCTTTGATTTCAGGATATGCTGAATACGAATCTTTTTTTCAGACTCAATTATCTGATTATATGATATATTATAATTGCACCCAGACAGAGACCTATAACGATCAAATCGTTGTTCTAAGCAATCTGTTTGAAACTTGCCTATTAATATGTATTTCATATTAAGTTTTTTAATGGATCATGTATAATAAGGCAAATAACTTTCATACTCCTTTTGATTGCAGAAAATGTGTCCCTAGTAAAACCAACCCTTTCATTCATTTCTTCCCATTTCTGAAGCCAATTTACAAACTCTTCCAAAAATTTAACTTTGAAATCACTTATGTTCTCAATTGGACAACTCCAGATATTCCGTTTAATTTTACCTTTCAATGGATTTTTGCAATTCACTGTATCCCACCATTGCCTAATTATTTCCAGAAAATCTGCAGTACTACTATATTTTTCTGAAAACTTTAGCGCTGCTATTGTAGAATGGTGGAAAGTATTATCTACACATAAAACATTTTGTCTTTCCAACGAATTTGGATACATAGTTTTGTTATTTAATTTATAAGCCTTTTTGACAATGTTAAGTTTTTCTTGTTCATACAGTTCCCTTAAATGTTGAAAACAAGCAGTTTTTCTTTCATTTGAGTGAAAATCGGGGTAAATAAAAGTTTTCATTTCATCTTTTAAATTCAGCCAGTTATTTCTAATGTTTTTAAATATATGAACAAAATCAAATAGCAGATAAATTTTATGATCTTCATATTGTGGGTTTGGCATACTGAATTCATCGGAAAGCAAACTGAAGAGGTTTTGGTTCACGCGGTTGTTGTCAGTAATAACACATAATATTTGGAATCCTAGCCCCTGAACAAATGTTATTACTTCTAACACAACTTCTTTCAAATCTTTACCAGTTAATGCCTTTACTGGCAATAGTTTCACTATTTCCGTGAAATGACCGAAAGCTGAAGAGATCATGAATGTTTGTACCGTTGTGGCCATGCAGTTTGCATTATTATGAGCATATCCAGATATGTTAGATGATTTGAAGTTGAGCCCGCTTTTAATATATATTTCATCTATAAGTAAATTTACGTATTTTTCTCTATCAGTCAATGTCTTTACCATATGGGTCAAATAATGTTCAGTCGGATTACAAGATCCAGGTGAAATGGTCAGCGAGGAAGAGATACGTTGTAAATATCGCTTTGTTGGCAAACATACATAATTTTGAAGTAAATTATATGATGAACTAGACTGGCAATACATAACAAAAGCAAATAAGATGGTAATCATGCTGTATTGACGCTTTTTGTTAACCATATTGGAAAGCTGATCTTTTATGATAATCAGTTTAGACTCACAAGTATTGTCTTCAACGCTATCGACGTTCATTGAAATGGTCAAGAATATTTTCCAGCTGAGACCATCGTGTCAGTTTCTGATCTTGGGGTAGGACCCAACTTAGGTCATTCGGAGAGAGTTCATTTTCACCCACAAATACCTTAATTTTTAAAGTATCATCCACAAGAACACTACACATTACACACAGCCTGTCATCCTCACTATTTGCACAATCTAACACATATAAACGCATGTGATCTGATGATCGGTCAAACTTCCACTTTTGTGACATAACGGAATTAATTTTCAGTACAAGATCGTCATAGTTTTTGATCATATCACTGTTCAGAAAAGCGTTGGTAGCATCCTCTTGCCTTTGTTGTTCCTTACGGTGCCGGTCTTCAGGGTTGGTTCTTGATTTTGGTGCAGATATGGAAAGATAACTCGGTAAGTTTGGAAATACGCATGGTGTTGCACCCTCCATTAACTTAGGCCTCTTCAACATCTGCTGTAAGACATTTCCATCTTTATCAACCACTCGCTCGGTCCTAATAATGTCGGTGGGCACAAAATGTTTTGCACAAACTACGGCACTGGAACTAGGCGTCCAATCCTTTCGTGGAATAGCTCTTAACCAAGACTGACGAATACTTTCATCATTTGGAAACGAAAAGGTGGATACCAGTCCTTCTTTTTTCTGACTGTTGTAGTTAATTGCGCACCCTGGAACGCAACAACGCCGCGGCATCTGAAATATAACCTCAAATTAGTACCCAAGGAAATAATACTGTAAATTACACAAATAAACAAACGTTAACTATATTTCCACTTACTTTTACGTGTATTTGTAGATATGCAATCGCAATACTGTTTAAACTTCGAGAATTTCACTAAACAAAACTTACAGAACGAGTGAAGACATAAATTGACGTTTTATTTGTTTATGAAAGTGGGAGCGAAGAGCGGAGAATGTTAGTGCCGGCCGGACCAGATACTATGTTGCCATACTTCTCTGTTCATGGCTTGTAAATGGAGACGGCTATGCGTGATTCATACAAAACGGTCTTTTCACCACGTTCCGAATGACGACATAATCGATTTTATCGCGTCAACGGCCATTCCGAGTCAGTGTTAGCGCGATAACGATAGCCCTAGCTACAATGGCCACTATGACGTCATAGATTGAATGATGCCATGTTGTGCTATCATCGTCCATGCTTTAGAGCGTTTGCATTGTGGGCGATCTATGAAAAGTGACAGTCGGCTGGTGGCAATTTTAAAACAATTTATTCGGAGCATAAGAGTTTATTATTAAACCATAATTCAAAGATTGAAGTTAGAGGAAATCACTTCTTAGACCTAGTGAAGTGGTATATCTTTTGTATTCACGTAACCTTTGAAGTGTCAACGTCCATGTCACGTTCAAATGCGTTCCGAATGGATCATAAGTTTGAGCAGTGATGGACGCCATTGTCCATTTGGACCGACTTGATGGGCGTGAGATGTTTGATGGCAGTGTTGGCACTATTAGCGTCATGCGGAACGCGTGGCTTAATAATTCCTCTAACACCGCGTTCCGCATGACGCTAATAGTGCCAACAGAACACTACCGTCAAACTTATGGAAAATGAAAAACTTAAAGAATCATGCTTTTGACAGGAGCAATATATTCCCGGCGATTTTCGCAGAGCAAAATATTGGTCGTGTCAGTAGAAAAAGTTGCTCGGGTTTGATCGTTCCAAAACGATCTCATTTATGGATTTGTAACCAGCATTGAGCTGACAGATAGTAATATCTTCTACTTCATCGGACAACCTAAGGTGTTTCGGAACGCTACCTTAATAGCTATAAATTAGAGAAGAAAACGATACAAGTGCTGCCATCTGTAAATTGGTCAGACAGCATGGCTTTCCAATTTTCGGCTGGTATGATACTGTCACCCCCTGGTAGACAGACAGACAGAGGATTAGGGGGGGACAGTTTGTGATATTTTTACATGCTCTGTGGTTTGTGAAATGTCATGACAACACTGACAGTGACACTTCTATTTAGTTTTTAGTTAAAGTTTATTGATTTCATTCAATTACTAAGAAATCTAAAAGAAAGATTGCTCTAATAAATTGTTCTTGAAGTACCTAAGCCTGGTGCGAGCACGATGGAAGTTGCTCAGACAGTGGATGCTAACGTTATAACGAGTAAGTGCCCATTGTAGCCGATTCATTTAGAGTTCGTATCGTATAGGTAGTCAAAACTTTTCTTTGTGGTGGTGTGGGGTCTTGAGATAGATAATATAAAAGCGTTGCAAAACTTAAACTCAGGGACGGCAATAAGGCTTGCTCTGATCACGTTGGTTCATAAAAATCGTCGGTGAAAAGGGTTTTAACTAGTGTTAAATATTCTTTTTACAGTCCACACTCGGAAACTACTACGACACCCTCTCGTGATTCTTGGATAAAGGCTTTTGCGGATAGTCTGGCCTCCCTTATCCTCCATCCCCTTCCCCGTCTTCTCCCTCCCTGTTATTCCCTGTTAATCTAGTCTCAACACTTTGGAATTTTATTTTATAAAGATTTAATGAATTCCCTTTCTGTTTTATTGAACTTCAACGAGCTTAAACGGCCTTACTGATTTCACTCCTGGTATGAATAGTATCTCTGATTCAATTGAATTGTTTTTTGTGGTGTCACCCCAGTGGAATGGCATTCTCAGATTATTCTTCATATTTTAAAACCAGGCAAGGATCCTTCTGATCCTTCTTCCCACCAACCAATAGCACATTCTTGTTGTTTGTCTAAGATTTTAGAGTACTTGATTACGAGCGGTTTCGCAGCTGGATTGTAAAAAACCTGCCTTTTTCTAATTAATCGAAACAGAACACTTGGATTCAAAATTCACTCAATAGTTATTCAACAAAACCTTATTACCTAGGTATTGAGTATGATGCCAACGCAAAGCTAATTACATGCATAGACGTGTATGTATGACGATCTTGCCAGAATTTTGTAATTGGCATTCGAACAACATCATCCAAGATCGTCGTAGATCGTCTATGTTTGCGTGCGCCTGTTTTTGCTAGTTATGCGGTGTAAACCTTCCGTAAGTGGTTATTTTGTGGTGTGAGTCCCCGCGGCAGGTGCCAGCGCCGCGCCGGGCTTCCTCTCAACGCAGCGGACGGCCTCAGGCCATGCTGAAATCCCATTAAGTCATATAAATTATCTAATACGTATGTTTCTCCTTAGCATTATGATTATGAGTAAGTATATTCCATAAAACGACTTTTTTCTTTACAGTAATAAAACAAGAAAATATGGATTCTGAACAAACATTCCCTGATGACGTCACAACAGAAGGAAATGAATATAAAGAGATACAGATTGAGATAAAGGAAGACCCAGAGATCAAATATTCTGTGAGTATGAATCTCCGTAGATCAAACACTTTAGTTTAGACAATACATTATTGAGTCGTACTTTGTAGAGTTTGGCCTTGCAAGCTTGGATCTACATGAGATCTGATAACTTTTTAACATGGACGCGTTATGTTATTAACTACCTGAAATGTTTTCGTGGGACATCATTTTTATATACAGACCTGCACTCCCTTTCTGCAGGGGGGTTGGAGGATGAAAGTTATAACAGATTTGAATTTTTTATACCATATTTCAGCTTTCTAGGATTGTTGGAAGTTTGAAATATAAATTGTTATACCACCCTTTATGAGGGGTTGCAGTGTGAAAGCTGCATTTTTTAAATTTTTTTGTTGTCTCTGTGCTAATTCTAACCTGCACTATATCCCGGTCACATTATCTCGAGACCTGGCGTCGATGACATCACGTCGCGTCGGCGCTCAGATACAGAGCGCGGGGAGGCGAAAGGAGAACGGGGGCGGGTGGTTCGCATTCCAGCGAGGTCTCGAGATAATGTGACCGGGTTGTACATACCACTCACTCAAGTCGCTTTAGAAAAAAATTAAAAAATCATTTCAAAATGCATCATTTTCAATGTGAAAGTTTTTCGAGTGATAAGTATCCGTTTAGGGAACTGGTTTTAACATCGCAAAGATATAGTATGTAAACTCCGGCCGTTCATTCGAGAGAATGGTGACGTTTGCAAATGTCAGGGGATAAAACCTTTTCTTTCTCGGTGAAAGAAAGTTTCTTGAAAACTTTCAAGGTTGCGGGTCCATTTTATGTCTTAGTGCCAGTCAACCAAATAAAATGTAAATTTCGATAAAAAAACTACCTACTAAAATAACGAAAATTTAAAAAATAATTACAAATCAAATAATTGAATACACAAACACGGGTCGCATATATATAACCTTCGAGGACAAAGATAGAAGCCGAATGAAGTTATTTGTTTAATCAATAAAATGTGTCAAGTTATTTCTGTCAAATCAGCAATCATAATGCCTGCAGTATGAATCCTCGACTTTTTGAATCGACATTTCAGAAAAAGGTTTATAATATCTGCGGTGTAAGGCAGTGTTGTCGTATTATAAAACTGATATACCTTACCAAATAATAAGATCGTATGTATTCTTGGCTTCAGTTAGGAAACTATATATAACCTATACAGTACTAAAACAACACAAAAACTTGCCTTTTGTCGCTAACATAACAATGAGTAGAAGGAAAAAAAATGATGTGACGGTGCCAAAAACAAACACGACCTCTGCTAAAAGACAGTACGAAAGACGTGCGGCTCATCTGTACAATTTACTTAACAAAGAAATAGATATATATCCCAAAACATTTCACGATTGTAAGAAATTTGTTACTTTATGGTTGGAAACAAAATCTTATGATGAAGTAGAAGATATATTGGAAAGTTAATGACTGTAATACTTACACAAATACTCTTACACATACCCTTACGACCCCTTATTCACATGAACACACACACACACTCACTTACACACACCCTTCTACACCCTCTCACGCACTTCTACACACCCTCACACATCCTCCCCCACACACGAGCAGGCATAAACTAAATTAAATTAAACTAAATAAAACTCAATGCTTAAATTTAAATTAAACTCAATTTCACCTACTTATTTGTATATTGTATATCTTTTGTTATTCTTTCTTGTTGTAGTTTTAAGTGTTATAATGTTATATTTATGTATACTAAGTGCTTTAAAGAAGAGCGGTGCCTCCTGACACAGGCCTTTTAAAGCTTAAAGGGAGACACCAGCCCCTACCATATAATGTAATCATATTTAATGAAATAAACGTATTTATATTTGTATTGTATTCTATTCCAGGGTTTTTATTTATAAAAAAAGTTTAAATAATCATGATTTGGATTTATTTCGTCCCATTTGTGTACCGTTGATATTTTTTTAACGTGCCTTTATTTATTATTGTCGTGAAGAAGCTCTTGTTGACTTGTAGTATTTTTTCGAGATATCGCCACACTCCATCTGTCATCATTCTCTCGAATTAACGGCAGCAGTTTAGTTGAATCAATAAAGGACATCATTCAGCGTTCATACATTTTTGGGCTAAATCTGAAAGTGCCGGCCAAAAAATTATAATGTTATATTTCGATAAAATGTGTCATTATATTCATTTTTTGCTATGGTACCTAAGTTGTAGGGTCATTCTCTACTTAGTTAGATGATTTCGAAAATTATTATTTTTGTATTAATTTTCGAAAAAATATCACATTATTAATGATTTGTTGTGCAGAAAAGATGTTTTGAACATATTTTACTATGAAATCAATGCACAGGGGTTATTCTCTGTACTCTTTCACCAGCTATAAATAGTCATATTCATACTTTTTCAATAAACTAACCTGAATTTCACTTATCTAACTTAATAAATAATAAATTAATTGGTTTAAATCTGAATAAAACGGTAACATGGAATAAAATATTTATTTGAAAAAAACAAAACAGTAAAAAGGTTAATATTCGTTCTGTCTGACTATTATATTTTCCAGACCCGCTGCCGGTGGAACTATGGTGGGATCATGCCGCGCAAAACCCATGTACCATATGATGGTCATAACGTGTGCACAGCATCCTAATGTACGTCTCCCAATATTGCAGCTACAGTAGTAATGAGGAATTGCTTCTCTTCCGAGTAAAGTTGGCTCAACGGCGATGTAAACGTAGTAAGTTTTGGCTTGAACGTGTCTTGACTGTATGCGACCTCTTATAAGCCAAAGGTCTCTTCCATCCAGTTCCCGAACCTCTTGAGCTGGCATGTCTCCACCAAGCTCTATGATAAACGCACCATCAGGTTGAATATGCTCCCCATAATAGCTTCGAGCCTGCTTTATTTGATAGCTGCCCAAGGCAAACAATGTCAGTTGCTCTTGCGTAAATCTGGGGAACTGGTCAAATTCCGGCGTATTGGCTGTCATCGACTGGAAATGTGCTCTCCTTCTATTGTAGTTATTAGTGATGACAAGATCTGCTAATCTATTAGGCAGAGTTATTCTTTCATTAATAATTCTTAAAAACTCATTAGCATGCACATTATTGTCGATCAGGACATGGAAGTCATTTATAAGAGCTGCAGCAATTCTAAAGTAGTCCATCATATGTCTTAGTGATCGGTTACTGTGGACTATTCTTAATAGGGGAAAATCTATTTTGAAACGTCCATTTATGACTTCGATCACCCAACGACAAATGGTCACAAGCCGAGACTTGTTGGCTTGGTCAGTGGTAAGCTGCAGTTCCCTTCGGTTCTTTGTCTCCGGCATATGCACTACGTAGCCGTAGTCTTCAAGGGACCTCACCGAGTCCCTGAATCCGCGGTCTAAAATAAATACGTCCCCCGGCCTAAAGAACCAATGAAAACCGCCTTCTTCGTTATCTACAGAGTTGTTCATAATCACCGCATCAGAAGTAGTTGCAGCATGAGGTCCAGAAACCTCTATTATATGACCATCACAGCATACATATAACATTGGTTTGAGAAGGTGACGATACTTGTGACCACTATACGATTTCCGTTGGTAGAAATAGTTAGAGCTCTTTTGATGATAGATATAAGTACCATCGCACATTGTCACAGCTTTCCTTTCATTGATTGGACTGTCTGGGTTGCCAAAAAGTCTTTCTGGGACTATCAAGTTTCGTTGGACCACTTCCTCACGGGTCATGTGGTCGAAACCAACTCGTGACGGCACATAGTCCGCCATCAATGCTTCACGACCTTTCTTCAATATTCTTTGAAAAGTTTATTCGGACATTTTGAATATTGAGGCTAGTCTTACATTGGAATCTCCGGTCCGCATTTTTGTTAATACCGCTGCGAGCATAGTTTTTTTGCATCGATTATTATTGAGGCTGGGCACATTTTCTAACAAAGAAGAGAACTGTTCTTTCGTAATACTGGTCCACGTGCGGAATTCACTTGGATTTATGTCTTCGTACTCCTCGAAGTTTAAAAACTCAGATGTGATGTGGTTTTTCGCTATGGTGAGAGTGTAAACAATCTGATTTGCAGTGAACTCTTCCATTAAGTTATTTTGCAGTGGGAGTTCATGCCAAACATTTTGTTGCAAGTGTTCTTCACAAACGCGGCCATTTTCAGGAATCATGAGGTTGTAACGACATAACATACGACAAATAATGTTTTGTGGTATGCGGAGTCTGGACATATTCTGACAATGCTCAAAAACACAATTTACAGTAGTGTTGGGAGTACGCTTGAAACCAGGTAGTGCTAATGTTGACCCTGCAGCTTGACGGTTTTCGTTATTATTTTCCTCAGCAACGTTGTCCTGGCGTACTTCCCGTAAAATTCGTTGATGTGTCCTTTCTGCCCTTTGCCAACAAGCTCGGCAAATGAAATCCGTTGGTGGCATCTAGAACAACAAAAAAATATACATATCATATTATTATCTCATAGACATAGCCACGTTATTTATTTATCAATGAAACTTAAATGCGCAGCACTGTACAAAACAAGTAAGAAAAATGGTAACTCTACTAAAACAAAGGCCAATAACGGAATCCTTTCTGTTCCTTACACATTAATATTCATACTTTAGTGTTTGTATGTACGTATAAGTATGAGCAAGTTCTTAAGAAACCAAGAATCATCTCTGCAGAATCTCTGTAGTAGACTCATATAAGAGACACGTTCTTCTTTTGTTGCAAGTTTTACGCACACGTTGAGCTGGTCAGGGCAGTCCATAGCATCCTTACATTTAGACATATAGGAATGTCATTCTGATTAAACAACAGTGTTGATCTGACTCAAAATGCAATGCAGGGTTCAAAATTAATGACGACAACATCGTTTTAACAATAAAATATAATATATCACTCTTTAGTGCAAAAATAACTGTAGGTCAATACTTACTTGATTTTCCATTAATTCTTCTAAAACAATCTGAGCAATATCGATGAATTCTTGCTCTCGAGAAACCCAGGTGTACCAGCGCCTCCCCCCAATTATTTCACGACACCTTATACACAATTGTTCGTCCATGATGTAAAAACAGTAACTGTCCCCTAACCAGAGGTCGCGTGCTTAGAGATAGCCGTCCGATGTAACATAAGTCCCATGGATAACTAAATGTTAATTAACCCTTTCTCCTTTTTTTACTTGTACTTACCACCGTTAATTGTGTGACAATTACGTGTAGATGAGGATTTAGCGTCTCGCTCCCTCCTATGGTTGCGCTTATATTTCTATCTCACCTGTAGCGAGGCTGATTGCGTCAGGTAAAAAAACCCAAACCCGATCTATAATTATCCTTGTTTACGCAGAAACGGGGTTTTAGACACTGATTTGTTTGTTACTCAAAGTAATATTTTAGTTCAATTATAAATGTGCAATACTCTAGAGACTTATTATAGTATTACATACTCGTGATTATGTTTTTCTACACTAAAAACAATCCATTTTATGCCATCAATCATACGCCTTTATAAAAAGCATAAAATATCGGTTTCGAGCTCACAGAATAAAGCAAAGAATGACCCTACAGCTTTTGTCTCATAATAACAAATAAATACAATTACATATTCTAACGAAACATAGCGTTATTTTTGTTTGGCCGGCACTTTCATACTTAGCCAAAAAAAATATAGATTTTTCGAAGTCATATAATAAAGCAGAGAATGACCCTACATATTTTGTCTTGTAGTAACAAATAAATCTAATTACATATTCTAATGGAATATAAAATTATATTTGTTTTTGCCGGCACTTTCATATTTAGCCCAGAAAAAAATATAGATTTTTCAAACTCATATAATAAAGCAGAGAATGACCCTACCGCTTTGGTCTCATAGTAACAAATAAATATAATTACATATTCTAACGAAATATAACATTATTTTTAATTGGCCGGCACTTTCAGATTTAGCCCAAAATGAATGATGTCCTTTTTCAGGTTTCGCGCGCCATGTTTTTTTTGCGTTGCCTTCATTTTTATTCAGCCAGTAACATTAAAAAACGTCAATGGACATTGAAATTGATAGTGAGTTAACGTAACAAAGCCTCATTCCATATTCAAATAACAGGAAAGTTATGGATTTTCATAGTGAAATTGCCGGCTTAATAACACGACAAATATGGATTTTAATACTAACATTGCCGGCCGCTGATGGCTTATTTTTCACCACTACTAGAATTTCGATTTATCTTGAACAAGGTTCTTTAAATTATGATCGTATTACGGCCTTGTTTGAGCAAATACAGATACGGCTGCGCATCGCCAAACGCGCACAGTATAAGTATTTGAAGATGAGTTCTATTAAATGGAGTAAATGGAGCTTGCATTATGGACTGACATTGTAACAAATTGTCATTTTAATGCTACTTAATGTTTATTCTAGAACACACAAGACTACTTGGACATCGGAGAAACGGTGATCAGTCGACAGGACAGAGTAGCACCCACCACCTCGTGTACAGGTACCTGACTACACTTTCATACTTCCTGTAGTACAGTGTGACATCGGAGAGACGGTGATCAGTGAGCAGGACAGAGCAGCACCCACCACCTCGTGTACAGGTAACTGACTACACTTTCATACTTCCTGTAGTACAGTGTGACATCGGAGAGACGGTGATCAGTGAGCAGGACAGAGCAGCACCCACCACCTCGTGTACAGGTAACTGACTACACTTTCATACTTCCTGTAGTACAGTGTGACATCGGAGAGACGGTGATCAGTGAGCAGGACAGAGTAGCACCCACTACCTCGTGTACAGGTAACTGACTACACTTTCATACTTCCTATAGTACAGTGCGACATCGGAGAGACGGTGATCAGTGAGCAGGACAGAGCAGCACCCGCCACCTCGTGTACAGGTAACTGACTACACTTTCATACTTCCTATAGTACAGTGTGACATCGGAGAGACGGTGATCAGTGAGCAGGACAGAGCAGCACCCGCCACCTCGTGTACAGGTAACTGACTACACTTTCATACTTCCTATAGTACAGTGCGACATCGGAGAGACGGTGATCAGTGAGCAGGACAGAGTAGCACCCACCACCTCGTGTACAGGTAACTGACTACACTTTCATACTTCCTGTAGTACAGTGCGACATCGGAGAGACGGTGATCAGTGAGCAGGACAGAGTAGCACCCACCACCTCGTGTACAGGTAACTGACTACACTTTCATACTTCCTATAGTACAGTGCGACATCGGAGAGACGGTGATCAGTGAGCAGGACAGAGTAGCACCCACCACCTCGTGTACAGGTAACTGACTACACTTTCATACTTCCTATAGTACAGTACGACATCGGAGAGACGGTGATCAGTGAGCAGGACAGAGCAGCACCCGCCACCTCGTGTACAGGTAACTGACTACACTTTCATACTTCCTATAGTACAGTGCGACATCGGAGAGACGGTGATCAGTGAGCAGGACAGAGTAGCACCCACCACCTCGTGTACAGGTATCTGACTACACTTTCATACTTCCTATAGTACAGTGCGACATCGGAGAGACGGTGATCAGTGAGCAGGACAGAGTAGCACCCACCACCTCGTGTACAGGTAACTGACTACACTTTCATACTTCCTATAGTACAGTGCGACATCGGAGAGACGGTGATCAGTGAGCAGGACAGAGTAGCACCCACCACCTCGTGTACAGGTAACTGACTACACTTTCATACTTCCTATAGTACAGTGCGACATCGGAGAGACGGTGATCAGTGAGCAGGACAGAGTAGCACCCACCACCTCGTGTACAGGTAACTGACTACACTTTCATACTTCCTATAGTACAGTGCGATATCGGAGAGACGGTGATCAGTGAGCAGGACAGAGCAGCACCCGCCACCTCGTGTACAGGTAACTGACTACACTTTCATACTTCCTATAGTACAGTGCGACATCGGAGAGACGGTGATCAGTGAGCAGGACAGAGTAGCACCCACCACCTCGTGTACAGGTAACTGACTACACTTTCATACTTCCTGTAGTACAGTGTGACATCGGAGAGACGGTGATCAGTGAGCAGGACAGAGCAGCACCCGCCACCTCGTGTACAGGTAACTGACTACACTTTCATACTTCCTATAGTACAGTGCGACATCGGAGAGACGGTGATCAGTGAGCAGGACAGAGCAGCACCCGCCACCTCGTGTACAGGTAACTGACTACACTTTCATACTTCCTATAGTACAGTGCGACATCGGAGAGACGGTGATCAGTGAGCAGGACAGAGTAGCACCCACCACCTCGTGTACAGGTAACTGACTACACTTTCATACTTCCTGTAGTACAGTGTGACATCGGAGAGACGGTGATCAGTGAGCAGGACAGAGCAGCACCCGCCACCTCGTGTACAGGTAACTGACTACACTTTCATACTTCCTATAGTACAGTGCGACATCGGAGAGACGGTGATCAGTGAGCAGGACAGAGCAGCACCCGCCACCTCGTGTACAGGTAACTGACTACACTTTCATACTTCCTATAGTACAGTGCGACATCGGAGAGACGGTGATCAGTGAGCAGGACAGAGCAGCACCCACCACCTCGTGTACAGGTAACTGACTACACTTTCATACTTCCTATAGTACAGTGCGACATCGGAGAGACGGTGATCAGTGAGCAGGACAGAGTAGCACCCACCACCTCGTGTACAGGTAACTGACTACACTTTCATACTTCCTGTAGTACAGTGTGACATCGGAGAGACGGTGATCAGTGAGCAGGACAGAGCAGCACCCGCCACCTCGTGTACAGGTAACTGACTACACTTTCATACTTCCTATAGTACAGTGCGACATCGGAGAGACGGTGATCAGTGAGCAGGACAGAGCAGCACCCGCCACCTCGTGTACAGGTAACTGACTACACTTTCATACTTCCTATAGTACAGTGCGACATCGGAGAGACGGTGATCAGTGAGCAGGACAGAGTAGCACCCACCACCTCGTGTACAGGTAACTGACTACACTTTCATACTTCCTGTAGTACAGTGTGACATCGGAGAGACGGTGATCAGTGAGCAGGACAGAGTAGCACCCACCACCTCGTGTACAGGTAACTGACTACACTTTCATACTTCCTGTAGTACAGTGTGACATCGGAGAGACGGTGATCAGTGAGCAGGACAGAGCAGCACCCACCACCTCGTGTACAGGTAACTGACTACACTTTCATACTTCCTGTAGTACAGTGTGACATCGGAGAGACGGTGATCAGTGAGCAGGACAGAGCAGCACCCGCCACCTCGTGTACAGGTAACTGACTACACTTTCATACTTCCTATAGTACAGTGCGACATCGGAGAGACGGTGATCAGTGAGCAGGACAGAGTAGCACCCACTACCTCGTGTACAGGTAACTGACTACACTTTCATACTTCCTATAGTACAGTGTGACATCGGAGAGACGGTGATCAGTGAGCAGGACAGAGCAGCACCCGCCACCTCGTGTACAGGTAACTGACTACACTTTCATACTTCCTGTAGTACAGTGTGACATCGGAGAGATGGTGATCAGTGAGCAGGACAGAGCAGCACCCGCCACCTCGTGTACAGGTAACTGACTACACTTTCATACTTCCTATAGTACAGTGTGACATCGGAGAGACGGTGATCAGTGAGCAGGACAGAGCAGCACCCGCCACCTCGTGTACAGGTAACTGACTACACTTTCATACTTCCTGTAGTACAGTGTGACATCGGAGAGACGGTGATCAGTGAGCAGGACAGAGCAGCACCCGCCACCTCGTGTACAGGTAACTGACTATACTTTCATACTTCCTATAGTACAGTGTGACATCGGAGAGACGGTGATCAGTGAGCAGGACAGAGCAGCACCCGCCACCTCGTGTACAGGTAACTGACTACACTTTCATACTTCCTGTAGTACAGTGTGACATCGGAGAGACGGTGATCAGTGAGCAGGACAGAGCAGCACCCGCCACCTCGTGTACAGGTAACTGACTACACTTTCATACTTCCTGTAGTACAGTGTGACATCGGAGAGACGGTGATCAGTGAGCAGGACAGAGCAGCACCCGCCACCTCGTGTACAGGTAACTGACTACACTTTCATACTTCCTATAGTACAGTGCGACATCGGAGAGACGGTGATCAGTGAGCAGGACAGAGCAGCACCCGCCACCTCGTGTACAGGTAACTGACTACTCTTTCATACTTCCTGTAGTACAGTGTAACATCGGAGAGACGGTGATCAGTGAGCAGGACAGAGCAGCACCCGCCACCTCGTGTACAGGTAACTGACTACACTTTCATACTTCCTGTAGTACAGTGTGACATCGGAGAGACGGTGATCAGTGAGCAGGACAGAGCAGCACCCACCACCTCGTGTACAGGTAACTGACTACACTTTCATACTTCCTGTAGTACAGTGTGACATCGGAGAGACGGTGATCAGTGAGCAGGACAGAGCAGCACCCACCACCTCGTGTACAGGTAACTGACTACACTTTCATACTTCCTGTAGTACAGTGTGACATCGGAGAGACGGTGATCAGTGAGCAGGACAGAGCAGCACCCGCCACCTCGTGTACAGGTAACTGACTACACTTTCATACTTCCTGTAGTACAGTGCCACATCGGAGAGACGGTGATCAGTGAGCAGGACAGAGCAGCACCCGCCACCTCGTGTACAGGTAACTGACTACACTTTCATACTTCCTGTAGTACAGTGTGACATCGGAGAGACGGTGATCAGTGAGCAGGACAGAGCAGCACCCGCCACCTCGTGTACAGGTAACTGACTACACTTTCATACTTCCTATAGTACAGTGCGACATCGGAGAGACGGTGATCAGTGAGCAGGACAGAGCAGCACCCGCCACCTCGTGTACAGGTAACTGACTACTCTTTCATACTTCCTGTAGTACAGTGTAACATCGGAGAGACGGTGATCAGTGAGCAGGACAGAGCAGCACCCGCCACCTCGTGTACAGGTAACTGACTACACTTTCATACTTCCTGTAGTACAGTGTGACATCGGAGAGACGGTGATCAGTGAGCAGGACAGAGCAGCACCCACCACCTCGTGTACAGGTAACTGACTACACTTTCATACTTCCTGTAGTACAGTGTGACATCGGAGAGACGGTGATCAGTGAGCAGGACAGAGCAGCACCCACCACCTCGTGTACAGGTAACTGACTACACTTTCATACTTCCTGTAGTACAGTGTGACATCGGAGAGACGGTGATCAGTGAGCAGGACAGAGCAGCACCCGCCACCTCGTGTACAGGTAACTGACTACACTTTCATACTTCCTGTAGTACAGTGCCACATCGGAGAGACGGTGATCAGTGAGCAGGACAGAGCAGCACCCGCCACCTCGTGTACAGGTAACTGACTACACTTTCATACTTCCTGTAGTACAGTGTGACATCGGAGAGACGGTGATCAGTGAGCAGGACAGAGCAGCACCCACCACCTCGTGTACAGGTAACTGACTACACTTTCATACTTCCTGTAGTACAGTGTGACATCGGAGAGACGGTGATCAGTGAGCAGGACAGAGCAGCACCCGCCACCTCGTGTACAGGTAACTGACTACACTTTCATACTTCCTATAGTACAGTGCGACATCGGAGAGACGGTGATCAGTGAGCAGGACAGAGCAGCACCCGCCACCTCGTGTACAGGTAACTGACTACTCTTTCATACTTCCTGTAGTACAGTGTAACATCGGAGAGACGGTGATCAGTGAGCAGGACAGAGCAGCACCCGCCACCTCGTGTACAGGTAACTGACTACACTTTCATACTTCCTGTAGTACAGTGTGACATCGGAGAGACGGTGATCAGTGAGCAGGACAGAGCAGCACCCACCACCTCGTGTACAGGTAACTGACTACACTTTCATACTTCCTGTAGTACAGTGTGACATCGGAGAGACGGTGATCAGTGAGCAGGACAGAGCAGCACCCACCACCTCGTGTACAGGTAACTGACTACACTTTCATACTTCCTGTAGTACAGTGTGACATCGGAGAGACGGTGATCAGTGAGCAGGACAGAGCAGCACCCGCCACCTCGTGTACAGGTAACTGACTACACTTTCATACTTCCTGTAGTACAGTGCCACATCGGAGAGACGGTGATCAGTGAGCAGGACAGAGCAGCACCCGCCACCTCGTGTACAGGTAACTGACTACACTTTCATACTTCCTGTAGTACAGTGTGACATCGGAGAGACGGTGATCAGTGAGCAGGACAGAGCAGCACCCACCACCTCGTGTACAGGTAACTGACTACACTTTTATACTTCACTATATATACTAATATTTAATACAAAGTAAACATTTTACAATAATAAAAAAAACAAGATCATTGAAAACAAAGTTGCAAGCAGTGCTTACTCCAAAAGTCCAAATATCCATAGGGCTGTCCGAAGCTGAATTTTGTCTAAATTTAATTTAATTTTTGGCTGTGTTATCAAAACTGTAGACAAGCTTTTTTCTATGAATATATATATATATATAATACATTTATTTTTAGAATGTATTTTTTGTACGGAACCACAATACATTTTACTAGCTCACCCTCTTTATTAGGAGCTCATTACCGCCGTATATGGCCCCAACTTTTATCATACCTTCGTAATAGATCGACATGAGCTCTAATAGTAGTTTATGCTACAACGGCGAAAAGGAATAAATTACGAGGACGATTTAAAACAGGAGCGTAGCGAGTGTTTTAAACGTAACCGAGTAATTTATTGCTCTTACGCCCGTGTATCATACTACGTTTTTCAATGCATAGTGTGAGGAAATAAAACAACTATAATCTTGTGATTTTTATATTATGGTTGGCTCAAAAGGACTGTATCCAGAGCCGTTAAACAGTGGAAAAAAAAGTATAACATTTATTGTACACAGGAAAAGTTGCAGGTTAGCCAACTCCTCGTAAACAAATAATAATAAAAAAAAAATAAAGCCCTAGGGCAAAATAATCGACTTTCTGTTCGGGTTTGATGCATAATAAACTTTTAACAAAAACATAGCAACCGACTTCAATAGTAACAGCAGTCATTCACTAAAAAGTTAATAATAATTCTATAAAGACCGATGGTACCGAAGCAACACTTTTGCCGACTTCTTTCTTCCTGAAACGTTATGTTATCTAGAAGTCGGCGTTCTTATATTGGTTTCTATGTTGCTATATCGTAGGAAATACGCCGACTTCTAGATAACATAATGTTTCAGGAAGAAAGAAGTTGGCAAAAGTGTTGCTTCGGTACCATCGGTCTTTATAGAATTATTATTAACTTTTTAGTGAATGACTGCTGTTACTATTGAAGTCGGTTGCTATTTTTTTGTTAAAAGTTCATTTTATTTCACATTTTTTGGTGTTGCTGGGTTAAATTGTGAGGTATAGGTAGTTCTTGCAAACGTGGTGTTAATATGAAACGAAGTTCAAGTGAGTATAAGTAGCCATGTCTGAGTAGCTTCCTGCTATCAGCACCCTAACACAACATGATTACCGCAATCTCGAGTTATGTGCTGTCATCCGTCGAAGAGTTCTACGGTGATGAAGCCAAGATCGAAATTCAGGTGGGTACACTGGCAATTTTCAGCAATGCCCTGCAATGAGCACCCTAACACAAACTGGTTGCCGCAATCTAAAGTAATGTGCTGTCATCCGTTGAGGAGTTCTATGGTGATGAAGCCAGGATCGAAGGTCAGGTGGGTATTCTGATAATCTCCAAGTAATACCCTTGAATCAGCACCCTAACGCAGTGATTGCCGCAATCTCGAGTTATGTGCTCTGATCCGTTGAAGAGTTCTATGGTGAATATGTTGATGAAGCCAGGATCGAAGGTCAGATGGAAGAATGTCGATTTTCAAGTAATACCTTGTAATCAGCACCCAAGTACATAGCGATTGCCTCAATTTCGAGAGAACCCAAAATGGGACCTACCTGGAAGTATACTCTTTCAAACAAAAAAAGAATTATTCAAATCGGTTGGGAAATGACGGAGTTATGGAGTAACAAAGCCAAAAAAAAAAAAAAAACATACAGTCGAATTGAGAACCGCCTCCTTTTTGAAGTCGGTTAAAAAGTGGGCCTTTACGAGCACTTGCATTGAAAACAATTGTTTTGTAGTTAAGACTTTACAAAGACTAAGACAAGTGTCATAAGAAATATAAAATTTAATCTCCATTTTTGGCGAAAACATTTTTTATGTCTGTCTTGATGCTTACAAATGCATATTTTTCTTTGTTACTATGAAATGTTGCCATTTTCTTCCGTAATAGGAGCTTTTACTTAGTCATTAATTACATTCGCGCAAGTGAAACCGCGCCCCAAAAGGTTAGTTTTTTATAAGTTTGTATGTTCTGCTGTTTAAAGTATACTTTGATCGCTTGAAATGAAATATAAGAACAAAAATAAAACACAAGAAATAAAGTATACAATCACTTTGGTGATCTTTATCTTTTATGTACACCGCCTTCACGTTCTCTCTTCTTGACATAATTTCCACCCAAAGGTAGTCTGGAAGATATCGCTTTAAGCGATAAGGCAGGCAATTGTTGGTTACCTACCTTAAAACTGTTTTCTCCTGTAAGTTTTTATTTTAAATGGTGCACAATAAAGACTATTTGTCTTGTCTTGTCTTGTCATTGGTTAAATTAATACAAATTAATAGTGTGCTTTTTGTTTCTACTTCGATCATTATTTGAACCTATATGGACGAGTGAATATTTTCATTTATCGGAAAACGGGTTCTTCTTAAAAATCTTATCAATGACACACAAAACTGCATATTATTATGCAGTTAGACTGTAGGATCCGTGAGTCTCTGGTACAATTATACAGTTAGACTTTAGGATCCTTGAGTCTCTGGTACAATTCTACTCTTAGACTGTGAAATCCGTGAGTCTCTGGTACAATTATACAGTTAGACTGTGGGATCCTTGAGTCTCTGGTACAATTCTACTCTTAGACTGTGAAATCCGTGAATCTCTGGTACAATTATACAGTTAGACTGTGGGATCCTTGAGTCTCTGGTACAATTCTACTCTTAGACTGTGAAATCCGTGAGTCTCTGGTACAATTATACAGCTAGACTTTAGGATCCTTGAGTCTCTGGTACAATTCTACTCTTAGACTGTGAAATCCGTGAGTCTCTGGTACAATTATACAGTTAGACTGTGGGATCCTTGAGTCTCTGGTACAATTCTACTCTTAGACTGTGAAATCCGTGAGTCTCTGGTACAATTATACAGTTAGACTTTAGGATCCTTGAGTCTCTGGTACAATTCTACTCTTAGACTGTGAAATCCGTGAATCTCTGGTACAATTATACAGTTAGACTTTAGGATCCTTTAGTCTCTGGTACAATTCTACTCTTAGACTGTGAAATCCGTGAATCTCTGGTACAATTATACAGTTAGACTGTGGGATCCTTGAGTCTCTGGTACAATTCTACTCTTAGACTGTGAAATCCGTGAGTCTCTGGTACAATTATACAGTTAGACCGTGGGATCCTTGAGTCTCTGGTACAATTCTACTCTTAGACTGTGAAATCCGTGAGTCTCTGGTACAATTATACAGCTAGACTTTAGGATCCTTGAGTCTCTGGTACAATTCTACTCTTAGACTGTGAAATCCGTGAATCTCTGGTACAATTATACAGTTAGACTGTGGGATCCTTGAGTCTCTGGTACAATTCTACTCTTAGACTGTGAAATCCGTGAGTCTCTGGTACAATTATACAGCTAGACTTTAGGATCCTTGAGTCTCTGGTACAATTCTACTCTTAGACTGTGAAATCCGTGAGTCTCTGGTACAATTATACAGTTAGACTGTGGGATCCTTGAGTCTCTGGTACAATTCTACTCTTAGACTGTGAAATCCGTGAGTCTCTGGTACAATTATACAGTTAGACTTTAGGATCCTTGAGTCTCTGGTACAATTATACAGTTAGACTTTAGGATCCTTGAGTCTCTGGTACAATTCTACTCTTAGACTGTGAAATCCGTGAGTCTCTGGTACAATTATACAGTTAGACTGTGGGATCCTTGAGTCTCTGGTACAATTCTACTCTTAGACTGTGAAATCCGTGAATCTCTGGTACAATTATACAGTTAGACTGTGGGATCCTTGAGTCTCTGGTACAATTCTACTCTTAGACTGTGAAATCCGTGAGTCTCTGGTACAATTATACAGCTAGACTTTAGGATCCTTGAGTCTCTGGTACAATTCTACTCTTAGACTGTGAAATCCGTGAGTCTCTGGTACAATTATACAGTTAGACTGTGGGATCCGTGAGTCTCTGGTACAAATAAAATAAATAAATTAAAATAATTAATACGATCAGCCGCACATAAGCGGCTACGCCTCCGCTACAGTTGTACGTGCCATTGTATAGACATGAGGCTTATAATAAGCAAGGGCAAAAGTTTCTGCTGACGCGCGACCGACCGCACGAATTAACAATGTATTACCTACTTAAGAGTATGGCCTATACTAGCAACTTTTTTTAGACGATCTAGGGTCTAAAAAGGCCGACTTGGATGAATCCTAAAATGATTTGAAAATGGTATGGAGTCAGAGTTTTTCACGCGTGCAAATGGGACGGCATTAGAACGGAATCATAATATAATTCATCCAAAGCGGCCTTTTTAGAAGACA
Source organism: Ypsolopha sequella (assembly GCA_934047225.1). NCBI lineage: Eukaryota > Metazoa > Arthropoda > Insecta > Lepidoptera > Ypsolophidae > Ypsolopha > Ypsolopha sequella. Next base: position 2,478,037 of record OW204012.1, on the reverse strand, counting down.
GCCCAATAACGAGTGATCAATTTTGATGAACTGAGAATTTACCTGTGAAATGTGCAATTATCAAATTATCAGGATTAATTCTTTGTTAACCCCACAGGCACTTACAGAACAAGTAACCATTGTTGAAGACTTGTAGTAACTAAGAATAAACACGAATAAACGCAAAAAAAATCAAAAATCTAAAGAGCTCATTCCTTGCGTGCCGACTTGTGATGTCCTGTCATTCAAAAGTTACAGCTCAATTTGATTCGCTTTCCTTTTCACTCTTGCTATACTGCCATAAGGGATTTTCTTCTCCCACGCACGCTATGTTTGTCTATACGCCAGTATATCCTAAGTATATGGATTTTCTAATATTAGTAATTTATGTTTCAAGCTGACCGGAAAAATTTTGCATGTTTTGAATAATTTTCTGTAAACGTCTTTGTATTAAATTTTAGTTTAATTAGACACAAGTTGCTTCAGGAACCTAATTTTAATGTTTGTTTTGAATCTTAGTCCATAGAAGTCATGGGTGTAACTTATTATTGAGTACACAAAAATTACCCTTTAAAAATGTGGTGTAAATGTTACAGAACCTAGATATTTCGTCCATGTTGTCCTTGGTTAAAATTACATTTTGTTCATTTTCAGATGCTAGCTTACTAGTGGAGAAGAAATCGATCAGAACACAAACAAAGAGCCTGTTACAGGAGGAGATCTATAAATGCGGGGTTTGCGATTACCAGTTCATACGGAGGACTGACTTGTTGAAGCACTTGAAAACACATACTTTTGATTGTGAAATTACTGATGAGTCCAATACAGGAAAAGACTTAGTCGTACACATAAAAATTCATACAAATGAAAGGCCATATAAATGCGATACATGTAATTATCGAGGGTTGACCAACAGTGGTTTAAAAAGGCACATGAGAACACACATGATGGTAAAGCCATTTAAATGCGACGCTTGTGATTATGAATGCATAACCAACAGTCATTTAAAGAGACACATGAGGACACATACTGGGGAAAAGCCATTTAATTGCAAGATTTGTGATTATAAATGCACAACCGCCAGTTATTTGAAAACACACGTGAGAAGACATACAGGAGAAAAGCCATTTAGATGCGAGGCTTGTAATTATCAATGTGCGACCAGAAGTGATTTGAAAAAACACAGTAGAACACATACAGGCGAAAAGCCATTTAAATGTGACACATGTAATTATCACTGCATAACCAACCATCGTTTAAAAGCTCATATGAGAACACATACATGGAAGCCATGGAACACATACATAAAAAAGAAGATGTGAAATGTATATTGATTTATGTTTTATTTATCATTTATGAAAGTGTAGTTTATTTTGATAAGATTTTTAATTTAGAAGAATAAATATACACATAAGTTTGTGGCTCAGCTGCCGGAGCCGGCAATCACAAATTTATGGGACAGGTGCCGGATGTAATCGCCAATTGAAAACCAAGAAGGATCATTAAGTTTTCGGCTCATACCACTCGCTTAAGCGGCTACATAAGTTCCTGCAACTGGATACGATAATAACGTGTGCTCAATCTCTTCTTCCCCGTCTAGATTATGCTGGTGTTGCTTATCTAGATCCCACTGAAGGGCTGCTTGATAAGTTGGAGCGTCTTCAGAACTTGAGTATCCGATTCATATTCAGACTGCGCAAGTATGACCACGTCTTCACTTTTCGATTCAGGTTGACGTGGCTCCCTATTTGTCTTCGCAGGAACTTACATAAGTATAATATTCTTCATAATCCCTGATTATATGTGATTCTAGACGTGACTTCGAACCCAGACGCCTGGTTACCAAAACCTAGTGCGCTACCATTTCACCAACGACTCGATATCTGAACTGACGAATCAAATGAATATAATCAAGGCAGCGGTCACAAATGGCGGCTCCGGCACCCGTGCTAAGTGCCGGATCCGGCAGCAGAGTCACTTCCTAAGTTTAAATTATATACATAAATGTTTTATAATTAATGATGAACTTAAACTATATTTCGGCTAATATTTATTAAAAACATATTTTAAGTGGATCGTTCGGGCTGCCCTGTTGTACGCATATCCTCAGAAGTCTGACAGGATGTTAGGAAAAGTAATTCGTTCCTTTAAACCACGTTTTGTATAAGTGAAGTCCATTGCATTAAACACAAAAATAAATTAAAATAAAAATGAAAAATCCAGAGAAAAAATAATTCAAGTTGCTAGCCCTATTTCTAAGCTCGCTATTTCTAACACTCGAAGCACCATTAAAGATGTTATTGCGCGTGACATAAGAACGGTACAAAGTTCAAAGTGTCTAACCCGAGCTTGACTGTACCACAAACTACACACGGCGCGCGGCGCGCTATGTTGGTTTCTGAACTAGGGTTGAACAATTTAACGAAAAGTTTTAAAAAAATATTTTAATTTTTTTATATAAAAAGAAATTAATAAACACGCTTACCATACTTTGTTATACCTAAAGCACACGTGGTTTAAAGGAACGAAGTACTTTTCCTAACAGCCTTATACTACACTTATATTTTTTTATTTATGAAAAATATTTAAGAAGTTCTATTTTAGTTTTATATACAAATACATAATTTATAAAACAATGTATAGCTTTCGATTATGAAAAGCGTATCCCTCCTACTATATTTTAATAAACTTAAAAAGAGACTCTTAACGTTACAAAATGTACATTTTGTAACGTTATTAAACCATTTTTTTTCCTTGGCCGTGTAGTCTGGGCCTGCGAACATCTCGTTCGACCATTAACCCGGAGGTATCACAGTTCGATCTACGTACGCTGGAAGGCAAGTTAAGGCGATATGTAAATGCTTTAGCGACTCTGTTATGCCATATGCGAAAAAAACTCTCAGTGCGAAAGGGACGGATTCGAGGAAAAGTAGCAAAAAGTCGGTTTTTTATTTCGTTTAACCAGGTCTTAAATACTGTTAAAACCCATCTAATAAAATATATTTGCAGTCCATATGTCATTCTAAATTGTCTAACCTTGAGAAATGGTGTCTTAGTCCACCTCATCTCAACAAATATTTTTATCGAGCCAAATTTCTCCAATCGCGTTTATGTTTAACAGATCCCTAGAAAAAGATTCCAAAAATAATTTACTATTTTATCAAAATAAAGCCTTTTTTACTGAAGTAGATATGAAAGTTCTAAAAGTGTCGTTTTTTTTCCGTAGCGCCTTAAGCTGTGGGCAGAAAATATAAAGTATTACTACGTAAAGAAGCTGTCAAAACTAATGTTACCGCAGTCGAATGGTAAGGTAACAAGATACTTATTAAAACTAAAACGGTCCGACCTACGTGACATGGTAGGTATCATAACTGGACACCAGTTTATGTGTCAGAACGCTGAAGCTGTTCGGCTCTACTTTAAGGAGCTGTCCTGGCTGGGCTGACTGACCGGGGGGAAGTGCACGATATTCACGATTACCGACAATCAGTGCAGGACTCATCGCCCCCGCTACGAATTTAGAATTTAGAATTACGTAAAGAAGCGACACTCACCTCCCCGCGCGAGTTTATCGTCCCCCGCGGTCCCCCGCAAGTTGGCGGCAAATCTCGAGGCAGGCAGCGTTCGAGTACCACTCGTTTGCTGCGCGCGTGTTTTGTTACTCATGTTTTATTACGATATTGATTTTTAATCAGTATAGTGCACCGAACACATAGTGCGTTATTGTAGTGTTTATGGATGCCTAGAAAACGGAGCAAACAATAAAGAACGGAGAATTTTTAAATTTCCTTCCGATGAACCAAGGTAAGGCATTTTCTTTTATCTACGTCGTATATTAAATTTTACCTGATGAGGCGCCAGCTGCGCTGGTGTGGCCATGTGCGACGTATGCCAGAAGAGAGAATGGCGAAACGCATCTGATATTGCGAGCTTCGCAGTGGAAAACGAAAACAAGGCGGGCAGTTCCTTAGGTTTAAGGACGTGCAGAAACGCCACATGAAAAGTTGCAGTGCATTTGACATGGGAGGACCAGGCTAAGATCGAGCTGTGTGGCGGCATACAGTCAACACTAACATCTTTGAGTTCGAGGCTAAACGAAGAGCTACTCTTGACGCCAGACGTGATGAACTCCGATGTAGACCACCAGCTGCCATACATTACAACTACTACAATGGAAAACTTACATGTAGCCTGTGCAACCGCACTTTCACAAACAAGATAGGCTACATAAGTCACATGAGGGCACATGACCGACGCTCTCCACAGCCGCAACAGTCGCCGTGACCGAACTCGGCCGGATGATTCATCATCATCATATTAAATTTTTTGTATTACCCTTATCTATCGGTTTAGAACGTTAACTCCAACTCTCAAACAATCGTCAAACAGTTGGAAGCAATTTCAACACTGAGTTTAAATTTAAAAAATGTTCTGTTTTTGTGTGACAGTTCAAGCTAAGTAAATGAGGATCATTCAGACAACGGCTGGAGTAAAAAAAACTCAAGCTTATTTCTTTTTAAATAAATAAAAGTAATAAATAAAATAAAAGATAATTTATTTGTCTTACAAATGTGCTAATACATATACACAAAACAATAAATACAAAAGTGAAAAGACAAAAAGGTCTAAGCTCGGCATACAGCTAGCTACACATGCTAATGCAATAACTCATATCCGTCAAGATATGACAAAGTTAGAGAAAAGTATGCCCGGCTGGCCTTGAACCCCAATGTTACCTCATTTGATATTTATATATTTTAATACTGCTTAATCCTCGGGGAACCAGAACTTGGACCTAGGGATTAACCACGCTAAAATTTAAGAAGAGAATCACATGAGTTGCTGACTTATATTGTGTCCCTCTCGGGCGACGACGCTCACACGATTGCTGCCATTCCTAGACTGGCTCAAGCACACACAGAAGCGTGTGCAGACAAGCAAGTGCGCGCGTGAGAGTGTAGGTAAATAACTTGAGTGATTAATATGGAGTGTCGGGGGTGTGCTGTGGGTGTATATTTGTGCCAGAAGTACTGTGATAGAGACCTATCACGCTGTGTCGTGTCGTTATAATCCGCAGTGACATGTGGGGTACTGTGAATAGCTTTTCACAGTTCATACACGGAAACTCTTCTAACACCCTCTCGGGGACTCATGTTGAAACGATGTATTAGATGTTATTTATTTTGGTAATAAAGAAAACGTCCTCACAACCATTCTCTGGGGTATTCAGAAGCTAAACTGCGTTCAGAGACGTTTCTGAATCGCTTCAAACTTTTTAAATTCAAAAGAGACTGGGCTAAAACTTATACACCAAAGATTTCAAAAGCTTAGATGAGCCCTGGCAGGTAAAATCTATTGCATTGTTTTTGAATGCGTGCGTTAACATAATGCCAACGCGTGCACACTTATGATTGCGTAATCTGTCTACCTACGGTCAGCAAACTGATCAGACTACTAAAGTTGTTAAAATGATTAACTTGAAGTGCACTTAAGGCGTGCAACTATCACTGTGTTCAGATGAGCTCTGATTCCAAACATGTAAGCTTCACCCATTTAAAGGTAGAAACATTTTGGTGCTGTCATAGTACGGTAAGGGCTTATCTTTACTTTTGAAATTTTTGTTATACACACATATGAGTAACAAAACTTATACACACACATGAGTAATAAAAAAAAATTATGTTTAATACTTTTAATATCTAAAGTCTGTCCGGCGAGAGTTGATAAAAAAAACGAAAAGCTGGATTTCTAAACTCATTATAAATTGCAGCCGAACGACACATTCGAAGCGCATTTCATCGCCCGCCCGGCCTCGCGCTTGACAACAGCTGTGAGCCTCGTACCACAAAGCTCTAGAATGAAAAACGATTGGAACATTCGAATCGTCTCCGTGTTCTTTGACTGGACGTTTAGAATCGAGTCGTTCGAAATGTTGGCAGAATGTTTGTCGATCGAGCGTCGAGTCGATTCACGAGCTTTTTTTTTTAAAAAAACCATGTTTTCTATGGAAACGTTTTAAATTGTGTTCCAAAAACAAGATATCTCGGAGTCGGATCTTTCTTTCTAATCCTTAGCTGACAAAAGAGATACACAATAATTGGACACGGTTTTCAAAGTTTATATATAACGCAACCCAACCAAATAATCAACGAAACGAACGCCAGTCAGTGTTGCCAATTTTGCATATTATAATGCTAAATATGGCATATATTCTTATTTAGCATATCTTTTAAGCTTTTAACTAGCATATTTTTATGAAATGTGAAAAGAATAAAAATAAAAATCGATATCGTTAACTCCATCAATTTCCCCACCTCACTAGTATGTTATAGAATGAAGTTATGCAATATAAAGATGCAGCTGATAATAACCCCTTTGCAGGTTTATGTGAGTTTGCAATGTCTCTTTTAACATTGCCGTATTTAAACGCGGATATTGAACGTGTATTTAGCCAAATGAGCCTGGTCAAAACAAAACTTCGAAATTGTTTGGCGGTGAGAACCCTGAATGCCATTTTAAACGACAGATTCAGCCTGAAGAGAGCAGGAAAGTGCTGTTATTCTTACACTGTTCCAGTTCGAAACAATGTTTAGTAACAAAAGTACTTTGCTGTATCGGTAGGTACCAAAGAAAGCTATGACTCCAGTTCTCTGCCTTTCACATCAGTTGTTGTTGATGAAAATATTTCGCTGTTTTTTTAAATACTTACTAACAAAAAATATATTGGCATTTAAAAATTAAGTTAGCATATGCCTGCGTAGCCAGCATGGCAGGAAGAAAACCCAAGAAAAAGCCCGAAAAACGATGTTATTTCTTCATTTTGACCAGTAACGTTAGATTTTGTCTTGCAAGTTGATTTTTTTAATAAGATTTACGGCCCTGAAAACTAGTCTTTTTGAGCCTTGCAAGTTAATTTTTTTTATAATAAGTTTTACGGCCCTAGAAACTAGTCCTTTTGAGCCAATACTTTATATTTTATTTTTACACAACTAAATTATTATTACATACGGCTTGAACACTCACGTGTTATTGTTGTTGACTATATGCCAACCGTTTCACCGATACAATTTCGGCATTATCAAGGCGAGTGTCGTTCTTAGGACGACGACGCGGCGTTCACCGTCGTTGTCAAACGGGCACTGGCAGCCGCCGATCGGCGAGCTGCACGCATTGCTCGTGCGCTGAGCGTTGGCTGCGTCGTCGATAGGGGTGGGATGGTGGATGCACTTGATTCCTTTAATTGTTCCAATTGTTTGTTATTAGGGGCGGTTATTAAACAAAACGAACTCACAACATCGTCACTGTCACTGGGCACTGTCCTAAAGTTGCTCGATCCATCGAGAACCGGTTTCCAAGACGGAGCCAGCTGCCAACTGTTGAAGTTGGGATTACGACTTATCTCGATGGCTTCGCGTATTTTGCGAGGAATGGTATATTTCTCCTTCACTAATACTGTAGCCTTGTCGAAACGGATGAAGTGGGTCGTATCCGAACTTAGTGCATGTTCTGCTACTGCTGACCCGTTATTGTCCAGTTTCTTCATGGATCGAATATGTTCAGACAGTCTTGTGGACACGTTGCGCTTGGTTTCTCCTATGTAGCTTTTTCCACAATCGCACGGGACTTTATAAACTCCAGGTGTGTTGAGAGGGTCTCGGTCCTTTGGGGATCTCAGCCAGTTCCGTAGTTTGGTGGGGGCTCGGAAGATAGTCTTCACACTGTACTTACGGCGAAGCAGGTGTCCAATCCTATCAGTTACGCCTCTCACAAAGGGCAAGTAGATCAGAGCCCTCTCAACAACGGATGGACGATGGTGGGTTGATGGAGTCGCAAGCCGGTTACTCTGTCTCCAATTATACCCATTGGCCTCCAGTACGTGTCTTACGTGGGTCAATTCAGCATCCACATACTGTGGGTCACATAACCGCAACGCTCGATTTATTAAAGTACGAGGCACTGACGCAAGGTGAGAAGGGTGGTGATGAGAATCTGCTTTCAAGTAATTATCCGTGTGTGTGGGCTTCCTGTAAACGGTATGCGCCAAACGACCGTTGGGTCCACGAATGATTAAGACGTCCAGAAATGCTAACCTGCCATCCCTCTCACACTCAACCGTAAAGGAAATTTTTGAATGGATGTTATTCAAATGTTCTGTCAATCCAGCTAACTTGTTTTTATTGACTACCGCGAAAACATCATCCACGTACCGCCACCAGTATCTCGGTTTATCACGCGCACTCTGTACAATAACACGTGAGTGTTCAAGCCGTATGTAATAATAATTTAGTATGTCAGCTCACGCGAGTTTTAATAATATTACACAACTGTTTATAAAAATAGTTATTTTTTTTCATCACTTTTTACATATTTCACTTTACATCAGAGATTATAATTTTTCCACTGTGTAAAACTTTTAAAAGCTCTTGAAGACGGGAGGGCACTGGCGCATCACTATGGGTTTCTTCGCAAATCTTTTTCAATTCGGTTACAAGAAGTAATCTGTGTATTGCAAATTGTTGACATTTCCAAGTCAGTGTTGTCATTGTAAAATTTCGAGTTGCCGTATCTTTAGTTTCAAGTTGCCGTGTTTATGAAAAAAAGCTCACAAAATTGCTGTATTATAGTTATTTAAGAACTGTTTATAAACTGTTAAATAAATTATAATGCCGTTTTTCATAATACAGCACGTGAAAAGCCTGTCGTATAATCTGAAAAAATTCACGGAATGCCGTATATTACGGCAATTGCCATATGACTAACAACACTGATGCAATTGTTGTCATGTCATTGTCAGTGCAATGCTCAGACCAATTCGCATAGATTAAAATATGTTAAGGTGTGTTAATTCGAAAACCATTTCGAGATTTAGGTTTAATAAGCCGTATTTTAGAACTTTTGTTCTGAAAAACCTCATGATGATGAATATTTTTACGAAAAAGCTTGCAACTTTCATTTGACCTTCGTGTGACGTCACTTGACTGAAGGCTGTATAGAAATGTGTCGCTTGCCATCAAGTTAAAAAATATTACTGTCAGAGTCACAGAACAGAACATGAAGTCCATGTCTGGGTCACAGTATAAACATAACTGAACGCAGTAAGTGTTGCTGTCTTGTTACGAAATCCCAGATTGATCGGTTAATTTTATTTGTTATGAAGTAATGCATTATTAAAATAAATATAATTTTTGATGACAACAATTTCTGTGATGGATTAATAATTGACAATCATACATGAGAGATACCAAATATAATTATGTATGTATGTATGTATGTATGAATTGTTGTGTGTTGTCCGACCATAACTCGAGTATCGTTGATCGGAACGTCAGAATTTTTAAGTTCGAGCCAAATCGGTCAAGATCGAATCGCAAGTTCATAGTTCGGGGCGAACTACTAGTTTATTTGCCTTTTAAAATTTAATAACCGAGATGGTAGGGCGTTAAATTTCAGCCAAATATACGTCACGTGATTAATAGGCACCTCTTGTGACTGACAAAGTACAGTTTAGGGTTTTTTTGCAGACGTTGGTAACACTCAACATAGTTTCGTTGTTGTTCTTGTTTGATTTTTTATTGCCAGATGTAGCAATCTCAGAATAAGGAATCCTTATTCTGAGGTAGCAATATAGTACTCTGTGGATGACAGATTTTTTTTTACAAGCAAGGCCAAAGTCCGCATTCAGTATCAGGCCTAAAAGGAGTCATGTGACGTAACATCCGAAAATTCTTTAAAAAATCATAAATAAATAATGACTAATTTAAATACCATAATATTGAAAACTATGATCTAAAATCGCGTAAATTCTCTAAAAAAAAATTAAAAAAGAACTTTTTTTAATTAAGCTACGCGAATTGGTTTATTGGTCTGAGATTCATAGATAAGTTTTTTTTGACACATTATGTCTAGAATTCACTGTTATTCTTTTTCAACACAATGTTTTAGAACACGAAATACAGAGATCAGAAAACTCGTTTCAACGGGACTAAAATATTTATTTATTTTTAATTAAGGACACATAATTCCTAAGACCTTTTTTATTTATTTTTTCTCAGAATATACGCCATTTTAAGTCATGGTTTTCATTATTATGGTAGATAATTTGATAATTATTAATTAATGATTTTTTTAAAGAATTTTTCAGATTTGACGTCACTTGGGGCATTTTAGGCATTATACTAATTGTAGTGTGTGATTGCTTATAAAAAAAACCGGCCAAGTGCGAGTCAGACTCGCGTACCTAGGGTTCCGTACTGTGGATGATAAATTTAAATTTTGTAATTTTTTTTCGTGAATTTCTCGACCGCTTTATTTTTCCTGTAACCTTTACTTAAACACATATTACCATGATTTTTTTCATATTTTTTGGCCAACCAGTTTTGGAGATTAGGGGGGGACATACAATTTTATATGGTTTATCAAGGATTTCTCGAAATAGATGCAATTAAATAGAGCTAAACTATATATTTTTACAATCAGCTTTTTAATACCTACAATTTAATACCCATATTGTATTTTTATAAAACAGTTTTTTTACTTATTTTACTTTATGTTTTATATTTCTCATTAGTGCTGATTTTTTTTAAATCGCTATACTTTTTCTGTAATCGGCAAGTTATATAGATCATAACTTGCCGATTTTTTTTTTCATATTTTTCGGTCTACCAGTTTCGCAGATAAAGGGCGGGGGGATATGCATATTTTTGTGGTTTTTTAAAGATTTTTCGAAAACCAAGCCAGTAAATATAATAAAAGTACATATTTTTACAATTAACTTTTTAACATCTACAATTTGATACCCACATTGTATTTTAAGATAATAATTTTTATTTTTCTCACTTTAGTTTTGGAAATATTTTAAATAATTTAATATTTTTCACAATTTATTTTACACCATATAATGTGGGAAAATAAATGCTATTTCTGTGCTAAATTTTTCGTCTTTGTCTTTACCGGTGCTAAAGTTATGAGGCTGTGACATACGGACGGGCGGATGGACAACGAAGTCTCACCATAATGGTTCCTTTTGTACTTTTTAGGTACGAAACCCTAAAAACACCAACATATTATTTATTATTTTTGTTTCGAGTTGGATTTGAACTCGGGACCATCGGAGCGTCACTAGTCTGTTGTTCCAAAATGTAAAGATCTACAAACCGCACCAATCAGACGAATACATTACATAGCAAAAATGTTGATATCTACTTTGCAGAGTTGATTATTTTAGAGATAACATAAGTTTCTTTGTTCTACAAAATGCTCGTTGAGTCGCACACAAGTTCACACAACACAGATGAGGCACTAAATTTAAAGATTTATAACGTAAATGCTATGACTATTTGTTAGAACTACGCGAAAATTAATGCCTATTTTCACTGTACACATACACTGTCAGATGGCTCTGGTTATTAGCTTTACGAGGGTGTATGAATCACCCTTGAACTTTAATTTTAGACACAAAATTTAAAATAATACGTTGGAGGACGTAAACATCAACCTTCCCATTCAAACTCGGACTCTCTTTAGACAGAGACAGATAACTTTATTTAAATCAATCACACATCTCAATCAGTTTAATGTCTAAAATTCTCAAGTGACGTCATACAGGACAATTCATTAAAAAATAATAGTTAATTTATATACTAAAATAATGCAAATTATGTCCAAAATAGCGCATATTATCTAAATAAAAGATAAATGAGAAAAACTTTTAGAAATTTAGCTATGGGATTTCATTCGAGAGGGTCTTATCATTGTCGATTGTTAGATTTAGAAGCTCCTTGTTACGACAACCTCCATGAACTACAAAAATCAAAATCATGCAAAGGCACTCTTCTTTCCGTGGGAGATGCACTTTCACCCTCCCCCCTAACACCTATCTCAGAGGGGTCATCTCATGTCAATCGGGCTAGATCAGCTCAGAACAACCCAAGGATCAACTGTGCCAAGCGGCGTCTTCTTACACAAAGTCGCAAGGGGTCCTATATAAGCAAGCAGTAGGCTAAGTACTATACTCCCGTTTGTCATCCTTCGCGTACGGAACCATAAAATACTTTTGACAATGTACCTACTAGACCGTAGTCGTTCGTTTGCTACTAAAAAAACTAGATGGCGCTACTTGTATATTACATCGCGATATCATTTGATCTTTTCCAAAATACATATATTACATATATATGCATTACATCGCCAGAAAAACGAGACCCCCGGGATTTTTTGGAAGGATTTCTCCATTAAGAGGATCCTGAGAATTCAGAGTCGGTAATAATCAACCTATGAGGTACAAAAGGGAACCTTTAGGTTATGGTGAGACTCTGTTGTCCGTCTGTCCGTCATAAACTCTTAAATTTACGACCGTTCATTTAAAATTTGAAATTCTTCAAAATACCTACTTCAAAAACAAAAGTGAGAAAATTAAAAACTGTTATCCTAAAATTACAATATGGGTATAAAATTTTATATATTAAAAACCTGATTGTAAAAATATATACTTTTACTAAATTTACTGGCATAGGTTTCGAGAAATCTTTAAAAAACCACAAAAATATGTATGTCCCCCCTTATCTCCGAAATTGGTGGATTAAGGATTATTTCGGAGATAAGGGGGGGGGGGACATACATATTTTTGGGGTTTTTTAAAGATTTCTCGAAACCAGTGTCAGTAAATATAATAAAAGTATATATTTTTAGAATCAACTTTTTAATAAGTACCTACAATTTGATACCCATGTTGTATTTTTAGGCTAATATTTTTTATTTTTCTCACTTTTGTTTTAGAAATATTTTAAACAATTTCAAATTTTTCATATTTTTTTCACACTCTAATATGTGGGCAAATTAATGCTATTTTTATGCCAAATTTCATGTCTTTATCTTTAACGGTGCTAAAGTTAGCTTCCTTTGTACCTTTTAGGTACCTAATACGGAACCCTAAAAAGTGGTCTGGCTCTGTCCAGATTTGTTTTCTCATCTCTCATCTGACAGATGGCTGTCAAATCAGTCGGAAGCAAATTATTAAAAATTTATCTTGATAGCAAAGGACACATTTTCTAAACAGCCTTTTCTCAAGTGACGTCACACGAAGGCAAATGGAAGTTGCAGCTTTCTCGTTATAATATTCATTATCATGAGGTTTTTTAAAGCACAAGTTCTAAAATACGGCTTATCAAACCAAAATAAAAAAAAACATCTCGAAATGGTTTTCGAATTAAGCGGCCTGCGGAGCAATCCTAGATCATACAAACGAAATACAAAAACCATTTGTAAGTCATAATAGATACTTTAAGGATAGTGTGTGTTTATTTCGATTGGATTGCAGAATATCTAGGTTCCCAAATATATAGTTTGGAAGGAAACTGATTTAAAGACTATATTACTAGATCCTAAGTAAAGAAAAAAATATATAAATGTATACTTACCTACCTAATTTATACAGTGCAATGGTCTCCTGTAATGCTGTATAAATGTTATGTAAATAAATAAATAAATTAATTAAAAGCAATTTAAAATTTCCATAGAAAGCTAATTTTTCTCATATTTCATGTTTAAATCAGTGTTCTTTCTTATTTAATATATATTTGGGACCCTAGATATTCTGTAATTCAATCGGAATAAATACACACTACCTTAAGAATATTTATCATTTACAAAAAGTTTTGATATTTCGTTTGTATGAACTAGGATTACTCCGCAGACCTCTTAACATAATTTTAACGAAGCGATTTAAGAGTACGGCGCCAAAATCTCGCAACTACGATTCGAGGCGAGTGCAAAATTGGTTGGAATACTGCTGTTCCTCTCAGGCGCGCGATTAACGCGACCCGTAGCTGTGTGTGTGTACCATTCATTCATAACCATAACGTCTCGAAGGCAATATGTTCATGATTTGCTTTTTTTTGTTATCTACGTCGGGGAATCGTAAGTGAATATACTTACATACCTACTAGTAATGCGTTTTATGGAAATTCCTCTGTCCTGGGAATTCTACCTGTATTACAAATGATTAATTTATCAAAATATAAGGATATCTGGAGATCGAGGCTTTGTAGAGAAAACCTACCTAAAGCAAATACCAAGTGCGAGTCGGACCCACAATATCAAGATTGTGATAAATTATTCCAGTTGCAGTTATGAGGTACCAACTTGACACTTACGTACGATATATATTTTTCTTCTGTGCTTTCTTATCGACACTACGACCTGGAGGTCTAGCATGCGCCGTAGATGCAGTGTCCTTTGGTCATACTTGCTCTCTCGCACAATGACAAATGCGATATGCGTGAGAGCACAAGTAGGATAGATATATGTTTTATCTCAGGACCGTCTGTCGCCGCGCCGCGGTGGCTAATAATAATATGCACCAATGAGTTTAGTAATTATGTTCATTATTTGGTTTATTTTTGTTTACTTTTTTGTGGAATCGTTAGTGAATCTACAGACCAGTAATGCGTTATTCAGGAAATCCTGTACAATGCCTGTATCAAAATATATTAGGATATCCGGGGATGCGGGCTTTGTAGAGAAAAGCTACCTAAAGTAAAACAAAGCAAATATTTCGAATAAACAAAAAATATAAAAAAAAAACATGATTTTAATAAAGTTGTGTAGGGTGACCATGACCATATCGGCCAAATGATTTACGGAAAGTAAAATTTAGTAATCAGAAAATCACTCAACACTCTGGTTTATAGGATTTAGATTTTTACTATGCGTTGGTTGTAAGCAGCGGTAGCTCAGGGGTAGAACGCTGGCCTCGCAATCTTGAGGTCCCAGGTTCGATCCCCGGTCGGGCATGTAACAATGAGTTATTCAGAATTTATATACATAGTATGTGTTCTTACTTACCACTTGCGTGTATATGTGCCCGAAGTACGGCGATAGAGCTCACCACCCATCACGTTGGGACGTAATATATTCGACGGTGAAATGTGGTTGTACTGAGTGTGGACTGTGACTTGACAAGTTCACACTCGGAACACCACTGACACCCCTTCTGACAAGTTCACTCTCGGAACACCTCTGACACCCCTTCGGGTATTGATGTCGTGACGATACATATACAACGTGTAACAAAACGGTGTAACCATATTTGAAGAGCTTATTCAGTCAATGGTATAGAACAACTTTTACTATGGAACAACCCCTGTATCTCGAAAAATATATTGATGTCGTGACGATACATATACAGCGTGTAATAGAAAGGTGTAACCATATTTGAAGAGCTTATTCAGTCAATGGTATAGAACAACTTTTACTATGAAGCAAACCCTGTATCTCGAAAAAATATTGATGTCGTGACTACTCGTGACGATACATACACAACATGTAAGAGAAAGGTGTACTTAACCATATTTGAAGAGCTTATTCAGGCAATGTTATAGAACAACTTTTACTATGGAACAAACCCTGTACGTCGAAAAAAAATCGACAATTTCATAGAAAAATGCAATGCCGCTCGGCCGAAATGTATGGAAGGACAGATTTGGTTTATTGGTCTGAGGTGCAATGCTACACTACAATTTCAAAAAGAGTTCTGTGTTAACAAAATAATTATAAATTGCAAGTGACTTATAATTGATTGTTTAATAATGGAGAGATTTCGATCATTGAGAATAATCGATTATTTTTTCGATTCAATCCAATTTTACACAAACTATTCTGTGAACGCGATATGTATACCTTAGACAAGATAACACTGGACCAGTTTTAGGCGTATTTCCACATACAGTCGGTTCTGCCACGTTTGGTGGGGGACGAGGTAACCACCCTTACATAACCGAATCATGTTCCTACAAACGCACCCACATGCAATTCGCACACCTGCAACACAAATTTACGTAAATACGTACGGTCTTTGAATGTGTGCGTTAAATTTAATAGAGTTGGGAACACGTTTATCGATAAATACATTACTGACACCATTCCATCAGAATCTGTTCAGGTGGACAAAATCTTCTCTATATCTACATATAAAATGCAACATCTGTCTGTGTGTCTGTATGGACGCTTGCTTATAACTTGGGAACATCTCATTGGATTTTGATGCAGTTTTCATTGTAACATAGTTTCTTGAGGAAGGTATTAGGCTATGTATCATCACGGTATGATATTGTTAGATACAGGCGGCTGATGGTCTACAGGTCTTTGGTCAGGAGTCATGAAAGAAATGTAAACCATGCTTTAATCACTTCAGCACAAAGTTGCAAAACACAATGGCAGCGCCGCTCAGTTAGAGCCTTTTATATCCACCGTGCGCGCGCAGCCGTCGATGACTCAAACTGTTGCCACGCTCGTCCGGCAGGGGCGCTCCGTCATCTTGTGTTGCTAACAATATACTGGGTGTATTGATGACCTGCTCAGAAAATGAAACCACATGTAGGGAATACGTCTACAAAGCCATAAAAAAAACAATTTCGAGAAAATATTTCTGTTTACAGAAATTTGTTTTCTCGAAAATAAATCATGTTACAAGTGTGCACCTTCCCTTCCAGTATTACTACATGTCAGTAACCTGCACGAAGCGGCAACATCGCATTTTTTAAGCCTGTTTAAAAAAACGTGGTTAGTACATTGCACTTGTGAGCGAAACTAAATTAATTATTAATTTGTAGATGTATTAATAGGAATGTCGAAATGAAATTTAGTACAAAGAACCCTCATAACATCCCCTATACGTGGTTTCATTTTCTGAGCAGGTCATCATTACACGGTGTATAAGGTCTTTCACTTTAAATTGAAAGTAATTTAGGAGGTGATTCAGTATCGTTAATACATCTCATTCCACTGCAAAGCACTTTTTTTTGCGCGAACTTTTCTTTCACTTCTCAGTACAAATTGGTCCGATCAGCTAACTCAGTTTGTATGGACAAGTGAAGAAAAAGTTCGCGCAAAAAAAAGTACTTTGCAGTGGAATGTGATGTATTAACGATACTGAATCACCTCCTAAATTTTTTTCAATTTCAATTGAAAGACCTTATATAATATATAATATTATAAGATACAATTAACATTTAATTTCTTCAGATAACTTAAATTTATCTGAGATTGAAAACATTTATGGAGATAGATCTATTTATTAGTCATAAACAAACAAGAAATTATTAAAATTTTAAAACTGATTGTCTTTTATCGATAACTACCATCGATAATAACTGATACATGCCTAGCTATTCCCGACGAGGCTACATGGCAGCCTGTTTGGAGCAGCGAGACTATTTAGCGAGACTATTGTGTTGCCATAGTTTTTAAGTTCTGATTTTTAGGTAAATTCTTAAGTATTACAAAAAATATAGTTGTAGAATTTTTCGAGCAAGTAGATTTATAATAGATTTAGTAATATTTTCAGTAAAAATATTAATTAACTATTGCTTATATTGCTGCGTACGATGAATAAATTGAAATTAGTTTTAGAAAAATAAAAATAACAGTGGATTCGGTACAAGAAAAATATAAATACTTAAATTTTGCTGTACACTTTATGAAATAGTAGCATATTTCAACACAAAAATCAAGTTAAGGTGAATTAATGTTAAGGTCATGATGAATTTCTAGGTAATTTTTTGTAGTAGTTGGCAACACCAAAAATAGTCTCGCTGCGGCGCATTTCTGAATCGTGACGTAGGCGTACTCCCTACGAGACTAAGTTAGTCTCGTAGGGAGTACGCCTACGTCATCTTGAAGAAGTTATGGCGCCAAATATGAATTTTATACATTTTCAAAAATGTTGGATATGAGTAAATTACGAATAAAATAACCAAAAATATACTTACAAGTGAAATGTAACACCATCTTTTTGTAAATTTGATGTGTTAGACATTTTTTTGCACCCATACACAGCACAAAACGGCATTTTTCTCGGAGCTCTTTATGCAAAGACGTTCGGGAATCGTATGACAGAAATGGCGGCTGAACTAGTTTTATATAACGCGTTAGATATTGAATCTCATACAGAGGGGAACGCCAGTTAAAGGCGTCTCCTTTGGTATATTCTCTAAGATGTATACCGAGAAATAATTTTTTCGACACTTTCTTGGCTGCAATGTAGGTACGCAAAAGAAGATAAATGGGCATTTTAGAAATGATCTTGTAGAAATTAAAAGAGTCGATAAAATTTTGCCATGCATTTTTAGCAATCATATTTTGTCATGGACCTATACCCTAACAGGACTGAGTACTTGTTTCAAAAAACGTGAAGAACGAGAAGTCATACTAGATTATTTCATCTCTGTCTAAGTAGGGTAACCATATTTAAAAATAATTGATTGAGACCACGTAGGTACTAAAAACCGTATTCAAAACATTTATTTTATTATAATATATATAATCGGGTCTACCGCGATAAATTTTTACCTTTTTACGAAAAGGGGACGCCCGACGTTTCGAGACAGTTGCATGTCTCGTGGTCTACGGGAAACTGGCAAGTATGGCGAGGCGCAGTGATGAGATGCAGGTGACGACCGAAGTATTTTCCGAAGTATTTTTATATTATAATGTGTACAAAACTCGAGAGTTTAAAATTTATTTTATTGGTTTAAAGTCTTCTGCTTTAAAATGGCGGCTGCAGACTACTGGATTTTTGCCCTTTACTTCGTTTCCTAAAACTTCTAACCATTTTCTTCGGATATTTTCAGTTTTTGGAAGACTGTAATGTAAAACCCAACATCATGGTTACTCTAGCGGTATAAATGTAAACATGTATCATTTCTCCGAGAAAACGTTGTAATTATGCCTTACCTATGAAACGATATCCCACAATTCCCAAAAATTTGGCTTCTGCAGCCCTTCACGCTGCATGCTTTAACCATTTTTGCAAAAAATTATTAATTTTACAATTTAGTTTTCAAATGTCACGGCCGTGGCGCCATTTTTAGAGAAAAGGGTTACCAGTTTGCAAGCATAAGAATAATCCCAACTTTATTAAGGAATGATTGATCTTACATTTACGGATAAAACTAAATGTAAAACATAAATAAACCTAACAAAAAAATAGTGACGGACTTCAAATGTAACTGCAGCCATTCGCTAAAAAGCTTAAAATAATTATAAAATGACCGATGGTACCGAAATAACACTTCTTCTACCTACTAACTTCTTCCTGAAAAATATGTTCTCTAGAAGTCGGCGCTCTTATATTGGTTTCTGTGTTGCTATAACCAAGGGAACGCGGTGACTTTTAAAGAACATATTTTTGAGGAACAAAGAAGTCGGAAAAAGTGTTATTTCAGTACCATCGGTCATTTTATAATTATTTTTAACTTTTTTGCGAATGGCTGCAGTTACATTTAAAGTCGGTTACTATTTTTTGTTAAAAGTTTATTATTTTACATTTTTTAGTGTTGACGGGTCAAATTGTGTAATGTGGATAGTTCTTGTAAACGCGCTGTTGATATAGAACGAAGGACAAGTAATAATTGGTTATATTTAATAAATACCCTGTAATCAGCACCCTAATACAAACTGATTGCCGTAATCTCAAGT
The DNA here is from genome assembly GCA_934047225.1 of Ypsolopha sequella. NCBI lineage: Eukaryota > Metazoa > Arthropoda > Insecta > Lepidoptera > Ypsolophidae > Ypsolopha > Ypsolopha sequella. Next base: position 2,458,585 of record OW204012.1, on the reverse strand, counting down.
TATGTGCTGTCACCCGTTGAGGAGTTCTATGGTAATGAGGCCAAGATCAAAGTTCAGGTGGAGAAATTACAATTTACAAGTAGTACTCGGCAATCACTATCCTAATACAAAGCGATTGCCTTAATCTTGAGTGGTATGCTGTCGTCCGTTAAGGAGTTCTATGGTGGTGAAGCCAGGATGGAAGGTCAGGTGGGTATTCTGATAATTTCCAAGAAATGCCCGACAATCAGCACCCTACCAAAGTGATTGCCGCAATCTCGAGTTAAGTGCTCTCATTCGTTAAAGAGTTCTATGGTAATGACTTAATAAGACCAGGATCGAAGGTCAGGTGGAAGATTGACAATTTCCAAGTAATACTCCGCGATCAACATCGTAGTACAAAGCGATTTCCTTAATATCAAGTGGTACGCTGTTACTTTCTGAGCCGTTCCACTGCCCAGGGCTGTAGCTAGAGTCAAATTTGAGGTAGGGCAGCATTGGTTACAGGTAGGGCGGAAGTAAAAAAATTATCATAAATTTATCCAACGCGAATTCAATGAATATTCAATTTATAGCAATAAAAATAACAATTGTATCGATTTTTGACTAAAACACTTTTTACCATACACTTCACTAAACCAAACTACAAACAATCCAGCGTTGCTAACCGTCTTTTACGTTTCGGTACGTTCCGAAACGTAAAATACGGAAGGGTACGCACACAAAAAAAATGCTTTTTAAAAATATATTTTTCCGAAATTCCTCGAAACTAGCGTAATTTTTGTCACCCGACGAACTACATGAACATATTTTACAAACCTTCTGTGGCTTAAATGGCTTTGTGGTTTTTACACTCACACATTTATATCTTAACATAGGCCTTTTGGGTGTATGAAATCGAAGTAGAAATTTGCTGGTTTTCTATGAAAATATACATAGGAAAATTATTGCAGCACAAAAGTAACCTCTAAAAATTGAAGATTGGTGTTTTATTATGAAAATTTATCAGTTTTAAATAGTTTATTTCACAAAATATGAATTTTTAAGGTAGGGCATTGTGATTTCAAGGTAGGGCATTGCCCCACAATGCCCCCCCCCTAGCTACGGCCATGCCACTGCCTATCTCTGAAAACTTTCATCAGATCATGGTCAATCTTAAAATGGGACCTACTTTGAAGGAAATTTTTCCAAACAAAAAAAGAATCATTCAATTCAGTTCAGAATTGACGGAGATAAGGAATAACATACCCAAAAAAAAATACAGTCGAATTGAGATCCTCCTCTTTTTTTCAAGTCGGTTAAAAAAAAAGTATTTACTAAAAGCTAAATACTATAAAGTCGTTGAAAAACTAAATCGTGAAAAACTCAAGCCTACCATCGCAATTTGTTTTTTTTGTGATGGCAACTGTGCGAGTAGGACACGGGCATCGACTGTTTGTTTTCCCGCTCGGCACGTTTTCTCTAGTTGGTTATGTCATAATAAAATAACTTTTAACTGTATGAAATAGAGTCTATTTTTCTACGCGTAACATCCTTCAGTGCACAATCCAGTTTAGGTATACATCCATGGTATTTACTAAAAGCTAAATACTATAAAGTCGTTGAAAAACTAAATCGTCAAAAACTCAAGCCTACCATCGCAATTTTTTTTTGTGATGGCAACTGTGCGAGTAGGACACGGGCATCGACTGCTTGTTGTCCCGCTCGGCACGTTTTCTCTAGTTGGTTATGTCATAATAAAATAACTTTTAACTGTATGAAATAGAGTCTTTTCTACGCGTAACATCCTTCAGTGCACAATCCAGTTTAGGTATACATCCATGTATTTTGTAGTGGTTGAGATCATTGAGTATACTGTGAATAATGGTTGAGATGTTGAGTTGGCACATGGATAAGTACCTATAATGTAAGTTGGCAGCACTGACGCCAGTTTGTCCATAGCCTGAGTTGGCAACACTGACGCCAGATTGTTTGTTGGTTGGCTCAAAAGGACTAGTTTCCAGCGCCGTAAAACTTATTTTATAAAAAAAAAATTGTTTGTTTGCTTTTTTTTTAGGAAAAAATAAACATCAAAGGTCCGGAAGTTTTTGCTTCGCACAGACCGGAATGGAAGATACTAAACAAAAGCGTACTATTTCAGTGAAACAAGAACCTCCAGGTAAGGAGATTTTGGTAAACTTAAGGGATGCTGGAGACGTGGTAATTTTTGTCCATCCATCAGCTTGGTTCGGCCACTGCTGGACATAACCTAAGCCTTTCCGAGATTTCGCTACTCAGTCGCTAAATAAACTCACACCGAGTTGGGTTTCCTACCCGGGTCGCAACACTAACCCGTTCAAAAATGAACTCGCGTCGCAACACCGACCGTTCAAAAATGACAGTGTCGCTACACTGGTGTCGAATTTTTCAACATCAACTCTGAGCAGGGTTCGGAAGGTTCGTATAGGCTCCAAACGTCACCTGACATTCACGTAAATTTTCGTAAATGAAATGACGTTAATTTTTGTACCGAGGGGGTCTTCTCAAAGTTATAGTTGATATATTAACGTTAAATTTCGTACCGAGGGGGTCCTCTCAATGTTAATATACTAAATATAATGCAAAAATGACAACTGACGTTTGGAGTGTCGCTACACGACGAAACCCGTTCAAAAACTCAGCGTTACAACCCCAGTGTTCCTACCCAGCCCAGGGTTATTTAATGAACGCACTTCTGGGTGGTCGTCCTGTCGAAATACTCGCAACAGTGATGCCGCTGCCTGTCACCAGTCTGTTTGTGATGGATATACCGCCATCAATTGGTTCCAGGCATGGTGGGCTACCTGATTGTGGCTGTTTGGGAGTTCAAAATCAAATCAAAATTATATTATTTCATAACTTAAATCTTAGCACAGCACAAGGTTGAGGCCTCCTATTAAGTATAAAAATACTTGTACCAGGAGGTCTCGCTCTCCATAACAAAAATGTTCATTCATTCAAAAACTTAAGGAAAAAAGTAAATTAAGTATACAATATTGTGAGAGGATGTGTTTGTGTGTGAGTGTGTGAGAGGGGGTGTGTTTTTGCATGAGAGGGAGAGTTTTGGGGTGGGGTTCGCAAGTAAGATAGTGGTCCAAAGTCGAGCCTGGCATCAGCTTTACCACCTAAACAATTATAGACAAACTGAAAAATGGGACCATAGCACTTTAGCAGTGCAAATGCCTGATGAGCAAAAATATATTGCTAAGCAGTGATAAGACCAATATTCTTGTACGGAGCCGTCATTGGGCCTAGGACGGATGCTGGTTACGTACCAAAAGACCTGGAAAATTTTCAAAGGCTTGCGTGCATGCTAACTACCAGATGCATGCGAACCATGGCTTGAGCGGTCCTTGAGACCATCTTGGACGTCCTGCTGCTACAACTGTTTGTACAGCAGGAGATGTCGGTTGCAGCATTCAGACTCAGGGTGGCTAGACACTGGAAAAGTGATGACACACACAATGAGAGCTTAAATTAATATAGGTAGGTACTGTACTGCATTTATAAAATGTATAATTGAATATTTGCTTTACAGAGTTCCTTAACGACCATCAGTATGAGGGAATGGATGTTGATGATGCCCAAATACTTGTTGAAGAGATTAGAGAAATGATCCTAAAAAAAAGGGAAGAGCGAAACAGAATGAACTGTGTGAAGATAGAGGGAGATACTAATATAAATACCAACAATGATGCAAGTGCAGACATATTTTATCTACGTCAGTTTTAGAATTCTAATTATTGTTAGAATAAAACGGTCAAGCAAAGAGCAAGACCCAATAATCTATCTGAAAAAGATGCTTTAAAAACACTGCTACTGAAAACACCTTACTCTGCTTGGATTAACTTGACTCCCTGCGGTCCGTAATATAATTACAATGGATCATAAGCCATTCACTTCATAATTTCGTAATTGATTTTAGCGATGTAATTCTATTTTAGACCGCAGGGTAAGTGTTGTATTAGCATTTTCTAAATTCCTAGCGGGGGCGATGAGTCCTGCACTGATTCCCCCCGGTCAGTCAGCCCAGCCAAGACAGCTCCTAAAAGTAGAGCCGAACAGCTTCAGCATTCTGACACATAAACTGGTCCAGTGAAGGGAAGTTGGAGCTCGTTGCAATTCCTGCTTTTCGTCTCATGTCTTCGGTTGCAGAGCAGTGGAGTAGCACATGTTCCACTGACTCGTCCTCTAGAAGGCACCCTCTGCATAGAGGGCTATCGGTGCCACCTGTAGTGAAAAGGTGCTTGTTTAGGTTGCAGTGTCCAGTTGTGATACCTACCATGTCACGTAGGTCAGACCGTTTTTGTTTTAATAAGTATCTTGTTACCTTACCATTCGACTGCGGTAACATTAATTGCGTATTGAACTATTTACGAACTGTGTCGTCACTTCAACTGCGAACATATCCTTAGACAATCGGAATTTGATAGTATGTCTTTGTTTTTGATGATAGGCACCCAGTACAGATGGCAATTAAAGATACATAATAGGCCCTCTGTTTTTTTATTCGTTTGCGTGTTGCATTAACTGAATTCATCTACCCCCAAGGATGGTATGGATGACAACAATCCCCAGCTGATCAACATTGGCATCAAAGAAGAACTGAAGCTGTCGCCTGACTTGGAGTTAATAAAGAGGCAAGTAGGATCGTGGCGGGTGATCCTGGTACGACTTCCCACTTACACATACACAGGTAATTTGAAGGCATCATTGTCATATTCTTTATTTTATAGCCAAACCTCAGGGTTTCTTTGCCCGATACTACAAAAGAAAGTGCCCAATCTTTGACTCATAATTCGAGAACGTCTGGTACAGGTAGTTTTATACTTAAGGGTCGGTGTTCCGAGATTCAGGGTTCGGGGTTGTGGCTTTTTAAGATGGTAAAAATTCAAATTTATGAACAAAATAAATACCACTTGTTACCTTACAAGATGAAGTGCAGGTTCATTAAAAAAAATCACGGCACTAATGTATAGTAACTTTAGAAAAAAAACAGGAATTTCAAGAAAATCTCTTGAATAGCATTGCAGCGCTACAGGTGTAACCTGAATTTGAAAATCCTGTTTTTTTTTCTGAAGTTACTATACATTAGCAGGGGGGTCTCACTTGACCACGTGACCCGCGATAAATACCTACCGCGACGCAACCCGTCGTCGGCACTAGAGTCAGTCGAGTGTTACCCACGTTCTCACTTGTAACTACGCGTCTCGACTTTTTATGTTCTGTTCTGGCTATGGATAGTCAAAGAAAGCTTACATACATACTTGATACTACTTTTATTAGGTCCTCAAAATATAAATATATAAATAATTTACTCTCAGTCAAAATGCATGTCAGGTCTATTTATCAATATACAATACAGTTGTGGTACCTATATAATGTATGAGTAATAAAACAAAATATTACATCATTCATTTATAAATAATTTTACAAACTAAAATATATTGTGACATTAATTTATGCAGCCAAATTCATACTGAAGACACGGTAAGATGTCGATATCAAGGTTCGATGACCTTTTTTGGGAAATTCGAAAATTATTTCCTTATTTTAAGAAACCCTGTTCTCTACAAACGCAAGCCTAGCGCCGAGTCAATTACTATGGTAGGTAGGTCAACATATTATTTTGTGAAATTTACAAAACTTGTTATCGATCCGTGATACTGATCATTTACCAAGCATCCAGTATGAATTTGGCTGCATAAACACCTTATAAAATACCTCTTTCACGCGTGCAACGTTTTAAACAACCCTACCGAGTGAGCAGTGATTTATGACCTTGAGACCGTCACAGTAAAAGAAGCTCTAGCGCGTAGTAATGCCATACATTCTCGCTTGCACGCACGTGTGGTACCTGACTGTAGGCAATTATAAAAAGTTGCCGAAGGACGGGTGCGAGCTAGTTTGTACTTTATTGCTGCTTAGCGAGAGTAGCTATTTATTTCAATGTTCTTGCAAGGTGATTCTTCTGTACGTAGTATTTTATTCTGTGACATTAGTGCCAAGATTTTTTTTAATGAACCTGTACTTCATCTTGTAAGGCAGGGGTCGGCAACCTTATGACATAAGAGGGCCACAAATGTTACCAGAGAATCAGCGAGGGCCGCATATAATATCGCGTATCATATTTATTGTAGTTTAAGAGGATGGCATACCCTAGCAACTTTTTTAATTACCCGTTCAGCACGATAAGTCTAATGGCAAAGACCTTATTTGCTTTTCATAGAGGCGAATATATGTTGGCTCTTTGGCCTCTTTTTCTTGGACGCGTAATAATCATGCAGTGAAACAACAAATTGGCGTGTTTTTAGCTAATACTGAAATATTTTGTTGGGAAAAAAATATTGGATTTAGGTAAAATTCCTTCATATTTCTATTGCCTATTTTATATAAAAAAATCAAATTGATCTCTTAACCGCGTTTTTGAAACGAACGTTTGAAAACCAAAAAAAAGAGGGTGAAAAACTTTTCTTTTTTGACAAAAGTATAAATTTACATTGTTTATAGGTGGAATCCCTAGATAAAAGATCGATAAATCAAAGATGTTTTTTTTTCAATATGAGAAGAGACCTAGTTTCTTCCAATGGACCCTTAAAAACCTGGTGTTGTTGATGTTCTAGCGTCAGGTGTCCGTTAAAACACAATTTATTTTTAAAATCTAATGCGATTTTTGTGGCTGCATTTAACTTGCATTTTAGACGTGGAAATGTGCAGTCTTAGGTCTTACTGTGCATCCGTTAACTGAGAACAATGCTAGCTTTTTCGTTAGTTCAGAATGGAAAATGTCTGCTCACGCAAATATGTACAACCAACCACAGTTATCATGCAGCGATTGGGAACCTTGAGGGCCGCGCTGAAGAGGTTCACGGGCCGCATGTGGCCCGCGGGCCGCCGGTTGCCGACCCCTGTTGTAAGGTAACAAGTGGTATTTATTTTGTTCAGAAATTAATATTTTACTATCTTAAAAAGCCATAACCCCGAACCCCTGTTTTGCCCAATCTCGGAACTCCGACTCTTAATAGGTAGTCTCAACCTTGTTTGTATTAATAGTATAAAGTTTCGAAATAAACATTATTATGATTATTCTAACTGGAGCTTGCTCCCGGGATTTTCAGTACCGGGAAATTCTGTAATTTTTCGGGTCAAGAATCCGCTCCGAATCGTACTTCATACATATCTAAAAACAATAATAACTCGCGGAAGTGGAACAATTCAATCAAATAAATTTTAGACTTTCATTGCGACTTTCAATATGAAGTGGTGTATGTCCCTGATTTTCTCACAAATATCGCAATAAACACCAGAAAAATATTTCAAAACATGGGTTTTTGCCCTAAAATCGAGTACTTTTACAAGGCTTCGTTAAGTGACTTATGAACATTTAACAAGCAAAGTAAGCACATACACCACTTGGAAGTATCATCAATATTCTAATTAATTAAAACAGAATAAAAATTAACAAGTAATCGAGGCACAATTAAGGTATTCCGAAATAATTATTATTTCCAACGCTCAGCACAGTTCGAACGGCGCGGGGCAAAGAATGAGGCGCTTGTTTAGATCAGCCAAATATGCGCTTTATTGTCGCGATACGTCTCGCTTCGCATCGGAGTTGGCGTCGTCCTGCACCGGGTTTTTAACCAGTGGAGATATTATTTTAATTCTCAGTTTATCAGTACTGCTGATACCTTGTTAAAAAATACATATGTCTATGCGTGGCGTTGGCTATTGTTTACCTTTATCAGTGTATTAACTCGAAAATACACTTTATATTGGTAGATATGGATAAAATAGAAAAAAACATTATTGAGATATATTGATTGTGACTGATGCCGGGCCCGAATGGCCCGAAATATATCTCACTAAAATTTTATTTAACTGTGTTTTATTTAATTCTAATCATTTAAAAAGACAAAAAAGTCAATATATTATAATATTTATTTACTTTATATGGTTAAAAACTGAATGACAGAGAGTTGAGATATGTTTTAAAGTGAATTGAGCCTATAAGGCTTAATATTTTAAAATTTAGAATTATAATAGTAGTTTATAAAACTGGCACATAAAGATGTTGTTAAAACATGATTGTGATTTAAAAAAACTAGCCATAGGCGAGTTTTTTTAATAGTATACACGAGTGTTTTAATACCTAGTTATTTGTAGTTACTTTATCTACACTCATGCAATAGGTTGTTTCGTTATCTGTTTCTAGTCCAAAAACTATTTTATAACATCAAAGCCGTTTTTATTTTTCTCGTAAATATGGTTCGTCATTTTCGTCGCTGTTTTCAGAATGTAACGTGTAATCAAATTATCATTCTTATTATCACTGCTGTCAGCCATTTTAGACCAAAATGAAACTTTTGAACCACAAAAACAAAGTCGAATTTCTCCGTAAACCATGGCGCCAACAAACCAAAATGCAATAGTCCACCCGCTTCATCATAGACAATAAACAGCCGAAAATAAATTGAAACAACATGTACCTTCTATATACACATATCCTTACAACATAACCTTCTAACCTCGTCTTAATTTCTAAACTCCTTAGTCGGGCGAGTATTAATTGTTTTTTGTACGTGTAGGCAATTTCATATACTTAATACGTCTTTGGTACAAGACATAAAAACTTCAGTTATGGCTCATTACGGTATGGAATAAGTTCCCTTTGCCTTCCAACTTAGTGTAACTGTACTTTTATAGCAGAATAAGTTATTTAAAAGCATTATTTTGTTAAGAAAATTGTAATTTAGTTAACAAATTATACATTGTACCATAAAATAATCATGAAATAATTATAATAAAGCAGTTAATAAAGTTATGATTATCAGTCAGGTACCTACCACTACCAAGTAATTCATACACAGAGTTCTTTTAAAGACGCTATTACAAAGTGACGAAATGACCTATTGGTGGTCGACTGTCGTAAGTTGGCAATTAATCTGGGAATATTACTAAGCAAACTAAACCTTACTTCTTACAAGATAAGATTCTCGTGATACAGCAAACTTGTTTTATTTATGAGGTTTGTTTAAACAATTTCAAATTATTAAGTTTCCTCCAGTTATTGGTGCCGAAATTTACCATATTTTCGTATTTTTTACTAGAAAAATGCAGGGAAATTAGATTGTAATATATTAAAAACAGATTTCTTCGAAAAAAAAAAATTTGTAGGTAGTAAAACATTTGAAAAAGTTTGTTGTATTTGTTGGAAAATGTGCCAAAAAATAGCGAATAATTCCAAAATGTTGACCTCGTTTTTCCTTAATGTTTTAGCTGGAATCACAGAAGTAGTGTGAACATAAAACATCAATTCTTGTAAAATGTAGTGAGTACCAATAATTACTGACAGTCCCGGGATTCCCGTTTCTGTCTCGGTACCGGTACTACAACTACAAACCTTTTAATGTCGCATGATATTACCGAAATTAAATATAGAAAAGAGTACATCCGTTTCTCTTTTCGGGCACTGAACCCTAAATAATGTTGTTTTAGATGTAATGCAAGACAATGTTGAAGATGATCGAAGAGACTCTGATGACCTCACAACACCTGAGGAACCGTTCCCTGCAGGAAGTGAACACGCTGAGATGGCGGAAGACCCTGCAGAAATTAAATATGTTGTAAGTGCAAATGTTCCAGTCTTTATAACTCACGTCACGTCACGACCCGTCACGCTTGGTTGTAGTTGTACGTTCACTCATACGTTACGTTGTTGAAGAGAGCGGAAGCTCTTATTGCGTTGTTACTGAGAGCTCACGCACACTTCAGCAACGTATACATGCACGTCGTCGTGAGATTCTCCTAAATAGTACCTGATATATATATATTTTTTTAATGTAATATTTTTAAAATCAAATAAGAATTAACTTATAATGATAGATAACTAATAATGCTAATAGTAATACTAGGTATTTATAGTTATGGGCCTAGTTGCCTGAAATAAAATGATTTATTATTAGGTAGGTACACTTTTCAGTCACGGGCCCATAGGGACCCGGTCATTTGAAAGGCATTCATGGGGCCGAAGCCAACATTGAAGAGGCCTTTGGTACCATTTAATCTAAATGTGAGATGGCTGCATCCATGGGGGCCTCTCCCTCAATGTATCATTGTGATACACTAACGGACAGTCCCCCACAGTTGCCAAACTATTGCCAGGAAGGAAGCGACTTGGAGTGGGCTATGAGGATGGGATGCTAAATGGGCCGGATAACAGGGCTATGGAGTGAGATAACGGACATCTGCCTCGAAAATCTCTCACAAATTTAAATATGGCAGATGGTGACTTGCTGCTTAATAACTATCCACCAGGATAGCCGTTGTGGGCCCCCTATCTAGCCACCATGGGGCGGCCAGGGGGCAACACTATGTAAGCAGCTAAGGTTGTCGAGAGGTGAGTCTGCGGGGCGCAAGATCCTTCTAACAGTCAAGTGCCCCCGGCGTTATGACATTTTACACTTCCAACCTGGAGCATAGGTTCCGCTCTTGCATCTCCACTCTGGCTGGCTGGTTAAGGCAAGCGCAGAGGTAGGGGGTGTGTTGCTGTGTGTATGTGTGTGTGTAGCGCATGTGTGATAGTGTCCCCTGGAGGTAGGGTCCGTGGTGTCGCCACTCACCATCGGCTCGCCACAAGCCGCCCTGCGGTGACTGATTGCACTGGACGTACTGGACATACCGGAGGGCGATGGGGTCGTCACATCCCTACGCCTTATTATTATTATTATTATTATGTAGGTACACTTTTCAGTCACGGGCCCATAGGGTCCCAGTCATTTGAAAGGCATTCATGGGGCCGAAGCCAACATTGAAGAGGCCTTTGTTACCATTTAATCTAAATGTGAGATGGCTGCATCCATGGAGGCCTCTCCCTCAATGTATCATTGTGATACACTAACGGACAGTACCCCACAGTTGCCAAACTATTGCCAGGAAGGAAGCGACTTGGAGTGGGCTATTGAGGATGGGATGCTAAATGGGCCGGATAACAGGGCCATGGATTGAAATAACGGACATCTCCCTCGAAAATCTCTCACAAATTTAAGTATGGCAGATGGTGACTTGCTACTTGATAACTATCCAGTAGGATAGTCGTTGTGGGCCCCCTATCTAGCCACCACGGGGCGGCCAGGGGGCAACACTATATAAGCAGCTAAGGTTGTCGAGAGGTGAGTCTGTGGTCAGAGGGCAACACTATGTAAGCAGATAAGGTTGTCGAGAGGTGAGCCTGCGGGCTGGAAGATCCCTATACAGTCAAGTGCCCCCGGCGTTATGACATTTTACACTTCTGACCTGGAGCATAGGTTCCGCTCTTGCATCTCCACTCTGGCCGGCTTGTTAAGGCATGCGCAGAGGCAGGGGGTGTGTTGCTGTGTGTATATGTGTGTGTAAGCGCATGTGTGTGTGAGGCCCTTGGAGGTAGGTCCGTGGTGTTGCCACTCACCATCGGCTGTTAGCTTGGACGAATAAACCAGGCTGTAAGCCTTATTATGAATACATAATGTTGTGTTACAGAATACACAAGACTACCTGGACATCGGTGAGACGGTGATAAGTAAGCAGGACAGAGCGATTAGTGAGCAGGACAGAGCAACACCAGGACCCTCCTCCAAAGGTAATGATTTACTATTTTGTTACGATTTCTAACCACGTTTCAAATTGTGCAAAGTTCAGTGTAGGTAATTTAATTTATTTACTTTTTTAAATATGTTTGCAGTTTCATCGAAAACATTTTTCTGTGAATTCCAGCGGTTTTTTTACAGCATTACGAAATGTTTGAGACACTTCGAACTTACTACTTTTTAAAATTTACTGTTGTTTCCTTGGGTTTGAACTAAAACATAAATATACAAATGAAATCATCCTTACGTAAACCTGTTTTTACACACTCGCATACACCCTCACCTCCTACACACACACTAATACACCCTTAACTTGTAATAGAGCAATATACACTTGCGAGCTTTAAACTAGAATCACCTAAACAGGGGTTGTTCAAAACAATTTTAGCAATTTTCATGCAATTAAATTATAGAATGTGGCATATCATTTGAAAGGTAATTTTATTGGCTTTCAACCTCTTTTGATATCATAACCAAAACTTATTCAGCTTATGTCATGGAACGTAAAAACAAAAGTCATTAATTTTTAAAATAAAACAAAATATGGTTTGGAAGTCCAGAAACCCTATAAAAACGGTCGTGTGTGAAAAAATTGTCATTAGTTCAAAAATTTATGCTGCTGGGAACACAGAAAGTAAAGAAAATGGAAACCACACATTCAGAAGCCCCTCAAATCGTCATCCTAAACCGGCAAGGGTTGTCTCAGCGTACTATCGCTCGTCAGCTTCATCTGAGTCATATCAGTCTTGTGTCTCAAAAGTATACAGGAGGTTCAAGGAGACTGGAAACTTAGTGCGAAGACCAGGTTCTGGCCGACAGCGATGCACTTCTGTGAGAGATGACAGTTTTATTGTATCCACTTCGCTCCGGAATCGACACCTGACCGGTGTTGACGTCCAGCAGCGGCTCAGAGAAGTTCTAGGGAGGCCTGTCAGCGAGTGGACAGTGAGACTAAGACTTAAAGAAGCAAGTTTGACCTCAAAAAGACCAGCCACGGGACCCAAATTGACTGCAGCCCACCGACAAGCCCGGCTTCAATTTGCCCACGATCACTTAGATTGGGGTATAGAGCAATGGAACCGAGTCTTGCTCTCGGACGAAACCAAAATGTTTTTGCATGGTAGCGACCGTCGACGAAGAATTTACAGGAGACCGGGAGAGTGACTCGCACAATGCTGTTTTGTAGAAATCGTGGCATACGGAGGTAGGTCCTGTATGATGTGGGCGGGGATTTCTATCAAAGCAAAAACGGAGCTGATATTCGTACCCGGTGGAGGTCGGGGAGGGGGCTAACTGCAGAAATATACATCAACAACATTCTGCTAGGCCATGTGCTTCCCTACTCCGGTTTTATTGGCCAAGATTTCCTGTTAATGCACGATAATGCCCGCTGCCACACCGCTGCAGAAACAAGACAGTACCTGGAAGAAGTCGGGATTCCCACATTAGACTGGCCAGCCCTTAGACCTGACTTGAATCCAATTGAACATTTGTGGGATGAGTTAAAAAGGCGGTTACGAGGAAGATGGCCAGCTCCAGCGTCGATGGTAGACCTAAAAACTGCTTTAGTCGAAGAGTGGCAGGAAATCCCACAAGATTCCATCAGGAAACTCATCCGGTCGATGAAAAACCGATTACGAGCAATCATTAGAGCCAGGGAGGGTAATACAAAATATTGAGGGGGAAGAATATAAAGGTTACGATTTCATTTCAATCACGCTATTTTAAACATAGAAATATTCAACTAGTCGCCGACTACAAATATGGTCGGATAGTCTGCTTTCCCGACTAGTCGGTACATCTGTAATATAATGCAATTCTACTTATGTTCATGTAAATACTAGCCGGTGCATCTGTAATGTAATGTAATTCCACTTATGTTCATATAAATACTAGTCGGAAAATCTGTAATGTAATGTAATTCCACTAATGTTCATATAAATACTAGTCGGTGCATCTGTAATGTAATGTAATTCCACTTATGTTCATATAAATACTAGTGGGTGCATCTGTAATGTAATTCCACTTATGTTCATATAAATACTAGTCGGTGCATCTGTAATGTAATTCCACTTATGTTCATATAAATACTAGTGGGTGCATCTGTAATGTAATTCCACTTATGTTCATATAAATACTAGTCGGTGCATCTGTAATGTAATGTAATTCCACTTATGTTCATATAAATACTAGTGGGTACATCTGTAATGTAATGTAATTCCACTTATGTTCATATAAATACTAGTCGGTACATCTGTAATGTAATGTAATTCCACTTATGTTCATATAAATACTAGCCGCTACATCTGTAATGTAATGTAATTCCACTTATGTTCATATAAATACTAGCCGCTACATCTGTAATGTAATGTAATTCCACTTATGTTCATATAAATACTAGTCGGTGCATCTGTAATGTAATGTAATTCCACTTATGTTCATATAAATACTACGTCATACAAGAAATTTACAGTCCAAATTTTATGTTCGTAGATCCAGCTGTTTTGGTCTGGGCGTTGATATGTTGCAGGCAAATAATAAAATTCTGCCGTTTACAAACGCCGTCGTTAGGTTCTAAACACTCGATATTTTGCTACTTGAGGAATCTTCGTCAAATATTAGAATTCGGCATTTTATAATTTGCCTCGGCATGTAGTAATTCTTTTAGAACTATTGAGGATCGTCTCGCTCCGCTCCGCTTCGCTTGAATCCCAATATGTACTTAAATGTAAACCTAACACGCTTCTTCTCGCTCCGCCCGTTGTCGCACCTATTTTTCACTTTTTGTTGAAAGACTTTTGCTTTCGTGTTTTTAGAAAATGACGAAGGGATTTTACAAACGGCGGGCATTTTGCAATTTGCCATTCGAGCGTTTAGAAACTGATGAAGCCGTATGTAAACGGCGGAGTTTAAATATTTGCCTGCAAAAATTCAAAATTCAAAAAGTTTATTTTGCAAAGTAGGTATATATAATACACGTGACAGATAAGACTGCCACAGATAAATCAGTCAGTATTCGTCAATTATAATTTCACTAGGTTAGATTATAAAAAATCTACTGTGAAATTACAATTTACCTGCGAGATATATGATATAGATAGATAAAGGATGATGCAACTCAACCCTTGACGCGTGGCCTAAAATTTCCAACGAATGAAATCACTGCCAATTGACATTTTACAAACGGCGTCGCCAGTTTCTAAACGCTTGCTGTTTTGTGATTTATCTAAGGCAAATTGTAAAATGACTACGTCATATTCTAAAGAGCCGAAAATGAAAGTCTCACCAAAAAGTGAAAAATGGGTACGACGACGAGCGGACCGAAGAGGACAGTGTTAGGTTTACATGTAAATCATAGATCACAATACTATTGTTCCAATACACAAGATGATGTGGGCATGAAACGCCGTCAAAAATTTCGTACACATACGAATTTTACCAAAGACGATAGTACCCATTGGGAGCCGAGTGAAGCCCAGCGAGGCGACCCTCAGTAGTTCTAACAGAATTAACTATTTGCCGAGCCAAATTATAAAATACCAAATTCTATTATTAATTAATGCTGCCGCGGTTCTGTAGCGCGTCGACAATGTTTGCGGAGGCGCACACCGATGACTTTTTTGCGACCATGCGCAAACGGATCGCGTCGATTATACGCAGAACCAGCGGCAGCGACATCCTGAGGACTTTTTCTGGTAAATTTGACAATCCTATGTTGAAGCATTGGATTGTCAAACTTTGCTTACCTAATAAAAAATAATAATTAATTAATAATTAAATAATCGTATCCTAATCTTTTATTTTTTATTTTGTTTATTTAAATTGTGTATTTTTTTTTAATGTATTTTCATGTGTTTTACAATGGGTCTTCGTAACCTTAATAAGGATCTATATTATTTATTATATGACGAAGATTCGTCAATTTGCAAAATAGCAACTGAAGTTTAGAAACTGACGACACCGATTGTAAAATGCAGAAGTTTACTATTAGCTTGCGACAAATACATGTAATCAAATTGTTATGATTACTTATTGTAAATATACTTATATTGAGCCGATTCGGTGCACCACGTTTTCACTTATTTATGACAGGACTAAACTTAATTTAAGCATTCTGTTTTTTCTTTCTGTATTGAACATAAATACACTGTATAATTTTAATATTTATGTAATATAAATATAAGGAATAGTTTAGTATTACAAATTTAATAAGATTATAGTGTTAAATTATATTACATCAATGATAAATTTAAAGATATATTATATAATAATAATATGTATTAAATGTACTTATAATAGTATGTTATTGTATGGGAGTCAATAAATATTCAGTTTCTTCGTAGTTTAGTGGTTGTTTAAGTTTTAAATATGTTCCTTAACTGCTCCTCTGCTTTGTCAAGGATCTAACTAAACAATTGATTCCAATGTTATATACAAGGTGAATTTGTGAACATCGTCCAAATTCATACCTGAGCCTTGGTAAGTTAGCATCATGAACCAATAACGATTTTCGTAAAATCATAAAATGAAATTTCGACTCCCCATAGTGATTCACTCAGGACTAGGAGTGATTTACTATGGGAAGTCGAAATTTCATTATACGAATTTCACAAAAATTGTTATCGATTTATGATGCTGATCACTCAAGCCTCCTGTATGAATTTGGACGATAATCAAAAAGTCACCTTGTATACATGGTGGACCAAACGAATGCTTCTCGGAGGGAAAGTATATTATTATTTATTTTATTTTATTCACTTAACTTGTTAGCAATTTAAGCGATGTAGTTTTTTTTAGGACCTTACACACATTGCTCCTTCTTTTCATTAGTTCATTAGTTTTTTTTCTTATTTGTATAAAATTTGAACATCACTATGGATCACCAGGGTCAAAAATAATTTTTGTTTTGTTGAAAAGTTTTTTGCTAAGAAGTGAGATAATGGTGTCGATTCGGCGTAACACGACTTATTTGACAGGACTAACCTCACTCTAAGCGTCCTGTCTTTTTAAGGTTCCGTAGTACTTAAAAGGTACAAAAGGAACCTTATGGTGAGACACCGTTGTCCGTCCGTCCGTCCGTCCGTATGTCACAGCGTCATTAACTTTAGCAGCGTTAAAGATAAAGACATGAAATTTGGCGCAAAAATAGCATTCTTTTGCACACATATCACGGTGTAAAAAAAATATGAAAAATTTGAAATTGTTCAAAATATTTCCAAAACAAAAGTGAGACAAATAAAAAATATTTGCCTAAAATACAATATGGGTATCAAATTGTAGACATTAAAAATTTTATTGTAAAAATATATACTTTTACTATATTTACTGGCACTGGTTTCGAGAAATCTTTAAAAAAAAAACAAAAATATGTTTGCCCCCCATAAGGGGGGGGGGCCTTATCTCCGAAACTGGTAGACCGAAAAATGTGAAAAAATTGTCAATTATAGATCATAACTGGCCAACTACAAGAAAACCATAGCGATTAAAAAAAATTTAGCACAAATCAGAAATATAAAAAAAAAGTAGAATAATAAAAAAAAAATACAATATGGGTCTCAAAATGTAGGTATTAAAAAGCTGATTGTGAAAATATATAGTTTTATTATATTTACTGGTAATATGTGTTTACGTAAAGATTACAGGAAAAATAAAGCGGCTGACAAATTCACGAAAAAGAATGACAAAATTAAATTAATCATCCACAATACGGAACCCTAAGTACGCAAGTCTGACTCGCACTTGGCCGGTTTTTTGTTTCTTTATCGGAAAGACAAGGACAGAACGTTTAATTTAAGTTTAGTCTTTTCAAATCAGTTAAGATGTGCTACACCGAATCGGTACATTATGCAATTTATTGTGAATAGAAGTGTATTTCACATGTAGAATAAAGTGTCACCTATAGAATTGATATACAGTGTGTCCCTCGTACAAGTGCACATCCGAAAGTGGGTCAAACTAGATCTAAATATATCGACAAAAACAAAGAAAAAAAAATGCTCCACCTGGGTATCTTTGTATGGGACGCGAGTGCCTTTGGTTAACCGCTCGTAGAAAATATTGTATTTATGATAGAACGGTGTATTTTTTTTTGTTAGAAAGATAATGGAATAGGCAATGATAAATAGGAATAAAAGTATAGTGAAACGGGGACATTATTTTGAAGAAATTGACTATTACTGAAAAAAAAAGACGGAAAAATTAAAGAAATAATCTTTTAGGATATTATTTTTATGGTAATGGTAGTTGATTATGTTTTGTTTTTGATTTGGTATGCACCGTCTATTCTTAAGGATTATAACAGTTTTATTTCATTGCATTACTCGCGATAAATCAAAAGTTATGACATATTTTATACATAGTCTCCATGGTAGGCAAAAAAAATTTAAAACGTAAATGTATAAAACATAGATTTTCTAAAAAAAAAAAAAACATTTTTTTGTCGATAAAATAATGTCTAGTTTCACCCCTTTTCGGATGTGCACTTGTACGAGGGACACACTGTATATGAAGTTTTTGGTGAGACGTTTGTAGTAGGTCCGAGACGATCATAGTATTGTAGCATTTTTTGTATTTCCTGTTGTGCGTTTAAATTTAACTCATTATTTTCGTTCTAGGTGAGGTGAGATGCCAAACAAATGTCCACATGGATAAGGAAACTAGCCTCCTCGCTGGACGAAAGCAGCAGTTGGAATGTGACATTTGTGGCTACCAGTGTAACCCTTGTAATTTAAAACGACACATGAGAATTCATACAGGAGAGAAGCCGTATAAATGTGCCATTTGTGACTATCATTGTGGACAACTCGGTAATTTAAAGGAACATATTATGATGAATCATTTCCTAGAGAAGCCGTATAAATGTGACATTTGTGACTATCATTGTGGACAACTCAGTAATTTAAAGGAACATATTATGATGAATCATTTTCTAGAGAAGCCTCATAAATGTGACATTTGTGACTATCATTGTGGACGATTCGGTAATTTAAAGGAACATAATCATATTCTAGAGAAGCCGTATAAATGTGATATCTGTGAGTACAAATGCAGACGCCAATATAGTTTGAAGACACATGAGAACTCATACCGGAGAAAAGCCGTATAAGTGTGATATTCGTGAGTGCGTATGCACACTTAAATTTATTATGATGATACACATGAGAGTTCATACCGGAGAGAAGCCGTATAAATGTAAGAGCTATGACTATTGTTGTGGACGTTTCGGTAGTTTAAAGCGTCACATGAGGAAGCATACAAGTTTAAAGGGACACATGAAAACTCATACAAGAGATGACTAGTATAAGTGTCAAAGTTGTTAGTGTCAATGTAGAAAACTTGGTAATTTAAAAACACGCTTGATAAGGAAAATGGGATGCTTTTTTGGTGTTTTGACAAATCTGAATGACCTGGAATATCTTTTGCATCACAAATTTTTAAAGTGAAAATACAATTAAATACTCTAACTTAGAACAATCAGGTCTATACACAAGAAGTTTATAACCAGACTGGAGTGATCACCTCTATGTGGGATGCTCGAGTTCTAGAAATCACTAAGTAATATTTTGGTAATTTTGAACTAGCAACACCAACGAAAACTGTTTTTTTTATCTATCGATTAGTCTGAATGAGAATTTTCTTTTAAAAACTGTAAGTTTTTTCGTACCCTTCAGAAGCACTGAGTCTGTCTAAACAGAATTTAACCCTTAAATGCATCCTGTTGCCAAATGGCAACATATATTTTTTTTAATTTTTCATGTGTAACTGTTTGTTTATTACGTATATTTTTCTTCCTGCAAGACTATTGTATGAAAAATAATTACGGAATAAAATAAAAATATGGAAAATTTTGTTTTATTTGCTTTTTTAATGTATACAAACATAATTTTGCAGTTGTAAAAAAATGGACCCAATCTAAAAATAAGAGGTCGCGAAAAAAAATCATGAAAATGTCATGCTTTTGTTTTATTAAATAGGGTTTTTGTAAACTAGTGCCAAATGACTGTACTAACTGATAAAAAACAGAAATGACAAAATGAAAAAATAAACAATTTTTTATACTAATTTGAAAAAAAAAACTCTTTTTGATTTTATACCATTTTACCCCCTTAAAAACGAAAAAAAAATTATTTTTTATTTTTCCCATAATTCTGGACCACTTCTCTATCATATATCCCACTTTCATTTAAAAAGAAAAACTCATGCATTTAAGGGTAAAAATTCCCATAGTGTGAATAAACCACTTGGTCCTTTGTCATAGAGATTAAAACCCCTAAGTGTGAAGAAATCACTAAATCTTAGATTCAATTATTATGACACAAGGCGATCCTCTAGGCCCGGCTATCTTCAGCCTGGCCATCCACCCAATAATTTCGACTTTAAATTCTAAATTCAATGTCTGGTATCTGGACGACGGCACCATGGGAGGTGAAGCGACTTCGGTTTTAGCAGATTTAAAAAAGCTTTGCAAAGAGTTTAAAGACATAGGACTAGATTTAAACTATAACAAATGCGAATTATTTATTCCGGCAACAACTTGCAACAAAGACGAAATTAT
Organism: Ypsolopha sequella; assembly: GCA_934047225.1. Lineage (NCBI taxonomy): Eukaryota > Metazoa > Arthropoda > Insecta > Lepidoptera > Ypsolophidae > Ypsolopha > Ypsolopha sequella. Next base: position 2,438,410 of record OW204012.1, on the reverse strand, counting down.
ACAAAACTTTAACAGTGTAGCCCCAAATATAAAGATAATTACCAACGAGTCGCTTCGACTCCTAGGTGCACCCTTACTAGATGACGGTATCCCAAAATATATTTCGGAACAAATTCAAAAATTCGAAGAGTCGTCCAGCCGCCTTTCCGAAATTAACCCACACATGGCTCTTTTCATAATTCGATTTTGTCTTTTTGTGCCAAAATTTACATACGTTCTACGTTGTACAACGCTTTGGAAACATGACAACCTTTTAGACACTTTAGATAAAATAATCCAAGACACGATGACCCAAATTCTAAATTGCCCTCTCGATGAACGGAGTTGGATCCAGGCCAACTTGCCAGTACGGCTGGGTGGTCACGGAATTCGCAAAATCAGTAGTGTGGCCCTCCCTGCGTTCCTGTCCTCAACCCACAGCATACGGGACCTCTTCGGTAACATAATAAGCCCGTCACTTGGTGACGTCGAGGTCTCGGGCTTGGATGGGGCTAGGAATGCATGGACAGCAGCTTGCCCTAACGAAAACCTTCCCATCACACCGTCCTCACAGAGGCTCTGGGATGAGCCCCTTTGTAGGCAGGTGAAAGAAAATCTTTTAAATACCGCCCATAACCAAGGAGACAGGGCTCGTCTCTTGGCCTCTGGAGAGCGTGAGTCGGGATATTGGCTCAACGCCATTCCATCAGCGAACATCGGTACCCTCCTGGATAGGAACACACTAAGCCTAGCCTGCGGCCTACGACTAGGTTCAAAATTAAATGAGCCCCACCGTTGCCGTTGCGGTCAAGGTGTTGGTCGGCTCGGACATCACGGCCTCTCGTGCAGGCTCAGCGCGGGACGACTATCGCGCCACGCCAGCCTTAACGACGTCATCCGTCGGGCCCTTGCCAGCGCCAATGTACCTGCTTCCTCAGAGCCTCTAGGCATTTGCCGTGACGATGGCAGGAGGCCCGACGGAATGACTTTGTTAGCCTGGAAAAATGGCAGGCCGCTTGTTTGGGACGCGACGTGTGTTGATACACTCGCCCCGTCCCATCTACAGGCGACCTCAGCCAGGGCTGGTGCGGCTGCGGAGTCGGCAGAAAATCTAAAGCGGCGCAAATATGCTTCCCTCGAAGAGGACTACATATTTGCGCCGTTTGGTGTTGAAACCCTGGGGCCGTGGGGTCCGAGCGCACGTCGCCTTTTTAAAGAACTTTCGACACGCCTGATCGACGCCTCTGGTGACCCAAGGGCTGGGGCATACCTCGGCCAGAGGATCAGTCTGGCGATCCAACGGGGTAATGCCGCCAGCCTCTTGGGCACCGCACCCGACGGCAACGGTTTAGATAATATTTTTTATTTAGCATAATATTTTATTTAGTATAAGGTTTTAGGGCTTTTTCTTTTATTATTAATTTTTTTTTCTTAGGATTATTTAATTTATATATAAAATTGTGCATTAGGTTTAATTTCATTTCATGAATAAAATAAAATAATAGAACCAATTTGAGTGCCACCACCCACTAACAGCCGTAACAATTCTAGATATTCCGAAATGTCACGCATTGCTAAAGTTGTAACATTGCAATTTTGGTATGTTAAATTTTGGTTTTTATTTTTTCACATTGGAACTCCTATCGGCTGATTCTTGCATTGAACGTTGATTACCAAAGTCATCTTGGCCTTGCTGGACGATTTTGACCCTTCTACCATTGCCATAAAGGTTCGAGTTTGGACTATCGTTAGCTCGGTCGAGCTAACGTAGATACTGGTTTTATGTTTGTTCTAAGTAGGTTTGTTTGAGGACAGAGGACATGTGACTTGAACAAGTAGGTCGCTTTACGTGTAGTTCTAAAATTGCAGTTTTACTGCACATATATATTTTTTTTCTTATTTTTGGTAAGTCTAGTCAAAGTTGTAGATTAGATAGTTCTGAAGTCAATAACTGTGTCTATTTATTTCCAGAAAGTGGTGATTTGTTACGTCAGATAGATTGATTGCCAAAATGTATATCAGGGATAGAGGGTATATTATTTCCAATTCGGAAATAATAGGTAAGTCTTGTTTTATCTGGAAGTCTCGTTTGGAGTTTTAAGGGTTTTGTGTATTTTCGGATTATAAGTATTTTTTCTTTCTAATCTCATTTCAGGTTTCTTTGTTTAGATGATTTGTGATTGATTTGGACGGGGGTGTTCCATAGAGGCCGAGTGTTAAGAGTTGTCACTAAGCTACACTAGATGGCGCTGAACGGTTGTACATCGCGATATAACTATATTCTATGCTCAATTAAAGACTTCATACAAAATATAACGACCTCGACCCGGTGGTTTTATTTTTCTTCCCTATACGGCTTTGGAGAATGTACATGGTCCTTCGATGATTCTTTTTTGCGGTTGTCGGCCATGATGACGGGGACCCGGTAGGGATGATTCTTCAGACAAATTATATGAAATATTCCTTTTTTACTAAATTCGCCATGGCCGCCGTCAACCGTTACTTTATGGCAAGCTTCTCTTGTTCTGTGTCTAGGAAGTGGACGCTGTTAATTCTTCTTAATTGATTTAAAGTGAAATGTTATCTTTTATATGGTGGTGTAACAAAGTGTACGTAGTTTTATAATGTTTTAATTAGAGATTTCTTATCTTGTTTAAATAATGTGCTGGAAGGAGCACATCATGCATGTTTGTAAAAGAATTGACCAATTTAGGTACCGCTTTAAAAATAATAAGACAGGTTGGAGGTTGCAATAGAAGTATGTCATGGACACATAGGGTAAATTTCAAGATATGGCATCATCATTTGGGGTAATTCAGTGGACTTGGTTAAGACGTTTAGGAAATAAAAAAGATGTATGGTGATAATTTGTAATGCAGGGTCAAAAGATACATGCAAACCTCTATTTAAGAAACACCATATTCTACTATTGCTTTGCCTCTACATCCAAGAAATATGTCTTTTTGTCTAAAAGCATCCCAATTTATTTAAAACAAGAGGTGAAATATCACAATACAAATGTACTCGCCGTTTTAACAACTTATACCTACCTAAATCTAAATTAACTATTTTTAGCCATAATGTTATGTATGTGTGTAAAAATCTATAATAAATTGCCAAACGATTTTAAAATGTTGCCATATCCATTGTTCCATAGAAAGCTTAAAGATTTTTTACTAGATAAATGTTTTTACACGGTCAAGGAATACCTAGGATACGAATAAATATAAATATTATTTGATTATGTCATTATAATATAAAGAATTATACATTTTTTCATTGCAACTAGTTTGATATTTCTAAGATAGTTTTGTTCAAACTTCAAGTTTTTTTTGTTTTTTACATATTACATGACATTTGTTTTTATTTAATTGACATATCTATTTTATAATTATAATTATTTTCAATTTGTTCTTTGTTCGTGCATGATTTAAATATACAACGAAATATTTATACGCCATGACATGGTTGAATTTGTTGGGACTGTAACATCCATTGTAAACCCCGAATTCTCACAAATAAACGATTTACTTACTTACTACTTACTTACTTATTTACTTTATTTGTTATTTGCAAAGAAAAGAAAAGAAGAGAGCTAGAAAACTATATTTTTTAAATATGTTTTCCTAAAATGTAAAATTTTAATTTGTTAAGTGACTAAGATTCTGGTGACCAAGATTCATTTTGAAAACCGAAGTAGGTATTTTTCCTTTTTTGTCATAAGCTTTCATATTTTGGTCCCCTGAAATGAAACTGTAGATTAATCTTTTAAAGTGATAGGGTTTACATAATTGAGCTGTATTAGAACGAAGTTTACGGTTTTCCTTAATTTGGTAATAATTATGAAGTTGCCGTTTTCTGTGGAGAGTTTGAAGGAAACTCAAAATTAATAGCAAATACATAGGTTATAAGGTTTTGTTAAATAACTATTAAGCAAATTTTGAATTTAAGTTTTCTGTTTCGATTAATTAGAAAAAGGCGGGTTTTTTAAAAAACTGGCTGCTAAACAGCTCTTAACAAGGGTAACATACTCTACTGTAAGGCAGATAAAATTATTAACAATAAAGGTTACGATTTCATTTCAATCAAGCTATTTTAAACATTGAAATATCCAGCTAGTCACCGACTACAAATATGGCCGGATAGTATGCTTTTCCGACTAGCCGCTACATCTGTAATGTAATGTAATTCCACTTTACAAGCAACTTGCATCGCGTCTCGTGGATGCCTCAGGGGACCCAAGGGCCGGAGCTTACCTCGGGCAACGAATCAGCCTTGCCATCCAACGAGGTAACACCGCCAGTGTCCTGGGTACCCTGCCCGGCGATAGCGATGACTTAAATAATGTCTTTTATTTGTTTTAAATTAATTCGCATTTGTATTTTGTTTGTTACTTTAGTTTGTAATATATTTATTTTTTAGGCGTTTAGTTTGTTTAAGTTTTAAGTATTTTATAGTTTTATCTAGTTTTAATACAATGTCAATTCAAATAATAATTTACATAGTGATTATATATAAATTATTTAATTGGTTAGTCATAAAAAACACAGTCAGGTTTCTCCATACTTACATTCCACTTATGTTCATATAAATACTAGGGAACACCCCAAGGAGTTGCTCGCGTGGATCCCGTTTCTCCATACTTACATTCCACTTATGTTCATATAAATACTAGGGAACACCCCAAGGAGTTGCTCGCGTGGATCCCGTTTCTCCATACTTACATTCCACTTATGTTCATATAAATACTAGGGAACACCCCAAGGAGTTGCTCGTGTGGATCCCGTTTCTGCATACTTACATTCCACTTATGTTCATATAAATACTAGGGAACACCCCAAGGAGTTGCTCGCGTGGATCCCGTTTCTCCATACTTACATTCCACTTATGTTCATATAAATACTAGGGAACACCCCAAGGAGTTGCTCGTGTGGATCCCGTTTCTCCATACTTACATTCCACTTATGTTCATATAAATACTAGGGAACACCCCAAGGAGTTGCTCGTGTGGATCCAGTTTCTCCATACTTACATTCCACTTATGTTCATATAAATACTAGGGAACACCCCAAGGAGTTGCTCGCGTGGATCCCGTTTCTCCATACTTACATTCCACTTATGTTCATATAAATACTAGGGAACACCCCAAAGAGTTGCTCGTGTGGATCCCGTTTCTCCATACTTACATTCCACTTATGTTCATATAAATACTAGGGAACACCCCAAGGAGTTGCTCGTGTGGATCCCGTTTCTCCATACTTACATTCCACTTATGTTCATATAAATACTAGGGAACACCCCAAGGAGTTGCTCGTGTGGATCCCGTTTCTCCATACTTACATTCCACTTATGTTCATATAAATACTAGGGAACACCCCAAGGAGTTGCTCGTGTGGATCCCGTTTCTCCATACTTACATTCCACTTATGTTCATATAAATACTAGGGAACACCCCAAGGAGTTGCTCGTGTGGATCCCGTTTCTCCATACTTACATTCCACTTATGTTCATATAAATACTAGGGAACACCCCAAGGAGTTGCTCGTGTGGATCCCGTTTCTCCATACTTACATTCCACTTATGTTCATATAAATACTAGGGAACACCCCAAGGAGTTGCTCGTGTGGATCCCGTTTCTCCATACTTACATTCCACTTATGTTCATATAAATACTAGGGAACACCCCAAGGAGTTGCTCGTGTGGATCCCGTTTCTCCATACTTACATTCCACTTATGTTCATATAAATACTAGGGAACACCCCAAGGAGTTGCTCGTGTGGATCCCGTTTCTCCATACTTACATTCCACTTATGTTCATATAAATACTAGGGAACACCCCAAGGAGTTGCTCGTGTGGATCCCGTTTCTCCATACTTACATTCCACTTATGTTCATATAAATACTAGGGAACACCCCAAGGAGTTGCTCGTGTGGATCCCGTTTCTCCATACTTACATTCCACTTATGTTCATATAAATACTAGGGAACACCCCAAGGAGTTGCTCGCGTGGATCCCGTTTCTCCATACTTACATTCCACTTATGTTCATATAAATACTAGGGAACACCCCAAGGAGTTGCTCGTGTGGATCCCGTTTCTCCATACTTACATTCCACTTATGTTCATATAAATACTATGGAACACCCCAAGGAGTTGCTCGTGTGGATCCCGTTTCTCCATACTTACATTCCACTTATGTTCATATAAATACTAGGGAACACCCCAAAGAGTTGCTCGTGTGGATCCCGTTTCTCCATACTTACATTCCACTTATGTTCATATAAATACTAGGGAACACCCCAAGGAGTTGCTCGTGTGGATCCCGTTTCTCCATACTTACATTCCACTTATGTTCATATAAATACTAGGGAACACCCCAAGGAGTTGCTCGTGTGGATCCCGTTTCTCCCGATCGCGTTGGGATTTCCTAAAAACTGTTCTGGCGGATGGATACGTCATACAAGAAATCTACAGTCCAAATTTTATGTTCCTAGGTCCAGCTGTTTGGTCTGGGAATTGATATGTCGCAGGCAAATAATATGATTCTGCCGTTTACAAACGCTGTCATTAGTTTCTAAACGCTATATGACGAATCTCAGTAGAGCGGGTAGAGCAGAGAAAACTGTAATTTTCTAATGCTAAGATATCCATGAAGCTAACCTGTTTAATGTACCAATTTTGAGCTTGCAGATTCACTTATTGTTGTTTGTAGCTGATCGATGAATAAGCAGTTGTAATTTAATACGTCGAGTACCCAATAAAAGTTATTGCCTTATTTTGAGACAAACAAATTCACTCAACATTTAGTTTTGTTTTGCTGGTTTATTTAACAGTTGACTAACGGCATGAAATGACGTTTTTTTTTGGTTCATTTTCCCACTAAGTGGAAAGGCAAAGGGACCTTAACCCTATATGCACTATCCTCTTCTGTTGAGGATCATCTGAAATGTCTGTCCTGTCTAAATCACAGTCCTGTCGTTTCCGCTATAATGATAGCCTTATAACTCAAATACAACCGGGTTAGAAAAAACACAGGAAAAGGCACAGCTCGCACTTTTGTTCCATTGAACAACACACACACTGCTTACGGTGATTTTAATTCACAATATTCTATCACTGTTGTTGATCAAAACACCCAAAATGCAATATTTTTTCAATAAAACAAAAAAACGACGCCATCACATCTTCGCGCCTTTTTTCCAACCCATTTTTTTTGTTTATTCCATGTACAGTGCTACAAAGATCTTTTGACGCGTGGGTGACAGTGACAGGGGGGCGCAGCTGTGAAACAAGGGATAGGATAGCAGCGTTAGTTCCGATTTTGACCACGACCAATTCACGCGCCAAAAGAGTCTTGTCTCATTGTTAATTAAGTGGCGGCTGTGGGATTGTGGACATGTAAAACTTTTTATTTAACTTGTAACTCCGTTGCATAAAATTTTTTTTTTTCAGTTAACGCGCAAATGTTTATAGTGTATTAAGGTTTAGGGTTCTGTTTATTTTTAGTTTAGTTTGTAATACGTTTTTATTTTTAATAGTTTAGTTTGTTTAGGTATATTATGTTTACTATATATATTTAAATATAATTACTTATGTACTCTATTTTTTTTCTAGGTGATGTGAGGTGCCAACCAAATATCCACAAGAGTAAGGAAACTAGCCTCCTTGCAGGACAAAAGCAGTTTAAATGTGATATTTGTGGCTTCCAGTGTAAGCAAAGTGGTACCATAAAACGACACATGAGAACGCATACAGGAGAGAAGCTGTATAAATGTGAGATTTGTGAATACAAATGCAGAACAGTTGGAAAAATAAAACCGCACATGAAAAATCATACAGGTGAAAAGCCGTATAAATGTAAGATTTGTGACTACAAATGCAGAGAAAACTATCAATTGAAGCCGCACATGCTAACGCATACAAGAGTGAAGCCGTATAAATGTGAGATTTGTTACCATCAGTTTGGTCGAGTCAATAGTTTAAATAAGCACATGAGAACGCATACAGCAGAAAAGCCATATAATTGTGACATTTGTGACTACAAATGCAGAACACGATTTAGTTTAGAGCGCCATATGAAAACGCATACAGGAGAAAAGCCATATAAATGTGAGATTTGTGACTATCAGTGTGCACGAACCGATAGTTTAAATAAGCACATGAGAACGCATACAGCAGAAAAGCCGTATAAATGTGAGATTTGTGACTACAAATGCAAAAGACTATTTAGTTTAAAAGTACACATGAGAATTCATACAGGAGAGAAGCCGTATAAATGTAAGATTTGTGACTACAAATGCAGAGTACTTTGTAATCTAAAACAACACATAAGAACGCATACAGGAAGGAAGCCGTATAAATGTGAGATTTGTGACTACAAATGCACAAGACTATTTAGATTAAAACTACACATGAGAATTCATACAAGAGAGATGCCGTATAAATGTAAAATTTGTGACTACAAATGCAGAGAACTTAGTATATTATATATATGTAGATTTAAATATAATTACCACCAGCCTATTGGGTACCCTCCCGGGTGACGGCAGCGATTTGGCTTCGATTTTTTATTTAGTATAGTTTTATTTTGTTAATACTTGTATATTGATATGTAATTTTAATTTTCAGTTAGTTTAGTTTTTTAATGTTACAGTATTTACCTTAATATTTGGATTTTTCATTCCATTCTACGAATAGAAAATAAGTTTTACTATAGAGTATTATACCAACTATAGTTTGACCAAATTTCAAACATTTATGTATTACTATTTTTATTACTTATGTACTCTATTTTTTTCTAGGTGATGTGAGGTGTCAAAGAATTATCCACAAGAATAAGGAAACTAGCCTCCTCGCAGGACAAAACCAGTTTAAATGTGATATTTGTGGCTTCCAGTGTAGGCAACGTAGTACCATAAAACGACACATAAAAACGCATACAGGAGAGAAGCTGTATAAATGTAAGATTATAATGTAAGTTAATAAATGTACATGAACTAAATTGAAGATTTATTTATTTTATGTAGCAAATATACGATTCAAATGATAGGTAAAATATATAATTATACAAGGTGAAATCCAATCTACCGCCCGAACCCATACCGGAGACCCGGAGGAACAAGGTTCAATGGTCACGAACCGCGCTCCAGCACGAATCCAGGCGGCCGACCAAATCCCACCCTATAAACTACATACTAATAGGTTACATGCCTACCTCCACCCATTCGGGACCAGTATCTACCAGTGTTTACAGTTTCCCAACTAAGACGAATATAGTTTTTCGTAATGTTGGTCTTAACTTCTACAACAACTGAATCACCATAATTAGCTTAGATTCATGCATCATCCATCAGCCTAGTTCGTCCACTGCTGGACATAAGCCTTTCCAGGACTTTGCCACTCCCGGCGGTCATCCTGGAAGAATTGCCCATACTCACACATGCTGGGCAGGCGGGTTGGTGAGCGCGTAACACTCGCAATAGTGACGCCGCTGCCCGTCACCAGTCTGTTCTATATAAGGCCCGGCTATTAGGGATGTATATACCGCTATCCATCGGTTTCAGGCATGGTGGGCCTCCTGGTTTTTTTGCCTGTGACCTGTCCTCTTACTCTCCCCCGAATTACTTCGAGGGGGTCTCCAAGTAAGATGGTGGTACCTCCATAGTCGAGCCCAGCATCAGCTCTACCACCTGTTAAAGCTAAGATTAAATTATGTTATTTCGAAAACCATTTCGAGATTTAGGTGTAATAAGCCGTATTTTAGAACTTCTGGTCTAAAAACCTCATGATGATAAATATTTTTACGAAAAAGCTGAAACTTCCTTTTGCCTTCGTGTGACGTCACTTGAGAAATGGCTGTTTAGAAATTAGAAATGTGTGATAGCAAATCAAGATAAATTTATAGTAATTTGCTTCCGACTAATTTGACAGCTAGATGACAGATGAGTAGACAGACAGAGACAGACCACTTTTTTTATAAGCAATCACACATCACTATCAATATCGGACATTTCTTTAAAAAGTTATAAAAATATAATGGTTAATTTATATACCAAAATAATGAAATCTATGTCCTAAAACGACGTAAATTCTCTGAAAAAAAAAACTTGAAAATTAAGCCTTGGGAATTAGCTTTTGTCATTAAAAAACTATTAACGTCAATTCTGTCAACGTGATGTTGCTTTACCTGTTTTGTGGTAACAATGTTTACTTAGATTTCTTGCTGTTTATTTCTTGAAGATATTATTAAGCAGTTAAAAAGATTTGTCCGAATTGTTAATCTTTTAAATTTTCCACCAATATTCCATGACATCAACTTACCACTCCAATCAATGTTACTCGAAAGACCTCAGCGGTAGATGCCTTCGTGGGCATTCTCAAGGGAAGGCCCCACGACGGTGTTGCGATATTATGGCGTAAAGCATTGTTTCCGCGTGTGTCAGTGATACAGTGTCCGAAACCGCGTATCGCGGCGATTTAAATAATCACAAACGGACAACCAGTTTTAATTATAAGCCTGTACATGCTTACTGATTGCCCTGACAATTTTGCTTAAGTTACGGACTGTTTGAGTGCAATAAACGCCATCATAGAAGAAAATACTGTTTTTGTTCTCGGAGACTTTAATGCGCATCCGGGTGAGTGTTTTTATAATGAACTGTAATATTTTTCAGTGGAACAAGACTGGACTTGTGTGGACATTAATAAACTACCACCAGGAACTTTTACATACATTAGTGAGGCGCTGTCACTGCGGAAATAAGAACGAAAGTAGGGTTAGCGACGATGATGACCTCCAGCTTCCCTTCACTGAATCACTTGTGTCAGCATGTCGATGCCGTTCGGCTCTATTTTAAAGAGCTGGGCTGGCTAGGGTGACTGACCGGGGGGAAGTGCACAATACTCACGGTAGCGGAGAGTCCGTGCAGGACCATTAATCGCCCCCACTTCGAATTTAGAATTTAAAAATAAAATTAATTCATTGTATTTTTTATTTATAATTCATTATATTTTTTATTTATTTTTTGTAATTTTTTTTAGATATAAATTGTTACTTGCTCTTTTAGCCCTCATAAATATAATATTCTTAATGTTTCTGGGCAGAGCCTAGTTTCCACTTCACAAGGCAACTTAATGTGGGAATTAGTGTCGTGTTGTATACTGTAACATGTTTTTGCAATAAAGAAATTTTCATTTCATTTCATTTTCAAATTAATGAGGCGCATGGTTGCAGGCGGTGGTTGGATAATTGCACCATTACCGGGGCGGCCCTGCTGTGCGTCATTTGTTAAGGCCCTTACTATTGCCAAATGGGTACTTTCTAAAGCCTACTCCTCGTTTATGGCCAAACCAAAAATAATGAAAAAATGTATTGTGAATAATCAACTCTTAGACAACATATGCAACAGTTTTCTTTTTCATACCACCAAAACTTCTACATGAATTTTTTTTTTGCTGAATGGTGTTTTTTGACCTCAAATTCCCTACTGCTCCTGAGTGGCTTGGCCGATTGAATTCATCTATGCTTTGATAAATAGATAAACTTTATAGCTATAAACATAACATAAGATTATTCAATCGAGTAATCAAGTCCAAGTGAAAAGTATAATTTTCTCCTATTTCGCCCTCTCAAGGACGCAGCGAGCGTCGTAACAGCCACTATGCATTGCGCGCTGATATGAACGTTATTTCAATGTCGTTTCCGTTGATATTTGTAGTGACAAATATCGAGCTGCTAATTTGGCGATGGTAATCGCCTTAAGTATGACGTGTACTGGTCTGACCACTTCCCAATTCAATTCAATTTTTATTCAGGCAAATGCAGCCGATGTCGACTTTTCTGCCAGTGTCACGTGATAGATTGTAAACGTGTTATATATTCCATGCGCAAATTAGGTCTAAAATGAAAGAAGACCTTGCAGGAGCTGGGACAAACACAAAGTACATATTAGTAATTTAGTATAAATACTATAAGTATATAATATATATCAATATTAGTTTTTAGTAAAATAATTAGTAAAGAAATATATATATGACGGGGAGAAGTGAGGGTTCAGGTAGCTGATGGTCCGAGTGACACGTCACGTGGTCGTTGTTAGGTCGATCTTTTAAATAACAGCACAGATAGTTTAAAATGTCTGCATTAATAATAGTTATTTAATGTTACACACTTTGAAATACAACACCAGATAAAAGGCAATATAAAACAATAACGAAATCTGAATAAAAAGTGCACCGCACACACCGTTCCGTCTGTGTCTAAATTCAGTAAATTAATGGCGTTCCCGCTCGCCTTCTCAAAGGCCATGATGATTGAGCCCGCACGGTGTAGCGCGCGCGCACGTGGTTCCGTTTTCTTGTTTTACCTCCGGAAACAGGAAGTCGAGTTTTCTCGTTTGATTGACTACCGCGGCGCTACTCGATGGCGCCAGCGTTACGGATATTCGAATCAAATATATATATAAACTAAAACCCACCACCTACAAATTAATTTAATTTTCCCTTACAAATCTAATTAGAGCCCCTATTAGCTCCTTCGAAAAATGTGAAATCATAGTAGAGAAGTTCGCAGGAAGATCAATATTCAATTTTGGGAGTAACTTGTAAAAGTCAAAAGACTTCTGGTTATTCTCACATTGGAAAAATATATGATTAAGGTCTCCATCTCCTTGTCCACATTCACAGAGCGAGTTGTCACGGACTTTAATTTTATTTAGAAATACTGGAGAACAGCTAAATCCCAAAACGTAGTCTAATAATAATGGATATTACACGTTATAACAAAATGTAACCTAAATGTTAATAGACAAAAAGTTGACGTAAGAGGTTACGAGTGTAACAGAATACATTGGGGAGAAAAGACCTCCAATCAGACTGTTACATATCAAACCTTGTGTAATAATGTTTTTAAAAACATAGATTTTCCCAAAGCTTGTCAAAATTATTGTGATAACGATAGCCATAAAAATATTATAGATAAAATTTACTCTGATAATTATAATATCTTCAGCTTCGAGTAATACCTTTGAAAATAAAAAGAGTAAGGGTAACAGAACAATAACCGGTTGCAATAAACACGTACGTGAGGCGTCAGCCAATGATGTCAATGATTGCTAGGCACAAGTTTAATACCTGGGTGCAAACCAACTGTAGGTTCTATATTCAATAACATGACTAATGGTGTCAAAATCACCAAGAACAGATTAAAATGGATTTAATTGCATTACATCATGCTGCGTAAAACTTTAAAAGCTTTTGGAAGTGTAAAAACAAGCTTAAGTCCACACTCGGTACACCCGCGTTTCACCGACGATCATCACGTCCCGACGTGATGGGCGGTTAGCCCTATCACCAATCTTCGGGCACAAATACACGCTTTTTAAGGCATGCAGGTTTCCTTAAGATGTTTTCCTTCACCGTTCAGCAAGTGGTAAGTAAGAACAATAATGCAAATATGCACATAAATTTCGAAAAACTCATTGTTGCATGCCAGACCGGGGATCGAACCTGGATCTCAAGATTAAGAGGCCAACGTTCTACCCCTGAGCTACCACCCGCCTAAAAAGCGACAGGTAAGAAGCAAAAAAAAAAAACGTTATATACTTCGGACATTTCAACTGAAAATCCTCCGGAAGTCTTTTTACACGAAGACACGATATAGCAAGCCAGATAAAACGGCTTTGATTGATTCTTCTTCACCAAATTACCACGAAAAACATTAACGATGAAATGAAAAAAAGAACAATGAACAAGAGGCAAGAGCTGATGATGTAGGGATGGAGCGGCTTCAGTTACTACCTTTGCTGTTGACAAGCGATACGTAACACTACAACGGCAGTAAATATGCGGGAGGAGCTTGCTCGGGACCTCAATATCCTTGGCTGTGCAAGAACTGGAGGCCACGGCAGAAGGTATAAATTTTATACTTCACACATCTAAAAAGTAATAAGAACTTATACTGAAACTATGACAGAAATTAATTTCCATGTTTGGACACTTGGCGATTTATCCATCGCAAGGAGATATAAATTAACATTACATCATTGCAGTATAGAAACGCAGAAAGAAAAGTAAAACTGGATGTGAGGAGCTCTGAACCGGGATTCGAATCCGGGACCTCTCGCTTACCGGGCGATTGCTCTAACCACTGAGCTATCCAGGTCTCAACATAACTCGTGAATTTATCGATGTGCTTTCCCATACGGCAATGATATTTATATATACCCACTTTACAGTAAGCCACTTGGCGCCTAGAGGACGCTAGTGTATTCAAAGCTAGTCAAAGACCATTATGCCCTACCGTCACCTGTTACAGCATCGGGTAGTGAATAATACACAATGTGTATTTAACTTATACTGAAGTCTACACAGTTACAGTGAAGTGAAAATGTTTTAATATTGAATGTGTATGCTTATTACTAACAATCAATAATTCAATAGGTATTACTAATGAGACAGGATTGAAAAGACTTTTTCTTTTACAAGAATTCATAAACCTACACTAAAATTTAAATAATTTTTTTTTTCTTTTTCTAGAATATAAATGCGCTTAACAAATTATATTATTCAGTATATATATTAAGATGATTGTATGCTGCGTAAAATAATAATATATTTTAAGTATATATTATAAATAAATGTGATGTTAGCCTGTACTGTAATTAGCTACCGTAAGTATGTAAATTGTAAGTTATAGATATTTAAGTTCACTAAGAGCTCATCTGCCAACAAACTGTTATGCAGTTTGGCAGAATATAAATTGTAATAGTCTTAAGTTTTTTGATAAATAAATTTCTTAAAAAAAAAAAAATAACGTCTATAACAACGATACTACCAACTTACTAATTCTGAACGGGTTCTGTAGTTGGAGACTTCACTGGTAAAGTTACAAGTTACAATATATTGTAGTGGCAATTATCTTTCAAAGTTATTGTCTGAATGACATACTACGGTTCAGTCGTCTCATTTACGATATGAGCTCTGTCCATCCATTAGCCTACTTCGTCCACTGCTGGACATAAACATTTCCAGGACTTTGCCACTCCCGGCGGTCATCCTGGAAGAATTGCCCATACTCACACACGCTGGGCAGGCGGGTTGGTGAGCGCGGTGCCGGAACCCTCGCACCAGTGACGTCGCTGCCCGTCACCAGTCTGTTCCATATAAGGTTCGGCTATTAAGGATGGATATACCGCCATCCATCGGTCCCAGGCATGGTGGGCCTCCTGGTTTTTTGCCTGTGAGCTGTCCTCTTACTCTCCCCCGAATTACGTCGAGGGGGTCTCCAAGTAAGATGGCGGTAACTCCACAGTCGAGCCCGGCATCAGCTCTACCACCTGCTATGAGCTCTGAACCAAAGGAAAATACTAATGTGATAATGTGACTGGACGGAACAAAAACATGATGAAACTTTTTCAAGTTCTTCAAAAATCCTATTCATATAATTCCATTGTTAATCTGTTTTTGTGTTTGTGCAGTAAAGAATAAAGAAGACCAGAGTAAAATTGGATTTATATTCATTATTGAGCAGAATAATTGAATGTTGTTTTTGCCAAGTGTTTGACAGAAAAAAATTAAACATTTTTAATACAATAAAAAGTTGCCAGCTATTGTTCTATCGACAAATAACCAAGGAGTTAAGTATACACAAATGAAATAATAACAGTAGTTCTAATGATTCTCATGGCAGTCCAGAAGAATCATAAGAACCACTAACTCGGAGTGAAGCGTTTAAAGCGTTTTAAAGCTGGCGACCTCACTGGCAAGTTTGGCGTGATCTGGAACATGTCGTTTTCAGTTGCAGTGCCGCCTGTTCATTTCTGGACCTAAACATGGAATCCATGTATCTACTACTTCATGCCTTGCTTTAAACAAGCAGCGCATTTGTAGTCACGAATCAAATCTCCTGTATGTGTTATGCGTCGATGTCAACTTGTGCATTTGTTATCAAGAATCCTGTATGCGTTCTCACGTGCCGCCTTAAGTAACGTAGTTCTAAGCATTTGTAGTCACAAACCTCACACATATAAGGCTTCTCCCCTGTATGCTTTAGCATGTGTTTTTCTAAACTATGAAGTTGTCTACCTCTATAGCCACAAATCTCACACTTATACGGCTTATCTCCTACATGCGTTCTCATGTGTCGCTTTATATGACAACGTTGCTGGGACTGGTAGTCACAAATCTCACACTTATACAGCTTCTCTTGCGTTCTTGTTTTTAAATTATATTGTTTTCTGCACTTGTGCTTCTCTCCACTGTTATTTCTCATGTGTCGTTTTAAACTACCAGGGTGTCTATACTGGTAGCCACAAATTTCACATTTTAACTGATGCTGTTGTCCTGCGAGGAGGCTAGTTTTCTTATTCTTGTGGATATTTGTTTGAAACATCACATCACCTAGAAGAAAGAAAATAATATTCATATGATAAGTACGAACCAATCATGAGCTATTTGCCCTTTTGAGTCTCTAGCGCCATTTTTAGAAATTTTTAGTTTGTTCGAAATTAGTCCCGTTTTTTCATTTGCAGACTTAATGTAAAAAAAAAACGTATAACTAAATAATCTATATCTAATAGTTTATATAATAAATAAAAATACAAAAAAATACACAAAAAAGTGAGTCTTACTTAGATTTTATAAAATAATATAATTAAAAAAAATCGCCAAGTGCGAGTCAGACTCGCGTACCTAGGTTTCCGTATCGTGGATGATGAATTTAATTTTGTCATTCCTTTTTCGTGTATTTCTCGACCGCTATATTTTTCCTGTAATCTTTACGTAAACACCATGATTTATTTTTATTTTTCGGTAAACTAGTTTTGGAGATAAGGGGGGAGCATACATTTTTTTGTGGTTTTTCGACGATTTCTCGAAATAGATACAACTACATATAGCCAAGCTGTATATTTTTACGTATATCATACCTACAATTTGATACCCATATTGTATTTTTATAAAATATTTCTTCATTTACATATTTTGCTTCTTTTTTTATATTTCTCGTTTGTACTCAACTTTTTTTTATTCCCTATAGTTTTCCTGTAATTGGCCAGCTATGATCTATAATTTACATTTTTTTCATATTTTTCGGTCAACCAGTTTCGGAGATAAAGGTGGGGACATACATATTTTTGTGTGCCCGTAAATATAATTAAAGTATATATTTTTACGATCAGCTTTTTAATATCTACAATTTGATACCCGTAATGTACTTTTAGGATGATATTTTTTATTTTTCTCTCTTTTGTTTGGGAAATATTTTGAACAATTTAAAATTTTACACCGTGATATGTGGGCAAATTAATGCTATTTTTGTGTCAAATTTCAAGTCTTTATCTTTAACGGTGCTAAAGTTATGAGGCTGTGACATACGGGCGGACGGACGGACAACGGAATCTGACCATAAGGATTTCTTTTGTACCTTTTCGATACTACGGAACCTTAAAAATATGAATATATCAGACTATATATTTTTATTGCAAAATCCATCGCTTTGAATACTCTAATTAATGAATATATCATATAATATAGGTACATAATAAACCCGACGGCTGGCGCATATCTTGGCCAGAGAATCAGTCTGGCCATTCAAAGAGAAAACGCAGCCAGCCTTCTAGGTACCCTTCCACATGACGACGGCGATCTGGCTAATATTTTCTATTTAGTTTAATTTTAATAAACTTGTAATTTAATTAAGATTTTAGTTTGTTTAAGTTTTTATAATAAAGCAATACATATACCTATAATAAATATAATGCCTAACTCCGCCCAATACGTTACTCTTGCAAAGAAGAAGGGCAAGAAACTAGCAAGATCATGTCATTTATATCAACGTGCAGATTAATGGAGGTTATAACTCAAATTAAGTTGAAAACTTCTTGGCTCGTATGCACGTATTATTTTATAAACTTTTGGGTTTTCTGAGGTTTAAGACAACTTAGAAGAATTGACTTTGTTTTTTAGTGAGGGGACTTGTACTCGATCCTGCTAAACATCGATGTCGATAATGGCTCTTGAATGCGAAAACACTTTTAAGGAAAACGGAGTCCTATTATTGTCATTCTCTTGTCCGTCTATCCGTTTGTTTGTCAAGGGTCTCTAGTTCATACCCGTAGACGAAATGGGTAACAGAACTGAAATTTTGATATTTGTTGAAGAATGTTGACCCAAAACAGAATATTTAGTTTAAAATGCAACTAAATTAATTTTCAGGGAAGTCCCATAAATGAAAAAGGAGCAAAAAATATATTTTTCTTGCTCTTGCATATGTGGTGTCATTGTTTAGAGCTCACTGAGTAGAACATAAATCTATTTTATCATCAAAAATAAAGAAATGGGGATCGTCAAAGTTGTCAGATTTAGACCATTTTTGATACGGGGTCTTTCTCAAGAACCAAAGAAGTTAGTCCTTGTAATGTGTCATTTAATTTCACCACGTCAATAAAATTATTTGTAATATTTTTATTTATTTATTTCCCAACTTACACCTACCATTACAGGAATGCAACCTAATGCGATAGGATGTGTTTGACTTATTTTATCTCACAAATCTACAAAATAACACTATTAACTACATATTCCATCAAACTTACTAAACCTATAATATAAATATAATATAAACCTTGTCTTTATAACACAGTATATATAACGCTATTTTAATTAATTCACTTAGAGCACAATTAAAAAGGTCTATGCGTTCCGCGATAGAATTGAGAATGGTAAACGCGCGCGTCAGCGGCGCCTCCGCCATCAGTGCGGTGCGTGCGCGTGGTACCAATCAATCAATCAATATATTTATTGCATTAAATTACATGTCAGTTGTAGATGTTATAAATATGTACGAGCAGCAAGGGCGGCTGGCGGCGCCGCCACATGTACCTGTCTGGTACACACAATAGTACATTGTTCACCGAGGGAAGAAAGGGGAAGATTACCAACGAGGGTGTAGTTTGAGGCCCGAGGCGAAGCCAAGGGCCTCAATACACACGGGTTGGGAATCGCACTTTCTCCCGAGTGATACATAGTGCTTTATACTACACCTGCGAGGAAATAGTATCATTTTACTTTTAATCAAGATACAATAAAAGAAACCGACTGACTCGTGTGCGATTGTCACTTTTTATTTCCTTCTTATTTTTTATTATGTACAGGAAAAGCAAGTGGCCAGTATCATTTTTCGAGTTTTATGTACGAGTTCGCAAAATAATACTGGCCACTTGGCCACTGGCTCATTCTTTATGTTATTTAAAAAAAAAAACAGCACGTTAACAATGGATTTGCATATACTTTTTCCGCCCACATATTTGTATGACAGTAATGACGTATTTCTGCATCGTTTTCAAAAAAGTAAGAAGGTACTTTCCGAGCAGGTGTAGTATAAATACAATTGTGTATCTTCCCTATCAATACTTTAAACATGTATACAAGGTGACTTTTTGATCATCGTCCAAATTCATACTGGAGGCTTGATAAGTGATCAGTATCTTGGACCAGTAACAATTTTTGTGAAATTCGTAAAATGACATTTTGGCTCCCATATAAATTCAGTTCCAGTCCCGAGTGAATTACTATGGGGAGTCGAAATTTCATTTTACGAATTTCACCAAAATTGTTATTGATGCATGATACTGATCACATACCAAGCCACCAGTATGAATTTGGATGATGATCAAAAAGTCACCTTGTATATTCTGAATGGTATTCCAAGTGGCATAACTTACCTTTAGAGGAGGGTCCTGCTCTCGCTTTGTCCCGCTCACTGATCACTCTGTCCTGCTCACTAATCGCTCTGTCCTGCTCACTGATCACCGTCTCACCGATGTCCAGGTAGTCTTGTATGTTCTGTAACACAACATTATATAACTGAAGCAGTAGTTTTCCCAATGAATGGGGAGTTGTTAACACTCACATTTTATAAGTGCACAAGTAATAAGAATTGTCACAAAATTTGAAGAGGCGTTAGAGGTGTTCTGATAGTCAGCAGCACAGTTCATTATCCTGAAGCCCATTTCCTTAACAAAAAATTGGTAGATTGGCCCACTACCTCCTCACTTAAGAGTCGGAGTTCCGAGATTGGGCAAAACAGGGTTCGGGGATATGGCTTTTTAAGATAGTAAAATATTAATTTCTGAACAAAATAAATACCACTTGTTACCTTACAAGATGAAGTACAGGTTCATTAAAAAAAATCTTGGCACTAATGTATAGTAACTTCAGAAAAAAAACAGGATTTTCAAGTTTAGGTTACACCCGTAGCGCTGCAATGCTATTCAAGAGATTTTCTTGAAATTCCTGTTTTTTTCTGAAGTTACTATACATTATTGCCCTGATTTTTTTTAATGAACCTGCACTTCATCTTGTAAGGTAACAAGTGGTATTTATTTCGTTCAGAAATTTGAATTTTTACCGTCTTAAAAAGCCATAACCCCGAACCCCGAATCTCGGAACACCGACCCTTAAGAGTGCACCGAGATTTTTACACATACAAACGTTTTTATAACCCTTGTTTGAAGTAGTAAACAATTAAATTAAAATATAGGGAAATAATTGGTATAAATGGGGATATATACTAGACAGTATACACGAAGGAAACATGATTTCATAAATTTGACTCGATAGAATAAATTCGCAAAGTTACCTCTTTCGAGTAATTTTTTCCTCTATTTCCCTGTTTTTTATATAAATAAATAATTTGATATTATGATTCATTTACTAAAATAAAGTTCATGGATGATTGGAGCGTTTGTACACGATAGTTTTTTTTTATTTAAGAACAATATGATAAAAATAACGACGAAATACATTGAAAAATTGCAAAAGTTTGGTTATTTTCTTTACTTTTTACACGTAAAGAAAAAACCAGAGACAAAGGCAAACGCTCGGTGCGCCCTTAAGATCTGTGTTCTGTATAGTATTTAAGTTTACACTACTTACTTTCCCTCACCATTCAAAAATTAACAAAGCAGGTATTATGTTAGGCATCTCTTGTATTTACTTCAAGCAAGAGGCTAAGAATGTGACGTCATAAGCGGGGAAAATGTATTTTAAAAATTACCCTCCAACACATATCCAGGTCCAAACTCTTCTTAAGGCGATATGCGAAAAAAATACGGGTGTTTCTTTTCTGTGTATTTCATGAAATACACGGAAAATTTTAATAAATTTCTGGTATATGCATTTTGACTATATAATCTAGGGTTTTGAAATTGGAAAACATGTTTGGATAAATTTTCCTCAATAGAAATAATTGTTGAAATGAGGTCTTCAAACACACTTTTTCTCTTCGTTTGGCGAATAGTAACCATATACAGAACTCAAACATATTTTATTAGGTGTGTTTCAACAATATCTAGAGATTTGATATTTGAAATTTTGCTAGCTATTTTAGTTTTTTAAATTAAAATATAAAACCAACTTTATTCCTTTTGCCCTGAATCCGCCCCTCTCGCACTGCGCGATTTTTCGCTTGGAGTGACAGTGACAAAAATAAAATTCGCATAGCCTCTCAAAGTACTATGCTGAGTTGTGTTCAGTTTGATCGCTCCCGACACCCACCCATAACTGATAGCAAATTCAACGCCTGCAAAAGAGATATCAAGATTGCAGGGAATCGAATTTGAAAACTGAACTCAGGCCTGAATAAGGTGAAGTTTAATTGGTGGAAGAATAACTACAAAATTTGACAGTTGTGTAAGAAAGGTATACATAGAACAGGCACCTGTTCCTAATACATTATTTATCATTAGTATCAAGTAATGCTTATGAGCCCTGAATAAGATGAAGTTTAATTGGTGGAAGAATAACTACAAAATTTGACAGTTGTGTAAGAAAGGCATACATAGAACAGGCACCTGTTCCTAATACATTATTTATCATTAGTATCAAGTAATGCTTATGAGCCCTGAATAAGATGAAGTTTAATTGGTGGAAGAATAACTACAAAATTTGACAGTTGTGTAAGAAAGGCATACATAGAACAGGCACCTGTTCCTAATACATTATTTATCATTAGTATCAAGTAATGCTTATGAGCCCTGAATAAGATGAAGTTTAATTGGTGGAAGAATAACTACAAAATTTGACAGTTGTGTAAGAAAGGCATACATAGAACAGGCACCTGTTCCTAATACATTATTTATCATTAGTATCAAGTTATGCTTATGAGCCCTGAATAAGATGAAGTTTAATTGGTGGAAGAATAACTACAAAATTTGACAGTTGTGTAAGAAAGGCATACATAGAACAGGCACCTGTTCCTAATACATTATTTATCATTAGTATCAAGTTATGCTTATGAGCCCTGAATAAGATGAAGTTTAATTGGTGGAAGAATAACTACAAAATTTGACAGTTGTGTAAGAAAGGCATACATAGAACAGGCACCTGTTCCTAATACATTATTTATCATTAGTATCAAGTAATGCTTATGAGCCCTGAATAAGATGAAGTTTAATTGGTGGAAGAATAACTACAAAATTTGACAGTTGTGTAAGAAAGGTATACATAGAACAGGCACCTGTTCCTAATACATTATTTATCATTAGTATCAAGTATTGCTTATGCCTGTCACTTCAGCCGTGTGGTTTGAGATATAAACAGCCAATGCAGAGTCAGCATCCATTGACAGACAGAGACTTGCAAGATAGATAACAAATTAGGAAATAATTCTATTCATGTTGCATTTCGTGAGATAAATTTTCTGTATGTTAATTCATCATACTTTTAATTAAGCCCTTACACTTGTTGGAATGCATTTTTGGTACAAGTTTACACCCTGCTTCACCCCTTTAATTTTGAGAAATAGTTTAAGCTGTGCATTGTCTGTCAGTTATTCCAGGAACTATTTTATGTTCTTTTTTGGGTCCTTTAATAGTAGTTTATGCTACAAGGGCGAAAAGGGATAAATTTTAAACGTAACCGAGTAATTTATTGCTCTTACGCCCGTGTATCATACTACGTTTTTCAATGCATAGTGTGAGGAAATAAAACAAATATAATCTTGTGAACTATATATTATAATTGGCTCAAAAGGATTTTATCCAGAGCCGTTAAACAGTGGAAATAAAAGTATAACATTTATGGTATACAGGAAAGGCTGCAGGATAGCCAACCATTGTAAATAAATAAAAAATAAATAAATAAAGCCCTAGGGCGAAATAATGGACTTTCTGTTCGGTTTTGATGCATAAAAAGTGGGCCTTTACGAGCACTTGCATTGAAAAATACTATTGTACAAGACATTAAATGTTTCATAAATCTTTTTCTTTGCTAATTTAACATCTCAGATTATGTTACTTACACTAAACTTGATCTCTAGGTTGTCATATTCTTCTTTTATTTGTGTTTCTTCATGTGCTCTGTGGTCCATGCTCGAGTCATAAATTAATGAATGTCTCATATTTGCTATTGCAACAGAGAGATCAGCGTGTTGGCTTGTGTCACCAACTTCCACTGTTTCTTGTTTTATTCCTGAAAAACTCATTTTTTATTTCTCAAAAAAGAAATTACCTTTTAGAAACCAAAGAGTTCAAAAGTAAACATAAGCCCTTACCGTACTATGACAGCACCAAAATGTTTCCACTTTTAAATTGGTGACGCTCACACGTTTGGAATCAGTGCTCATCTGAACACAGTGATAATGGGACGCCTTAAGTGCGCTTAGAGTTAATCATTTTAACAACTTTAGTAGTCTGATCAGTTTGCTGACCGTAGGTAGACAGATTGCGCACTCATAAGTGTGCGCGCGTCGGCATTATATGAACGCACACATTCAAAAACAATGCAATAGATTTTAGGTGCCAGGGCTCATCTAAACTGTTGAAATCTTTGTTAGAAACTGCACCAATACCTACAATTTCGGACATGACTCTAAGATTCGTGTTATCTAATTGATTGATCAAATCTCTGTGTCATTCATTAGTTCATTACCTATATACATTTTATGATTGATTTAAATGATTGAACATTTATTTATGAAAAATTGTTTTAACACTATAGAGGTCTTTACTAATAAATAACTATTATTTGTGGAGGTACCTTGTTGAGGTTCAATTTCAACAGTTTTGTGCATTACATTGTCATTATTTTTTACAGATGTATCAATAATATTCTCTTGATGCAGTAGACTTTCTTTTTCACACTCTTCTATAAGGTCCATTATTTGCCTCTTTTCAATCACTGCTCGAGAAGTACCAGGATCACACAGTCTTCTTTTGCGATTATCTTGGCAATTAAATTTTGATGGTATAACTCCATCCACCAGAAGTATTCTTTGGCTGTAGCCCATTTTGTATTGCATGTAGTTTGCTACATCCTTCTCAATCTGTAATTAATTAAACATTGGTGTTGGTTAAAGATGAATCCATTATAAATAAATAGTTTTTCTTTTAATCATTTATTTAACACATAGTGAGTTCACTTATACTATTGTCTGCGAAAATGTAGCAGCTTTAATAGTTTAACCCTAATTTATATTAGATTAACCCTAACTACTTTTATAAATATAATACTTGGTAACTGAGACATAATTTTGAAGTTAGTTAATTATTTATGACAGGTAACACTTTTTAAGCAAATCTTTAGCTTTAGAAAGCTTTCTCTCATTTACATCACAATCTGGTAGCTTATTTATTAACTTAATAAACAATGGTCTTTTTAACCTACGACCGTAATAGTTTTTTACTGGCGGGCCAGAGGCGAGCCAACCGCCGCGCCCCTCTCCCCCCGCCGCGAGGCGCGTGACTCGCCCCTCACGGGCCAGAGGCGAGCCAACCGCCGCGCCCCTCTCCCCTCGCCGCACGGCGCGTGACTCGCCCCTCACGGGCCAGAGGCGAGCCAACCGCCGCGCCCCTCTCCCCTCGCCGCACGGCGCGTGACTCGCCCCTCACGGGCCAGAGGCGAGCCAACCGCCGCGCCCCTCTCCCCTCGCCGCACGGCGCGTGACTCGCCCCTCACGGGCCAGAGGCGAGCCAACCGCCGCGCCCCTCTCCCCTCGCCGCACGGCGCGTGACTCGCCCCTCACGGGCCAGAGGCGAGCCAACCGCCGCGCCCCTCTCCCCTCGCCGCACGGCGCGTGACTCGCCCCTCACGGGCCAGAGGCGAGCCAACCGCCGCGCCCCTCTCCCCTCGCCGCACGGCGCGTGACTCGCCCCTCACGGGCCAGAGGCGAGCCAACCGCCGCGCCCCTCTCCCCTCGCCGCACGGCGCGTGACTCGCCCCTCACGGGCCAGAGGCGAGCCAACCGCCGCGCCCCTCTCCCCTCGCCGCACGGCGCGTGACTCGCCCCTCACGGGCCGGTTCTCCCTGATGACTAACAGTTATGAAGTTCATATTTGTTATTAAGTAGTCAACTTTTTTATAGACGGGCGCAGTGTTGCCACCTTGGTTTTTGAAAAAGAGCAGTTGGACAAGCTAGAAAGGGCTAGATTTAGCAAATTTTGCCATCAAAAGTGCTAAAAATTGTTTATTTGAAATGTAGTAAGTAATTTCAGAAAATGCAACAGAGTAATTAAAACTAAGTTATTGAATTTGTTAAAAATCGTACCTGCTGAAGCAGAAAAAGTTGATGGCTGATTGACATCTGCGTTTTTTGCGGATTTGAACGAAAATTTCAAATGAATCCTACAGTTTTTTATTATTTCAGTTGACACCTTGTGTGAACAGCAAGACTCTCTCAGTCGTTGTAAACCCCATCGTATACATAGTATGGATATCATTGTTTTTAGCCCCATTTTGTTTCTGGTTTTAGTTTTAATTAGGTTCACAGAACTATAAATATACACATAACGAAAAGGGCTAGATTACTCTTTTCGGGCCAAATCATCAAAAAACGAGTTCAACTACAGTAAAAAGTGCTAGATCTAGCCCGAAAAGTTGTTAATAGTGTCCTTTATAGTTAGACTTAAATTTTTGTAACCAACAGTTTTAAAAACCTTGTCTGTAATTTTTCAATCTTTTTCAGATGAGATTCGAAAGTCAAACCATAACTGTCCAATCCATAATCAATTGAATGGGTCACCTGGAAAAGGTTGTAAGCAACAAAATTGTTTTTTTAGGAAAACCACATTTTTAATGTTATTTCAGTTATTTATTATTAAATATATTAAAAAATACTTTGATAATTATGTTTATATTATGATGAACCTTACATAAGAAAGCAATAACCAAATAAGTAATTCAGCAATGAAAAATAAACAAAATTATTCCTAAATTTATGGAAAAATGTTGCATCTAACGTTGGTTGCAATAATGATTGACATATTGTTAGATGTCACACAATCTTTGTTAAAACATTTTACCATTAACCAAAACAGAAGGCAAATTCGCTGCTATAGTGTAACCTATTCTGCTCGGATATTACTTTCCTTCCAGCATTCCTCAGCACCTCATTCATCACATCTCACCACTCCTAAATGTTAATCTTCAATTTGTTTTCCTTAATTACTTGCTTTGCAGCACCAGGACTCACGAAAAGATCACCTCGCTCTGCCATCTTACAACGATTTTCGCCTAACTGGCAAACTTTCGGTCGTGATATTGTCATTATAAAAATTTCGAGAATAGTGTTTATTAAACCAAACTGTCCATGGGCTCAAGTAGATCGATTTTCCATAAAAAAAATTACATGGCACAATATGTTGGTTTTCCAGATGACCCGTTCTATAAATTTGACCAGGGAAGAGTATAGACATTTTAACACACATTTAGGTACTTTAAAGTGATGATAATAAAATCTACCTAACAGTTTCCTGAGCCGATCCGTTACCGATTCCATATGATTTATCCAACTAAAATTAGAATCAATTTTAAGGCCGAGGTAGGTAAAGGTATCAACTCATTCTAAGCAGTCACAGTTACATAGGAATTAGGTGCGTCTTGTTTATATTTTGATGTAAACATTCATAAGTATGTAGATGGAGAATGCCTTCGACCTTTTTGTTGTTAGGTTTGAGGTTAAGTCATAATGTTGATGAAGTTTGTAGCTAATTAGTAAGTTATTACAATACTAACAACTTAAATAGGTACCACTACTTACATTAAAGTGATCTTCACACATAAAAACGTTCGAATTAGCTCCTATGCCTTTCGGATCTCTATGAGCTAGTTCCAACCACCTTTTTCGCCTTTTAACATTCACTGGTACAGAAACAAATAGTTTTTCTTGAGTGCTTATTGATGTATTTTTACATTGTGGCACTACACACCATTTATAACCCATTTTTTTAACAATTTCTGTGTAACAAATCTGCAAAAATAAACAAATTCCTTTTTTTTTTTTTTTCCTCAATTTGTCCCATTTTTGGACAGGCAAAGGTATCTAAGAGACCATGATAGCCTTTTCTTTGGTCCTTTTTTTTTTTTTCCACTAAGTGGAAAGGGAAAGAGATCTTAGCCCATACAGCCATGTCTGACGTTATAGTTATTATCCCGGTTACAAAGTAGAGTATAATTAATAAAATTACTTAGTTTATGTGTTTTAAAGGCGTAGATTGCAAATGCATTGTAATAGTTGCGAAACACCAAAAATAGAGCCGGTTTTGGAGAAAATATAACTTTTTTGGGACAAGAGTGTGGTTTAGGTTTCTATTTTGTAACTTTTTTGATGTGAAATTAATTAATGACACAGTTAATTCTTATCAGATAAGTTTTGTTTATAATTATAATTACGATGGATCATAAGCCATTCACTTCATACTTTCGTAATCGATTTTAGCGATATTATTCTATTTCGGAACGCAGGGCAAGTAAGTTCAAGTTGCTAGCTTGAAAGTAATGCGTTACGGTGCCGCCAGCGGTGCTCTAGTAAGATTGAATGCGGTACCTACCTACCGCGAGATGTCACGTCATGTGACTACCTACTAAGTGAAAAACTTGAAAATGTCCGCTGTTTGCACCAGCAATCAAAATAAGCTACTTACTGCTCTGCTATAAAAAAATGGAATTGCCTTCAACCAGTAAGTAAATCAATAAAATGAATTTAATTGTAAATTTTAAATTTTAAGCAAATTTTTGAAACTGTTTTCTAAAACCCAAGCTGTGGACTGAAGGAGCGGACTCTTTTGATACAGGTATTTTTACTTAAAAGAAGCCTCCAGCTGTAATTGTAATCATGTAAATATTTGGTTAACACAATAAACATTTTTGTTTTTTTTTTTTTATTTAAAAAAAAAATGTAGGTACTTGAATTCCTTAATATCAGGTCTACTGGACAAAATAAAATCAAAAATACTTAGGATAGTCGTCGTCGTCAGCTTCACAGTCCGCATCCTTTTCAGATTGTATCAACTCCTTTTCATATATTTTTTTTTATTATTTTCTACCTGTCAATCATTCGACTGATGACGGCCTCACTGATGAGGCCGAAATGTATCGAAAATATAAAGTTTATTTCTTTATTATTATCATCTAATGCTTAGCCTAAAACTACAAAGAAAAGGCCAAATGCAGCTAAAATTATATTTATTCATATTTAAAGAATTGTCCGATATGACGTTTCTTGAGAATTTTAGACATTATACTGATTGTGATGTGTGATTGCTTATAAAAAAAAATGTGGTGTGTCTCTGTATGTCTACTCATCTGTCATCCAGCTGTCAAATCAGTCTGATGCAAATTATTATAAAATTTATCTTGATAGCAAAGGTCACATTTCTAAACAGCCATTTCTCAAGCTATGTCACACGAAGACAAATGGAAGTTGCAGCTTTTTCGTAAAAATATTCATCATCATGAGGTTGTTTAGACCACAAGTTCTAAAATACGGCTTATTAAGAACCCGCTCCGAATCGTACTTCATACATAATCTAAAAACCATAATAGCTCGCGAAAGTGGAACAATTCAATCAAATGAATTTTAAGCTTTCATTTAGGTGGTCAATATGAAGTGGTGTATGTCCCTGATTTTTTCACAAACATCGCGTTAAAGACCAGAAAAAATATTTAAAATAATGGGTTTTCGCCCTAAAATCGAGTACCTTTACAAGGCTTCGTTAAATGACTATGAACATTTAACATGCAAATTAAGCACATACACCACTTCGAAAAGGAATAAATTACGAGGACGATTTAAAACACGAGAGTAGCGAGTGTTTTCAACGTAACCGAGTATTTATTGCTCTTACGCCCGTGTATCACACTACGTTTTTCGATGCATAGTGTGAGGAAATAAAACAGATATAATCATATTAAACAATTTAATTATTTAAGTTGAAAGTTACATTGTTACAATTTTGCAAGTTAATGATTGGCTCAAAAGGACTGTATCCAGAGCCGTTAAACAGTGGAAACAAAAGTAGGTATAACATTTATGGTACACAGGAAAGGTTGCAGGTTAGCCAGCTTCTCGTAAATCAATTTAAAAAATAATAATAATAAAATTTATTGAAAAAGGCGTTACTTTGCGGAAGTCCATCATAAATTTGTGGATATATTCATAATTTGCAATATCAGCGAAAATATAAAAATAGTGATTAGCGGAATATTGCAAATTATTAATATATCCACAAATTTAATAATAATAAAGCCCTAGGGCAAAATAATCGACTTTCTGTTGGGTTTTGATGCATAAAAAGTGGGCATTTACGAGCACTTGCATTGAAAAATAACAAGTAATCGAGGCACAATTAAGGTATTCCGAAATAATTATTATTTCCAACGCAAAGGGTGAGACTCCCTCAGCACAGTTCGAACGGCGTGGGGCAAAGCGTGAGGCGCTTGTTTAGATCAGCCAGCCAAATATGCGCTTTATTGTCGCGATACGTCTCGCTTCGCATCGGAGTTGGCGTCGTCCTGCACCGGGTTCTTAAACCTAAATCTCGAAATGGTTTTCGAATTAACATAATTACATATTATGTTAGTTATGGAAAGATTTTATTCGGAGCGAAGAGCAATGTTTGATGCAGTACCAGTTACAGAAGCAAGACAGAAAAGTAAAATAGGTGGCCCGGGCAAGATTGTACAAATTGGTGAGAGTAAATTTGGCAAGAGGAAATATAATAAAGGGAGACACATTGTAGGCCACTAGATTCTTGGCCTCATAGTGGATGGCAGTGAAGACCTACGATTGGAAGTGTGCCCAGACAATGTAAGGTCAGCTGAGGTATTGGCACAGTATAAGCAAAGACAGTAGAGAAATTACCTGGAAGCGCTCCGATACGAGCCTCACACACACAGACGCGTCCTCTACACGCCGCCGTCTAAGCAGAAATGAAGCGTCAACCGCTGGGGTCGCGGCGGCGCGCCGCGCTTGCCAGTGTGACCAGATTCAGTATTTTAATACCTTTTCAGTATATTTCATCGATTTTTCCGAACATCAGTATATTTTCAGGTATATTGTTGGAAGTCAGTATTTTTGGGTATATTTTGGTTGACGTTATGGCAACACCGTCGTGAGTGATCGTCTTTGCGACAATGTTTGCGGAATTCCCCGGAACGCGAACATTGGGGACTTTTCCGGATTTATACATGTTATCTATGAGCAAAGATGAGTAAGTTACATATATGACAAGAAAGACGGCCGTCGCCGGCGTTGTAGTATTGTCATACTACCTATACAATTATCAATCAATACATATGTGCGCCTAAAACTTTACAACTGCTGGACCGATTTTAATGCGGTTTGCACCATTAGATAGAGCGTAATTTCCAGATTGCATACATTGAAATCCGTTGTGTTTCATGAATATCAGTTTACCCGGACGAATTCGGGACGGACCGCTAGTTTATCTATAATTTTCAAAACAACGTCTAGTTTTTAAGTTTTCAGTTGGATGAATAGGTAGTAGTTAAACATATAAGATATTTTATTACTAGTATAAAATCGTCTAATACGGTTCAAGTGAAATGATTGTCTCTTCTGCACTCGACTTAATCTTTGAGGACTTTCTTTCGATAATTCGGGAATTTCCCCAAAATAGGAGATGTTTTTATCATCATATAAATAGAACGCGATTTTCGTTGTTTTTATTTACTTAGTTGCATCCATCCGGACAGCATGTCTAGTTTTCAGCAAAGTTATTTAGCGAAGTGGGAACAAATTCCGGAATTTTCTTCGTGGCTTTCACGTTATAAGGATGATGAGTTCACCGCATTTTGTAAAGCATGCAATGCGAAACTGCAAAGTAGATTAGCATCTATAAAACAGCATGCAAATACTGAAAAGCATTAATCGAACTTGATAAAATATAAAGGACAGTCAAAGGTAAGCATAACTCGCTTTACTTATCTAGTTCAAGGAGTTCGGATATATTTTAATTTAAAGTTAATCATCCTAGTTTTGTTTCTCAAAACCAGTTAGGTACCAGCTATGAAATGCGGCGCTGTTATAAAAAAACTATGTAACCAAGTATTTTTTTAATTTTCAGGTTGATACATTTTTCAAAAAGGCCCCACTGAAAGACGAAGTCAAGAAAGCTGAGCTGCGTTTATGCAGTTTTCTGTCGGAACACAATATCCCATTTAGAGCTATGGACCATCTTAGTGAAGTTCTAGTGAAGTGTTTTACCGATTCCGATATTGCGAAAGAATTTTCCTGCAAGAGAACCAAAGCAGCCGCCATAACTTATAATGTTTTAGGACCCGAATTCGAAAAAGATATGATTGAAGACATACTTCGTACTGCATCTCCTTCAGGTAAACCAGTATATTCAATTATAATCGATGAGAGTACAGATGTTGCGACAGTCAAAGTATTGGCAATAGTAATTAAATACTTCTCGGAAACTAAATGTACTGTACAAACAAAATTCCTTGATTTAGTGATTTAAGTGGTGAGACCGCAGGTGATTTATTTAATTCGTTGTCATCAAAATTATCCGAATTAGGTTTAGAAATAAAAGACGTAATAGGATTCGCTGCTGATACTACGAATGTTCACGCTAACAGCGTGACGGTATGCGCATTTCAGCGCATGCGCAGAAAGTGGCTCGCGACAGAATCGAGTCGCGCGCTGAGCGCTGCTCGCTCGCACTGTTCGGCTCGACAAGCCTCCCGAGGCGCACGTCTGCGCACTGGCGCGCTGGCGCCAACCCGCGCGTTGGCTCACTCAATCTGTTTCGCCGCAACCGTCGACCGAACAATACGTGTGTGCACACATTCGCGACGCCACAACCAATCTCGCGTATCTACCGTATCTTGTGATCATATCAGTGCTGTGTATTACTCCAAGACATTCTGCACATCCCTGTCCAAGATCAGCCCTGTCATCATCAGCCCGACAAGGAGTACACCACGCGGCACATTGTCAGCGCATTCGTCTCTCACCCATCAACATTCCAACCAGGTCAGTGCACCCACATTGTTTTCCACAATTCTCCCGTGTCAAATCCCATCAGCCCTGCATTCCTGTAGCCAGCGGTTACATTTTGGACCTTTGAGCCGGTAGTGACCAAAATTTTGGTCACTTCGAGCCGGTAGTAAAACATTTTGGCCCTTCGAACCGTTAGAACCAGCCCCCCTCTATTTACTACAGTCCATTTTCAATCCAAGAAAAATTTTGGTCCGTCGAGCGGAAAATTTTTGGTTTATATCACCCCCCGCCTCCCCCCCGCCGGCCCGTAACTTTGTTTGAACCAGCCCCCGTCGATTTACTACAGTCCATTTTCACCCGGTTACATATTTTGCCCCCTTTCCCGGCAAAAAATATTTTGTGGTCTCGAATACCTATTGCGGGTAGGTAAATAGAACCGCCGCCTAGAACATTCCATTTATCGGTGTAGAACCGGCCCCCCCCGCCCCCCGCAAAGAATAAACTCACGTTCATCCCGTTTGTTATTATTATTCAGCTCAGATAATATAATTATATCCTTTTGGATCACCCATTTTGTTTAAACAAATAACAAAATTTTATAGACCCGGTGCCGGGTATTAATTTGACACCTTATCTTGTGTTCTGGAATTGGTTATCCATTCAGCCCAATTGTTTGTTACAGTCCACTATATTTCTTTATTAAACCCCCCCCGTCACTCCCCGGGATTAATTATCAGCCCTTATAAACCCCATACGTAAAATTAATTAAACTCAAAGTCAGCATTTTGCTCAACACTGTTAGGTACCATTTTTACATGTAACTCCCGACCCAATCTTTTCAAATGTTCTCGAAGTGATTCAACTCTGCTCGTAAATAGTTCACATTTTAAGTTTCATAACGTGTTACAAGTTTTGTATCGCCCGAAAAGTTAAATCTACCCACGTATTTTGCGAGATATTTTTTTGGTGCGAGTTTTATTTCGTTTTATTTCGTTTTATTTTGAGTACATACGTATACATTGCATCATTGGATTGTCCGCTCATTTAGATCCGATTTCTGCGAGGTAAATACATTCTTTGTTTGTTTACGCGTTCGAGGCAGTAGGTAGGTATTTTATTCTATAAATAGAATAGCATTTAGTTTCGTGTAAGCGGGAAGTAACATAATAACATAAGAGTGAACAAGGTCATCAGCCCTTTTCGATATTTAATGTTACGGTAATCTCGTGTCGCAGTGATATATTGCCGACAGTTTTTTCGTGTTATTGTCTGCTTTTTTAACCGGGTTTATTTTCCGTGTTCCGTTTGAACATAGCCTTTGTTATTTCGGCCCGCGCAAGTTACAAGCTATCCGCACGTTGGAGTTGGTAGCGCTCAAGTTTTAATAACTCATTTTCACATACAGTCACACTCATCACACATTCAATCAGCACATACACACTCAGCTCATTTTCACTCACACATTCAATCAGCACATACACACTCAGCTCATTTTCACTCACACATTCACTCATCACATACACACTCAGCTCATTTTCACTCACACATTCACTCATCACATACACATTCAGCTCATTTTCACTCAGTGAAACCAGCACTCAGCGCACTCAGCACACTCATCACACACACACTCATCACATACACACTCAGTTCATTTTCACTCAATGACTTCAACTCCAACAGAGAATTCTTGTAACTCCGCACAACGTGTAGTGAACGTCACTAACACACCAATTTTGTTGCCAACCGTCTCACTTAAAATAGCAGACGTACATGGTCAATTTCACTCAGCACGAGCCCTGTTAGGTTTTATCTCACGTCGCGGTACTCCAGTTCTCATTCGCTCAGACTGCGGCACAAACTATGTAGGTGCTAGGAATCAGCTCATTGAAGTTCAGAACTTCCTCAGGTCAAACAATGATGCAATCACTCACAAGCTCGCGAATCAGCACATAACTTGGTTCGGCGCTCTGCACGAAATAATACTCAACTCAAGACCCCTCTGCCCGATTTCATCCGACTCTACGGACTTTGAACCTCTCACGGCCGGACATTTCATTATTGGTCGTCCGCTCACCGCTCTACCTGAGCAGTCTTTTGACGACAGACCCATATCTGCTCTTAAACGGTTTCAACTCATTCAAGCGCTCTCTCAGCGCTTTTGGACTCTCTGGTCCAGATCCTACCTCCATACCCTGCAAACCC
This sequence comes from Ypsolopha sequella, assembly GCA_934047225.1. NCBI lineage: Eukaryota > Metazoa > Arthropoda > Insecta > Lepidoptera > Ypsolophidae > Ypsolopha > Ypsolopha sequella. The sequence goes on along the minus strand of OW204012.1, from coordinate 2,403,980 downwards.
GCTCCAAATGGCTCTCCCCTTCTTCCCCTCCTCAAGTGGGTGAACTGGTCCTCATCAAAGAGGATGACCTGCCTCCGCTCCAATGGAAGCTGGGGAGAATTCTCCGCACGATACCTGGCAAGGATGGAGTGATCCGAGTTGTGGATCTGGACACAGCTCATGGAAATCTGCGACGACCTGTGTTCAAGATAGCCAGGCTGCCGTTGGATTCAGCTCAAGAGGAGCCGCAGCCCCGGCCCCCCCAGGATGTTCACGCTAACAGCGTGACGGTATGCGCATTTCAGCGCATGCGCAGAAAGTGGCTCGCGACAGAATCGAGTCGCGCGCTGAGCGCTGCTCGCTCGCACTGTTCGGCTCGACAAGCCTCCCGAGGCGCACGTCTGCGCACTGGCGCGCTGGCGCCAACCCGCGCGTTGGCTCACTCAATCTGTTTCGCCGCAACCGTCGACCGAACAATACGTGTGTGCACACATTCGCGACGCCACAACCAATCTCGCGTATCTACCGTATCTTGTGATCATATCAGGGCTGTGTATTACTCCAAGACATTCTGCACATCCCTGTCCAAGATCAGCCCTGTCATCATCAGCCCGACAAGGAGTACACCACGCGGCACATTGTCAGCGCATTCGTCTCTCGCCCATCAACATTCCAACCAGGTCAGTGCACCCACATTGTTTTCCACAATTCTCCCGTGTCAAATCCCATCAGCCCTGCATTCCTGTAGCCAGCGGTTACAACGAATGTGATGTTTGGTCAACACTCTGGCATTGTTGCAAAAATTAAAGAAGTAAACCCAAAGTGCTTTTTCATAAAATGTGTTTGTCACTCTGCAGCATTAAGTGTTAGCCACGCCTGTAAAATACTGCCTAGAAATTTAGAACAGATAGTAAAAGAAGTATATGGATATTTTTCTCAAAGCAGCAAGCGTCAAAGAGAATTTGCTGAGTTCCAAAATTTCACAGACACTGAAAATCACAGAATGTTGCGTCATTACGACATAAGGTGGCTTTCACTTCATGCCTGTATTAGTAGAATTATTGAGCAGTGGAGGGCATTGCAATTGTTCTTTCAAGACCAATACTTAAGTGATCGCAATATGTCATCAGAATTTTTATATAATTCTTTAACCACTGATATAAACAAATTGTACTTTTACTTTTTGGACTACATTTTGCCGATTGTAAACAAATTTAACATAATTTTTCAAGGCGACTATCCGTGCATTGATAGACTGTATGATGATGCATCTAGTATGTACTTGTCGATTTTGGGTTGCTTCATGAAAACTAATTACATCAAAAGTACGGAAAATGTATTTACGTTAGACCCAAAGTCCAATGTAAATTATTTGCCATTGAAAGATATGTACTTAGGTATTCAAGTAGGCCAAGAATTAATCAAACACAGAGGAAATGTAAACATGAAAGAACAGATTGCTGAGTTTTTCAGAAGGTGCCAATCATTTTTAATTGAGTTGAGCACGCAATTGAAATCACGTTTGCCTTTTGAAAATCCAGTTTTTCGAGAACTGAAATTTCTTGACCCACACACTGCCGTGCGTAAAGAATTTCGCAGTTTACGAAATGTGATAGAAACTTTCCCATGCGAAGTACTGCCAGAACAACTGCAGTTAATTGACGAAGAATATAGAACCCTAAAGTTTGATCGCGAAGTAAGTGATTTGTTACAATCTTCGAGCACTGGCTCACCCATCTCATGTGAACAATTTTGGGTGGAAGTTGGGAAAATTTCTAACAGTGATGGCATGTTAAAATACAAAAATATAACTAGTTTTAGTAAATCTCTGCTATGTATACCGGTGTCGAATGCTGCATGCGAGCGCATATTTTCACAGATAAATTTAATAAAAACGGACCAAAGAAACAGATTTATAAACAAAAATGTGTCAGCAATTTTAAAAACAAAGCAAGGTGTTAAGGATGAAGGAGGTTGTGTAAATTTTAATCCTTCGAAAAGAATGTTAAAATAAAACTCTAACATTTATTGTCAGGATGAATAAATAAAACGTGTTAAAAAAATCAGTATTTTTATTGGTATATCTGTCCTATGTAAGTCGGTATATTTCAGTATTTTTTTGAGGTGCCTCGGTATTTTTGTAAAATTTAATCTGGTCACACTGGCGCTTGCCTTGCCAGTACGCGCAGACGTAAGCAGGCGATAGGACGCGACCGTTTGTAGACTCTGTGCCGACCTGATCACGATGTCGCAAAGATATTGTTGCGCATTTGGATGTCTAAATTCATCACGAAAAAAAAATCGCCTATTTTAGACTTCCGGCTGATGTCCAAAGGTAAGACTAAAAAATATCACTCAACAGTAGTACTTACTTACATTATAAATTAAATTTTTGAAATTGTCGCGTTCTTTTTATGTATGTTCATACTGTCTGTTACCAGGGCAAAATAAAGAGTTAATAGATTTAAGTACGCTTGTCAGAACCAAAAGCAGGTTTCTTTGAATTTGAATTTGACTTTTTTGTCGGTTGTCGCCGCCATCGCCGCCGCCACGCCGCCGCAAGCAAGTTTAGCCAACCAATCGGTGGAGCGGCGCGCGGTACTTTCAATAAAACGGCAGAGTCTTATCGTATCTCGAAAAACCCAATTATGATATGAGTGAGCGACAGCCCTAACGCTTCGGTGGCGCGTAGGTATTTAACTCGGGAATTCGGTTCAAATTCCCTACTGTCTTTGCTTATACTGTGATATTGGTGCCGCTGATAAAGAAGCATGTTGCAGTTGGCACCACTATCCATAGGTACCGATTTTTGGAAGTCATATGATTGTCTGCGTGACCATGGGTTCATCCATAAAAAGGTAGGTAAACCACAGCGACCCAGACAATCCCTTCATAGCCCCAGATGGGACACATAGGTACCTACCCAACATATTGAATACCAGTGGCGGCTGGTGAAGAGATTATTTTACAAGGATAACACAAAATCTTGTGCTTGGAGTATTTGTGGAGAAGAGCTGTATTGGGGCTAGTTATTACGAGCAGTAGCAGTCACCTCTAAGAGCACAATCAAGTTTATTTATTTATTTACTAATAACTAAACAATATTATGACAGGTTAACCTAAAGCAATATTGTTGAAAATTAAATAAGAATCAGAAAACCTACGATCTTAATAAATATGAAAATATAAACCACATGAAAAATATATACTAACTAAATCACCTATTACATAACTACCTATTTACATAACTAACACAATGCTACCCTTGTAAAGTCAGTAAGCAAACAGTAGAAAACGTCAATATCAGTCTCCTGATTAATTTTATTTTAAAAAACTGGTGCCTCCTTCAGCATATTTGTTCGCACGACAGGCTCATAGAACAGCTTGTGGGTTCTTGCTCTTTGGTAATTATTCGGCACAAACAGCCCTATCGACAGTAACACCTGTGGATTGTCTTGTTTTCCACGAAGTTAATCTACTAAGGCATAGAGCCATTCAGCGAAGCACCCCTCTTATTAAACTCGTCCTTTGAAAAATGAAAGATTGTCGTACAGCTCGCTGGACCAAAGAGCGTCTCGTTCACATATCTTGTGATTACTCGGAACTCTGGCAGATAGAACATTGTCGGCGTTTTATTATCTAGCAAGAATAATTTAAAAAATTCTATCTTCTTTGATAACTGAACGTTGAAGACACGGAAATTGACGATCTTTTCAGTTCCCATGACACGAGTATCGTGCTCGAAGAAAAGGTTGCTCTGGACGATGTAATCGGCGATTTTCTTGTCTTTTATCTTCTCCCATTCCAGGTTTATGATGATGGAGTCATCATGTTGAGGGTCCTTACGGTAGTCCACTTTGAGGTGATAAGACGCGAAAGGTTCTGCAAAATATTTATTATCTTTATTCACATAATATTTCTATAATAAAATGATCTTTAGATAGGGTGGAACTTGGTGTAACGTAATTATTAAAATAGGAATAATTTTGCAGTACCATATCGATACGTAATACTTATGTTTGGTTACGTTATAATCGATCGCATTTTCATACAAATATATTCAATTGAGTACTAAATCATTTATAGAATTAAATGAAACTTGAGAAAAGCTCATGATGGCTTTCCTGAATATAACCTATGCGTCTTCACTTGCCTAGATGAATATTAGGCAGTCTGAATCTGCTGAAACTTGTCAGCTATACCAATCCAGAGCGGCTCGGCCAAAGCGGCTCACCTATACAAGGTGAATTTTTGATCATCGTCCAAATTCATACTGGATGCTTGGTAAGTGATCAGTACCTTGGATCAGTAACAATTTTTGTGAAATTCGTATAATGAAATTTCAACTTTGCATAGTAATTCACTCCCAGTCCTGAGTGAATCACTATGGGGAGTCGAAATTTCATTTTACAAATTTCACCAAAATCGTTACTGATCCATGATACTGATCACTTACCAAGCCACCAGTATGAATTTGGACGATGATCAAAAAGTCACCTTGTATATTGAGGTGAGCCGTTTTGTTCAAAGCGCGAGTATTAAATCAAGAAATATTCACATACAAAATTAAATTTTCTAAATTATGTAGTTAATGTCAAGAGTGAATAACAGTGCGACAAGGCTCTTTTGTTGCGTGGATTGGTCGTGGTCAAAATAACTATACCTATCTGTAATTGTTGTACAGTTATTTTTATCCCCTGTTTAACGGCTCTGGATACAGTCCTTTTGAGCAAATCATAATTTGAAGAATTATATTTCCTCACACTATGCATTTAAAAACGTAGTATGATACAGGGGCGTAAGAGCAATAAATTACTCGGTTACGTTTAAAACAATTTATTCCTTTTCGCCCTTGTAGCATAAAATACTATTATTTTGTTAAATTAAGAACTTTAATACCCTAAGGTCCACTTGCAGCATGTTCTTAACTCGAATTTAACTTGGATTAAGTCAAAAAATAGAGGGAAAATAATCACAATCCAAAATCCAATCAATGACCAGAAACCCTGAGTTAGATCAACGAAAAAATTGTTAAACACAATTCAAAGTTCAGTCGAAGTTTTGCCTTTCCTTACAATTTTAATGATTGACGGTTTCGGAAAATTAGTTTTGGGTTTTGGTATTCGTATGTGATTATAAACATTGTAATTTCAATTAATTGTAATTAATTGTAAGTAATTCAATGTATACTTTAAGTTTATGTTAAAAAAAAAGACATGATCTTGCCAAGTTTCTTGCCCGTTCTTCTTAGCAAGACTAATCGAATGGGCGGAGGTAGGCATGTATTTATATATGTAACCTATTACTATGTAGTATATAGGATGGGATTTGGTCGGCCGCCTGGATTCGTGCTGGGGGCTCGGTTGGTGATCATTGAACCTTGTTCCTGGTCCCTGGCCGGGTCTCCTGTATGGGTTCGGGCGGTTGATTTCACCTTGTATAATAATATTTTACCTATAATTTTAATCGTATATATATTGCTACATAAATTAAATAAACATTTAATCTAAGTAGTTCATGTACATTTATTATTTTACTACATATATTTTTATAAGATTAAAATTTGACTTGTGAAACGTGTATTATATATACCTACTTTGCAAAATGAACTTTTTGAATTTTGAATTTCACTCTTTTACTGAAATTTACAAAATTGTATTTTCTTTCCACAATCATCCTCAAATGCACTCGGGGTTGGGGAAGTGAAAGTATACAAAAGCATTGACAGGGAGTGACTTTGTACGGTACGTACACCGCACAATATCGCTAACTCATCAAACAGCGCGTCAACCGGCGATTTACCTAATTACCACAGTTCAGTTCACGTTTAAGCCTACATCACGGCGGACGCGCTCTCACCTCCCATATCAGTTATCAATATCAATACCTTATCAATATAATCAATAGTGGACATCTAAAATTATCATTTAACAACCCCAAGGGATACACCCTACAGACTTACTTGTCCAAAGGATTTGACTGGCCAAGCTGTTTCCAAAAATACTCCTCGCCACTATGCGATACTCATTTTTGTAATTGAAAGTGATAAACTGTCGTTTGTACCGCAGGCCATTTTCTGGTACTGAATAATTATTTTTCCAGCCATCGAACAGTACGTTTCGCCAAGTTTTTTCTTTGTACTGTATGATGTAATCTAAAATCTCGAATGTGCCATTGCTCTCTGGCATTCTCCAATCTATTTCCAATTCGCACGTTTTGTTGCAGTCCACGTTCGCCCCATAGTATATACAGTTCACCTCGCGTGGGCTGGACGGTACCTCTGAAATCATTTTGATCTGGGGCTCTACCGCGTAATTCTCATTTGTATCAACTTCAAGCAAATGCATGCGAAATTCAACGCGTGCAAAAGAGATGGCATGTTAGGCGGGCGTCGTCGCACGCACGACAAATTTCAATCTCAAGTTGATGTTGATGAAAATGAGAATTACGCGGTAGACCCACTGGTACGTGTTGCAAAATAACGTTTAAGTAACAGTAGCTCAGTAGCAACAGTATTCAAGAGTACAAAATGTTAACAAACAGAATTACAACCAAATGCAGAGAGAAAAAGTAGAATGAAATAGAATTATGTAAAAAAAAATTAAGAATACATAAAAAGGGACAATGGTCCATTAAGCCTATAACACAATTAGATATCTAGAAAAGAAACATAAAACCAAGAGAATAACAATTTTAGACGAACGAGGCAAAGTTTTACAAAACAAATTGTGAAATATTAGAACGATGGAAGATATAAATAGGGTTTGGTTCCTAAAGGGGAAGGGTTACACGAAGATAAAGATTGGATTGGAGAAAGATATCCAATTCCCAGAGGATACTTTTATAGCTTTGAACAGTATCGAAAACAAAAAAGTGGTAGGTGAAGATAAAATGTATATAAATTATTAAACACGCTTTTTGTGACCCCATCTTGAAATATATTTTAGATTAATTCCGGAAATGCTTTGTACAGGATACGTCCAACCGATTTTAAAATAAGAAATACAGTTACAGTACTAAATAAGGTAAAGACACTTAAATGTGAAAAACACAGTACATTAAGTTAAATTATCCAAGCATACAAAATGTTATTAAAATAATTCAAAACAGAATGCGACCAATAGCAGAAAGGAACATCGGACCAGACTAATACGGCTCTAAGATTAAATTACAGACAGACGTATGGAGTTGAGCCTGGATACACATATAGCTTTCATAGATTTAGAAATGGCGTTCGACTAGGTAGATTGGAAAAATATGATGAAAGTTCTAAAAGATTTAGGATTGGGTTACAGAGACAGGAGAATTATATACTAACTTAAGGCGATTATCCCGGACAAAATGTGAAATTCGACATTTTAGAATTTCGAAGACGCTGCATCCTGTCGCTTTAGGAAATTGCATAATTCATAATTCATAATAATTTATTTGTCAAACATAGGTACAATAATTGGATACACATAAGTTTAAAATGGCCTCTCTATGTTTCGCCTTAAAGGCACACAAATATTTTAAAGTAAGTACTTATAGCTAGATTAAAGTCATAATAAAATAATACATGTTAAATTTCAAAAAATATTTACAATTAAAAAATTATTGGTTATATTGCTAGATATCATGAAAGAACCAGACGCACTAAACTGTAATAAATATTTAACTACTGGGGCAGCTTGTCATCGTTTAGGAACTCTTTTACGGAGTAGTAAACTTTGTCAATTAATATTTCTTTTATTTCATTTTTAAATTTGGAGATATTTTCAGTTTGACGAATATTTGGTGGTAACTTATTAAAAACTTTTCGTGCCATTCCCAGCACACTCCCCGTGAGTATATATTTTTTTGATTTAAAAGCAGCCACTTGGTTTTCCAATCTTTTACTTTTGAAAGAATTGAATAGGGTCCTGTTTGTTTTTACAAAAAGAGATAGTTCTAGGATATATAGGCAAGGTAGAATATTTTTAGTTCCTTAAAATGAGGCTTGCATGTATCACGTCTTTTCAGTTTTTTGATTTTTCTAATACAAGTTTTTTGGGCTCTGAAGGCACGAACCCTATCAAATGAATTGCCCCAAAATATTACTCCATAACGGAGTGTTGTTTCGACGTAACCATAGTAGGCATTCAAAACCGCTTTACGGTTGGCTACTTTAACTAACATATACAGAGCAAATGAAAACTTATTTAATTTTTTGCAGACACTCTCCACATGTGCTTTCCAATTTAACTTATTATCAATATTTAAACCTAAGAATTTTATTATGTCAATTTCTTCTATTTTTTTGTCCTCATATGAAATTTCAATAGCCGGTGATTGAGTCCGTTGTCTAAAATTCATTAATTTGGTCTTATCAATATTTATTAAGAGATTATTAGATTTAAGCCAGTTATTTATTAATATTAAAGTTGTTTTTATTTCGGAGATGTGATTATCTTGTTCACTAAAAATAACTGTGCTGTCATCAGCAAATAAAACCATTGGGTGTCTGGTGCTTTTCGGAAGGTCATTTATATATGCCAAGAAGAGTAGGGGACCCAGAATACTTCCTTGTGGTACACCATATTTTATTAGTCGAGAATCGGACCTATATGTAATTTCTGTTTTTGTGACAGCACAGATTTTGCTAACGTCAACTGCTTGAGACCTGTTGGATAAGTAGGATCTTATAAGACTTGCTATGTTACCCCTCACTCCATAACATTCTAGCTTTTTCATTAGCAGTTCATGATCAACGAAATCGAACGCTTTCGTCATATCCATATACATTGCTGATACAGGGGTACTCTTATCCATGTTGGTAATTATTTTGTATAAAAAATCAAAAATTGCCATATTTGTGGATTTATTGCGACGAAATCCCTTTTGTTCTGCTACAAGTATATTGTTAACCTCAAAGAAATTATAAAGTGAATTATAGATTACTTTTTCTATTATCTTTGAAAATATGGGTATTTGGGCAACAGGTCTGTAAAAATTTACGTCTTCTTTATTTTCCTTTTTGAAGAGTGGTTTTACTATTGTTAATTGTAATCCTTGCGGATAAATCCCTTGTTCAATGCATAGGTTAATTATAAAGCTGAGAATTGGTGCAGCTCTGTGTAAACATACTTTGATCCTTATTCTAAGACCCCTTGGCATTAGTTTTTACATCATTTATCATTTAAAGCTATAGTAAGCTTCACGCGTTACTACAAAGTCATAAAAATAAGAAACTGTTTATCATCAGTTTCTCACCAAATACGGGCTAAAATGCAGAAGACATCACATATTCAGGTATGGTTCAAAGAAGTAAAGATACCTATGGGATTCTTTTTTATTCAATTTGTTTTAGAAGGAAAAAGCTTGAAAATATTTAAAAGCGCCTGCAAAAAAAAATACCAAAACAAGATCTAACGATTTTGGTTATTGCTTTCAAAATTAATCAGGCGCTAAGAGTCAAACGACACGCCGCCGTCACGCAAAAATAAAAAAATAAAATGTCTTTATTTCTGGCAATGAAAAACAATAGAAAGTGAAAAGAAAATTTTGGCTAATATCAGGTGTTTTCGTGGTAGTAAAGTGCATTTGACGATTCCGATTTTGTGTAATATTGTGAACTAGTGGTGTGTTGTGTATAATAATGTAAATATTCCCTTTTGTTTTGTTTTTGTGCAATAAGTGTAAGAGTAATGTATAGGTTAGGTTAGTTTGCTGTATCATTTATTAAATAAATTAACACTAACAGTAGAAGATGTAAATGAAAGAATGGTAAATAATGGGTAATCAAAGAATAATAAAGTACTACGGTTCTGGTAAAGCCAAGCGAGTTTACCAAAATAAAGGTAGACGACCTCTCGGTCTCAAGTTAGTAGGCACAGAGCATAAAATACAATCTTTACGTCAATGATAAAACTGTATATGAATTCGAGGTAAAATAAATACAAATTGTTTAGTTTTATATTAATATATATGTATATATGTATGTATATTATTAAAATATAGCTTTCATAGAAATTTGGGTGTCAGTAATGAATGACCATTCTGACAAAGAAAGTATAAATGTCCTACTGAGAGGACAAGATAATTTAAATCAAGAAAGGGTAATGAGGAAGTACCTAAGTACCTAGCTGCTGAATCTTCATTCAGTAAAACATAAATCAATGCTTGATAACAGAACTATTGAAACGTTAGAGGCTTTAATGATTATTTAGGACAACTTGTTTGTTTTTTAGCTTTCAAAGAAAATTGAGTGTCAGTAACGACCATCTTGACAAAGAAAACAAAAATGTCGTACAGAGTGGACAAGATAATCTAAATCAAGAAAGAGTAATAGTAAGCACCACCTGCCTTTCTCAAGGCACACGGGGCGACGTGTTTCGACGTTGTGCCGTTCAGGATCAAGGTCATTGTACTGCCAGAAGGACAAGTCAATTTTTCACACAAAATACGTACTGTCAGCAGGACAACAGATTGATTTTGTCAGGATGTTTCGCACAAAAAACCCATCCTTCCAGAAGAGCTACAAATAAATATATAAATACGCTATAAATAAAATTAAATATCTGCCTAACTTTGCCCGTTCAATTAGTCTTACAAAACAACTAATCAACCCAAATTTTGGATTTATTTACGTATATAACATGTGCTATTTTACTCTAATTTGTGATTCTTTCGCTAAGCTCATAAACTAAACATGAAAATCTGATATGTTACATTTACATTACCAGAATACGGACGCCTCACAGAATAAGGTTGCGGGAAGCGCGCGGGGCGACTCGCTTGCAAGTGCGCCGAGCAGCGGGAATAAGACGGCCATAGTTTTTTTCAAATACAGACTGTTCACAGTTATTTTACCTCTGACAGCTGTTTTATGTCCAATACTTAAGAAACATTTTCAATCAGCCTAGAGGTAAAATAACTGTGAACGATCTGTACCTATCGCGGCCGTGGGCGCTAACTCAATGATTCCCTTAACAAGGATCAAAAACAGTAATAGAGGTAGGCAAAGAATATGAAAAGCAAAGATAAGGCAAGAATGTCCACTTTCACTATTAATATTTAATATTTATATAGAATAAATTTGGAAAAGGGGGGGGATCAACATAAACGAGGAAAGAATACATCTTTTAAGATTCGACGATGACATTGCTGCATTTGCAGAAAACAGGACACAGTTACAAGCACTAAAAGAGAACATGGATTTTGTATTTGAACAATCCGAACCCAAAATAAACACCGCTAAACAAAAGTTCTGATTACATCCCAAAAGACATCAGTAAAGAGCCCAATAATATTAACAAATAAACTATCTAATAATATTTAAAAAATACACCACTAGAAGAAGTCAATAATTTCAGATATTTAGGAAGTGTTATTAACTATGACTCCAGATGTAGCACAGACGTCGTTTTCAAGATCGCAATGGCCAAAAAAGCAAAAAACAACAAGAAAATCTTTTCATAACTTCATCTTTTTTCATACAAATAATAATGTTTCTCATAATAACTCACTGTATCGAATGTGTCGTGAGTACAACAACACTGCAGAGGATTTTGACATTTTCTTTGATACTCCTGGCTGCTTTAAACATAAATTATTTTTGTTATTAGATTAAGCTTGCATTTTTTGTAAATGCTAAAATTTATATAATTATATATATTTAGTTATATTATATATTTATGTATATCTTCCTAGTCTTTTTTATAGTAATTTTATTTATGCTCTTTGTGTTCTAAATTGTTAATTGTTATATCTGTTATTTTGAATGTTGTGTACGGTTATTATCTAATTATGAACATTATTTGTTATTTGATTGTCAAGGTTTTATATGAATCAAGATCTCAGGAAAAGTTCGGAAAGCCTTATAAAAGTCTACACCTGGAGCATTGCATTGTATGGTAGTGAAACATGGACATTAACGTAAAGAGAAAGAGAAAGGTTGGAGGCGTTTGAAATGTGGTGCTGGAGGAGGACATAAGACATAAGATAGAAGATGGAAAGAATTAGCTGGACGGAGAAGAAGACTAATGAGGAAGTGTTGAGAATTGTTGAGGAAGAAAGATAAATTGTTAAAAACCATTAGAAGAGGGAAGATGATAAAACACTAGATTCCACATGACAGTTTCTTGAAAAATATCATAGAACGAAAGGTCGACGGAAAAAAAAGAAAATAAGACTTAGACGCACCTACAGTTTTGGCATGTCTGTAAACTTCTTGTATGTTATGTCATAGAAGAAATTAAATTTAGTATATTTGAGCAGGAACCATATATGACATTGACAGGCTTGTAAGCATGACCCATATGTAGATAAATCTATCTCTATCAAGACCTTTTTACTTTTACTACCTATGACTACCATATTCAATATGTTGTAGGAAACAGTTTATAATGAATGATTAAGTAGTATGTCTATTTGAGGCAAAACAGAATGATAGCTTAGACCAGGGCTTCCCAAAGTTATTTTTACTGTGACACCCTTGGATTCCAAGGTTTGGAAGTTTGCAATTATTTTGGACGCCCCGCCCCACCTCTTTCGCCTTCCTTCTCTGGCCAAAAAGTACCTTCCGTGTGTAGTTGTAGCCTAATAACAAATTATCAAAAAAACACCAAATAACATTTATAATTTTCATTAGACACTAAGAGCAAAAACAAATCAAGACTAAAAATGAAAAGAGATATTTATTTTACTTTTTTATTTGGCTACTAATGAGAAGGATGAGAAGGATGATGACATGTGCTTGCTTTTCTGAGCAAAGCTTCTCAAAAGGGTGCTGACGTTTGGAAATTGCCACTCTCAATTATCTTTATCAACATTTATTTGTGACCTGTACTTGTTATTTATTGCTGCAACTGCAGAACAGCCTGTATCGCACAAGTACGATGTCGCAAATGGTAATAGAACCGTCAATGCTGCAATACTGATGGCATGATATTCGTGAGAAACTGAGCTCCAAAATTGAAGCAGTTGTCTTTGTCGTATTAAGCAGTTTAAGGCTGGAGTCACAGGACAATTCTATTAATTGTTCTTCTTCTTCCTTGACGCCCCTAGGATAATGCCGCGACGCCCATGGACGTCGCGACGCACACTTTGGGAAGCTCTGGCTTAGACCAAGGAAACGTTCGGTGGGCAGAGCAATGCCCGGATGGTACGACGATAACGTCAGGGTTATTGAAGGGCAATGCATGTGGGGCTGACCGGAGATCTAGGAGAATAGCGTTGCAAAAAAGAGGCTAATATGAATAAATGATGAATAACCAATATGAATGAAGATGTGCGTCAAAAATCCATATTTTGTATACTACTTACTGACAGTAATAATGTTGCTCGGGAGACTAGTGCCGATGTAGCCAATTCCATACACGCGGTACTGAACTTCCAGATAATTATACTTGGCGAAGGTTATAATCAAATATTTGGTTATATTGAAAGCACCATATTCTTTAGGATCGAGTTCAATCTTCTCCGAAATAACCCAGGGTTCTTCCTTCCCATTGATATCGCGAGAGATTCGGTAATCGAACATTATTTTAATTACTTTATTTAAATGAATTGGGATAGTATTATCACTTTCGAGTTTCTTTTTTATTTTTTGATTTTCATTAGTTATGTTAAATTCGAAGTGTCTTGTTGATGGGGTGCTCGCGTCAGGCACTTCGCGGTGATATATTGCATTCAGTTTCAATGTAAGGAGTAAAGGCCTCACTGGAATAAAAAAAAATTGATTTATATTCACCCAACTGCAGTACATATCATGTAATAACCAAAATTTATATGCATACTAGCATATAGCCATGTTTTTAAATGTGTTAGATTTTGTATAAAATGTTCCTGGAGACCGTTAGCTCAACCCAAGGATTACACCGGTCTCTGAAAATTACCTAACAGTCAAAACTGATTTTTAAAATACTTGCTCAAGCCTGATGAATTAAAAAAATACTCACCAACAGTAACAATACTGCCCCTAGCGCTCTCCGAAACATAACCGATAATTTTTATTCTAAATTGCACTGCAGGATGCTTGTCATCAGTTTTAAATTCTTTCAAGGTAACCGTTATGACGGGACTATCCTTCTCGTCTAGTTTGATGGCTTCCGTGTCTATCCAGGGACTGTACTTCATGTCATACTTATCGATACTATAATTATGTAACGCATTTCGATATTGGAACTTCACTTTGTATGCTTTGTTTAATTTGTCATAGTTGGGATTCTCGAACTGAAACTTTATGTCTATTGCAGGATTTTTTTTTGTGTTATTTTCCGCTAATGTAATGTTTAATACTCTTAAATAGATTGCTGGCAATGGTTTTTCTGAAAATGTATCAACTTCTTTAATGTTCTAATCTTCACCATTCTTCAATGCATACAGTATTAATTATAAAGCAAAATAGTATGTGTGTTAACATTACATTTTCATTTTCGTAACACAAGTCTTGGAGTACAAAACCCTACATGAACTTTCAAAGTGTAAATTGTAATAATAGTTTTCCTTTCTGTTGGGATCCGATTGCAATTTTTTTTTATTATTTATTTATTTATTCAACAACAAAAAAGTCTTACATGTTTATTTTGTTCACCAAACTCCTCAGAATATTTATCCAGAATCCTTGAGATCACTTTATCATAAAATTTTAACTTCTATGTAATCTAAGACTGCAGTTGGTAAATCATTTAAAATTGTAGACAAGGTCGCATTTCATAACGAGAATATACGAGAATATGACGCGTTAAACGGAGAAACATGGATAGAACGATGTTGCTGGACTAAGCAGTTTAGGCTGTCATGAAAGACGGCCCTTACAAACTGTTACGTCCCACTCAGGTCAGGGACTTTCTTTTGATGTTGGTAATATCGGGGGAACCAAAATTAAAGGCCAGATACGATGCTCAGTGTCAACTGTGAATTCTATCATACTAAAATGTATTAAAAGCCATTACTTTTGTAAATATTATAATCGTTTATGCTTTGTCTAGGAAAAACATTTTTCAATGCATGTGCTCGTAAAGGCCCACTTTTTATGCATCAAAACCGAACAAAAAGTCGTTATACTTTTTTTTCCACTGTTTAACGGCTCTGGATACAGTCCTTTTGAGCCAATTATAATTTAAAGTTCACAAGATTACATTTGTTTTCATTTCCTCACACTATGCATTGAAAAATGTAGTATGATACACGGGCGTAAAAGCAATAAATTACTCGGTTACGTTTAAAATTTATTTATTTCTTTGCGCCCTTGTAGCATAAACTACTATTATTTGCCTTTTAATTTTGACCCTCCCATAAAATTCATTCTGTTATTTACTTACTAATAGTAACAATGTTACTGAACCCGCTAAACCCAACGTAGTTCTCTGCTTTGACCCTGAAGAGACACTCTTCAGGAGGGAGACCGGTCACGTTGATTATCCTAGCCAGCTGGTACTGGTAAACGTCGATTTCGATGCCAACGTTAATCGACGGCGGCTTGACAGACGACCAGGTGCTTTTGGTGGTGTAGGCTTTGTACTCGAACCAGTTCCGAATGACCCTGTTAGAGGTCACTTCAGGCAATGGGTTAAGCCACGCTAGCTCGAAACTCCTCAGATTTGGAAAGTTTTTCGTCACAGTGATTCGAGTGCAGGTTAGTTTTATTGGTGGTTGCGGTCGTACTAAAAATGTAGCCAAAGGAAACGTGAAAAATAACGATAAAAAATAAGACAAATGTATATTTTACTTGAGTGTTAAAAAGAGGAAATATTTTTTCAACCTTAACAAAATAATACTAGATATAACTTGTAGCTTTCAAAAGAATGAATATTGCTGAAAAGAAAAGCGTATACGTTAATAAAAACAACACTACAGTTGCCACAAAATAAGAGGCCCGTTTTGACAGATAGGAACGACCATAGAATATAACTTTACATGTAATAAATGAAACGGTTAACAAATAATTATTAACTTATTGGGTTTAAAGAAAATAAATAAACGTTATTTAATTATCACGGAACATATTTCAAGTAGTATTTTCACGTATATTCCAAAATAAAATGCAATTTTGAATTACTACACAATGTCTCAAAAACAGTTACATTCTCAGTCAATTTTTTCTTAATAATAGTGTTGTAACCAGATAATCGCCTAATTTCACGGACTCAATTCGATTCCACGTGAAAATAATTAACTTGTTTTAATATTGATAAAATAATTGTAATGATCTGTAATTAGCTTTTGTGAGACCAGTACACAAAAAGCCAAGTTCAAATTTCCTTTTTTTTTTGCAAATATAAACTTTTTAAATTTGAATATTTGCATGTATTTGTAACGGTGTCGCGTATACCGAAAATATAATATAATAATTGTGCTAAATAATGTTACATACCACTTAGCTTTTAAACTTATAGTTTACAAAAACAAAAAATATATATACAAGGTGACTTTTTAATCATCGTCCAAATTCATACTGGAGGCTTGATAAGTGATCAGTATCTTGGATCAATAACAATTTTTGTGAAATTTGTAAAATGAAATTTCGGCTTCCCATAGAAATTCACTTCCAGTCCCGAGTGAATCACTATGGGGAGTCGAAATTTCATTTTACGAATTTTACAAAATGATTATTGATCCATGATACTGATCACTTACCAAGCCACCAGTATGAATTTGGACGATGATCAAAAAGTCACCTTGTATAAAAAACATGCATTTATTGCTTAAAGTCCCATTTTTTTAATTAATGAATTGGTTTACAGGCAGTTTTCCATAAATGATCCTATCAATAGACAGATTGGCTGGTAAGAAATATGGCAGTATATTTTTTTATAAGGCATGGAGCAATTTTTTCATCTTGAAGCCTACATATTTTTTTTACTGGCCAGTATTTTATATCTATCAACGCTCAGACCTCTATCTAATTTGAGGTCAGTGAAGTACAACATTACAAAATATTACTGGCACGTAAGAATTTCCATTTCAGATTCTTTTCGTAGAGAAAAAAATTAAAAGCTGGTTTTAGCACCCGAAATATCTTTCTATCGCCATATTGGAAGTCTTTGTGCTCCCGTTTGTTTTTAGTGTTTTTTTCTTGTGACTTAAAGGCTTTACTTTTGAACTGTTAATATTTTCTTTCAATTTGACTTTGGCAATTATGTTTATTCTGGAAATTATAACCAATAAACTTGAAAATATTTCAAACGATAACAAACTCATAATATTTTGAATCGATTTCTCGTGAGAATCGGTTGACATAGTTACCGATTTGCATGGTTCACATCCATAGATACGTTGCGATGACATATGTCAAAACGGACCTATTACATTGTGACTACTTTAGCTCCTTTCCGAACAAGTTGGAATCGGTAAATCGCGTATTGACTGTAAAAGGACCAACTAAAGTAGGGCCACTGAGTGATGGCACTTATGACAGCTGCATTTAGTGATGAGGTACATTTCAAATTTCGGTTAAAAATAAAAATCAAGTGTGAGTTTACTCAACATTAGACACGTCATTCAACAATCAACATAATGATACAAAAGGAAAATGTGCCAAAACCAGTGGCATAGCTATCGGGGGGCTATGCGGTGTAGTGCCCCGGGTCCCCAAGAGATGTTTAAATATCTAAATCGAAAAAAGTATTTCCCTATTATTTATTTTCGTTTAGTTTAACTTCGTCATTGTTTTGTTTTTAATTAAATATTGCGTAACTTGGCGACCTCAAACACTAACTATAAAAAATGAGAAATTAAAAAAAAAAAAAAAACTTTGTTTCTATACGAATTCTATTGCACAATAAAGCAACATTCAAATCGAAAAATAATAACCGAAACAAGTAGTACATCACTATCAACACTGAAGTATTACATTTTTTAATTCTCAGTTGCTTATAAATAATTACGATACTTTGTAGGCATTTAAACGTCATAGGCGCCATCACTCAGTGGCTCTACTGTATACTAATAAACAACTTTGCCTTCTCGGAGAATCATGTTGAGACGATAAGTTACCCGAAAACGGAAAAAGTATTCAGTAGCTTACCAAGGATGACAATGTTACTTGGTTTACTTTTGCCAAATATATTGAAAGCAATTATCCTGAACTGGGTTTCCTTGGCCTCCATATCAGTGAAGGTGCTGACTACACTTAGTAAATTGTTGAAGTAGTCTTCTTTTTTCACTTCAATTTGTCTCGGATTTGTCTCCTTCCATTCGCTCCACAGCTCTTCTTTGGTTTTAATCCTAAATTCCACCAAATTCTTGTATATTTGTATAGCGTCGATTCCACCGTTAGATTTGACGGGTGAATTGAGCCACTGAAGCGAGAAATCTCTTTTTTTGGCATTTTTAGCGTTTATATCTATTTTTACGACACGTAAGTCGTACGGAGACGGGGGTCTTTCTGTAAAATTGGAGATTTTAATATCAAAGAGGCTTTTATTTGTGAACACCCGAGGGAAGTACTTGACAGAAACAAAATTATGTCATGGCAGCGATCTTGGAATTCAAATATCCCAAATTCGTTCTTGGTCAACGGTTGTAAAAACCTTCAAAAAGATAACCATGCTGTAAAAATTACAAAGCATTATATTTAAGACATAGGTGCAATCAGTGGCGTAACTATAGATACACCGTTGAGGCCCGTGGCAAATTCATTGAATGAGGCCCTTACCCAATTTAGAAAACCTCAACCAACGTTATTGTATATTTTTATTAACACTATGTCTACATAATGTACGTATGTACAAACGCTATTATAATTATTGTGCGCATTTTTTGTCGGTTTGCCTAGTCATTTTACTTTAAAGAGCGTATTGGATTGAAATAACAATTTTTCTTCTAGTAGAAGTTTTATTTATCCCTCCCGCCGCCGCCGCGCGCCGCCGGCACCGACGTATCCACTCCACGGAACACTTTTTTAATCACTCTATGTCTATGACGGTTACCCCAAGCCGGCGCAAAAAAAACGGCCCTGCCTTTCACTAAAAGATTTTTTACTGCGCCATCCTTTAACATATTTGCATGAAATAAAAAGCATTTTACTCTATGGATAGGCATCTTCTGAATCTATTATTTTGAATCATCTTATTTTGAATCACTCACTCTGTGGTCACAGCTGACAAACTGTTTTTTTTTAACCGACTTCAAAAAGGAGGCGGTTCTTAATTCGATTGTACGTTTTTTTTTTTTTTGGGCGTTGTTACTCCATAACTCCGTCATTTCTGAACCGATTTGAACAATTCTTTTTTTGTTTGAAAGAGTGTACTTTCAGGTAGGTTCCATTTTGGGTTTGGTCATGATCTGATGAAAGTCTTCAGAGATAAGCAGTGTTACTCCATAACTCCGTCATTTCTGAACCGATTTGAACAATTCTTTTTTTGTTTGAAAGAGTGTACTTTCAGGTAGGTTCCATTTTGGGTTTGGTCATGATCTGATGAAAGTCTTCAGAGATAAGCAGTGGAACTCCTCAGAAAATGACAGCATACCTCTCGAAATTGAGGGTGCTGTACCTGGGTGCTGATTACAAGGTATTACTTGAAATCGACATTCTTCCACCTGACCTTGAATCCTGGCTTCATCACCATATTCACCATAGAACTCCTCAACGGATCAGAGCACATAACTCGAGATTGCGGCAATCACTGCGTTAGGGTGCTAATTCAAGGGTATTACTTGCAGATTATCAGAATACCCACCTAACCTTCGATCCTGGCTTCATCACCATAGAACTCGTCAACGGATGACAGCACATAACTTTGGATTGCGGCAATCAGTTTGTGTTAGGGTGCTCATTGCAGGGCATTGCTTGAAAATTGCCAGTGTACCTACCTGACCTTCGATCTTGGCTTCATCACCGTGGAACTCTTCAACGAATGACAGCACATAACTCGAGACTGCGGTAATCATGTTGTGTTAGGGTGCTGATAGCAGGAAGCTACTCAAACATAGCTACTTATACTCACTTGAACCTCGTGTCATATTAACACCACGTTTGCAAGAACTACCCATACTTCACAATTTAACCCAGCAACACTAAAAAATGTGAAATAAAATAAACTTTTAACAAAAAAATTGCAACCGACTTCAATAGTAACAGCAGTCATTCACTTCTAGATAACATATTGTTTCAGGAAGAAAGAAGTTGGCAAAAGTGTTGCTTCGGTACCATCAGTCTTTATAGAATTATTATTAACTTTTTAGTGAATGACTGCTGTTACTATTGAAGTCGGTTGCTATTTTTTTGTTAAAAGTTTATTTTATTTGAGGAAAGTAAACATTGTAAAGAGCCACAAACTTATCTGTTCCGGTCTCAGACGTTCCGGTAAGCCAAACTAAAATGGCGGATAAAATGTACATTACGGGACGCTAGTCTGGGCTTTCGTAATTTCTTTACAGAAAGTAGATGATAGTTATATGAAGTCTTTCACTGAATTCTTTTTTGTAGCAAATGCGTAGTTTTCCAGAAATAAATTATCAAAAGTTGACAATAAAATTTTCGTTTTGACTTACGACCATCACTTTTGACATGTCAATCCACAACATTTCAAATTATTAACCCGCTAATTTTAATAGCTAACTCGAAAGTTGATAAAAAGTTAAAGGGTTTTGAATTTTACCCCTTTCCAAAATATTGATTTTACATATTTAAATATTTATTTATATCTTGAATTTTTGAACAAAGCTGATGTGGGCATAATGGCCCATATGCCTTTGCCAAACAAAAAAAAAAATAAACGTTTTCCTTTGCCTGTCCCAAAATGGTAAAGAAAAAAAAAGTAAAACGGAATGTCCATGGACCTATACCCTAACAGGACTGAGTACTTGTTTCAAAAAACGTGAAGAACGAGAAGTCATACTAGATTATTTCATCTCTGTCTAAGTAGGGTAACCATATTTAAAAATAATTGATTGAGACCACGTAAGTAGTAAAAACCGTATTCAAAACATTTATTTTATTGGTTTAAAGTCTTCTGCTTTAAAATGGCGGCTGCAGACTACTGGATTTTTACACTTTACTTCGTTTCCTAAAACTTCTAACCATTTTCTTCGGATATTTTCAGTTTTTGGAAGACTGTAATGTAAAACCCAATATCATGGTTACTCTAGCGGTATCAATGTAAACATGTATCATTTCTCCGAGAAAACGTTGTAATTATGCCTTACCTATGAAACGATATCCCACAATTCCCAAAAAATTGGCTTCTGCAGCCCTTCACGCTGCATGCTTTAACCATTTTTGCAAACAAATTATTAATTTTACAATTTTGTTTTCAAATGTCACGGCCGTGGCGCCATTTTTAGATAAAAGGGTTACCAGTTTGCAAGCATAAGAATAATCCCAACTTTATTAAGGAATGATTGATCTTACATTTACGGATAAAACTAAATGTAAAACATGAATAAACCTAACAAAAAAATAGTGATGGACTTCAAATGTAACTGCAGCCATTCGCTAAAAAGCTTAAAATAATTATAAAATGACCGATGGTACCGAAGTAACACTTTTTCCGCCTTCTTTCTTCCTGAAAAATATGTTCTCTAGAAGTCGGCGCTCTTATATTGGTTTCTGTGTTGCTATATCCAAGGGAACGCGGTGACTTTTAAAGAACATATTTTTCAGGAACAAAGAAGTCGGAAAAAGTGTTATTTCAGTACCAGTTACATTTAAAGTCGGTTACTATTTTTTGTTAAAAGTTTATTATTTTACATTTTTTAGTGTTGACGGGTCAAATTGTGTAATGTGGATAGTTCTTGTAAACGCGCTGTTGATATAGAACGAAGGACAAGTAATAATTGGTTATATTTAATAAATACCCTGTAATCAGCACCCTAATACAAACTGATTGCCGTAATCTCAAGTTATGTGCTGTCACCCGTTGAGGAGTTCTATGGTAATGAGGCCAAGATCAAAGCTCAGGTGGAGAAATTACAATTTACAAGTAGTACTCGGCAATCACTATCCTAATACAAAGCGATTGCCTTAATCTCGAGTGGTATGCTGTCATCCGTTAAGGAGTTCTATGGTGGTGAAGCCAGGATGGAAGGTCAGGTGGGTATTCTGATAATTTCCAAGAAATGCCCGACAATCAGCACCCTACCAAAGTGATTGCCGCAATCTGGAGTTAAGTGCTCTCATTCGTTAAAGAGTTCTATGGTAATGACTTAATAAGACCAGGATCGAAGGTCAGGTGGAAGATTGACAATTTCCAAGTAATACTCTGCGATCAACATCGTAGTACAAAGCGATTTCCTTAATATCAAGTGGTACGCTGTTACTTTCTGAGGCGTTCCACTGCCTCTCTCTGAAAACTTTCATCAGATCATGGTCAATCTTAAAATGGGACCTACCTTGAGGGAAATTTTTCCAAACAAAAAAAGAATCATTCAATTCAGTTCAGAATTGACGGAGATAAGGAATAACATACCCAAAAAAAATACAGTCGAATTGAGATCCTCCTCTTTTTTTCAAGTCGGTTAAAAAAAAAGTATTTACTAAAAGCTAAATACTATAAAGTCGTTTAAAAACTAAATCGTGAAAAACTCAAGCCTACCATCAAAATTTTTTTTTTTGTGATGGCAACTGTGCGAGTAGGACACGGGCATCGACTTTTGTTGTCCCGCTCGGCACGTTTTCTCTAGTTGGTTATGTCATAATAAAATAACTTTTAACTGTATGAAATAGAGTCTATTTTTCTACGCGTAACATCCTTCAGTGCACAATCCAGTTTAGGTATACATCCATGGGAATGTCAAGGACCCAGTGGTGACATCTTAGGGATTTTACCCCTAAATTTAGGGATTAGAAGTATTAAAAAGCAGGAATTTTTGTGGGGTTTTTTATGGGCTTCGAACAAAACTTGCGAGAGTTCATTTAACAGCATTAAACAGCTCATTTATATCAAATTCGTTCGCTTGTGATCGTCGCTCAGTTCGTTCGTTTCGTAAAATTCATTTAGGTCTAAACTTGTCTTATTGTTCTTATTTTTGTATTTGTGGTACAAGAAAAGAGTGTAAATTTGATAACAGTGTCGAAAAATGGCAAAGACAGTCTAATGAAAGCCGATAGTAACTACCTTACACGGGTATGGAAAATCTATTTATTCGTCATTTTCTCTTACCCGTGTCAGGTAAAGCTACTCAGTTTTCATTAGACAGACAGACTCTATCAAAAAATTACAAACTGGATATGAAGGCGATTTATTTTATAATTACGAACGACTTGTGCACTACATCAAATAATTTTTATTATAGAAATATTATCTAGGGCTTATAGAGGTATTTAAAAAATCTTCGGGTTTAAATTTATGTAAGGGTTAGCAACACTGCAAGAGCCGAGTTCCGTTTAATAACAACAACTTGTTGCTAAATAAGAAGTTAGGTTATAATTTAATTTTTGGGTTTAATTTTTTATTGCTTCGGTGTATTTTATAAGCAATTAACAAAGATGAGTAGGGAAACTCGTAAATTAGATCCCCTCATTTCCTGTTTTGTTCCGACTGATGTCTCTACGTACGAGTCTCTGGACGAGATCAACATTTTGGCTCCTCGGATTTCCGCGACGTTGAATGTATCGTTTTCACGCATATATTGCAGCAACATCATGTAGTCGACTTTGGGCAGGTTTCGGCTGTCCGCCATGGAAAACCCATTCGAAAGTTTCATTGGAAATTAGTTATTGTTCTGACTCTGAGGAAATGTCGTACAAGTTTGAGGTTATAAATTCGAAATTTGATAGCCAGTTTTTTTTTTTTTACTTCTAGACAAAGGTTTTCGTAGCTCTTCAGCCCACATCTTCGATATCTGAATTATTTTCAAAATATCTCTAAAACAAATCAATAAAAAAATATTTTTTAATGTGTTTCGTAATAAGCATTTAAATATATCTAAACAGACATTATTATTTTTTTACCTTACCAGAAATGAAAACATGTGGATTGCGTTTCGTTATGCAAAGGTTGAGTCCATACAACCACATGTGACGAGTTTTACCGTAATTATGTTTTAATTCATAGTCAATAGGTTTTGGTTTGTATTGCAAACTTATTTTGTATATTAACGTGAAAATTATTATAAAATTATTAATTTAACGACATTTAAAAAGAAAAATTGTGTTTCTGCTGTGCTAAAACGAAACGCAAAACGACGCCATTTTGGTTTAGCGACGTTTCGCGTTGATTAGTTGTCGTTTGTTGCTTTTGCGGTCGAGATCGTTCGTGTGACTACCATGGCTAAAAATCGACTTCTGTACTGGTAGGTTAAACTGTTCAAAAACCGACTTAGTGCACCCCGACTCTATACAGTCTTGTGGCTACTACCCCTAGAGTGTATATGAAAAGCCGGAGGCGCGGAGGGAGGGCAGCCCCCGCCCGCAGTAATAAAGGGCGCAAGGGCGAAGGGGCTGCACTTCCCGCAGCGCCGGAGCCGATGCAGAAAGGAATTTGTGTCAAAATAGGTGACTTCTGTACTGATAGGTTCAAACAGTCCAAAATATCTCGATAGAAGAGGGGGGGGGGGAGGAATCAAATTGATGGACGAACCCGCAAAGAATTATCCCCTTGCTCTCTTCTCACTAATATCCCCCCGCTCACCCCTCTATCGAGGTATTAGCATTCACTACTAGCTTCTGGGTAAAAACTAGATTGTTTGGAGCTGTTACTATTATTTTAAGCACCCAGTGGTGGCGTAACAATAGGGGCAGGACGGGCAAAATGCCCGGGGCCCCCGGTCGGAGGAGGCCCCCGACCCGAGAGGGCTGCGAGCACACAAGAGGATCCTAAATTCCTAACATTTATTACAACAAATTAAGTAAAATTTGTATTCAATTAATTTAAGTTACCTACGAATATACCTAAAGTACATACATAAACTAAACAAAATAAATGTATCAAGATCAAAGATTTCAAAAGTTTAGATGAGCCTTGGCACCTAAAATATATAGCATTGTTTTTGAATGCGTGCATTTACATAATGCCGACGCGCGCACACTTATTAGTGCGCAATCCGTCAACTTACGATCAAGATTTGAACGCACTTATAAGAAAAAGATCAGACCAGTTTTAGAACGCACCCGGTACGCGCGTTCGGGTTGTAGCTCAGAGCCTCAGAATAAGATTATTCTAAGGGTTGTAGCATAGACAGGTTGACATATCCCTTTACCTGCTTTAAAGGTTACCTGGTCAAGTTTATATTATTATTTTATATTTATTTTATTTTATATATATATATTAGTATTTTTTCTGATAAAGCTTGTAACTTTTAATATAAGATATCACATCCTTAAATTTGAATATTCAACGATTGTATATACATAATTATTATTTTTTTCTCTCTTTTTAGAAATTTTTGAAATTTGTGTTATTAAATATTTGTGTTATATAAATATATATTTTTTTCTCAATTCTAATAATGCTGTTTACAATTTTAATACTTGTGCTGAAATTTAAATGATATATATATATTTTAATTTTATTATATTTTTAAGTAATTTGTGTTAACTGTCTGTCTAGATTTTAAGCTTAGATTTAAGTTAGTTTATGTGTATGTTTAAATTGTTAATATTGACTAGTTTTTTGTAATTTCTCTTGATGCTAATGTTTTCTGATAATGCTGTGTTCACCTGTCATTGATGGCAACACCAGAACAAGGACCAATGTATATTTTAATTTTTTATTTTATTTTCTTTATTAGGATTTCTAGTAGTTAGTAAGCCTTAAATACAAACGCAATTCAAACTTAAATAAATGCTTAACTTCTAACTTATTAAAGAAATCACAGCATGCAAATGACTAATTTATCTCGCCTTATAATAAACTAAATGTTAACAAAATACATATTAATTTACATTAGAAATAATGATAATTTTACAATTTTGTTTAATTTTAAGTTTATCTAAATTATTTAAATTAGAGAATAAAAAAATAAAAAAAGTTATTTTAGTTTTATCAAAGCTTCTTTACAAGCAAGTTTAAATCTACTTGAATTCTTTACACTGATATCGCACTTGTTGCATATCAAATTGTAGGTGTTTATGAATCTGGAAATCGGAGCGGACTTACCAAGGATGGTTCTAGAAAAGGGTGGGTAAAACAACTACAGTGCTACACACTAGCATAGATGCCAACGGCTATCCTTATTAGTTAAGACTCACCTTTGTATTTATGTTTTTAAGTCTATATAAGGATAATTTGTTATATGCTTTTTGTAATAAAGAAAATTTTTACTTTTACTTTTACTTTTAAACTGTATATCTATTTATGTTGTTTGTGCTACTTTGTAATAAGTGCTACTTCTGCTAGCAACTGCTAGAAGCTGCTAGAATTTACAAAAAATGGCGCGCAGTTCGTTCAATCCTCGATTTGTCGATTTTTTCTTAATAGGTCCTAACCTATACGTATTTATGATTTATTTATTGTTACACCACCACTGGGTGCTTAAAATAATAGTGACAGCTCCAAACAATCTAGTTTTTACCCAGAAGCTAGTGAATGCAGTAAGTTATGAAATGAAATGAAATATGTTTATTTATGTAATGTAGGTATAACAGATAGGTACACTTATTATAGGTCGGTTTTATTGTAATATAAGTACATAATTAGATAACCTATGTGTAATATAGGTAATAGGTAATCGGTAATAGGTAATATAGGTAATAGTAATAAATAATAAATGGAAAAATACACAGGGAAATAATAAAGGTTGGGTTTACTTAAATTTAGTAAAAAAATACACTTGAATAAAATTAAAATATAGGAATAAGGAATAAATAATATTATAAAGATATGCAATACATATAATAAATATATGCCTAACTCCGCCCATTCAATTAGTCTTGCTAAGAAGAAGGGCAAGAATTTTAGCAAGATTTTCATTATATTAGTTGCATCAACTAAATGTAAAATGTTAGCCAATACTTTAATTGAATAAAGAGATAAAAAATACAAGACAGTCATAAAGGCCAAAAAATATATATAAAATCTTTGTCTACCTGTCCCATATAGTCCATAATCTGAACGAATTCCAGAGGCGGTTATTCAGTCTTTGTTTCTTGATTGATCAAGTTTAGACTCGAGAACATCTCTGACAGATGCTACTAAACTGCTGCCGTTAATTCGAGAGAATGATGACAGATGGAGTGTGGCGATATCTCGAAAAAATACTACAAGTCAACAAGAGCTTCTTCACGACAAAAATAAATAAAGGCACGTTAAAAAAATATCAACGGTACAACAAATGGGACGAAATAAATCCAAATCATGATTATTTAAACTTTCTTTATAAATAAAAACCCTGGAATAGAATATATATAAGATCTTATTATTTGGTAAGGTATATCAGTTTTATAATACGACAACACTGCCTTACACCGCAGATATTATAAACCTTTTTCTGAAATGTCGATTCAAAAAGTCGAGGATTCATACTGCAGGCATTATGATTGCTGATTTGACAGAAATAACTTGACAGTATCGCTAATAGACAACTTTTCGCCAAAAATAATATTATTTGCGCTTTTTTTTTAACTTTTACTTAGAAATTGAGTCAGCTGATTCATTAAGTTTTGTACTAGGAAGTGGAAAATATATACGACAAAATTACTTTTTATTAACAAATTGGACCTTTTAAAGATATACAATCTACCCTAAAATCATCATGATAAATATAAAATATTGAAATGCAAAACAGTAAAAAAAAGGTTTTATCTCCTGACATTTGCAAACGTCACCATTCTTTCGAATGAACGGCCGGAGTTTAGTTCACTCACCGATAGTCACGATGGAAGAGGGTGTGCTAGTTCCAATGATGTTGTTGGTTATCACCCGGAACCTCAGCTGGGCAGGTTTGTCTAACGGAACGCTGGTCACTTTCGAGTTTGGCACTGTTCTCTCGTTGTTTTTATATTTGTAGTTAGTAGGAACAACTTTTTCCAGTTCCTGCCAATCCAACCAAATTAGACTGTTGAATACTCTTTTTTCCAATTGAATAGAATTGTGAGTTATTTTCTCAAACGTATCAGGATAATGATAATTGAGGTCGTTTAACCACTCAAGTTGTACGTCCACTTTCACGTTTATCTTATCAGAAGACCAATCAAATGCTTTGATATAGTTCACTTTGACGACAATCGCTTCTTTAATATCATGTGGACGTAGCGGCTTGTCTGAAACAGGAAAGAGATTATATGTAATAATTAATAATAATAATAATAAGACCTTACAGACAATCACACATAATCACACACCCTCACACACCCACCACACACACATACACACCCTTGTTTGCTGAATCCTAGATGTGAGGCGTTTGATTTACACCCGGTGTAGTACCCAAAAGCGAGACCTCAGTGATCTATGAATATTTTTTACTACTTATACATTGTTTAAGCTTGCCTAGTGTTTTCTCACTCTAACTGTCTATTCCATGTATGTCTATCACGTTTACAACGAAAGATATAAGTGAAAAGGTAAAAGTGCTAACACACCCAAACCCGAGGCGTGCACAATTGCGAGACTCCGCCTCACATTTATGTGTTTAAACATACGGTGTTTGTAAACCGCCTCGGTTTTGAGTGTGTGAATACGACTCGGTTTTGGTATTGCCAAAATCACAAAATCGAGACCGCTTAATTTTTTAAGCTATTGTTGTGTGTAAGGAGACCCGGTTTTGATAATGTCAAAAGCATAAATATGAGGCCGTCTCTTAATTATGATACGGTTGTATGTCAAGTGTGTACTATTTTCCAACACGCCAAAAGAAACAATTATTCACACCAGTTTGTTCACAGAGCATATTTTTTATTCTTGGAGTTTGTTGCTATTTAAGATTCAACATTTTTATCATATAAATTGTTATTTTAAAAAAGCACTTTATCAAGTTAATCATTTCAATTAATAATGTCTAAATTAAAAATGAAATGATATTATGCAAATGTCAGAAATTTATTCAGGAAAAACTGTGCCCGATATAGCATTCAACACTTAGCACCCGGACAACGTACAAAGAAATAAAAAAGTATACATGAAAATTTAAAAAAATATTTTAAAATATAATTATTTTTAAATATTAGGCAATTTATACAAAAAGTATTTTTTTTCGTTAACTATTAGTTTATTAATAACAGTTTGGGGTGGAAAGCCATCAATTTTAAAGTACGATAATGATGTTGCGAAAATCTACACGTCCATACAAATATTTTTTCCGAAAAATAAATCTTAAAGTTAAAAAAAAAACTATTGTTTCATACATTTTGGTTGAGTAGGTATGAAACTTTTCTATAGAGCAAATTTTTTCTCGCGGTTTGAGGTTTAGTTCTATTGTAAAAGTTATTAGCATAGACGAGTAATATTGCCAGTTTCCGGCTTTCACAACATCATATTTAATAAATTTAAAAAGTGAAACTAGTGCTATTTGCACCAAGCTGTTGAAACGTATTCCGAAAAAGAACATAAAATGAGAAACATACGTAATTGAAACACTTAAACATATCCTGAGAGCAAAAAACGTAGTTAAAATGTAATTATAATTCAAACTGTAACACCGAATTATATAACACAATGTTATACAATATACAGATCGTGACTAACTTCTAGGTTGCTCTAGATACGAGGCGATTCAACAAAAAGTTTGGTGCAATCTATACAATTATTGTATAATTATTGTAGATATAGATTGCACCAAACTTTTAGTTGAATCGCCTCGTATCTAGACCAACCTAGAAGTTAGGCGCGATATGTTTGAATAACATTGTGTTGTATAATTTGGTGTTACAGTTTGAATTATAATAAAATTTTATTTACGTTTTTTGCTCTCAGGATATGCAATTATTGTATAGATTGCACCAAACTTTTAGTTGAATCGCCTCGTATCTAGAGCAACCTAAAAGTTAGGCACGATCTGTATTTTGTATAACATTGTGTTATAAAACTTGGTGTTACAGTTTGAATTAATATTAAATTTTAACTAGGTTTTTTGCTCTCAGGATATGTTTAAGTGTTTCAATTACGTATGTTTCTCATTTTATGTTTTATTTTCGGAATATGTTTCAACAGCTTGGTGCAAATAGCACTAGTTTCACATTTTAAATTTATTAAATACTAGCTTCTGCCGGCGGCTTTACCCGCAGATTTAGTTTTTGTGTACTACTTTTTATAGAACGTATCTGGTTTAAATCTGGTTTGAAGTGTTTTAGGTACAATTATTTGATCTCCAGGTAAAGTCTCTTTGGCGGGGCCTATTACCTATTAGTTTTTTTTAATTCATACTTAAAGTACCTCTTTATATACTACATTAGAAGTTTTGCCCTCAGCTGTTAACACGACCAGGCTGCTAGGTGAGCTCACTCTCGAGCAGGCTACGTAAAACTGGCCGTGCGAAAAGCAGTCCCCCCTAAGATCAATTCCTGCTGTTTTCAGTGACTGACCCTGAGACTTATTAATCATCATTGCGAAAAGGAAAAAATGGAATCCTAATAGGATCACTTGTATGGCTGTCTGTCTGTCCGTTTGTTACACCCGATTTGCTCTGGTACACACACTTTCAAGAATTTTCATGTCCACTATATTTTAATGTCAAAATCGATGCAATTTTCGTAATTTACGTCCAAAAAAACCATTAAAACGACACCCGTATTGATATTTACACATTTCAACTCCATCACACCCCAACAGGGGATGATAGTATTTCCCGTTCACTACGTTGAATTTACAAATCATTGTTGATTTTGTAATCAGCGACCCGATAAACCATACAAACGATACCCATGTTGATTTTCAGACTTTGTTACCCCATTTCCCCCTTTTAGGGGTTTAATTCTCAAAAACCTGAAACACATGTTTACTTATTTATGGATAGGAGTACTCCTGTGATGTCTCGAATGAAATAGTCTAACTAATATTGTTTTCCCATACAAACTCTGGACCCCCGTTTCACCCCCTTAGAGGTGGAATTTCGAAAAATTCTTTCTAATTCCTTGTTTACATTACAAAAAAAAGCTTTTTGCAAAATTTCAGCTTTCTAGGTCCAAGGGTTTGGGCTGTGCGTTGATGAGTCAGTGAATGAGTGAGTCAGTCAGGACTTCTCTTTTTATATATATGATGATGATGATGATGATGATGATGATGATGATGATGATGATGATGATGATGATGTTGTGAAAGCCGGAAACTGGCAATATTACTCGTCTATGCTAATAATTTCTACAATGGAACTAAATCTCAAACCGCGAAAAAAAAAATTTGCACTATAGAAACGTTTCATACCTACTCGACCAAAATGTATGAAACAATAGTTTCTTTTTAGATTTATTTTAAAAAATATTATTCAGCCATAAGCAACTTGAAAAGTAGAATATTTTCTGAGATCAAAATAAGAACATTTTCTGAGATCAAAATACTAAGTAAAAATAATATAATTAAGAAGCTATGCGAATTTTATTTTTGTCACTGTCACTCCAAGCGAAAAATCGCGCAGTGCGAGAGGGGCGGATTCAGGGCGAAAGCGAAAAATGTTAGTTTTATAATTTTTATAAAAAAACTAAAATAGCTAGCAAAATTTCAAATTTGAAATCTCTAGATATTGTTGAAACACACCTAATAAAATATGTTTGAGTTCTGTATATGGTTCCTATTCGTTAAACGAGGAGAAAAAGTGTGTTTGAAGACCTCATTTCGACAATTATTTCTATCGAGAAAAATTTATCCAAACATGTTTTCCAATTTCAAAACCCTAGATTATATAGTCAAAATGTATATACCAGAAACTGATTATAATTTTCTGTGTATTTCATGAAATACACAGAAAAGAAACACCCGTATTTTTTTCGCATATCGCCTTAAATAACAATCATTCAAACCGTAACACCAAGTAATAATACGCAATGTCATGCAATATACAGACCGCGCTTAATTTCTAGTCCACTTTGAATTTGAGACGATTCAACTAGAAGTTTAGCGCGATCTGTACACTTATTTAACGGCACCTTCAAATGAGTGTAAATATTCGATACACAGATATAGACGTGTTTTAAATTCCGAGGCGCTTTCGTTTTTACACCGATTTCACACAACAGCCTCAGAATTAGGATCAGAACTTACACTCTTGTGACTCTTATGCCACCTAGCGGGCACACTCTGGTACTACCTATTTCGGGATTTTTTTATAAACACACACACCACCTGTCAAAGTTACCAAAAGCGAGGCGAAAATTTCAATGTCTCTGATTTGGTCGTCAAAAGTATGTTTTTGACCAATCAAAGGCCGTAGATTTTGAAAATAAAGTTAGATTATCCATGAAAAAATGTGAGACCGCCTCGCTTTGACAGGCGCCTCACTTTTGGGTCTGTAGACGGACAAAACGTCTCACATTTAGGACCACACAAACACCACAATTATATAATATAATAAGTTGTTTCTTAGATAAGTTTGAAAGTGTACATAAGTGTCTTGTTTTTGTTTTTGTGTTTATTTTTATTGAAAAATCAATTTCTAAAATGTATCTCAATTATCTAAATTCTATTTTATTGAACTAAACTTATTAGAAAATGTACTGAGCGTTAGAGGCTAGTTACCTACAGCATAAAGGGAATCCTAGTGTAGGGACTAGAGACCATGTAAAAATATGTAAATGTTTGTTTCAATAAAGATATTATTATATTAATAACAATATATCTAGTCCACTAGCACCTCAACGCAATAGTATGATTTCCTTCGTGTTCATTCCTTACAATAGTCCTACACAGACCGGGGGTTGTCCTTGGGTGCACTCCTACAGTGCGTACAGGGATAATCGTCTTTTGGTGTCACATCACATTTAGATAAAATTGTCTATAGGGCCTTTACGTGTTGGCTTCGGCCCCATGCACGCCTCCCAAAGGTCCGGGACTACATAGACCCGAGATATGATAAAAATATACAATAATAATAATAATAAGCTTTTTGGCCCCGCAGCTCAGAAACTGGAGGAGTTGTTGAAGATCACTGATGACTTCAGCAACTCCATCAGAATAGAGCTAGGGGTCGACAAGTGTGCGGTCTTGCATGTAGAGATGGGGGCATGTTGTTCGCTCCGATGGAGTCGATGTCGTTCCAAAAACAAAAGTTTTACGGCAATGTGCCTTGTATAGTGTGAAATACGTCACAAGTGTTTTTAATTATATGTCCACCACTGTATATATATAATTTTAATTCCCGAACTAATATTGATATTTATATTATATACTTATAATATTTATACTAAATTACTAACATGTACTTTGTGTTTGTCTCAGCTCCTACATGGTTTTCTTTCCTTTTAGACCTTATTTTCTCATGGAATACATAACACGTTTACAATCTATCATGTGACACTGGCAGAATAGTCGACATCGGCTGCATTTGCCAAAATAAAAATTGAATTGAATTGAATTGAATCGCCATGATTAAACATTAGAACGATAATAAATAATAATAAATAAATCCATTTATTTCAGGCTACAATACAATAACAACCCATAATTTGTTAGTAACAATAATTCTTATTCTAATATTAGTAAATAAATAAATAAATCATATTGGACTGTACCTATGTGAGTGCTCTCCTCCAAGCTGGGACGCTTGCATGCAGCAGGGAGCAGCGACTCAGAAAGGGACAGTCGAGCCTGGCCGCAATGGTAGACAGGAGAATGTTGGAGCTGGCCCGCACACGGCGCACCAGCGAGGCGGCACGCTTGCGTATTGTTGTGCAGAAGCAATCTGTGCGCGCTTCCGCAAACATACCTGACACACTGCAGCGTCGGGACAGCCCCAGCAAACTCCGAAACGCGTTATTATACTGTACCCGGAGGGCACTGTACGATTTTTGCGAATAGAAGGCCCACATACTACATGTATAAAATGAAGTACAGTACGCTTTAAATAGGGTTATTTTAACCTGCTTGGAGCACCGGAAAAATCTGCGAGCAATGTTCGCTCTGATCGACAATGCCCTCCGTTCCCTCTCAATGTCATCATTATCTTTGAGGCTGGACGTCAATATGTGGCCTAAGTATTTAAATTTATCCACTCTTTCTAGAGTAGATCCATTAAGCCTGATAGGAGGAATAACCCGACGTTTGGCTCCAGCCCCAAATACCATGAGTTGACTAAACGGTAAAAGTATAATTTAAAGAGTGAGCGAAGCGATCTTAATAGTAAGCCTTACAATACAATGCGCTTGTCATAAAAAATCTTTCACCGAGTAGAACGCCTGCTCGACAAGCCAGCGCCTCAACCTGGATTTAAATATTTGTAGATTTGGAGATTCTATAATATTTTCAGGCAACAAATTGTAAACAGTGGGGCCCACAACATGCGTAAGCATACTTGACATTTTAAGTCTATGTTTCACGCCAATGATTTTGTTACCCGAACGCGGTCTTATACGTATTTTATATGAGCCGATATTTTGGTAGGTATACGCCGCCACCTGAAAGATGACAACAGATGGGAGTGTCATTATTTTCAGGGACTTGAAATGTGGCTTCACTGTTTCTGTCCGTGGTATTTGCATAATAATGATCGCGCGTTTCTGCATACGGAAGGCACGTTCGCAGTCGGCGGCGCGCGCCCACAGCTGGGCGCCGTACTGCAGCAGCGAGTGTACGGTTGCGAAGTAGCAGGCGCGCACCACGTCTCGCGGCACCACGCACGCCAGACGCCTTAGCGCAAAGCACGCGCCGCCAAGTCGACCGCATAGCGCGTCAATGTGATATTTCCATGTCAGGCCTCTGTCAAGTTTGAACCCAAGGAATATTGTGGACTCCACCTGTTCTATTTGAGTTCCATTCACTTGCACCGATAGAGGTCGGGGAGGTGTACCACGAAGCCAGAAATGAATGAAATGTGTCTTTTTTGAGTTGAGTACGAGATCATTTCCCCGAAACCATTGGGAAAGCTGTAGCGCTGGGTTGTTTAATTGCACTTCATACTCGATAGAAATTTAATCATTTTTATTATTATTTCGAGAATTTATGATCTCGTCTCTCCCTCTTGGCCAAAAGAATTTGAAGAGAGGGAGACGGTACATCCCTCGGCAGAAGCACAGTCGAGCGAGGTTCAGAGCCCCAGGGAAAGAAACCGACGAACGATGGGAGCAGTATTGAGCAGAACCGCCTTCTGCATCCGCGCTGGAAGCGAACTGCCGCGGAATCCCAACCATCTCAGATTGGTTTCGAGGCTGATTGGTATTAACCCGTTCACGGATAAAACAACTGTGATTATTTCGGTGGATGCCACGCCCCACATGTTGGTAACCTCGTGAGCCATGTCAAGATACTTCCTCCTCTTCTCGGTTGCGGCGTTCACGAGGTTCTCATCGTGTGGGATTGTGATATCCACCAAAGGCACCCGAGTTTGTGCCTGGTCCATCAACACGATGTCAGGTTTATTTGTGAGAATAGTCCTATCCGTGATGACAGACCGATCCCAGTAGAGCTCGACGCGGTCGTTTTCTAGTACTGGCGCCGGTGAGTACCTGTAATATGGCACCTTCTGATTTACGAGGCCGTACTTGTGGGCGAGTTCTTGATGAAGGATTTTGGCCACTTGGTTGTGTGTATGATGTCTAAGAGATTCTCCAGGATAGGCACATGCCCGGCAGATGTCCTGGGTCCCATCCTTGATAATGTATTTCCGGTAGTTACGCGTCTTGATCATCTGATCTAGTATTGCACAGACAAAACCCTCGGTTTCTCCGAAGAGGTCACCGAAGAGGTCACCAAAGCGCAGCCAATGCAGGGACGTTTTTTTGTCAACGTGAGGCTCGTGAAGAGCCTTGTGAAACCTTCCGTGCAATTCCTTTCCTCGCCACACTGACTCTCGTTCAGAGGTGCTAAGTACAACCGGGTCGCGCCATTCCTCGCTGGCTAAGGACAAAGAGGTGAGTCTTTTATCACATTCCACGACTTCTTTATGGATTGCATCATCCGTTTTCGACAGGAAATAATCCCTGAGATATCTCATATAATATCTCACGGTTGTGCATAAGTTTTGGCGTATAAAAGGCCTCGACCACCACACTTCCGCGAGAGATTGTCTCATGACCGACGATCTCGGATGATGCATCCTATGAAGGGTCAGGATTGTGCGGACTTTTCTGTCCAGAACATCTAGTTCGGTCTGAGTCCATCTGAGCACCCCGAATGTGGACATGAGAACTGGCATGACCTTATTTTATTTTCTAAAAATTTCGTATCTTATTTTCACCCGACAAAAATCTCTCAAGCACTATTGTCAGGCGATTATAAAATACTCCACAGACGGCTTCTTTCATGTCTGCTTCATTCACAACGATTGTTGTGAAAATGCATAGAATACGTTCAGCATCTTATAAATTATTAAAAAACAAATAAATATCCAAGTATACAACTACCATTTAGACATTTATTTACGTACAAACAACTAAAGGACATTTGCAGTACCATCCGTCATGGACAAGTAATTAGAAACAATAAAGAAATGAGGTAAAAATCGAAGTTATGTTAACGTCTCGCGTTTTGTACACATTATAATATATATAATCGGGTCTACCGCGATCAATTTTTACCTTTTTTACGAAAAGGGGACGCCCGACGTGCAACTGTCTCGAAACGTCGGGCGTCCCCTTTTCGTAAAAAAGGTAAAAATTGATCGCGGTAGACCCGATTATATATATTATAATATGTTAACGTCATCAATTTCAAATTATTTATGTAAAATTATGTTTGGTTTACTAAATTTCGTAAAAAATTATATTTAGTTGTATAGCCTTTGTTATTAATGACGGCTCTGCAACGACGTGGCATTGATTCAAGTAATTTCATACATTTATCGAGTGGGATCGAGTTCCATGCTTCAACAAAGGCTTCGTAAAGTTAATTTTGACTGGAATTACGTTTAACGAAACTTTTTTTTAACGACGTACCACATGTTTTCAATAGGATTTAAATCGGGACTATTTGCAGGCCAGTCTAACATGGTAACACGTTGCTCACTAAGAAACCATTCCATTCCGTACCATTGTCTATAAAAACGGCAAAAAACCTGTCTATCGTATGGGAGCCCCCTTAAATATTTATTTTATTCTGTTTTTTAGTATTTGTTATTATAGCGGCAACAGAAATACATCATCTGTGAAAATTTCAACTGTCTAACTATCACGGTTTATGAGATACAGCCTGGTGACAGACGGACAGCGGAGTCTTAGTAATAGGGTCCAGTTGGTTACCCTTTGGGTACGGAACCTTAAAAAGTGTCAATTTTGTCGATATATATTATTGTCAACTGGACCACCTCAGTATGACAGCACCAAAATGTTTTCACCTTTAAATGGGTGACGCTCACATGTTTGGAATCATTGCTCATCTGAACACAGTGATAGTTGGACGCCAAAAGGTCCCAATATGCCGTCGTGTGCATTCTTAAAGTGCACTAACATTTCAAGAAATACGAATAAAACCAAAAGTGTGACATTTCACATTCAAAACACGTTCAAAAACAATGCAATAGATTTTAGGTTCTAAACTTTTGAAATCTTGTGCGCGCCAGATAAGTCTGCGTGCGACTGGTGGCGTGACTAACGTTGCCAGTTATGGGAAACAAATTCTCCGATCACAGACATGAAATAGGAAATGAGGAAAAATCCAATTAGCTTAGTCAAGTAAACTATACCTAAGCAATTAGTACAAAATACACTCAAGGATAGTTCTAAATTATTTGGCCACGCGCAGACTTATCTGGCGCGCACTTTATCAAGACTTACAGTAGAGCTACTGAGTGATGGCGCCTATGACGTTTAAATGCCTACAAAGTATCTTAATCTAAATATATAAAACAAAGTCGTGTTAGTTACACCACTTATAACTCAAGATCGGCTGGATCGATGTTAGTTATCTCTTTTTTTATGTATTCTTATCCGCTCCGACTAGCAGAATAAGTAATAAAATATCGGATAAGTTATCGAATAACAATTAATTAATTAATTAACTTTACGAATGCAAACAGCATGTGGTGCCATCTGTTGACAAAACTACGCATATAAAAGAAACCTATTTATCTAGCGTTCTGATATCATTAAATAACATCTAAACCCCAAGTTTTAAAAATCGCTTAGTTATTCCAAGAACTATTATTTCTGCATATATTCAATACCCTACGCTAAGCCTAACAACGGTACTGAAACTACTACATGGGTCCCTGCCATTCTTCTTTCGCAATGGCAAGCAATAAAAAAATCCTAAATTAAGTTTAACTACATAAAGGTAACACGATATTATTAGACTGTTAGGCGGAACGAAGTTCGCCGGGTCAGCTAGTTATTTATAAGCAAGTGTGAATTAAAAAATGTAATACTTCATTGTTGATAGTGATGTACTACTTGTTTCGGTTATTATTTTTCGATTTGAATGTTGCTTTATTGTGCAATAGAATTCGTATAGAAACATAATTTTTTTTTTAAAAAGTTTCTCATTTTTTATAGGTCGTGTTTGAGGTCGCCAAGTTACGCAATAATATTTAATTAAAAACAAAACAATGACGAAGTTAACGAAACGAAAATAAATGATAGTAAAATACTTTTTTCGATTTAGATATTTAAACATCTCTTGGGGGCCCCGGGGCACTACACCGCATAGCCCTCCGATAGCTACGCCACTGGTTTTGGCACATTTTCCTTTTGTATCATTATGTTGAATGTTGAATGACGTGTCTAATGTTGAGTAAACTCACACTTGATTTTTTTTTTTACCGAAATTTGAAATGTATCTAATCACTAAATGCAGCTGTCATAAGTGCCATCACTCAGTGGCTCTACTTTTAGTTTCAACAATAGCTTTATTTTAAACCTTCCACCATAAAAACGGCATGTGGTCGCAGCACGTAACAAAAGTATACAATAATTACCTAATTAATAGTAAAAATGCAGTTGATTTCTAGTACTATAAGCAAATAAAAAAAAATAACAAAGACCGAAATTATTACTTAATATCTTCGTATGATGGCGAAAACCATTTTTTTTTTATTCCCCAATTTAAATAATTTAGATAAACTTAAAATTAAACAAAATTGTAAAATTATCATTATTTCTAATGTAAATTAATATGTATTTTGTTAACTTTTAGTTTATAAGGCGAGATAAATTAATCATTTGCATGCTGTGATTTCTTTAACACTACAGTAGGCGCGCCCTAATTGACTCCTATAACGGTCGCGCGGGGTACATCTGTAGCCCATTTTGAATGCAAATATTGTGGGTCATATTTAAGAAGAATGAAAAAGATTTTAATTTTATGAATAAACATCTTTATTTTTATCGTTTAATAATAAAAAAATAAAAATCATAGATTTTTTAGGTAGTTTTTAACGAAACAACAGAAATTTTGGAAAAATCAACATGAGACGCAGACGCCGCCATGATTTCCTAAAAAGATATTAATAATAAGTATATTTGTTATAAAACAGTATTTAAAATGCAAAAATTACACTGAAATAAAGTATCCTTAAAATATTAGTACAATCTTTGCATAAATAATAGGGATTTATCACATTCCCTGAAAGGTCGCGCGGGCTACATACGCAGCCCATCCACTTTATTAGTCGTTCTGTTCTGAAGTCCGTGTGCTGAGGGTAGCGACACGCTGCTGAGCGACGCGGGGGTCCATAGTCGAGGAATACACGGAAAAACAGCGCAGTAGTGTGACGCGTTTGAGAAAGAGGTACGAATAATATACCCTGGTCTACACCTGTAGCCCACGCGTCCACTCTAGTGTTAATAAGTTAGAAGTTAAGCATTTAATTAAGTTTGAATTGTGTTTGTATTTAAGGAAATCCTAATTAAGAAAATCTAAATCTAAATCTAAAACTTACCAAGGGAAATCACGTGGGTAGTTCTGTTTAAGAAGTAAGCATAATGAATCATAACATATTTGTACGTAACCGAATCTTTCTTCCCCAGCAGGTTATAGTACGGCTCCCACCACCACCGGTGTAGGTAACGATGGTACTCCATTATTACAATAAAGTCAGAACGGATGTTCTGATGTAGTTTAATTTTAACAGAGAAATTTCCTCCGGTGGAGTCTTTTCCACCCATGGTCGTGTTCCGAACCTTCCAATACATTTGGTCCTCCATGTGACCGCTATAGAACACCGTATAGAAACCGCTTTGCTCCTGTCCATCGTATTCCCGTTTGTGGCTTGAATAGGTCACTGGGTCCGGTTTCCGGTCTGAGTGTACGTAGAGATTGGCCGTGCCGACTGTACCTTCATCTGTTATAGACTTTAGCGTAAATTCCAAACGGTAGTCATCGGGCTTTTTCAGTCTTTCCCTGAAATTATAAATAAAAAATATATACAATAAATTGGAAAAAACCCCGACACACTGGAATCAGGCTATACTTTATTCCCTGGGGACGGACGAGCAGTTCCCTAGGGACATGTCTGAAACTACACATCCGATTCTGAAAATTCTTTTACTAACAGCGCGCCTATTATGTATCTCTAGTTGCCAACTGTACTGGGTGCCTATCATCAAAAACATAGATATACTATCGAATTCCGATTGTCTAAGGATATGTTCTCATTTGAAGTGACGCCACAGTTCGTAAATAGTTCAATACCCACTAAAGGCAATTTTGAAAGTTCAGTTTTTATCTATGTTTTTGATGATAGGCACCCTGTCAAGTTGGCAACCGAAGATACAGAATAGGGGGGCAGGAAGCTACATTATCCCTGAGAGCTATGGCTATAATTTTTATTTGTTCCCTGGGGACCTGCTGACGCGCAGTTCCATAAAACTAAACAAGCGCGAGCGAAGCCGCGGGCAAAAGCTAATATCTAAGAACACTCTCGATCAAGTCACCTTTCAAATAAAAAAACCGGCCAAGTGCGAGTCAGTCTCGCGTACCTAGGGTTCCGTATTGTGTATGATAATTAAATTTTGTAATTTTTTTTCGTGAATTTCTCAACCACTTTATTTTTCCTGTAATCTATACGTAAACACATATTACCATGATTTTTTTCACATTTTTCGGTCTACAAGTTTTGGAGATGGGGATATCGATTTCTCGATACCAGTGCCAGGAAAACTTCCTAGGCTACGTTTCAAAACGTGTGATCTTCGTGCGAAATTTCACTCATTTTTAAGAAAGAGACAAAGCTATATACTAGAAAGAGAATGAAAGATCTGGTTTTGAAACGCTTGCGAGTGATTCCCGTGAGAAAAGCGTTTTGAAACGGTCTGGAGTGACACACGTCAAGTAAATACATAACCTCAAATCAAAATAAATAAATTAAGTAAAGTAGCTAAATACCTATTGCTTTTAATATGGATGGCATTGCAACCTTTGCATTTGCAAGCCATAATCCTGTCGAAGCAGATTCGAAACATTTTCCCGTATTCGTACGGAAATGTTGAATTCTATTTTCAAAAATTGTCCGAATCCCATCCAGGCCAACGAAGCGAGTAAATGACCCCAGTGCGTAAGTGCTAAAATGCCAATTTAGCACAAGCGCGACTCAGTGTTCCGCGGGAGATTGTGCAGTGTGTTTGTGTTTGAACTTCTATTAAAAATGCCTTGTTGCACAGTAAAAGGCTGCAAAAACTATGAAAAAAAATTTAAAAAGCCAGATGGGATAACGTATCATCAGAAAGTAACCGTACATCATATTTTTTGCTTGTTTAACAACTAAATAAACCATTTTCGAAGCGATAATTATATTATCGAAGTCCATAATGGCGGCCATGATGTTCGCTACCACCTCACGCGAGTTTGAACAAAAGCAACTTTGTACGGGCGTCATTTTTATAAACCTGTATTTTATTTTTGTCTTAGAAACTTATGTAGGAAATTTAAAATTTTGCTAAGGGGAACTTAATATACGATACTAGGAAAATATAATTATAATAGGAAACTAAAAATTAGATGAAAAAAATAATGAAATGAAATAATGAACTTTATTTTCAGAAGTAAAATACCACGAAAACATTTTTCTGATGTCAATAAATCTAATAATAACTTCGGCCTGGATAATACTAGAGAGCTATTTTTTTTAGGATAAGATTTGGTTAGCAGACTAATGGAATAAACTTAGTTTCATTTGTCTAGCTTTTTACCCGACTACGGCGAGTAAGTAAGTAAGTTAGTTACATACATATATGAACCCTGAAAATATGTATAACTCTTTTTGGACGGTCGTGTGCCCTGAAATGAACCCTGAAAATAGAAAACTCTTTTTTGGGCAGTCGTGTACATACCTACATACATACATGAAAACATAACGCTTTTTTATGGGAAGTAATGTAAAAAAATAATCGTTATCATTATAATCATATTAATCTAGATATGCAATTCAGTAGCGGAATCTCAATTCGGCTCGAAACTGGTGCTATAGGGCCTTTATGGATTTTTGTAGCAGTCGGATTGAATGCTAATTGTATCTTAAAAAATATGTACACAAATAGCGAAAGTGATTATTGTAAATTGCAAGTAACACAGTTAAAATTGTATGTGTATATCGGTGTGGAACTGACTTATTACCATAAAAAAGAAATTAAGGATTCATATACGCACGTACAAGGTTACATCGCACACCTACGCAACGCGGGATTCATGTTCGCGCCAAACCCGAGTGAAGTTAGTACCAGCGAGACAGAGAGAAAAATATGAAAGAAATATATGATGTATGAAAGAGAGAGATATACTGACGTCCGAGGCGTCATAAAGTGTGGTGCCGGTTGTAGTTTGGGAAAATGTTTAGATGGGCATCTCCTTCCTTCTTGAACTCATTGCCGAATCCCGAGAAAACTCCGAAATGACAACTGTCAGGCGAATTTTAACGGTACCCAAACAGAGTTAGAAATCGCACTTGTCAGTGCGATATTCACATTTCCCGAAAGCGTTTCTAAACACTTAGCGCAACTGTCAGGTAACAGTTCGTTTACCCTCGGTTTCACTCGGGTCGATTTTTGAACGATGCAGGGTAAAATTCGCTCCGAGTGATAATCACACGTTAAATGTAATAACCATGTTGTATTTTTAGAATTATGTTTTTTTTTTACTTCTGTTTTGGAAATATTTTTCATATTTTTTTACACCGTGATATGTGGGCAAATTAATGCTATATAAAAGTAAATAATGGTACCGATTCCGCGCAACAAAACTGACAAGACTAACCTTATTTTGAGCGTCCCGTCTTTGTCTTTTCGATACAGAAAGAAAAGGACAGAACACTTAAATTAAGTTTAGTCCTGTCAATTGTGTTGCGCCGAATCGGTGTTTATACCTAACTAAATTAAGAAAAAACTAAAATCTAAAAAAAAAACCCTGGAAGAAAAACTTACCTATAAATCAAACCATCATCCATCAGCCTAGTTCATCCACTGCTGGACATAAGCCTTTCCAGGATTTTGCCACTGCCAGCGGTCATCCTGGAAGAACTGCCCAATACTCACACCATATAAGATATTTTTTCCAAATCATCGCCGTTGATCGGCAGGGTCCCCAAAAGGCTGGAAGCATTCGCTCGTTGGATGGCTAAGCTAAGACGTTCTCCGAGGTATGCCCCAGCCCTCCGGAAATATTTTGATCATTTTAAAATTTTTATATATATATTATTTTACACCTTGATATGTGGGCTAATTAATGCTATTTTTGTGCCAAATTTCATGTACCTATTTATCTTTAAAGGTGCTAAAGTTATGATGCTGTGAGTATGTATTGTAAGGGGGTCCTATAAAGAATAGGTACTAACCCCATTATTATTTATATTATCGATTCGCGATAAATTTGAAATTGAAATTGAAATTTGAAATTGAAAAATAGTTTATTTATCACATAAAAAATCACAAATACAGCACAGGAAAAAGAAAAACATTAAAATCATAATTATTAATTAAAAAAAAAAACCATAAATATTCATATGTGATAAAAAGGGGCAGACTCAGCATCTGTTGTGTGAGCTGAAGATCAGCAATACAACGCTGGTTTTCGGCCTGTCCCTTTTCAGACCTCAATTTAATTTTCAAATTGCAGGTAGGTGTCTAGCTTACATCATGCTACATTTTCAGCTAGCCATAATCACACAATTTTTTTTTTATAATAGTTTTAAAATTAAACAAAAAAAAGTCAGTTAAAAAATAAGTAATTTCTATGTAAAATTTCAATTTTAAAATGATACAATAAAATAAATAATGTCACAAAATAAAAATAAAAAAAAAATACAAAATACATTAGATTAATAGGCTTATTTAAAATATCATTAATGGAATGTCACGGAAAAAAAAAGAAAAAAGATTACATTTATAATGGTTTCTGTTAGGGTTTCACTTTAAGTTTGTAATTTTAAATAAAGATTTCTCAAATGTTTTTTAAATACTACTGGTGACATTTTCTCCTGGAGTGGTGAAATTATAATTGTATGGTAATATTTTGTTAGCTTTAGAATTGATTGTCAGAAGTGTTTGATATATATGGTTGATGAACGATCTGTTTAAAAAGTCCGTATAATTATTTTATTTATGTTACCACATTTTCAAAAAGATCTAGAATTAGTTTACAAATTGATAATAAAAATATATTTTCATTACTTAGCTAATTTGCTAAACGTACTTAAAAATTTTGTTTATATAAGTTGCTCAATGGGGTCTACTTTTATAAAGGCCACCAGTTGGCGCCACTGGCACGTAAGGTATATGTCAAAGGTTTGTTAGGTTAGATTTACATAGAAGTTCGATTTTATGTTTTGCTTATCCATATAATATTATTTTTTTTTCTTTCTTAAATGCGAATAAACAATGCCGCAGTGATGTGCAGTTCCGTTATGTTCCAAAACGAAAGGAGGACTTAAGTTTTGTTTTAGTCCC
This sequence comes from Ypsolopha sequella, assembly GCA_934047225.1. NCBI lineage: Eukaryota > Metazoa > Arthropoda > Insecta > Lepidoptera > Ypsolophidae > Ypsolopha > Ypsolopha sequella. Next base: position 2,359,207 of record OW204012.1, on the reverse strand, counting down.
TCTTTTCTTTAGCTCTAATCTTAATTCATTTACTTTTATTGCACCGTACCTTGAATAATAAACCTGAAACTATGAATTTATGTCGACTAATACACAAATAACTAACAAAAAGCCATAGCTTTCGCCGTTTCGCGGGCATTTGACGTTTCTCTATACCTGTCGCCTCAGTGGCGCCACCTGACGTCGATAGTAGCCCTAAGCCTGTGGTCAGTCTCGGGTTAGACGAGGTTGATAATGGCGGATGAACGAACGCGGAAAATAATTGTCTAATAAATTAAAGTTTATTGTCATCGTTGTGATTTTTGATTCCATCTGATCTTCCCCACTAGGATGTATGTATGTTTAAATAAGTATATAGGTAAAATGTGTCATTATATGTAACTGGATAAGTAGCCAACACACAGATACTAGTTAGGGAGGCGAGGTAGCTAAATGGCGTAATGCAACGGCGCCGCCGAGACCTATCAAAATCGAAAGATAAAATAATTTCGAAAAGAAAAGCTCGTATGGTAAAAACCATTTTAGCGGTGGGTTTGGCGTGTACGGTTTTTCAAAAATGTTAAAAAAAACAGTTACTTGGGCATTCTCGAGCGAGTCAGATATTCATACTACGTATGCCCCAAGTGCCTCTGATAACAACGGTATACTAATCTGCCGGTTTGCGTGGTGGGGGTAGGCATATAAAGTAGTCAAAAATGCAAAAAAAAAAAATTTACTCGAGCGCGTCAGATTTTCGGAAGGGACGCTAAGTAGGCCCCAAGGAAGCTCCCTTTAAAAAACTGACGATTTCGGCGTGACGATAAGTTACGATGAATTTTTGAAAATGCAAAAAAAAAAAGTTTTTTTGAAATACTCGAGCGCGTCAGATTTTCATAGGGGAGGTTTATCTCGGTATCCTGAAAGCATATTTTCTTAATCTGACAAAAATGTTGGTGGGTTCTCTTAATCTGACCGAAAAAGGTTTTTTGGTTTCTTTTTTTCCTTTTTTTTTCTTTTTTTTTCGAAAATTGTCGAGAAACTTTAGAAAAAAAATGTTTGAGATATAATAAAAGTCACATAATTTAATCATCGTTATTTCATATCAATTTTTTTTAACACCTGTTTTCGAGATATACTCAAAAAACCGGGAGTTTGAGTTTTTATGATGCTTCAAGTCAAAAAGTTTTAACTTTGGACAAAAATGTAAAGAGACCTTTTTTGTGTAAAATAAAATTACCTTTTTTGTTTATTTAAACTTTTTTTTTGTTAAATGTATCGTTCGCGACTTATATGCCGCAACGCGTTTTTCGGAAGACAAAATGGCTCCTCCACACTTCTGGTCATGCAGAAACCGGCAGATTTTGTATTTTTAGTAAGTTTTAGATTATATTCTTCAAAATAAAAAAAAATAAAATCGCGCTCGAGAATGCCGGATTAACGTTTTTTTTTTACAAGTTCGCGACCCTATAACTCGGCGGCGTCAAGGACTTATCGTCAGATTAGTTAAATTTAGTCTTAAAACACTAAAATCAACCCCCAATATCTTAATCTGACGCGCTCGAGTATTTCAGACTATCGATTTTTTTTTACTAATCAGATCGTCTATCCTAGGCGCGCGTCACTACATATAGAGCTAAATACTTTACAAGGTTGTTCTATTAGGTCTAAGGTATCTCTCATATCTTAAACTGCCACGCTCGAGTATTACCGAAAATTCCCCTATTCGCCTCCCTAACTATACTGTAGGCGCGTGTCCAGTTTTCAAAACATCGGGAGATATTTCTTAAATTATTATATTGAAAAGTGTTAAATTTTGATATTTTTTTCAGAACATTATGAGGCTTTTTGACCCCCCCCCTGATCACCCCCCCTGGGGACGCACCTTCACAGATACACCGTATTACTATATTATTATTTTCATCACTTTTATTTTACCCTTTACGAAATAAATAAATTCTAATCTCCAATTTTTCGGTGGCTACTTGGGCGCGGTAGAATGAAGCTCGCCGGGGAAGTTTAGACAATTTGTAAAAAGAATGACACTGGGGCGCGTTCATAAACTAGGGGTCGCGACACGGGTTCTATTAACATCTCTGTCGCACGCGTTGAAAATTGTATACGCTATCCTGCTGTCAGTGTTGGAACCTGACGAAAGTGTTATTTAATGAACGGGGATCTGGTCATGTGCCAGTAGGGTTGCCAGATGGAAAAATTAAAAAAGAGAACAAATTCGCGTAGCTTAATAAAAAAAAGTATTTTTTTTTTATTTTTTTTTAGAGAATTTACGCGCTTTTAGATCAAAGTTTTCAATATTATGGTATTTAAATTAGTCATTATTTATTTATGATTTTTTAAACAATTTCCGGATGTTACGTCACATGACTCATTTTAAGCCTGATACTGAATGCGGACTTTTGCCTTGCTTGTAAAAAAAAAATCTGTCATCCACAGAGTACTATATTGCTACATCTGGCAATAAAAAATCAAACAACAACAACAACGAAACTATGTTGAGTGTTACCAACGCCTGCAAAAAAAACCCTAAACTGTACTTTGTCAGTCACAAGAGGTGCCTATTAATCACGTGACGTATATTTGGCTGAAATTTAACGCCCTACCATCTCGGTTATTAAATTTTAAAAGGCAAATAAACTAGTCGTTCGCCACGAACTGTGAACTCGCGATTCGATCTTGACCGATTTGGCTCGAACTTAAAAATTCAAATTTCATGTCGTTCCGATCAACGATACTCGAGTTATGGTCGGACAAACACACAACAATTCATACATACATACATACATACATACATACATACATACATACATACATACATACATACATACATACATAATTATATTTGGTATCTCTCATGTATGATTTTCAATATTAATCCATCACAGAAATTGTTGTCATCAAAAATTATATTTATTTTAATAATGCGTTACTTCATAACAAATAAAATTAACCGATCAATCTGGGATTTCGTAACAAGACAGCAACACTTACTGCGTTCAATTATATTTATACTGTGACCCAGACATGGACTTCATGTTCTGTTCTGTGACTCTGACAGTAATATTTTTTAACTTGATGGCAAGCGACACATTTCTATACAGCCTTCAGTCAAGTGACGTCACACGAAGGTCAAATGAAAGTTGCAAGCTTTTTCGTAAAAATATTCATCATCATAAGGTTTTTCAGAACAAAAGTTCTAAAATACGGCTTATTAAACCTAAATCTCGAAATGGTTTTCGAATTAACACACCTTAACATATTTTAATCTATGCGAATTAGTGCTACTATGCAAAAAAGGAGGACTTCAGGAAAAAAAGGAGGACATACTTAAAAAACGATACATATATCTTTTAGGTTTTATTTGTTAGATATTTATCAGAACTACTAGTACCATGCGTGCAGCGCAAGTACAATGGGTGAATGTGACAGCGATACCGCAACTCTGCGCGAGAGAAATAGGAGAATGAACCATGCCGTGTGGGCTAACTTAATGGTGTCGGTATGGTAAGTGCAAAATTTGGAAAAGGAGGACAATTGATAGGTGAGGGAGGACGGGAGGACAAACTGTAAAAGGAGGACATGTCCTCCTTTAGGATAAAATCTGGCAACCCTATGTGCGAGTAATACACAGAACACTAGTAACTGTAAAGTAGGGCCACTGAGTGATGGCACTTATGACAGCTGCATTTAGTGATGAGGTACATTAAAAATTTCGGTTAGAAATAAAAATCAAGTGTGAGTTTACTCAACATTAGACACGTCATTCAACATTCAACATAATTATACAAAAGGAAATTGTGCCAAAACCAGTGGCGTAGCTATCGGAGGGCTATGCGGTGTAGTGCCCCGGGGCCCCCAAGAGATGTTTAAATATCTAAATCGAAAAAGGTATTTTACTATCATTTATTTTCATTTAGTTTAACTTCGTCATTGTTTTTTTTTTAATTAAATATTATTGCGTAACTTGGCGACCTCAAACACGACCTATAAAAATTAAAAAAAAAAAACTTTGTTTCTATACGAATTCTATTGCACAATAAAGCAACATTCAAATCGAAAAATAATAACCGAAACAAGTAGTACATCACTATCAACAATGAAGTATTACATTTTTTAATTCACACTTGCTTATAAATAATTACGATACTTTGTAGGCATTTAAACGTCATAGGCGCCATTACTCAGTGGCTCCATTGTAGTTACTACCGCAACGTCCGCAACGTATCAAGCTAAACTTCCGTCCTGCACCAACGCTTTTGTTGTTGATTTGTCTATCCTTCTCTAACAAACTGCTGCGCACGCAAAACCACAGTTATTTAGAATTTGCAGCTGCATTAGGTCTTGTAATTAAAAATATTTCTTGTCACAACCTTACATAAAAGTTTGTAAAGGTTCCCCTTGAATTTAGTTCATGTACATATTGTACATTTATTATTTTATTACATACTAGCTGACCCGGCGAACTTCGTTCCGCCTAACAGTCTAATAATATCGTGTTAAGTTTAGTTAAACTTAATTTAGGATTTCATTAAGGTTATATAAGGTTATATATAAGGTATATAAGGTTATATAAGGTTATTAATACAACTTTTTTGCAAATACAGAAATGTTTTATTGCTTGCCATTGCGAAAGAATGGCAGGGACCCATGTAGTAGTTTCAGTACCGTTGTTAGGCTTAGTGTAGGGTATTGAATATATGCAGAAATAATAGTTCTTGGAATAACTAAGCGATTTTTAAGACTTGGGGTTTAGATGTTATTTTATAATATCAGAACGCTAGATAAATAGGTTTCTTTTATATGCGTAGTTTTGTCAACAGATGGCACCACATGCTGTTTGCATTCGTAAAATTAATTTATTTATTTATTGTTATTCGATAACTTATCCGATATTTTATTACTTTTTCTGCTATTCGGAGCGGATAAGAATACACCAAAAAAGAGATAACTAACATCGATCCAGCCGATCTTGAGTTATAAGTGGTGTAACTAACACGACTTTGTTTTATATTTTTAAGATGTAGAAGTATAAGGTTAAATAATATTAGTTGGCGAAACTCAAAGAATAGGTAGTACTAGTCTATATGAACAACTGTTTGTATGGGAGCTAAGCGAAATTCAAATTGTCCCGATCAGCTGACTGGTCCAGTATGGAAAGGTGAAAACAAATTTTAAGAATTTCGCTTAGTTCTAATACAAACAGTTGTTCATATAGACTAGTACTACCTACGTCTTGAGTTTCGCCAACTAACTAATATTATTTAACCTTATATATTTATAAGATTAAATTTGCCTCGTAAAAAGTGTATTATGTGTACCTACTTTACAAAATAAACTATTTGAATTTAAATTTGAATTAGTATTGGGTACTTGCTGGTCGGTGTAGAAAGTTGCATGTCCTAAAACCATAGACGAATACAGCCTACAGACTCCTCATAACAGGTGACTGATTTCTGTCAACACATCTGACTGAACGAGCAGATATAATTTGCCACTCAAAAATTATCTGTTTCAGTAGGCCAAACCAAAATGGCTTCTAAATTCATTAGATTAGAGTCTTCGTCTTCGGGAAAGATAAGTTTGTGTTTCTCATGCCTCGGCTTGTTGACAGAATGAGCGTATTTCTCGTTGTTTTTTTTTTCTTAGTTCTTAGCCTTCCTCCAGATGGCGCTGTCCATGTCACTATAGATAAAATGTGTTTTGTAGCAATCAATGTCAAAGTGGTTTTTCGTTATTTTGTTTTTGATTCTGTTGCTAAAGAATATGACAGTGCAATCTAGGAATCTTATTTAACACTAAATTTGACATAAGGAAAAACGCTCATTATTTGTACGCAAGATGTTGAACAATAGACGTCTTTCTGGGTTGTATTGTCTGTGCTGAAAACCGAGTATTTGTGCTCGAAGAAGTACGGCTAAGAAGTGAGGCTCACTCCTATCTCGTTAAAATGAAATATCGATAATAAAACGTGGGTGTACGAGTGTTGACTATTATAGTCCCAGACAACACTCGGTAACACCTCTGCACACCCCCCGGGTGCAAGTTGTGATAATACGTTTCTCATACTAACATTCTGGGATCAGCCATCCTTTCTGGGACTGAAACAAAAAATACATTATAAAATTATAAATATATGGTATTTACTTATGTACTGTAGCCGATTCTGAAGGCTTCAATTTTAGTTTTAGTGCTGTCAAACATAAAATTATTCCAAAGTAATTTAGATTCTGTTCTTAACTATTAAGGACTATTTTGCAATGAAGGAAATTTAGTTTTGACAGCACTAAAACTAAAATTAAAGCCTTTAGAATCGGCTTTAATGTTTGTATATAGGTACATCAGATGCACAAAGGTCGGTTTTAATGTAATATAATTAAACAAGCGACCCGCCCTGGCTTTGCGCGGGTATGTATTATACATATAAACCTTCCTCTTGAATCACTCTATCTACTAAAAAAAAACGCATCAAAATCCGTTGTGTAGTTTTAAAGATCTAAGCATTCATAGGGACAGACAGACAGCGGGAAGCGACTTTGTTTATTACTATGTAATGATGATATATAAGAAATAATATGCTTTCAAAACAGAATAAAATAAAACAAAAACATATATATCGTTACGGAAATAATCCCCGAGGGGCTGTCAGAGATGTTCTGAGTGTGAACTGTGAAAATGCAAGTCACAGTCCACACTCGGTATACCCGCGTTTCACCGACGATTATCTAAAACAGAAATACCATAAAAACATATTTCTGAGGTCGGTGAGCGTGGTGCCGCAACCCACGCACCACCAGTGACGCCGCTGTCTGTCACTAGTCTGTTTTATATAAGGGCCGGCAATTGGAGATGGATATACCACCATTTTTTTTTTCAGGCGTGGTGGGCCGCCTAGTTGTGCCTGTTGATTAACTTGAATTCCTGCTGTCTTGTATTTTCTTATCCCTTAGAAGTCATTTGTATAATATGAGTTTTATGTAAAAAAAAGACATGATCTTGCTAAATTTCTTGCCCGTTCTTCTTTGCAAGACTAGTCGAATGGGTGGAAGTAGTCATGTATCTATATATACATACATTACTTGTAACCTAATAATATGAAGTATACAGGTGGTCCAAAAGGTGAGGTCAAAAATTTTTTTTTAGATCCCTCTCGCCTGGGTGTATCCGAAAATAATAATAATAATATCTTTATTGAAACAAACATTTATATATTTTTACATGGTCTCTAGTCTCTAGTAAAATGCCCCATGTATGTTCCGCGATTTTTAGCAATTTAGAAGTTATGATTTTTTAAATGTGTATTTGCGATTTTTCTACCGAAGCAACTTAAAAAAATCATAACTTGTTTATTAGTTAGAATTTTTGCATTTTTTTTCTCAAACATAATTGTCTTGACTTATTCTTTGATACGATACTCGTATAATCAATTATACAACATTTTTTGTTACAAGTTACCGAAAAAAGGGTCGAAAGTGAAAATTTTAGGTTTGAGTTGGACGGAGTTAAGTTTTCAAAATTCTCTTAACAATATAAAATGGATGTATCATAGGTTCAAACTACTTTTAAAAACTTGATCAATTTATTAGCTTATTAAATAAATAAATAAAGTTGTTCGTAATAGGCAATTTTTTGATGAAATCAGCTTCCAAACTTATTTAGGTCAAAATGAGCTAAGAAAAAATTGATGTAAGGCATCATCAAAAGCATTCAAATAATCTCAAATTGAACGATCAGTAATACATTAAAAAATATTTTACAAAAAAAACAAGTTTTGCCTCATTCTGTCTTATGATGACCTAAAACTAATTAAATGGCTGTAAACTGAAAATGTTCCAAAAAAAAAATTTATTAGAGAAGATTTTTAAAAATGACACCCTTCAACTTCAATACACAAGCGACAACGTCTTAAAAAAATATTTTTTAATCTACGGAAATTTCTCTGACTTTCGTTGCAGCTTCTCTCAATTTTCGTCTCAGTTCTTCTTCGGAGTTAGTCTCCCGAGCTTAGAATATTTCCTTGATGCCTTGATTTAGATGCCTTACAAATGGTGGCCATAAAAAAAGCTAAAACAATTTTTTTGGACACAATTTTTTCGTAGCTCATTTTCACCTAAATAGGTTTGAAAGCCGATTTCATCGAAAAATTGACCGGTGTGAACTTGGCTGCCGAAAGTTGGCTGTCAAAAAACCGACCAAATTAACAAGGTCTGTAAATTGTGAAGTTAGCTGCCAAAAGTTAGCTGCCGATATAAGCCGAACACATTAACGAAGTATATAAACCTCAGAATAAGGAATACAAATAGAAGCTTGGCTAAAATAAGAACTGGGCATTAGCCATTGTACTCATCTAACGTAAATTACTCCTGTGTACGAGTGAATGAAACACTGGACCGCACTTACTTTATATTTTTTCCTGGTGTGTCACTAGATTGAACCAAACAAATGTCAGACGGATGTAATTTGGATGTATTTTAAAAATTATAATACCATCAAATTAAATATGTCTCATCATTGTATCGTTGTGTTGTAATATCGTTCGTTGCGTGCATCACATCTTAATTTGGTGGCATCGAAATGTCTAATGCATTTTGCGAAAGTTTACAGCATCACCTAGAGAAATTAAATATTTTGGTGCTCTTCCTCTCAAAATTCGTGAAAGTGTGATTTATTATTGTTTGTGTTGATTGTTTTTTTAACATTGTATTAAAATGTCTTGTGCGATTGAAGCTCAGAATAAGGAATACAAATAGAAGCCTGACTAAAATAAGAACTGGGCATTAGCCATTGTACTCATCTAACGTAAATTACTCCTGTGTACGAGTGAATGAAACGACGGACCGCACTTACTTTATATTTTTTCCTGGTGTGTCACTAGATTGAACCAAACAAATGTCAGATGGATGTAATTTGGATGTATTTTAAATATTATAATACCATCAAATTAAATATGTCTCATCATTGTATCGTTGTGTTGTAATATCGTTCGTTGCGTGCATCACATCTTAATTTGGTGGCATCGAAATGTCTATTGCATTTTGCGAAAGTTTATAGCTTCACCGTGAGAAATTAAATATTTTGGTGCTCTTCCTCTCAAAATTCGTGAAAGTGTGATTTATTATTGTTTGTGTTGATTGTTTTTTTAACATTGTAATAAAATGTCTTGTGCGATTGAAGGCTGTAAATCGCATACAGGAAGAAAAGAAAACAACAATGAAGCAATATCATTTCATCGGTGAGTTCTGATAGTTTTTATGTTAATAAGTTTCTGGATCATACCTAAAACTCAGTAACAATAATAGTAGTTCTTGTAAATCATACTCGTGTTCAATTCTACACCGATATTTGCCTGTTTTATATAGATTTTCTGCCGACTATGAGAGGCTATGTTTTTTCGTATAGTGATGTACTAAAGTCCGTGTGGCAAACTATCGAACATTGGTTCCCGCGGCAGCCGTGCATAAAGGATAATAGATTAATGAGAAGTTTTCTTTTTGAGTATTAAAAAAAAACATAGTTTCCCAGAACTCTGTAGATGGTGTTGAACTGACTACGTTGCTAGGTGCCAAAGCCAAAACGATTGAAAAAAAAAAACATTGCGTCACGTCACGTCACGTCACGTCACATACGCTCGTTGGTTGATGACATGTGAGCTGAGCATATTATTTGCGAATGCTTTGTTATGGTCCGTCCAGGTTTAAAATGTACCATGGGTTGTACTCATTGCGCTTTACGACTTTCATCTTTAGGAAAAAGATGTATGCCTCCATTTTTATACAAATCCACAAGGCACAGACTTCTCTTCTTTTTCTCTTGGGACATTTTCTTTCTGGCTTAGAAAACTCATAAAAAGACTGCTAATAATTTTTTTCTTTTTCCTTTTTCAATTTTAGGCAACAGAACCAGTACCTATGGATGTCTGTGGTTTAGAAAAGTGCATACTTCTATGTTCGCAAATCGTTCTGAAAGGCCTGTTCGTTCACGTTACTGCCGTGATCGACTTCACGAAGAAATTCCGCAGATCAAGACATTTTCGTACTTAGTGGTTGAAAATAAAAGTACTTTGACAGGGTAGTTCTATCGTGAAATTAATTTTGGGAATGCTTATTGACTTGAACTGCGCATAATTTGATTTCTTATTACAGGTAATTAGGTATTTTAATCGTTCATTATTTGTTATTAGTTTTTATTCAAGATAAGTTGATGTTTATTTGATAGAAATAAAAAAAAATGAAATTACCTCCGTAGTAATTGCGCTGTCATCGCTCATCATTGACATAATATTATTATTACGAATCCTATAAGTCTATGATTATTATGATTTCTATTGTTGCGATTAATTCCTTCTTCCTTGGTTGAACAAAGACGCGACATCAACGAACATCTATTTGATTGAGTTAAGAGGCGACTTAAAAAGTATCCACTTAAATAGTTTACGGTTGTATCTCTGATACAAGCTATAGCATTTTTTGTACTAGAAACAAGCACAATTTTGGACTTAACTTATGTACCTACCTGCCTACGATATAGTAATTTGTACTTAATAAAAAATATTATGCTAAACGAAAGATATCCTTTTATTAATTCCTTATTTACACAATACAACATGTGTCCCACTGGGGTAGACAGAGACCACTTTGCTAATAATTCTCTTGGCCTCCTTCCAAAGCAAGAGGATGACACCAGAAAGGTCGGTGCCTCCTGCATTCTCTTTTTTTTCACACTTTGATACATACGTATGATGTGTGGTAAGGAGATTGGTCGCGGTTCATTTCGATTTGGTTTATTTATCGTAGTCAAAAATCGACATTGTTACATCACTAGCAAAGCAACGAACTAGTGACAACCTACCTAATTAAGAAAAAACTAATACATATCCATCTCTCTCTAACGCACTAAAATGTCGTAAGAATATCAAGGATAGGTGTCTTTCTCCGCGTATTATTTTAGCCAGGTTTCTATTTGTATTCCTTATTCTGAGGATTGAAGGCTGTAAATCACAAACAGGAAGAAAAGAAAACAACAATGAAGCAATATCATTTCATCGGTGAGTTCTGATAGTTTTTATGTTAATAAGTTGCAGGATCATACCTAAAACTCAGTAACAATAATAGTAGTTCTTGTAAATCATACTCGTGTTCAATTCTACACCGATATTTGCCTGTTTTATACAGTTTTCTGCCGACTATTAGAGGTTATGTTTTTACTCATAGTGATGTACTAAAGTCCGTGTGGCAAACTATCGAACATTGGTTCCCGCGGCAGCCGTGCATAAAGGATAATACCGCAGATTAATTTCAGCGCGATTTAAAAGAAAAATAATGCCGAATAAATATCGCTATATTTTTTTGTTACAGATTTCCAAAAAGGGAAGAATTAAAAAGTGAATGACTTAGACGAATAATTAGACCAAATTGGGCAATTAAAAAAAGCAGTCATATTTGTTCGAAACACTTAACGCCAGATTCTTTTGGACCAAACTAAAATTTAAAATGGAGACGGTTAAAAGCAGATGCTTTACCGACGTTATATTTACCAGATACAGACACATTGGTAACCTTTACATAATTATGTATAATTGTATTATCAATCTTGTTTGTAGGTACGTGCTTATACTATACTATATTAACTGTAGAAAAGTGCATACTTCTGTTCGCAAATCGTTCTGAAAGGCCTGTTCAGTACTTGTACGTTACTTCCGTGATCGACTTCACGAAGAAATTCCGCAGATCAAGACATCTTCGTACTTAGTGGTTGACAATAAAAGTACTTTGACAGGGTAGTTCTATCGTGAAATGAATTTTGGGAATGCTTATTGACTTGAACTGCGCATAATTTGATTTCTTATTACAGGTTATTAGGTATTTCAATCGTTCATTATTTGTTATTATTCAAGATAAGTTGATGTTTATTTGATAGAAATAATAAAAAAATTGAAATTACCTCTGTAGTAATTGCGCTGTCATCGCCCATCTTTGACATAATATTATTATTACGAATCCTATAAGTCTATGATTATTATGATTTCTATTGTTGCGATTAATTCCTTCCTCCTTGATTGAACAAAGACGCGACATCAACGAACATCTATTTGATTGAGTTAAGAGGCGACTTAAAAAGTATCCACTTAAATAGTTTACGGTTGTATCTCTGATACAAGCAACAGCATTTTTTGTACTAGAAACAAGCACAATTTTGGACTTAACTTATGTACCTACCTGCCTACGATATAGTAATTTGTACTTAATAAAAATATTATGCTAAACGAAAGATATCCTTTAATTAATTCCTTAATTACACAATATACCATGTGTCTCACTGGGGTAGACAGAGACCACTTTGCCATTAATTCTCTTGGCCTCATTCCAAAGTAAGAGAATGTCACCAGAAAGGTCGGTGCCTCCTGCATTCCCTTTTTTTTACACTTTGATACGATATAATGTGTGGTAAGATTGGTCGTGGTTCATATCGATTCAGTTTATTTATCGTAGTCAAAAATCAACATTGTTACATCACTAGCAAAGCAACGAACTAGTGACAACCTACCTAATTAAGAAAAAACTAATGCATATCCATCTCTCTCTAACGCACTAGAATGTCGTAAGAAAATCAAGGATAGGTGCCTTTCTCCGCGTATTATTTTAGCCAGGCTTCTATTTGTATTCCTTATTCTGAGATATAAACAAATTGTAGTTTAATCATCAGTATACATAGACAAGTCTTTTCACAAAATTTTTATTTGTACAAATCGATTTATTATGTTTCTTCGCAACATGAAAGATAGCTGCCATTTTTTAAAGTCAAATGAAAAAAAAAATTGTTTCTAAGGACACCAAGAAAGTTTTGTGTCAATTAATTAATAGTAAATGTGGTCCCTAACCGCTACGAAAATTCCCTACTTTGTCCAAGCATGTAATAAGACCTTTCAAATCATGCCATTTCCATAATTCCACTTTTTTATTAACGAATCATATCTGGTAATATTGCTCTTTAAATTTTCTAGGTCGACCACGTAAGTGGGTTTTATTAAACATATCCCTTATTTTTAAACAATTTAAAAACCGATAAAAACAACGAAAAAGTACAAAAGGGTCGTTATTTTCTTTACTCCTTACACGTAAAGAAAAAGACAGAGAGTCACTCTTCTGGGATAAGGGCTGATTGGATTTTACCTTGTATAATATATATTTTACCTATCATTTTAATCGTAAATATATTGCTACATAAATTAAATAAACCTTTAATTTAGTTCATGTATATTTATTATTTTATTACATATATTTTCTTTATTAGATTAAATTTGACGTGTAAAAAGTGTATATATCTATACCTGCTTTGCAAAATAAACTATTTGAATTTGAATTTGAATTTGAGGGCGCCTAAAAACCAGATATCAAGGAAGTAACTTACTCTCCAGACAAGTATAAGTAATGAACACACTGAACAGTATGTAAACTATGACGTAGCAGCGCGTGCGACCCATCTCACAGCCAATTGACGCAACACCGGGACTTTACTCTGAAACAATTTTATTTGGGTTGTGTTTAAGGCCCTTGATCCCTTCAAATACTGCCAGATGGGTACTTTCTAAAGCCTACTCCTCGTTTACGGCTGGACTAAATGGCTTGAAAAAAATATATATGAATTATTAACTCTTTAAAAATATTTGCAACAAATTTTGATTTCGTACAATCAAAACTTCTATATTAAAAAAAAAAACAACTGTATGATGGTTTTTTGGCTTGAATTCCCTACTCCTCCAAATCTGCTACGACGTTTGGAAATATTTACACGCCAAAAAATTAAGAATCTGTTGAACTTTAAATGCAACATATCTCAAGTAAATCCAGTAACTTTTTCTATTCAAAATATCGAAATATGTAAGATTTCAAGGTCAAAGGCAGAGGTGCTCTGCGCGGGCGCAGGCATCAGTCATGCAGTGGCGTTCAGACGGGGAGGCTGTGACCACCAGATAAAGTAAAAGATGATATACAAAAGACACTTTTTATTGCCAAAAATGGTAAATGTGCACTAATAACGGATGTATGTGTGTATGCTTCAGCGACGAGTTCCCAAAAACATTTTGAACCCAAACACGGACTGTTTTGGAGAGCACCTTAGAATATTTTATTATTCTAAGGAGAGCACAAAGGTTTTTGAGTGATAAAAACACTCATGACTCAGGACCGTCACGTGATTCGTCGCTGAAGCATACATACATACACAATTACGTACATACATACATACATTTTCCACAGAACTATTAATAAGGAATAGAAATGCCATGTAAGCCGTGACTGCGCCGCACCGATCAGTGGCGGACTAAGCCCGTCAGAGGCCCGGGGCGGCAAAGCTGAATGAAGCCCCCCAGCTTTAAAAAGAATATGTAGTTTTACAAGCTTTTTATTCAGTTCACCTTTGTATGTATAAATAAGTGTTTATGTTTATTTCGTTAAAATCTGGCAAGTGAAATTTAAATTCGACTTAAATTATTTAGGCTAAATAAACCTTTGATGAAATTATTTTTTAAAGTCTTGTTTAGGATTTGATCAGGGGAACGCGGAGGCATTTGAGGGCCCCCAAGACCGGAGGCCCGGGGCGGGCCATCCCTTCCGCCCCCCTGTTAGTCCGCCACTGGCACCGATTTCATCAATACCTCAAGACATAACCCGGGGGCCTCTTATTTCTCAACCGAACGCTTTAGAACAAACATATTGTAAAAATGGTGGATTGCAGCCTTTGATAATCAAAGATTGCAGCGTGGCAAATTGTTCTTACTCTTCAAATAACGCAAATAAGATATTCAAAAGAATTTCGTAAGTAGTTTAAACGTGTATTTACTGTGATATTTACAGAATAAACCTTGCGGTAAATAAAATTTCAACCTTACCATGAAATATTATCGTTGTAGCGAGTAGCGTTGAAATAAGACAATATATTTTATCCATTGCAGGTTATAAAGAGTGTCACACATTGAGTTAGAATATTAACGCCGCAATGTAGGTATATTTTTTCAAACATTATCAACACGGACCTAATTGTGTCATATACGGTCATGGCTTTTTACACACATTGGCACAGTGCCATGACGTGTTTGGTATTTTACATCCAAACTTCAAATAAATACGGTGTTAATTTGACTGTATGAAGACAGGTGAATCTATGTGTGCGCCGCGTATGTTTATTAACTAGGTAATAATAACGTCATTCCTAAAAGTGGCGACAGCTGTGCGCGTATAAAATTTGTGTCACGCCTTTTCCAAACGGTGAAGAAACACACTGAAGTAAAAGTCTATCCTTCTTTCTACACAGTTATTTCCTTTGGTGGCCATAATGTCGCAAAATATGAGTACTTTACCTTGATATTGAGGCTACAATGATGATTCCTCTTGCACTTCAACCACAAAATGATCTCACTGTACATAAAACACACATTCATTTGTAACTAGCTATTTGACCGCGGCTTTACCCACGTTGAAGTCAAGTACCCTGTCTATTTATAATAGCTCGCGGCTCTGCCCACGTTGGAGTTAACTTCGCTATCGCCACATTTTCTTCGAACTTGTTCCGCTATAGTAAACATTAATTTCCTAATATAAATATAAATAGTTTATTTGCAATGAATGTGGTTCATAGATGTTACAATATTACTTAAAACTAATCAAGTAACCATTTATGTACAGCACATTTATTTTAACCAATTAAGGCATGCAAAAATTTAGCAATAACATTTATGTATTTATAATTTTATAATTTTATTATTAATGTATTAATAACCAAATCAATAATATTTCAATTGTACATTACCAGAGATAGGCCCATCCCATACATTAGGCGAACAATAGCATGTCAACATTAAAACGTGCGCTTTGGCACATCACGTTTTAGTTGCTTACTGACCGTCGAAAGGAGCGCACGACTTGTTGGTATCAACGAGGAAACAATCCGCTTTAAAATGCCGTTGTGCGTGTTTAGAAAGTGCAAAAATACAAGCACAAACACGTGCAAGGAAAAAGGTGTCACGTTTCATATGTAAGTACAACAACATTACTTTGACACGATCTAGCGAGTGAGGGCCTATCTCCGGTAATGTATATCGCTGGTAAAAGCTCCCATGGCTTGATTTTTAAAAGATTTTTTTTATATTTTCGTAGAATTCACGTCGTTGTCGGACATTGTTATAGTAGACATTATATTATAGATTGTGATGTGTGACTATAAAAAAAAGTGGTCTGTCTATTCATCTGTCATCTAGCTGTCAAATTAGTCTGAAGCAAATTATTATAAATTTATCTTGATAGCAAAGGACACATTTCTAAACAGCCATTACTCAAGTGACGTCACACGACAGGAAATGGAAGTTGCAGCCTTTTCGTAAAAATATCCATCACCATGAGGTTTTTTAGACCAAATCTCGAAATGGTTTTCGAATTAACACGTAATGTAATTTAATCTATGCCTATTAAATTTTTTTTTAAACAATGTGCATAAGTTTTAACTTGCCTGTTAATTGATTAAATACTTGTATTTGCATCGAAGAGCAATTTTTTTGAGCCCACGCGGTCCTCAAAAAACCTGGTAGCTAACAATTACCTAAAAGCACAGTGAAAACTATTTACTTTAAAGATAGACAGACAGACAGATTTTGTATATGTATCAAGAAACAATGCGTGGAACAACAAACAAGTTACAGAGAAACTAGCACAGAAGACAATAGGAAGAAATCCGATACAGAATCGGCACACTGTTCTCACATGATTATGGAACCCGTTATGATTATTATGATAATGATTATTTGTTAAAAATGCTTGCATAAGGCGACCAAGTCGAAGCTGCGGAGGTGAGCATGGGTGCCTGCCAGTGGCGTATTTATTTACCCTAGGGCCAAAAGGGCCATGGCCCAGGGCGACAGGCTGCGAGGGGCGGCGCAAACTGCACCTCACGCTCAGCTTTGGGCGCCTTTCATAATCAATCGTTACCTATCTTTAATATAATTTATATTGCTTTTTGACTTTATACTTTTATTTAAAAAAAATTACCATCAAAAAACATAATTAAATATTGAAGCATATTTTCATATGCAAATGCATATAACCATTTTTAAGCAGTAAATTTATTTTCAAAATCTATGTAACTTCGCCATGAGTTCTAAATGTTTGTGAGGACGCTGCCAAGATCCCATTCGCCAGTAATTTCTTTGGCTTCAGATTCGGTACTGTAGGGTACTTATATAGTATGTTTATTCTTATTGCACACACAGAAAACTTAATTCTAAATTATATAATAAAAGTTATGTACAATGGCGTTATTACTGTACCTCGTAACTACCGATATATTGTTGTATATTTATTTTCAATGCATGTGCTCGTAAAGGCCCACTTTTTATGCATCAAAACCGAACAGAAAGTCGATTATTTTGCCCTAGGGCTTTTATTATTATTTTTTTTTTTATTTGTTTGTAATGGTTGGCTAACCTGCAGCCTTTCCTGTCTACCATAGATGTTATACTTTTTTCCCACTGTTTAACGGCTCTGGATACAATCCTTTTGAGCCAATCATAATTTAAAGTTCACAAGATTATATTTGTTTTCATTTCCTCACACTAAGCATTGAAAAACGTAGTATGATACACGGGCGTAAAAGCAATAAATTACTCGGTTACGTTTAAAACACTCGCTACGCTCGTGTTTTAAATCGTCCCCGTAATTTATTCCTTTTCGCCCTAGTAGCATAAACTACTATTATGTACAGTATATATATTGTTACTATAAGGGTTTTTAATAAAATCACACTTCCTATGATAATGATGAAAATTTAATGATGATGAAATTTAAATCAAAACTAACTAAGGAGAACAATTAAACATAACAAGTAAACACTTCCACTATGTACAATCCGGCTGGAGCTGGCTAAGAAGAGGCTGCAGCGGTGGTTGTTGGAGCCAGGATTCTATTTTCCTTCAGCATCGAAATATTTTTTCGATGTCCTTCAGATATTCCTTCTGTAGATACAGTGATTAGATACAGTGTCCTTTGGTCATACTTGCTCTCTCGCACAATGACAAATGCGATATGCGTGAGAGCACAAGTAGGATAGATATATATGCTGTATCTCAGGACCGTCTGTCGCCGCGCCGCGGTGGCTAATAATAATATGCACCAATGAGTTTAGTAATTATTAGAGATGAAAAGGATAGTGATTTGGCCGGATACCGGATATCCGGCGAGGCACTAGGCCGGAAAGCCGGATATCCGGCGGCCGAATATCCGGCTCAAGATATGCGTTTCGCACTGATTGAGCAAGTCTAAACATTACACACCAAGGTGCGTGCGGGTGCAACTGGGCGAGATTATTTGTGCATTTTCTAAATCACATTCCCAATCCTTAGAATTGAATTAATTAGAATAAAATATAAAAAGTCCCTATCATACAAATGCTGGTCTGCAAACGCGAAACAATTTCCGATCCTAAATAATCTCCACAGGAGGCGATATGCACTAAACAAGACAAGAAAATATTAGGTCGGTATTTCCAATTTCCGATATGTTGACAGGTTGAGCCAGTAACAGGGATTGTTATCCTATAGGGCTCCTTTTTCTCTCCATTTCCTTCTAACCTCTCTCCCAAAAATGTCTCTGACATCCGTCCACTCTGTCTATTCCTTAGAATAAGGAATACAAATAGAAGCCTGGCTAAAATAATACGCGGAGAAAGATACCTGTCCTTGATTTTCTTACGACTTTCTAGTGCGTTAGAGAAAGATAGATATGTATTAGTTTTTTCTTAATTAGGTAGGTTGTCACTAGTTCGTTGCTTTGCTAGTGATGTAACAATGTCGAATTTTGACTACGATAAATAAACCAAATCGAAATGAACCACGACCAATCTGCCCACCACACATTAGGGGCCAAGAGAATTAATAGCAAAGTAGTCTCTGTCTACCCCAGTGGGACACAATGTTATATTATGTAAATAAGGAGTTAATGAAAGGATATCTTTCGTTTAGCATAATATTTTTTATAAAGTACAAATTACTATATCGTAGGCAGGTAGATACATAAGTTAAGTCCAAAATTGTGCTTGTTTCTAGTACAAAAATGATGTAGCTTGTATCAGAGATACAACCGTAAACTATTTAAGTGGATACTTTTTAAGTCGCCTCTTAACTCAATCAAATAGATGTTCGTTGATGTCGCGTCTTTGTTTAATCAATGAGGAAGGTATTAATCGCAACAATAGAAATCATAATAATCATAGACTTACAGGATTCGTAATAATAATATTATGTCAATGATGAGCGATGGCAGCGCAATTACTACAGAGGTAATTTCAATTTTTTTATTATTTCTATCAAATAAACATCAACTTATCTTGAATAATAACTGATAACAAATAATGAACGATTAAAATACCTAATAACCTGTAATAAGAAATCAAATTATGCGCAGTTCAAGTCAATAAGCATTCCCAAAATTCATTTCACGATAGAACTACCCTGTCACTTTTATTGTCAACCACTAAGTACGAAAATGTCTTGATCTGCGGAATTTCTTCGTGAAGTCGATCACGGAAGTAACGTACAAGTTCTGAACAGGCCTTTCAGAACGATTTGAAGTATGCACATAGAAGTATGCACTTTTCTACACCACAGACATCCATAGGTACTGGTTCTGTTGCCTAAAATTGAAAAATTATCGAGTTAATATACTCTAGTATAGTACAAGCACGTACCTACAAACGAGATTGATAATGCAATTATACATAATTATTTAAAGGTTACCAATGTGTCTGTATCTGGTAAATATAACGTCGGTAAAGCATCTGGTTTTAACTGTCTCCATTTTAAATTTTCGTTTGGTCCAAAAGAATCCGGCGTAAAGTGTTTCGAACAAATATGACTGCTTTTTTAATAAGCCGTTCACTTTTTAATTCTTCCCTTTTTGGAAATCTGTAACAAAAAAATATAGCAATATTTATTCGGCATTATTTTTCTTTTAACTCGCGCTGCAATTAATCTGCGGTATTATCCTTTATGCACGGCTGCCGCGGGAACCAATGTTCGATAGTTTGCCACACTGACTTTAGTACATCACTATGCAAAAAAACATAACCTCTAATAGTCGGCAGAAAATCCATATTAAATAGGCAAATATCGATGTAGAATTGAACACGAGTATGATTTACAAGATCTACCATTATTGTTACTGAGTTTTAGGTATGATCCTGCAACTTATTAACATAAAAACTATCAGAACTCACCGATGAAATGATATTGCTTCATTGTTGTTTTCTTTTCTTCCTGTATGCGATTTACAGCCTTCAATCGCACAAGACATTTTATTACAATGTTAAAAAAACAATCAACACAAACAATAATAAATCACACTTTTACGAATTTTGAGAGGAAGAGCATCAAAATATTTAATTTCTCTCGGTGAAGCTGTAAACTTTCGCAAAATGCATTAGACATTTCGATGCCACCAAATTAAAATGTGATGCACGAAACGAACGATATTACAACACAACGATACAATGATGAGACATATTTAATTTGATGGTATTATAATTTTTAAAATACATCCAAATTTCATCCGTCTGACATTTGTTTGGTTCAATCTAGTGACACACCAGGAAAAAATATAAAGTACGTGCGGTCCGTCGTTTCATTCACTCGTACACAGGAGTAATTTACGTTAGATGAGTACAATGGCTAATGCCCAGTTCTTATTTTAGCCAGGTTTCTATTTGTATTCCTTATTATGAGCTCTATTCAGCCTCCATCGATATTTCCGAGGCCAGCAGCAAGAAGGTCTAATATGCCATTACAAAATAGGTTTCATTACAATATTATATGTATGTATATTTTTATATTTATATGATGTATATGTAGATAATTATTATATGTTATATTAATATGCAGACATAATTAAAAGTTAATATTTATAAATTCATTAATTAATTAACTTATTTGGCACTACCCTTGTAATCTCTACATCACCAAAGGTTAACTGGTAGATAATGCTAATTAGCATTAAGTTCGCCTTTGTGCATTGTATACTTATTTTGTGCAATAAAGAATTTACATACATACATACATACATACAATCCTCTGCTAATGTCTCTTTGGCGGTCTTTGAGAACTGATTTAATCCCCTAGTAGTATGTTTGACAAGGCTGAAGGTCAAGCCGCGTCTCTGAACGACACTATTTAATCCCCTAGTAGTATGTTTGACAAGGCTGAAGGTCAAGCCGCGTCTCTGAACGACACTATTTAATCCCCTAGTAGTATGTTTGACAAGGCTGAAGGTCAAGCCGCGTCTCTGAACGACACTATTTCTTGCAGTGGCGTGCATAGAACTTTTTTCCGGAAAAGCAATCAGAAGGTCTAGTTTGACGATAAAAAAATATGAAAAAACTTAAATAACATTTTGAAAAAAAAAGCTTGTATGAAAATGTTCACTCTAGAGGGTAGGCAGTGCACTGTATGGCGTCATACAAACTTTCTTTTTTCAAAGTGTTATTTAAATTGTTTCATTTTTTTTTATTCTCAAACTTGACCTGATTACTTTTCCGGAAAAAAGTTCTAAGCACGCCACTGATTTTTTGTTCCCATGGGACCTGACTTATGGGATAAAAGGAAGCTTATGTCCTATTCCAGGTCTAGAACTACATTTGTGCATAGTTTCAGGCTAATCGGTTCAGTGGCTTCGGCGTGAAGGAGTAACAAACATACATCCATCCATCCATCCAAACTTTCGCATTTATAATATTAATGGTATATTATTATAAACATAATAAATTCATTTCAGTATAAAATATTTTTATAATATACCGTTTAAGGGCTTTTTTATTTTTTGTATTTTTTATTTTAGATAAATAAAAATACTTGTTTAAATAGTTTTAGGCGCTATATTTCGACCCCTCAGTGGGGCCGTCATCAGGCGAATAGATAAATATATAATATTTATACTATTTTTAATTTAAATATGAAAAAACGCCAAATTCCGAACATAAAAGCATTAATGAAATGTACTAAGACACTAGCAACTGGAATTTACAACAAAACAGTCAGTTGAACAAATAGCTAAACATAACGCCCTCGTGTGCGTTCTGTATGTGCAGTACAAGCTAGTATATCAAGCAGATGCAAAAATAACAGTGGACAAGTATGGTGGAAGAATTCGCCGGTCTAGGTAGGAACCTCGGTGGCGCAATTGGTAGCGCGCTTGTCTTGATAACAAGAGGTCGCAGGTTCGAATCCTGGCCCGGGGAATTTTACAAATTCTTGTCTTTGGATTTGTTTCTGGATTGATATTTTCTAGTTTGTAATGCACTCTAATAATATTTAGAGTATTCATAGCGATGGATTTCTCAAAAATAAACATAATCTTAGCTAAAGAATCCGACCATTTCTCAATGTTAAGGTGGGCCATCTCGTTCAGCTGCCATATAAATGCTTTAGGTGTTTGTGACGTCCTAATAGCTTTGATTTTAATGAAACTTTACACACATCTTTATATATCTTTCCCTCTCCCCCTCCCCGCACCATATCTCATCAAGAGATGCAAAATGGCGATATATTCAAAAAGCACCGAATTTGTGGAATGGTTTCAGGTAAGAACTGGTTTCCATGAAACGGTAACTGTTTATTTACAAAAAAGTGTATAAAGTTAGTCTTCTTTACAGTATGAAAGATGTCTGTTTTTTTTTTTTATTATTTCCAGTATAGATAAAAATGATGCAACTTGCTAAACTTTGCGTAAAAACGCGGCAATATTTACGATATCCTAACAGCTATTATTATGATGGTTTTTCAAAAAATTTTAGTTTTTGGGCCGTATAGAGACGTAGTTAGATGTCGCTAGAAAATACTTACGAAAAAAAAAGATGAAGAAAATAAGCTGTTGTCTTCACATTCAGTTTTTACCTTTTGTATGAATCTTAAGAATGCAGGCGTAAAGGGGCCTCTTAATAAGAAAACATAAATAAGAAAACATCCATCAATGTTTCGTTTAGGCCACATTCCTAAGATTCTAAACAACAACAAACTGAGAATGGTGCATCACAGTGTAAACCGATCCATCGTGAGTCCGAGTTCACCGATCAAATAAACAGACAAACAAAAAAAATACTATGTAGCTTAAAAAGATAAAAAAAAAATCAAGTACAAATGTTATTCATTGCCATAATAAATTTAAATTAAAACTTATATATTAGTACAAAACAGTAATATAAATAAATTGGTGAAAATGATTTTTGAAGTTCTCGTTGTGCTACTATCTCAAGGTATGTATTTAGAGCCCGCGGACCTAAAATTAGGCACGTAATTTTTCTTTAAGGCAATATACGAAAAAAATACGGGTACGTTATAAAATACGTTAAGGTGATATACCGTGCTAGCAAAGGTCCCCGTTACTCCAGGCAGAAAGACCCGCAGTGCGAAAGGGACGGAATCGGGGAAAATTGTCAAAAAGTCGGTTTTAAATTAATGCAAAATTAACCAAAATAGCTACAAAAAATTCCATAACCAGTAATTTAGGTGTAGTTAAAACCCATCTAAATAAATGTTTTTCAAGCCTGTATGGTATCCTAAATTGTCAGAATATCAAAAAAAGTGTAAATTTAGACCTGATTTCAATGATTATTTCTATCCAATGAAATTCCTCCTATCGCGTTTCTGATAGACCAAAATCTAGTAAAAGGTCCCAAAATTGTTATACTAATTTATTTTACTTGGAACTTCATTAAAAGAGCAGATAAATAATTTCAAAAAGTGACAATTTTCACGGTATAGCCCCTTAAGTGTGACCAGGCAATTTTTCCGTAACTATAACAGATATCAAAAAAAAATAAACTGACATCGAAAGTACGTTACCTAATCAGTAAAATAACATCAATAACTTTTTGAAAATCAAACGAGGAGTATCCTAAATGTTGACATTAAACATTCCCATACATTTAGTATGAGATTAATAGAAAGTTTTTAGTTTCCTTATTTTAAAAGGTTATTTTAGCTTAGTACTGATATTAAAGGAAACTGTTTATTAACCTAACAAAGTAATAAAGCTATCTTTTAATTGAATAATTTTTATTTCTTGGTAAATTCAAAATTTTGTATTCAAAGCAGATATTCGAAGTGACGTCCTTATTATGCGATACAATGTATGGGAATGTTTAAATTTTGGATACTTCTCGTTTGATTTCCAAAAAGTTATTGATGTCATTTTACTGATTAGATAACGTACTTTCGGTATCAGTTTAAATTTTTTTGATATCTGTAATAGTTACGGAATAATCGCCTGGTCACACTTAACGATTACACCCTGTATAATTTATTAGTATTTGATATTTTCTTGTATTCATGTCATTTTATGTTTGCTATATGAGCCACTGTAGCCCGAAATAAACACATTTTATTTTATTTTATATAAGAAAGTGGCCTCCCTGATGCGGCGCGTGAGAGATAGTTCCACCCAGCAGCCTTCTCAACACCATACTGGATCGGATGGATTGTCCGGTTGTGCGGCACTGGAACTTCTTACATATGGGGTCCAGAGGGCCTATTATGTATCTTTAGTTGCCATCTGGACTTGGTGTCTATCATCAAAAACATAGATATACTATCGAATTCCGAAGATTGAGAGGATTTCTTTTTTGAGTATTAAAAAAAAAACATAGTTTCCAAGAACTCTGTAGATGGCGTTGAACTGACTATGTTACTAGGTGCCAAAGCCAAAACGATTGGAAAAAAAAACATTGCGTCACGTGACGTCACGTACGCTCATTGGTTGACTGACATGTATGCTGAGCATATGTGCGAATGCTTTGTTATGGTCCATCTAGGTTTAAAATGTACGATGGCTTGTACTTATTGCGCTTTACGACTTTCATCTTTAGGAAAAAGATGTATGCCTTCATTTTTACACAAATCCACAAGGCACAGACTTCTCTTCTTTTGCTCTGGGGACATTTTCTTTCTGGCGTGGAAAACTCATAAAAAGACTGCTAAATATTTTTTTCTTTTTCCTTGTTGTTATTATTTATTTATTTTCAAAATGTCATTGTGATGTGATGTGACAATGACATTAATAACTTTTTATGTATGTTTCGTTTTACGATCTCAAAATTACATCCAATTAGTAAAATAATCAAAAAATTATGTAACGTTCCGTTCCTTGTAGTAACTTACCAAGTTCAGCGCCATCTATCCAGCGACTAGGGAAGAGTAAAAACAAAAAGAATTAGAAAATCCCTCATCTCTTGCCCTTTATGAACGGTGGACGTATACTGCAGTAATTCGCTTCAATTAGACGCATGTTTGTTCCAGAGTCCCTGACGGCCGCCATTCGACAGAACCTGCTGACGTGTGGCATCGACCACGAGCCGGAAGTCACCACCGGGCTCGTCCCACTCGACAAGTACCCGTGGCTCGGGGTCCTGTACTACACTTACTGTGAGAGCCTTCCGCTGACTTCAGTAGAAAAACGGTGTTTTACTTTAGACAGTGTTTAAATTTGTTGCTTTCACTCTTTAGCAATATGAAAGAAAGGGTGACAACGACAGATTTAAACATTGTCTAAAGTTAAACAGCGTTTTGTAGTAACACCGAGTTTCAGCAGGACGTCAGATTAAGCACATCTGCGACACTCCGTACATTCGCGTCAATTTAAGGCGCTACGGAAAAAAATCTTGTCATTTCTACTTCAGTAAAGAATATAATTATTTATCACTAGGGACCCGCCCTGGCTTGGCACGTGCATGTATTATACATATAAACCTTCCTCTTGAATCACTCTATCTATTAAAAAAACCAGCCAAGTGCGTGTCGGGCCACGCGCAGTGTAGGGTTCCGTAGTTGCCCTACACAATATGCGGACTTCTTCTTCATCAAGTATATTTTATAAATTTGTCAACTGTACAGAACGCGCCAAACTTCTAGTCCACTCGGAAGTTGCTCTTCCGAAGAACGGCCCATACATTTTGTTCCTTCCGATGCGAATCGCCCCGTATTTAGAGGGGACTAAAAGTTTGGCGCAATCTGTACTCGTTAACTTGTAAAGCCTGCTTAGTAGTGATAGCTTTCCTTTTAATTTCGTTATGTATACTACTGCCGTGATTTTTTTCACGTCTCCAAATACAACTGTTTCGCCGGCAGGGGGGGGGGGGGGGACAGTTGACTCTAACAAAAATGAACACTTTTATGTTTAATATTTCGCAAACAGAACCTTGGATCAAAAAATGGTCTTGTTACACCCCCAATATTTTTAAATTACCTATCCAACGACACTCCACACTAGGGGATAAACGAGACAAAAAAGTTATCCCCACTTTACTTGTAGGTATTTTTCAAAATTTTACTGTACCACTTTATTGGCGTGATAAATATGTATATCCATGCCAAATTACAGCTTTCTAGTACTAATAGTCTCTAAGCTAAGCCGCGGACAGACAGACAGGTGGACATGACGAAACTATAAGGGTTCCTTGTTCTTGACTACGGAACCCTAAAAACCGCATCAAAATCCGTTGCGTAGTTTTAAAGATCTAAGCATAGGGACAGACAGACATCGGGAAGCGACTTTGTTTTATACTATGTAGTGATAGTGATATATTCATTATTTATGAATAAAATATATATTCATTATTATGAATATTATGAATATATATATCATTATTTTGATAAAAATAGTATATAATTTTTGGAATATTTTTCTAGAGATCTGTTAAACAGAAACGCGATTGGAGAAATTCGGCTCGACAAAAATATGTTTTGAAATGTGATCGTTTTCGACACCATTTCTCTTGGTTTAACAATTTTGAATGATATATGGATGGCAATTATATTTTATTATATGGATTTTAATAGTATTTTGATAGCAACTTGATTACATTTTATATTAATAAAAAACCGACTTTTTGCTACTTTTCCTCTAATCCATCCCTCTCTGAAGGTTTTTTCGCATATGGTGTAACCGGGACACTAAAACATTTACATATCGCCTTAAATCGCTTCGTTTAAATTATGTTAAGAAGCCTGCGGAGTAATCCTAGTTCATACAATCGAAATACCAACACTTTTTGTAAATCATAGATATTCTTAAGGTAGTGTGTATTTATTCCGATTGAATTACAGAATATCTAGGTTCCCAAATATATATTAAATAAGAACACTGATTTAAACATGAAATATGAGAAAAATTTGCTTTCTATGGAAATTTTAAATTGCTTGTAATATAGTCTTTAAATCAGTTTCCTTCCAAACTATACGAGGTGAATTTTTGACCATCGCCCAAATTCATGCTGGCGGCTTGATAAGTGATCAGTATCATGGATCAATAACAATTTTTGTGAAATTCGTAAATTGAAATTTCGACTCCCCATAGTAATTCATTCGGGACTGGAAGATAATTACTATATGAATTCGAAATTTCATTTTACGAATTTCACAAAAATTGTTCTTGATCCAAGATACTAATCACTTATCAAGCCTCCAGTATGAATTTGGACGATGATCAAAAAGTCACCTTGTATATTTGGTAACCTAGATATTCTGTAATCCTATCGAAATAAACACACACTATCCTAAAAGTATCTATAACTTACAAATGGTTTTGGTATTTCGTTTGTATGATCTATTAACCATTTCTAGATGTTTTTTTTTTTATTTTGGTTTAATAAGCCGTATTTTAGAACTTGTGGTTTAAAAAACCTCATGATAATGAATATTATAACGAAACAGCTGCAACTTCCATTTGCCTTCGTGTGACGTCACTTGAGAAAAGGCTGTTTAAAAATGTGTCCTTTGCTATCAAGATAAATTTTTAATAATTTGCTTCCGACTGATTTGACAGCCATCTGTCAGATGAGAGATGAGAAAACAAATCTGGACAGAGCCAGACCACTTTTTTAGGGTTCCGTAGTACCTAAAAGGTACAAAGGAACCTAACTTTAGCACCATTAAAGATAAAGACATGAAATTTGGCACAAAAATAGCATTAATTTGCCCACATTAGAGTGTGGTAAAAATATGAAAAATTTGAAATTGTTTAAAATATTCCCAAAACAAAAGTGTGAAAAATTAAAAATATTTTCACTTTTGTTTTGGAAGTAGGTATTCTGAAGAATTTACAGTGGTAAATTTATGAGTTTATGACGGACAGACGGACAACGGACGGAGTCTCACCATAACCTAAAGGTTTCCTTTAGTACCTCATAGATTGATTATTACCGACTCTGAATTCTCAGGATCCTCTTAAAGGAGAAGTCCATCCAAAAATACCTTATTATTGTGATTCCTGGTATTGTACTACATATATGTAATTATATGTATTTTGAAGAATATCAAATGATATCGCGATGTAATATACAAGTAGCGCCATCTAGTTTTTTTAGTAGCAAACGAACGACTACGGTCTATTAGGTACATTGTCAAAAGTATTTTATGGTTCCGTACCCGAAGAATGACAAACGGGAGTATAGTACTTTTAGCCTACTGCTTGCTTGTATAGGACCCCTTGCGACTTTGTGTAAGAAGACGCCGCTTGGCACAGTTGATCCTTGGGTTGTTCTGAGCTGATCTAGCCCGATTGACATGAGGTGACTGTAACCGCGGGGTTACAGAAATGCAGAGCTGATGGGATCTGAGGATTGATTGGAGAATTGTGGGTAAACTGACTGACCTTTGATGATGATTGTTGTGGGCGAGCAGACTAATGCGCTGACGGGCTGAGCCTTCTTGTTGGGCTGATGGAGCCGGCGCCTTGGTCAGGAATGTGCAGAATGTCTTGGTGTAACGCGAAGTAATACACAGCACTGTTATGAACTGTGAACACAACACTGGGACGTATGCGATATTGTTTGTGGCGGCGCGAATGTGTACACGCGTGTCGTTCTCTAGACGATTCGAGCGGAACAGTCGGCTGCGCGAGCGCGCAGACGTGCGCCTCGGTAGGCGTCTCGAGCCGAACAGAGTGAGTGAACCGCGGGTTGGCGCCAGCGCGCGAGTCCATTGTGTCGCCAGGTGGCGCCAGCGCTGCGCCGCGAAAATTAGTCATGCACATGCGCGAACGTCACGCTGGTAGCGTGAACATCCTGGGGGGGCCGGGGCTGCGGCTCCTCTTGAGCTGAATCCAACGGCAGCCTGGCTATCTTGAACACAGGTCGTCGCAGATTTCCATGAGCTGTGTCCAGATCCACAACTCGGATCACTCCATCCTTGCCAGGTATCGTGCGGAGAATTCTCCCCAACTTCCATTGGAGCGGAGGCAGGTCATCCTCTTTGATGAGGACCAGTTCACCCACTTGAGGAGGGGAAGAAGGGGAGAGCTATTTGGAGCGGGTTTGCAGGGTATGGAGGTAGGATCTGGACCAGAGAGTCCAAAAGCGCTGAGAGAGCGCTTGAATGAGCTGAAAGCGTTTAAGAGCAGATATGGGTCTGTCGTCAAAAGACTGCTCAGGTAGAGCAGTGAGCGGACGACCAATAATGAAATGTCCGGCCGTGAGAGGTTCAAAGTCCGTAGGGTCGGATGAAATTGGGCAGAGAATTCCTCAAAAGTGAGGTGCTGTTCACCTATCACGCGATAAAGTAGTTGCTTGGTGGATTTTACGTTTATTTCGTGCAGAGCGCCGAACCAATGCCCTTTAGGCGGGTTCAGTAACCAAGTTATGTGCTGATTCGCGAGCTTGTGAGTGATTGCATCATTGTTTGACCTGAGGAAGTTCTGAACTTCAATTGACCATGTACGTCTGCTATTTTAAGTGAGACGGTTGGCAACAAAATTGGTGTTTTAGTGACGTTCACTACACGTTGTGCGGAGTTACAAGAATTCTCTGTTGGAGTTGAAGTCATTGAGTGAAAATGAGCTGAGTGTGTATGTGATGAGTGAATGTGTGATGAGTGTGCTGAGTGTGCTGAGTGTGCTGAGTGTGCTGAGTCATTGAGTGAAAATGAGCTGAGTGTGTATGTGATTCTATTGTGAGCAGATGAGTATGTGCACAGGTGCACTATTGTGAGCAGATGAGTATGTGCACAGGTGCACTATTGTGAGCAGATGAGTATGTGTGTGATGAGTGTGTGTGTGATGAGTGTGTATATGTGCTGATGTGACTATATGTGAAAATGAGTTATTAAAACCTGAGCGCTACCAACTCCAACGTGCGGATAGCTTGTAACTTGCGCGGGCCGAAGTAACAAAGGCTATGTTCAAACGGAACACGGAAATAAACACGACAGAGAGAAAAAAAAAACTTTTTTTTTTAAACAACCTGTATATGAGCTGATACACCAACGTGGAACACCCTATATGTGTACCATAAACATTAAGAGCAGAGACGAGAAGAAAAAAAAAAATTTTTACTATATTTCTGCTATATGCACCCGGTTAAAAAGCAGACAATAACACGATCAAACTGTCCGGAATACTATTACTGCGACGTGAGATTACCGCAACACAAAAATATCGAAAAGGGCTGATGAACCTGTTCACTTTTATGTTATTTGCCTTGAAATCATGTGCCGACAATACACGCTAGTTCTTGTTTGCACGAAAGTACCTTTACAACAACAACATCAGTCGTCGAAAATTCTATTTATAGAATAAAATACCTACCTACTTCTCTGAGTAAACAAACAAAGAATGTATTTACCTAGCCGAAATCGGATCTAAATGAGCGGACAATCCAATGATGCAAATCAAGCTTTGTTAATACGTAATACGTATGTACTCAAAATAAAACGAAATAAAACGAATTTATACTCGCACCAAAAAAAAATATCTCGCAAGATACCTACGAAAACTATCTTTGACAGTGGGGGTTTAATAAAGATATATAGTGGACTGTAACAAACAATTGGGCTGAATGGATATAATTATATTATCTGAGCTGAATAATAATAACAAACGGGATGAAAATGAGTTTATTCTGTGCCGGGGGCGGGGGGGGCCGGTTCTATACCGATAAATGGAATGTTCTAGGCGGCGGCGGTTCTAATTACCTACCCGCAATAGGTATTCGAGACCATAAAATATTTTTTTGCCGGGAAAGGGGGCAAAATATGTAACCGGGTGAAAATGGACTGTAATAAATCGACGGGGGCTGGTTCAAACAAAGTTACGGGCCGGCGGGGGGGAGGCGGGGGGTGATATAAACCAAAAATTTTCCGCTCGACGGACCAACATTTTTCTTGGATTGAAAATGGACTGTAGTAAATAGAGGGGGGCTGGTTCTAACGGTTCGAAGGGCCAAAATGTTTCGTAAACGGTCTCGAAGGATTAAAATTTTTCTTGGATGGATAAAAATGTTTTACTACCGGCTCGAAGTGACCAAAATTCGATCCGGCCGAAGGACCAAAATGTAACCGCGGGGTTACAGAAATGCAGAGCTGATGGGATCTGAGGATTGATTGGAGAATTGTGGGTAAACTGACTGACCTTTGATGATGATTGTTGTGGGCGAGCAGAATAATGCGCTGACGGGCTGAGCCTTCTTGTTGGGCTGATGGAGCCGGCGCCTTGGTCAGGAATGTGCAGAATGTCTTGGTGTAACGCGAAGTAATACACAGCACTGTTATGAACTGTGAACACAACACTGGGACGTATGCGATATTGTTTGTGGCGGCGCGAATGTGTACACGCGTGTCGTTCTCTAGACGATTCGAGCGGAACAGTCGGCTGCGCGAGCGCGCAGACGTGCGCCTCGGGAGGCGTCTCGAGCCGAACAGAGTGAGTGAACCGCGGGTTGGCGCCAGCGCGCGAGTCCATTGTGTCGCCAGGTGGCGCCAGCGCTGCGCCGCGAAAATTAGTCATGCACATGCGCGAACGTCACGCTGGTAGCGTGAACAGTGACCCCTCTGAGATAGGTGTTAGGGGGGAGGGTGAAAGTGCATCTCCCACGGAAAGAAGAGTGCCTTTGCATGATTTTGATTTTTGTAGTTCATAGAGGTTGTCGTAACAAGGAGCTTCTAAATCTAACAATCGACAATGATAAGACCCTCTCGAATGAAATCCTATAGCTAAATTTCTAAAAGATTTTTCTCGTTTATCTTTTATTTAGATAATATGCGCTATTTTTGGACATAATTTGCATTATTTTAGTATATAAATTAACTATTATTTTTTAATGTATTGTCCTGTATGACGTCACTTGAGAATTTTAGACATTAAACTGATTGAGAAGCGTGATTGATTTAAAAAAAGTTATCTGTCTCTGTCTAAAGAGAGTCCGAGTTTGAATGGGAAGGTTGATGTTCACGTCCTCCAACGTATGAAAATGAAAATGAAAATGGTTTATTGGTTGTATAAGCTCTTAAAAAATTAGAAAGGTGGTGACCGTAGTCTTCTTTTACGCTGAGAGCAGCCTGTACCAGAAGACCCCAGTCTTCCACGTATATACAGGGTGGATAAAATGTAAGGGCCCTGGAGGGGAACTACCTTAAATCCTTTAGTTAGCTCATTTTACTGAAAGAAAACATTCCTTTATTTTTTAAAAGAAACAAAACTGCATTCAAAGATATTCTGAAATTCGCTTGTCTCACCCGGGCATCGAACCACCTAAAAATTAAAAAAATAAACCCTCGTTATTTTATTATACGAATCGGCAGGATTATTGTTCAGAATAAAATTTGTCTAATAAACATTTGGTCTAACACTCATCTGTTGTACTAGATACTCATGAAATTAAATATTTATTACAAGTTCTTTGTTAACAATACCTAGTATAGTACATTTCAAATACCATGGCCCGATTCCACTTAAGACGGTCATTAGGTGTTAACAATAGGATTAGTGATAACAAAAGACCCTTTTGCGGTGTGGTATTTTACACGCAACCTAATGATCTTGATCGTTTAACAGTGGGTGATACCGTAATTCAAAATTTAAGAACTGTGGTAGACAATACGAACCCCACGCTTTGGAAAAATGCTTGTGAGCATGTCATCAAAGTGGAGAACGACTTTTTAACCCACCCTGTGTATCCATTCATCATAAACACCTGCGAAACCTCAAGTTCGGAAGAAAATATGTCAGAAAGCGAATGAATCTTATATTTTTTATAATTAATGTACCTATATGTTAAACGTAAATCAATTAAGCTAGTCGTAACTTAAGTTATCTGAATGTCTGTACTTGTTAATTATTAGACGTTACATGTAATAAAATCAAGAAAACAAAACAAAATACGCGCGCAGCGAACGAGTGCTACTCGAGCTCTGGCTGCCTCCAGATTTCCACTAACTTGCGGGGGACCGCAGGGGACGTTAAATTCGCGCGGGGAGGTGAGTGTTGCTCCTTTACGTAGTGATACTTCATATTCTCTGCTTAAAGACAACAGCGGTGTCTTCTGCATATGAAATGACTTTGGCGTTTGGAATTTGCATATCACAGAGATCATTGATATATATAAGAAAAAGCGTAGGGCCAAGAACACTTCCCTGAGGTACGCCGTAAGTTACTTCCGTTGGTTCGCTAGAGTGAATATCTAATTTGACTCTCTGCTCTCTTTGAGACAAATAGTCTTTGAACAAATTGAGTGGATAGAGACAGTATCGAAGGCCTTCTTTAGATCTAAGAATACTGAGATACTTTTGTTTCAATTATCAAGCTGCTCTGCCACCAAAGAAGTCAAGGTTTCTATTGCATCTTCTGTCGATTTTCCTTGTCTAAATCCATATTGAGAAGGGGATAAGATATGAAATTTTTCGAGGAAGTTGAGCAGTCTAATTTTTACAAGTTTTTCCAATATCTTAGAAATTGCAGGCAAAACCGATATAGGCCTGTAGTTAGATACGTCATCTCTATCCCCACCCTTGTACACTGGTGTGATAACAGATTGTTTTAGTTTACTAGGAAAAATTCCACCTTCAAAACAAAGGTTGGCTAAATGTGTTATGATCGGAATAATTTCATTTTTAGCAATTTTTAAAAATACGACAGGGATGTTATCCCCTCCAGGGGCACTACTAGATTTTAGGTTTGGTAGAATTTTGTTAACTTCTTCATTGTTTGTCGGTAATAATAGAAAAGAGTTTGATTGAGTAGGAAGACTAGCCAGGTAAGTTTCCTGTGCATTTGACGAAATGGGTTTTATTAGTTGAGCAAGGTCCTTACCAATATTTGTAAAGTAGTTGTTAATAAAATCCGCCGATTCATTACGAGTTTGTTGAATAGTTAGAAGTTCATTATTTATGTTATTTCTTTTATTGGTATATGTAATATTTTTGATATTTTTCCAAAGTAGTTTATTGTTGTTTACGGTTTTATTAGCTAATAATTCTCTCATAATTTCTTTTTAGTTTTTTAATAAGTTTATTACAATAATTTCTATATCTGATGTAAGTTATTTTTATTACTTTATTATATGGTTCTTCCCGAGCTTTTTTATGTAATTTATTACGGTTTTTTATGCAGCGTAAAATGCCTGTTGAAATCCATGGTTTCATAATGCGTTCTTTTTTAGGTACAGTACATTCTACTTTATTTTCCTGTAAAGACTCTGTTAACTTCTGAGTTAAAGTATTAATTAGCTCGGTGGGGTTTTCACAGAGGAGTAATTCAGAAAGGTTTTTATTAATTAAACTTACTAAGGCTTTTTCGTAATTGATACTAATACTTTTTTTATTTACAATGTATTTCTCATCTAATTTTGACAAAGAGAGTAAAGTGGTGAAATTGTCTGTGACAGAAGTATGTAGAATCACTATCCTAGCCGAGGATTTTAATTTATTTATTCTAAGCAAAAAATGGTCCAAGCAATTCATGCCTCGAGTGGGTAGAGTATGGCCGGCCAATATTCCGTATTC
Source organism: Ypsolopha sequella (assembly GCA_934047225.1). Lineage (NCBI taxonomy): Eukaryota > Metazoa > Arthropoda > Insecta > Lepidoptera > Ypsolophidae > Ypsolopha > Ypsolopha sequella. The sequence goes on along the minus strand of OW204012.1, from coordinate 2,324,421 downwards.
TGCCAAGGTATTCAGATAGTTATGTTATTTCTTTATTGGTATATGTAATATTTTTGATATTTTTCCAAAGTAGTTTATTGTTGTTTACGGTTTTATTAGCTAATAATTCTCTCATAATTTCTTTTTAGTTTTTTAATAAGTTTATTACAATAATTTCTATATCTGATGTAAGTTATTTTTATTACTTTATTATATGGTTCTTCCCGAGCTTTTTTATGTAATTTATTACGGTTTTTTATGCAGCGTAAAATGCCTGTTGAAATCCATGGTTTCATAATGCGTTCTTTTTTAGGTACAGTACATTCTACTTTATTTTCCTGTAAAGACTCTGTTAACTTCTGAGTTAAAGTATTAATTAGCTCGGTGGGGTTTTCACAGAGGAGTAATTCAGAAAGGTTTTTATTAATTAAACTTACTAAGGCTTTTTCGTAATTGATACTAATACTTTTTTTATTTACAATGTATTTCTCATCTAATTTTGACAAAGAGAGTAAAGTGGTGAAATGGTCTGTGACAGAAGTATGTAGAATCACTATCCTAGCCGAGGATTTTAATTTATTTATTCTAAGCAAAAAATGGTCCAAGCAATTCATGCCTCGAGTGGGTAGAGTATGGCCGGCCAATATTCCGTATTCTGCCAAGGTATTCAGATAGAGAGTTCTATTATTCATTTCGTAATGCGGCTCAGACTCTTTAATTTTGATGTTTATATTAATATCACCCGTAATTATAATGTTTTTAGACGAACGCAGAGTATTCAAATTTGAACTTAGTGAAGCAATGAAGTTTTCTGCATTTGTATTTGAAGGCGACCAATAAATACACAAGATAGTGTTATTTAGTAAATCCATCTGAAGGCACGATGCATGAGTTAGCTTTATTTTTTTAATTTCATGTTTTATATTGGATTTTACATAGGCAACTACTCCATCGTTTTGATTTAATTGATGTGTGGTAGAGTACGAACAGTAATTAGGAAGTTGTGGTATGTCTTTATTTGAGTCTAATCTGCATTCTGTTAATATTAATAAATCCGCGGTGAAATTCAAGTTAGAGATATTGAGAATGAAATCATCGAATTTGCAGTAAATACTCCTTATATTTTGGGAGATAACAGTGAAATCATTATTTTTAACATGCAGGAGTTTAACAAGATCCAAAGTATCACATTCGAATGACTGTGCAATTTCGAGACCATCTATCTCGTTCAAAGTTTGTATTGTATCACTCATGTATAAAGAAGAGTTGTACACAAGTTTTATCTAGAAAGTCGTTGAGTTTTGGTTTTAATTTTTGTTGGCCGTTATTGCAAATTTCTGGGGAATAAATTAACTGGGGAAGTGTCACAAAAGGTAGTTTAAAAAGAGAGATTAATTTGTGTATTTTTAGTAGTTGTAAACGTATATAATAAGAGTATAGATGTGTGGGATTTATATATAGCATGATATGTTTTGATTGCTGAGTACTATATAGATGCAGATATTTATTATGAATGTGCGGAGTAAAATATGGATTTGTGTTTGAATTTATATCCATTTTCTTGAAAATTTGTATGTGTGAGTGTAAGGTTGTCGAGTGTGTGATAGTATTGTACAGTAAAATATGTAGTTTTATGCAGCAGTAAAAGGATAAGAGCACATTTATGTAATGGTTATTTAACAGTATAGGTAACAACATGATAGACAGTAATAATAATAATGTAAGAACAAAATGCAATCCTTCACCCAAAGAACATTTAGCCAGTTGATCTAGTCAGTCTTGCACAAGTAGGAGATGATGAACCTGTTCTTCACTCTTGATGAGGATCACTGGCGATTGTTCGGTCTTTCTTACGTATACTTTGCCGTAGGAAGTCCAGCAGAACTTGTATTGTTTCGATCTTTTAAGTTCCCGTGCCAGGTAATGTAAACGGGAGCCCTTAGCTGTCAGGTGTTCAGATAGGAAAATGGAAACATGTTCATTTGTACGAAAGCCGAGATGTTTAGCACATAATTTTTCTTTATTACTAGTACTGAAATCCTTAGCTCGTTTTAAGAAATAATTTTTTAGTAGAGCTGAATTTGTTTCGACTATTATTGGTGTGTTTTTTATATCTGTATTTTTGCTTCGCAATCTATAAATGTCCTTAATTTCAGACTTACTTATCTTGCAGTTTATAGTCTCGGAGAGTCGAATCGCCATATTTATCAGGTCTTGTTTTTCTTCTTTGCCCTCTCTAGGTACATTTTTTATTTCAAAATTAGTTTTACGACTTCCCGTTTCCATATCATTGAGTTTATCCTCTAGGTACATAATATACTGTCTGTCTTCCTTAGTCTGGGTCTAAAGAGACGATATTTGTTTTTTGAACTCTTCATTTTGCGTGGTTAAGAAGGATATCGCGCTTTCAATGTTGTAGTTGGTTTGCTGTATCTATCTAAGTATTAGTCACGTATTATCTAAGTATATCTCCCACGTATTATTTTAAATTTTGTGTCTAAAATTAAAGTTCAAGGGTGATTCATATGAACACCCTCGTAAAGCTAATAACCAGAGTCATCTGACAGTGTATGTGTACAGTGAAATTTTCGCGTAGTTCTAACAAATAGTTATGACATTAACGTTATAAATCTTTAAATTTAGTGCCTCATCTGTGTTGTGTGAACTTGTGTGCGACTCAACGAGCATTTTGTAGAACAAAGAAACTTATGTTATATCTAAAATAATCAACTCTGGAAAGTAGTTATCAAAATTTTTGCCATGTTACGTATCCAACTGTTAAGTGCGCGGTGTGTAGATCATTGCATTTTGGAACAACAGACTTATGACGCTCCGATGGTCCCGAGTTCAAATCCAATCCGAAACATAAATAATAAATAATATTTTTGTGTTTTAAGGGTTCCGTACTTAAAAGGTACAAAAGGAACCATTGGTAAGACTTCGTTGTCCATCCGTCCGTCCGTCCGTATGTCACAGCCTCATAACTTTAGGACAGATAAAGATACAGCATTAATTAGCCCACATTATATGGTGTAAAAAAATACGAAAAATTAGAATTTTTATTTATCAATAATGATCAAGGAGATGAGCAGGTCTCCATGATCACTCTCCGCACAAAGCTCCTCCATAGTGGTGACGTAAATCTGTCGGCTACAGTCTCCAGGATGGTGTTGGGACTGTCCCGCGTGCTGCGGATCAGGGATGTGGTCTTTTTGCGAATTATGGTCGCAGAGCCATCAGTTAGATACTCCGCAAATATCCCTGATGCACTACATAAGCGGTGCTATTATGCGGTGATATTATGCCGTTTCAATAAAATACCACTGTCCTTGTTGTTTTTCTGATGAAATGGCAGGAAAAGTCTGGATTCTGCAGAATAACGCCAGGAGTGCGAAATCTGGAGGCAGCTCTCCAGAGTCGTTGAGTCGGTAGCGCTAAGTCTTCTTCAGTAGGTAAGAGAGGAACCCCAATATCGGGGTAATATTCACACACAACACTTTTTAGATTACTTTAGTGTAAAAATATCCACGTATGAACTTTCAAATCAGAATTAATTAAATGTTAGAAAATAAGGCAGGCGTCGTAGTTGCACGCTCAAAAAACCGGCCAAGTGCGAGTCAGACTCGCGTACCTAGGGTTCCATATCGTGGATGATAAATTAAATTTTGACATTTTTACGTGAATTTCTCAACCTTTATATACTCTTCCTGTAATCTTTACGTAAACACATATTGCGATAATTTTTTTATATTTTTCGGTCCACCAGTTTTGGAGATAAAGTGGAGGGCACATGCACTTTTTGTGGTTTTTCATCGATTTCTCGAATTAGATGCAAATAAATGTATAGCTAAAATATACAACGTGTAACAGAAAGGTGTAAACATATTTGAAGAGCTTATTCAGTCAATGGTATAGAACAACTTTTACTATGGAACAAGACCTGTATCTCGAAAAATAAAAATTTAACTGTCTCATAGAAAAATGCAACGCCGCTCGGCCGAAATGTATCGAAGGGAAGATTTTTTGAGATTTCATGTTTGGCTCCATAGTAAAAGTTGTTCTAGACTATACCATTGACTGAATAAGCTCTTCAAATATGGTTACACCTTTTTGTTACACGTTGTATATTTATACAATTAGCTCTTTAATACCTACAATTTGATACCCATATTTTATTTTCATATAATATTTTTTTATTTATTTTACTTTTTTTTAGGGTTCCTTACCCAAAGGGTAACTAACGGGACCCTATTACTAAGACTCCGCTGTCCGTCTATCTGTCCGTCTTTCTGTCCGTCTGTCTGTCCGACTGTCTGTCCGTCTGTCACCAGGCTGTATCTCATGATCCGTGATAGTCAGATAGTTGAAATTTTCACAGCTTATGTATTTTTGTTGCCGCTATAACAACAAATACTAAAAAACAGAATAAAATAAATATTTAAGGGGGCTACAATTTAACATATGTATAGGTAATGTTCACGCTACACTACGTTACCAGCATGACGTTAGAACATGACGTGTCATTCGCGTGCGCATGCGCGGATGACCACTCCCCCCCCCCCCCCCGCCGCGCGCGGATCGAGGCGCGCGCGGGCGCTGGACTCTCTCTCTTCCGCCCGAAACGTGTCGACAGACACACGTATGCATACTCGCGTCGCGACACAAACAATATCGCGTACCTAAAGTGTTGTGTTAGTACAAGTGCTGTGTACATCACTCCAACCAAGTGACTCCAAGACATCCCTGCACAGACGCCATCACAACTAGCCCAACAAGGAAGGCTCAGCCCGCTCAGCGCATCCACCATCGGCCCGTCCACAGACACTCAAACCAGGTCAGTTTACCCACAATCTTTTTCTTATCCTGTCTGCTCTCCCACTCAAATTTCATCAGCCCTGCATCCTGTAGCCAGCGGCTACATATTTGGTCACTTCGAGCCGTCAAACCCCGGCCCCGCAGCCCCCGTCGATTTATTACAGTCCATTTTCAATCCAAGAAAATTTTTGGTTTATATCACCCCCCGCCTATCCCCCGCCGGCCCGTAACTTTGTTTGAACCAGCCCCCGTCGATTTACTACAGTCCATTTTCACCCGGTTACATATTTTGCCCCCTTTCCCGGCAAAAAATATTTTGTGGTTTCGAATACCTATCGCGGGTAGATAATTAGAACCGCCGCCTGGAACATTCCATTTATCGGTTAGAACCGGCCCCCCCACGCCCCGTTACAGAATAAACTCAGTTTTGTTATTATTGTTCAGCTCAGATAATATAATTATATCCATTCAGCCCAATTGTTTACAGTCCACTATATATCTTTAGTAAATCTGCCCATTGTCAAAGATAGTTTCCGTATTTTGTGAGATAATTATATTTTTTTTTTTGTGAGAGTATAAATTCGCTTTATTTCGTGCACTTACATACGTTACATATATATATACGTATTACGTATATTACTAAAGCGTGATTTGCATTATTGGAGTGTCGTTTGGATCCGATTTCTGCGAGGTAAATACATTCTTTGTTTGTTTACACCCAACGAGGCAGTAGGTAGATATTTTGATCTAAAAATAGAATCGTCAACGACTGATGTTTTTTGTTGTAAGCAAGATCTAGCGTATTATTGTCTAACGCGTATTGTCGGCACGTGATTTCAAGGCAAATAACATAAAAGTGAACAGGTTCATCAGCCCTTTTCGATATTTTTGTGTTGCGGTAATCTCACGTCGCAGTAATATATTGCCGGACCGTTTATTTGTGTTATTGTCTGCTTTTTTACCCGGGTATATATATATAGCACAAATATAGTAAACAATTTGTTTTTTTTCTCTTCTCATCTCTGATCTTGTTGTTTGTGGTACACATATAGGGTGTTCCACGTTGGTTTATCAGCTCATATACAGGTTGTTTAAAATTTTTTTTTTTTTTCTCTTTCGTGTTTATTTAAGAGTTCCGTATTCCGTTTGAACATAGTCATTGTTACTTCATCCGCGCAAGTATCTCAGCTCTATTCATCGATCTCATCAATTGTTTTAGTTGTACGTCCGCTCTTACAGTTTAGCTCAAACTCGTTGAGTATTTTATCTTAGTAATCAACCACCTACTTTAACAAGATTAAAATGCCTTCGAAATCACAAGCCGCGATGTTTCGTGAGGCCGTAAAGGCGATAACTCTGTTAAAGGAGATCGGTGAGGCGGTAGAGGCAGGCGACAGAAAAACTTATTCTGTGGCGGACTTCACCGCTCGTTACGCAAACATACAAAGCGTTAAAACTAAGCTGGAAAACGTATATTATGAGATCCTTGACGATGAGGATTTGTCCGACGAAACTGAGGCAAACTACACAAAAAATTTTCAGTCGGCACTTAGCAATTATGATGCTATACTAGTAGCATTCGAAAATTTAAAAGTAAAATCAGCCCTTCCGGACAAGACGCAACCCCTCAGCTCAGGTACACCCGTTGGTGTTTTACCAAAAATACCCATACCGGAGTTTCATTCGAATGTTGAAGAATGGCCCTCATTTATTGCCGTTTTTAGGAGCCTCGTCAGTGAGATGGCTACAGTCTCGGATGCTGTCAAACTGCATTACTTGTTAGGCGCCCTAAAGGGTGAGGCACATGATATGGTGAAACACCTCTACCCTACCAACGAGAATTATCCCATAGCCATGGAAATTCTAACCAAGCGTTACGACAATCGTCGTGTACTCATTGACCGGTTTGTGGACATTATAATGAACCTTCCGCACATCCACATGCGCTCGGATATCCGCACATCATTCTTAATTCCGCTTATCTCAGCGCAAAGCGCTCTCCGCAATCTCGATCTGCCCATGAAAGATTCCGACTATGTTTTCGTGTCCATGGTGGTGCGAAAACTACAAGGCGAGCTCCGCACTCTTTTTGAGCGGAAGTACGGATCTCGTGCAACTCTGCCCACGCTCAAGAACCTCATTGAGTTTCTGGAAGAGCACGCACGCTGCAAGGAGAATGAGTCATCGTTCCTTGCGTCACAGGAGGCTCCTTCTTCATCACGGCTCGGCCCGTCAGAAAGGCTCGCTCAGCTCAATAAGCTGCTTCAACCCACTCGAGGTACTCCACGTCAGCCCTACCAGGCTCATCAAGAGTTCCGCCCCATAGCTCCTCGGCAGGACAATCGCTCCCCCCGTCCTATTCGTCAACCATTTATGGCATTTGAGACAGCGCCAGTTTACTCGGCCCGATCATCCCCATCACCCACTCGCCGACAGAATTATTCGGCTCAACCTTCTCCCCCTACTGGTGGTATGCCATGCCCATACTGCAGGAATAGGGGACACAAACTCATCGCCTGCCCAGAATTCAACAACCAGCCAGTTCAAGGTCGGTGGGACTTTGTGAACTCACGCAACCGGTGCCGACGCTGTTTGGGTCCTCATTATGAGAACGAGTGCAGGTCTACACGTGCATGCAAGGAGTGTGGGCGGTCTGACCACCATACTTCACTGCATCGCCATGGGGCCATGTCTCCGACACGCTCATCTGCTCATTTGCTGCCTCCGTCTCTACGTGAGCAGCCCAGACAGCGCTCAGCGCATGAGCCTCAGTACCGTTCGGCACATGCTTCACAGGCATATACGTCCCATCCAAACTCGCCCACTCAATCGCGATCGCCAAGTAGGTCTCGGGTAGGTAGTCAACAATGACTACCTACAATAACAGAGCACTATGAAGGCGAGGACGACCAGCACTCAGCACACTCAGCACACTCAGCACACTCAGCACACTCATCACACACTCAATCAGCACATACACACTCAGTTCATTTTCACTCAATGACTTCAACTCCAACAGAAGATTCCTGTAACTCCGCACAACGTGTAGTGAACGTCACTAACACACCAATTTTGTTGCCAACCGTCTCACTTAAAATAGCAGACGTACATGGTCAATTTCACTCAGCACGAGCACTGTTAGACTGTGGAAGTATGCTAACTCTTTGTTCTCAGCGCATGGCCACAATTTTAAATTTACCATCAAAACATACATCTCTAAAAATCGCAGGAGTTGGAAATCAGCACACACAAAACTCAAAGGCATCAATCACAATTGTATGCCGACCTACTCACCGTGACACACCTATGATCACGGCCACAGCCCATATATTGAAGAGCGTAACTGGGTACCTACCGTTGGAAAAGGTTCCAGATCTCGCTCAGTTAACAGGTCACCCACCGATTCCTCTTGCTGATCGAGAATATCACACACCAGCTCCGGTTGATCTAATACTAGGATCTGACGTTCTTGGTCAAGTGTTAGACGGAACCAAGGTTTCGCTCGGCCCTGGCAAGCCTATAGCCTTCGGCACGATATTTGATTTTACGTTGATTGGACCTTTCGAAAATTTACACACCTCACCCACGAATCAGGTCAATTCCGTTCACATTGTCGGCTCTCACACGGACTCAGAGCATTCCACTCATGACATTCACAAAAGTCTTGAGAGGTTTTGGGAATCTGAGGAACCCCAAACCTACAAGCATACCAGCCCATTAGAGGATCAGTGTGAGGACATTTTCCGCACCACAACTACTCGTGAACCATCAGGTCAATATGTGGTTACACTGCCCTTTCTACACAACGCGCCGACATTAGGTTCCACTCACGCTATTGCACTGCGCAGGTTTCTCAACTTAGAGAAGAAGTTGCAAGCGAACCCGCCCTTCCGCTCGAAATACGTAGAATTCATGTCAGATTACATAAAATTGGGCCATATGTCGCCGTGTCACCCCAATACCTTTGCTCATAAATCCCATTTCTATATCCCACATCATGGCATATTCAAGCCAGGATCAGAAAAGTTACGCTGTGTGTTTGACGGAAGTTGTAAGAGCTCAAACGGCGTCAATCTAAATGATTGTCTTCATACAGGTCCGGCTCTTCAGCAAGATATTGTTGACATTATCATGTCCTTCAGGATCCACTCACAAGTTTTCAGCACAGACATCCGAATGATGTTCCGAAATATACTCATTCACCCAGAGCAAAGACGTTTTCAACTCATTCTCTGGCGGTCTTCACCCGACCAGCCCCTGCTCACGTATGCCCTTAATACCGTCACATATGGATTAAGGTCCAGCCCATACCATGTCATCCGCACTTTACTCCAATTGGCTGATGACGAAGGTCATCGCTACCCCCACGCTGCTCAGGTCCTCCGCAAATCAATATTTGTGGACGACATTCTCTCAGGTGCAGATTCTGTAGAATCTGCTCAGTCGCTCCAAAGCGAACTGATCGAGTTACTCGCCCTAGGTGGCTTTCAGCTCAGTAAATGGACCTCCAACTCGCCTCAGCTCCTTGAACGGTTCCCAGATGACCAGTGCGACATGCCCAAGGACTTTGACTTCAGTCCCGACTCTAATTCCATTAAGGTTCTGGGAATACAGTGGATTCCTCAAACTGATGAGTTCACTTATCGCATTTCTCTGCCCACTCATGCTCAAGTCACAAAGCGCTCCATTCTCAGTACAGTAGCGTCTCTCTATGACCCCAATGGCTGGGTCACTCCAGTCATCTTCCGCGCAAAGATTCTTCTCCAGAAGCTTTGGCTTCTGAAAATAGGATGGGATGAGCCTATCTCTGAAGAAGTCCACACAGAGTGGCAACACATCTCAGAGGATCTTCCTCAGCTCTCAAACCTCCGTTTACCTCGGCACATTTGTAAGTACAAGCCCACGTCTACTTACTCACTTCACGGGTTCGCGGACGCATCAGAGGCTGGCTTTGGTGCCGCTATCTACCTTCATGAGCGCAATATCACTGGACATGTCAATGTACACCTAATCATTGGCAAGTCCAAGGTCGCACCCATAAAGACTCGTCTCTCAATCCCGAAATTGGAGTTGTCAGCCGCGACTCTTTTATCTCAGCTCATGACTCGAGTGTCAGCCCAACTGTCAGCTCATATAGCCATTCAAACACACACATGCTGGTCAGATAGCACAATAGTGTTGGCATGGCTCAACACCTCACCTCACCGATTACAGACTTTCGAGGCCAATCGAGTGGCTAAGATTACAGCTACTTCAACTAGCCATACGTGGAAGCATGTACCCACGAACCTCAACCCTGCTGACTGTGCAAGCAGAGGCATGTCTGCCCAGTCCCTCTCACTTCATGACCTTTGGTGGTCACCCAGTTGGCTCAAAGAACCTACCTGCACTTGGCCCAAGATGCCACCCGCTCTAGGCCATCACGCTCTCCCAGGCCTTAAGCCCAAAAAGGTACCAGCACACATAGCAGTCCCAGATATCGATCTGGACTTGCTCACTCGCTACAGCTCACTTGACAAGCTCGTCGGAGTGACGGCTTGTATTAAAAGGTTCATATTCAATTGTCGGCACAGCCCAGATGCACGGCGCTCTGGTCCGTTGACAGCTAGTGAACGCAGGGACGCTCTGTTGCACTGGGTCCGCTCTGTTCAGCACAATGAGTTTGCTGAAGACATTAATCGTATCCAGACTGATAAAGTTTGTCCCGTTCGGCTCCAGCGTCTCTCGCCCTTCATAAAGGACGGCCTCTTGAGAGTCGGTGGTCGTCTCTCTCACGCGTCAATTAGGTATGACGCTCAACACCCACTCATTCTACCCAGCTCAAGTCCGCTCGTAGATCTCATTATAGATCACTATCACACAATACACTGCCACCCTGGAGCTGACACATTACACGCCATATTACGCCAGCAGTACTGGATTCTGTCCGCTCGTCGTATTATTAGACACCGCGTGTTTAAATGTATTAGATGTTTCCGGTGCCGCGCTCAGCCTAAGGCTCCGCTCATGGCTGATCTCCCAGTAGACAGAGTTACTCCTCAGCCAGTTTTTAGTCACGTCACGACGGACTTTGCTGGCCACTTCTTCGTTAAATCCAGCACGTTGAGGAACGCGAAACTCATAAAAGCGTACTTTTGTATTTTCGTTTGCCTCGCAACAAAGGCGGTTCATTTGGAACCAGTCTCTGCACTCTCAACGGAAGCGTTCTTTGCGGCATTGCAACGTTTTATCTCACGTCGCGGTACTCCGGTTCTCATTCGTTCAGACTGCGGCACAAACTATGTAGGTGCTAGGAATCAACTCATTGAAGTTCAGAACTTCCTCAGGTCAAACAATGATGCAATCACTCACAAACTCGCGAATCAGCACATAACTTGGTTATTGAACCCGCCTAAAGGGCCTTGGTTCGGCGCACTGCACGAAATAAACGTAAAATCCACCAAGCAACTACTTTATCGCGTGATAGGTGAACAGCACCTCACTTTTGAGGAATTCTCTACTCTTTTGGCTCGAATTGAGGCTGTACTCAATTCAAGACCCCTCTGCCCAATTTCATCCGACCCTACGGACTTTGAACCTCTCACGGCCGGACATTTCATTATTGGTCGTCCGCTCACCGCTCTACCTGAGCAGTCTTTTGACGACAGACCCATATCTGCTCTTAAACGGTTTCAACTCATTCAAGCGCTCTCTCAGCGCTTTTGGACTCTCTGGTCCAGATCCTACCTCCATACCCTGCAAACCCCGCTCCAAATGGCTCTCCCCTTCTTCCCCTCCTCAAGTGGGTGAACTGGTCCTCATCAAAGAGGATGACCTGCCTCCGCTCCAATGGAAGTTGGGAAGAATTCTCCGCACGATACCTGGCAAGGATGGAGTGATACGAGTTGTGGATCTGGACACAGCTCATGGAAATCTGCGACGACCTGTGTTCAAGATAGCCAGGCTGCCGTTGGATTCAGCTCAAGAGGAGCCGCAGCCCCGGCCCCCCCCAGGATGTTCACGCTACACTACGTTACCAGCATGACGTTAGAACATGACGTGTCATTCGCGTGCGCATGCGCGGATGACCACTCCCCCCCCCCCCCCCCGCCGCGCGCGGATCGAGGCGCGCGCGGGCGCTGGACTCTCTCTCTTCCGCCCGAAACGTGTCGACAGACACACGTATGCATACTCGCGTCGCGACACAAACAATATCGCGTACCTAAAGTGTTGTGTTAGTACAAGTGCTGTGTACATCACTCCAACCAAGTGACTCCAAGACATCCCTGCACAGACGCCATCACAACTAGCCCAACAAGGAAGGCTCAGCCCGCTCAGCGCATCCACCATCGGCCCGTCCACAGACACTCAAACCAGGTCAGTTTACCCACAATCTTTTTCTTATCCTGTCTGCTCTCCCACTCAAATTTCATCAGCCCTGCATCCTGTAGCCAGCGGCTACAGGTAATTTTAGCCGTTTTTATAGATAATGGTACGGAACCCGTCATGCGCGAGTCCGACTCGCACTTAGGCGGTTTTTAATTTCCTCATTTGTGCCCATTTTTTTTAAATCGCTATATTATTCCTGTAATTGATCAGTTATGACCTACAATCGACATTTTTTTTATATTTTTCGGTCCACCAATTTCGGAGATAAGGGGGGACAAACATATTTTTGTGTTTTTTTAAAGATTTCTCGAAACCAATGCCAGTAAATTTAGTAAAAGTATATATTTTTACAATCAGATTTTTAATATATAAAATTTTATACCCATATTGTAATTTTAGGATAACAGTTTTTAATTTTCTCACTTTTGTTTTGGAAGTAGGTATTTTGAAGAATTTCAAATTTTAAATGAACGGTGGTAAATTTATGAGTTTATGACGGACAGACGGACAACGGAGTCTCACCATAACCTAAAGGTACCTCATAGGTTGTTTATTACCAACTCTGAATTCTTAGGATCCTCTAAATGGAGAGATCCTCCCAAAAAATCTCGATAGCATTGGGGTCCTGGGGCTGTAATACATATTATATGTAATATATGCATTTTGGAAAAGATCAAACGATATCGCGATGTAATATACAAGTAGCGCCATCTAGTTTTTTTAGTAGCAAACGAACGACTACGCTCTATTAGGTACATTGTCAAAAGTATTTTATGGTTCCGTACCCGAAGGATGACAAACGGGAGTATAGTACTTAGCCTACTGCTTGCTTATATAGGACCCCTTGCGACTTTGTGTAAGAAGACGCCGCTTGGCACAGTTGATCCTTGGGTTGTTCTGAGCTGATCTAGCCCGATTGACATGAGGTGACCCCTCTGAGATAGGTGTTAGGGGGGAGGGTGAAAGTGCATCTCCCACGGAAAGAAGAGTGCCTTTGCATGATTTTGATTTTTGTAGTTCATGGAGGTTGTCGTAACAAGGAGCTTCTAAATCTAACAATCGACAATGATAAGACCCTCTCGAATGAAATCCTATAGCTAAATTTCTAAAAGATTTTTCTCATTTATCTTTTATTTAGATAATATGCGCTATTTTTGGACATAATTTGCATTATTTTAGTATATAAATTAACTATTATTTTTTAATGAATTGTCCTGTATGACGTCCCTTGAGAATTTTAGACATTAAACTGATTGAGATGTGTGATTGATTTAAATAAGTCTCTGTCTAAAGAGAGTCCGAGTTTGAATGGGAAGGTTGATGTTTACGTCCTCCAACGTATTATTTTAAATTTTGTGTCTAAAATTAAAGTTCAAAGGTGATTCATATGAACACCCTCGTAAAGCTAATAACTAGAGCCATCTGACAGTGTATGTGTACAGTGAAAATAGGCATTACTTTTCGCGTAGTTTTAACAAATAAACATAACATTTACGTTATAAATCTTTAAATTTAGTGCCTCATCTCTGTGTTGTGTGAACTTGTGTGCGACTCAACGAGCATTTTGTAGAACAAAGAAACTTATGTTATCTCTAAAATAATCAACTAGTTAATTATGTAAGGATAATTATATAAGTAGAAATATATGTAATTTAATTATATTATATTATGTAGTATTGTCTTAACCTGCGAGTTGGTATAAGGTTCTTGTGTAAATAAATAAATAAATAAATAAATAACTCTGCAAAGTAGATATCAACATTTTTGCCATGTTACGTATTCAACTGTTTAGTGCGGTGTGTAGATCATTGCTTTCTGTTACAACAGACTTGTGACGCTCCGATGGTCCCGAGTTCAAATCCAATCCGAAACATAAATAATAAATAATATTTTTGTGTTTTTAGGGTTCCGTACTTAAAAAGTACAAAAGGAACCATTATGGTGAGACTTCGTTGTCCATCCGCCCGTCCGTATGTCACAGCCTCATAACTTTAGCACCGGTAAAGACAAAGACAAAAAATGTAGCACAGAAATAGCATTTATTTTCCCACATTATATGGTGTAAAATAAATTGTGAAAAAATTTAAATTATTTAAAATATTTCCAAAACTAAAGTGAGAAAAATAAAAATTATCATTTTAAAATACAATGTGGGTATCAAATTGTAGATGTTAAAAAGTTTATTGTAAAAATATATACTTTTATTATATTTACTGGCTTGGTTTTCGAAAAATCTTTAAAAAACCACAAAAATATGTATGTCCCCCTCCTTTATCTGCGAAACTGGTAGATCGAAAAATATGAAAAAAATATCGATTATAGATCATAACTTGCCGATTACAGAAAAATTATAGCAATTAAAAAAAATCAGCACTAATGAGAAATATAAAACATAAAGTAAAATAAGTAAAAAAACTATTTTATAAAAATACAATATGGGTATTAAATTGTAGGTATTAAAAAGCTGATTGTAAAAATATATAGTTTAGCTCTATTTAATTGCATCTATTTCGAGAAATCCATATAAAATTGTATGTTCCCCCCCTAATCTCCAAAACTGGTTGACCAAAAAATATGAAAAAAATCATGGTAATATGAGTTTACGTAAAGGTTACAGGAAAAATAAAGCGGTCGAGAAATTCACGAAAAAAATGACAAAATTTAAATTTATCATCCACAATACGGAACCCTAGGTACGCGAGTCTGACTCGCACTTGGCCGGTTTTTTTTTATAAGAAATCACACACCACAATTAGTTTAATGCCTAAAATGCACCAAGTGACATCAAATCTGAAAATTCTTTAAAAATATCATTAATTAATAATTATCACATTATATACCTACCATCATAATGAAAACCATGACTTAAAATGGCGTATATTCTGAGAAAAAAGAAATAAATAAAAGTCTTAGGAATTATGTGTCCTTAAATAAAAATAAGTACAACCCGGTCACATTATCTCGAGACCTCGCTGGAATGCGAACCACCCGCCCCCGTTCTCCTTTCACCTCCCCGCGCTCTGTATCTGAGCGCCGACGCGACGTGACGTCATCGACGCCAGGTCTCGAGATAATGTGACCGGGATATAAATCTTTTAGCCCCGTTGAAACGAGTTTTCTGATCTCTGTATTTCTTGCTCTAAAACATTGTGTTGAAAAAGAACAACAGTGAATTCTAGACATAATGTGTCAAAAAAAACTTATCTATGTATCATCAAAAGATAAAGCAATGTGGAAGAATGACAGGGGAACTCTCTTTTTTTTGCTACTATACTGCGATTTGTATTTGAACTTGGTTTATTGGTCTGAGATTTGAACAAGTCCGGTGTGAATGTAATGGGGGCAGATTTTTTTAATGATTTCAAAAAAAGGAGTCATTGAACCTTGTTCCTGCTAGCCTAACATGGTCCGTTTTTAACACCCTCTAAACACCTTTTGACAGCCCAATTTGACATTAAACACATGGAAAATGGTGTTTTGTTGTGTCAAAAGGTGTTAATAATAGGTGTTAAACGCTGGCCATGTTAGGCTAGCTGGTCGTTGGCCGGTTCTTCGGTATGGGTGGTATGGGTCCAGGCGGTTGATTAGATTTCACCTTCTTATAGATTTTACTTATTGCTTGAATCGCGTATACAACGTGTAACAGAAAGGTGTAACCATATTTGAAGAGCTTATTCAGTCAATGGTATATAACAATTTTTACTATGGAGCCATCCCTGAAATCTCAAAAAAAAATCTGGCCTTCCACACATTTCGGCCGAGCGGCATTGCATTTTTTAATGAAACAGTACATTTTTTTTTTCGAGATACAGGTTTTGTTCCATAGTAAAAGTTGTTCTAAACCATTGACTGATAAATTAAATCGTGTACGTTTATTATTTTATAAGATATATTTTTATAAGATTAAATTTGACTCGTAAAAAGTGTATTGTGTACATAAACCTACTTTACAAAATAAGCTACGATTTGAATTTGAATTTGACTCATTTTTATGGCGGATTATACCTACGTACAGCCCTCAGTCGCTTAAGGCGATATGTAAAAGTTTTAGCGTCTCTGTTACTCCATATGCGAAAAAACCCTCAGTGCGAGAGGGACGGATTCGTGGAAAAGTAGCAAAAAGTCTGTTTTTTATTAATATAAAATGTACTAAAAACGCTATCAAAATTTCGTTTAACCAGGTCCTAGATACTGTTAAAACCCATCTAATAAAATATAATTGCAGTCCATATGTCATTCTAAATTGTCAAACCAGGAGAATTGGTGTCAATAAAGACCTCATTTCAATAAATATTTCTATCGAGCCGAAATTCTCTAATCGCGTTTCTATTTTAACAGATCCCTAGAGAAAGATTCCAAAAATAATATACTATTGTATCAAAATTATAGATTATTTACCGAAGTAGATATAGAAGTTCTAAAAGTGTCGATTTTTTTCCGTAGCGCCTTAACGCAAAGTGCATTATTCTTGTTTAGAAGTTAAAACATTTTGGTATGTGGCAATTGACGCCAATTACTGCATAATTTATACAGCATAAGTTTGAAATCTAATGCACAATTAGTCATGATCTTGTCCAAACAAAGTTAAAACAGCATTTTAAATTGGTTTTGAAAAGATCATGACTAAATTGTCTATACAATTTCAAACTCTTGCTTTATCCATCCATCCATCGATCAGCCTAGTTCGTCCACTGCTGGACATAAGCCTTTCCAGGACTTTGCCACTCCCGGCGGTCATCCTGGAAGAATTGCCCATACTCACACACACTGGGTAGGCGGGTTGGTGAGCGCGGTGCTGGAACCCTCGCACCAGTGACGCCGCTGCTCGTCACCAGTCTGTTCCATATAAGGCTCGGCTATTAGGGATGGATATACCGCCATCCATCGGTCCCAGGCATGGTGGACCTCCTGATTTTTGCCTGTGAGCTGTCCTCTTACTCTCCCCCGAATTACTTCGAGGAGGTCTCCAAGTAAGATGGTGGTACCTCCACAGTCGAGTCCGACATCAACTCTACCACCTACCTTGCTTTATAAATCACACTAATACGGAACTATTGGATCAAAATGCTTTTCAATTTTTATTCCTAACAAGAAAAACTAAGTAGGTAAATTATGCACTTGGCACTAAGCGACTGACGTTTAACCTTAAAGTGAAATGTTGTCTGTTGTAGATGTAGACATCGGAGAGAGCCGCGCAGTGACCACCGTAGCATTCATACAGGAAGAGTTCGTGCTAGCAGCCGCGGCTGACGTCGGACCCATGCCCAAACATGACTTCAGGTACCTATGTATTGTATATCACGTGCTAGCAGCCACGGCTGACGTCAAGCCCATGTCCAAACATGACTTCAAGTACCTATGTATTGTATATTACATGCTAGCAGCCACGGCTGACGTCAAGCCCGTGCCCAAACATGACTTCAGGTACCTATGTATTGTATATAACGTGCTAGCAGCCGCGGCTGACGTCGGGCCCATGCCCAAACATGACTTCAGGTACCTATGTATTGTATATTACGTGCTAGCAGCCGCGGCTGACGTCGGGCCCATGCCCAAACATGACTTCAGGTACCTATGTATTGTATATTACATGCTAGCAGCCACGGTTAACGTCAAGCCCGTGCCCAAACATGACTTCAGGTATCTTAAATTGTATATTACGTGCTAGCAGCCGCGGCTGACGTCAAGCCCATGCCCAAACATGACTTCAGGTACCTATGTATTGTATATTACGTGCTAGCAGCCGCGGCTGACGTCGGGCCCATGCCCAAACATGACTTCAAGTACCTATGTATTGTATATTACATGCTAGCAGCCACGGCTGACGTCAAGCCCGTGCCCAAACATGACTTCAGGTACCTTAAATTGTATATTACGTGCTAGTAGCCGCGGCTGACGTCAAGCCCATGCCCAAACATGACTTCAGGTACCTATGTATTGTATATTACGTGCTAGCAGCCGCGGCTGACGTCGGGTCCATGCCCGAACATGACTTCAGGTACCTATGTATTGTATATTACGTGCTAGCAGCCGCGGCTGACGTCGGGCCCATGCCCAAACGTGACTTCAGGTATTTATGTAAATTACGAGACAGGCGAGAGTGCGGGCAATTTCATTTCGCCGCCCCTCGCAGCCTGCCACCCCGGGCCATGGCCCTTTTGGCCTTAGGGTAAATACGCCACTGAGCACATGTGAGGCCTGCCATTTACCTTTTTCTCTTCTCTATCGGCAGGAAGAACGCGAGGGTGCTGTTGGGCCAGGACTGGGAGGCAGGAGGCTACGCTGTGAGGAACTACGTGCTGCATCCGGAGTACCAGGTGACAGCCCACACGGTGGCACTGGTACAGCTAGCCACGTCTCTACGTGACTGTGAGGCATTTATCATTCTTCTTTTTCTTCTCGTGTCGCTGGTTAAACGCTAGAAATCCATTGCAGTAGGTGGCCAGGTCGACTGCATTTGCCGCAGCCTTCCAAAGGTCCTCCCATGTGCAGGAGTTCGGGCAAACAGGGTATGAGAGCAGATGGAGCATAGTCTACACTACTCATATTACACTGTGTGTGGTATTTGTTTATAATACCCCATCTGCTTAGGGTCTCCTTGCATCGGCCCACCTGCGTTCGGAGTTGGTTGAGGGATTTCCAGGTCAGCCGAGGCAATTTGTATCCGGAGGGCAGGTGTTCCCCTGGGGTGACGTAATTTGCGGGAGGTGGAAATTTAGCATTATAATCATATCATCATTATCGTCATCGTCATCTTCAACGTAATCCATGGTTATCGTCATCCATCGTCATTATCATCGTCCACCATATGGTCATCTTCCTCGTCTTCATGAGCCATCGTCATCGTCATCCAAGGTCATAGTCATTTATTAAGTTTTTCTTCTTTTCGTGTCAATGGTTCCTTTACAAAAACCTGGACCAGTACGCAGCCACATCCACAGCATTTGCCGAGGCCATCCATAGGTCATCCCACGTACAGGTGTTTGGGGTTATATTAGATAACTCGTTTTCCATAGACTAACTTGAAGCATCTTTGCTGCATGCTGCATTTTTCTACTTGCATTTTATCATTATATCATTGTAAAACTTGGAAATATTTTGTTTCAGCTAGAATCAGGCCTTTGTGTCCGCCCCCAAAGAGACTAACCAATCCAGAGTTCCACATCATCAAGTACGGAGAAGGTGAGACAACATGATGATGGAAAAAATATATAAGGGTGCATAACAAGATAGGATCAGACAAATTACATTTCTCTCTCAATGGTTTTATGACTTTTGCCCGCGGCTTCACCCGCGCTTCACCCGTTTACATAATTTTAATAATCTTTATTCAAAAAACGTAGCTTTACAAAAATACATTAGTTTCTTTCTTAAGGTAAATAGAAGTATTGGTCAACAACGTTAGAAACCAAGCTAAGCTAATCGAGGATTAACTTGTGATTTGGCTCCAGCACCTTCCATCGGACTAAGTGCTATGATTATGGGTACTTCGACTAGTAATTTTTATGACATTTAACAATTTTCAGACACAAATGCAAACCTAATTTATAAAATTATGATCGTATGTTGTGAATATGTGATTTTTAAAACTAAATCTCTCCAATAACACCAATTTTGAGTACTAGAAGCACTCGAAAAAAAAATTATAACAACATTCGAACTCGAAGATTTGAAATGTCTCGACCTAAAAATCGCGATGAAACTCAAACCAAAAACTTCAAACCAAAACCGGCAAACTCTTTGCGGAACGTCAAAAAGCCTATCATTTGAGCCTAAAATCAAAGAAATCGGCTGAGAATACAAAATGGACACCATTTGAAGATTGACAAAACCCTGTCAGCGCCCAAGTCTGCCCATGATTCCATGTCTACCCATAGTTCCACGATTACCGGGCATTTTTTTCTAATTTCAGATTATAGAATTCTTGAAAAACATGTGCTCTCCGCGACCCACGTGCCCGCTTTTATGTGTAAAGAGTTCTACATCGCTACTAAGGTAGGTACTTGCTTAGTGCCACTAGTCTAAAAGCCCCGGTACGCAGTACCCACGTGATAGCCCCCGAAATCGTCATGAAAGAGGGACCAAGTTATGTGAGTAAATAAAAAAGATTTCTTTCGCTTTATTCAAAAGTTTTGTCTACTTCATGACGATTTCGTAGGCAACCATGGCCCCTTGTGTACTGGGGCACATTATAAGAAAGTATGACCGGAGCCTTTATTGTTCTACTAAGAACGATTTCTGAAAGATAACTTCCCCCTCCCCAGGAGTGATCTCCACCGTGCTTACCAGTAGCCTAAGCATGAAAACATCTGAGTATAGTTGCGTTTGAAACTAAACTTAGGTTGCCATACTTAGCTGTTGGTTCCGCTTCTATCTGCTAGGAGTGGTTTCCCAGATTCCATACGATTTTGATATAGTTTGAAAATAGTAGAGTGAAGCAGAGGGGAGTGAGGTGATCCTCAATACTTCTAACAGAATTACTATCATCCATCCATCCATCAGCCTAGTTCGCCCACTACTGGACATAAGCCTTTCCAATACTTTGTCACTCCCGGCGGTCATCCTGGATGAATTGCCCATACTCACACACGCTGGGCAGGCGGGTTGGTGAGCGCGCTGCCGGAACCCTCGCACCAGTGACGCCGCTGCCCGTCACCAGTCCGTTCCATATAAGGTCCGGCTATTAGGGATGGATATACCGCTATCCATCGGTCCCAGGCATGGTGGGCCTCCTGGTTTTTTGCCTGTGAGCTGTCCTCTTACTCTCCCATGAATTACTTCGAGGGGGTCTCCGAGTAAGATGGTGGTACCTCCACAGTCGAGCCCGGCATCAGTTCTACCACCTGTTGCAATTATTATATGCCGATGCAAATTAGAAAATGCTGAATTCTACTATTTGACGAAGATTCGTCAAATAGCAAAATAGCAAGCGTTTAGAAACTGACAACACCGAATGCCTGCGACATTAACCTACAAAGATTTTTTGAATTTGTCACCTATTTCCATTCTTATCTTTTGATCTATAGAAAAACTTTAGTACCTATCCCATGTGTGATGTCTCCAGTTATACGCGGAGTCGATGCGGCCACCACACGTGACGTGCGCGTTGTCAGACTCCCACAAGCTGCCGTGTGTGTGGGAAGCGGGAGCACTGCTGGTGGTGCGAGATGTTTGGGGCCGGTGGCAGCTGGTAAGTATTTTAGTTGTACACGGAGTCAATACGGTCACGCCACGTGACGTGCATGTTGTCAGACTTTCACAAGACGCCGTGTATGTGGGAAGTGGGAGCACTACCGGTGGTGTGAGACGTTTGGGGCTGGTGGCAGCTGGTGAGTCTCTCAGTTGTACACAGAGTCGATGCGGCCACCCCACATGACGTTTGCGTTGTCAAATTCCCACAAGATGACGTGTGTGTGGGACGCGGGAGCACTACTGGTGGTGTGAGATGTTTGGGGCCGGTGGCAGCTGGTAAGTCTCTTTTAGTTGTACACGGAGTCGATGCGGCCATCCTACGTAACGTGCGCGTTTACAGACTCGCGCAGACGAAGCCCGGGCAATGATGATATCATCAAGCGGGTGGCCGAAGACGACTCCCACTGCTGCAAGACGCCGTGTGTGTGTGAAGCGGGCTGGTGGCAGCTGCTAAGTCTCTCAGTTGTACACGGAGTCGATGCGGCCATCCTACGTGACGTGCGCGTTGTCAGACTCCCACCGGCTGCCGTGTTTGTGGGACGCGGGAGCACTGCTGGTGGTGCGAGACGTCTGGGGCCGGTGACAGCTGGTGAGTATTTCAGTTGTACACGGAGTCGATGTGGCCACCCCATATGACATGCTTACATATGAATTACTTTTTTAAAGATTTGAAAAGAGTGGGTAACGGTTTGCAATCATGAAAATAGAATGACCCAGTAGCTTCTATTCCTCTAGTTTTGGCGAACTTTTTTCTTATGCGGAATTTTGTGTTTTCTCATTTTGTTTATCGTTCCCTGTCTTCCACAGTTGGGTTTGGGTGTGCGAGGTCCGGGGTGTGCGGCCCCCTCGCGCTACTTGGACGTGATGAGTTACCAGGACTGGATCGAGGACTCAATGAACAAGTTCCAGAGGATCACAATCTCCAAGATCAGTAACAAGAAGTACGTGCTTAGACAGGGTGAGTACACGCTCCAGTGCAGGGGACAAACCTTTGGCAGAATAAATATATTTTCAATGCATGTGCTCGTAAAGGCCTACTTTTTACGCATCAAAACCGAACAGAAAGTCGATTACTTTGCCCTAGGGCCTTATTATTATTATTTTTCAATTTATTTACGAGAGGTTGGCTAACCTGCAACCTTTCCTGTGTACCGTAAATGTTATACTTTTTTTTCCACTGTTTAACGGCTCTGGATACAGTCCTTTTGAGCAAATCATAATTTAAAGTTCACAAGATTATATTTGTTTTATTTCCTCACACTATGCATTGAAAAACGTAGTATGATACACGGGAGTAAGAGCAATAAATAATTACTCGGTTACGTTTAAAACACTCGCAGCGCTCGTGTTTTAAATCGTCCTCGTAATTTATTCCTTTTCGCCCTTGTAGCATAAACTACTATTGTAATCTTAGTACAATCCCTCAGATTCGAACTCACACACACAGACGCGTGCTCTACATGACACCGCACCGAGATTTGTATGGAGACTCCCCCGAACTTCGCGTAGACGGCGTGTCACATATGTGTGTGTGAGTTTGAATCGGAGCATTTGTATTAAATTTCGTTTTTATTGTCAGTTTGATAACCAGAATTAAAATTTTAAAAACAGTTCGTCCTAAATGCCATCCATTTCCATGATATGATTGGTAATAATTTTTTACAGCTGACACTTTTCAAAAATTTAAGTATTGTTGCTTGCTGTTAGCTTAATGTTGTCTCATTCATACACAAAAGAAACTAATTAATTTGCATTTGTCATTCCTAAAAAAATGCAAAAATGTTAGTACTGAAAATTGAGTTTCCTTCAAATTCCCTATAGAAAACGGCAATTTCATACGTAAAGACCTAATATTATTTATCTTTGAAAAATTCGTTTAAGTCATAGAGCGGTGTCTGAAGAAGGTACGTTTTTAATTTGTTTTGATAAGTACTGAGGTTGCTACTCTTTTTAGGGTTCCGTAGTCAACAACAAGGAACCCTTATAGTTTCGCCATGTCCGTCTGTCTGTCTGTGTGTCTGTCCACGGCCTAGCTTAGAGACTATTAGTACTAGAAAGCTGTAATTTACATGGGTATACATATTATCACGCCGATAAAGTGGTAAAGTAAAATTTTGAAAAAATAATTTTTCATGGTACCTCCCCTACACGTAAAGTGGGGATGATTTTTTTTCTCGTCTATCCCCTAGTGTGGGGTGTCGTTGGATAGGTTATTTAAAAAATATTGGGAGTGTGAAAAGACCATTTTTCGATCCAGGATTCCGTTTGCGAAATATTAAGCTTAAAAGTGTTAATTTTTGTTAGAGTCAAGTGTCCCCCCCCCCTGCCAGTGAAACGGTTGTATTTGGAGACGTGAAAAAAATCACGGTAGTAGTATACATAACGAAGTTAAAAGAAAAACTATCACAGCTAAGTAGGCTTTACAAGTTAACGAGTACAGATCGCGCCAAACTTTTTGTCCCCTCTAAACACGGGGTGATTCGCATCAGCAGGAACAAAATGTATGGGCCGTTCTTGGGAACAGCAACTTCCGAGCGGACTAGAAGTTTGGCGCGATCTGTATTATTATAGATAATGGTCAAGAACCCTCCGTGCACGAGTCCGACTCGCACTTGGCCAGTTTTTATAAGTTGGTTTAGTTTGTTTTGCCTCTTTCTAATATTTATAAAAGCCTGTGTAACAGTGAGCCATGCATGTTTCAGGATTCACACACACGCAGCGGTTCGGTCGCTGCGACGAGGAGGAGATGAAGAATGTCCTGTACCGAGAGGCGATCCTGCTGGTCACAGACAACGGACAGTACCAGTTCATGACTTACAATGTGAGTGCTCTTCGTCAGAGAAGAAATAAAAGTAATTTACAATACAACAGTGGCGTGCACAGAACTTTTTGCTGGAAAAGCAAGCAATTGGTCAAGAATTACAATAAGAAAAAAATATGAAAAATTTTAAATTGTTCAAAATATTTTCCAAAATTCAAAATTCAAATTCAAAATTCAAAAAGTTTATTTTGGTAAGTAGGTATATAGAATACACGTTTCACAAGTCAAATTTTAATCTTATAAAAATATATGTAATAAAATAATAAATGTACATGAACTACTTAGATTAAATGTTTATTTAATTTATGTAGCAATATATATACGATTAAAATTAAAGGTAAAATATTATTATATAAGGTGAAATCCAATCAACCGCCCGAACCCATAGACCCGGCCAGGGACCAGGAACAAGGTTTAATGATCACCAACCGAGCCCCCAGCACGAATCCAGGCAAAACAAAAGTGAGAAAATTAAAAAAAAATATCCTAAAAATACAATATGGGTATCAAATTGTGGATATTAAAAAGATGATTGTTTAAATATTCACTTTTACAATATTTATTGGCACTGTTTTCGAGAAATATTAAAAAAACCACAAAAATATGTATTTCCCCCTCCCCCCTTATCACCGAAACTGGTACACTGAAAAATATATAAAAAAATCATGGTAATATGTGTTTACGTAGAGATTACAGGAAAAACAAAGCGGTTGAGAAATTCACAAAAAAAAATACAAATTTAAATTTATCATCCACAATACGGAACCCTAGGTACGAGAGTCTGACTCGCACTTTGCTGGTTTTTGGATATTTTGTCTGTCTCTCAGTTTCGTTTTAACTCGACAACCACTCAACGGATTGGAATGTGGTTTTCTTTATTGTCATCGTAGATCATAGAGCAGACATTGAATAAACGCGGGCGGAGCCGCGGGCGAAAGGCTAGTTATAAATAAATACGTTTAAATAACATACCAGGTGAATTTGTGTCCATCGTCAAAATTCATACTGAATATTAGCCGGTAAGTACTTGGTAAATCAGTATCATGGACCAATAACAATTTTTGTGGAAATTCGAGTTTTACGAAAATTATAGTGGTCCATGATACTGATAACTTACCAAGCCTCCAGTATGAATTTGTCACAAATTCACCTTGTATAGTGAAAGTTCTTATTTAAATTCCCAACTCTAGATTTTGATAGATTTATTGTACATGCCAGCAGTGGCGTGCACAGAACTTTTTGCTGGAAAAGCAAGCAATTGGTCAAGAATAACAATAAAAAAAATATGAAAAAATTTAAATATCACATTGAAATAAAAAATTTGTATGACGCCAGGGTAGACAATGTCTACCCTAGAGTGAAAATTTCCTATACAAACTTTTTTTTTCCAAAGTGATATTTCAAATTTTTCATATTTTTTTTAATTGTTATTCTTGACCAATTGCTTGCTTTTCCAGCAAAAAGTTCTGTGCACGCGCTGCATGCCAGCCCTAGCGTTACGGTTAGGGTCCCCAACCCTCCCAGGAGCCCAGGAGGCTCCGAGAATATTGTTCAACCTCCCGAGCTCCCGGGATGCAATAAATACTCCGGATTTTCTAAAATAAAATAATTGTCATTAACGACATGTAAATAATATAAATAAACCACGGAAATAAATAATTTAATTACGAAATAAATTTTGATTTTTTTATGTAAATCTTGTATGATTATGTGTTCAAAAACCGACAAATATTAGATGCTTCTGAACAACAACAAAAAAATTACGAATATTACCAAAGGAGATGGCCAGAATCGGCCTTAACCGCGTACACGAAATCAATTTATACTATAATTTTTGTTAGATTTATTCATAGCTAGTTTCACTTTTATAATAACACGGACACATATATTAAAATAAATAAGTACTTAATGTCGTAGCCGGTCATGAGAGCGAACACCGAACGAAACAAAAGCGCGCGCCATCTACCAAGTAGTCCACAAACTACGCTTCCAGCGTGCTTTGATAAGAGTCATGCGTGACGCAATCGGCAGTCACAGCTTTTTATTTCACGATTCATGCTTTTCTTCTGGATTTTGATAGAGATTACATTACGACTGGCATTCGAGCATACCCTTTTAAATATATCAGAATCATCGTGAAACATTGTTACAACTATGAACGTTTCAAACGCGCTGAAGTTTATTTTCGCAATGCCATATGAAAATAACCTCAAAATAAAAACGATTTATCATAAAAAGTTATTAAAAGATGGTGTCCGTTTTAAATGGATAGTCAAACCGTGTTATTTTGAATTTGTTCTTTATCATTGACCACAATATATTTGTGTACTCTCTTAAGGCATTTTGCTTATGGGGAACTGGCCGTCTCCTTTCATTCAATTGCCCATCGCTTTGATACAATTTTCCGGGTTAGTTTCTTTGAGAGTTGGCAACCCTAGCTACGGTCGATCCACAGAACATTAAAGGCCTTACTATTGCCAAATGGGTACTTTCTAAAGCCTACTCCTCGTTTATGGCTAAACCAAAAATAATGAAAAAATGTATTATGAATAATCAACTCTTCGACAACATATGCAACATTTTTCTTTTTCATACCACCAAAACTTCTACATGATTTTTTTTTTTACTGACTGGTGTTTTTTGACCTCAAATTCCCTACTGCTCCTGAGTGGCTTGGCCGATTGAATTCATTTATGCTTCGATAAATAGATTAACTTTATAGCTATAAACATAACATAAGATTATTCAATCGAGTAATCACGTCCAAGTGAAAAATATAATTTTCTCCTATTTCGCCCTCTCAAGGACGCAGCGAGCGTCGTAACAGCCACTATGCATTGCGCGCTGATATGAACGTTATTTCAATGTCATTTCCGTTGATATTTGTAGTGACAAATATCGAGCTGCTAATTTGGCGATGGTAATCGCCTTAAATGTTCTGAGAGTCAATTTTAGGTAATTAAAATCAAGGTCAGAGCCTTCTGTTAGTTACAGTGCGCGCCAATCTTTTAGTCGCCTTTGATTGAGTAACGAGTGCAAGCTTGCGCAAGTACAGTGGAGACCACATCAAGCTATACACTTGCAGTACGACATTAGCCCCTACAGAGAAGAATATAAGATAGGTACAAAGTCCAATGTGTCTTACTTGATGTGGTCTCCACTGTACAGTCAAGGAAACAATAATATCAACGGTTGATTATTAAATGTTTACTATAAGTGGGAAGGTGTACTTGTTGTACCTACCTATTTAATTATTTATTTATTATTTTAGTGCAATCTTAACTATATAAATAAAACGCATTAATATAAACACCATTTTCTTACATTGTCGTCTTAAAACGCTATAACGTCCGCGAGGCATAACAACAATAACAAACTAAATCAACAAAACATTAACAAACTAAATCAACAAAACAACAAATAAAGGCAACAAAAACAATAAACTATGACAAACAGATTCAACGATAAACTAAACGAATCCTAGATTTTTTTTCTCGACGAAGGTACTTTTCATGCAACGCGCGCGTGTGTAGTGTACGGACGTAGCACTAACACTAATGCCGGCGCCAGACATGTGTCCACTTATTTGCACACTCGAGTGGACACACTGTGTGGCACGAGACTTTGTCTATGTGTTCCAAAGTTTGTACACAGATTTGCACTTTGCCGAGCGGTATCGGTTTTTTAGCGCACATCAAAGGAATGTGTTCAAATAAGTGCGTAGCCTGCCACACTATTTGGCCTATTTGTAAAGACCAGTTGCGCGAGCACTGTTGTACGGAACGGTTGTGTGAGAAACTACGTGTTTGATCGTTCAAAATGGACACACATCTATTCACGCCTTCTTCTCGGACGTTTCGATATATTTTGTTGCAGATGTAAAAAATAATCACATGCACATAAATAATATAAGCACACTGCGTCCACGAAATCGTCGTCCATCTCCTTTGTTGTCTACCAGCATACTGTGGAGAAAAGAGTTTGCGAAGCATGTGTGGCAGGTACGCCAAATGTGTGTACAAAGTCGTCGAAGAAGTGTGCAAATAAGTGGACACATGTCTGGCCGGCATAACGCATAGTGTTGACTTGACAACTTTCTAACCCTGCGGTCCGAAATAGAATTACAATGGATCATAAGCCATTCACTTCATACTTTCGTAATCGATTTTAGCCATGTAATTATATTTCGAAATGTAGGGTAAATGGCGAGCGGGGGGTGTAGTAACGTAACGTAACGTCCTGTAACGTCCCCCTGACATCGTAAAACGGCTATTGCGTCGCCTCTTACGGCTATCTTCAGAGGCGACTAAAAGATTGGCGCGCACTGTACCTATACATACAAGGCGGAAATTTAACCGCCCGAATTTATACGGGAAGTTCAGCATGTAATAGAGACTACACCTGTGAAGTTTCAGGTCGATCAACTAAGGAGTACGGTTATCATTTATCACAAAATCACAATAAACTACTATTTTCCACCAAAAACACCCACGATTCGGTCACGACTCTCAACAAACGTCAAAAATCGTTAGGAAAAATTAAGCCGTCAAACGTAATTGTGCAGCTAACTTCAGGCCACTACAAACCACCATGGTATGAACTATGGTGGTTGGTGTTGGATTGACACTTCAATGGTCAGTCAAAGTGTTCTGTGGGTCAGTTGCGAAGTCCGTATGGACTTATTTGATTTATTTGTTTATTTACACAACCAACTTACCAACGATAGCTAAGCGTGATGAAGGTAATGGCGGGTCACGTGACATCGTGGATCGTATTTATAAATGTGTGAGTAATATTTCGGTTGTGTGGGTGGACACCGTATGTGTGTATATAGCTTTAGATTTATCGTGTTAAGTCCACCCACACACCAGAATCAAATTTCACTCACATAGTCACGTGACCTGCCATTACCTTGTCCGATCTACCTGAATCTTGTGTAGTGGCGTATTTATTTACCCTAGAGCCAAAAGGGCCATGGCTCGGGGCAGCAGGCTGCGAGGGGCGGCACAAGCTGCACCTCGCGCTCAGGTTTCAAATCAAATCAAATCAAATCAAAAATATTTATTTCAGACCACTTTAGTCCATATTTAGACAACAATACAATAATTATAAGGCATGACAAATATTAACAATAATAATAATAATAATAATTTTAATTTGGAGCGCCCAAACCTGCAGCTCCGGACATATGGCAGTACACCCAATGTCCCATAAATGGACAGTCCTCTCTATTCGCGAGAGTGTTTAGGATGCTGTTGAGACTGCAATTGACCCTTTCTCTTAGTGAGGCTATGCGTTTACGAACGAGAGCATGAAAACCATCAGTTCCAGCCTCCGCAAACATGCCTGACGCGCTACAAAATCTGGGCAGTCTCAACATCACCCTAAACGCGTTATTATATTGCACACGCAGAGCATTGAAGGTCCTCTGCGTATATTTGATCCACAGGTTGCCCGTGTAAAGTGACTGACAGTATGCTTTAAACAGCGTTATTTTAACTGGTTTCGTACATCTTGCAAACCTGCGGGCCAGCATGTTGCAACGAACCGCCAACGCCCTGCGCTCTCTTTCTATATCAACGTCATCGTTGAGGTTCTCGGTAACCCAGTGACCCAGGTATTTAAACTGCGTTACCCTTTGAAGAGGACAATGATCAAGTGTGATGGACGGTAAGGAGGTGTGTGTTTTCTTTCCTGCCTTGAAAACAAGCAGCTCGCTTTTTTTAGCATTATACCTGAGCCCATGGGCCTTCGCATAGGATTCACATATACCTATAAGCTTTTTCAATGCTACAATAGATGGCGCCAACAGGACCATATCGTCGGCATAACTTATATTGTTGATAATCTGTCCATCAATTGAGCATCCCACATTGGCTTTACATAGCTGTGCTATCAAGTCGTCGACGTACAGATTGAACAGCTTAGGTGAAGATAATCCACCTTGTCTGACCCCACAATTCAATTTGTACGGCTCCGACATTGCGTCTCTCCACCTGACATTGTTAATCTGGTTTCCGTACCAGTACCCAAGAAGATTGATGGTAGTGAGAGGTACATTAGAGTCTTTTAACTTACTCCATAACAGTGGATAGGAAACAAGATCAAAGGCTTTACTAAGATCTAGAAAGCACGCATAAACTGGTGTCTTTCTGTCTGTATAATAGCGGACAGTTTGCTTTAGACACAGAATAGCACTTTACGTCGATAAGTTAGGTCTAAAACCGAACTGGCCATCTTGAAAATGGAGATGCTTCGCTAAGTGTCTATCGAGCAAACTATCTAGTACCTTAGCTATTATAGTGGCCAGAGATATTGGTCTATAGTTGTTAATATCCGCATTATCGCCCGTTTTGGTTTTAACAATAGGCACAATAATAGTCCTCATCAACTCCGTGGGCAGGTAGGAGTGACCAAGACAAAGATTAAAAAACATGGACAGAACACGAGGGAGGTGCACGCCCGCATGTTGCAGATGCTCGATGCTGAGGCTATCGTGTTCAGGAGACTTACCCCTCGTCATGTTCTTTATTACGCTAGCAACTTCTTTAGCACTAAATCTAACCTGCGGTTCTTGGCCAGACTCCTCAGCATCGAACATCGGCTGCGTCTCTTTTAAGGGGGACTCTACCCGAAAATGATGTTTAAATAGGTTGGCTATTCTACTCGGTTCTGTCTGACCTTCAACACTCACAGGAAGAGCGGACCTGGGGTTCAGTTTGTTAGTCTGCTTCCAAAATCTACTGAAGTCCTTTACTTTATGACATGTAGCAATAATATCCATTTGAATTTGCTCCTGGTTTTGCTGACACCATTTTAATTTTGCTTTAAACGTTTTTCGAGTATTGCACATATAATCATAAATGCTTCCCGCTCCAGGCCTACCGTGAAGCACCCACATCCGAAAACCAAGCCGAGCCTCACAATGAGCAATTTTAACATGTTTGTTCCAGCACGTGATATAAGGTCTTTTGTTACATTTTCCGGTATTGAAACATGCCACTGACGCCTCAGTTAATACACAGATAATATCAGCATACATTTTATCCAATATTTTACTATGGTCACTAATGTTACAAACCTTATCACAACAATGAGCGAACTCAGATGGAAAATCAATGTCTTTCAACTTTTCGTTGCAATGATTTTTATACATTTCCATTTGAGTGGGCTCTCTTACTTTCCATAGGACTTTGTTAACCTTATCGTAATATACTAATGTTTTTGGTGTCACAATCTTTATATTACACTCGATTTGTAAAGGTAAGTGGTCGGACCAGTATACGTCGTACAACACTTTCGATCCTACGACAGTTTTCCAAGCCGCCGGTTTATGCGCCTTTAATTATATCAATCGTCTATTCAAAAAATATTGTTTATAAAAAAAATTGAATATGTGTATCTTTTATATGGTGTTTATGGCCTTTTGAGTTTTTCATTATCATCATTCTGAGCCTAAATCAACACACTGCTGGGTTTAATTTAATTTAATTTTTGAAATATTTTTGCTTTTTTTCTCGTTCATTTATGGGGCAGCAAACCTTATAGGCCCAGGGCCAAATCTTAAAATCCGCCACTGTGTGTAGTCTCTTTCACCTACTGAACCTCCCATAGAAATTGGGGCGGTTGAATAAATAAATAAATTCTTTATTTACCAGACAGAAGTCCAAAATTACAATTAAATTATAAGTTAAGATTATACTAATATAAGATTAGATAAATTTCACTTTATACATTTTGTGACCTCAGCTTGAAAATTTCAGATGACGATCTACGATGATGTGCAGTTCACTTGCCTGATCCTCGAAGTGACGAACGGGTCCGGCGTGTCAGAGATGCGCATCAAGCACTGGTGCAGCAGACAGAGCGGCGGGCCCGCCTGCTACTCATATGAAGGTGAGGGACTAAAGGAGACGGTCAATTCCCCATAAGCAGAATTCCTTAAGAGTGTACACAAATATATTGTGGTCAATGATAAAAAACAAATTCAAAATAACACGGTTTGACTATCCATTTAAAACGGACACCATTGGCATTGCGAAAATAAACTTAAGCGCGTTTGAAACGTTCATAGTGGTAACAATGTTTCACGATGATTCTGATATATTTAAAAGGGTCATGCTCAAATGTCAGTCGTAATGTAATCTCTATCAGAATCCAGAAGAAAAGCATGAATCGTGAAATAAAAAGCTGTGACTGCCGATTGCGTCACGCATGACTCTATCAAAGCACGCTGGAAGCGTAGTTTGTGGACTATTTGGTAGATGGCGCCCTTTCGTTTCGTTCGGTGTTCGCTCTCATGACTGGCTGCGACATTAAGTACTTATATTATTTTAATATGTGTGTCCGTGTTATTATGAAAGTGAAACTAGCTACGAATAAATCTAACAGAAATTATAGTATAAATTTATTTCATGTACGCGGTTAAGGCCGATTCTGACCATCTCCTTTTCACGACATGACTTCCCGAGAGACTGTCAGATGTGTCTGGCGGCGTGTCGGAGACGTGCATCAAGCACTGGTGTAGCAGACAAAGCGGTGGGCTCACCTGCCAGTCATACGAAGATGAGGGACAACATTGTCACGACATGACTTGCCAAGGGTCTGTCAGAGGTGTCCGACGTGTCAGAGATGTCAGATAGCTTTATTATTTTTATCTTTAGCTTAAAGTTGTAATTTAGTTTAAAAATTCAAATGCAATTGTTGACACATTGGCACAGTCCCATGTCCAAGTGACCGCAATAAGGGCAGGCGCGGCAGCCGCAAAAGCTGAAGTTTTAAAAAGGCGCATATATGGAGCCCTTGGCGAGGGCTTCATATTTATGCCTTTTGCTGTAGAAACTCTTGGGCCGTGGGGTTCGGAAGCGCGGCGACTTTATAAAGAAATTTCGTCGCGCTTGGTCGACGCTTCAGGTGACCGAAGGGCTGGAAGCTACTTTGGCCAAAGAATTAGTTTGGCCATTCAACGTGGCAACGCCGCCAGCCTTTTGGGCACCCTTCCTAACGACGGCAGCGATCTGGCCAGCATTTTCTATTTATTGTAATTATTTTAGGTTTACTTTGTTAGATTTTTTTTTTTTTTTTATGTCATCTTTAGTTAAGTTTTTAATGTTATTTAAGTTTTTCTGTAACAGAAGAGGAAATAAAATGCAATGTATATTGTTGGTGAATCAATGAAATGAAATTAAGCACTGGTGCAGCACACAGAGCGGCGGTTGCGCCTTCTACTCATACGAAGTTGAGGGTCTACCATTGACACGACATGACTCACCGAGGGTCTGTCAGAGGTTTATTACAACCACAACGATTATGACGTTCCAGCGTATCGCCATACTTTGGCCACCAAACGTCCCTTCCAGAGCACGTGGACCAAACCCAAACAAACTCCTGCGGGATTTTAACGTGACCTCCAGGTCCTCTAAAAAGGCCGCTTTGGGTGAATCATGTAATGATTCCGTTCTAATGCAATCTCTTTTGCACGCGTGAAAAATCTCTGACTCCATCCTACTTCCAAATCATTGTATGATTCACCCAAGTCGGCCTTTTTGGATCCCCAGATCAGTCAATCATTTCAATTCAAGGCCGTTTTCGGTCACAGCGACTGTCACTGCTGAGAGCGGCGCTGATGAGCCCTCACGTGGCTTACGTAGCCGATTTTTGCAGTGAACGTGCGACCACATTCACTGCACGTCAGCACCCCTCCAACTATATTATAATTGATGGCCACTGGTGGTCGGGCCTTAAGCTGGTCTCGTTTTGTGTCGAGCTCAGCGCATCTAATCGACTCGAAAGCATACACCTTAGTGTTCACAGCCTGCCTCCAATGTGGTCTGTCTGCTGCCAGTGTTTCCCATTGTACTGGGTCTATTGCACATTTCTTCATGTGGCGGTTAAGCACATCTTTATACGGCAGAAATTGGGCGTCCTGTTTCCGTTTCTATACAGATTACATAGGCATTATTTCATTTTACTTTTTTTTTTTAAATAAGAATATCTTTATTGTTACAATCATCTTATCATAACTTTTGTAGCCCTAGCTTCTGTAAAAGGAAACACCGTGTAACAGAAGCCAGTTCCTTCCTATGTGTACATTCAGTGATGATAAAACAATGAAGAGTTATTACAAAACAAAAGGTAGGTATAAAAAAAAGAGAATAATTATAATAAAAACAACCAAGAACAGCATAACTTCCACTGCGTGTTTGGATACCTGTCATAGGGTGCGAGAGGGTGTGTGTGTGTGGGAGGGTATGTGTGAGAGAGGGTATTTGTGTGAGGTGTGTGTGTGTTTGTGAGAGTTGAGAGTGATGGTGTGGGAAGGTGTATGTGAATATGTTTGTGAGTAATATGCATAAGATGTAAAGTAATTGATAAAATTATTGATAAGATTTTCGATATCTTTATAATCAATATTTTGTAGCCAATTTACTTTTTATTTGTTGTTTGCTAAAAGTTTTGGTTATGCACACCTTATTAAATTTATTATATAAGAACGAAGCTAGATAGTAGTATTGTCTTCTGGCAAATGCACTATTAGCTCTAGGGACTACGTAACTGTGTTCCATAATTCTTCTGTCAGATCTTTGCACTTCAAGTTGCTTAATTGCAGAGCATTTATGGAATCGCCTGCTGATGCACTGGTATATGAACAACTTTTTAACACTAAGCACCTGTGCCTTTTCATAAACCAATGTAGTGGGGTGTCTGTAAGGCAAGGAAAGCAATACCTTAAGAACGACTCGTTGTGCTCGCATTGATTTACCAGATAAGGCACCCCATAACTTGTTCCCAGGATCCACCTTCCACATCTCGGTGTTCGTGACCTTTACTCAGCGCACGCAACTGGACTTGATCGCGTACGGAGAGCATGTGAACTTGACGCTGATAGACAAGCAGGAGTGGAAGTGGGAGGAAGGCACCTACTACGACGACTTCAATCTGGAGCGGGTTGAGTACCGGGGCAGTCCCGACCAGACGCTGTTCGGGTTCGAGCCGCTGGACGAAGCCATGTGGGTGCCGGAGTATGACATCTGGACCACCACTGAGATCGGTAACGCGACAAGCACGACGCCGCTGCCCGTCAGAGTGCCGAGGCCACTAAACGAATGTGAGATGGTTTTTAACATTTCGATCGCTTTCTCGCGTTTGCTTTGCTCGATAATTACGTTTTCCATTTGCCTGTTTAAAAAAAAACCGGCCAAGTTTGTCAGAATCCTAGGGTTCCGTATAGTGGATGATAAATTGAATTTTGTAAAATTTTTTCGTGAATTTTTTCAACCGCTGTATTTTTCCTGTAATCTTTACGTAAACACTATTACCATGATTTTTTCCATATTTTTTGGTCCACCAGTTTTGGAGATAAGGGGGAGTTCTTCCACGTAGTCAAACTGGGGGGGCGGACATACGTACATATTTTTGGGGTTTTCACTAGAGTAGGCGCGCCCAAATTGACTCCTGAAACGGTCGCGCGGGGTACATGTGTAGCCCATTTTGAATGCAAATATTGTGGGTCATCTTTAGGTAGAATGAAAAAGTTTTTAATTTAATGAATAATCATCTTTATTTTTATCATTTAATAATGAAAAAATAAAAAACATGAATTTTTTAGGTACTTTTTAACGAAACAATAGAATACTTAGAATACATGAGACGCAGACGCCGCCATGATTTCCTAAAAAGATATTAGTACTAAGTATATTTGTTATGGAACGGTATGTAACATGCAAAAATTACACGAAAATGAAGTACTCTTAAAATATTAGTACAATTTTTGCATAAATAATAGGGATTTATCACATTCCTTGAACGGTCGCGCGGGCTACATACGCAGCCCATTCACTTTATTAGTCGTTCTGTTCTGAAGTCCGTGTGCTGAGGGTAGCGACACGCTACTGAGCGACGCGGGGGTCCATAGTAGAGGAATACACGGAAGAATAGCGCAGTAGTGTGACGCGTTTGAGAAAGAAGGACCAATAATATACCCTGGTCTACACCTGTAGCCCACGCGATTTCTCGAAACCAGTGCCAGTAAATATAGTAAAAATATATATTTTTATAAAATAAGCATTTTAATACCTACAATTTGATACCAATACAACATATACATAAAAAAAAAAACTTCTTTTTTAACTTTCTCATTTGTGATGAAAAAAAAATCGCTATAGTTTTCCTATAATAAGCCAGTTATGATCTATAATTGTAATTTTTTTCATATTTTTCGATCAACCAGTTTCGGAGATAAGGGGGGAACATACATATTTTTGTTTTTTTTTTTAAGATTTCTCGAAACCAGTGCCAGTAAATATAGTAAAAGTATATATTTTAATAATAAAATTTTTAATACCTGCAATTTGATACCCATATTGTATTTTTAAAAAATATTTTTTTATTTATTTTACTTCTTTTATTTATATTTCTCATTTGTGCTCAAATTTTTTTAAATCGCTAGTTTTTTCGTGATGGGCCAGTTATGCTCTATTATCGACATTTTTTTTTCATATTTTTCAGTCTACCTGTTTAGGAGTAAATGGGGGTAAATAATTATTTGTGTTTTATCAAAGATTTCTCGAAACCAGTGCCCGTAAATATTGTAAAAGTATATGTTTTTACAATCAGCTTATTAATATTTACAATTTGATATCCACATTGTATTTTTAGGATAATATTTTTTATTTTTCTCACTTTTGTTTTGGAAATATTTTGAAAAATTTCAAATATTTCATATTTTTTTACACCTTGATATGTGCATTATTAATTATTAATGTAGGTATGAAAAAAAGTAATATTATTATCTAAATATGCCTTATCTGGGCAGTTGTTATATATATATATGTATATATACAAGGTGACTTTTTGATCATCGTCCAAATTCATACTGGTGGCTTGGTAAGTGATCAGTATCATGGATCAATAACAATTTGTACACGCTAGTACATGAAATGCAGAGCTGATGAGAAAGGGAAAATGGATGAGGTGACACGGGTAAGATGTGGGAAAAAACGTGAGTGAACTAACCTTTGTTCTGGATGGTTGCCGGCGAATGCGCCGCGTGGCGTCCCTTCTTGTTGGGCTGATCGAGCTGGTTTTGAGCAGGGATGAGCAGGATGTATTGGTTGGTGGAGTAATGTGAACACGACACTGGTATAAGCGCAAAGTACGCGAGATTTATCGGCGTGTCGCGGCGCGAGTGTGCACACGTGTGTTTCGGGAGACGTCCGCCGCGGAAGAGAGCGAACAAGCGCCGGCGCACGAGTCCTTCGGCGCGAGGCACTGTGTTGCGAGATTACCCATGCGCATGCGTCACGCTTGTGGCGTGAACATCCTGGGGGGCCGGGGCTGCGACTCCTCTTGAGCTGAATCCAACGGCAGCCTGGCTAGCTTGAACACAGGTCGTCGCAGATTTCCATAGGCTGTGTCCAGATCCACAACTCGGATCACTCCATCCTTGCCAGGTATCGTGCGGAGAATTCTCCCCAACTTCCATTGGAGCGGAGGCAGGTCATCCTCTTTGATGAGGACCAGTTCACCCACTTGAGGAGGGGAAGAAGGGGAGAGCCATTTGGAGCGGGTTTGCAGGGTATGGAGGTAGGATCTGGACCAGAGAGTCCAAAAGCGCTGAGAGAGCGCTTGAATGAGTTGAAAGCGTTTAAGAGCAGATATGGGTCTGTCGTCAAAAGACTGCTCAGGTAGAGTGGTGAGTGGACGACCAATAATGAAATGTCCGGCCGTGAGAGGTTCAAAGTCCGTAGGGTCGGATGAAATTGGGCAGAGGGGTCTTGAGTTGAGTACAGCCTCAATTCGAGCCAAAAGGGTAGAGAATTCCTCAAAAGTGAGGTGCTGTTCACCTATCACGCGATAAAGTAGTTGCTTGGTGGATTTTACGTTTATTTCGTGCAGAGCGCCGAACCAAGGCCCTTTAGGCGGGTTCAGTAACCAAGTTATGTGCTGATTCGCGAGCTTGTGAGTGATTACATCATTGTTTGACCTGAGGAAGTTCTGAACTTCAATGAGCTGATTTCTAGCACCTAGGTACATAGTTTGTGCCGCAGTCTGAGCGAATGAGAACTGGAGTACCGCGACGTGAGATAAAACGTTGCAATGCCGCAAAGAACGCTTCCGTTGTGAGTGCAGCGACTGGTTCCAAATGAACCGCCTTTGTTGCGAGGCAAACGAAAATACAAAAATACGCCTTTATGAGTTTCGCGTTCCGCAACGTGCTGGATTTAACGAAGAAGTGGCCAGTAAAGTCCGTATGACGTGACTAAAAACTGGCTGAGGAGTAACTCTGTCTACTGGAAGATCAGCCATGAGCGGAGCCTTAGGCTGAGCGCGGCACCGGAAACATCTAATACATTTAAACACGCGGTGTCTAATAATACGACGAGCGGACAGAATCCAGTACTGCTGGCGTAATATGGCGTGTAATGTGTCAGCTCCAGGGTGGCAGTGTATTTTGTGATAGTGATCTATAATGAGATCTACGAGCGGACTTGAGCTGGGTAGAATGAGTGGGTGTTGAGCGTCATACCTAATTGACGCGTGAGAGAGACGACCACCGACTCTCAAGAGGCCGTCCTTTATGAAGGGCGAGAGGCGCTGGAGCCGAACGGGACAAACTTTATCAGTCTGGATACGATTAATGTCTTCAGCAAACTCATTGTGCTGAACAGAGCGGACCCAGTGCAACAAAGCGTCCCTGCGTTCATTAGCTGTCAACGGACCAGAGCGCCGTGCATCTGGGCTGTGCCGACAATTGAATATGAACCTTTGAATACAAGCCGTCACTCCAACGAGCTTGTCAAGTGAGCTGTAGCGAGTGAGCAAGTTCAGATCGATATCTGGGACTGCTATGTGTGCTGGTACCTTTTTGGGCTTAAGGCCTGGGAGAGCATGATGGCCTAGAGCGGGTGTCAACTTGGGCCAAGTGCAGGTAGGTTCTTTGAGCCAACTGGGTGACCACCAAAGGTCATGAAGTGAGAGAGACTGGGCAGACATGCCTCTGCTTGCACAGTCAGCAGGGTTGAGGTTTGTGGGCACATGCCTCCACGTATTGCTAGTTGAAGTAGCTGCGATCTTAGCCACTCGATTGGCCTCGAAAGTCTGTAATCGGTGAGGTGGGGTATTGAGCCATGCCAACACTATTGTTGTTGTGACAATGAAACAGCGTCAAGTCTAGTTAGCAACTGATTTATTATCCTCCACCCTCAATCAGAATATTACACTAATATTCGCAGATACCCACAACATCTTCCCTTAAAAATATAAAATACAAAACTTAAAACTATTGTCCCACCACCATCCCTTACAATATAGCTAACACTAATAATATATAAACTTAATCACATTTCTTTGCCTTAGCTCGCCTCCGCGTCACTGGTGGAGAATAAGGTTTCTCTTTAGAGAAATCTCCTCCATCATCAGTATCGTCAAAAAGGGAACAAGTGGGAAGAAAATCAGTATCTGAACAATGACTATCACCACTATGAAAAGTATCTTCGTCAACTTCTTTCGACTGAGTGTCATTAGTAGTACTTGTATTTCTGATTAAATGCCGTCTATTACGACGGTAAATAAAGCCTCTCTTGTTTTGAACAAAATAAGAACGCGGTGCTGGAGCTTTTGCTAATATTTGACCATGCATTCTGTTATTATTTCTTTCTAACATAATGACATCATCACCGACCCCTAAATCTGGTAGTGTTTTGCTATGCCTGTCATAATACATTTTACTTTTGCGCTGTTTTTCTAACAGAACATCGTGATCCTTTTTGTTGTTTAAAGTTGAATTAAACATCACAAAAGATTCACCGCTGTCACCATGTTGTGACAATGAAACAGCGTCAAGTCTAGTTAGCAACTGATTTATTATCCTCCACCCTCAATCAGAATATTACACTAATATTCGCAGATACCCACAACAATTGTGCTATCTGACCAGCATGTGTGTGTTTGAATGGCTATATGAGCTGACAGTTGGGCTGACACTCGAGTCATGAGCTGAGATAAAAGAGTCGCGGCTGACAACTCCAATTTCGGGATTGAGAGGCGAGTCTTGATGGGTGCGACCTTGGACTTGCCAATGATTAGGTGTACATTGACATGTCCAGTGGTATTGCGCTCATGAAGGTAGATAACGGCACCAAAGCCAGCCTCTGATGCGTCCGCGAACCCGTGAAGTGAGTAAGTAGACGTGGGCTTATACTTACAAATGTGTCGAGGTAAACGGAGGTTTGAGAGCTGAGGAAGATCCTCTGAAATGTGTTGCCACTCTGTGTGGACTTCTTCAGAGATAGGCTCATCCCATCCTATTTTCAGAAGCCAAAGCTTCTGCAGAAGAATCTTTGCGCAAGTTTGCGCTGGAGTAACCCAGCCATTGGGGTCATAGAGAGACGCTACTGTACTGAGAATGGAGCGTTTTGTGACTTGAGCATGAGTGGGCAGAGAAATGCGATAAGTTACCTCATCAGTTTGAGGAATCCACTGTATTCCCAGAACCTTAATGGAATTAGAGTCGGGACTGAAGTCAAAGTCCTTGGGCATGTCGCACTGGTCATCTGGGAACCGTTCAAGGAGCTGTGTAACCATATATTGACCTGATGGTTCACGAGTAGTTGTGGTGCGGAAAATGTCCTCACACTGTTCCTCTAATGGGCTGGTATGCTTGTAGGTTTGGGGTTCCTCGGATTCCCAAAACCTCTCAAGAGTTTTGTGAATGTCATGAGTGGAACGCTCTGAGTCCGTGTGAGAGCCGACAATGTGAACTGAATTGACCTGATTCGTGGGTGAGTTATGTAAACTTTCGAAAGGTCCTATTAATGTAAAATCGAATATCGTGCCGAAGGCTATGGGCTTGCCAGGGCCGAGCGAAACCTTGGTTCCGTCTAACACTTGACCAAGAACGTCAGATCCTAGTATTAGATCAACCGGAGCTGGTGTGTGATATTCTCGATCAGCAAGAGGAATCGGTGGGTGACCTGTTAACTGAGTGAGATCTGGAACCTTTTCTAACGGTAGGTACCCAGTTACGTTCTTCAATATATGGGCTGTGGCCGTGATCGTAGGTGTGTCACGGTGTGTAGGTCGGCATACAATTGTGATTGATGCCTTTGAGTTTTGTGTGTGCTGATTTCCAACTCCGGCGATTTTTAGAGATGTCTGTTTTAATGGTAAATTTAAAATTCTGCCCATGCGCTGAGAACAAAGAGTCAGCATACTTCCACAGTCTAACAGGGCTCGTGCTGAGTGAAATTAACCATGTACGTCTGCTTTTTTAAGTGAGACGGTTGGCAACAAAATTGGTGTGTTAGTGACGTTCACTACACGTTGTGCGGAGTTACAGGAATTCTCTGTTGGAGTTGAAGTCATGGAGTGAAAATGAGCTGAGTGTGTATGTGATGAGTGTGCTGAGTGCTGGTCGTCCTCGCCTTCATAGTGCTCTGTTATTGTAGGTAGTCATTGTTGCCTACCTACCCGAGACCTACTTGGCGATCGCGATTGAGTGGGCGGGTTGGGACGGGACGTGTATGCCTGTGTAGCATGTGCCGAATGGTGTTGAGGCTCATGCGCTGAGCGCTGCCTGGGCTGCTCACGTAGAGACGGAGGCAGCAAATGAGCAGATGAGCGTGTCGGAGACATGGCCCCATGGCGATGCAGTGAAGTGTGGTGGTCAGTCCGCCCACACTCCTTGCATGCACGTGTAGACCTGCACTCGTTCTCATAATGAGGACCCATACAGCGCTGACAGCGGTTGCGCGCTTGAATAATGTCCCAACGACCTTCAACTGGCTGGTTGTTGAACTCTGGGCAGGCGATGAGTTTGTGTCCCCTATTCTTGCAGTATGGGCATGGCATACCACCAGTAGGGGAAGAAGGTTGAGCCGAATAATTTTGTTGGCGAGTGGGTGATGGGGATGTTTGGGCCGAGTAAACTGGCGCTATCGCAAATGCCAAAAATGGTTGACGAATAGGACGGGGGGAGCGATTGTCCTGCCGAGGAGCCATGGGGCGGAACTCTTGGTGAGCCTGGTAGGGCTGACGTGGAGTACCTCCAGTGGGCTGAACCAGCTGATTGAGCTGAGTGAGCCTTTCTGAAGGGCCGAGCCGTGCTGAAGAAGGAGCCTCCTGTGACGCAAGGGATGACGACTCATTCTCCTTGCAGCGTGCGTGCTCTTCCAAGAACTCAATGAGGTTCTTGAGCGTGGGCAAAGTTGCGCGAGATCCGTACTTCCGCTCGAAAAGAGTGCGGAGCTCGCCTTGTAGTTTTCGCACCACCATGGACACGAAAACATAGTCAGAATCCTTCATGGGCAGATCGAGGTTGCGGAGAGCGCTTTGCGCTGAGATAAGCGGAATTAAAAACGATGTGC
This sequence comes from Ypsolopha sequella, assembly GCA_934047225.1. Lineage (NCBI taxonomy): Eukaryota > Metazoa > Arthropoda > Insecta > Lepidoptera > Ypsolophidae > Ypsolopha > Ypsolopha sequella. The sequence goes on along the minus strand of OW204012.1, from coordinate 2,281,881 downwards.
GGATATCCGAGCGCATGTGGATGTGCGGAAGGTTCATGATGATGTCCACAAATCGGTCAATGAGTACGCGACGATTGTCGTAACGCCTGGTGAGAATTTCCATGGCTATGGGATAATTCTCGTTGGTAGGGTAGAGGTGTTTCACCATTTCATGTGCCTCACCCTTTAGGGCGCCTAACAAATAATGCAGCTTGACAGCATCCGAGACTGTAGCCATCTCACTGATGAGGCTCCTAAAAACGGCAATAAACGAGGGCCATTCTTCCACGTTCGAGTGAAACTCCGGAATGGGTATCTTTGGTAGAACACCAACGGGTGTACCTGAGCTGAGGGGTTGCGTCTTGTCCGGAAGAGCTGATTTTTCTTTCAATTTTTCGAATGCCACTATGATAGCATCATAGTCGCTAAGTGCCGACTGAAATTTTTCCGTGTAGGTTGCCTCAGTTTCGTCGGACAGATCCTCATCGTCAAGGATTTCATAATATACATCCTCTAACTTAGCTTTAATGCGTTGTATGTGTAACCGCTGGTTACCGGAACTGCAGAGCTGATGATAAAGGGAAAATGGATGAATTGACACGGGAGAATTGTGGGTGCACTGACCTGGTTGGAATGTTGGCGAGCCGACGTATGCGCTGAAACTGTGCCGCGTGGTGTATTCCTTGTCGGGCTGATGATGACAGGGATATGCAGAATGTCTTGGAGTAATACACAGCACTGATATGTTCACAAGACACGGTAAATACGCGAGATTGGTTGTAGCGTCGCGAATGTGTGCACACACGTATCGTTCGGTCGACGGTTGCGGCGAAACAGTCCGGCCGCGCGAGCGCGCAGACGTGCGCCTCCGGAGGCGTCTCGAGCCGAAGAGAGCGAGTGAACCGCGGGCAGCGCGCGACTCGATTCTGTCGCGAGCCACTTTCTGCGCATGCGCTGAAATGCGCATACCGTCACGCTGTAGCGTGAACATCCTGGGGGGGCCGGGGCTGCGACTCCTCCATGAGCTGTGTCCAGATCCACAACTCGGATCACTCCATCCTTGCCAGGCATTGTGCGGAAAATTCTCCCCAACTTCCATTGGAGCGGAGGCAGGTCATCCTCTTTGATGAGGACCAGTTCACCCACTTGAGGAGGGGAAGAAGGGGAGAGCTATTTGGAGCGGGTTTGCAGGGTATGGAGGTAGGATCTGGACCAGAGAGTCAAAAAGCGCTGAGAGAGCGCTTGAATGAGTTGAAACCGTTTAAGAGCAGATATGGGTCTGTCGTCAAAAGACTGCTCAGGTAGAGCGGTGAGCGGACGACCAATAATGAAATGTCCGGCCGTGAGAGGTTCAAAGTCCGTAGGGTCGGATGAAATCGGGCAGAGGGGTCTTGAGTTGAGTATTATTTCGTGCAGAGCGCCGAACCAAGTTATGTGCTAATTCGCGAGCTTGTGAGTGATTGCATCATAGTTTGTGCCGCAGTCTGAGCGAATGAGAACTGGAGTACCGCGACGTGAGATAAAACCTAACAGGGCTCGTGCTGAGTGAAATTGAGTGTGATTGAGTGAATGTACGTCTGCTATTTCAAGTGATACGGTTGGCAACAAAATTGGTGTGTTAGTGACGTTCACTACACGTTGTGCGGAGTTACAAGAATTCTCTGTTGGAGTTGAAGTCATTGAATGAAAATGAACTGAGTGTGTATGTGATGAGTGTGTGTGTGATGAGTGTGCTGAGTGCGCTGAGTGCTGGTTTCATTGAGTGAAAATGAGCTGAATGTGTATGTGATGAGTGAATGTGTGAGTGAAAATGAGCTGAGTGTGTATGTGATGAGTGAATGTGTGAGTGAAAATGAGCTGAGTGTGTATGTGCTGATTGAATGTGTGAGTGAAAATGAGCTGAGTGTGTATGTGCTGATTGAATGTGTGATGAGTGTGACTATATGTGAAAATGAGTTATTAAAACTTGAGCGCTACCAACTCCAACGTGCGGATAGCTTGTAACTTGCGCGGGCCGAAAAAACAAAGGCTATGTTCAAACGGAACACGGAAAATAAACACGACAGAGAGAAAGAAAAAAAAAAAAAATTTTTTTTTTTTAAAAACAACCTGTATATGAGCTGAACCAACGTGGAACACCCTATATGTGTACCATTAACAATAAGATCAGAGATGAGAAGAGAAGAAAAAAAAAATTGTTTACTATATTTGTACTATATATACCCGGTTAAAACAGCAGACAATAACACGAGATTACCGTAACATTAAATATCAAAAAGGGCTGATCAACTTGTTCACCAAAATGTCATAACAGTATATTTACAACAAAACATCAGTCGTCGAAAATTCTATTTATAGAATAAAATACCTACCTACTGCCTCGAACGCGTAAACAAACAAAGAATGTATTTACCTCGCAGAAATCGGATCTAAATGAGCGGACAATCCAATGATGCAATGTATACGTATGTACTCAAAATAAAACGAAATAAAACGAAATAAAACGAAATAAAACTCGCACCAAAAAAAATATCTCGCAAAATACGTGGGAAAACTATCTTTGACAGTGGGTAAATTACCCACTCCGCGGGTAAAAATTGGGTAAATTGGGTCGGGTCGGGTAAATTTGGGTTTAATAAAGAAATATAGTGGACTGTATTAAACAATTGGGCTGAATGTATGGGCCGGTTCTATACCGATAAATGGAATGTTCGAGGCGGCGGTTCTAATTACCTACCCGCAATAGGTATTCGAGACCACAAAATATTTTTTGCCGGGAAAGGGGGCAAAATATTTAACCGGGTGAAAATGGACTGTAAATCGACGGGGGCTGGTTCAAACAAAGTTACGGGCCGGCGGGGGGGAGGCGGGGGGTGATATAAACCAAAAATTTTCCGCTCGACGGACCAAAATTTTTCTTGGATTGAAAATGGACTGTAGTAAATAGAGTGGGGCTGGTTCTAATTGTATTGAAAATGGACTGTAGTAAATCGACGGGGGCTGGTTCAGTAACGGTTCGAAGGGCCAAAATGTAACCGCTGGTTACAGGAACTGCAGAGCTGATGATAAAGGGAAAATGGATGAATTGACACGGGAGAATTGTGGGTGCACTGACCTGGTTGGAATGTTGGCGAGCCGACGTATGCGCTGAAACTGTGCCGCGTGGTGTATTCCTTATCGGGCTGATGATGACAGGGATATGCAGAATGTCTTGGAGTAATACACAGCACTGATATGTTCACAAAACACGGTAAATACGCGAGATTGGTTGTAGCGTCGCGAATGTGTGCACACACGTATCGTTCGGTCGACGGTTGCGGCGAAACAGTCCGGCCGCGCGAGCGCGCAGACGTGCGCCTCCGGAGGCGTCTCGAGCCGAAGAGAGCGAGTGAACCGCGGGCAGCGCGCGACTCGATTCTGTCGCGAGCCACTTTCTGCGCATGCGCTGAAATGCGCATACCGTCACGCTGTAGCGTGAACAGTATGTTTGCGTAACGAGCGGTGAAGTCCGCCACAGAATATGTTTTTCTGTCGCCTGCCTCGACCGCCGCACCGATCTCCTTTAACAGAACTATCGCCTTTACGGCCTCACGAAAAATCGCGGCTTGTGATTTCGAAGGCATCTAAATCTTGTTAAACTAGATGGTTGTTTACTAAGATAAAATACGCAACGAGTTTGAGCTGAACTATAAGAGCGAGCGTACAACTGAAATAATTGATGAGATAGATGAATAGAGCTGAGATACTTGCGCGGATGAAGTAACAATGACTATGTTCAAACGGAACACGGAACTCTTAAATAAACACGACAGAGAAAAAAAAAATGAGCTGATAAACCAACGTGGAACACCCTATATGTGTACCATAAACAATAAGATCAGAGATGAGAAGAAAAAAAAAATTGTTTACTATATTTGTGCTATATGCACCCGGTTAAATTGCATATAGTGCAAATAACACGAAAAAACTGTCCGGCAATCTATTACTGCGACACGAGATTACCGTAACACAAAATATCGAAAAGGACTGAACTTGTTCACTAAAATGTTATTTGCCTTGAAATCATGTGCCGACAATACGCGTTAGTTCTTGCTTACACGATAGTACATTTACAACAAAAACAACTGCAACCGTTTTAGAGCAGAGTCGTGGTAAATTCTATTTATAGAACAAAATATCTACCTACTTCTTTGAGTGCGTAAACAAAACAATGAATGTATTTACCTGGCCGAAATCGGTTCTAAATGAGTGGACAATCTAATGTTGCAAATCAAGCTTTGGTAATACGTAACGTAATAACGTATGTATACGTATGTATGTAACGTACGTAAGTGCACGAAATAAAGCAAATTTATACTCGCACCAAAAAATATCTCGCAAGATACGAAAACTATCTTTGACAGTGGGTAGATTTACACCTCTCCGCGCGATACAAAACAAAGTGAAATGTACTCAAAACGTTGTAACACGATATGAAACTTAAAATGTGAACTATTTCCGAGCAGAGTTGAATCACTTCGAGTACATTTGAAAAGATTGGGTCGGGAGTTACATGTAAAAAATGGTACCTAACAGTGTTGAGCAAAATGCTGACTTTGAGTTTAATTAATTTTACGTATGGGGTTTATAAGGGCTGATAATTAATCCCTGGGAGTGACGGGGGGGGTTTAATAAAGAAATATAGTGGACTGTAATAAACAATTGGGCTGAATGGATAACCAATTCCAGAACACAAAATAAGGTGTCAAATTAATACCCGGCACCGGGTCTATAAAATTTTGTTATTTGTTTAAACAAAATGGGTGATCTAAAAGGATATAATTATATTATCTGAGCTGAATAATAATAATAAACGGAATGAAAGTGAGTTTATTCTGTGCCGGGGGTGAGGGGGGCCGGTTCTTTACAGATAAATGGAATGTTCTAGGCGGCGCGGACGCAGTAATTATCTACCCGAAATAGGTATTCGAGACCACAAAATATTTTTTGCACAAAGGGCCGGGGAGGGGGCCAAAATATGTAACCGGGTGAAAATGGACTGTAAAAATCGACGGGGGCTGGTTCACTAACGGTTCGAAGGATCAGAAATTTTCGAAAACGGACTCGAAGGACTAGAAATGTACACGCTAGTACATGAAATGCAGAGCTGATGAGAAAGGGAAAATGGATGAGGTGACACGGGTAAGATGTGGGAAAAAACGTGAGTGAACTAACCTTTGTTCTGGATGGTTGCCGGCGAATGCGCCGCGTGGCGTCCCTTCTTGTTGGGCTGATCGAGCTGGTTTTGAGCAGGGATGAGCAGGATGTATTGGTTGGTGGAGTAATGTGAACACGACACTGGTATAAGCGCGAAGTACGCGAGATTTATCGGCGTGTCGCGGCGCGAGTGTGCACACGTGTGTTTCGGGAGACGTCCGCCGCGGAAGAGAGCGAACAAGCGCCGGCGCACGAGTCCTTCGGCGCGAGGCGCTGTGTTGCGAGATTACCCATGCGCATGCGTCACGCTTGTGGCATAGTGATTCACTCGGGACTGGAAGTAAATTTCTATGGGAACCCGAAATTTCATTTTACGAACTTCACAAAAATTGTTACTGATCCAAGATACTGATCACTTATCAAGCCTCCAGTATGAATTTGGACGACGATCAAAAGGTCACCTTTTATATATGAGTATATACAGGGTGAATTTTTGAGACGGGACAGTAAGGGCAGGTACCTTAACCGTTATAGTTACAGGAAAACGCTTTTAGGAGACTATCCATAATTTTTTAAGATATTCTGAACTGCATTTACAGATTTTGGAAAAAATGTACAGTCAGCAAGAAAATGGTCATTTCAAACAAAAACTTTTTTGATGCCAATCGATCCTGTTTCTTATCAGGATCAAAAGTCTCTACAGGACCGACTGAGGTTTGAGTACTAGAAATGTCAGAAATCGCAAAAAACTTTTCCCATACATATTCAAAAGGTTTGTAATTACCTTTCTTGATGGTACTTGTCGCAATGGATACTTATTCGCGTACCACACCAATGCAGATTCCGTGTTCCTATTATTTACAAAATACGCTTCAATTAAGTCCAAACGTTTGCGATTTAAAGACATTTTTTAACAAGAAGTACATAAATTACAACTAACAATCTAGAATTTTCTCAGCACAAACATAAGAATGACCTGAAATAACCCAAGGATTCCAAAGTTTGAAATTATAACTTTTTTTACTTACCTAATTTTTCAGCCTAATTCTTTATAGCGGATTATGGCGGATCTACCCATAACAAAAAGTTTGGCTAATTTAGAGGTTTGACTCTTTTTCCGAAATGTATGGGAAAAGTTTTTTGCGATTTCTGACATTTCTAGTACTCAAACCTCAGTCGGTCCAGTAGAGACTTTTGAGCCTCATAAGAAACAGGATCGATTTGCATCAAAAAAAGTTTTTGTTTAAAATGACCATTTTCTTGCTGACTGTACATTTTTTCCAAAATCTGTAAATGCAGTTCAGAATATCTTGAAAATTTATGGATAGTCTCCTAAAAGCGTTTTCCTGTAACTATAACGGTTAAGGTACCTGCCCATACTGTCCCGTCTCAAAAATTCACCTGTATATATATATATATACTCATGAAAGCAATAACCAACATGAAAATTGATTATGAAAATCGATCTGTGATGACCACTAAATTCTCTAGAATACATTTTTAAGTTAAATTAGAACAATATGTTTTTACGCTAATAAGCGGGTCGCAAAGAATCTATTTCTAAGTGTAAACAATAGTACATTGTTCACCGAGGGAAGAAAGGGGAAGATTACCAACGAGGGTGTAGTTTGAGGCCCGAGGCGAAGCCAAGGGCCTCAATACACACGGGTTGGGAATCGCCCTTTCTCCCGAGTGATACATAGTGCTTTATACTACACCTGCGAGGAAATAGTATAATTTTACTTTTAATCAAGATACAATAAAAGAAACCGACTGACTCGCGTGCGATTGTCACTTTTTATTTCCTTTTATTATGTACAGGAAAAACAAGTGGCCAGTATCATTTTTCGAGTTTTATGTACGAGTTCGCAAAATAATACTGGCCACTTGGCCGCTTGCTCATTCTTTGTGTTATCTAAAAAAAAAACAGCACGTTAACAATGGATTTGCATACACTTTTTCTGCCCGCTCAAGCACGTTAACAATGAATTTTCATACACTTTTTCCGCCCGCATATTTGTATGACAGTAATGACGTATTTTCTACATCGTTTTCAAAAAAGTAAGAAGGTACTTTCCGAGCAGGTGTAGTATAAAATCCATTATTGTACTGTAACATATAGCTAAGCAATATGTTAGGTTTAGGTAAGGCTAGGTCTTATAGGTAGGTTAAAGGACTATTTGTTCGTGTTTAGTTGGCAATCGATAACCTTTATGGATCGACATACGTCGCATTGACTGATTTATTTTGTGTTTTCCAAAAATAAATACAGATCGAGTATAAAAGATCTTTCAGACAAAACACGAGCAAGATTCCTTAGAGTCCTAGCGGTGTGAAGGTGGCTCTCCATCTATAAATATTCCTTCTAGAGTCTTGACGAAGTAAAATACCTCCAGCACGATAAGCTAGTGTCCTACGAGGTTCAGAGTTTCCCTCCCTTAATGTATGTGTGATAATTAGGAAGAAATAGAAAAAAAAAATAAAAGAACTCAAAGTGAAAACAAAGTAGTATAATTCAGCAAAATTCCTGCTAGATCCCGAATAGACTGTGTGCATATTAGAGTACAATGCCGATATATGTAGATATGGGCACCTAATTGTTTTTATCAGAAACTACGATACAAAATTCTTGTCAAAAAAAAAGTCCGATACTTTTTATTGTAGTCCACAGACGGAAATGCCAAATTGAAAATGATGATTACATCAGCGAGATACAGGAACAAGTATTTACTGGCGAAATAGCTGTCGGACATGCTTTAGGTAAACTACGTTAAATATATTTTATACTACACCTGCTCGGAAAGTACCTTCTTTCTTTGTTGAAAACGATGCAGAAAATACGTCATTACTGTCATACAAATATGCGGGCGGAAAAAGTGTATGGAAATTCATTGTTAACGTGCTTGAGCGGGCAGAAAAAGTATATGCAAATCCATTGTTAACGTGCTGTTTTTTTTTAAATAACATAAAGAATGAGCAAGTGGCCAAGTGGCCAGTATTATTTTGCGAACTCGTACATAGACGAAAAATGATACTGGCCACTTGCTTTTCCTGCACATAATAAAAAAATAAGAAGGAAATAAAAAGTGACAATCGCACGTGAGTCGGTCGGTTTCTTTTATTGTATCTTGATTAAAAGTAAAATTATACTATTTCCTCGCAGGTGTAGTATAAAGCACTATGTATCACTCGGGAGAAAGTGCGATTCCCAACCCGTGTGTATTGAGGCCCGCGGCGAAACCACCCTCGTTGGTAATCTTCCCCTTTCTTCCCTCGGTGAACAATGTACTATTGTTTAGTAAATACTTCAATATTCCCAGTGTTGGTTTAATTCCAGTGTATTAAGAATGTTTTTTTTATATATAAATAATCACAAAAAACCAGTTGGACCACGGGTCTAGTAATGGGGCCATGGTCCAACTAAAATAATAGTTGGACAGCTACCTCTACCAAAGGCCCGTAGTCCAACTAGTTGGACAAAATAGTTGGACCACGACCCTTGAATGTTTTGCTGAATATGCGATTCACAATATGTAATTTCTATAATTAATTTCTTAATGAAATTTCATATGGAAGCTGATTGTAAAAATATATAGTTTGGCTGTATTTAATTGCATCTATTTCGAGAAATCCTTGAAAAACCATAAAAAACGATTATGCCCCGCCCTTATCTCCAAAACTGATGGACCAAAAGATATGAAAAAATCATGGTAATATGCATTTACGTAAAGATTACAGAAAAAATAAATTGGTTGAGAAATTCACGAAAAAAATTGACATAATTAAATTTATCATCCACAATACGGAACCCTAGGTACGCGAATCTGACTCGCACTTGGCCGGTTTTTTATATGTTCTGTGACAAATAAATTCATTTCACTTCACAAAAATTGCAATAATTTGCTCACATAATGCAGTATAATAAAAATTTCAAGTATTGGAATTACTCGAAATTTTCTCAATGAAGAGAGACACAAAAAAAATTATCCCAAAAATCCAATATCGGTATCAAGCTGTCTGTAGGTAACACATGCCACTTGGTCTGAAGTAGGTAGGTTTTAAGAATATACGTTGATTTTAAGAATCATATAAAAACTGCAAAAAATGTTTCCCACCTTAAAACCGAAACAAAGTGGAACGTAAAAAAAAACGTATTGTCTAATTTCCCCAAGCTTACGAAATACGGAACCCTAGGTGCTCCCTCGACTCACACTTGACCGTACTCTTTTACTTCCAGCCATATTCCTGATCAGAAGGCCCCCGCAGGCGATCGAAGTGATGGACGCTCCCTACGAAGAGCTTCCAACCACAACACTTGCCCCCGGACAGAAGAAACCTGTCATCTATAAAAGAAAAAAAAAAATCAAAGGATAGTGGAAATGTACGATAAGACGAGGTTCCAACGAAGTAGGTATATACCTGCTCGCTTGACCAATAGAAATAGACGCATTTCCTGCGCCCAGCTTCAAGCACAAAATAGATACAACCAGAAGGCCAACTCAACAACGGAGCGAAAACAGACGCACACATTCATAGACGCGTACGTATGATGATCTCGACAGAATAACGTATTGACATTCGACCACAGAACAGAACATTCGACCGACTTCATCCGAGATCTTCGCGTTCGTACAGTGCGCGCCAATCTTTTAGTCGCCTCTGAATGAGTTACGAGTGCAAGCTTGCGCAGGTACAGTCAAGAAAACAATAATATCAACGGTTGATTATTAAATGTTTACTATAAGTGGGAAGGTGTACTTGTTGTACCTACCTATTTAATTATTTATTTATTATTTTAGTACAATCTTAACTATATAAATAAAACGCATTAATATAAACACAATTTTCCTACATTGTCGCCTTAAAACGCTACAACGTCCGCGAGGCATAACAACAACAGTAAAACTTAAAAAACTAAATAAAAAAACAACAAATAAAGGCAACAAAAACAATAACAAACAGATTCAACGATAAACTTGACGAATCATGAAATTTTTTCCTCGAAGGTACTTTTCATGCACCGCGCGCGTGTGTAATGTACGGACGTAGCACTAACACTAACGCATAGTGTTGACACCTGCTAAATGGCGAGCGGGGGGTGTGGTGCGGCACGCAGGCGGGTGTGCTCCGCGCCTTCGCCCCTGTAACGTCCCCCTGACACCGTAAAACGACTATTGCGTCAAATTCAAATTCAAATTCAAATATAGAATTAAATGAGACTTGAGGATAATTCATGATTTATATAAAAACGGCTCACCTCAATACGTGTTATGATCGGGAAAGCCGACCAGTTTCAGCAGATTTAGACTGCCTTCATCTGGGCGAGTAAAAACGTTTACGCGACGACGTTACGCCTCACACTCAAGGCAGTCTAAATCTGCTGAAACTGGTCGGCTTTCCCGATCATAACACGTATTGAGGTGAGCCGTTTTTATATAAATCACAAATTCAAATGGTTTATTTTGCAAAGCAGGTATACATATATACACTTTTTACACGTCAAATTTAATCTAATAAAGAAAATATATGTAATAAAATAATAAATGTACATGAACTAAATTAAAGGTTTATTTAATTTATGTAGCAATATATTTACGATTATAATGATAGGTAAAATATATATGTATTATACAAGGTAAAATCCAATCAGCCGCCCGAACCCACACCGGAGACCCGGCCAGGGACCAAGAAGAAAGTTCAGTGATCACCAACCGAGCCCCCAGCACGAATCCAGGCGGCCGAACAAATCCCATCCTATATACTACATACCTACTAATAGGTTACATATATAAATACATGCCTACCTCCGCCCATTCGATTAGTCTTGCTAAGAAGAAGGGCAAGAAACTTAGCAAGATCATGTCTTTTCTTGCGGCTATCTTCAGAGGCGACTAAAAGATTGGCGCGCACTGTACGTAGGTACGCGTCTATGTGTGCGTGCGCCTGTTTTCGTTAGTTATGCGAAGTAAACCTTCTGTAAGTGGTTATTTTGTGCTGCAAGCGCATCAGTTTGTTATTGCGCTGGCATGTTACTGGTTGTAAGACTCGCTTTAGATTCGGTAAAGTTCGATTTATGGAATCTCTAATTCTTTTCGTACTTACCTACTGCTGCGCAAAGTAGGCTAATAGCTATTGTTACCGCACGTTCTATTGTTTTTATTGTAAATAAATTCACAAATGAAAGAAAAATAATGCTTTTGCTTTTAAATCTATTTTTTTTTTCTTAGATATTTTTAGGATTAAGGCGATATGTAAAAGTTTTAGCGTCCCTGTTACTCCATATGCAAAAAAAACCTCAGTGCGAGAGGGACAGATTTGAGTAAAAATGGCAAAAAGTCGGTTTTTGTTAATATAAAATGTAGGTACTAAAGTTGCTATCAAAATTTCGTTTAACCAGGTTCTATTATACTGTTAAAACCCATGTATTAAAATATAATCGCAGTCCATATGTCATTCCAAATGTCAAACCAGGAGAATTGGTGTCAAAAAACACCTCGTTTCAAAATAAATATTTGTATCGGACCGAATTTCTCCAATCACGTTTCTGTTTTAACAGATCCCTACAAACAGACTCCAGAAATAATATACTATTTTCAAATAATTACATTCTTTACTGAAGTGGATATGCAAGTTCTAAAAGTGTCAATTTTTTATCCGTAGCGCCTCAAGTACATACAGATTTAGTACAGTAACCGAGGCAGCCCCCCCCCCTCCCTGGCCAGCTTCGAGCCCCCCCCTGGTATTGTAAAGCGCACCACCGCCACCACGTGTTCCACTATCTGGCTTTGTCTAGGTAGCCAACCTAGGACTTTAACTACCATTCACAAAAAGGATAAATTATATTAAACACAATAATGTAAAAAAAAACCGGTCAACTGCGAATAGGTCTCACGCCCTGAGGGTTCTGTAGCATTCATAAGTTAGTAGACCTGATTAAAATTTAAACAAACGTTACAAAGTTATTTTTGCAGTTATGTTTCGTACATTTTGCTACAAAACGTATGAAATAACTCGGTTACTAATTTCTTCATTCATAATTCAATTTCAGTATTTGTTGTATAAAAAGAAAATATGGTTTATCTGATGTTTTAATATTACATTATAACACCGCGATTCCGCTTCGATTGGCCCAATTTATTATAAAACCGCTAGAGAACCAATCAACAACAGAGACGAGAAATACAACTCGGTTGATAAGAGAATGGTCCTCGCTAGAATGTGACACCTCTCCCGGGGTTGGATTTCGTAGTATAATTATACTATTTGTACCATATTTTCATGACATGTAGTATGTAGTATCGTAATGGAACTATACTACGTAAAAATACCATAATTGTATCTCCAGGCCGACCGACTTGTTTAATTGGTTGAGACGTTTTGCTTTTTAACATTTACCCTACAATATAGGGAATTTCTGTGCGTTATGAATATTTTTAGTAATTTTTTTTTTAATTTTACTAACAAATAGGCTCTTTTATTAAATTATGAATATTTATAGTAAATTTAAACAAAAATTCACTTACAAATATGCTACTTTTTTTCAATTCAAAACAAAAATCGACGAAAAACGAAACGTAGTATAATTTTAGCCAAGTAGTATATTTTTAATTCCCGTAGACAATAATTTTCCGAGGGTCTGAATTCAACCCTGCCTCTCCCGCTTCCCCGCTCACCTCCCCGCGGTCGTCTTGTCGCGTCAGTATGGTTCGCATGTTTGTCACCGATACGCGTCTACTTTCGTCTTTGATATAACGTTCAGTTTTTTTAATAGCCTTGTTTGTTAAATTGTGTTAGTTGTTTTGTTTGATTTTTTGTTTTGCTATAAGTAATTGTTACGTTTTTGGACTATTTTATTAAGTTTTTGTTATTGGACTGTTTCGGGTAGGTAGTTATCATTAGGTACCTACCTACTTATTTTTTTGTGTTGGACCTTTGTTTTGTGTTCCACAAAAATGAGAGGAAAGACTATTCATAGTCATGGACGCAACATAATACTAAAAGTCTTGGCATTTTTCGAGAAAGAAAAGTCAAACAAAGTCAAATCAAGTGCATTTTCTGTATAGAATGATGTATTGAAATAAAACTAGTATTGTTATCCATTTTCATTCACTATTACGTTTTTCAAATCTAACACAACATAGTTACCTACAGTTTTCACAAACATTGGTTTAAGTTTCATAAATATCCTTATTGATGCTTTTTTGCACACCGTACCGATGCATCGCAGTGACGTCATCGACGCCAGGCCATTATTTCGGTAACCGGGTTGTAAGTCCCGACCTTATATCTTAAGCCACGCCCAACGAACGAATGTTATTCTCATTTTACGTGAAATTATTTGTTGAAAATAATAAGTCTTTACACACGGCGTCCATGTCTTTACATATGAAACTGCTGTTTTCTATAGAGAATTTGAATTTTGCATTTTTTTTAGGAATGACAATTCCAAATCATGTAATTTCTTTGAATGAGACAACATTAAGCTAACAGCAACATTAATTTAATTTTTGAAAAGTGTCAGCTGTAAAAAGTATTATGAATTCTTATCATGAAAATATGGCATTTAGGACGAACTGTTTAATTTTAATAATCAAACTAAAAATAAAAACAAAATTTAATACGTAGATGTAAAACTTTGAAATCAACTTTTGAACAACAAACAAATAATAGAAATAGCTAATGAATTACAGGAATTATGAACTCATAAATCTGTAAGAAAATTTCGGCAATTTTATATACCTAATATTAAGATATATTTAATGGTGTTTAAATACCATTGTCCGATCGACTTTATACCTCCTAATTCTGTATTGTAATTTAATTCCTATTTACATGAAGTCAAGATCGACTAATAGTAGTTTATGCTACAAGGGCGCAAAGGAATAAATTAAGAGGACGATTTAAAACACGAGCGTAGCGAGTGTTTTAAACGTAACCGAGTAATTTATTGCTTTTACGCCCGTGTATCATACTACGTTTTTCAATGCATAGTGTGAGGAAATGAAAACAAATATAATCTTGTGAACTTTAAATTATAATTGGCTCAAAAAGACTGTATCCAGAGCCGTTAAACAGTGTAAAAAAAAGTATAACATCTATGGTACACAGGAAAGGCTGCAGGTTAGCCAACCATTGCAAATAAATTGAAAAAAAAAAAAATAATAAAGCCCTAGGGCAAAATAATCGACTTTTTGTTCGGTTTTGATGCATAAAAAGTGGGCCTTTACGAGCACATGCATTGAAAATTAATTTATTTGCCTTTACTTATTTTTAAAACAACTATTGTAACATTGCAGTAGCAGCCGTTCGACAAACAATTTCTCTCGTCATCTATTGTATAATTATAATATGTATGCAGGTAGCTATCAGTATCAGTATTTATTTGTTTCTACTTTTGTGGCCATAATCTCATGCACGAATATGAGTATTATGCACGAATATTATTCAGGACAAACTCTTGTGAGTTTATTGATACTATTCATCATGTATAAAATAGTGTAAAATTATGAATAAATAAAAAAAACAAAGTATTGTGTGCAAATGAACATAATAAGATATTGGGACACTCGTGAAAAATTATAGTCCCAATGTTTCAAATTATGTTACAATTGGCATAGATTAAATTATGTTAAGGTGTGTTAATTCGAAAACCATTTCGAGATTTTGGTTTAATAAGTCGTATTTTCGAACTTGTGGCCTAAAAGACCTCATGATGATGAATATTTTTACGAAAAAGCTGCAACTTCCATTGTTTAGAAATGTGTCCTTTGCTTTTAGGATAAATTTATAATAATTTGTTTGAGACTCATTTGACAGCTAGATGACAGATGAATAGACAGACAGATACAGACCACTTTTTTTATAAGCAATCACACAGCACGTCTTTTTAATTTAATTTAAATTTTCATCGTTTATTTGGAAAACCAACAGCAATTATAGTACGTTTCAAATACCATTGCCCTATTGCACTAGAAACTTAATAATGGGGCTCATTTATTTATTTATTTATTTACATAACATTTATACAGCATTACAGGAGACCATTTCACTGTATAAATTAGGTACGTATTAGGGATTATGATTTCTCGAGGTTTTTTATTTCTCGGGTCTCGAGAATTCTCGACCTCGATTTCTCGGGTCGTCCCGGGAAATCGAGAAATTTGTATTTACTACTTTATTTTAGTTTAATAAATAAAAATGCCGGTAATGTACATTTTTTTTTTACTTAAAAGAACAAAAATCCACCAAGTCTCTCAAATTACTTCAATAAAAATTGTTAAAAAAACATTACTTACATTATTAAAAACAGTTATTTTTAATCAAAAAAATATGATAAGAAATAAAATAATAATGAAACCTTCTGTCTCAAACAAATAATTAAAAATCTCTAAAAACAATCCACATAACTTCTTTATGAACTAAAATAAATAGTTAGATAAGTGGGAACTTATATCTCTCCAACAACAAAAACAAAAATAATCAAATATCTTTTTGAACAAAATACAACAAATAAAAATCTGATCAATAATTTTTTCATGATCTATTTAGGTTTTAAAGTGATTAATTACAAAACCTTTTTTTTATTTTCAGCAACTACTTCTAATAAAATATGCCTTTAGAAAAACTAAAGCATTAATGGTCTTATCTGATTATCTCCGTATTTTAGTGACCACATTTCCCGCCATTGAAAAGACTCGTTCATTTTCAGTTGAAGTTGGCTTGACTGAAAGTAATGCTTTGTATAAAGTTTCCAAATTTGGGGACCTTTTGCCAGTTTTTTCAAATAGTAAAAACTCTTTTTTTTACGATTGATTTTGAGAGTGCTACGGTGGCAGACTCTTCATTGCTCAAAATACCTTTGATAGCATTCTCTGAGTTTCAAAGTTGTCGGGTTCTGATTGGCTTACGCTTTCTTGGACGACTTCTGGATCATCATTGGTCGAAAATGTTGAGACGGTGGGGTAAAGACGATTAAATACGTCTTTACTGTGCGAAACTTACCAGTTTGCACTGCACTCAATCAATCGTAAACGTGTCTATCCACCACTGCGTGCACTATTCGGTCCGAACGCGGTGAGCGTTGAAATGTAAATGACGCATTAGCGGGACGCGGACGCGGGCATTTGTCAGTATCAAAGAACACCGAGAGCCACCTGCTGCCCTGTTAAAGGATGCCGCCATCGCGCGGCAAAAGACAAAGAGTCAAAGGGCAAAATTGCCGATATCTAGGTATTTTTTATAGCTTTATTGTAAAATCATAATGTCTCGCTTTCTCGACTTTTCTCGAGCTGAAATTCTCGAGATCGAGAAAAGTCAAATTCCCGGGAAATCCCGGGACGAGAATTCCCGGGTCAAAACTCTAGTACGTATATACAAGGTGACTTTTTGATCATCGTCCAAATTCATACTGGAGGTTTGGTAAGTGATCGTTATCATCAATCGATAACAATTTTTGTGAAATTCGTATATTGAAATTTCGACTTCCCATAGTAATTCACTCCCAGTCCTGAGTGAATCACTATGGGGAGTCGAAATTTCATTTTATGAAATTTACAAAAATCGTTATTGGTTCATGATGCTGATCACTTACCAAGGCTCAAATATGAATTTGGACGATGTTCACAAAATCACCGTGTATATATATATTTTTTTCTTTACTTAGGATCTAGAATATATCTAAGAAAACAAACATTTTGACATACATCTACATAGTTATAAACAAAACTTAAATTAAACGTTCACACTTTTGCTTTCGCAAAAATTTAAACACTCACGGAAAATACGGAATAACTCATCCGCAAATAGATCGACCTGTGGCCTTGCTGACAGTAAGGTGTTTAGGACATTTATGGCACGTGGCAGAGGGGACTGGGCTCTAGCTACCGTGCTCGCTCATTATGTTTGCCTTTTGTTATCTAATTTGGAGCACAACAAATTGGCACGCGTCAGTGCTCTGGTTCGTCAGTGTTCGAATTCCAAATTTTGTTTTGTTTTGCTTTCAATCCGTGCTGTCATTGTATAATAATGGCGTATCATTATTACTTTACAAGTGAACAGTACTAGGTATCGTTAATAAAAAACTTCTAATAAATATTGAATTTCATGGGTATCTCGTACAACAGATGAGTGTAAGACGAAATGTTTATTAGACAAATTTTATCCTGAACAATAATCCTACCGACTCGGATAATAAAATAGCAAGGGTTTATTTTTTAATTTTTAGTTGGTTCAGTTCCCCGGTGAGACAAACAAATTTTTGAAAATCTTTGAATGCAGTTTTGTTTCTTTTAAAAAATAAAGGGATGTTTTCTTTCAGTAAAATGAGCTAACTAAAGGATTTAAGGTAGTTCCCCTGCAGGGCCCTCAAATTTTTTCCATTCTGTATATGATATAATTACGATATTATGTTATGTATTATATTATAATATGATGATGATGATTTGAATATAGCTTTTGAGATGGAGAAAATATCCACGTCATTGAATAACTGATTATAAAAAGTGTTCGGGAGTCTAGCAAGGACTAAATTTTTATCATAATTAGTTGAATGCTTAGGCCACATTATACTTATCTATGGCTTAGGCACATCGCACATGTAACATCATTGTGGACGTAAGCGGCGGCCGGGGGATCTAAAAAGTCTGACTTGGGTGAATCATAAAATGATTTGAAAGTAAGTAGGATAGAGTCAGAGTTTCTTCACGCGTGCAAAAGAAACAGAATCTTAATGTGATTTACGCAAAACGGCCTTTTTAGAGGACCGGGTACCCACAGTCCTAGTCGAGTATAATGGTGTCGATTCGGTTAAACATTATTTAACTAATTTGACAGGACTAACCTTATTGTCTTTGTATTTTCGATACGTAAAGAACAAGACAGAAGGCTCAAATTAAGTTTAGTTCTGTCAAATAAGTCAGCCGAATTGATACAAATGTCTCAAATTCTCAAGTGACGTCATATCGGACAATTCTTTGTAAAATTATAAAAAATATGGTTATTTTATATAGGTACCTAAATAATTTAAACTGTCCTAAAATTACGTATTTTCTCTGAAAATTAATTTTAAAAAATCTTTTAGAAATAAAGCCATTGGAATTTGCACAAAATACTAAGTATTATAAATAAAGTAAAATATAAGGTGGTAGAGCTGATGCCGGGCTCGACTGTGGAGATACCACCATCTTACTTGGAGACCCCCTCAAAGTAATTCGGGGGAGAGTAAGAGGAGAGCTTACAGGCAAAAAACCAGGAGGCCCACCATGCCTGGGACCGATGGATGGCTGTATATACATCCCTAATAGCCGGGCCTTATATGGAACAGACTGGTGATGGGCAGCGGCGTAACTGGTGCGAGAGCTCCGGCACCGCGCTCACCAACCCGCCTGCCCAGCGTGTGTGAGTATGGGCAATTCTTCCAAGATGACCGCCGGGAGTGGCAAAGTCCTGGATGTCCAGCAGTGGACGAACTAGGCTGATGGATGGATGGATGAAAATTTTTGACTTTAATTTATGCAACCAAATTAGTCCTAAGTAGTTCGTATCAAGGTTCAATGACCCTTTTGGGAAAAAAACAATTTTTTCCTTTTCCCTACAAACGTAAGCCCATCCCCGAGTCAGTATAGCAGGCAGATCGACATTTATTTTTGTGAAATTAACAAAAAGTGTTATCGATCCGTGATACAGCAGCCTAAGCATGAAAACATCTCCGTATACTTTGATTACAAGGTGTAACCATATTTGAAGAGCTTATTCAGTCAATGGTATAGAACAACTTTTACTTTAAAAAATACTGTTTCATATAAAAATGCAATGCCGCTCGGCTGAAATGTATGGAAGGGCAGATATTTTTTTTGAGATTTCAGGGTTGGTTCCATAGTAGAAGTTGTTCTATACCATTAACTGAATAAGCTCTTCAAATATGGTTACACCTTTCTGTTACATATTGTATAAGGATATTTTTTTTTGAGATTTCAGGGTTGGTTCCATAGTAGAAGTTGTTCTATACCATTAACTGAATAAGCTCTTCAAATATGGTTACACCTTTCTGTTACATATTGTATAAGATCTTTCAATTTAAATTGAAAGTAATTTAGGAGGTGATTCAGTATCGTTAATACATCACATTCCACTGCAAAGTACTTTTTTTTTGCGCGAACTTTTTCTTCACTTGTCCATACAAACTGAGTCAGCTGATCGGATCACTTTGTACTGAGAAGTGAAAAAAAAGTTCGCGCAAAAAAATGTGCTTTGCAGTGGAATGAGATGTATTAACGATACTGAATCACCTCCTAAATTACTTTCAATTTAAATTGAAAGACCTTTGAAACTAAACATAGGTTGCCATACGTCAGCTGTTAGTTCCGCTACTGTCCGCTTGGAGCGGTTTGCCAGATTCCATACGATTTTGATGATCACATGTATAAACGGTATGACCGCCGGTCTCGTACCTTTGGGCCAGTCCCTCCTTAGACAAAAATGATAGTTACGCTATTGCACAAAAATTAAAATGGATTGACCCGTGTGTCTATCTGTCACAGCAAATTTTCTTTGAAAAAGTTTAAAGCTGATGTTTGAAATAAGTAATAATAATTCAAATTCAAATATTTAAAACGGAGTCCCATATAAACAAACAAGTGGACACAACAGACAAAAGCACCATATTTTTTCCAGGTTCTAATCAGTATCTTGTCAATAAAACACATTACTTGGTAACTGCTCCACTTTATATTTAAATTATACTAGCGACCGGTTTCGTTATACTAACATCTTCAGGCTATTATTAGGCGAAAATGTATTTCGTCTATTTGTTTACATTTGTGATGTGATGTGATGGATGACAAACATGATTTACAAATGTAAACAAATAGACGAAATACATTTTCGCCTAATAATAGCCTGAAGATGTTAGTATAACGAAACCGGTCGCTAGTATAATTTAAATATAAAGTGGAGCAGTTACCAAGTAATGTGTTTTATTGACAAGATGTTTCAAATGTTCCATCAAGAACCAACAACGACAAGTATCAATTTCTAATCAGTAGCCTAAGCATGAAAACATCTCCGTATGAAACTAAACTTAGGTTGCCATACGTAGCTGTTAGTTCCGCTACTGTCCACTTGGAGTAGTTTCCCAGATTCCATACGATTTTGATGTAGTTTGAAACGCAATTATACGGAGATATATTTTCATGATTTGATAGGAACCTAATTCGCCGACTTACGTTCACCGACTTTATAGCGGCCATTACGAAAACCGGCCAAGTGCGAGTCTGAATCGCGCACAAAGGCAAATACACAAAATACTGGTACGGAACCCTAAAAACTACCTAGCTGTCCAGAAATAAACATTTGGATTGAAGGAAACCTGATATTTTATTTCTTGCCTCAAACAATTATTTTTCTGGCACATTTGGTTTTCTCCCCTGTCCTGTGGCATTAATATTCACTGCTTCCCAAATTTTTTTATCGCAGCCTGCTTCGAAGGCTTTAATTTTAGTTTTAGTGCTGTCAAAACTAAATTTTCGTCATTGCAGAATAGTTCATAAGTGTAAAGAATAGAAGCTAAATTACTTTGGAAAAAATTAAGTTTTGATAGCACTAAAACTAAAATTAAAGTCTTCAGAATCAGCTTTAATGTGTCCATAAAAACATTTCTTTTATCCTTTTTCCCACGGTCCATAGATTAGGCCGAATAGCATGTTTACGCTTGCCCTTCCTGTTGAAAAAGAATAATGTAAACAAAAAACATGGACGTCAAATCAAACGTCAAAAACAAACGAACGAACGTCGCGTCGACACGACAGCGGCCGGCGTCGAATCGCATCGGTTTTTAGTTTATAATGATTATTCCGATTAGAAAATGCTATCACACCGCAAAAATAGGGATTATGATCTTCGTACTAGTGACTGTTTTCACTCTATTTGAGCATTGGCGCGGAAGGAAACGTGGAGCGCACGGTTACGTTCCAGGCTCAAAGGAGGCCGAATATGAACAGCAAATTCTCGAAGATGAAGCCAGGATAATACCCGGGCTGGGCGAGGGCGGGGTGGCCGTGGAGCTGCAAGGTCCCGAGAAGGATATTGGCGCCGAATCGGTGAAGAAGAACGCAATGAACGTATACCTTAGTGAGCGGATAGCATACAACAGAACTTTGAAAGGTATCGTACCACTTGTTGATTCAATCAGGCATGCGCACTCGTGTCCTTGTTTTTCCCTCTTAACGGGAAGCCTGTCGGGTTGGTTTTAGAACACAGCTTGAGGGGTGGATAAGAGGGGGCTACCCCCTGGTACCCCACAAGGAGATTTTTATTATGAGGTTGGCTTTAGCAGGAGTGCGTCGCATTTTTAGTCAGAATGAAATTGTTGGGGTTTCTTTTGGTTTTTATGAGACCTTTTATCATATTTTTATTTGTCGGAAATTTTGTTTTATTTAAAATGATGTCTACTAAATGTCCATGAAATCAATGCTAGGCTTTATTATGCGAACAACTAGTGGATTTAAAGATGTTAAAGCAGTCATCACACTCCACATAGCTAACGATCACAGTAGATTAGAATACAACGCAGTCGTTTGGTCTCTTCATGAGCAAATCTATACCCTCATGGTTGAGAAATATAATGGAAATTTTCCAGATTTGTATATAGGATATTGAATGGGTATTATCCATATATGTTTACGTCACTGTTTGTTTCGGGAATGACTAGATTCCTTACCCTAGAGTTTAGACGAAATATGCTGGTAATTCTACACTACTTTCTGTTGATTAACAACAAAATAAATAATCCAACGGTACCTGGAAAAATAAAGCTGTTCTCTCCTGGTCGCTACCTGCGAGGAGTGGAAGCGACTGCTGGAGCACACCTGCATCGTAGGCATCGTCTGCTGGCAGAGCAGGCGCAGGTAATGCACCCACCTCTCGAGCTGTACTACTGTTTAACGACATGCTCGCCCAGTTACCAGAGGCTGACATTTTTGCCGACAGAAGTTTAGACAGTATGTAAATAGTATATTTTCTAATTTAATTCAGATATATCTTAGGTAGGTACGTACAAAGTGCATGATGTGTTAGTGATAAAGATTTTTTTTTATGTTAATATTATTGTAACTTGACTTCTAACGCTTTAGGGTTAGCCTGTAATGTTACTTGTTACTTACATTAAATAAATAAATAAAATCACAATTTTGTTGATTTTGCATAGTGTTGACAGTTAGCTGTCATAAAAGTATTTAAAAAACTGATAGTGGAAAAAAATAAGGGGGCTCTATAGGAGCTGGTAGGTTAGGTTAGAAGATTAAGTATGGCGAGTCACGGAATATAGTTCCGCGACTGCCATACATAACCTTCATGGTTTTTTTTTATGACAACTCAGATATCCTTCAGTGCTGAAGATTGTGTCCCCTACTCGACACTCTAACCCACCCAGGTACATTATGTATATTGTAACCACTTCTTTTAGAACATATGTACAATTTTCTTAGGTTCAGTGGGTCTACCGCGTAATTCTCATTTTCATCAACATCAACTTGAGATTGAAATTGAAAACATGCCATCTCTTTTGCACGCGTTGAATTGATACAAATGAGAATTACGCGGTAGAGCCCCAGGTGTCAAACTATGTTGGTCCTTGAAAAAAAAACTTATCATTTGCGCCATGTGCAACTTTAGGGAGGGGTTACCTCCCCCCCTCCTATCCTCCCAAGTAGCATTTTTTATACTTAAAAAAGTATTATAGATATCTTGGAGAAATTTTTTCAATTCCTGGCCATTGTCTTGTTTAGATCCACAACATCCCTCAGGATAACCTGTAGATACCTCTGCAGGTATAATTAAGCAAAAAAGGGCACAGTATTTAAAAAATAATGAAGAGATTTCAGACGACTATCGAGGTGAACTTAAGATAGATTTAAGTGAAATTGGTATTGGGGAATTTAAGATTCTGACTTTAAGATATCTTGTAGATAAAGTAAAATCCAAATTAATGTGTTCAGAATAACACCAAGTTTAGTGTTTAACAATAAAAGGGTAGCATTAATCAGTACTTGAAAAGTATTACTTTAAACTTCATTTTCTAAATTCTAAATTCGTAGCGGGGGCGATGAGTCCTGCACTGATTCTCGGTAATCGTGAATATTGTGCACTTCCCCCCGGTCAGTCAGCCCAGCCAGGACAGCTCCTTAAAGTAGAGCCGAACAGCTTCAGCATTCTGACACTTAAACTGGTCCAGTGAAGGGAAGTTGGAAACTTCATTTTACTAAGCATACTACTCGTAGTTAATCTGAAGGCAATTCGTGAAAAATTACATGTCTAAGAAAGTAAGCTTTTAAAAATGTGTCAAAGATGATTAACATAATATAGATATCAAGATAAATATTATGCTGAATAAGAAAATGCAAGTATCGTGAATAATCATTTAGACATTTATTTATTATCCGAAATATTACAACATTACAGTAATAGACCAAATCGTTACAATATTATATATGTATATAATTTTATTTTAAGCACTAACTTACATACTTTCTTCTGGCATTCTCTTCCACACACTCATTACACATCCTATCCCATCTACAAACACATCACACTCTGGTACTTTAGCGAGCATGGAGCAGAGCACATCGAGTGCGCGATGTAGGTACTCATAAACTGCGGCCTTAGAAAATAACGGAATTGCAAGTATACATTTTTTCAAAAATTATATATATATATATACGAAAACACAAAAAATATAATTATAGGTAGTAAAATATATTTCGACCACTAATTGTGGTCGGCATCAGTTACACAATTATATATAAAAGTTAAAAATTAATAATTATAAATTATAGATACTTATGACACTGAATATAAAAAATATTATAAAAAATATATATTAAAAAAAAATTATATTCAGTATCATAAGTATCTATAATTTATAATTATTAATTTTTAACTTTTATATATAATTGTGTAACTGATGCCGACCACACTTAGTGGTCGAAATATATTTTACTACCTATAATTATATTTTTTGTTTTTTCGTATCTATATATATATAATTTCTTTAATCGAAAAGACAAGAAAAGTCTATTATCATTTAATGTTTTTTCAAAAATTACACATGAGAATCTTTCATCAACAATTTTTTACTTGAAAATGTAAACTATTTTTTCTGTAAAGAGACCCTCAGCAGATGGAACATGATAAAAGCATCCCACACCCAGTGCGAGTGTGGTGCTCCTTCCCAGAACATTCCTCATTTGCTCTAATTTATATAATCTTTTTAGATTATAAACAGTAAAGATTGATTTGACATGACTTTAATGCAATATAAGTTTAGTTGTAAAAGTCTGAATGTATCATATTTAGAGTTTTTACATTCATAGTAGTTTTTGGGAAGTTTAAATTTAATAAAAGTTTAATAATAGGTATTTAGGATAGATTTTTTTTTTATTTCAGGCCATAGTCCACAATACACTTAAAGTAACAAACTTACCACCTATTATATACACATTAAAAACAACACTAAACAAACAAAACACTGAAAACAATATTTACAATTATTTGAAACAGATTATAAATATAAATAAAAAGTATTAATTATTATCGAGATATATTTCGACCATTGTGGTCGTCATCAGTTGAATTACAAAAATAAATAATTGACATATAATATATAAAGACAGATATTGACATTTACACAATGAAAATAGGTATATAAAGTAGCCGTCAATAGAAATTGTGGACTATGTAAACAAAGCGCCATGTTGTCTTTGTCTATGAATAGGTGAACTATCTAGAGATGGGTAATTATGTGATTAAAATATGTTAGGTGCTTAATTAATTTTCTTTATTTGATTTATCGCTAAAATATTCTGATGAATCGCTGGTCAAATCGATCACACAGCTCTTGATAGAATCACACACACGTTTATGTCAAAGATTATCAAGTAACGCTGTCAAAAAAAAAATGACGGAATAAAATAGCATCACGAATAAAATAGATTTATATTCAAATAGATTCGTACATCACCAATTTTCAAAGACAATACAGATTCGATGAGAAAAAAATATGACCGCAATCTCGACGCAGTACAGAATTGACTATTGATTTTATGATTTTCCGTAATTAACTGGTGATTATTGAATATTTCATGATGAAATACAGTGAATGTCTGGTAAGACTTGATGCTTCGTGATTTGGAATAATGTTCAGTGAGACTCCGTGACAGAACATTGAGAAAACGGTTTGTTTACATAGTCCACAATTTCTATTGACGGCGACTTTATAATAAACTTTTTACACGTCAAATTTAATCTTATAAAAAGATATGTAACAAATTAATAAATGTACATGGACTTTTATTTAATTTACTAGCTGACCCGGCGAACTTCGTTCCGCCTAACAGTCTAATAATATCGTGTTAACTTTAGTTAAACTTAATTTAGGATTTAACTAAGGTAATAACATTAATACAACTTTTTTGCAAATACAAAAATGTTTTATTGCTTGCCATTGCGAAAGAAGAATGGCAGGGACCAAGAATGGGTAAGAATGGGTAACCCATGTAGTTTCAGTACCGTTGTTAGGCTTAGCGTAGGGTATTGAATATATGCAGAAATAATAGTTCTTGGAATAACTAAGCGATTTTTAAAACTTGGGGTTTAGATGTTATTTAATGATATCAGAACGCTAGATAAATAGGTTTCTTTTATATGCGTAGTTTTGTCAACAGATGGCACCACATGCTGTTTGCATTCGTAAAGTTAATTAATTAATTAATTGTTATTCGATAACATATCCGATATTTTATTACTTATTCTGCTATTCGGAGCAGATAAAAATACACCAAAAAAGAAATAACTAACATCGATCCAGCCAATCTTGAGTTATAAGTGGTGTAACTAACACGACTTTGTTTTATATATTTAGATGTAGCAATATATACAGTGTGGTGTGTCCCTCGTACAAGTGCACATCCGAAAGTGGGTGAAACTAGATCTAAATATATCGACAAAAACAAAGACATTTTTTTTTATAATCATGAAGAAATACTCCATCTGGGTATCTTTGTATGGGACGCGAGCGCAGTGCTTTTGGTTAACCGCTCGTAGAAAATATTGTATTTATGATAGAACGTTGTTTTATTTTTTGTTAGAAAGATAATGGAATAGGCAATGATAAATAGGAATAAAAGTATAGTGAAACGGGGACATTATTTTGAAAAAATTGACTATTACTGAAAAAAAGACGGAAAAATTAAAGAAATAATCTTCTAGGATATTATTTTTATGGTAATGGTAGTTGATTATGTTTTGTTTTTGATTTGGTATGCAACGTCTATTCTTATGAATTATAATAGTTTTATTTCATTGCATTACTCGCGATAGATCAAAAGTTGTGACATATTTTATACATAGTCTCCATGGTAGGCAAAAAAATATTTAAATCGTAAATTTATAAAACAAAGATTTTCTAAAAAAAAAAAACAAAAAACATTTTCTTGTCGATAAAATAAGGTCTAGTTTCACCCCTTTTCGTATGTGCACTTGTACGAGGGACACACTGTATACGATTAAAATGTTAGGTAAAATATATATTATACACCGTGTAATGATGACCTGCTCAGAAAATGAAACCACGTATAGGGGATGTTATGAGGGTTCTTTGTACTAAATTTCATTTCGACATTCCTATTAATACATCTACAAATTAATAATTAATTTAGTTTCGCTCACAAGTGCAACGTACTAACCACGTTTTTTTAACAGGCTTAAAAAATGCGATGTTGCCGCTTCGTGCAGGTTACTGACATGTAGTAATACTGGAAGGGAATGTGCACATTTGGAACACGATTTATTTTGTTCGAGAAAACAAATTTCTGTAAACAGAAATATTTTCTGGAAATTGTTTTTTTTATGGCTTTGTAGAGGTATTCCCTACATGTGGTTTCATTTTCTGAGCAGGTCATCACTACACCCTGTATAAGGTGAAATACAATCAACCGCCCGAACCCATACCGGAGACTAAGGATACAAGTCTGATTGGCAAGGATACAAGTCTGAATCCAGTCTGATAGATTCTGTAAAATCATACTTAAAATAAATCATAAAAATAGTACATGTATTTTTCAATTTTCTATCAATTTCTATCATTCATAAAAATGTCTACTTATAGAGAAAAATTATTAATATAAATATTAATAAAATTATTAATAGAATTATTAAATATTTATAAATAAGCAGTACCTACTCACTAAAGATGCATAAATGTATAGAAAAACAAAAATATACGTAAAAATATAAATTTTTGTATAAAACTCTTACATATAAGCAATAAACCATAAGACCTAACGTCGCTCCCTTTACAAAAAATGTCATAACAACAAATTACTTAAAAATATTTGAGAAAAAAGTATTTTTTAAATGTTTCACCTCCCTTTACAAAAAATTACATAACAACAAATTACTTAAAAATGTTTGAGAAAAAAGTATTTTTTAAATGTTTCACCTCCCTTTACAAAAAATGACATAACAACAAATTGCTTAAAAATATTTGGGAAAAAAGTAGATATTTTTTAAATGTTTCACCTCCCTTTATAAAAAATGACATAACAACAAATTACATAAAATATTTAAGAAAAAAGTATTTTTTAAATGTTTCACTTTGTGTTTGTCCATTCTATTTTGTTTACCCGATATTTTAAAACTGATTTGCTACTCCGTCAAATATAAAACAATTGCCTAGATCAGGGGTCGGCAACCGGCGGCCCGCGGGCCGCATGCGGCCCGTAGACTATCTCGGTGCGGCCCGCAAGCCTGAGGTCCGTAAGAAAAAAATACCGAAGCAAAAGGCCATATAAATTCACTAGAATTTATACGGCCATGCTGCTGGGCCATGAGAGTATTCTTGAAAGCTCGCTCCCACGCGGGGTGATAAAAATGTACCTCTATTTCATTTCTTAAGAACTGTTTATCAAGACTGTGATGTTATGTATTGTTTCTACCGAAAATTAATATTTGCTGTACTTATTCAATTCTTGGCAATTTCTTTTGCGTTTATCCGCCGCACGTGCTGCGGCGGGCGGCTCCTTTGAGACAATAGGCGGGGCGGCAGTCTTTGATTAGACGCAGGTGTGTGGCGGCGAAAAAATTCAAAGCGACCGGTTTTAGTTAAAATCACAGCCGCGCGAGGCTCTCGCCACATTCGGTTGTGGAAATTCGCCGGAAACTCACGTCTCATCTGGTTGCTAGCTACGCGTTTCGTTTCACCTTTCTTCCCTTCGCTGATAGCTTCTCACGCACGACGTATGAGGTAAGTTGTATGCACTCACGAGCATTTTGTTTTATTTTATTTACTGCTTGTTAATGTGAACCTTCAGATTGATGGGTAAATGTTATAAGGACGGGGATAGTAGTTACATGACATGAAGTTAGTTACGAGTGTGTCATGTTTTAATTATTATTTGAATGTGGAGTTGAATTTGTAGGTGCTAACTGGAACATATAATTTTACAACGAATTTAATTTTTTTCATTATTGTTACAGAATAATTATATAAACATGGCTTCAAGAAAAAGGAAGATAGAAGAAGAAAAAAGAGTTTTTAACGAATTATGGACAGAATTATACTTTTTTATCGAGTTTAAAGGAAAACCGTTATGCTTGATTTGTCAAAAGAGTATTTCTGTAGTAAAGGAATATAACCTGAAGCGACATTACGACACTGAGCACAAAGCTAAATTTGACTGTCTTGAAGGAGAAATACGGAAAAGGAAAATTTCCACTTTGAAATCGTCATTACAAAATCAACAAAACATATTTAAGGTTGTGGCAGACAACAGCGAATCGAATGTTCGGGCCAGTTACAGGGTAGCAGAGATTCTTGCAAAAAGTGGACGTCCGTTTACCGATAGTGAATTAGTAAAAGAGTGTGTCTTAGCTATCGCAGAAGAAATATGCCCAGAGCAGAAAAAAATGTTTGAAAGTCTTAGTCTCTCTGCAAGAACTTGCACCCGACGTACTGAAGACTTGGGTGCTAATTTGTGTGAACAACTCAGGGATAAGGCGCAGTCTTTCGACTGCTTCTCTTTAGCGATGGATGAAAGTACGGACGTGTCGGATACAGCACAGCTACTCATATTTGTACGCGGCATTGACGAAAACTTTACTGTTTACGAAGAGCTTGTGAAAATTTGCAGTTTGAAAGGTACAACTACGGGAGAAGATTTATTTCACCATGTGGAACAAGCTCTGGATTCATTGCAATTAAGCTGGGAAAAGTTAACAAGTGTCACTACCGATGGAGGCAAGAACATGAGCGGTCAAAACAAAGGTGTTGTTGGGAGAATCATCAGCAAAGTGAAAGATTCTGGATCTACTGTGCCATTGATTTTTCACTGTATTGTCCATCAAGAGGCATTGTGCTCCAAAGTTATATCCTGGAAAGAAATAATGGATACTGTTACATCCACTGTTAATTTTATAAGATGAAATGGGCTCACACACCGTCAGTTCCAAAAGTTTTTGGAAGATCTGGAAGCTGAACATGGTGACGTGGTTTACTACTGTGAAGTGAGGTGGCTCAGTCGAGGTGCCGTTTTGGAACGGTTTTTTGATTTGAGGAAAGAAATTGGCAACTTCATGGAGATGAAAGGAAAGCCAGTAGAAGAGCTTACTAACAAACAGTGGATTATCGATCTTGGTTTTTTGACTGATTTGACTAAGGAACTGAATCAGCTCAACAAACGCTTGCAGGGAAAAAATAAATTGATTTGCGATATGTATACAGATGTAAAGTCATTTGAAATGAAACTGAAACTGTTTATCAAGCATATTGATGAAAAAAAGCTTGACCATTTTCCTAATTGCAAGAAAGCCGTGGAAGAAGCTGGAGATAATTTTGTGTGGCAAAATATTACAATGAGAAACGTGTTAACACAACTACAAACTGAGTTTGTAAATCGATTCACCGACTTTAAAAAGAGCTCCCTTAACATGGAAATATTCCAAAACCCTTTTGCAATTGATATTAGTGAGGTACCAAGCAATTTGCAAATGAACATAGTAGATTTGCAAAGTAATAGCACACTTAAAACGGCATTTAAGGAAAGCACTGACTTGATACAGTTCTACGGAGGTTTGAGTTCTGAAAACTTCAAAGAATTGAAAAAGTTTGCTCAGCAGATAATAACTATGTTTGGTAGTACATATTTGTGTGAGCAGACTTTTTCAATTCTCAACTACCGCAAAAATAAGAATTGTTCGCGGTTAACGGATGAACATTTAGACGCGATACTGCGCGTGTCTACTACTAAAATGAAAGCAGACGTTAAAAAACTTGCAAGTCAAATGCAGCCTCAAAAATCTCACTAGTTCTTACTTTTATGTTAGTATAGTAGTTCAATTAAAAAAGACATAATTGTATGAATATATATGCGTTTTATTTCAAATATTAAAAATACATGCCCGAACATATAAATATAAGTGCGGCCCGCACTGATACTCTGGCAACATATGTGGCCCGGCTATAGCATAAGGTTGCCGACCCCTGGCCTAGATGGTGGATTCTATTAAGGGTCGGTTGCGCCAAACATGCTCTCGCATTTGGACAATTTAGCTTAATAAAACGAAATATTTTTAACGAATAAAATGTTTGTAAGTTGTTAAGAAGTGGAACTACATTGTAATTTTTCAGATTTGACACAAGTATCACAATCATCGAGAAAAAAAAATCGGAAAGATCACTAAAATCACGAAAAACGTAATTTACTGTGACAGAAATAAATTTCCATGTTTGAACACTTGACGATTTATCCATCGCAGGGAGATATAAATTAACATTATATCATTGCAGTAAAGAAAAGTAAAACACATAAAGTGGGTATCTATAAATATCATTGCAGTATGGGAAAGCACATCGGTAAATTCACGAGTTGTGTTGAGACCTGGATAGCTCAGTGGTTCGAGCAGCGTTTCTTAACCTTTTTTGTCCACGGACCCCTTAGAAAATCAAGCACAATTTTAAGGACCCCTTTAATAAAAAAGCAGCAATAAATTTCGGACCATTTATTTTAGGTCTACAAATTACAAAAAAATGTATACTTTTTCATATAAAATACGTTAATGAGAAGGTCGGTGCTGCTTTTTTGCAACTAAATTAGTGATATTTGGGTTTATATTACTACTGAGTTGTAGTCTCAAATCGGATTCCACTTTTAATCTATTTCTGTATTCGTTTTTAGTATACACAAGAGCAGAGAATGCCTTTTCACAGAAATATGTCGTTGAGAAAAGCAGTAAATGTCTCAGTCCATAGATTAGGCTGCGGACCCCCATACATATGCTAGGGGACCCCCCAGGGGTCCGCGGACCACAGGTTAAGAAACGCTGGGTTAGAGCAATCGCCCGGTAAGCGAGAGGTCCCGGGTTCGAATCCCAGTTCAGAGCTCCTCACATCCAGATTTACTTTTCTTTCTGCGTTTCTTTACTGCAATGATATATTGGTAACGTAATTTACTATTCAAAATTAGAATTTTTGGTCATTGAATATGTTGATAAGCAAGCTTTATTAGCAATTCATTTTCTATCAATCAATTTATGATTAGGTATACTTATTTCGTTTCTGGTATAGCAAGTCCAATTTGTAATCAATGAGATTTTAATTGATAAAGGAAACATTATATACAGTTCTATTCATTTTATTTTCTATTGAGTTTCTTTATCCAAGGTTATGTACATAATAACTACACAAGAAGCCCAATATAAATAAAATACATACCTTATATATATACCTTATATACCAACCTTTTGCTCGTGGCTCAGCCCGCGTTTATTCAGTCTTTGTCCCATTTTCGGCTTGGCGGTTATTAAATCAACACTCCTTATAGCCTATACAGGGTGTCCCAAAATTAGCACGTCACACTGACACCGGAGGTAGATGGACCCAAGACGCATGTAGCAATAAACGCAGTACCTTAATGTACGTGTGCAGACTCTTTATGTATGTAAGACACAGGTACTGTAGGTACACCGAGTTATTACGTAACGATGTGGCTTACATACTCTTTATGTATGTAAGACACAGGTACTGTAGGTACACCGAGTTATTACGTAACGATGTGGCTTACATACTTTATGTATGTAAGACACAGGTACTGTAGGTACACCGAGTTATTACGTAACGATGTGGCTTACATACTTTATGTATGTAAGACACAGGTACTGTAGGTACACCGAGTTATTACGTAACGATGTGGCTTACATACTCTTTATGTATGTAAGACACAGGTACTGTAGGTACACCGAGTTATTACGTAACGATGTGGCTTACATACTTTATGTATGTAAGACACAGGTACTGTAGGTACACCGAGTTATTACGTAACGATGTGGCTTACATACTCTTTATGTATGTAAGACACAGGTACTGTAGGTACACCGAGTTATTACGTAACGATGTGGCTTACATACTTTATGTATGTAAGACACAGGTACTGTAGGTACACCGAGTTATTACGTAACGATGTGGCTTACATACTTTATGTATGTAAGACACAGGTACTGTAGGTACACCGAGTTATTACGTAACGATGTGGCTTACATACTCTTTATGTATGTAAGACACAGGTACTGTAGGTACACCGAGTTATTACGTAACGATGTGGCTTACATACTTTATGTATGTAAGACACAGGTACTGTAGGTACACCGAGTTATTACGTAACGATGTGGCTTACATACTTTATGTATGTAAGACACAGGTACTGTAGGTACACCGAGTTATTACGTAACGATGTGGCTTACATACTTTATGTATGTAAGACACAGGTACTGTAGGTACACCGAGTTATTACGTAACGATGTGGCTTACATACTTTATGTATGTAAGACACAGGTACTGTAGGTACACCGAGTTATTACGTAACGATGTGGCTTACATACTCTTTATGTATGTAAGACACAGGTACTGTAGGTACACCGAGTTATTACGTAACGATGTGGCTTACATACTTTATGTATGTAAGACACAGGTACTGTAGGTACACCGAGTTATTACGTAACGATGTGGCTTACATACTTTATGTATGTAAGACACAGGTACTGTAGGTACACCGAGTTATTACGTAACGATGTGGCTTACATACTTTATGTATGTAAGACACAGGTACTGTAGGTACACCGAGTTATTACGTAACGATGTGTCTTACATACTTTATGTATGTAAGACACAGGTACTGTAGGTACACCGAGTTATTACGTAACGATGTGGCTTACATACTCTTTATGTATGTAAGACACAGGTACTGTAGGTACACCGAGTTATTACGTAACGATGTGGCTTACATACTCTTTATGTATGTAAGACACAGGTACTGTAGGTACACCGAGTTATTACGTAACGATGTGGCTTACATACTTTATGTATGTAAGACACAGGTACTGTAGGTACACCGAGTTATTACGTAACGTCGTGGCTTACATACTTTTGTGAAGCCATGGACGATATGTTACTTAATCTACTTGCCTTTCTTGACTTCAGCAATATAACATCCAGGGGCGTATTTTAAGATTTGGCGCCCAGAGCCTGTAAGGTTTGTCGCCCCATAAATTAACGAGCAAAAAGCAAAAATATTTCAATTAAAAATAAAACCCAGCAGTGGCTGTGATAATAATGAATGAATAAACTAAAAATATCTTACAAACAAATGAACACCATCCATCCATCAGCCTAGTTAGTCCACAGCTGGACATAAGCCTTTCCAGGACTTAGCCACTGCCTGCGGTCATCCTGGAAGAATTGCCCATACTCACACACGCTGGGCAGGCTCGCCCTCGCACCTTTGACACCTCTGCCCGTCACCAGTCTGCTCCGTATAAGGCCCGGATATACCGCCATCCGTCGGTCCCAGGCATGGTGCGCCTCCTGGTTTTTTGCCTGTGAGCTGTCCTCTTACTCTCCCTCAAATTACTTCGAGGGGATCTCCAAGTAAGATGGTGGTACCTCCACAGTCGAGCCCGGCATCAGCTCTATCACCTAATAAATGAACACTATTATTCAATATTTACATATTTTCCGATGACCAATTTGTTTTAATGTCTATAAAGTCAAAAAGCAATACAAATTAAAAGGTACCTTGGACGATCAACTAGATGGGTACCTGACGATTGATAATGAAAGGCGCCCAAAGCTGAGCGCGAGGTGCAGCTTGTGCCGCCCCTCGCAGCCTGCTGCCCTGGGCCATGGCCCTTTTGGCCCTAGGGTCGGCCCTTTGGTCGGCCGCCTGGATTCGTGCTGGGGGCTCGGTTGGTGATCATTGAACCTTGTTCCTGGTCCCTGGCCGGGTCTCCGGTATGGGTTCGGGCGGTTGATTGGATTTCACCTTGTATAATAATATTTTACCTATAATTTTAATCGTATATATATTGCTACATAAATTAAATAAACATTTAATCTAAGTAGTTCATGTACATTTATTATTTTATTACATATATTTTTATAAGATTAAAATTTGACTTGTGAAACGTGTATTATATATACCTACTTTGCAAAATAAACTTTTTGAATTTTGAATTTGAATTTTGGGTAAATACGCCATGATGACATCCTTCTTTCGATTCTCCAATCCCTCAATGTGTCTGAGCCAGTCACTAACTGGTTCCACTCATTACCTTTGTAAACGTCAGCAGCTTACACGCTCGGATGATAACTTCTCAGAATGGTGACACCCTATATGTTTATGTCGCCGTCAAATCGTAGAATTCGGCATTTTGCAATTTGCCTACTAGGTGTATCATAATTCTGAGAACTACTGAATGTCATTTAATACTAGTTTACGAGGACGATTTAAAACACGAGCGTAGCATAGTGTGAGGAAATAAAACAAATATAATCTTGTGAACTTTAAATTATGATTGGCTCAGAAGGACTGTATCCAGAGCCGTTAAACAGTGGAAAAAAAAGTATATCGCGAGATAATTAAACTTACAGTAGTTACGAATACACTGGGCCGCAAATAAAGCGGGTCGATAACAAAAACCTCAATAACTTCCAAAGTATTGGAATTAGCTTTAAAAAATAAAGACTGTATTATAGATAATCTTATATTGATTCAATAAAAGTCAAAGAAGTTCAAGTTTATGGAGTTTATTTTAAATAAAAGTAGGTTAAGTAAAAACATTAAAAATTACAATTTGTATAAAAGCTGTATTAACAGCTCGTGGTGGCAATACGAAATATTAAAATGTGTGAAAATTGCATATTTGATACCCTAGCACATTTTTCCAAAAATTTCAATTTACTTACTTTTTTAACCTACTTTTATTTTAAATAAACTTCATAAACTTGAACTTCTTTGACTTTTATTCAAGCAATATAAAATTGTCTATAATACAGTCTTTATTTTTTACAAGAAACAAACGGTCACTTATAAAAATAATTACAAAGTTCAAGAAAATGAACTAACAAATAACATATTAAATTAATAGACCTATAGTCCCCTGTAAAGAAATGCTTACAATCCATTGAGCTGAAAACACCTATCTGGTATTAAAAACTTATAAAGAGATTTTATTTATAGCAATTTTAGATTTACGATGAGATTTCTTTTCGAACATTATTTCTATAACAAGTTAAAGATAAACTAAAAATATCAATATCATTAAGCCTATAATTTTATAAAGCTAATTCCAATACTTTGTAAGTTATTGAGGTTTTTGTTACTACAGTAGAGCCACTGAGTGATGGCGCCTATGACGTTTAAATGCCTACAAAGTATCGTAATTATTTATAAGCAAGTGTGAATTAAAAAATGTACTACTTCATTGTTGATAGTGATGTACTACTTGTTTCGGTTATTATTTTTCGATTTGAATGTTTCTTTATTGTGCAAAAGAATTCGTATAGAAACAAAGAATTAAAAAAAAAAGTTTCTCATTTTTTATAGGGCGTGTTTGAGGTCGCCAAGTTACGCAATAATATTTAATTAAAAACAAAACAATGACGAAGTTATACTAAACGAAAATAAATGATAGTAAAATACTTTTTTCGATTTAGATATTTAAACATCTCTTAGGGCCCCGGGGCACTACACCGCATAGCCCTCCGATAGCTACGCCACTGGTTTTGGCACATTTTCCTTTTGTATCATTATGTTGAATGTTGAATAACGTGTCTAATGTTGAGTAAACTCACATTTGATTTTTATTTTTAACCGAAATTTTAAATGTCACTAAATGCAGCTGTCATAAGTGCCATCACTCAGTGGCCCTACTTTAACCCGCTTTCTTTGCGGCCCAGTGTATAGAATATTCGTCATGCCTCAAACTCTTGTACTTTTTACCTCAGACCATCGTCACCCGGCGTGCAAAAGATTGGTGTATGACGCGGAGCTGCCTTCCGTGTCTGTGATCCTGATCTTCCATAATGAGCCTTACTCCGTTGTGATACGGACCATCTGGAGCGTGCTCAACAACGCCCGCAGAGACCAAGAGTGGTATAAGACCGCCAACTTTGTGGATAACAACGGGAAGACCATGACGCTTGGTAAGGACATTTTTTTTATTATTTTTTTTTATTTAATACACATGTTTTGTACATATTTTAATCTTATTAAAAAAAATCACGTAAACCCTTAGGGGGGTTTAAATGTGATTTCTGAGCCACTTCTTCGTGGTACAATACATAACAAAAAATACAAGTAAAAACATTTAACTAACATAATTAATTAGTTCAAGACAACAGATGTCTCTTCATGATTTCTCTTACCTTGTTAGGTTTGACATCTATGACTTGCAACACTTTACCTGGTATACTATTTAACTTAATTTAAATAGCAGTTATTTTATTACATTTAAATAGTAGTTATTATCATCCATCAGCTTAGTTCGTCCACTGCTGGACATAAGCCTTTCCAGGAGTTTGCCACTCCCGGCGGTCATCCTGGAAGAATTGCCCATACTCACACACGCTGGGCAGGCGGGTTGGTGAGCGCGGTGCCTCAACCCTCGCACCAGTGACGCCTCTGCCTGTCACCAGTCTGTTTTATATAAGGGCCGGCAATTGGGGATGAATATACTGCCACCAATCGGTGGGCCACCTGGTTGTGCCTGTTTGAGAGCTGTCCTTCGGGGGGTTTGCGAGTAACATGGTGGTACCTCCACAGTAGAGCCCGGTATCATTCTTACCACCCATCGCTGGTTCTTATCAAAAACTGAAAGCTATGGCCCTTAGTAGTATGTGGAAAAAACTGTGCTTTCGTACGTTGCGGCAGCATTCATCTCAAACCCGTGGTTAGCTGCCCCATCGTAATAGTTCGGTAAGACAACAGCATCAGCCCATCCATCCATCCATCAGCCTAGTTTGTCCACTGCTGGACATAAGCCTTTCCAGGACTTTGCCACTCCCGGCGGTCATCCTGGAAGAATTGCCCATACTCACACACGCTGGGCAGGCGGGTTGGTGAGCGCGGTGCCGGAACCCTCGACGATGGCGTCTAAATTGGCTGTCTACCAGAAACACGCAGAAGGATCCCTGTCAGAAAACTGTGTAGAAGAAAAAAAAAACGTGTTGATCTAATATCGCAATCGTACATTAATTTATTGTGTAGATAATAGGTCTTTACCTATGAAATTGCCGAAATTTTCTTACAAATTTTCGAGTTTATAATTCTTGTAATTTAATAGCTATTTCAGTATTTTTTTTTTGTTTGAAAGTTGATTTAAAGGTTTTTCATCTGTGTAATTAAATCTTCAAAAACAGTTCGTCCTTGATGCCATCCACTTCCATGATAAGATTCGTAATATCTTTTACAGCTAACACTTTTCAAAAATTAAATTAATGTTGCTGTTAGCTTAATTCTGTCTCATTCATACAAAAAAAAAAAATGAAATAATTTGGATTTGTCATACTTAAAAAAATGCTAAAATGTTAGTACTGAAAATTGAGTTTCCTTCAAATTCTCTATAGAAATCAGCAATTACATATGTAAAGATAAAGACGGTATGGGCAGAGAATATAAAGTTGGTATGGGTTCGGGGGGTTGATTGGATTTCACCTTGTATAATATGTATATATTTTACCTATCATTTTAATCGTATAATATACAAGGTGAATTTGTAAACATCGTCCAAATTCATACTTGAGCCTTGGTAAGTGATCAGAATCATGAACCAATAACGATTTTTGTAAAATTCATAAAATGAAATTTCGACTCAGGACTGGGACTGAATTACTATGGGAAGTCGAAATTTCGTTATACGAATTTCACAAAAATTTTCATCGATTCATGATGCTGATCAATTACCAAGCCTTCAGTATGAATTTGGACGATGATCAAAAAGTCACCTTGTATATTGCTTTATAAATTAAATTCAAATTCAAAGTTATTTATTTACCAATACAAACAAAGATTCTTACAATAAAAACTTAATTACGAAGAAAAAAAAACTAAATATAAAGTATTTTACATATTTTACAAATTCTTGTATTCTTGTGGCCCCACACTAAGCAAGCTTGACTCTGGGTACACACAGTGAGGTTTTACAAGATTTATCGTATTCGCAAAAAGTTAGGCAGTGTTTGTGTTAGCCAGTCAGTCACTTTAGAATTGAAGATAAACATTAAAAAGTTAGGCAGTGTTTGTGTTAGCCAGTCAGTCAGTTTAGAATTGAAGATAAACATTAAAAAGTTAGGCAGTGTTTGTGTTAGCCAGTCAGTCAGTTTAGAATTGAAGATAAACATTAAAAAGTTAGGCAGTGTTTGTGTTAGCCAGTCAGTCAGTTTAGAATTGAAGATAAACATTAAAAAGTTAGGCAGTGTTTGTGTTAGCCAGTCAGTCAGTTTAGAATTGAAGATAAACATTAAAAAGTTAGGCAGTGTTTGTGTTAGCCAGTCAGTCAGTTTAGAATTGAAGATAAACATTAAAAAGTTAGGCAGTGTTTGTGTTAGCCAGTCAGTCAGTTTAGAATTGAAGATAAACATTAAAAAGTTAGGCAGTGTTTGTGTTAGCCAGTCAGTCAGTTTAGAATTGAAGATAAACATTAAAAAGTTAGGCAGTGTTTGTGTTAGCCAGTCAGTCAGTTTAGAATTGAAGATAAACATTAAAAAGTTAGGCAGTGTGAAGTATAGTAACAACGTATACACATTGTTTTATAGCATTACTGCGACATGCCGCTACTGACTGCAACATTGTGACGCATGCTGCTTATTTAGCAATAATTAGTTAT
Organism: Ypsolopha sequella; assembly: GCA_934047225.1. NCBI lineage: Eukaryota > Metazoa > Arthropoda > Insecta > Lepidoptera > Ypsolophidae > Ypsolopha > Ypsolopha sequella. The sequence continues at coordinate 2,242,503 of OW204012.1, read as the reverse complement.
ATTAAAGAATATTGTACAGTTAAACGGGGCACTCTATTTTGGCAGTTGACCATTAAACATGTCAACTTAACGTCTGTGTTTCAATCACCACTCCAGACTTCTACACTACAGACCCTTAACGAATCCTGTTATTTGATGGCGACCCATACCAGTTACCTGTGAAGATTTTCTGATTAATAATTGAAGAAGCGAAGGCAAAAAGAAGATGACTTATCAACACCAAGGAACGAAAATACTACAATACCAGAAGATCAGGAGACCAGAAAAACAGCATCAATTGTAAGAAGAAAAAATCAAGCAAGAAACTTGGATCTTAGCTGTAGCAGACAATATTATAGAAGAATCGTGCATAAGAAAAGGTTGGTGCCGGGTGCCGGGAGATATGCTCAAGCCTAATAGGAGATTGAAGGACATGCAGGGCGCCGGCAGATACATAGTACGGGTCAAATAAGAAGCAGCTGGAAGCCTGTTCGAGTCCGATGACCGATGACCACCACAGCACGTTTCAACCGACGTCAGCGTGACCTACATAATGCTAAGCGGTAACATACCTAACTGCGCACAATTCTGTAAGTTTTTGAACAAAAGTTTTTGCATTCAACTTAAATGATTTAATTTAGTAGTTTTGCTTATCATGCCGTAATTTTAATTGTCGATTCATTGTAATATGTCCGATCAGTTAAAGGAATTACATATTAAAATAAATTTAATTAAGGAATACTTGGTAAAAATCGGTCCAGAACGTCGTAAGAAAGATATAGCGTATAAGAAGTTACAGGAAGCTGAAAATGAATATAAAAACTCGATGGTATTTTGACTCAGTTGAACCAAGAAATTATAGATGAGCAGCTAAGCACTGAATCCACAGATTTATTTCAGAAATTGATAAATGAAATAACTATTGCTTATAATAAGATTGTTAGTTTACTGTCAAAGATAGATAATAGTTGCCAAACTGGGGAAGGTAATTTTGTAGAAATTGAGCCTAAGTTATCGCAAAAGTTATCAAAAATGGCTGACTCTTTTGATATTAAAACGGCTATTTCCCTGTTGCCTGTTATGAATGGCCAGGAACAAGTGACGAACCAGCTCGTCGATGGCATATTGTTGTATAGCTCTCTTATTAGTGAATCTAGTAAAAATCAGCTTATTGAGTTTGTGTTAAAAACGCGACTTTCAGCTAGTGCAAAGTTGCGACTGAAAAGTACTTACAGCAGTGTCCAATATTTAGTTAATGATATTCGCAAGTTTTTACTTCCGAAAAAATCGACTGTTGCTTTACAAACGCAGTTATTTCAAATTACACAGGGTCATAGGTCTATTGAGAAGTTCGGTACAGAGCTGGAAGAGTTATTTGTCAATCTGACGATTGCTCAAGCAGACGATGAACCGTCTAAGTTTGAGGTCTTGCGCCCTCTTAATGAAAAAACTGCTATCAAGCGGTTTGCGGATGGTTTGTCCGACCAGCGGCTTAGTACTGTTATCGCGTCGCGACAGTTTGATTCGCTACCCGAAGCTATTAGGGCAGCAGTAGATGAACAATCTATGTCTACCCAGCCTCAGAACCAAACTATGCATTTTGGGTCCAATAAATTGTACCAGCATAAACGCTATCATAATCGCGGTTTCCGTGGCCGAGGAAATTATTCGAATAAAAATTTTGTTCATAATAATAGCTCCAATCACAACAATAATCGAGGTCAACAAACTTCCTTTATAAGTGCAGGTTATCGAGGTAGACACAAGAATGGTCAGCGTCAGCAAACACGCGGCGGCGGCCACTCACGTTTCCAGCGCATTCAGCATAACGCGTTAGAGTACGACGGCCAGGAAAGGCTTCAAAATAATAATGAACGTATAGAGTTTTTTCGTACCTAAACCGAGCAATCATTTTATTTTTAGTTTTAACAACTTTTGTGTTATTACTTGCCAGTTAAGGGATGGTGATGAGTTAAATTTATTAATTGACACTGGAGCCAGTCTATGTATTTTGAAATATGAGTGGTTATTAAAAAATGGGGATTTATTGAATTTAATACAACAGGATAAGTTAGTAATTAAAGGAATAAGTGGTAATTTAGAGTCTATTGGCTATATTAATTTAGATATTATTATTAAGAATGTGGTTTTTAAACAAAAGTTCTACGTTTTCAAGAACTTATCTTGCACCGCAGAGGGGATACTCGGGCAAAATTTTTTCACGCGATATTCCGCGATGTTAAATTATAAAGATGGTACTTTGAGTTTAGAAAACCAAGACCAGTCTATTGTTGTACAAGTAAGTGGAAACTTGTTTACAATTCCGCCACGATGCGAAATGATCAAACACATCCCGACGACACTATGTAGTGATTGCGTAATTTTAGCTAGGGAAATACATAAGGGAGTGTATACAGCGGGTGTCATTTCGAAACCACAGAATGGACTTATTCCAGTTAGAATTTTAAATACCACGGATAGTTCAATTAAGGTAGATATTTCGGATTTAGAAGTCATTAGTCTGAATCATTTTGATGTTTGCAAGTTTGACAAAGATAGTATTAGTTCCAATAGAGTTCGAACTTTGCTTAATTTACTTGATTTGCATTCTTATTTAAATAAAGAAGAGCAAAAGAGCATTGAAAACGTGTGTGCCAAATACGCCGACGTTTTTCATTTACCAGGAGATACGCTCTCCACAACTAATTTAATTAAACATTCTATTAAATTGAAAGATAATACGTCCTCAGTGTACGTGAAGCCTTATAGATTGCCAAATGCAATGAAAGGAGAAGTTCAAAGGCAGATTGATGAAATGCTTAGGAATGACATTATTGAGGAGACCACTTCTGAATGGTCAAGCCCTGTACTTTTAGTTCCTAAAAAGACTGATAAGTCAGGAGATAAAAAATGGAGACTTGTCGTTGATTATCGTCAACTCAACAACAGAATACAAGACGATAAATTCCCTTTACCCAATATTACAGATATTTTAGACTCATTATCGAATAGTATCTACTTCTCAAAGCTAGATCTCAGTCAAAGTTACTATCAATTATCTCTTGAAGAGCAATCTAGGAAGTATACAGCATTTACGACGGATAAACAATACCAAATGAAGCGATGTCCGATGGGTTTAAAGACATCTCCGAGTGCATTTTCTCGTCTGATGACGATTGCGATGTCTGGTTTAAACTATAAAGCTTGTTTTATTTACCTAGACGATTGTATAATAGTCGGAAATTGCCTAGAAACGCACAATAAAAACCTAATGACTATTTTAGAGCGCTTACGTGAAGTTAACTTGAAATTAAATCCTCTAAAATGTGAGTTTTTGCGTAAGGAAATCGTTTATTTAGGTCATAAGATAACTTCAGAAGGGATTTTCCCCGACCCAACTAAAGTAGAATCCTTACAAAACTACCCTACTCCACAGAACACTGACGATGTCAAAAGATTTGTAGCATTTGCAAATTATTATAGGCGTTTTATACCAAAGTTCGCAGAGATAGCCCATTGTCTGAATGCATTATGTAAGAAAGATGTAGCGTTTGCATGGACGGATCAATGTGAGAGCGCTTTCCAAAAGCTTAAACAGACACTCATTAGCCCGAAAGTACTAGATTATCCAGATTTTTCTGATAGAAATACGTTTACTCTACAGACGGACGCCTCAAAACTTGGGTTAGGCGCAGTACTTTCAAATAGCAATGGCAAGGTAGTAGCGTATGCGAGCCGTAGTCTTAAGCCCGCCGAAACACGTTATCCAGTAATTGAGCTTGAATTACTTGCTATTGTTTGGTCTGTAAGACATTTTAGGCCTTATTTATATGGCAAAAAATTCAATATTAAAACGGATCATAAGCCGTTGATTTACTTATTTAACATGACTGATCCTTCAAGTCGACTTACTAAATTCAGACTCTATCTAGAGGAGTATGATTTTGAAATAAGTTATGTTCCGGGACGGCAAAACGCAGCTGCAGATGCATTGAGCCGTATTACTTTAACTTCCACCGATTTAAAGAACATGCACGAACATGTAGTATCAGTCATCACCAGAGCAAAAGCTCGTAAGTTGCGTAGTGACAGCACTGCCATGACTCCTGAGATTCCCGCTACTCCAAGGTCTGATCAACCAAAAGTAGTGGAAATCCTCAAGCGTCCAGCAGAGAGCATAGAATTAATTATAGGTAATATGAGTACTCAAAGAAAAATACAGAAACTGAAGCAAATCACTAGTGATAAAGGTAATTGCATTTTTGTGCCTGAAAAATCAGCCATATTCGTAATGTCTCGATCGTTTTCTACCGTAAGTGTGCTAGCGAGAGAATTACATGATTTTTGCAACAAATTAAAATTAGATGAGCTCGTAATTATTAAATGCAAACGATATGAAGAATTAATAAATATTCTCATAAAGGAAATGAATAAATTTGAATTCAATGGTATCCTTAAGTTACTAATTCTCAAAGACGTCATGAGAGTAACTGATAGAGACACCAAAATTGTGATCATGAATGACTTCCATCTGTTACCCACAAGTGGCCACGCGGGGGTAAATAGGATGTTGAATAATATAAAAAAATATTACTATTGGCCAGGAATGACTAACGATATAAGCGAATTTGTTAAAAAGTGCAACAATTGCCAGATTCAAAAGCATTCCAATAGGCATACAAAGGAGCCGATGGTGATTACATCTACGGCATCCACAGCTTTCGAAAGAGTTAGTTTAGATTTAATGGGTCCTTTAAGTTTAGATAATTTAAACCATAAATATATTTTAACTTTACAGTGCGATTTGACGAAGTATGTCGAAGCATATCCACTAGAAAAGAAAGATACGGTTTCGGTAGCTAGGTTATTTGTAAATAATTTTATTTTAAGATACGGTATCCCGAAAGAAATAGTAACTGACATGGGGACAGAGTTTATGTCGTCAGTTTTTTCAGAAATTTGTAGCTTACTAAATATTACTAAATTACACTCAACCGCGTACCACCATGAAACCCTAGGAGCCTTAGAGAACACTCACAAGCATCTAGGAGCTTATCTTAGGATACAGTGCGATAGCAACAATACTGACTGGAGCAGTTGGCTTCCATTTTGGTGTTTTTCCTATAACACCGCGGTTCATACTGAGACAAAATACACTCCATTTGAGTTAGTGTTTGGAAAAGTCTGTAACTTACCAAGCAATTTACAGAACCCAGTCGTAGAACCATTGTATAATCCCGACTCTTATCCTTTGGAACTCAAATACAGGCTTCAAAGAGCACAACTTGAAGCTAGAAATAATTTATTAATGAGCAAGGAACTAAGGAAATTACATTTTGATAAAAATGCCAATCCTGTAAAGTATAAGAGTGGAGATTTAGTTGTAATTAGAAACCAAGTTGGTGATAAGTTAGATAAGATTTATTTAGGTCCATTTAAAGTTATACAAGATCTGGAACCGAATGTTAAAATTTTAAGGAATGGTAAAGAATATGTAACCCATAAAAATAATACAAAATTATTTGTTAAATGAAATATTTAAGTTTTAGCAATTATTTTATAAGAAAATTATATTTAGATAAAAATGTGAACCAAGTAGTATGCCTCACATTTTTTTTGCAGTACCCCGGGAATGAAGGGACTTAAAAGGGGAGATGAAGTATAGTAACAACGTATACACATTGTTTTATAGCATTACTGCGACATGCCGCTACTGACTGCAACATTGTGACGCATGCTGCTTATTTAGCAATAATTAGTTATATTAAAGAATATTGTACAGTTAAACGGGGCACTCTATTTTGGCAGTTGACCATTAAACATGTCAACTTAACGTCTGTGTTTCAATCACCACTCCAGACTTCTACACTACAGACCCTTAACGAATCCTGTTATTTGTGTTAGCCAGTCAGTCAGTTTAGAATTGAAGATAAACATTAAAAAGTTAGGCAGTGTTTGTGTTAGCCAGTCAGTCAGTTTAGAATTGAAGATAAACATTAAAAAGTTAGGCAGTGTTTGTGTTAGCCAGTCAGTCAGTTTAGAATTGAAGATAAACATTAAAAAGTTAGGCAGTGTTTGTGTTAGCCAGTCAGTCAGTTTAGAATTGAAGATAAACATTAAAAAGTTAGGCAGTGTTTGTGTTAGCCAGTCAGTCAGTTTAGAATTGAAGATAAAAATTAAAAAGAGGTTATTTAGAATTATGCTAACTACATTCTAACTAAAAATAAAAACAAAAAAAAAAGAAAACTATTTATAAATTAATAAAGAAAACTATTAATAAACCTTTAATCTAGTCCATGTACATTTATTATTTTATTACATATTTTTTTATTAGATTAAATTTGACGTGTAAAAAGTGTATTATATATACCTACTTTGCAAAATAAACTATTTGAATTTGAATTTGAAGACGTAATATATGCGTTACTCTAAGACGGGGGTCTCCAAACCACGGCCCGCGGGCGAGATCCGGCCCGCGAGAACCAACAATCTGGCCCGCGGTAGCGTAATAAATACTAGACAAACGTAATGAAGTTTTATAGTTAAGGCGTATGACCACGCTAAATAAGCAACTCGATGTGTGTCGGTACAAATATCAACGGAAACGACATTGAAATAATGTTCATTTCAGCGTGCCTTGAAAAGTGGCTGTTACGACAACCACTGCGTCTCCGGCTAGCACAAAATAGGAGAAAATAATACCTTTGACATGGACGCCATGAACGGAAAAAAAAATTTTAACTTAAATTTTTTAGATCTCTAAATGTCCTATAATTTGGTGAAATAATGATTAAAATCGTATAAAATATATTCACTTTTGAAAAACAGAATGTCTATGGGTGTTGTCAAGCCATACCTATTTCTATTTGTATATTTAACTGATGCCGGGTCCAGGTCGGACCCGAAATATATCTTAAACTGTGTAATTTCATAATATAAAGTATTTTATTTAATTATTGATTCGTATAAATATATATATATATATATATATAAAAAAATAATTAAAATCGCTTTAGGCGTTTGGAAAGAGTAAGAGACTTTCGATTTTTTTTTGTCAAAACTTACAATAAAAAAACCGTTTATGAAACTTAGAATTTATTTTTGACTCTATAATGCCTATCATATGTTTTTATGAAAGTTTTTGGACCACCCGTGTGGGAGGAGTAGGCCTTCAAAGACAGGTCCAAATTGCAGTTGGCGTATCCATTCGCCTTATGATCAATGTGATTTATGCAGCTGTAACTTTCCACTGATAATTGTTTGAATTTGTGGTTCGAGTTTCTGAAAAATTGGAAAAAAGTTGCGCGTGATTCAAAACTTCAGTATGTTGGTATGATGAGCTGGCTAGGTCCTGGACCCTTGGGACTTAGTGGAGGAGTTAGTCTGGCCCTTAGGTTAAAAAGTTCGGCGACCCATGCTCTAAGACAGGGGTCGGAAACCAGCGGCTGGCTCCATAGTAAAAGTTGTTCTATACCATTGACTGAATAAGCTCTTCAAATATGGCTACACCTTTTTGTTACACTTTGTATACAATATATCTCTAGTAGGTATAAGTAAATACCTCACTGGAATGCAATTAAATTCGAATCAAATGTATGACGTCATTTGGTCACTATAAAAACTCAAACCAAGAAAAAAATATCTTTGTTCTCTTGGTCTGTGTTTACAAATATGAAAATACATATTTAAATACCTATCGATCTAGTGAGCTACGAAAGTAGGTAGATACATACTGTGCGATACATCCCAACGATCGGTGCCCATAATCAGACCAAATGTGAACAAAAGCCGTAAGAATGTGTAGATTACTCAACCAACAAACACGCATGCACAGCACAGTAAAGTAATCGTCACTGACAGTTATGTCAGTTATCGAGCGAGCAACTAAAGTAAAATGCAAAACTATTGTACCCTAACCCAAAGGAGGCCCCAGGCCCAGACGCGCGAATCCGCGCGACATCTCTCTATGTCTCTACTGTGTGAATGTGTGCGTGCGTCAAACAAGCATGCGACACAGCTACTAGCCGTTCAGAATTCGTACTAAATACGGGTGTGTTTCGTAATACCAAAAATGATGAATGAAAACTTAATGTGTTTTAAATTTTGTTTTAATAATCTGTAACTTGATAACATAGGCTATGTTTCCGCTCGAACAATATCATACGTTTTGTTGTTTTTAATACAAAAAAGAAAACGGGTAATTTACGGTGTAAAAATGTGCGAATAGCAAATCGCTGACATTTCGTATCAGGTTAGTATTTTGGAAGGAAACATATTCATGAACCTATAAAATACTGTCTTAATCAGAATAACAGCATAATTTGGTTGAAATATGCTCGAATTGCAAATTATTTTGGTATTACGTTTGTATGGACAATTAATTTTGCACCGGCCTCTTAATGCCCTATAAAGATAACCATTCTGAAAGTAGTTAGAGTTAGCATATACATAGTTATATTTGGTAGTACTTATTTGTGTGGGCAGACATTTTCCATTGTGAACTATCTAACAAGCAAGCATTGTTCTCGGTTAAAAGATGCACATTGAGACGCAATACTGTAGAAAATGCGGCCCTCGCTGGTCCCCTGGTAGCATTTGTGGACCTCCTATATCATAAGGTAAAAAAAAGAAAAAAAAAATGACATGATCTTGCTAAGTTTCTTGCCCTTCTTCTTAGCAAGACTAATCGAATGGGCGGAGGTAGGCATGTATTTATATATGTAACCTATTAGTATGTAGTATGTAGGATGGGATTTGGTCGGCCGCCTGGATTCGTGCTGGGGGCTCGGTTGGTGATCATTGAACCTTGTTCCTGGTCCCTGGCCGGGTCTCCGGTAAGGGTTCGGGCGGCTGATTGGATTTTACCTTGTATAATATATATTTTACCTATCATTTTAATCGTAAATTAATTGCTACATAAATTAAATAAACCTTTAATTTAGTTCATGTACATTTATTATTTTTCAATGCATGTGCAGGCCTTTCCTGTGTACCCTAAATGTCATACTTTTTTTCCACTGTTTAACGGCTCTGGATACCTAGTCCTTTTGAGCCAATTACAATTTAAAGTTCACAAAATTATATTTGTTTTATTTCCTCACACTATGCATTGAAAAACGTAGTATGATACACGGGCGTAAGAGCAATAAATTACTCGGTTACGTTTAAAACACTCGCTACGCTCGTGTTTTAAATCGTCCTCGTAATTTATTCCTTTGCGCCCTTGTAGCATAAACTACTATTATTACATATATTTTCTTTATTAGATTAAATTTGACGTGTAAAAAGTGTATATACAAGGTGAATTTGTAAACATCGTCCAAATTCATACTTGAGCCTTGGTAAGTGATCAGCATCATGAACCAATGACAATTTTTGTAAAATTCATAAAATTAAATTTCGACTCCCCATAGTAATTCACTCAGGACTGGGAGTAAATTACTATGGGAAGTTGAAATTTCATTGTACGAATTTCACAGTCATTGTTATCGATTCATGATGCTGATCACTTACCAAGCGTCCAGTATGAATTTGGATGATGATAAAAAAGTCACCTTGTATATCTATACCTGCTTTGCAAAATAAACTATTTGAATTTGGTTGCTGACCCCTGCTCTAAGGTATAAAAGGGTTAAGACATATCGTCGACTGTATCGTTGCAGGGTACCCTGGCCAGCCCTCGTGGTCTCCTTACGTGTACCTGAAGGAGATCATACTGGTCGATGACAACTCGACCCTGCCAGAGCTGAAGGGTAAGCTAGACCACTACATCCAGACGCGGCTGCCAACCGACATGATCAAAGTGCTGAGGCTGCCTGACCGGTGAGTCTGTTTGTTACGCTACTAGCTCTTGTATGAGGTTAAATAATATTAGTTGGCGAAACTCAAAACATAGGTAGTACTAGTTTATATGAACAACTGTTTGTATGGAAGCTAAGTGAAATTCTTAAAATTTGTTTTCAATGCAAGTGCTCGTAAAGGCCCACTTTTTATGCATCAAAACCGAACAGAAAGTCGATTATTTTGCCCTAGGGCTTTATTATTATTTTTTTTAAATTTAGTTACAATGGTTGGCTAACCTGCAACCTTTCCTGTGTACCATAAATTTTATACTTTTTTGCCACTGTTTAACGGCTCTGGATACAGTCGTTTTGAGCCAATCATAATTTAAAGTTCACAAGATTATATTTGTTTTATTTCCTCACACTATGCATTGAAAAACGTAGTATGATACACGGGCGTAAGAGCAATAAATTACTCGGTAACGTTTAAAATACTCGCTACGGTCGTGTTTTAAATCGTCCTCGTAATTTATTCCTTTTCGCCCTTGTAGCATAAACTACTATTTCTCCTTTCCATACTGGACCAGTCAGCTGATCGGGGCAAGAGAAAAAAAGTTGCGAATTTCGCTTAGCTCCCATACAAACAGTTGTTCATATAGACTAGTACTACCTATGTTTTGAGTTTCGCCAACTACTATTATTTAACCTTATACAACGTGTAACAGAAAAGTGTAACCATATTTGAAGAGCTTATTCAGTCAATGGTACAGAACAACTTTTATTCAAAATTCAAAAACACCTTTCTGTTACACCTGGTATATGAAAGAAAGAAAATATTTGTCAATAAACAACTAATTACACAAAAACTTAACATTAAACAGACAAAAAGGACGCAGCTCAGCAAAATGCTGTGAGCGTGTATTTTCAGCTGTCCCTGTTCTAAATATTACATGTAGAGCGGGTATATTGGTTTTTTAATTAAAACTAAATATTAAAAATTCGATCAACATGCATTATTAATGAAATACAAATAACAAAAAATGTGATAAAACAAATTACAATAAAAATATTAAGATAAATGTTAAAACATTTGGTTGTGTGTGAGTAAACAATGTAAATTTAATACCCTAGAAGCCCAATCTACGTCGTATTGACGTACTCTTCGAAGCATATTCGGTATATCGTGCTTAGATCGCTGTGACATTCCGAGCCAACTCAGCACGACCCTGAAGTCCGTTCATTAAATAACCCTGGGCTGGGTAGGAACACTGGGGTTGTAACGCTCAGTTTTTGAACGGGTTTCGTCGTGTAGCGACACTCCAAACGTCAGTTGTCATTTTTGCATTATATTTAGTATAATAACGTTGAGAGGACCCCCTCTGTACGAAATTTAACGTGAACGTCAGGTGACGTTTGGAGCCTATACGAACCTTACGAACCCTGCTCAGAGTTGATGTTGAAAAAGTCGACACCAGTGTAGCGACACTGTCATTTTTGAACGGTCGGTGTTGAGACGCGAGTTCATTTTTGAACGGGTTAGTGTTGCGACCCGGGTAGGAAACCCAACTCGGTGTGAGTTTATGAACGACTATCTGGAACCACTGGAGACGGGTGTATCGCCTCGGTAGTGCCGCCATTCTGCTGTAATCGCAATGTTGTACGTCATTATGACGTATGTTTGGGCTTTGTGCAACTTTTGCACTTTGTTAAAGTTTTTAGTATTGTGCATGTTTTTCATATTAAATATAAATATTACGTGTGTCTATTGGTTCCTTTGGCGCAGAATTTGCTAAAAGCTCCTTGTGATTTGACACTAGTAGGGACAATAAGGTTAAACAAGAGAGAAATTCCAGAAGAACTCAAAAACTCACGTCCTCGCCGTGAGGGTTCTCAATGTCTTGCTTTGATGATCCGTTGACTTGAAAAATTAGTTTAAATTAAAATATCTTTTCGTAAATTTCTTGCGTTTTATTTAAGTATATTGTGTTAAACATAAATCATAAAAAATAATCGTAATTATAAATAATATTAGTTACATTTAAAGCTATTTTACATATGCACGTCATTTTTACGTATGATTGGGTTTTACCGCTTCATAAATATGATTGGGCTTCTAGGGTTAAAAAAAAAATACCAAGGCGTTCTGCAATTCGTTTTGGTATATTGATTTATGCAGCCAAATTCGTACTGGGGTCTCGGTTATGAGAATCGAGTACATCTTTTTTTTATTTGTTAAACAGGTTGTTTGGGACATCGATGTTAATATTTTCAGGGATGATAAAGGAAGTGATTTTGAAAATTTTTGAATAATTGTACTAGAATTGTGTCAATTTCATGACAAATATTTTTTTTTATTCGGCCATGTATCAAAATGTAGAAATTCCTTTCTATCATGATGTTACCGGAACATTTTAATTGATTTCTTGCATCAAGACTTTTTTAACCCTAAAAAGTGTTTTTTTTTTTTAATGCAGATACCTAATTTTAAAAAGACAAAACTGAAAAGCTTCTTTATCTCAAAAACTAAAAAACTTTACATTATAGTAAATTCAGTCAGAAATGTTCAAAATCACTTGCTTTATCATTCCTCAAAATATTTACATCGATGTCCCAAACATCCTGTATATTACACTTCATTTAATTGTTAAAATACTTTTAAACAGTTTTGGAGAAATAACGTCTCCCTGTCTCACGCCGCGCTGAAGTTGTATCGGTCTTGATTGTACACCTTGTACTTGGACGGACATCTGTATACAAGGTGACTTTTTGATCATCGTCCAAATTCATACTGGTGGCTTGGTAAGTGATCAGTATCATGGATCAATAACAATTTTGGTGAAATTCGTAGAATGAAATTTCGACTCCCCATAGTGAATACTCAGGACTGGGAGTGATTTACTATGGGAAGTCGAAATTTCATTGTACGAATTTCACAAAAACTGTTATTGATTCATGATGCTGATCACTTATCAAACCTCCAGTATGAATTTGGACGATGATCAAAAAGTCACCTTGTATATATAAGTGGGCCAAGTCATTTGACCTCCTTGTTAATCCTCGGAAATCATAAGCTATATAAAAAGGAAGAGCAGGTATTGGCTGCGTGATCTCAGTAATCAATAGATTCCCTCTGTAATTGATTGGTTTGGATTGGATTGGTTCTTCCGACATAGTAAAAAACTTGGCTATCATATTCGACAGTAACCTATCCTGGATCGCGCATACGAATGAGATCAGCAGAAGAGTACATGGCGCTTTTCGCTCCCTAAAGCAACACCAGAAGTGCGTTCATTAAATAACCTAGGGCTGGGTAGGAACACTGGGGTTGTAACGCTGAGTTTTTGAACGGGTTTCGTCGTGTAGTGACACTCCAAACGTCAGTTGTCATTTTTGCATTATATTTAGTATAATAATGTTGAGAGGACCCCCTCTGTACGAAATTTAACGTAAATATACAACGTGTAACAGAAAGGTGTAACCATATTTGAAGAGCTTATTCAGTCAATGGTATAGAACAACTTTTACTATGGTGCCAACTCAGAAATCTCAAAAAAAAAATCTGCCCTTTCATACATTTCGGCCGAGCGGCATTGCATTTTTCTATGACACAGTCGTTTTTTTTTTAGAGATACAGGGTTTATTCCATAGTAAAAGTTGTTCCATACCATTGACTGAATAAGCTCTTCAAATATGGTTACACCTTTCTGTTACACGTTGTATAAACTATAACGTTGAGAAGATCCCCTCGGTACGAAAATTAACGTCATGTCATTTACGAAAATTAACGTGAATGTCAGGTGACGTTTGGAGCCTATACGAACCTTACGAACCCTGCTCAGAGTTGATGTTGAAAAATTCGACACCAGTGTAGCGACACTGTCATTTTTGAACGGTCGGTGTTGAGACGCGAGTTCATTTTTGAACGGGTTAGTGTTGCGACCCGGGTAGGAAACCCAACTCGGTGAGTTTATGAACGACTATCAGAATTATCTGCGTTTCAAAACCAAAATTATGCTCGCCAAGACGCTTCTACTTTTCATTATTGACTACGGTGATGTTTGTCTCATTGATGCTAACGAAGAGTTGTTGAATAAAACTGAACGACTTCAGAACTTACCAATCAGGTTCATCTATGGTCTAAATATTATTACAGTGCAATACAAACTAGAAAATATCAATCAGAAACAAACCCAAAGACAAGAATATGAAAAAATTCCCCGGGCCAGGATTCGAACCTGCGACCTCTTGTTATCAAGACAAGCGCGCTACCAATTGCGTCACCGAGGTTCCTACCCGGACCGGTGATTTCTTCCATCATACTTGTCCACTGTTATTTTTGCATCTGCTTGATATACTAGCTTGTACTGCACATACAGAACGCTCACGAGGGCGTTATGTGATTAAGTAGTTACAAAAATAAAATTTTATGTACATATATGGTGGAAAAAATCGTCGTTCCAGATACGAACCTCGGTAGCGCAGTCGGTAATGTCGGTCATGTAAGCAGGAGGTCGCAAGTTCAAATCCTGGCACGAGGAATTTTTTCAAAAAATATTTGTACTTTTAAATTTGTTTCTGATTGATTTCTAGTTGGTAATGCGCTCTAATAATAAAATTAAAGTTAAAATGGTTACCAATTCGTCTTCGCCATAATGTTCATGTCTAATCCCATCTATTTAAGGCGATATGCGAAAAAAATACGGGTGTTTCTTTTCTGTGTATTTCATTAAATACACGGAAAATTATAATCAGTTTCTGGTATATGCATTTTGACTATATAATGTAGGGTTTTGAAATTGGAAAACATGTTTGGATAAATTTTCCTCAATAGAAATAATTGTTGAAGTGAGGTCTTCAAAGACACTTTTTCTCCTCGTTTGACGAATATGAACCATATAGAGAACTCAAATATATTTTATTAGGTGTGTTTTAACAATATCTAGAGATTTGATATTTGAAATATTGCTAGCTATTTTAGTTTTTTTAATAAAAATATAAAACCAACTTTTTTCCCTTTTGCCCTGAATCCGCCCCTCTCGCACTGCGCGATTTTTCGCTTGGAGTGACAGTGACAAAAATAAAATTCGCATAGCCTCTTAAAATAATTAGGAATCCACTTTCTCCAGTTTACCTTCGTGAACGTTTTGAGTTTTTGATCCCCAGTGACAGACCCTTACGTTCTGGGTCTTTCTCCCTCCTTAAAACTCATTTATTTTTTATTTATTTATTTATTTATTATTTATACAGCATTACAGATAGATATCCATTGCACTGTATAATTAAGTTTTTACAAATACAAATAGAAACATTCACAAACATATAGTTTACACATAACATTAAAATTCAACATAATATGGCAAAACAAAATAATTAATCTAACAGTTTAAATGTAGAGACATAGTCAGAGAAGCCTCTTTCTCACAGAACCTTAAGCACTCTCGCATTACATCCATCAATCTGTCAAAAAATAAGTCACACTCATGTACACAATACTTGTGTTTTTGGAAATTCATTCAGTGTCCTTTCAGTCTGACTCTGGAATGGTTTCCGCATAATATTCGTGACTGTGCTACTAGGTATCAGTTTTTAAAAAAAGAACACTACCCATCACTTTCCGAATTGGTAAATATTATATACAACGTTATATAAAATTATTTTCGAAATATATTTCGGCCCACTGACGCCGGCCCCAAAGTGGGCTGAAATATATTTCGAAAATAATTTTATATAATGTTTTAATTAAACAAAAAATAAAATAAAATAAGTGCTCTATGTAGCAATATATACAAGGTGACTTTTTGATCATCGTCCAAATTCATACTGGAGGCTTGATAAGTGATCAGTGTCTTGGATCAGTAACAATTTTTGTGAAATTCGTAAAATGAAATTTCGGTTTCCCATATAAATTCAGTTCCAGTCCTGAGTGAATCACTATGTGGAGTCGAAATTTCATTTTACGAATTTCACCAAAATTGTTATTGATGCATGATACTGATCACTTACCAAGCCACCAGTATGAATTTGGACGATGATCAAAAAGTCACCTTGTATACAACGTGTAACAGAAAGGTGTAACCATATTTGAAGAGCTTATTCAGTCAATGATATAGAACAACTTTTACTATTGTAACAAAACTTGTATCTCGAAAAAAAAATTAACTGTTTCATAGAAAAATGCAATACCGCTCGGCCGAAATGTATGGAAAGGTAGATTTTTTTTTGAGATTTCAGGGTTTTCTCCATAGTAAAAGTTGTTCTATATCATTAACTGAATAAGCTCTTCAAATATGGTTGCACCTTGCTGTTACATGTTGTATATGTATAGTTATGTATTTCATTTTGCACTATTATAATAAGTATTTATAATATTTTATCGCGTGTATTTATAGTAAGTATATGTTTTTATTACATAATTAGGCTTATTCTTCTATGGAGGTATGTGTATACTTTTATTTCTCTTTGTGTATGATTACTTTGATAAATATATATAGTATGTTATAATTACACAATATAACTTGAAATATATACAATAAATAAAAGAAAATTGAAAACTTGACATATATTTCGGCCCTTAGTGGGCCGTCATACTTGACTGATGACGGCCCACTAAGGGCCGAAATATATTTCAAGCTTTCAATTTTCTTTTATTTATTTTATTGTATATATTTCAAGTTATATTGTGTAATTATAAATAAAAAGCTAATTAAGGCATACTTTGATAAATGTGATTTTCCTATCAAGATGGTTTTGCTGGAAGAAAAAATCTCTTTGTAGGAATCGGAATATGGTGAGTTTTTCAGTACCAAATGACGTCAAATTCACCAAGAAATTTTAATTTTCGATATGCCTCCTAAAATTGGAAAAAAAAAACGTGGAAATGCAATACCTAAAATACTAAATAATATCGTGAACATATTTTGTTCAATTTCACAGCAGCTTAATCGATTAAGGTAGTAAATATTAAAATTTGCAATAGTAATAACAATAACATCCGTGTAACACAACATTTTAATATAGAGAGACGTCGTTGTTACTTGGGATCAGAAACAAAACCATAAATATATGCTACATCCATGCTTATTCTAGCAAAGTAACACGAAAACAGAATCAAATGGGAAAAATATAGAAACACATCCAGTGTTATTAACAATAATTATTATCAAAAATAAAATAAAGGATAAATAAATTGATTTATACTTGCGATTGTCGGCACTTGATGAAACATAGAAAGCATCTTGATTTTGAACATAAACACTTGTACTAGTTGTTTCATAACACAATTATATTTGTTGCACACTTCCCGTTGCACATTGGTTACTGGGTGTACTCATCAAGCCCAAAGCGGATTGGCGGTTTCCATGATATGATCTACGTATCTTCTTAGAAATTCTACCTTTTCCAATCCCTGCTTAGTAGAGATAAGATCGCCAGTGTGCATGTCTGTTCTCTGTAATGAGCGTTTTTCCTTGTGTCAAATTTAGTGTTAAATAAGATTCCTAGATGGCACTGTCATATACTTTAGCAACAGAATCAAAGACAAAATTTGCACAGATTCCAAACAAACCAAAAACCACTTTGACATTGATTGCTACGGAACATATTTTATCTATGGTGACATGGACAGCGACATCTGGCGGAAAGTCAAGAACTAAGAAAAAAAAAACAACGAGAAAAACGCTCATTGTTTTTGTATAATGTTTTGTTGTGTACACTAAAGAATAAAGGACATCGTAGCGGAGTCATATATAAGGTTAAATAATATTAACTCAAAACATAGGTAGTACCTAGTCTTTATGAATAATTGTTTGTATGGGAGCTAAGCGAAATTCTTAAAATTCGTTTTCACCTTTCCATACTGGACCAGTCAGCTGATCGGGGCAATTCATATACTCGTAGGAGGAAGAGAAAAAAAAAATTGCGAATTTCGCTTAGCTCCCATACAAACAGTTGTTTATATAGACTAGTACTACCTATGTTTTGAGTTTCGCCAACTAATATTATTTAACCTTATAGACATTTCAGCATCTCCACGTAATGCCAGTTAACTTGGCATCGCTGCAAGAACTGCAGAACAGACCAAATTTCGATGGAGTCGAAGGCTTTCTCGTAGTCCACAAACGCTAGAAATAAGGGCTGATTATACTCTTGGGTTTTCTGTATAATCTACCTTGGCGTTTGGATGTGGTCTGCGATGCTGTAGATTTTTACGAAACCCAGCCTGCCCTGGAGGTTGAAAGGCGTCGAATCGATGGGCGAGACAATTCGTGATCCCTCTTGAAAACTGCTTGTAAGTGTGGCTCAGGAATGCGATTTGTCTATAGTTCTTTAGCAGGATTTTTTCCCCTTTCTTGAAGAACAAGATCACCAGGCTCCTGCTCCACTCCTTTGGCGTAGTTCCGGTGCGAATGACGGCATTAAAGAGGTCCTGTAGCAGTCTGAGTATAGGGTAACCTCCAAAATTCAGGAGTTCGGTTGTGATGCCTTCTTAGCCCGGCACCTTGTAGATTTTTAGCTGCTTAAGAGCTATCCTAATCTCACCCATTTCGACATCCGGGAGTTCATCGGTGTGATGGCGGATCAAAGGTGATGAGGTCGTCTTCATCGCGAACAGTTGGCTTGGGAGCGTGTAAAGAATATAAGAGCCCATAAAAGTTTTCGATTTCAGCGAGGATTTCTGGCCTAGAGGTAACGGTTCTATTATAAAATGTCTTTAGCTTCGTCAGATTAGTTCTTCCTATCTGCTGGGCAAAAACTTTTGAGCCTTTGTTTCTCTCGATCGCTTCTTAAATGATGCGAGTGTTATGTTGGCTCAGGTCAAAACGAATTTGCCTTTTAACGCGCTTGTTAAGAAGGGGGTAATCTGCTGAGTCCGAAGACATTTCCCGTCTTTGCATCATCAGGTCTATAGTTCCGCTCGAAATCTTGGACTCCTTATTCTTTCGCTCAGGCTTAAAATAAACCCTGCCAACCTCGCGCATTCGTGAAATTTTTAGTGAACCGGTCAACGTACTCGGTGGTTTCCAAAAGGGCAAATTGGTTCTGAAGTTTCATTTGGAATTTTTGGGATCAGCGGTTTGGCGCAAAGAAAGACGGAAGAGGACTTCATCAAACGGTGCCTTGTATCTTGTGAATTTGTGAGCTTATCACTTACAGATATTCTATCTCACCAAGTACGTTTGGCTATAGTTGAAGTAGTAACGTGTACAGATTAGCGCGTTACACGCACGCACACTATAAAAAGTGCGTGTGCACGCACTGCTACAACCACAGCCAAATGGACTTCGTGAGATAGAATCCGTAGCAAGGCTCCAACATTAATTTGGTTGCATAAATCAAAGTCATTGTCTAAAATTATACTAAATATGTCAAGTGACTGACACGCCCAGCGCCCACGGCCTCCTCTTGTCAGGCTCCCTAAAATACGTCACGTGGTTTATAAAGATCTTGACACAAACTCATTTGAAGGTTGATTTAGTAAAAATGAATTATCTTTAAAATAAAGCACATTATAGCGCTCGACTGGCAACTACCACCATGCGTACGATACGTTTTTGACAGTTCTGAAAGAAAAACAGCATTTAGTTCGTAAATTCGCCGCAAGCACTAGTTGTCACTCGTTCGCCCCTGCGATTTGTTATAAGCCATATTTGAGGTGGTCCGCGCTAAAGTGGACTAACTCCCGGTTTCTGAAAGGCCAATCAAAGTTAACAGTAGCTTAAAAAAACTTTAACCGCAAATAACGGTGAATTAAGTCTGAATAGTGATGAATCAATAATTAACTTAGTTAATTTTTGATTTCAATGTAAAATTCCCACTTTTTCTGGCTTAATCCGCAGATAATTACTTTTTAATCTACTGTTAACATTGATTGGCCTTTCAGAAACCGAGGGTAACTTTTGCAGACACAATTGATTTTCAATTGTGTCTAGAAAAGATAGGCCATTTTAGCGCTGACCACCTCATTTATGTCTGTGGTACATATACCTATAATGTTTTTGAAGAGGTAACCCTAGAAGAGATGACTGACATGACAAGTCAACGTTGCTATGATAGCTAACGGGAAAACTGAGTATCATCAACTGTTTTTTTTTGTAGAATGTTGCACAGCGTCGTTAGTTTTAAGCGCATTTGTTTTGTAGACCCTCTGCCGATAAAGTTATATACATGAATAGTGACTGTGTTGACGCCCGACAAATTAAACAAGAGGATCATAATTAAATTTAAAATAATCTAGATACTAAGAATATCTATTCGCACACATATATATTAGATAGTTAATCCGTACCCCTCTTTTAAATGCAAAAGTGTGTTTGTTGGTTTGTCCTTCTTTCACGCATCAACGGTGCAACGGTTCGACGTGATTTTTTGCATAGAGATAGTTTATGGGCCGGAGAGTGACATAAGCTACTCTTTAACCCGGAAAAATTCTAACGAAATCAGCGTGGGCGAAACCGCGGACAAAAGCTAGTAGATTATGAAATTATGATCAAAAGCATTGCTATACGCAAAACCGACCTGAAGAAAAGATAACTTATCTGTCAAGGACTTTGAAAAGAATATCGCATATCTACAATTTCTTTCTATGTATTCTAAATAGCGCTGGCTCACAGGAAACGTGGACCATACCCCTATGTATGGCAAAAACACTGTTTTGATTCTCCATAGTGATAAGATTTCGATCGAAAGCTTGAAAAAAGGCGGAGCTTCGTAGGGTCGACCGACCTTACGTTCCGAAATTACTGACAGCACTATTAGCGCGTTTAACACGCTTTATGCTGCGGAAGTGCTGGCACTTTAGAAAAAAACAACATTGTTTACTTACTTACTAGAATAATTATTGAAAATGTGTTCAAGTAAATGTGTAGATGTAGCAATGAACAATTTTTCAAGTAGCATAATTTTTGTAGACAACGTCTTTGATGATCTAAAATTTTAACTTATGCCAAAAGAGGCCGTTTTCAGCAAAAGTTAATATTTTAGCTCATCAAAGACGTTATCTATGAAAACTATGCTGTTTAAAATATTTCATTGCCATATCTACTCATTTACTTGAGCAGATTTTCAATAATAAAATTATTCTAGTAAGAATTTTTTCTTCTTAATTGGCAACACTTTCGCAGCATATAGCGCCTTAAATATCGTTTCTTCATTGTCGTACCATATTAGCGCCAACATTTCTCACAGTTATTATTGTCAACGAGGGATTGTCAACGCAGAAAATACCGTCAAAACATCCCGTATTACAGGTAGCAAGCTGTCAATATTTAACCGTCTAAAACACACCGGAAAAATCAGCACAAAAGAAGATCACAGGAAACATCGCGATAAATATTTGCACCCTAACTTCCATCTCAAAACAGCGCTGAAGAAAAACATATTTTCGCTCTTCTGCGACTATCACCACATAGATGACACTGTCAACGCTTGCGTTTGAAGTGTGATAAAATTCGGAACGCTTTTAATATCACGGCCGCGCGCTGTCAGTAATATCGGAACACGAGGTCGTCAGCCAAGCTTGTCACACTCGCAGTATCGGACTGACTCAAGCGCGGCTGCACGGCGCGCGCCAGTCCTCGTCAGAGGTCATGGTGTTCCTGGACACGCATTGCGAAGGCGATACGGACTGGCTCCGGCCCCTCCTGCAGCGGCTGAAGGACAACCAGAGCGCGGTCCTGACGCCCATGATCGACAGTCTGGAGTCGGATACGTTTATGTACGCGTCTGGGGGACCGGAGAACGACCAGGTGTGGGGACAGACCGTTGCACTTGCCCGCTTGTTGGTCGTCGAACGAAACCGGGATGGGGAGGAAGTTTGTGGTTCTCGTTTTCATGGTTATACGGGATGGCAATTTAATATGTATTTCCTTATAAGGACTTGTTCTGTTCCGGTTTGTTTGATTTAATCGACATCTTCAGGCGAAAACAATTAGAAAACAGTCACAATCACATATTTGTCTGTTAATTATTATAAAGTTTACATTTAGTGACTAACATTTTAGCGCTAACAACGTCAACTGGGCTTCACTGAACAAAATATGTGATCCCAGTGAGAAACTGGAGACTTTTAATAAAATGATAGTTGCACTGTTTGATACACATGCTCCACTTAGACCTGTGACCGCTAAACACCCACCTGCTCCGTGGCTTACTACTAAAATTAAAAGGCTCCAGACATTGCGAGATCATGCCAGAAAAAATTATCAGAAAAACCCATCTGATGCAAATTTGAGACTCTTCAAAGAGTACAGAAATAGATGCAACAGGGTGTGTAGAGATGCTCAAAACACTCAACTATTGACAAATGTTATAAATCAAACGTTTGGTAGTTTCTTAAGACGGCAAGTCTTCAGACAATACTCCTAATTCTCTAGATATTGATGGTCTCAACAGCTTTTTTACAACTCCACCAACTTCGGTAGACATGTTCACCAAAACTTCTCTTGCTTATCTTAATAACTTGCCTAGCCCTGAGCATGAGCCCTTCTCCTTTAATTTAGTCACAGCTGAGAATGTTAAAAAGTGCATCCTATCCATCCATCAGCCTAGTTCGTCCACTGCTGGACATAAGCCTTTCCAGGACTTTGCCACTCCCGGCGATCATCCTGGAAGAATTGCCCATACTCACACACGCTGGGCAGGCAGGTTGGTGAGCGCGGTGCCGGAACCCTCGCACCAGTGACGCCGCTGCCCGTCATCAGTCTGTTCCATATAAGGCCTGGCTATTAGGGATGGATATACCGCCATCCATCGGTCCCAGGCATGGTGGGCCGCCTTGTTTTTTGCCTGTGAACTTATGTGAATTAATTGGAGGGGGTCTCCAAGTAAGATGGTGGTACCTCCACATTCAAGCCCGGCATCAGCTCTACCACCTGTAAATGCTTCCATTCCATGCTAACCTGCATCCTATCCATTTCCTCAAAATCAGATGGTTGCGATGGCATAGGGCTGGAAAACTTAAACCCTATCCTTGATGTGCTGTTACCGACTCTCACACAACTTTTAAATGACTCCTTGGCGAGTAGCACTTTCCATTCTATTTTGTGAAACAGGCTTATGTGATCCCTCTTCCCAAAACCAGTAATCCAACGGACTACAAAAACTTCAAACCTATTTCTATACTCTCTTTCATATCCAAAGTCCTTGAAAAAATTGTTCACCGTCAGTTATTTGAGTTTCTATCCCGCAACAATTTTTTAAATCCACTTCATTCTGAATTTCGTCCAGGTCATAGTACAGTAACTGCCTTAATCAAAGTCACTGATGGTATCCGTTTCAGTGTGGAAAATCAAAATCTCACAATTCTTAAGTAATTACATTGCTGGACTTTAGTAATGCATTCAACTCAGTTGACTTTGATCTTGTTCTAGGGGCGTTACGCAGTCTTAACATTTATACAGCTGTTATTTCCTAGTTTGAATCTTACCCTCGCGGTCGCCAACAGTGCATAAAAAACTGGTGCCCTCTGACAGCTGGCGTTCCGCAAGGTGGCGTCTTATCTCCTCTGTTATTTTCAATTTTTATAAACATTCTCTCAAAACAACTATCTTTTCTCTACCACTTCTACGCTGATGATTTGCAAATGTATACTGGTACGCCTGTTGAATCATTAAACGAGGCCATTCACGCAATGAACGAGGATCTTTTAATAATATCCGAGTGGGCAAAGGCTTTTGGACTACTTGTCAATCCTAGTAAATCTCAAGCTATAGTCATCGGGAGTGCAAGAATGCTTGCTAAGGTCAATATTAGTGATACAAACAATATCATATACCTTCATTCCGTTCTCTGGCACAATTAAAAATTTGGGTGTTATATTCGATAAAACTCTGTCATGGGCTCCAAATTCAAATTCAAATTCAAATAGTTTATTTTGCAAAGCAGGTATAGATATATACACTTTTTACACGTCAAATTTAATCTAATAAAGAAAATATATGTAATAGAATAATAAATGTACATGAACTAAATTAAAGGTTTATTTAATTTATGTAGCAATATATTTACGATTAAAATGATAGGTAAAATATATATTATACAAGGTAAAATCCAATCAGCCGCCCGAACCCATACCGGAGACCCGGCCAGGGACCAGGAACAAGGTTCAGTGATCACCAACCGAGCCCCCAGCACGAATCCAGGCGGCCGACCAAATCCCATCCTATATACTACATACTAATAGGTTACATATATAAATACATGCCTACCTCCGCCCATTCGATTAGTCTTGCTAAGAAGAAGGGCAAGAAACTTAGCAAGATCATGTCTTTTTTTCAACATAAAACTTATACTATACAATATATGACTTATATCTACTTTAACCAAGGGATAAGAAAATACAAGACAGTAGGAATTCAGGTTAACGAAAAAAAGAAAAACATATATATCTTTGTCTACCTGTCTCATATAGTCCTTTTCCTTTTACAGTCTATAATCAATTAATGTTTACACCTTAGAGGAATCATAAGTTAAGAAATTATACTATTTAATTAAATTATAACTTACTACGAGTATCATTATCACTGTAACACCATGCTTCACCATCATCCAAATATTCATTTATTTTATAATATGCCTTTTTCAATAGGCCCTGCTTAATATACAGTTTAAACTTATTCTCTGACAAAGTAAGGACCTCCTTTGGAAGTTTATTGTAAAATCTTATACCATGTCCTACAAAAGAGGTACTCACCTTAGCGAGTCTGATTTTTGGAAAAGCCAGTTTATGCTTATTTCTGGTCTCCTTACAATGTTGCTTACCAAGCCTTGGGAAAGACTCAACATTTTTTCTGACATATCTAAGGACTTGGTAAATATATTCACAAGGAACCGTTAATATATTAATTTCTTTGAACTTTTGTCTTAATGAATCCCGGTGCTTCATATTATAAATAGCCCGAATTGCTCTCTTCTGCAAAACAAAGACTGCGTCTGTATCCGCGGCTCTACCCCATAACAGCATGCCGTATGACATAATGCTGTGAAAGTAACTAAAATAGACTAGTCTAGCAGTATCTACATCAGTAATTTGTCTTATGCGTCTAACAGCGTATGCGGCCGAACTAAGTCTACCACATAGGGCTTCTATGTGGGGACCCCACTGAAGACGAGAGTCTACCGTAATGCCTAAAAACTTTGTTTCGTTAACTAACTCCAGCTTGGACCCCTGCAAAAGCAAATTACCATCCACTTGAATTACATTTGGTAACGTAAATTTTATACACTTTGTCTTTTTTGCGTTTAAAACTAAATTATTTACAGTAAACCAATCAAGCACCAGTGATAAAGTTGTATTCGCGCCGTCAAGGATATCTTTACGTCTATTAACTTTAAAAATAAGTGACGTGTCGTCTGCGAATAATACTATCTTCGTTAAGTCTTTAACTAAATATGGAAGGTCATTTATGTAAATTAAAAACAGCAAGGGCCCTAATATGGAACCCTGCGGGACACCCATTTTAACTAATGCTCCACTTGATTTTACCCCGTTAATGTCTACCTTTTGAATACGATCACTAAGATATGACTTCAATAACGCCAAAGATTTGCCCCTCACTCCGTAGTGATCCAATTTACATAAGAGTGTTTCATGATTAAAGCAATCAAAGGCTTTCGAGAGGTCACAAAATACACCAAATGCATCTTGCTTTTCTTCCCAAGCATCAAAAATGTGCTTAACTAAAGCAACTCCTGCATCTGTGGTTGACATCCCTCTAGTGAATCCATATTGTTCACAGTGAAGTAACTTATTTAAATTAAAATGAAATAACAATTGATTAAAAACTATTTTTTCAAAAACCTTACTCAATACCGGTAAAACTGACACAGGTCTATAGTTTGAAGGGTCCCCGTGGTCGCCTGATTTAAAAAGGGGGATCAATTTACTAAACTTCATTAAGTCAGGAAAGATACCATCATCTACACATTTATTAAAAATTAATGCCAAATAAGGAGCTATTAAATCAATAACAGAACTTATAACTTTCACAGATAAGCCCCATAAGTCCTCGGTTTTTTTCAAGTTAAGCGATTTAAATGCTTTAATTACAGTTAATGAATTAATATGTTTAAAAGCAAATACAGAAAGACACTGAGGTACGTGATCTATTAAAAGATCCTGCGCAAGCCTAGGGCTTGAATTTAAATCTTTAGTTGTTAAGGAAGGAATTTCAGTAAAGAATTGTTCAAAGGCATTCGCAACTTCTTTATCTCCTGTAACGACTTCATTGTTAATACTTAACTTAAGTTCGTTATCTCGTTTCTTACTTTTCCCAGTTTCAGTATTTATGATGTTCCATACTGTTTTTACTTTGTTATCGGACCTTTTAAGTTTTTTATTCAAGTAGATACTTTTTGCTTTTAAACACACCAATTTAAAGATGCGTGAGTAATTTTTCACGAATTCAGTAAATTTAACATTATTATTGTAGGACTTTATGTCGTATAATTCGTATAAATGATTTCTGCTTTTATAAATACCTGGTGTCGCCCAGTCACTGAAGGTGATTTTACTTTTGTTAGAAAGTTTTTGCATCTTAAACGTATTTTCGAACTCTTTAGAGACTATGTTGAAAAGGTCTGTAAAGAGAGCGTTTGGATCGTCTTGGAGAAGATTAAAATGTGCTAATTTAACTTCTAGATTTGCTTTGAAACAATCTACTTTGAGAGTTGTAATAGGTCTGCAAAAGACTTCTTTGGGCAGTTGTTTTACGCTTTGTTTAATGGTTATAGTTTGGCCACTGTGATCGGACTGCAAGCGGTTGATTACTTTATTGTCTGAATACTCACAATCACAGAATATATTGTCGAGGCATGACGCAGTATCCCGAGTAATTCGAGTAGGTTCTAAGAACACATTAGACAAATTAAATGATTTGAATAAATGTAATAATTTTGAGCGCATAATCGATTTTTCTAGTAAATCTACGTTAAAATCTCCACATATAATAACTTTTTTCTTTGTATCAAATAATAATTTTAAAACCTCTTCCATTGCTTTTTCAAAAATGTTGTAATCTTGTCCTGAGGGTCGGTAAACACAGAGAATAATATATGTACTCATTTCTATGCAAGCTAATTCTAGTTGATGTTCTACAGAAAGTTTTACAATGTCTTTTCTTTCCTTTGCTTTTATACTATTTTTTACAAGAATCATGGAGCCACCTTTTTGTATTTTTAATCTATTGTAGCAACTAAGAACATTAAAATTATTAACATTAAAATGCATATTATGTTCATGTAGATGATGTTCGGTTACACACAAAATATCTGTTTTTGATTCCTCTAAGAACAACTCGATTGAAAGTATTTTGCTGAGAAAGCCGCCTTGTATGTTTTGATGTACCAGCTTTAATACAGGCGGCTTTCCCATTGTCTTCAATTCTAAAAAGAATTTTTTACAATTTTGTTAGTACTTGTACTAACCGTGTCAATAGGGACAAAATTATGTAAATAATTAACATTACAAATACCATCAATTATAACTGGTATTGGAAAATTTCCTGTTACACTCTTTGTAACAGATTCACTACCTTCTAAAATGCATGCTAACTTAGTAGCTAATTGTTTTTTATAATAATTTGCAAGGTACAAAGTACCTTCTGTCAAAAAAAAATCACGAATGTAGATATTCGTATCTAAGTAGTGCACCTTGTCACTGTGACCAGCTGAGAAGTTGTGCATGCACATATTCAAATTATATAAAGTAGTTTTTTGTGACCCTGTAAGTAATTCTGAATAAGGGAATTCACAAATGATGATTTTTTTTAACACTAAGTTGTAACATTAGCTCGAGATATTTTATAAGGTCACTTTGTGTGATACCTGTACTATTTCCTATTAGCAGAACAATTGTAGTATTTAATTGATATTCCATTTTGAGCAAACGCTCTACAATTTGTATGAAAGATGCACCTGGCATACAAATATTGGTGACTTTCTGCATAAGTTTATTTCCTAATAAGGGCCCTAAGTTTTTTCCAATAGAGTCTGTAAACACAACAGTATTATGTCCTTGCGACGCCGAGGATTCAGCCGCTGACGCAGCAACCGACAAGGGCTCAGAAGGCTGAGGGGAAGAGCTCGGCGTGGGCAGCGCGTCAGACGTAGGTGCAGGGTCTGACGCGGTTTCCACTGCAGGAGTGGATGATGGTTCTGCGCCATGACCGGAGCCACGACGAAGGCGAGCAGAACGGCGACGTTGCTTTCGACGGGTAACCTTGCTCTTAGGTTCAGGTGTGGAGACTGGTGTTTTGGGACCCTGGTAAAGCTGACAGTCCTCACTTACGGACTCGGACGGAGGCACTGACACTCCAGGAGAGCCTGGGGATACTCTCAGACCAGTGACAGAGACGTGCTCCTGTGCGGGGGGTGTCATAGTCATGCCAAGTGGACTCTGAGATGGTGAGAGGCCCACGGACGTATGTAGATCCTGAGGGGTCAGTATAGGCGGAGTATCTGGCGAAGCTGGTGTTGCAGATGATCCACATAGCAGGCAGCTACTGTGTATGCAGCTAGGTTCCTCTGAAGGCTGTGTCGCTTTTACAAGTAACTGTAGTTTTTCATCATTGCTGTCTATAATTTCACCCATGGATTCAGCAATTTTCAACATTTCTCCAAACGTTACATCCTGCTCAATAAGCTCGTCCCTTGCAGTATGATATTTTTGTCGCATGGTCTCTAGCTCCAATCTCAATTCGGTGATTTCGCTCGATTGGTGTGTTACATTCAAATCAGTTGAGTCGATAGTATGAAATGTTGAACGAGATTCAGCGCAGCTAACTAATTCATCATATAGTACCATTGATTTTTGTAGGGCTTGCTCTGCTTCATGGTTTTCTCGTTCCATGGTTACTTGTTGCAGTTCATTATGGGCCTTTGCAAGCTGCTGTTCAAGGTCACATATCTTTTGTAGTGATGCTTCATGTGTTCGGATGCACTCATTGTAAGAAGTGATTTCCTTGTGCAATGAATCTCGTTGAGTATGGAATGTTGCACGCTCCCTGTCAATGACAATCATCTCACGTTTTAAAAGAGTGTTTTGAGTGTTCATATTTTCTATCTCTTGTTCACTCTCTTTCCGCTCTTGGAGAAGCTGAGCATTGAGCTCTCTGGCAGTCTTGAGGTCCTCAAGGGTGGTCGCCAACTTCAGCTAGAATTCTTGATTTAGAGCCCTGCTCAGTTGGCTCCGGGTCATCATTTTGACGGATTGACCTGAAATGATATGGGGGAGAACGGTAGTATTTCCACAAACAAAGCCAGGAAGTATGAGAGCCCTGTATACAGGATTGTGTTATGCTTGTAATGTGTAGGTTTGGTGCTTGAGTTTTGTGGGTGATGTGAATTAAACAAGTAATTTAGTCAAGCGTTCAACTGTGCTTCCACTATTCGTCAAGCACAGCGAGCCAAACTAACACTTGTGTGTGAAACTGGACGTTTCTCACAGAGTGAGATATGTATTTTAAGGAGTTGTGTATGTTAAATGTAAGTATATAATGACTCAAAATAATCAATGGAATTGCAAATAATCTCCCAGTTACAATCATATAAAAAAAAAAAACGAAAGTTGAGTAAAGTATGTAGAATAAAAGGTGATAAGTAGTTAAATAAAATTAAGAATACAAAATAAGACTGTGGAAAATAAATTAACAGGTAAGTGAGAAAGAAAGGCTAAAAATTATAGAGAAAATAAGCAATAAAACAAGAAAAAATCTAAAAATAAATTAGTCAGTGCTAAATATGACGAGAGATTTGTCAGGTACAGGCAAGGTACAATATTTTACTAACTAATAGGTCCTACAATAAAATGTGAATTACATTAAAACATAAAAACACGATATACTCGCCTTTAGATTTCTTTGTTCTCCGTGACCGTTACTAACAAACTTTAGCCAAAATTTTATCAGTTTTTGGCGTTTTCACTAATAAATAAATATACCCCCTAGGTATTTTATACACTAATTAACAATAAAACACTAATAATTGATGAAATTAGGGGATTTAAACTAATATTATAAATAAAAACAGGAGCTGCTGTTTTTGACAGCTGCTCAGGTCGCGTTCCGATTTGCGAAAAAAAAAAATCCTCATATTGAATCCCTCGGTAGGAAGATGTTTGGAACGTTCCACTAACTCAGACGTTTGCAAAACTTCCTGCCCATTCAAACCAAAATTATATTAGCACAATCCTTCCTTCTTCCAATAATTGATTATGCTGACTGCTTTCTGGACCTTACTGAATAGCTTTTAAACAAGCTAGAGAGCCTTCAGAACTTGTGCATACGTTTCATCTTCGGCCTTCGCAAATATGACCATGTCTCTGAATTTCGCACACAACTAAAATGGCTCCCGATTCGTTTTCGTAGAAATACTCATGTCCTTTCTCTTCTCTTCACTGTTCTTCACAATGCTTCTTCACCCTTTTATATACGGGAACGTTTTAGTTTCTTTTCTGATCGAGGCAGATTGCAACGCCCTGTCAACCAGAAACATTTATGTATACCTTCACATAAAACTGGTTTTTACTCTGACCCTTTTTCAGTGCACGCTGCTCGACTATCCATCGTCTACCTGTATCCGTTCAAAACTGTCGTACTCTGAATACCTTTAAAACTAAACTAAAAGCTCACTATTTTATTGAACTACACTCCTAACTCATCTATCACTTATTTATTTGATTAATATTTCATCCAAAATTATCTTTTTTATTATTATATAAGTATGTGTAAATTTATGTATTTATAAAAGTATATTTATTAAATTCTGTATATTATATTTTTGTGTATGTTTATGTATTACTTTATTATAGCGTAAGGAATCCCCCATTAATAAGTCTGTGTACTCTTATGTTTGATTTCGTGACATTTACACGCTCCTTTCTTTATTTTTTCTATATTTTCTTTTTCACCCTGGAAGATATTGCTATTAGCAATAAGTGTCGCCTTTGTACATTGTAACATATTTTAATGTTTTTTTTTTCATGTTATTGTGTAAATGTACATTAAGCCTAATAAATTAAAATTAATATAAACATTTAGTGTTAGTCACTATAAATGTAAACTTTATAATAATTAACAGACAAATATGTGATTGTGACTGTTTCCTTATTGTTTTCGCCTGAAGATGTCGATTAAATCGATGAAACCGGTAGCGTAATCGTGCTTAAATATATTAGTGGAACATAGTAGGTACACGTACTTTTTCAATTTTCTATCATTGTTAAAATGTTCCATCACGAAGTGACAACATATACCATTAATTCTTTAAAAATCGCTTAATTTAACACGTTACGTGATTTTTTTTTTATTTTTCGTCATCGATAGACTCAGTTTTCGTTTCGAGCGAAGAGTGCGATGACTTTCGTTTATTAAATAAAAAAAAAAACTTTTATTGTATCGCTTCTTTTCGTTAATGGTCATCCAACTGAAAGATAATCTAGAACAGCCTGACTGTAAAAAGTTTTCCGTTACTAACAATCATACAAAAGCTTGTACCTAACATAAATCCTTTGATGGTTGCATAGACTAGGAGATACTTGGGTCGATTCGGCGCAACACAACTAACAAGACTAACCTTATTTTGAGCGTCCCGTCTTTGTCTTTTCGGTACAGAAAGAAAAAGACAGATCACTCAAATTAAGTCAAGTTGTGTTGCGCCGAATCGGTGTTACTGTATATCCTAAGTCTATGGATGGTTGAGACAACACCGTCAATCTACGGACTGCAAAAACCCATAGCCATGAAAAAAACCCATAGCCATGAAAAAAACCCATAGCCATGAAAAAAAAACAAGCTTTCTCTCTATTTCTCGGTTTTCAAATGAGCCCAGGGCAATGTTTAGGTCCTTTGTGGTTTTGTGCTAGCGCTGATTCATATCTGATTATTGTGATATTTTGAAGTGTGTTTAAGCATTGTATTTGTTTGATATACTTATATGTACTTATTCAAGGGAATATCTTTATATAAACATCGCAATTCGCATCATACACATTGTTCTGGCCTCTGACATGTTTATTTTATGTCATATGGGTGATTCTTTTCACCATTTAAATTATCGTTGCCGTTTTGATTACATTTGTGGTAAAAAATTCCAATATACTGGCGAATACTACCGTCACACAGACAGTCGACAAACTTCGCGACTTTTCAACCTGAGTTCCAACAAATAGGTAATTTTCTGGCGAATTATCAGAAAGCACTGAGCGCTGGAATTTCAATTGTGAATAATCCGCACTAAATTTCTTTGGTTACCTTCAAAATGGAGTACTTTAGGCAACCACCAAAATTTTTAGTTATCTGAACAACAAAACGGGATCTTTGGCTACTAGGGGTTCCAAAAGATGATTTTTCCAAAAAAAGCAGCTGAAGGAATCTACAAGTCTTCGGGTGTTAGTTTCAGACATTTTGTTAAAATCGCCCCCTTCGAACTACTTTGCTTTATGAGCTACATTTCACAGCGGAAGCTTGATACGCTCGCGTTTGCACGGCGCTCGCAGTGGCGTGCACAGAACTTTTTTCCGGAAAAGCAATCAGAAAGTCAAGTACGACAATAAAAAAAATATGAATTTTTTTTAATAAAACTTTGAAAAAAAAAAGTTTGTATGACGCCAGGGTAGGCACTGCCTTTCCTAGAGTGAACATTTTCATACAAACTTTTTTTTTTCAAAAGTGTTATTTAAATTTTTTCGTATTTTTTTTATTGTCGTACTTGACCTTCTGATTGCTTTTCCGGAAAAAAGTTCTGTGCACGCCACTGGGCGCTCGCTCGTCTAGTGCTGCAGCCCTGCTGTTCCTGGATTCTCACTGTGAAGGCAGAGAATATAAAGTATTACTACGGTGAAGGGCTGGAAGATTGGCTGCGGCCACTGCTGCAGCGGCTGAAAGTCTCTCGCAACTCACCCCTTATACCCGTGATTGATAGTATTGAAGAAGATACCTTTGAATACACCTCTAGTGGGTCGATGGACAATCAGATTTAGAAAGGGGTATATGTGCTTGTACTTGTCAAATATTTTGATTAATCCGTTAAATTCTAACAAAAGCAGGAACTATCTGCAGATTTCTGAATGTGAGTGTGAAATAGAAATAGGAATAGAAATTTGTAATTAACTATTCGTCAAACATTTTTGTACGAACAGTCTATTTTAATCATGTTATTTCTCAGTATCTTTAAAACAATACATCGAACTCCATATCGTGGCTCCCCTTCATCTTACAGATTAAGTGGCGTCATCACAACTAAAATGTTAATTACTTTTGTTCTGTTTCCTAATTTTTGATCACATACATTATGAAAGTATGTGCATTTGATACATTTTTAATTAATTATTGTGCATTTTCTCAATTCGGTAAATTGGTGTTGATGTGGAAATTGTTGTACCAAATCTTAGGGTAATATTCTGTATTATAGTTTAACCACACACAAGTTTATTTAGTACCTATATATTTATCTTTAATTATTTATTATACTTATTTATATTATATGGATATTTCGCTTAATCCTGAACTGTTTGAATCGTGTGATTCTGATGACTCTTTTAAGGACGCTTTGGAGGATTTCGCGTCATCTGTTATTCATCTCAGTGAATTGCTACACAACACTCTCTCTCTCTCTCTCTCTCCCCATATAAAAACAATTTGAACATCTGCCACGTCAATGCTCAAAGCATTTTTGCTCATCATTCAGAATTTCTTGCCAATTTCTCCAGCAATCACGATCTTATCCATGCTTGTTCAGTTTCGGAATCCTACTGAAGGCAATATGCGAAAAAAATACGGGTGTTTCTTTTCTGTATATTTCATGAAATACACGGAAAATTATAATCAGTTTCTGGTATATGCATTTTGGATAAATTTTCCTCGATAGAAATAATTGTTGAAATGAGATCTTCAAACACACTTTTTCTCCTCGTTATTTTATTTATTTATCTCCTCGTTTGACGAATAGGAACCATATACAGAACTCAAACATATTTTATTTGGTGTGTTTTAACAATATCTAGAGATTTGATATTTGAAATTTTGCTACCTATTTCAGTTTTTTTTTTATAAAACTAACATTTTTCGCTTTCGCCCCTCTCGCACTGAGCGTGTTTTCGCTTGGAGTGACAGTGAGAAAAATAAAATTCGCATAGCCTCTTAAAGCCCACTAACCCGTCAACATCTGTAGCGATTCCTGGCTATGTCCTTATTAGAAATGACCGAACTGGAGCGGGTAGCGGTGGAGTTGCCATATACTTGTGGTCTGACATTAAATACAGAGCCGTCTCTCAGTCTCCATCACAGTATACGCAATCTATGGAACATTTGTTCGTTGAACTCGACTTTGGTTCAGTTAAATTCCTGCCCTTTGTGTAATATGGGGGATATTACACAAAGGGCAGGAATTTAACTGAACCAAACTACTTGACTTGACTCCTTCTTAATCAGTTACCTTATTATGAGCACGTTCTAATTATGGGTGATTTCAACACCAAAGTTGACTCCTTCTTAATCACTTACCTCATTATGAGCACGTTCTAATTATGGGTGATTTCAACACCAAAGTTGACTCCTTCTTAATCACTTACCTCATTATGAGCACGTTCTAATTATGGGTGATTTCAACACCAAAGTTGACTCCTTCTTAATCACTTACCTCATTATGAGCACGTTCTAATTATGGGTGATTTAAACACCAAAGTTCACTCCTTCCTAATCACTTACCTTATTACAAGCATGTTCTAATTATAGGTGATTTCAACACCAACTTGCTTTCTCCACTTGATTCTCAGATTTATTACCGCTCACAAAAAGTTGGAGCCCTGACCTCTTCTGCTAATGTCTCCTTTCTCAAACTTGATGCAACTCATCACATTGGTGATTCCCATACTCTTTTGGATCATATTATGACCCCGTGCCCTGAACGAAATGGCCAGTTTACAGCAGCTGGTTACTCTCTACATGACCTCATTGTCTGATTTGCTTCCTATAAGCTACATTTTTTTTTCATACACGCTTGTGGAACAGTTTGCCGCTATACATCCGTGAAGCTCCGTCTATAGCAGTCTTCAAAAGCAAGATAAAACAACACTTTCTTGATTTGCAGAATTATTCATAAATAGCAATTAGATAATTTTTTTTCATTATAGATATGCATGTATGTAAACTTTTAAGGTGGATGGTCCAAGGAAATCTACATACAAACTTGTGGGAACCAATAACGACGACAGAAGTATTATTATTTAATTATGTTACCTTTTTCCACACGTTCCATCAACTTTACACCCGCGAATAATCAGTTTTTTTACAAACAATTTTTTTTAGAATCGAATTATGTTATTTAAAACTTTTGTAATCCAATGTATGAAAGTTTTAAATTGCAAAATAAGACTGTTAAAACATTTTGTTTTTAATAAAAACTGAATATGCGTGGGTGTAAAGTTGATGGAACGTGTGGAAAAAATGAAAATGAAAATTTCTTTATTGCAAAAACATGTTACAATATACAAGACGACACTAATTCCCACATTAAGTTGCCTTGTGAAGTGGAAACTAGGCTCTACCCAGAAACATTAAGAATATTATACTTATGAGTGCTAAAAGAGCAAGTAACAATTTATATGTAAAAAAAATAATAAAAAATTAATAAAAAATATAATGAATTAAAGTTGATTTATACTTGCGATTGTCGGCACTTGATGAAACATAGAAAGCATCTTGATTTTGAACATAAACACTTGTACTAGTTGTTTCATAACATAATTATATTTGTTGCACACTTCTCGTTGCACACTTCCCAATTTCGGTTTCGGAAATCAATCCATCTTCAGGGGATACAGAATATTTATTATTTTAATATACGAGCCATAAAACGACAAACGTATGTCAACAATGATTGTGAAGATGGATTGATTTCCGAAACCGGTTGGGAAGTGTGCAACGGGAAGTGTGCAACAAATATAATTATGTTATGAAACAACTAGTACAAGTGTTTATGTTCAAAATCAAGAATTAAAGTTGCTTCAGAATATATGAACAAAGGTAACAGAATTAAATAATAATACTTCTGTCATCGTTATTGGTTATCACAAGTTTTTTTATAAAAACTACCTTGGACCATCTACCTTAAGTAGTAGTATTTTATCACTGTATATAGGTATCTATTATACGAGTATATGTTTATTATATAGCATATTTAGATAAAAAAAAATATACGACAAACATCGAAAATGTTATCTAGATTAATAATAACCACAAATAATGTTTAAAAACGTCCAGTCTTGCCAAAATCTGGTTTCTCCTGAAACAAGTTTTTAATTGTTGTCCCGCGACGAAATCGGCACGATTGTATTGTCCTCGCAAGTTTCATCGAGCGTGCACCTTATAGTGAAATGAAACAGCATGACATTTGGCCACGCCTACAACTGAATTGTTCGCGTCATGATGTATGTTCTTAAGGGTCGATTCTCCGTATTTGTTACAAAACATTAAGAATTAATTGAGCAATGTATAACAATAGATTAAATGTATTTTGATTTTAATACAATTCAAATTCAAATAGTTTATTTTGCAAAGCAGGTATAGATATATACACTTTTTACACGTCAAATTTAATCTAATAAAGAAAATATATGTAATAAAATAATAAATGTACATGAACTAAATTAAAGGTTTATTTAATTTATGTAGCAATATATTTACGATTAAAATGATAGGTAAAATATATATTATACAAGGTAAAATTCAATCAGCCGCCCGAACCCATACCGGAGACCCGGCCAGGGACCAGGAACAAGGTTCAATGATCACCAACCGAGCCCCCAGCACGAATCCAGGCAGCCGACGAAATCCCATCTTATATACTACATACAATATTATGGTAGCTTCAAAATAAAAGAGTGATTTTAGAATTTTTTATTTAATTTTTATAAAATCACTTAAGTATAGAAAATCCAATTATTATTAACACGTTGAACACCGTAGTGAAAATGAGAAAAATCACATGAAATTTTTTTGGTGAAAATAAATGCTCTATATCGAAATAAGGATAGATATTTAATTTTGGGTTCAATTGGACATAGGGTTCCGTAGATATGATGAAAAAACTCCGTGAGGTCACCGGTACCCTACGTGGCGCTTATAAGCAGAAAAGTCATTTTTCGTTTCGAAGGCGCCGTGAGGTCACCGCTCCGGTCACCCGCCCCTTCAGTCGCCTGGGGCCTACGAGCACTTCCAAGGAGCGTACGCGTTTTATTTTTGTCCTAACACACGGCGACGAATTAGGTTGGAGTAAATAAAATATGCTAACGTTATTGTTTGGTGCTAGATCCATGTTATAAAATAGCTCACCATGGATAATAATATTCTGCGTGATATAAACTTTCGTGTGTACGAGTCATTTTCTGTACGTTTCACAAAAATTCCTTCAGCCGTGTCCTACCTGAAGGAGCTCAAACTTAGTAAATTAGAATTTTTTTCATGTTTTTTATAAAACGTATGGCTGAAATGAAGTTATGTAAGTTTTTACAATCAGCTCATGAATCGCTTTCTTTTGATACCACATACATACAAAATAATGAAGATTTCATAGCTGGAAAATGCACCAGGTGACGGATATGCACCCAAGCCCAAAAGACTAAGACACCTACTAAACATTCCTGAAAAAAAATTCTCCATACGCGGCTTTTCCTACAGAACTATAGAGAAATCCAGGACTATTGGGGTTCAAAAATAAATAGTTTTTTTTTTCTTATATGTTAGCACCATAATAATTATTCAGTATAACTCTTCATAATTATATTAAACCGTTTTTTTAATAATATAATTTGTTTTTGTTATAAAAGAAAAAAATTTTTTATCATCTTCTAGAAATGTAAAATTCTTCTCAATTTAGCCTTTTCTCTTCAATATTTCAAAATTCTTGAGACGTAAATGAAAACCATGCGAAAGTTAAGGTCTACAGCGCCGCTCCGGTCACTTGCCAATACAAAATCTATAGAAAGCGCGAGCTCTGGCGCACAAATCCACTCCAAAAACAGGTCTGCCCTGAGGGCACCGGTGACCTACGTGGCGTCTTAATCTAGGATGGGGTCCGGTCACCGGTGACCTACATGGCAGTTAACGTGTTAAGCTACCAAATAAAATACGTTCAATACTATTCTTGTACATTGCTTTTATCTAAAAGTTGTATTTTGGCCGTTATAATTATTTCATAATAATAATATAGACCATAGTTACACAACACATACATTTTACAAATAATATAAAAAAATAAATAAAAAAAAACTTGTACAGTAGAAATCAAAAAAAAAAAAGTATTTTGTAACTCAAAATGTAACTCAAATGTACTGCTCATACCAAGTGTTACAGGCTGAAAGTGCCCCCCCCCCCCCCCCCCTCCACGTGTAAAGCCAAAACCGTGCTAATTTAATTCTGCAACAGCGCAGGCAAAGCTATGTCATCTAATTACATCATATTTGAGTATTTTCCTTATTTTCTGGCTGTTTCACCTCAACAGTTGCATGTGTGTGTGTGTGTGCAGCATCGGTCTGACGCGAGCGCGCGTGCACGGCGCCCGTGTCGCGAGCTCTGACGTCATCGTATTCCTCGACTCACATTGCGAGGGCGTCGCTGATTGGCTGAGGCCGATAGCGCAACGACTCAAGGACAAGCCAAATACTGTTGCCATACCCATCATTGATTCGATAAGGAAGGATTCCTTCGTTTATGCTGTACCTGTGACTGATTACTCGTTTATGGTACGAAGTTGAGTGTGTAGTTGTAGCTTGTTGTCGAAGTGTGTGTGTGTTACACCAGATTCATAGTTTGTCACTGGCACAATGCACGGCCTTAAATTACGTCACTCTTGAAAAACAATCTACACATTTATTTTATTTATATTTTATTTTTTATCTTATTTATTACACTTTTTGTACCTTTAGAAACATAATTTACAACATATTTTCACATAAAAGACAGACATTGTGTAAAAAGGCGGCAGTTATTGCTAAAATATGTTCCAGGCAACCTTTGGGTGGAATTAAATGATGTTAATGATAAAAAGGGTAGCGTTAATGCTAACAAAAAAGCAACGTGGTAACTTTAATAAATGTAATATTAATTAACATAATAATCTAATATATATTTTATATTTAACATAAAAAAATACATACAAAAAAATGTTTTCGCTTCAGGAAGTGCCAATGTTTTCATATTACGCAGCTGCATCTCTCTACCGTGATCGGAGAGAAAACTAAATCTTTCTCACAAGTAACAGGGAGCAGATGGATTGTTAAGGACATCATAAAGAAGAGAAAGAATGTGAGCATTTCTGTGAAGACGAATGTGGAGCCAGTTTAACTGCAAACGGAATTCAGATACATGGTCATATTTGCGAAGAGAGAAAATAAAACGAATACAAAGATTCTGGAGACGTTCGAGTTTATTAAAAAGTTCCTCAGTAAGGTCCAAGTGAAAAGAGTCCCCATAATCTAAAATAGGGAGGAGAAATGATTGCGCTAACATAATTTTGGTTTTTATTGGCAAAAACCTCTGCAGGCGCTTCATTGCGTGAAGAGTACCACACATCTTCGTACTCAGGGATTCTACGTGAGGAGGAGAAAGTGTTTTATCAAACGTGACCCCTAAGTTTTTTACGGTGCCACTGTATGGTATTACAGTACCACCAAAAATAACCTTGGTAATTTGGTCATCATCTACTTTAGCAAGCATTCTTGAGCTACCAATGACTATAGACATATGACAATGATTTACTAGAAGACCGAAAGCCTTTGCCCACTCTGCTAGTGCCTGTAAATGGCAGTTTTAGATCGTCTGCATAGAAGTGGTAGCGAGAAGATAGTTGTTTGGCAAGGATGCTTATAAATATTGAAAAAAGTAATGGAGACAAGACGCCACCCTGCGGTACACCAGTTGTTAGCGGGCACCAATCAGAAATAACATCTTTTACCTTTACGCTCTGCTGGCGACCGCGAAGATATGATTCAAACCAGGAAACAACTGCTGGAGAAATGTTAAGAGTGCGTAACGCGCCTAGAAGCAGGTCGAAGTCTACTGAGTTGAAAGCATTGCTAAAGTCAAGCAATGTAAGAACTGTGAGATGTTGCTTATCCATATTAAAGCGGATATCATCAGTGACTTTGACAAGGGCCGTCACAGTGCTATGGGAAAGAAATTCACTTAACTGAATATGTATAGTTTTTCAAGGGCTTTGGATAAAAAGGGAAGAATAGAAATAGGGCGATAATTTTTAAAGGAAGTGGGATTTGTGACTTTAGGTAAGGGGATAACAAAAGCTTGTTTCCATGCGGAAGGGAAGGTATTGCTGGCCAATGATTTTTTAAAGAGTTGTGTGAGGAGGCAGCAACACATCAAGAACAGGAATAATCATATCTAAGCCTATGTTATCACACCCTACCGCTTTTGAGAAAATGGATAGGATACACTTCTTAACATCCTCAGCCGTGACTTTTATAAAAACGAAAGGTTCATGCTCAGGAGTTGGCAGATTATTGAGATAATTTAGAGATTTTATTTTTGATGAATCAGCGACAGTAGTCGGAGGTGTTGTGAAGAATTCATTTAAACCGTTAAGATCTACATCTTCAGATGTCGAAGTGGAAGATTTGCCAACTCCTAGAGGCTCAAGAAATTGCCAGATGTTCGTGTTGTTGCATTTATCTATAGTGGAATGAATATGACGTCTTTGAACATCTCTACACACTCTATTGCACCTGTTCCTGTATTCTTTAAATAAGATTAAGTTTTCCTCTGTAGGATTAATTTTTATAATTTATTATTGTTTGAATATTATTTTTTTATCAATTTTCTGCCTCGGTTACCTATTTGCCAACTCTACGGATAAAGAGTTATGAATAGAAACCTATTTTTTTATGACACTTCGATTTTTATTTTTCTGATAGGGAATAATATAATTTTCATGTTTTAACTGAGGCATTTTGGAAAATATGATGCTTTAGGGTGTCGCTGATTGGCTGTCGCCATTAGTGCAGCGATTTGTAGAGAAGCCATTGAAAGTAAAATCATCGTACAAGTCATCGTACAAGTCATCGTACAAGTCATCGTACAAGTCATCGTACAAGTCATCGTACAAGTCATCGTACAAGTCATCGTACAAGTCATCGTACAAGTCATCGTACAAGTCATCGTACAAGTCATCGTACAAGTCATCGAACAAGTCATCGAACAAGTCATCGAACAAGTCATCGAACAAGTCATCGAACAAGTCATCGAACAAGTCATCGAACAAGTCATCGAACAAGTCATCGAACAAGTCATCGAACAAGTCATCGAACAAGTCATCGAACAAGTCATCGAATTGGCAACGAAGTACTAGTTACAATATGCTGCACCACATCACTTTTCGTGTCACTTTGCTTGTAGGTGTTAATAAAAAAATTTGCAGAACTTTGCCCTTGATAAACTTCACTTTTGACAACGCTATCCACTGGTCAAACACTTTGCTAGATCATCACGTAAACTAGTCAGCAGACAACAAAATATTTCTTTCTTCACTAGTTGGTGCTATGATCGAACGCGTTTTCATGCACTAAAAACAAAGAATATTAACTATTACGTAAGAAGCGGCCCTCACCTCCCCCTGCCAGTGTAACGTCGCGCGCAAATAAGATGTATGACTGGTAGCCTGCCGGCCGTTCGCTGTGCATGCACACACACAAACGTGTGTAGATAAGTTGCTCGTGTAGTAGTACGTAATTAAATCGGTTCGTTAGTATTGAGTGTCGGGGGTTTGCTGAACGTTCCCACGTGTATTGTGTGTGCAGCATCGGTCTGACGCGAGCGCGCGTGCACGGCGCCCGAGTTGCGAGCTCTGACGTCATCGTATTCCTCGACTCACATTGCGAGGGCGTCGCTGATTGGCTGCGGCCGATAGCGCAACGACTCAAGGTCAAGCCGAACACTGTTGCCATACCCATCATTGATTCGATAAGGAAGGATACCTTCTTGTATGGTGTACCTGGGACTGGTCATTCGTTTGTGGTACGTGTAGTTGTAGTTTGTGTAGTCGAGGTGTGTGTGTTACACCAGATTCATAGTTTGTCACTGGCACAATGCTCGGCCTTAAATTACGTCACTCTTCAAAAACAATCTACACGTTTATTTTATTTACATTCTATAATTTATTATTGTTTGCCAACTCTACGGATAAGAAAATATGTATGATAGAAGGCTTCGATAAGGAATTTATGATTTTATATCTATCGCTGATAGGGAATAATATATATTTTTTGTTTTCACTGAAGCCGCGTTGAGCGTTGAAACGAAGGGCGATAAATCAGTGAAATTTTGGAAAAGATGATGTTTAGGGCGGCTTTAAGGCGTAAGACAAATAGAAAACACGTAAAGCGAAGAAGGGGCGAAGACGCGGCCGCCCCTTCAATGTACTTTCATACAAAATGTATAGAAGCCTCGCGACAATCTATCGCAATGATCGACGCCTTTTCATGCACTAAAAACGGAAGAATTATTTACTATTACGTAAGAAGCAGCCCTCACCTCCCCACGTCAATTTAACGTCGCGTCGCCCGGAAAAAAGTTCGACTGGGAGCACGCACTTCTTGGCTGCCGGCCGTTCGCTGCTTTGCATGCACACACACAAACGTGTGCAGACACGTTTATTGCTCGTGTAATAGTAGTTAAATAAATCGGTTCGTTTGTATTGAGTGTCGGATATTTGTTGAACGAGCCCACGTGTATTGTGTGTGCAGCATCGGTTATTGCTCGTGTAGTAGTAGTTAAATAAATCGGTTCGTTCGTATTGAGTGTCGGGTGTTTGTTGAACGAGCCCACGTGTATTGTGTGTGCAGCATCGGTTATTGCTCGTGTAGTAGTAGTTAAATAAATCGGTTCGTTCGTATTGAGTGTCGGGTGTTTGTTGAACGAGCCCACGTGTATTGTGTGTGCAGCATCGGTCTGACACGAGCGCGCTTGCACGGCGCCCGCGCCGCGATCTCTGACGTCATCGTCTTCCTCGACTCACATTGCGAGGGCAACGCTGATTGGCTGAGGCCGCTGACGCAGCGACTCAAGGACAAGCCAACGGCAATCGTGATACCGCTCATAGATGTTATAATGAGAGATGGATTTGGTTATCCTACACACTTTGAATTCATATTTTCGGTACGCAGTTCAATGTTTTTGTATGTAACATAGAATTTCATGCATTACAAAACATAAAGATGATTTAGTTACGATGATATGAAGAAAGAATCAGCTAAGTCAACTTAAAAAACTTTGCAGTATAAAATCTATTCTATACATTACTTGTATAATCTATTATAAGTAAAGTTATATCAATGTGTCTTAGCTGTTTCTTCCCTAAACCCTTCATATGTTAAAAGACTTAGGCCCATTTGCGCCAAGTCACAAAACTGAGGTTAACTTGCTTTATGCTATT
The DNA here is from genome assembly GCA_934047225.1 of Ypsolopha sequella. Lineage (NCBI taxonomy): Eukaryota > Metazoa > Arthropoda > Insecta > Lepidoptera > Ypsolophidae > Ypsolopha > Ypsolopha sequella. The sequence goes on along the minus strand of OW204012.1, from coordinate 2,199,310 downwards.
TTCTTATCTCGATGGTTTGATGTGGCAAGTACATAGCTAACTATAGTTTGCCCGAGACATGCAGTGTTTAATCGCGCGCGACGCTACTTAGTTGAATCACAAGTGCGAGGAGAGTGCCACGATGTTTTTTTGTGATTAAACAGTATGCCACGCTCCTCTCACTTGTGATTCAAATAAGTGGCATCGCGCGCGATTAAACACTGCTACGGCTGATACTGTGGCTGTACCGCGCCTCCTTAGCCGCCGCGCGGTAAGGCGGGGGGAGAAAAGGAAAGAGTAACATGAGATCGATATTGTCGGACAGATCTTACGATATCGGCTTAAATATTTTTATTCTTTAGCTTTGTACCTTTATTAAGAAATATGATACTACTCATTGGTCAGTGGTAAGTGAAATAAGTAACTAGGTACGTTATATATTTTTTATTAAAATTATTACGCTATGTTGTGATGAAACGGGGCTGTACCGAGTGTGGACTGTGACTTGTATTGCACAGTTCACACTCCGAACACCTCTGACATCCCTTCGGGGATTCATGTCGTGACAATATATATATTGTTACCACCTAGTTACTTATTTCACTTACCGTTATAGTTTTATCATATTTCCTAATAAATATACAAAGCTATATCTCTATATACTTCAATTAATTGGTTCTCACGGAGAGGGTTACCGGGAAAGATTTCCGGGAGTTTTGAAATTTAGCATTTTTAAAGATTTCGACGTGTTCTTTTTCGAATTTTGATTTTGCAACATCGAGTTATTCCCTTTCGCGCCGCCATATTGAAAAAAAGGCGCCCAGAAATAGTTTTTTAACAATATCTCCTTTTCGACTTATTTCAAGATGAAAATAGATACAGGATAAATTAAGCTAGACGAAATTTCCTATTATTTATGTGCTTATCTTTTTTTGTAAAATTAATGGCTTCAGAGTACGAGTGCCGCAAAGTTTACTTCAACTAAAGTATTGCCGAAAATACTCATTTCCACGCCACCATCAGTAAAGTAAGTTGCGTATTTTTTTTGTGGTATCCCCAGTAGGTCTAATCCACATGTAGGGATTGCACTAAATTTTAATTTAGTGCATTTTTCTTTGCTTCGCTATCCCTGATGGACCAGCCCCTCTATTATCTATCTTTAGTTGCCGACTGGACTGGGTGCCTATCGTCAAAAACATAGATAAAAACTGAACTCTCCAAATTGCCTTTAGTGGGTATTGAACTTTTTACGAACTGTGTCGTCACTTCAAGTGCGAACATATCGTTAGACTATCTGAATTCGATAGTATATCTATGTTTTTGATGATAAACACCCAGTCCAGTTGGCAACTAAAGATACATAATAGGCGATCTGCGGGCCTATTATGTATCTCTAGTTGCCTTCTGGACTGGGTGTCTATCATCAAAAACATAGATATACTATCGAATTCAGATTGTCTAAGGATATGTTCGCACTTGAAGTGACGACACAGTTCGTATATAGTTTAATACCCACTAATACCAATTTTGAAACTTCCTTTTTAGCTATGTTTTTGATGATAAGCACCTAGCCCAGTTGGCAACTTAAGATACAGAATAGGGGGGCTGGTTTTGCGAGTTCATCGTCTTCAGAATCGAGCGAAACGTCTCGGATGGAAATCTTTTCGATGTTATTGGCTATTAACTACGACGTATTTACCTTCTTCATCGATTTCATTATAGTTTTGCTTGAGAATAGTCTCTATGTCTTCCTCTCCATCGCTATCTTGTAGTGGAACTGAGCAATTATTACATACCTAACTATTTCAATCGCAAAATCTGTCGGAAAGGAGATATTGTCAAAAAACTGTTTTTTGGTGCCATTTTTTCAATATGGCGGCGCGAACGGGAGAAATTTGAAGTTGCAAAATGAAAATACAAAAAGAGCAAATCAAAGTTGACAAAAATACCTAATTTCAAAACTCCCGGTAAACTTTCCAGGTAAAAACGATCAAATGGTTAATGGTAAGATCTTTCCGACAATATCGATTTCATGTGAACTCATGCTACTCTGTCCTTTCCTCCCCCCACCTCGCCGCGTGGCGCCTAAGGCGCGGTACAGCGGTTTCGGTCAAACTATAATGAAATGAATGAATGAATGAATGAATGCTAAATAAGTCAGCATCTAAATTGTTGGTGCAAGTGGCCCTTAAATTATATCTCAATTATTTAGTTGAAAATGGTGTCGCTATATGCGTTGAGTGTCACCGTACGCCAGTTTCATAGTTTGTCACTGGCACAAACTTAGTGTCAAATTAAAGACATTCCCCCACCACTATCTACAGGTTGTCTTTAAACTAGTGAACTTTATTTAAATACGCAATTAACGTTGGTTTTTACCACCGGTTTTATCTGCTAAATAATGTTTTTGCTCGATTAACTTCTAGAATCAGTTACTTTTAACGTTAAATTTCCTTTTTTATTGCGTACCCTCATTTTACTGCCTAAGTAATTTTTGGTCAAAATTCGGAGCGTAAATTTTAAAGATAGTAGTGTTTGTGAGTGGCATGGCGCAAGCGAATGAGCGTTTGCGGTCCCGTTTATTTAAATGCTTAACTGTCCGGGCTTGTGTACCGCTAAAGCCACGTTCCACGACCGCTGAAAATTGCATTTAACGGGCAGGATAGGTAGTGCAAGTGATGGGATTGAAAGAAAAACATTTTCAGCTCTTTGAAAATTAGGTTGTTGTCGAATCCAGATTTTTGGCAATCCTCGAACTTCGTAGTTATAGTTAAATTGTGTAGCGTCCTGATTTATAAAAAAATCGACGAAGCCAGTACGTTCCCGCCAAAAAAAAGTGATCATACGTTCCGGAATATCGTTCGATGAAACGTCCCGTGCTGCTAATTTTTGTTACACTTGTCTTTGAACGCTGCTGGTGCGAAATGCCGTTCGCTAATTCCTGGATAAAAAGCAGAGGATTAATAAATAGGGCTATAAATATAGGAATATTAGCAGAGCTATTAACACGGTTGATACCAACAAGTTTTTTAAAAAGTAACATCCATAGTACGGTGATAGGCGATATATCACTTGGGACAGAATAAGCATTGGTAAAAGGTGGCTGTCCATATATAAACTCACTCTGAAAATTCTTATCTCACACTGGCTTAGAGTTGACACGTTAAATTATTTGTGCAGCATTGGTCTGACACGGGCGCGCGTACACGGCGCCCGCGCCGCGATCTCTGACGTCATCGTCTTCCTCGACTCACATTGTGAGGGGGTCGCTGATTGGCTGAGGCCACTGGCGCAGCGACTCAAGGACAAGCCAACGGCAATACTCTTACCGGTCATCGATACCCTGGATAATTATTCTTTCCGATATGTGTCTTACTTACATATAGTTAAGGTAGACATTTTAATATGCTGTCATGATATTTGTTGAAAATCGGAATGCCTGCCCAGTTTCACAGTTTGTTACTGGTATACGTTTCTGCTTTAAATTTTGACATGCCTTTAAACAAATCTACAGGATGACTTCAAAATGGCGAATTTTCTTTTCCGAATCTCTAAGAATCCGTGATTGTTGTATCGTCGTGAGTAATCGTGTAGGTATAATGATGACCAATATTTATTTTTATAGTAAGAAAGACGTCTACCAAAAAATGGGTATTGTAATTTTGTCCAAAATGAGTAGTTTCTCCGATTTTCTTTTCTAACACCTGTCTGTTATCTTGCCAGAAAATATTCCGAGAGCCGAACTCTTAGTTTAACCCGTGCTCGTCTGTCTGGTGCCCGAGTGGCCACTGGTGCTGTGCTCCTATTCTTGGACACCCACTGCGAGGGCAATCACGACTGGTTGAGGCCATTGCTACAGCGGCTCAAAAACAAGCGCTCAACCCTCATCACACCCATGGTCGACGGGTTATTGCCGGACACGTTTCAATACAATTCCGGTATCATTGATGTCGAGGTGCGATTTTTTGGTGCTTGCTGTGAATGTACAGTTTGTATGTAATGTGACCCACGGCTGCGGCTTGTAGCTGCACTTATCCCATTAGAGCCGCACAAAGCCGTAAGGAAACCTTCGTAAATCACGTGACACTTTTTTAGCCAACTTTTGACCTCCCATTCTCCCTAGTGACACTTTGTTGATAATCTTATTGAACCTCCCCCTCCCCCTAAATGTCACGTAACGATGAACTAATTAATACAATATCAACAAATCAGAGTACCAATAGCGAAATGCATGCTTTTTAAATTGGCAAAGTTATATATCAGGGATTCTCCGCTCAGTGACTACCATACCTAATACTGAATATTTCGTTAGGAAATAAATGAAGTCCGTTCTCAATTACCCAAAATCATTGAAATGTAATACCCCCCCCCCCCCAATTCGCGTCACGTGATTTATGGACGCCCCTAGCCACATGCTGGAGCCGCAAGCAACTGCATCCAAACTGTACCTTTAGGTTTTGTAGAACAAAGTGACAAGAGCCTTAATGTAGCTGTTTGCGTATACGCAACTTCATCTGATTTGACACATCGACAAGTTTAGTGATTCGTTTGGTTTAAATCTAGATTTAAGAGGCATGATAAGATTATAACACTCAGGCGTGAACGCTTATCTTACTATTTATTAAATATTTTAAAAAGGAGAACAAAAAAACGATTGTCTGTGATTAAAATAATATCGTCAACCTATTTTCGAAAAAGGAAAAAAAAATTTTTCAAATATTTATTTCATCATCTCTATCGTGAATATAACATACCCTGTGATGGATTATTGCTGACCAAATCAACATTCTGTATATATTTAGTCTCAAAGTAAGATCGTAATTAAGTTTACGACCTGTATCTTTATTTACACACTTACAGGTACTTACAAATAATGTTTAATATGTGAACTAAATAACTTTGCCCGGGTAATACTGCCATCGCTCGCACTGTTAACATACCCCATAATTTGTACATTATTATTTTTCATCCTTTATTAGTAATTCCTGCCTTTTCTGCAGTAACTTGCATAAAAACATGTTTGTGGCCAGTGCAATCTGTGAAACTGATGCGTCGTTGTAGCTGTATGACAGTATTTGTAGATATTGTTTGTTGTAAGTGTAAATCGATAGTGATCAGATCAAACTGAAACTACATATTCATAGTTTGTAAAATATTGCTTTGTTGAATTAATTATTAGGTATAGTTTTGTTGGATCAATTATAATTTATATGGTATCCTTAATTAAATATAGACAAAAAATACATGACATAAAAATTTGAAATGAGAAAGAATAAATAAAATACAAAATTGGGATAAGGGAACTTTATTGTTGAAAGTTGTCAGAGTTATACAGCGTTTTGCCTACATTTTGCTTGCGTTTTTATCCAAAAAATGCGCAAAAAGTCAAACCATGATTTCCTTCAGCGTGGGAGTAACTCGGGCTCGGCAGGACGGAGCGCGCAGCGCCACAGGCCAAGTCCTGGTCTTCCTCGACAGTCAATGTGAAGGTGAACAGGACTGGATGCGGCCTCTGGCCCAACGAATCAAGGAAAACCGTACCGCAGTGTTGGTGCCTATCATCGAAAGCATTGGCATGAATACTTTCTACTTGGGAGGACCAGCCAACCCTGCCGTTACGCCGTTTTCGGTGCAGTTATCTTTTGATTCCTCGATAGTGCGAGTCTTCGTAGTTTTATACTTTTTATCCATTTTGCTCAACAAGTTTCTTGCTATTGCACAGCCTGTTTAATATAGGTAATTTAGAAATTTCTCTATCTATAAGATGGCTTAACTACACTACTATTATTATTTAGGTAAATTTCAGTTTTTCGACTTTACATTTGCCAACATTACAAAAAATTACACTTTATTTAATAATTTTACGAGACATATTATGGGACTCTTGCTTTATTCTCTTTGGATTAAAAAAGGGAACTTGAAAATATTGAACGAACCTTATTTTAAATGAAGAAGTGATGTTCACAATTTTTAAATGAAAAAGTGATGTTCACTATTTTTAAGTCACCCTGTATGCACAGCGTGTTGGCGTGATTTTATGTACCGACGTTTTTACCGTTTTTTATTTCCTTATATCTCTCAAAAACTTACTGATTTCTTAGTGTGATGTGATAAGTTGGTAACTATTAACTAGATTTGGGTCATGACGCCTTTCTCTTATACCTTGTTTTCTCGGAATAACCTTAACAATAAATTGTCCTTGATATTTTAGTCTTTAAAATATATACAAACTATATCTAGTCTTTCTATTTCTTCCTTTCGAAAATATTCTTTGTCATCACTACATAGTCGCTTCCCGCTGTCTGTCTGTCCCTATGTATGCTTAGATCTTAAAAACTACGCAACGGATTTTGATGCGTTTTTTTTTAATGGATAGAGTGACTCAACAGAAAGGTTTATATGTATAATACATGCATAATATAGTAGAGAAACACTGAAAATTTAAGAGGTTTCTAATGTGATGTCGTAAATAAACACATATTTTTAGCTTACAATGCTTACGCTGGCTGAACCCTACGAGATAGATCAAAATAATTTATTACAGTATTGTACACCTTAAAAAGGTCTACAAAAAAACCGTGATGGTTTATGTCTATCTCTTAAGGATAACCCACAATAACCATTTTTTATTCTTTATTTATTTTTACGAAGCGATTTTAAGCAATACAGCATTAATCCTTATCCAATTAAGTATCTTAAATGTGTGCATTTTATAAAGACATTCTGCAGTATATTTAGTATCAGCATTGCACCCGTGTGAAGTTAGTATCGTATAATGTTGAATTCATATCACTACTAGTGATAACAATATATTGCAGCGAGGGTCTGATGAAGGCACGCACGCTCGGCGCGCGAGTGTCTCGTGCGCAAGTGATTCTGTTCCTTGACGCGCATTGCGAGTCCGCCTCTGATTGGCTGAGGCCGTTGCTGCAACGCATCAAGCACAAGCGCGACGCTATCGTCACGCCGCTCATTGACGTCATCGACGAGGATTCTTTCCAGCTGGACGCTGCTGAGTACTACCAGGTTTCTACATGCATGACGACCTAGAAGAAGCTTTGCTACTGATCGATAAGGTGCACAGTCGAAAGGTAGACGGCGCTTGAGGCGGAAGGATTTTAGCCAGCATGGAGTAGAATAAAATGCACATAAAATATTGATGAATACGGTAAAGTTACACTTAATATCTCAATAGATGGCGCAACTATACTTACTATATAAAGTGAGACTTGTCGAACAGTGCCATCTGTTGACATTATATGAATAGTACCATGTACCGCGAATAGCATGCTTATTTGACACACCTGCTGCATAACATAGGCCTCCGTACAAAGCTAAATGCACATTTTATTTATATACTATTGGCAGTTTATTATCATATTAGAAACACAAAAAAATATATATACATATAAAGCATGACATACGTAAGACATTTGAATAGAAGATTGCATTAACTTCGCTCGACAAAAAAAAATAGCAAAACTCTAAAATATCTTAAAATAGCGTTAATTGCATGTATTTTTAAAGCTTTAAGTCTCAAAATTCGCGAAAGTTTTCTACATACATTACCTAAGGCATTTGTAGAAGGATTTTTAATTAGATGTCTAATGGTGTCGATTAGGCGCAACACAACTTGACTAATTTGACAGGATTAACCTTATTTTGAGCGTTCTGTCTTTGTCTTTTCGATACAGAAAGAAAAATACAGAACGCTCAAATTAAGTTTAGTCCTGTCAAATAAGTTAAGGTGATATACCGTGCTAGCAAAGGTCCCCGTTACTCCAGGCAGAAAGACCTGCAGTGCGAAAGGGACGGAATCGGGGAAATCGTCAAAAAGTCGGTTTTAAATTAATGCAAAATTAACTAAAATAGTTACAAAAAATTCCATAACCAGTAATTTAGGTCTAGTTAAAACCCATCTAAATAAATATTTTTCAAGTCTGTATGTTATCCTAATTTGTCAGAATATCAAAAAACGTGTAAATTTAGACCCGATTTCAATAATTATTTCTATCGAATGAAATTCCTCCTATCGCGTTTCTGATAGACCAAAATCTAGTAAAAGGTCCCAAAATTGTTATACTAATTTATTTTACTTGGAACTTCATTAAAAGAGCAGATAAATAACTTCAAAAAGTGTCAATTTTCACGGTATAGCCCCTTAAGTCGTGTTGCGCTGAATCGATACAATTGTTTTGCTTGTGCGGCAGTTGATTAGAGCAGGATAGGTAATAAAAACAAAAGCGTTGATGCAGGACGGAAGTTTAGCTTGATGCTGGGCCATAACTTCACCCATTGGCTGCCGCTGACAGAAATCGAGAGAAAATTGAGGCAGTCAGCATTATATCATTTTACCTTGCCTTTCTCATTTCGGGTTTTCAAAGTATCTTCTTGACTTGAATTTCATCTATTTTATTTTCTTGGTATGTTCGTAGATTTATTCACATAATTGAGTAAGTATTCTGTTATAAGTAGCTGGTAGTATCTTGAAAAAGTAACCTGAGTTATTTTGAATTGTTTTGTATTTAGAAACTAACATTTAAAGGTTAAGTTAATATTATGATGTCCCACTTGTTATAAATTTCCCCACACTACCGCGAAACTACGATTTTATAATCGATTTGGTATGTTTTTTTTTTGTCTATTTAGACCATGTTCGTTAAAAAACAATATTCAAGAAAAAATACTGAAACATATTACTTCTTAAGAGCCATTTAACAGCCGGATTGTGTAAAACCCATCATTTTCTAATTAATCGAAACAGAATACGAAATTTGCTTAATAGTTATTCAACAAAACTTTATTATCCACTAGCTGACCCGGCGAACTTCGTTCCGCCTAACAGTCTAATAATATCGTGTTAACTTTAGTTAAACTTAATTCAGGATTTCATTATGGTAATAACATTAATACAACTTTTTTGCAAATACAGAAAAGTTTTATTGCTTGCCATTGCGAAAGAAGAATGGCAGGGACCCATGTAGTTTCAGTACCGTTGTAGGCTTAGCGTAGGGTATTGAATATATGCAGAAATAATAGTTCTTGGAATAACTAAGCGATTTTAAAACTTGGGGTTTAGATGTTATTTATGGATATCAGGACGCTAGATAAATAGGTTTCTTTTATATGCGTAGTTTTGTCAACAGATGGCACCACATGCTGTTTGCATCCGTAAAATTAATTAATTAATTTATTGTTATTCGATAACTTATCCGATATTTTATTACTTATTCTGCTATTCGGAGCGGATAAGAATACACCAAAAAAGAGATAACTAACATCGATCCAGCCGATCTTGAGTTATAAGTGGTGTAACTAACACGACTTTGTTTTATATATTTAGATGTATTGTGTACACTGTCATCGCAAAATTTCCATTCGTTAAATTTATTTGTATTTGTATTGTATTTGTATTTAAATTAGAATTTGAAAAAAAAAATGTAAAATAATATATATACAACGTGTAACAGAAAGGTGTAACCATATTTGAAGAGATTATTCAGTCAATGGTATAGAACAACTTTTACTATGGAGTCAACCCTGAAATCTCAAAAAAAAAATTTGCTCTTCTATACATTTCGGCCGAGCGGCATTGCCTTTTTCTATGAAGCGAGTATTTTTTTTTTCGATATACAGGATTTGATCCATAGTAAAAGTTGTTCTAAACCATTGACTGAATAAGCTCTTCAAATATGGTTACACCTTTCTGTTATACGTTGTATATAAGGTCTTTCAATTTAAATGGAAAGTAATTTAGGAGGTGATTCAGTATCGTTAATACATCACATTCCACTGCAAAGTACTGTTTTTTGCGCGAACTTTTTTTTTCACTTCTCAGTACAAAGTGGTCCGATCAGCTGACTCAGTTTGTATGCACAAGTGAAAAAAAAGTTCGCGCAAAAAAAAGTACTTTGCAGTGGAATGTGATGTATTAACGATACTGAATCACCTCCTAAATTACTTTCAATTTAAATTGAAAGACCTTATATATTTTATCTAAATACATTTTGTGTGATTTTCAAAAATGTATTTCTTCGAAATTCTAATTTACAGAAACCAATAGAAACTTTGCGATGCATTAATAGAAAATGGCGGGTTTTTCACAATCCGGCCGCTGAACGGCTCTTAACTGTGTTCCTTTTAAAATATGTACAGCATTAAATGAACACCATGTATATCAGATTCAACTATAAGTTACGTGGTTTCACGGTAGTCATTCTGATGCCTGTCCAATGTCAATTTTCACTTGTTTTTTTTTTTTGGCCCCGTCTAAATATGGAAACCGTAACTAACAAATATAGGGTGTCTCAAAAGAAAGCTTATACAAGGTGAATTTGTAAACATCGTCCAAATTTATACTTGAGCCTTGGTAAGTAATCAGCATCATGAACCAATAACGATTTTTGTAAATTTCATTATACAAATTTCACAAAAATTGTTATCGATCCCTGATGCTGATCACTTACCAAACCTCCAGTATGAATTTGGACGATGATCAAAAAGTCACCTTGTATTTTGTTAGCTTACTGCGAAAACGCAAAAAAACCGAGGGGTGCGGGGGTTACGTCAATCGACAGCTTTGCTTCTGGGAATTTAGACACTATGGAGGTTTTCTCGGGGGTGGACCGCGTGTTCTATGAGCTAGGATTTTGCCCAAAATGCCGCTAGAAATAAAAACTGTCTAAAAGTGGACCAGTCTTACTAAACTTTTGTTAATTCATAATGAGCACGTCTCCTATGTGAAGATTTATATGTAAATCAATTGCGTTTAAAAAGCTAAAACCAGCTCGAAATTTTTTTTTCGATATCTCGAAAAATGACGAAGTTATTGGCAATCAAAGAGAGCGTAACGGTATGCCTCGTGACGTCATCTGACATGATTTCATACCAAAAGTGATAAATCTTGATCTTGCTAAGTTTCTTGCCCTTCTTCTTAGCAAGACTAATCAAACGGGCGGAGTTAGGCATGTATTTATTATATGTATTGCATATATTTATAATATTATTTAATCCTTATTTGTTTATTTATTATATTTAACAGCTCCTTGATAATGCCGTAAGGCGAAACCGGTTGGACTAATGTATCAGTGACATTGTGAAACAGTACAAGTGTTTTTATCAAAATTATGATAATGTTTCACCAAGTGCCGACAATCGCCAGTATTAATCATATTCCTTATTCCTATATTTTTATTTTATTCAAGTGTATTTTTTTTTTTTTATTAAATTTAAGTAAACCCAACCTTTATTATTCCTCTGCATATTTCCCCATATTATTATTTATGACATAAAACTATTACCTATACACATATATTATTTAATTACTTATATTACATTAAAACTGACCTGTAATAAGTGTATCTGTTATACCTACATTACATAAATAAATATATTTCATTTCATATTGGTATCGCTTACTTCGGTAATAATAGGAATTTTTCTAAAAAAAGAAACATGTAAAGAAAAAGGAATTCGTGCTGAAGATTTAGGGTCAAATCCACATTCAAAGGGGGAACATTTTTCTCGGTCTAAATTTAGTTTTTTAGAAAGTAAAATTGATAAAAATATTATAAAATTAGCAATTAAAATTAAAAAAAATACTAAAGAATAGATTACAGTCATTATTTATATTAAAACATTTTAAACTTTTTGATTGGAAATCAAATAAGTATACTAAATATATTATATTAATTAATTAATAATTAAAGCTTTTGTGCTTTACTGTAACTAATTAATCACTTCTAGAAAATATACTGATATTTCACAACAGGAGACGTGTCCATTAGACACCAGAAAACAGACCTGAGTTACAAAAAAAAAAAACATTTTTGACCACTAACGCAGAGGTAGCGGGTTCAAATTGCGTAGGGGCACGTTTTTTTCCGTCTGTGTACTCCGGAAGGCACGTTAAAACGGTCGGTACATACAGGGTAACTGGAAATTGCACTTAATCCTCTCGGGGGAAGAAACTATGATTAATGTGGAGTGATTTGACCCCTATCACTTGGGGGTCGCAAATCCGCCATTTTCGAGAAAATCGCTTCTTTGCTTTATTTATAAAATCGCGAATTTTGGCAAATAAAAACGCCAAAAAAAATCTTGTTGTTTTTCGGCCTGAAATTTGGCGTGAACTGATAGCTTACTGATTGGTCGATCTCTTTAAAGCTAAAAATCACTCAAACAATTGCAAAATCTTATGCTGCATGCCTAAAATCACGATAACAAAGAAATAAAACGTGAACTTTTAAAATTAAAAAAATCTCAAAAACGGCGGATTTGCGACCCCCAAGTGATAGGGGTCAAATCACTCCAAATTAATTATCGTTTCTTCCTCCGAGAGAAATAAGAGCAATTTCCAGTCACCCTGTATTTGTGCCCTAAGTACGGTGATAGGGCTCACCACCCATCAAGCTGAGACGTAATAATCATCGATGAAACGTGGGTGTAAGAGCGTGGACGTGACATTTCTTGCATTTCACAATCGAAAAAATGTGTCGACTAAAGCTATTCTCAAGATAATCGCATCTCCATCTTCCTAAAGTAGAGCCACTGAGTGATGGCACTTATGACAGCTGCATTTAGTGATGAGATTTTTCAAATTTCAAATTTCGGTTAAAAACAAAAATAAAGTGTGAGTTTACTCAACATTAGACACGTCATTCAACATTCAACATAATGATACAAAAGGAAAATGTGCCAAAACCAGTGGCGTAGCTATCGGAGGGCTATGCGGTGTAGTGCCCCGGGGCCCCCAAGAGATGTTTAAATATCTAAATCGAAAAAAGTATTTTACTATCATTTATTTTCGTGTAGTTTAATTTCGTCATTGTTTTGTTTTTAATTAAATATTTTTGCGTAACTTGGCGACCTCAAACACGACCTATAAAAAATGAGAAACTTTTTTTAAAATATTCTTTGTTTATATACGTATTCTATTGCACAATAAAGCAACATTCAAATCGAAAAATAATAACTGAAACAAGTAGTACATCACTATCAACAATGAAGTATTACATTTTTTAATTCACACTTGCTTATAAATAATTACGATACTTTATAGGCATTTAAACGTCATAGGCGCCATCACTCAGTGGCTCTACTGTAACACTGTAACATGAGCTTTCAGACATTTCTATCATATTTTTGGAGGGTTATCATGTGTGATAATAACAATATTATCGCGATCTAATCTGAACCCTAACTCTAGGTTGGAGGGTTTAATTTCGCGGGACACTTTACCTGGATCGAGGTCCCGGAGCGAGAGAAGGCACGCCGAGGCTCCGATATTTCTCCCACTTGGTAAGCGATGCTCAATATGTGTTTAAAGGCTGCATATAAAATAAGGTCAGATTGAGAACTTTCATTTTGTATCAATCAGAACTGAACTCTATGACGTTACCCTTTAAGTTCAAAATAGCGCGCTTTCAGCTGTGGCTGTTAGGACTACCAAGCAACCCACGCTCACGAAAAACCGAACTTTTATTTAAAGATGAAATAATTAATATAATTTAAGTTTCACGGGTCCTTTGTTCTCTTAAGGCGATTGGATACGCCAACTGCAATTTGGACCTGTCTTTGAAGGCCTACTCCTCCCACACGGGTGGTCCAAAAACTTTCATAAAAATATATGATAGGCATTATAGAGTCAAAAATAAATTTTAAGTTTCATAAACTATTTTCTATTGTAAGTTTTAACACAAGAATTCTCTTACTCCTTCCAAACGCCTTAAGCGATTTTAATTATTATTTCACCAAATTATAGGACATTTGTAGATCTAAAAAATTTAAGTTCAATTTTTTTTTCCGTTAATGGCGTGCATGTGAAAAGTATTATTTTCTCCTATTTTGCGCTAGCCGGAGACGCAGTGGTTGTCGTAACAGCCACTTTTCAAGGCACGCTGAAATGAACATTATTTCAATGTCGTTTCCGTTGATATTTGTACAGACACACATCGAGTTGCTTATTTAGCGTGGTCATACGCCTTAATTTTAATACAAATTTCAAGGTTGTATGATTTAAAGAAGGCCCTTTATTACTTGAAAAATAGAAAGAGGTAACTTCTTTCTTTTTTGCGCGTCGTTAGCGGTCTTTTCGTGAAAGCAAGAAGTCGCAGTTTCCAATCCTGGTCAGAGAAATGTTTTCATATGAAATTCCGATTGATCTTTTTTATTTTGTAATGCACTCTAATAATTTTCTTGTCCCGTACTTGCAGGTCACCGACGATGGCAGGCGGACTGTTCGCTGTGGACCGCGCGTACTTCTGGCAGCTAGGGGGGTACGACGAGCTAATGAACGGCTGGGGAGGGGAGAACCTCGAGATCAGCTTCCGGACCTGGATGTGTGAGTTACTGCAGTCCACTCCAACCATCCATCCAGCAGCTTGATTCATTCGCCGCTGGACATAGGCCTTTCCAAAATTTCGCTTAGATCTAGTGCTCGAATATGGGGCTAGCCCGCTTGTCCTTGAGAACGCATAGGAGATTGTTGGTGCTGCCGCGAACGCGCACCATCAGGGAGGCTACCCTTTTCCTTACTATGCAGTAAAAATCATCAACCGCTGCCTCTACAAACATTCCTGATGCACTACAATATCGCGGCAGCCCCAACAGCATCCTGAATCCGTTATTATATTGGACACGCAAGGCGCTGTCGGTTTTCTGGGTGTAGTTGACCCACAGGTTGCACATGTAAAATGACTAAATGTCCAACCTTTCGGCCCAATACCTAACTACGAATAGGTAACTGGTGGCTGTGGCTTGTCACCACCTTCATGACGAAACCATGATACCAAGAAACTCGTGTCGTGTAATCGTGGGAAGCCGCATCGGGCGAATGGTTACAGGCAGTTTCGTAGTTAAAATGCCAATTTCACCGTCCGCTTTGAGAACCGAGTTCAATGGAACTAAGTTTTGCTTAATACAATGCCCTGCGCGTCCATTACAACAACACCTTCAGGATGTTGCTGCGGCTGCCGCGGTATTGTAGTGCATCCGGAATGTTCGCAGAAGCACGCACAGATTGTTTTCACGCTATTGTGCGAAAAAGAGAGTGGCATCCTTGATGTGCAGGGTCTGCAGCAGCGCCAATAGCCTTCTGAAAACCTTCTCCAACCACATGGACAGCCCTATACATGTGTTTTGGATGTCAGTGCATTGTAGGTAAATGTTGTAAATATTGTGTTCAGTGTTTTGTTTGTTTAATGTTGTTTTTAATGTTTATTAATGTTTAATGTTTACTAACATAGTTGATAAGTTCAATTTGTTACTAATATATTATGGACTATATGGTCTGAAATAAAATTTTCTATTCTATTCTATTATATTAAACCGAGTTCAAATGTTCAACTAGATCTCTTTTTAGTCAAACAGATTTCACCGCTACATTTCGAACCCATTTACGTAAACTCAGTTTTCGCCGCAATCACAGTGGGTTACCAAATGTTTTGTGGCTCAAGTCGCCGCGCTGATTTGGGCATCTCAGGTAGCAAAAATCATCCACAGGACAGTCCACCGGCAGGCTCCCTGAACGTAGTTTACGAGCTTAACCGGCCAAAATCGGGCGTTCAGATTTAAAACTCCGTTCAGCTCAAACTGCGTTCATTTCATGTTGGTGAAATGCTCTAAACTGAGTTAAGTGGCTTGAACTGATCGAGTTTAGTTACAGTGGTTCAATCAGCCCTTAGTAATTTGCGAAAGTGCCCAGATAGACTGATCACGCTTTGTCTGCTTTTACTCTCCCACTTTCTGGGCGAGCACGCTTCATTCATTGTTGAGACATTGACACTTTCTATCACAACTTTTAGTTTGCTTGGGCAAAAAAAGTTGGCAACACTGAATGAGATAGAATGAGATAGCAATGCTAACTAACTAGCAAAGTGAAATTTCAGTGACTCCTTAGCTAGTCTTATCGAGGTTCTAACATTAATGACCCCCATTAGGTGGCGGCACCCTAGAGACGATCCCTTGCTCACGCGTGGGCCACGTGTTCCGCTCGTTTCACCCGTACGGTCTGCCGGCCTCGTCTGACACGCACGGCATCAACACGGCGCGCCTCGCTGAAGTCTGGATGGACGACTATGCGGAGCTCTTCTACATGCACCGACCTGACCTAAGGGTGAGTCGCTCTGTCCTTAAAGTATATAAAAAAACAGAGTAAAATCACAAATGCTGTGATACAAGGTGAATTTTTGATCATCACGAGGCTTTGTAAGTTGTCAGTATCATGGATCATAGCAGTTTTTGTGAAATTCGTAAAATACGACATTGTTTTATGTACCTACAAAAAATTTGCAAAAAATTCCACAATTTTAAGAGCTCAGAGGCTTTACAATACCTCCTTCTCATCTCTCGATCTATTTTATGGATCGGAAGCTAGTTTTAAGAAGGAAGTAATAAGCAAACTGCTTAATAAATAGATATATAAATAAGAATGTGATTGCACACTATATTCGTAAGAAATAATTTATCAACATCCTCTATCCTAGTTCCCTACCCTACCATACACACACACACTTACACTTACTCTGACATCCTACACCGCTAACCTTTCAATATTACTATTTTGCTGTATATATATATATAAATGTATGTATTTTTTATTTTTGGTCTTTGAAGTTCCTTTTAAATGTATTATTGTATAAAATGTAAAACCGTAATTGTCATAAGTTCTGATGTTTTAGCTACGATTATAAATCATCTTGATTTTGAACATAAACACTTGTACAATTTGTTTCATAACACAATTATATTTGTTGCACACTTCCCAACTGGTTTCGGAAATTAATCCATCTTCAGGGGATACAGAATATTTATTATTTTAATATACGAGCCATAAAACGACAAACGTATGTCAAGAATGATTGTGAGGAAAAACATATACAAAAGTGGGTAGAATAACAGATTGTTAGAGATGCCATTCGAAAAAAAAAAAAATTTTTCCCTAAAGGTTAGGTATTTTTTAGTGAAATATGTAAAATGGAAGTCATGTCAAATAATCAAAAAATAATAAAATAAAAATAAAAAATTGTAATGTCAGATTTTTGAAAAAGAAAATGGTGATGATTGTTAAATAAATTACAATTCAAAGACTTATCACGAAATAATTGTCAAAAGCTGATTTTAAATCTAAACAATTCAGTAAATTCATAGGTTACTGGTACCGTTATGTTGATGATATTTTATGTTTGTGGACAGGGACAGAGACTGACTTAAATAATTTTTTGACATTTCTCAATTCAATTGACAATAATATTCAGTTTACTTTAGAGATAGGACATTAAATCATAAATTTTTTAGACCTGACAATTGAAATTATTTCAGGAAAACACACATTCAAAATATATCGAAAACCGACTTTCACTGACACCTCTCGGGGACACATGTGGTGACGATCTGTATTTGTTTGCAGAAAAACCCGAAGATCGGCGACTTGACGCACCGGAAGGTTCTGCGAGAGAAGCTGAAGTGCCACTCGTTCCAGTGGTACCTCGACAACGTGTACCCGGAAAAGTTCGTGCCGGGGCGGAACACTGAGGCGTGGGGCAGGTACTTACTATAGCATTAGCAGTGGCGGTTACATCCGCTTCATAGAGGATATCTTCACTACTATTCACTTTAAAAATAAGTGAAGTGTTATCTGCGAATAGCACTATTGCATATATGATATAATCAATTATGTGTATCAGAAATAATAAGGGCCCGAATATCGAGCCCTGTGAGACACCCATTCTAACTCTTGGTTTTAATAAATTACTTTACCCCATTATTATCTACCTTCGTTTTTTTGTGTGTTGAAGGTTCTTGAACCCCGCGTCAAACTTGTGCCTCGACTCCCTGCAGCGCAGCAACACGGAGGGCTCCCCGCTCGGAGTGTTCTCGTGCTACCCGCAGTTGCAGGTATATGTGTGTGAGAAACAGTAAGTAGGTTGTGTGTTCTGGAAAGCACGTTAAGCTCCAGCGGCTTTTGCAAGATAGTTGTATCAACATTACGGTGTTTATATCGAATAATATAATATACACTACCGTCAAAAAGTTGAAGACATTCGTCCGTACATTTTTAAGTATTGAAGATATTTCTAGTTTACCTTCAAAACTAGTTTAAATGTATTAAAAACTGACCGATAGTTCCGACGTGATTGAAAATAAAAGGAACCAAATGAATTTAAAGAAATTGAATATGTTCAAACTTTTAAAAATATTGCACATTTTTCTCGTAAAAAGTCTACCCCTCTTTTTTATCCTATATAACAGCACAAAGACTGGGCATTATGTTAATCAGTCTGGATTGTTTTGGTGCTAATGAATTTCCAGTCATGTTTTTATATTGTCACAAGCTTTTTTCTGAAAAGGGACACTGTTTTCGGACTCATCCCACAGAATCTGGAGACTGTGGCGGCCAAGACATGTTTTTAGGGTTCCGTACCCAAAGGGTAACTAACGGGACCCTATTACTAAGACTCCGCTGTCCGTCTGTCTGTCTGTCTGTCACCAGGCTGTATCTCATGAAGCGTGATAGTTAGACAGTTAAAATATTCACATATGATGTATTTCTGTTGCCGCTATAAGAACAAATACAAAAAAAATAGAATAAAATAAATATTTAAGGGGGCTCCCATACAACAGACATGCTTTTTTCCGTTTTTATAGATAATGGTACGGAACCCTATTCAAATTCAAATTCAAATTATTTATTTGTTCAACAAAGGTAAATAAGATGTTACAATACTTAAGTCCATACCTAGAAATAATGAAAAAACATGAAATAACAGTTGTAGCTAACCAAAAATATACCTACTGCCAAACATTACAGTTTATTTCATCATTGATGGTCCAGTCAATAGTCCGTTGTCTATTAGAAATAGAACATATTAATTAATTACTCTGTCAAAAATTCCACGACTGTGTAGTATGCTTTATGAATAAGAAATTGTCTTAATTTGCTTTTAAATGTCTGTATGTTTTCTGTTTCTCTGATTGCTCTTGGTAATTTATTGTAGATACGAGGAGCCATCCCTAGTATACTTTTGCTAAATAAAGCTGTGGTGGAACTAAATGCTGCAACTGAATGTTCATATCGCTTACTTAGAAATGTTTTAAAAAGATGTTTGTTGCATTTCACGAAGCAAGAAACTTCGTATATGAGGAGTGTCATTTCAAAGTGACTTATTTCCACTTTTGAAAATAAATTAACTAATGATGGGAATCGATTTTTAGCATACGATTACACCACTATAACAAATTGTGTATTACAGAAACGCTTAATTCCTCTCTAAATTTGACTTTCAATTCACGTATCTAAAACAATTGCGCTTATTTCCACGTCATTTGCTAACAGTATTCAAGACACAAATATTCTTTTACAAACCGACTTATTTCCAATACATAATTCGAGTCTAGTCACTTGTCTCTAGCAAACAGATTTATTTCCATTCCACACATTTCATAGATTAAGAAAAGCGGCGGAAAAGGCACAGACTAATCTAAAATTCTTTGTCTATGCTAAAAAAGCCTGTAAGCCAAGACCAAAGAACAAAAAAAAGTTGTTTTCCTGTAGTCCTGAACAAAGTGACTTATTTCCAAATTATTGAGTAAGGTTTTACTATTATACATATTTTTTTTAATTAATGTGCTAGTGTCAGAATTACTTAAATACGATCTTCTTTCATGGTGACATGAAAAAAAAATGTATATAACACAAATTAATAACGTAGAAGTTTTTGGCATTTATTTAAAAATCTGATAAGGTGGAAATAAGTCCTTTTGAAATGACGCTCCTCATATACAAGGTGACTTTTTGATCATCGTCCAAATTCATACTGGTGGCTTGGTAAGTGATCAGTATCATGGATCAATAACAATTTTGGTGACATTCGTAAAATGAAATTTCGACTCCCCATAGTGATTCACTCGGTACCTACTGGAATTGAATTTCTATGGGAAGCCGAAATTTCATTTAACGAATTTCTCAAAAATTGTTACTGATCCAAGATACTGATCACTTATCAAGCCTCCAGTATGAATTTGGACGATGATCAAAAAGTCAACTTGTATAAATAGCTGGAAGAGTTAGGATCTGAAGTTGAATAAAATGTTGTTTACATGAATCAGTTTTATTTAGTTAACGTATAGCTCTGATGCATTTCTTTTGTAGTATAAATATATATTTAATACCAGCTGCGTTTCCCCAAAAAATGACGCCATATCTCAATGTAGAAGCGACGTATCCATGGTATGATGTAAGAGTTGTTCTCTCATTTGTAACTTTTGAAAGCATATAAAGTGCATACGAGTATTTTCCATTTCATGATGTGGTCTTGAACATTTTGATTTATTTTTTCGAGTCTGACTTACTATGCTTTTAGCCATCCAGTGGCGTGCACAGAGTTTGTAGACAGGGTAGAAATGAAAAAATAAAATCCCAAGACTTTACAATACATCCAATGCAGTATTTTTATACAGGGTGGAAAAAATTCAAGGGCCCTAGAGGGGAACAACCTTAAATTCTTTAGTTAGCTCATTTTACTGAAAGGAAACATTCCTTTATTTTTTTAAAGAAACAAAACTGCATTCAAAGATCTTCTAAAATTCGCTTGTCTTACCCGGGAATCGAACCAACAAAAAATGAAAAAAATAAAACCTCTCTCTTTTATTATACGAATCATTTTTATACGAATAATTTTGGGATCGTCTTAGAAACTCCGGCAATGGTATTTTAAGGATAATCGTTGGTGAAATTAACGAAAACACAATTTTAGATCAATGGAGGTCCGTGCAACGTGCCCCCAACAAAAAATAAATAGACCTAAGTAGTGCAAATTAATTCCTTAATTTTATTGTATTTTATTTTATATTGGACATTTTTAAAATTTTAAATTGATCGTTATTAAGCATATGGACTGTAAACAACGACATTCGTTTTATTGTGGTCTGAAATAAAAAACATATTATTATTATTATGTAGGTACACTTTTCAGTCACGGGCCCATAGGGACCCGGTCATTTGAAAGGCATTCATGGGGCCGAAGCCAACATTGAAGAGGCCTTTGGTACCATTTAATCTAAATGTGAGATGGCTGCATCCATGGAGGCCTCTCCCTCAATGTATCATTGAGATACACTAACGGACAGTCCCCCACAGTTGCCAAACTATTGCCAGGAAGGAAGCGACTTGGAGTGGGCTATGAGTATGGGATGCTAAATGGGTCGGATAACAGGGCTATGGAGTGAGATAACGGACATCTGCCTCGAAAATCTCTCACAAATTTAAGTAAGGCAGATGGTGACTTCTGTCAAAAAGTGTGTTAGAAGACCTCATTTCAACAATTATTTCTATCAAGGAAAGTTTATCCAAACATGTTTTCCAAAAACAAAACCCTAGGATTATATAGTCAAATGCATATACCATAAACTGATAATTTTCCGTGTATTTCATGACATACACAGAAAAGAAACACCCGTTTTTTTTTTTTTACATATCGCCTTAACTAAACGCCGGTCCCTCATTACAGACGACACAGCTGTACGCACTGAGCGATAAGGGGCGACTGCGCGACGAGGAGTATTGCGCCGAGGTGCAGCATCACAGGTGAATCATATTGCAGTACGCGATTTAGATATAGCATCAGTTCATAAACTCACACTGGGTTGGGTTTCCTGCCCGGGTTGCAATACAAACGCCCGGGCCCCAGCTTCAGGCTTCTGGCGGCGCTTCTTGCTGCGCATCCAGGCGGTTTTTGCGACGGGCTTTGCCCTGCCACGACACCGGTCGGCGCCTTCATGTATAGCGCGCTCGCTCGCTGAAAGCGCTCGACACTAGGTTCGTCCTGTGCGCTCGATCACTGTTTCAACCGCCCGCCTCCCCTCATACTGCCGTCCCGAGAGAGGGCAAGTCACTCGAAGCCATGGCTGGCTCTATACAACTTTATACATTTGTTCTCTCCGCCGGCGCTGTCGCAAGAACAATCGCTTGGCGCGCCTCGAAGCCTGAAGCTGTAGCCGAGGGATAACCCGTTCAAAAATCAACTCGCATCGCAACACCAACCGTTCAAAAATGGCAGTGTCGCTACACTGATGTTGACTTTTTCAACATCAACTCTGGGTTGGATTCGCAAGGTTCGTATGGACACGTTAAAACAACCGTACAATGTGACATAAAAAAAGTCAAATGACTTGAATTGTCGCTACACGTTGAAACCTGTTCAAAAACTCAGCGTTGCAATCCGACTGTTTCTACACCGCGTAGTTCTTTAATGAACTCACTTCGGCCAAGTTCGCTAAACCGATCACGTCCGAACTGAGTGTGACTTCAAAATCACCTATGTTTCAAATTCAAAATCAAATCAAAATCACCACTGCTTTAGGCGAATACGATGTTTACAAAAACGAAATTAGTTGTAAAATTATCACACTCAGCCCGGGAGTGATCGGTTTTGCGAACTATACTGATGCTGTTTTAAGGTGGTAGAGCTGATGCCGGGCTCGACTGTGGAGGTACAACCATCTTACTTGGAGACCCCCTCGAAGTAATTCGGGGGAGAGTAAGAGGACAGCTCACAGGCAAAAAACCAGGAGGCCCACCATTTCTGGGACCGATGGATGGCGGTATATCCACCCGTAATAGCCGGGCCTTATATGGAACAGACTGGTGACGGGCAGCAACGTCACTGGTGTGGGGGTTCCGGCACCGCGCTCACCAACCCGCCTGCCCAGCGTGTGTGAGTATGGGCAATTCTTCCAGGACGACCACCGGGAGTGGTAAAATCCTGAAAAGGCTGTCCAGCAGTGGACGAACTAGGCTGATGGATGGATGGCTGGACTGATGCTGTTGTCTTACCGTAACTATTACGATGGAGCAGCTTAACCACGAGTTTGAGATGAATGCTGCCGCAACGTACGAAAGCACAGTTTTTTCCACAAACAACTAAGGGCCATAGCTTTCAGTTTTTGATAAGAACCAGCGATGGGTGGTAAAGATGATATCGGGCTCTACTGTGGAGGTACGACCATCTTACTCGCAAACCAAGTTATTCGGGGGAGAGTAAGCCATCAAACAGGCACGACCAGGTGGCCCACCGATTGATGGCGGTATATTCATCCCCAATTGCCGGCCCTTATATAAAACAGACTGGTGACAGATAGCGGCGTCACTGGCTGGTGCGAGTGTTTCAGCACCGCGCTCACCAATCTGCCTGCCCACCGTGTGTGAGTATGGGCATCACTTACAGGAGGACCGGCAAGAGTGGCGAAATATTGGAAAGACCTATGTCCAAATGTCCAGCTGTGGATGAACCAGGCTGATGGATGGATATGTATGTATGTATGTTTGTTGCTCAAATATTTATTCTATTAGATATTGTCTTGAATTAGATACTTTGAATAGTCGTAGATATAAATTCATCAATTGCGTAGTAGGTTTCAAAGTTCATAAGCAGTTATTGAGTGTCGCGCGGGATATTTTCCGGTTTTTTGAAAATATTGAGAAGTTTGTCAATCAAGGTGAGTCTTTGAATGTTATATGAGGAACATTGAAATTTGATCTAAGGTCTGATCTATTGAGGAATTGAAATCTGTGCATAATGGTGAAAGTATAATATGCATTCTATGAAGATGGTAATTGATACGGCAGTGCCCGAATCTCAGACGATTTAAAATAGTGTAAAATTTTCTATTTTTGTACAATTTTGATTTGGTAAACCAGGGAGAGGAGCCAATAGTATTATTGATCTTAGCATACTAACAGCCTTTCGTAATAAGTGTATTTTGCAAATGAAAGTGACTCTTATGTATATATTGCAGAGAGCCGGCAGTAGCAGGTCTTCAGGTGCTGATGTTCTCTTGCTCCTCCGTTGTCCATGAGAGGCAGGTCAGTAGACACACACACACGCGGGTCCGTTAATACAACTTTACAGTGGGGACCTGTAGCATATACTAAGTATTACTACGTATAGACCAACAACTCCCATACATCAAGGCGTAGCAAATTTTTTACGCGCCCTTACGACAGTAGTTGTCGCTAAGTGTTGCAAATAAGCATTATTTGTTTGATTGGCTGCAAATTGTTAAAGAAGTTCGAACTTTAATCCCACCTATTAAAACACATTTTACCTTGCGCTAAACATCTCCCGACTGTTTTCCATTCTGCAAGGAGCATGGACTTGTATTTGTATGAAATGCGAATAAATCGGCTGGCGCGTGAGACAAAACATACTCAGTACAAAATGTATGACGAATTCCGGTCCAACCCGAGCGCCGCACGCGCCGAGTGACGCCGATGATTGCCGAAAAAGACGTCAAATATCCCAAATAATTTGACCTTCACCTATTATTTTATGTAAGATACAGGCACAGGACACAGCAGGTGTGACAAATGATGGTTCATAGCCACGCATTGTTTTATTAAGATGCTTTCCTACAATCATCGTTATCTAACGACCTTAATTTCTCACAAAATTCAAATAGTTTATTTTGCAAAGCAGGTATAAATATATACACTTTTTACACGTCAAATTTAATCTAATAAAAAAATATATATGTAATAAAATAATAAATATACATGAACTAAATTAAAGGTTTATTTAATTTATGTAGCAATATATATACGATTAAAATGATAGGTAAAATATATATTATACAAGGTAAAATCGAATCAACCGCCCGAACCCATACCGGAGACCCAGCCAGGGACCAGGAACAAGGTTCAATGATCACCAACCGAGCCCCCAGCACGAATCCAGGCGGCCGACCAAATCCCATCCTATATACTACATACTAATAGGTTACATATATACCAAACACGTCATGGCACTGTGCCAAGCTATAATACATATGTGTTAAAAGCCATGACCAGCGACCGTACTATGACACAGTTAGGTCCGTGTTGACAAAATATTGTCTAATTTCAACGCTACTCTATGCTACATTATAAATATTTCATGGTAAGGTTGAAATTTTATTCACCGCAAGGTTTATTGTGTAAATATCACAGTAAACACATGTTTAAATTACTTACGAGTGAAATGAAATTCCTTTGGATGTCTTATTCGCGTTATTTGAAGAGTTACAACAATTTGCCACGCTGCAATACACCATTTTTACAATATGTTTGTTCTAACGCGTTCGGTTGAGAAATGAGAGGCCCGCGGGTTATATCTTGACGTATTGATCAAATCGGTGCGTCGCAGTCACGGCTTTTATGGCATTTCTATTCCTTATTAATAGTTCTGTGGTTTTGTGAAAAAAAAAAGACATGATCTTGCTAAGTTTCTTGCCCATCTTCTTAGCAAGGCATGTATTTATTATATGTATTGCATATATTTATAATATTATTTATTCCTTATTCCTATATTTTTATTTTATTTAAGTGAATTTTTATATGTAATTTAAGTAAACCCAACCTTTATTATTCCCCTGCATATTATTATTATTATTTATTACATAAAACTATTACCTATACAAATAGAAATAGAAATTGTTTATTTGCAAAAAACTTATCTTATTACATTAGGTGTTGGAACATCCTTTTAAGTATTAAAAATACCTGTGCCAGGATGCCCTCCTCTTTCATAACTATGGTTATAGTTTTACAAAATAAACTTAATAAATAATTTAAAACTTAGTTATTATATAAAAGTGTGAGTGTGTGTTGAAGGTGTACGTGTTGGCTAAAAGACACATAGAATATTTATTTACTTATATTACATTAAAACCGACCTATAATAAGTGTATCTGTTTTACCTACATTACATAAATAAATATATATATATATATATTTTTTTTTTTAATTTATTTACTCATAGGAAGATTAACAGACAAATAGGTACAGTAAAAATTATGAATAAATAACTAAATGCCGATAAAAAATCTTCACCTAATGGATGACAAAATTAAATAGAAGTGAGCCATAGGGGAACAACAGTTTAACTTAACAGTTTAAATTACAGTTTTAACTTACAAATAAGCACAGTATATTTTTTTATACTGTGAAATAAGTGTGCCGTAGGGGCATAACAGTTTAACTTACAGTTTTAGATTACAAATACTATATAAATATTATTAAATTTTATTTTAATTAGAAATAAACAATTAACATTTAAGAATAGATAAATTGAAAGAAATTACCTACTCATTTTTAAAGTGTAAAAGTGTTAAAGCTCTTTTAATTTATTTAATTTATATAATATTTAATTTAATTTCATATTTCATTTCATTTCCAGAAATGGCAGTACCTGCCGTCCGGACAGATCAAGCACACCCAGAGCGGGCTCTGCCTGGACGCTGGACGCAGGTCTGACAATGACGTCACGGTGACCACGTGCAAGAAGCACAGCACGTCGCAGATCTGGGCCGTAGACTTCAAGAAGGGGGAACCCATCAACGGTGAGTTAATGAACAGAGATGGGAATAGGTAGTGTTATTTTTAGGGTAATCCGTACCCAAAGGGTAACCAACGGGACCCTATTACTAAGACTCCGCTGTCCGTCTGTCACCAGGGTGGATCTCATGAACCGTGATAGTTAGACAGTTGAAATTTTCACAGATGATGTATTTCTGTTGCCACTGAAACAGCAAATACTAAAAAACAAAATGAAAGAAATATTTAAGGGAGCTCCCATACATGTTTTTTTTTGCCGTTTTTATAGATAGTGCGGAACCCTTTGTGCGTGAGTCCGACTCGCACTTGGCAGGTTTTTAAGTGAAATCGAACTGTATTTCTATATGTTTAAAGTTGAAAATGTACATCGTTTGTAAATTGAGCAAAAATACAAAAATTTCCCACTGAGCAACCAAATACAAAATTTCACAATTTTTAGTCAATTTGAAAAAGACCTTGGAATTTACAAATGATTTCAAGTTCTACTAAAGTCGAGTCCAGAATTAGGCGAACTAACTTGACAGTTCATTGTACACTAATGTTGCCACAGTTTGGCTAGTGCTGTTAATATCGATGTTTAAAAAGTCTAGTTAATCATTATTATTGTGTTTGGAATCAAACTAATAATGTCACTTAGCAAAATAATAATAATAAAAATTAATTTAATTACTTAATTAAAATCGAACACATAACGGATTTGGAATTATCGTCGACGATATATAGCGTTTGTCTCTATCGCACTTTCATATTTGCCAGAAAAAAAGGGATGAATGCTATATGTATGGTACATAAAATGTACCGTACTAGCCCGACAGAAACCACCTAAAAGGAACACAATGGCCTGTTGTAATAACATCATTATTTTTGTATTTTATTCCTAATTTGAGGAGTAAGTATCGTAAATATCCGCTTGAAACAATACATCCTTCAGATCATATTATATCATATAAATTGCTGTAGTTCGTCCCTATTTGGCAAGTATGTATGAGTGTGAAAGTTTCGACGACAATTACTTGATAAAATATAAATAGAATCAGATTTATAGAAGGCACAAGCTTATATCGACATATTTGTGTCGACATGAACCTATCACTATTTATTTTTTCCAATGTCTGGTAACATTTTCGGCTGTCAAGTTAGTTCGCCTAATTCTGGACTCGACTTTAGATAGAATTACAGATCGTTTAGCTTAAGGTGGGCCATCCCGCTCAGCTGCCATATAAATGCTTTAGGTGTTGTGACGTCCTGGTGGCTTTGATCTCAATGAAACTTTGCACACATTTATGTATATGTTTCCCTTCCTCCCCACACCGCAACCCAACCCATCTCTTATAAAGAAATACAAGATGGTGAAATATTCATAAAGCGCCGATTTTGTGAAATGGTTTCAGGTAAAAACTGTTTTCCATGAAACGGTAACTGTTTATTTATAGAAAAGTGTATAAACTTTGTTTTCTTGACATGAACGATGTATGTATTTCTCTCTGTTTTATTTCCAGTATAGATACAAATTATACAACTTGCTAAACTTTGCGTAAAAACGAGGCAATATTCAAGATATCCTGACAGCTGTTACGATGGTGTTTCATCAAATTTTACTTTTTGGGCTGTATAGAGACGTAGTTAGATGTCGATAGATAATGCTTATGAAAAAAAAAAATGAAGACAATAACCTGTTGACTTCGCATTCAGTTTTTACCTTATGTATGAATCTTGAGAAAAATCCAGGCGTAAAGGGACCTTTTAACAAAAAAATTGCACCACCAATTCCCATACCTGACATACTGCACTGTTTACTATATCATTTATCAGTTGCCTGGAAGATATTGCTATTAGCAATAAGTGCCGCCTTTGTACACAATGTCTGTCTTTTATGTGAAAATGTGTTGTAAATTATGTTTGTAAAGGTACAAATGTATTGCTCGAAATAACATCTAATCAGTCTAAACCCTTAATGATGGTGTAAGACCGAAACCGGTCGAGTTAAATAAGCTAATAAACTGTGAAACGAGTGCAATTGTAATTATGCATCATGCTGTTATCCAAGTTTCATCAAGGGCCGTCAATAGGAAGTATTAATCATACTCCTCTAGAGATAAATGTAACAATAGAAACATTTGGCGAATTCTTAATACTCTATGAGTTTGCAAATGTTTCGTATCTTCACCTGGCGATGTAGATCTGAACATTGTGGGTATGTAGTTATCCCATCCATTAGCCTAGTTCGTCCACTGCTGGACATAAGCCTTTCCAGGACTTTGCCACTCCCGGCGGTCATCCTGGAAGAATTGCCCATACTCACACACGCTGGGCAGGCATGTTAGTGAGCGCGGTGCCGGAACCCTCGCACCAGCCGCTGCCCCGTCACCAGTCTGTTCCATATAAGGCCCGGCCATTAGGGATGGATATACCGCCATCCATCGGTCCCAGGCATGGTGGGCCTCCTGGTTTTTTGCCTGTGAGCTGTCCTCTTACTCTCCCCCGAATTACTTCGAGGGGGTCTCCAAGAAAGATGGTGGTATCTCCACAGTCGAGCCTGGCATCAGCTCTACCACCTGTAAAATGTAGTTATTATGGTGATAAATAAATACATTTTCAATTCTCAATACATTCATCACAACTCTTCCAACCATCATTGATGAATCAACCAAAACTAATTCTCTCAATTATCTTAATAATCGGCCAACTCCAGAGCATTAACCTTTCATTTCAGCGGACCTGATACCGGTGGATGATCAGAGAGAAAATCTACAGAGAGTCATGGGATATCACTCGTGAGTACTATTTATTATAGTGATTATTTATTTATTTATTTATTTACACATTTATACCTACTCACAGTTTTATACCAACTCGCAGGTTAAGACAATACTACATAATATAATATAATTAAATTACATATATTTCTACTTATATAATTATCCTTACATAATTAACTAATTTAAAAAGTTACGTACACTTGCAGCAAATTTTGCGAGTGTGGTGTAAAAAATGTCTACTTCTTGACACTGAGCGATCAGTTCATTCAAAAGTGTACACGCATGGAAAGTGGGAGCGTAACGAGCATGCTGTGTGCGTACCACACCCGTCGCGAAGAAGGAGCGCCGCCAACACTGGCCAACGACGGTGAACGCCGCGTCTTTCTTAAAACTTAATTTTTTTAAATTTTGTATAAATCTACTGGTTTCACGAGCCACCGCTTCATAACGGGACGTTGAAATAACTAATTGTGATAAAGTTAAAATTTAATATGAACTAATACACCGGACTTTTTGAAATTCGAGTATGAAGTTCGAGTTTTATTTTTTGGATATTTTATGGACATTTAACGAATATTATTTCAGTCGCAAGACCCGTTCCCTGCTCATGCTGGACAACAACCGCGTGGATCCGGCAGACAGTCGCGACACCGCCACGTCACGACCCCGACACGACTACACGCGCGACCGTCCCGCCTACCCGCACTCCAGGGGGTTCAACAGGAGGTAAGTGGACAGTCGCGACACATGACTACACGCGCGACCGTCCCGTCTACCCGCTGTCTAGGGGGTACAACAGGAGGTAAGTGGACAGTCGCGACACACGACTACACGCGCGACCGTCCCGTCTACCCGCTGTCTAGGGGGTACAACAGGAGGTAAGTGGACAGTCGCGACACACGACTACACGCGCGACCGTCCCGTCTACCCGCTGTCTAGGGGGTACAACAGGAGGTAAGTGGACAGTCGCGACACACGACTACACGCGCGACCGTCCCGCCTACCCGCACTCCAGGGGCTCAACAGGAGGTAAGTGGACAGTCGCGACACACGACTACACGCGCGACCGTCCCGTCCACCCGCACTCCAGGGGGTTCAACAGGAGGTAAGTGGACAGTCGCGACACACGACTACACGCGCGACCGTCCCGCCTACCCGCACTCCAGGGGGTTCAACAGGAGGTAAGTGGACAGTCGCGACACACGACTACACGCGCGACCGTCCCGTCCACCCGCACTCCAGGGGGTACGACAGGAGGTAAGTGGACAGTCGCGACACACGACTACACGTGCGACCGTCCCGTCCACCCGCACTCCAGGGGGTACGACAGGAGGTAAGTGGACAGTCGCGACACACGACTACACGCGCGACCGTCCCGTCCACCCGCACTCCAGGGGGTACAACAGGAGGTAAGTGGACAGTCGCGACACACGACTACACGCGCGACCGTCCCGCCTACCCGCACTCCAGGAGGTATGTGGACAGTCGCAACACGAGCACGACACACACCTCTTTCGCATCTTCTGCATCCATCACTCTTGTCATACAAGCTCATCTATTCCGGGTACTTGTGACATGGCCCTTCTTCAAAATGTCACCAATTTGGTCGGCATACGTCCTTCTGGGGCGGCCTGCGGGCCTATTATGTATCTCTAGTTGCCAACTGAACTGGGTGCCTATCATCAAAAACATAGATATACTATCGAATTCTGATTGTCTAAGGATATGTTCGCACTTGAAGTGACGACACAGTTTCGAACGTTCAGTTTTTATCTATGTTTTTGATAATAGGCACCCAGTTCAGTTGGCAACCAAAGATACAGAATAGAGGGACTGGTCGAGCTTTACCAATCTGTAAATCAGGAACTGTTTGAAAATTAAAAAGTAAAACTTTATGTTTTTTTTCCAGGCCTCATCTACACAAGCGCAAGTACAAGAGACGCAACAAGAAACGAGTGAAAAACGACCTCAAGACCAGGAGGTCAAAGGTTAGTATGTACTTGGTGTTTTGTTTTTTTGTTGAAATCCAGAAACTATAATCTAAATTATTATTACATACGGCTTGAACACTCACGTGTGATTGTTGTTGACTATATGCCAAACGTTTCACCGATACAATTTCGGCATTATCAAGGCGAGTGTCGTTCTTAGGACGACGCAGCGTTCACCGTCGTTGTCAAACGGGCACTGGCAGCCGCCGATCGGCGAGCTGCACGCATTGCTCGTGCGCTGAGCGTTGGCTGCGTCGTCGAAGGAGGTGGGATGGTGGATGCACTTGATTCTTTTAATTGTTCAAATTGTCTATATAATCTAGTTCAAATGATTTTTGTTCAGACATGAATAACTTGTACAAATCGGTGAAACTACTTATCTTGTAAGTGAAATATTTATTAAGGTTTTAGGTTAAAAAAGGCGAATGAATGATCCATCCATCAGCCTAGTTTTCGTCCACTGCTGGACATAGGCCTGTCAAAGATTTCGCCACTCTTTGTGGTCCTCTTGCAAGCCATCCTATCTACGCTGACTTTGTCACAACAAAAAACCGGCCAAGTGCGAGTCAGACTCGTGTACCCAGGGTTCCGTATTGTGGATGATAAATTAAATTTTTTTAATTTTTTTTTCGTGAATTTCTCAACCGCTTTATTTTTTTTATAATCTTTACGTAAACACATATTACCATGATTTTTTTCATGTATATCCTCCACCACTTTTGGAGATAAGGGGTGGGGACATACAATTTTTTATGGTTTTTCAAGGATTTCTCGAAGTAGACACGATTAAATATAGCCAATCTATGTATTTTACAATCAGCTTTTTAATATCTATAATTTGATACCCATGTCGTATTTTTTATTAAAAATAAATGTATTTATTACTTTTTTTTATATTTCTCATTTGTGAAGTATTTTTTTTAAATCGCTATAGTTTTTCTGTAATTGACTAGTTATGATCAATAATCGGCATTTTTTTTCTTCATATTTTTCGGTCTTGTGGAGATCATGACTAATTGTGAATGCAATTTCAATCTCATGCTTTATAAACCTCACTAATACTAAACTATTGGCGTTAACTGCCACATACCAAAATGTGTTTCAATTTTTAACTTCTAAACAAGAAAAACAAAGTTAAGTTTATTTATTTATTTATGAACACCAACAAGAAATACAATAAACTTACTTAAATGGAATAATCTTAAAATGTATACAGCTATTTGTTTTCTTAATTAAAGGCATCCACATCATGCACCAGTTAAGACAATTATGAAAAATTCTTATACTAATAGGAGCATTTACTACTCGTATATTCTATAAAATATGAAATTAAAACTAGGTTAACAAATTTTGTGCGAAGATTTTTTTTAAATAACAGGGTAGGTACCTACTTATTTTATGCTTTGTGTTTATTTGTTTGTGCGTGTAGTTTTTTTGGCTAAGTATTTACTGACAGAGGACTTGAAGGTGTTGAGCCCGGAGAAAATATCAATATCTGCTTTGGCGTATTTGGAAATAGCATTGTACTGGCGGCAAGATCTCGTTAAAGGAGCGTTGGTACCTAGGTTAGTCTTAGCAAAGGGTATATTAAAAAGAATGTAGTTGGATCTTGGTAGCCTTTTAGGGGTATTAAATGACAGCTTACTTAAGAGATCTGGACAGTCAAGTGTACCGTTGACTAACTTATGTAGAAAAGCTACGTCGTGGACCTTTCTGCGATCAGCTAAAGGGCACATTCGGTAGTGAGCTAGCCTTGAGGAATAGCTTGGTAGTTTCTTAGCTTTGTGATCGCCGTACGAGAGATGGTAAAGAAATCGACTTTGGACGCTCTCTAATCGCTTTGCATGCACTTCATAGTAAGTTATGCACTAAGCTAAGCGACTGACCTTTAACTTTAAGCTTATATAAACTTCATCTTTGCAGATAAAGAACCGGTTCATGCTAACCCTGATCCGATCCATAGACAACAAGACAGAGCAACATCTCGAGGCCGATATACATTGTCGTCACGAGCAGCTCTACCCGAATAATTCGTTTGTGAGAGACATCGTGCGTATACTGAACGAGCATCATATCAAGGTAACGATATATACACCTCGAGACAATTATACATTGTCGTCACGAGCAGCTCTACCCGAATAATTCGTTTGTGAGAGACATCGTGCGTATACTGAACGAGCATCATATCAAGGTAACGATATATACACCTCGAGACAATTATACATTGTCGTCACGAGCAGCTCTACCCGAATAATTCGTTTGTGAGAGACATCGTGCGTATACTGAACGAGCATCATATCAAGGTAACGATATATACACCTCGAGACAAATATACATTGTCGTCACGAGCAGCTCTACCCGAATAATTCGTTTGTGAGAGACATCGTGCGTATACTGAACGAGCATCATATCAACTATATCAAGGTAAGGACATATACACCTCGAGACACATAGTGTGTAATACCTTTATTTTTTATTTTTTTTATTTAAGTTCTTATTTAAGCTCCACTTTGTTTTTGTATGTATGTGTCGTGTTTTTGAGAAATAAATGTTAGATCTATC
Organism: Ypsolopha sequella; assembly: GCA_934047225.1. Classification (NCBI taxonomy): domain Eukaryota; kingdom Metazoa; phylum Arthropoda; class Insecta; order Lepidoptera; family Ypsolophidae; genus Ypsolopha; species Ypsolopha sequella. The sequence goes on along the minus strand of OW204012.1, from coordinate 2,165,651 downwards.
TATCTATTATTATATTTTAGTAGGTGGTAGAGCTGATGCCGGGCTCGACTGTGGAGAAACTACCATCTTACTTGGAGACCCCCTCAAAGTAATTCGGGGGAGAGTAAAAGGAAAGCTCACTGGCAAAAAACCAGGAGGCCCACCATGCCTGGGACCGATGGATGGCGGTATATCCATCCCTAATAGCCGGGATTTATATGGAACAGACTGGTGACGGGCAGCGGCGTCACTGGTGCGAGGGTTCCGGCACCGCGCTCACCAACCCGCCTGCCCAGCGTGTGTGAGTATGGGCAATTCTTCCAGGATGACCGCCGGGAGTGGCAAAGTCCTGGAAAGGTTTATGTCCAGCAGTGGACGAACTAGGCTAATGGATGGATGGATGATCTATCTATATTAGTGGCGTGCACAGAGTTTTTAGACAGGGTAGACATAAAAATTTAAAAGCTTACAAAACTTGATAATAACTTACCAATTAAACAAGTTACTGTTTGCGATTTGCCCCCTGAAATATCGTTTCGCAATTATTTGTTTTTATCTTCGGCTTTTTGCACAGTCGTCGCCTACATTTCGCACGCAAACAAGCACAAACTTTTGCATTGTGTGCCATGTATTTACAGTAACGCACACAAACATAGCCTGTTAGAATATTACCCACACATACACATCGACAGTCACCATTCCGCGATGTCTTTTGGCATCGAGTGAGCGAGCGACTCGGAACTGAGACTCGCAGTTCCCGCTAATGACAATAGATGGCGGTCGGTGTCGCTACATTTTAGCAAAAAATTTATTACGATATGCGTAAATGATGCGTATTTGTCAGGGTAGACAGTGTCTGTATGGACCGCACGCCACTGAAGTGCGTTCATTAAATAACCTAGGGCTGGGTAGGAACACTGGGGTTGTAACGCTGAGTTTTTGAACGGGTTTCGTCGTGTAGCGACACTCCAAACGTCAGTTGTCATTTTTGCATTATATTTAGTATAATGACGTTGAGAGGACCCCTTCGGTACTAAATTTAACGTAAATATATCAACTATAACGTTGAGAAGACCCCCTTGGTACAAAAATTAACGTCATTTCATTTACGAAAGTTAACGTGAATGTCAGGTGACGTTTGGAGCCTATACGAACCTTGCGAACCCTGCTCAGAGTTGATGTTGATAAATTTGACACCAGTGTAGCGACACTGTAATTTTTGAACGGTCGGTGTTGAGACGCGAGTTCATTTTTGAACGGGTTAGTGTTGCGACCCGGGTAGGAAACCCAACTCGGTGTGAGTTTATGAACGACTATCTGATCTTTATATATATGAATCATCGCCCCCAGGTAATAAACAACGGGCGCGTGTTCGAGCGGAACAACTTGATGGACTTGTCACACGAGCCAGTGAGACGGGTGTTCAACAAGTTGACGATTGAAGACGTCACCGGCGGGGATGACGTCACGACGCGCAGCGAGCCTCCCACAGACCAAACCAGGGACACCACAGAGACGGTCAGACTTGCTTAAAGCTTAAACAACACTACCTCTCACAATCTAAATAGATAGATATTATAAATAAGGTAATTTAGGAGGTGATTCAGTATCGTTAATACATCACATTCCACTGCAAAGTACTTTTTTTGGCGCGAATTTTTTTTTCACTTCTCAGTACAAAGTGATCCGATCAGCTGACTCAGTTTGTATGGACAAGTAAAGAAAAATTTCGCGCAAAAAAAAAAGTACTTTTCAGTGGAATGTGATGTATTAACAATACTGAATCACCTCCTAAATTACTTTCCATTTAAATTGAACGACCTTATATATTTATGTTTAATGAATGAATGAATTGAATGAATGAATGAATGAATGAATGAATTGACACTTTATTGTACACAAAAGACATATAAAAGAAAACAGAGTATTGAAAACATAATTTTGTACAAAGGCGGACTTATCACTTGAAGCGATTTCTTCCAGCCAACCTTTGGGTGGTGAAGAAATAGTCACTAGAAAAATAAAAATAGGGGGATAGACGTAATAGATAGAGTAAATTAAATGAAAAACAATAAAGTGTTAATACAAATAAGCTAACAAATTAAACTTAATTTTAATAGATATCATAGACTTACATAAACAAATACACAAGAATATATTTATAAATACATCTATAATATATAATATATATATGTATATACATTTAAATATCAATACAATAAGGGTAAATAAGTGATGAGACTACCAACCTAATGAAACTTCATAGTGAGATCTGACTTTCCTCTTAAATATCGCCAAAGAAGACGACATACGAATCTCAGTAGGTAACTCGTTCCAAAGACACACAGCCTTGACCGCAAAAGAATTCCCATATGCAGTAGTAGTGTGCTTAGGGATACTAAGCAGGTGACTTTCCCTGCAGCGTAAGGAATTGACATAATTGAATTTGTCGCGAAGATATTCAGGAGCAGAGGAATCATTTAAAACGTTATATAGGAGACTTAATATGTGAGTATTCCTCCGAAGGTGAATTGGGAGCCACCTTAAACGAGCACGAAATTCTGAGACATGATCATACTTCCGCAATCCGTAGATAAAGCGAATGCACAAATTTTGGAGACGCTCGAGTTTGCTCAGTAGCTCCTGTGTTAGGTCAAGATAGCTTACATCAGCGTAATCAAGAATTGGGAGCAGAAGAGACTGTGCCAGCATAATTTTAGTTTGTAATGGAAGAAAGAACTGCAGTCGTTTGAGCGAGTGGTAAGCCCCAAACATTTTTTTACTAATGGCTCCGATTTGAGGAATCCATGACAATGTGTTATCCATGATGATGCCTAAATTTTTTACTCTGTTAACAAATGGGATAACATTATTGTCATACTCGATATTTGGAGCAGCACTCAGATTCAATTTTGCCAACATTCTAGATGTACCGAAGATAATAGCCTGAGATTTGTTTGGATTAAGCACCAAGCCAAAGCATTTAGTCCATTCAGATATGATGTTTAGGTTGCAATTAATTAAATTGTTGGCATCGATAATTTCATCGGGTTTAGTTCCAGTATAAATATGTAGATCATCTGCATAGAGGTGATAGAGAGAAGAAAGATGACTTGCCAGGATATTTATAAAAAGGGAGAAAAGTAAAGGAGATAGAACGCCGCCTTGTGGGACGCCAGCAAGGACTGGACACCAATCAGAACAACCAGTGTCAGTGCGAACACATTGCTGACGACCTTTAAGGTATGACTCAAACCAAGCTGTTGCTGCCGGAGATACGTTAAGCGAGCGTAGGATACCCAACAAGATGTCAAAGTCAACGGTGTTAAAAGCGTTGCTGAAATCTAGCAACGTTACAACAGTAACCTTGTGGTTATCCATATTCTCTCTAATATCATCTGTGATCTTAGTAAGGGCACTAACAGTACTGTGACCTTTGCGAAAACCGGATTGGAGGGGATTAAGGAGATTATTACAGGAGAGGAAACTACAAAGTTGTTCATGAACTAGTCGTTCAAGAACTTTTGAAAGTAGGGGTAGGATGGATATAGGACGGTACTGGGATAAAGTGGTGGGGTTATTAACCTTAGGGAGAGGAATGACAAAAGCTCTTTTCCAAGAACTGGGGAAAGTGCTGGATGTGAGTGAGGAGTTGAGAATATTGGTGATGTGAGGGAGGATAATATCAAGAATAGGACTTAACATTTTTATACTAATATCATCAGATCCTACTGCTTTACTGGTGATGTATAGTATGCATCGCTTAACGTCACGGCCATTGACATGCTTAAAATCAAAAGAGGAGAAATCTGGGACAGGCTTGTTTGAAAGATATGATAACGTGTTATTTTTAATTGTTGCATCTAGCACGAAAGGTGGAGATGCGAAATGGTTATTTAGAGTAGTTAGATCGATGTCCGTAGAAGTAATATTCTGTGATTTACCAATGCCCAATGATTTAAGAAAATGCCACAGATGTGAACTGTCACTAGAATTTTCAATACTATCGTGAATGTGTCGGCGTTTAGCATCTCTACACACTCTATTACAGCGATTTCGCAGTTCTTTATACATGTCACGATTGTGTTCAGTCGAGCCTTTTTTGTAGCGATATTTCGCATGATCCCTCTTTGCCATGAGATTCTTAATTTCGTCGGTAAGCCATGGAGCTGGAAGTTGCTTCACTCTCACAGGATGATATGGAGCGTGTTTATCAAATAGTTGAGTGAGCAAGTTATTAAACCGCTCCACTTTCATATTAACATCCTGAATCAAATCAAGCTCTTTCCAGTCAATTTGAAGAGCATCCTCGCAAAGTTTCTGCAAATTCATTCTTTTAAAATTACGCTGGAGAATAGTACGCTTTTTGGGTTTAGGGATACGCACCTTGTAAGAGAGGAAGATGAGATCATGATATGAGAAGCAGTCGGCACTGAGTTGACCGTGGTTACTTACAAGGTCAGGAGAGGAGACAATCACGAGGTCTAAGAGAGTTGGAGCAGAATTAGGTGGGTGATGGGTAGCTTGTAGTGGGAGGATGGAGAGATTTATACCAGAAATAATTGAGTGTAGACGTTTAGAACGATGGTCGTTTTTAAGAAGGCAAGTATTGAAATCTCCCATGATAATTGTATTGTCAAAGAGTGGGGTGAGCTCTTCAAGGAGATTTTCGAAAGAATTGAAGTAGTGAACGTGACAGTCAGGACTGTAATAGACGCCAAGCAAAATACGACTAAAATTTAATGTGACCTCAAGAAATAAGTGTTCAGCCATCCCATCATATTCTCCAGGAGATTTACTTATAACGGTGAAAGGTATATGACTCCTTAGGTATATAGCCACTCCACCGCTACCAACGACCAGACGGTCATTACGTATTAGTTGAAAACCAGGTAAAGGGTACATAGTGGAATTGAGAGATGGCTTTAGAAAAGATTCAGAAACCAAAATTGCATGAATATTATTGTTGTCAAAGGATGTAAGCATATCAGAGTGATGGTGAGGAATACTCTGGGCATTTATGTGTACTACATTAAAAGTCTTATGAGAATCAGAAAAAACTGAAGTAATACGAGAAGAGAGTGGTGTGTAAGAGCTGTCAAGGTCGCTGTCTGATTGGTCAGAGGAGGAAAAAGAAAAATAATTTTCGTGGCTACTAGCAGACTCATACTCGCTCATTTACAATAATAATAATTATTAAATTAGTGTTTATAAATATAATATTTAAATAAATATATTAAAATAATAATAATAAATATAAAAACCGACTTTCTTTTTAAATTAAGATGGAATATATTCCATCACTCACCCGCCAATTTCTGAGAAAATTAATAAAATATAGACTGTACAGAAAAGCACAGTGGTACAAATAAACTAAATTTAACATCAGAAATGTGCAAATGCAATGTGTAAAGTTACATGAAATCGTTTTACTAATTAACAAAACATAGTGAATATTGATTTTGGAACACAACTGGAAAGCAAATAAGTGTCACATTGACATCTGCAAAGAAAACAAACATACCTTCAGAAAGTAATAACGAATAAAATAAAAATAAATAAGCATAGAAGGTAGTGCCGAAAAAAAGCCTGAAACTGAAAAGCACTTGATAACACTACTTGAATTTTTTCACATTCTGTCCGCGTGTTCTAGATTCCTTAGGTAGCACAACTTTCGGATCCTTTGTTTGCTGCCCAGTCTTCTTCAGTTCCTTGGAAGCAGCCTCATTGGAGTCCTTGCGCAGAATGTCTGGGTTATCCTTGATAACCTGCACCAGCGCACCTAATGAGTCAATCTTTCTCCGGGAACCACCAGGAAGCAGCACAACAATTTGTCCATCCTGTGTCCAGCACCTCCTCATCTCAATTTTCCTGCGAGCCTCAGTGAACACCCTGTGTCTGCTCTTCGTGAGAAACTCTGATAAAGTGATAGAAGATCCCTTTAGTTGTGTCTTAACTTGCCAGAGTTTAGAGCGGACATCATAGTCCTTGAAGCGAACAAGAACGGGATGCGGATTCTTGGGCTTGGAGTTGGGACCTCCTAGCCGATGACAAGCTACCAGCATACCTGTGTTGAATTCAACTATCCCCAGCTTCTTGACAATCAAATCAGATATGATATTTGGAAGAGATTCGCCGTCTGATTCCACGATGCCATGGAATAGGAGAACTTTCCGCCTGGACTTGGTTTCCATGTCATCAATCACTCTTATAAGGAGATCCACTTGTGACTTAAGAAGATTTACAGTGTCCTGAATATAAATTTTAAAGTTTCTGTAGTCTGCAGCTAGCGAAGCAAGGTCGGAGGACTGCGGGGAGCTACCATCTCCAGCCAAGTTGGCCGCTCTAGCTTCAAAGGAAGCCAGGCCACTCTTGAATTCATCACTCATTGACTCCATGGTGCTTTGGACCTTGTACAGTTCACTAATGATATCCATATCCAACAAGTGTTATAAAATTGTGTGGGGTCAAAGTTCACTTTTTGCAAATGTAGGATTATGTTAGAAATAGAGCACTGCAAACACTAGACTTGATCAATTAGCAGGTGAGTAACACTTTTAACTAATAAAACATGGATAAATGTAGTTATATGTAATTAAAATATATAAAATAATACAGATGATTTTTAAGACCTGTTTACTTTTTGCCTACCCACACGGTGAGTCATAAAACATATGTTTATGTAGTTTATTACACACTATGTATATTTATAATATTTTTCAATGCAAGTGCTCGTAAAAGCCCACTTTTTATGCATCAAAACCGAACAGAAAGTCGATTATTTGGCCCTAGGGTTTTATTATTTATTTATTTACAATGGTTGGCTAACCTGCAGCCTTTCCTGTGTACCATAAATGTTATTTTTTTTCCACTGTTTAACGGTTCTGGATACAGTCCTTTTGAGCCAATCATAATTTAAAGTTCACAAGATTATATTTGTTTTATTTCCTCGCACTATGCATTGAAAAACGTAGTATGATACACGGGCGTAACAGCAATAAATTACTCGCTACGCTCGTGTTTAAATAGTACTCGTAATTTATTCCTTTTCGCCCTTGTAGCATAAACTACTATTATAGATTGTATTGATATAAATTTTCATTTTCTTATTAAACTTTATTATTAAATTTGTTATTTCCATTTCGAAAGTTGATTTCATGGTTTTACATCTATGCATAAATTTCGTTTTTATTTTCAGTTTGATAACTAAAATTAAATCTTCAAAAACAGTTCGTCCTGAATGCGATCCATTTCCATGATAGGATTCGTTATAATTTTTGACAGCTGACACTGTTTAAAAATTAAATTGATGTTGCTGTTAGCTTAATGTTGTCTCATTCATACACAAAAGAAAAAATAAAATTCGGATTTGTCATCACTAAAAAAAAAAATACAAAAATGTTAGTACGTAAAATTGAGTTTCATTCAAATTCTCTATAGAAAACGGCAAATTCATATGTAAAGACCATATACATATATTCAAATGATGTGTGTAAATATGTGTATTTTTTTTTTGTGATTTGATGTTATTATGATTTTAATTTAATAGAGTGATAAGATTTAACATGTATAATAAATGAAGGGTGTTTTGGAAAAACAACCAAATCCAATTTTTTTGAATTTGTTTTTTTTTTTATTCTATGGATTCTCTATTTTACATTTAATAATCTGGTAATATTAGAATCAGCAAAAACAACAAAAGTATATTCAAAATGTAGCTACAATAACAGAGTGCTTCCGGAAAAACCACCAACGTCAGTGACGTTTCTATGAAGAATAGCCAATAAATGAACAAATTTTTTTACTTTTTATTTACAAAATCAAGTATTTTTATGTATCCAAGTTTAATTAAAAAAACATAAATAAGGATTTTTCTATGTAACTAATTTTATAAGGTTTTATTTACCTATGCCCAACGGTTGGTAGATGTGGGCTGATTGATGTTGATATTTACTTACTGTAAAATGTCAGAAAAGTGACATTGGTTGTTTTTCCAAAACACCCTTCAAATACGAGGGGCATGCCAAAAGAAATTAGATACTCAAAAATTATAAAATTTATTCTTTATTACAAGTATAGATCTTTTCGAAGTATTCACCCTGAGCACGTATACACTTTTCTATACGTCTGAACTAATTGGAAAATACATGTTACCACTCTTCTTTAGATACCTCAGAAATCTCGAAAATATAGGCAGCCAGTGCATCTTCTTTGCTTTCAAACTTCTTCCCCTTTATTTTTTCTTTGATTTTTGGAAACAGGTAAAATCACAAGGTGCTAGGTCAGGGGAATATGGTGAGTGAGGGAGGATTGACGCATTTTTTGAGTCGAAAAAGTCAAGTGTTTTGGCAGACGTGTGCGACGCCGCATTGTCGTGGTGCTTGAGAAGGCGTCGGATTCCTGACTTCGGTCGCTTGTCACACCAAGCTGATATTACTGTTGGAGCACAAACTGTCACATACCATTCGGAGTTCATCGTTCTTTGATTCTCTAGCACTACAGTAGCAATATGATCCGTTTTGCTGAAAAACGAGGCGACCATTTGTTTCTGTGTGCTTCGTGCACGGCGACATTTCGTTGGAGTTGGCTCATCTTCAAAGCACCATACAGTCGAATGTCACTTTGTTTCGGGATCATAGTTATAAAGCCATGTTTCATCACCAGTCAGTATATCATACACATTTTTTTTCTCGCCACCGTCGAATTTATCTATCATGAACAGGCACCAATCCAACCGACGGTCTTCTGCTCATCGGTAAGTTTGTGCGGCACCCATCTCAAACAACATTTACGGAGAGAAAGGTGGTCGTGAATTATGGTTTGCATTGCTGCTGATCCAATTCCCTGTTCTCGCTCCAGCTCTACATACATAATTCGTTGGTTTTCGCGAATAAGTTTTTCGACTGCACGAACGTTTTCTTCTGTGACCGCGGTTGGCAGCCGACCTGTCTTCGCTTCATCTTTGAGACATCCCCGTCCTCTTTTAAATTCAGCAAACCAATTAAATACTGTTGTTCGTGAGCAACCAGACTCACCAAAAGTAGTAGCCAAAAGTTCAAAACATTCTTGAGGCTTAAAACTTTTTTATAGTCATAATAAATCATAGCGCGACAATCACTTCGACTGAGCTCCATTGCTGCAAGCGAATTCCCGCCAGATTCTCGGAAAAATGATGCTCATCCAAATAAAAAAAAAAGAAATGATGTGCGTTCTATTTTCAGATATACCAACAAACAACCAGCCTATAAGATGATGTATAACTTGCCAGTGTCAATCAAAGGAGTAAAGAGTATCTAACTTCTTTTGGCATGCCCCTCGTATTTGTACACCATTATATGGTGGAATTTGTTGGAACGTATTTATGTACATAACAACTGTTGTAAACACAAATTATTACGAATAAACAATTTACTTACTTACTGATAACACCCCTATGTTTGCTTAGGCCCACTTGCAGCAGGATCGAGAAAAAATCCTTCACCCTCGGGTTAACTAACCCAAGGGAAGAGTTAACTAACCCGACATTTCATTAGTTCTATTGCACCATGATAATTATCTAAGCGGGTTACTAATCCCGATTGTTTGACATTTGATATTTATATAGAATGTTATAGTACGTTTCAAATACCAAGGCCCCATTGCACTTTAGACGGTCATTAGGCGTTAACAATAGGATTAGTGATAACAAAAGATACCTGGCCAGATACGCGTGCCAATTTGAAGTGCTCCAAATTAGATAACAAAAGGCAAACATTATGAGCCCCATTGTTAAGTTTCTAGTGCAATAGGGCCTTGGTATTTGAAACGTACTATACCATAAAGTAAATAGTTGCAACCAATGAGGTATAGTATCTATATAATGTCATTGGAAACAACACAATTTAAGTCAAACTAAGTAAAGTAAAGTAAAAATGTCTTTATTACATAAAGCATATAACAAATTATCCTTATATAGACTTAAAAACATAAATACATAAGTGAGTCTTAACTAATAAGGATAGCCGTTGGCATCTATGCTAGTGTGTAGCACTGTACAATAGATACCAGCGTCTTCCGACATTCACTTATATTTTAAAACATTAAAACAAGTGGTAACATTACTTCGCTAACCCGAGTTTAACTCGAAGCGAGAGTCGGCTTAAATTCTAATGACTTTCTCTTAGTTTAAGCCGAGATTTTGATTGGTGCAAGAGAGCTTTTTGTTAACCTTCTAACTTTTGACTTAACCCAAGTTAAAGTCGAGTTAAGAACATGCTGCAAGTGGGCCTTAAAGGGTTAAAAACAAAAATAACTTGTCCACTTCTTGGTTTGTATTCAGCACGACAAGATCACGTGATTCAATACCAAAAAATAAATCGTCTCTTTCCGGTGAGATGTACCATTTTCCACGGCTAGTGTCGTTAGTGTGACATGGTTCTATCGCCCACAGAGCGCGGTATCGACGTCACCGACTCTGTACCTGCCGCCGCAAGTCGATGCTGCGACGCTACAGACTCCTAACGAGACCACCAAGCGAGTCACCGTACGTACAATGTACCATTACAACCAAAGATTTCAAAAGTAAAGATAGGCCCTTACCGTACTATGACAGCACCAAAATGTTTCCACCTTTAAATGGGTGACGCTCACACGTTTGGAATCAGTGCTCAACTGAACACAGCGATAGTTGGACGCTTTTAAGTGCACTTAAAGTTAATCATTTTAACAACTTTAGTAGTCTGATCAGTTTGCTGACCGTAGGTAGACAGATTGCGCACTCATAAGTGTGCGTGCGTCGGCATTATGTTAACGCACACACTCAAAAATAATGCAATAGATTTTAGGTGCAAGGGCTCATCTAAACTTTTGAAATCTCTGATTACGAGGTGACTTTTTGAACATCGTCCAAATTCATACTGGAGGCTTAGTAAGTGATCAGTATTATAGACCAATAAATTTTTTTGTGAAATTTCGACTTCCCTTCGTGATTGATTCGGGACTGGGAGTGAATTACTATGGGAAGTCGAAATTTTAGTTCACGAGTTACGAAAAATGTTATGGATCCATGATACTGATCTCTTACCAAGCCTCCAGTATGGGGGCTCGGTTGGTGATCATTGAACCTTGTTCCTGGTCCCTGGCCGGGTCTCCGGTATGGGTTCGGGCGGTTGATTGGATTTTACCTTGTATAATATATATTTTACCTATAATTTTAATCGTAAATATATTGCTACACAAATTAAATAAACCTTTAATTTAGTTCATGTACATTTATTATTTTATTACATATATTTTCTTTATTAGATTAAATTTGACGTGTAAAAAGTGTATATATCTATACCTGCTTTGCAAAATAAACTATTTGAATTTTGAATTTTGTTCAAAGAGCCACTTTGTATAATTGCTCCAACGACCACCAGTGAATTATAACTCTAAGACAGGGACTGCCTGTTCCGCCTCTCCAAGGCAAAGTTTTTAAAGCCAAAAGGCTAAAAACAAAACAATCAAGTTGAAAAAAAAAACTGTAGGAAAATAAAGACTGGTTTAATAATAAACATAAAATATAAACATAAAATATCTTTATTGACCATAAAACATCATAAAATACAATCAGTATCTGACTCCTAAAAAAAGTGTTAACTGTAAGCTAGGAGTCAGCACATTCACATAATTTCAGTTTGTTATAATCAATAGCCAAAAAGGTACATACAAAACTATGAAACTATTTTTAATTATTTTTAACTTAATGTTAGTATGTTAACAAAGAATAAACAATGTAACTGTAGTTTTTTTAAATAAAATTATCGACTGCCATTTCTATAACTATAATAAAATATTAAAAGTGCAGTTAATAATAAAAGAGGCATTACGGTTAACAATTACCTAGATTAGAAAATGAAGGTTTAACATTTGGTCAGTTTTTTTTTTGTGGTAGTAGTGTTAGTAATTGCTAGAATTAAACTTATTTATTAATATTAAAAAAGTGAAAAGAGGGTGTATACTGCATTAGAAGTGAGGGTGTGTAATTAAGTGTATTATGTATAAGTGTGATTATGATATAAGTTGAGTGTATGTGTGTGCGTGGAAGTGTGAAAATAATAACTGTCCAAAACTCATTTCTCAATTAGAAAAAAAGTTAGAGCATCTTAAAAAGATTTCCGTAAAATCAATCATGGTCACCTGAAGAGAAAAGACAATTGGATCGCGCGAAGTTATTTTTATTGTCGGTCCTACTATTTTGGACTATTCTGAATTTGTTCCGTATGGAAGTGGTTAGGATAACCACAAATTATATTTCCGAGTTATTTTTTTATTTTATTTTATTTTTTATTTAAAATGAAGGGTAAGCGGGAAGAGGGATCATAGTCAACAGAAGGTAAATTTGAAATAAGTAGAAAAAACTTACTTAGGTGATTATTTTAGAACTCTGCTTAGTGGGCTTATTGTAATCACTGTTAATTATTGTAATAACTATTTTTTTTTTCTCAAAAGCAAACTGTACTATCAGCCCATAGACCCCCATATTCACAGTTAATAGACATTTTTTTTTACTTTTTGTACTAGTTATGACCTTTTTTTTAAGTTAGGTTTTTAATAGGGATGCAACTATATGTCTATTACGATACCGATACGAATGACGAATACATCGTAATAGCGAATACGATAACGAATGCATTACGATTTTTTTATTTACATCTAACAAATCAAGACAATTGAGTAAAATCAACATTTATTAAAATTTTGGACAATTTACCACCTTTATGTAACATAATTAAATTCAACTTTTAAATTCTTGTTTAGAAAACATCACATTTTTAAATTATCAGGTTTTCGTATATTTCGTATATCCGTATGGATCAAACCAGCTGTAGAAAACAATCTTACTGAATCTACGGTAGCTGGTTTGATGGAAAAATATTTATGAGCCAATTTTTTCAAATTCGGAAATACTGTATTTTTTTTCCAATAGCTTGAATAGTTTGTTGTATCCATCTCTGCATTGGGTGCATTTAAATAAGCATTAAGCTGACATTAGTGTTGCCAGCGCAAACATCCATGCTGTCTTGCATTCCTTTTCACGAAAAAAATTACATCAAACTAGTTTTAAGAATCGTTATAAATCGTAATACGTTTTACGATACCGATGATCGTCAAAAATAACGATAACCTGCGGTTTACGATTATCGGCATCGGTATCGTTGCATCCCTAGTTTTTAAACTTCTAGAGTCCGGTTTATTTTTAAAAGCGATATTCTGCGGACTGTGTTATTTTTTTCAAGTTTTTGTTTTCCCTCAATCATTGTTATCGAGACATTTTAGGAGATGGCACTATTTACTCAATTTTTGAAAAAAACTGACAATAGTCTTTCTTCCCGCGTACCCTTCATGTACCATAAATTACCATAAATTTTATTTTCGAGTTAATTTTTTATTGTATTTCATTTTTTATTTAAAATGTGTTCTGTTAACGTTTTTTAAGAGGCCTGCGAAGTAATCCTAGTTCATACAAAGTAAATAAAAGTATGATGCAAAACTTCAAATTGATAATTTGACAGTAAAGTTTTGACTTCTATCGATAGTCTCCATGACAGCCAGTTTTTAGGGTAATCCGTACCCAAAGGGTAACCAACGGGACCCTATTACTAAGACTCCGCTGTCCGTCTGTCACCAGGCTGTATCTCATGAACCGTGATAGTTAGACAGTTGAAATTTTCACAGATAATGTATTTCTGTTGCCGCTATAACAACAAATACTAAAAAACAGAATAAAATAAATATTTAAGGGAGCTCCCATACAACAGACATGTTTTTTTGCTGTTTCCGAGTCCGACTCGCACTTGGCCGGTCTTGTTTTTTTTATAGTTATATTTTTATGTATTATTTATTATAGCAGGAGGACAACTGGCAACATCCAATGAAGACGCTCAAGGTCCGCGCGATAACCGACGCACCGGACGACGCGCGACTCAGGTACTAGCTCATATCCTCACGGCAGTAGCTATAGTGGTACCTCCACAGTTGAGCCCGGCATCAGCTCTACCACCTCTATCTCAAAAACAGTGCAACAGCGGACTTTCATACATACTTTACTGCACTGTTTTTGCACTAAATCCCAGGTGCCCGATCATGACCAACTAGTTTTAATTCAAAAATTCAGCGTGTATACCAAGTGAGTGGTAGAGCTGATGCTGAGCACGACTGTGGAGGTACCAGGACTGAGAAGGAGGGGGAGAGTAAGGGCAGCGCACAACCAGGTGGCCCACCGATTGACGGCGGTATATACATCCCCAATTGCCGGCCTTTATATAAAACAGACTGGTGACGGACAGCGGCGTCACTATAGGTTGTCAACTTCATGCCTACCGCGCCCACGGGGTACAGGGGTTGGCGGGTACGAGGTAGCTCGCGACTTAGTGTGCAGGGCCGTGCGCAAGGCATTCCAAGTAACTTTAAAATATCATAGAGTCTACAAAAGAGATCCATTATACATCGGTTTATACTACCCTTGTCTATGGAGCGACCTCCCCGGCGACTGGACATCCGCCTTGGTCCGCCCCACGCGTCGTGCTCGCTCACCCCCCCGCCACATCATCCGCATCCCCTCCGAGACCCCGCCCGCCAACCCCTATAACCCGTGGGCGCGGTAGGCACGAAGTTGACAACCTATAGTGCGAGTGTTTCAGCACCGCACTCACCAACCCGCCTGCTCAGCGTGTGTGAGTATGGGCAATTCTTCCAGGATGATATTATTATTATTATTATTATGTCCAGCAGTGGACATATACATCGTGTAACAGAAAGGTGTAACCATATTTGAAGAGCTTATTCAGTCAATGGTATAGAACAACTTTTACTATGGAACAACCATGTATATCGAAAAAAAAAAATTACCTGTTTCATAGAATAATGCAATGCCGCTCGGCCAAAATGTATGGAAGGGCAGATATTTTTTTTTAGATTTCAGGGTTGGCTCCATAGTAAAAGTTGTTCTATACCATTGACTGAATAAGCTCTTCAAATATGGTTACACCTTTCTGTTACACGTTGTATAAGGCCCGTCTATTAGGTATGGATATACCGCCATCCATCGGTCCCAGGCATGGTGGGCCTCCTGGTTTTTTGCCTGTGAGCTGTCCTCTTACTCTCCCCCGAATTACTTCGACCGTCGACGGGTCTCTAAGTAAGATGGTGGTACCTCCACAGTCGAGAACAGCATCAGCTCTACCACCTAAATATTCCCAATTGCCGGCCCTTATATAAAACAGATACAGATGACAGACAGCGGTGTCACTGGTGCGAGTGTTTCAGCACCGCGCTCACCAATCTGCCTGCCCACCGTGTGTGAGTATGGGCATCACTTACAGCAGGACCGGCAAGAGTGGCGAAATATTGGAAACATCCAGCAGTGGACGAACCAGGCTGATATATGGATGATACCAAGTGGATTGTAACATCGTGTTGCCTCGTGTTTCAGACACCCCCACTCGCAATCGGAGGAGGACCTGCCAGCGCGCAGCTGGCGAGGGGGGAGGGTGGAGGAGCAAGTGGTGTACCTGGAGGACGAGAGGAGGGACGACCCGAGCGGGGCGGTCAATGACCTGCTCACTGTTATAGGCGGTATGTACACTGGAACTTTGATCTAACTACCTATAGATACTTTTACGAGCTGGGGTTCGGAATAAATAAATTTTCAATGCAAGTGCTCGTAAAGGCCCACTTTTTTTGCATCAAAACCGACCAGAAAGTCGATTAATTTGCCCTAGGGCTTTATTATAATTTTTTTTTATTTATTCACAATTGTTGGCTAACCTGCAGCCTTTCCTGTGAACCATAAATGTTATACTTTTTTTCCATTGTTTAACGGCTCTGGATACAGTCCTTTTGAGCCAATTATAATTTAAAGTTCAGAAGATTACATTTGTTTTATTTCCTCACACTATGCATTGGAAAACGTAGTATGATACACGGGCGTAAGAGCAATAAATTACTCGGTTACGTTTAAAACACTCGCTCCGCTCGTGTTCTAAATCGTCCTCGTGATTTATTCCTTTGCGCCCTTGTAGCATAAACTACTATTATACCAATTTCACTGTTTATTTAACATGATAAGTACATACATACATCCAGCACTCTTTTACAAAAATGTTATTAAAATATACGAGTTTAATTGGCACTATCTATTGCAAACCAAACTTTTGCGTCCGCAATCGCATATCACTCCCAACCTGGCTGTAACAGAATACCAGCGTTGTGGCGTAGTATGCATACATTATGTTTGTATAAGTATGTATTATTGCGTCACAGCACCATGCTGAGTTATGGCCAGTTTGGTGACGTTGAATGCATGGGATAGCTTCATACTAATCTTTGACTATTGTGTTTACTATGTTAATTATAAGTACTAGTTTTAAGTTAATAGTTATTATGTACCTATATGTTGCTTTTCTATGTATTCTTTTTGTCCCCAAATAAATTTCTTTCTTTCTTTCAATTTAATCTCTAATAGTAGTTTATGCTACAAGGGCCAAAAGGAATAAATTACGAGGACGATTTAAAACACGAGCGTAGCGAGTATTTTAAACGTAACCGAGTAATTTATTGCTTTTACGCCCGTGTATCATACTACGTTTTTCAATGCATAGTGTGAGGAAATAAAACAAATATAATCTTGTGAACTTTAAATTATGATTGGCTCAAAATGATTGTATCCAGAGCCGTTAAACAGTGGAAAAAAAAGTATAACATCTATGGTACACAGGAAAAGCTGCAGGTTAGCCAACCATTGCAAACAAATTAAAAAAATAATAATAATAAAGCCCTAGGGCAAAATAATCGACTTTCTGTTCGGTTTTGATGCATAAAAAGTGGGCCTTTACGAACACTTGCATTGAAAAAAATATTTTGCTAGTAGAGGTGACTGCAGACTGCGAATATAATAATAATAATAATAAAGGCGTAGGGATGTGACGACCCCATCGCCCTCTGGTATGTCCAGTGCAATCAGTCACCGCAGGGCGGCTTGTGGCGAGCCGATGGTGAGTGGCGACACCACGGACCCTACCTCCAGGGGACACTATCACACATGTGCTTACACACACACATACACACAGCAACACACCGCCTACCTCTGCGCTTGCCTTAACCAGCTGGCCAGAGTGGAGATGCAAGAGCGGAACTTATGCTCCAGGTTGGAAGTGTAAAATGTCATAACGCTGGGGGCACTTGACTGTAGAAGGATCTTGCGCCCCGCAGACTCACCTCTCGACAACCTTAGCTGCTTATATAGTGTTGCCCCCTGGCCGCCCTATGGTGGCTAGATAGGGGGCCCACAACGGCTATCCTGCTGGATAGTTATCAAGCAGCAAGTCACCATCTACCTTACTTAAATTTGTGAGAGATTTTCGAGGCAGATGTCCGTGCGCATGCGTCACGCTTGTGGCGTGAACATACCGAACTCCGCAATCACTGATAAACCCTGTGGGTTTTTGTTAATTGTGCATTATTGTTACTAGGTTAAGATTTTGAAAATAAAAATACTATAAAAAAAGCACCAAAACACTGACGTTTTACTTAGACAGTCACAGGTAATCACAAACAACAGTTAAGAGGCTATGCGAATTTTATTTTTGTCACTGTCACTCCAAGCGAAAAATCGCGCAGTGCGAGAGGGGCGGATTCAGGGCAAAAGGGAAAAAAGTTGGTTTTATATTTTCATTAAAAAAACTAAAATAGTTAGCAGAATTTCAAATATCAAATCTCTAGATATTGTTGAAGCACACCTAATAAAATATGTTTGAATTCTGTATATGGTTCCTATTCGTCAAACGAGGAGAAAAAGTGTGTTTGAAGACCTCATTTGAACAATTATTTCTATCGAGCAAAATTTATCCAAACATGTTTTCCAATATCAAAACCCTACATTAAACCCTAATTTTCCGTGTATTTCATGAAATACACAGAAAAGAAACACCCGTATTTTTTTCGCATATCGCCTTAACTAGCTTGTACTTCGCTATACTGGTGTATACTGGTGGGTATCGCGATCCGAACACAACTGATCTACAGCACACGCAGCCTTCCATTTATTAGTAACTAGCTTTTGCCCGCGGCTTCGCCCGCGTTGATTTAGTTTTTGTAGGATAGAATAGAATATAGTTTATTTGCGTTATTTGGTACATAATGTTCTTATATTGAGAGGTAAAGTATTACAATTTACTTAAATAATAACTTTTATTATTAAATATGCGAAGACATTTAAAGTGTTCTTAAAATATAGTTTTAAAGAGTAGGTTACGTCGTACTGGAGGCCTAACAAGCGATCAGAAAACGAAACAACAACACGTTTTGCCAATTTCGCAAAATAAAACCAAGACCTCCCATAGTAATGGGCTTGCGTTTGTAAGGGACTAGAAAAAAGAAGAAAGATTACGAATTGCACAAAAAGCGCCCCAATACCTTGACATCGACCACTCACCAAGTCTACAGTATGAAATAATGAATATGGAGTAATAATATTTTATTTCTAGAACATAATTTATTTATTTTATTTATTTATTTATTTATTTAGGAACACCAACAAGAAATACAATAAACTTACTTAAATGGAATAATCTTAAAATGTATACAGCTATTTGTTTTCTTAATTAAAGGCATCCACGTCATGCACCAGTTAAGACAATTATGAAAAATTCTTAAACTAATAGGAGCCATAACATAAAGGGTCTTTACAGGTCTTTACATAAAGGGCTGTGATAACCCTAGTAAGTTTATACAAACCTGTAACAGGGTTACCACGCTCTTCCGCCAGTGGTTTTAAGGATACAAAAAAAAACTAAAGTAAAATAAAGATAATACAGATTAATTCTGTATTATTTATAGAACTTTTTATAGAACGTATTTAAATCTGGTTTGGAGTGTTTTTGGTGCAATTATTTGATCTCCAGGTAAAGTCTCTTTGGCGGGGCCTATTACGTATTATTATTTTTTTTTCATACTTAAAGTACCTCTTTATACTACATTAGAAGTTTTGCCCTTAGCTGTTAACACGACCAGGCTGCTAGGTGAGCTCACTCTCGAGCAGGCTACGTAAAACAGTCCCCCCTAAGATCAATTCCTGCTGTTTTCAGTGACTGACTGTTTTCAGAGAATTATTAATCGTCATTGCGAAAAGGAAAAAATGGAACCCTAATAGGATCACTTGTGTATCTGTCTGTCCGTCTGTTACAGCCGATTTGCTCTGGCACACATACTTTCAAGAATTTTCATGTCCACTATATTAAATGTCAAAATCGATGCCATTTTCGTAATTAACGTCCAAAAAAAACATTAAAACGACACCCATATTGATATTCAGACTTTGTCACCCCATTTCCCCCTTTTAGGGGTTGAATTCTGAAAAAACCTGAAACACATGTTTACTCATTTATGGGTAAGAGTACTCATGTGAAGTCTCGCATAAAATAGTCTGACTAATCTTGTTTCCCCATACAAACTCTGGACCCCCGTTTCACCCCCTTAGAGGTAGAATTTCGAAAAATTCTTTCTTATTCCTTGTCTACATTACAAAGGGAAGCTCTGTGCAAAATTTCAGCTTTCTAGGTCCAAGGGTTTGGGCTGTGGGTTGATGAGTCAGTGAATGAGTGAGTCAGTCAGGACTTCTCTTTTTATATACAGAGTGAATTTTTGAGACGGGACAGTAAGGGCAGGTATCTTAACCGTTATAGTTACAGGAAAATGCTTTTAGGAGACTATCCATACATTTTTAAGATATTCTGAACTGCATTTACAGATTTTGGATAAAATGTACAGTCAGCAAGAAAATGGTAATTTTAAAGAAAAACTTTTTTGATGCCAATCGATCCTGTTTCTTATATCTACCGGACCGACTGAGGTTTGAGTACTAGAAATGTCAGAAATCGCAAAAAACTTTTCCCATACATTTGTACGGAAATACAGGGGGCATAAGATAATTACAGTTTTTGTCAAGCTGGCCTCGTGCCTCGTGTATCTTAAAAATATATGGATAGTCTCCTAAAAGCGTTTTCCTGTAACTATAACGGTTAAGGTACCTGCCCTTACTGTCCCGTCTCAAAAATTCACCCTGTATATGATGACACCCAGTGCCGTCGGGGGACATGCAAAACAACACGTATCCAATGTAGAACTGTGCCCTGACTGCACTGGGTGTCGTTACTAAGTTAATTTTGAAATTATGGCAGTCGTGTTTTTTAATATTTTTCATTATTTATTTTATTTTATTTTTTGTTTAAATAAAACATTGTATAAAAATTATTTTCGAAATATATTTCGGCCCACTTTGGGGCCGGCGTCAGTTGAATTAAAAATGGTAAATGACATAAAATATATACAACCTTATAACTAATGATTTTAAATGAATGACATTTGAGTATGAATAAAAAATATATATACAACCTTATGACATGAATGAGCTTAACCTACTTTAACAGAAAAAATAAAAAAATGAAAAAATGTAGAGGCCACCTTGCGGGTACTTTATGCGCTACCCTAAAGTTTATTTATAATATTGGGCGCACTCAAACCCGCAAGATGGCATTGCTGCCCAGGTACCCTGGTCTTGATGGTAATTGTTTCTGTTATAAGTCAAGTCCTGGTCGAGTCGAGTCGAGTCAGTCAAAGTGGAGTCAGTGTTGTTTGTTTAGTCCTGGTCCGTAGTGCGCACCAAGTGACCATATGATTGATTTTCAACTCGTACATTATGATCAGTAGAGAGGTTTTCTGTCTGCTCACCCTCAGTACAATTCCAGATAACGACGAGGCGCATCGGTTCAAAAACGTATCGATGAGGCGCCACCTCGTCCCCGATCCTGCACCGGACGATCAAAACGTAAGCACACCCCTACCACAAAATACGAGGGTGAATCCAAAAGTTCTAAGCCCGACCTACAAAGAGGTATCAAATCTTTGTAAATCTACCGTCATTTGTTAGAATTTTTTTTCGTGATTGATTGTGTGAAGTTGAAGTTCGATACTGCAAGCTATTATTTTTTTGTGATATTTTGTTTAACGCAGTCTGACGGGATTTTTCACAATGGAGAAAATTGAACACCGTGCTGTGATTAAGTACCTCAATAAAAAAGGTCTTTCACCTAAAGAGATTCATGAAGATATGGAAACAACATTAGGGGAATCTGCTCCATCGTATTCCACTGTCAAAAACCACATTCCGAAAACCACAAAATAGATAGATACAACCAGAAGGCCGACTCGACGGCGGAGCGAAAACAGACGCACACATGCATAGACGCGTACGTATGATGATCTTGGCGGGTCGTATTGGCATTCGACCGAGTATCTCCGAGATCGTCGTACGTACGCGTCTATGTGTGCGTGCGCCTGTTTTCACTAGTTATGCGGAGTAAACATTCTGTAAGTGGTTATTTTGTGCCGTGACACTCCGTACATTCCCGCCTATTTTGTTACCTACAGCGCGTTCCGAATGATGACATAATCGATTTTATCGTGTCAACCATAGACATAGGATTCGCTGCATTTAAAAGACGTCCATAGCGTGTAAAAGAGATGTCCTGCTTTATGAACACCTTGCAAGAGAGAGATGCACAACAAAGAACCGTTATGTCAATGGTTTTTCGAGTAAGAGGCCATAGCGTTCCGCTTGCTTGGGTATGATTGCGGATTTTATAATAATATATAAATAATACGTAACTAAGTTGGTAAATAGTGATTGGTTTAGACATAGTTTCTTGTGCAGTGAGTATTTGTGATGTGGCAAGTAACAATAACCCAAATAATTACACATTTCACAGGTAAATATGATTTGGTCATTACAATGTTTTGAACCACATTTTGCCCAGTTTCTCGTATTAATCGGCCCAAAAAAAAGTTTTACAATAACGTGTTGATTTTCTTTGTTGTATTTAGTAGTTTTATGCAGGATTGTCTAAAATATTAAGTAAAATAGTAAACATAATAGTAATGTGCATTTATTTTTTGGTTTCATTTTCTCTACTACATTGTTTATCTTGTACATTCTAAATCTATGGTGATTTGGCATGTTGGGGTGTATAACTTAGTGAAACACAAGTCTTTCTGTATAATAGGCCGATATAATCACGTGGCTAAATGTCGGGAAGAGAACTGGCGTGGCTACGTGCCTTGCCACAAGTCGTGCGCAGTTGACTCTACAGTGTCAACGGTCACTCCGAGCATAGATAAATAAAGGAAGGATAGATTGCTCACTCCATACATTAGAACAAAGCCCGCGTAAAACTTATTATTTTCGCCGGTACCTAGTAGTTCGACTTATTATGTTTGATGTCGCTACTATACTAGATAAATTGTGACATACTTAGTGCCATCTATCGAACAGTTGATGAAACGAAATTCGATGTGTGTGTGTGTGTAGCAACTATACTGCGCCCAGAAAAACAAAAATTTGCTAGAATACGACAATACGCGACACATGGCATACGATAAATCGAACCGTGCATGACAGTTGAGTCAAAGAGTAAAGTTATATGCCGGTATGTATGAGTAGTGAGTAGTGTGTTTTCGCCGGTTCTGGACCACTGAGTAATTAGTTAATGAGATGTGTCAACATTTGCCAAAATAAAACTCAAGTTAATTGACTATTCACTTAATACTGGTTAATGTGCATGTAATTTATTAATGGGATCATTATTTATGTCTCATTCTAAACATGAAATTTTATAAAATGTGGATTTACCTCCCATTCCTAAAAAAATGTTAGTACCTACTGAATATCAAGTTTTCTTCAAATTCTCCATACAAACGCCAAAGTTATTATTTTATTATATGTTTAAAATGAATCAATTATTGTATGGTTTGTTTTGAAGATATCTCCAGATGAATGTTACTACACGATATAAAAATTGATTTACTTTGGTCCAGTGACTGACGTCAATCATATATGCAGAAGTAACGTCTAAAACAATGTTCAGGTCACGTTTAGGTTTACTAAATTAGTATAGACCATTGATGTAATAAAATTGTTCTGAGGTATAGACATAGTAAAACTGATAGTAGTTAGATTTCAGGTAAAATGATTTTTGGAAAGATGAAAACATAATTGTTTCATCTCATTACTTTTCTGTTGATGATGAAATAAGTAACGTGAAAGTTTTGTTATAGTCATTCCAAAGTTATTATTCACTTAATACTGGTTTATGTGCATGCATGTAATTTATTAATGAGATCATTATTTATCTGTTGATAATGAAATAAGTAACACGAAAGTTGATTCGGAGTAAACCCCTCATTAAAGATGCTTAGCAGAGTGGTTGCAGCAAATGACTTTTTGAACCTATAAATACCAAAACAAATATTCAAAATGTATCTATTACGCTATCATAACTTAAGGAGTGAGCATTATGGAGGAGCCAAGTGACGAGTTAGTGTTAGTAGAAGAACAAAATTCTATGCAAATACAACAAGATGTCTTTACTGAGACTTGGGAAGAGGATTTATATGAAATGTGTGACATAATCGAAAACTACGATCTCTCTGATAGTGAGTTTTCTTTAAGCTTACTTCATCAAGATGGTCAAACTAAGAAGCGTTCTCACAACAATTCAACTGAAGATATGTGTAGTGTGAAACGATTCAAAGTTTCGGAAACTCACGTAGTGCCGTCAACAAGTGCCACGATTGATTCGAGTGACTTTAATTTCCTGTTGGTTTCCTTCAAAAACTGTCGAAATATTCTCCAACTTTATTTATAAAATGAATCAATTTAATAGTTCACATGCTTTTTATTGTAAATTAAATACAATAAAAAAAAATATCGTGTAATCTACCCAAACAACTCCAAGCATTTTGAAAATAACTGAACATTATAAACGTGACTTATTTACTTCAACCTGTGAATCGGAGTTGGTGGCCGCGTGCGAGGAATGGGAAAGTGTTAATCAAGAAGGACGAGGTGCTGATACAAGTCAGTCAACAAGTGTAAATGAGGAAGCGCCGTCAACTTCATCCGAGAGGCTGAGTCACACTCCTTCAAACTTGCTTGCAGATAATAGTGACGAGTTAGTGTTAGTAGAAGAACAAAATTCTATGCAAATACAACAAGATGTCTTTACTGAGACTTGGGAAGAGGATTTATATGAAGTGTGTGACATAATCGAAAACTACGATCTCTCTGATAGTGAGTTTTCTTTAAGCTTACTTCATCAAGATGGTCAAACTAAGAAGCGTTCTCACAACAATTCAACTGAAGATACGTGTAGTGTGAAACGATTCAAAGTTTCGGAAACTCACGTAGTGCCGTCAACAAGTGCACAATAAAAAAAATATGAAAAAATTTAAATATCACTTTGAAAAAAAAAAATTGTATGGCGCCAGGGTAGACATAAAAGGAAGATTAATCAAAAGCCTGATACTAATATCGATGCGTTTTTCGATAAAAAGGTGCCAATAAAGATCAAGAGAGGAATCAGTTCGAATGTTGGGAAACCTAAAGAAAATGGTATACAGTACATAGCATTAACAGAAGAAGACAATGCTACGCATCTTATAAAAATTGAGTTATTTGATTTACATAAGATCCGTGATATTCCACATGAAGAACAATGGAAACATGCTGAAGTTCGAGTAAAATATGTTAGTAAAACCCCTGACGATGAAATTAAACGAATGAGTGAAAGTATTGTATACAAAATTACGAAGTTTATAGCTGATAACTCTAAATGTAAGAGCTATTTTATTGATTTTGGAAAGATGAAAAAATAATCGTTTCACTTCCTTACTTTTGTAAAATACGTTACAACTTATATTTTTATATTGCTCACATATAAGGTTTATTAAGTTAAAATAAAACAACTTGGATTTATCTTAGAAGTTGATCTTGAATATCCCATTGAAAAACATGATCTACACTCTGATTTACCCTTGTCCTGAGCTCATAAAAACTTCAAATAATGCAGGTGAAAGATTGATCACAAGTCTTAATCCAAAATCAAAGTACGTGATTCACTACGTTAACTTAATACAATGTCTAGAACATGGATTAATTTTAACAAAAGTGCATCGTGTATTGCAATTCAACCAGAAACCTTGGTTAAGATAATATATAGACTTAAACACTAAATATCGTTCCCAGGCTACTTCTGCTTTTGATAAAGACTTCTATAAATTAATGAATAATTCTGTTTACGGTAAGACGATGGAAAATGTTGAAAAGAGGGTTAATGTCAAACTTGTAACACATTGGGAGAACAACGGTAAAAAAAATGGGTGCGTCAAGTCTGTCAAGCAGACCGGAATATCAAAACCGACCTGTGTTTTCGAAAAATTTGATTGCGGTCCAATTAAAAAAAAACAAAACATGTCTATAACAAACCAATTTATCTCGCATTTTGTATTCTAGACTTATCCAAAACACTCATGTACCAATTTCATTACGACTACATGAAAATAAAATACGGTCAAAATGTAAAACTAATGTAAAATACTGCTTTTTATACTGCTCACATATAATGTTTATTAAGTCAAAATAAAACAACTCATATCACATAACATAATCTTTTATTTATAATATCATCAAATCAATCTGTTATAATAGTAGTTTAACATAAAATCGTTTAATATGGTATTATCATGATCGAACAGATTAATAAAATAGTCTAAAGAATACCTTTCCATTTTAAAATAAATAAATAACAAAGCATATTCCCCCACATACTGAAGTTAAAATACTTTGAAGAATCTTAGTGCTATGTATCCAATTATCCATTGCTTACAATTTCTATTTAAAAATGATAAATGACTTCCTGTTGGTTTCCTTCCAAAACTGTCGAAATATTCTCCATCTTTATTTATAAAATGAATCAATTTAATAGTTCACATGCTTTTTATTGTATAATTTTATTTATTAAGATTGTATATTTGACATATCTGGTTATAACTATTTATAACACAACGAATATAACATTGCACTATAATATACGAGTACGAATACAACAATTATTTTTTCACAACAAAAAAAGAAATTATAACTTTTGAGAATGTTTTATAGACTTGTCAATTCAAGCGATACTCTCAGGAGAGAGATATCACAAATTAAATACAATAAAAAAAATATCGTGTAATCTACCCAAACAACTCCAAGCATTTTGAAAATAACTGAACATTATAAACAGATTAATAAAATAGTCTAAAGAATACCTTTCCATTTTAAAATAAATAAATAACAAAGCATATTCCCCCACATACTGAAGTTAAAATACTTTGAAGAATCTTAGTGCTATGTATCCAATTATCCATTGCTTACAATTTCTATTTAAAAATGATAAATGACTTCCTGTTGGTTTCCTTCCAAAACTGTCGAAATATTCTCCATCTTTATTTATAAAATGAATCAATTTAATAGTTCACATGCTTTTTATTGTATAATTTTATTTATTAAGATTGTATATTTGACATATCTGGTTATAACTATTTATAACACAACGAATATAACATTGCACTATAATATACGAGTACGAATACAACAATTATTTTTTCACAACAAAAAAAGAAATTATAACTTTTGAGAATGTTTTATAGACTTGTCAATTCAAGCGATACTCTCAGGAGAGAGATATCACAAATTAAATACAATAAAAAAAAATATCGTGTAATCTACCCAAACAACTCCAAGCATTTTGAAAATAACTGAACATTATAAACAGATTAATAAAATAGTCTAAAGAATACCTGTCCATTTTAAAATAAATAAATAACAAAGCATATTCCCCCACATACTGAAGTTAAAATACTTTGAAGAATCTTAGTGCTATGTATCCAATTATCCATTGCTTACAATTTCTATTTAAAAATGATAAATGACTTCCTGTTGGTTTCCTTCCAAAACTGTCGAAATATTCTCCATCTTTATTTATAAAATGAATCAATTTAATAGTTCACATGCTTTTTATTGTATAATTTTATTTATTAAGATTGTATATTTGACATATCTGGTTATAACTATTTATAACACAACGAATATAACATTGCACTATAATATACGAGTACGAATACAACAATTATTTTTTCACAACAAAAAAAGAAATTATAGCTTTTGAGAATGTTTTATAGACTTGTCAATTCAAGCGATACTCTCAGGAGAGAGATATCACAAATTAAATACAATAAAAAAAAATATCGTGTAATCTACCCAAACAACTCCAAGCATTTTAAAAATAACTGAACATAACACATGAAAAAAGTTATAATTCAAAAAATATTTCACTTAACTATACACGAGAACTTCACTAAATAATACATTTTTATTTATGATATATAATTATGTTACTTAAGCATCATTATAAATTTATCCTAAAGTGCCCCCATAAAGTGTCCGTAGAATTCGATATCAAATACCTTTTAGAATCATCAGATGACAATGTATTTTTTTTTATCTTGCAAATAACAAATTTGGTATCACTCAAGCAAATAAAAAGGTTCCCGGTTTATTTAAAGATGAACATGAAGGTGAAATTTTATTGGAGTTTGTAGGATTGCAATCGAAATTGTACTGCATAAAAACTGAAAGTCAAGAAATAAAAAAAGCAAAAGGTACAAAAAAGTGTATCACGAAAAACCTAGAGTTTTCAGATTATGATAACGTCTTATTACGTGGCAAGGAACTCAGAAAGACAAACGTACATTTCAAGTCAATAAAACATCAGTTATTTTTACAGGAGCTTAACAAGGTGGTATTATCACGCAGGGACAACAAAACATTTATTTTAAAAGATAATATATCAACACTATCTTGGGGCCATCATTTACTATTTTGAGCAGTACTTTTCAAAATGGATGCAGGGTTTTTGAGAGATGTGATGGTATCAAAACATACATACATTCACAGAAATGGTACTAAAATTACAACAGGACTATATGCTGAATCAGATTTTAAAATTTTTGTTAAAGTAAAGAAGAACACAGATGTATTATTTCTATCGTTTGTTGAATGGCAGATGATATCCGATGATTTGTATAAATATTATGTTGGTGAAATTTATAATCTTAAGTCGTTTACATACTTATTTTGTGAAAAACGATGTTCTTTAACTTTTATAAATTTTATTTTCATAG
This sequence comes from Ypsolopha sequella, assembly GCA_934047225.1. Taxonomy (NCBI): domain Eukaryota; kingdom Metazoa; phylum Arthropoda; class Insecta; order Lepidoptera; family Ypsolophidae; genus Ypsolopha; species Ypsolopha sequella. The sequence continues at coordinate 2,137,595 of OW204012.1, read as the reverse complement.
CTCTATATGAATATCTATTATGTATAACAAAAAAGAGTTCAGAAACTCCAAAACGATTATGAAGTTGTTTTAAACTTTATAAATAAAATAACAAAATATTTGAAAACAAATTGTATCTCAAATAACAATGTATTAAAAAGTATACTAGCATTTAATGTAGACTCAAACTCTATTGTAGAATTAGAACTTATAACTAACTGTTTAGATTACTTTTACATTTTTACTATTACATAAGTGAAAAATAATTTTTGATACCTATTAATAAACTGATTATTATAAAATTGTTATATTTTTTATTTATTTCTCCTGCATCTAACATTTTTTTGTCTTCGATGTACTATTAGTTGCAGGTGTGAACTTGATCAGCACATATCATGTTTTCATTTATGCTAAACGATAACAATCTTGATGTTCTCACATAGTCAGCATTTTTTATATTAAACAAGTCTCAGCCTGTGTGAAACCTACACCACACAGTTTTGCAATGTAAGTTGATTTTTTGTTTCGAGGCCAGCAAACATATACAAGAAAGTGGTGAAAATATTAACTAAAGTGTACTTAAGTGTAAAGTGTAAGTAAGAGTTATGAATAAATAAAACATTTGATTGATAAAAATTATATCTTTTTATTTATTATATGAACTAATTAATTCTAAACCTGATAAAACAATAATATAAAAATCTACTTGAAAATAGAAAATTTATCAATATGGTTGTCATAATACCATTTCTTAATACAACATACATTTCGAAGAGCACATTCATTTTCATGAAAAATACAATTCATTTTTTTGTTAGTGTTTACATAGTTTTTAAACAATTTTAAAAAACTTGGACATCCCTTATCACCCATATTTATAACAGTACAGCTGTTACAGATTTTATTTAACCATTTAATTTTTTCTAAACCTTTAACAATTACGTTTTTATTTTCTAAAATAGGCACTATTACTATTTTAAAATCCTTATAATCCATATATCCTTGTGACCAAATGATACCCCTGTTTCTTTCTATCCAGGCAACTTGCTTCTTTTCTCCTTTTGTTAAACATTGGAAAGGAAACGGAGGTTTTATCAAAAATACTTGGTTTCGGTCATTAGTTATCAATGCGAACTCCTTTAAAATAAACTCATTTTGATAATCTTTAAATCCTTGAATATCAACAAAAATGCAATGAGTGTTCATGATATTTTTTTAATGATGTTGCTTAGTGGTTTGTGTTCAAATATACAGTCGTTCAGTATAAGACAAAAGGCAGCTGTTTGGTTTGGTAATTCACGATCATTCTCTATCTCAACACGTACATCAACCGATCCTGACTTCAGATACTCATTTTGACGAGAGCAATCAATACTATTAGTTGCAGGTGTGAACTTGATCAGCACATATCATGTTTTCATTTATGCTAAACGATAACAATCTTGATGTTCTCACATAGTCAGCATTTTTTATATTAAACAAGTCTCAGCCTGTGTGAAACCTACACCACACAGTTTTGCAATGTAAGTTGATTTTTTGTTTCCCTGACTGGAACGCTTCATTTGATCGTCATAATTACTGAAAGTCGCAGGCTTTACATTACGTTAGAAAAATGTCTTCGGTGAGTAATTTTGTATAACTTATATAGGGTTTTATATTCAATGCCTATAAATTATATAAATATTTTTTTTTTCTTTGTGGGCAGAACTCGCTACATATTTGATTACAATCAATGATAGAACACCAAAATATGTGGTGAAGCTTGAAATTTGTGACTTCGTTGCAACAGATACTGATATAACAGCACGAAAACTTCTAAAACTTCAACACGTTTTGTACGAAGATGGAGACAGCGTTTTGAATAGTGCACAACAGCTAATTATATGATCAATTTGCTAAATTCCAACAGTCGTACTATGGTCGTTGACCTGAACCGTTGTTAAGGTTGGAAGAATTTAAGGATATAGCTCCGCTGTTTGTTATTGATTGCTCTCGTCAAAATGAGTATCTGAAGTCAGGATCGGTTGATGTACGTGTTGAGATAGAGAATGATCGTGAATTACCAAACCAAACAGCTGCCTTTTGTCTTATACTGAACGACTGTATATTTGAACACAAACCACTAAGCAACATCATTAAAAAAATATCATGAACACTCATTGCATTTTTGTTGATATTCAAGGATTTAAAGATTATCAAAATGAGTTTATTTTAAAGGAGTTCGCATTGATAACTAATGACCGAAACCAAGTATTTTTGATAAAACCTCCGTTTCCTTTCCAATGTTTAACAAAAGGAGAAAAGAAGCAAGTTGCCTGGATAGAAAGAAACAGGGGTATCATTTGGTCACAAGGATATATGGATTATAAGGATTTTAAAATAGTAATAGTGCCTATTTTAGAAAATAAAAACGTAATTGTTAAAGGTTTAGAAAAAATTAAATGGTTAAATAAAATCTGTAACAGCTGTACTGTTATAAATATGGGTGATAAGGGATGTCCAAGTTTTTTAAAATTGTTTAAAAACTATGTAAACACTAACAAAAAAATGAATTGTATTTTTCATGAAAATGAATGTGCTCTTCGAAATGTATGTTGTATTAAGAAATGGTATTATGACAACCATATTGATAAATTTTCTATTTTCAAGTAGATTTTTATATTATTGTTTTATCAGGTTTAGAATTAATTAGTTCATATAATAAATAAAAAGATATAATTTTTATCAATCAAATGTTTTATTTATTCATAACTCTTACTTACACTTTACACTTAAGTACACTTTAGTTAATATTTTCACCACTTTCTTGTATATGTTTGCTGGCCTCGAAACAAAAAATCAACTTACATTGCAAAACTGTGTGGTGTAGGTTTCACACAGGCTGAGACTTGTTTAATATAAAAAATGCTGACTATGTGAGAACATCAAGATTGTTATCGTTTAGCATAAATGAAAACATGATATGTGCTGATCAAGTTCACACCTGCAACTAATAGTACATCGAAGACAAAAAAATGTTAGATGCAGGAGAAATAAATAAAAAATATAACAATTTTATAATAATCAGTTTATTAATAGGTATCAAAAATTATTTTTCACTTATGTAATAGTAAAAATGTAAAAGTAATCTAAACAGTTAGTTATAAGTTCTAATTCTACAATAGAGTTTGAGTCTACATTAAATGCTAGTATACTTTTTAATACATTGTTATTTGAGATACAATTTGTTTTCAAATATTTTGTTATTTTATTTATAAAGTTTAAAACAACTTCATAATCGTTTTGGAGTTTCTGAACTCTTTTTTGTTATACATAATAGATATTCATATAGAGCTATGAAAATAAAATTTATAAAAGTTAAAGAACATCGTTTTTCACAAAATAAGTATGTAAACGACTTAAGATTATAAATTTCACCAACATAATATTTATACAAATCATCGGATATCATCTGCCATTCAACAAACGATAGAAATAATACATCTGTGTTCTTCTTTACTTTAACAAAAATTTTAAAATCTGATTCAGCATATAGTCCTGTTGTAATTTTAGTACCATTTCTGTGAATGTATGTATGTTTTGATACCATCACATCTCTCAAAAACCCTGCATCCATTTTGAAAAGTACTGCTCAAAATAGTAAATGATGGCCCCAAGATAGTGTTGATATATTATCTTTTAAAATAAATGTTTTGTTGTCCCTGCGTGATAATACCACCTTGTTAAGCTCCTGTAAAAATAACTGATGTTTTATTGACTTGAAATGTACGTTTGTCTTTCTGAGTTCCTTGCCACGTAATAAGACGTTATCATAATCTGAAAACTCTAGGTTTTTCGTGATACACTTTTTTGTACCTTTTGCTTTTTTTATTTCTTGACTTTCAGTTTTTATGCAGTACAATTTCGATTGCAATCCTACAAACTCCAATAAAATTTCACCTTCATGTTCATCTTTAAATAAACCGGGAACCTTTTTATTTGCTTGAGTGATACCAAATTTGTTATTTGCAAGATAAAAAAAAATACATTGTCATCTGATGATTCTAAAAGGTATTTGATATCGAATTCTACGGACACTTTATGGGGGCACTTTAGGATAAATTTATAATGATGCTTAAGTAACATAATTATATATCATAAATAAAAATGTATTATTTAGTGAAGTTCTCGTGTATAGTTAAGTGAAATATTTTTTGAATTATAACTTTTTTCATGTGTTATGTTCAGTTATTTTTAAAATGCTTGGAGTTGTTTGGGTAGATTACACGATATTTTTTTTTATTGTATTTAATTTGTGATATCTCTCTCCTGAGAGTATCGCTTGAATTGACAAGTCTATAAAACATTCTCAAAAGCTATAATTTCTTTTTTTGTTGTGAAAAAATAATTGTTGTATTCGTACTCGTATATTATAGTGCAATGTTATATTCGTTGTGTTATAAATAGTTATAACCAGATATGTCAAATATACAATCTTAATAAATAAAATTATACAATAAAAAGCATGTGAACTATTAAATTGATTCATTTTATAAATAAAGATGGAGAATATTTCGACAGTTTTGGAAGGAAACCAACAGGAAGTCATTTATCATTTTTAAATAGAAATTGTAAGCAATGGATAATTGGATACATAGCACTAAGATTCTTCAAAGTATTTTAACTTCAGTATGTGGGGGAATATGCTTTGTTATTTATTTATTTTAAAATGGACAGGTATTCTTTAGACTATTTTATTAATCTGTTTATAATGTTCAGTTATTTTCAAAATGCTTGGAGTTGTTTGGGTAGATTACACGATATTTTTTTTTATTGTATTTAATTTGTGATATCTCTCTCCTGAGAGTATCGCTTGAATTGACAAGTCTATAAAACATTCTCAAAAGTTATAATTTCTTTTTTTGTTGTGAAAAAATAATTGTTGTATTCGTACTCGTATATTATAGTGCAATGTTATATTCGTTGTGTTATAAATAGTTATAACCAGATATGTCAAATATACAATCTTAATAAATAAAATTATACAATAAAAAGCATGTGAACTATTAAATTGATTCATTTTATAAATAAAGATGGAGAATATTTCGACAGTTTTGGAAGGAAACCAACAGGAAGTCATTTATCATTTTTAAATAGAAATTGTAAGCAATGGATAATTGGATACATAGCACTAAGATTCTTCAAAGTATTTTAACTTCAGTATGTGGGGGAATATGCTTTGTTATTTATTTATTTTAAAATGGAAAGGTATTCTTTAGACTATTTTATTAATCTGTTTATAATGTTCAGTTATTTTCAAAATGCTTGGAGTTGTTTGGGTAGATTACACGATATTTTTTTTATTGTATTTAATTTGTGATATCTCTCTCCTGAGAGTATCGCTTGAATTGACAAGTCTATAAAACATTCTCAAAAGTTATAATTTCTTTTTTTGTTGTGAAAAAATAATTGTTGTATTCGTACTCGTATATTATAGTGCAATGTTATATTCGTTGTGTTATAAATAGTTATAACCAGATATGTCAAATATACAATCTTAATAAATAAAATTATACAATAAAAAGCATGTGAACTATTAAATTGATTCATTTTATAAATAAAGATGGAGAATATTTCGACAGTTTTGGAAGGAAACCAACAGGAAGTCATTTATCATTTTTAAATAGAAATTGTAAGCAATGGATAATTGGATACATAGCACTAAGATTCTTCAAAGTATTTTAACTTCAGTATGTGGGGGAATATGCTTTGTTATTTATTTATTTTAAAATGGAAAGGTATTCTTTAGACTATTTTATTAATCTGTTCGATCATGATAATACCATATTAAACGATTTTATGTTAAACTACTATTATAACAGATTGATTTGATGATATTATAAATAAAAGATTATGTTATGTGATATGAGTTGTTTTATTTTGACTTAATAAACATTATATGTGAGCAGTATAAAAAATATTAGTTGTAACGTATTTTACATTAGTTTTACATTTTGACCGTATTTTATTTTCATGTAGTCGTAATGAAATTGGTACATGAGTGTTTTGGATAAGTCTAGAATACAAAATGCGAGATAAATTGGTTTGTTATAGACATGTTTTGTTTTTTTTTAATTGGACCGCAATCAAATTTTTCGAAAACACAGGTCGGTTTTGATATTCCGGTCTGCTTGACAGACTTGACGCACCCATTTTTTTTACCGTTGTTCTCCCAATGTGTTACAAGTTTGACATTAACCCTCTTTTCAACATTTTCCATCGTCTTACCGTAAACAGAATTATTCATTAATTTATAGAAGTCTTTATCAAAAGCAGAAGTAGCCTGGGAACGATATTTAGTGTTTAAGTCTATATATTATCTTAACCAAGGTTTCTGGTTGAATTGCAATACACGATGCACTTTTGTTAAAATTAATCCATGTTCTAGACATTGTATTAAGTTAACGTAGTGAATCACGTACTTTGATTTTGGATTAAGACTTGTGATCAATCTTTCACCTGCATTATTTGAAGTTTTTATGAGCTCAGGACAAGGGTAAATCAGAGTGTAGATCATGTTTTTCAATGGGATATTCAAGATCAACTTCTAAGATAAATCCAAGTTGTTTTATTTTAACTTAATAAACCTTATATGTGAGCAATATAAAAATATAAGTTGTAACGTATTTTACAAAAGTAAGGAAGTGAAACGATTATTTTTTCATCTTTCCAAAATCAATAAAATAGCTCTTACATTTAGAGTTATCAGCTATAAACTTCGTAATTTTGTATACAATACTTTCACTCATTCGTTTAATTTCATCGTCAGGGGTTTTACTAACATATTTTACTCGAACTTCAGCATGTTTCCATTGTTCTTCATGTGGAATATCACGGATCTTATGTAAATCAAATAACTCAATTTTTATAAGATGCGTAGCATTGTCTTCTTCTGTTAATGCTATGTACTGTATACCATTTTCTTTAGGTTTCCCAACATTCGAACTGATTCCTCTCTTGATCTTTATTGGCACCTTTTTATCGAAAAACGCATCGATATTAGTATCAGGCTTTTGATTAATCTTCCTTTTATGTCTACCCTGGCGCCATACAATTTTTTTTTTTCAAAGTGATATTTAAATTTTTTCATATTTTTTTTATTGTGCACTTGTTGACGGCACTACGTGAGTTTCCGAAACTTTGAATCGTTTCACACTACACGTATCTTCAGTTGAATTGTTGTGAGAACGCTTCTTAGTTTGACCATCTTGATGAAGTAAGCTTAAAGAAAACTCACTATCAGAGAGATCGTAGTTTTCGATTATGTCACACACTTCATATAAATCCTCTTCCCAAGTCTCAGTAAAGACATCTTGTTGTATTTGCATAGAATTTTGTTCTTCTACTAACACTAACTCGTCACTATTATCTGCAAGCAAGTTTGAAGGAGTGTGACTCAGCCTCTCGGATGAAGTTGACGGCGCTTCCTCATTTACACTTGTTGACTGACTTGTATCAGCACCTCGTCCTTCTTGATTAACACTTTCCCATTCCTCGCACGCGGCCACCAACTCCGATTCACAGGTTGAAGTAAATAAGTCACGTTTATAATGTTCAGTTATTTTCAAAATGCTTGGAGTTGTTTGGGTAGATTACACGATATTTTTTTTTATTGTATTTAATTTACAATAAAAAGCATGTGAACTATTAAATTGATTCATTTTATAAATAAAGTTGGAGAATATTTCGACAGTTTTTGAAGGAAACCAACAGGAAATTAAAGTCACTCGAATCAATCGTGGCACTTGTTGACGGCACTACGTGAGTTTCCGAAACTTTGAATCGTTTCACACTACACATATCTTCAGTTGAATTGTTGTGAGAACGCTTCTTAGTTTGACCATCTTGATGAAGTAAGCTTAAAGAAAACTCACTATCAGAGAGATCGTAGTTTTCGATTATGTCACACATTTCATATAAATCCTCTTCCCAAGTCTCAGTAAAGACATCTTGTTGTATTTGCATAGAATTTTGTTCTTCTACTAACACTAACTCGTCACTTGGCTCCTCCATAATGCTCACTCCTTAAGTTATGATAGCGTAATAGATACATTTTGAATATTTGTTTTGGTATTTATAGGTTCAAAAAGTCATTTGCTGCAACCACTCTGCTAAGCATCTTTAATGAGGGGTTTACTCCGAATCAACTTTCGTGTTACTTATTTCATTATCAACAGATAAATAATGATCTCATTAATAAATTACATGCATGCACATAAACCAGTATTAAGTGAATAATAACTTTGGAATGACTATAACAAAACTTTCACGTTACTTATTTCATCATCAACAGAAAAGTAATGAGATGAAACAATTATGTTTTCATCTTTCCAAAAATCATTTTACCTGAAATCTAACTACTATCAGTTTTACTATGTCTATACCTCAGAACAATTTTATTACATCAATGGTCTATACTAATTTAGTAAACCTAAACGTGACCTGAACATTGTTTTAGACGTTACTTCTGCATATATGATTGACGTCAGTCACTGGACCAAAGTAAATCAATTTTTATATCGTGTAGTAACATTCATCTGGAGATATCTTCAAAACAAACCATACAATAATTGATTCATTTTAAACATATAATAAAATAATAACTTTGGCGTTTGTATGGAGAATTTGAAGAAAACTTGATATTCAGTAGGTACTAACATTTTTTTAGGAATGGGAGGTAAATCCACATTTTATAAAATTTCATGTTTAGAATGAGACATAAATAATGATCCCATTAATAAATTACATGCACATTAACCAGTATTAAGTGAATAGTCAATTAACTTGAGTTTTATTTTGGCAAATGTTGACACATCTCATTAACTAATTACTCAGTGGTCCAGAACCGGCGAAAACACACTACTGTAGTGTGTGTTAGGTAAATAAAGCGTATTTTAATGCACATATTTTGTTTAATTGATCGTTGTGCGCCATCTACCGGAATCCAGAATAACCATCTGCACGCTTAGTTAGATTGCCAGCTTACCAGCGAAAGTTTAATGAAAAAAAATGTTAAAAACACCTGATTAAGAATTCACTATTTTCTGATGCGATGTTATGAAAATTTTGTGTTTTTAATCATAAAATAAATAAATATGAAAAACCAGAACAGTAAAATGCTATATTTCGTCGATTTCAGACAAATTTTATTTCCAGCGAGACAAGTAACGCCATCTAGCAACGTTATTTTTAGTATTGCGAACAGTACAAGGAGATAGCAATCTATCCTTCCTTTATTTATCTATGCTACCGAGTCAGTGTTAACGCGATAACAGAAGTCCTACAATGGTCGCTATGACGTCATAGATGACATCATTAAAGACGCCATGTTGTGCTATCATCGACCATGCCTCAGAGCGTTTACACTTTGAGCGATCTATGAAAAGTGACAGTCGACCGGCGGCAATTTTAATAGTAGTTTATGCTACAAGGGCGCAAAGGAATAAATTACGAGGACGATTTAAAACATGAGCGTAGCGAGTGTTTTAAACGTAACCGAGTAATTTATTGCTTTTACGACCGTGTATCATACTACGTTTTTCAATGCATAGTGTGAGGAAATGAAAACAAATATAATCTTGTGAACTTTAAATTATAATTGGCTCAAAAGGACTGTATCCAGAGTCGTTAAACAGTGGGAAAAAAAGTACAACATCTATGGTACACTGGAAAGGCTGCAGGTTAGCCAACCATTGTAAATAAATTAAAAAAAAATAATAATAAAGCCCTAATAGTTAGGGAGCTAGCGAGCAAAATTTCGATATGATCAGCGCACTAAGCAAGCGTTATTAATAGTGATATTTATGCCCTAAGAAACATTAAGGACATTGTCTGTCACCATGGTGGCGATGCGTTGTAAAGTTACAGCGTTTCAAAAATGTTTAAAAAAAAAAGGTGTGCTATAATATGCGCACAGGTCTGCCTCTGGGGCTGAAGTTCACAGTAACCTTGGAAACACAAATAATTGAAAAAGCAGACATCCATCCCAATAACTTTTGTAGTAATCAATTTTTTAATTTATTTTTATGATTTAAAAAACTGTATATGAAGTGCGCACTTGGCAGATTTGGACTGTTCGATCAATAACAATAACAAGAACCACGGAAAAATAGTCTGCCTACATGTTACCTCTCTGTTGTCTTTTGACAGTGTTTCAAAAATGTAAAAAAAAAAAAGTGTGCTATATTATGCGGACACGTCTGCTTGTTCGACTGATGTTTGAATTCCTTATGAACACCAAGAAAATCGATGAGGCAGACTCTGAAGCCTCAGATATTCCAAAGGCAGACTATTTGATTTTTTTTTCAACTCGATGCTCGCGTTGCACGACCAAACCAAGCAGGTATAGAAATATCCCCATAGTTCCTTTCGTGATGTTCTTACTTTCTAATAAATTTACTTTCTAATAAATGTTCCAAGGGCATTTCGTTTCTGATTGGCATTCAGAAAAAATATGATGTACAGCTAAAAATCAGTGAGCAAAGTGTCTGCCACATTTTTTTTCGAATCCACGGAGTCATAGTGAATCGAATGGGCGCACTAAAAACCGCGTGCAAATAATTTAATAGAGATTTTTTTTTTACATTTTTACAACTCCGTCCCATGACAATGCAGAGTCCTGAATGTCTGCCTCTTCGATTTTCTGCGTTTCCAAGATGGTTGCGACCATGAACTCCAGAAGCATACATGCACGAATGATTCATTACCCCGATTTTTCTAAGCAACTTCAATCCGCTGTAACGCGAAAATGCAGCGACATAGGACCTTAATTGATTGGACCAAATCAATTCGTAATGATTTAAACTGCAATCCACCTCGACGTAAAATATGTGCAAATCATATAGCGAAATGCTCGCCAGCTCCCTAACTATAGGGCAAAATAATCGACTTTCTATTCGGTTTTGATGCATAAAAAGTGGGCCTTTACGAGCACATGCATTGAAAAAATAGGTTATTCGGAGCGTAAGAGTTTATTATTAAACCATGATTCAAAGATTGAAGTTAGAGGAAATCACTTCTTGGACCTAGTAAAGTAGAATACCCTTTGTATTCACGTAACGTAAACCAATTTATACTAATTCTGTCACTTTCAAGTGTCAATGTATGTAAGTAAATTCTTTATTGCACAAAATAAGTTTACAGTGCAGAAAGGCGAACTTAATGCTAATTAGCATTCTCTACCAGTTAACCTTTGGTGATGTGGAGATTACAAGGGTAGTGCCAAATAAGTTAATTAATTAATTTATTTATAAAACGCCCATGTCGCGTTCAAAAGCGTTCCGAATGGATCATAAGTTCCGAATGGATCATAAGTTCCGAATGGATCATAAGTTCCGAATGGATCATAAGTTCCGAATGGATCATAAGTTCCGAATGGATCATAAGTTCCGAATGGATCATAAGTTCCGAATGGATCATAAGTTTAAGCAGTGATGGACGCCATTGTCCATTCGGAACAACTTGATGGGCGTGAGAAATTTTATGGTATAAAAAAAAGACCGATTGGTGACGCTAGTGGCACAGCGATCGATGTCACGTAACAGAAAAATAATTCCCACTTCGATAATTCACTGTTAATGTTGCCAACTTAGCGCCATCTAGTTTTTCTTAGCAAAGCTATTACAGCCATATGTTTCCTTGGTAACCGTGAGAGGTGATGAGAGTTTATGTAGGTATAGTACGTTTCAAATACCAAGGCCCAATTGCACTTTAGACGGTCATTAGGCGTTAACAATAGGATTATATACCATGTTGTTAACTTTGTTAACATGTTGTTATTGATACTATATTATATACCATGTTGTTAACTTTGTTAACATGTTGTTATTGATAATATATTATATACCATGTTGTTAACTTTGTTTATTTACTTTAGTGAAATTTATATTCAAAATTCAAAATTCAAAAAGTTTATTTTGCAAAGTAGGTATATATAATACACGTTTCACAAGTCAAATTTTAATCTTATAAAAATATATGTAATAAAATAATAAATGTACATGAACTACTTAGATTAAATGTTTATTTAATTTATGTAGCAATATATATACGATTAAAATTATAGGTAAAATATTATTATACAAGGTGAAATCCAATCAACCGCCCGAACCCATACCGGAGACCCGGCCAGGGACCAGGAACAAGGTTCAATGATCACCATATATTGTTACTTTTCTACAATTACTAAAGGCACAGCTTTGTTTAACTGAAAAGCTATTCATATTTACATTCACAAATAGTATATGACATCAATTCAAAATTTTCAATTGTCGACGAAAGTTCAATTAACTGTGCACACGTTAATAAAGGCCCTCATGAATCAGGCTCGGCCTAGTCTGAGGACTAGTCTGTGTTAGATATTGTTTTGGATAATTATGTTAAGCTATAAATAACATGTACCTAAACTATATTCTTCCTGTGTTTTATAAAAAATTTTATAAAGTGATACCTTTTAGGTACGGAACCCAAAAAAAGTGGTCTGTCTCTATCTGTCTACTCATCTGTCATCCAGCTGTCTCTGTCTGTCTACTCATCTGTCATCCAGCTGTCGTATTAGTTGGAAGCAAATTTTTATAAATTTATCTTGATAGCAAAGAACACATTTCTAAAGTTGCAGCTTTTTCGTAAAAATATTCATCATCATGAAGTTTTTTAGACCACAAGTTCTAAAATACGGCTTATTAAACCAAAATCTCGAAATGGTTTTCGAATTAACACACCTTAACATAATTTAATCTAAACGAATTTACTTTTCTGACATTTTGCGTTTCTGACAATTTACTTTTCTGACATTTTGCATATCTGACAATAAGCACGCAAATTGCCTCTATGTACAGGATGCGAGTCCGGTCAAGTTCGTGATGCGCAGTAACATCACTCTGAACCTGGGCAACCGGATGTTCGAACGCAGATTGGTCCAACTTAACAGGTAAGTACTGTAACATATAGCTAGGCAATATGTTAGGTTTAGGTAAGGCTAGGTTCTATAGGTAGGTTAAAGGACTATTTGTATCGTGTTTAGTTGGCAATCGATAACCTTTATGGATCGACATACGTCGCATTGACTGAATTATTTCGTGTTTTCCAAAAATAAATACAGATCGAGTCTAAAAGATCTTTCAGACAAAACACGAGCAAGATTCCTTGGAGAATCCGATTAGTGCGGATGTGCTTCTCCATCCATAAATTATTGAAGAAATATAAGAAGCGAGTGCTCTACCAAATTTGGAGCTCCCCTCCCTTAATGCACAATTGATAAATAGGAAATATCAAACGAAAAAAGAAAATATATAAGAAGTCAAAAATAATAAAATTAGTATAATTATTATAAAATCCTCACGAGATCCCGGGTACACGGTGTGCGCACCACAGTACTCACATGACTTTACACTCTACGCGGTTCTTAATTTGTTTGGGCTATGGAACCCTAAATAATCGTCCTTTTTTTGGCGAAACCCTAACTCCTATGATGCAAGTTAAGCTGTTTTCCTGCCAAATTTCCAGTCTTTACCCTTAACGGTGCTATAGCTACGAGGCTGTGACATACGGACGGAAGGACGAACAATGCTGTCTCACTTTAAGAGGCCCCTTTTACGCATGGATTTTCCTTAACATTCATAGAAAAGGTAAAAACAGGTGCTCTACCGCGTAATTCTCATTTGTATCAACTTCAAGCAAATGCATGCGAAATTCAACGCGTGCAAAAGAGATGGCATGTTAAGCGGGCGTCGTCGCACGCACGTCAAATTTCAATCTCAAGTTGATGTTGATGAAAATGAGAATTACGCGGTAGACCCACTGATTGTGAAGTCAACAGCTTATTTTCTTCATTCTTTTTTTTTCAAAAGTATTATCTAGCGAAATCAAACTACGTCTCTATACAGCCCAAAAAGCAAAATTTGATGAAACACCATCATATTGGCTGTCAGGATATCGTGAATAACGGTGCTAAAGTTATGAGGCTGTGATATACGGACGGACGGACGGACAACGGAGTCTCACCATAATAATGGTTCCTTTTGTACCTTTTAGGTACTACGGAACCCTAAAAATACAAGACATTGTGGAAGTACACAGGTTGATGGGTGAAGTGAAATTTCATTTTCATTAGATGTGAAATCTTCGCTCATTAGCCTAAGCATGGAAACATCTCCGTTGCATTTGAAACTAAACTTAAGTTGCCATACTTAGCTGTTAGTTCCGCTACTGTCCGCTTGGGGCGGTTTCCCAGATTCCATACGATTTTGATGTAGTTTGAAACGCAACTATACGGAGATGTTTTTGTGCTCGGGCTACAGTACAGGTGCTATAGTCACAGAATAAAATACTACGTACAGAAGAATCACCTTGCAAAAACATTGAAATAAATAGCTACTCTCGCTATATAATAGCAGCAATAAAGTACAAACTAGCTCGCACCCGCTCTTCGGCAACTTTTTATAATTGCCTACAGTCAGGTACCACACGTGCGTGCAAGCGAGAATGTATGGAATTACTACGCGCTAGAGCTTCTTTTACTGTGGCGGTCTCAAGGTCATAAATCACTGTTCACTCGGTAGGGTTGTTTAAAATGTTGCACGCCTGAAATAGCTATTTTATAAGGTGTTTATGCAGCCAAATTCATACTGGATGCTTGGTAAATGATCAGTATCACGGATCAATAACAAGTTTTGTAAATTTCACAAAATAATATGTTGACCTACCTACCATAGTAAATGACTCGACGCTAGGCTTGCGTTTGTAGGGAACAGGGTATTAAAATAAGGAAATAATTTTCGAATTTCCCAAAAAAAGGTCATCGAACCTTGATACCGACATCTTATCGTGTCTTCAGTATGAATTTGGCTGCATAAATTAATGTCACCATATATTTTAGTTTGTAAAATTATTTATAAATGAATAATGTTATATTTTGTTTTATTACTCATACATTATATACCACAACTGTTTTGTATATTGATAAATAGACCTGACATGCATCTTGACTGAGAGTAAATTATTTATATATTTATATTTTGAGGACCTAATAAAAGTAGTATCAAGTATGTATGTAAGCTTTCTTTGACTATCCATAGCCAGAACAGAACATGAAAAGTCGAGACGCGTAGGTACAAGTGAGAACGTGCATCACAGAGCGTGAGTATGGGTAACACTCGACTGACTCTAGTGCCGACGACGGGTTGCGTCGCGGTAGGTATTTATCGCGGGTCACGTGGTCAAGTGAGACCCCTCTGCTAGAGTTCAAGAAATGTAATTTGCACCGATGAATGGCTTGTCTAATGGGGTCATTATACTTATAACGGAACACCTGTTTTCAGCAGCAGCACCCCCCCGATGGCTCGCTCCACTCCCGCGCCGCTCACCTCCACCACTACCCCCACGTCGTCACGCCCCTCCGTCGCCCGCGTCATCGACTCCTCCTTCAGCGAGACTAGCAGCGAGTCGCTCAGTAGCGACTGACGGTGAGCACACTGCACCAATATACACTCTATTGCGTTGTGTTTAGAACTAAATTAGAAGACTCCTCCTTCAGCGAGACTAGCAGCGAGTCGCTCAGTAGCGACTGACGGTGAGCACACTGCACCAATATACACTCTATTGCGTTGTGTTTAGAACTAAATTAGAAGACTCCTCCTTCAGCGAGACTAGCAGCGAGTCGCTCAGTAGCGACTGACGGTGAGCACACTGCACCAATATACACTCTATTGCGTTGTGTTTAGAACTAAATTAGAAGACTCCTCCTTCAGCGAGACTAGCAGCGAGTCGCTCAGTAGCGACTGACGGTGAGCACACTGCACCAATATACACTCTATTGCGTTGTGTTTAGAACTAAATTAGAAGACTCCTCCTTCAGCGAGACTAGCAGCGAGTCGCTCAGTAGCGACTGACGGTGAGCACACTGCACCAATATACACTCTATTGCGTTGTGTTTAGAACTAAATTAGAAGACTCCTCCTTCAGCGAGACTAGCAGCGAGTCGCTCAGTAGCGACTGACGGTGAGCACACTGCACCAATATACACTCTATTGCGTTGTGTTTAGAACTAAATTAGAAGACTCCTCCTTCAGCGACACTAGCAGCGAGTCGCTCAGTAGCGACTGACGGTGAGCACACTGCACCAATATACACTCTATTGCGTTGTGTTTAGAACTAAATTAGAAGACTCCTCCTTCAGCGACACTAGCAGCGAGTCGCTCAGTAGCGACTGACGGTGAGCTCACTGCACCAATATACACTCTATTGCGTTGTGTTTAGAACTAAATTAGAAGACTCCTCCTTCAGCGACACTAGCAGCGAGTCGCTCAGTAGCGACTGACGGTGAGCACACTGCACCAATATACACTCTATTGCGTTGTGTTTAGAACTAAATTAGAAGACTCCTCCTTCAGCGACACTAGCAGCGAGTCGCTCAGTAGCGACTGACGGTTAGCTCACTGCACCAATATACACTCTATTGCGTTGTGTTTAGAACTAAATTAGAATACTCCTCCTTCAGCGACACTAGCAGCGAGTCGCTCAGTAGCGACTGACGGTGAGCACACTGCACCAATATACACTCTATTGCGTTGTGTTTAGAACTAAATTAGAAGACTCCTCCTTCAGCGACACTAGCAGCGAGTCGCTCAGTAGCGACTGACGGTGAGCACACTGCACCAATATACACTCTATTGCGTTGTGTTTAGAACTAAATTAGAAGACTCCTCCTTCAGCGAGACTAGCAGCGAGTCGCTCAGTAGCGACTGACGGTGAGCTCACTGCACCAATATACACTCTATTGCGTTGTGTTTAGAACTAAATTAGAATACTCCTCCTTCAGCGACACTAGCAGCGAGTCGCTCAGTAGCGACTGACGGTGAGCACACTGCACCAATATACACTCTATTGCGTTGTGTTTAGAACTAAATTAGAAGACTCCTCCTTCAGCGACACTAGCAGCGAGTCGCTCAGTAGCGACTGACGGTGAGCACACTGCACCAATATACACTCTATTGCGTTGTGTTTAGAACTAAATTAGAAGACTCCTCCTTCAGCGACACTAGCAGCGAGTCGCTCAGTAGCGACTGACGGTGAGCACACTGCACCAATATACACTCTATTGCGTTGTGTTTAGAACTAAATTAGAAGACTCCTCCTTCAGCGACACTAGCAGCGAGTCGCTCAGTAGCAATGATATTCCATAGCCCTAGATGTCTTACTCCATATATAGACAGTTGTAAATCATGGCCCAAGTTTGTGGTTACATCTATACATCGAAACAAAACAACAATAACATAAGAGCCACGTAAGGATTTTTCGTAAATAGACCTTATCCGCTCTGGCATAAGATTTGTTTTCCACGATCGATGTAAGCAAAAATTCCATGTTGCTTCCGTAGCTCACAAAAAGTCATAAAACCATATCGACCAGCCAGCAAATATAGAGCTCCAATGATTATTATTTTTATATATTTCACCTTTATGCTAATGCATTAAGCTAGAAAACGGATTGCATCATATTGTCGATTTACGACGTATTATTGTTGAAACAGGCAAAGTTAGTTTTAGGACTATAAAAGGAATGGAGTCGCGCTTCGTTTATTTTATCCACTGATGACGATGATGACGGAACAAAGAAGATGTAATTTATTATTTATATTTAAAGTATGTACTACATACAAACAATCATACATACATATATTTATGTATGTATGATTGTTTGTATGTAATATGAATGCATGTAGCTTTTAGCTATGTGGATACATAATACGAGTATGTTTGTTTAATATAACCAGAGTCTGTGATCGAAGCAGGTTTATTCATTTGTACTTGTCACTAGAGGGCGCTGCAAAAGTAAATTATTAATATGAAATAAACTAAAATATTGGATTAGATAGGAGCTTGATATATCACACAAATGTTATGGAATATTATTAGATACATCATTCGGGAATAATAACCACTGGATGGATTTTAAGATGTTTGTGATGTTTTTTAAGAAAAGTTTACGTACTGTAAAACAACATACAGTAGAACGAAATAAATAATGCACTTCGGCAATATTCGGTTGTAAGTATAAAAAGCTACCTAATAAGATATTGCATTGATTCTAAATCAACGCAATATCTTGTAAACGTATTTACAAAGAATTGCTAATATTACGGAGGTGCATTGTTTATTTTGTACTACTGTGAAATTTACATTTCATAAAAAATATTTAACATGTGAATCTTACGTCATCAAGAGAAATAAAACCGAAATTGTGACATTGTGACACAAAAACTTATTTATTAGATAATTAAGTGCCTTGGAACAAATTTAACTAATTATATACTTGTCTTTTCGAAGTGTACTTGTTTCAACATTATCTTTTTTGCATATGTAATGTAGACGGACATCGACAAACTTTTCAATTACAGCCTTAGTCAAATCATACACATGATTAAAGATCTTTGGTGTGGGCATCAATTTTTTAACCATTCATTATACTTTAAACCCGGAGTCTTTACCACCAACCGTTAATGAGGTATCTATGGTCAACCAAAACATTAGCCAAAAAAAATAATCAATTTTCTTTTTTTTTAATTTTTTATGCGTAAATCTCGTCAAGCCCTTTTCTTAAATTAGCATGAACATGGTTCTAGCTTCAGCCGTTTAGGAGACATGGGGCGTTTAAGATTTGATATAAAAAAAAAATCTTTACACATTGTGCTCCAGCCTTAAGGGTCCACCTTTCGTTCCGAAGATATGCCCGAAAGAATATTTTGGCCGATATTTACCTAGGTATGTGATGATGTGTGATGGTCCTAGTGTCAGGACTGCCAGGGACATCCCTACTGTCAAGAACAACCGCAATTTCAGGCACATCCCTAGTGTCGGGTACATCCTTAGTGCCAGGCAAATCACTATGAATGGCACATCCCTAGTGACAAGTACATCTCTTGTGTCAGAGACATCACTATTTCAAAGTCAAATAATGCAAAGCACATCTCTAATGTCATGGGCATCACTACAAACTCGGGGACATCATTATTTCGAATTCAAAAATGACAAGGCCCATCCCTAGTGTCAGGGACTTAACTATGTCAAATTCAAAGAATGTCGAAGCACATCCCTAACGTCATAGTATTGGATGGTTTTAAAAATAAACATATGAATTTCATACTAATTTACTAGACACTTAAAGAAAAACTTACTGGTAACTTGAAATAGCTCTTCAGGATGAAATACTTACTAGCTTGTGTAACTTTATTGTATGAAATGATAACATTTGAATTTATTTTTGAGAAATATAAATTAACTGCTTATATCTGCATTAAATTATATTTCAAAATAAATCAAAGAATAAAAAGAAATATTTATAAAAGGCGACTCCATTAGAACTTTTTGTACTATGTTCTTGTTGCTTGTCTTCTTTCCTACTTTAACGTACATGAATTGTGATGCGTATGTAAGAGATAACAACAAAGCGAATGGCTGTTCAAATTGTTTCCGTCAAAACACCGAAATATTTACGATTTTAGTATTATTTATTTTATTTAAGCATATTTCTACAACTTTGATGTAATATAAGGTAGTAAATACTGAATAATCACCAAAAATATGAGACGCCATCTCTTTTTTGCTGCCTTCTGGTGTCGTCTTTACACTTTTTTAGGCAACAATTTTGCGTGTTGTGTTACGCGGGGTCACGCGCTGTCTGAACGACAATCCCACTCCTCAACTGTATTGAGTGGGTTTGTACGGGGCCACTTTTGGCGCGCTGTCGCATAATCTAGGGCTATGGAATATCATTGCTCAGTAGCGACTGACGGTGAGCACACTGCACCAATATACACTCTATTGCGTTGTGTTTAGAACTAAATTAGAAGACTCCTCCTTCAGCGACACTAGCAGCGAGTCGCTCAGTAGCGACTGACGGTGAGCACACTGCACCAATATACACTCTATTGCGTTGTGTTTAGAACTAAATTAGAAGACTCCTCCTTCAGCGACACTAGCAGCGAGTCGCTCAGTAGCGACTGACGGTGAGCACACTGCACCAATATACACTCTATTGCGTTGTGTTTAGAACTAAATTAGAAGACTCCTCCTTCAGCGACACTAGCAGCGAGTCGCTCAGTAGCGACTGACGGTGAGCTCACTGCACCAATATAAACTCTATTGCGTTGTGTTTAGAACTAAATTAGAAGACTCCTCCTTCAGCGACACTAGCAGCGAGTCGCTCAGTAGCGACTGACGGTAAGCACACTGCACCAATATACACTCTATTGCGTTGTGTTTAGAACTAAATTAGAAGACTCCTCCTTCAGCGACACTAGCAGCGAGTCGCTCAGTAGCGACTGACGGTGAGCTCACTGCACCAATATAAACTCTATTGCGTTGTGTTTAGAACTAAATTAGAAGACTCCTCCTTCAGCGACACTAGCAGCGAGTCGCTCAGTAGCGACTGACGGTAAGCACACTGCACCAATATACACTCTATTGCGTTGTGTTTAGAACTAAATTAGAAGACTCCTCCTTCAGCGACACTAGCAGCGAGTCGCTCAGTAGCGACTGACGGTGAGCACACTGCACCAATATACACTCTATTGCGTTGTGTTTAGAACTAAATTAGAAGACTCCTCCTTCAGCGACACTAGCAGCGAGTCGCTCAGTAGCGACTGACGGTGAGCACACTGCACCAATATACACTCTATTTCGTTGTGTTTAGAACTAAATTAGAAGACTCCTCCTTCAGCGACACTAGCAGCGAGTCGCTCAGTAGCGACTGACGGTGAGCTCACTGCACCAATATACACTCTATTGCGTTGTGTTTAGAACTAAATTAGAAGACTCCTCCTTCAGCGACACTAGCAGCGAGTCGCTCAGTAGCGACTGACGGTGAGCTCACTGCACCAATATACACTCTATTGCGTTGTGTTTAGAACTAAATTAGAAGACTCTTCCTTCAGCGACACTAGCAGCGAGTCGCTCAGTAGCGACTGACGGTGAGCACACTGCACCAATATACACTCTATTGCGTTGTGTTTAGAACTAAATTAGAAGACTCCTCCTTCAGCGACACTAGCAGCGAGTTGCTCAGTAGCGACTGACGGTGAGCTCACTGCACCAATATACACTCTATTGCGTTGTGTTTAGAACTAAATTAGAAGACTCCTCCTTCAGCGACACTAGCAGCGAGTCGCTCAGTAGCGACTGACGGTGAGCACACTGCACCAATATACACTCTATTGCGTTGTGTTTAGAACTAAATTAGAAGACTCCTCCTTCAGCGACACTAGCAGCGAGTCGCTCAGTAGCGACTGACGGTGAGCACACTGCACCAATATACACTCTATTGCGTTGTGTTTAGAACTAAATTAGAAGACTCCTCCTTCAGCGACACTAGCAGCGAGTCGCTCAGTAGCGACTGACGGTGAGCACACTGCACCAATATACACTCTATTGCGTTGTGTTTAGAACTAAATTAGAAGACTCCTCCTTCAGCGAGACTAGCAGCGAGTCGCTCAGTAGCGACTGACGGTGAGCACACTGCACCAATATACACTCTATTGCGTTGTGTTTAGAACTAAATTAGAAATGTATTCTCCGGCGCCGTTGTGTAGACGCTCGGAGAGATGGGTTGCGGTAATATTTAAATCGAGAATGAAATACTTCTTTGTCTTTGCGTAATTTAATAAGAGATGTACTTAGGTAGGCGTATGATGCGGAAAAGAGAGAACCCACCAGAACTAGGGTTGCCAGATGTCCGGTTTTGGACCGGACAGTACGGTTTTTTGAACGGCTGTCCGGTCTAGAAAATTTTGGAAAACCGGACATTCTATTGTTTTTAAAAATACGCGATATATATACCTTACTCACGAGATGGTACAATATGTGTGCAATATGTGTGATTTTGTGCTTACCAAATAGC
Organism: Ypsolopha sequella; assembly: GCA_934047225.1. Classification (NCBI taxonomy): domain Eukaryota; kingdom Metazoa; phylum Arthropoda; class Insecta; order Lepidoptera; family Ypsolophidae; genus Ypsolopha; species Ypsolopha sequella. Next base: position 2,115,686 of record OW204012.1, on the reverse strand, counting down.
AATAATAAAATATAAGTCTTAAAGTTTACTAAGTATTTCATTGTGTTCACTCTCAGTAATTTCCAGTAATTTTCTCAGTTTGATTTGGCCAAAATCAAAGGGTCCCCCCTTTCGATAAATTGTACCAAAAAAAAATCCCCTTTGATACCCTTTGATAAAAAAATGTTCGGTTTTTTTATCTGGACCATCTGGCAACCCTAACCAGAACCCAGAGTATTATTTTTGAAGGGCGTAATATTTATAGTTCTATTTTTTTTTTTTTTGTTAATAAATATTATATTGTAATTTTTTCAAGCTTATTTATTTAGAATAGAATATGCTTTTATTTATCTTAAAATTGCACAATAACAGAATAGCATTACCTTGACGCCTACAAGGGTGTATGTACCGGTGCTATAGGCGCCAAGTTCTTCCTTTACCCCTCGGCCACAGCTTCAGGCTTCGAGAGGCGCGCCAAGCGGTTCTTCTTGTGACGGCGCCGGCGGAGAGAACAAATGTATGAAGTTGTGTAGAGCCGGCCATGGGTCGCCGCTCGCGCGTCTTGTCCGACTTCGAGTGACTTGCGCTCTCGGAACGGCGGTGTGTGGAGAGGTGGGCGGTTGAAACATTGATCGAGCGCACAGGACGAACCTAGTGTCGAGCGCTTTGAGCGAGCGAGCGCGCTATACATGAAGACGCCGATGGGTGTCGTGGCAGGGCAAAGCCCTTCGCAAAAACCGCCTGGAAGCGCAGCAAGAAGCGCCGCCAGAAGCCTGAAGCTGTGGCCCTGGCGCTACAGCGCTTTTGCACTAAAAAAAGAAAAAAATATTTGTTGATTTATTAATATTAAAACAATGAAATTGTATTTTTACTAGATATATTTTGGCCCACGGTATGGGGGCCGTCATCAGTCGAATGTAACAAAATATTGACAAATAAGTTATATAAAAAGTAAAAGTGACACTTGTTAACAATTTTAGTTAACAACTTTTTCTGTATTCTTTTTTTTGTAGTGCTTAACACTTTTTTTTTTATTGTTATATCCATTCATTTTAAAGTAATTTTAAATGTAAATTATTATTACATACGGCTTGAACACTTACACGTTTCTTAATTTCTTCTAATGACTGTTATTTATGAGTTATGTATTAGGTAAATTCTCATCATTATAGACATTTATGTACGGTATATGTAAACTTTTAAGTAGTATAAGTACTTGAACTTATCAATTATTAATTTATTTTGTATATTAGCATGTAATTTAATATAATTTATTGAGTATTTAAGTATAATATATATATATTTGGAAATCATGGCACTACCCCAACAACTTCCCCAATGCCAAAGGTTAGCTGGTACTAAATAGTATTAAGCTCGCCTGTGTACAAAAATTTTACTTGTGCAATAAAGAATTTTATTAATATTATTATTATGTTTACAAGGTTAAATTAAATTTGTTGGCGAAATTCAAGACAAATGTATTTCTATTAGGATTGTGCAAAATTTTTAAAATTTGTTTTCACCTTTCCATACTGCACCAGTCAGCTGATCGAGGCAATTTGTATGGGAGGAAGTGAAAAAAAGTTACGAATTTCGCTTAGCTCCCATACAAACAGTTGTTTATATAGACTAGTACTACCTATGTTTTGATTTTCGCCAAAAAGTTCGTCAGTTTGTTTTGAGTTATTTAACCATATATATGCCAACCGTTTCACCGATACAATTTCGGCATTATCAAAACGAGTGTCGTTCTTAGGATGACGACGTGGCGTTTATGGAAACCCTTCCAGTATTCAGAACTCCAGTACTTCTGAGCTGCGGGAGGGTTTACTAGCATTAATTCACAGAAAGTTGCTTTAAACCATTCCACTATTCAGAGTTGCGAACGATCTGGATTCGGGTATTGTTTCCGGTGTAGTATTCAAGACTTCAAAATAAAAATGCTTCCTCTACTCAGATCCCTAGATAGCATAAAAGTACTTAGGTGCGACCTACACGCGGGAGGAATTTCTGCGCTATGCTCCCCGATCTCAGATCGCAAGCGGCACGTGCCAATAGAGATAGAGCGATATCATGCGCATCGCGCTGTTGTTTGTTAGGGTTCCGTAGTACCTAAAAGGTACAAAAGGAACCTTTATGGTGAGACTTCGTTGTCCGTCCGTATGTCACAACCTCATAGCTTTAGCACCGTTAAAGATAAAGACTTGAAATTTGGCACAAAAATTGCATAAATTTGCCCACATATTACAATGTAAAAAAATATGAAAAATTTTAAATTGTTTAAAATATTTCGAAAACAAAAGTAAGAAAAAATAATATTATTCCAAAAATGATATCAAATTATAGATATTAAAGAGCTTATTGTAAAAATATATATTTTTACTACATTTACTGGCACTGGTTTCGAGAAATCTTTAAAAAACTTATCTCCAAAACTGGTCAACCAAAAAATATGAAAAAAATCATGTTAATATGTGTTTTACGTAAAGATTACAGACAAATAAAGTGGTTGAGAAATTCACGAAAAAAAATGACAAAATTAAATCCACAATATGGAACCCCAGGTACGCGAGTCTGACTCGCACTTGGCCGGTTTTCTTTTTATTTAAATTAGTTCCGTTGGCGATTTGTCATGAAAATAGTTACTTCCGCATTTTTTTTTGATTAGCTTAATTAATGTGTTAAATAGAAGAAATTATTGTGAATTTAGATGCAGTTTTCAGTGCATTGTGTTTGAGACTTCGATTACTAAAGGAAATTAGTTATGTCTTGCAGAAAAGAAATTAAGCGAACGACGAAATTATTCGAGAGTGCGCAAACTTCAAAGCAAGCGTACAAGTTGGTCTAATAATTTTGTTGTTAATAATTATGGATTCGTCTACAGTTAAAAAATTTATGATTATATTGTCATACGTTTATGCAATTTAATATTTTTTTTATAGTGTGATATTCATCCTTTCTTTAATCTTAGCTTGATTACATAGATGTCCTTACTGAGCGTATTATGTTAAACCTATAACCCAATTTTTATATCCATAACGCTAATATTGCGTTTGTAAAGCCTCCCGCATTACAGAACTAAAAGCAGGGTAGCATTTAATTCATCAAACTGCGCGTTCAATCGCTTAAAGGCTTCCGCAACTCAGAAGTACTGTGGTTCTGAATACTGGAAGGGTTTCCATAAACGCGACGACGTGTGTTCAAGCCGTGTGTTATTTTTTTATTTATTTATTTTTAAATGTTTGGAGAAACAGTCACATACAAAAGTTACAAGGTTCACCTACATGTTAACCTAAAAATTACATAATTTATAGACCTATAGTCCCACTTATTGTTACGGTTACAATAAAATTATTAATTAAACACCTTAATACAGTAACGAAAATTAAGAGAAACAAAAATAAAAGTAACTCGTACCCCCGGTTTCTGAAAGGCCAATCAATGTTAACAGTAGATTAAAAAATAATTATCTGCGGATTAAGCCAGAAAAAGTGGGAATTTTACATTGAAATCAAAAATTAACTAAGTTAATTATTGATTCATCACTATTCAGACTTCATTATATGCTTTATTTTCACCGTTATTTGCGGTTAAAGTTTTTTTAATCTACTGTTAACTTTGATTGGCCTTTCAGAAACCGGGGGTTATGTTATTATAATTTAGTGTGTCAGCTCACGCGAGTTTTAATAATATCATAAGTTCAAATGTGTCCCTAAAAAAATTTACACAAATTTTATGTTTTCAGTGTCACCAGTGCATAGCAACGAGCCCGTCCACCAAAGTATGACTGTTTAGGTTTAAATAAATTAAATAATTCAGGGTAAAATTACTTAATTATATGAGTACAATAATAACTATAAAGTTAATTGGAAAGTTTAATGTTCTTTCAAACATAATTTATAAGAAAAAGTTGTTCATACTACAGTATACGCGCGAGTTGAAGGCGGACCCGCGGCATGCGCTATGTATAGTTAAAGAAATATTATTTGCACCCATTCGACTTAAGGGGCTCCACAATTTTATTTTTTATTTTTAATTTTTTTTTATTTATTTAAGGAAAACTTACAGCTATAATATATATATATAAAACATACAAACTTAGTAACAAAAAAGCCAATTAAAAGTTTTCACAGATGAGTTCAAATTTGGAAACATAAGGTACAAAAAAAATAAAATAGTAACGAGTACAATACAGTTAGTCACAGTTTAGCAGTAATAAAGAGATGAAGAAAGAGTAACGTAAATAACAATGTAAAAACAAAGTAGAAATTTAACCCAAAAACAATGCAGAATCTTACAATCTATTTGACAGAGTCACAAAATTCACAATGCTAAATATCAGTTTTGTATTAGATTCAGTTCAGTGTTAATTTGAAAAAAATATAGCGTGTTTTGTGACTCAAGGCAATTATTAATTACACTTTATAAATAAACATATATTGAATCTTCTTTTACTTATATTACTTTTAAAAAAGCATGAATTTCACGAAAAAAGCGATTCAGTTTCCGTGTTTCAAAACCGATTGAAACGAAACCAACACACGCAGATACTAACTAAAAAAAAACATCTTTATTACATAAATAAATTATAGTTAATGTCATAATGTAGCCACGATTTCAAAATAACTGAAGTTTTGCGTGCGCGGCATCTGATTAGAGCAGGATAGAGAGTTAAAAAACAAACGCGTTAGAGCAGGACTGAATTTTAGCATAGTGAGCCCCTTAACGGCTTAACGGTCAGTGTTCGGAAATCGGGCAAAAACAGGGTTCCGCATTATCGCTTTAGATGATAGTAAATATTAACATTTCTAAACTAAATAAATACCACGTGCTACTTTATAAACTGAAGAATAAGATCATTAAAAACAATGGGAAGGCACAGCGCCAAATGCTCCCGCTAGGTGTCGCATTGTGATAGGCCCTTAACGAACTGTCAGATTCATATAAAATATTTATAAAAATCCAAAAAAGTGATCTTTAATTAACGAAAATGCCTCAATACTGTGTATATAGTTGTAAAAATGAAGGCTTACATCGTATCCTACCGAAACAGAAAGAAAAAAATTGTGGGTTAAAGGATTGCGCATAAAAAATGGAACCCAAGTTTAAATAGTAGGTTATGTGGTTATCACTTTAAACTTAAACTTAAAGCAATTATACTGGTAATTATGATAATAATAATTATATTATACATATCACTTAACCTCGAAAAAAAAGGCCTATCACAAGAGCGCCATCTGCAAAAAGTTTTGCCTATCCCTCATCATGGCTGTAGTTTCTAGAGTAACTTCAGAAAAATATCAGGAATTTCAAGAAAAACACCCGAGTATCAAGACCGTTTTCTCCAGTTACATTTTTTGTGAAAACAGGAGTTCTGTTGTTATGACTTTATTTTAACACAATAGATTAGCCGTCCTTTTTTTACATTCATCGGTGCAAATAATATTTCGCGATGTACATGTCACCTGCCAAACCGGATTTTAGGATAAACTAGTTTGGCCTAGGCCGAAGTTGTTTTGGATTGTCATAAAAAAATTACCACGAAGGTTATTTAGTTATTTATGGCGGTCGCGCCACTAACCTTCTAAGCTAACCTGCTCTTTTTTGTGCTGCAGGATTTCCGAAAAACTAGCTCGGCCTAGGCAAAACTAGTTTGTTCTAAAACTGGGGTTGGCTGGTAACATATATACGCGAGGGGGGGTGTGCGGACGGCGGGGGAGCTGCACTCAACTCGCTCGCTAACTGTACAAATTTATTTGTTTAAGGAAGACACTTAAACCGCATTTTTTTTCATATTTTGTTATAATACATAATTATTTACATATCTATCTATAAAATACCTTATGTACTTAAAAAGGTTTTCGTTTGTACTTAAGTTGTAATTCTAGTTGTATTCAATTGTTAGTTTGAAATTTTGAATACAGAAATTCTATCTCACAAAGTGAGTTTGGCTATCTTTATAGTAGAGATGTATAGGCATAGACTAAGTATTACTACGTATAGACCGACAATTCCCATACATCAAGGTGTAGCAAATTTTTTACGTGCCCTTACGATATTAGGTGTCGCCAAGTGTTGCAAATAAGCATAGTTACCAAGTAAACATGTGACTATAATAGTTTTGCTTACAAAAACTAGATGGCGCTAAGTTGACAACACTAACAGTAAATATTTCAGCGCCATCTATTTATCGAAGTGGGAATTATTTTTATGTCACGTGACATCGCTGTACCACTAGCGTCACCAATCGGTCTTTTTAGCATCGTGTTCGTTAGAGGATTTAGCAACGCCATCTAGATTTCGTTAGAATTATCTTTTTTGTAGCTACAAACTGATGTATGGGAACTGCTAGTCTATACGTAGTAATACTTAGTCTATGATATAGGTATAAATAAACGCGCTTTGTATGTGTTACGCGTTTTGTACTGCTGAGAAGTGTGTATGTATGCACTACCACAACCATAGCCAAATAGACTTGGTGAGATAAGAATATCTGTACATACTTATGCAAGGTGACATTAATTCATGCAACCAAATTCAATCATATCAATAACATATTTTGTGAAATTTGGAAATTATATTTTGGCTTGCCAAAATTGATGGCTCGCGTTTGCAAGCAAAAAATAATTTTCGTATTTCCCGAAAAAGGTATTTGCACCTGGATACCGACTACTTACCGAGTCTTCAGTGTGAATTCGGCTGCATAAATAAATATCACCGTATACAGGGTATAAATAAACTGCGACTTACTGATCACACTGAATAACTCCCTGAAGAAAAATACACGCGCATACCTTCAGAGAAGAAGATATTCAACTTTAACGTGAAGACTTTATCTCGCAAGAGGAAGGTCTATTTTAGAACGCTGCGCGTTAACAGCTGTTTCACGGACGACTGTGACTCAAAAAACGCCCGTATTTCGGTGCGTTAGGGTTCACGCATTTTTGTTTGAAACTCAAATATTACCTAAACTAATGATTCACGCGGGGTATGTTTGTTGGGAAACCTGGTTCAGTATAAGAAGCAGTCTATTTACAACTGGTATTTATTTTAATAAGAAACTGGTTTCGTTATAAAAAAAGTAATATTTGTATGTCAGTGTTCCCCATTACTGAAGAATTGATACTAGTTTTAAAATACGTTATTTTTACGTATACGAATTGCTCATTATATTTGATTTAAGTTTATTGTATGAAACGGGCTTATATTTAAAGCCTATAAAAAGGAATTTATTTTATAAAAACAAAAATGAAATATGTTTATCGTACTTATAACACATGTTTATTGAGTGTAGACGTTTATGTGACAAAATAGCTGTATAAAGCGTGATTATAGCATTTCGATTAATAATAACGTTATAAGTAACCATAGTTATATTCATGGCACGAATCATTCATTCGTTAATTCATTAATTCATTCATTGATACATTAATAAAATAGAAACTGCATACAGTTAATTTTCCTGACATGTAAGAATGTAGGAAAGTACTTAAAGTAAACTTACCGATAATCATGTTTCAGACTCGTAGGAAATAACGAGAAACAAATGCAAATGGCACGGCATAAAAAGATCGTTTTAGGCAAAGATTTCAAAAGTAAAGATAAGCCCTTACCGTACTTTGACAGCACCAAAATGTTTCCACCTTTAAATGGGTGACGCTCACACGTTTGGAATCAGTGCTCATCTGAACACAATGATAGTTGGACGCCTTAAGTGCACTTAAAGTTAATCATTTTAACAACTTTAGTAGTCTGATCAGTTTGCTGACCGTAGGTAGACAGATTGCGCACTCATAAGTGTGTGCGCGTCGGCATTATGTTAACGCACGCATTCAAAAACAATGCAATAGATTTTAGGTGCCAGGGCATATCTAAACTTTTGAAATCTTTGGTTTTAGGTGAGAAAATAGAAATAATTCTCATCTGTGATTGAGATGTGTTCAAACAGGAGAGTTTAACACTCTTCAGTTCATGTTTTGTAATTTTTAATATTCATTTAAACCTACGAATAAGAGATTTATTAGTCATAAATGTAAATGTAAGGTATAAAAGTCATATCACGTCAAGAATCATGCTTTTGACAGGAGCAATATATTCCCGGCGATTTTCGCAAAGCAAATTATATTGATCGGGTCAGTAGAAAAAGTTGCTCGGGTTTGGTCGTTCCAAAAAGATCTCATTTGAGGTTTTGAAACCAGCATTTAGCTACTTTTATCTGACAGAATCATGCTTTTGACAGGAGCAATATATACCCGGCGATTTGCGCAAAGCAAAATATTGATCGTGTCAGTAGAAAAAGTTGCTCGGGTTTGATCGTTCCAAAACGATCTCATTTGAGGTTTTGGAACCAGCATTTAGCTACTTTTATCTGAGAGAATCATGGTTTTGACAGAAGCAATATATTCCCGGCGATTTTCGCAAAGCAAATTACCTATATTGATCGTGTCACTAGAAAAAGTTGCTCGGGTTTGATCGTTCCAAAACGATTTCATTTGAGGTTTTGGAACCAGCATTGAGCTACTTTTATCTGACAGATAGTAATATCTTCTACTTCATCGGACAACATTAGGCGTTTTGGAACTCTACCTTACATGGACACATGTTTCTGGTCCTCTAAAAAGGCCGCTTTGGATGAATCATATTATGATTCCGTTCTAATGCCGTCTCTTTTGCACGCGTGAAAAAACTCTGACTCCATCCTACTTTCAAACCATTTTATGATTCACCCAAGTCGGCCGTTTTAGATCTCCTGATTATCTCTGAATGTTCGTTTTAGCTCGCTTCTTACAGTACCCGGCAGTAAATAACGCACATCGGCTTCGTAGAGCGCCGTCTCTGTCACCGGACTGTTAGTGCTTCGTGCGATGTGCATTATTTACTGCCGGGACCTGTACCTACATGTAATATCAGGAAAAATACGCTGGCCTACTTTAAGCCCGTATTGCGTGGTGATAAGAGCGTAAGGTGGGTATGCAGCCATTTCCTTGGATGATACCTACATTAAAAAGCAATATTTTTTAAAATTTAGTTCCGTAGTTGGCGCAAGTATTTAAATTTAATCTTGAATTAATAACACTAGTACTTATAGTTTCACTTTATTTATGTTAACTCCCAACCGGTTTCGGATTTTACTCCATTTTCAAGGAAAGATGTTAATTAAAATATTTACACTGACTCCAGGCACTTCACCAAGTGCCGACAATCGCAAGTATAAATTTAAATTTAAGTTGTAATTGTTTCAAATAAGTTATTTGTGCTGTGGACCTAATATATACACGCCTGTCTACCAGAGGGGTAGGCAGAGACTACGGATTTCCATCTGCTACGATCCTGTCACACCTCTTTGGACCTAATAAACGTTTAAAATAAAATAAAAGTAGTAACCAACGTAGGCATTTATTAACATGTCAAGTATACGCAACGGCGGGTCCAGGGGGGGGGGGGTCATGGGAATCATGACCCCCCTGGGCCTAGTTCAACTTTTTTTTTCTAAAAAGACAGACACGCTAAATTTACCTTTTTTTATTTATTGTCGTACATATTACATAATGCAATAATTAGGTACATACAAATACCACAAAAAACTCCAAAGAGTTTATCTTAGTACTAGGATCCGGTAACCGGTGTGTATAATAACAATACTCTTACCTTATCTATTACTCATTCACTAATGAATAGGCAGACACAATATTGCACAACATGTTATTATATCTTTATGTTATTATATCGTTATTATGGTCTTTCAATTTAAATGGAAAGTAATTTAGGAGGTGATTCAGTATCGTTAATACATCACATTACACTGCAAAGTACTTTATGTTACAAACTGAGTCAGCTAATCGAACCACTTTGTACTGAGAAGTGAAAAAAAAGTTCACGCAAAAAAAGTGCTTTGCAGTGGAATGTGATGTATTAACGATACTGAATCACATCCTAAATTACTTTCCATTTAAATTGAAAGACCTTATATATTTGGACTAATTCGGAGCCTGTGACCCCCCCTGGCTCGCAGGCTGGATCCGCCCCTGAGTAGACGCTCTAGTACCTATGATCATTCGTGCCATGAACATAACCTATGGACCATAGACTATGTGTCAGTTACGAGCACAGACCGCTCGGTCTGTGGTTACGACTTATCTATGACTTATGTAAAAAAAGCGATGATCTTTTTTTTTTTAATCAAATATCGTTATACTGAGTGCAAATGTTATGGTAAGTAGGTGTCTTTAAATAAAACTACATGCTGTGCTGGTTCCGTAGCATAGCGTTTCAGAGGCCTTCCATTTTCAACAGTTTTTGAACGATTGTACTGAATCTAGCACAGACGCAATCAATATGAAACATATACAAGGTGTAACAGAAAGGTGTAACCATATTTGAAGAGCTTATTCAGTCAATGATACAAAACTACTTTTACTATGGAACAAACTCTGAATCTCGAAAAAAATAATTAACTGTTTCATAGAAAAATGCAATGCCGCTCGGCTGAAATGTATTGGAGGGCAGATTTCAGGGTTGGCTCCATAGTAAAAGTTGTTCTATTCCATTGACTGACTAAGCTCTTCAAAATATGGTTACATCTTTCTGTTACACGTTGTATATATATATATACGTTTTTTCAAATCTTTATCTTTACGTTGTAAGTAGCGTTACCTAAGTGGAAAACTTTCGCTCGATAGATTTTATTTTTGAAAATAGTCTCTTTTTGAGTGTTTTTTTTTTTTGTTTTGTGTTTAATCCATTTGATTTTTCTGTGTCATGTTTTACTATCAATACAAAAATCTTGTTTATTAACCAATTTAAGTTGAAAGACTTAAATGCAATATTGTAATTTTAGTCGATTTTAATCTTAAAATCTCGTTCTGAATCGTTTTGCGCGCATTTTGGCGCACGCGGTTTTCAACTTTATGGAAGTTAGTCTACGGGTTATAATTGCAAAGCCGCTATGCGCCTAAGGAAGGCCTCGTCTTAATCACGCGCGATGCCACTAGTTGAATCACAAGTGCAAGGAGCGTGACGTACTGTTTAATCGCAAATACATCGTGTCACGCTCCTCGCACTTGTGATTCAACTAAGTTGCATCGGGTGCGATTAAACACTATGCTACGAGTGCTGATCATACTAACGGCCTTACAAAAAAAAACCGCGCTTAAGAAATAAAGTCTATGAAAATATTATATAATTTAATTTTTCATTTACGCGGGTATGTTTTTTTGAGGAAGTTGTTCAGTATGATCATCAACATCATCATCATCATTTATTCACGAAACAATAAACATTGTATTTGAATTTTCTAAATCTAAAAACAAAGGTAAATACAATGACTTATATACCTATATAAAATATCAAAAACTATTGATAGAAAACATCACGAAATATATAAAATAGATCAGTAGAGCATGTGGTAAAATTTAAAGATATCAGTATATGTTGATATAAATATAGTTCTATAACGATCATTTCGAGGGCATCAAAAAAGGCGTATCTACAGATTTTCCAAATTCCGAAAATCCCGACCTTTTTGGTCGAATCTCCATATTTACAAGATCTATTATGTGCTCAGGGTGGATCCAGGATTTTATTTTGGGGGAACATTCTGATTACTTTTATACAAACTAAAAAAAAGGAAGTTTTTAGCCGCCTTTTAAACCTATGCTGTGTAAAAGCGCACCCAAATCGAATCGAAAAGTCAAGTAAAATAGTCAAATATATGGGATTCCTGGCCGTTTTGGGGGGAGGGGGCATGGCCCCCATAGTCCTCCCTCTGTATTCGCCAATGGATGTACAAGGGATCTAAAAAGGCTGACTTGGGCGAATCATAAAATGATTTGAAAGTAGGATGCAGTCAGAGGTTTTTCACGCGTGCGAAAGAGACGGCATCAGAACGGAATCATAATATATTATGATTCATCCAAAGCGGCCTTTTTAGAGGACCTGAAAACGTTAAGGTTGCTCCACTGGTTATGTTCCACTATATGGCCAAGTCTACGACGACGTGAATACGCGTATTTATGATCATGAAAAATTTTTATAAATAACTTGTCGATAATTTTTACATTTTTGTAGATACGCCCTTTCAGCTTGATGCCCTCGATTTGATTACGTTACAGACGTCATGTTTAATTTTTTTTTAATAAAGCTATCCCACGATCTGATTGAATGTGCCTTGAAAATGTATCTAAATAATATACTTATATTATATATTGTATCAAAATTAATAGATATTGTATATCGACGTTATGTGATGTGATAAGAGGCAATAATAAACTATGTGAGAAGACTGAAGCACTTGCTTTTTATTTGTCATTTGACATTTACGTCTCAAAGCAATAGTGCAGGGGTCTCCAAACTTTTTTGCCTAAGGGCCACACTGATTCCTCCACTAAGTTAAGTAAGAAAACTTTTCTTATAGAGGCGGAGCGAGCACAACGAGTCGTTCTTAAGGTATTGCTTTCCTTGCCTTACAGACACCCCACTACATTGGTTTATGAAAAGGCACAGGTGCTTAGTGTTAGAAAGTTGTTCATATACCAGTGCATCAGGCGATTCCATAAATGCTCTGCAATTAAGCAACTTGAAGTGCAAAGACCTGACAGATACGTAGTCCCTAGAGCTAATAGTGCATTTACCAGAAGACAATACTACTATCTAGCTTCGTTCTTATATAATAAATTTAATAAGGTGTGCATAACCAAAACTATCAGCAATCAACAAATAAAAAGTAAAATAATAGATTGGCTACAAAATATTGATTATGAAGATATCGAAAATCTTATCAATAATTATTAATTACTTTACATCTTATGCATATTACTCACAAACATATTCACATACACCTTCCCACACCATCACTCTCACCTCTCACAAACACACACACACCTCACACAAATATCCTCTCTCCCACACACCCTCACACACACACACCCTCTCGCACCCTATGACAGGTATCCAAACACGCAGTGGAAGTTATGCTGTTTTTGGTTGTTTTTATTATAATTATTCTCTTTTTTTTTTATACCTACCTTTTTGTTTTGTAATAACTCTTCATTGTTTTATCATCACTGAATGTACACATAGGAAGGAACTGGCTTCTGTTACACGGTGTTTCCTTTTACAGAAGCTAGGGCTACAAAAGTTATGATAAGATGATTGTAACAATAAAGATATTTTTCAATGCATGTGCTCGTAAAGGCCCACTTTTTATGCATCAAAACCGAACAGAAAGTCGATTATTTTGCCCTAGGGCTTTATTATTATAATTTTTTTTTAATTTGTTTACAATGGTTGGCTAACCTGCAGCCTTTCCTGTGTACCATAGACGTTATACTTTTTTTACACCGTTTAACGGCTATGGATACAGTCCTATTGAGCCAATTATAATTTAAAGTTCACAAGATTATATTTGTTTTCATTTCCTCACACTATGCATTGAAAAATGTAGTATGATACACGGGCGTAAAAGCAATAAATTACTCGGTTACGTTTAAAACACTCGCTACGCTCGTGTTTTAAATCGTCCTCGTAATTTATTCCTTTGCGCCCTTGTAGCATAAACTACTATTTTCAATGCATGTGCTCGTAAAGGCCCACTTTTTATGCATCAAAACCGAACAAAAAGTCGATTATTTTGCCCTAGGGCTTTATTATTATTATTTTTATTTATTTATTTACAATGGTTGGCTAACCTGCAGCCTTTCCTGTGTACCATAGATGTTATACTTTTTTTTTCCACTGTTTAACGGCTCTGGATACAGTCCTTTTGAGCCAATTATAATTTAAAGTTCACAAGATTATATTTTTTTTCATTTCCTCACACTATGCATTGAAAAACGTAGTATGATACACAGGCGTAAAAGCAATAAATTACTCGGTTACGTTTAAAACACTCGCTACGCTCGTGTTTTAAATCGTCCTCGTAATTTATTCCTTTGCGCCCTTGTAGCATAAACTACTATTATTATTATTTATTATTATTATAAGTCTCGAGGGCCAAGACTATAAAAAAAATGAAAATGCATTTATTTAACCTCAAAAAACACAATACATGTATAAAGAGCACTAAGGTGGTAGAGAATTACCTACAAAAGTATCAGTGGTCTCTACACTAGATGAAAATCTGTTCGGCAGAGGCCCAAGAGTAAGAATTATACAAAAATGATTTACAGGGCGTAGGAATTTACCATACTTAATTTGTTTTGCACTACATACATAAGCTTGACATTTAAATTTTAAAGTAATAATCTACAATTCAGTTCTAAGAAAGTGGGGGAAAGGAGGAATATTTTGGTTACTACCTACGTAAGTATTGACAAAAATATAAAATAATATTTTATTAAATATATAAAATATTATAATTAAATATATAAAAATTAATATATAAGATTATGTAGATCATTTTATTATAAAAAATATAATAGATCGCCCGACGACGGTTTGAAAAAAAAGTTTTGCCATCCGGGACACCCCACACTAGGGGATAGACGAGAAAAAAAAATCATCCCCACTTTACGTGCAGGGGAGGAAACCTAAAATTTTTTTTTCTTGAAAATTTTACTGTACCACTTTATCGGCGTGATATATATGTATACCCATGTCAAATTACAGCTTTCTAGTACTAATAGTCTCTAAGCTAAGCCGCGGACAGACAGACAGACAGACGGACGGACATGGCGAAACTATAAGGGTTCCTTGTTGTTGACTACGGAACCCTAAAAACCGGCCAAATGCGAGTCGGACTCGTGCACGAAGGGTACCGTACCATTATCTATAAAAACGGCAAAAAAACATGTCTGTTGTATGGGAGCCCCCTTAAATATTCATTTTTTTCTGTTTTTTAGTATTTGTTGCAACAGAAATACATCATTTGTGAAAATTTCAACTGTCTAACTATCACGGTTCATGAGATACAGCCTCGTGACAGACGGACAGCGGAGTGTTGGTAATAGGGTCCCGTTGGTTACCCTTTGGGTACGGAACCCTAAAAAGTATTAATTATCTTCGAGATGTAAGTATTTCGACCAACTTGTGGTCGTCGTCAGTCGAATAAGAAAAATAGATAAGTAATTATTTGACATAATATTTAACCAGGGTGTAAATAGTCTGCGGCCTTTAAATAAAACCACATAGTCTATATACTTAAATATGTTATATCCAATGATTTTGTATAACATTAAATAAAACCACATAGTCTAAATACTTAAATATGTTATATCCAAAATGATTTTGCATAACTTTTTTATTTTAAAAAAGAAAGAAAGAAAAGTAATTTATTTTAAAATACCACAAACACGAGAAAGAACATAAAAACATACAAAATAACAAACAATACAAATTAACAAACAGTACGAGTAAACATAACATTAGGAAAACAGTGGTAAATAAAAAAGGATTTCAGCTCAGCTTAACTACAGCGCTGGTATTCTGCTGAACCCTGACTTAAAATTAATATTAAAACTTAACCTATACCTATGCTAGGTGGCTTATATTTAAATACACTTAAAGATAAGAAGAATGTGCAGGAGATATATATAAATAAATAATTATATTTATATAAAACATAAATTATATACATATATACCAAAATAAAAATATATAAAATAAAAAAAACCTACTCGCATCCACTTCATTAACTTTTTTTCAAACCCAATGCAACCTCACCCACCTACCCGCAGTGTGTATGCGCCACATTCCGTAAATGAGTGTTTTTCTGAGGTTTTTCTCGTTGTATTTTTTTCTTAGTTCTTGACTTTCTGCCAGATGTCACTGCCCATGTCACCATAGATAAAATATGTTCCGTAGCAATCAATGTCAAAGTGATTTTTGGTTTGTTTGGAATCTGTACAAATTTTGTCTTTGATTCTGTTGCTAAAGTATATGAGTGCCATCTAGGAATCTTATTTCACACTAAATTTGACACAAGGAAAAACGCCTATTGCAGAAGAGCGACAAATTCCAACGATGCATGGTTACGGATGAGGCGCGGATAGGTGACCAAGACATCCAGCAAAGTTTTTTTCAACGCGCTCGAGGCGGCCTAGTATACTCCCAACTTTACACATAATTATATCTTGGGTTCAAGTTGGTTTATCGATACCACAGTATAGATAAGTAACTGTATTACGTCTGGGCACTGACCTTGATATAACGCTCGGTAGACGCATGCATTACGCCAGGGCCACAGCTTCAGGCTTCTGGCGGCGCTTCTTGCTGCGCTTCCAGGCGGTTTTTGCGACGGGCTTTGCCCTGCCACGACACCCGTCGGTGCCTTCATGTATAGCGCGCTCGACACTAGGTTCGTCCTGTGCGCTCGGTCACTGTTTCAACCGCCCGCCTCCCCGCACATCGCCATCCCGAGAGCGCAGTCACTCGAAGCCGGACAAGACGCGCGAGCGGCGACCCATGGCTGGCTCTATACAACTTCATACATTTGTTCTCTCCACCGGCGCCGACGCAAGAAGAACCGCTTGGCGCGCCTCTCGAAGCCTGAAGCTGTAATCGGGTGGCGTCTCACTCTTTCCGGTGCGCCATCCCGCTCATTTAAATGCTTTAGGTATTTGTAACGTCCTGATGACTCTGATCTCAATGAAACTTTGCACACATCTTTAGATATCGACGGTTAAATACCAAATACTGCTATCTTACATTTTATCGATTTTGAGGTTTTAGTGGGAACCGATTTAGCAGGAATCGTTTCATAAGTTGGTATTTAAAATATTTATTACCATTAAAATTTTAATATGTTTTTTAATAATATCACTATATTCTTTTTTTGATCCTGCAGGAGGAGGAGACCCTATTTTATACCAACATTTATTTTGATTTTTTGGACATCCAGAAGTCTACATTTTAATTTTACCTGGATTTGGAATAATTTCCCATATTATTTCTCAAGAAAGAGGAAAAAAAGAAACATTTGGTTGTTTAGGAATAATTTATGCTATAATAGCAATTGGATTATTAGGATTTGTAGTTTGAGCTCATCATATATTTACAGTAGGTATAGATATTGATACATGAGCTTATTTTACTTCTGCAACTATAATCATTAGGTTTTATCCAAATAAAAACATTTATTGTTTTTTCCCTTTCTTGTTAAATTTACTTTTTGTAAATAGCAGTATTTTGTACTTAACACTCGATATGTTTCCCTTCCCCCCCCCACACCGCACTCCAACCTATCTCTCAAGGTGCAAGACGGCGAGATATTCAAAAAGCGCAAAAATTTGTGAAATGGTTTCAGCTAAAAACTGTTTCCCATGAAACGGTAACTGTTTATTCATAGAAAAGTGTATAAACTTAGTCTTCTTTACATGAACGACGTCTGTATTTCTCTCTTTTTAGGGTTCCGTACCCAAAGGGTAACCAACGGGACCCTATTACTAAGACTCCGCTGTCTGTCTGCCTGTCCGTGTGTCACCAGGCTGTATCTCATGAACCGTGATGGTTAGACAGTTGGAATTTTCACAGATGATGTATTTCTGTTGCCGCTATAACAACAAATACTAAAAAACAGAATAAAATTACTATTTAAGGGGGCTCCCATACAACAGACATGTTTTTTTGCCGTTTTTATAGATAATGGTACGGAACACTTGGCCGGTGTTTTATTTCCAGTATAGATGAAAATTATACAACTTGCTAAACTTTGCGTAAAAAGAGGCAATATTCACAATATCCTGACAGCTATTTATGGTGGTGTTTCATAACATTTTGCTTCTTGGGCTGTATAGAGACGTTGTTAGATGTCGCTAGATAATACTTATGAAAAATACGTTTAAGGTGATATACCGTGCTAGCAAAGGTCCCCGTTACTCCAGGCAGAAAGACCCGCAGTGCGAAAGGGACGGAATCGGGGAAAATGGTCAAAAAGTCGGTTTTAAATTAATTCAAAATTAACTAAAATAGCTACAAAAAATTCCATAACCAGTAATTTAGGTGTAGTTAAAACCCATCTAAATAAATATTTTTCAAGTCTGTATGCTATCATAATTTGTCAGAATATCAAAAAAAGTGTAAATTTAGACCTGATTTCAATAATTATTTCTATCGAATGAAATTCCTCCTATCGCGTTTCTGATAGACCAAAATCTAGTAAAAGGTCCCAAAATTGTTATACTAATTTATTTTACTTAGAACTTCATTAAAAGAGCAGATAAATAACTTCAAAAAGGGTCAATTTTCACGGTATAGCCCCTTAAATTGCACAAAGTTTCTAACAATAGTAAAATCGTGTTATAAGAGTAGAAATCGCCTGTACAAATTATACGACATAAAATCGCCTGTAAAAATTATACGACATAAAATCCTACAACTATAATATTTAATTTACTGAATTCTTGAAAAAATACTCACTTATTTTCAAATTAGTGAGCTTAAAAGCAAAAAGTTTGTATCTAAATAATATAATGGAATGGCCGATAACAAAGTGAAAGCAGTATGGAATATCATAAACACTGAAACTGGGAATAGAAAGAAACGGAATAATGAACTTAAGGGTGCACCGAGCGTTTGCCTTTGTCTCTGTCTTTTTCTTTACGTGTAAAGAGTAAAGATAATAACCAAGCTTTTGCACATTTCAATGTTCTTAAATAAAAAAACTATCGTGCATAAACGCTCCAGTCCATCGAAATAATGTTTTAGGATAATAGTTTTTTTTTCTCACTTTTGTTTTGGAAGTAGGTATTTTGAACAATTTCAAATTTCAAATGAACGGTGGTTATGAGTTTATGACGGACGGACGAACAACGGAGTCTCACCATATCCTAAAGGTTTTCTTTTTGTACCTTTTAGGTAGTACGGAAACCTGATAACCTTACTGAATCTGACACCAGGATCCTCTTAACGGAGAAACCCTTCCAAAAAATACATAGTAATGGTATTGATGGTATTGATTACGACCTAACCTACATGTTTGTATGTATGTATTTTAAAGATAATCAAACGATATCGCGATGTAATATGCAAGTAGCGCCATCTAGTTTTTTTAGTAGCAAAAGAACGACTACGGTTTAGTAGGTACATTGTCAAAAGTATTTTATGGTTCCGTACCCGAAGGATGACAAACGGGACTCTAGTGCATAGACTACCTCTTGCTTATATAGGACCCCTTGGCTCCAGATACTTTATTTTAGTAAATGAAACATAATATCAAATTACTTATTTATATATAAAAGTAGGCAAAGAGAGAAAAAATTAACTCGCAAAGAGGTTACTTTGCGAATTTATTCTATCGAGCCAACTTTATCAAATCGTGTTTTCATCGTGTATACTGTCTAATATACAGGCTGATTGGTAATTCGACCTATTCCTTTAAAGGAGTTACACTAGGGATTATTTCCAACAAATAATACCTATCAACTAGGGGTCGAAAATGATATATTTTTTTCAAGTAAAACACGTCGATATTTCGAAAATTACAAAATAAAAAAGGTTTTTTCCCACGAAAGACCTTTTAATTCTGAGATTATGGGAATTCAGGGCACGATTTTTTTTTATAAATCATCACTCATCTATCATTGATCAGAAATATAATAAATAAGTGCTGAGAGAGGAATAGGTATTTTTAAATTATTTATTTTTGATTATTAGTCTGAAAGTTTGAAAAATAATACAAAAACCTTCGTAACTCGGAGACCATTCATTTTCGACACCTAGTTGATAGGACTTGATTCGTTGGAAATGATCTCTAGTATAACCCCTTTTAAGGAATAGGTCGAATTACCAATCATCCTGTATATCCCCAATAATACCAATATATTTCCCTAGATTTTAATTTAATTGTTTACTACTTCAAACATGGGTTATAAAATTGTGTTTGACTGTGTAAAAAGCTCGGTGCGCTCTTAAGTTGAATATTAACAATGAAGTTGACATAGGGGATAAATTAGTTGCAAATGCCTTTGAACAATTCTTTACTGGCATTCCTTCCCAGCCCAGGACCTGCGCAGGATCTTATGAGTGAGTCACGTGCCTCAGTGCCATCCTGTATTTGCTTTTAAACATACTAACTCATTATGTGTCATTAAAGCATTTTTAAATTTAAAAGAATAGATGATTTATGGGGCATACTGTTAAAGTTTTAAGTTCTGTTATTGATTTAATAAAGCCGATTCTGAAGGCTTTAACTTTAGTTTTAGTGCTGTCAATACTTAAATTTTTCCAAAGTAATTTAGCTTCTGTTCTTCACACTTATGAAATATTTTGCAACGATGAAAATTTAGTTTTGACAGTACTAAAACGAAAGTTAAAGCCTTCAGAATCGGCTACAATAAAGCCGATTTTGAAGGCTTTAATTTTAGTTTTAGTGCTGTCAAAACTTAATTTTCTTGATTACAAAATAGTCTTTAAATGTTAGGAACAGAAGCTAAATTACTTTGAAAAAATTTAAGTTTTGACAGCACTAAAACTAAACTTAAAGCCTTCAGAATTGGCTACAATAGCTCCAAATTTGGCTTTAATTTTTAATAAATGTGTAGATGATGGGGTCTTTCCTGATTTAATGACGTTGAGTAAATTGATCCCTCTTTTTAAATCGGGTGACATGAAGACCCTCCCAACTATAGACCGGTGTCAGTGTTACCAGTATTAAAATTTTAATTTTGGAAAAAATTGTTTACAAACAATTATTATCTCATTTTTATTGACTCAAAATAAAACTTAAATAACATTAAAAATTAGACTATACCTAAAAATACAAATAAAGTAAATTATAAGCTATATACATGCATAATGCAGTAAGACCAACCTCCACCAGAAGGCTTCTCTGACACGAGCGCTGGAGCTGCTTAAGGCGATTACCATCGCCAAATTAGCAGCTCGATATTTGTCACTACAAATATCAACGGAAACGACATTGAAATAACGTTCATATCAGCGCGCAATGCATAGTGGCTGTTACGACGCTCGCTGCGTCCTTGATATGGCGAAATAGGAGAAAATTATACTTTTCACTTGGACGTGATTACTCGATTGAATAATCTTATGTTATGTTTATAGCTATAAAGTTTATCTATTTATCAAAGCATAGATGAATTCAATCGGCCAAGCCACTCAGGAGCAGTAGGGAATTTGAGGTCAAAAAACACCACTCAGTAAAAAAAAAAAATCATGTAGAAGTTTTGGTGGTATGAAAAAAAAAATGTTGCATATGTTGTCTAAGAGTTGATTATTCATAATACATTTTTTCATTATTTTTGGTTTGGCCATAAACGAGGAGTAGGCTTTAGAAAGTACCCATTTGGCAATAGTAAGGCCCTTAATAGGATCCATGACCATATAGACATATTTCACTGTTCCTTGAGTGAGTTCAAACGAACAGCGTTATATGTTATTTGTTACTTATGATTGTGTATAATATTGATGCTTTTGCCTGTTGTTGTTGTTGTCGTGTTATAAAATTGTATCTGCTTTGTTTCTAATGTGTTGTTTGTAATATAGTTATTTGTAAGTATAGATATATATGTAGTAGGTATATTGTATAATGTTCACTATCGCATTGGCTTAGCTGTACGGATAGTGTTCTATTGTTGATAATAAATAAATAAAAATAAAAAAATAAAAAAATTATTAAAATAAATAACAAATGCTGGCCAGATCACCACCGTCGTTCGGTAGTGTACCCAGAAGGCTGGCAGCATTGCCTCGCTGAATAGCGAGGCTAATTCTTTGACCGAAATAGGCTCCAGCCCTCGGGTCACTGGAAGCGTCGATCAGGCGCGATGATATCTCTCTGTAGAGTCGTCGCGCATCCGGTTGCCACGGTCCGAGTGTCTCCACTCCAAAGGGCACAAACATGTAGCCCTCACCTAGGCCACACCCCCGACACTTCATAGTCCACGCTCAAGTTATTTACCTACACTCTCACGCGCGCATCTGGCTTGTCCGCACACGCTTGTGTGTGTGCGTGAGCTAGTCTAGGGCTGGCAGCAAGCGTGTGCGCGTCGTCGATCGAGAGGGACAACATTTATAGTCAGCAACTTATATGATTCTCTTCCTAAATTTTAGCGTGGTTAATCCCTAGGTCCTAGTTCTGGTTCCCCATGGATAAATTTGTATTTGTATCGCGCGGGGAGGTGAGTGTCGCTTCTTTACGTAGTAATACTTTATATTCTCTGCCTAGGGCTGCATATTTGCGCCGTTTGTCTGACTCCGCTGACGTTGCCGCCGTGCCTGCTTTTATTTAAATAAGTTGCTTCACTGTGAACAATATGGATTCACTAGAGGGAGGCCAACCACAAATGCAGGAGTTGCTTTAGTCAATCAATAAATACAAAACAAAACAATATTCTTTATTGCACACCAAAAACAAAGTAAATAGACAATTTCAAAAAGTAAAAGTAGGGTACAATTGACGGTCTTAACACTAAAAAGCAATCTCTTATAGACCACTTTTGGATGGAGGAACTCATAAAAGAAAGAAAAAAGGTATAGAGGTGGTGTACAGAATAAATGCTATACAATTATACATATACATATGTATGCCTATATTTAAACATACCTATACATCAATAATATAAAAATAAATTAGTGTAAATATAAAAGGAACAGGTAGAAATAAAAATAAGAATAAGAAGAATAATAAAGAAACAATTTGATCAAAGTAAAAGATAATGTTGTTTAACCAGAGTTTTGAAAACTTGTAAGGTAGGAGCTTGTCTTATTGCGAGAGGAAGGGCATTCAATAGATGCATATAGCATCTACAGTAAACGAGTTACCATAAAAATAAGTAGTATGAACTGGAAATGCTAAATAAATATGAATCGAATGGGTGGAGGTAGGCATATATTTATATATATAACCTATTAGTATGTAGTATATAGGATGGGATTTGGTCGGCCGCCTGGATTTGTGCTGGGGGCTCGGTTGGTGATCATTGAACCTTGTTCCTGGTCCCTGGCCGGGTCTCCGGTATGGGTTCGGGCGGTTGATTGGATTTCACCCTGTATAATTATAGATTCTACCTATCATTTTAATCGTGTATATATTGCTAATACATTAAATAAACCTTTAATTTAGTTCATGTTCATTTATTATTTTATTACATAATTTTTTATAAGATTAAATTTGACCCGTAAAATAGTATATTATTGCAAAGGCAGCGAAATAGGCAATTGCAGGTCGAGTATGAGTTTGAAGGCCGAGCCGCAGGCGAGGACTTCAATGATACGAGACAGGCAATTGCCATTTCGGCCGAGTCATATATTAGTGCTTTTCTTAAAAAAATGCAAGGAAATGGTAGACTCTCGTCTTCAGTGGGGTTCCCACATAGAAGCCCTATGTGGTAGACTTAGTTCGGCCGCATACGCTGTTAGACGCATAAGGCAAATTACTGATGTAGATACTGCTAGACTAGTCTATTTTAGTTACTTTCACAGCATTTTGTCATACGGCATGCTGTTATGGGGTAGAGCCGCGGATACAGACGCAGTCTTTGTTTTGCAGAAGAGAGCAATTCGGGCTATTTATAATATGAAGCACCGGGATTCATTAAGAGAAAAGTTCAAAGAAATTAATATATTAACTGTTCCTTGTGAATATATTTACCAAGTCCTTAGATATGTCAGAAAAAATGTTGAGTCTCTCCCAAGGCTTGGTGAGCAACATTGTAAGGAAACCAGAAATAAGTATAAACTGGCTTTTCCAAAAATCAGACTCGCCAAAGTGAGTACCTCTTTCGTAGGACATGGTATAAGATTTTACAATAAACTTCCAAAGGAGGTCCTTACTTTGTCAGAGAATAAGTTTAAACAGTACATTAAGCAGGGCCTACTGAAAAAGGCATATTATAAAATAAATGAATATTTGGATGATGGTGAAGCATAGTGTTATAGTGATACCGATTTTGATGATAGTAGATAATAATTTGATTAATTAATATAATTTCCTAACTTTTGATTCCTCTTAAGAGTTAACATTAATTAATTACAGACTGTAAAAGGAAATAGACTATATGAGACAGGTAGGCAAAGATATATATGTTTTTCTTTTTTCATTAACCTGAATTCCTGCTGTCTTGTATTTTCTTATCCCTTGGTTAAAGTAGATATAAGTAATTTGATGTATAGTATAAGTTTATGTTAAAAAAGAAAAAGACATGTTCTTGCCAAGTTTCTTGCCCGTTCTTCTTAGCAAGACTAATCGAATGGGCGGAGGTAGGCATGTATTTATATATGTAACCTATTACTATGTAGTATATAGGATGGGATTTGGTCGGCTGCCTGGATTCGTGCTGGGGGCTCGGTTGGTGATCATTGAACCTGTTTCTGGTCCCTGGCCGGGTCTCCAGTATGGGTTCGGGCGGTTGATTGGATTTCACCTTGTATAATAATATTTTACCTATAATTTTAATCGTATATATATTGCTACATAAATTAAAAAAACATTTAATCTAAGTAGTTCATGTACATTTATTATTTTATTACATATATTTTTATAAGATTCAAATTTGACTTGTGAAACGTGTATTATATATGTTTGATAAAGGAGTGGTAATGTTTTTGACTAGTGACGGGCATCGGCGTCACTGGTGCGAGGGTTCCATAACCACGCTCAGACACCACTAATTGTATGTTAAAGGGCGATATTAGCAGCTGGAACAGGGGCCCATAAGCTGTCCCAGATCTATATTCTACAAGTATCTTATATTCTACAAGAGTATATACAAAATGTCCTACCAGACAATTGTATGATGACCTCATCAGCTAGTCTTCGCACGAAATCCTTCCACACGTGGACTCCAAGGCGTTCCAATGTTGTGGCACGTGGTTCACCTTCCACGAAGAATCTAAACACGACCCACCTAACCCTGGATGCATCCAAACCCAGAAGAAATGGTAATTGACAAGTCCACTTGTCGGAAACCGCGTGTTCAGGTTATGTCACACACACACAGGAAATACACTGAAAGTGGCCTTCACGCCAAAATATTGCAAGACCCTGACCCAATAATGTTTTTTACGATGTCCACATCGATTTCCCTTGTATTAAATCGTTACTATCCTTAAAAATGTGGTCGACCGCGACCTTTTCCAAAATTACGTCCTATCCGAGGTATTTGACAGCTCCAAGTGGGAGAAGTGTTACCACACACAAAAAACAGAATCGTCCACCGAACACTCGACAGATGCGTTCTAAAAATATACATTTTATTCATAACAGTCCCCCGCTCTAGGCTGAGTAATCAGACCACTAGCTCATACAACCGGGAGACGGGAGAGAGTTGTCATGGCTCGTCACAAAATCGAACCTTCGACCAACACCTCTGCGACGCGTGGAGTTCCGTCTCCGCCAAAACAACTTTAATATACGGCCCCGGCGCCAAAACAAGGATAGCAAGTTCACATCCTTCAAAAGAATTAAATTTCCTTCCCTAGGATACTCAGTCCTGTCTGACAACAGAGAGGACGAGAGTTGAGGACCGCTTCCACTTTACAATACACAGTGGCAAGCTCCTCAAAAATTAGAACAGTTTCCCCAATAACGCAGCGGAGGTGGGTCTTCGCCGACTTGACGGCAGCTTCAAAAAATTCCCTCCCCAGTGAGGGCAATTTGGGGGACTGTACCGCCAAGTTACCCCTTTCCGGGCGAAGATTTAACTTAAACTAGCATAGTTATTTACAAAACAAAAAATAACAACATCAAATTCAAATAGTTTATTTTGCAAAGCAGGTATAGATATATACACTTTTTACACGTCAAATTTAATCTAATAAAGAAAAGAAAATTAGCAGTACCTCTGTAGATTGTGCCATTGTCAGAACGAATAAGTGAAGGTAAACCCTTACGCGACACGAAACGATCCAACGCGGCGACGAAGGCCTCCGTAGTCAAAGCTGATACCACTGCCAAGTGAACGGCCTTGGTGGCCAAGCACACAAATACACAAGGTATGCTTTCACAACCCGAGCGTTGCGATTGCTAAAAACCCCCGTGCGCGTTACGTATGTGTCAATCCGACACCAACAAATTTACCAAAGGTCCGTCTTGGGTAGAAGCAAAGGATGAAGACTTCCGTATGGCAGGTCAGCTCTCCGAAATCAGCCTCCGAAACGCAGAAGTCCTTCATAATCCGTGAAAAGATTCAAACGAGCAACCGCTCACTTCAGCCTGGCGTGATCCTCGCGCAGAACTCGAAGTCTAAACTTGATGAGGTCCGCCTGAAGTACACGAACCCAGTGTACCAATGCGCTCCTACGCTCCTCTGCACTCACGGCTGGGGACAAAATATATGAATGTCATTGACTGGTTGGTATTTCAACCTAATATCACCATCATATTGGGATCCTCCAAATCTGCAAACAGTCTATGTTTGTTTGAAAGCCATTTCCTAAGTTCGAACATAATAATCCAAGTATCGAATCAAATATCGAATATCCAAAATTGTGGATACCTCCACCAATGAAGAAGAACCCAGAGTCCTTTTAAAAACCAAATAGGATCCACCCTAACAAATCCGCGCCCAGGAAAACATCGACTGGGGCCGGATGACAAAACGTGGGTCTGCCAGATGCAGACCTGATGTGCATGAGATTATGGACGGAGGAAGGTCCAAAGAAGGCTGCCAGCCGACAATACGCTGCCCCAATACTTGTATATGGTATAGACCATTTTTGAGAAATTGGTTTTTTCAAGTAAAACTGTGTATTTACTCATAACGCACCATATAATGTCACAAAATTTGCTTTATAATTACCATAACCCATGATATTAGCAAAAATAAAATATTGTATATCCAAATAGAAAAATTCCTTCAGATCTTGTATATGGTATATCCATTTTTGCTCAAAGTGAACGCATCCAAATCTAAAACTTCATGCTTTTGTATGGTATATCCATCTGCCAACCAATCAGCAACAAGCATGCTCGTGACGTCACAGCCACATGACGCCATTTTGTTTGCTTATTATTTGTTGTGATACGAATGGAGTAGCAATTTTTTGGCTAAAATAATCGATAGAAACAGCTACGTCTTAGTTTTCGTGGCAAATATGTCTGTTACGAAGGAAAAAAAGGACCACACACATTTTGAGATGAGTTAAGAAAGGAACGTTGCCGATTTATTGATATTCTTTTGATTTTACTTTGTGTAAGCGTTTTCTATACAATTGATACAGGTTGGTTCAATTTTGTTCTTGACTTTATTCAGTTTTGTCTGCCTGAGTACGGTACAAGATTAAATGTACAAGAGTTACATAAATACTTGGTTTCTTTAGCTACAATTAGTACCTGAGACAAGTTCTTATTACCCAAGTTTATGACTTATCAAAATTAGTGATTTATCAAATTTCGTGTTTTGGGCAAGGGTTGGCTATCTTGGTGCATGATTTTAATAATAGTTTTAATTGGATAGGTTCCTTGAATATTTCTTTGTTTTGTTTGAAACAATTTTTTTTCATAAGAATCCGAATATGTGTTTTGTTTATAAGGACCAGGTTCACAAAAATGTAAATAAAACTAAAAAAGTGGCTTGCATTTTAAAATATTGTTTTTATAAACATTCAAAGTATTAGAAAGTGTAAAATAAAACATATTTATCAAATCCATTCAAGAAGCTCTAAAAACAGTTTTTAGGTTCAAAGCCTAAATAAATCCTTAATAAATCCTTTTTTTTTTTTTAATAGTGCTTTAAATAATATCATTTCTTTTTAAATCTTATTTGTTCGTTTTTTTTTTGGTAAACGTAACATTTTTAAATAACTAGCTTTTGCCCACGGCTTCGCTCACGTGGATATCGTTTCTTTGCTATTCCATGGAAACTACATATACTTTTTAGAATAAAAAGTAGCCTATGTCCTATTCCAGGTTTAGAAATATATTGGTGCAAAATTTCAGTCCAATCGGTTGAGTAGTTACGGAGTTAAGTGGTAACAAACATGTACGTACACATTAACAAACACATTCACAAACTTTCCCATTTATAATATTAGTAGGATGTAGGATAATGTAATAATAATTTTTGCTTTTAAAGTGTACTTTCTACAAGATTTGTAGAAATTAAAAAAAAGGTATATAGATTTCCTAAATCTTGGAAAAGCCGCACTTTACATAATTCTACTATATTTTACTATTAGCAGTGTAGTCTAGCAGTTTTTTACTTATACAAGGTTTTGACATAAGGGTTTCCATTTTTTTTTAGGATCCCTAAGGGTTCCATATCTGCAACCCTATAATTTAATACAACAATAATAATAAAAAAACCATAAAACCGAACATGCTGTACATACAAAAAGTCTATACAATAAACAAGCACGGATCTGAAAATTGGTTATACTACCGTACATCCACGTCAGTGTATCGTATATCCAATAAGACAATTTCGGTTGACTCATTTTATTGTATATCCACTTTAAAACTGAAAATAAGCAGTGTTTGGCTTAAATATTTTATTATTAAGTTATATTTTCATAACAAAGTACATAACATCATTCCTAAAACATCGTTAGGTATGCTAAAATTCTTCTAATACCCGAGTAAACAAAAAAAAACGTCTCCTGTAAAATTAGCTAAATGGTCTATACCATATTCAAGCACTAGGGCAGCGAATATTGTCTATAATCATGGCTGCAGCCGCTGATTCAACTCCAGTCCACCAATACCTAGGACCGGCACCGACGAAACCTCCAGGTTCAAAACCAATCGGTGCGCCACTTGACTTTCCAAGTCGAGGAGGGCCCTTACCCTAACTCAATCCCCCCTGGGGCCCTAGACGCGAGCCATCGCGGTAGGCAACAGAACCGTCCGCGGTTCCGTACTCATGGCTTGAACAAGCTAGTTACAGGCTACCCCACCTGAGGAGCGCAGGACCAGTCCACTGGCAGTAATATGGCTGGCGCGTGCACATCCCCACCCTGGGGGGAGCGTAGCCTCCAACTCTCCCTGAGTACGGCGGGTGGTACTCTAACCGCGGGTACTCGCGGTACGGCGGTGAGTAACCCCGTGACTCCGTCTGAGCACGGTGCTCCATGCCAGCTGGCACCAAAATCGGCGCGGGGAGGGGGGGGCCTAGCCCTTGCCAACTCCAATTGGCCCCCGCCCGTAGGGGCCCAATTCACTACATGGCCATATGTGTGATAGCCCGTAGGCGTGGGGCCCCCTACGGGTCCGCGCGCATATACATAACTCACCTCCCGGTGAGGGGGCGCGCCTCGCGCCGCAGTCCTCCGTTCCGACGGAGGGGAGTTTTTCCCGACAGCAAGCCTTCCCTGGACCGAGGGGGTAGGAGTTCTCCCTGACGCACCTCTCCCGTTGTCCAAGGGGGGGGAAGTTCTCCCTGAAGCACCCCCGCCCGTAGGGCTCCGTCGCTGCGGGACCGTTGAAGCCGCTTCAGATCTGTTGGCACACAACAATAAATGGTGAGGCCCTTTACACTCACTGCAACGTCGTGTCTCGGGACAATCACGTTCGAAGTGATTGCCCAAGCAACCGAAACATAGGCTCTTACGCTTCACTATGCGTCGCCGCTCGGTGACGTGCAGGTTTCGCCACTGCTGACATCTCAGCAGGTCATGCCTCGTATGGCCACACTGCAAACAGGTCGATGACCTCTCAACCACAGATGCCATATCGCGTCCCCGCGACTGCTCACACTCCCCACATTCCGATGAGCCAGCAGACGAAAATGATTGCGCCCCAGATGGCGCCAAGTCCGGCTGTGATGTTTCTGCTACCCTAGCTTCATATTCAAGAAACCTTAATAAGTCCGTAAATTTAGGCACAGTGCTGCCATCTTTTTCTGCGGACACCCGCTCAAAACGTGACCTCACATCATTAGGCAACCTACCTAAAATAATGTGAACGAGTAAAAACGACCACTCGTCCACCGGTAAACCTAATGTTCTAAGGGCATTACACGCCACAGTGACCGGAGTCAGCAACTGCAACCTTAGTTGGGCTCGGTCAATTACCCTAGGTAACGTCAACAATTGAGACGCATGCGCATCCGCCAGTAAGCGCATGTTCTGATACCTATCATTTAATATGCCCCACGCTATATCATAATGATCATCCTCCACCCTGAGGTGCTGGATGAGCGACCTGGCCTCGCCCTCCAATGTTGACATCAAATATGCCATCTTTTGCCCCTTTGATAAATCTATCCTAGACTCTATTAATGAAGTAAACATATTCCTATATGCAACCCATTCTTGAATTTTCCCATTAAATTTATTCAGTTCTAAACTAGTCAAACTACCAGACACGCCATCTACCGGTTGAGGCGTGACAACTACAGGACCTCCTGAATTTTGCCTCTTTAGCTCAGCAATATTATTCGACTTTATAACCAGCGCCTTACCAGTGGCGCCATCTGTTGGTCTAGGTGTGCTAACAACCGGGCTGCCCGATTGTCGCTTTTTGATCATGGAGGCCGCCTCTGTTATATCATCATAAATCCCTTTTATCTGAGCCAAATCCGTAACATACCTCTTCATAGGCTCGTCACTTTCCTGCAGTGCTGCCACAGCCGCCTCTGCGTCAGCCAGCCGCTGATGCATCCGCTCGGCTCTCTCCAGGATTGCATTGTCGCGATCCGAACGAGAAAGCAATCCCTGGACGGTCGTAAACCAGCGGAGCTCCTTCGCAAACGCAGCCTTGTGAGACTTGGACATCTCGCCGCAATGAACCGGGAAATTTATAAATAAAACTATTTAGCAAACACCCTGACAAGGCACAAATACAGAAGCACTGCTCAATAGATACCCTACCTATAAATAGAATTGAATTATCAAATTTAATTCTCAATCACAAATGTATGTACTTTCCCGATAATACAAAACAAACAAATAGGTTCCTACCTAATTCTAGAATTTAATTATCAAATGTAATTCCCAATTACATTTACAATATATATTGTACCAATAATACAAAACAAACAAATAGGTTACCTACCTATTACAACATTACCAAATTTAAATTATATTTGGTGTATACAATACACACAAACCCGAATGCACATTCCACTATGCACTTGTATACATACTTGTAAGTACATACATTCAAGCCAAGATAACAGTGTGTTAACTAACAAGTTGATTTCCAAATCTATAATATAAACCGTTATATTATTATGTTATTGTAGTACAAGAACACTTGATATGTACTAAACTATCAAATTATACTGATATTACTGAACCACATCAATGTGGTACCATCCAGTAATCAATTATCTACTCAAAGCACTAAACAAATCCAATTTGTAATTGCTACATCAATAACATGTAAATAGCCTAGCTATGTTAACAGTTCAATGACACTGGGGCCGCCCAGTTCCGCTGTTTAAATGTATATAATCCAAAAGTGGGATTAACCACGGTCATGCTACCAGAGATTATTTGATAAAGGAGTGGTAATGTTTCTGACTAGTGACGGGCATCGGCGTCACTGGTGCGAGGGTTCCATAACCACGCTCAGACACCACTAATTGTATGTTAAAGGGCGATATTAGCAGCTGGAACAGGGGCCCATAAGCTGTCCCAGATCTATATTCTACAAGTATCTTATATTCTACAAGAGTATATACAAAATGTCCTACCAGACAATTGTATGATGACCTCATCAGCTAGTCTTCGCACGAAATCCTTCCGCACGTGGACTCCAAGGCGTTCCAATGTTGTGGCACGTGGTTCACCTTCCACGAAGACTCTAAACACGACCCACCTAACCCTGGATGCATCCAAACCCAGAAGAAATGGTAATTGACAAGACCACTTGTCGGAAACCGCGTGTTCAGGTTATGTCACACACACACAGGAAATACACTGAAAGTGGCCTTCACGCCAAAATATTGCAAGACCCTGACCCAATAATGTTTTTTTAATACAGTTGCTCAAAAAGTGGCGTATTGCAGGGACGTATAGCGTTCGGGATGTGGACTATTACATACTCGAGCTTTTTCTTTACCTTTTCCGAACTCGTGCGTTCTCTTTCCCAACTGTCAAAATAATGTCTATTAAAAAAAAAAACAACCACGAAGTTTTTACTAAAAAAAAATTAAAGAAGTTTTATGATTCATGCAAATATTTCTAAAAAGAAGCTACTATTTTGTTTCAATATCAGATTTAATGATTTGATTCAATGAGTTAGGTTAGGTTTCATTTCATTTCATCTAATTAAAATTCATTTTCATTTCATATCAATAAAAAAATTCTACTGAAGACTTGGCTGTATGGGCATAGTTCCCTTTGCCTACCCCGAATGGGTGAAGAAAACAAAAAAAAATCTCTGCTTATATTCTTTTACGGTTAGCGCCATTTTCCAAAAATTTTCTTTGCGGGTTTAGTTGTTTGTTGCACAAAATGAGTAATTTCGACGATATTTTATTTGAATTGACACCACCGCAACTCAGTATAATTGCACAAAATGCTTCGGAGAACATTTTACCGAAAAAGTCAAAAAGTCGCTACATATCTACATATGTACTACGAATTTATTGCGTGAAGTATTAGTTAGTTGAGTTTATTGTGTTTTTATTATTTTATTAAATTGCTTCATTTTTTCGCAACTGTATTAAAAATAGTCGTTCAGTACACGTGCGGAACCGTCATTGCAACTTGTTCCGACTGTCAACCCTCACCTTCGGCTGCGCCTCGGCTCGGGTAGACATTTGTCGGAACTCTTTGCAATGACAGGCTTTCCGCACTCGTAATGAAATATACTATTTACGATGTCCACATCGATTTCCCTTGTATTAAATCGTTACTATCCTTAAAAATGTGGTCGACCGCGACCTTTTCCAAAATTACGTCCTATCCGAGGTATTTGACAGCTCCAAGTGGGAGAAGTGTTACCACACACAAAAAACAGAATCGTCCACCGAACACTCGACAGATGCGTTCTAAAAATATACATTTTATTCATAACAATATATACCTACTTTGCAAAATAAACTTTTTGAATTTTGAATTTTGAAATAAAAAAGGGCCTTTTACATAATAAATAAAATTTTTTTTTTTACAGTTTGTGCCGAAAGGTAAACGCATCTGTGGCTATGCAGCCACGAGAACGCAATGTGTACGATAGATGAAAGAGTTCTAAATTCAAACAGCACACCATTTCATACAACATTGCCGGTGCGCTCTTCGTTCCAAATTCAAAGAATGCGCCGGGAAGTGATTTTGGTTTTTCAGTCTACATAATATATGATACTTCGCGTGTTCTTTATTCAAAAGTAATGATAATATTCCCGCGTATGTTTAAGAAATAGTAGTTTATGCTACAAGGGCGCAAAGGAATAAATGACGAGGACGATTTAAAACACGAGCGTAGCGAAGTAACCATATTTGAAGGGCTTATTCAGTCAATGGTATAGAACAACTTTTACTATGGAGCCAACCCTGAAATATCAAAAAAAAAAATCTGCCCTTCCATACATTTCGGCCGAGTGGCATTGCATTTTTCTATGAAACGGTAAACTTTTTTTTCGAGATACAGGTTTTGTTCCATAGTAAAAGTTGTTCTATACCATTGACTGAATAAGCTCTTCAAATATGGTTACACCTTTCTGTTACACGTTGTATATTTTATCCAGCCTGAGGGCTCGTTCTAAAATTATTTACTCCTGAAGGGCGCATGAACAGTTACAATCGTTGTACGACACAAATAAAACGTTACACAAGGACAAAACAAAATCGGTGTTACTACAAAACGGTGTTTAACTTTAGACAGTGTTTAAATCTGTTGCTGTCACTTTTTTACAATATGAAAGAAAAGGCGACAGCAACAGATATAAACACTGTCTAAAGTTAAACACCGTTTTGTAGTAACACAGATAGTTTTTTACTCGAGGCATACCTATATTTAGTCAAATATTACAACAATTAGTGTTAGTACAACAATTTAGTGAGATCGTTGGCACTGCATTCCTCCGACAACTTGATGAAAACTGGCTCATTAAAGTACCTGTCCTCATTAAAGTACAATGGTCCAAATTTATTCTGCCTGCTTCTATATTTTGATTTTAAGTTCTTTATTGTTGAAAATATGTATTCGCGCGTACTTTGATGCAGTATACGCGTGTATTTTAAGAAATAAAGCTCTTAAGGCGATATGTGAAAAAAAAACGGGTGTTCCTTTTCTGTGTATTTCATGAAATACACGGAAAATTTTAATAAATTTCTGGTATACTATGCATTTTGACTATATAATCTAGGGTTTTGAAATTGGAAAACATGTTTGGATAAATTTTCCTCGATAGAAATAATTGTTGAAATGAGGTCTTCAAACACACTTTTTCTCCTCGTTTGACGAATCGGAACCATATAAAGAACTCAAACATTTTTTATTAGGTGTGTTTCAACAATATCTAGAGATTTGATATTTGAAATTTTGCTAGCTATTTTAGTTTTTTTAATAAAAAATATAAAACCAACTTTTTTCCCTTTTGCCCTGAATCCGCCCCTCTCGCACTGCGCGATTTTTCGCTTGGAGTGACAGTGACAAAAATAAAATTCGCATAGCCTCTTAAAATGGGATATTTATTATCATCAACGAAATTCCAAGAGTTTTCGTCCCTCCTGTTACATACAACGTGAAATTTAAGTCGTTTTGTTGATACGGTGATAGTACTCGTCCATATGAACAACTTTTACTATGAAGCCAACCCTGAAATCGTAAAAAAAAAATCAGCTGTTTCATACATTTGGGTCGAGTAGGTATTTAACTTTTCTATGGAACAGCTGTTTTTTTTTTTTTATTGTTAAACAACTGTACCTAAAAGTTGTTTATATGGACAAGTACTATCACCCAGTGGCGTGCACAGAACTTTTTGCTGGAAAAGCAAACAATTGGTCAAGAACAACAATAAAAAAATAAAGAATTTTTTATTTAATTTTGAAAAAAAAAAGTTTGTATAGGAAATTTTCACTCTAGGGTAGACATTGTAGCCAATTCTGAAGGCTTTAATTTTAGTTTTAGTGCTGTCAAAACTAAAATTTTTCCAAAGTAATTTAGCTTCTGTTCCTAACATTTAAAGACGATTTTGTAATCAAGAAAATTAAGTTTTGACAGCAGTAAAACTAAAATTAAAGCCTTCAAAATCGGCTTTATTGTCTGACAAATTTTTTTACATTTTTTTTATTGTTGTTCTTGACCAATTGTTTGCTTTTCCAGCAAAAAGTTCTGTGCACGCCACTGCTATCACCAGTTGTCGTTAACAAAATTACTTAAATTTCACGTTGTATACTTTAACACTAACCACACATCTTCACTACATATATTTATAATTATGCAATTTTTTTCTTAATGTATATTTCTAAGCTTTGTAAGTAAATACTTACAATATTAATAAGTTATCTACAGCAACTTACTGCTTACAAAACACCATTCCCAATAGTACAAACGAACGGCATGCTATCCGTCCGTGAGACAGTTTTTAACTAAATTAGCACGGCGAATGGCTTTTTTTCTTGTTTTTTTTTAATCCTGAGGCATGTCCTACAATAAATTTACAATGGTATCGATTCGGCATAACACGACTTAACTTATTTGACAGTACTAACATTATTTTAAGCGTCCTGTCTTTTTCTTTCTTTATCGAAAAGACAATGACAGAACGCTTAAATTGAGTTCAGTCTGTCAAATATGTTAAGATGTGCTAAAGCTTATGTAGAGACAACAGTGACATCGATTTATTTTGTAATAGTGTTATAGTACATTGTTCACCGAGGGAAGAAAGGGGAAGATTACCAACGAGGGTGTACCTCGGGCCTCAATACACACGGGTTGGGAATCGCACTTTCTCCCGAGTGATACATAGTGCTTTATACTACACCTGCGAGGAAATAGTATAATTTTACTTTTAATCAAGATACAATAAAAGACACCGACTGACTCGCGTGCGATTGTCACTTTTTATTTCCTTCTTATTTTTTATTATGTGCAGGAAAAGCAAGTGGCCAGTATCATTTTTCGAGTTTTATGTACGAGTTCGCAAAATAATACTGGCCACTTGGCCACTTGCTCATTCTTTATGTTATTTAAAAAAAAAACAGCACGTTAACAATGGATTTGCATATACTTTTTCTGCCCGCTCAAGCACGTTAACAATGAATTTTCATACACTTTTGCCGCCCGCATATTTGTATGACAGTAATGACGTATTTTCTGCATCGTTTTCAACAAAGAAAGAAGGTACTTTCCGAGCAGGTGTAGTATAAATAGTATTTGTAAATGTATAACTACTAAATTTTGTGACTCTGTCAAATAGATTGTAAGATTCTGCATTGTTTTTGGGTTAAATTTCTACTTTGTTTTTACATTGTTATTTACGTTACTCTTTCTTCATCTCTTTATTACTGCAAAACTGTGACTAACTGCATTGTACTCGTAACTATTTTATTATTATTTTTTTGTACCTTATGTTTCCAAATTTGAACTCATCTGTGAAAACTTGTAATTGGCTTTTCTGTTACTAAGTTTGTATGTTTTATATATACAAGGTTACTTTTTGATCATCGTCCAAATTCATACTGGTGGCTAGGTAAGTGATCAGTATCATGGATCAATAACAATTTTGGTGAAATTCGTAAAATTAAATTTCGACTCCCCATAGTGATTCACCCGGGACTGGAACTGAATTTCTATGGGAAGCCGAAATTTCATTTTACGAATTTCACAAAAATTGTTACTGATCCAAGATATTGATCACTTATCAAGCCTCCAGTATGATCTTGGACGATGATCAAAAAGTCACCTTGTATATTATAGCTGTAAGTTTTCCTTAAATAAATAAAATAAAAAATAAAATAAACCGAATCGGTACCATTATGTTATTATAATACAATGTATAAGTTCTTTTACTTTGTAAGAATTGATAAGTCTGTTAGTACTTTTATGAAATAAATTCTCAATCTCATTTTCAATATCTAACAATTTGGCTCACATTGTCATAGACTATGACATAGAGGGGCAAAGAGTATAGTAACCCCTGGTTTCTGAAAGGCCAATCAAAGTTTAAAAAAGTAGATTAGAAAAACTTTAACCGCAAATAACGGTGAAAATAAAGCATATATGAAGTCTGAATAGTGATGAATCAATAATTAACTTAGTTAATTTTTGATTTCAATGTAAAATTCCCACTTTTTCGGGCTTAATCCGCAGATAATTATTTTTTAACATTGATTGGCTTTTCAGAAACCGGGGGTTAGTGTCCTATAGGTGCATCAAAAAGCCCTCGCGGGCGCACGTGCGCTGCGCTCGCGCCGTCACAGTCGTTGCCGACCCCTGCTCTATGTCTAAGGTGTCGATAGTAATACTACGTAGTAATACTTTATATTCTCTGGTAATACTTTATATTCTCTGGTTAGGTGAAGGTCGCTCCCCCACACCTCGCGCTTCTCGCCCCCTCACCCGTTCTCTTAGATTAGAACCAAAGAGTACATCATACATTAGAACTCATTCATTGTTGCAAGATGACGGGAACCGCGCGTTCTTTAGTTCTGTTTGTTTCTTTGACTGTACTCATTTCTGTAAGTATACATATTTTATTTCACTTTTACAATAATTGGTATTCTGGTAGTTATTTTAATTAAATATACGTGCTTTATGTTGAATTTTTGCAATTTTTTGTACGATTTCAGTGGAATATCGAGGTGTTTAGTAAAACTATAATTAAAATGAAATTTCATAGACGTAGTAGGTAGTTGCATTTGCAATGTATCTATGTCTGGCCAGATTGTGTAATTAGGCAGCTCGTAAAGTATGGAATCGTAAATATTTCATCAAAAGTCAAAAATAGATGCGACCACGAACGGAGCGAGGAGGAGCGTGTTAGGTTTACATGTAAATAAATTTGGAGAGTTCCATAAATATAATAATGTTTAATTACCTTTTAAGTTGCTACCGGTTTCGTCGTTTTACGACATCATCAGGCACTGTATTTGAGGTGTTAATAATACATTTTTGATTACATTTTTTAAAAACCACGAATTTTATGTGTTTACATAAACAGGATTTTCTGACAGAATCCTACAGAAATACAGTGCCTGATGATGTCGTAAAACGACGAAACCGGTAGCAACTTAAAAGGTAATTAAACATTATTATATTATTTGTGGAACCGAGTACCAAGAAGTTTTATTTAATATTGCAAGATGTCGTTCCATCAAGAAGCAACAACATTCACCGTCAAATTTGGGGAGCCTTTTGGAGATGACTTCCCAAGTTTGTACGGAAATATGATATGCCTAGGCCATAATTAGCCTAATTCTACGATCTACCGATCGCATCAATTTTCGATTTTTGGTAAAAGATCTTCGATTCCATACTTCGACCTTGCCCACGACAACCTGTACATAATAATATAAGGTAACTTTTATTTATATAGCCGATTTCATACTGTAGACTCGGTGAGTGGTCAGGACCAAAGTTCAATGACCTTTTTTGAATAAAACGAAAAAAAATGTTGTGCCCCTATGATTATTTACGAACAACTCCAAAACACTCCATTCTGATTCTGATTTCAATTAGTACTTAATTTCATAGATTGTGTTTTTATATTAATAATAAAGCCGATTCTGAAGGCTTTAACTTTAGTTTTAGTGCTGTCAAGACTTAAATTTTTGCAAAGTAATTTAGCTTCTGATCTTCACACTTATGAACTATTTTGCAACTATGAAAATTTAGTTTTGACAGTACTAAAACTAAAATTAAAGCCTTCAGAATCGGCTACATTAAATATTTAATTTACCAATACACCTATTTATAAATTAATATTAAACATAAAATATAAATAATTAAATCCAAAAACTATAAATAACAAAACCAGCCAAGTGCGAGTCAGACTCGCGTACCTGTTCTGTATTGTGGATGATAAATTAAATTTTGTCAATTTTTTTGTGAATTTCTCGACCGCATTATTTTTCCTGTAATCTTTACGTATACAAATATTACCATGATTTTTTTTTCACATTTTTCGGTCCACCAGTTTTGGAGATAAGGGGGGGACATAAATTTTTTATGGTTTTTCAAGCATTTCTCGTAATAGATGCAATTAAATATATCTAAACCATATATTTTTACAATCAACTTTTTAATACCTACAATTTGATACCCTTATTGTTTTTTTTATATATTTCTCATCTGTGCTTAACTTTTTTTTAATCGCTATCGTTTTCCTGTAATTGGCTAGTTATGATCTGTAATCGACATTTTTTTTCATATTTTTTGGTCAACTAGTTTCGGAGATAAGTGGGGGACATACATATTTTTGTTTTTTTTAAGGATTTCTCGAAGTAGATGCAAATAAATATATCTAAACTATATATTTTTACAATCAACTTTTTAATACCTACAATTTGATATTTATTTTTATAAAATATTTTTTTATTTATTTTACTTTTTTTTATTTCTCGTCTGTGCTCAACTTTTTTTTAATCGCTATAGTTTTCCTGTAATTGGCCAGTTATGATCTACAATTGACATTTTTTTCTAAAAAATTTCATTTTTTGGAATTGTATCTGCTTTGTTTCTAATGTGTTGTTTGTAATATAGTTATTTGTAAGTATATATATATATAGTAGGTATATATAATGTTCATGTTCACTACCGCATTGGCTTAGCTGTAAGGATAGTGTTCTATTGTTGATAATAAATAAATAAATAAATAAATTTTTCGGTCTACCAGTTTCGCAGATAAGGGGGGGGCATATATATTTTTGTGTTTTTTTTTAAGGCATGGTATTTCTAGTTTCTAGTTTAAGACCTATTGTATCACCAACTTTCATGAATAAACGAATTCTTATCTTATCTTAAAAAAACTGAAGTCTACAACGCTGTTATTCTGCCGTCGCCAGCAGAGAGGCGCATGAATTTTGGTGACCACCCATTCCAATTCCGATTAAATTTATTTGAACTTTAAGGGCCTTACTATTGCCAAATGGGTACTTTCCAAAGCCTACTTCTCGTTTACGGACAAACCAAAAATAATGAAAAAATGTATTATGAATAATCAGCTCTTAGACAACATATGCAACATTTTTCTATTTCATACCACCAAAACTTCTACGTGAAAAAATGTACTAACTAAATGGTGTTTTTTGGCTTGAATTTCCCACTGCTCCTAAGTGGCTTGGCCGATTGAATTCATTTATGCTTTGATAAATAGATAAACTTGATAGCTATAAACATAACATAGGATTATTCAATCGGACAATCACGTCCATGTGAAAAGTATAATTTTCTCCTATTTCGCTCTTTCAAGGACGCAGTGAGCGTCGTAACAGCCACTATGCATTGCGCGCTGATATACACGTTATTTCAATGTCGTTTCCGTTGATATTCGTACTGACAAATATCGAGCTGCTAATTTGGCGATGGTAATCGCCTTAATCAAGCCACATCCATCCATCCATCAGCCGGGTTTGTCCACTGCTGCACATCCCCCTCTCCAATATTTCGCCAATCTTGGCGGTTCTGTGTCATCCTCATCCATTATTCATATAATATCTGAACAAAACAAAAATAAATTCGCGAAGTTATATAAAACTTACCTTTTACGAAACATGAAAACATTGACAGATTAAAATAGCATTTTATTATTTACTATTAATGTACCTAACTACTTATAATTTAGTACATAACTATCTAATTTATATAAAAAGAAGTGCGACTCCCTCCCCACAGACAAACCAAATTTCTACTTGGTTTTGTGGGATGTATTAAGATTAAGTTATCTTTGAAATAAATAAACATATTCATTCATTCATTAAATAAATAAATAAATAAAATAAAATCTTTTATTTCAGAGACAAGCTCCATATTGTGTTAGTATGTAACAGATTAGATATCCACTTATTTACTATGTTAGTAACAGGTTTAAAACAAAACAATTAAAATAGAAGACAATAAAGAGGCGCTAAGAAAAGAGCTTCAGAAACCCTGCCCTTCTCGTCTCTTTAAGAAGACAGACCTTTTGACAGAAGGTACTTTGTACCTTGCAAATTATTATAAAAAACAATTAGCTACTAAGTTAGCATGCATTTTAGAATGTAGTGAATCTGTTACAAGTGTGTAACAGGAAATTTTCCAATACCTGTTATAATTGATGGTATTTGTAATGTTAATTATTTACATAATTTTGTCCCTATTGACACGGTTAGTACAAGTACTAACAAAATTGTAAAAAATTCTTTTTAGAATTGGAGACAATGGGAGAGCCGCCTGTATTAAAGCTGGTATATCAAAACATACAAGGCGGCTTTCTCGGCAAAATACTTTCAATCGAGTTGTTCTTAGAGGAATCAAAAACAGATATTTTGTGTGTAACCGAACACCATCTACATGAACATAATATGCAGTTTAATGTGAATAATTTTAGTGTTCTTAGTTGCTACAATAGATTAAAAATACAAAAAGGTGGCTCCATGATTCTTGTAAAAAATAGTATAAAAGCAAAGGAAAGAAAAGACATTGTAAAACTTTCTGTAGAACATCAACTAGAATTAGCTTGCATAGAAATGAGTACATATATTATTCTCTGTGTTTACCGACCCTCAGGATAAGATTACAACATTTTTGAAAAAGCAATGGAAGAGGTTTTAAAATTATTATTTGATACAGAGAAAAAAGTTATTATATGTGGAGATTTTAACGTAGATTTACTAGAAAAATCGATTATGCGCTCAAAATTATTACATTTATTCAAATCATTTAATTTGTCTAATGTGTTCTTAGAACCTACTCGAATTACTCGGGATACGTCATGCGTCATGCCTCGACAATATATTCTGTGATTGTGAATATTCAGACATTAAAGTAATCAACCGCTTGCAGTCCGATCACAGTGGCCAAACTATAACCATTAAACAAAGCGTAAAACAATTGCCCAAAAAAGTATTTTGTAGACCTATTACAACTCTCAAAGTAGATTGTTTCAAAGCAAATCTAGAAGTTAAATTAGCACATTTTAATCTTCTCCAAGACGATCCAAACGCTCTCTTTACAGACCTTTTCAACATAGTCTCCAAAGAGTTCGAAAATACGTTTAAGATGCAAAAACTTTCTAACAAAAGTAAAATCCCCTTCAGTGACTGGGCGTCACTAGGTATTTACAAAAGCAGAAATCATTTATACGAATTATACGACATAAAGTCCTACAATAATAATGTAAAATTTACTGAATTCGTGAAAAATTACTCACGCATCTTTAAAGATCTTTAAAGGTCCGATAACAAAGTAAAAACAGTATGGAACATCATAAATACTGAAACTGGGAAAAGTAAGAAACGTGATAACGAACTTAAGTTAAGGATTAACAATGAAGTCGTTACAGGAGATAAAGAAGTTGCGAATGCCTTTGAACAATTCTTTACTGAAATTCCTTCCTTAACAACTAAAGATTTAAATCGCTTAACTTGAAAAAAACCGAGGACTTATGGGGCCTATCTGTGAAAGTTATAAGTTCTGTTATTGATTTAATAGCTCCTAATTTGGCATTAATTTTTAATAAATGTGTAGATGATGGTATCTTTCCTGACTTAATGAAGTTTAGTAAATTGATCCCCTTTTTTAAATCAGGTGACAACGGGGACCCTTCAAACTATAGACCTGTGTCAGTTTTACCGGTTTTGAGTAAGGTTTTTGAAAAAATAGTTTTTAATCAATTGTTATTTCATTTTAATTTAAATAAGTTGCTTCACTGTGAACAATATGGATTCACTAGAGGGAGGTCAACCACAGATGCAGGAGTTGCTTTAGTTAAGCACTTTTTTGATGCTTGGGAAGAAAAGCAAGATGCATTTGGTGTATTTTGTGACCTCTCGAAAGCCTTTGATTGCGTTAATCACGAAACACTCTTATGTAAATTGGATCACTACGGAGTGAGGGGCAAATCTTTGGCGTTATTGAAGTCATATCTTAGTGATCGTGTTCAAAAGGTAGACATTAATGGGGTAAAATCATGTGGAGCATTAGTTATAATGGGTGTCCCGCAGGGTTCCATATTAGGGCCCTTGCTGAAGATAGTATTATTCGCAGACGACACGTCACTTATTTTTAAAGTTAATAGACGTAAAGATATCCTTGACGACGCGAATACAACTTTATCACTGGTGCTTGATTGGTTTACTGTAAATAATTTAGTTTTAAATGCAAAAAAGACAAAGTGTATAAAATTTACGTTACCAAATGTAATTCAAGTGGATGGTAATTTGCTTTTGCAGGGGTCCAAGCTGGAGTTAGTTAACGAAACCAAGTTTTTAGGCATTACGGTAGACTCTCGTCTTCAGTGGGGTCCCCACATAGAAGCCCTATGTGGTAGACTTAGTTCAGCCGCATACGCTGTTAGACGCATAAGACAAATTACTGATGTAGATACTGCTAGACTAGTCTATTTTAGTTACTTTCACAGCATTATGTCATACGGCATGCTGTTATGGGGTAGAGCCGCGGATACAGACGCAGTCTTTGTTTTGCAGAAGAGAGCAATTCGGGCTATTTATGATATGAAGCACCGGGATTCATTAAGAGAAAAGTTCAAAGAAATTAATATATTAACGGTTCCTTGTGAATATATTTACCAAGTTCTTAGATATGTCAGAAAAAATGTTGAGTCTTTCCCAAGGCTTAGTGAGCAACATTCTAAGGAAACCAGAAATAAGCATAAACTGGCTTTTCCAAAAATCAGACTCGCTAAGGTGAGTACCTCTTTCGTAGGACATGGTATAAGATTTTACAATAAACTTCCAAAGGAGGTCCTTACTTTGTCAGAGAATAAGTTTAAACTGTATATTAAGCAGGGCCTATTGAAAAAGGCATATTATAAAATAAATGAATATTTGGATGATGGTGAAGCATGGTGTTACAGTGTTAATGATAGTAAGTTATAATTTAATTAAATAGTATAGTAAAAGTATAATTTCCTAACTTATGATTCCTCTAAGGTGTAAACATTAATTAATTACAGACTGTAAAAGGAAAAAGACTATATGAGACAGGTAGATAAAGATATATATGTTTTTCTTTTTTTCATTAACCTGAATTCCTGCTGTCTTGTATTTTCTTATCCCTTGGTTAAAGTAGATATAAGTCATATATTGTATAGTATAAGTTTTATGTTGAAAAAAAAAGACATGATCTTGCTAAGTTTCTTGCCCTTCTTCTTAGCAAGACTAATCGAATGGGCGGAGGTAGGCATGTATTTATATATGTAACCTATTAGTATATAGTATATAGGATGAGATTTGGTCGGTCGCCTGGATTCGTGCTGGGGGCTCGGTTGGTGATCATTGAACCTTGTTCCTGGTCCCTAGCCGGGTCTCCGGTATGGGTTCGGGCGGCTGATTGGATTTTACCTTGTATAATATATATTTTACCTATCATTTTAATCGTAAATATATTGCTACATAAATTAAATAAACCTTTAATTTAGTTCATCTACATTTATTATTTTATTACATATATTTTCTTTATTAGATTAAATTTGACGTGTAAAAAGTGTATATATCTATACCTGCTTTGCAAAATAAACTATTTGAATTTTAATTTGAATTTGAATTTGAATTTGAATTTGAATTTGAAGATAGACACTAGTCACAATACAATCCGCATCCAGTCTGGCCGCTAGCACCTGTAGAAGACGCGGTTCACAGCCTAACGATCTATGCGAGCACGTACGCGTCGATTAGATAAATTTGACAGATAGAATCGATAAATTCTAAACGACAACCCTTATTGCAATGAAATAAGAGTTGCATTCTTATTTATCGAATCGATGTCGAGTCGATAGCAAGTTCATGCTAGGACCCGAAGCTATCGACTGCAGCCTCATCACTGCATTAAAGCCACA
The DNA here is from genome assembly GCA_934047225.1 of Ypsolopha sequella. Taxonomy (NCBI): domain Eukaryota; kingdom Metazoa; phylum Arthropoda; class Insecta; order Lepidoptera; family Ypsolophidae; genus Ypsolopha; species Ypsolopha sequella. The sequence continues at coordinate 2,070,933 of OW204012.1, read as the reverse complement.
TACATAAATTATATTGAATTCGTTCACAGAGTACAGCAGCGGTCCTCGCCCCAACGCTCACCCTGAACGATGGTCATCAGATCCCAGCGCTGGCCCTCGGCACGTGGCTCGGGAACAGTTCTGTGGTATGTACACCTGTTGGTTCACAGAGTACAGCAGCGGTCCTCGCCCCAACGCTCACCCTGAACGATGGTCATCAGATCCCAGCGCTGGCCCTCGGCACGTGGCTCGGGAACAGTTCTGTGGTATGTACACCTGTTGGTTCACAGAGTACAGCAGCGGTCCTCGCCCCAACGCTCACCCTGAACGATGGTCATCAGATCCCAGCGCTGGCCCTCGGCACGTGGCTCGGGAACAGCTCTGTGGTATGTACACCTGTTGGTTCACAGATTACAGAAGCGGTTCTCGGCCCGACGCTGACATGCTTGGCTCGGGAAACAAATAGCGTTATAAATAAGGTGTATTTATTTATTTCCCAACTTACACCTACCATTACAGGAATGCAACCTAATGCGATAGGATGTGTTTGACTTATTTTATCTTACAAATCTACAAAATAACACTATTAACTACATATTCCATAAAATTTACTAAACCTGCTTATCTTTATAACACGGTGTATATAACGCTATTTTAGTGAGTTCACTTAGAGCACAATTAAAAAGGTCTATGAGTTCCGCGATAGAATTGAGAATGGTAAACGCGTGCGTCAGCGGCGCCTCCGCCATCAGTGCGTTTATGTACGTGGTTTATGTAACGTTACTTATCCCTGCTTCACAGGGGCCTATATCGCTGTACTTCGGGCACATATATATTCAAGATAATATTATGAATTCAGTGTTCGGACACAATGACTTGACGCGCGTTTATAACAGCGCGGCAGGCGCATAGAACACATTTACCAGGAGAAGAAACTAAACTATGTAAAAAAAATGCGATGATTTCCCTTATACATCAGCGCCATCTAGTGTAATCCCTGTGTAAACTTAGTAATGGTAATGAGGAGCAGGAATTTTGAAATATATCAATTCCACCGTCAAAATAAATAGTGCAGTAAGTCGAAATTTTCATTTCAAGTAAAACGATCTTAAAGTACTTCATTCAAAATAGTTTTACTTGTTACAAAATTTTCGACTTACTGCACCAATGATTATGACAGCAGGATTTTCATAGGAATGTGATTTTCTTATTTATATTTATTCTATAAGTAATTTATAATCGTAAGGCATTGAATTGTTCCTGAATTTCCACGAGAAATGTTTGTTCTCCTTACGATAAGAAAAAAATATTTAGATAAATCTAGTTCCATATAATAACTCTGAAAGGAAAAGCAAGTTATTTACAGGCAGGCGCTTGTTGTATTTCGTTCAATAGATTTTGTCTTCACAGCGCGCATCGTCCCTTTCGCGGGTCTTGTTGCTAATTTGGCTATGACTTTTTTCTCTTTTGTCCTTAATCCGTCCCACTCGGACAGCGCGTTTCTCCGCTTGGAGTAACAGTGATTATTGAAAAATTCCAGGTCCCTGGGGAAGTGCAGCAGGCGGTCGAGTTCGCAATCGACGCCGGCTACCGACACATCGACACCGCCTGGAGGTACAAGATCGAAGATCAGGTCGGGAGAGGTATTGCTAAGAAGATAGCTGAAGGCGTCGTGAAGAGAGAGGACCTGTTTGTAACTACTAAGGTAGAACGATCTTCTTTTCATAACAGAGACAATGCTGGCGAGAGAGTGAGGGTTAGTTCTCAACTGCGGAGTTTGTTGTTGCTAAGTTAATCGAATGTGCTAAACGAATGTGCGGAGTTAGGCATATATTTATTATATGTATTGCATATATTCTTCTTCTTCTTCTTCGTGTGGAAACTAAATTAAATTATATCTTTCCAGTAAGTAGCTACTGTAATAGCTTTGTCATTAGCCTGCATCAGGTCTAAGTGAGTGCAGGAAGCCGGACACAGTGTGCACGACATGAGATGGTCTGTCGTTTGTGGAACACCGCATAGACAGTTTATGCTAGCATTTTCGGCAGAAATTCCCCAGCGTTTAAGGTTATCCTTGGACCTTCCGACACGAGCTCTAAGACGATTCAAGGATTTCCATACTAGCCATTTCTGATCGTGGCCCGGTGGGAGATGTTCTGCGGGTTTTCCCCAGTCAGGGCTTAGATATGGCTGAGGCGCTTGATCCCAAAGAGACAGCCTGCATATATTATAAGCATATATAAGCATATATAAGAGACTGCATATATTTATAAACAGTTAAATATATCTCACAAAAAGTTTCATTTAACTGTTTTCTATGTAATTATAATCATATAATCATTTAAAAGACAAAAAGTCAATATTCAATATATATCTATAATATTATTTATTCCTTATTCCTATTTAAAACTAACCTTTATTATTTCCCTGTGTATTTCCTCTTATTATTATTTATTACATAAAACTATTACCTATAGACATAGATTATTTATTTATATTACATTAAAACCGACCTGTAAAGTCGAGGTTCAAAGTGTATCTGATATACCTACATTACATAAATGTATACATTTCTATTTCTATTTCTAAACATCCGAAATGACAATCGAATCTCATCCTACTATCCGACATATGGATGTATGGATGTTCTATGTATGGATGTTTGTTACTCCTTCACGCCGACTGTACCGATTGGGCTGACATTTTGCATAAATTCAGTTCTAAACCTGGAATAGGACATTGTTACTTTTTATTCTATAAATAGTTTCTATAGAAAAGTAATGTCATATTCGTTCAATAAAAATATAATTAGCAACTTCAAGTGTCCGGAATAAATACCAAAGCGTGCGACTAAAATACTGAGTGGGCGAATTTAAAGTATTAAATCGAAAATATTTCACCAAAAGTAAAAAAATAGGTTCGACGACGAGCGAAGCGAGGAGGAGCGTGTTAAGTTTACATGTAAGATAAAATAAGGAGCCGTGCGACGCGGAGCGGAGCAAGGCAACGTCCCTAGTTTTATTACTTAAAATTTAATTGTCACTAAAATAGAAAATTGTTCGCCTGAGAATTATTCAACTCAACTCAAATTTGTATTTTAAAGTCACCGTTTTCAACATTTTTATTCGTCCACAGTCTTTCGCTCACTTGGTATTTTAGTACGCTATATTCAGTATTTTTGACACCTTAAATTTGAATTTATATTCGCTCGTTTAAATACTACCCTATAATAAATAACCTAAACGTTTCATTCCTCAGCTGTGGAACACATATCACGCGCGGGATGCCGTGGTGCCAGCCCTGCGACAATCTCTCAAGGACCTGCAGCTCGACTATGTAGACCTCTACCTTATACACTGGCCGGTCGCGCAGTTCGTGAGTGCCTCCTGTACACTTTGTAGGGTTCCGTAACCGGGTAGTGCCAAGCAGGACCCTACTACTAAGTCTCCGCTATCCGTCTGTCTGTCACACGTGTCGGCAGCAGTTGAAATTGTCACACAATTACCTACGTGTCACTATTACCGTGGCCTCTATCGTACGGCAAATAATAATAATAAAAACTGGCCAAGGCTTAGGTCTCCGTATTGTGGATGATAAATTTAATTTAGTGTTTTTTTTTTCGTGAATTTCTCAACCGATTTATTTTTTCAGTAATCTGTACATAAACACATATTACCATGATTATTTTCATATTTTTTGGTCCACTAGTTTTGGAGATAAGGGGGGGGGGGCATGAATTTTTTGTTGGTTTTTCAAGGACTTCTCGAAATAGACGCAACTAAATATAGCCAAAGTATATCTTTTTACAATCAGCTTTTTAATGTACAGTTTGATACCCATATTGTATTTTTATAAAATATTTTGTTATTTATTTTACTTCTTTTTCTATAATTGTCATTCGTGCCAATTTTTTTTTTAAATCGCTATGGTTTTACCGTAATTGGCCAGTTATGATCTATAATCGTAATTTTTTTCATATTTTTCGGTCTACCACTTTCGGAGATAAGGAGTGGGGGGACATACATATTTTTGGGGTTTTTTAAAGATTTCTCAAAACCAGACTGTAAATATAGTAAAAGTATATATTTTTACAATCATCTTTTTAATATCTGCAATTTGATACCCATATTGTATTTGTACTATAATGTTTTTTATTTTTCTCTCTTTTGTTTTAAAAAATATTTTGTACAACTTCAAATTTTTCATATTTTTTTACACCGTGATATGTGAGAAAATTAATGCTATTTTTGTGCCAAATTTCATATCTTTATCTTTAACGGACGGGGACGGACAACGGAGTCTCACCCTTTTAGGTACGGTCGGTCCCTATACAAAAACACTCGAAAAAGTAGAATTTTTTTAACGTTATCAGCACTCGTAGCACAGTGGTTAATCTGGCGCGACGCGGCTAAGTTGAATCACAGGTGCGAGTAGCGAGACACGATGTTTTTTGCGATTAAACAGTATGTCACGCTCCTCGCACCTGTGATTCAACTAAGTGGGGCGTCGCGTGCGATTAAACACTGTGCTACGGGGCCAGGTCCCCCCTCCGTTAAAACAAGAGGACCGATAAATATAAAAATATTGTGGTAATACGCAATAGCGTAAATATTACAGGAAAAATATAGTGGTCAAGATATTAGGGTTCCGTACTCAGCGGGAGCCACGTATTTTTTGTCAAGGCTATTTTAGGCGCGGCTTGTTTTGCTATGACATCGATATTGTGTAATTTACCATGTCTTTAGGGTTCCTTACCCATATTGTGTCATGGTACTTAACCCTTTGTGCGCAAGTCCGACGTGCACTTACCCACATTATTATTTTGAGTTAATTTTCATGGTGTTGGCCATATGGTCTAAGGAGGGGATGCCAAAAACGCTTACAATTAAATTATGTTTTTTATAACTTAACCCCGTTGTATCTAGGAAAACGGCACATTCGACGACACGGACTACGTGGCGACATGGCAGGGCATGGTGGAGGCGCGTGCGTTGGGACTGGCGCGCTCTATCGGCGTCTCCAACTTCAACCAGCACCAGATCGACCGCATCCTTGCCTCCAGCCAGGAGCAGCCACAGGTGCTGCAAGTTGAGGTACGAGGTCGGAAGTTTTGGGAGATACGGTTGGGGTTCCACAGGGTAGTGTTTTGGGGCCTCTACTCTTTCTTATCGGGAATTATATTAATCGGGCGAATGAAAATATAATTATTGGCTTCAAGTGTTACCAAAGTGTGCGACTAAAAATACTGAGTGAGCGAATTTAAAGTATGAAATAGAAAATATTTCACCAAAAGTCAAAAAATAGGTGCGACGACGAGCGAAGCGAGGAGGAGCGTGTTAGGTTTATACCTAAGATAAAATAAGGAAAGAGCGAAGCAGAGTGGAGCGAGACGGCGTCTTTAATTGTATATCATCCATCATCCTTCATCTAATGTATAACTTAAAATTAAATTGTCATTAAAAAAGAAAATTGTTTGACTGAGAATTATTCAACTCAACTCAAATTTGTATTTTAATGTCGGCGTTTTCAACATTTTTATTCGCCCACAGTCTTTCGCCCACTTAGTATTTTAGTACGCTATATTCAGTATTTTTGACATCTTAAATTCGAATTTACATTCGCTTGTTTAAATACTACCCTTTCTTATCAGATGTTACCATTTACTTCTATCAATTCATTTTGCTTTGTATTGACAGGTATTTCTAAGATATGATCTACCGAAAATCTATTCCACATACAAACGAAAAAAAAATATGCCTATTAAAAATTTAATCTTCGTTAAAATTTAATTTAAATAAAAAAAGAAGAACATACTTATTTTTTATTTGGCGGATTTATTTCTTTGGTAATGTTGTTAAGTATGATCAGTAGTTTGTGTGGTTTAATTATAAGACCCAACTATTCATAATACCAGGTATATGTGTTATGTTTTAAGTTTACACGGTATTTTAAGCTAACACGGCCACCAGTGTAAAAAATGAAAACGGTGAGTTTCGTAATCCTAATAACTTTTCTGAGTAATTAGAGTATTGTGCAAATATTTTTTTCTTTTCATTTATTTTACCAAAACGTCATAGGTAGTTACAAATCGTAATCTTCGCCAAAACTGCTGAGTAGTTTGTTGGCGACAACGCTCTTCCACTTTCACTATTCTACCTAAGTAGTTTTACTACATATTTTTCTCTAAAACCTACCACAATAAAGCCGATTCTGAAGGCTTTAATTTTAGTTTTAGTGCTGTCAAAACTAAATTTTCTTCGATGCAAAATAGTCCTTAAGAGTTATGATTAGAAGCTAAATTTCTTTGGAAAGTTTTAAGCTTTGACAGCACTAAAACTAAAATTAAAGCCTTTCGAATTGGCTTTATTATCTTACATTATTTATCTCTTATGTATCTATTACTCTAACATGTATTGCTAAAGTTTTGCTTTTAGAAGTGACAAACATTTCACCTTTTTTGAATCCAACAGCATCGCGTACTTATTACATATTTCTGGGATTGAGTATTTTCCAAAGATTGCAAAAGTTTAGATGAGCCCTGGCACCTATAATCTATTGCATTGTTTTTAAATGCGTGCGCTAACATAATGCCGACGACGCGCGCACACTAATGAGCGCGCAATCTGTCTACCTACGGTCAGCAAACTGATCAGACTACTAAAGTTGTTAAGGGCCTTACTATTGCCAAATGGGTACTTTCTAAAGCCTACTCCTCGTTTATGGCCAAACCAAAAATAATGAAAAAATGTATTATGAATAATCAACTCTTAGACAACATATGCAACATTTTTCTTTTTCATACCACCAAAACTTCTACATGATTTTTTTTTTTTACTTAATGGTGTTTTTTGACCTCAAATTTCCTACTGCTCCTGAGTGAGCTGCTAATTGGCGATGGTAATCGCCTTAAAATGATAAACTTTAAGTGCACTTAAGGCGTCCAACTATCACTGTGTTCAGATGAGCACTGATTCCAAACGTGTGAGCGTCACCCATTTAAAGGTGGAAACATTTTGGTGCTGTCATAGTACGTTATGGGCTTATCTTTACTTTTGAAATCTTTGGTATTTTTTAGTTCTTTGGCCGTAGTAATTATTAACACCTCTCTCTGTGTCAACTTTCCTTGCTTCTTTGACCTAGTACAGTATTTATAATAAAAACATTATTTATGTTGGTTTTGCTAACAAATACATATCGCCACATAGCTATGTGCTTGTCAAAATGTTCGAAAACTCGTGGCTCAGCGGAGCGGTCATTACTGATTAATCTGACTAAGTTAACCTTCCCTCCCCAGCTCAATCTAAACCTCCAGCAGCCCTCTCTCCTCTCGTACTGCAAGTCGAAGGGCATCCTGGTGATGGCGTACACGCCCTTTGGCTCGCTCTTCCACCAGAAGGCGAAGGAAGACGCCCCCGAGCCCCGTGTGGACACCCCAACACTCCAGGCTGTGGCTGACAAACACAACAAGACTGTCACGCAAGTGGCGCTCAGGTATCTGGTGAGTTGGACATCTATTTTAACGGGACACCTGACGCTAGAACATCAAGAACTGTATTATATTAATAATTGTATTATATTAATATGCCTAGTCATAATACTGTTTCCTCATCGAAGCACTACCCTTGACAAGTTCTACATCGCCAAAGGTTAGCTGGAAGAAAATGCTAATTAGCATTAAGCTCGCCTATGTACATGTTTTTATTTGTGCAATAAAGAATTTTTAATAATAATAATAATAAAGGCGTAGGGATGTGACGACCCCATCGCCCTCTGGTATGTCCTGTACGTCCAGTGCAATCAGTCAGCGCAGGGCGGCTTGTGGCGAGCCGATGGTGAGTGGCGACACCACGGACCCTACCTCCAGGGGACACTATCACACATGCGATTACACACACACATACACACAGAAACACACCCCCTACCTCTGCGCTTGCCTTAACCAGCCGGCCAGAGTGGAGATGCAAGAGCGGAACCTATGCTCCAGGTTGGAAGTGTAAAATGTCATAACGCCGGGGGCACTTGACTGTTAGAAGGATCTTGCGCCCCGCAGACTCACCTCTCGACAACCTTAGCTGCTTACATAGTGTTGCCCCCTGGCCGCCCCATGGTGGCTAGATAGGGGGCCCACAACGGCTATCCTGGTGGATAGTTATTAAGCAGCAAGTCACCATCTGCCATATTTAAATTTGTGAGAGATTTTCGAGGCAGATGTCCGTTATCTCACTCCATAGCCCTGCTATCCGGCCCATTTAGTATCCCATCCTCATAGCCCACTCCAAGTCGCTTCCCTCCTGGCAATAGTTTGGCAACTGTGGGGGACTGTCCGTTAGTGTATCCAATGATACATTGAGGGAGAGGCCTCCATGGATGCAGCCATCTCACATTTAGATCAAATGGTACCAAAGGCCTCTTCAATGTTGGCTTCGGCCCCATGAATGCCTTTCAAATGACCGGGTCCCTATGGGCCCGTGATTGAAAAGTGTACCTACATAATAATAATAATAATAACAACACCAGGTTTTCAAGGGTTCATTGGAAAAAACTAGGTCTCTTCTCATATTGAAGAAAATTGATTTGATTTATCGATATTTTATCTAGGGATTCCACCTATAAACAATGTATTAAGATTTATACAAAAAAAAATTATTTCCACCCCCTTTTTTTTGGTTTTCAAATGTTCGTTTCAAAATAGCGGTTAAGAGATCAACTTGATATTTTTTTATAAATTAGGCAATAGGGATTACACCTAAATCCAATATTTTTTTCCCTACAAAATATTTCAGTATTAGCTAAAAACACACCAATTTGTTGTTTCACTGCGTGATCAGTAGTATTACGCGTCCAAGAAAAAGAGGCCAAAGAGCCAACATATAATCGCCTCTATGAAAAGCAAATAAGGTCTTTGCCATTAGAATTATTGTGCTGAACGGGTAATAAAAAAAGTTGCTAGGCATAGTTGCTAGGCATAGTTGCTAAGTATGCCATCATGTCCATCCTGCTGGACTTTTATGGTTCCGTACCCAGAGTGTAAAAACGCAGACCTATTAAGGGCCTTACTATTGCCAAATGGGTACTTTCTAAAGCCTACTCCTCGTTTATGGCCAAACCAAAAATAATGAAAAAATGCATTATGAATAATCAACTCTTAGACAACATATGCAACAGTTTTCTTTTTCATACCACCAAAACTTTTACATGAATTTTTTTTTTTACTGACTGGTGTTTTTTGACCTCAAATTCCCTACTGCTCCTGAGTGGCTTGGCCGATTGAATTCATCTATGCTTTGATAAATAGATAAACTTTATAGCTATAAACATAACATAAGATTATTCAATCGAGTAATCACGTCCAAGTGAAAAGTATAATTTTCCCCTATTTCGCTCTATCAAGGACGCAGCGAGCGTCGTAACAGCCACTATGCATTGCGCGCTGATATGAACGTTATTTCAATGTCGTTTCTGTCGATATTTGTAGTGACAAATATCGAGCTGCTAATTTGGCGATGGTAATCGCCTTAATGTCACTCTGCTGTCTGTCCGTCCGTCCATATATCATAGGTCTCTAGCTCGCAGAAGGAATGAGAACGAATTAATGAAATTGAAATTTGGATATTTTGTGTAGAATGTTGCCTCTCGGCTCACGTCTATTTAATTTTGTTATCCATTACATAGGTGAAGATTTTTCATCGGCATTTAGTTATTTATTCAAAAATTTTACTGTACCTTTTTGTCTGTTAATCTTCCTATGAGCAAAAAAAAAAAACGTATATTGAATAAGAAATTCAATTGATGTGTTTTCCACTCTAGTTCTCACTGAAAAGAACTGTAGAAGTTGTCAGTTTTAAACCATTTTTGTTAATGGGGTCTATCTCAAAAACTAAACTAGGAATTTATACTGAAAACGCAGATTCTTAATTTTTTTTTTAATGTCAACTACGGACACCTTGAGATTCTTTATTTAATTTGTATGCATCGAACAGCTAGGCCCGAGTATTGATAGTATTGATAATATTGATGGTATTGATAGTTTTCATCAATATTCCTTCTTTAAAACTCATTATTTCATATTTCCAGCATGAACTCGGAGTAATCCCAATCCCGAAGTCAGTGACGAAGTCGCGTATCGAAGCCAACATCGACATCTTCGACTTCCAACTCAGTGACGAGGACAAGTCGCTCCTGAAGTCGTACGACAAGAATTACAGAACGCTCCCGCAAACCAAGTGGAGTGGCAGCCCTTACTATCCCTTTGAGAAGAACTAGTCAATAAACATTTTATGGGAATTTTTCATTATCTGTTTTGTTATTTGGTTGAAACTCTTTTTTTATAAGATACAAAACGTCGTGTACATGTGAGAATGAACTTCAATGATAAACAAAAAAACTACATGTTTCATAAAATATTACAAAAAATAAATACAGCACCATGCCGACGGCCACGCTGCAAAACGTGCGCAATAATTAACATTAACACTAACATCAATACTCACCACACATCCAATACCTATCACGCCCAACCCAATAGCTCTTGTAAAACATCAAACTGCATCTACCTTCTGGAATGCAAACACTGTCCTGCTTTTTACATCGGGGAAACAAAAAACAATCTTCACATCAGACTCAACCAACACAGACATACATCGGACTCCATTATACAAACAACACGCTACCCATCCCAATGCACACACGATTTCACAACAAGACATTCAATAATGGGAGGAGTCGTATATTTGGTCGCTTGGTGCCCATTACGGTCCGGGTTTAACAAACAAAGATAAATAATCATCTACCCATCTCCACACTTCTATTTAAAAACCTACCTACTTAATACATTACTTATGCACTTTTATCCTTTTTTATTTTTCTTTTGTCTTTCATTTCATTTGTCTGTCAATCATCCACTCCATTTTATGACATTTTAACATATTATATTAATTTTACCTAATTCCACTAACGCCGACTTTACAAGTCGAAATATATCTGGAAATGATTATTATAATAATGTGTTTTTATGGAAATATATAGTTTAAACTAAATAAAAAAAAAATTGAAGCAAATATTTATGTAATGAAGGTATAACATAAATTTATTGTTTAATGTAATTAAGTAATGAAATAATCTATGTGATAATACTTTTATGTTATAAATAAATACATAATTAAATAATAGTCCTCTTTGATAAGCCAACTCATTACTATCTTGCAGCCGAAGAAGTAACATAAAATTCAAAAAACCGGCCCAGTGCGAGTAGCACTCGCGCACAAAGGGTTCCGTAACACCACACAATACGAGTACGGAACCCTAAAAACTTATGGTACCTATATAATTCCACTTGCAGTTGTGAAGGACCAACTTAACTTGTAGTTTTAATAATTAAAAAATGACAAACTTTATATTTTTTCGATATATTTCGGCCTCATCAGTGAGGCCGTCATCAGTCGAGTGGTTCACAGGTAAAAATTATAAAAAAATATATATGAAAACAAGTTGGTGCAGTCTGAAAAGGTTATGATATGATAGGAACTATTTACATAGAAAAAAAAATAAATAATAATAATGATGAAAGAAAGGTGGTAAAATAAAAAAAGAAAAGAAACAGCTTGGAGGGGAGTACTTGTTGATTGGGTCAGTTGGTCGAGTCTGTCAGTGCTGTCTGTTGAGTCCGGGTCCATAATGTGCGCCAAGTCACATTATTATTATTATTATTATTTTTTTTTTTATGTAAATAGTTCCTATCATATCATAACCTTTTCAGACTGCACCAACTTGTTTTCATATATATTTTTTTATAATTTTTACCTGTGAACCACTCGACTGATGACGGCCTCACTGATGAGGCCGAAATATATCAAAAAAATATCAAGTTTGTCATTTTTTAATTATTAAAACTACAAATAAAAAGCTTATATAGCTGAAATTATATTTAACCAACTTAACTTGATACTTACTATCTATTGAACTCTATGTACCTAAAGGGTCTAGTTAAGTTGCTTTTTATAACTTGCTAAATAAATACATAGGTATTTGCAATTTTTAGATTTTTTCTTATGTGTGCTGTAAGACCTACCTGTAAACGAAATTTCTAGTTACTAAGTCAAGTGGAAGTGCCCTATAGGTTTTTATGGTGGGGAAATTTGTATGAAATTGTGCAATAACTTTTTTCATGTCAAGTAAGAAGCCTATAAAGGCTCCGCTTTTTTATTTAGAAGTACGGAACCCTACAAATATGCATTTGTGGGAAATGTGCCCCGGCAGGATTTGAACAACGATGTACTTACAGATTAATAGGGATGGTTACTGCTTTGTTGGTTCTAGCATCGCCATCTTTGGTCGAGTAGTAGAACTACAAATTATTCATATCAGCGAGCGCCATCTTGTATTCGTCCAAACAAACTTCAATTATTAAGTGTAGTAACACTGAAAAAGTTCCACGTTTGACAGATTTGACTTGTTCCTAACTTCACGATTCTCTTCACAACAAATTTTGACGTGACAGCGATTTCCTCGTCGCGGAAAATGTCTTCAATAAAATTAGTTTCATTATTTAGTGCGCTTCTTTTGTGTATTTTAGTGCGAGCGAATAGCCAGAATGTTCACAGACGTTTTGAGTACAAATATTCCTTCAAACCTCCATATTTAGCTCAAAAAGATGGATCGGTTCCCTTCTGGGAGTACGGTGGCAGTAAGTTTTATTGACTATTTTATTGAAAATAACATTTATGCGCCCTTTTCCTGCATAGTACTAGACAGAAGAAGTAATATTTGCCGTCTTAGCCCAGTTTTAACGCGTTCTTGTCTTATAAATTAAAATAAATCTTTAAAAAACTTGGTTGTTGATATGGTCTAGGTTTTGACAGCTCCACGTCAGAGAAATTTTGATGACAGACAGAGACAGCGATATTCTGTTTCATTTTAGTGTGAAAGAGACGGTGATAGCTGTCAACTCGTGTTTTTTGCCACCACGACTGCAAGTTGCATGTAAATGTAACGAGGTGTGAAATTTGCGAATATTACCCTCATTATGAATTAACGCGGCTGGTCTGAGGGACATTTTCATTACACATGCACGAAGGCTAACTGTTCGACACGGATTTCGTGAAATTCCTGTTAGATTTTAATCACAAACTATGAAGAGAAAATCATGTTTTTTTTGCTGGCAAAATAAATTTAACTGGCATTGCGCTGAAAAGAGCTGACAGCAGACTGACCTCAATAAATTTGCATGACTATTGAAGATGAATTAGTTGCTGCATTCATTATTATAGCATTGAAATTTGAAATTCAGTACTTTTTAAAATTGTTCCCAATTGTCCAGCTTAGAGATTGATTTTGTTTCTTTTTTCCACTAAAAAAACAACAATTATTTTTGTATGATAGGCATTATGCGTAAAATTTGAGTTACCGATGAGTCAGATATGGTCGCTCCATAACAACAGGCTCAGTTTTTGCTATGGCATGCTTTTTGCTTAAAATATTCTAGTTTTCCTTTCCAATCATAAAGTGTTTCTTTTTTTTATGCTGAATAAGAAGCAAGATTTCACCGCATTGCATACCCTTGATTTGGTGTAACACGATTTAACTTATTTGACAGGACTAAACTGAATTTAAGCATTCTGTCTCTTTGTTTCTGTATCGAAAAGACAAAGAGGGGATGTTTAAAATTATATTCTTTGTGCAAGACATTTCTTTCCGGGATTCCTCGTGCTTACTCGGAAAGTTTCTGACTTCCTGCTGCAATCTGCACACTCAGATAGGGTTATCTATGCGATACACATGCATATTGCAATCTTTCTTCTTTTCAGTGTATTGCTGTCCACCGTTGGACGTATGCCTCTTGATTTAATTTGATATATTTGCGATGATACTGGTGTAGGTTGGCCCTGCCGTCTTATTGATAACGTCTTACCATCTAGCTGGTGGTCCGCCAGACACTTCTTCCTGCGTAGGTCTTCCAATATAGCTCTCTCAGAAAAGAGAGACTTGATCTATTATGTCTTGAATTAATAACACTAGTACTTATAGTTTCACTTTATTTATGTTAACTCCCAACCGGTTTCGGATTTTACTCCATTTTCAAGGGAAGATCTTAATTAAAATATTTTACATGACTCCGGGCACTAGCTCTGAGCAACGTAAACCTATTATGATCTATTGTGATTTGTCATGTCTAGTAGCAGTAGAATAAAATGGCTTTTGACTGCATGATAACGAAAATATTTACCAACATTCTGAATAATACATTAAACAGAAGTCCAACAAAGTCAGCCATTTCTGTGTTTTTTTTTTTAGTTTATTTTTCCATAGTAAAATTTACATGCGTTTTTAAGAATTTTTTATTTATTTATTTCCCAACTTACACCTACCATTACAGGAATGCAACCTAATGCGATAGGATGTGTTTGACTTATTTTATCTTATAAATGTACAAAATAACACTATTAACTACATATTCCATCAAACTTACTAAACCTACTTATATTTATAACACAGTGTATATAACGCTATTTTAGTGAATTCACTTAGAGCACAATTAAAAAGGTCTATGCGTTTATGGTTTATGCACATGGCGGTATGGCGAGATCGCAAACTTTATGCTAAACTAACTAAACTAATTCTAACTTATATTATGTTATATAACATCACGCAGCCACAGGCTGCTGATGTTGAAGAAAATAAAGCTTTATGGCACTTTTTCGCTTTTTATTATTATTTAAGTTTTTTTAGTCTATCTAATGTATGGCAGTGGCATGCACAGAACTTTTTGCTGGAAAAGCAAGCAATTGATCAAGAACAACAATAAAAAAATATGAAAAAATTTAAATATCACTTTGAAAAAAAAAAACTTTGTATGACACCAGGGTAGACAATGTCTACCCTAGAGTGAACATTTCCAATACAAACTTTTTGTTTTCAAAGTGATATTAAAAATTTTTCATATTTTTTTTATTGTTATTCTTGACCAATTGCTTGCTTTTCCAGCAAAAAGTTCTGTGCATGCCACTGCTTCACCTTAAGGCAGGCCCGTGCAGAAATGAGTAAGTTCCGTATTGGTCTTTTTAATAATCAATTTTGAAGCAGAAACTAAAACTGCAACATCATCAAACCAAAAAATAAAAACGCATATTTTAGGATATTTGTAAAGGGGATTTTATTTAAATGGCCTATACCTACAAGGTATTACATACACAAGAATAAAGATTTAGATTTGCTGCAAACATGCACACAAGCACTATAACAATGTGTGCAAACAAAGTTTAGATGAGCCCTGGCACCTAAAATCTATTGCATTGTTTTTGAATGTGTGCGTTAACATAATGACGACGCGTGCACAATATAAACTTTCTACCTACAGTCAGCAAACTGATCAGACTACTGAAGTCATAAAAATTCAAAACCAACTATCACTGTGTTCAGATGAGCACCGATTCCAAATGTGTGAGCGTCACCCATTTAAAGGTGGAAACATTTTGGTGCTGTCATACTACGGTAGGGGCTTCTCTTTACTTTTGAAATCTTTGCTTGGCACAGTGTTTTTAAAATGATCGCTCATGATTTGCTAGAATTTACTCCATCCATCATCCATCCATCAGCCTAGTTTGTCCACTGCTGGACATAAGCCTTTCTAGGACTTTGCCACTCCCGGCGGTCATCCTGGAAGAATTGCCCATACTTACACACGCTGGGCAGGCGGGTTGGTGAGCGCGGTGCCGGAACCCTCGCACCAGTGACGCTGCTGCCCGTCACTAGTTTGTTCCATATAAGGCCCGGCTATTAGGGATGGATATACCGCCATCCATCGGTCCCAGGCATGATGGGCCTCCTGGTTTTTTGCCTGTGAGCTGTCCTCTTACTCTCCCCCGAATTACTTCAAGGGGGTCTCCAAGTAAGATGATGGTACCTCCACAGTCGAGCCCGGCATCAGCTCTACCACCTGTTAAAATTTACTCATGCTTTCATAATGAATGTAGGAAAAAGAGGGTCTAGCATAGCAGACCATATCGGGTTTTAACTGCTTGATACATATGTCTATTCCTCTCGAGGTAGATCAGATCAACAGAGTGAAAGAGATCAGTGTATCACATGCTATCAAGGTCAATATGGTTTGCTATGCTCAACTAGCAGTATGAACAAAAAAATGTGCGTTTGCAGTGTTACTATGGGGTTGTTCCCAAGTTCATCCATGGATTATTAAATTAAATAAACCTTTAATTTAGTTCACATAAATTTATTATTTTATTACATATATTTTTATATGATTAAATTTGACTCGTAAAAAATGTTTTATGTGCACCTACTTTACAAAATAAAGTATTTGAATTTATAGAAGTATTTTAGTTCTCAATAAGTACATTCAATCAATTCTGAGCTGCACAAATTATTAAAACATGAAGGTGTAAATAATCCATTTCATTGCTGCCTCTAATAACAAGTCCCACTCCGAATATCAACACTTGATAACAACTCCATTACCATGTTTGGCTTTCCTTTTCCTTTGTGTATAATTAAACTTGTTTCTTCAACTTTGAAGAATATATAGCCTATTTTAGAAAAAAAAAGTTATACTACATATTTTTGGTATTTAGCATTATTATCATTAACTATATGTATGTATATACAGGATGGAAAAAATTCAAGGGCCCTGGATGGGAACTACCTTAAATCCTTTAGTTAGTTCATTTTACTGAAAGGAAACATTCCTTTATTTTTTAAAAGAAACAAAACCGCATTCAAAGATCTTCTAAAATTCGCTTGTCTCACCCGGGAATCGAACGACTTAAAATTAAAAAAATACCTCCTCGCTATTTTATCATACGAATCGTTAGGATTATTGATCAGAATAAAATTTGTCTAATAAACACTTGGTCTTTGAAATAAAAAAAAGTGAAAACTAATATGAATTTTATTTTATCATCAATACGAAGAACACATAAACATGAAACATTTTTTTAACGAAGAAGAGAAAAGAATCCTGATAAGTTAAAGCAAAACAAAACAAAATTTGAAATTGGAACGAATATCTTTATCGATTTTAAAAATTTTTAAAAGTTGTCGTTCGAATTTCAAATTAGCAAGCTTGTACTTCATGCGATGTCTTTGGATGTTAGAGAGATAAGAAAATTATAACGTGTCCAAATTTTGTCAGCATAGCGTACATTTACGGGCGGCTTTCTAGAGCAGGGGTTTCCAAACTACGGTCCGCGAGCACCACCAATCCGACCCGCGGTCGCTGGCGGGACATGCCCGGTTTCTATCCCACTATAGTTTTTATTTTAATTTACAAACGTATAATATTAACGTAATGCAATTTATAGTAGGTTATTATAAGAATGTTATTTACAATTTTAAGGTCTGCGCACAGCACGCGCTGCGGCTAACTCCGTCGCAATGGTTAATGTTGTCCGAAGTACTACCCGAAATTGTAAACGGAGCGGAGATCTCTCCTGCGCCCTGCACAATAGATATCTCACTGACCGGATAGTCCCATTTCGAAAATTTGCGCGTCAAAACTACAGTATTTTGGAATCTTGAGCTATTATAGTCTTGGCCCTCAGGACTTAGTGGAGAAATCAGTGTGGGTGGCCTATTATGAACAACTTTTTTTAAATTGTTTGGTAGGCTAATAAATTGTTCAAGTTTTTAAAAGTAGTTTGAACCTATGATACATCCATTTTGTATTGTCAAGAGAATTTTGAAAACTTAACTCCGTCCAACTCAAACCTAAAATTTTCACTTTCGACCCTTTTTTCGGTAACTTGTAATAAAACATGTTGTATAATTGATTATATCGTATCAAAGAATAAGTCAAAACAATTATGTTTGAGAAAAAAAAAAGCAAAAAGTCTAACTAATAAACAAGTATGATTTTTTTAAGTTGCTTTGGTAGAAAATTCGCAAATACACATTTAAAAAATATAACTTCTAAACTGCTAAAAATCGCGGAACATACATGGGGTATTTTCGGATACACCCAGGCATGAGGGATCTAAAAAAAAATTTTTGACGTCACCTTTTGGACCACCTGTAGATGTTAAAATAAGTCATTTTAAACTGGTCTGATAAGCGGTCATAGAAAGATATCTTGACCGAATTGGGGATGACATATTCAATCCAAGGGAAGCCCGTTTCCTGTCTATTACATAATACATACATATACTCTGCCCTGTCTCCATCTGCTACAATCTCGACACACCTCTTTCGCTTCATCTATCAATCTAGTCATACAAGCTCTTCTATTCCGGGTACTTTTGACATTGCCCTTCTTCAAAATGTCGCCAATTTAGTCGACATACGCCCTTCTAGGATGACCTGGTCCTCTAGATAACCAAAAATAATATTTGAAAACGTCCACAATCTTGCCAAAAGGTGGTTATTCCTGAAACAAGTTTTCAATTTTGCGCCCGCGACGAAATCGGCACGATTGTATTGTTCTCGCAAGTTCCATGGAGCGTGCACCTTATAGTGAAATGAAACAGCATGATATTTGGCCACGCCTACTACTGAGTTGGTCGCGTCATGATGTCTGGTCCTCTAAAAGGCCGCTTTGGATGAATTATATTATGATTCTGTTCTAATGCCGTCTCTTTTGCATGCGTGAAAAATCTCTGACTCCATTCTACTTTCAAATCATTCTATGATTCACCCAAGTCGGCCTTTTAGATCCCCTAGTCGAACTGTACCTTCCATTAATTTCTTCTGTCACTCTACTTTCATTTATCCTATCTACATGCCCAAAACTACGGAAGCATATATGTATTGTTACCTATCACAATAGCCCTCGTACCTCACCAAGTTGTCTCTGAGCGTTTCTCTCTGTTGATATGTTAAGAGAGAAATCAGTACAGGTGCGTCCTACCTATATCTATAGTCTTGAAGGATCCTCTACATGTTAGACCTATGACCTTCCAGAATACTGGGCAATTCTATGTATTGTTACCTATCACAGTAGCCCTCGTACCTCACCAGTGTTGTCTCTGAGCGTTTCTCTCTGTTGATATGTTAAGAGAGAAATCAGTACAGGTGCGTCCTACCTATCTCTATAGTCTTGAAGGATCCTCTACATGTTAGACCTATGACCTTCCAGAATACTGGGCAATTCTATGTATTGTTACCTATCACAATAGCCCTCGTACCTCACCAATGTTGTCTCTGAGCGTTTCTCTCTGTTGATATGTTAAGAGAGAAATCCGTACAGGTGCGTCCTACCTATCTCTATAGTCTTGAAGGATCCTCTACATGTTAGACCTATGACCTTCCAGAATACTGGGCAATTCTATGTATTGTTACCTATCACAATAGCCCTCGTACCTCACCAGTGTTGTCTCTGAGCGTTTCTCTCTGTTGATATGTTAAGAGAGAAATCCGTACAGGTGCGTCCTACCTATATCTATAGTCTTGAAGGATCCTCTACATGTTAGACCTATGACCTTCCGGAATACTGGGCAATTCTATGTATTGTTACCTATCACAATAACCCTCGTACCTCACCAAGTTGTGTCTGAGCGTTTCTCTCTGTTTATATGTTAAGAGAGAAATCAGTACAGGTGCGTCCTACCTATCTCTATAGTCTTGAAGGATCCTCTACATGTTAGACCTATGACCTTCCAGAATACTGGGCAATTCTATGTATTGTTACCTATCACAATAGCCCTCGTACCTCACCAGTGTTGTCTCTGAGCGTTTCTCTCTGTTGATATGTTTAGAGAGAAATCCGTACAGGTGCGTCCTACCTATCTCTATAGTCTTGAAGGATCCTCTACATGTTAGACCTATGACCTTCCAGAATACTGGGCAATTCTATGTATTGTTACCTATCACAATAGCCCTCGTACCTCACCAGGGTTGTCTCTGAGCGTCTCAGAGACAACCCTGGTGAGGTACTCTGTTGATATGTTTAGAGAGAAATCCGTACAGGTGCGGCCAATCTAGGGTTCCCAACCCTCCCGGAGTGCCCGGGAGACTCCGGGAATATTGTTCAACCGCCGAGCTCCCGGGATGCAATAAATTCTCCAGATTTTCTAAAATAAAATAATTGTCAATAACGAAATTGATAAATCGCGCGAATTAAGTAATTTCATTACGAAATAAATTTTGATTTTTCATATCAAATATGAATGATGCTTCTACAAAACAAGGCAAATTAAAAATAACAAATACACTGGCCTGCAAAACTAAGTACTACACTTTTTAAATTTGATTTTTTTCTTAACTATAGAAGTTAGAGATTTAAAATAAAAAACGTTTTATAGCAAATTTTATCAGCTTTCTTTGAAACAACAACAACTTCACTATGTGATTATTTTAAATCTCTAACTTCTATAGTTTAGAAAAAAATCAAATTTAAAAAGTGTAGTACTTAGTTTTGCAGGCCAGTGTAATCCAACTATCACTCAATTGCCCACCGATTTGTTTAAATCTCCCGGGTTGGTTCTTCCGAGAGTTGGCAACCCTAGTCCTATCCCTATTATATTAAAGCCTTGAAGGGGCCTCTACATGTTAGACCTATGCAAGCCTTTCAGAATACTGGGCAATTCTTGAAAAAGAGTAACTTGAGAATTTAAAAGATAATTTATTAAATAATATTTATTATGACGAAGATAAAAAGATTTGTCCTTTTGTCTTTGTACTATCTATTTGTGCAAACCACAGAGGAACCAACCCCAAAGAAGTGAAATGACACTTGCTTTGTTAGAAATAAATTTCGCCAACTATTGTCGCGCTATAACTTGCCCTGATTAGCTAAGCAAACGTTATATAAATAAAGAATCCCCTGTAAGCGGGAGCGAGATGCAATATTGACAAATCTATGCAAATAAAGAACAGGGGACCTAAAAAGGCCAACTTGGGTGAATCATGAAATTATTTGAAAGTAGGATAGAGACAGAGTTTCTTCATGCGATCAAAAGAGACGGCATTACAACAGAATCATAATATGATTCATCCAAAGCGGTCTTTTTAGAGGACCAGATATCATGACGCGACCAACTCAGTAGTAGGCGGGGCCAAATATCATGCTGTTTCATTTCGCTATAAGGTGCACGCTCCATGGAACTTGCGAGGACAATACAATCGTGCTGATTTTGTTGCGGGCGCAAAATTGAAAACTTGTTTCAGGAATAACCACCTTTTGGCATGACTGTTGACGTTTTCAAATATTATTTTTGGTTATTATTAATCTAACTAAACTTAATTACATTTTCGATGTTTGACTCGTATTAATTTTTTGATTTTATCTGAAGATGAAATTAATAAAACAAATCTTATAAATAATAATGATATTCAATCTAATAAAATAGCCATAGTAATCTTTACCGAACTAAAACTAATAATTTCTAATAAAATAGCCATAGTAATCTTTACCGAACTAAAACTAATAATTTCCCATTCTAAAAATATTACATAATTATTTATAATAAAATAAATAAAAAAAATATTTTTTTAATAATAGAGTATCTAATCCTAGTTTATAAAAAAAATTATAAAATCGTAATTTTTAAATAAATTTTAATTAAATTAAAATTATTAATTGAAACCAAAATAGAGGTATATCACTGTTAATGATAAAATTGAATTTTAAATTCCAATTAAAGAAATATAAAGTAAAAAATTAAGCATTAAACCACATTCGGTTACACTTTTGGTAAAATACCGTTAAATTTACGTAGTTTAGGGGTTTGTTGTTAAGATATTACTTAAATTTCCCGATACTTAGTTCAATTAAAACATAGATCTAGATAATTTTAAGGGACTCAGCCTAAAATATTATAATATCATTCCAAATACACCCCACAACTTGTTGACAGCGTTTGTATGGAGGTTTGCGCGTAACGATGCCTCTTAAGGCGCTACGGAAAAAAATGGACACTTTAAGAACTTGCATATCTACTTCAGTAAATAATTTATTATTTTGATAAAATAGTATATTATTTTTGGAATCTTTTTCTAGGGATCTGTTAAAAAAGAAACGCGATTGGAGAAATTCGGCTCGATAGAAATATTTATTGAAGTGAGGTCTTTTTCGGCACCAATTCTCCTGGTTTGACAATTTAGAATGACATAATGGTCTGCAATTATATTTTATTAGGTGGGTTTTAACTGTATCTAGAACCTGGTTAAACGAAATTTTGATAGCAACTTTAGTTAATTTTATATTAATAAAAAACCGACTTTTTGCTACTTTTCCACGAATCCGTCCCTCTCACACTGAGGATTTTTTCGCATATGGAGTAACAGGGACGCTAAAACTTTTACATATCGCCTTAATTAGTGGAATCGGAAGGAGTCATATTTCTTCTCTCGAGGCTAGGTGCTCAATTCAATTCAATTCAAATTCAATTCAAAATTCAAATAGTTTATTTTGCAAAGTAGGTATATAAAATACACGTTTCACAAGTCAAAATTGCTTCAATTGTCAAGTTTGCTCGATGGAGCAAACTAACTATAATATCAAGATTGTAGCCTCTGCTCATAGAGAAACGACACCCAAAAAAGCACACTTGGTTTTCTGAAATAAATTCCGCGAACTTCAATGCGCTTTCACGCGCTCTAATTGGATAAGCCACGCAGTGATAGAGAAAGAGGTAGAGAATCCCCGGTAAGTAGGAGTGAGATGCATGCAGTCACGTTTATGCAAAAACACTGACTGGTTGGCGTAATCGGACGGTACGGCATTTCCTTCTCGAGGCTAGTTGTTTGATGACTCTGCCCGAAGGGCAAAAGAATTTTTTCAATGCATGTGCTCGTAAAGGCCCACTTTTTATGCATCAAAACCGAACAGAAAGTCGATTATTTTGCCCTAGGGCTTTATTATTATTATTTTTTTAATTTGTTTGCAATGGTTGGCTAACCTGCAGCCTTTCCTGTGTACCATAGATGTTATACTTTTTTTTCCGCTGTTTAACGGCTCTGGATACAATCCTTTTGAGCCAATCATAATTGAAAATTCACAAGATTATATTTGTTTTCATTTCCTCACACTATGCATTGAAAAACGTAGTATGATACACGGGCGTAAAAGCAATAAATTACTCGGTTACGTTTAAAACACTCGCTACGCTCGTGTTTTAAATCGTCCTCGTAATTTATTCCTTTGCGCCCTTGTAGCATAAACTACTATTAATTATGTAATTCCCATAGCTTAATTTCTAAAAGTTTTTTTTAGAGAATAAAGGCCATGTTAGGACATGGTGTTCATTATTTTGGCATACAAATTAACCATTAGTTTTTTATGATTTTTTGAAGAATTGTCCGGTATGACGTCACTTGAGAATTTTAGCCATTATACTGATTGTGATGTGAGCAATATACGATTATGTTTCTTTTGCGAAATCCATCGCTATGAATACTCTAAATATTATTAGAGTGCAATACAAACTAGAAAATATCAATCAGAAACAAACCCAAAGACAAGAATTTGTGCAATATATTTAAAAAAAATGTGGTCTGTCTCTGTCTGTCTACTCATCTGTTATCCATCTGTCAAATCAGTCTGAAGCAAATTATTATAAATTTATCTTGATAACAAAGGATACATTTCTAAACATCCATTTCTCAAGTGACGTTACACGAAGGCAAATGGAAGCAGCTTTTTCGTAAAAATATTCATTGATTTTTAGACAAAAAGTTCTAAAATACGTCTTATTAAATTCTCGAAATGGTTTTAGAATTAACACACCTTAACAATACACCGACTTAAGAATACACTGACGTTCATAGGCTGAGAAGCAGAACATGGAGTGCTGAAATTATATTATAAGATCTTGTTTACATATACATACCCATGTTCATGAATAAAATATTTTGATTTTGATTAACATAATTTAATCTAAGCTAATTCTAAAGTTAAATATTAAAGTCCAATAATGTTACAACGCGTGGTATGATAAGTCCTTTTTATGGTTCTCATAAATAAAGTATGATAAAATCGACGCGGTTTCTTTATCAATTCCCTATCTGAAGCTGACAATAGTAAATTGGTGTTCTAAGAAATTATTATTGGGGTAACACGAGATTATTGTCGTCTATTTAGCCTCCAACCAATATAAACCAGGACGAAACTCGTTCCCAGCCGCAAGACTTATTATGGCACTACGCGACAATATTTTAATCTCAATTAGGCTTCTTGCAAAGTTGTGTTATTTTAGGCGCAAGCCTCACAGAAGTGACGTGGTGGTGGCGCGTGGCGCGGACGGACAATCGCTTGCGCCTAAAATAACACAACTATGCAAGAAGCCTAATTTACATTAAAATATTGAGTGAAATAAAGCACATTTATTTTATACTTTTTATTTAAAAATAAGAAAAACAATCATAAGCTTTGCGTTTGGGAACGCAATCTGTCCCGTTCACCTTAAGGCCCTATATGCTGCGACAGTGCTGCCACAAAATTTAAACTTTTGCAAAAACGGCCGCTTTTGGCAAAGTTAAAATTTTAGATCATCAAAGACGTTGTCTACCAAAACTACGATATTTAAAAATAGCTCATTACTATATCTACGCATTCACTTGTGCAGATTTTCAATAATTATTGTAGTATGATGATGATGTTGTTAAGGTGGGACGCCTGCTGGGCTCAGGCGGATGGTCGGCTCTCTATTTGGAGCTATTCCATCCAAATCCCATTGCTTAGAGCTTTGGCATCCTAATGTACCAGGGGCGTTCCCTCCTCAAATCTTCCGCTTCTTTTAATAAATCTAAGAATATCTGAGTACTCAAGATACTTGAGATCTTCCTCCTTGAAAATTTAAAATTCAAAATTCAAATAGTTTATTTTGCAAAGCAAGTACAGATATATACACTTTTTACACGTCAAATTTAATCTAATAAAGAAAATATATGTAATAAAATAATAAATGTACATGAACTAAATTAAAGGTTTACTTAATTTATGTAGCAATATATTTACGATTAAAATGATAGGTAAAATATATATTATACAAGGTAAAATCCAATCAGCCGCCCGAACCCACACCGGAGACCCGGCCAGGGACCAGGAACAAGGTTCAATGATCACCAACCGAGCCCACAGCACGAATCCAATTGATGTGGTCATCACCAAGTATCTTCCATCTTACGCTACAATATATGAAGCATTCTCCTAAGTAATGTGTACTCGTTTCCTCCTCGCCACAGTGTGGACACGAGGGATCCTCCTGTACCTTCATTATTGACAGATGTCTGTTCAGCCTGTAGTGGCCAGTTAGAATACTATAGCAGAGAATATAAAGTATTACTACGTAAAGAAGCGACACTCACCTCCCCGCGCGAATTTAACGTCCCCCGCGGTCCCCCGCAAGTTAGTGGAAATCTGGAGTCAGGCAGAGCTCGAGTAGCACTCGTTCGCTGCGCGCGTATTTTGTTTTGTTTTATTACGATACTGATTTTTGGCAATTATGTAATTTTGTAAGTTAAGTTTTTGCTCGTAAGTTATGTTACCGGCAAAATCCGATTTAGGGACAGGGACAAATTATTTTGCTTTGTTAGTTATATTGTTTGTTACATACAAGTGAAGCTAATAAAAGCGTGTTGAAAATCATCGGTGAAGCGTGGGTGTAAGAGTATTGACTAAAATTTAGGAAGAGAATCATAAGTTGCTGACTTATAATGTTATCCCTCTCGATCAACGACGCTTACACGCTTGCTGCCAGCCCTAGACTAGCTCACGCACACACAAGCGTGTGCGGACAAGCCAGTGCGCGTGTGTATAGTGTAGGTAAATAACTTGAGCGAAAAGTATGAAGTGTCGGGGGTGTGACTATAGTAAAGAAAATATTGTAGTAAGTAAATAATGTATTTTTTATTCTAAAATGGCAGCACTTTCACAACATAGCGCCTTAAAGCCCTTAATAACGCCAAATGGGTACTTTCTAAAGCCTACTCCTCTTTTATGGCCAAACCAAAAATATTGAAAAAATGTATTATGGATTATCAACTCTAGGACAACATATGCAACATTTTCCTTTTTCGTACCACCAAAACTTCTATATGAAAAATTGTTTCAACTGAATGGTGTTTTTTGGCTTGAATTTCCTACTGCTCCTAAGCGGCTTAGGTGATTTAATTCATTTATGCTTTGATAAATAGATAAACTTGATAGCTATAAATATAACATAGAATTATTCAATCGAACAATGACGCCCATGTGAAAAGTATTATTTTCTCCTATTTTGCCCTTTCAAGGACGCAGCGAGCGTCGTAACAGCCACCACGCATTGTGCACTGATTTGAACGTTATTTCAATAACGTTTCCGTCGATATTCATACAGACAAACATCGAGCTGCTAATTTGGCGACGGTAATCGCCTTAAGGGTACCTAGTATTAGAGTAACAGACTAGTTTCCAAGGCTAGAAACTTTTGGAATACCAGAACAGCGATTCTGGCGCGTGCGGAAAAATTTCGAAAGCAGAAAAATCAATCATTTCCGTAGAAAATTCCTTGTAAAATCACCCGAAATCTGTCGTAGCAATTTTTTTCGCACTTGCCAGAATAACCGTTCAATCTCATAACCTCAAAAAAATTTAATGCTGAGCTGAAAATACCAATTAAATGATTAATCGAACACAAGTAGTAACAGCAAAAATAAATCCCATCAAAAACATAAAATGTACAAAAATGTCGAGTCTCGCAATGCAATCCTTCCACCGTAAAAAGTTGTGAGAAACCCTTTATGTGCGAGTCGGATTCGCACTTTACCGTGTTTTTAGTGACTTAATTACGAAATGTTGATATTCTCTTCTTAAATTGACTAATTGTGAATGTATCAAACATTATAAACCACCCTTTTTAGGGTTCCTTACCCAAGGAACAGATTATTATAACAAAGGCTCTATCTTTAGAACGGTAACACATACAAGTACAAGTTTAAACTTTGGGCAGTCTGTAGTAAATACTTTAAAGTAAACTAATGAAAATTAGGGTTCCGTACTAAAAAGGTACCAAATTGTTTGTCAGGCGCTACCGTTTTATCAGTTTGTTTTTGTCGCCTTAATGTTGCTATGGCATCTATATGGTTGTTATTTACTTTTAGGGTTCCGTACCCGTATTGTGTAGGGGTACGGAACCCTTTATGCGCGAGTTCGATTCGCACTTTACCGGTTTTTTTTTCGCACTTTAACGGTTTTATTTTTTATTTTTACTACTTGCTCTATTTTCGGAAATAAAGGTATACATTTTTTTACACTTTTTACCATCTAGCGTCACGAGGTAGAATTTTTCGTGGTAGATGTCTTTAATGCAAAGCAGCATACCACCACGTCATCTAGTGTCATACAAATTTATAGATGCAGCTGGAAACATACATTTTGTATAGACTTTGTATGGAAATATTAAATTACCAACCGCAAATAACATTTTTATATTTTTTTGTTGCAATGTACACTTAACACTAACCGCATGCAAAATTTCAAGTTTGTAGGCCTGCTAGAACATCTTTAGACTTTTGATTATGTGTCAGTCAGTCAGTGACAAAATAAGGGAACTTTGACTTGAGATATTTCGTAATCAAATATAGGTACAAACTTGTAATTTGGGGATAGAAGTAGGATCAGTAAGTACTCTGGGTAACTGAAATTTCAGACTTCTAGCTTTACCCACAACGAAGATACAGGGGGGTTGAAAGTGCCGTGAGTTGCTTCGAGAAAAGGATGGTACGGCCGTTCCGCGAGACTCGGCGGGGGCACTGCCGTGCCCCCAGATTGCAAAATGCCCAATGAAAATAAGTTTTCATTGCAAAGATCTCAGAATTTTGCTTATCGCCAAATGGGAACTTTCTAAAGCCTATTCCTCGTGTATGTCCGAAACAAAAATAATGAAAAAATGTATTATGAATTAAATTTGTGGATATATTAATAATTTGCAATATTCCGCTAAACACTCTTACCATGCTATTCAAAATGCAGACTCAAGCACCGCCCGCCCTCCCACATAAAACATGCACAAGCAAAGCAAGCAGTACGAGCACAAAATAAAGCAATCTTAAATAACAAGCAAGAAAGCAAATAATTTTGCTGTCGAGCGGTCGGACAGACTACACATCCCGAGGATGCCTCGTTTAGAGGCGAAACACGTATCGATAAGTTTTCTTGCTTGTTTATATAAGATTGCTTTATTTTGTGCTCGTACTGCTTGCTTTGCTTGTGCATGTTTTATGCGGGAGGGCGGGTGGTGCTTGAGTCTGCATTTTGAATAGCATGGTAAGAGTGTTTAGCGGAATATTGCAAATTTATTAATATATCCACAAATTTATGATGGACTTCCGCAAAGTAACGCCTTTTTCAATAAGTACTATGAATTATCAACTCTATGACAACACATGCAACATTTTTCTATTCCGTACCACCAAAACTATATAAAAAAAAAAACAACCGAATGGTGTTTTTTTGGCTTGAATTCCCTACTACGGTTGATTTAATGTATTAATACTTTGGTAAATAGACAACAAACTTGATAGCTATAAACATAGGATTATTCAATCGAACAATCACGTCCATGTGAAAAGTATTATTTTCTCCTATTTCGCCCTATCAAGGACGCAGCGAGCGTCGTAACAGCCACTACGCATTGTGCGCTGATATGAACGTTATTTCAATGTCGATTCCGTCGATATTCGTACAGACAAACATCGAGCTGCTAATTTGGCGACGGTAATCTCCTTAACACCATGCATCCATCCATCAGCCTTGTTCGTCCACTGCTGCACGTAGGCCTCCAATATTTTGCCACTCTTGGCGTGCGGTCCTCTGTCGTCCTCATCCAGCCGCCACGCTTTGCTGTACGTGGTCTCCATTCTAACGGCTTTCGGTCCCAACGGCTATCATCCCGGCGACAAATCTTCTCTTTTTCGTGTCAATGGTTCCTTTACAAAAACCTCAACCAGTACGCAGCCACATCCACAGCATTTGCCGAGGCCTTCCATAGGTCATCCCACGTACAGATGTTTGGGCACGAGAGCAAATGAGGCATGTGAGGGTGTGGAATGCGCTTATCATGCCCCATCTGCTGAGGTTCTCTTTACAGCGCCCAACCTGCGCTCGAAGTTGCTTCTGCTTCGGCTCACTGCCATCCATCATCCTAGTTCGTCCACTGCTGGACATAAGCCTTTCCAGGACTTTGCCACTTCCGGCGGCCATCCTAGAAGAATTACCCATACTCACACACACTGGGCAGGCGGGTTGGTGAGCGCGGTACCGGAACTCTCGCACCAGTGACTCCGCTGCCTGTCACCAGTCTGTTCCATACAAGGCCCGGCTATTAGGGATGGATATACCGCCATACATCGGTCCCAGGCATGGTGGGCCTCCTGGTTTTTTGCCTGTGAGCTGTCCTCTTGCTCTCCCCCGAATTACTTCGAGGGGGTCTCCAAGTAAGATGGTGGTACCTCCACAGTCGAGCCTGGCATCAGCTCTACCACCTGTAATCATTGCCACTGCAAGTTATCTACTCCTTACTTACTTCAACCGCCGCCCTAACACAACCTACCACAACTTCCAGATGCGATAGCGAGCGGCGAGTCGGTGCGTCTGGCGCCGTCACTCCGCAGTCAGAAGGGTGCCATCTGGAGCAAGCAGCCGCTCAACTTCGACTGGTGGGAGGTCGACATCATGTTCAAGGTCACCGGCAGAGGGCGCATCGGGGCTGACGGGCTGGTATGTGCACCAATCTTAAACCGCTATTATTTAAGAGCCTAGCTCTTGTCGGTGGTGTAGCACACAGTAATCAGGAGATTGCCTTATTACTCTAATTGTTCGTGTTCAGATGTCTCCACGTTTCCAACCATTTATTTCACCGACATAAACACAAAAACTAAGTACGGAACTCGTACTCTTTTTTTCTCACGCACACTAATAGTACACATGCATAAAGAAGAAGGCGCATCAAGCCACAAACAACACATCTCATCTCTATCGACATTGGGTAAATTTTTGGTGTGGTGATTTTCCGCGCGGGTTTCAAAAATCTGAAGGGTATCAATGAAAATAGTTATTAGATTAGTTAATGAAGTTGTTATGTACTAAAACATGTCACTATCATCCATCCATCCATCAGCCTAGTTCGTCCACTGCTGGACATAAGCCTTTCCAGGACTTTGCCACTCCCGGCGGTCATCCTGGAAGAATTGCCCATACTCACACACGCTGGGCAGGCGGGTTGGTGAGCGCGGTGCTGGAACCCTCGCACCGCTGCCCGTCACCAGACTGTTCCATATAAGGCCCGGCTCTTAGGGATGGATATACCACCATCCATCGGTCCCAGGCACGGTGGGCCTCCTGGTTTTTTGCCTGTGAGCTGTCCTCTTACTCTCCCCCGAATTACTTCGAGGGGGTCTCCAAGTAAGATGGTGGTACCTCCACAGTCGAGCCCGGCATCAGCTCTACCACCTAATGTTACTATAAGTGGATGAAATACTACTAACTCAGTTTGTAGGCAACCTGTTTACTAACACAATTAAATATTTGGATAAAATTTAGGTATCAATGGATTAGCCATATACATAATAATGTATTAGTACATTTCGTATAATTTTTTATAGCACAAGTGCGGAAAATGCCGACTTTACGCACGGTGCGTAAAGTGGTCATTTTACGCACGGTGTGCTATAAATATAATTAGTTAAGCTTCTCATTATAAGTGAACATTATATTTGTTCTTTATGAGAAATAAACGTCTTAAACCATTATGTTTTTCTGAATCGAGATGAAATTGTCTTTATAAATAAAAATAATAAAATCATACACAATTTGTATTAATATTGTTCTAAATAATTATAATTTTATTTACCAGCATCTGTTTTGCTGGATTTAAATTTAAACGCATGCGTATATGTATTCTGTTGTAAAGTGCTTATGTACTTTATTAATATTTTTTATAGCACACCGTGCGTAAAAAGACCACTTTACGCACGAAAGTCGGCATTTTCCGCACTTGTACTATAAAAAATTATACGAAACTCGTGCGAGAAACTTTTTCTCGACTCGTGTGATTGCAGCACTCGCCTTCGGCTCGTGCCGCAAACTCACACTCGTCAGAAAACTTTTCATCGCTCTCGTATCGTAATGTACTAATATTCGACTGTACCTATTGAAAGTATTATTGTTATCTATTTATCTATGAAAACTTTGTTGGAATATGTATTATATACAGGTATATATAACCGGATCAATGATGTACATAAAGTTGGAAAAACTGAGAATGTTTGTAGGTGTGGAGTCAGCTTCTTATAATATACAAACTTCAAACTTCAAAACTTTTACTTGTTGAGACATAGGTAAAAGATTTAACATGAAATATAATATAATTTGTCCCCGTATGCTCTGCCGTTAGGCGTACAAATGTTAAATCTTAAAATTAACGAATAAAGTACAATTATAAGTATAAAAAGTTATTTACATTAAATATTAGTACATTCTTAAACTAAATAAAATCAATATTAAAAGGTATCATTCAAATAATTATCAATTGTATAGTACATTTTATCAATCAGAAAGTATTTTGATAGTAAAAAAAAATCCCGGAATTACGGAATTACTTAAAATGCTAATATAATGTTATACTTAATATATGTTACCGGCAATCTAAATAAATAAAAAAATAGGAATTTAATACAATTCCTAGGAAATTTATAAAATGCCAAGCTTATCTAGGCTGAACAGAGCAAAAGGCAAAACAGAAGGCCAATCAAAAATAAAATAAACAAATAGATAAATCAACTTGACTTTTTATAAATTTCCAAGGAATTTCTAAATAATATAAATTTACGGTAACATATATTTAGTATTAGGTACATCATCGTAACGTTTTAAGCATTGCCGTAATTTCCGTAATTTTCACTATCAAAATAAATAATATTTTAAGAATCCGACTCCACACCTACAAACTTTTTAAAGGATTTTTCCAACTTTAAGTTTATATCGATCCGATTATCCTATCCCTGCTCATGATATTATTGTTATGTCTATAAGTATTTTTTCAATGCAAGTGCTCGTAAAGGCCCACTTTTTATGCATCAAAACCTATCAGAAATTCTGCTATTTTGCCCTAGGGCTTTATTATTGTTATTTTTAAAATTTATTTACGAGAAGTTCGCTAACCTGCAACCTTTCCTGTTTACCATAAATGTTATACTTTTTTTTTCCACTGTTTAATGGCTCTGGATACAGTCCTTTTGAGCCAATCATAATTTAAAGTTCACAAGATTATATTTGTTTTATTTCCTCACACTATGCATTGAAAAACGTAGTATGTTACATGGGCGTAAGAGCAATAAATTACTCGGTTACGTTTAAAACACTCGCTATGCTCGTGTTTTAAATCGTCCTCGTAATTTATTCCTTTACGCCCTTGTAGCATAAACTACTATTGTTTGTCTCCTTAATAACCAAAAAAATAAAAATTACTTTTGTGGTCCCCAGGCGTTTTGGTACACGACATCTAAGGGCGAGTACACAGGAGAAGTGTTCGGATCGTCGGACCGGTGGAACGGGCTGGCTGTCATCTTTGACTCGTTCGATAACGACAACAAACACAACAACCCTTACATCATGGCCGTACTCAACGACGGCACCAAGGTCTTTGACCATAAGAGGTGACTTTCTACACGTGATATATTGACTAAACTGCTGCCGTTAATTCGAGAGAATGATGACAGATGGAGTGTGGCGATATCTCGAAAAAATACTACAGGTCAACAAGAGCTTCTTCACGACAAAAATAAATAAAGGCACGTTAAAAAAATATCAACGGTACAACAAATGGGACGAAATCTAAATCATGATTATTTAAACTTTTTTTATAAATAAAAACCCTGGAATAGAATATATATACGATCTTATTATTTGGTAAGGTATATCAGTTTTATAATACGACAACACTGCCTTACACCGCAGATATTATAAACCTTTTTCTGAAATGTCGATTCAAAAAGTCGAGGATTCATACTGCAGGCATTATGATTGCTGATTTGACAGAAATAATTTGACACATTTTATTGATTAAACAATTAACTTCATTCGGCTTCTATCTTTGTATAATAATAAAATAAATAAATAAAATGACAACCTCTATATAAGGTTCTTAAATTCAAGTGAACACAGTATCGCTAATAGATAACTTTTCGCCAAAAATTGTATTTTTTGCGCTTTTTTTTAACTTTTACGTAGAAATTGAGTCAGCTGATTCATTAAGTTTTGTACTAGGAAGTGGAATATATATACGACAAAAATACTTTTTATTAACAAATGGAACCTTTTAACGATATACAATCTACCCTAAAATCATCATGATAAATATAAAATATTGAAATGCAAAACAGTAAAAAAAAGGTTTTATCCCCTGACATTTGCAAACGTCACCATTCTCTCGAATGAACGGCCGGAGTTTAGAATAGAAAAATCTTTATTGGTATCACTGGCAGCAGACAGACCACATTGGAGGCAGGCTGTGAACACTAAGGTGTATGCTTTCGAGTCGATTAGATGCGCTGAGCTCGACACAAAACGAGACCAGCTTAAGGCCCGACCACCAGTGGCCATCAATTATAATATAGTTGGAGGGGTGCTGACGTGCAGTGAATGTGGTCGCACGTTCACTGCAACAATCGGCTACGTCAGCCACGTGAGGGCTCACCAGCGCCGCTCTCAGCAGTGACAGTCGCTGTGACCGGAAACGGCCTTGAAGAATTGATTGATTGGTGTCACACAACTAAAATACAATGGGCGTTTTCTGGTTGTTTTTTTTTTCTTAGTTCTTAGCTTTCCTCCAGATGGCGCTGTCCATGTCACCATAATGAATGAAACACATTCATTTACACGTAACAAAAAGCAAAAAAACATGAAATAATCATCTGCCAAACCTTACGGTTTGTAGGCAGAATAGCCCCTGTTTACACGCGTAAGTTACAGCTTCTAAACTTGCAAAACATTGAAAGAAATACACATCACTAATAACTATACATATATACTGGTGGACATAAAGATCGACTCAAACATTGTTGTCCTACATTCAAGGGAATAACCCAATCATACAAACATAAACATATGAAATATATATCATTTTAAAGGTATAGGCCTCCACCTTTGAATAAATGCATTTTGAATAGTTGACGGTGAATGTTGTTGCTTCTTGATGGAACGACATCTTGCAATATTAAATAAAACTTCTTGATACTCGGTTCCACAAATATAATAATGTTTAATTACCTTTTAAGTTGCTACCGGTTTCGTCGTTTTACGACATCATCAGGCACTGTATTTGAGGTGTTAATAATACATTTTTAAATCCATTTTTTAAAAACCACGAATATTATGTGTTTACAACAGGATTTAGTTAGATAAACTTATCTAACTAAATCCTGTTGTAAACACATAATATTCGTGGTTTTTAAAAAATGGATTTAAAAATGTATTATTAACACCTCAAATACAGTGCCTGATGATGTCGTAAAACGACGAAACCGGTAGCAACTTAAAAGGTAATTAAACATTATTATATTTGTGGAACCGAGTATCAAGAAGTTTTATTTAATATTGCAAATGCATTTTGGTTTAAAAGTATTCGCTATACAGGACGTGAAATTCATTTAATGAATTAAAAACTTATTAGGTCAATGAAGAACTGGCTGCAAGCAGTTATAAGGGCTAGAGGGGGAACACGAAGTACTAATGTTAAACTTAATTAATGAATAAATGAATGATTTTGTAAAAGAAGGTTTTTTTTTTAATTTTTCGCTGTTTGATTATTTCAATATTTATTAATTCATCACTTAAAAAAAAATTACAGCCTGTATCGCAAATACTTTAAGACAAAAATGCATTTAATCAAAGGTGGAGGCCTATACCTTTAAAATGATATGTTATATATTTCATATGTTTATGTTTGTATGATTGGGTTATTTCCTTAAATGTAGAACAACAATGCTTGAGTCGGTTTTTATGTCCACCAGTGTATAATATAGTTGTTACCTCACTTCTAATCACTTACTTACACACGCATTCAGATAGATGAATAGGAACAAAACAAGTTTAATATTTTATGCAATATCTAGGGTAATTTAGATAGGTAATACATTTTTATTTTATTTTTTAAAACTGTTTTACTGTATGTCTCGTGCCGTAGATCTGTGATAGACAAAATGTGTTTCGTAGCAATCAACGTCAAAGTGGTTTTTCGTTTGTTTGGAATCTGTGCAAATTTTGTCTTTGATTCTGTTGCTAAAGAATACGACAGTGCCATCTAGGAATCTTATTTAACACTAAATTTGACACAAGGAAAAACGCTCATTATAAGCAATAATAAACAAAACAGAAGTGGCACCCAAAACGCCTCCACTCAGCATGTGTCATGGCACCATTCTGTACCACGACGCTGGTCTTCCGTGGACACCTCGCAGGGTAACGTTATTTAGCATGCAATATAAGTATTGGGTGTTTACCTGTGAAATTGGCGATTTTTTTTACAGATTCATGAGTTCATAATTCCTGCAATAATAGCAATTTCCAGTATGAGATGATTTCCAGACTGTCATGATCTTTTCCAAACCAACTTAAGAGGCCATGCGAATTTTATTTTTGTCACTATCACTCCAAGCGAAAAAACGCGCAGTGCGAGAGGGGCGAATTCAGGGCAATAGGGAAAAAAGTTGGTTTTATATTTTTATTAAAAAAACTAAAATAGCTAGCAAAATTTCAAATATCAAATCTCTAGATATTGTTGAAACACATCTAATAAAATTATGTTTGAGTTCTGTATATGGTTCCTATTCGTCAAACGAGGAGAAAAAGTGTGTTTGAAGACCTGATTTCAACAATTATTTCTATCGAGGAAAATTTATCCAAACATGTTTTCAAATTTCAAAACCTTAGATTATATAATCAAAATGCATAATACTAGAAATTTGTTAAAATTTTCCGTGTATTTCATGAAATACACAGAAAAGAAACACCCGTATTTTTTTCGCATATCGCCTTAAATGCTGTTTGAACATTGTTTGGACAAGATCATGACTAATTGTGCATAAAACTTTAAACTCATGCTTTATAAACCTCACTAATACTGAACTATTGATGTTAACTGCCACGTACCAAAATGTTTTTCAATTTTTAACTTCTAAACAAGAAATACAAAGTTAAGTTATGCACTTTGTGCTAAGCGACTGACGTTTAACATTAAGGTGCTATATGCTGCAGCAGAGCTGCCACTTGAAAAAAATATACAGCGTGTAACAGAAAGGTGTTACCATATTTGAAGAGCTTATTCAGTCAATGGTATAGAACAACTTTAAACTATGGAATAAACCCTGTGTCTCGAAAAAAAAAATTACTTTTTCATAGAAAAATGCAATACCGCTCGGCCGAAATGTATGGAAGGGCAGATTTTTTTTTGAGATTTCAGGGATGGCTCCATAGTAAAAGTTGTTATATACCATTGACTGAATAAGCTCTTCAAATATGGTTACACCTTTCTGTTACACATTGTTTATTATTTACTTACTAGAATAATTATTGAAAATCTGTTCAAATAAATGTGTAGATGTAGCAATGAACAATTTTTAAAGAAAGAAAGAAAGAAAATAAATTTATTGGCGCGTTTACAAAATAATAAAAAGAACTTATAGCTAACACAGTAGAAAAGGTTTATTTAAGTAGGGAGTAATCTATAGATAAAAATAACACGACAAAAGGATGTAGCTCAGCTATGTGCCATCCAAAACATGCTTTGGTTGGCGCTGGTTTTCAGCTACCTCCGTTACAATTGCCTGACAAAGTATTAACGAGTTGTTAACAATTTTATTTACTAAATTGAAAAATCAATAAAAATTGGCAGAAATGGCTTATAACTAAATTAAAGAAAAATAAAAACCAAAAGTGCGTAACAAGACGAAAAACAATAAAAAAAAAGGTAATTAGTATATACAGATATAGACTTATTAGTAGGGTGTATAGTCTTAAGCATTGTAGGCTTTCCAAGGATGTTTCAAATGTCCAGTGTCCATTTGCTTTTTCATAAGACACTGTTTATACCTAAACTTAAATGTATGGGCTGAGCACTTTTGTCTCAAGGGCGGTGGTAAATTATTCCATATTTTTGCACTTCGGTATGAAAAACATAGCATGGTTTTCATAGACAACGTCTTTGATGCGCTAAATATTTAACTTTTGTTAAAAACGGCCGCTTTGGGCATAAGTTAAATGTTTAAGTTTAGCTCATCAAAGACGTTGTCTATGAAAACTATGCTATTTAAAAATAGTTCATTGCTATTTTTACACAAATATTTGAACAGATTTTCAATAATTGTTCTAGTAAGTAAATAACGATTTTTTTTTCCTACGTGGCAGCACTTTCGCAACATAAAGCGCCTTAAAACAGTCTGATACCGACCCAAGAATTTTTAAAAGTGTTTGTTTTGTAGTGTTTGTAATTATTTAATTAAATGAAAACCTTATTATGGGCAAATACAAATATTTATTTCTGGTTTCAAGATAGTAATGTGTATATTTCCCTTTCGTATTGTCTTGTATTTTCTTATCCCTTGGTTAAAGTAGATATAAGTCTTTTGTTGTTTAGTATAAGTTTTATGTTAAAACAAAAATGACATGATCTTGCTAAGTTTCTTGCCCGTTCTTCTTAGCAAGACTAATCGAATGGGCGGAGGTAGGCATGTATTTATATATGTAACCTTATTAGTATGTAGTAAATAGGATGGGATTTAGTCGGCCGCCTGGATTCGTGCTGGGGGCTCGGTTGGTGATCATTGAACCTTGTTCCTGGTCCCTGGCCGGGTCTCCGGTATGGGTTCGGGCGGTTGATTCGATTTTACCTTGTATAATATATATTTTACCTATCATTTTAATCGTATATATATTGCTACATAAATTAAATAAACCTTTAATCTAGTTCATGTACATTTATTATTTTTCAATGCGAGTGCTCGTAAAGGCCCACTTTTTATGCATCAAAACCGAACAAAAAGTCGATTATTTTGCCCTAGGGCTTTATTATTATTTTTTTTTTTATTTGTTTACAATGGTTGGCTAACCTGCAGCCTTTCCTGTGTACCATAGACGTTATACTTTTTTTTCCACTGTTTAACGGCTCTGGATACAGTCCTTTTGAGCCAAATTATAATTTAAAGTTCACAAGATTATATTTGTTTTCATTTCCTCACACTATGCATTGAAAAATGTAGTATGATACACAGGCGTAAAAGCAATAAATTACTCGGTTACGTTTAAAACACTCGCTACGCTCGTGTTTTAAATCGTCCTCGTAATTTGTTCCTTTGCGCCCTTGTAGCATAAACTACTATTATTACATATATATATTTTTATAAGATTAAATTTTGACTTGTGAAACGTGTATTTTATATATCTACTTTGCAAAATAAACTATTTGATTTTTGAATTTTATTCCAGTGACGCATCCCAGCAGCTAGTGTCGGGGTGTCTGCGCGACTTCCGCAACAAGCCGTTCCCGACGCGCGCCCGGATTGAGTACTACATGAACACGCTCACTGTTTACTTCCATAACGGTGAGTACTAGTGATTTGTCGGTTTGGAAACTTTCCAAACCGACTCAAACCGGTTTAAGCAGGTACGCAAACCGGTTTGCGAACCGAACCAAACGGTTATTTAACCAAAAGATCTACAAAAGAGATAACAAAAACTTCAAAATAACAATATTCTAATTATCACTTATTTACACAATACATTTTTATGTTTTTTTTTGTTAATTTATTTTTACAATAATACATTTTATAAAATTTTACAAAGATCGCCAAACTGCAATACAGTTTGTTGGCAAAGCGCTTATATAATTCCGGGTATTTACTTATGTCTAACTAATGTACTACAAATACAGCAAAATCGCAATTTACAATCTACGAGTTACATTTATACCTTGTTTATTATTTTAATTTTAACATAATCTATTGGTCTCCAAACTAGATTAGGTCTGTACCGCGGGAACATAACCTAAATTTGATGTAACCCGGTTTACACACCGAGTTCACAAAATAGATGCGACAAACTAAGATATATGATCGTATGATAAAGAAATTGGATTATGAAATTAAGTTTAATTTCATTGTATTTGGTCTCTGCCAAACCTCTTAAAAAAAGCACGTGCAAAACCACCCACTGTAACCGTCCAAACCAGTTTGACATAGAGTCAAACCGGTGTGAACGGTTTGAGGCTCAACCCGGTTTGAACCTGGTTGGTAAACCGCGTCGTCACATCACTAAGTACGTCCGATCTACCGACTATAGCATGCGTGTGCTACCTTTGCTAAAACAATACAAATAATAATAAAATTGTTTATTGACTCATAATACGCAACGAGCCTACAACGTCCTGCGTGTGCAATATAACAACGCCTTTAGGATGCTGTTGCGGCTGCCATGATTCTGCAGTGCATCTGGCATGTTCGCGGAGGCGCAATGTTCTGCGTGTGCAATATAACAACGCCTTTAGGATGCTGTTGCGGCTGCCGCGATTCTGCAGTGCACTTGGCATCTTCGCGGAGGCACAATGTTCTGCTTGTGCAATATAACAACGCCTTTAGGATGCTGTTGCGGCTGCCGCGATTCTGCAGTGCACTTGGCATCTTCGCGGAGGCACAATGTTCTGCGTGTGCAATATAACAACGCCTTTAGGATGCTGTTGCGGCTGCCGCGATTCTGCAGTGCACTTGGCATCTTCGCGGAGGCACAATGTTCTGCGTGTGCAATATAACAACGCCTTTAGGATGCTGTTGCGGCTGCCGCGATTCTGCAGTGCACTTGGCATCTTCGCGGAGGCACAACGTCCTGCGTGTGCAATATAACAACGCCTTTAGGATGCTGTTGCGGCTGCCACGATTCTGCAGTGCATTTGGCATGTTTGCGGAGGCGCGTACAGATGAAATCATGGCTACATTATGGCATTAACTATATTTTCTTTATGTAATAAAGATGGTTTTTTCTCGTTTGTATCTGCGTGTGTTGGTTTCGTTTCAATCGGTTTTGAAACACGGAAAATGAATCGCTTTTTTTTGTGAAATTCATGCTTTTTTTAAAAGTAATATAAGTAAAAGAAGATTGAAAGTATGTTTTAATAATTGTCTTGAGTCAAAAAACACGACATATTTTTTTCAAATTTTTACCATCTACATTGACGGAACTGAATCCAATACAAAACTGATGTTTAGCATTGTGGAGCCCCTTAAAGCTATTTTTACACATATGTCATAGTGTCATAGTCTGTTGGCAAACCTGATAAATAAATAAATGAAAAAAAATTACAATAACAATTTCCGCTTATGGAAATAATTAAACTTTATGGTGGTATTTTGAATATTTTGTAGCATGCAACATTAATACATTGTTAAGATAAAGTTGTGGAAGCCAGAAACTGGTGTTAGTACTCGTCCATACGAACAACTTTTACTATGGAGCCAAACTTCGAATCGTGAAAAAAAAACATCCGTTCTAAAAAAAGTTACATAGCTACCTGACCAAAATGTATTTATTTATTTATTTATTTTGTTATTACAAAAACCACAACCTTAATAGTAGTTTATGCTACTAGGGCGAAAAGGAATACATTACGAGGACGATTTAAAACACGAGCGTAGCGAGTGTTTTAAACGTAACCGAGTAATTTATTGCTTTTACGCCCGTGTATCATACTACATTTTTCAATGCATAGTGTGAGGAAATGAAAACAAATATAATCTTGTGAACTTTAAATTATAATTGGCTCAAAAGGACTGTATCCAGAGCCGTTAAACAGTGGAAAAAAAGTATAACGTCTATGGTACACAGCAAAGGCTGCAGGTTAGCCAACCATTGTAAGCAAATTAAAAAAATAATAATAATAAAGCCCTAGGGCAAAATAATCGACTTTTTGTTCGGTTTTGATGCATAAAAAGTGGGCCTTTACGAGCACATGCATTGAAAACATTTATAATCGTAGCTAATAACATCAAAACTTATGACAATTACGGTTTTGCATTTTATACAATATTTTATGTAATACATTTAAAACGAACTTCAAAGCCCAAGAGGAAAAAATACATACATTTATATATAAGAAAAGTAGTAATATTGAAAGGTTAGCGGTGTAGGATGTCAGAGTAAAAGTAAGTGTGTGTGTGTATGGTAGGGTAGGGAACTAGGATAGAGGAATGTTGATAATTATTTGTTACGAATATAGTGTGCAGTCACATTCTTATTATATATCTATTTATTAAGTATCTTGCTTATTACTTCCCTCTTAAAACTAGCTTCTGATCCATAAAATAGATCGATAGATGAGAAGGAGGTATTGTAAAGCCACTGAGCCCTAAAAATCATGGAATTTTTTGCTCAATATATATTTGTCTCTTTTTTATAAGATTTTTACTGTAGTTTTGGTTTATTAAAAACTAATAATAAAAAGGTAAAAATAATAATTTAACTCAAGATATATTTCGGGCCCCACTGAGCCCGGCATCAGTTGAGAATCTGACAATTAATTAATATGACATATAAGTTATTTACAAAAAAGAAAAAAGTAAAAAAGGTTTATTTACAATTTATCTAAATTTAATTTTCATTCAAATTCATTCATTCATTATCATTTATTTAAAGAAATTATTACTAGACAGTGGTACCACCCAGCAGCCGCGATAGGTATGAATTTGTGTGGGCTGCAGGTACATGAAACAATGTTGTATGTCTAGTCCTTTTAAATGGTGCACGTAGTTTCATCATTAGGGTTGCTAATTCTGAGTAGTCAAGATTATTATTACATATATTGTGTACAAACATCTTGTCAAAAAGTGTACGCCTATCCTCCAAAGTTATAGTTATTGTACGAAGCAATTTTGATTTCTTAATTTTTTTTTAGTACTATCGCCAGTTTTCGGCTTTCGCGACATCATCTGAACACCCTGTATATTATTTATTCGCCGTCCCCAGGTATGACGAACAACGAGGCAGACTACGAGCTGTGTTTCCGTGCGGAGAACGTGCAGTTGCCGCGGGGGGGGCACCTCGGGGTGTCCGCTGCTACCGGCGGACTCGCCGACGACCATGACGTCATACACCTGCTCACAACATCGCTGCACGCGCAGCAACAAGGTAAACAACACGTACTATCTATCAGTGGTGAGGGGTGCAAATATGAAGTTGGTAAACCGACCCAAAAAAAAAAAACACGTGCTACAAGCGCCAATTAACTTAACCCGATCGGTACAGTGCGCGCCATACTTTTAGTCGCCTCTGAAGATAGCCGCAAGAGGCGACGCAATAGCCGTTTTACGGTGTCAGGGGGACGTTACAGGAGCGAGGGCGCGGAGCACACCCGCCTGCGTGCCGCACCACACCCCCCGCTCGCCATTTAGCAGGTGTCAACCAGTGCTGCCAGATCAGCGCATTTTGCGCCAGATCTAACGCTTTTTTTGACCACTTAGCGCTCAAAATTCGTTTTTAGCGCCCAGCGAAAAATCTAGCGCTATTTCGGAATGAGTGTTGTTTTAGTCATGGTAATTCTACTTGCATTGATTTAATTAAGTATAAAATTACTTTATCTTCTTTTAAAAATTCA
The DNA here is from genome assembly GCA_934047225.1 of Ypsolopha sequella. NCBI lineage: Eukaryota > Metazoa > Arthropoda > Insecta > Lepidoptera > Ypsolophidae > Ypsolopha > Ypsolopha sequella. The sequence goes on along the minus strand of OW204012.1, from coordinate 2,028,400 downwards.
TTACGGCTCTATAAATGACGTATTTTTTTAAAAAGCCAATCAATTACAATCATCTTAATAATATGGCCACCAATATACAACATAAAAGTAGCGCTTCTTCTAGCGCTTTTTATAAAAAGTTATGTTTAGCGGAATCTAGCGCTTTTTTACAGCGGAGTTAGTGCGCAATACTCAATTGGATCTGGCAGCCCTGGTGTCAACACTATGCGTTAGTGTTAGTGCTACGTCCGTACACTACACACGCGCGCGTTGCATGAAAAGTACTTTCGAGGAAAAATTCTATGATTCGTTAAGTTTATCGTTGAATCTGTTTGTTATTGTTTTTGTTGCCTTTATTTCTTATTTTGTTGATTTAGTTTGTTAAAGTTTATTGTTGTTATGCCTCGCGGACGTTATAGCGTTTTAAGGTGACAATGTAGGAAAATGGTGTTTATATTAATGCGTTTTATTTATATGTTAAGATTTTATATATTATTTTATAAATAATTAAATAGGTAGGTACAACAAGTACACCTTCCCACTTATAGTAAACATTTAATAATCAACTGTTGATATTATTGTTTCCTTGACTGTACCTGCGCAAGCTTGCACTCGTAACTCATTCAGAGGCGACTAAAAGATTGGCGCGCACTGTATCAGCCTATTATTTACGCTTTTACCCGATAGATGCGACCGAATTGCGATGTTGCCATACGGGAGCCTGCCCAATAGTGCAACGTTGCAAGGTTAGCTAAAATGGACAGGCCTAACCTCACAATTGTGTGCAAACATAACGCTGCGCGCCATAATGAGTTGAAATAATGTGAACGGAAGATTTACTTTTCGTTTCGCGCAGGCGTTTTTTAAAGTAAAAAATAATTGTTCGTTAAAATAATCAATGGTGGATTGGTTGGTTGTAGTTGGGAGGTATTTCTGAAAGGTAAGCCGGTGGGATTTGGCTTCTATGGAGCCTTCGCCACTGCTTTTTAACCATTCTTCCATGAAGATTTCCCCACTCTGGGCAGTCCTCTTGGAAGAAATGCACATACTCACACACGCTATATCAATAAATCTGTTTTTTTTTTATTATGTTTTCATACTTATAAGTGTATATGTCACAGTCAAATGTCACAACCGTTCAAAACCAATTCTGACCGCGAAAATCAATCAAAACCAATTTTGCCAGACGTCCTCAGTTAATACTAGTTTGGAGTAGTCAATGTTAGTTTTCAATGCAAGTGCTCGTAAAGGCCCACTTTTTATGCGTCAAAACTGAACAGAAAGTCGATTATTTTACCCTAGGGCTTTATTATTATTATTATTTTTTATTTGTTTGCAATGGTTGGCTAACCTGCAGCCTTTCCTGTGTACCATAGATGTAATACTTTTTTTCCACTGTTTAACGGCTCTGGATACAATCCTTTTGAGCCAATCATAATTTAAAGTTCACAAGATTATATTTGTTTTCATTTCCTCACACTATGCATTGAAAAACGTAGTATGATACACGGGCGTAAGAGCAATAAATTACTCGGTTACGTTTAAAACACTCGCTACGCTCGTGTTTTAAATCGTCCTCGTAATTTATTCCTTTGCGCCCTTGTAGCATAAACTACTATTTTCGGAAGTAGTGCAGCGCAGAAGAGAGCCGCTACATACAGGTTAGGTTAGAAGGTTAGGTATGATGAGTATACATAACCTTTGTGATTATTTTTTTTATGACAACCCAGAAATAGTTTTCAATTAAAACAAGTTTTCACTGAATTTCGCAGTCAAAACTAGTTTTGACCGACTATTAGTTCTGACTAGAGAATGCAATCTTGCACCTAAATGTCAATCTCGGTATTTGCAAGATTAAAAAAAACCAATCTCGCAAGATCTCGGTATTAGCGAGATCTTTCACTAATGAAAATTCTTTCGAAAAAATATTGTTTCTACTACTGGTTATATCAATCCAATTAAAGGGATGTATTTAAACACACTTATAATAGTTAATTATATTATTCTACTGATCATACTCAAAAACTTTCCCAAAGAAAAATACCAGCGCAAATGATTTTTTTTCCATAATAACTTTAAAAACCAACTGTAAATGTTGTATGGGCATGTGTTTTTTTTTTTTCATTTGCTATGTTATAATTTTTGGTAAATTTGTTTAGTGTGAACAGTAGAGTAGAGTATATGATTTTATTTAATAATAACGTGTGTTTTTACTTTATATAGCCTATAGGCTAGCCCATCCGCGGACAAGGTTCTAATTCCATGTTTGTAGTCATCAATTTCAACAAAATGATGTTGATTTTCAACAGAGACAGATCTCGCACTGATAACGATGCGTGATTGATCTTGCAATATATGTGCGAGATCTCGGTATACAGAGATTGCATTCCCTAGTTCTGACTGTAACATATATGTTTTATTCGAAATACAAATAAAAGCTAATTATTAAAAACTCCGAAGAGAATTATAACGTTTTATAAGAAAAAGAGAAAGAGTCATCCCACAACAGCGCGTTTTTAGCGTGCGCTTTTCAATAGAGGTTAGCACGCTAGTTTAGTTATAAACTTCTTGGGAATTTTCAAATTGATATTTTTCAAATAACAGATGGCCTCATTCTGAACAAGTGATATACAGTGTGGCCCTCGTACAAGTGCACATCCGAAAAGGAGTGAAACTAGACCTTTTTTTATCGACAAAAATTTGACATTTTTTTTTTTAGAAAATCTTTGTTTTTAAATTTACGTTATATATATATATTTTTTGCTAACTTTGGAGACTATGTATAAAATGTCATAACTTTTGATCTATCGCGAGTAATGCAATGAAATAAAACTGTTATAATCCTTAAGAATAGACGTTGCATACTAAATCAAAAACAAAACATAATCAACTACCATTTTCATAAAAATAATATCCTAAAAGATTATTTCTTTAATTTTTCCGTCTTTTTTTTTCAGTAAAAGTCAATTTTTTCAAAATAATGTCCCCGTTTCACTATACTTTTATTCCTATTTATCATTGCCTATTCCATTATCTTTCATATAATATTTTCTACGAGCGGTTAACCAAAGGCACTGCGCTCGCGTCCCATATTAAGATACCCAGCTGGAGTATTTTTTCAAGATTAAAAAAGAATGTTCAAAAAAATTTTTTTTTCTTTGTTTTTGTCGATATATTTAGATCTAGTTTCACCCACTTTCGGATGTGCACTTGTACGAGGGACACACTGTATGTAAAACTTTATTCAGAAAGACTCAATGACTTGTTTATAGCAACATTTATTGACTAGAACATGTTGCAGGTAAACATACTGGTGAGTGTTACATGCAATTTAAATTAACATTATACATATGTGAGTGGTTGACCAAAAAGGGACCTGCCGGCCTATTATGTATCTCTAGTTGCCTTCTGGACTGGGTGTCTATCATCAAAAACATAGATATACTATCGAATTCCGATTGTCTAAGGGTATGTTAGCACTTGAAGTGACGACACAGATTGTTAATAGTTCAATACCCACTAAAGGCAATTTTGAATTTTCAGTTTTTATCTATGTTTTTGATGATAGCCACTTCGTTCAGTTGGCAACTAAAGATACAGAATAGGGGGCTGGAGGGATTGGAAACGTTTTTTTTTATTTTTGGAATTTTTGAATCTATGGTCTTTTAGCTTTGTTTTGGTCTAACCAGTATATTTTTAAGTGCCGTAGTATTTTTTTTTGTGAGCCGAGAAAGTTTTGTAGAAATTACACCTTACTACAAACAGCGCACACTAGTTTTTGTTTTTACTTCAAACTTCAAACGCGATTAACTCGAAATCAATTATTTTCCCTTGAGTTCCCTTTTTGGTCAACCACTCACATATTTATTACTAATTTTCTGCTATAACCCGTGCAATTAGAGAAAGGTATCTAAAATGGCGCTCATAATCATCCCCTCTCACTCGTACAGTATATCTGTCTTTAGTCGCACACTTGAGTACTGCATGCAAAAAAAGTAGTCTGGATTAGCCTGTCAAGCTTACTTCATACAAAATTATACCAAAGAGACGAATTTGTATGCTGACTCTAAAATAAGATGCGTTTACTCATCTATGTCGTATTATACAGGATGCTTGGTAATTCGACCTATTCCTTTAAAGGGGTTATACTAGGGATCTTTTCCAACAAATAATGCCTATCAACTAGGGGTCGCAAATGATACATTTTTTTCAAGTAAAACACGTCGTTATTTCAAAAATTACAAAATATAAAAGGTTTTCTTTCCACTTAAGACCAAAATTCTGAGATTAGGGGAATTCAGGGCATGTATTTTTTTTATAAATGATCACTTATCAGAAATATAATAAATAAGTGCTGAGAGAGAAATAGTTATTTTAAATTATTTATTTTTGGTTATTAGTCTGAGAGTTTGAAAAATAATATAAAAAACTTCGTAGCTCGGAGACCATTCATTTTCGACACCTAGTTGATAGGACTTAATTTGTTGGAAATGATCTCTAGTATAACCCCTTTCAAGAAATAGGTCGAATTACCAAGCACCCTATATATTAGATCTTTACATATGAAATTGGCGTTTTCTGTAGAGAATTTGAAGGAAAGATAGGATATTATGTTAATCTCAATAGAACGTAACTAATTACGTAGTTAATTAAAGTTTTCATATTCTAGTTATTTAATAATATGCAAATATATGCAGCAAACTTACGTTGTTTTTGTATAAAATAAAATCACTTTTTATATGCATTTCTTTTATGATATGACTTTTTTTTACAAAAACAACCTGTGTTTACGTTGTTTTTGTAAAAAACCCTTCTTATATAAATAATTTATATTAAACTATGGTCGCATAGTACCATAAATCACATTTATTTAATGCTTTAAGAACATAATATAAATTCTAGTATAAGCCAAAGATTTCAAAAGTAAAGATAAGCCCTTACCGTACTATGACAGCACCAAAATGTTTTCACCTTTAAATGATTGACGCTCACACGTTTGGAATCAGTGCTCATCTGAAATCAGTGATAGTTGGACGCTTTAGTGAAATTTTACGAGAAAAGGGTCTCAATATGCCGTCGTGTGCATTTTTAAAGTGCAATAACATTTCAAGAAATACGAATAAAGCCAAGATTGTGACATTTCACATTCAAAACACATTCAAAAACAATGCAATAGATTCTAGGTGCCAGGGCTCATCTAAACCTTTGAAATCTTTGGTATAAGGAAGTAAAATTTAATTCTCATTTGCGCGGGAATGTTTCGTCAAGTGGCGGCCTCTATCGGTACAACAAGTAAACTAACATCCTCTCCCTCGGGCCCCTCACAGGTGGTCAACAGATCAGCACGGACGAGCAACAGAAGCTGTCGCAAGAGTACCAGCAGTACCAGCAGAAGTTGGACATGCAGAAGCAAGAGTGGAAAGACCAGCATCCTGACGAGGTGAGCTACTAGTTTCGTGACACCGACACAGATGGCGCTGATTGTGTTTTCGAGATTTTATGGCGGCTCCTCACTTCATGGGGGGACATAATTATTTTTTCACACCACCTGCTCGACAATGGCCAATTACTTATCATGCAACCTCAACGTAAAGTAACGCATTATATCTCAAGGGATATAAAGTTATATGAAAATCCCTAGGGATCAAAGTGATTTAAATTTGGAACGTCAAATTCGTGTGGAAACTCGTGGAAAACAAATGCCTATATGGGATTGTAAAGAGTTTTGTTCGAAAATCGAACTGGCCGCCATAAGCAGAATTCAACAAAAAGAAAAAAAGCGTTTACAAAGAATGTGAAACAAAAGACGGTGTTTGGTGCTGTGATTGTCAGTGAATTTTATTGAATTATTAATGTTGATAAAAAATGTCGAGCTTTTTATTGTCTCGCAGAAGGTGTGAAAAGTAGAGTATGCTCCTCTGTAATAAAGCCTGTCTTTGTCCTGGGCAGCTTGAACCCCTCGCTTTACTCAGGACTCTATATAACTCTATTAACTCTAGAGTCCCTCGTTACGCTCAGGGTTCAATATGCCGCCCGTGACGTAAGACACTGCTTTATTCCCTTAGTGCATAATCTACTATTTGATTTTTCGAGGATTTCTCGAAATAGATGCAAGTAAATATAGCCAAGCTATATATTTTACAATCAGCTTTATAATACCTTTAATTTAATACCCATGTTGTATTTTTATATTTATTAAAAAAATATATATGTCTCATTTGTGTTCAACTTTTTTTAAATCGCTATAGTTTTTCTTTAATGGGCCAGCTATGGCCAATAATCGTAATTTTTTTCATATTTTTCGGTCCACCAGCTTCGGAGATTTTTTTGTTTTTCAAATATTTTTCGAAACCAGTGCCAGTAAATTTAGTTCAACAAAACTTCATAACATAGGTACAATACAAAGGTTCAGGTAAAAATGCAGGAAATAGTTCTGCAACCATACCTGTTCAAAACCTAATATAAAGCAAATGAAATGATATTTACATCAGTTTTATTACCTTTGCGATTTTATTGGATGCAGGGAAATGCAAGTAATTGCGTATCTAATGGCCGAAGTATTAAGATCAAAGATTGAAATGTAACAATATTTGTTTTCCAAATTAAAACCTTTTTTGTTTACATAATAATAAATAATAAAGCCTTTATTTCCGAATTTTCCATTTTTTTTACATCTTGTGTCTTAAATGAGATTTGTAGATAAAAAAAAAAGAAACTATATGAAAGTATTTTTTAAAAAGAAAGTTAAACATCTTAAGACTATAAACTTCACTTATATTATAAAATATCTCTTAATTCGGTTTAAAATTAATAGACAAAGTTACAAGTAAAGACATCAGGCGCAATCGGTTTAAAATTAATAGACAAAGTTACAAGTAAAGACATCAGGCGCAATCGGTTTAAAATTAATAGACAAAGTTACAAGTAAAGACATCAGGCGCAATCGGTTTAAAATTAATAGACAAAGTTACAAGTAAAGACATCAGGCGCAATCGGTTTAAAATTAATAGACAAAGTTACAAGTAAAGACATCAGGCGCAAAACTAAATTAACTGACATATTGTAGCCGATTCTGAAGGCTTTAATTTTAGTTTTAGTGCTGTCAAAACTTAAATTATTCCAAAGTAATTTAGCTTCTGTCCCTAGTATTTAAGGACTATTTTACAATAAACAAAATTTAGTTTTGACAGCACTAAAACTAAAATTAAAGCCTTCAGAATTGGCTTTATTGTCACGCATAGACCAACTTAAATGGCGGTGGTCAGGTCATATGCTCTGCTGCAAGAAGGAAAAGTGGAGTAAACTGGTGACAGTATGGTACCCAAGGGGCAGCACTAGGAGGCGAGGTCGTAAAGCAATAAGATGGGAGGATGACCTAAAAATTACCTTAGGACCACTTTGGATGAGAGTAACGGCAGACAGAAAACAATGGAGAGAGTTGGAGGAGGCCTATGTCGGAAGGCAAACCGAATTAAGAGATATTTTTGTTTACATACTAAACACAAAATAACATGAATAGCTTCCCCTTAAGGCGATATGCGAAAAAAATACGGGTGTTTCTTTCCTGTGTATTTCATGAAATTACACGGAAAATTATAATCAGTTTCTGGTATATGCATTTTGACTATATAATCTAGGGTTTTGAAATTGGAAAACATGTTTGGATAAATTTTCCTCGATAGAAATAATTGTTGAAATGAGGTCCTCAAACACACATTTTCTCCTCGTTTGACGAATAGAAACCATATACAGAACTCAAACATATTTTATTAGGTGTGTTTCAACAATATCTAGAGATTTGATATTTGAAATTTTGCTAGCTATTCTAGTTTTTTTATTAAAAATATAAAACCAACTTTTTTCCCTTTTGCCCTGAATCCGCCCCTCTCGCACTGCGCGATTTTTTGCTTGGAGTGACAGTGACAAAAATAAAATTCGCATAGCCTCTTAAGCAGGGTGTACATTTGGGCTAGTTAAAAGTAGAGTAACTAGCTCTACTCTACTCTCCTAGCTACTACTTTAGTATTATTCTGTAACTGTTTAAAATAAGCTAGTAACGTTTTTGTCCCTGGTACTCTACCAGTTACTCTACATGTGTAAACTAGACTTTATATTATATCGTCGTCTCTCTCTGTCCGCAGGTGCGCGACAAGGAGGGCGAATTCGACGACTGGTTCGAATCGGACGGACAACGTGAGCTGCGACAGATCTTCCAAGGGCAGGGACAGATACACGACGTACTGAAGGATCTCAATAAGAAAGTAGACGAGGTCAGTTAACAGGGGACGGCTGTTGCTCATGAACAGTGAATTCAAGACCCTTAAATTTACAAAATGATCATCAATTCATGGTATACCCTGCAGTTGCGCGATTTGGGGCAATCATGTGCATTGAGTGAACTGGGGCAACTATGTAGTTTGGGACAACACACGACATACTGAAGGATCTCAACAAGAAAGTAGACGAGGTCAGTTAACAGGGGACGGCTGACCCTGACCCTTAAATTTACCTGACCCTTAAATTTACCTAACCCTTAAATTTACCTGACCCTTAAATTTACCTGACCCTTAAATTTACAAAATGATCATCATTCATGGTATACCCCGCAGTTGCGCGATTTGTGGCAATCATGTGCATTGAGTAAACTGGGGCAACTATGTAGTTTGGGACAACGAGGCCTTATGTGTCAATTGGGGCAATCATGTACATTTAACTGGGGCAATTACGTACATCTGGGCTAATTGTGTCAATTGGGGCAATTTTGTAGAGAGTTTATAATTCTGTGTATGTGTATTTGCAGGTGATCGGCAAACAGATGAATTCTCTCTCAATGTTGACGGCGGTGTACAGTCAGCAGCAGGGACAGCCCATGCAGCCTGCGCAGCCAGGTGTACCGCAAACGGTATGTACTCCATTAGTACTAAAGATACTAATCTCACTGTAGAGCTGGAGATCAAGCCGAAGTTCGCCCAGCGTTAGGCCAAAAGTGTGATATTACACCGGGTGTCGACAATTTAACGCAATTCAACGGGGAGTGTTAGTAGCTTATTCGTAATCATTAATTTAATCGTAAACCAGTCACTTTCTAGATTTTTCAATGCAAGTGCTCGTAAAGGCCCACTTTTTATGAATCAAAACCGAATAGAAAGTCGATTATTTTGCCCCAGGGCTTTATTATGATTATTTTTTATTTGTTACGAGAAGCTGGCTAACCTGCAACCTTTCCTATGTACCATAAATGTTATACTTTTTTTTCCACAGTTTAACGGCTCTGGATATAGTCCTTTTGAGCCAATCATAATTTAAAGTTCACAAGATTATATTTGTTTTATTTCCTCACACTATGCATTGAAAAACGTAGTATGATACTCGGGCTAAGAGCAATAAATTACTCGGTTACGTTTAAATCACTCGCTACGCTCGTGTTTTAAATCGTCCTCGTAATTTATTCCTTTTCGCCCTTTATGGCTACTTTGTAAGCAGATTTTGCACATTTGCCTTTTGTATTATTATGTTGTATGATGTGTCTTATGTTTACTCAACTCGCTTCTCATTTTTATTTTTAACCGGAATTTTAAATGTACCCCATCACTAAACGCAGCTGTCGTAAGTGCCATCACTCGTTGCCCCTACCATAGATTTCTCCACGTCGAGTTTCAAATGGATTTGAGAGATAAAAGTAGATTTTTTTTGGTCGATAAAGAAAATGCCATCTACATCTACAGTGTTAATGTTACTAATGCTCATACTGAACAGATGCCAGCGCTGCCGATCGGTCGTCACGAGTGGGACGCGCTGCTCGCCAACAACCAGCTTATCATCAACACCATCGCTGAACTTAAGTGAGTATTATCAACACTACTGCGCAGGGAATAAGGGCTAGATCCGCTTGCTTAGACTATTTTGTAGTGATATAGTTACTTGTATTGTTATACAACGTGTAACAGAAAGGTGTAACCATATTTGAAGAGGTTATTCAGTCAATAGTATAGAACAACTTTTACTATGTCACAAAACATGTATCACGAAAAAGAAAATTTACTGTCATAGAAAAATGCAATGCCGCTCGGCCGAAATGTATGGAAGGGCAAATGTTTTTTTTGAGATTTCAGGGTTGGCTCCATAGTAAAAGTTGTCCTATACCATTGACTGAATAAGCTCTTCAAATATGGTTACACCTTTCTGTTACACGTTGTATAGCGGTTTTCTTACTGAGTGGCTAGAGTCCAATAGGCTATTTGACAACATTGAAAATACATTACAAATTGTGGTCATCCTATCAGATAATAGCCTAAAAAAGACATATTTCACGTTATTTAAACTAAATTACGCATATTTTTTGCAAATTACGCGAAATAAAATATAATATTTTAAAATATCTTATCTGTGACGGCAATGTGCCGCGAACGCTCTGTGATTGGTGGCAACTCATGGTGACGTCACATGCAAGTAAACATGGATTCCTAGACTGATTGTTGTTTGCATTTTATGTTTTCTGAGTATTAAATTCGATCTGTGAAGCACTTTTCGGTCAATTTTGGATAAATTTTGTAATGAGAATTCACTTAGGTGCACTGTTTTGTTGAGGTTATGTGAACTTGTTTACTAGCGTGTGACGTCACGCGTGTCACGTGACCAGCGCCATTACAGAAACATCGTTTTCGGAGCGATTTTTAAAACGTAAACTTAAATATTTATTTTATTAATAAATCAGTAACATTTCTCGGAAATATCAAAGAAGTGTGCTTATTATGTTATAAATAATCATTTAAAATTACGTCCGAAATTAGTCAAATAGCCTATTGTGTCGATTGTTATTTGGGATGTAGTTCATGTAATTTAAGATGTAAGTCAAGACTATTTTGGATAATTATGTCACCTGGGGCATGTTTGATCTAGGGCAGGGGTCTCTGGCCGGACATAGCCCGCTATAGTTTCACGAACTTATAATAATAACGTGATGCTATTTACTATTTATGATATATCAAAACTCACAACCGATATAGAAACGTTACCATGCGTATTTGTCTAAAAGTAGCATTACTATTGGAATTATAGAATTAAATTAAACTTGAGGATAATTCATGATTTATATAAAAACGGCTCACCTCAATACGTGTTATGATGGATTATGGGCATTAATTATTATTGGTCGTACCGGAGAGTACATGCACCGATGTGGGTGGAGAACATCACAAGCCTGCGACTGCGGTGCCGAGGTGCAAAATGTGGACCACATCATCCGAGAATGCCCAACCCGAAAGTTTAATGGAAATATTTCTGACCTGTTCATCCTTACAGAAGACGCAGCTGAATGGCTAAAGACATCCCCAATAATATTATGAACGACTAGTAAAGTTTTACAAGCCATACGATTAAATAAATAAATGGGCATTAAAGGAAACAGATTATATTTAAGGATTTTTGATCTTCACAAAAACAGTCAGACATTACAGTCGGCGCAAGAGAGAGAGAGAGAGAGAGCAAAGTGAGACAGACGTCAGCTGTCAGAGCAAACTGTTTACAAAGCATGCTACTAATATATATTGGATTGCGTTTACAGAGGATATTACTTATCACCAACATGTTATGATCGGGAAAGCCGAGCAGTTTCAGCAGATTTAGACTGCCTTCATCTGGGCGAGTGGAGACGTTTACGCGACGACGTTACGCCTCACACTGCGGGCTGCGTAACGTCGTCGCGTAAACGTCTTCACTCGCCCAGACATTTTGAATTTTGAATTTGAATTTTGAATTTGAATTTTGACTCGCCCAGATGAAGGCAGTCTAAATCTGCTGAAACTGGTCGGCTTTACCGATCATAACACGTATTGAGGTGAGCCGTTTTTATATAAATCATGAATTATCCTCAAGTTTAATTTAATATCTATTTATATCTATTTATTTATTTTATTTTTATTTATTTATTTAAAACCCTTCGAAAAAAAAAAGTTTAAAAGACCTGGCAAATAAATAATTTGAGGAAACTGAGTCAATTATGTCGTATGGGGCAAATGTGTACTTAGAAGTTGTATTATTCGTGTTTAACCCTTTATCTCCCCAACAGAGGATTCATAATCGAGACGTCCCGCAAGGTGGACGCGAGCGGAGCGGGGGGCGCGGGGGGCATCAACCCGCAGTTCCTGAACGAGCTGAGGGACTCTGTGCTGCAAGTGAAGCAGGGCGTCGGCAATGTGCAGCAGAGGTACCTACCAGACATTCTTACCTAAAGGGTTCTGTACCTCAAAATGAAAGAATGTAAAAAAATTGTGACATATAATTTAGGTATCATAATAAAAAATATAAAAAGTAAAAGTGACACTTGTAAACAATTTTAGTTTTAAACTATTTTCTAAAAAATAATAAAGTAGGTTTCTCTAAAAATGATGTTGGTTATTTTTGATATTATTTAATCACTGCTCTTCTTGGATGATCGATGATGGTGGTTAGGTGGTTGTGTGATGTTGTCGGTGTTTTTACTTGAAATTTTGAGCGGTCTAATTCGTCGGTCGGTCGGGTCATGTCTGTCAGTGCTGTCTGTTGAGTCCAGGTCCATATTTTTTTTTATTATGATACCTAAATTATATGTCACAATTTTTTTACATTCGACTGATGACGGCCCCATACCGAGGGCCGAAATATATCGAGTAATAATTTTTTTAATTGTTTTAATAACACTATACTAATCAAAAGCTCATAAAAGTTAAATATAATATATTTATAAACAAAATGAAAGAATAGAACACTTGTAGGTTCACTTTTTTGAAGACCCTTTTGCTTGGGCCCCATGTGAAATATCAAGTTGAAACTTGAAACAAGCGGTGCAAATACGCGGCTCTAGGAGAGGGTTGCATGTTTGTGCCGTTTGGCGTAGAGACGTTCGGACCCTGGAGGCCAACCGCGTGACGGCTATCTAAGGACATAGAGTCGCGTCTGGTCGAGGCTTCGCGTGACCCAAGGGCTGGGGCATACTTCAGACAAAGAATAAGCCTCGCCATTCAGCGTGGTAATGCCGCCAGCGTGGTAATGCCGCCAGCGTCTTGGGTACCCTGTCCCGTGGTAGCGATGACCTAGACAAAATTTTTCATTTAATTTAGTGGTTTATTTTGCTAGTAAGATAGGTTGATAATGTAGGCGCCGCTTCCTTATATTTTTGTTTTAGATAGGTTTAGCTTGTAGAATTTTTCCTTTTGTAGATTATTTAGTTTAGATTTTAATTTTTAATGTTATTTAAATATATTATTTATTTCCTGTTCTGATCTTCTAATAAGTAATATTGTTAAAAGTTGAAACTGATATATCCTACAGAAGTCTACGGCCCCATGGTGCTGTAAAAACATCAAGCTTGTAACTCTACAAAAAAAAACCGGCCAAGTGCGAATCAGACTCGCGTACCTAGGTTTCCGTATTGTGGATGATAAATTTGTTTTGTAATTTTTTTTCGTGAATTTCTAGACCGCTTTATTTTTCCTGTAATCTGTATGTAAACACACATTATCATGATTTTTTTCATATTTTACGGTCCACTGGTTTTGGAGATAAGGGGAGGGAGGGGGGGATACATACAATTTTAGTGGTTTTTCAAGGATTTCTCGTAATAAATGCAATTAAATATAGCCAAACTATATATTTCTACAATCATCTTTTTAATATCTACAATTCGATACACATATCGTATTTTAAAAAGTTTTTTTTTTTTTACTTTACTTTTTTTTATATTTCTCATTTATGCTCAAGTTTTCTATAAATCGCTATAGTTTTCCTGTAGTTGGCCAGTTGTGATCTATACTTGGCATTTATTTATTTTATTTTTTTCGTTCTACCAGTTACGGTGATAAGAGGGGGGGGACATACATATCTTTGTGATTTTTTTTAAAGAAAACTAGTGCCAGTTAATATAGTAAAAGAATATATTTTTACAATCAGCTTTTTAATATCTATAATTTGATACCCATGTTGTATTTTTAGGATACTTTTTATTTTTCTCACTTTTGTTTTAGAAATATTTTGAAAAATTTTAAATTTTTCATATTTTTTTTACACTGTTAAATATGTGGGAAAATTAATGTTGTTTTTGTGCCAAATTTCGTATCTTTATCTTTAACGGTACTAAAGTTATAAGGCTGTGACATACGGACGGACAACGGAGTCTCACCATAAAGGTTCCTTTTGTACCTTTTAGGTACGGAACCCTAAAAAGGCAATTTCATATAAATTTGCTCACCATGGAAACCTATAGAGTTCGGCCGCAGCCGAAGTAAGCTAGGCAAAGTGATAATTAACACCTGGTACACACTCCAGGCCCCAGGATGTTGAAACAATAATGACGTATTTCCGTCCGCAGACTGATGACCCCTCAAGCGGGCGCGATGACGTCATGTCCGGAGGTTAGCTGCGTCAGTGTGACGTCACTACTGTTCGTGCTCGCCGGACAACTGTCGATGATGCTTCTCTACAGTCTCTATAAGTGAGTATAATTTTTAACGAGAAGTAATCGGTCAAGTGTATTTTTATTATAATTATTAAATTTATTATAATTATTCTTTTTATTCTATTATTTATTCATTTATTTTATTAATAAACAAAAATGTATTATTTTGTTTTAATTCATTCTAATTTAATTATAATTACAATTATATTTTATTTTATATTTACATAACATGAGATCATAATTCCCGGCTTTTAGGCAAAACATTTTTCGGCTGGTATCTCGGATAAATAAACTATTACCCTCACTACAAAAATGTGTTAGTGTGATTGATCGCACTGACTGGCACTGGCTTGTGTAACTAAGATCTTATAAATTAATATTAATATTCGCCATAAAGGCGAAACCGGTCAGGAAATATTAAATTAATTTGTGGGATAGTTGATTTTAAGTGATTTTCTGTTGATTATGGATTTTTATGTACCTATACAACGTGTAACAGAAAGGTGTAACCTTATTTAAAGAGCTTATTCAGTCAATGGTATAGAACAACTTTTACTATGGAGCCAACCCTGAAACATCGAAAAAAATCTGCCCTTCTATACATTTCAGCCGAGCGGCATTGCATTTTTCTATGAAACGGTACTTTTTTTTTTCGAGGAACAGGGTTTGTTCCATAGTAAAAGTTGTTCTATACCATTGACTGAATAAGCTTTTCAGATATGGTTACACCTTTCTGTTACACGTTGTATATTATGACAATAATTTAAGTGCCACGTTTTGGCAGTGTCAAGTCAAATTCTGACATGACAGTTATCCAGGCGTCGTTTTTGGCAGTGTCAAGTCAAATTCTGACATGACAGTTATCCAGGCGCCGTTTTTGGCAGTGTCAAGTCAAATTCTGACATGACAGTTATCCAGGCGCCGTTTTTGGCAGTGTCAAGTCAAATTCTGACATGACAGTTATCCAGGCGCCGTTTTTGGCAGTGTCAAGTCAAATTCTGACATGACAGTTATCCAGGCGCCGTTTTTGGCAGTGTCAAGTCAAATTCTGACATGACAGTTATCCAGGCGCCGTTTTTGGCAGTGTCAAGTCAAATTCTGACATGACAGTTATCCAGGCGCCGTTTTTGGCAGTGTCAAGTCAAATTCTGACATGACAGTTATCCAGGCGCCGTTTTTGGCAGTGTCAAGTCAAATTCTGACATGACAGTTATCCAGGCGCCGTTTTTGGCAGTGTCAAGTCAAATTCTGACATGACAGTTATCCAGGCGCCGTTTTTGGCAGTGTCAAGTCAAATTCTGACATGACAGTTATCCAGGCGCCGTTTTTTCAACACGCACGGTAGAATAATATAAAAAAAACAACAATTATATTTTAATATAATGATAGGATAAATTTTGCTAGGACACAGATAATTGGCATAGATTAAATTATGTTAAGGTAGGTTAATTCGAAAACCATTTCGAGATTTAGGTTTAATAAGTTGTATTTGCGAAGTTTTGGTCAAAACAACCTCATGATAATGAATATTTTTACGAAAAGACTGCGACTTCCATTTGCCCTTGTGTGACGTCACTTGACTAATGGCTGTTTAGAAATGTGTCTTTTGCTATCAAGATAAATTTATAATAATTACCTTCAGACTAATTTGACAGCTAGATGACAGATGAGTAGACAGACAGAGATAGACTACTTTTTTATAAGCAATCACACATCACAATCAGTATAATGTCTAAAATTCTCAAGTGACAAGGTCACCGGACAATTCTTTAAAAAATCATAAAAATAAATGGTTAATTTATATACCAAAATAATGAAAACCATGTCCTAAAATGACGTAAATTCTCTGAAAAAAAATTAAAAAAAACTTTTAAAAATTAAGCTATGGGAATAATTTTTTTTAGTAGGATTTATACAAGGTGAATTTGTGAACGTCGTCCAAATTCATACTTGTGCCGTGGTAAGTGATCAGCATCATGAACCAATAATGATTTTTGTAAAATTCATAAAATTAAATTTCGACTCCCCATCGTGATTCACTCAGGACTGGGAGTGAATTACAATGGGGAGTCGAATTTTCATTATAAGAATTTCACAAAAATTGTTATCGATTCATGATGCTGATTACTTACCAAGCCTCCAGTATGAATTTGGACGATGATCAAAAAGTCACCTTGTATAATAAATATGACATATTAAGAGCGGTTTCGCAGCCGGTTTTGGCCAATCACAGCGCAGAATTGCGGTGTTTTAATGTCACATCGGTAAAACAATCTAGGTACTTATAAAACCGCGTTTGATGTTGTAATTGCCTTATTGTAGTATGGGAGTAAATAAAATAAATACGTTAAATACATAATTATGCCTAACTCCGCCCATTTGATTAGGCTTGCTAAGCGGAAGGGCAAGAAACTTAGCAAGATCATGTCGTTTTGATGATCAGTAGGCTACGTGGCTTCATTTAAAGATAACCTGTATATTATATATATGTATTAGTATATTACGATACGAGAGCGATGAAACGTTTTCTGACGAGTGCTGCAATCACACGAGTCGAGAAAAAGTTTCTCGCACGAGTTTCGTATATTTTTTTATAGCACAAGTGCGGAAAATGCCGACTTTACGCACGCGCAGCGTGCGTAAAGCGGTCATTTTACGCACAGTGTGCTATAATAGTAGTTTATGCTACTAGGGCGAAAAGGAATAAATTACGAGGACGATTTAAAACATGAGCGTAGCGAGTGTTTTAAACGTAACCGAGTAATTTATTGCTTTTACGCCCGTGTATCATACTACGTTTTTCAATGCATAGTGTGAGGAAATGAAAACAAATATAATCTTGTGAACTTTCAATTATGATTGGCTCAAAAGGATTGTATCCAGAGCCGTTAAACAGTGGAAAAAAAGTGTAACATCTATGGTACACAAGAAAGGCTGCAGGTTAGCCAACCATTGCAAACAAATTAAAAAAATAATAATAATAAAGCGCTAGGGCAAAATAATCGACTTTCGGTTCGGTTTTGATGCATAAAAAGTGGGCCTTTACGAGCACATGCATTGAAAAATATATTATATATTGATAACCTGTTATATCTGCAGGTTATGCGACATACGTTACATGTAGATAGATGCACACATGGAATAAATCAGTCAGCCATTAGCTCCCTTGTTTCATTGACGTTGCAATATCAATTAACGTATTTTTTCTTTTTTTGTTAATTAAGGAATTATTTTGTTCATTAAGATAACCTGTATATTATATACAAGGTGACTTTTTGATCATCGTCCAAATTCATACTGGTGGCTTGGTAAGTGATCAGTGTCATGGATCAATAACAATTTTGGTGAAATTCGTAAAATGAAATTTCGACTCCCCATAGTGATTCACTCGGGACTAGAACTGAATTTCTATGGGAAGCCGAAATTTAATTTTACGAATTTCACAAAAATTGATACTGATCACTTATCAAGCCTCCAGTATGAATTTGGACGATGATCAAAAAGTCACCTTGTATATATGTATATTATATATTGATAACCTGTTATATCAATTAACGTATTTTTTCTTTTTTGTTCATTAATGAATTCATTTACTTTACTATTTCTATATTCTACTTTATTATTTCTATTTTAAATGTAATGCATGCTATATTCATATCATAATGTTAAATGTTTTTTCCCAATTTTCTACCTGCATATGTGTACATTCTGCCAGAACGGGGATAAGCTGAAAATCAGCGCTATGAAGATCATTTTATTTTTCTATCACAGCATATAGCTGAGCTTTAATCCTTTTTGTCGCATACTTTAAAAAAAAAAAATCTGTGTTATAATAATTATTTTTGGAAGACAAATAAATAATTTCAATTTCAATATTTTTGCGCCCGGTATATTACCATTATTAAAGCCTTTACTTACAAAAAAAATGAATATTTGACGAATTTGTCTTCCTACAAGCAAACAGGTTAACAGGTACTAATATTTTTTGTATATCTTTTGTTTCAGGGAGCGAAAAGAGGCGCAAGCAAAGAAGTTCTTCTAAAAATTTCATGTTGTGAACTATACTGTTTTCACCCTGGTTCGCCCGTCTTTTTAAAAACTTCATTCATTACTTACAATTTATTTTTTGCTTTTTCGTCGAAAATTGTCTACAGTCGAACTGAATTAGATTATTTTCTTCCATTATTTATTTATTTTGTGACCTTTAACCGACTACAATAACGAAGAGGTACCGAGCGTGAAAACAGTTAGTAAAGTATTAGATAAAGAATAAAATAATAATTTTTATACCAAGATGAAATGAGTGAAAGCTTTTGTACATAATATTTATGTTTCGTTTAGTAAATGTTATATTTGGTCACATATTTAACTGTTTGTTTTTGAACCTTTTTGCGCTTTTAAGGCGATACCAAAAAAAAGGGGTTTTTTCGAATCCATTTACTCCACTATAACGTTATCTACGTATTTCATTTTTGGGTAAATGTTTATTGAGTATTTGATTAAGATTCTCACTGAAGGAAAACGCGATTGAATGAAATTTTTTCGTTAGAATTTAATTCCGAAAAGACCTTAATTGTTTGATTTTTTCCTGTAATTCTCAAATCCTTACTAATTTCATTGTGAAATTGCATTCAAAATGTGGATATGATGTATTTGTAAACTCTCCTTGAAAATCTTTTTGACAAAATAGCTTAGTACATTTTAAATTAATAAAAAACCGATATTTTACTACTTTTCCACGAATCCGTCCCACTCGCACTGAGGGTTTTTTCGCATATGGAGTAACAGAGACGTTAAATCTTTTACGTATCGCCTTAACTCAACTTTTCCGTGAATAAAATTATTAGTGAGAGCGATACGCAATGAGCCCGTCTGCTACATTAAGATTTCTATGAAAATCAATTGTGTTTTCGATATCTCAAAAAATAACGAAGTTATTGGGAATCGAAGTGAGCTAAACAGCATGTATCGTGACGTCATCCGACACGATTTCATACTGAAAATGATAAATATCGCTATCGCTGAACTAATAGGTAAGTATCAAAAATTCAAAAAAGTTTGTGATTTACCATAACCAATGAAATTAAATTAAATATATTTATTTATGTAATGTAGGTATATCGGTTACACCTATTACAGGTCAGTTTAAAAAAAAGTTTTTCACTTTTGGTGAAAGATTTTCGATTTCATACTTCACTATGTGCCCAATTCTGCGATCTGTCCTCGACATATACGAGTAGTTACCAATGACCAAAGCACACAGACCTCCAGCGGGCCTATTGTGTATCTCTAGTTGCCTTCTGGGCTGGGTGTCTATCGTCAAAAACATAGATATACTATCGAATTCCGATGTCCTAAGGATATGTTCGCACTTGAAGTGACGACACAGATTGTTAATAGTTCAATACCCATTAAAGGCAATTTTGAAATTTCAGTTTTTAGCTATGTTTTTGATGATAGGCACCTCGTGCAGTTGGCAACTAAAGATACAGAATAGGGGGGCTGATAGCAGTATACTAAGTATTCAAACCATTACACCACAAGAGGCGACAGTTTCAATTAAATAAAACCACATTTAGTCTAAACTCGTATATTTAACAATACATTAACGTAACCAATTTAACTATTCACAAATACATTACACTAATAAATTAATCACACAAACTACACTACACATGCACAACTACACAATTTTTGAACGATTTTAGCTTTATAAAAGAGTTTTATGATTTTAATAAGTTATTATAGATCGTATTGTCTATAAATTTTAGGATATAAAGTTTATTTTGCTAAAATTTCCATTTAATCAGCGTTTTTTAGTTTGATGAAGTAACGAAAGAGACGAAGCGATGTGAGTAATCGAGACGAACTATTGTATTGTATCTCGCTTTCTCATATAGCTCTGACTCTTAAATATTCCGCCATTTTGTTCATGTCAAACTAAAAATAAAACTGGCAAACATGTGCTTGTGTGCTGCAGCCTAATCACCGTATTTCTATGACGTATGTCACTTTGTCAACAGTGGTCTCGAACTTACCGATTTTTCGGTATTTCTACCGATATGGGCTCTGTTCTACCGAAATTAACGATTCTTCTACGATTTCAGAGTATACATGGAAATTCTGCCGATTTGTCTACCGATTTTGGCAACCCTTTTCATTTATGTTTAATGTTACGGGGAAGCCCTCAATAGTAAGTATGGACTTAGTGCAGAATATTCCATATATTTTGGGGAATACCCTTGTGTCCTACTCGATGTTATAAGGGGCTTCCCGCTCGGGAATTTACCTGTCTATATATAAACAGGAATGCCGTTTTTTTTCCATTAATTTAACTTTGAAGGGAGTCTCTCTTCAAAGTTAAGAAAATTTATGAAAAAAATAATCAATAAATAAACGAATTTGATTGAATATTGTATTTTTTGTCAAATACCGATTTTGGGTACAAATATACCGATTTTAGCTGGCAACTCTACCGATCTATGACGTTCGAGATTGGGTTGACGTGTAGAAAATAAAGTCACGCGCAAGCAAAACTTGTACAACATTTTATTAGAAATTATAAAGAACTCCCTGAGTGCCAAATTTCATAGTGCTAGAATAAGTATAAGTTGACTTAAATAATGTTCTGTAAATTTTGCACGTAGGGAGTGTTTTTTTTTAGGATTATTAAGAGTGCACCGAGCTTTTTACACAGTCAAACCACAGATTATATAGTAGTTGAGTCAAACACAATAACCCTTGTTTAAAGTAGTAAACAATTAAATTAAAATCTAGGGAACTATATTGCTACTATTGGGTATATTTACTAGACTGTATACACGATGGAAACACAATTTGATAAAGTTGGCTCGATAGAATAAGTTCTCAAAGTTACCTCTTTTCGTGTAATTTTTTCCTCTATTTCCCTACTTTTTTAAATCAATAAGTAATTTGATATTATGATTTATTTACTTAAATAAAGTACATAGATGACTGAAGCGTTTATACACGATAGTTTTTTATTTAAGGCTGCACCGAGCGTAGAACGATTAGACACCTCGCTTGTTCTCTCGTGGTCGTTATTATTGAATTTAACAGAAAAAATCATATTTAATTAACCAGACAACATTTTAAAAATGTGAAACGGCCCAGTTGTATTTTATAACGTTTGTGATTGTCTTGAATTGTGGTTGAGACAAAAATCGACATTTAAGTTATTGAAATGACTAAAACCCCAATACCTTTTTTAGATTTTGGGCCTACTTTAAATAGATTTGTTTCTTACAACATAAGTTATTTTTAATATTCGCTGCGGCGGAAGTGTAGATACATTCTCTGTGATAATAAATATATATTTTATTTATTTATCATTTAAATATTATTCAATAAATCAATTTAACAGTGACTGTCGTTTTAGATTATTTTGCTCGGCGCCCTCTTAAGTACAATATAATGAATATAACAACGAAAAACCTTGAAAAAGTGCAAAAGTTTGGTTATTATCTTTACTCTTTACACGTAAAGAAAAAGACAGAGACAAAGGCAAACGCTCGGTGCTCCCTTAATACTATAATATAATCTTAGAATAATTGTATCAAAAATTGTAACAAGGTTTTGTCTACGCCGCATTTCTGTGCATTTCTTGCGCGCTGACATACGCGTCATGGAAATACGGTAATTGGACTGCTGATCCGATATCAGATGCTTTCATTATACCAACCAATTTCGGCTGATTCGTCCTTCCACTGTGATGTCGGTTTTCATGCGTAACCTTTTAGTTTTTTTATAATAATATAAGTACCTATTGAAGATACAAACAGACTTTTATAGCTTAATAAGAGAAAAACGCAAATAAATAGTAGTTGGTTTCGCTATATTAATTATGCAGATCAGTGTACCTCGCCCAACGGAAAAACTTGTTAAGTGATTATCACCTCTAAGCGGTGGTAATAGGTACTATTATTTCTTCAGTGTCGCCGGGATTAAGGTGAAACATCAATCGCTCGGTACAAAGTGCACAACTTAAATGGGTTTTTGTTGATTGTGCATTTTTGTAACTAGGTTAAGATTTTTGAAAATAAAGAAAATAATAAAAAATAAAAAAAACTTTTTAAGAATTTTAAGGGCATAAGTTTATGGCAATTCACACCAATATTTCAGTATAGGTTAGGTTTTTAAATCAACAGCATGAAATTTAATGAACAATTAGCCATTATTTGGTCTAAACCAACTTAAAACAGCATTTTAAGAGGCTATACGAGGGGAATTTTACTGTCACTCCAAGCGAAAAAACGCTAAGTACGAGAGGGACGGATTCAGGGCAAAAAATGTTTAATATTTTTATAAAAAAAAAAAAAAAAAATAGCTAACAAAATATCAAATCTTTAGATATTGTTGAAACACACCTAATAAAATACGTTTTGAGTTCTGTATATGGTTCCTATTCGTGAAACGAGGAGAAAAAGTGTGTTAAAAGACCTCATTTCAACAATTATTTCTATCGAGGAAAATTTATCCAAACATGTTTTCCAAAATGAAAACCCTAGATTATATAGTCAAAATGCATATACCAGAAATTAATTACAATTTTCCTTGTATTACATGAATAACACAAAAAAGAAGCACACCAATTTTTTTTACATAAATGGCCTTGAGCTTGTTTCGGCAAAATCGCGACAAATTACAAAGATTTCAAAAGTAAAGATAAGCCCTTACCGTACTATGACAGCACCAAAATGTTTCCACCTTTAAATGGGTGACGCCTCATACGTTTGGAATCAGTGCTCATCTGAACACAGTGATAGTTGGACGCCTTAAGTGCACTTAAAGTTAATCATTTTAACAACTTTAGTAGTCTGATCAGTTTGCTGACCGTAGGTAGACAGATTGCGCACTTATAAGTGTGCGTGCGTCAGCATTACGTTAACGCATACATTCGAAAACAATGCAATAGATTTTAGGTGTCAGCGCTCATCTATATTTTGGAAATCTTTGACAAATTGTGCATTTCATTTAAAACTATTGATTTATAAATCCAAACTATACTGAACTTTTGGCGTGAATTACCACAGACCAAAATCTTTAATTTCTTAACAAGAAAAACAAATTTAAGTTGTGCTCTGTGTACCGAGCGACTGATGTTTAACATTAAGAAAAAAAAAAAAATAGTTCTACGAATGAAAGCATCCGATACCAGACATCCATCTTGAATATTCTTGTTCACAGAGTCGCTTATTCCGTTTTCTACCAACAAAAACTTTACATCCCAGTGCCGGTTCACGGGTACTCCGGACAAAAGTGGGCCAGCAGACACTGCCGCAGTGCGCGCCAGTACTTGGCGAGTAGCCCGCAGGCGGAGTCAGGGGGGGGAGACTTTGTGGGTGGCCGCGAGGGGGGGAGGGACTCCGGCCGGTGCGACTGGAGGTTTCTCGCTTGCACGTACAGCTGGGGGTCATAAATGTTTATGCATCGTGAAATTTACAGTTCCTTTGACTCATAGTTTGTAGTACATACGAAAAAAGAAATCTGTTGCAACACGCCGTGTCATTACAGATGCAGATGCCACCTTTCGGGAAAGCGTGCAAACTATTTGAGCAAACGAACTGTAAGTGGTTTTGGAAACGATACTAGAGATATACCTTGATCGCAGTGGCGTATTTACCCTAGGGCCAAAAGGGCCATGGCCCAGGGCGGTAAGCTGTGGGGGGCGGCGCAAGCTGCACCTCGCGCTCAGCTTTGGGCGCCTTTCATTATCAATCTTTAGGTACATTATCATCCATCCATCAGCCTAGTTCGTCCACTGCTGAACATAAGCCTTTCCAGGACTTTGCCACTCCCGGCGGTCATCCTGGAAGAATTGCCCATACTCACACACGCTGGGCAGGCGGGTTGGTGAGCGCGGTGCCGGAATCTTCGCACCAGTGACGTCGCTGCCGTCACCAGTCTGTTCCATATAAGGCTCGGCTATTAGAGATGGATATACCGCCATCCATCGGTCCCAGGCATGGTGGGCCTCCTGGTTTTTTGCCTGTGAGCTGTCCTCTTACTCTCCCCCGAATTACTTCGAGGGGGTCTCCAAGTAAGATGATCTTTAGGTACCTATCTGGTTTATTCGTCCAAATCTTTTAATTTATATTGCTTTGTGACATAAAAAAAATTGTTTATCGGAAAATATGTAAATATTTAATTAATGGTGTTTATTTGTTCTTAAAGTATTTTTAGTTTTTTCATTCACTATCATCACAGAACATATAAACACACTGCTGGATTTTATTGTATAATTGAATTATTTTTGCTTTTTTCTCATTAATTTATGGGGCGACAAACCTTACAAGCCCTGGGCGAAAAATCTTAAAATACGACACTGCTTGACCGTAACCGCTGTACCGCCCGTATACGCCATGCGGCGGGGAGGGGGGAGGAAAGAAACTAGGATGAGTTCACATGAGATCGATATTGTTGAACAGATCTTTGTATACCTACTTACTAGAAAATTTGAAGGAAACTCAATTTTCTGTACTAACATACTAACAAGTATCAAGACAATTTACTACATAAAAAAGGGACGGATCTTTGGGGGGGAGGAGGGGAGGTTGCAGTTGCACCGGGCAGCAAAATCATGACCTGACTGATCTCTAGAGCCGTCTTGGTACCGATTTTTGCCCACCCATCCGGGTGCTGATTTTGCACGTCTAAATTAATCATCAGTACATATAATAAAAGAGTATGTAGATCAATCACGGTGTGTCTGTGCATTGAAGAATAGTAATAATAATGGGAAGGGGGTGACTAAAGAAGAGTAATAGAACACAAATCAGTGATTTTTAGAATTCTTTTCTGTCTGTTTGTTCACGCACATCTTCGAAACTACTGAACGGATTTTCATGCAGTTTCCACAGATGGATAGAACTTAATTTCTTTTAGAATATAGGCTATGTTTCATTAAAGTCGTGCGTCGAAAAAAAAAAAGTTGTAGTCATTTAAAGATTTTTGGAATTTACTTTTATATTGTTAGATTTTACATAGCAAATAAAATTTTTTGGCGATGAAGGCCTATAGAAGTCACGAACGATTTTTTAAAAGAAAAAAAAAACAAGAAAACCGTTAGAATTATGTAACGTATAAAATTTGAGTACATAAACAACATGTGGCGCTGTTTATTATTAGATCGCGCATAAATCAATATGTATATAGCGTCATCTATTTAGGAAAATACTAATAAGTATTAAGCTCGCCTTTGTACGATAATTTTATTCTGTGCAATAAAGTTTTTTTTTTTTTCGCTAATCATCTAATCAATAACGCGCATTGGCCCAAACCGTAGACTAACTTACGAATAGACTAGCAGTTCCCATACATCAGTTTGTAGCCACAAAAAAGGTGTAAAATTCTAACGAAATCTAGATGGCGTTGCTAAATCCTCTAACGAACACGATGCTAAAAAAGACCGATTGGTGACGCTAGTGGCACAGCGATGTCACGTAACATAAAAATATTTCCCACTTCGATAATTCACTGTTAATGTTGCCAACTTAGCGCCATCTAGTTTTTCTTAGCAAAGATATTACAGCCATATGTTTACTTGGTAACCATGAGAGTTAATGAGAGTTTATGTAGGTACTTGCAGCCAATTAAACAAATTATGCTTATTTGCAACACCTAGCGACACCTAGTGTTGTATGGGTGCGCCTTGATGTAAGTATGGGAGTTGTCGGTCTATACATAATAAGACTTAGTCTATGCCTAAACTAAACTTAATCGGTGTTTGGTAATATTGAACAACATCAATAAAAATTTACATGTCCCTACTTTGACTATGAAATTCTATTAAAAGTTACTTCTTTGCAAAAAAGCGCCAATATTACCGGTAGAGGGTTATCTTTAAAGTTAGTCCAGCTCCAGTTGTCACTCCTGTCACCATTTTCTCCCCTGTAATGAAAACTGTATTAAATCTAATGAACGAGGAATGGCAGCGGTGGAAAACATAACACAACTTATAACTTACAGTTGAGCCACTGAGTGATGGCGCCTATGACGTTTAAATGCCTTCAAAGTATCGTAATTATGTATAGGCAAGTGTGAATAAAAAAATGTAATACTTCATTGTTGATAGTGATGTACTACTTGTTTCGATTATTATTTTTCGATTTGAATGTTGCTTTATTGTGCAATAGAATTCGTATAGAAACAACGTATTTTTTTAAGTTTCTCTATTTTTATAGGTCGTGTTTGGGGTCGCCAAGTTACGCAATAATATTTAATTAAAAACAAAACAATGACGAAGTTAAACTAAACGAAAATCAATGATAGTAAAATACTTTTTCGATTTAGATATTTAAACATCTCTTGGGGGCCCCGGGGCACTACACCACATAGCCCTCAGATAGCTACGCCACTGGTTTTGGCACATTTTCCTTTTGTATCATTATGTTGAATGTTGAATGACGAGTCTAATGTTGAGTGAACTCACACTTGATTTTAATTTTTAACCGAAATTTGAAATGTACCTCATCACTAAATGCAGCTGTTATAAGTGCCATCACTCAGTGGCCCTACTTTAGATGTACCGCAAGCAGGGGCGTATCTTCCTTAGGAGCAAATGGGGCACTCACCCGGGGCGGCGAAGCGAATAGAAAAACCGCCCCCTTTTTAACCCTGGTTCATTGGGAGCCCAATAACATTCAATTGAAAAGTCCGTTGCTAATAGAGAATACAGCTTTAAAATCCATTCTTTCACGCAATCACAATTTGTGGCTCTCAAAATCTTTCAGTTAGTCTAACATTTGACTCGTCTCCAAGCTCACAGTGCCCCTTTTTGGATTACTCAAGATTACTCATCATTCGCCTGTCATTATAGTCCCTACGTGACCTCACCTGTCGTTATATTCCCTATGTGACCTCACCTGTCGTTATATTCCCTATGTGACCTCACCCTTCGTTACAGAACCTATGTGACCTCACCTGTCGTTACAGTCCTTATGTGACCTCACCTGTCGTTATATTCCCTACGTGACCTCACCTTTCGTTATAGTCCCTATGTGACCTCACCTGTCGTTACAGTCCCTATGTGACCTCACCTGTCGTTATATTCCCTACGTGACCTCACCTTTCGTTATAGACCCTATGTGACCTGTCGTTACAGTCCCTATGTGACCTCACCTGTCGTTATATTCCCTACATGACCTCACCTGTCGTAGTCTCTATGTGACTTTGGCGAGGCGTTGTGTTCCCGCAGCAGGGTGCGTTTCGAAGACCTCTGCGTGGAGTCTCCCTTACTCTGGTCCGGGAGGCGATTCTGAGGGCAACAGCTGCAGGTATCGATCTTTTGATTACTTTTAGTTGGGTATGAGCTGGAGCTGAACCAAATGACCTTGCTTTGTTGGACCAAAGGACCATAACCAAGGACTTTCGGTTGTAATGAGCGTTTTCCTCGTTGTTTTTTTTTCTTAGTTCTTAGCTTACCTCTAGATGTCGCTCTCCATTTCACCATAGATAAATTATGTTTCGTAGCAATGAATGTCAAGGTGGTTTTTAGTTTGTTTGGAATCTGTGCAAATTTTGTCTTTGATTCTGTTGCTAAAGTATACGACAGTGCCATCTAGGAATCTTATTGAGCACTAAAGGAGACGGTCAGTTCCCCATAAGCAAAATGCCTTAAGAGTGTACACAAATATATGTGTCAATGGTCAGTGATAAAGAACAAATTCAAAATAACACGGTTTGACTATCCATTTAAAACGGACACCATCTTATAATAACTTTTTATTTTGAGGTTATTTTCATATGGCATTGCGAAAATAAACTTAAGCGCGTTTGAAACGTTCATAGTTGTAACAATGTTTCACGATGATTCTGATATATTTAAAAGGGTCATGCTCAAATGTCAGTCGTAATGTAATCTCTATCAGAATCCAGAAGAAAAGCATGAATCGTGAAATAAAAAGCTGTGACTGCCGATTGCGTCACGCATGACTCTATCAAAGCACGCTGGAAGCGTAGTTTGTGGACTATTTCGTAGATGGCGCCCTTTCGTTTCGTTGGGTGTTCGCTCTCATGACTGGCTGCGACATTAAGTACTTATATTATTTTAATGTGTGTCCGTGTTATTATGAAAGTGAAACTAGCTACGAATAA
Source organism: Ypsolopha sequella (assembly GCA_934047225.1). Classification (NCBI taxonomy): domain Eukaryota; kingdom Metazoa; phylum Arthropoda; class Insecta; order Lepidoptera; family Ypsolophidae; genus Ypsolopha; species Ypsolopha sequella. The sequence continues at coordinate 1,999,875 of OW204012.1, read as the reverse complement.
ATCTTACAGAAATTATAGTATAAATTTATATTTATATCAGCCTAGACCAGGTGGTAGAGCTGTAATTGTGTCATAACTCGTATGTTACATCAAACGTAGTAAGTATGTAACAGATATGATACCTGCACGTTCGGCGCGATCGTCCCGGCCACGCCCCCCGGCTCGGTGGCGACGATCTTGTCCCTCACGGAAACGGACGAAGTCTTCCGAAGCACGCGCCGCGGCATCGCTCGCTTCAGCTGTTGCTCGGCGAGTGTTCGCGCCACGAATAGTCGGCTAAGTTCATCCAACTTCGTCAATAAGATCTTGTACGTTTTGTATTCGCCTGTCTGAAACATCAGACTTCTTTAAAGGAAATCACGGGGTCATTCGAGGAGGTAAACACACGAAGAGAACCCTTTGAAGTTCAACGACAAAATAGAGAAACCTATACAAGTAAGCGGTTTGTAATAAAGTCATCCTGCTTACTCACGTAAGTCTGTCCCTTTTGTTGTGTTTCGAAATGAGGAATGACTAAAAACATTCAGCATCATAAATTATGATAACCATCTGAAGAGGACGAAGCTATACGAGTACTTAAGGCGATATGCGAAAAAAATACGGGTGTTTCTTTTCTGTGTATTTCATGAAATACACGGAAAATTATAATCGTTTCTGGTATATACATTTTGACTATATAATCTAGGGTTTTGAAATTGGAAAACATGTTTGCATAAATTTTCCTCGATAGAAATAATTGTTGAAATGAGGTCTTCAAACACACTTTTTCTCCTCGTTTGACGAATAGGAACCATATACAGAACTCAAACATATTTTATTAGGTGTGTTTTAACAATATCTAGAGATTTGATATTTGAAATTTTGTTAGCTATTTTAGTTTTTTTAATAAAAATATAAAACCAACTTTTTTCCCTTTTGCCCTGAATCCGCCCCTCTCGCACTGCGCGATTTTTCGCTTGGAGTGACAGTGACAAAAATAAAATTCGCATAGCCTCTTAAGGCGAAACGAAATAGAGTCTACCTCCTTTACTCATATAGCATTGTCCCCTTCATGGCGAGAGGCTCGCCGAGAATGTGGAGCGGCCTTCGGAAGTCAAATTTTTAAATTTTGTGGTTATCATAATTTCCATTTTATTGCTGAAGGTTTGCCGAACGGTTCATGCGAAAAAGTTTAGCACGGCAATCACTGCCGATCGGCTGTTGAGTACACCTTAGAATTTATGCACAGTACTCAAAAAAGTAATAAATGCGCATAGAAATCTATAGCCGAGCGACCGGACGTATACTACGTGCGTGACCGTATTGAAAGTATAAGGAAATACGAACTTTGCCGAACAGTGGCGAAGATTTGTATGCGCATTATTACTTTGGGAGTATAGTACGTTTCAAATACCAAGGCCCCATTGCACTTTAGACGGTCATTAGGCGTTAACAATAGGATTAGTGATAACAAAAGATACCTGGCCAGATACGCGTGCCAATTTGAAGTGCTCCAAATTAGATAACAAAAGGCATACATTATGAGCCCCATTGTTAAGTTTCTAGTGCAATAGGGCCTTGGTATTTGAAACGTACTTTATCTTTTGTTATCACTAATCCTATTGTTAACGCCTAATGACCGTCTAAAGTGCAATGGGGCCTTGGTATTTGAAACGTACCATACTCTACCAGCGGGCCTATTATGTATCTCTAGTTGCCTTCTGGACTGGGTGTCTATCATCAAAAACATAGATATACTATCGAATTCCGATGTCCTAAGGATATTTTCGCACTTGAAGTGACGACACAGATTGTTAATAGTTCAATACCCACTAAAGGCAATTTTGAAATTTCAGTTTTTATCTATGTTTTTGATGATAGGCACCTCGTTCAGTTGGCAACTAAAGATACAGAATAGGGGGACAGGAGTTAAGATGAAGTTGCGGAAGCTGGAAACTGTCGATTGTACTCGTACATACGAACAACTTTTACTATAGAGCCAACCTTCAAATAGCGAAAAAAAAATCAGCTGTTCCCATTGACTTAATAAACCATGGACATCGGGTCCGCGCTAAAAAGTGTCCGAATCAAAAGAGACTGAAAACAAAAATAGAGACTGAATCGCGCGCCACTCTTTATTGTGGAAAACAATTCTTATAGCATTACAGGCAAGGTCTATTTTCAAAAAATCACGGTTTGACTCTAATCTTATTCTTTTTTTGTTACGATGTGTAATAACATCGTTGTTGACACATAACTACGGACACTTTTGTTACGATGTATAGATGTAACATCGTTGTTAAGAGGCTATGCGAATTTTTTTTTTATTCATCCAGGGCAAAAGGGAAAAAAGTTGGTTTTTATATTTTTATTAAAAAAACTAAAATAGCTAGTAAAATTTCAAATATCAAGTCTCTAGATATCGTTAAAACACACCTAATAAAATATGTTTGAGTTCTGTACATGGTTCCTATTCGTCAAACGAGGAGAAAAAGTGTGTTTGAAGTCTACATTTCAACAATTATTTCTATCGAGGAAAATTTATTCAAACATGTTTTCCAATTTCAAAACCCTAGATTATATAGTCAAAATGCATATACCAGAAACTGGTTATAATTTTCCGTGTATTTCATGAAATACACAGAAAAGAAACACCCGTATTTTTTCGCATATCGCCTTAATTTTTCATTTCATTTATTGACCAACAGTATACATTGCATTTGAATTATTAAACTAAATTACAACTTTAAGCTAAACATAATATAAAACATAACTACGGACACTTTTTTCGTAAACTTTGTACTAGACCCTATGTCCATTGGTTGGTAAGTCAATGGCTGTTCAATAGAAAGATGAAGTTGCGAAAGCCGGAAATTGGCGATAGTACGCGTCAATACGAATAACTTTCCGTGAAAAAAAATTAAGAAATCGAGAAAAATATCTGTGGTTTCATACATTTTGGTCGGGTAGCTGTGTAACTTTTCTATGGAACAGCTGATTTCTTTTATCGCGATTCGAGGGTTGGCTCAATAGTAAAAGTTGTTCGTATTGATGAGTACTACCACCCGTTTCCGGCTTCCGCAACTTTATCTTAAGAGGCCCCTTTACGCCTAAATTTTTCTCAAAAGGTAAAAACTGATTGAGAAGTCAACAGCTTATTTTCTTAATTTTTTTCTTTGTGGTTATTATCTAGCGACTTCTAACTACGTCTCTATACAGTCCAAAAAGCAAAATTTGATGAACCACTATCTACCATAATAGCTGTCAGGATATCGTGAATTCAGACGTCTTCTATTCATGTAAGTTTAATATAGAGTAAGTGCCCATAATATAGCCCACGCGGATATTATGGTCCACCATGCTTCTTCCCGATTGGCTAATCGTAGAAGTCAGTAACACAACGTAGGCGAATCATGTCCTTGCCGGTAACGCTTCAGTCGATCCGCACCACCACAGAACACATTTACTCGGATGTGGTAAACGTAGCCGCCATGCCAAAAATTTAAATTTTGCTGTTTTTGATCGTTATATTCGGTGAGTTCTGATTAAGTGTTGCCTCTTATATTGTTGATTTATTTTTGCGGTGTATTAAAGGCATTGAAGTATGTAGTATTTGCTTAGAATTAGTAAAGTAATTGTCCCAAAATCTTTTATTTTAAGAACCTTGAACTCACTTTTTATTTAAAATGGGTAGCTGTGGCTAATATGGCCCGATATAGTTGAGGTCAATATGGACTAGTAGGCCATAATTGACATATAGCTGTATTTATTGCACCGGCTTATATTCTGAAGATCGACGAGAAGAAACATGGTTGTAGTAACCTATGGGCTCACAAAGACTGTTCTGGAAATTTGTATGATTATTTTTTGTGTGATTTTTGCAAGTAAAACCTTTTTTATTTTTTAACTATGCTGTAATAAATAATTGAGTTAAATATTTATTTATTTTATTTATTTACCACCCTGGACCATATTTAACACGCTGTGGGCCATTTTACCAAAAGGTATGGGATTTTTTCAAAATGGATGTTGGTTAGAAATGTTACTTTTATTTTCTTTAATTATGGAGAAGTTCCTATTTTCTTGCTATTATAAGATAACTGATTACACATAAGACTGATTAATAATAAAAACGTTTCAGTTTACATATATATTTCTTGGTTTTATTTTGAAAAAAGTTATTGGTGGTCCATATTTGCGTCACTTACTCTAATAGTCTCTAAGTTTATACACTTTTTTATAAATAAACAGTTACCGTTTCATGGAAAACAGTTTTTACCTGAAAAAATTTCACAGATTCGGCGCTTTTTAAATATCTCGCCATCTTGCACCTCTTGATGAGAGATGGGTCGTGGGGGGGAAGGGAAACATAAATATATAAAGATGTGTGCGAAATTTCATTGGATCTAAGCCAACAGGACCTCACAAAAACCTAAAGCATTTATAGGGCAGCTGAACAGGATGGCCCACCTTGACACCCAGTACAGTCTGATGATGTCTATCTCCTATATAAAAGGGGAAGGGTCCAGCAACAGTAGTCCTCACCCGACGTTTATCCTTCTCCCTCCGATGCGGCTCCTTGGAGTCTCTGCTGGTGGAGGAGAGGTCGCTGGTGTCGGAGTGGGGTGAAGGGGGTGGCTCCCCCCGCGTGGGCGTGGTTTCTGCGCGCTGCACTATTACGTCAGCGCGCGGGAGGTGCGCAGCCGCAGTGATTCGCTCGCAGAATTGCGCTACCTGGTGGACGGGAGTTATTTATTTATTCATTTATTTATTTATTACTTATTTTGGAAAACTAGCGACTATTTTAATAACAATAGTAAAAAACTTAAATTAACTCTAGCTAGTCATTTAAAGTTTCCACAGATAGACTTAGACTAGATAATACTTAATCAAACCATGACAAGTTATAAACAGATTAAAAGCAGGTTAATTACACAAGAAATAGCTCTTATTTAAAGAATGGGTTAGTAAGAAGACGTCTCACCGAAGTGATACTGCTATGGAATAAGTCCATAACATTAACATTTTGAGATAAACAATTAAAAGCTTTACAGGTTCGTATGGATTCATAGACAATACAGCCACTATACAGAGTGTAAAAGCAAAAGCAAGAATCCTTCTAGGGTATGTTATTATGAATCATACACGGTGTAACCACAAAACGGTGTTTAACTTTAGACATAGTTTAAATCTGTTGCTGTCACTCTTTTACAATATGAAAGAAAAGGCGACCACAGCAGATTTAAACACTGTCTAAAGTTAAACACCGTTTTGTAGTAGCACGGACAGTGTTTAAAAAAAATAGCGGCATTTTTTTTTATGTAGCAGTACCACATAATAACACGATTTGTTAAACTTGAAATACTCTAATCCGGTGGACACTCTCGCTGGTCGTTGACCTCTGATAGCGTCAGTAGCACAGAACATAATTACTCAATGTGATTGGTCGTTACCGCACTACGGGGTGAATGAACTGCATTGATAAGAGTGCGTAGCTGGATCTTAGGAAAACAATATAATTTTTGGTAAAAATTTAAGGTATACTTTTTTTTATCGTAATCGTATCAGTATCGTGTATACTTTCATACCCTAAAGGGATTCTTGGTTTTGCATTTACACCCTGTATAACCACTAACAGAAGGTCTACTCCGGGTGACCTTGATTTTAATTACCTACGCTCGACCGTAAGGCTAGGGCTGTCATCTATGTACTACTTAATAATAAAGTAAAAATTTCGTACACTAATATTTTTGAAAAAAATTTACTGAAATGGGTTTTTAGTGTTTTACTGAAGCCAAAACTACCATTTGCAGAATGTTTGTCTGTCTGTATGTATGTTCCGTTTTAACTTGAGAACCACTTCACGGATTCTGATACGGTTCTTTTTATTGTCATTGTAGTAAAAAAATTGAGTTGGGAGTTATTTAAATAAAAAGGTTTACATATTATTTAAACGTATTTATTTATTATAATTAATTACTAAAACTATAAATACGTTACTGAAAAGTACTTTCGTCGGTTACGGCACGTTCGAAGTAAATTGTAGATTGTTATTCTGACGATTTCGTAGCTACTACCTTCGCGCTTTGTTAACTTTTTTACTAACAATAATCGATACAACAGCAAAGCAAACACAAATTAAATTAGTTACCTATAATAGAGATAAAATCATTTTCATTCTTACCTTTCTGCAATGACGGGTAATTAAAAAAAAAGTCAATTCCCTTCGATTTCATTTTGTATTCAAACAACCATACGCAACAATTTCGATATGCTTTACTCATTTTTTATACAACAAAATACGTCACTCCAAACTCAAAAAAGCGCAAAGAGTCCTCGTCAAAACGCGTGCGCTCCTGACTTGCATTCATCTGAATATCTTTGAGATCGTCGTAAGTACGCGTCTATGTGTGCGTGCGCCTATTTTCGCTAGTTATATGAAGAGAGCCTTCTGTTAGTGGTTATTTTGTGATACAGCCCAGAAAGACGTCTATTGTTCAACATCTTGCGTACAAAAACGGGATACTGCAATCCTATTGGCTCTTCCAATCTTACGTATAGCGCCACAAACTTATCTTTCCCGAAGACGAAGACTCTAACGTTATGAATATAGAAGCCATTTTGATTTGCCCTACCGAAACATACAATTTTGGAGCGGCGAATTGTATCTGCTGGTTCAGTCAGATGTGTTGACAGAAATCGGTCGCCTGTTATGAGGAGTCTGTAGGCTGTATTCGTCTATCCGTGCGGTCCGAAATAGAATTACATCGATAAAAGCTATGAATGATTTAAAGTGTGAGCGATGACTGGTCCGTAATTTGTGAGCTAGCAAACGATGTGAAAGATAGCTTATGATTCGGACCGCATTAAAAAAGATACATCTTAACCATAACCTCTTACCACAGAATACAATACGATTATTTTATTATTATTTTATTAAAGTGCTGTGATTCGTGATGGAACAAGAAGAGTTGACTCTGATTCAATTTCAAACTTGTATTTTTTTTATCGAGTCCACAAACACATTTACAAATATAAATTCTTCCATTTCGACGAAGAGTTCCACACGACTTTACATTCAAGACTTTTCATTTGTTTCTCTCATGGCCGAATAAAACATATACCATGGTTTGTCTGACCTGCCCCTCTATTCTGTATCTTTAGTTGCCAACTGGACTAGGTGCCTATCATCAAAAACATAGCTAAAAATTGAACTTTTAAAATTGCTATTCACGAACTGTGTCGTCACTTCAAGTGCGAACATATCCTTAAACAATCGGAATTCGATAGTATATCTATGTTTTTGGTGATAGGCACCCAGTTCAAATGGCAACTAAAGATACATAATAGCCCCTCTGAACTGCTGAAATAATGGAGCGAAAACAATTTTTGACATTCCATTCCGTTCAACGCTCACATCGCCTCACCTCCGTCGCATGAGCCACGAAAGTCATAAGAATGAATGAACGCATTTGCTTCACTCATGGATTATTAGCCATTCATCTCATTCATTCGTAATCGATTTTAGCGATATAATTCTATTTCGGAACGCAGGGTTAGTATGGACTACAGAACGCTATCGGAGGTCCCGTAGCGTCGTTTGCGTGATTCGGGTTTTGAAACGCTTTGCAAGCATAGAATAAGAACTAGGAAAATAATAGAATCCTGGCTAAAGTAGTAAGCGGTGAAATACACCTATCCTTGATTTTCTTACGACATTCTAGTGCGTTAGAGAGATATGGACACTATATTAGTTTTGCCGATTTCTGAACGCTGTAGGGTGAAATTTGTGTCCTTCGAGTGAAAACTCTGGTTTTGTAAACTATAGGGCTGCTCTAAACAATTAAGAAAAAAAAAACGTAAAAGCTTTAAATTCGCTCGATAAAAAAAAAAGTACGAAATTACCTCTAAATTTCATGTTTTTCGAGTGTTAAAGGGCCTTCCTTAAATTTTACAGCCTTGAAATTTGTATTAAAAATAAGTGACCTATTGGTCACATATATATATACAGGGTGTAAAAGCAAAGGCAACAATCCTTCTCCTTCTAGGGTATGTTAGTATGAATCATACAGTGTTTAAAAAAAATAGCGGCAATTTTTTTTTATGTAGCAGTACCACATAATAACACGATTTGTAAAACAAAAAATACTCTAATCCGGTGGACACTCTCGCTGGTCGTTGACCTCTGATAGCGTCAGTAGCACAGAACATAATTACTCAATGTGATTGGTCGTTACCGCACTACGGGGTGAATGAACTGCATTGATAAGAGTGCGTAGCTGGATCTTAGGAAAACAATATAATTTTTGGTAAAAATTTAAGGTATACTTTTTTTTATCGTAATCGTATCAGTATCGTGTATACTTTCATACCCTAAAGGGATTCTTGGTTTTGCATTTACACCCTGTATATATACCCCTTCTAAACATTTTGAAATACTTATTTTAATAATTTTATCTAAAAGCCGAGTTATTAAATAAAAAATCGGCCAAGTGTGTGTCGGACTCGCGTACGAAGGGTTCCGTATTATTATCTATAATAATACAGATCACGCCAAACTTCTAGTCCGCTCGGAAGTTGCTCTTCCCAAGAACGGCCCATACATTTTGTTCCTGCCACATATCTATGGTTTCTGCTGATGCGAATCGCCCCGTGTTTAGAGGGGACTAAAAGTTTGGCGCGATCTGTACTCGTTAACTTGTAAAGCTGTGATAGCTGTGATAGTTTTCCTTTTAATTTCGTTATGCCGTGATTTTTTTTACGTCTCTAAATACAACCGTTTCGCTGGCTGGGTGGGACACTTGACTCTTACAAAAATTAACAATTTTAAGCTTAATATTTCGCAAACGGAACCCTGGATCGAAAAATGGTCTTCTCAAACCCCCAATATCTTTAAATTACCTATCCAACGACACTCCACACTAGGGGATAGACGAGAAAGAAAAATCATCCCCTCTTTACGTGTAGGGGAGGTACCCAAAAAAATGTTTTTCAAAATTTTACTGTATCAATTTTTCGGCGTGATAAAGGTTCAAAAAAGTGAACGTATACAAAGTGACTTTTTGGTCATCGTCCAAATTCATACTGGAGACTTGATAAGTGATCAGTATCTTGGATCAATAACAGTTTTTGTGAAATTCGTAAAATGAAATTTCGTCTTCCCATAGAAATTCACTTCCAGTTCCGAGTGAATCACTATGGGGAGTCGAAATTTCATTTTACGAATTTTACAAAAAAAATTATTGATCCATGATACTGATCACTTACCAAGCCACCAGTATGAATTTGGACGATGATCAAAAAGTCACCTTGTATGTATAAGTCCGTTTTTTTTTTTCATTTTAATTTACGGAACCCTAAAAAGAAGCATATTGAACCGATCAACCCTTCACCTTAGCGATCTGTTCTTGCTGATCTCTAAGCACACGCTCACACTGCGCCCGGAACGCTCTCCGTGATTCACTGGAGCCAGGGTCGCGCTGCAGACGCGTCGCCCGCCCGCTCGATGACACTTCTGGAGGTCTTCTAACAAAAAAGTCGAAGCTTGAGAGTTTTATCTGGAGTTTTTTACCGGTGATGACCTGGGACTAAAGTAGTTCATAATAAATGTGAGATAGCATCACGAATAGGGAATGCAATCTTGGTATACCGAGATCTCGAAATACCGAGATCTCGCACAAATATTGCAAGATCAATCACGCATCGTTATCAGTGCGAGATCTCGCGAGATTTGCGAGATCAAGCGGCAGCGCATATTACAGATGCTGTGCATTGACGACACTTGAATTACTTTAAAAAAAAGATAAAGCTTTGGATTTGCTGGGTCGAGAAGACAAAAGCTGCATTTTGCATCATAAAATCAACATCATTTTGTTGAAATTGATGACTACAAACATGGAATTAGAACCTTCTCCGCGGATGGGCTAGCCTATAGGCTATATAAAGTAAAAAAGTTTTTAAAGTTATTATGGAAAAAAAATCATTTGTGCTTTTATGTTTCTTTGGGAAAGTTTTTGAGTATGATCAGTAGAATAATATAATTAACTATTATAAGTGTGTTAAAATACATCCCTTTAATTGGATTGATATCTTGTTTTAATTTTTTTACTAACCAGTAGTAGAAACAATATTTTTTCGAAAGAATTTTCATTAGTGCAAGATCTCGCTAATACCGAGATCTTGCGAGATTGATTTTTTTTAATCTTGCAAATACCGAGATTGACATTTAGGTACAAGATTGCATTCCCTAATCACGAAGTTCGAAAATACCAAATCACGTGGTCTTACTTGGCCAGCCCGAAGTAAGTATTTCCAGTGGCTGCACAGATAAAGTTTGTAGAAGGAAAAAAGAGAGCGGTGAGCTTCAATTTAGTATGGCCATGTGATCTTTAACTTCTTGATAAATTAAAATTTGAAACGAAGGGCAAGTGTGGGACAACTTCGAGCTAGGTAAAGTTGTTATTGTTTTGGCAGCTTAGGAGTGGACCTACTTCCAGCCTTGAACTGCTTTCAACTGATGCTAATATCCATCCATCCATCAGCCTAGTTCGTCCACTACTGGACATATCATCCTCGAAGAATTGCCCATACTCACACACGCTGGGCAGGCGGGTTGGTAAGCGCGGTGCCGGTGCCCGTCACAGTCTGTTCCATATAAGGCCCGCCTATTAGGGATGGATATACCGCCATCTATCGGTCCCAGGCATGGTGGGCCTCCTGGTTTTTTGCCTGTAAGCGGTCCTCTTACTCTCCCCCGAATCACTTCGAGTGGGTCTCCAAGTAAGATGGTGGTACCTCCACAGTCGAGCCCGGCATCAGCTCTACCACCCGTCTACATATGATGCTAATAACTGGCAATCAATCGCCAAATTCGGCACCCATGTTACAGATTCACCATAGTCTAGTCTGGTAGCCATTGGATACTGCTTTCAAAATGTAAACTGTTTTTTCAATGCATTTGTTCGTGAAGTTTTCTTTTTTGTGTAACAAAATTATGCGGAAACGAAAAGTAATTTTTAATACAGTTGCTCAAAAAGTGGCGTATTGCAGGGACGTATAGCGTTCGGGATGTGGGCTATTACATACTCGAGCTTTTTCTTTACCATTTCCGAACTCGTGCGTTCTCTTTCCCGACTGCCAAAATAATGTCTATTAAAAAGAAAAAACCAACCACGAAGTTTTTCCTAAAAGAAAATCAAAGAAGTTTTTATGATTCATGCAAATATTTCTAAAAAGAAGCTACTATTTTGTTTCAATATCAGATTTAATTAATTGATTCAATGAGTTAGGTTAGGTTTCATTTCATTTCATCTAATTAAATTTCATTTTCATTTCATATCAATAAAAAAATTCTACTGAAGACTTGGCTGTATGGGCATAGTTCCCTTTGCCTACCCAGAATGGGTGAAGAAAACAAAAAAAAATCTCTGCTTATATTCTTTTACGGTTGGCGCCATTTTCCAAAAATTTTCTTTGCAGGTTTAGTTGTTTGTTGCACAAAATGAGTAATTTCGACAATATTTTATTTGAATTGACACCACCGGAACTCAGTATAATTGCACAAAATGCTTCGGAGAACATTTTACCGGAAAAGTCAAAAAGTCGCTACATATCTACATACTACGAATTTATTGCGTGGAGCATTAGTTAGTTGAGTTTATTGTGTTTTTATTATTTTATTAAATTGCTTCATTTTTTCGCAACTGTATTAAAAATAGTTGTTCAGTACACGTGCGGAACCGTCATTGCAACTTGTTCCGACTGTCAACCCTCACCTTCGGCTGCGCCTCGGCTCGGGTAGACATTTGTCGGAACTCTTTGCAATGACAGGCTTTCCGCACTCGTAATGAAATATACTATTTTTTAAGTTTTTGACTCTGTGGTGCATGGTGCAAGTCATAAAATTTAAAAAATTACAAAGATGCAAGTAGGTTTTGTTGTCCAAAAAAAAACAATTATTTATAAGTATGCGCGCTCTAGCAATAATAGCAAATAAAAAAAGCAAATGATGATAAACACCATAACACATGAGATTCTTGATTATCTCATTTAAAAATACGTGTTTTGTTTCCGCAAACAAAAATATTTTTCACATTATTGGCTGTATGTATACTGTACCTTTGCCTCAAGAAAGAAAAAACTGTATGAAACGCGCGCTCTGCAAAGAAAACACGCCATTTTGTTGTAAATAGGCTTTGGTGAAATAAAATTACTTTCTTTGTTATACTTATTTTTTTGTTGTATTTCCTCGCAAAATGCATTGAAAAATGTTGTAAGATACTTGAGCGTAAAAGGTTTTTATCCGAATGCGTGCCAATGAAAACACTCGCTGCGCTCGTGTTTTCAATTTGGCACTTATTAGTATAAAACCTTACTTTCCGCACGTGTATCTTAAATAACTATTATGTGTTTTTTTTTTTCAATTAGCTTATTTTCTGCCGCATGTCGGATGGCAAATAAACGGGGAAACTGCTTAGCAGCAAACGATTTGGTTTAGTGCAAGTCTTTAGGTAGCTCACCATACCCCAGTTTAGCAGACCGGTGACGCTCTACTCTTGTACGTCGGTAGCTGTCATCAGAGACGCCGGAGTCGTGTGAAAAGCACTTGGGTATCTTGTGGATGGATGGCTTCGAGTGGGTTGAGTTGAGCGAGGGACCCTCAGATTCGTCCTGGGCGGTCAAGCGGTCAACGCCCCCCGCGTCCACCACCAACTGTTGCTGTTGTCTGGAGTATAAAGAACTGCTGAATTACTGGTGAAGCTATTGTACGATCTGGAGAAAGCAAAATTTTTTTTTTTATTTTTTTTTTATTAATTATAATAACTTTATTGACCTAAAACTTACTAAAAATAATATATGAATAATACTTGCGATTGTCGGCACTTGGTGAAACTTTGATAAAAACATGATAAATAAGATGCACTTGCACTCGTTTCACAGTTAAAAACTAATTTAACCCGACCGGTTTCGGTTTTACACCATCATCAAGGGTTTAGATAAGCTAAGTGACAAATTCTAAAAATGTTGATAAATAAGCATCTTCTCCCTCCCTCTTTTCTCATTATATGTGTCTTTTTTATTTTTGCTATTGTCAAATTTATTACATGTTACTTAAGTCATCATGTTTTTACTAAAAATAAGTCACAAAGTTTTGGACATTTAAAATTTCATCATATTTATTTATTTCATGGAAAAGATACAGAAGTAAATTACACATAGACACATATTAAAGTAAAGGTTAATTAAATTTACTTCCTCTACGCTTTCCTCAAATATATTATCTTTGTAGAAACTAATTGGTGACATTTCTGAGTGAAATAATGTGTTGAAAATAAAATAATGAGGTAAAGTTTACAAAGCAATTTATAACTAAGCCGAGCATTCATACACACAATCACACACATGCAATCTCACATACCATCGTTCATGCATACACATGCCTGTTTATTTGATCTTATATTTATTTACGATTTCTTATATTAGTTTTTAGTATCTAGAATTTGTCTAACATCCTTTTTAAATTTGATTTTGTTTGTGTTAAATATTTCTACGGTAAGGAGTTGTTTATTGTAGGAGTTGCAAATTCTTCGGAGTGGGGGCTGTAAGTAGTTAGACAAAAATTTTGTCACTTAGTTAAACTAAAAGTATGAGCTATACAAATGTAAATCAAATCTTTGACACCTGAGCTAAATCGAATCTCAAATCTTTGACACCTGAGCTAAATCGAATCTCAAATCGAATGCTTTGTATTTCATGTGCCAATGTATAATCACCTCGGTAAAGAAAGAATAACAAACAGGTAAGCTAATGATTTTAACAGATTGCTTAAATATGTTTGTCCACCCATCAACCTAGTTCGTCCACTGCTAGACATAAGCCTTTCCAGGACTTAGCCACTGCCAGCGGTCATCCTGGAAGAATTGCCCATACTCACACACGCTGGGCAGGCGGATTGGTGAGCGCGGTGCTGGAACCCTCGCACCAGTGACGCCGCTGCCCGTCACCAGTGTGTTCCATATAATGCCCGGCTATTAGGGATGCATATACCGCCATCCATCGGTCCCAGGCATGGTGGTTCTCCTGGTTTTTTGCCTGTGAGCTGTCCTCTTACTCTCCCCCGAATTACTTCGAGGGGGTCTCCAAGTAAGATGGTGGTACCTCCACAGTCGAGCCCGGCATCAGCTCTACCACCTTGTAAAATATGTTGGTAACTTAAACGAAATGTAAATTTTAAAGTCATATAAAAGAGAACAGAAGTAATGATAAAAATTTAAAAGTACATACTATTAAGAACAAAAATCAAAGCAACAAAACAAAACCGGCCAAGTGCGATTCAGACTCGCGTACTTAGAGTTCCGTATTGTGGATGATAAAATAAATTTTGTCAGTTTTTTCGTGAATTTCTCAACCGCTTTATTTTTCTGTAATATTTACGTAAACACATATTACCATGACTTTTTTTATATTTTTTGGTCCACCAGTTTTGGACATAAGGGGGGGACATACAATTTTTATGTTTTTTTAAGGGTTTCTCGAAATAGATGCAATTAAATATAGCCAAAGAGTGTACTTTTACAATCAGCTTTTTAATACCTACAATATAATACCCATATTTTATTTTTATTATAAAATACATTTTTATTTCTTTTACTCCTTTTTTATTATTTTTTATTTGTGCTCAATTTTTTTTATCGCTATAGTTTTCCTGATAATTGGCCAGTTATGATCGGTAATCGAAATGTTTGCTGTATTTCGGTCCTCCAGTTTGTATTTTTATATAATGTTTTTTAATTTATTTAACTTTTTTTTTATATTTTAAATTTGTGTTTTTTTTTTAATCGCTATAGTTTTTCTGTAATTGATCAGTTATGATCTACAATCGACATTATTTTCATATTTTTCGATCCACCAATTTCGGCGATAAAGGACAAACATATTTTTTTGGTTTTTTAAAGATTTCTCTAAACAAATGCCAGTAAATTTAGTAAAAGTATATATTTTTACAATCAGCTTTTTAATATCTAAAATTTAATACCCATATTGTATTTTTATTGTTTTGGAAGTAGGTATTTTGAACAATTTCAAATTTCAAATGAACGGTAGTTATAAGTTTATGACGGACGGACGAACAACGGAGTCTCACCAGATCCTAAAGGTTTTCCTTTTGTACCTTTTAGGTAACCTGATAATCATTACTAAATCTGACACCAGGATCCTCTTAATGGAGAAATCCTTCCAAAAAATATATGTTTATAATGGTACCGAAGACATTAATATAACCTAACATACATGTTTGTGTGTATGTATTTTGAAGAAAATCAAACGATATCGCGATGTAATATGCAAGTAGCGCCATCTAGTTTTTTTAGTAGCAAAGAATGCATTTGAAAATTAAATGCTTCCACAATGGCAGCTGCAGGTGGTGTCAGAGGTGTACCTAAGTCCTGAAACCTAAAGTCCTGATGATTTATATATGCCCCAACTTGACATCAATCCTTATCGCCGTACTCCGAGCACTAACACAAGCTTTCTAGGGCATGCAGGATTACCTCACAGTGTATTCCTTCACAATCAGCAAGGGGCAAGTAAACAAATACGTTGCGTAACAATAGGCATGATGACTGAAACATTCTAATTAGTCCATAGTAGAGTAATAGTAGATTATCAGAAAATATTGGACACTTATTTTTTCTTTTGCCAATGAGGGCTTTTCAGTCAGCAATAAAAAAAAAAAAGTACAGAGTGCGATCAATAGACAGCGGTGACGTATGCTCTCATGTCAAAAATATATGGTTCCTGATTCAGTGTTGCCAACTTAGGGACTTTGCACTAAAACTGGTGGTTTAGAAACCTATTTTAGCGGAGAAATATTGTTTTTAGTGGCTGGTTTTTTTTTGTGGATTAGACTTTAGTTGTTAATGCTATTTCATTATTGATTTTTCCACATTCTAACGCTTACGTAGAAAATAGTACTATATAATATTAAATATATTGAAATCTTTATTATAATATACAAGGTGACTTTTTGATCATCGTCCAAATTCATACTGGAGGCTTGATAAGTGACCAGTATCTTGGATCAATAACAATTTTTGTGAAATTCCAAAAATGAAATTTCGGCTTCCCATAGAAATTCACTTCCAGTCCCGAGTGAATCACTATATATGGGGAGTCGAAATTTCATTTTACGAATTTCACCAAAATTGTTATTGATCCATGATACTGATCACTTACCAAGCCACCAGTATGAATTTGGACGATGATCAAAAAGTCACCTTGTATAAGGTTAGGTCTTGTCATAGTGTACATTTTGTTACGTCATACATTTTTGAAATTAGAGCATACGTCAGCGCCATCTAGTTTCATTTTGGTGAAACTTGATCAAGAGCTGTCATGAAAAGCCCTCATTAAACAAAAAATGATGACGATATAGCCCGCTAAAGTTCCGCGTGACGTCATGCCTAAGTACATTTTTTACCTTGGCATGACGTCACCAGCCCCCACTCCCAAACTTTGACGCGCTTTGTCTCTGTAATTTTTTGTTTGATAATAATAAAAAATAAACTTTATATTTTCGATATATTTCGGCCTCATCAGTGAGGCTGTCATCAGTCGAATGCTTGACAGGTTGAAAATAATAAAAAAATATATGAAAAAGAGTTGATACAATCTGAAAAGGTTGTGTTAGGAACTGTTTATATTAAAAAAAGTACGTAATAAACGTTCAACTCTTTTTCATATATAATTTTTTATTATTTTCTACCTGTCAAGCATTCCACTGATGACGGCCTCACTGATGAGGCCGAAATACACCGAAAATTATAAAGTTTATTTTTTTATTATTATCATCTTATGCTTAAAAGTACAAATAAAAGGCTAATACAGCTAAAATTATATTTATTTATATTTTTTGTTTGATTGACTAAAGAAAAAATACGTGTCAAATATTTTTTTATAATCTAAATGACGGACTAAATAAAATAATATTTTATTTACCCTGTCATCTCCCCTATTCCGAAAAACTCATTGGTTCTTGATTTTGAACATAAACACTTGTACTAGTTGTTTCATAACATAAACCTAAAAGTTATGATATGAAACAACTTATGTTATGTTATGAAACAACTAGTACAAGTGTTTATGTTCAAAATCAAGATGCTTTCTATGTTTCATCAAGTGCCGACAATCGCAAGTATAAATCATGACTCATTGGTTCCTTGACCGGCAGGATTACTGACCTACCGCTGCTATGAATGGTAATGACAGAAGAACTAATCATGCGCGACCGTCCCATGGGGCGATAGATGTTAGCGGAGGACAGGTGGTGTACCAGGAAAGGGAACATTTGCAGCCGCGCAGTCGAAGCTACCTTGCCTCTGTCAACATCTGTCACCCCGCCAGACGCTTGCTCACGATCTTCTCAATTTTAGTAGCTCTTCCTACCTGTGAGGATGCATTGCAGGTGGGAGGTCTCCCCTGACCCCGCGCACGTAGCGGTCCAGGTCGAGGATGTCCGCCCCGTGCGCCTCTCTCGCCTCGCCCCGCCACGACTCCAGCGAGTCCGACATGCTCTGTAGAAGGAATAAAGCTAGCTATGGATACACAGGTACTTTATCAGGTTTGCCAGAATTGACATCCCACTGACACGAACGGCTTTATACAGGTTGTTGATTTGGTCAGCAACTTCCGTCTCAGGGTAGGTTGAATTTATTTAAGGCGATTACCTTCGCCAAATTAGCAGCTCGATATTTGTCACTACGAATATCAACGGAAACGACATTGAAATAACGTTCATATCAGCGCGCAATGCAAAGCGGCTGTTACGACGCTCGCTACGTCCTTGAGGGGGCGAAATAGGAGAAAATTATACTTTTCACTCGGACGTGATTACTCGATTGAATAATCTTATGTTATGTTTATAGCTATAAAGTTTATCTATTTATCAAAGCATAGATGAATTCAATCGGCCAAGCAACTCAGGAGCAGTAGGGAATTTGAGGTCAAAAAACACCATACAGTAAAAAAAAAAATTCATGTAGAAGTTTTGGTGGTATGAAAAAGAAAACTGTTGCATATGTTGTCTAAGAGTTGATTATTCATAATAGATTTTTTCATTATTTTTGGTTTGGCCATAAACGAGGAGTAGGCTTTAGAAAGTACCCATTTGGCAATGGTAAGGGCCTTAAGACTTCGCCCGCGTTGATTAAGTTTTTCTATATTTTTATCGAATCTGTTAATATTTTTCAGCTCATTAATTTTTAGTACGTAGTTGACCTGACCCTGGTTTTGAGATATGGAGTGTTTTGGATTCTCATCATCTCTAATTTGATCCCCATGTAAAGTGTCTTTGGCCGAGCCGCTTTCTAATCGACACTATTTTTTGTTCTCTGAATTAATCCTCTGCTAATGTCTCTTTGGCGGTCTTTGATAACTGATTTACCCCCGGTTTCTGAAAGGCCAATCAATGTTAACAGTAGATTAAAAAATAATTATCTGCGGATTAAGCCAGAAAAAGTGGGAATTTTACATTGAAATCAAAAATTAACTAAGTTAATTATTGATTCAACACTATTCAGACTTCATATATGCTTTATTTTCACCGTTATTTGCGGTTAAAGTTTTTTTAATCTACTGTTAACTTTGATTGGCCTTTCAGAAACCGGGGGTTAATCCCCTAGTAGTATGTTTAGCAAGGCTGAAGGCCAAGCCGCGTCTCTGAACGACACTATTTCTTGTTCCCATGTGAACTGATTTATGGAATAAAAAGTAGCCTATGTCCTATTCCAGGTCTCAAACTACATTTGTGCAAAGTTTCAGCCCAATCGGTTCAGTAGTTTCGGAATGAAGGAGTAACAAACATCCATCCATCCAAACTTTCGCATTTATAATACATATTAGTGGGAAGTGGGATTAGTGGGATGGGATGGGATATTAGTGGGATGGGATGGGATATTAGTGGGATAGTGGGATGGGATGGGGTGAGATATTTTGGGGTCAACATAGAAACGTCTAGAAATTGAGTGACCATTTATCAAGTGAATTTTAGGACATATAAAAAAGGGCATCCCCTTGATTATTGTCTTTGCTTCTTCTAGGAGTAAGCGTCATGTATACTAATAATCATGTGACACAAGTTGTGGACCAAATCAACATCCTGTATAGCTATATTTTTTAGGGTAAAAGGTACAAAAGGAACCTTTATGGTGAGACTTCGCTGCCCGTCCGTCCGTATGTTACAGCCTCATAACTTTAGCACCGTTTAAGATAAAGACATGAAATTTGGCTCATCATGGTGTAAAAAAAATATGAAAAATTTTAAATTGTTCAAAATATTTCCAAAACAAAAGTGAGAAAAATAAAAAATATTATCCTATAAATACTATATGGATATCAAAATGTAGATATTTAAAAGTTGATCTTAAAAATATATACTTTTACTATTTTTACTGCCACCGGTTTCGAGAAAACAATAAAAAACCCCAAAAATATGTATGCCTCCCCCCTTACATCCAAAACTGGTGGACCAAAAAACATGAAAAAAATCGTTTTCATCATAGTTTTATGTGTTTACGTAAAGATTACAGGAAAAGTAAAGCGGTTGAGAAATGCAGCAAAAAAAAATAACAAAATTAAATTTATCATCCACAATACGGAACTCTAGGTACGCGAGTCTGACTCACACTCGGTTTTTTATGGTTCCGTACCCAAAGGAAAAGGGTCGGGACCCTATTATTAAGACTCCGCTGTCCGTCTGTCTGTACGTCTGTCTGTCCGTCTGTCACCAGGCTGTATCTCTAGAACCGTGATAGTTAGACAGTTGAAATACTAAAAGACAGAATCAAATAAATATTTAAGGGGGCTCCCATACAACAGACATGTTTTTTTGCCGTTTTTATAGATAATGGTACGGAACCGTTCGTGCAAGAGTCCGACTCGCACTTTGCCGGTTTTTTATTATTAATTTTGGTCACGCTTGGTCACTAACCGCGCCTGATGGATGACACTTAAGGGGCTATACCGTGGAAATTGACACTTTTTGAAGTCATTTATCTGCTCTTTTAATGAAGTTCCAAGTAAAATAAATTAGTATAACAATTTTGGGACCTTTTACTAGATTTTGGTCTATCAGAAACGCGATAGGAGAAATTTCATTCGATAGAAATAATTATTGAAATCAGGTCTAAATTTACACTTTTTTTGATATTCTGACAAATTAGGATAGCATACAGACTTGAAAAATATTTATTTAGATGGGTTTTAGCTACACCTAAATTACTGGTTATGGAATTTTTTGTAGCTATTTTAGTTAATTTTGCATTAATTTAAAACCGACTTTTTGGACAATTTTCCCCGATTCCGTCCCTTTCGCACTGCGGGTCTTTCTGCCTTGAGTAACGGGGACCTTTGCTAGCACGGTATATCACCTTAAGATGAAAAGACTAGAAAGCGAGGGAGTGAAGCAGGTGATTCAGGGACTTCCGCAAATCATACAAAAGTCGGTAACGGACGCATGACTGATACCTCAAAATAACCACACACAGAAGGTTCACTCCGCATAACTAGCGAAAACAGGTGCACGCACACATAGACGCGTACGTGCAAAGATCTCGGAGATACTCGGGTGAATGCCAATACGAAATTCTGCCGAGATCATCATACGTACGCGTCTATGCTGACCGCTGACCTACTTAAGGCGCTACGGAAAAAATCGACACTTTAAGAACTTGCATATCTACTTCAGTAAATAATGTATTATTTTGATAAAATTGTATATTATTTTTGGATTCTTTTTCTAGGGATCTGTTAAAACAGAAACGCGATTAGAGAAATTTGAAATAAAGTCTTTTTCGACACCAATTCTCCTGGTTTGACAATTTAGAATGACATATTTATGGAGTGCAATAATATTTTATTAGATGGGTTTCAATGGTATCTAGGACCTGGTTAAACGAAATTTTGATAGCAACTTTAGTACATTTGATATTAATAAAAAACCGACTTTTTGCTATTTTTCCACGAATCCGTCACTTTCGCACTGAGGGTTTTTTCGCATGTGGAGTAATAGGGACGCTAAAACTTTTACATATCGCCTTAACGCTCTTATTACTATTGCAGTGCGGGCGATGAGTGGGACGGCGGGCTTTTCTTCGATGGTACATTTTATTGTACATTTTAATGTAATTTTTGATTAAATATTTATTTATAATTCTGTCGCAACTATGGATGAAAGAGCGAATTTCTCCTACTGCAGGTGAAAACTTAAAAGGAGAATTCGTCAACAAAAACTGTTACATACCTATGTTATAAATAAATGATTTTGATTTTTTTTTTTTTTTTATTTTATGCATGTGTGCGTCTGTTTTCGCTCCGCCGTCGAGTCGGCCTTCTGGTAGTATATTTTGGTCTGATACTAAGGGCCAGATTCACAGTGGTGACTTTACTTTACAGCAAAGGCGTCTTCACAAAGTAAGCTTTGTTTTGTCAAAGTATACTCTGAACATTCAACATTACTAAGCAAAGTATAGGTTTGTGAAATTAAAGTAATGGTTTGACAGGACTATGAAACATATTTTTGATTGAAAGTTGATCTTTCCGTCAAAGTAAAGTCAAAGTGCAGTTTGTGAATTTCTGTCTAAGTAACTGCTTGTTACCACGTCGCCCGTTACGGTTACTTATGACGTCATGCCTAGGGCTGCCATCATCTAAATTGCCGACAGAGGACAAAAACTTCAAAAACCCCGGACATTAAGGTAAAATTGCGGTTTTTTCCCGGACACGCCTAAAACAAATATTCTAAAAAAAAAGGAGTTTTTATTTAACATTTTATTCATCAAATATTTTTCATTCAACATTAATAATTATTCATTAAACAATAAATATGTTATATTGCCGCGCTGGAGTTGGCTTCGATGCGGTTTACGAACGAATGAATTATTTGCTTAGATTTGTTTTTATTTATTGATTATCCTTCAATTAATTGAGGTTACGCCTGACACATATAGTGTCCGGGTTTTACCCGGATCTTTTTCCAAATCCTCCCCGGACGGCCCCCGGACGCCCTCCAAACTAGGACAAATCCGGGGAAACCCGGACGGATGGCAGCCCTAGTCATGCCGGAACGTGACGAGTCACTTGACGGTATGGTTTGGTTTAGAGAGTGGTGACAAAACATGGCTGAAGTCTAGGTATTTAGATGAGGTTTGAATAACCTTCATTCGAAGAATATGTAGAAACAACCCGGCCGAGTTAACTTGGCACCCCGCTTTCCTTGTCCTTGCTGCGATCGCTCATACTACAGGATATATTTATCTCTCGCTCCCCAGGTGCCAAGTTAACTAGGCCGGGTTGTACAATCCCGGCACGGTTCTAGAGTTGAGTACGCAGAAAAGGCTGAGTCTGTCAGACAAAATCATTACTCCCCTGCTAGAAGACCTCTCGGCGATGGTGTATAAAGTGGTGTAACTTACAGTTTGTTGCAGGTCTGCATGAATCACTGGGATGCCGCCGACTTTGCCATGTCTTGCTTGGACTCATGTTTCGATGTCCTTTGACAGATCCGTCAGGTTCATTTGGCAGTGATTATACTATCCAACCTCCTTGTCCTTGAACCAAGTAGGTTGAAGCGAAGAAGTTTAAATGGTCTGTGATCCTATTGAATAGTTATTATTATTTTTGTTGAAATAAAAGAAAAAAGCAAACTTTCGATATTTTAGGTATTTAAATATGAAATATCAAAATTTGGCCGTTTTCTGTAGAGAATTTCAAGGAAACTCGATTTTCAGTACTAACATTTTTGCGTTTTGTTTTAGGAATGACAAATCCAAATTATGTAATTTCATTTATGTATGAATGAGACAACATTTATGTATGAATGAGACAACATTTATGTATGAATGAGACAACATTTATGTATGAATGAGACAACATTTTAAGCTAGCAACAGTAACAGTGTTAGCTGTAAAAAATTATTACGAATCTTATCATGGAAATGGATGGCATTTAGGACGAACTGTTTTTAATTTTTATAATCAAGCTGAAAATAAAAACAAAATTTAATACGTACTAGATGTAAAACCGTGAAATCAACCTTCAAACAAAAACCAAATAATCGAAATAACTATTGAATTACAGGAATTATGAACTCATTTTATTTTATTTATTTTTATTTATTTATTTACACACATACAGTTGCACAAACATATTTCAAATATACACCACTTAAACCCTTAGGGGTTTGTTTGCGGTGCTATTACAATCTACCACATAAGTAAATTGATTAGTCTAAGTTAATACATAGTTATGTTTTATGTTAAATTAAATGTTCATAATATGATTTTATCTTAGCGGGTAGGTTTTAAAAGAAAAATTACATTTTGATTTCTACTACAAATCCACAAACATATCCTGTAATATCCATAATCTGTAAGTCGGCAATTTCATGTGTAAGGAGAAATTATATTCGACAGACGACGACCAAATCGCATCAAATCAAATCAGCGTTTATTTGTTCAATTTTTGGTAAATTAATTGTGTGTTACATTGGGGTTGATCTTGAGTCCTCAAAAATCTGCCAATGAAGGCGTACAAATATTTAGTACCTATAGCATGCATCGTTGTCATATTAAACATATTAAACATTTTAATTGTACAATTTCATAATATTTACAATGTCAAAAATAATAATGAAAAATGTCAAGAAAGAAGTAACAAAGAATATGAACTTATTTCGTTGAATATGGATATAAATGTCTACCATTTCAAATTCTCCTCATAGGCAAAAAACTCCTTTACAGAGACCACAAGTGGGTCGAAATATACAAGGTGACTTTTTGATCATCGTCCAAATTTATACTGGAGCCTTGGTAAGTGATCAGCATCATGAATCGATAACAATTTTTGTAAAATTCGTATAATTAAATTTCTACTTCTCATAATACTTCTCATAAATTTTTACACTCAGTCCTGAGTGAATCACTATGGGGAGTCAAAATTTAATTTTATTAATTTTACAAAAATCGTTATTGGTTCATGACGCTGATCACTTACCAAGGCTCAAGTATGAATTTGGACGTTGTTCACAAATTCACCTTGTATATCGAAAGTTTTTTTTTTGATTTATATAAAAACGGCTCACCTCAATACGTGTTATGATCGGGAAAGCCGACCAGTTTCAGCAGATTTAGACTGCCTTCATCTGGGCGAGTAAAGACGTTTACGCGACGACGTTACGCCTCACACATGTGTGAGGCGTAACGTCGTCGCGTAAACGTCTTTACTCGCCCAGATGAAGGCAGTCTAAATCTGCTGAAACTGGTCGGCTTTCCCGATCATAACACGTATTGAGGTGAGCCGTTTTTATATAAATCATGAATTATCCTCAAGTCTCATTTAATTCTATAATAGTTTTTTTTTTGTCTTTTATTTTAACAATAATAATTCATAAAAGTGTGTACCTATATAATAATATCAAAATGTATTTTTATTAAATCAGGGAAAAAGCTTTCATAAAGTAAAAATATTTATTATAATTTTTTTGAAAGAAGGTTGCATGATATTCTTATATGTTCATTTGTAGAGTCTATATTTTGCATCTCCTTTGCTGTTAATTTCAGTTTAAGTAATTCTTATACGACCTTTACCTATTTACTTCAAACCAAAGAGTGACAGACTGGCCGACGTCAAATTCTTCTGCAGAAAAATCCAAAAGTCAGAAACAGAACAAAATTCAACATTCAAATTCGGCCATGCCATAAAATTTCCTGTGAAACAATCCCGAACCCCAACCAAAATGTAAAGAACAGAACTGGAAAACAGCCCAACAAGGATTCAATGCAGTAAAGTGATAATAATGCAGTACAGAGGATTGCTTCTCTGCCTCCTGTTGCTATTTTTAGAGGTTAATGACTTGAAGTATTTATAAGACTGACGCAGTAATTTGTGTACAATAGTGGCACTTCTGGAGACAGGTGGTAGAGCTGATGCCGGGCTCGACTGTGGAGGTACCACCATCTTACTTGGAGACCCCCTCGAAGTAATTCGGGGGAGAGTAAGAGGACAGCTCACAGGCAGAAAACCAGAAGGCCTACCAAACTTGGGACCGATGGATGGCGGTATATCCATCCCTAATAGCCTGGCCTTATATGGAACAGACTGGTGACGGGCAGCAGCGTCACGGTGCGAGGGTTTCAGCACCGCGCTCACCAACCCGCCTGCCCAGCGTGTGTGAGTATGGGCAATTCTTCCAGGATGACCGCTGGGAGTTGCAAAGTCCTGCAAAGGCTTATGTCCAGCAGTGGACGAACTAGGCTGATGGATGGAACGGTACTTCTGATAGACCTCTTGATATTCAGCTTTTAGATCCCAAGCGTAACACAAAATTGATTACATTATTTTTAAAATGCCGGGATCTATTCGATAGCCTTGCTATGGTTTTCAAACCTTTTGTCCGTGAAAACTGCTGGTAAAAAAGTTCATCAGTTGTGACTTGTGTTTTAAACCTGGCTTTTCCAAAAATCAGACTCACCAAGGTACTCACCATGGGGCATTGTAGAAGATTTTACAACATACTTCCAAAGGAGGTCCTTACTTTGTCAGAGAATAAGTTAAGCAGGGCCTATTGAAGAAGGCATATTATAAAATAAATGATTACTTAGACGATACTAAAGCATGGGGTTATGATAGTGATCTTTGTCATAATAATAGTTCGTATAATTTCCTAATTTATGTTATGATTCCTCTAGAATAGTAATGCCTCTATAATTAGTTAATACAGGGCTTCCCAAAGTGTGCGTCGCGACGTTTCAGGCGTTTTGACAGAAGAAGAACAATTAATGGAATTGTCTTGTGACTCCATCCTTAAGCTTCAATACGACAAAGACAACTGCTTGAATTTTGATGCTCAGTTTCTCATGAATATCATGCCATCAGTACTGGAGTATTGACGGTTCTATTACCATTTACGACATCGTTCTTTTGCGATACAAGCTTTTCTGTAGTTACAGCAATAAAGAACAAGTACAGGTCGCAAATAAAAGAAAGATATGAGAGTGGCAATTTCCAAACTTCAGCCCCATTTTAAGATGCTATGCTCAGAAAAGCAAGTACATCCTTCTCATTAGTAGCCAGCCAAGAAAGTAAATTAAATATCTCTTTTCATTTTTAGTCTTATGTTTTATTTTTAACCGACTTCAAAAAGGAGGCGGTTCTCAATTCGACTGTATGTTTTTTTTTTTTTATTTTTTTTTTTATTTTTTTTTTTTGGCGTTGTTACTCCATAACTCCGTCATTTCTGAACCGATTTGAACAATTCTTTTTTTATTTGAAAGAGTGTACTTCCAGGTAGGTCCAATTTTGGGTTTGGTCATGATCTGATGAAGGTCTTCAGAGATAGGCAGTGGAACTCCTCAGAAAACGACAGCATACCTCTCGAAATTGAGGTAATCGCTTTGTACCTGGGTGCTGATTACAAGGTATTACTTAAAAATCATCATTCTTCCACCTGACCTTCGATCCTGGCTTCATCACCATAGAACTCCTCAACGGATGACAGCACATAACTTTGGATTGCGGCAATCAGTTTGTGTTATGGTGCTCATTGCAGGGCATTGCTTGAAAATTGCCAGTGTACTCACCTGACCTTCGATCTTGGCTTCATCACCGTAGAACTCTTTAACGAATGACAGCACATAACTCGAGATTGATAGCAGAAAGCTACTCAAACATAGCTACTTATACTCACTTGAACGTTGTTTCATATTAAAACCACGTTTGCAAGAACTACCTATACCTCACAATTTAACCCAGCAACACTAAAAAATGTGAAATAAAATGAACTTTTAACAAAAAAATAGCAACCGACTTCAATAGTAACAGCAGTCATTCACTAAAAAGTTAATAATAATTCTATAAAGACCGATAGTACCGAAGCAACACTTTTGCCGACTTCTTTCTTCCTGAAACATTATGTTATCTAGAAGTCGGCGTATTTCCTACGATATAGCAACATAAAAACTAATATAAGAACGCCGACTTCTAGATAACATAACGTTTCAGGAAGAAAGAAGTCGGCAAAAGTGTTGCTTCGGTACTATCGGTCTTTATAGAATTATTATTAACTTTTTAGTGAATGACTGCTGTTACTATTGAAGTCGGTTGCTATTTTTTTGTTAAAAGTTCATTTTATTGCTCTTAGTTTCAAATAACAATTATAAATTTTATTTTGAGTTTTTCCGATAACTTGTTATTAGGCTACACACGGTTCGGTACTTTTTGGTCAGAGAGGGGGGGGGGGGGCAAAAGGGAGGTGGGGCGTCGTAAAAGAAATGGCAAACTCCCAAGGGCGTCACAGTAAAAATAAGTTTGGGAAGCCCTGAGTTAATAGATAAAATGACTGTAAAAGCAGATGGACTATATGGGACAGGTAGACAAAGGTATTGTATATATTTTTTGCCTTCGTGTCATAATTTTCTCCATGGTCTGCAACTCCACAAACATTTCTGACGCGTTACACCGCCACTGCAGCCCCAACACCCTGAATTTAAGGTGATACCAAAAAATTTTATGGGGTTTTTTCGAATCCATTTACTCCACTATAACGTCATCTGCGTTTTACATTTTTAGGTAAATGTTTATTGACTATTTGATTAAGATTCTCACTGAAGGAAAACGTGAATGGATGAAATTTTCTCGATAGAATTTAACTCCGAAAAGACCTCTAAATTGTTTTATTTTTTCCTTTAATTCTTTTAAAGTTTTTTTTTTAAATATAAATATACTGATAAATAAGATAAACAAATACAAGGAAATCTCAAGATATATTTCGGGTCCGACCTGGACCCGGCATCAGTTGAGTCTATCTATCTATCTATCTATCTATCCTAGCTAATTGCATTCAAAATGTGGATATAATGCATTTGTAAAGTCTCCTTGAAAGTCTTTTTGACAAAATAGTTTAGTATGTTTTATATTAAAACCGACTTTTTGCTACTTTTCCACGAATCCGTCCCACTCGGACTGAGGGTTTTTTCGCATATGGAGTAACAGGGACGCTAAAACTTACGTATCGCCTTAAGGATTAAAGCAGGGGTCGGCAACCTTATGATATAGGAGAACCACAAATGCTACCAGGGGATCAGCGGGGGCCGCATTTTGTACAGTATTGCGTCTCAATGTGCATCTTTTAACTGAGAACAATGCTTGTTTTTTAGATAGTTCACAATGGAAAATGTCTGCTCACACAAATATAGTTCTTCTTCTTCGTCTTCTTGGTGGGCTCGGTTTCCGCACCTACTCTCTTACTTGGACCTTTGTGCGTGGAAAGTGTGGAGCCGGCTATTCCAGCCAGCCCAGTACGGTGGGTCTACCGCGTAATTCTCATTTTCATCAACATCAACTTGAGATTGAAATTTGACATGCGTGCGAAGACGCCCGCCTAACATGCCATCTCTTTTGCACGCGTTGAATTTCGCATGCAAAAGAGAATTACGCGGTAGAGCCCCAGCTCTCGCCAGAATCCCAAGAGGCGACCTAGGTCAAACAGACAAATATAGTTATCAAGCAGTGGTTGCGAACTTTTCGGGCCACAGCAAAGTGGTTCACAGGCCGCATGCGGCCCGCGGGCTGCCGGTTGCCAACCCCTGGGTTAAAGCATCAGCTCAGGCATACCTTATAGCTTTGATAAATAAATAAAAAAAAAAAAAAAAATAGCCTTTATTTCTGAGCATCATCTTAGGTTGTTTAACATTAATATATTATATTATATACACATATTTCTAAAGTATATGTTTGTATTAAAATTGATAATATTTTTTAAATAATTTCATGCATCTTATTCCTTTAATTGTTATAATTTTCTTATTATTCATTATTTCATGCATCTTAACTATTATTAACTTAACTATACCTATTATTAAAATCATTATAAACTTCAATTTAAATCTCACCTGCCCATTTCTGAACAAAGGCCTCCCCCATAACTTCCCATTCTCTTTTATTATTTGTTTTTCTATGCCAGGTTGGTCCGGCTTCTTCCACAATATCATCTCTCCATCTCATTCTTTGCCTTCCTACAGATCTTGTTCCATCTCTGGGATACCATTCGGTTGTCCTCTTTGTCCACCTGTCATCTCTCAGTCTCATAACATGCCCTGCGCTTTGATAAAAGGGTTGTATAATTACAGGTAGTACTGACCTCGGCTTGTATAATTACAGGTAGTACTGACCTCGGCTTGTATAATTACAGGTAGTACTGACCTCGGCTTGTATAAATAATTACAGGTAGTACTGACCTCGGCTTGTATAATTACAGGTAGTACTGACCTCGGCTTGTATAATTACAGGTAGTACTGACCTCGGCTTGCAAGAAGAAGAAGGAGCCAATAACGATCTGTGTCCCCCCGAGCTGTCCTGGTGGCTGCAAGCCCAAATACTGGTGAACCCGTGACGTCACGTCCAGCTCCCCTCGGAAAACAATCCTTCGGTGTTCAGGCAACAGTGAACCTTATGGTGGGTGTTGTCTATGGTAGTGTTTCTCACATTTAACCTGTAGATTTATTGGCGATTTTTTTTTCCCGTCAATTTTTCGCGCCAATTTTGTTTTTTGGCTCTATCTCCTAGAGTAGTTGTCAGAATCTAATGCGGTTTTCTTTTTCTAAGACCAGATAAAATTTTCTATAAGCTTAAAAGAAAGTATTTTTTTATGTACGTGATAAAGTATATAGAAAGAAAGTTTAATTCTATACAATAATATAAATATGTTTATTCAAATATTATAATATTATAAAAAAATAAAAATAAATAGAAAAATATTTAAAAGAATTCAGCTTTGACCATAAGTAAAAAAAAATGAAAGGGGCGTAAAATTTAGGTCAAAAACAACAACCTACAATTTTTTATTTTATTATTGTAGTATTTTTTGTTATATTTTATAGTTGTTTGTCTTTCTAGCTATCCAAAGAAGATTTTTAATAGCGTTTCTGTATTACAGAAATCTAGAAAAAGGTTCTGAAAATGTTATACTAATTTATCAATCTAGTAGCTTATTACTGAACGTAGTAAAAAAGTGAAAATTCTTCGCGTCGTCGTCGTCGCCTTTCGCTCTCAGCCGTTACTGTTACGACCACCAAGAAACACGCGCTTGCGAAAAACTGAGTTTTTATTTAATAACTCGGCTTCTAGACTCCCTGTTTGTAACAAAAATATTAAGAAATAATTATAACGCTCAAAATAAACTTTTAGCTAAAATTACTAATCGTTAAAAGTTTGCTTTATGCATAATAGTAGTTTATGCTACAAGGGCGAAAAGGAATAAATTACGAGGACGATTTAAAACACGAGTGTAGCGAGTGTTTTAAACGTAACCGAGTAATTTATTGCTCTTACGCCCGTGTATCATACTACGTTTTTCAATGCATAGTGTGAGGAAATAAAACAAATATAATCTTGTGAACTTTAAATTTATGATTGGCTCAATAAGACTGTATCCAGATCCGTTAAACAGTGGGAAAAAAAGTATAACATTTATGGTACACAGGAAAGGCTGCAGGTTAGCCAACCATTGTAAATAAAAAAAAATAAAGCCCTAGGGCTTTCTGTTCGGTTTTGATGCATAAAAAGTGGGCCTTTACGAGCACTTGCATTGAAAAAATATTTTTAATGACATAACAATACACATGTTTTATTCTACGAAGTCTACTCACCTATGGTTGTAGTAGTGCATACACACGCACTTTTTCTGGTGTGCAAAATTCAAAATTCAAAAAGTTTATTTTGCAAAGTAGGTATATACAAGGTGAATTTGTGAACATCATACAAATTCATACTGTCGAAATTTCATTATATAAATTTCACAAAAATTGTTATTGATTCATGATGCTGATCACTTACCGAGCCTCTTGTATGAATTTGGACGATGATCAAAAAGTGATCAAAAGATGATCATAATACACGTTTCACAGGTAAAATTTTAATCTTATAAAAATATATGTAATAAAATAATAAATGTACATGAACTAAATTAAAGGTTTATTTAATTTATGTAGCAATATATTTACGATTAAAATGATAGGTAAAATATATATTATACAAGGTAAAATCCAATCAGCCGCCCGAACCCATACCGGAGACCCGGCCAGGTACCAGGAACAAGGTTCAATGATCACCAACCGAGCCCCCAGCACGAATCCAGGCGGCCGACCAAATCCCATCCTATATACTACATACTAATAGGTTACATATGTTATAAATACATGCTTATAAAACGTACACACACACAAAACAGTTGTGATACCCGCCGTACATTCATAAAATAAACTAATTGTATAGATTTTTAGTGTTCGGAAACCATAAACAATCACTTTCATGTCTGTCCGTCCGTCTGTCCGTCCGTCCGTCTGTCTGTCCCTCCGTCCGTCCATCTGAGAAAAAGAGGTTTTTAGAAACTATGTACGTAACGTAGGGATTTGAAATTTGGCATAATGTTAGATCTTAAGACTGTACCTGAGCCTAGAGCATGACCAACTCCAGTCTATCTAGGATTCGTTTGAAGAAATTCGGACTCTCCTTGTATTGAAAAAAATATATTTGGTTTATTAATCTTTTCTCTAGGGATCTTACGTATAAACAATGTACTAAGATTTATACTTTTGTCAAAAAAAAATGTTTTGCACCCTCTTTTTTTTTGGTTTTCAAACGTTCGCTTGAAGAACGCGGTTAAGAGATTAAATTGACTATTTTTTCATAAAATAGGTAATAGAAATATGAAGGTATATCACCTAAATTCAATATTTTTTTCCCTATAAAATATTTCAGTATTAGCTAAAAACACACCAATTTGTTGTTTCGCTGCGTGATCACTAGTATTACGCGTCTAAGAAAAAGAGGCCAAAGAGCCAACATATAATCGCCTCTATAAAAAGCAAATAAAGTCTTTGCCATTAGACTTTTTGTGCTGGACGGGTAATAAAAAAAGTTGCTAGAGTATGCCATCTTCTTAACATAGAGTCTTGATGACGCGCACATAGATGAAGTTGCGGAAACCGGAAGCAGGCGTAAACACGTTAACACGAACAAGTTTTACTATGGAACCAACCCTTAACCCTCAAACGAAAAATCGACCAAAATGTATGAAACAAAAAACTGTTTCTTTTTTTGTTCACGATTTCTCTACTTTTTTTCACGAAGGTTGTTTTGCGCCAGTCAAAAATTGTCAAATTTTTTTTTTTTGCTTGTTGTCATGTGATGTATCATTTGAAAGAGCTACGTCCAAGGATTGACAGAAATATTTTATTATAATATTTGTTTCATTTATCTTAATAATAGAGCTAGAAATGAACGACCTTCCTCCCCACAGACCACTAAACCATTAGACATCGTAAGGAGGGCAAATCTTTTTCGCCAACACATCAGTGCAATTTCACTAATATACAAAATATCATTCCTTGCATCTCATCTCTATGTAATCCCTATTTATGTCTATTTAATTAAGGAACTCTAGGTCAAAAAGTTTTAAAAATTATTTTAAATAAGTGACTTTGTTTTCCTGAATAAAGTAAAATAAAAATTAAAAAATGTATATTTCCTTGCTTAGTACCCTCCCCGTACTACCCCGCAACACTCCGGCAGTGGCAGAAAAAAATTTAACTTGTCCGTGGTTGATAAGATGTCTAGTGGGAGTGGTCTGTGCTCCCCCTCTGACCTATAAGTAAGAATTTATTGGGGTTAGAAAATAGTGAGTCATAAATTACAACAGCAGCTTTTTCGACACTGCAATATAATAGCTGAAAAAAATCTGTATTTTAAATTAAAAATGGTTACTTTATATTTCTGGTACGAAGCCCGAATTGTGCGAGCCCGACTCGCTCTTGGCTGTTTTTTCTTATAGGGTACGTAGCCCTAAAAATGGTACATACTGAAAAGCATTTGCTGAGTTTATTTGCCCCTTGTAGTATTTGTGTAGCAAATAAATGCTTTTTACTTTGACTTTCAGAATCACCTAGTCCAGCTGCTGTGGTCGTCGGTCTGGTTGCTGTCTACCAGCTATCTGGTCTCCGTGTCAGCGTGCGGCAAGAGGAGGCTGGTCTGCAGACCAGCACCTGGCTACCGTCCCGGTTGTGACGCCGGCCTCGGCAGACTTAAGTAAATTGGCAACATTACTGTTCATTTTTAAGGAAGTCTGCTCTGCCTACAGAAATGCACTTAAACCAAAGATTTCAAAAATAAAGATAAGCCCTTACCGTACTATGACAGCACCAAAATGTTTCCACCTTTAAATGGGTGACGCTCACACGTTTGGAATCAGGGGATCTAAAAAGGCCGACTTGGGTGAATCATAAAATGATTTGAAAGTAGGATAGAGTCAGAGCTTTTTCACGCGTGCAAAAGAGACGGAATTAGAACAGAATTATAACATGATTCATGCAAAACGGCCTTTTTAGAGGACCAGTGCTCATCTGAACACAGTGATAGTTAAATTTTAACAACTTTAGTAGTCTGATCAGGGCATCTAAAAAGGCTGACTTGGGTGAATCATAAAATTATTTGAAAGTAGGATGGAGTCAGAGCTTTTTTATGCGTGCAAAAGAGACGGCATTAGAACGGAATCATAATATGATTCATCTAAAGCTGCTTTTTTAGGGGACCAGTTTGCTGACCGTAGGTAGACAGATTGCGCACTCATAAGTGTGCGCGCGTCGCCATTATGTTAACGCACGCATTCAAAAACAATGGAATAGATTTTAGGTGCCAGGGCTCATTTTGAAATCTTTGCTTAAACACCTGAATTTCTCGATTCTTTAAAAAAGAGAGTAACAAATATACATGTTCCAATGTTGCACACAACGTTTGCCCAACGGTTCGGACCATTTCTTCGTCCTTTCTTGTTTCATAAAATTCTACAGGACAAACTTATGAGAGAAAGTAACAATTGGCAAAATTGGCAAATAAATGTGATTTTCGTCTCTGTACTATAAGAGATGCCAAGCGTAATAGTATATTTCGTGACGAGTATAAAATGGCGGATTTTCTTACCCGAGGAATGAAGCTAGCTTCGACGTTTGCCTGCGAACGTCGAAAGCTTACATTCCAAGTGTAAGAAAACCCATTTTTACTCGTTGTGAACGATACTTTTTCTACTACCTGATTTATGTTTTTAAATATTGAATTTTTCCTTTCAAATTTAATGTATTTTATGACTTTGCAAAGCACGGCGCGGTTTTTACCTTTTTTTTTCAGGCTTCGGCCGGCGGCTTTTATTTGTGGCCAGTATCATTTTGCGAAAAAAGAGTGTCAGACGCGATATAATCGATTATGTCGTCAATCGGAACGCAGGGAATTTCGATTGTACAGACAAACTAAGGACGTCAAAAAGAACCTAATTTAGCATGAAATGAAGACAAACGTCAAAAAGAACCTAATTTTGCAATAAATGAAATTTCAATACGATATTTCAAACTGACCTGATAGTAATTCCGCAACGGGGCCCGGAAAGTTCGATTTTCAAAACTAATTTCGAGTATTAAATCGAACTTTATCATAAAGGTAGTAGAAATCTAGATATCCACTTTGAAAACATCTGGTCTAGATGGATAACATGGCGTTCCACGTATAGTTCTGTATTCACGCTAGATAACTTATCGATTTTGAAGTGAAATGAAATTAAATATGAAATATATTTATGTGTATGTTCTTAATGTAGGTATAACAGATACACTTATTATAGGTCAGTTTTAATGTAATATAAGTAATTAAGTAATATATGTGTATAGGTAATTAATAGTTTAATGTCATAAATAATAATATGAGGAAATACGCAGGGGAATAATAAAGGTTGGATTTACTTAAATTTAATTAAAAAAAAATACACTTGAATAAATAAAAATATAGAAATAAGGAATAAATAATATTATAAATATATGCAATACATATAATAAATATATGCATAACTCCGCTCATTCGATTAGTCTTGCTAAGAAGAAGGGCAAGAAACTTAGCAAGATCATGTCTTTTTTTTTTCATAATAATAGTTACAACTAAAAAGTAAGCCTATAATTTAATTTAATAAAGACATTAAGGGGCTGCACAACGCTAAAATTCAGTTCTGCTCTAACGCTTTTGTTTTTTAACTGTCTATCCTGCTCTAATCAGATGCCGCGCACGCAAAACTTTAGTTATTTTGAAATCGCGGCTACATTAGGACATTAAATATATGTAATTTCTTTATGTAATAAAGATGTTTTTTTCTAGTACGTTTCTGGATGTGTTGGTTTCGTTTCAATATGTTTTGAAATATGGAAACTGAATCGCTTTTTTCGTGAAATTCATGCTTTTTTTAAAGTATTATAACTAAAAGAAGATTGAAAGTATGTTTACTTATAAAGTGTAGGTAATTAATAATTGCATTGAGTCAAAAGATACGCCTATTTATTTTTTTTCAAATTTTTACCATCTACTTTGACGGAACTGAATCCAATGCAAAACGGATGTTTAGCATTGTGGAGCCCCTTAAAAATTCAAGAGAGGAGAAAATTATGTCATGACGGAAAAAAATATAATACCTTTGTCTACCTGTTCCATATAGTTTATCTACTTTTACAGTCATTTCATCTATTAACTAATTAACGTTAATTCTAAAGGAATCATAATATAAGTTAGGAAATTATACTAACTATTATTATGACAAAGATCACTATCATAACCCTATGCTTTGATAATAATGTTATATATTACGAATTGTTTCAGAACCTCGCCACCACCGTAATAACTGCCTTCGGACAAATGAACATGGTGAGTCATAATTTACAGCCCGGCCAATTGAACTTGTGACCCTGTTTTTCTTTCCTTGTCTGCGATTGCTCATACTATGTAGGTATCTCTCGCTCGCCAGGTCTCAAGTTGACTTCTAGGATGTAAGTTTTTAACTGACTTCAGAATAGCTTATCAATTTGTTGTGATAATAAAAGTATTAATAAGAGTTTTGGAAAAATTAAGTGTTAATTAATTCTCATTCACATAACTGCAGAATTTCTACTAAGTACGATTTTCTTGTATGACATTGCCTAGGTTTTTCGATAGACATGCTTTTTAGAAATCCGTAGTCAACAAGGAACCCTTATAGTATCGTCCATCCGTCCGTCTGTCTGTCTGTCTGCTGCTTAGCTCAGTGACTCTTTATA
This sequence comes from Ypsolopha sequella, assembly GCA_934047225.1. Taxonomy (NCBI): domain Eukaryota; kingdom Metazoa; phylum Arthropoda; class Insecta; order Lepidoptera; family Ypsolophidae; genus Ypsolopha; species Ypsolopha sequella. The sequence goes on along the minus strand of OW204012.1, from coordinate 1,963,729 downwards.
TATAGAGGTTAAAAGGAAAACTATCACAGCTAAGTAGGCTTTACAAGTTAACGAGTAATAGTCGACCAACTTATAAAATGTACTGACGGGCAACTACAGAAACCTACACTGCGCGTGGCCCGACACTTTTCTCTCTTACCCTTGTACAGTAATACTTGTAAGTACCTAATCAAAGCAGCCCTTCATAGAATAGCAAGTACAGGCCTGGTTAGCTCACTAAGGATTGGACTGTACCTCCAGCGTTATCGCAAGGAGAACGTAAAGTCTCTCCCTGCCATGTCACCACGTCACTAACGTTACCCACTCGTCATCACGTCACTGACGTTACCCCCTCGTCACCACGTCACTAACGTTACCCCCTCGTCACCACGTCACTAACGTTACCCCCTCGTCACCACGTCACTAACGTTACCCCCTCGTTACCACGTCAATAACGTTACCCCCTCGTTACCACGTCACTATCGTTACCCCCTCGTCACCACGTCACTAACGTTACCCCCTCGTCACCACGTCACTAGCGTTACCCCCTCGTCACCACGTCACTATCGTTACCCCCTCGTCACCACGTCACTAACGTTACCCCCTCGTCACTACGTCACTATCGTTACCCCCTCGTCACCACGTCACTAACATTACCCCCTCGTTACCACGTCACTAACGTTACCCCCTCGTCACCACGGCACTAACGTTACCCCCTCGTCACCACGTCACTAACGTTACCCCCTCGTCACCAGGACAAGCTACTCAAGTTCCTGTGCCTCTGCATATGGATGCTGGCACTTACGTGTGGAGTGAATGGGTGCCGTCACCGGTACATATGCCGCCCCGCCTTGGACGGGTCCACCGGCTGTGATGGCGGGCTCAGCTATCTGCCGCACCCTCCCGAGTTAGTATCTACTACATGTTGGAGGTAGTACAGCTGATGCCGGGCTTTACTGTGGAGGTAGCTCTCAAACCTGGTACAACCAGGTGGACCACCATGCCTGGGACCGATTGATGCGGGTATATCCATCCCCAACTTCCGGATTTTAAACAGGAGGTGATAGGTGATAGACAGCGGCGTCACCGGTGCGAGGGTTTCAGCACCTCACCAACCCGCCTGCCCAGCGTGTGTGAGTATGGGCAATTCTTACAGGAGGACCGCCAAGAGTGGCAAATCTATGAAAGGCATATGTCCACCAGCAGGTTGATGGATGGATGGTCATCCAACACAATAAGGCCAATGGCAAAGACTTTATTAGTTTTTGATAGAGTCGATTATTGGTTGGCTCATTGGCCTGTTTGTCTTGGACGGGTAATATAGGCATAGACTAAGTATTACAATTTTATTTTGTGGTATTACTACATATAGACCGACAACTCCAACTAAATTTTTCACTCGCCCTTACGACACTAGGTGTAGCCAAGTGTTGCAAATAAGCATAATTTGTTTAATTGGCTCCAAGGAAATATCATGGTTACCAAGTAAACATGTGGCTGTAATAGCTTTGCTTAGCAAAACTAGATGGCGCTAAGTTGGCAACACTAACAGTGAATATTTCAGCGCCATCTATTATCGAAGTGGGAATTATTTTTATGTAACGTGACATCGTTGTCACCAATCGGTCTTTTTTAGCATCGTGTTCGTTAGAGGATTTAGCAACGCCAGAGTTCGTTAGAATTTTACACCTTTTTTGTGGCTACAAACTGATGTATGAGAACTGCTAGTCTATACGTAAGGTAGGGCCACTGAGTGATGGCACTTATGACAGCTGCATTTAGTGATGAGGTACATTTCAAATTTCGGGTAAAAATAAAAATCAAGTGTGAGTTTACTCAACATTAGACACGTCATTCAACATTCAACATAATGATACAAAAGGAAAATGTGCCAAAACCAGTGGCGTAGCTATCGGAGGGCTATGCGGTGTAGTGCCCCGGGGCCCCTAAGAGATGTTTAAATATCTAAATCGAAAAAAGTATTTTACTATCATTTATTTTCGTTTAGTTTAACTTCGTCATTGTTTTGTTTTTAATTAAATATTATTGCGTAACTTGGCGACCTCAAACACGACCTATTAAAAATGAGACACTTTTTAAAAAAAAAATCTTTGTTTCTATACGAATTCTATTGCACAATAAAGCAACATTCAAATCGAAAAATAATAACCGAAACAAGTAGTACATCACTATCAACAATGAAGTATTACATTTTTTAATTCACACTTGCTTATAAATAATTACGATACTTTGTAGGCATTTAAACGTCATAGGCGCCATCACTCAGTGGCTCTACTGTAGTAATACTTAGTCTATGATATAGGCAAATTCGATAAGTCAGTGGTCGCCCGCGTCGTTACAGGGACAGACGACAAAGGGAATCGCGCGGGGAGCGGGGGTGGCAGGCTTGTCAGAGAGAGGGAGGGAGTATATCTTACACGCTCACCGCAAGTAAAGGCGCTACTGTAAAAGTATTGGGACTCTTTTTCAGGAAGAAGCTACTATATGTAGTTTGATTGTGTAACATTTTTGAACTTTTTTCTAGGTTCCTCCTGGATAGATCTTTAATAGGCATCGTTACGCGCAAACCTCCATACAAACGCTGTCAACATATTGTGGGGTGTCTATGGAATATTATTTTAATATCAAATCCTTACTTATAATATCATCCATCCATTCATCAGCCTAGTTCGTCCACTGCTGGACATAAGCCTTTCCAGGACTTAGCCACTGCCGGCGGTCATCCTGGAAGAATTTCCCATACTCACACACGCTGGGCAGGCGGGTTGGTGAGCGCGCTGCCGGATTCTTCACACCAGTGACGCCGCTACCCGTCACCAGTCTGTTCCATATAAGGCCCGGCTATTAGGGATGGATATACCGCCATCCATCGGTCCCAGGCACGGTGGGCCTCCTGGTTTTTTGCCTGTGAGCTGTCCCCTTACTCTCCCCCGAATTACTTCGAGGTGGTCTCCAAGTAAGATGGTGGTACCTCCACAGTCGAGCCCGGCATCAGCTCTACCACCTATAAAATTTAATATAATATAATATACACTCGGCGTCAAAAAAATCGCTACTTTAGAAAAATTTACTTCAATCCATTTTAATTCCTATTTGAAACCAAATATGAGAGACCTATTTGGTATCAATTGAAAGGGCGTAAAACGACCTTGAAATAAACAATCGTTTCATTTCATAAATCTGTTGAATACGTGGTTTTAAGGCGATATGCGAAAAAAATACGGGTGTTTCTTTTCTTTGTATTTCATGAAATACACGGAAAATTATAATCAGTTTCTGCTATATGCATTTTGACTATATAATCTAGGGTTTTGAAATTGGAAAACATGTTTCCTCGTTAGAAATAATTGTTGAAATGATGTCTTCAAACACACTTTTTCTCCTCGTTTGACGGATAGAAACAATATACAGAACTCTAACATATTTTATTAGGTGTGTCTCAACAATATCTAAAGATTTGATGTTTGAAATTTTGCTAGCTATTTTAGTTTTTGTATTAAAAATATAAAACCAACTTTTTTGCCTTTTGTCCTGAATTTCCCCTCTCGCACTGCGCGATTTTTCGCTTGGAGTGACAGTGACAAAAATAAAATTCGCATAGCCTCTTAAGAAAAGTGTTGCTCAAATACGCGTTCGAACGGTCTCTATATTGGCGCTAATTTATAGGGGTATAAAAAGGTAATTACAAGTCAAATTTAGGTCAGGCGCGTGACCGCTCGTTTCCGTGTATTTCATGAAATACACAGAAAAGAATCATCCGTATTTTTGTTACACATCGCCTTAAGGGGGTATATCGTCAAAATGGACACTTTTTGCAGTTATTTATCTGCTGTTCAAAAGAAGTCCCAAGTTAAATAAATTAGTATAACAATTTCGGAACTTTTATCTAGATTTTGGTCTATCAGAAACGCGATTGGAGAAATTTCACTTGATAGAAATAGTTATTAAAATGAGGTCCAAATTCACACTTTTTTTGATATTCTGACAAATTGGGATAGCGTACAGACTTCAGAAATATTTATTTAGATGGGTTTTAACAATACAAATCACTAGTTATGGAAATTTTCATAGCTATTTTAGTTAATTTTGTACTAATTTAAAACCGACTTTTTGTTAATACTCCCCGATTCCGTCCCTCTCGCACTGCGGGTCTTTCCGCCTGGAGTAACGGAGACCTTTGCACGGACGATATATCACCTTAAGACATAATTATGACCACGCTAAATAAGCAACTCGATGTGTGTCGGTACAAATATCAACGGAAACGACATTGAAATAATGTTCATTTCAGCGTGCCTTGAAAAGTGGCTGTTACGACAACCACTGCGTCTCCGGCTAGCGCAAAATAGGAGAAAATAATACTTTTCACATGGACGCCATGAAGGGAAGAAAAAATTTGAACTAAAATTTTTTAGATCTAAAAATTTCCTATAATTTGGTGAAATAATAATTAAAATCGCTTTAGGCGTTTGGAAGGAGTAAGAGAATTCTTGTGTTAATCATGTGAAACTTTCGATGACTTTCGATGTTTTTTGTCAAAACTTACAATGGAAAAACGGTTTATGAAACTTAAAATTTATTTTCGACTCAATAATGCCTATCATATATTTTTATGAAAGTTTTTGGACCACCCGTGTGGGAGGAGTAGGCCTTCAAAGACAGGTCCAAATTGCAGTTGGCGTATCCATTCGCCTTAATGTGCGAGAGAGCAAGTATGGTAAAAAGACCCCACTTTAGCTTAGACTGTTAGACCCCAAAAAAGGCATCAGTTTAGTTTTCCGGAAGAAAGGATGCCACTTGCCACAATTGTTTATTGGACCAATATCTACCGATAAAGATCGGTAGCCTTCGGGAGCCTCTTCAATTTGGGGGGGGAGGGGGTTCAAAAATGCACTGCGCCAAGCGTCATTTAAAAAAATTTAACTGTCTGAGTTTGTCAACTACATCAAGATGGGTGTCTTTTTCAGGTAAACTAAGGACGTAAAATTCATTTCTGGCATAAAAAATTGTGATATTTTAAGTAATTTATTGAAAATTTTTACATACATTAAAATTTTATGAAATACTTTTTACTTTCAGGCGCCACAAAAAAAAACCTCAGGTTTTTTTAAGTAACAAAAAATACGTTACGAAAGCCTATTTTATGCAGATAAATAAAAATATAAGTTTTATTGGATTTTTAAAGGAAAAACAATAAAAAAAAATAAAATAATGTCGGTGAGCTCTTCTTTTACTACTACTTATTAACTAACCTGATAAAAGTATATCTATGTATAGTGTATTTATAAAAGTATATATATGCATAAAAACTATAAACACGTAAAAAATGCTTTTCTATGGTTCTAAAAGAGTATTAACTATTTAATTATCATTTTTTTTCATTTTTTGCAGCTTCTACCATCTATAAAAAATAGTTCTAGGTGTGAAGTAAGTAAGTACTGCTGTAAGAAGACAATTGTGTTCCTGGTCACGAGTACCAATCTTTAACAAATAGGTTCTGGACTAGTCCTATCTTCTGTAAGAGAAATAAATATCCTGCTTATAGATGTATATACATATGTGTTATGTACAGTCATAATACTGTCTAATGTACTTATAGTACTTAGCATGTATTTATTTAATAATTAAGAGATGACCGCTGGAAGCGGTACAATCCGTATAATGAGGTTATAGTAATGCATATATACCTTTCTACATCTCCTACGTTATTATGACATACTTGAGGAGTACATCGATTTATTAATTACAAATTAAATCATTGGTCGTGATTTATTTGTGTGATCGTCTAGTAGATTAGAACGTTATGTTACAAAACGGTTATGCTCAAAACAATGTATATCATAATTCAACAAAGGAAAATAAAGTATTCAAGAAAAACTAATGTACTAGGTATTTGTTAAATGATACGATTTGGCTGTATTCTGGAACTCAGCTATAGTTCAAGGCTATTATTGCCATTGAAAATCCAAGGGAAAACGAAACACATTAATGACGAAATCACTATGTAAAACCACTTTTGATTCGACATTCCGTAAGACGTTTAACGAATAACACTTTCATAGCTTCGTAAGTTGCGCGCGACGTTATATTTTTAATTAGATAAATGATTATGTAATTATCGGATAATATAGTAAAGTGTGTGGGTGTGTGTGTAAAATATAATATTGCAGTTGTCTGGGTTAGAAAAAGGGGTTGATGAAACGTAGATACTCGAGGCACGGTGGCTGCACGCTGTACGTTGATTTAGCTAGACTTTTGGTATTTGAGGGGATTCTAGACCCAGATGAGTCCAGAATGAAGTGGGGGTTAAATTTATTTTAGCACAGTTGCATCTTTTTTGCATCCTACTTTGCATTTGACACCTTGTTATCTCGAGGCAAATGCTGTCCGCAGCTGGGTTGTCAGACCAGTGGGGTATCTATTGGCTATTTTTCTGCTTCCAGCCCCAATCGGGGGGACTAGGCAGAATTTGTTGCAGCACTAAAGCCTGGCCCCACTCATGAACTCCCTGGCAAACTGCGCGTCATATTTTTATTCCAGGATGACACGAATAAAGAAGAGCTGTTTGGACTCCTGTCGTTCAAATATCACCCGATGGACTTGTCCATCAATAAAGAAATTTATGTAGCGAAGGGTAATCTGTTCTTTCCAATGTTGCTCGTGAACTGCCAAAATTGGAGCCATTTAACTTGAAGCGTCTGACACGCGAATGATGGTTCACTTGGCGGATACAGTAGACCAGGGTCATACGAAGTTAATGCACAGCAAACACCGATGTGGTAGTTATCGCTCTGGCATGTGTACTGAAATTGCCAAGATTAGAGGTATTATGGGTTCATGTGGTAACGGGGAAAAAGCACAATTTTTTGGCATGCCTCAAGATTGAATCAGCTCTAGGTATAAGCGTTTCTTTTAATAGTCAAGAATGTATAATATATAAATAATCAGTTTAATAGCGTGAGTGTGTATAAGACAATTTATTTTGTTTAAAGGTCCTGAAAGAGCGGAGGTCTTGCCTGTGTTCCACGAACTTAGTGGATGGGACACAGTATCGTCTTTTAACGGCAGGGGAAAGAAAAGTACTTTTGAAGCATGGAATTCATTCTCTTTTGCCACTAAAGGGTTTAAGGATCTTAAAGATGGCAAGATAAATGAGGCAGAGATTGTGCTACATAAGTTTGTCATAGCCATGTTTGATAGGTATGTTAGCCAATTACTGAGTACTAACTAAAACATTAATATAAAGTTAAATTCATCGTAGCGAAAAGTCATATTACATGAACTTTTTCAGATCAAGTCCCTGTCCCTGCACGACTATCAATCATTGCCGTAAATATCTTTTTACAAAAACAGATATTGAAAATTTACCACCAACAGAAGCGGCCCATTGTCAGCATATTTTACGCGCAGCTTGCCAGGGAGTTCATGAGTGGGGCCAGGCTTTAGTGCTACAACAAATTCTGCCTAGTCCCCCCGATTGGGGCTGGAAGCAGAAAATTAGTCAATAGATACCCCACTGGTCTGACAACCCAGCTGCGGACAGCATTTGCCTCGAGATAATAAGGTGTCAATGCAAAGTAGGATGCAAAAAAGATGCAACTGTGCTAAAATAAATTTAACATGTACCGAATTGTACCACTGCGGTAGAGGCTGCAAAAAATGAAAATGATAATTAAATAGTTAATACTCTTTTAGAACCATAGAAAAGCATTTTTTACGTGTTTATAGTTTTTATGCATATACAGGGTGGAAAAGGGCCCTGGAGGGGAACTACCTTAAATCCTTTAGTTAGCTCATTTTACTGAAAGGAAACATTCCTTTATTTTTTAAAAGAAACAAAACTGCATTCAAAGATATTCTGAAATTCGCTTGTCTCACCCGGGAATCGAACCAACTAAAAATAAAAAATAAAACCCTCGCTATTTTATCATACGAATCGGTAGGATTATTGTTCAGAATAAAATTTTTCTAATAAACATTTGGTCTTACACTCATCTGTTGTACGAGATACTCATGAAATTAAATATTTATTACAAGTTCCTTGTTAACGATACCTAGTACTGTTCACTTGTAACAAGTAAATGACACGTTATAATTTTCTTATCTCTCTTACATCCAAAGACATCGTATGAAGTACAAGCTTGCTAATGTTATTTATCTTAAGTACCTTGTTGAATACTTCAATAAGAAAATCGATAAATGGTAATAATAAATGTATGCAGAGCACAATTACTTCTTGCACTAGGCGTACTGACGAAAAGTTTAAAAAAGGAACGTATTTTTTTTGCAATGCGGAGCAACAAATTTGAAGTTCCATAAGAACCATAACTTTCAACATTTTTAAAATCGATAAAAGTATTTGTTCGAAATTCAAATTTTGTTTTGCTTTCATTCCGTGGTGGCATTGTGTAATAATGGCGTATAATTATTACTTTACAAGTGAACAGTACTAGGTTTTGTTAATAAAGAACTTGTAATAAATATTCAATTTCATGGGTATCTCGTACAACAGATGAGTGTAAGACTTTAGTTAAGTAGACAAATTTTATCCTGAACAATAATCCTACCGATTCGTATAATAAAATAGCGAGGGTTCATTTTTTTAATTTTTTGTTGGTTCAGTTCCCGGGTGTGACAAGCAAATTTTAGAAGATCTTTGAATGCAGTTTTGTTTCTTTTAAAAAATAAAGGAATGTTTCCTTTGAAATGAAATGAGCTAACTAAAGGATTTAAGGTAGTTCCCCTCCAGGGCCCTTTCATTTTTTCCACCCTGTATATACTTTTATAAATACACTATACATAAATATACTCTTAATACTAACTTTTAATAATAGAATATACTAAGGTTGGCTGGAAGAAATCGCTTTAAGTGATAAGTCCGCCTTTGTACAAAATTATGTTTTCAATTCTCTGTTTTCTTTTATGTCTTTTGTGTACAATAAAGTGTCAATTTAATCATTTATTCATTCATTCATTCATTCATACTTTTATCAGGTTAGTTAATAAGTAGTAGTAAAATAAGAGCTCACCGACATTGTTTTATTTTTTTTTGATGATTTTTTCCTATAAAAATCCAATAAAACTTATATTTTTATTTATCTGCATAAAATAGGCTTTCGTAACGTATTTTTTGTTACTTAAAAAAACCTGAGGTTTTTTTTTGTGGCGCCTGAAAGTAAAAAGTATTTTATAAAATTTTAATGTATGTAAAAATTTTCAAGAAATTACTTAAAATATCACAATTTTTTATGCCAGAAATGAATTCTACGTCCTTAATTTACCTGAAAAAGACACCCATCTTGATGTAGTTGACAAACTCAGACAGTTAAATTTTTTTAAATGACGCTTGGCGCAGTGCATCTTTGAACCCCCTCCCCCCCCAAATTGAAGAGGCTCCCGAAGGCTACCGATCTTTATCGGTAGATATTGGTCCAATAAACAATTGTGGCAAGTGGCATCCTTTCTTCCGAAAAACTAAACTGGATGAGCTAACGGACCCAGCTACTTCCAGTCGGTATGACGCTGGTACGCCCGAAGATAGCTTGTAGCAGACCTTTTTAGTAAACCCCCGTGCCGTTTCAAAATCATCTCTAGGTACTTTAGAATTTCCCTGATTCCTCACTTTTAAATGTTTGAGAACCATCACATATTTAGCACGATGACGTCACCATATGCAGTCCTGTTGGAACACAAAACCTCTACAAATCAGCGAATATTATAATCATGAGTAATTATGACTTTTAACTTTTGACTTAATCGAGACTCTGCACCGAGTGACTTTTAACCTTAAAAAGATTATTAATCACGCCTCGCTGTCATTGTACTTAATGTTTTTTTTTTTTTTTTTTCAGTATGCATGCCTAAACTACTGTTTTGGACAAAACTTTCTTGGGAAGGTATTTTATTTTTCATTTATTTTATAAATAAACATGTCTTATCGTAAACAAGGGAACAATAATGAAACTTTTTTAAAGATCCGATTAGTGTTTTTATAATTTTTTGTGACCATTTAAAATACCTCTGATACTTGCCTATCTAGGTGTCTGTACATAGGCAAGGTGTCTGTACATAGGCAAGGTGTCTGTACATAGGCAAGGTGTCTGTACATAGGCAAGGTGTCTGTACATAGGCAAGGTGTCTGTACATAGGCAAGGTGTCTGTACATAGGCAAGGTGTCTGTACATAGGCAAGGTGTCTGTACATAGGCAAGGTGTCTGTACATAGGCAAGGTGTCTGTACATAGGCAAGGTGTATGTACATAGGCAAGGTGTCTGTACATAGGCAAGGTGTCTGTACATAGGCAAGGTGTCTGTACATAGGCAAGGTGTCTGTACATAGGCAAGGTGTCTGTACATAGGCAAGGTGTCTGTACATAGGCAAGGTGTCTGTACATAGGCAAGGTGTCTGTACATAGGCAAGGTGTCTGTACATAGGCAAGGTGTCTGTACATAGGCAAGGTGTCTGTACATAGGCAAGGTGTCTGTACATAGGCAAGGTGTCTGTACATAGGCAAGGTGTCTGTACATAGGCAAGGTGTCTGTACATAGGCAAGGTGTCTGTACATAGGCAAGGTGTATGTACATAGGCAAGGTGTCTGTACATAGGCAAGGTGTCTGTACATAGGCAAGGTGTCTGTACATAGGCAAGGTGTCTGTACATAGGCAAGGTGTCTGTACATAGGCAAGGTGTCTGTACATAGGCAAGGTGTCTGTACATAGGCAAGGTGTCTGTACATAGGCAAGGTGTCTGTACATAGGCAAGGTGTCTGTACATAGGCAAGGTGTATGTACATAGGCAAGTTGTCTGTACATAGGCAAGGTGTATGTACATAGGCAAGTTGTCTGTACATAGGCAAGGTGTATGTACATAGGCAAGTTGTCTGTACATAGGCAAGGTGTATGTACATAGGCAAGTTGTCTGTACATAGGCAAGTTGTCTGTACATAGGCAAGGTGTCTGTACATAGGCAAGTTGTCTGTACATAGGCAAGGTGTCTGTACATAGGCAAGTTGTCTGTACATAGGCAAGGTGTCTGTACATAGGCAAGTTGTCTGTACATAGGCAAGGTGTCTGTACATAGGCAAGGTGTCTGTACATAGGCAAGTTGTCTGTACATAGGCAAGTTGTCTGTACATAGGCAAGGTGTCTGTACATAGGCAAGGTGTCTGTACATAGGCAAGGTGTCTGTACATAGGCAAGGTGTATGTACATAGGCAAGTTGTCTGTACATAGGCAAGGTGTATGTACATAGGCAAGTTGTCTGTACATAGGCAAGGTGTATGTACATAGGCAAGGTGTATGTACATAGGCAAGTTGTCTGTACATAGGCAAGTTGTCTGTACATAGGCAAGGTGTCTGTACATAGGCAAGTTGTCTGTACATAGGCAAGGTGTCTGTACATAGGCAAGTTGTCTGTACATAGGCAAGGTGTCTGTACATAGGCAAGGTGTCTGTACATAGGCAAGTTGTCTGTACATAGGCAAGGTGTCTGTACATAGGCAAGATGTCTGTACATAGGCAAGGTGTCTGTACATAGGCAAGTTGTCTGTACATAGGCAAGTTGTCTGTACATAGGCAAGGTGTCTGTACATAGGCAAGGTGTCTGTACATAGGCAAGGTGTCTGTACATAGGCAAGTTGTCTGTACATAGGCAAGGTGTCTGTACATAGGCAAGGTGTCTGTACATAGGCAAGGTGTCTGTACATAGGCAAGTTGTCTGTACATAGGCAAGTTGTCTGTACATAGGCAAGGTGTCTGTACATAGGCAAGGTGTCTGTACATAGGCAAGGTGTCTGTACATAGGCAAGTTGTCTGTACATAGGCAAGTTGTCTGTACATAGGCAAGGTGTCTGTACATAGGCAAGGTGTCTGTACATAGGCAAGTTGTCTGTACATAGGCAAGTTGTCTGTACATAGGCAAGTTGTCTGTATATAGGCAAGTTGTCTGTACATAGGCAAGGTGTCTGTACATAGGCAAGTTGTCTGTACATAGGCAAGGTCAGTGGCGTGCACAGAAGTTTTTGCTGGAAAAGCAAGCAATTGGTCAAGAATAACAATAAAAAAAAAAATTAAAATATTTAAATATCACATTGTAGATTTATGAAGCAAAGATATTCTAAAAAAAAAACTTTTTTTGTCGATAAAATGAGGTCTAGTTTTACCCCTTTTCGTATGTGCACTTGTACGAGGGACACACTGTAGTCTGACACTGATAGAAGAAATATTCTGACTGGAGCAAGAATACTTCGATCATAAACGATACAAAATTATAAGTTATAAGTAACAAAACAAAATTCGTGAATTTTCAGCTTAGTTTTTTTTCCCATAACCAGAGTCATTAGACAGTATACAACGTGTAACAGAAAGGTGTAACCATATTTGAAGAGCTTAATCAGTCAATGATATAGAACAACTTTTACTATGGAGCCAATTCTGAAATCTCAAAAAAATAATCTGCCCTTCCATACATTTCAGCCGAGCGGCATTGCATTTTTCTATGAAACAAATGATTTTTTTTTTTTTAGTTACAGTGTTTTTTCCATAGTAAAAGTTGTTCTATACCATTGACTGAATAACTTCTTCAATTATGGTTACACCTTTCTGTTACACCTTGTATAACGACACAACTAACGTCGTCAAGTTGCTACGAACTGCTACGAATTGCTACGGATGTGGCGGGTTAGTGCTACGTGCCATGGCCTTTCCTACGCAGTATGAGTATCTACGGCGAAATTAATTCAACCTCCCAAATTTGTATGGGAGATTCAGTTGGTGGTAGAGACTACACACGTAAAGTTTTGGGTGGATTAGATAAAGGTGGTAATGGCTGGTCACGTGACGTCGAGGATCGCATATATACAAGGTTACTTTTTGATCATCATCCAAATTCATACTGGAGGCTTGATAAGTGATCAGTATCTTGGATCAGTAACAATTTTTGTGAAATTCGTAAAATGAAATTTCGGCTTCCCATAGAAATTCAGTTCCAGTCCCGAGTGAATCACTATGGGGAGTCGAAATTTCATTTTACGAATTTCACCAAAATTGTTATTGATCCATGATACTGATCACTTACCAAGACACCAGTATGAATTTGGACGATGATCAAAAAGTCACCTTGTATATAATTTATATGTTATTTGTTACTTATGATTGTTTATAATATTAATGATTTTGCCTGTTGTTATTGTTGTCGTATTATACAGGGTGGAAAAAATTTAAGGGCCCTGGAGGGGAACTACCTTAAATCCTTTAGTTAGCTCATTTTGCTGAAAGGAAACATTCCTTTATTTTTTTTTTATATTAAATATAACTTATTTGTTTTTTTATTCATTTAACATTATATATTTATATAAAAACACTTATTGAAATAATTATTTCCAGATATATTTCGACATATTTTATAGTCAGCGTCAGTGGAATTCAAGGCGGTTGAATTAATTTTACCTTAAAGGTTCGAAAATCTTGAGAACTATTTAAGGGAATTGAGTGCGGTTTCTAGATAGTTGATCTATATTCTAGAAAATTCTTCAGCGAACGTTATATTAAGATAACAATTGTGTAATAATAATTTTAGGAACTAGGCACTGACTGTTTGTTAACAAATAGCTAAATAAATGTTTTTCAGGCATTTCGTTTTTGCGTAGTTAAGCAGCAATTAAAGGCATACATATTTATATCACTCTTTATGCACTCATTTTAAATTTCAATAAGCCAATGTATAAGGTTTCTTCATCTCTGTCATTTATGGTTGACTGGAAGAAATTTCTTTCAGAAATTAGTCCGTCTTTGCCCTGTATTTCTCTTAATTCTAATCTGTATTTATCTGTGTTTTTGTGTGCAATAAAGTGTTTATTATTATTATTATTATTGTGTAGGTACAAAAAAAAGTCACGGGCCCATAGGGACCCGGTCATTTGAAAGGCATTCAAGGGGCCGAAGCCAACATTGAAGAGGCGGTCTTTGGTACCATTTAATCTAAATGTGAGATGGCTGCATCCATGGAGGCCTCTCCCTCAATGTATCATTGTGATACACTAACGGACAGTCGCCCACAGTTGCCAAACTATTATTATTATTACTTTTCACATTTTTCAGAGACTTGGAACCATCGGTCGTAATAAAAGAAGTGCAAGATGTTAAAAATGTGGCGACCCAAGTAGACAATGTAACCCTAGACCGTGTGTATACCCGCCGGACACATTCTAATTAATAAATGTCTTACTTCAGTCTTTAGTTTGTACTTTTTTATTTTAAAGGGGTATATCGTGAAAGTTGACACTTTTTGAAGTTATTTATCTGCTCTTTTAAAGAAATTCCAAGTAAAATAAATTAAAAGTCGAGTCCAGAATTAGGCGAACTAACTTGACAGTTCATTGTACACTAATGTTGCCACAGTTTGGCTAGTGCTGTTAATATCGATGTTTAAAAAGTCTAGTTAATCATTATTATTGTGTTTGGAATCAAACTAATCATTTTACTAAGCAAAATAATAATAATAAAAATTAATTCAATTAATTAAAATCGAACACATAACGGATTTGGAATTATCATCGACGATATATAGCGTTTGTCTCTATCGCACTTTCATATTTGCCAGAAAGAAAGGGATGAATGCTATATGTATGGTACATGAAATGTACCGTACTAGCCCGACAGAAACCACCTAAAAGGATCACAATGGCCTGTTGTAATAACATCATTATTTTTGTATTTTATTCCTAATTTGAGGAGTAAGTATCGTAAATATTCGCTTTAAACAATACATCCTTCAGATCATATTATATCATATAAATTGCTGTAGTTCGTCCCTATTTGGCAAGTATGTATGAGTGTGAAAGTTTCGACGACAATTACTTGATAAAATATAAATAGAATCAGATTTATAGAAGGCACAAGGTTATATCGACATATTTGTGTCGACATGAACCTATCACTATTTATTTTTTCCTATGTCTGGCAACATTTTCGGCTGTCAAGTTAGTTCGCCTAATTCTGGACTCGACCTTTTTCTAGATTTTGGGCTATCGGAAACACGATTGGAGGAATTTCACTCGATAGAAATAATTATTGAAATGTGATCTAAATTTACACTTTTTTTGATATTCTGACAAATTGGGATACCACACATACTTCAAAAATATTTATTTAGATGGGTTTTAACGATACCTAAATTACTGGTTATGGAAATTTTCGTAGCTATTTCAGATAATTTTGTATTAATTTAAAACCGACTTTTTGATAATTTTCCCCGATTCCGTCCCTCTCGCATTGCGGGTTTTTCCGCTTGGAGTAACGGGGACCTTTGCACGGACGATATATCACCTTAAGCCACAATGCTAAACATCAGTTTTGTATTGGATTCACTCAGTGGCGTGCACAGAACTTTTTTCTGGAAAAGCAAGCAATTGGTCAAGAACAACAATAAAACAAATATGAAAAAATTTAAATATCACTTTGAAAAAAAAATGTATGACGCCAGGGTAGACAATTCTACCCTAGAGTGAAAATTTCCAATACAAACTTTTTTTTTTCAAAGTGATATTTAAATTTTTTCATATTATTTTTATTGTTGTTCTTGACCAATTGCTTGCTTTTCCAGCAAAAAGTTCTGTGCACGCCACCAGTTCCATCAATGAAGGTCGTAAAAATTGAAAAAAAATATGGCGTGTTTTTCGACTCAAGACAATTATTAATTACACTTTAAAAATAAACATACTTTCAATCTTCTATTGATAACATTACTTTTATAAAAGCATGAATTTCATGAAAAAAGCGATTCAGTTTCCATGTTTCAAAACCGATTGAAACGAAACCAACACACGCAGATACTAACGAGAAAAAATCATCTTTATTACATAAAAAGAAATTATAGTTAATATTATATTGAAGCCACGATTTCGAAATAACTGAAGTTTTGCGTGCGCTGCATCTGATTAGAGCAGGATAGAGAGTTAAAAAACAAACGCGTTAGAGCAGGACTGAATTTTAGCATTGTGCAGCCCCTTAACATTCACACAGTAACTAAGTTTTTATCCATCTCCATCCATCAGCCTTTCCAGCCCCCCTATTCTGTATCTTTAGTTGCCAACTGTACTAGGTGCCTATCATCAAAAACATAGATAAAAACTGAAATTTCAAAATTGCCTTTAGTGGGTATTGAACTATTAACGAACTGTGTCGTCACTTCAAGTGCGAACATATCCTTGGGAAATCGGAATTCGATGGTATATCTATGTTTTTGATGATAGGCACCCCGTACAGAAGGCAACTAGAGATACATAATAGGCCCGCTGGACTTTGCCACTCCCGGCGGTCAACCTGGGCAGGCGGGTTGGTGAGCGCGGTGCCGGAGCCCTCGCACCAATGACGCCGCTGCCTGTCACCAGTCTGTTTCATATAATATATGTTCCGTATTTCAGAATGCGAACTTATTTATTTATAGTACTAAAGTAATTGTTAAGATGGAAGACGAGAGACCAGGTAGGGGGGCACATTCATAGTGGAGACTCTGTAAGAGGTTTACAACCCCGAGCCAATTAGTAAAGGAAGCTCAAATTTTATTTTGCGTTTTTCACAGAAAGGGTCATTTAACCTTGTTGAAGTATCTAGTGTGAATTTGGCTACATCAAAGACACTACGGCATTATTCAGATGCTATACAACCTACGAAAGTACCTACTTTTCATTTCGTTGAAAAACTAAACTAAAACCAAGAAACTCTAAACCTAAAATGGCTTGTTTTTACTTTTTGATCAACCATGCCGCCCAAAAAGAGCTGAAAATTCAATTACCAGACAAAAACGATCTCTGTATCTATCGCAGTTAGGTTCAAATTGAAAGGCTTCGCTGCTACTAATGCCGAACAAAAAGTCAATACTGTCATGAAGAATCACGTCAAACAAACTTGAACTCCAATTCCAAAGCATTAGGAGTTGTATTTCTTTTTAAAAGTCTTGGTTTTTCTAACTTTCTGACGTCTCCTTTGGTGGGAAAGTTTGGCGCCAGACGGGGCGGCGCCATCTTGAAATTCGTTTTTCAGAGTCGAGGCAATGGCTTTCCCTGCGTTCAGCCAGTTTCCGCTTCGGGGGAATTTTCTTTTGAAATTGCTGACAGTGTTATTGTTATTTGTAGGAGGACGTTATAAATGGTAGAAACCTTTTATAGAAAGCCTCCGTGGTTATTATTAAAAGAAATGCCACGAGACTAAAATAGCACATCTCTATAATACTTATTATTAAAACTAACGTGAGCAAGCATACTAAATTATTATTATATACGGCTTGAACACTCACGTGTGATTTTTGTTGACTACAGGCATGTACCTATAGTCTTATACCTACTTAAAACGCAATTTTGAAAAAGATAAGACAATAACTTAATAAGATAACGATAAAAAAAACAGTATCCGCAACGAACTAAATCCGATGTGTTGCGACTTCTGCTTTATTTATTTACAAACAAGGAGTACAAACAGAGAGAGGCACATAACATCTTACAGTAAAGTTATAGGTATTTTTTCATTGTACCACTATCCTTAGCATACTCACAGATAATATAAATGTTTGAAGTGACGCAGACAGGAGATAAAGATAAAAGTAATATTATATTTTTGTTTAAAGAATTATACTACAAAGCTAAAACCCACAACCAATCTTAAAACTAACATGCACACAGAAAATTATAAAGATTAATTAATTGTCAGAAAGCGCTTTCTTCACTTGTCTTTTATAACACATATATAAACAATTACTGAAGTCGATATTCAAGAAATTCTCATTGTAACTCTTACACATTCGGTATAGTGGATCTCTTTTACCTGTTTCTTTTTTTACAGACTTTAGAACAAAGACAAATTTAGGTATGGTACTACGAGTGAGCAACTTAGGAACTCCAAAATTTATCTGATGTAAAAGTGTAGGGCACATCAGGGAACCCGTGCAGATGTTACGCAGGAAGATAGCATCAACATACACACGACGATCAGAAAGTGACCGAAAGTTACACTTTTTTAAGAGTTTCTCGTACGATATTTTCGGCTGGGACATACGGCCGTTCAGAGCTCTAAGAAAGCGTTTTTGTATCTGTTCAATCTTAGTACAAGTATAAGTATTGTACAACGGGCTCCATACGACCATAGACAAATTCGTCCATGATACCATAGACAAACAATATTCGTCCATGATACGACTGATGTGTACTCTAAGTGGGAACATACGAGGGTTTGATATAAGGTTATATAAGTAGAAGACTGTTTGACTTGTTTGAAGACTGTTTGTTTTCATAGATTTACAGTTAAGCTGTTCTTTATTATTGCTTTTTTGCGAAAAACATTTTGTGACATTATATAAGGTGACTTTTTTATGATCGTAAAATTCACTCGGGACTGATGGGACTGAACTCAGACCAATAAACCAATAGATAAGATCTAATTAAGCAGAAACCTAGGATGGTAAAGCTATGCTACTTTCACATATACAACTCTCAGTATGAAAAAACAAGAAGACAGTATTTTTATCAGTACGTCGATTTCAAGCCGGCTACAGCCCTATCTTTCAAACGCTTGCAACTAGGCATGTATCGGACTACCGGTTTGAAGACTTTATCGATATCGATTTGGATAAAAAAAAGCCTTAATAATACCTTGTTGTACAGTTAGAAAACTACATAGATTATCATAGTATTTTGTGCAACTGTAACATAATTCAAGTCATTGGGACACGAGTGCTTATTAACGAAACGAACTAAGTGAGTTTCGTAATAGTTTTGCACAAGTGTCGAAATGTCTATTTATGTTCAGTTGGACACAATACTTAATCTACGACCATCAAAAATATCGTATTTTAATCATATTTTCAACTAACAATTTCACGAAAAATGAGAAGAACACTCGTTCATGAACCCCGAGTTCATCGACCGGTAATGCTGCCTTGAGTACCAATTAGAAGCAACTAGGATAAAGTGGGCGTGGCTTGAGAAATAAGGTCGGGACTTATTTCTCGTCGCTGTTGTTGATTGGCTCTCTAGCGGTGTTATAGTAAATTGGGCCAATAGCAGCGCGGAATCACGGTGTTATAATGTAATATTATCAGATAAACAGTATAGGTACTTATAAAACTGATTCTGATGATGCAATTACCTTATTGTAGTATGGGAGTAGATAAAATAATATATGAAATTGAGAAACCTGCCAAATATTTATGGAATGAAATAATCAACTTTATTTTCAAAACTAAGAATACCACGTTTACATACATACATCCACACACACACGGTCCACTCCCACTAAAAATACATATTTTGAGAGGAAAGCGCCGCCATGAAAACAAGCCTCCTTAACATTCAAAAGGATCCCTCTCAAACAGTTGTGAAATAATGATAAAAATAATAAAACTCAGAAATATAATCAGAGGATAAAAGAAACAATTTGTTGCAATCTCCAGAATTACTATTTTACATATAATTATATAAAAACATCAAAAATAAAAATAACATATTGACCTTCGCATACAAAATGCATAATTGAATTATTTTAACGAGAAGCTTAATTTTTTTCAAACTTAATGGTTGTTCAATTTCTCAATTTTCTCCACTGAGTACGTTTGATTTTCGCATGTCATTAAGATTTACAAAGCAGCCAAAAATAAACGTATTTATTGACCTTTGAAAATTATTGTTTTTGTCAGAAATGAGCGTATATTTTCGATGGGTGAAGTAATTTCCTTCGTCATGTGATGTATTCTAAGTTTCAAATACGTGTCGAACACGGAGTTAACCAACGAACGGTCATGTTGGTCGTCAAGTACGTCTGTCTGTACCAATAATCTTTGTGAAATTTGTTTTATCATAGATGTGAAGTGCTGTGGTTTTCGTACACTTTTTTTGTAACTACAGCCTCAAACTCTCTCAGGAGTTTCTTTGCAGTTTGGCAGATTTTTTGAATGCTTTTTGATAGCTTAGTCAGCCCTCCTCTGTCTTTTACACTCATTAGAGGCATGCTGTTAGCAGGTCCTTTCAGGGCTTGGAGACATTTTTTTCAATGCAAGAATTTTTTCAATTTACGCACTACAAAGACAGCTTTTGATGGTTCCATTGCAGTCCTCAATCCTAGAATTAAACACAAAATTTATTGGTCATTTTTAAACAGATAGTAGTAAAAAAGCATTAAAGTTTGTGCAACAAGAGAGCAAAGTTTATTTTTGTTGAGAGTGCCGAGTTTGAATCTCGAGCAAAACTCGTGATTCTAAGTTAGAATTTCGAGCGTAGTGAAGGATTCAACCAAAAAAACTTCTGTTTTACCAGGTAAATTCAAGGTGAGCACCGCATCGTCTTTTAAGCGTGGTCGCAATAGTTCTTTTCAGAAAGCACTTAGGACTCAAAGTGCCTTGAGAACACTTTCCAATTAGTTTTTTTGCTGTCTCCAACTTTGGCTAATAGCAACAAACCATCGTTTAGGAATGTCTTAATTTTTGGGGAACCTTAAGTAAAATAAGCTGAATCAATACTTGATATTAGCACAATATCAGTAAAATTACCGACAACTGTTTTGACTTCACTAATAACCTCAAAACGGATTTAATTATTTTAATGATTTTAGGATTTACTTTTATTCTAAAAGCTATATTTACGTTACTATATGAAAACGACACGTCGTAAAATGCTGTATTACGTGATGGAATTCCATTTTATGGTTCATTTACTAGGAAAACATCACTTTTTACTCACTTGTGAAAACTGATATTGCTGTTCGAGTTTTCTTTATTCCCCGAATGGAATCTGCAACCACGCACGTAGCAGGACATTGTCCTTGTATCTTCAACCCTTTTCCATACGATAATTCGCAGCAAAACACAACTTAAATAAAATTTTGTTTAAAAATCTGCCGACTTACTTCCTAATGTAAACACAAGCTATAACACGACCGAATTACAAAGGATTGCAAATGTTGCCACTTAAGAAAAGTAACAGTACATTATAATTTGGTGACTTGGACAGGAGTCATTAGGAGTCGAAATGAAGTTTTGGGTAGTACGTTTTGACGGCACCAAGACGTTGTCTATTGGTTTATTTGTCTGAGGGACTGAATCACTATGGAAAGTCAAAATTTCATTTTACGAATTTTATAAAAAAATATTGATCCATGATACTGAGCCTCCAGTTCGAATTTGGACGACGATGATCAATAAGTCATCTTGTATACAAGGTGTTAAAATGATGTTGTGGAAGCCGAAAACTGGCGATAGAAAGTACTTTAAGTAACTTTCCGTGAAAAAAAAAACTGTTGTTTGGTTTGATTGTGGTTGAGTGGGTATGTAACTTTTCTATGGAATAGCAGATTTTTTTTTTCGGTTTGGTTCCATAGTAAAAGATGTTCGTATGGACGAGTACTATCAACAGTTTTCGGCTTACGCAACTTAATTTAAAGGTGATATGCGAAAAAAATACGGGTGTTTCTTTTCTGTGTATTTCATGAAATACACGAAAAATTATAATCAGTTTCTGGTATATGCATTTTGACTATATAATCTAGGGTTTTGAAATTGGAAAACATGTTTGGATACATTTTCCTTGATAGAAATAATTGTTGAAATGAGGTCTTCAAACACACTTTTTCTTCTCGTTTGACGAATAGGAACCATATACAGAACTCAAACATGTTTTATTACGTGTGATTTAACAATGTCTAGAGATTTACTATTTAAAATTTTGCTAGCTATTATAGACTAAAAAAAAATAATTAAAAACCAACTTTTCTCCCTTTTGTCCTGAATCGCACTGCGCGATTTTTCGCTTGGAGTGACAGTGACAAAAATAAAATTCGCATAGCTTCTTAAGACCCAGTATATTTGAGCGAAAGGGGCTGTTCTGCTGTTGTAACGATAACAACAAAGTGTAAAAATAATTGACATTGGTAGTGATTTGGGGTATGCGACTTCTGTGAAACCTTAAAAAAACAAATTAGCATTATATCATTGCAGTATAGAAACGCAGAAAGAAAGGTAAATCTTTTATTTAATTTACTTTTCTCTCTGCGTTTCTATACTGCAATGATATAATGCTAATTTATATCACCTTGCGATGGATAAATCGCCAAGTGTTCAAAAATTTAAATTTATTTCTGTCATAGTTTTTTATAAAAACAATTTTAGTGTGCTGCAAACACGGCGCTATGGAAAAATAATCGACACTTTTAAAACTTGCATATGTCCAGTTCAGTAAAGAATTTATTATTTTGATAAAATAGTATATTAATTTTGGAATCTTTTTCTAGGGATCTATTAAATAAAAACGCGATAAGAGAAATTCGGCTCGATAAAAATATTTATTGGAATAAGATGTTTTTCGACAAAAATTCTTCTGGTTTGACAATTTGGAATGACTTATGGACTGCAATTTATATTTTATTCGACGGAGTTTAACAGTACCTAACGCCTGGTTAAATTAAATCTTGATAGCAACTTTAGTACATTTTATATCAATAAAAAACCGAATATTTGCAACTTTTCCCCGAATCCGTCCCTCTCGCACTAAGGGTTTTTTCGCATATGTAGTAACAGGGACGCTAAAACATTTACATATCGCCTTAACCTTGCTACTTATTGTTTGATATTACTGTGAATGATCCATTATCTGGGGGCACTCCCGTGCCCCCGCCGAGCCTCGCAGGAAAACGCGGAACGGCCGTACCGTCCTTTTCTCGAAGCAACTCACGGCACTTTCAACCCCCCTGTATCTTCGTTGTGGGTAAAGCTAGAAGTCTGAAATTTCATTTACCAAGAGTACTTACTGATCCTACTTCTGACCCCAAATTACAAGTTTGTACCTATATTTGATTACGAAATATCTCAAGTCAAAGTTCCCTTATTTTGTCACTGACTGACTGACACATCATCAAAAGTCTAAAGGTGTTCTAGCAGGCCTACAAACTTAAAATTTTGCATGCGGTTAGTGTTAAGTGTACATTGCAACAAAAAAATCTAAGAATGTTATTTGCGGTTGGTAATTTAATATTTCTATACAAAATGTATGTTTCCAGCTGCATCTATAAATTTGTATGACACTAGATGACGTTGGTGGTATGCTGCTTTGCATTAAAGACATCTACCACGAAAAATTCTACCTCTAATAAAATATAGTGACTTGGCAATCGCAGAGCACAAATAAAGCGCTGAAGCGTAGAAATATCTTCTCAAATCGCTAACAAATTGGTATTAGGTAGATATGTTGTATATGTTGCTGTGCGATTGCGAAGTCACTATATTTTATTAGAGAAATAAAGATGACTAATATTAATACAGTCACTTAATGTTGGTAGGTAACTAATTAGGAAACAATTAATGATAAATTTGTTAAATAGGTGCTCCCATACTAACTAAAATGAAAATATAATGGGTTATTAGCTCCCCTATTATTCTTGGCTTATATGAATGACTTGCCTAATCATATTTCCAAGGAATGTGTCTTATTTGCTGATGACACAACTCCGATTATTGAGGGTAATGATAAGGTCAACTATAATGAAGTCGTAAATAAAACGTTATGACAGGCTATCTCGTGGCTTTCAGAAAATAATCTAAAAATCAATATTAATAAAACAAATTCATGCAATTCTGTAGTGTTAAGGGGACAAAAGAAAATCTTTATGTTGAGTACAATGGCGAAAAAATTGAAGAAGTAGATGAAAATAAGTTTTTGGGCTTAATAATAGACCATCATTGTAATTGGAAACGACATATAAATAATATCTGCACTAAAATCAATAAATTTGTATATGCCCTTAGGAAAATAAGTCAAAATATATCACTAGAAGCAGCAAAAGTTGCTTATAATGGTTACATAAATTCTACGTTGCTTTATGGTATTGTGCTATGGGGCAACTCTACAGAGATGGATAGAGTATTTAAATTACAAAAACGCTGCATTCGAGCAATATTTGGATTAAGACAAACCGACTCATGCCGTTCATACTTTAGAGATAATAATATCTTACCTTTACCTTATTTGTATGTATTAGAAATGTGTTTATTTGTATATAATAATAAACATTTATTTAAACAAAAACAAGATATGTCTAAACGTATGTTACGCTCACAACATCAAAATAAAATACACCAGCCTTACATAAGGCTAACTCTAACATCAAAAAATAGTTACATTATGTGCATAAATATATATAATAAGCTACTTGATGTGTTTAAAGAAAAAGCACGCAATAATTTTAAGAAACATACACGTAAATATCTTGTAGACAACTGTTTCTATTCCATTAAAGAATATTTAGACTTTAAGGCATAATATCCTTAATAAGGTGAATATAAACTTAAGAATAGTTATAGGCCTAGTCTTAATAGTGCATGTTAGTTTTATATGCCTAAAAATATGTATGTGTATACACCTGAAAAGGTAAAACATGGAGATCTAGATTTAAGCAACAACAACCGCTAAACTTCGACCAAAATAAAATAAATGGACGGGCCACAGCGTACAGATTTTTGAAGTTTGTAAAGTGAGCGCCGGCTCTCACTTCATCTCAGTCGGTCTCTGTTAGAAGAGTGACACGTACGCTTATTATTAAATGTCATCCAAATAACTGACGAAAAAATACCTTCTTGTGCATTTCCAAAGTGCAAAAAGCAAAATAAAGACTTACAATTAGGTATTGAAGTATAGTATATATCCAATTGCTTAGACTCGTTATGAGTGAGCAAATTGTAAAGACAAGGCCCGTCCATTCATTTTATTTTGGTCGAAGCCGCTAAATGTGACCAAACCCATGTTTAAACACAATAAATTTCATTTCATTTCAAGGTGCTTCCATACAAACTAAAACAACAGACTTGGCTTTACATAAGATCTCACAACTTTTTACGGTGGAAAGATTGCATTGCGAGACTTGACATTTTTGTACATTTTATGTTTTTGATGGGATAACTTTGACCATCAAACAAACTACATATCAAACAAAACATCATATTGAGACCCAGTATAATAGGTCTTTACATATGAAATTGCCGAAATTTTCTTACAGATTCATGAGTTCATAATTCCTGTAATTGGCATAGATTAAATTATATTTAGGTGTGTTAATTCGAAACCCATTTCGAGATTTAGTTTTGATAAGCCGTATTTTCGAACTTTTAGTCTCAAAAACCTCATGATGATAAATATTTTTATGAAAAGTCTGCAACTTCCATTTGCCTTCGTGTGACGTCACTTGGGGAATGGCTGTTTGGAAATGTGTTCTTTGCTATCAAGAAAAATTTATAATAATTTGCTTCAGACTAATTTGACAGCTAGATGACGGATGAGTAGACAGACCACTTTTTTTACAAGCTTTTACTTTTTTTACACATCACAATCAGTATAATGTCTAAAATTCTCAAGTGACAAGGTCATCGGAAAATTCTTTAAAAAATCATAAAAAAATAATTGGTAATTTATATACCAAAATAATGAAAACTGTGTCTTAAAATGGCGTATTTTCTCTGAAAACTAAATAATTAAAAAAAATCTTTTCAAAATTAAGCTATGGGAAATTAATAGCTATTTCCATTATTTGTTTTTTGTTTGAAAGTTGATATCAAGGTTTTACATCCAAGTATTAAATTTTGTTGTTATTGTCGGTTTGGTAAACAAAATGAAATTTTAAAAAACAGTTCGTCCTAAATGCCATCCATTTCCATGATAAGATTCATAATAATTTTTTACAGCTGACACTTTTCAAAATTTTATTTAACTTGCTGTTAGTTTAATGTTATCTCATTCATACACAAAATAAATTACATAATTTGGATTTGAAATTCGTAAAAAAAAATGTTAGTACTGAAAATTGAGATTCCTTCAAATTCTCTATAGAAAACGGCAATTTCACAAGTAAAGACCTATTATTTATCTGTGATACTATACAAAATGTTAGCTAAGCCACAGATCGGAACAGTAGTATTTAGGGTTCCGTACCCAAAGGGTAACCAACGGGACCTTATTACTAAGACTCCGCTGTCCGCCTGTCTGTCCGTGGGTCACCAGGCTGTATCTCATGAACCGTGATAGTTAGACAGTTGAAATTTTCACAGATGATGTATTTCTGTTGCCGCTATGACAGCAAATACTAAAAAACAGAATAAAATAAATATTTAAGGGGGCTTCCATACAACATACATGTTTTTTTGCCGCTTTTATAGATAATGGTACGGAACCCTTCGTGCGCGAGTCCGACTCGCACTGGGTTGTTTTTTGATATACAGTGGTGGACATATAATTAGAAACAGTACATAAAACTTAGGTAAACACAGAAGAGAATGAACTATCATGATGAGTAAAAAATATATAGATTAAATCACTATTAACTGTATGCCAGAACATAGCCAATGAGTTAAAAAACTCATAAAATATTTAAAAAAAGAAATCTGTTCTATCTTTAATTATAATAAAAAGAGTTTAAATATCATAATAGTTGAATTTTTATTACTGGCCGCTTGGACAACTAATTAGAAACAGGATCCATGGTTCGTTCCATTTTTGAAATTTAAAACAAAAGTTTTACGGCAATGTGCCTTCATGCCTTGTATGATGTGAAATCATAGTGAAATACGTCGCAAGCAGTGGCGTGCATTGAACTTTTTTCCGGAAAAGCAACCAGAAGGTCAAGTTTGACAATAAAAAAATATAAAAAAATTTAAATAACCTTTTGAAAAAAAAAGTTTGTATGAAAAATTCACTCTAGGGTAGGCAGTGCCTACCCTGTCGTCATACAAACATTTTATTTTTTTAAAGTGTTATTTAATTTTTTTCATTTTTTTTTTATTGCCAAACGTGACCTTCTGATTGCTTTTCCGGAAAAAAGTTCAGTGCACGCCACTGGTCGCAAGTGTTTCTAATTATATGTCCGCCACTGTATAATCTGATATGCATACACCGCGTTCCGCATGACGCTAATAGTGCCAACACTACCATCAAACTTCTCAAGTCATTCCGAATGGACAATGGCGTCCATCGCTGCTCAAACTTATGATCCATTCGGAACGCATTTGAACATGACATGGACGTTGACACTTGAAAGTGACAGAATTTGTAGGAATTTGTTTCACGTTACGTGAATACAAAGGTTATATTACTTTACTAGGTCCAAGAAGTGATTTCCTCTAACTTTGAATCATGGTTTAATAATAAACTCTTATGATCCGAATAAATTATTTTTAAAATTGCCGCCAGCCGGCTCTCTCTTTTCATAGATCGCTCACAGTGCAAACGCTCTAAAGCATGGACGATGATAGCACAACATGGTGTCGTTCATGATGTCATCTATGACGTCATAGTGGCCATTGTAGGGCTATCGTTTTCGCGCTAACACTGACTCGGAATGGCCGTTGACGCGATAAAATCGATTATTTCGTCATTCGGAACGCGGTGATAATATTAGCCAGCAGTGGAATTATCGCCATTTAGGCTACCTTAGGGGGTCAAATGGCGACCAAAAAATCAGATCGGCTACCAGTAGCCGTTTAGGCTACCTAGGAAAAAAGAACAGGCGATTTATGCTATTACAGGATTACTCCAAATTTATTGAATGATTCCATAAAATGCTTGTAACAAAACGTAATATAGTACGTCCGCAGTTCTTTCACGCTGCTTGCGTTCCATTGCATCCACTAAATTTGTAGGAGTGAGATAGACAAACGCGTTTATCATAGAGAAAATAATCTTTCTAACTCATTGTTAGTCACATTTTAAGAAAGTGGCGCCCCTATTTATTTCATGACTTTATAGTTGCACTGTACGTTTCTTCTTTATTTGGGCTAAATTTAGGCTACATACCTCAAAATGTTAGGCGAATTAGGCTACTTGACAAAAATAAATAATTAGGCGATTTAGGCTACTCGGTTGTCAAAATTAGGCGAATTGAGGTAGCTGATATCTGGCAACCCTGTCAGCCAGCCTAGCGGTGGATGACAGCTATAGACAGACCGAGAAACACTGAAGTTCTCCTGCTAAATGTGTTCCGTGGAAGTTCCTCAAATATTCCATCTTCGCAAACTCTTTTCGTGACAAATCGAAATTTATTGTAACAAGAAATATAACATTCATCCCTTACATTCGCGAGACAGTTAAAACGCAAACAGCCAACATAAATCATTGTAGAGAGCCGTCCCCTATCATTACGACTCGTCGTGGACGGGGGTAGACAGACAGACAGATCACCGCACGCCTCATTGACTCTTACCCTCATCACTTCATTTACATTTACATGTTACGTTACAAGAGAGCGTGTGTGATTTTTAGGGTTCCGTACCAAAAGGGTAACCAACGGGACCCTATTACTGAGACTCCGCTATCCGTCTGTCTGTCCGTCTTTCCGTCTGTCACCAGGCTGTATCTCATGAACCGTAATAGTAAGACAGTTGAAATTTTCACAGATGATGTATTTCTGTTTTTATAGATAATGATACGGAACCCTTCGTTCGACCGGTTTTTATTAAATACTTTTACACTTTTTATACACATTTCGTCGCCTCAGGGCAACAGGGTTCTATCTAACATTTTTGTGTTTTTGGAGATAAAAGCCCAGGCTTTTCAAGATTTTTAAACTGGTTCTATCTGTATTTCAATTATCATTGTAGCACTATTTTTATTCGAGTTATTTAGAATACAACAAAGTTCTATGTACTTTTTTTTCAATTTCGCCACAACACAGTTCTACCTGAAATTTTGTCTATGAGATCGAACCTTGTTGTTTTAAAAAAAATGTTTCTCACTAGGTGAGAGTACTAAGGGTTCTATGTGACTTAGAACCCAGAAAATAAAGGAACAAATTGTGCTTTTAAGGTAAGTCGAAACATCAACGTTCTATCTGTTCTGAAATACAAACAAAATACCATATTTTACATGATAAAATGGAAAAATATACTTAAAACTTATCAAAAAATAAACTGACTTATTAATAACGTCAATAATCAGCAATAAAATTTCAAACTCTCAATTGCACATGCAACGTTGTTAATCTGATACGACTATTTGTACAGTAGGTAGTACCAGTAAAATAATGCACAAGAGAATCTTCGCAACTCTCGTATTTCCGACAAAGATTTCAAAAGTTTAGATGAGCCCTGGCACCTAAAATTGATTGTTTTTGTTTTTGAATGCGTGCGTTATCATAATGCCGACACGCGCACACTTATGAGTGCGCAATCTGTCTACCTACGGTCAGCAAACTGTTGTTAAGTGCACTTAAGGGGATATACCGTGCTAGCGAAGGTCCCCGTTACTCCAGGCGGAAAGACCCGCAAAGGGACGGAATCGGGGAAAATTGTCAAAAAGTCGGTTTTAAATGAATGCAAAATTAACTAAAATTGCTACAAAAATTTCCATAAACAGTAATTTAGGTATAAATAAAACCCATCTAAATAAATATTTTTCAAATCTGTATGCTATCCTAATTTGTCAGAATATCAAAAAAAGTGTAAATTTAGACCCGATTTCAATAATTATTTCTATCGAATGAAATTCCTGCTATCACGTTTCTGATAGACCAAAATCTATTAAAAGGTCCCAAAATTGTTATACTAATTAATTTTACTTGGAACTTCTTTAAAAGAGCAGATAAATAACTTTAAAAAATTTCAATTTTCACGGTATAGCCCCTTAAGGCGTCCAACTATCACTGTGTTCAGATGAGCACTGATTCCAAAAGTGTGAGCGTCATCCATTTAAAGGTGGAAACATTTTGGTGCTGTCATAGTACTGTGTGTGCACACCGTGTGTACTCGGGATCTCATAGGGATTTTACTGAATCACACCACTTTATTTTTAGTTTATCTTCTTTTATATTTTCTTTTTTCATTTTATACAGCCTATTTATCAATTATACATTAAGGGAGGGGAGCTCTAAATCTGGTAGAGCACTCGCTTGTTGTATTTCTTCAACAATTCTAGAAGGAATATTTATAGATGGAGAACCACGTCCGCACTAATCGGACTCTCCAAGGAATCTTTTTTGTGTTTTGTCTGAAAGATCTTTTATACTCGATCTGTATTTATTTTTGGATAACACGAAATAAATCAGTCAATGCGACGTATGTCGATCCATAAAGGTTATCGATTGCCAACTAAACACGAACAAATAGTCCTTTAACCTACGTATAAAACCTAGCCTTACCTAAACCTATTGCCTAGCTATATGTTACAGTACGGTAAGGGCATATCTTTCCTTTTTTAAATCTTTGATTTCCGAACGCTTTCTTTACAATACATAACAGATAGTCCACGTCCGATTGGTCGGGTACAGATTTCTCTAAGTAAATTCTAAAAACGTAACTTTTCCTCCCCGTCGGAATGTATTTTCAGTTAATTTTCCAAAGTCATCCCCATAATGGTCGCCGCGGCCATTGTCTCGAGCTCCGAAGGGAATTAGAAACCACAAAAAGAACTCCCGAAGCAAAAATAACTCGGTCATTATAATTATTTGTGCAAATTCACTTGACAATTAGAATGTTGTTAATGGTGCTGTAACAAATGCTCTCCCGTTAGTTGATCGAGGGGCCGGGGGTTTAGGGTTCCGTAGAGACAGTTGTTGGCTTTTTAGGGTTTCTTCGCAAATACCGTTAAATACAGGATGTAAAAGCAAAGGCAAGAATCCTTCTAGGGTATGTTAGTATGAATCATACAGTGTTTAAAAAAAATAGCGGCAATATTTTTTTATGTAGCAGTACCACATAATAACACGATTTGTAAAACTTGAAATACTCTAATCCGGTGGACACTCTCGCTGGTCGTTGACCTCTGATAGCGTCAGTAGCACAGAACATAATTACTCAATGTGATTGGTCGTTACCGCACTACGGGGTGAATGAACTGCATTGATAAGAGTGCGTAGCTGGATCTTAGGAAAACAATATCGGTGTTACTACAAAACGGTGTTTAACTTTAGACAGTGTTTAAATCTGTTGCTGTCACTCTTTAACAATATGAAAGAAAAGGTGACAACGACAGATTTAAACATTGTCTAAAGTTAAACACCGTTTTGTAGTAACACAGTATAATTTTTGGTAAAAATTCAAGGTATACTTTTTTTTATCGTAATCGTATCAGTATCGTGTATACTTTCATACCCTAAAGGGATTCTTGGTTTTGCATTTACATCCTGTATAATAATTCAACTGGAGACTTTGTAATAATGGGATAGCTTCATCTTAATCGTTGACTATTGTGTTTAATATGTTAATTATAAGTACTAGTATTAAGTTAACAGTTATTATTTAACTATATGTTGCTTTTTTATGTATTCTTTTTGTCCCCAAATAAATTTCTTTCTTTCTTTCTAATAATTATCAGTAATAAGTAAGAGGACAGCTCACAGGCAAAAAACCAGGAGGCCACCATACCTGGGACCGATGGATGGCAGTATATCCATCCCTAATAGCCGAGCCTATATGGAACAGACTGGTGACGGGCAGCGTCACTGGTGCGTGGGTTCCGGCACTGCGCTCACCAACCCGCCTACCCAGCGTGTGTGAGTATGGGCAATTCTTCCAGGATGACCGCCGGGAGTGGCAAAGTCCTGGAAAGGCTTATGTCCAGTAGTGGACGAACTAGGCTGATGGATGGATGATGGATGAAGTGTCAAAATAAAAACACAAAATAAAATTTTGGTGTCTTTTACTAATTGACCCGGGGTTGTTGAACAGGTGGGTCAAAAATAATTTATAAAAAACTACCAAATGATTTGAAGGACATGAGCAATAGTTTATTTAAAAGTAGACTTTATTTATTACTGGTAAAAAATGTTATTATAGTATTAATGATTTTTTGAATGACATGTCTATTTAATTTCTTTAATATTTATATTTCCGGTTATGCATTTTTTCACTTAATTTTTGTTGATTGTATTGTAATAATTTTAATAGTAGTTTATGCTACAAGGGCGAAAAGTAATAAATTACGAGGATGATTTAAAACACGAGCGTAGCGAGTGTTTTAAACGTAACCGAGTAATTTATTGCTCTTACGCCCGTGTATCATACTTCGTTTTTCAATGCATAGTGTGAGGAAATAAAACAAATATAATCAAAGAAAACAATTTAATTATATATATATATATAATATAATAATACCTCGGACAACGCATTAGTCTTGCTATCCAACGAGGTAATGCTGCCAGTGTCTTGTGCACCCTGCCCAGTGATAGCGATGACTTTAACAAAATATTTTATTTAGTGTAAATTTATTTTTATTCAGTTTAATTTGTAATATATCTATTTTTAGCAGTTTAGTTTGTTTTTCATATTTTATAGGATTATTTAGTTTTAAACTTATACTATATAATTATTGAAATAAAAGAACCATAAAAGAAAAAAAAAATTTATTATTAAAGTTGAAAGCTACAATTTTGCAAGTTAATGATTGGCTCAAAAGGACTGTATCCAGAGCCGTTAAACAATGGAAAAAAATTATAACATTTATGGTACACAGGAAAGGTTGCAGGTTAGCCAACTTCTCGTAAATAAATAAAAAAAATTATAATAATAAAGCCCTAGGGCAAAATAATCGACTTTCTGTTCGGTTTTGATTTTTGATGCATAAAAAGTGGGACTTTACGAGCACTTGCATTGAAAAAAGCTTTATGTTATTGATTTTTTTTTATAGCCTGATAGCAACCTAAAAGTATCTAGGCAGGGGGCGTGGATATTTTTTTTTTTTAGAAGGGGGCGCGTGTAAATAAGTTAGGGAACCCCTGTCCTAGACCAAAGTATTCTTCACGCAAATTCTAAAAGCCCTCGTCGATTCCTCAGCTGAAACCTAAGCAGACGACTATAAATTCCAATTTGTTCCCCAAAAACTTTTAATATAATCACATTAGAGATTCGTGGAAGTTGGGAAACGCTATTAGTAGAATATTTATTGTTGCGATGCGTCTGTAGCGAATTTATCGTATTTGTACTATAATAGTGATCCGATATCGATGCCGCGACTTTGGTGGGGTGGGTTTCTGTCATTAGAAAGTATTAGAAAGTAATGAAAATGAAAAATATTTATTTCTCTAACATGATGTTTTTACATAGTGGGCTGTGATAACCCTAGTAAGTTTATACAAACCTGTAACAGGGTTACCACGCTCTTCCGCCAGTGGTTTTAAAGTTACAAAATATAAATTAAAATCAAAGTAAAAATTAACACAACTAAATAATTAATTCTATATTGTTTAGTGTGAGAATGTGCGTGTGTATAGTCGTAATGTTTGTGTCGGAGAGAGGGTGGGTGAGGATGTGTGAGAGTGTGTGTGAGAGAGAGTAGCTGATAGGATGGTGATTTCGGAAAAAAAAAAAACACAATTTGATAGTCAGAGACGAGATTGTTTTTTTACGTTCTCTGTAGAAGCTTTCTATTTAAAAGCATTTATAAAGCTAAACGTTCGTATCCGTGTTAAAATAATCAAAGTTATACGTATAAAATAATCGTTGATGAAACGTGGGTGTATGAGTGTAGACTGTGTCTTACATTCACCACAGTTCATACTCGGAGACACCTCTGACACCCCCTTGGGGATACATGTGGCGACAATAATAATAAGATGCTATTTATTCGCTGCAAACAAATACAAGTGCGAGTCGGACTCGCGCACGAAAGGTTCCGTACCATTATCTATAAAAATGGCAAAAAAACATGTCTTTTGTATGGGAATCCCCTTAAATATTTATTTTATTCTGTTTTTTAGTATTTGTTGTTATAGCGGCAACAAAAATACATCATCTGTGAAAATTTCAACTGTCTAATCCCAAAAACCCGCTTCGAAAGTTACACTACTTACATGCGCAAGTAAAGACATTCAGAATATTTCTGTAAATGGTAGTTCAGCCCGACCTGTGAACTCGCTCACGATTCAACTCATGTTCGAACTTGAAAATTGTTTTTGTCTCATTTACTCACCTACCAAATTTCATGACGTTCCGATCAACGATACTAGAGTTATCGTCGGACAAACATACATACATACATACAAACGCCGGATTGTTTTAGTAGACTCGGATTAAATTTCTTGGTTCATTACAAACATATAATCACGCCTGTCTCCCAGAGGAGTAGGCATACAGTAGGCAGCATAGAGAATACATATTTCTATCTGTTACGATCCCGACACACCTCTTTCACCTCTTCCACATCCATCAATCTATCCATAGAATTGATCGCACTGGCTGATGTAAACTATTTATTGTGTAATTAAGATCTTAATTCCTTTGATAATGCCATAAAGGCGAAACCGGTCAGGAAGTACTAAATAAATTTATGGGATAGTACAAGTGATTTTCTGTTCATTATATGTGTTGCAAGATCCACCAAGCGCCAAAAATCAACAGTGTAAACATTCTATTCATAGTAGTTTTACTATTCCAGGTACTATTTGACTTGCCTTTCGTCAGTATGTTGCAAGTTTGGTCACCAAGCGTCCTTCTCTTCTACGTCCATCCTTGGCTTTGTTTGGTATATTTAGTATAAGACTGCTGGGTCCCTATTCTAAGTATCTAGTCGCTGTAAACACGAGGGTATATTTGTCATACACTCTAAGATGCAAGCTCCATAAACTTGCGATAGTTATAACACTTTTGATATATTGCGGGGGTGCCTACAGAGGGTTGGAGGGAGCAAGGGAAAATGGAATCTAATGTAAAAGATAAGAGGTTAGGTTTTGTTTGTCATTGCAGTAGGAGATGAGTAAGCGATTGCGAATTTTTGGTAAGTTCTGGTGTAATGAAAACGGTACCTACTAAAAATACTGTGTGCTTTACGTCATTCCCGAATCTGCTACTAGGTATCCTTAGCTAGATAACAAAAAAAAAACCGGCCAAGTGCGAGTCGGACCGGCGCACAAAGAGTTCCGCACCATTACCTATAAAAATGGCAAAAAAACATGTCTGTTGTATGGGAGCCCCCTTAAATATTTATTTTATTCGGTTTTTTAGCATTTGTTATTATAGCGGCAACAGAAATACATCATCCGTGAAAATTTCAACTATCTTACTATCACGGTTCATGAGATACAGCCTGGTGACAGACGGACAGACAGATGGACACACAGACGGACAGACAGACGGACAGCGGAGTCTTAGTAATAGGGTCCCGTTGGTTACTCTTTGGGTACGGATCTCTAAAAACTATTTTGCCAATACCGTTAAAAATAAACATTCTTTATTGCACATGAAAATTGTACACAAAGCGATTATAATTATCTTTATTGCATCATTAGCATTATCGTCCAATTAACCTTTGATACCAGCTTTTATCTAAATATTAAACTAAAATAATATTATCTACACAATAAGAAATACTAAATATAAGTCTTTACATATGAAATTGCCGTTTTCTAGAGAATTTGAAGGAAAGTCAATTTTCAGTACTAATATTTTTGAATTTTTTTTAGATACTAGAGCGTTTTTCTCGTTTTTTTTTTCTTAGTTCCTGACTTTCCGCCAGATGTCGCTGTCCATGTCACCATAGATAAAATATGTTCCGTAGCAATTAATGTCAAAGTGGTTTTTGGTTTGTTTGGAATCTGTGCAAATTTTGTTTTTGATTCTGTTGCTAAAGTATGTGACAGTGCCATCTAGGAATCTTATTTAACACTAAATTTGACACAAGGAAAAACGCTAATTGCCATAGTCTTAGAAGCCAGATACACAGTACAACTAATAGACGAACTTTTTGAAACTCAATAATGTTCGCGCTAAGATTTTATCATATAAGCACGAACTGACAGGACAAAAGCTTCAGATGATGCTCAAGGATAATATAAAATAAATAAAAAAAAAAACATTCATGTCTGATTATTTATTTAGGTTATTTAGACATGGCTGTAGGTATATGGTAAGTTCCCTTTGCCTTCCCACATGGCGGAAGAATAAAAAGGAGGAAAATGGGCGCGAGTTGGTGATGGCGTCGGTTTTTTGTTTTATTTAAATAATATTGGGTGTTTTGATCAACAATAGTGATAGCATATTGTTAATTAAAATCGCCGTAACCAG
Organism: Ypsolopha sequella; assembly: GCA_934047225.1. Lineage (NCBI taxonomy): Eukaryota > Metazoa > Arthropoda > Insecta > Lepidoptera > Ypsolophidae > Ypsolopha > Ypsolopha sequella. Next base: position 1,927,723 of record OW204012.1, on the reverse strand, counting down.
TGTAGTTTGTTGTTCACTGGAACAAAAGTGCAGGCCGTGCCTTTTCGTTTGTTTTTTTCAACCCTACGTTGTGTTCGTGTTATGGATCTATCACTTTAGCACGAACTGACGGACAGTGACTACAGCAGATGATCCTCAAGAGAAAATATAACATACAGCAACTATAAACAGACAATAAAATCCTTTTATCAAGACAGATAGAACAAAAGACAAGGCAGTATGGCTTAGTTCCTTAGCCTTTTCCTGACGGGATAAATCAAAAGAAAAAAACAATAGAAAAGGGGTTGGAAAAAAGGTCGTTTATTTTTTTTATATAAAAACGGCTCACCTCATGAATGAGCGGTTTTCCAGACTGACCTTGATCAAGCTTTCAGAGGTAAACACAGATGGCGTTACCCTGCTTTCAAGTGTCAAAAAGCAAAGATTATTTTTTAATCTGTGGGCAGCAAGATAAAAATTGTCAGTTCAATTGTTAAATCCAACAAAACCCTTCACAAAGACATTCCTATTTCGTTGTGTTTATATAGTGTTGTTTTCTATCTATATAACTTACGTTAATAGCTTGGTATTTCATTCAACTTTCAACATGGTCAGCCCATGCGTTGTAGGTGTAGCTAATTGTAAAAATATAGGAACACACAGTATAACTAACAACGGAAAGAACAATGGATCATAGCAATAATACATTTGAGGCATGGATTGACCATAAAAAAGAAAGAAGCAAAGAAGAAGTGTCAAAATCAAAAGAATCCAGTGTTGCCAGGAAGACATTTTTTGACACTTTTAGTACAGGCTGCGCCATCTATTGAGTCGTTCGGTACTACTTTTTCTTTTTTAATTTGACTTTGAAAACCCCTCATTATCATCAAGTTTCATTTAATTCTATAATTTATTTAGTTTATTGAAAAAATATTACATTTTGGGTGTTTTGATCAACAATAGTGACAGAATATTGAATTAAAATTGCCGTAACACAGTGTGTTGTTCAATGAAACAAAAGTGCAGGATGTGACTTTTCATGTGTTTTTTCTAACCCTACATTGTGTTTGTGCTATGGGTCTATCACTTCAGCACGAACTGACTGACATGCCAGGACAGGGACTACCACAGGACAGACCCTTCAGATGATCCTCATGAGGGGATATAACATACAATACAGTGACTATCAACAGATAATAAAACCCCAGAAATGGCTGTATGAGCTAAGTTCCCTTTGCTTTCCCAATTTGTGGGAAAATAGATTTAAAAAAAAAGAATAAAAATAAACAGTGGCGGGAAAGAGCTATTGTTAATTGTTTTTTCCCAGTCAGCAGTACATTTTAGTTGTTTGATTATTTAAATTTGCATTAAGTAGTACTGAAAGTTAACCTATTGTCATCCAGTGATGATGAAATAATACTGTTTTATTTACCCGCAATCGAAGTGAAAAGGATAGTGTTGAACTCGGCTACAAACGAGCCATAACTCGGGTAATATAGTTCGTTTTATGCATCCATATAACAATATACGATATTAAATTAGATAACAAAATATACAACATGTAACAAAAAGGTGTCGAATATATCGACAAAAACAAAGAAATAATTTTTTTTGATTTTTTTTTTTAGTCTCGAAAAAATACTCCACCTGGGTATCTTTGTACGGGACGCGAGCGCAGTGCCTTTGGTTAACCGCTCGTAGAAAATATTGTATTTATGATGGAACGTTGTATTTTTTTTTTTAAATTTGCTAAAAAGATAATGGAATAGGCAATGATAAATAGGAATAAAAGTATAGTAAAACGGGGACATTATTTCGAAAAAATTGACTATTACTGAAAAAAAAGACGGAAAAATAAAAGAAATAATCTTTTAGGATATTATTATTATGGTAATGGTAGTTGATTATGTTTCGTTTTTGATTTGGTATGCAAGTTTTATTTCATTGCATTACTCGCGGTACATCAAAGGTTGACATATTTTATACATAGTCTCCATGGTAGGCAAAAAAATGAATAAAACGTAAATTTAAAAAACAAAGATTTTCTAAAAAAAAAAATGCTGGGAATGGCACCCAAAGTTTTTAATAAGTTACCACCAAATATTCGACAAACTGAAAATATCTCCAAATTTAAAAATTTAATAACAGAAGTATTAATTGACAAAGTTTACTACTCCGTAAAAGAGTTTATAAACGATGACAAGTTGCCCCAGTAGTTAAATATTTTTTATACTACACCTGCTTGGAAAGTACCTTCTTACTTTTTTGAAAGCGATGCAGAAAATACGTCATTACTGTCATACAAATATGCGGGCGGAAAAGGTGTATGGAAATTAATTGTTAACGTGCTTGAGCGGGCAGAAAAAGTATATGCAAATCCATTGTTAACGCGCTGTTTTTTTTTAAATAACATAAAGAATGAGCAAGTGGCCAAGTGGCCAGTATTATTTTGCGAACTCGTACATAAAACTCGAAAAATGATAATGGCCACTTGCTTTTCCTGTACATAATAAAAAATAAGAAGGAAATAAAAAGTGACAGTCGGTTTCTTTTATTGTATCTTGATTAAAAGTAAAATTGTACTATTTCTTCGCAGGTGTAGTATAAAGCACTATGTATCACTCGGGAGAAAGTGCGATTCCCAACCCATTCCCTTCCCCTTTCTTTCCTCGGTGAACAATGTACTATTACAGTTTAGTGCGTCTGGTTCTTTCATGATATCTAGCAATGTAACCAATTATTTTTTAATTGTAAATATTTTTTGAAATTTAACATTGTATTATTTTATTATGACTTTAATCTAGCTATAAGTACTTACTTTAAAATATTTGTGTGCCTTTAAGGCGAAACATAGAGAGGCCATTTTAAACTTATATATATCCAATTATTGTACCTATGTTTGACACATAAATTATTATGAACTATGAAAAAATATTTTTTGTCGACAAAATAAGGTCTAGTTTCACCCCTTTTCGGATGTGCACTTGTACGAGGGACACACTGTATATGTACCTACCTATATAAAATAGTTCCGTCACTCACTGAGACACAACACAAAGCAAATAAAGATAGAAACGTGAAATTTGAACGTCCTCTAGAGTGCAGGGGTAATGCAAAATGGTGCAAAAGTTTGTGAGGAAAATCACTCGAAAATAAACAATCAACTATTTACGAGTATTTTAGGATTAGGATTGCACCAAGAAAGGATTTTTTAGAAAATTGACGTGTGAATGTAGTTTTTAGGGTTCCGTACCCGAAATGTGCCAAATGGGACCCTAGTCTGCTGCTGTCCGTCCGTCTGTCGGTCTGTCACAGAGGTCTACAGCTTCATATCTTGGTAGTAGGTGATTACGTAAAGATTACAGGCAAAATAATACAAAATAATAAATGGGGTTTTTTCGAATACATTTACTCCACTAGTATAACGTCATCTACGTATTTGGAAACGCGATTGGATGAAATTTTCCCGATAGAATTTAATTCCAAAAAGACCTCTAAATTGTTTTATATTTTCCTGTAATTCTGAAAACCTAACTTATTTAGTTGTGAAATTGCATTCAAAATGTGGATATTATGTATTTGTAAAGTCTCCTTGAAAATCTTTTTGACAAAATAGCTTATCACATTTTATATTAATAAAAAACCGACTTTTTGCTACTTTTCCACGGATCCGTCCTACTCGCACTGAGGGTTTTTTCGCATAATTATGGAGTAACAGGGACGCTAAAACTTTTACGTAGCGCCTTAAGGTGCTTGTTTGTGCTTGTGTCGCCTTATTGTTGCTATGACATCTATACTGTTGTAATGTACCATGTTTTAGGGTTGCATACCCGTATTGTGTGGTGGTATGGAACCTTTCGTGCGCGAGTCCAACTCCTACTTAGCCAAATAATAATAACAAAATAGAAAGAACATAAAACCCTTCGATCATCAATATATTGTTTATCAAAGATAAAACCCTATATACTCAGGCGTTTATATTAAGTTTCAAGTCCAGTGAAATACCTACGAAACCTGTCAAAAATAGAATTAGCCGGTGGGTGTGTATTTCAGATTCCACCAATAGCGACGCGGCAGGGGGCGCGAAAGCGGCGGGCGGCCATTTTGAATTGTAACCCACCTGTAGATTGTAGATTTAGAACAGAGGTAGCTACCTTTATGCCTAGTTTACACGGGCAGAGTACCTACCAGAGATAAAAAAATTACTAAACTCCGGCCGTTCATTCGAGAAAATGGTGACGTTTGCAAATGTCAGGGGATAAAACCTTTTTTTTACTGTTTTGCATTTCAATATTTTATATTTATCATGATGATTTTAGGGTAGATTGTATATCGTTAAAAGGTCCCATTTGTTAATGAAAAGTATTTTTGTCGTATATATTTTCCACTTCCTAGTACAAAACTTAATGAATCAGCTGACTCAATTTCTACGTAAAAGTAAAAAAAAAGCGCAAAAAATATTATTTTTGGCGAAAAGTTGTCTATTAGCGAGCGATACTGTGTTCACTTGACTTTAAGAACCTTATATAGAGGTTGTCGTTTTATTTATGTAGCGGAAATCATATTGAATTAAGACTCTGTATCTAAGTGATCAATGTTCTATTACCCTTTTTGTGAAACTCGTTAATTTGTTTTTATCGTTTTCCCGAGTCCAGCTCCGAGTCAGTTACTATAGGAAGTCAACATTTTATTTGGCAAAATTAGCAAAAAGTATTACGATCCGTGTAGCTGATATATTATTATTACTTGCCAATATGGTAGTTTGGCTGTATAAATAAATGTCACCTTTCAAAGAGCTCGTGCTATAACAAAAATTTCCTTCTGTTCATTATTTCTGTCAAATCAGCAATCATAATGCCTGCAGTATGAATCCTTGACTTTTTGAATCGACATTTCAGAAAAAGGTTTATAATATCTGCGGTGTAAGGCAGTGTTGTCGTATTATAAAACTGATATACCTTACCAAATAATAAGATCGTATATATATTCTATTCCAGGGTTTTTATTTATAAAAAAAGTTTAAATAATCATGATTTGGATTTATTTCGTCCCATTTGTTGTACCGTTGATATTTTTTTAACGTGCCTTTATTTATTTTTGTCGTGAAGAAGCTCTTGTTGACTTGTAGTATTTTTTCGAGATATCGCCACACTACATCTGTCATCATTCTCTCGAATTAACGGCAGCAGTTTAGCATATAGCCATATATTATACTCTGGCCATGGCCTGCAGTACGCCCCAGTGTTGCCAACTTAGCACTTTAGGTGCTATATCAAGCACTATTTTCATTATTTATTATTTATTTATTTATTATTATTTTATTTATTTAAAAAGTATAACATGACAGTTTAAAAACTAATGCGTTATACAATATAATATTATTAAAATAAGTAAATCTACTAACAATACTAGAAACAATATAAAAACAATACAAATTTTATTGAACAAATTAACAAACCATTTCAGTCATCACGCTCGCAAAACGTCAAACATTCATCAATCTGTCAGCAAATAAGTCACATTCCGGTACTGACGCCAACAGTGCATTGAGTGAAGTTCGCGCGCGCACAAGCGGAGACTTGCTGCGAGCAACAGTGCGCGCCGTAGGTACTGACAACAGAACATGCTTGCGAGCTCTGAGGTATCTGTCGGGCACAAACAGTTGACATATTTGACTAGTGAGTTGTGGACAGTCTGATTCACCGCGCAATATGCGACAGGCTGTATTCAATATGCGACAGGCTGTATTCAATATGCGACAGGCTGTATTCAATATGCAACAGGCTGTATTCAATATGCGACAGGCTGTATTCAATATGCGACAGGCTGTATTCAATATGCAACAGGCTGTATTCAATATGCGACAGGCTGTATTCAATATGCAACAGGCTGTATTCAATATGCGACAGGCTGTATTCAATATGCAACAGGCTGTATTCAATATGCGACAGGCTGCTTATATCTAGCACTGAAAAATTACGTATCTACATCACCTTGCACTAAATCTATTAGCACTATTTAGCAGTCATGCAAGACCTGCCTCACACACGAAATTCCCCAAAATATTCATAAAAAATAGGGAACAAGATTGAAAGCATCCAAAGCGATGGATTTCGCTATAAATCATTAAAAAATATTTTTAGAAACAACAAAGTTAAGTTTTGTACCGAGCGACTGATTTTTTAAATTCATAGCCATCTAGCAAATTCAAATTCAAATAGTTTATTTTGCAAAGCAGGCATAGATATATACACTTTTTACACGTCAAATTTAATCTAATAAAGAAAATATATGTAATAAAATAATAAATGTACATGAACTAAATTAAAGGTTTATTTAATTTATGTGGCAATATATTTACGATTAAAATTATAGGTAAAATATATTTATACAAGGTAAAATCCAATCAACCGCCCGAACCCATACCGGAGACCCGGCCAGGGACCAGGAACAAGGTTCAATGATCACCAACCGAGCCCCCAGCACGAATCCAGGCGGCCGACCAAATCCCATCCTATATACTACATACGAATAGGTTACATATATAAATACATGCCTACCTCCGCCCATTCGATTAGTCTTGCTAAGAAGAAGGGCAAGAAACTTAGCAAGATCATGTCTTTTTGTTTCAACATAAAACTTATACTATACAATATATCACTTATATCTACTTTAACCAAGGGATAAAAAATACAAAACAGGAGGAATTCAGGTTAATGAAGAAAAGAAAAACATATATATTGTGACAGATCGTACCTCATCTGTTCACGTCTCAATTCACAAATAAATGTTATGATAATGGGCAGGAAGATTGTTGTATGTAATCAAATAAATCACGTTGAAATAAATAAAGCAAATTGAAATCGATCGCGTAGAATAACTGATTTTAAATGATAAATACAGTAAACTCAACCATCGGCCCAAACAATCGGTCCAATATGGAAGGAATTAAGAATAAACTTTCAATTTCAAACATTATGGTTTCCAATTATGCGTGAACCCTAAATTAGCTGTTGTTGTCACGCAACTGCCAAGTTGTTGCCACGTAGACTAGATGACGCCTTAGGCTTGTCACCATGTGTCTATCTCTTTCACTCTTACTTGTATATTTTTGTCCTGTCCTGCTTACGCCGAGTATATGCTGTTGCCATGTTTTGTTGTTATGTTGCCATCTCTATTACTCTTGTTTGGTTGTCTCACTTTTGTTCGTTCTGCACGAAAGCGCACATAACACCGTTAGCACCGTTTACGCCGATAGCACTGATAACGCTAATATCACACTTAGTATATAAATGGGTGGAAATGTAGGGTGGGACGCATTCATTTTTACACCGTCGTCAGTGGAAGTGCTGCAAGAAGTTTTAAAGGTGTAGTTCATTTTTGAGTTTATTTGGGGAAGTTTTTGTTTGTTTTAATAGTGATTTTGTTTTCGGAATTTGCGATTAAAATACGGAATGTGTCAATCTATCTGTTCGTTAGGTCTCGGGACCATTTCGCGTCGCGTTAGCTTTTAGGTGGCGGAATGCCCTTTTTCGTAAATAGATTCGGTTATGGTCAATAGTTTTTGACTTTTCCGACTCGGCGATTGACACACGCGTTTGAATTCGTGTAGGGTGAACGAGCGAACGAGCTAGATTCCGCGTTATGTAAAGGGTTCGATAATCGTCTTTTCAAGTTCCGAAATTAAAAGTACGTACCTAAATAATGTAATAGTGCATAGGTCGATTCAGGGGTTGATGGGGAGGAAGGGAGTATGGTCTCTTCTTAGTAATGCCGGACGTGGAAACGGGAAGATGTACCAGGGTAACAATGGCATAGGGCTAGTCGCTGGGATATCTTGAAGAGTCAGGCAGGGAGCTTACAGAGCGGAAGTCGCTCTGGGCTAGATTCAGGTCACCTACTGGTGTGAACGACAGAGTCTAGTTTTAACCTCCTCTGGAGGGAAGCAAGCGTCTGGGATGGCCTTGCGCCAGTTTTACATACTGGAAACACATTCCCCATGAAAGGCGATGTTTATGGCAAAGCGTCCGAGCCGTGAAGAGGCTGCGATTTGTTCTGTCCTTTGTCATCTGACTGAGCTGGTCATGGTCTCATATCTATATATTTATATATACACATGATCATATAGGCTATCCCAGCCAGCGGGGTGACGTCCTTTTTACCTACTGTATCACCCCCTGTCTGAGTAGGGCAAAGTTTTAGGGTGTTAGGCACACAGAGAGGTTTCAACTTGCCTCACTTCTTTTTGTCGATTAGTTGAGGGGTTGTATGGTGTTTGCTAGCACAATATACAACCACACACACGTTTAATTGTAAATGTGAGGTGACGGACCTCTAGCTTTGAAAATTCACACATTTAAAAGCCTAGGAACATTTGATTTTAGGGCCAAATGTTAGGTAGGTAAATTCTAAAATTCAAGTCTATTGTTAGAGCATTAATAGGTTTTTGAGAAATTATGCATAGTGGGAGGTTTCAGGTAACTTTCTTCATTGTTCAGGGAAAATAGGTCAATAAATTCAATTATGATAGGTTGCAAGGTTTCAAGTAGATAGGGACCTCTGAAAAATTAGAGTTAGTGGTTCAGGAATAGATTGTTGTTGACTAGTTTGTTTGACAAATAGTTTCATTGTTTACTTATCTGAGAGGGCTTTATAAGTCCAAAGAACTCCAATTTTGAATGTAAGGACATAGGGCTTTGATATTGAAATAGTTTCATTGTTTACTAAGAGGTTTTTATATGCCACAGAACACTAATTTTGAATGCTAGGGCATAGGGCTTTAATATTGGCAATAAATATGAAATGATAGGAAACATAAGTTTCACCACTCAATTATCTCTTAAAATATTGTATTTACTTAGGTATTTCTTTCAAGAAATAAAGAGACTTGAGTTTGGCATAAAATATGCCTAAATAATATAGAAAGCCTAGATTTAGAATTCAGGTTGATGAAATGTATTTTAGACCATAAAAGTTCATAACTGTAGTACCTATCAAACCCTTTTTAAGGTCAGTTCTTAGTAAACATTAAGTTATAAAGTAAAATCAAATAGTTTGGTATATAAGAATCCAAAATAAAGTATAGCAGACTGACAAACCTTTTAGTCAGTAATTACTTACATTCTCCCTTGTCGAAATGACTGCATTGATACAGAGTAGAACCTAGATGAAATATAGAATGTTTCGGATTTTCTTTTATTACTCAATTGAGTAAGTAACTAATAAACTAATTACCGTGAAAATAGTTTCGGGAAATCTTTATTCAAGAGAATAATTTCAATTCTTATAAATGTTCAATAAACTTGAAGTACATAACATGATGTATTTGTTTGCATAAATGCTTTCCCTTGTCTGGCAAAAGAAAAGCCTTAACTGATACTATATACCAAATATGGGGTAGTAAAAGTTGTTCTTCGTCAATGGAATTAAATGAATACATCTTTAGAACAAAAACAAAGTTCTATTAGTACTATTTCTCATTTCTCTTTCAAAAATATATTGAAATTATTCTACTGAGTGTAGTTATAAAATTGACTACATAAATAACTGCAAAACTGTTAAGGATAAAAGTCACAGTAGTTTCATATTACTAGAAAATCAATGATTTTTAAAGTAAACTTTCTTATATGAAATGAGGGTTGAAAACCTAATTTCTTGTATTCAATAGTTTTAGTATATTTGAAACTTATAATTGAAACTTGGAGATTTTTAGAAAATGGATAAAATTTTGACCTGGTAGAAATTTGTACTTATCTGACTTGCATTAAATACAACAAAAACGATTGTATTAGAGAAGTTTATTACTGAAACAATATACAATTTTGATTTGATAGAAGTTTTCTATTGAATAGTAAGCAGAATGACTATACGCTGAATATGAAAGTCTAAGTTTTTTACTAGATAGTTTTGTCATATTGACCTAGCAACTTTAAGTTGAGTATTACCAGCAGTATCTAAGAAAATAATTTTAACTGTCAGTCACTATTTGAGTAGATCTGTTAAGAGACTGAATCTTTGAATGGGACGTGGTGCAACACGAGTGATTTCAATGTTTATTACTCAATTAAATAGTAATATTTGGTGTATTTGTATGAATGTACTTGTTCTTGTGTCAGGCAAAATTCAGCCACAAGCTAACTATACACTGAAATGGGGTAGTTTAGCTTACCAATGTCATAAGAACAAATAAAATATACTTGGTACAGAAACACAAGATAGCCCACAAGTTAGAAATCTGAAATCATTCTGTTGGATTAATTGTGTCATTTGTAGTTTTGGTTACTATAAAGATAGGGACGCTCTGGATTTCTTGTTGGTTCTTTACCAGAGTTGTGTAGTCAGGGAACCAACATAGGCGCGTAAAATTAAAAATAAATAAATAAATCTTAAATTTAGAATTCAAAAAAAAAGTATACACTAAAAAAAGTCAAGGGGGTATTCCACATCCAAGGGAAGGTACTTCTGAGAAGTTGCCAATATGGCTTTCTTTGAGTCTCTATTTTATTGACCAGATAATCACAGATGTGAGAATTTTACTCACTGTCCTATGGACTTATTCGAAGATTACCAGCTAAATAAGTAATTTTCGTATAGAAGTATCTATCGAGTAATAAGTTTTACATCATACATAAAGGTCAGCTGTTAGAATACTATTCAGCTTTGATCATCAATAAATTATTAAATTTCAAACTCAGAAATACCTCATCTCATCCATCCCCAATTATTGGTAGTGGTTATTAAAAAAAAATAATAATAATGTATTTTATTCATTACATAATCAAACAAAACATTTGTAGCAGGTATAGTCTAATATAGTAAATTCAGTCGTATAGCCTCTTAAGAGGCTGACTGGCGCAGAATTGCTACAGAGTTTTAATTCACCTTTTTATTATTTGATTTATTTATAAAGTGTTATCTCTATGACTTTCATATATTGGTTTAACCGAAAAACAGCTAAATTTCTAATCTGAACACTTTACTATCTAAACCTACGAACTTGGTTTTAATTATTTTATGTCCAATTTACTTAGCACGTGAAAGATAACTAATAATTTACAACAGCATGGGACTTTTAATAGGGGTTTGTTAGCTATCAACAACTCTGAATCACTTTTAAATAATTTGGGTTACTACTTAAGGCGCTACGTAAGGTTCTAATCTGACGATCACACTTTGGCCATATATCTGTTAAAATCATTTCTATTAAGCACCAAACGTTAAACTATGTAGGTTGTAAGTGGGTTGTTATTGGGATTCGACGGAGTTCAGTATGAGCAGTGGAATAATTAAGGAGGGTTTAGTACAATATCTTTGTCTACCTGTCTCATAATAATATAGTCTTTTTCCTTTTACAGTCTGTAATCAATTAATGTTTACACCTAAGAGGAATCATAAGTTAAGAAATTATACTATTTAATTAAATTATAACTTACTATCATTATCACTGTAACACCATGCTTCACCATCATCCAAATAGTCATTTATTTTATAATATGCCTTTTTCAATAGGCCCTGCTTAATATACAGTTTAACCAGCACCATTTGAGATGTCATTTAGCACCCAACCGTGGTATCGAGTTGGCAACTCTGGTACGCCCGAGGTTACTTATTTGTAAAATCGTATGAGCCAAGATACACGTGCAGCTTATAGCCACTGCCAAACTGATACTCACATAGATATTCAATAATACAAAATAAATTCACAGCTATTCGATTCTGATGACATCCTTGGGAGGCCGAAGGCCGACCCCGAAGGACGATTCCAACAACAGTTTGGACACTTGACAGCTGTCAGAGTAAACATTTCACCGTGAAAATCACCGGGATCCTTTACGTGAAATTTTCACGTAAAGGATCCCGGCGAGGCCGAAGGCCGAGCCTACAAGTGTGTTTCTAGCGAGGCTGAAAAACGAGCATGTGAGGACGGAGAACTCGCCAGCGAGGCCAAAGGCCGAGCTGGCAGCGTTCGGAGTCCGAACATGCGAGTTTTTCGGCCGAGCACAACACCGCGGCTACCAGAGTCATATCTGATGTAATTCTAGGGAGGCCGAAGGCCGAACCGAGTATAAGCGAGGCCGATGAACGAACATACGAGGCCGAAGGCCGAATATGAGAGTTCATGAGGCCGAGTTCACTTAACCCCGGGGCATCACAAGACTGTTTCTTTTGGACCTATCTCGCAAACGTTTGAGTTTGGGCTTAGCGGGATTCGACTCCGTTGAACGTTGGTTCGAGCACATTTCGATCGTTTACATTTTGGACTTTTGACAGCTGTCAGAGTACACAATAGCAAAATATTAGTCCATTTCAATTGAATCAAAGTTACCACACGTATTTCAACGCGCTATTACGGTTACGACGATGACAATTTTGAAAACTGATCATGACCGATGACTTTTTTCCCACCCGATCATGACCGATGACATTTCGTGATACTATTGACTTCTGCCCATTACTTGAATGTCGTTTGATAATTTTTTTTCAATTCAATTTCAGCTTTCAAACGTGTTTTAAACTCGAAACCTTCTCCTGTCACGTAAGCGAAAAAGTTACAACAACAACTATATACAAACAACAACGTATACAAGTACAACCCAGAACAATTACAACTCACGCGGGCTGCTTGCAGCCCGCGCACTACGCAAAACACTAGTACCATGATAATAATTTTATAACAGAAGTCATACAAGACGGTACAAACAACGCAAACTTAATGTTAAACCACTAAATCTGCAATGGCTACGCCGCCCACCGAAATAAAATACAGCTATTTAGAAATGTTCGACTTTATACGAAGTAATAATTTATTTTCAATAATAATATAATCTAAGGTCATCTCAAAATCTTCATTTATTTTTATGGTAACTCGTTTACTGTAAAAGCTATACGACATACATCTATGGAATGCTCTTCCTCTCGCAATAAGACAAGCTCCATCCTTACAAGTTTTTAAAACTCTAGTTAAACAAAATTATGTTTTACTTTGATCAAATTGTTTCTTTATTATTCTTCTTATTATAATTATTCATTTCTTCCTGGCCCTTTTACATTTACCCAAATTTATTTTATTTGTGCTCAATTTTTTTTTATCGCTATAGTTTTGCTGATAATTGGCCAGTTATGATCTTTAATCGAAATGTTTGCTGTATTTCGGACAGACAATTTCGGTCCTCCAGTTTGTATTGTATTGTATTTTTATATAATATTTTTTAATTTATTTTACTTTTTTTTATATTTTTAATTTGTGGATTTTTTTTTAAATCGCTATAGTTTTTCTGTAATTGATCAGTTATGATCTACAATCGATATTATTTTCATATTTTTCGATCCACCAATTTCGGCGATAAAGGGGGGACAAACATATTTTTGTGGTTTTTTAAAGATTTCTCGAAACAAGTGCCAGTAAATTAAGTAAAAGTATATATTTTTACAATCAGCTTTTTAATATCTAAAATTTTATACCCATATTGTATTTTTAGGATAATGGTTTTATTTTTCTCACTGTTGTTTTGGAAGTAGGTATTTTGAACAATTTCAAATTTCAAATGAACGGTAGTTATGAGTTTATGACGGACGGACGAACAACGGAGTTTCACCATAACCTAAAGGTTTTCCTATTGTACCTTTTAGGTACTTACTACGGAAACCTGATTACGATTTCTGAATCTGACACCAGGATCCTCTTAATCGAGAAATCCTCTCAAAAAATACAAATTCCAGTGTTTATTGCGGTGCCTTTCCTACATGTTTGTATGTATGTATTTTGAAGGAAATCAAACGATATCGCGATGTAATATGCAAGTAGCGCCATCTAGTTTTTTTAGTAGCAAACGAACGACTACGGTCTAGTAGGTACAGTGGAGACCACATCAGGCTATACACTTGCAGTACGACATTAGCCCCTACAGAGAAGAATATAAGATAGGTACAAAGTCCAATGTGTCTTACTTGATGCGGTCTCCACTGTACATTGTCAAAAGTATTTTATGGTTCCGTACCCGAAGGATGACAAACGGGACTCTAGTACATAGTCTACCCCTTGCTTATATAAAACCCCTTGCGACTTTGTGTAGGAAGACACCGCTTGGCACAGTTGATCCTTGGGTTGTTCTGAGCTGGGGATCTAATAAAAAGGCCGACTTGTGTAAATTATAAAATGATAAAATGATTGTCGTAACAAGGAGCTTCTAAATCTAACTATCGATAATGTTAAGACCCACTCGAATGAATTCCCATAGCTTAATTTCTAAAAGATTTTTTTTATTTATATTTTATTTAGAGAATATGTGCCATTTTTGGACAAAGTTTTCATTATTTTAAACCATAATTAACCATAACTTTTTAAAGAATGGTCCTATATGACGTCACTTGAGAATTTTAGACATTATACTGATTGTGATGTGTGATTGCTTATAAAAAAATAAAAACCGGCCAAGTGCGAGTTGGACTCGCGCACGAAGAGTTCCGTACCATTTATCTATAATAATACAGATCGCGCCAAATTTTTAGTACGCTCGGAAGTTGCTCTATTATGTATACTACCGCCGTGATTTTCGTCACGTGTCCAAATACAACCGTTTCAGTGGCAGGGGGGGGGGACACTTGATTCTAACAAAAATGAACACTCTTAAGCTTAATATTTCGCAAACGGAACCATGAATCGAAAAATAGTCATTTCGTAGTCCCAATATTTTTAAATTACCTATCCAATGACACCCCACACAAGGGTATAGACGAGAAAAAAAATTATCTCCACTTTACGTGTAGGGGAGGTACCCTAAAAAAAATATTTTTCAAAATTTTACTGTACCTGTTTATCGGCGTAATAAATATCTAGCTAATCTATAAATATCTCTTATCTAAGCAGCGGACAGACAGACAGACAGACGGACATGGCGAAACTATAAAGGTTCCTTGTTGTTGACTACGGAACCCTAAAAAACCAGCCAAGTGCGAGTCAGACTCCCGTACCGAGGGTTCCGTATTGTGGATGATAAATTTAATTTTGTCATTTTTTTTCGTGAATTTCTTAACCACATGCACATGCATAATATAACAGAGAAACACTGATAACTTTAGAGGTTTCTAATGTGATGTCGTAAATAAACATATTTTTTTGCGCTTACATTGCAAACGCTGGCTGAACCCTAAGTCATATATCAAAATAATGTACTACAGTATTGTACACCTTAAAAAGGCCTACAAAATAGTTCGCGATGGTATTCATAATATATGTCAATCTCTTAGAGATAACCTCAGAACATTTGTGAGATAACCCACAATAACCATTTTTTATCCTTTACATTTTACGAGAAATAATGGCTTATTTACGAAGCGATTTTAAGCAAAACAGCATTAATCCTTATCCATTTAAGTACCTTAAATACTGTAGTATATTTAGTATCAGTATTGCACCCGTGCGAAGCCGGGGTCGATCGCTAGTATATTTATAAAATAAAACAAAGTACATATGAAGTGCGGATAGGTTATCAGTTGACAAGTGAACATAAAATTAGCATGGATTATAACAAGCTCAGGGATCCATGGATACGTCCAGAAGAATAACGCCGCCATCTTGGTTTACTTGTCAAAATAAAGAAATAGCATCGTTTTTTCGGCCGTTTTCTTAGGTTTCCTTCCTGCCATGTTAGCTACCTTATGCAACAGACCATTACTCTCACAGAACAATATTTATTTTAATATGCAGCGGGCGTGACGTTCACGTGATTTTTTTCTGAACGTCAGACATGCTATTTTCATACAAAGCTGAAGCCAAAACCGAAAAGATAGCATGCGCGCTGCATAGAATGGTGTAATTCGGTTGCAGGGGGGGCAATTTGCAACTCGATATCTTGTATCGAAATCGTTGATCGAATGAGCGCAGACGTCTGTGATTGGATACAAAACTGTCAAAACTTCGAGGTGACAGTTTCGTATCCAATTACAGCCAATCGACAGAGCGATTTCGATAAACGATGAAATTCACAAATTGCTCCCCCTGGGCTGCCAGATGTACCGTATTTGAGGGTTTATTTAGGGGCTCTACCGCGTAATTCTCATTTGTATCAACTTCAAGCAAATGCATGCGAAATTCAACGCGTGCAAAAGAGACGGCATGTTAGGCGGGCGTCGTCGCACGCACGACAAATTTCAATCTCAAGTTGATGTTGATGAAAATGAGAATTACGCGGTAGACCCATAGGTCTGGCGGGTGACTTTGGATCAAAATAAAAAAATGCTTCATCTTGGTTTTTGATTGGTTAACCAAACATCTCGCAAATATCAACGCGTCAGTAGCATTTCAAACGATGGTACTGAAAACTTGCGTAATTTACAAATGATTTGTGATTTACAAATGGTTTTGGTATTTCATTTATATGAAGTAGGATTGTATCGATAGCCTCTTAAGTATCTATAAGCATTGTAAATTCTAACAAGTGCCCACAATAATTTACAAGGATAACATTATAAGTGAAAATTGTGATGATATGATGATTTCTTAATATTTTTTTATTTTAAATTACCTAATAATAAAGACATTCTCTTGCAGGCATATTTCTAGGTACTCCAGAATCAATCAATTCTGGAAGAACACCCTGCATGTAAATGTTTCTTAGAGATGTTTGCATTTTTTCTTGATAAAATGTATCATTCCTTTTGATTTTTTGGTAAAGCAACCCATGTGAACTCCATACAATAAAATGGCAATAAGCCCATTGCGACACATGAAGATGACCTTGGACCTGATAATAATAGTTATGCTCTGTTTTCAGTTATATGCCTTGAGTCTTCACCTTACAAAATGTGACTCATTTCCGAGGCTACAAATGGCCATATTTCTACAAGTCCTTCATTTCCTATGAGTCCATCAGGACTAGCTGCCAGAAAACCATCCACAGGATCGACAAATGACCACTTTGATCTACTTTTAGACCGGTATACTTTTCAAAGTCATGGATGGCGCGATTTTATCTGCGTATTTACCTAATAAATATTTACCTGTATAATTTTAACCTTAAGGCGGCGATCTGGCCAGCATATTTTATTTAACTTAATTTTAAATAGGTGCCGAACATTTTTTTATTTTTTATTTGTTAGTAATATTTTTATTTTAGGTATATTTAATTTTAGTTTTATGTCACATTATACCTAAGTGTACCTATAAATAAATTTATTTGAGTTATATTAGGTTTTTAAAATGAAAATACATAAAATAAAGTTTATTTTTCTTAAACGGTATGTAAAAAAATTATGAAAAATATATATATATAGTTAGTTAAACTATAAAAAACAACTTAATTAAAGAAAATTATTCTGGCGCATAAGAAACAGAATGACACAATTGTTCAAAAGTCAAGCTGTTTTTAACTAAAATTGATTATTTCTTTAAAACAACTGCTTAATGGTATTTGTGTGGTTCTTTTTTTCCGTCTATCGCGTCCGATGTGAAAAGTATTATTTTCTCCTATTTTGCGCTATCCGGAGACCCAGCGACGTCGTAATGCAGTGCGCGCTGATATGAACGTTATTTCAATATAGTTTCTGTCGACATTTGTACTGACACAGGTCGACTCAAGGTCGTTGGTGGCTACCTGCCCCTTAAACTGGTTTCCGCTTGTCCGATTGTACGTTTTGCTATTTCAGCCGCCGCTGCCCCACTTAATATCTCGGCTAAGTGCGAGTCGGACAAAGGGTTGCGTACCACCAACCCTAAAATCATACTAAATTTGGTCAAACCTTAGTACATACCCTAACGTAAAAAAACAAATAATAAAAGTTTGGGTTCCGTAGTCAGAGGGTGCTGAATCAGGTGCTACAATTATAGCATCTTATCTTAATTTCGCTATGACATCAATATTGTTGTAATATTATACGCCACTACTTATTTGCCATATCTTGGTAAATACTCGTTGACTTAAGGCCCTACGCATCCAACACAATAATCGTATTAAGTAATTTTGAACTCAATGATATTGTCAGAAAGTCTACATTAGAACGCTCGCTTCGTGCGCTGCGAGCACGCATAATCGGTGAATTTGCGAGGTTTTTCTGGAATTTCTGAAAAAGTATTGAGCAATAAATAAAAATGGATCAATAAGTGTCTTTAGTTATCTGTAAAGAAAATTCAGGAAATGTTTTAATTCTCTCCGTTGAACACCTTTGCTATAAACACATTTATTCGTAATTTGACGAGCTTTGTGATTTTTCTCTATTGAGTGAAGTTTACTCAATTACGTTTTTAGATCAACTTGTGTTTAGAGTATATCCTCTATTATAACATATATTTAACTTGTATTTGAATGTGATATTGAACTGACAATATTAATTAAACAAAATGCTTATTTTGGAATGGCAGGGCCTTAAGGTTACCGACTGTGCGTCCACAATCTAATCCAGCTGTACTCAAGCTGCGGCCCGCCGAGATTTTGTTAGTGGCCACTGGCGTTCAAGGCAAGTTCTATCTAAAGAAAAAACCGGCTAAGTGCGTGTCTGGCCACGCGCAGTGTAGGGTTCCTAAGTTGCCCTGCACAATATGCGGACTTCTTCTCCAAGTACATTTTATAAGTTTGTCGACTTATACAGATCGCGCCAAACTTCTAGTACGCTCGAAGGTTGCTCTTCCCAAGAACGGCCCATACATTTTGTTCCTGCTGATGTGAATCGTCCCGTGTTTAGAGGGGGCTAAAAGTTTGGCGCGGTCTGTACTTGTTAACTTGTAAAGCCTTTTTAGCTGTGATAGTTTTCCTTTTAATTTCGTTATGTATACTACTGCCGTGATTTTTTTAGTCTCCAAATACAACCGTTTCGCTGACAGGGGAGGACACTTGACTCGACCAAAATTAACACTTTTAAGCTTAATATTTCGCAAACGGAACCCTGGGTCCAAAAATGGACTTCTCACACCCCCAATATTTTTGAATTACCTATCCAACGACATCCCACACTAGGGGAGGTACCATAAAAAAAAAAACTTTTTCAAAATTTTACTGTACCACTTTATTGGCGTGATAAATATGTATAAGTACCCATGCCAAATTACAGCTTTCTAGTACAAATAGTCTCTAAGCTATGCCGCGGACAGACAGACAGACAGATGGACATGGCGAAACTATAAGGGTTCCTTGTTGTTGACTACGGAAACCTAAAAAGAGATTTTTTTTATTTTGAACATTGTCCCCCAAAAATATAAAACCAGACAAAGAAATGTCCAAATTCTATTAATATTGTTTGGATCTAAATAAGTTTGCGAATTGTCATATTCGCAAATGAAATATGCAAAGAAACTGTACAGAAACAAACTTACAGACTAACATCTGGATGATGTAATAAGGTTAGTATACAGCAACAAGACAAATCTTGTCGAAGTTTTGAAAGTGTTCATAATTTCAGAAATCTCATTGAACCTTAAGTTTTGGAACATTTTATTTTTAATTTCTCAAGGTCGCTTGTAGTGATACACTTTTAAGATCATCCAGACAGATTAATTGTGAACCCTTTTTCTTTAATAAATTTAAATTTATGTTGTGGCCCGTGGCACCATAACTAAAACGTCTTTGTGGCCCCTATAAAAATAAGGTTGAGTATGGCTGATCTAATCAAATCGTTTCTTCATGCATCTAATAAACTTATTCAAAACAGTATTGCCAGCATGAAATAACGGAAGAAATAAAATGGTTACAAGGGATACGGTCAAGAGATCACAATTAACTACTATTTTCCATTATAAACACCCAAGAATCGGTCATGATCCTCAGCAAACGTCAAAAATCGTGGAGAAAAATTGGCTGTCAAACGTGATTGTGCAGCTAACTTCAGACCACTATAAATCACCATGATATGTACTATGGTGGTTGGTTTATTTGATTTATTCTGCTTATTTACATTACTGACTTACCCACAATAGCTGAGCGTGTTTATTTAACGTGCATAAGGGCCAGACTGACTCCTCCACTAAATTTAACGTGCATAAGGGCCAGACTGACTCCTCCACTAAATTTAACGTGCATAAGGGCCAGACTGACTCCTCCACTAAATCCTAAGGGTCCAGGACCTGGCCAGCTCATCATACCAGCATACTGTACTTTTGAATTACGCGTAATTTTTTTCAGATTTCCATGAAATTGCAAAGGATATTAAGATTTTGCAAAAAAAAAACCCTTGCCCCAGAATTACAGTTGGAAATAGTTGATTTGCAATGTAGCGATATTTTTAAAGAAAAGAATTTCAAAAGTTTTCCTCTCGAACAGTTTATTCAGTTGCATTTTGCTCGTGGCTTTTTTCCGCTTTTGGAACTAGTTATTTATGTGAGAAAATATTCTCCAAAATGAAATATACAGAAAAATATGAAGAGATTTAAACTGACTTATGAACATTTGAAGTCGCTGCTGATAATTTCCACTACTAAACTCGATCCACAAATTCAAACAATTATCAGTGGAAAGTTACAGCCGATTGATCATAAATATAAAACTTCATTACGTTTGAATATTATTTTACATGAATTATTACATTTATATTTTACATTTAAATTTTACAATGTATTCATTACGCTACCGTGGGCCGTAGTTTGGAGACCCCTGCTTTAAGACGAAGACGTACAAACAGGACGAAGATGCGAAGCGGGATATTCCAACGCTTGACCAAATTCAAATTCAAATAGTTTATTTTGCAAAGTAGGTAAATAAAATACACGTTTCACAAGTCAAAATTTAATCTTATATAAAAAAAAATATATGTAATAAAATTATAAATGTACATGAACTAGATTATATTAACACAAATTTATTTTTATTTATATATTATTTATGTACATGATTAAATATCTATATATATGTATAATATACTTATCCACTCTAACTTATTTATGTTTATGGGTAAGCAGATAGCGTTAGTAGTATTTTTACATGGATAAAAGTTTTTAAATCATCGAAAAATACCAAGTACTTACAGAGATATTAACAATCAAAGTTTGAAGTTAAATTAATGTACCGCTAAACGCCCACCGATATGAGCGCGTTGCCCACTTGACCGATTTGACGTCACACGACTCTATTCTACAGATTTTACGGTTTGTTTCTCGTTTTAAGGAGTTTAAATCAAAGGGTTTACAAAGAGGACTTTTTTAGAAAGTAATTTAATAATTTGGCAATAATAACATGCGTAGACATTTAAAAAACCTGCCAAGTGTGATTCAGGCTCGCGTACTTAGAGTTCCGTTTTGTGGATGATAAAATAAATTTTGTCCGTTTTTTCGTGAATTTCTCAACCGCTTTATTTTTTCTGTAATATTTACGTAAACACATATTACCATGATTTTTTTCATATTTTTTGGTCCACCAGTTTTGAACATAATTCAATTCAAAATTCAAAAAGTTTATTTTGCAAAGTAGGTATACATAATACACGTTTCACAAGTCAAATTTTAATCTTATAAAAATATATGTAATAAAATAATAAATGTACATGAACTACTTAGATTAAATGTTTATTTAATTTATGTAGCAATATATATACGATTAAAATTATAGGTAAAATGTTATTATACAAGGTGAAATCCAATCAACCGCCCGAACCCATACCGGAGACCCGGCCAGGGACCAGGAACAAGGTTCAATGATCACCAACCGAGCCCCCAGCACGAATCCAGGCGGCCGACCAAATCCCATCCTATATACTACATACTAATAGGTTACATATATAAATACATGCCTACCTCCGCCCATTCGATTAGTCTTAGTCTTAGATAAAGGGGGGGACATACAATTTTTTATGGTTTTTTTAAGGATTTCTCGAAATAGATGCAATTAAATATAGCCAAACTATATACTTTTACAATCAGGTTTTTAATACCTACAATATTTTTATAAAATATTTTTTTATTTATTTTACTCCGTTTTTATAATTTTTTATTTGTGCTTATTTTTTTTTTATCGCTATAGTTTTTCTGATAATTGGCCAGTTATGATCTGTAATCGAAATGTTTGCTGTATTTCGGTCCTCCAGTTTGTATTTTATTGTATTTTTATATAATGTTTTTTAATTTATTTTACTTCTTTTTTATATTTGAAATTTGTGTTTTTTTTATAAATCGCTAAAGTTTTTCTGTAATTGATCAGTCATGATCTACAATCGACATTATTTTCATATTTTTCGATCCACCAATTTCGGCAATAAAGGAATACAAACATATTTTTGTGGTTTTGTACAGATTTCTTGAAACAAATGCCAGTAAATTTAGTAAAAGTATATATTTTTACAATCAGCTTATTAATATCTAAACTTTTATACCCATTTTGTATTTTTAGGATAGGTAATAGTTTTTATTTTTCTCACTTTTGTTTTGGAAGCAGGTATTTTGAACAATTTCAAATTTCAAATGAACGGTGGTTATGAGTTTATGACGGACGTCGAACAACGGAGTCTCACTATAACCTAAAGGTTTTCCTTTTGTACCTTTTAGGTAGTACGGAAACCTGGTAACCATTTCTGAATCTGACAACACTTGACAACAGGATCCTCTTAATGGAGAGATCCTCACAAAAATATGACGACATAACCACTTTACGAACTGGTGTATTCGTTGTTTTACCTACATAGTTGTTTGTATGTATTTTGAAGAAGATTAAACGATATCGCGATGTAATATGCAAGTAGCGCCATCTAGTTTTTTTAGTAGCAAACGAACGACTACGGTCTAGTAGGTACATTGTCAAAAAAAGTATTTTATGGTTCCGTACCCGAAGGATGACAAACGGGACTCTAGTACATAGTCTACCCCTTGCTTATATAGGACCCCTTGCGACTTTGTGTAGGAAGACGCCGCTTGGCACAGTTGATCCTTGGGTTGTTCTGAGCTGGGGATCTTAAAAAAGGCCGACTTGTGTGAATTATAAAATGATTTGAAAGTACGACAGAGTCATGGTTTTTTCACGTGTGCAAAAGAGACGGCATTAGAACGGAATCATAATATGATTCATGCAAAACGACCTTTTTAGAGGATCCTGATCTAGCCCGATTGACATGAGGTGATCCCCTCTGAGATAGGTGTTAGGGGGGAGGGTGAAAGTGCATCTCCCACGGAAAGAAGAGTGCCTTTGCATAATTTTGATTTTTATACTTCATGGAGGTTGTCGTAGCAAGGAGCTTCTAAATCTAACGATCGATAATGTTAAGACCCACTCCAATGAATTCCCATAGCTTAATTTCTAAAAGATTTTTTTTATTTATATTCTATTTAGAGAATATGTGCCATTTTTGGACAAAGTTTTCATTATTTTAAACCAGAATTAACCGTTGTTTTAAAGAATTGTCCTATTTGACGTGACTTGAGAATTTTAGACATTATACTGATTGTGATGTGTGATTGCTTATAAAAATAATAAAAACCAGCCAAGTGCGAGTTTGACTCGCGCACGAAGAGTTCCGTACCATTATCTATAATAATACAGATCGCGCCAAATTTTTAGTACGCTCGGAAGTTGCTCTTCCTAAGAAAGACCCATACATTTTGTTCTTGCTGATGCGAATGTGTTTAGAGGGGACTAAAAGTTTGGCGCGATCTGTACTCGTTAACTTGTAAAGCCTACTTAGCTGTGATAGTTTTCCTTTTAATTTCGTTATGTATACTACTGCCGTGATTTTCGTCACGTGTCCAAATACAACCGTTTCACTGGCAGGGGGAGGGGGGACACTTGATTCTAACAAAAATTAACACTGTTTACGTGTAGGGGAGGTATCCTGAAAAAAAAAAAATTTACTGTACCTGTTTATCGGCGTAATAAATATGTATACCCATGCCAAATTACAGCTTTCTAGTACTAATAGTCTCTAAGCTAAGCCGCGGACAGACAGACAGACAGACAGACAGACAGACAGACAGATGGACATGGCGAAACTATAAGGGTTCCTTGTTGTTGACTACGGAACCCTAAGAAACCGGCCAAGTGCGAGTCAGACTCGCGTACCTAGGGTTCCGTATTGTGGATGATAAATTTAATTTTGTCATTTTTTTTCGTGAATTTCTTAACCGCTTTATTTTTCCTGCAATCTTTACGTAAACACATATTACCATTATTTTTTTCATATCATTTGGTTCACTAGTTTTGGAGATAAGGGGGGGGGGACATACATATTTTTGGGTATTTTTAAAGATTTCTCGGTACCATTGCCAGTATTTATAATAAAAGTATATTATTTTTACAATCAACTTTTTAATTTTTTAAAGCTATCCAGGATGAATGTTTCAAACAATATATTAATACAATATAATCAAACCTCAAAATAAACCCTAAGTTGTTATGGTCTTACGTGAAAGCTCGCAGAGGTGGTTCCGCTTATCGCAAAACTTTTAATTATAAAGGACAGGCGTGCGAAAACGCACAAAGTATTTGTCAAGGGTTTAACCATTTTTTTGCTTCAGTTTTTATAGCACCTGCAAATAATTATCCCGATAATGATTTTGCAGCCCCCTTCTGCGACGATGGTTGTATTGTCTCTGGTTTTGAGGTATCTGAGAAAGATTTTCTTAAATTACTGATAGGCTTAGACCCCAACGGCGGTGCTGCAAGTGATGATATCCCCTCATTCTTTATTATAAAATGTGCGGAAAGTGTCTCCTGGCCACTTAGTATTATATTTAACTGATCTATAGCAGAAGGAGTTTTTCCATCTAAGTGGAAGGAGTCACTTATTGTTCTAATTCACAAAAAGGGTTCCAAATCTGAAATTCCAAATTATCGACCGATATCAATACTGAATATATTTGGCAAAGTTTTAGAAAAAATTGTTTATAATAACATTTACTCAACAGTTGAGTAAATGTTATTATAAACTAATTTTTCTATATAAATATTAAAAATAGTTACTATTACCAAGACTATCCCACCACAACAGCATGGCTTTTTAAGTGGCCGTTCAACGGTTTCTTATTAACTTTTCTTATTTACACACATTGAGAATTTGTTAACTTTGTTCTTCGCAGTATGGATGCTCATCAGCAGGTTGACGTGGTCTACACGGACTTTGAAAAAGCCTTTGATAGGGTGGACCACGTCATCCTGCTGCGTAAGCTTTTCAGACTCGGTTTAAGGGGAGACGTCTACAGATGGATATCTTCGTATGTATCTAGAAGATTTCAAGCAGTTGATCTAGGTGGCTATCAGTCTAATATCATTGATGTTACGTCTGGTGTACCTCAGGGGTCACACCTAGGTCCACTGCTATATAACGCGTATCTTTATGACATAAACGTTGTTTTTACTAACTCTAGATTTTTAATGTATGCGGAATATAAAGATTATTTACTTCGCTTACGTATTTGGAATCCATAATATATTACACACATTGAGCGAATTGAACGAATTCGTCATTCCGAGACATTTCTGTTTAGCGTCCCCTAAGTAAACACCAACTATGCTCAAAATTCCCCAATACTACGTCTTCTTTCAAATTATAATAAAAAGTGCCATAACATTGATCCTTTTGATTGTACCAAACATACCTTCAAAAGGCGAATTCTAAAAACACTTTCTCTTACAAGGTAGTCTCTTACTCATTTTATGCTTTTATTCTAAATACTTATTCATTTCTTATTTATTATATATATTTAATTATATATTATAGTCTATTTACACATGTTTTGATATATATGTATATATTATGGATATATATTTATATTTACATATACATAGAAACATAAATATATGTGCTCATGATTTTGTTAGGCGATGAAATCTAATTTCTGTAGATTAAGTCACCCGTGTATATTTTTGTTCAATTATTATTGTTAACTGTATTTACGGTGGATTTCTGTCACTGGCGATATTTACTGTACACCTTTTTTCTGTATTATCATTAAAACTGTATGTGCTGTTGAAGTCCCAAATAAAATAAAATACCTACAATATGATACCCATATTGTATTTTTATAAAATATATATTTTTATTTATTTTACTTCTTTTTTATATTTCTCATTAGTGCTGAATTTTTTTAATCTCTAGTTTTTCTGTAATTGGCCTATAATAGTATTTTTTTTCATATTTTTCGGTCTACCAGTTTCGGAGATAAGGGGGGAGGGACATGCATATTTTTGTGGTTTTTTAAAGATTTCTCGAAACCAGTGCCAGTAGATATAGCAAAAGTATATTGCGAGACTCGGCGGGGGTACTGCCGTGCCCCCAGATATTTTTACAATTAACTTTTTAATATCTACTATTTGATACACATATTGTATTTTTAGGATAATATTTTTATTTTTCTCACTTTTGTTTTGGAAATATTTTGAAAAATTTAAAATTTTTCATATTTTTTTACATCGTGATATGTAGGAAAATTAATGCAATTTTTTTACCAAATTTCATGTATTTATCTTCAACGGTGCTAAAGTAATGAGGCTGTCACATACGGACGGATGGACAACGGAGTCTCACCGTAAAGGTTCCTTTTGTACCTTTTAGGTACGGCACCCTAAAAACAATTTTTTCGATTTAATGTTGAGATACTCAAATATCTGACTTCTTTGAGACTGTTGGGCTTTTTGACCCTACTCTCCATGACCCAACTTTTAATGTCAAGAAAAGACATTAAAAAAGCGATTGACTAAATTATCACCTGACGACGACCATTTTAAATATTTTTTAGGTGTAAATATCGTTGTTGATGGACATTTTGGAACAACGCAATATTTATAAGACTGCTGCTTAGATAGAAACATTTTTACGGACTGCTCATTCCGGGTGCTGTAGTTGTTTCCCTGTGCACAAGCTTTGGACAAGTCTTGTGACGTCACTCTCAGGGCGCCGTGGCCACCTCCTCGTTTATTCCCGCTTATTAAAGATATGAACTTTAAACTTCTCTAACTTCGTCAAAATTATTATCGTATAACAATGAAACTAGTGCCAAAGTTTAAGTTATGAAAAGTACATTCAAATTTTAAACAAAAATTGGTTGTGGAATAGTCTATTGTATCTATTTATTCTGTACACCGCCTCTACACATTTTTTTCTTTCTTTTAAGAGTTCCTCCATCCAAAGGTTGTCTGGAAACGATCGCTTTTTAGTGATAAGACCACCAATTGTAACCTACTTTTACTTTTTGAAATTGTTTATTTACTTTGTTTTTGGTGTGCATTAATAGTACATTGTTCACCGAGGGAAGAAAGGGGAAGATTACCAACGAGGGTGTAGTTTGAGGCCCGAGGCGAAGCCAAGGGCCTCAATACACACGGGTTGGGAATCGCACTTTCTCCCGAGTGATACATAATGCTTTATACTACACCTGCGAAGAAATAATATAATTTTACTTTTAATCGAGATACAATAAAAGAAACCGACTGACTCGCGTGCGATTGTCACTTTTTATTTCCTTCTTATTTTTTACGTTAACAATGGATTTGCATATACTTTTCTGCCCGCTCAAGCACGTTAACAATGAATTTTCATACACTTTTTCCGCCCGCATATTTGTATGACAGTAATGATGTATTTTCTGCATCGTTTTCAAAAAAGTAAGAAGGTACTTTCCAAGCAGGTGTAGTATAAAGAATATTGTAATCTATTGTGTTGTATTTAAAAAAAAAAGTAAAGCATATTTTTGTTTGTTACGGATTTCTTTAACAGGTAAAAAGTTTTCGACGGAATTTCACAAATAGACTTAACGGAATTTTCAGTTTATTGTTGGCAACACTGATTCAAAATAGGTTGAAAATAGCACAGAGTTCTGTGGCGTGTACCTACGTACATTCGTACAGTAGTACATTCAGTTCCTATTTTCTGCGGTATTATAAATTAAATATAGTATAATACCAATAAATATAGTATAATACCAATAAATATAGTGTAATATCCCAGTAGTGACAAGTTCAGTTAATACCAGTGCTATATAACACTCATAGATATATATTTAGGGGAACGCAATAAAGGGTCCGATTTAAGTTTTTAGTGACTTGGATTTTTTGTGGGTATTGACTATTCATCATCATCATCATTTATTAATTCACAAACAATATAAATTGTATTTGAATAAAATTACTAAAACTAAAACCTTAATTCTAGCTAAAATTAAAAAGAACACAAATAAATTATTGTCAATAGTTAATATATGGTAATACAATTTCAAAATATATGTTCGACAATTTTTAAAGTTAAACAAGTCAAAAAAATATAAAAAATCAAAAATCAAGTCTGCCTACAGATCATCTATTGAATAAAGACACTGTTTTAATAAAAACTGCTTCAATTCCGTTTTAAATTTATTATGACCTGTTATACTTTTTAGCTCTGTGGGCAGCTTATTAAATAAAGCAATCGATTGGTGTCTCGCACCATGTTTAAAATTCCTCTCGAAAAACAGTCCCTTTGCTATCTGTCTGCAAGTTTTGGGTCTAATTAGAGCATCAGGTAAAAAGAAATGCTCGTGAAACAGAGACGAACGAGTGAAAATACGATTTCGAAATTGCACCAGAATTGCTCCTAGATAGCACAGAAGCGAAAATGACCCTGTTGAGAAAGTTAAAAATTATATTAAACTATAATAAACAACTTCATTTAAGGAAATTCTTCTCGGGTTTAAGATACAGCATAAAAAAAAATTGCTCAAAGTAAAACTGTTTTTAGACTAAAATTAAGTAAAATTGGTTATTTCTCTGAAACCACTAGTGGTATTTGTATGGTTCTTGCACTAAAATACAAGGAAAATATTGCTAAGAAAAATAATTTATGGAAACTTTTTTCCGCCCATGGATCGCGTCCTTGTGAAAAGTATTATTTTCTCCTATTTCGCGTAAGCTGATATGAACGTTATGTCAATTCGTTTGCGACTACCTGCCCCTTAAGTCCTTGGAAAATTGTTAACAAATTAAAATTTTTATTGCCTCAACTAAAGCTTTGGATTATACCATGAGATATTTAACCTAAAAAAAAATATAATTACTATTCGGATTATATACAAGTTGTTATTATACAAATACAAGTTTGTATTTGTTATACAAGATTGGATTTATAGTTAGCATTGATAATTTTATTTTGTAATAATTTTTATTTCTATGTAAGAGCTTTTGATTAGTACTATTATTAAAACAATAAAAAAAAATATAACTCGATATATTTCGGCCCTCGGTATGGGGCCGTCATCAGTCGAATTCGATTGATTCGAATTGAGGGCCGAAATATATCGAGTTATAATTTTTTTAATTGTTTTAATAATAGTACTAATCAAAAGCTCGTAAAAGTTAAATATAATATACAAGGTGACTTTTTGATCATCGTCCAAATCCATACTGGTGGCCAGTGGCGTGCACAGAACTTTTTTCCGGAAAAGCAATCAGAAGGTCAAGTACGACAATAAAAAAAATATGAAAAAATTTAAATATCACTTTGAAAAAAAAAAAGTTTGTATGAAAATGTCCACTCTAGGGTAGGCATTGCCTACCCTGGCGTCATACTACAAACTTTTTTTTTTCAAAGTGATATTAAAATTTTTTCATTTTTTTTTTATTGTCGTACTTGACCTTCTGATTGCTTTTCCGGAAAAAAGTTCTGTGCACGCCACTGCTGGTGGCTTGATAAGTGATCAGTATCATGGATCAATAACAATTTTTGTGAAATTCGTAAAATGAAATTTCGACTCCCCATAGTGATTCACTCGGGACTGGAACTGAATTTCTATGGGAAGCCGAAATTTCATTATACGAATTTCACAAAAATTGTCATTGATCCATGATACTGATCACTTATCAAGCATCCAGTATGAATTTGGACGATGATCAAAAAGTCACCTTGTATTTCTATGTAAGTTTTTCTTAGCTGTTTCTTTTGTTTATTAATTATTACTAAAATAATTTAAAAAACTATTGTTCGATATATTTCGACCCTCAGCCGTCATCAGTCAAATGTAAAAAAATATTGACAGATA
Source organism: Ypsolopha sequella (assembly GCA_934047225.1). Classification (NCBI taxonomy): domain Eukaryota; kingdom Metazoa; phylum Arthropoda; class Insecta; order Lepidoptera; family Ypsolophidae; genus Ypsolopha; species Ypsolopha sequella. The sequence continues at coordinate 1,897,836 of OW204012.1, read as the reverse complement.
AATTAGATATGTTTAAAAAAGTAAAAGTGACACTTAATAACAAATTTAGTAACTTTTTTGATGTTTTAGAAAACATTTTTTTTAATTCCTTGCCCGAGGAATTTTTTCAAAAATATTTGTGCTTTTAAATTTTTTTCTGATTGATTCCTAGTTGGTAATGCACTCTAATAATAATTAGAATAAGTTTTTTAGTCGTTTTATTAATAATTAATAAACAAAAGAAATAAACAAAGCTTATAAAAGCAACATATGTATATATATTTCTTATCTGTGTACACGTGTGTATGATTACTTGGTTTTTCTTATCTTAATGCAGTGGCGTGCACAGAACTTTTTGCTGGAAAAGCAAGCAATTGGTCAAGAATAACAATAAAAAATATATGAAAAAATTAAAATATCACATTGAAAAAAATTTTTTTGTATGACGCCAGGGTAGATAATGTAGCCGATTCTGAAGGCTTTCATTTTAGTTTTAGTGCTGTCAAAACAAAATTTTCATCCTTGCAAAATAGTTCATAAGTGTGAAGAACAGAAGCTAAATTACTTTGAAAAAGTTCAAGTATTGACAGCACTAAAACTAAAGTTAAAGCCTTCAGAATCGGCTTTAATGTCTACTCTAGAGTGAAAATTTCCATACAAACTTTTTTTTTTCAAAGTGATATTTAAATTTTTTCATATTTTTTTTATTGTTATCAAGATATTGTTATAAGAACAATTGGTTGCTTTTCCAGCAAAAAGTTCTGTGCACGCCACTGCTTAATGGTTTTGCTGTCAGAAAATCAGGCTATTCGCCTATAGAGCGAGCTAGAATTCAAAAAATTATATCCTAGAAGCAAACAATATTACTTTTTGGTAATACAGAAAAACTTTAAGGGGGGGGGGGGGTATGAGATATCTTGAGCTGTGGTTGTTATAACTCTTATAACTATGGGTAATAATGTATCTGGGTAATTTCCTCAACCGATGGGTATTCCACAATCTGGGTAATTTCCGCATCCGATGGGTATTCCACAATCTGGGTAATTCCCGCATCCGATGGGTATTCCACAATCTGGGTAATTTCCGCATCCGATGGGTATTCCACAATCTGGGTAATTTCCGCATCCGATGGGTATTCCACAATCTGGGTAATTTCCTCATCCGATGGGTATTCCACAATCTGGGTAATTCCCGCATCCGATGGGTATTCCACAATCTGGGTAATTTCCTCATCCGATGGGTATTCCACAATCTGGGTAATTCCCGCATCCGATGGGTATTCCACAATCTGGGTAATTTCCTCATCCGATGGGTATTCCACATTCTGGGTAATTTCCTCATCCGATGGGTATTCCACAATCTGGGTAATTTCCGCATCCGATGGGTATTCCACAATCTGGGTAATTTCCGCATCCGATGGGTATTCCACATTCTGGGTAATTTCCTCATCCGATGGGTATTCCACAATCTGGGTAATTTCCTCATCCGATGGGTATTCCACAATCTGGGTAATTTTCCCTGAACATGGAACGCCTACTTAATGAGTAGACACCTACAATGAATAAACAATATTGTTCTAAGGCGGCCTTATCATTATAAGTAATTTCTTCCAGCCAACCTTTGGGAGGGGTAGACGCTATTATTTGCGAAATGTAGAAGTGGGACAAAAATTAAATTTTCTATAAGAGAAAACGAGAAAACAAAACTAATGAAGTGTATAATAAAATCCCTGCGTTCCGAAATAGAATTACATCGCTAAAATCGATTACGAAAGTATATACAAAATACAAAAAATACAAAAATCTTTATTTATCATTCAAAGCGGTTTAACATAGCTAGGTTGGAGACTCCTTTTAAGTACGTAAATACTTGTATTAGGAGACCCCGCTCTTCCACACAGTTTTAGTTTTTATATAAAGTTAACAATGACAAGTAAAGATACAATGCAATTAAATTAAAGTAACTTATTCTATTACTTTGTAGTGAGTGTGAGGGTGCGTATGTAAGGGTGTGTGTGAGGGTGTGTGTGTGTGAGGATGTGAGAGGGTGTGTTTGTGTGGTCCTAAATGTGAGACGTTTTGTCCGTCTACAGACCCAAAAGTGAGGCGCCTGTCAAAACGAGGCGGTCTCACATTTTTTCATGGTTAATCTGACTTTATTTTCAAAATCTACGGCCTTTGATTGGTCAAAAACATACTTTTGACGACCAAATCAGAGGCATTGAAATTTTCGCCTCGCTTTTGGTAACTTTGACAGGTCGTGTGTGTGTTTATAAAAAAATCCCGGAATAGGTAGTACCAGGGTGTGCCCGCTAGGTGGCATAAGAGTCTCTGGAGTGTAATTGCTGATCCTAATTCTGAGGCTGTTGTGTGAAATCGGTGTAAAAACGAAAGCGTCTCGGAATTTAAAACACGTCTATGTCTGTGTATCGAATATTTACACTCATTTGAAGATGCCGTTAAATAAGTGTACAGATCGCGCTAAACTTCTAGTTGAATCGCCTCGTATTCAGTGTGGACTAGAAATTAAGCGCGGTCTGTATATTGCATGACATTGCGTTATATTACTTGGTGTTACCGTTTGAATGATTACTTTTTATGTTGCTTATGGCTGAATAGTTTCCTTAAGTAACAATTAAAATAAATCTAAAAAGAAACTATTGTTTCATACATTTTGATCGAGTAGGTATGAAATGTTTCTATAGTGCAAATTTTTTTTTCGCGGTTTGAGGTTTAGTTCCATTGTAAAAGTTATAAGCATAGACGAGTAATATTGCCAGTTTCCGGCTTTCACAACATCATCATCATCATCATCATCATCATCATCATCATCATCATCATCATCATCATCATCATCATCATCATCATCATCATCATCATCATCATCATCATCATCATCATCATCATCATCATATTTATAAAAAGAGAAGTCCTGACTGACTCACTCATTCACTGACTCATCAACGCACAGCCCAAACCCTTGGACTTAAAAAGCTGAAATTTTGCATAGAGCTTTCTTTTATAATGTAAACAAGGAATTAGAAAGGCTTTCTTGAAATTCCACCTCTAAGGGGGTGAAACGGGGGTCTAGAGTTTGTATGGGAAATTAATATTAGTTGGACTATTTTATTCGAGACTTCACAGGAGTACTCCTATCCATAAATGAGTAAACATGTGTTTCAGGTTTTTTCAGAATTCAACCCCGAAAAGGGGGAAATGGGGTGACAAAGTCTGAAAATCAACATGGGTATCGTTTGTATGGTTTATTGGGTCGCTGATTACAAAAACAACAACGATTTTAAAATCCAACGTGGTGGACGTGAAAAAGGCTTTTCCAGAATTCAACCCGTAAAAGGGAGAAATGGGGTGACCAAGTCTGAAAACTAACATGGGTATCGTTTGTATGGTTTATTGGGTCGCTGATTACAAAAACAAAAATGATTTCTAAATCCAACGTAGTGAACGTGAAATACTATCATCCCCTGTTGGGGTGCGATGGGGTTGAAATGTGTAAATATCAATATGGGTGACGTTTTAAGGGTTTTTTTGGACGTTAATTACGAAAATGGCATCGATTTTGACATTAAATATAGTGGACATGAAAATTCTTGAAAGTGTGTGTGCCAGAGCAAATCGGCTGTAACAGACGGCAGACAGACAGCCACACAAGTGATCCTATTAGGTTTCCATTTTTTCCTTTTCGCAATGACGGAAAACAAGTCTCAGTGTCAGTCACTGAAAACAGCAGGAATTGATCTTAGGGGGGACTGCTTTTCGCACGGCCAGTTTTACGTAGCCTGCTCGAGAGTGAGCTCACCTAGCAGCCTGGTCGTGTTAACAGCTAAGGAAAAAACTTCTAATGTAGTATAAAACTAATAGGTAATAGGCCCCGTCAAATAGACTTTACCTGGAGATCAAATAATTGTACTAAAAACACTCCAAACCAGATTTAAATACGTTCTATAAAAAGCAGTACACAAAAACTAATCTGCGGGCGAAGCCGCTGGCAAAAGCTAGTTTTTAATAAATTTAAAAAGTGAAACTAGTGCTATTTGCACCAAACTGTTGAAACATGTCCCGAAAAAGAACATAAAATGAGAAACATACGTAATTGAAACACTTAAACATATCCTGAGAGCAAAAAATGTAGTTAAAATTTAATTATAATTCTAACTGTAACACCAAGTTATATAACACAATGTTGTACAATATACAGATCATGACTAACTTTTAGGTTGCTCTGGATACGAGGCGATTCAACTAAAAGTTTGGTGCAATCTATACAATAATTGCATATCCTGAGAGCAAAAAACGTAAATAAAATTTAATTATAATTCAAACTGTAACACCGAATTATGCAACACAATGTTATTCAAACAGATCGTGCCTAACTTCTAGGTTGTACAATAATTATACAATCTATATGTACAATAATTATACAATGATTGTATAGATTGAACCAAACTTTTTGTTGAATCGCCTCATATCTAGAGCAACCGTGTTATATAATTCGGTGTTACAGTTTGAATTATAATTAAATTTAAAACTACGTTTTTTGCTTTTAGGATATGTTTTAGTGTTTCAATTATGTATGTTTCTCATTTTATGGTCTTTTTCGGAATATGTTTCAACAGCTTGGTGCAAATATTACTAGTTTCACTTTTTAAATTTATTAAATATGATGTTGTGAAAGCCGGAAACTGGCAATATTACTCGTCTATTCTAATAACTTTTACAATGGAACTAAACCTCAAACCGCGAAAAAAAATTCGCTCTATAGAAAAGTTTCATACCTACTCGACCAAAATGCATGAAAAAATTGTTTTTTTTTAGATTTTTAGATTTATTTTTCGGAAAAAATGTTTGTATGGACGTGTAGATTTCCGGTTTCCGCAACATCATTATGGTACTCTAAAATGTATTGCTTTCCACCTCAAACTGTTATAAATAAACTAATAGTTAACGAAAAAAAAAAGATTTTTTTGTATAAATTGCCTAATATTTAAAAATAATTATATTTTAAAATATTTTTTTAATTTTCATATATACTTTTTTATTTCTTTGTACGTTGTCCGGGTGCTAAGTGTTGAATGCTATATCGGGCACAGTTTTTCCTGAATAAATTTCTGACATTTGCATAATATAATTTCATTTTTAATTTAGACTTTATTAATTGAAATGATTTACTTCATAAAGTGCTTTTTTAAAATACCTATTTATGTGATAAAAATAAATTAATGTTGAATCTTGAATAGCAACAAACTCCAAGAACAAAAAATATGTTCTGTGAATAAACTGGTGAGAATAATCGTATCTTTTGGCGTGTTGGAGAATAGTATACACTTAACATACAACCGTATCATAATTAAGAGACGGCCTCATATTTATGCTTTTGACATTATCAAAACCGAGTCTCCTTACACACAACAATAGCTTAAAATGAAGCGGTCTCGATTTTGTGATTTTGGCAATACCAAAACCGAGTCGTATTCACACACTCAAAACCGAGGCGGTTTACAAACACCGTATGTTTAAACACATAAATGTGAGGCGGAGTCTCGCAATTGTGCACGCCTCGGGTTTGGGTGTGTTAGCACTTTTACCTTTTCACTTATATCTTTAGTTGTAAACGTGATAGACATACATGGAATAGACAGTTAGAGTGAGAAAACACTAGGCAAGCTTAAACAATGTATAAGTAGTAAAAAATATGCATAGATCACTGAGGTCTCGCTTTTGGGTACTACACCGGGTGTAAATCAAACGCCTCACATCTAGGATTCAGCAAACAAGGGTGTGTGTGTGTGTGTGAATATTAGTTATTTATATGTATACTAAATAACAATAAGCGATAATTATTTAAACTCTTCTTTCCTTGTATGTATATATATATATTTCAATATTAATACAAATTCTAATTTGATTGATATTTACCTAACCCACTGTTCCACTTGTACATATGTATGTAAGTATGAAGTGAATGGCTTATAATCCATTGTAATTCTATTTCGGACCGCAGGGTATATAAATATATATAAATGTGTAAAAAGTAATAAACTAATATAAGTATGACTCCTTAAATATATTTTAATTAATGTCAAAATAAGATAAGGAACATGGCAAAGTAAAGGGATTGCATTCAATGAGAAAAAAATATCGCAAAGATTGTTTAAACCTATTCGGTCAGTCACATTGCTGATAAGTACTGAACTTAATATTAACCTAGGTCAAGATACAGACCACGAATAACTTAATCTCTCGAAAACGAGAAATATGTGAATATTTTAACTAAAAGAAACCGTGTGCCGTTGCAGCCTAAAGCCGACTCGGTGGTCATCTCGGCTAAACGAAACTCGGCTGATGGCCGAGTCGACCCCTTTAAGAAGATGGCATACAATAGCTACTTTTTTTATTACCCGTCCAGCACAATAAGTCTAATGGCAAAGACTTTATTTGCTTTCCATAGAGGCGATTATATGTTGGCTCTTTGGCCTCTTTTTCTTAGACGCGTAATACTAGTGATCACGCAGCGAAACAACAAATTGGTGTGTTTTTAGCTAATACTGAAATATTTTGTAGGGAAAAAAATATTGAATTTAGGTGATATACCTTCATATTTCTATTACCTATTTTATGAAAAAAAAATCAAGTTGATCTCTTAACCGCGTTCTTCAAGCGAACGTTTGAAAACCAAAAAAAAAAGAGGGTGCAAAATATTTTTTTTTTGACAAAAGTATAAATCTCAGTACATTGTTTATACGTAAGATCCCTAGAGAAAAGATTAATAAACCAAATATATTTTTTTCAATACAAGTAGAGTCCGAATTTCTTCAAACGAATCCTAGATAGACTGGAGTTGGTCATGCTCTAGGCTCAGGTACAGGCTTAATTTATTTTGTGGTCAACTCGACCTCACATACAAAGTACAGTCAGACTAAGAAAGGATTGAATCCAAATACTATAACAGTTCAAATAAAACTATAAAATAAAGCCATTTTTTTTTGTTTTAGGCAATAATAATCCAGATGCTTGAAACATTGTGATATTGTTGATTATTTTTAGGTTGATTATTTATATAACACATATAAAACGTTTTTTGAGATAATGAGAGCTAATATGCTTAACAAATTGTAATTATTTACGGTTAATTACGTTTCAGTCCATATTTTGTGATATTGATTTTTATAATATATTTATTCATTTGTTGAAATTTTGTTTTATTTTATAGCCATGTCGTTATTTGTCTTGAAAATTTAAATTATATTATATTAGGTACATAGATTTTATTAAATTATATTGGTATTTCTAAATATTTTTCGTGTTGACTGTATAATAACTACCTCAAATTTTCACGGTCGACCGAGTTGACCACGAAAAAAATTGACTAAATCGAAAAGGGGTCGACTCGGCTATTTAGCCGAGTTTCGTTTAGCCGAGATTACCACAGAGTCCTAAAGCCGGCTCTACACTCGCGGCGCGAAAGCCCGTGGAAGCCATAAAACGCGAGTGTACATAGTTTCGCGGCTTTGTGGCGCGGCGTTCCCCGATCGGTGTCGGTTTTTTGTCCCGCGAGAAAGGGTTCAAGGTTCACACATAGGTCGCGACACGCGATCGCGAACGTATTCACACTCGTGGCCCTTGATAGTAACAAAACAGAAGTACGTACGAAAAGTATGTAAAATAATATTAAAAAAACCGGACAAGTGCGAGTCAGACCCGCGTACCTAGGGTTCCATATTGTGGATGGTAAATTTAATTTTGTAATTCTTTTCGTGAATTTCTCAACCAATTTATTTTTCTTGTAATCTTTACGTAAACACATATTACCGTGATTTTCTTCATATTTTTCGGTCCACCAGTTTTGGAGATAAGGGGGGACATACGTTTTTTATGGTTTTTCAAGGATTTCTCGTAATAGATGCAATTAAATATAAATGAACAATATATTTTTACAATCAACTTTTTATTACCTACAATCTGATACCCATATTGTGTTTTAAATTTTTTTTTTTATTAAAATATTTTACTTTTTTTTATATTTCTCATCTGTGCTTAACTTTTTTAAATCGCTATAGTTTTCCTGTAATAAGCCAGTTATGATTTGTAATCGACATTATTTTCATATTTTTGATCAGCTAGTTTTGGAGATAAGGGGGGAACATACATATTTTTGTGGTTTTTTTTTAAAGCTTTCTACTATTTACAATTTGATACCTATATTATATTTTTAGGATAATATTTTTTATTTTTCTCTCTTTTGTTTTGGAAATATTTTGAATAATTTCACATTTTTAATTATTTTTTTACACTGTAATATGTGGGCAAATTAATGCTATTTTTGTGCCAAATTTCATGTATTTATCTTTAACCGTGCTGAGGTTATGAGGCTGTGACATACGGACGGACGGACAACGGAGTCTCACTATAAAAGTTCCTTTTGTACCTTTTAGGTAGTATGGAACCCTAAAAATGATTGATAACAATCATGTTGTTGCGCAAAATCCATGTTTTGCTCCCCGATAATCTTTTTATTAAAGAGTAGTAATGTTTGGGATAAAGGTGATGAATGATATGAAAAAGAATGATTTTCTGACCTTGCCAAGCGAGATATGACAAAAAGTAAACATTCATATTTTATAAACTTAATATAAAAGCAATGTCCTAATTTGTCTCGTTGTAGAGTCTGTTTGTCTTTCCGACATGGAGTTTATAACATGGACATGGTCAACGCTAATCATCATTGCCAACTTAGCTGCAATAGCTATATATTTCTACAGCAAATACAAGCTAAGCTACTGGAAACGTCGCGGCGTCGAAGAACTTCCAGACTCACATTGGCTATTTGGTGACTTCAAGAAGGCTGTGCTCTTCAAATCGGCCCCAGGATGGTATTTGGGGCAGCTGCATCACAAAGCGAGACGTGACACCCCATTACTTGGATTCTACGTCTTCCACAAGCCATGTCTCCTCCTAAGGGATCCGAAGATCATAAAGCAGATCCTCATTAAAGACTTCGAAGTGTTCTCCGATAGAGGTTTCGCCGGGAGCACCCAGAAAGACAGCATCGGCATGCGAAACCTGTTCGGTTTGAAGAATCCTGCGTGGAGGTACCTGAGGAACAAGATCACGCCCACGTTGACCAGTAATAAGGTGAAGCAGATGTTTCCTCTGATGCTGGAGACTGGTGAACCGATGATGAAGTTCCTTAAGGACAAGACGGCGGGTACGAAGGTGGCCGAGGTGGATGCGCAGGAGTTGAACTACAAGTACTGCACGGACATCATCGCGAGCGTCGCTCTCGGGACTAAGATGGACTCGTATAGCAACCCCAACACTGAGTTCAGTGAGGCTGGTGAGTGGTTCAACTGTTCCGTCAATAAATATAAACTCTTGGTGTCTGTGTCTGAGTCTGTCTGACGGTCTGTCTGGTCGTGAATTAACTCGGATTAAGGGTTGGAGTTCGGAATTTGGGCAAAAACAGGGTTCGGCATCATCGCTTTAGATGATAGTAAATATTAACATTTCTAAACAAAATAAATACCACGTGCTACTATATAAATAAAGAATAATATCATTAAAAAACATTGCTAAAAATTTTTAATAGTAACTTCAGATAACAACTAAGTCGGAATTATGAGAAACACTCTCGAATAGCATTGTCCTATCATTACTATTGTGGTTTAATTACAGACATAACAATGACAAAACATATTTTAGAATCATAATAAAACATCAAACAACATTATAAAAAACCGGCCAAGGGCGAGTCAGACTCGCATACCTAGGGCTCCGTATTGTGGATGATCAATTTAATTTTGTCATATTTTTTCGTGAATTTCTCAACCAATTTATTTTTCTTGCAATCTTTACATAAACACATATTACCATGACTTTTTTTATATTTTTCGGTCCACCAGTTTTGGGCATAAGGAGAGAGACATACATTTTTTATAGTTTTTCAAGGATTTCTCGTAATAGATGCAATTAAATATATCTAAATTATTTTTTTTTACAATCACCTTTTTAATACCTACAATAATACCAATATTGTGTTTTTATAAAAAAATATTTTTTCATTTATTTTCATTTCTCATCTGTGCTCATTTTTTTGAAATCGCTATAGTTTTCCTGTAATAAACCAGTTATGGTCTGTAATCGACATTTTTTTTCATATTTTTTTGGTCTACTAGTTTCGGAGATAAGGGGGGGACATACATATTTTTGTGGTTTGTTAAATAAGCTTTTTAATATCTACAATTTGATACCCATATTGTATTTTTAGAATAATATTTTTTATTTTTCTTAATTTTGTTTTGGAAATATTTTAATGTAGTTTTGGTAGATTAAAAATTAATAATAAAAAGGTAAAAATAATATTTTAACTCAAGATATATTTCGGGCCCCACTGGGCCCGGCATCAGTTGAGATTCTGACAGTTAATTAAATATGACATATATAAGTTATTTACAAAAAAGAAAAAAGTAAAAAAGGTTTATTTACGATTTGTCTAAATTTAATTTTCATTCAAATTCATTCATTCGATCATTCGTTCATTCATTCATTCATTATAATTTATTTAAAGAAATTATTACTAGACAGTGGTACCACCCAGCAGCCGCGATAGGATAGGTATTGCGTTGATTCCTGCGGCTGTTAGATGGCGCCACCGTTGCCACACCTTGGTCTGGGTTTCTCGTGTAATATGTCGGAGTCGTCAGAGTCGTCAGTGTCAATGTTGTCGGTTAAGTCCAGGTCCGTAGTGCGCACCAAGTGACCATATGAATGAGGACTCCCATGTCCTGAGCTGAATGTCTGTTAATGGAGGGTGAAATGATTTGATGATTCGGACTGTGAAACATTGGTTAAATGGAAGGTTGTGTAGTCGTGTGTGTGTTGGTATAGGTAGGATGTTGTTTGGTGTTTTTGATGTGTGTCTGTGTTGGTTTATTCTGATATGTAGTGCGTTTTTTGTTTCTCCAACGTAGAATGCCGGGCAGTGCCGACATTCTAGAAGGTATATACAGTTTTTGGTTTTGCATGTAGTGTGTGGTTGGGTTTTGTGTGTGTTGGATGAGTGGTGTGTATTAATGTTGGTTTCTGTGTTTATGATCTCGCATGTTTTACAACGTGGCCGTCGGCATGGGGATGTTCCAAGAGATGTGTTGGTTATGTTCGGAGTTTTGGTTTTTGGTTTGGTTTTGCTGAGAGTGGCTCTTAGGTTTCGGTTTTGTCTGAAGCAGATTTTAGGGTTGTTTGGGAGTAGGTCTTTTGTTTCATCGTTTTGTTGTAATACTGGGAGGTGGTCTTGAATGAGTGTTTTTAGTTTGTGACTACCATGAAAGTAGTTTGTGATTAGGCGGGTTTCGTTAGATGAGTTAGTGGGATGTGGAGTATTTCTGTGGTATCTTGGTCTTGTGTGTAAATGTTTTTGTATGAATGGTTCTGGATAGTTTCTTTTGAGTAGTCCATCATGAATTTTGTTGTGGTAGGTGGTAAGAGCGTTGTCAGTGTTACAAATCCGATGGCCACGTAGTGATAATGAATAAGGGATTGACTTTTTTGTGTGTGGGGGATGACAGCTGTGAAAATCTAGGTATTGTAGTTTGTTTGTGTTTTTGAAATGAACTGATGTACTGATTTTGTTATTGTCGCTAATGGTTATATCAACATCTAAAAATGTGATTTTGTCTGTAGAAATGGTATGTGTAAATTTCAGTTGGCTATGATTGTTTAGTCTTTGAAGGAATCCGGTGAGGGAGTCCCTGCTGTGTGGCCAGATCATGAAGATGTCGTCAATAAACCTTTTCCATACCAGGGGTTTGAGGGTTTCGGACATTAGGAACGTTGTTTCAACGGAGGCCATAAAGATGTTGGCGTAGCTGGGGGCCATCCGAGTTCCCATTGCAGTTCCTTTGATTTGTTGATAGAATTTATTTTCAAATGTAAAATAATTGTTTTTTAGTGTTAATTCGGCAAGGGAGGTTAGGAAGTCTGTGGATGGTTGGTGAGGTTGAGGGCGATCATTTAACTGGGTTTGGAGAGCTGAGAGGCCAGTGTCATGTGGGATATTAGTATATAATGATACGACGTCTATGGTAACTAGGAGTAAATATGTGTTGTTTGGTAGCTGAAGAGAGTGTATTATGTCTAGAAAATGATTGGTGTCCTTTATGTGGGATGATAATTCTTTGCAAAGGGGTTGTAGATGATAGTCAACAGAGGCGGATATTATTTCTGTAGGTGCATTATACGAAGCTACTATAGGTCGGCCTGGATTATTGTCTTTGTGAACTTTAGGGAGCATATAAAAGTGTGGAGTTCTCGGATGCCCCGGCAGCATAAGTTCAACGTCGGCCTCTGATAGTCCCTCGGAGCTGCCTCTGGTGTGAAGGTGGTCCCGAATCATGTTCACAATCTGGCCACATGGGTCACATGATACGACTTTGTAAAAGGTTGTGTCAGTTAGTTGTCTTAGTCCTTCGTTAATGTAGTCATTTTTGTCAAGAACCACTGTCGCTGATCCTTTGTCTGCATAAAAAAGAGACAAATATATATTGATCAAAAAGGAAATATTTTAAACAATTTAAATTTTTTCATATTCTTTTTTACACTGTGATATGTGGACAAGTTAATGCTATTTTTGTTCCAAATTTAATGTATTTATCTTTAACGGTGCTAAAGTTATGATGAGGCTGTGACATACGGACAGACGGACAACGGAGTCTCACCATAAAGGTTCCTTTTGTACTTTTTAAATGCTACGGAACCCTAAAAATTATGTATTATTCATCATGTTTTTACGTAAAATCCACGTTTTGCTCCCCAATAATCTTTTGATTGTTTGGTATAAAGGTGAATGTATTGAATGATATAAAAAATAATATTTTTCTGCCCTTGGCAAACAAGATAGCACAAAAGGTAAACATAGATATTTTATAAATTTAGTATAAAAGCAATGTCCTAATTTGTCTCCATGTAGAGTCTGTTTATCTTTCCGACATGGCGTTTATAACATGGACATGGTCAACGCTCAGTGTAATCATCATTGCCAACTTAGCTGCAATAGCTATATATTTCTACAGCAAATACAAGCTAAGCTACTGGAAACGTCGCGGCGTCGAAGAACTTCCAGACTCACATTGGCTATTCGGTGACTTCAAGAAGGCTGTGCTCTTCAAATCGGGCCCAGGATGGTATTTGGGGCAGCTGCATCACAAAGCGAGACGTGACACCCCGTTACTTGGATTCTACGTCTTCCACAAGCCATGTCTCCTCCTAAGGGATCCGAAGATCATAAAGCAGATCCTCATTAAAGACTTCGAAGTGTTCTCCGATAGAGGTTTCGCCGGGAACAGCCAGAAAGACAGCATCGGAATGCGAAACCTGTTCGCTTTGAAGAACCCTGCGTGGAGGTACCTGAGAAACAAGATCCCTCCCACGTTGACCAGTAATAAGGTGAAGCAGATGTTTCCTCTGATGCTGGAGACTAGTGAACCGATGATGAAGTTCCTTAAGGACAAGACGGCGGGTACGAAGGTGGCTGAGGTGGATGCGCAGGAGTTGAACTACAAGTACTGCACGGACATCATCGCGAGCGTCGCTCTCGGTACTAAGATGGACTCGTATAGCAACCCCAACACTGAGTTCAGTGAGGCTGGTGAGTGGTTCAACTGTTCCGTCAATAAACGGAAACTCTCGGTGTCTGTGTCTGTCTGACGGTCTGTCTGGTCGTGAATTAACTCGGATTAAGGGTCGGAGTTCGGAAATTGTGCAAAAACAGGGTTCGGCATCATCAATTTAGATGATAGTAAGTAATAACATTTCTAAACAAAATAAATTCAATCAATCAATTGCTCTATTTAACAAGTTTTGCCGTCTGAGTTAAAGGTAATTACGAGCTACACTTTGTTAAAAACAAAGCTACGACGGTTCCTATTGGAGAAGTGCTTTTACGAAGTGGACGAATTGTAATGTTTTAAAATTTGTTGACATTAATATGAATGGATTTATGTTTTATTTTTGCTTTATATTTATTTTTGTATTTGATTGTGTCGATTCAGTGTTACACGTTTCAACTTATTTGACAGGACTAAACTTAATTTAAACATTCTTTCATTTTCTTTCTGTATCGAAAAGACAAAGACAGGACGCTTAAAATAAGGTTAGTCCTGTCACAGATAATATAACGTCCTGTCAAATTGGTGATCATTGAACCTTGTTCCTGGTCCCTGGCCGGGTCTCCGGTATGGGTTCGGGCGGTTGATTGGATTTTACCTTGTATAATATATATTTTACCTATCATTTTAATCGTAAATATATTGCTACATAAATTAAATAAACCTTTAATTTAGTTCATGTACATTTATTATTTTATTACATATATTTTCTTTATTAGATTAAATTTGACGTGTAAAAAGTGTATATATCTATACCTGCTTTGCAAAATAAACTATTTGAATTTGAATTTGAATTTGAATCAAATAAGTTAAGTCGTGTTACACCGAATCGAAAACAATATCATGTTTTTTGAATAATTTTTTTTGTCATTATTTTAATTTAACTTTGTACAGTATTTTAGTTTCTAAGGATTAATATTCGAATGCAATATTTATTGTTAAATGAATTAAATAAACAAATGAAATGAATGAATGACTTATAGCTTGAGTTTTATACAATATACGATGCTATAGACCATATTCCATCCATCCATCCACCAACCTGGTTCATCCACTGCTGGACATTGGGATTTCCAAGGTTTCGCGACTCTTGGCGGTCCTTCTGTAAGATTTGCCCATACTCACACACGCTGGACAGGCGAGTTGGTGAGCGCGGTACTGAAACCCTTAAATGACGCCGCTGCCCATCACCAGTCTGTATTTGGTCATTTTGTTCAATATTAACTACTTCCTCCTCCATCCTCAGTGATGGAGTTCTTCCACAGCTTCAAGCGGATGGTGGCCCTCATCTCCGTGTTCTTCATGCCGGAGCTGGTGGACCTAGTTGGCTCTCCTCTACTCTTCAACTCGCAGTTCGTGAGGAAAGTCTTCTGGGACGCGGTGGAGAAGAGAGAGCAGTCGGGGCAAGAGAAGGGGGACTACATCGACTCCGTTATTCTGCTCAAGAATGGGGATCAGAACCCTGTCTACAGTTAGTGCCTATATTATGCTGCATGCTGATAACCATACATCAAAATGGGAATCCGGAAATGCACTCATGACTGTCTCCCAGAAGAGTAGGCAGAGACTACAGATGGCTCCATCCTAACACACGTCTTTCACTTCTTCCACATCCAACAACCTAGTAATACAAGCTCTTCTATTCCGGGTACTTTTGACTTTGCCTTCCTTCTGTATGTCACCAATTTGGTCAGCCAACATCCTTCTAGGGCTTTCCTCCATCCATCAGCCCATTAGCCCACTGTTGGACATAGGCCTTTCCAAGATTTTGTTATTCTTGGCGGTCCTCCTGGAAGAAATGCCCATACTCACACATGCTAGGTAGGCGGGTTGGTGAGCGCGGTGCAGAAACCTTCGCACCAGTAACGTAACTGCCTGTAATCAGTCTGTTTAATACAAGGGCCGGCAATTTTAAATGGATATACCACCATCAATCGGTCTCAGGCATGGTGGGCCATGTTTGGAAGCTCTTACTTTAGGGAGGTTAGTGAGTAAGATGGTGGCACCTCCGCATTTGAGGGCCCTAGGATAACATTGTTCTCTATAATATTAACATCTTCAAATCCTCCACAGAATTCGAAGGCGAAAACCTGCTGTTCCAATCAGGAATGTTCTTCTCCGGTTTCGAGTCCAGCTCGACAACTGCTGCCTTCACCCTGATGGAGCTGGCGAGACACAAGCAGCACCAGGACAGAGCGAGACAGGAGATCCGGGAGGCCATCAGCAAACATGGCTGGAACTACGAAGCGTTCAATGAGATGAAGTTCACGGACCAGTGTATCTTTGAAGGCCTCAGAATGCATCCTCCAGTGTCGACCATTGATAGGTGTGCCCGTGAGGATTATCAGGTGAGGATGTTACCGAGTGTGACAGTCATTGGATCAGTGCATCCTCTTTTCACGGACGATTTGAACGTCCCAATGTGATAGGGGGTGAGGCTTATCGCTTAGGCGTTTAGGGCATACAGGTTTACTTCGCAGCTAGTGTTTTCCTTCAATGTTCAGCAAGTGGTATTCTGATACAAGGAATGCTATAAAACCTCAGTATTGGATTTTCCAAGAGTAAATATCGTAGCCATTTCATAGAATTGGCCATTTAATGACCTGGTTGATCAAGTATCATGAATTCTGTTAAAACTACAGAGGTGTCTCGCTTTGCTTGGCTCCCGAATTTATGAACATTACCTAACTCGCTGGGCAGGCGTATGTCCAGCAGTGGACGAATACGGGCTGATGGATAGATGGACCTAACTTGCTCTTCTTCATCTTGATACCTATTTAAACCTATTTTTGACTTTTTGTTGAAGGACTTTCGTAAATTTCTTATTTCATACTTCATCGTATGAAAAATTTTGCGATATGGTCCCTTGACATGTAGGTACAGACGTCATCTTTTATCATTAAATAAATTGCAGTAGTTTCAGTGGCAGCAAGGGGAATAGAATTCCACAGCGAGCTTAAAAACATGCTCGATATATACATATTCGAAAAATAAGGATTTATTCATAATATCCAACTTCGGTAACTCAGTTCGTATAGGATGCCAGACAGACCCTCAATATTCAGATCCGAGTAGAAATCCTGCCCAGTCGAGCACGCATGCACCAATGAGGAGTAATCCTGCCCAGTCGAGCATGCATGCACCAATGAGTAGCAATCCTGCACCATGCACCATTGAGTTTTTCGCAAAACATGCGCATAAAATTTATAGTAACCAGAAAATGGTGACTTTCTAGGAAAATTTCCCGGAAGCTGAAGTGAGGTAAATAATAAAAATAAACAGCTAACGAGCATAGATAACGCAACGCGCCATACCGGGAGAGTAGTTGCAGGCAGTTGCTATGTATCCTCAGTATGTATCAGTTATTCATCCGTTACCAACTTCTGTAGATTTTGTGGGAGTCTGGATATACTGAAGCCTTAACTGCTTTCACTCTACTGCTTACTGCCCAAGCAAGCAATCTTAGGTCTTATCGACGGTTCTTAACAGGTGCGGTAATGGCCGGGTAAGCTCATGGTGTATTGAAGAAATATACGAAATGAAACAACCTTTATTCATCTCCAGCAGCAGCAGCGACAGTTCAGAGGTAGAACGTTGGCCTCTCAGTCTTGAAATCTAGTTTCGATCCCTGGTCAGCATGCCTGACCAAATTAGTTTTTCGGAACTTAAATGCGCATACTTACCACTTGCTGAACAGTGAAGGAAAACATCGTATGCCTTAAAAAGCGTGTATTTGTGCCCGAAGTACGGTGTTAGGGCTCACCACCCATCACGTTGGGACGTAATAACCATCGGTGAAACGTGGATGTACCGAGTGTGGACTGTGACTTGCATTTCACAGTCGGAACACGTATGACACCCCCTCGGGGATTCATGTCATGACGATATATTCATTTTTTCTATTGATATCCAGATCCCCGGTACCGACATCCTTATAGAGAAGGGCACAACTCTCTACATCTCCCTCTACGGTATCCAGGAAGACGAGCGGTTCTTCGAAGACCCGAAAGTATTCGACCCTCACAGGTTCAACGACAAGGTTCCCGAGGCTTACGTCCCGTTCGGAGTGGGTCCGAGGATGTGTGTTGGTGAGCGATTATTCTGTTCAAATCTATACTGGGTGTTAAGGCGATTACCATCGCCAAATTAGCAGCTCGATATTTGTCACTACAAATATCAACAGAAACGACATTGAAATAACGTTCATATCAGCGCGCAATGCATAGTGGCTGTTACAACGCTCGCTGCGTCCTTGATAGAGCGAAATAGGGGAAAATTATACTTTTCACTTGGACGTGATTACTCGATTGAATAATCTTATGTTATGTTTATAGCTATAAAGTTTATCTATTTATCAAAGCATAGATGAATTCAATCGGCCAAGCAACTCAGGAGCAGTAGGGAATTTGAGGTCAAAAAACACCATTCAGTAAAAAAAATAATTCATGTAGAAGTTTTGGTGGTATGAAAAAGAAAACTGTTGCATATGTTGTCTAAGAGTTAATTATTCATAATGTATTTTTTCATTATTTTTGGTTTGGCCATAAACGAGGAGTAGGCTTTAGAAAGTACCCATTTGGCAATAGTAAGGCCCTTAAGAAGATGGCATACTCTAGCAACTTTTTTATTACCCGTCCAGCACAATAAGTCTAATGGTAAAGACTTTATTTTGCTTTTCATAGAGGCGATTATATGTTGGCTCTTTGGCCTCTTTTTTTTAGACGCGTAATACTAGTGATCACGCAGCGAAACAACAAATTGGTGTGTTTTTAGCTAATACTGAAATATTTTGTAGTGAAAAAAATATTGAATTTAGATGATATACCTTCATATTTCTATTACCTATTTTATGAAAAAAAATCAAGCTGATCTCTTAACCGCATTCTTCAAGCGAACGTTTTAAAACCAAAAAAAAGAGGGTGCAAAACATATTTTTTTGAGAAAAGTATAAATCTTAGTACATTGTTTATACGTAAGATCCCTAGAGAAAAGATTAATAAACCAAATATATTTTTTTCAATACAAGGAGAGTCCGAATTTCTTCAAACGAATCCTAGATAGACTGGAGTTGGTCATGCTCTAGGCTCAGGTACAGTCTTTAGATGAAGTTGCGGAAGCCAGAAATTAGTACTCGTCCATACGAACAACTTTTACTACGGAGCCACCCTCGTTTGCAGCAAGAACCTGGACAAATACTTTCAAACTAGGAGAGGATAGTACCATAGAGTACTTTGATAGTATTTAACTCACCCTAACGATGATAAAACCGTATACAGTGTGTCCCTCGTAAAAGTGCACATCCGAAAAGGGGTGAAACTAGACCTTATTTTATCGACAAAAAAATGTTTTTTTTTTTTTAGAAAATCTTTGTTTTGTAAATTTACGTTTTAAATTTTTTTTTGCCTACCGTGGAGACTATGTATAAAATATGTCATAACTTTTGATCTACCGCGAGTAATGCAATGAAATAAAACTGTTATAATCCTTAAAAAATAGACGTCCAATACCAAATCAAAAACAAAACATAATCAACTACCATTACCATAAAAATAATATCCTAAAAGATTATTTCTTTAATTTTTCCGTCTTTTTTTTCAATAATAGTCAATTTTTTCAAAATAATGTCCCCGTTTTACTATACTTTTATTCCTATTTATCATTGCCTATTCCATTATCTTTCTAACAAAAAAAAAATACAACATTCTATCATAAATAAAATATTTTCTACGAGCGGTTAACCAAAGGCACTGCGCTCGCGTCCCATACAAAGATACCCAGGTGGATAATTTTTTCAAGATAAAAAAAAAAGTTAAAAAAAAAAAGCTTTTGTCGATATATTTAGATCTAGTTTCACCCACTTTCGGATGTGCACTTTTACGAGGGACACACTGTATATGTGCTTCTCTCCGACAAATTACTTTTACCAAAGGAGGATCTTACTCTGAAGGTGCAAACTTCCATCCATCCATCAGCCCAGTTCGTCCACTGCTGGACATAAGCCTTTCCAGGACTTTGCCACTCCCGGCGGTCATCCTGGAAGAATTGCCCATACTCACACACGCTGGGCAGGCGGGTTGGTGAGCGCGGTGCCGGAACCCTCGCACCAGTGACGCCGCTGCTAGTCACTAGTCTTTTCCATATAAGGCCCGGCTATTAGGGATGGATATACCGCCATCCATCAGTCCCGGGCTTGGTGGGCCTCCTGGTTTTTTGCCTGTGAGCTGTCCTCTTACTCTTCCCCGAATTACTTCGAGGGGGTCTCCAAGTAAGATGGTGGTACCTCCACAGTCAAGCCCGGCATCAGCTCTACCACTTTGTGGTGCAAACTTGCCCAGCTGATATTCTTTGTCAATGCAGAAATCTCCAACGCTCGTGAGCGTTCTATATGTGCAGTACAAGCTAGTATATCAGGCAGAAGCAAAAATAACAGTGGACAGTATGATGGAAGAATTCACCGGTCTGGGTAGGAACCTCAGTGGCGCAATTGGTAGCGCGCTTGTCTTGATAACAAGAAATCGCAGGTTCGAATCCTGGCCCGGGGATTTTTTTTATATTCTTGTCTTTGTCTTAAACGTTTTGATTGATTGATTGATTGATTTGTTTCTGATTGATCTTTTCTAGTTTGTATTGCACTCTAATAATATTTAGAATATTAAACTCGTTTATAATGGTGACACTTCGTTCGTCTGTTTGTCTGATAAGGCCGATGGGGCTGCAAGGTCGAGGGGCAGAATTCAGTGGAGTGGCTATCTACCCACTCTACCAGTTATCGACAATAGTCCGCGTAGCCTGATATGCCGTGTGATGCCGGTACAGGAAAGTAGCATTACAACTTGTGTGTAGCATTACAGCTAGTGTAGCATTACAACTTATGTGTAGCATTACAACTTATGTGTAGCATTACAGCTAGTGTAGCATTACAACTTGTGTGTAGCATTACAGCTAGTGTAGCATTACAACTTGTGTGTAGCATTACAGCTAGTGTAGCATTACAACTTATGTGTAGCATTACAGCTAGTGTAGCATTACGACTTATGTGTAGCATTACAGCTAGTGTAGCATTACAACTTGTGTGTAGCATTACAGCTAGTGTAGCATTACAACTTATGTGTAGCATTACAGCTAGTGTAGCATTACAACTTATGTGTAGCATTACAGCTAGTGTAGCATTACGACTTATGTGTAGCATTACAGCTAGTGTAGCATTACAACTTATGTGTAGCATTACAGCTAGTGTAGCATTACGACTTATGTGTAGCGTTACAGCTAGTGTAGCATTACAACTTGTGTGTAGCATTACAGCTAGTGTAGCATTACAACTTATGTGTAGCATTACAGCTAGTATAGCATTACAATTTATGTGTAGCATTACAGCTAGTGTAGCATTACAACTTATGTGTAGCATTACAGCTAGTGTAGCATTACAGCTAGTGTGTAGCATTACAACTTATGTGTAGCATTACAGCTAGTGTAGCATTACAACTTATGTGTAGCATTACAGCTAGTGTAGCATCACAACTTGTGTGTAGCATTACAGCTAGTGTGTAGCATTACAACTTATGTGTAGCATTACAGCTAGTGTGTAGCATTACAACTTATGTGTAGCATTACAGCTAGTGTAGCATTACAGCTAGTGTGTAGCATTACAACTTATGTGTAGCATTACAGCTAGTGTAGCATTACAACTTATGTGTAGCATTACAGCTAGTGTGTAGCATTACAACTTATGTGTAGCATTACAGCTAGTGTAGCATCACAACTTGTGTGTAGCATTACAGCTAGTGTGTAGCATTACAACTTATGTGTAGCATTACAGCTAGTGTGTAGCATTACAACTTATGTGTAGCATTACAGCTAGTGTAGCATTACAGCTAGTGTGTAGCATTACAACTTATGTGTAGCATTACAGCTAGTGTAGCATTACAACTTATGTGTAGCATTACAGCTAGTGTGTAGCATTACAACTTATGTGTAGCATTACAGCTAGTGTAGCATCACAACTTGTGTGTAGCATTACAGCTAGTGTGTAGCATTACAACTTATGTGTAGCATTACAGCTAGTGTAGCATTACAACTTATGTGTAGCATTACAGCTAGTGTAGCATTACAACTTATGTGTAGCATTACAGCTAGTGTAGCATTACAGCTAGTGTGTAGCATTACAACTTATGTGTAGCATTACAGCTAGTGTAGCATTACAACTTATGTGTAGCATTACAGCTAGTGTGTAGCATTACAACTTATGTGTAGCATTACAGCTAGTGTAGCATCACAACTTGTGTGTAGCATTACAGCTAGTGTGTAGCATTACAACTTATGTGTAGCATTACAGCTAGTGTAGCATTACAGCTAGTGTGTAGCATTACAACTTATGTGTAGCATTACAGCTAGTGTAGCATTACAACTTATGTGTAGCATTACAGCTAGTGTAGCATTACAGCTAGTGTGTAGCATTACAACTTATGTGTAGCATTACAGCTAGTGTAGCATTACAACTTATGTGTAGCATTACAGCTAGTGTGTAGCATTACAACTTATGTGTAGCATTACAGCTAGTGTAGCATCACAACTTGTGTGTAGCATTACAGCTAGTGTAGCATTACAACTTATGTGTAGCATTACAGCTAGTATAGGATTACAACTTATGTGTAGCATTACAGCTAGTGTAGCATTACAACTTATGTGTAGCGCTACAGCTAGTGTAGCATTACAACTTGTGTGTAGCATTACAGCTAGTGTAGCATTACAACTTATGTGTAGCATTACAGCTAGTGTAGCATTACAGCTAGTGTGTAGCATTACAACTTATGTGTAGCATTACAGCTAGTGTAGCATTAAGAATTATGTGTAGCATTACAGCTAGTGTGTAGCATTACAACTTATGTGTAGCATTACAGCTAGTGTAGCATCACAACTTGTGTGTAGCATTACAGCTAGTGTAGCATTACAACTTATGTGTAGCATTACAGCTAGTGTAGCATTACAACTTATGTGTAGCATTACAGCTAGTGTAGCATTACAACTTATGTGTAGCATTACAGCTAGTGTAGCATTACAACTTATGTGTAGCATTACAGCTAGTGTGTAGCATTACAACTTATGTGTAGCATTACAGCTAGTGTAGCATCACAACTTGTGTGTAGCATTACAGCTAGTGTAGCATTACAACTTATGTGTAGCATTACAGCTAGTGTAGCATTACAACTTATGTGTAGCATTACAGCTAGTATAGGATTACAACTTATGTGTAGCATTACAGCTAGTGTAGCATTACAACTTATGTGTAGCATTACAGCTAGTGTAGCATTACAACTTATGTGTAGCATTACAGCTAGTGTAGCATTACAACTTATGTGTAGCATTACAGCTAGTGTAGCATTACAACTTATGTGTAGCATTACAGCTAGTGTAGCATTACAACTTATGTGTAGCATTACAGCTAGTGTAGCATTACAACTTATGTGTAGCATTACAGCTAGTGTAGCATTACAACTTATGTGTAGCATTACAGCTAGTGTAGCATTACAACTTATGTGTAGCATTACAGCTAGTGTAGCATTACAACTTATGTGTAGCATTACAGCTAGTGTAGCATTACAACTTATGTGTAGCATTACAGCTAGTGTAGCATTACAACTTATGTGTAGCATTACAGCTAGTGTAGCATTACAACTTATGTGTAGCATTACAGCTAGTATAGGATTACAACTTATGTGTAGCATTACAGCTAGTGTAGCATTACAACTTATGTGTAGCATTACAGCTAGTATAGCATTACAACTTATGTGTAGCATTACAGCTAGTGTAGCATTACAACTTATGTGTAGCATTACAGCTAGTGTAGCATTACAACTTATGTGTAGCATTACAGCTAGTATAGGATTACAACTTATGTGTAGCATTACAGCTAGTGTAGCATTACAACTTATGTGTAGCATTACAGCTAGTGTAGCATTACAACTTATGTGTAGCATTACAGCTAGTGTAGCATTACAACTTATGTGTAGCATTACAGCTAGTATAGGATTACAACTTATGTGTAGAATTACAGCTAGTGTAGCATTACAACTTATGTGTAGCATTACAGCTAGTGTAGCATTACAACTTATGTGTAGCATTACAGCTAGTATAGGATTACAACTTATGTGTAGCATTACAGCTAGTGTAGCATTACAACTTATGTGTAACATTACAGCTAGTGTAGCATTACAACTTATGTGTAGCATTACAGCTAGTGTAGCATTACAACTTATGTGTAGCATTACAGCTAGTGTAGCATTACAACTTATGTGTAGCATTACAGCTAGTATAGGATTACAACTTATGTGTAGCATTACAGCTAGTATAGGATTACAACTTATGTGTAGCATTACAGCTAGTGTAGCATTACAACTTATGTGTAGCATTACAGCTAGTATAGGATTACAACTTATGTGTAGCATTACAGCTAGTGTAGCATTACAACTTATGTGTAACATTACAGCTAGTGTAGCATTACAACTTATGTGTAGCATTACAGCTAGTGTAGCATTACAACTTATGTGTAGCATTACAGCTAGTGTAGCATTACAACTTATGTGTAGCATTACAGCTAGTATAGGATTACAACTTATGTGTAGCATTACAGCTAGTGTAGCATTACAACTTATGTTAGCATTACAGCTAGTATAGGATTACAACTTATGTGTAGCATTACAGCTAGTGTAGCATTACAACTTATGTGTAGCATTACAGCTAGTGTAGCATTACAACTTATGTGTAGCATTACAGCTAGTATAGGATTACAACTTATGTGTAGCATTACAGCTAGTGTAGCATTACAACTTATGTGTAGCATTACAGCTAGTGTAGCATTACAACTTATGTGTAGCATTACAGCTAGTGTAGCATTACAACTTATGTGTAGCATTACAACTAGTGTAGCATTACAACTTATGTGTAGCATTACAGCTAGTGTAGCATTACAACTTATGTGTAGCATTACAGCTAGTGTAGCATTACAACTTATGTGTAGCATTACAGCTAGTGTAGCATTACAACTTATGTGTAGCATTACAGCTAGTGTAGCATTACAACTTATGTGTAGCATTACAGCTAGTGTAGCATTACAACTTATGTGTAGCATTACAGCTAGTGTAGCATTACAACTTATGTGTAGCATTACAGCTAGTGTAGCATTACAACTTATGTGTAGCATTACAGCTAGTGTAGCATTACAACTTATGTGTAGCATTACAGCTAGTGTAGCATTACAACTTATGTGTAGCATTACAGCTAGTGTAGCATCACAACTTGTGTGTAGCATTAAAACTTGTGTGTAGCAGGTGTCGACAAGACGACTATGATGTTAGTTAAATTTATCTGGATCTGTCTCTGGAGTTGCCACTGATACCAGATCCCCTCATTCCAGGCATGAAGCTGGGCCAAGTCCACGTGAAGGTCATCATCGCGTTAATACTCTCCCAGTACGAACTGCACCAGGACCCCGACAGCACACCTGACCTTGACCCGAGGTCGACCTTCACGGCTGCCGTCGACGGCATCAGCATACAGTTCAGGAAGATAGAAGCGTAGTCCACGGTAGAGTGAGCCTCGCATAGGGAGTGTATGGGAGATCTCCCATAGAACAATGTCATAGCTTAATTCAATTTAATTTGGCTGAACCCAAACGTGGCAAATGAATTCGACGGAGGCCATGATTAATGATAGATTAATGGGCACAGCAAAATAGTGATCATACTGAACAACTTTTCTAAAGAAACAGATCTACCTGAGGAATTCGGCGAATGACAAAACATATACGACTCATTTCTAACAAAGTGTCATTTGAAAATGACACCAGAGACTGAAAAGGGCCAAAGGCTCATGATTGGTTCATACTGTTGTCATGTGATACTAGGTCAGCCGTGATTGGCCGACTGAAAGACACAATGAATCCTATTGGAGCCGTCGCCATACAAAATTGTGGTCAACACACTTTATCGTGGGGCAGTTTTCAGCTTTAAATTAGACTTGTATGTGTTTTTCGTTCACTGGCGGAAATGAAATAGTACATTGTTCACCGAGGGAAGAAAGGGGAAGATTACCAACGAGGGTGTAGTTTGAGGCCCGAGGCGAAGCCAAGGGCCTCAATACACACGAGTTGGGAATCGCACTTTCTCCCGAGTGATACATAGTGCTTTATACTACACCTGCGAGGAAATAGTATCATTTTACTTTTAATCAAGATACAATAAAAGAAACCGACTGACTCGCGTGCGATTGTCACTTTTTATTTCCTTCTTATTTTTTATTATGTGCAGGAAAAGCAAGTGGCCAGTATCACTTTTCGAGTTTTATGTACGAGTTTGCAAAATAATACTGGCCACTTGGCCACTTATTGCTCATTCTTTATGTTATTTAAAAAAAAACAGCACGTTAACAATGGATTTGCATATACTTTTTCTGCCCGCTCAAGCACGTTAACAATGAATTTTCATACACTTTTGCCGCCCGCATATTTGTATGACAGTAATGACGTATTTTCTGCATCGTTTTCAACAAAGAAAGAAGGTACTTTCCGAGCAGGTGTAGTATAAAAATATTTTCTCGTTTCCACACAGGTACATTTTTGAAGTGAAATCGTCTTAAGGTGCATTGAGCGATTTTTGCTTATAGGTTCGCATCACCAACATGCTATGACGTGTTGGGCTTGGCCAGGAGTAAAAAGTTTTCAGCTCGATATGGTTTGCTATGCTAAACTAGCTGGTCAAACTGTAGATTCCACTTGCGCACAATAAATTACATTAAATGTTTATATAAGCAAAAAAATATGAATAAAAATAATATTATATGTTTAGGTTTATTCTTATTGCACACAGAAAACTTAATTCTAAATTATATAATAAAAGTTGTGTACAATGGCGTGCTTATCTCAATAATGAAATTTCTTCCAGCAAACCAAGGGCGATAAGGATATTTGAAATAAATAAGATATTCATATTGTGCACGATAATACTTATACAGAAACAAGATTAAATTAATAGTAGATACCTAATTAGTTAAAAATAATAACAGACTACATAAAATTTACATGCCTACATAGTATAAATAAATATAACAATACATATTCAGTAAATAAATACACAATAAATGATATATACAGGGTGGAAAAAATGAAAGGGCCCTGGAGGGGAACTACCTTAAATCCTTTAGTTAGCTCATTTTATTAAAAGGAAACATTCCTTTATTTTTTAAAAGAAACAAAACTGCATTCAAAGATCTTGTAAGATTTGCTTGTCTCACCCGGGAACTGAACCAACTAAAAATTTAAAAAATAAACCCTCGCTATTTTATTATACGAATCGGTAGGATTATTGTTCAGAATAAAATTTGTCTACTAAACTAAAGTCTTACACTCATCTGTTGTACGAGATACCCATGAAATTTAATATTTATTACAAGTTCTTTATTAACAATACCTAGTACTGTTCACTTGTAAAGTAATAATTATACGCCATTATTACACAATGACAGCACGGAATGAAAGCAAAACAAAACAAAATTTTAATTTCGAACGAAATTTAAGGTTCGAACTTCAAATTTGTTGCTCCGCGTTGCAAAAAAAATACGTTCCTTTTTTAAACTTTTCGTCAGTACGCCTAGTGCAAGAAGTAATTGTGCTCTGCATACATTTATTATTACCATTTAACGATTTTCTTATTGAAGTCTTCAACAAGGTACTTAAGATAAATAACATTAGCAAGCTTGTACTTCATACGATGTCTTTGGATGTAAGAGAGATAAGAAAATTAGAACGTTTCATTTACTTGTTACAAGTGAACAGTACTAGGTATTGTTAACAAAGAACTTGTAATAAATATTTAATTTCATGAGTATCTCGTACAACAGATGAGTGTAAGACCAAATGTTTATTAGACAAATTTTATTCTGAACAATAATCCTACCGATTCGTATGATAAAATAGCGAGGGTTTATTTTTTTAATTTTTAGTTGGTTCGATTCCCGGGTGAGACAAGCGAATTTCAGAATATCTTTGAATGCAGTTTTGTTTCTTTTAAAAAATAAAAGAATGTTTCCTTTCAGTAAAATAAGCTAACTAAACGATTTAAGGTGGCTCCCCTCCAGGGCCCTTAAATTTTTTCCACCCTGTATACATACACCTACACGATAGGTTGTCGAAGATAGTGCTCTTTTATTTTCCTTTTGAATACACCAATGGAGGGGCTATCCCTGATAGTGTGAGGAAGGGAGTTCCACAGTTTGATGGACTTAACAGTGAAAGAGTTTCCATACGCCCCGGTGTTATGAGAAGGTGTTTTTAAAAGTGAGACTGTATGAGACCTGACTTGCTTGTCTCTAAGGAAAATATACTCATAACGATCGCGGAGGTATGGAGAAGTGGGACTCTTTAAAATGTTGAAAATATTATATATCGAATTGATTGAAACTTGAGGATAAAACGTGACTATTGCAAAACGGCTCACCTCAAATAGTAGTTTATGCTACAAGGGCGAAACTATTGCTTTTACGCCCGTGTATCATACCACGTTTTTCAATGCATAGTGTGAGGAAATGAAAACAAATATAATCTTGTGAACTTTCAATGATTGGCTCAAAAGGATTGTATCCAGAGCCGTTAAACAGTGGAAAAAAAAGTATAACATCTATGGTAGACAGGAAAGGCTGCAGGTTAGCCAACCATTGCAAACAAATAAAAAAAAAATAATAATAAAAGCCCTAGGGCAAAATAATCGGCTTTCTGTTCGGTTTTGATGCATAAAAAGTGGGCCTTCACGAGCACATGCATTGAAAAACATTTTTTGATCGGGATAACCGACCAGTTTCAGTAGATTCAGTCTGCCTTCTTCGCGCCGGCTTCCGCGATGACGTTGCGCCTCACACTGCGGGCTAGCGCTCGCGCTGCGCGTGACGTCATCGGTGCAGTTGGCGTGGGTGGTCGGACAGGTTGGGCGTCCGTACAATTTATTAATTTATTACTAACGGGCTTGCGTTATATATGTCGTGACCATATCGTAGAATTGACCATTTCATGATCTGGTTGCGCAGATCGTAAAGTATGAAATCAAAAATCTTTCACCAAAAGTAAAAAATAGGTGCGACGACGAGCGGAGCAAGGAGCGTGTTAGGTTTACATGTAAATTTGGGGAGCCGAGCGAAGCGGAGTGGAGCGAGGCGGCCCTCCCAACTTTAACAGAAATACGATATGGCCAACCAGATCATGAAATAGTCAATTTTACGATATGGCCACGACATATACACATAATGCAATAAATACAAGAAAGCTGATAGATAAATAAGATTTAAATAAATGTAGGCTTATAAACTTACATTTAAGATGTGAGCAAAGTTTCATTGTGATGAAACTTATCAAGTTGTTACAACACAGGTATTCTTTTTAAGAGTGGTTTAGAGCTGTATTTTAAATTTAGCGCTACCGGGTGGTATATACGGGGCTGTTAATTATTCCTTACTACAGGCGTAAAATCCTTTCTAGGATAACAGCGTACATTTGTTATTAGTACTTTATGTGTATCTTAGATTTTAAGCTTAAATTCTTGTAACTTGTACTGTACTCCCTTCTTGCGAAATAAATTATATTTCAATGCATGTGCTCGTAACACTTTTGTACGTAACCACTTTTTATCCATCAAAACCGAACAGAAAGTCGATTATTTTGCCCTAGGGCTTTTTTTTTTTTTTCAATTGTTGGCTAACCTGCAGCCTTTCTTGTGTACCATACATGTCATACTTTTTTTTCCACTGTTTAACGGCTCTGGATACAGTCCTTTTGAGCCAATTATAATTTAAAGTTCACAAAATTATATTTGTTTTATTTCCTCACACTATGCATTGAAAAACGTAGTATGATACACGGGCGTAAGAGCAATAAATTACTCGGTTACGTTTAATCGTCCTCGTAATTTATTCCTTTGCGCCCTAGTAGCATAAACTACTATTCTATTCTATTCTATAAAAGCACCAAATTATATGTTTCTAGAACCTTTACGTTATGGAAGTACAGAAATACGTGATGTATCGTGGTCATATTATCTATCGTAGTATTGGTTATATCTAGGGTTCCCAACCCTCCCGGAATGCCCGGGAGTCTCTGGGAATATTGTTCAACCTCCCGAGCTCCCGGGATTAAATAAATACGCCGGAATTTCTAAAATAAAATAATTAATGTCATTAACGAAATAGATAAATAGCGCGAAATAAATTCTTTATTGTACACACACGGCAATATAAACATAAACAAAATTACAGTGAAAAAAGATGCACATTTGTGTCGATTCGGCGCAACACGACTGAACTTATTTGACAGGACTAAACTTAATTTGAACGTTCTGCCTTTTTCTTACTACACCGAAAAGACAAAGACAGGTAGCTCAAAATAAGGTTAGTCCTATCAAATAAGTTAAGTTGTGTTGCGCCGAGTCGAAACCAATGGCGAGTTTAAACAGAGATTTCTGACAGAAAAACCATCACAATAGGAAAAAGTAACATAAACGAAGTAATCATACACGTGTACACAGAGAAGAAGAACAACAATAGTACATTGTTCACCGAGGGAAGAAAGGGGAAGATTACCAACGAGGGTGTAGTTTGAGGCCCGAGGCGAAGCCAAGGGCCTCAATACACACTAGTTGGGAATCGCACTTTCTCCCGAGTGATAGATAGTGCTTTATACTACACCTGCGAGGAAATAGTATAATTTTACTTTTAATCAAGATACAATAAAAGAAACCGACTGACTCGTGTGCGATTGTCACTTTTTATTTCCTTCTTATTTTTTATTATGTACAGGAAAAGCAAGTGGCCAGTATCATTTTTCGAGTTTTATGTACGAGTTCGCAAAATAATACTGGCGACTTGGCCACTTGCTCATTCTTTATGTTATTTAAAAAAAAAACAGCACGTTAACAATGGATTTGCATATACTTTTTCTGCCCGCTCAAGCACGTTAACAATGAATTTTCATACACTTTTTCCGCCCGCATATTTGTATGACAGTAATGACGTATTTTCTGCATCGTTTTCGAAAAAGTAAGAAGGTACTTTCCGAGCAGGTGTAGTATAAAGAATTATACAAGTTAAGTAACAAAATAAAAATGTATATCAATACTTACTATAAATACAATGTATAAAATATTATAAATATACATAGTGTGTAATAAACTACACAAACATAAATATATATAAAATGTACCTATTCAGATTATGAGAGGTAGTGTTCTTTAAGCTAATAAATGATTTCATTACAAAATAAATTTTGATTTTCCATGTAAATATTTTATGATTATGTGCTCAAAAAGCGACAAATATTAGATGCTTCTACAAAACAAAGCAAATTAAAAAGTTAACAAATATTACCGAATTTCATTTTAAAATTGTCAACCGATTTGTTCAAACCTCCCGGATTGTTTCCTTCGAGAGTTGGTAACCCTAGTTGTATTATGGACTTAGGATATACTGTATATTTTGTATTCCTTATTCTAAGCTGTATATCCAAAGTCTATGGGTTATATTAATTTTATTTATTTATTTCACAAGCAATATACATCGCATTTCAATTTCATACATAATAAAACAAACTTAACACTCATTAAAAGATAAAAAATTCATTTCTACAATAATAAAGCCGATTCTGAAGGCTTTAATTTTAGTTTCAGTGCTGTCAAAACTAAATTTTCTTCGGTACAAAATAGTCCTTAAGAGTTATGATTAGAAGCTAAATTTCTTTGGAAAATTTTAAGCTTTGACAGCACTAAAACTAAAATTAAAGCCTTTAGAATTGGCTTTATTATACATTTATGTAAGTCTTTGGTTGCATGTTAAAAATGTGTAATAGCCGTGAGATTCGTAAGAACAGTACATAATAAATGTTTATTATGTGTAATAAAAATAAATTTTAACATCTGCCATACGATAAATAAATAAATAATAATGTTAAAGTCAATTATTATAATGTTAAAAATGTAATAACTATGTCAAAATAAAGTACAAAAAAATATCATTTGTCACAATTTATCAATTTTGTTCAGATTCCTCTCCAACAAAACCTGTTTTAATTTGATTTTAAAGTATGACTTATAATAGTTTTAAATATCATGATTTGGTTGGCAAATATCAAGGGTCGCCTCGCTCCACTTCGCTCGGCTCCCGAATTTATGATCACCTAATGCCAACACGCTCCTCCTCGCTTCGCTCGTTGTCGCACCTATTTTTTACTTTTTAGGGTTCCTTATCCAAAGGGTAACCAACAGGACCCTATTACTAAGACTCCGCTGTCCGTCCGTCTGTCCGTCTGTCACCAGGCTGTATCTCATGAACCGTGATAGTTAGACAGTTGAAATTTTCACAAGTGATGTATTTCTGTTGCTGCTATAACAACAAATACTAAAAAACAGAATAAAATAAATATTTAAGGGGGCTCCCATACAACAGACATGTTTTTTTGCCGTTTTTAGGATTCCGTAGTCAACAACAAGGAACCCTTATAGTTTCGCCATGTCCGTCTGTCTGTCTGGCTGTCTGTCTGTCTGTTCGCGGCTTAGCTTAGAGGCTATTAGTACTAGAAAGCTCTAATTTGGCATGGATATATATATTTATCACGCTAATAAAGTGGTACAGCAAAATTTTGAAAAGTATATTTTTTTAGGGTACCTACCCTACACGCAAAGTGGGAATGATTTTTTTTTCTCGTCGATCCCCTCGTGTGGGGTGTCGTTGGATAGGCATTTTAAAAATATTGGGGGTGTAAGAAGACCATTTTTCGATTCAGGGTTCCGTTTGCGAAATATTAAGCTTAAAAGTGTTAATTTTTGTTAGGAGTCAAGTGTCCCGCCCCCCCGGCCAGCGAAATGGTTGTATTTGGAGACGTGAAAAAAATCACAGCAGTAGTATACATAACGAAATTAAAAGGAAAACTATCACAGCTAAGTAAACTTTACAAGTTAACGAGTACGGATCGCGCCAAACTTTTAGTCCCCTATAAACACGGGGTGATTCGCATCAGCAGGAACAAAATGAACAAATGGGCC
The DNA here is from genome assembly GCA_934047225.1 of Ypsolopha sequella. Taxonomy (NCBI): domain Eukaryota; kingdom Metazoa; phylum Arthropoda; class Insecta; order Lepidoptera; family Ypsolophidae; genus Ypsolopha; species Ypsolopha sequella. The sequence goes on along the minus strand of OW204012.1, from coordinate 1,865,115 downwards.
ATTCTTATGAAGAACAACTTCTGAGCGCACTAGAAGTTTGGCGCGATCTGTATTAGTCGACAAACTTATAAAATGTACTTGGAGAAGAAGTGCGCATATTGTGCAGGGCAACTACCGCACTTGGCCGTTTTTTTATATACTTAGATAATGGTATGGAACCCTTCGTGCGCGACTCCGACTTGCACTTGGCCGGTTTTTTACTTCTTGTTGAAAGACTTTCTGACTTATTTTATACTTGATATACGGCCAGTTTTATCCAGTTTGCGCTCGTCCACATCTAGCAAGAAAGTTGACAATCTACCCCTCGATACAGACAGACCCCAATACAAATTTATGTCCAATATATATCTTTATTACGATCACTTCCTCAAGTCTCGCGAGGGCAAAGTGGCGAGACAATAAAATTGTTATTTTTTTTATTTACATCCGATGACGCAGACGTCGGAGATAGATAAGAGGGTGAGATAAAGGATGGTGCAGAAACAAATGTGCGTCTCATTGTAAACACAAGGATAGGATGTTCGTGACTTCAGTCCGGTAATGATTCCGCTCTCCCACTTTCTGGGCGATCGCACGTCATCCTAGGTCTCATCAAAGCTTTCCATCAAACGTTGAGTTTGTATAGTATATAATCTAGTATAGTATAGTATATGTATAGTATATAATATAGTATATAATTAGTTTATATAGTACCTTTTGTATCACAACATCAGTGTTCTGCTTGCTATCTAATTGTGGGTAAAATAAAATAAACTTTTAACAAAAAAATAGAAACCGACTTCAATAGTAACAGCAGTCATTCACTAAAAAGTTAATAATACTTCTATAAAGACCGATGGTACCGAAGCAACACTTTTGCCGACTTCTTTCTTCCTGAAACAATATGTTATCTAGAAGTCGGCGTTCTTGCAATGAATGGTGTTTATGTTGCTATATCGTAGGAAATACGCCGACTTCTAGATAACATAATGTTTCAGGAAGAAAGAAGTCAGCAAAAGTGTTGCTTCGGTACCATCGGTCTTTTGTGGTCTTTTTGAAGTCGGTTAAAAAAACATATATAAAAGGTGACTTTAATTTATACAGCCAAATTCATACTGAAGAATTAGTAAAGAAATCAGTATCAAGGTCCTAATACACAGGACGCGCAGCGGCGTCAATGGTCACCTTATAAATTGTTGTGAGTATTATGTGTACTGGTAAATATTCTTTATTAACAAGAAACTTAAATAACATAAATAATACTAAATTATAAATAATACTTAAAATATACACTAACTACAAAGAATATAAAATTAAAAATAGATAAATTAAATGAAAAATATTGTTTAAATCTGCCGCAGGGGAGGGTCCCCAGCAGGCTGGTGACGTTACCCCGTTGGATTGCGAGGCTAATCCGCTGTCCGAGGTAGGCCCCAGCCCGCCGATCACCAGAAGCGTCGACCAGGCGCGAGGAAATTTCTTGGAAAAGTCGTCGCGCTTCTGGTCCCCATGGCCCGAGAGTTTCTACCCCAAAAGGCACAAATATGTAGCCATCCCCTAAAGCTACATATGTGCGCCTCTTGGAGGCCTCTGCTGCAGCTGCTGCCGTGCCAGCCCTAGTGGTTGGTGTTCTATTTTAAATAAATAAATAAATGGTCTCCTGAACAATATTGGTAACAGGACTGATAGTTCAATCCTGAGACACTGGGTCTCAGTACATATGGACAGAGTACCAAACTAGTTAACAATAATATAGGTTATTTATACTAATATAGTTAATAAGTTGTTTGTAGTACTAACACTTGTGGCCTAGTCCGAAATAAAAATATTTGATTTAATTAACATTTTTTGTGGAATTGGTTATTTTTTTTTCGTGTTCCTTACAAACGCATGTCCAATCCCAAGTCAATTATTCCATCCATCAGCCTAGTTCGTCCACCGCTGGACATACACCTTTCCAGGACTTTGCCACTCCCGGCGGTCATCCTGAAAGAATTGCCCATACTCACACACGCTGGGCAGGCGGGTTGGTGAGCGCGGTGCCGGAACCCTCGCACCAGTGACGCCGCTGCCCGTCACCGGTCTGTTCCATATAAGGCCCGGCTATTAGGGATGGATATACGGCCATCCATCGGTCCCAGGCATGGTGGACCTGCTGGTTTTTTGTCTGTGAGCTGTCCTCTTACTCTCCCCTGAATTACTTCGAGGGGGTCTCCAAGTAAGATGGTGGTACCTCCACAGTCGAGCCCAGCATCAGCTCTACCACCTGTCAAGTCAATATTGGAGGTCAACACTTATACGAATAGGCGAAACACGTGTCGATAAGTTTTCTTGCTTGTTATTTAAGATTGCTTTATTTTGTGCTCGTACTGCTTGCTTTGCTTGTGCATGTTTTATGTGGGAGGGCGGGCGGTGCTTGAGTCTGCATTTTGAATAGCATGGTAAGAGTGTTTAGCGGAATATTGCAAATTATTAATATATCCACAAATTCATGATGAACTTCCGCAAAGTAACGCCTTTTTCAATAAATATTAGTTAAATTTAAGTTATCAATGTTATTAAAATTAAAATGTTACATTAAAATTGACAGGCGAAGGCAACTTATCAACCGAGCCCGCTCAAAATCTGGACCCTTCTTAATGTTGTTTGGCGTAAATCTATACACTTGTCCAAATCCATACAAATATGTTTAGGGGATTACTTTACCACATTGTCTTCGAACTTCCCTCCTCCCCTTAGTCTGAGCAAAAGATGAACCCCGCGGGATGGGTTCTATTGCGGGCTGGGATCTATTACACTGGTCTTGATACCCAATAAGCTAAAGTGGTGATCCGGTTGATAGGATCATCATAACATTTGTCTGACAGTTATAAGCATAGATTTAGAATGTACAAGATAAACATTTAGTAAAGAAAATGATACCAAAAAATTACTATGATATTACTACTACATTTACTATTTTACTTAATATTTTTGACAATCTTGCATATAACTACTGAATACAACAAAGAAAATAAATACGTTACTGTAAAAACTTTTTTTTGGGCGAAATGTGGTTCAAAATATTTGAATGACAAAATCACATTTCACAATATTTCTCCTTGTCACATCACAATTACTTACTGCACAAGAGATAAACCAATCACTATTTATCAATTTAGTTACGTATTATTTATAGTACGTTTCAAATACCAAGGCCCCATTGCACTTTAGACGGTCATTAGGCGTTAACAATAGGATTAGTGATGACAAAAGATAAAGTACGTTTCAAATACCAAGGCCCCATTGCACTTTAGACGGTCATTAGGCGTTAACAATAGGATTAGTGATGACAAAAGATAAAGTACGTTTCAAATACCAAGGCCCCATTGCACTTTAGACGGTCATTAGGCGTTAACAATAGTATTAGTGATAACAAAAGATACCTGGCCAGATACGCGTGTTAATTTGAAGTGCTCCAAATTAGATAACAAAAGGCAAACATTATGAGCCCCATTGTTAAGTTTCTAGTGCAATAGGGCCTTGGTATTTGAAACGTACTTTATCTTTTGTTATCACTAATCCTATTGTTAACGCCTAATGACCGTCTAAAGTGCAATGGGGCCTTGGTATTTGAAACGTACTATAAATATTATTATAAAATCCGGAATCACACCCAAGCAAGTGGGACGCTATGGGCACTTACTCGAAAAAACATTGACACAGCAGTTCTTTATTGTGTATCTCTTTCTCTCTTGCAAGGTGTTAGTACATCTCTTTTACGCGCTATGGACATCTTTTAAGCGCAGCGTATCCTATGTCTATGGTGAATATGGTGATAATGATAAGGGAAAAAGAAAACCCGTGGTATCGTTACAAACATTCAGGTTTTATTTCTTACTTACATAATTGTGTCAAGTATAGATAAACCATACAATTGAGGTGTCGTCCGTTGTATGAGGGCAGCGTTGGGCAGCGCGGAGGTATTTCCTTTCAAATTCAAATTCAAATTCAATTTTTTCGTAAATGTTTGTTAAATCCCTAGTTCTGCTACTAATATTTATTTACTTTTGGTTTACGTTTTTATTTATTTTTGTTATTAGTGTATACACCGTGTAATGATGACCTGCTCAGAAAATGAAACCACGTATAGGGGATGTTATGAGGGTTCTTTGTACTAAATTTAATTTCGACATTCCTATTAATACATCTACAAATTAATAATTAATTTAGTTTCGCTCACAAGTGCAACGTACTAACCACGTTTTTTTAACAGGCTTAAAAAATGCGATGTTGCCGCTTCGTGCAGGTTACTGACATGTAGTAACACTGGAAGGGAAGGTGCACACTTGGAACACGATTTATTTTGTTCGAGAAAACAAATTTCTGTAAACAGAAATATTTTCTCGAAATTGTTTTTTTTATGGCTTTGTAGAGGTATTCCCTACATGTGGTTTCATTTTCTGAGCAGGTCATCATTACACCCAGTATAAGGTCTTTCAATTTAAATGGACAGTAATTTAGGAGATGATTTAGTATCGTTAAATACATCACATTCCACTGCAAAGTACTTTTTTTTTGCGTGAACTTTTTCTTCACTTGTCCATACAAACTGAGTCAGCTGATCGGACCACTTTGTACTGAGAAGTGAAAAAAAAGTTCGCGCAAAAAAAGTGCTTTGCAGTGGAATGTGATGTATTAACGATACTGAATCACCTCCTAAATTACTTTCGATTTAAATTGAAAGACCTTATATATTTATAGTATTCTATGTATTCGTATGTACAATGTTATACTTGTGTATTTATTTTAGGTATTTGCTATCCATTTGATTATTATTATTTATTTTGTGCACCACCTTCGCGTTATTTTTTCCAAGAATTAATTTCCACTCAAATGTTGTCTGGAAGAAATCACTATATGTTACTAAGCCGTCAATTGTAACCTTCTTTCATAAGTTTTTTCTTTTACCTTGTTTATTTATTTTGGTGTACAAAGGGTGTACAATAAAGAGTGTGTCTTGGGTGGTGTGGTTTGATTGAGCGCGGGACAGGAGTTGACAAGACCGCTCCATTTTTTTTAATAAGTTTTATGACTCTGGAATCTAGTCCTTTTGAGCAAATAGTTTATATTTTATTTTTACACAACACTGTTTATAAAAATAGCTAATGGTCTCTCCAACATGCGAAGTGCTGCCATGTTAGAAAAAAAAATTGTTTACTTGCCAGAATAATTATTGAAAATATGATCAAGTAAATGTCAGAAACAGCAATGAAATATTTTCACATAGCATAGTTTTCATAGACAACGTTTTCGATTAGGTAAAATTTTAACGTTTGCTAAAAACGGCCGCTTTTGGCATAATTTAAAGCTATAAAAAAACGTCGTTTCTGAAAACTATGCTATGTAGTTCACAGCTATTTCTAGACATTTTTCGTTACGCAGATTTTCAATAATTACTCTAGCAGGTAACAATTTTCAATAATTACTCTAGCAGGTAACAATTTTCAATAATTACTCTAGCAGGTAACAATTTTCAATAATTACTCCAGCAGGTAACAATTTTCAATAATTACTCTAGCAGGTAACATTTTTCAATAATTACTCTAGCAGGTAACAATTTTCAATAATTACTCTAGCAGGTAACAATTTTCAATAATTACTCTAGCAGGTAACAATTTTCATTAATTACTCTAGCAGGTAACATTTTTTTTTCTAATTTGGCAGCACGTTCGCATGCTCTACGCCTTAAGAGGCGTCGTTACACGCAAACCTCCATACAAACGCTGTCACCACATTGTAGGTTGTCTATGGAATGTTATTATAATATTTTAGGCTAAGTCCATCAACATTATCTAGTTCTATGTTTAAGTGGAATTAAAAATCGTGAAATTTGAGTAATATCTTAACAACAAACCCCTAAAATACGTAAATTTAACGGTTTTTTACCAAAAGTGTAGCCGAATATGCTTTGTTTTTAGATAAAATCAAAAAATCAATATTGGTCAAACATCGAAAATATTATCTAGATAATAGATAATCAAAAATAATGTTTGAAAACGTTCGCAGTCTTGCCAAAATGTGGTTTCTCCCGAAAAAAGTTTTCAATTTTGCGCCGGCGGCGACGCAATCGGCACGATTGTATTGTCTTCGCAAGTTTCATAGAGCGTGTACCTTATAGCGAAATGAAACAGGATAACATTTGGCCACACCCACAACTGAGTTGGTTGCGTCATGACGCAACCTTAAGGCGCAATAGGATCATTGGGCGGGGTTTTGGGAGTTCAAACCCCCCCTGAAAAGTTTAAAATATTACAACCCTTCCCTTGCTTTGACGTATTCCGGGTCAAGTGCCACTTCTGCTAGCAGCTGCTAGAATTATAGAGAATCAATCAACCTTCTGATATTTTTAGAAAAATAAATGCCCTTTTTTGTCGGTTTTATTTTTACTAAAACCTGGCTACGCCCATGGTCATTGCATAATGAAAGAGATAAATATATCTGATAAAGTGCATGTCCAAGCAAAGAATAAAATAAAAAAAAAGATTTCTTATGTTTTAGATAGAGGGTTTATATTTTTAAAAAACGTCATTATTGTTATTTTGACTGTCATAATTTAGACAGACTACTGTTCTAAACAGAAAAAACAGCCTTTATTTTGTATATTTTTTTGATGCGGAGATTATTTTTGTTTTACGTTTTTGGCTCTTTCACTGTCTTAAAAAGGCCTTGTTTATGACATGTATTTTTTTTCAGAACCAAATACTGTAATTTTGGAAATTGAATAATTCCTTTTTTACTACTTACGTCGTGCCATAGACTAAATTAGTCTATGGTCGTGCTAAACATCAGTTTTTTATTGGATTCAGTTCCGTCAAAGTAGATGGTAAAAATTTGAAAAAAATATAGCTTGTTTTGTGACTCAAGGCACTTTACAAATAAACATACTTTCAATACTTTTTTAAAAAAGCATTAATTTCACGAAAGAAGCGATTCAGTTTCTATGTTTCAAAACCGATTGAAACGAAACCAACACACGCAGATACTAACGAGAAAAAAACATATTTATTACATAAATAAATTATAGTTAATATCATAATGTAGCCACGATTTCGAAATAACTGAAGTTTTGCGTGCGCTGCATCTGATTAGAGCAGGATAGAGAGTTAAAAAACAAACGCGTTAGAGCAGGACTGAATTTTAGCAACCCCCCATACCACCGCGTCGCTCCACGCTCCCCTCGTTCCGCGTAAGAGACCCCAATTATATGGTTTATGTATATAAAGCTTTTCAGAAAGTTTCGGTATATCTCCCGTTTAGTTAGATCTCGTCAGTCGCGGATTTGATCCATCCAGCGTAGTAGGAAATATTGGTGAATATCGCAAATTTGTTCTCGCAGTTGAACGGTTTCTCCGACAAAACACCCACAACCTTATCACCAGCGTACAAAGGCCCAAAATCGTGTATAAAACAGTCCTCGTACTCAGACAAGTCAACACAAATAATATCATTGGCGGTTTCACTGATTCTGTGCCCGTAACTCTTAGCGCACTTGGAATTATGAGTGATTTTAAAGTCGAATTTGTTCACGTCGTCAGTCAAAAACAATTCCTTGTTCATAGTAGACAGGGTCTTCCAAACGGCAGCCTGAACAAACGAAACCGACCTGTTATCGAAGACCGATAACCTGATAGCGAAATTGTACCGATTAATGTTCAGTTTCGCAAGTGCTATATCGAATTTTGGGCTGGTCTTCTGGTGGAACTCGTCGTGGATCCTCCAGTAGAGTATGGTGTGACTTCTAGTGTAGTTGTGCGCCAGGTCGTTGAGCAAGAGGACCCGATGGGTGGAGTTGAAGAGCTTGCAGTGCGCTGAAGTTAGGATCCACTTCATGAGGATTAGGGTACCAAAGCAGGAGAACTTGGGCGTGTTTGAGGCGTTCCTGGTGATGGCTGCCAGATACGGGAACCTAAGGAGAGGATACACATAAACAGCTAATTTTAATAAACTTTTAACAAAAAAATAGCAACCGACTTCAATAGTAACAGCAGTCATTCACTAAAAAGTTAATAATAATTCTATAAAGACCGATGGTACCGAAGCAACACTTTTGCCGACTTCTTTCTTCCTGAAACGTTATGTTATCTAGAAGTCGGCGTTCTTATATTGGTTTTTATGTTGCTATATCGTAGGAAATACGCCGACTTCTAGATAACATAATGTTTCAGGAAGAAGGAAGTCGGCAAAAGTGTTGCTTCGGTACCATCGGTCTTTATAGAATTATTATTAACTTTTTAGTTAATGACTGCTGTTACCATTGAAGTCGGTTGCTATTTTTTTGTTAAACGTTTATTTTATTTCACATTTTTTAGTGTTGCTGGGTTAAATTGTAAGGTAAAGGTAGTTCTTATAGGTAGTTCTTGCAAACGTGATGTTAATGAAACGAAGTTCAAGTGAGTATAAGTAGCCATGTTTGAGTAGCTTCCTGCTATCAGCACCCTAACACAACATGATTACCGCAATCTCGAGTTATGTGCTGTCATCCGTTGAAGAGTTCTACGGTGATGAAGCTAAGATGAAGTTATGGAGTAACAACGCCAAAAAAAAAAAAAAAAACATACTGTCGAATTGAGAACCGCCTCCTTTTTGAAGACGGTAAAAAAAAAAAAACATACAGTCGAATTGAGAACCGCCTCCTTTTTGAAGACGGTAAAAAAAAAACATACAGTCGAATTGAGAACCGCCTCCTTTTTGAAGTCGGTAAAAAAAAAAACATACAGTCGAATTGAGAACCGCCTCCTTTTTGAAGTCGGTTAAAAAGAACGAGATTGGTCGTGGAATGTAACGGAGGTCAGTTAAAGGAGGCGGAGGCGAAGGTGAAAAAAAAATACGAAAATTTATTTTGAATATTTTTATACTAAAAATTGTTTATAATTATTTAATTATAATTACATTCCAAAAGAGGCAAATTATATTTCAAGAAAAGCAGCTTTGCGGCTTTATCAGCGTCCAATCTATTTCGCAGTGGATCATAAATTAATCCAGCTCCACTCCGCTAAACCTCCGTTTTGAAAGTTGCGGAGGCGGAGTTACGAATTTATGCGGAAGGTCCGCACTTGCGGATACGGAGGCGGATCTCCGTTACATCCCTGGTCGTGGGAAACACGGCTGGGACGAAGTTCCTTTCGCTACTGACGTGCACGCCGCAAGTCTATATACTGTAGTAATTATATAGGCATATGCTTGTAAACACATACAAGAGCAAAAAAAAATACATTAGTTATTATAAATTAATGCAATAATTTCATATTTTGTAATTTTTGTCATACTATGGGAGAATGCAAAGCCGGCAAGGGTTAATGGAACTAGGGTTGCCAACTTTTTTTAGAAGAAATAAAGTATATCTGATTTCAGGGAAGGTAAATAAAAAGTACGGTCCTTTAGAAAAAAGTATTCTTTATTCAAGGGAGTCCAAAGATTTTTTGAAAAAATCGGTAGCTGCGAGCGGTAGGAACTAGGAAGGCCAGACTACAAACTAACATCCTGAAATCCTTTTTTGAAACAGTATTTTTTGTGCTTTTTGCATAAACACAAACGCACAACATAAAAATATCATCCACAATGAAGGAAGTCATACATTTTCCCTTGGATTTCTTTACGGGTCTGTTTTTGTTTTCAGTTTACGTCTAATTTTATGTAAAGATTGAAATAAAGTATTTTCACGTATTTTATTGGTATTCAAAAGTATAAAGTACAGGGACCCAAAATAACATAAGATACTTTATTTAAAAGTACGGTTGGCAACCCTAAATGGAACCCAAATGTCTTGTATTTTACAAGTATTTTAAGACGTAATGAACAAAATGAGAGGGTATGCGTTTAAAAATTAAATATGTGCTTCGAAAAATAAGGGACACCCTAGACGTGGTGAGAGTAGCTTGGACGAGTAGCTGAAAGCGGGCCTTCACTACACGAGCTGCGCACCGCGCGCCGCCGCCGTCTCTGGGCCCAGAGACTGTACAAATCTCCAGTCGCAGTCCAGTCGCTTGTGTACTAAATGTTTGACTCAGGTGCGTTCTCTAATGACTCGCTCGCCGTTCTACTGGACCAAGCTGTCGGCCGAGTGCTCGCCGACGCACGGTGGGCTGAAATCGAAATTTAGTGGAATTAGCGATGCATAAAAACCAACTTTACTTTTCAGATTTTTTGTTGATACTACCGTATTCTACTAATTACGTAGATGATTTTTTTCTAATGATTTTTCTTTCTAGTACTTATATTTTCGCCAATAAACGCCTTTGTTTATTTTTTTGTATGGAGAAAAACACATTTGGTGATTTTATTCAAAAGTCTCAAAAAATCTCAACATATGGATTGAGGATTCTAATAGTCTGTATGTTTAGCTTTCACCATACCCAAGGAGTGGCCTCGCAAATGCTCGCAACCGAGCCAATCTTCTGACCAACTTAATTTTGAAGCTGAGTCCATACATTTTGTTAAGAATCATAAGTTTGTTAATGATATTTTGAAGAATTTCATATAAAAACTCTTATAATTTGCTTCAGAGAATTAGAAAAGCAATGATTACGAATTTGATTTGTTATTCACACATTAATTACGAGGCGGTTGAATACTGCAGCTGCGTGGGATTCCTGGAATTGCGGCTCAAAGGGTTGCTATGTTAGAGCAGAATAGCAAATAATGCAACCACCGACCAATCACAATGCCCCAGCATAAGACATTCTGCATAATTTGTTATTGACATCTGATCCATATTTGTCGATATATAGACCTAAACTAAACAGAGGTCACAAGATTTTGTCAAGTGATGCTCGTAGCTTGCTTCGTCAAGATGAGCAGCCAGATAAAGAAAATATCGAGTTCCTAGACATCGACACTATCACAGAATTCAATAGCTCATCATCTGAAGAAGAATAAACAACAATTATTTGTAAGAATATAATTGTGCTTCTTACCTGAGTGGATAAGGCCTACTGGGGATACCACTATAAAAAAAACGCGCCTAGTATTCAACCTCCTAGGTGGTGTGGAATAGAGTACATAGTCAATTTTCTAGAAATCTTCAAAAATGTCTACGACAAACTTATGATTCTTAACAAAATGTATGGACACAACTACACTATTAAGTTGGTCACGTTTTAGCTCGGTTGCGAGGATTTGCGAGGCCACTCCTTGGGTATGGTGAAAGCTAAACATACAGACTATTAGAATCCTCAATCCATATGTTGAGATTTTTTGAGACTTTTGAATAAAATCACCAAATGTGTTTTTCTCCATACAAAAAAATAAACAAAGGCGTTTATTGGCGAAAATATAAGTACTAGAAAGAAAAATCATTAGAAAAAAATCATCTACGTAATTAGTAGAATACGGTAGTATCAACAAAAAATCTGAAAAGTAAAGTTGGTTTTTATGCATCGCTAATTCCACTAAATTTCGATTTCAGCCCACCGTGCGACGTCTTTAAGACCCGTTTAGCAGCTGAATTGTGAAAAACCCACTTTTTTTTCTAATTAATTGAAACAGAATACTTATATTCAAAATTTACTCAATATTTCCTTAAACAAAACCTCATTTTTTGTGTACAATGTCATCGCAAAGTTTCCATGGTTTTCTATAAATTTTAATTTTAAAGTTTTATATTTTAAAATTCAAATTTACAGAAACTAATGGAAACTTTGCTATGGCAGCATAAACAATACATAGGTTATGTAGAGGAACTATTGAGTAAATTTTGAATATAAGTGTTCTGTTTCGATTGATTAGAAAATGGAGAGTTTTTCACAATCCGACTGTTACACCGCTCTTAAACCCCTCGAGCACTCGGCCGAGAGCACTGACTCGCCAGTGTTCTCGTTACATGTAATCAAGCCGTGGTATTTTCACCCGGTTTCAAAAGTACAAAGAAGAAGGCAAAGAATGCTCCAACCTCTCCGCCATTTTTAGCAGGTCATTCTTCTGCGTGATGGGGACGATAGCCATGGACCTCGTGAGCACCTGGACGTCGGGAGACAGGTCCTGCGACTCGTCCCTCCGCCGCTCCTCCACCGTTATGTCCGTCGCGAACTTTACCATGGCACAGACAGCCAACATGCTCACTGCGATCATACCGCCCACGATGATGCACGACAACTTCATCTTCGACCCTCAAAACATCCATCCAGCAGACCAATCACTGCTGTTTAAGCGGTCGCGTCCGTTGGAAGACCGTTGGCTGCTGTCTTATTCCACTGATATAGAAGGACGATAATACCGTGTCCTGTCATTCTTCACGCAGTAGAAAACTGCCACTTTCTAGGTTATGTAGATGACAGCGCGAAGGGTGGATGACCTCTTTTGGTTATTGGACGGAGGGAGGAGGTTAGGTCGTTAATTGATTGTCAAATTACCGTCGGGAAGGAAGCATAGAGTACAATAACTACCAACCTCGTTGTTCCTAAAACGAAGTCCACCTCTATGGTATTAAACAATTATGATGGTTGGAAAACAGGCACAAAGTGTCGATTTTTATTTCGTTAATAAAAATATTGCATCTTGGGTGTTTTGATCAACAATAGTGATCGAATAAATCGCCGTAACCAGTGCGGTGCGTTATTCAATGGAACAAAAGTGCAGGCTGTGCCTTTTCGTGTGTTTTTAGTTGTATTTGCGTTATAAGGCTATCATTATAGCGCAAACGACAGGACAGTGACTAAGACAGGACAGACCTTTCAGATGATCCACAACAGAAGAGGATAGTGGCTATAAACAGATATATAACTATAACCAAAGACAATTTAGCCACTTACTATAACTAAGGCACTATGCTTTTAGTGCTCTACTATAACCTCAGACATGACTGTATGGGCTAAGGACCCTTTGCCTTTCTACTTGGCAGGAAAATGAAACAAAAAAAAACAATGATGATATTGTATTACAATAAAATCTTAGAATATTCTAAGATTAAAATGCACATTCTCATAGCTACATACAAATAAAACCGGCCAAGTGCGAGTCAGACTCCTTATTTATTAATACCTACAATTTGGTACCCATATTGTGTTTTAATAAAGTATTAAGGCTACCGTACCACCACGCAATACGGGGTAATAATTTTGTAAGAATCTATTTTAATTAATCTTATAATATTAGATGTAAATTTATCTATACTACTTAAGAATGTTCGGTACTGTACTGATACATAGTTTTATTTAGGATTATGTCTACTTCCGGAAATACCATGTTTTATTCTTACTTGGTATTTCCGGTTGTATAACTTTTGATATTGGTGTAAGAATCTATTTTAATTAATCTTATAATATTAGATGTAAATTTATCTATACTACTTAAGAATGTTCGGTACTGTACTGATACATAGTTTTATTTAGGATTATGTCTACTTCCGGAAATACCATGTTTTATTCTTACTTGGTATTTCCGGTTGTATAACTTTTGATATTGGTGTAAGAATCTATTTTAATTAATCTTATAATATTAGATGTAAATTTATCTATACTACTTAAGAATGTTCGGTACTGTACTGATACATAGTTTTATTTAGGATCATGTCTACTTCCGGAAATACCATGTTTTATTCTTACTTGGTATTTCCAGTTGTATAACTTTTGATATTGGTGTAAGAATCTATTTTAATTAATCTTATAATATTAGATGTAAATTTATCTATACTACTTAAGAATGTTCGGTACTGTACTGATACATAGTTTTATTTAGGATCATGTCTACTTCCGGAAATACCATGTTTTATTCTTACTTGGTATTTCCGGTTGTATAACTTTTGATATTGGTTATTGTAAAATGCCTTTAAATGTTAATCAGGTTATAAATAAGTAAACTTAATTAGTGTAAATGATTACTTTAATATAATGTTCATGGTTAAAGGCGCACGCGCTGCTTCCGGTACTAATCAACTACTTCCGTGGATAATTTGTCGTTTCCGGCAAAGACAATATAACCACTTTAGTTTCCGGTTAAAAGTGGGGGCTGGGAGAAGCGCGTGCGAGATAAGTCAGTGAATGTATAAACTGTGAAAGAATAAGACGTATTATTAGCATTCTCAAGGCGTGTTAATTTCACCGGTATAAAAATTTGTTATCAAATTTACAAAACACCTTTTTTTTATAAAGATCCGATTATTTCGGGCTGATATTTTAAGAGGACTTCACGATAATCGGCCGCCCACTATCCCTTCCAGCTACCTGAAGCACAAAATGTTTGTGCTTGAAGACTATTTAGAATTAAAAAAAAAAAACGGTCCAGTACGAGTCAGTCTCGCGTACCTAAAGTTCCGAATCGTGGATGAAACATTTAATTCTGTCATTTTGCTATCGTGAATTTCTCAACCGCTATACTTTTTCTGTAATTTTTACGTAAGCACATATTACCATGATTTTTTTTCTTATTTTTCGGTCCACCAGTTTTGTAGATAACGGGGGGAGATACATTTTTTGTGGTTTTTCGAGGCTTTATCGAAATAGATGCACGTAAATATAGGCAAACTATATATTTTTACAATCAGCTCTTTAATACCTATAATTTAAAACCCATATTGTATTTTTATTAAATACAATTTTCTTATATTTATATAATCTTCAAGATGTTTATAATTTTTCATTATATTTCTCGTTTGTGTTCATCTTTTTTTAAATCGCTATAGTTTTCCTTTAAGGCCAGTTATGTTTGTTATTAGTATAATCGAAAATTTTTTCATCTTTTTCGGTCCACCATTTCCGGAAATAAGGGGGGAGGGGCAATAACTTTTTGTGTTTTACAAAGGTTTTTGAAATCAGTGTCAGTAAATATAGTTGATGTATATACTTTTACAATTTGGTATCCACATTGCAGTCTTAGGATTTTAATTTTTTTTATTTCTCTTTTGTAAAGGAAATATTTTTTACACCTTGTGAGTAAATTAATGATATTTTTGTGTTAAATTTCAAGTTTTTATCTTTAACGGTGCTAAAGTTATGAGGCTGTGACATACGGACGGACAGACGGACAACGTAGTCTCACCATAAAGGTTCCTTTTGTACCTTTTAGATACTACGGCACCCTAAAAATCTAGCCAAATTATTATACAACGTGTAACAGAAAGGTGTAACCATATTTGAAGAGCTTATTACTTATTATAACAACTTTTAGTATAGAACAAAACTTGTATCTCAAAAAAAAAAATACTGTTTCATAGAAAAACGCAACGCCGCTCGGCCGAAAAGTATGGGAGGACAGATTTTTTTTTCGAGATTTCGGGGTTGGCTCCATATTAAAAGTTGTTCAATACCATAGACTGCATAAGCTCTTTTAAATATGGTTACACCTTTCTGTTACACGTTGTAGGTATACATGCGAAAAATGTAAGACAGGTTCAAGTATACCGAAATTCGTAAAATAATTAATTAAGGCCGTAAAACTGAGCAAAGATAACATCTGCGCTAACGATCAAGTCTCTTAATTATTATTGCAGTGCGAGTTAGCCCATAAACAAATAAATTTTAAATTTAGCCGCCCCCCACATAAAACCACGTCTTTATTAAACTTAACCAATCAGCTAAAGTAAAAGGAGCAATCAGACCATTTTCACAACTTGGCAAAATAGTTTCCACCCCACAAAAATAACCCCACGTCATAAAAATATTCATAGGCAGAGAAGCATCCCCTCCCTTCGCTGCCGCAGACATATCTGTAATCTTTCAAAGTATATTGCTACAGTAGTTGGGATGATGCTGCGGATAAGGAGCGGAAGAAAAATTGAGATCTTATCTCTAAATTGTTTGGAGGCTTGTAATGTTCTAGGATCTCCGGTGTTTTGAAAGATTTTCTTGCATGGATAGCTGTTTCTGCTACTCGATAACAGATGGCACTACTATAACTTACTTAATTTCTGTCTGGGATAGACGGAAGGATATCACTGAAGAAGCTCTGCTGTAAGGTTTTTTTTACTTAACTGAACCCTAACGTAAAGGGTTATAGACAATTCCTAAACATTATATTAATACATCGTGTGATTATATCTAAAATACTAACACAAGTGAAACTTTGCTGCATTATTTTTTTCAGGCGTTTACAAGCGGTTGCTCCTCAGAACAAATTGCTCTTTGCTTTAAATTTTATTAGTGTGAAGTTTGTACGAGTGTTATTATATAAGTCTCTTATAATCTTAACTTCCATAACTATAAGGTTGTGTTGGTGACAAGGCATATACATACTTATATTAAAGTTTTTAAGTTATGTGGTGGTTGTAGCTAACGTAAGTTTAAGCCCTTCTTAGGCAAATATTAGGTTGGTTTATCATTTCAAACTCTGAAATCTGTAGCTATTTCCAATAAAAAAAAAAAATTGAGAATGAGAACGTTCCAGTGACAATCCACACTCGGAATCACCTCTGACAACCCCTTCGGAGGTATTGTCGTCACGGGCGTAGTAGCCATGTTTTAGTTTCCGGAGGGGCTCAAGCAAATAAAACGACAAGAAAGTGCATGAAATAAAATGAATATTATGTTTCTGAAAAATTGTTTGCAAACGCACAACGCTTCCAGCAGCTGATAACAATGATAATTGTTAACGTTGCTCAGAGCTAGTGCCTGGAGTCAATGATCATGAAATAGTCCGGGTTCGGTTCGTGCGTCGTCATTTTTCGTAAACAAGCTAGTTGGGTGCGTTTCGTCCGTTTTCAATTATGTAGAAAAAAAAGCCTCCACCTTTGAGTGCGGTTCGGGCGTCCAGTTATTATTTCTGATTTCAATGGGCCCTTTTCGTGCGCTATTTAGAGGTATTTTACCTTCTTTGATGTTTATTCAATAAAAATACAGTTACTTATATTGAAAACGTTTTAATCAAATAGTATGATATGTTTACAATCATTGCATTGAGCCAAGGTCAAGAATATTCAAGACTTTCTCGCACATTTGCGGACGCAATCTGAATGCCTTTCCGATAGTAGACCGCATTGCTGTGCTGACTCCAAATATAGTCAGACTCTCCGTCAGTTGTACCCTGAATTAACAACTAGGCAGGCCCGGATTTTTACCTAGGCCATCAAGGCACCGGCCTAGGGGCCCAGCTACCGAGGGGGCCCTGGCCATAGGCTTGTGTAGTACAGTACTAGAGTACTAGGTATTAAGACATCATTCCCGTAACTGAATGAGAAAGAACTATTTTGTATGGATCTTTCTAATTGGTCTTCTAGTCTTTATATTTATATATATATATATTATATTTAAGAGAGCAGACTTACATCAGCAGAAGATAAATGATGAACCACAATACATGTAATTGTTTAGCCCAGAACGGGCGGCACCGTCTGAAACGCCCGCTCCCACTCCTTCAGAGTGGGAGAGACGGGTTAGGGACATTTTTTTAAATTAAAAAAAGAACTTGTAGGGGGGTTCAAGCAACGCAGAGAGCAGGGTGACCAGAATGGTATTAAATCCCGAATAGCCGTGCATACCCCCTGCGTGTGGGCATTATAACCATAGAGTTGGTATGGCCATGAGAAGGTTGGTGGGTAATGGTCTTCTAGTACATTTCAGTCGTAAAGAACGAGACAAAGACAACGATACATGAACGAAAGACTCGAAGAAATTTGACACAATTTTGTACCTTGTGTCGAATGATTTTTTTTGTGTACCTTTAGTGTGTGGGACAAATAAATTTATTCCTATTCTATTCTATTCTTTAATAAATATCATCATCGAAGAGAAAATAGAAGGGAAAACTGGAAGAGGCAGACCGAGGATCAAGTTCAGTGACATCCTATTTATGATTTTAAATTTAATCGGTCACTTAAACATTGACAATATTTCTAGTGTACTATAAAAACTAAACTAGTGAGTCCCGTGCTCATAATAATGCCATAGTAAAAAGCCGGCCAAGTGCGAGTCAGACTCGCGTACATACCTAGGGTTCCGAATGATAAATTTAATTTTGACATTTTTTTCGTGAATTTCTCAACCGCTTTATTTTTCCTGTAATCTTTAAGTAAATAAATGTTAAAACTCAAAAAAACTAAAGAATTTATTGTACCCACCGTATTTTTTTTTTTCGAAATCAATGTAAGAAACCTTTGCAAAACAACAACAAACAAACCCCACTATTTTGACAAAAAAAATGGCGTTACTTTGTTCTTGACCTGTGGTAGCTCCTAGTACTACGTTCCGTTTCATGCAAAATTTTGATATATCATAGACTGATATATTATACGCTAAGCTCAGAATAAGGAATACAAATAGAAGCCTGGCTAAAATAATACGCGGAGAAAGACACCTATCCTTGATTTTCTTACGACATTTTAGTGCGTTAGAGAGAGATGGATATGTATTAGTTTTTTCTTAATTAGGTAGGTTGTCACTAGTTCGTTGCTTTGCTAGTGATGTAACAATGTCGATTTTTGACTACGATAAATAAACCAAATCGAAATGAACCGCGACCAATCTCCTTACCACACATCATATCGTATGTGTAAAAAAAAGAGAATGCAGGAGGCACCGACCTTTCTGGTGACATCCTCTTGCTTTGGAAGGAGGCCAAGAGAATTAATAGCAAAGTGGTCTCTGTCTACCCCAGTGGGACACATGTTATATTGTGTAAATAAGGAATTAATAAAAGGATATCTTTCGTTTAGTATAATATTTTTTATTAAGTACAAATTACTATATCGTAGGCAGGTAGGTACATAAGTTAAGTCCAAAATTGTGCTTGTTTCTAGTACAAAAAATGCTATAGCTTGTATCAGAGATACAACCGTAAACTATTTAAGTGGATACTTTTTAAGTCGCCTCTTAACTCAATCAAATAGATGTTCGTTGATGTCGCGTCTTTGTTCAATCAAGGAAGAAGGAATTAATCGCAACAATAGAAATCATAATAATCATAGACTTATAGGATTCGTAATAATAATATTATGTCAATGATGATGATGATATGAGCGATGACAGCGCAATTACTACAGAGGTAATTTAATTTTTTTTTATTTCTATCAAATAAACATCAACTTATCTTGAATAAAAACTAATAACAAATAATGAACGATTAAAATACCTAATAACCTGTAATAAGAAATCAAATTATGCGCAGTTCAAGTCAATAAGCATTCCCAAAATTCATTTCACGATAGAACTACCCTGTCAAAGTACTTTTATCGTCAACCACTAAGTACGAAAATGTCTTGATTTGCGGAATTTCTTCGTGAAGTCGATCACGGCAGTAACTTGAACGAACAGGCCTTTCAGAACGATTTGCGAACATAGAAGTATGCACTTTTCTAAACCACAGACATCCATAGGTACTGGTTCTGTTGCCTAAAATTGAAAAATTATCGAGTTAATGTACTATAGTATAGTACAAGCACGTACAGTGGAGACCACATCAAGCTATACACTTGCAGTGCGACAATAGCCCCTTATAGAGAAGAATATAAGATAGGTGCAAAGTCCAATGTGTCTTACTTGATGCGGTCTCCACTGTACCTACAAACAAGATTGATAATGCAATTATACATAATTATTTAAAGGTTACCAATGTGTCTGTATCTGGTAAATATAACGTTGGTAAGGCATCTGCTTTTAAAAGTCTCCATTTTGAATTTTCGTTTGGTCTAAAAGAATCCGACGTAAAGTGTTTCGAACAAATATGACCGCTTTTTTTAATTGCCCAATTTGGTCAAATTATTCGTCTAAGCCATTCACTTTTTAATTCTTCCCTTTTTGGAAATCTGTAACAAAAAATATAGCGATATTTATTCGGCATTATTTTTCTTTTAACTCGCGCTGCAATGAGGGATTTTCTTTTCTTTTTTTTTTACTCTTCCCTAGTCGCTGGATAGATGGCGCTGCAACTGCAAGGAACGGAACGTCACATAATTTTTTGATTATTGCACTTGGATGTAATTTTGAGATCGTAAAACAATAATAATATAATAATATTGTTTATTTACAACAGGAAAAAACTTATAGCTATACATAAATAAATACACATTTTTATTTTTAAGGAAAAACTATACAATAATACCTTGGCACCTGAGCTAAACCGAAAGATCTGTATTCCAGGTGCCAGTCCCTAATCATTCCCTAATCATCTCGAAACGTACATAAAAAAGTAATTAATGTCATTGTCACATCACATCACAATGACATTTTGAAAATAAATAAATAATAACAACAAGGAAAAAGAAAAAAATAATTAGCAGTTTTTTTATGAGTTTTCTAAGCCAGAAAGAAAATGTCCCAAGAGAAAAAGAAGAGAAGTCTGTGCCTTGTGGATTTGTATAAAAATGGAGGCATACATCTTTTTCCTAAAGATGGAAGTCGTAAAGCGCAATGAGTACAAGCCATGGTACATTTTAAACCTGGACGGACCATAACAAAGCATTCGCACATAATATGCTCAGCACACATGTCATCAACCAACGAGCGTATGTGACGTGACGTGACGTGACGCAATGTTTTTTTTTTCAATCGTTTTGGCTTTGGCACCTAGCAACGTAGTCAGTTCAACACCATCTACAGAGTTCTGGGAAACTATGTTTTTTTTTTAATACTCAAAAAGAAAACCTCTCATTAATCTATTATCCTTTATGCACGGCTGCCGCGGGAACCAATGTTCGATAGTTTGCCACACGGACTTTAGTACATCACTATACGAAAAAACATAACCTCTCGTAGTCGGCAGAAAATCTATATAAAACAGGCAAATATCGGTGTAGAATTGAACACGAGTGTGATTTACAAGAACTACTATTATTGTTACTGAGTTTTAGGTATGATCCTGCAACTTATTAACATAAAAACTATCAGAACTCACCGATGAAATGATATTGCTTCATCGTTGTTTTCTTTTCTTCCTGTATGCGATTTACAGCCTTCAATCGCACAAGACATTTTATTACAATGTTAAAAAAACAATCAACACAAACAATAATAAATCACACTTTCACGAATTTTGAGAGGAAGAGCACCAAAATATTTAATTTCTCTCGGTGATGCTGTAAACTTTCGCAAAATGCAATAGACATTTCGATGCCACCAAATTAAGATGTGATGCACGCAACGTACGATATTACAACACAACGATACAATGATGAGACATATTTAATTTGATGGTATTATAATTTTTAAAATACATCCAAATTACATCCATCTGACATTTGTTTGGTTCAATCTAGTGACACACCCTCAGAATAAGGAATACAAATAGAAGCCTGGCTAAAATAAGAACTGGGGATTAGCCATTGTACTCATCTAACGTAAATTACTCCTGTGTACGAGTGAATGAAACACCGGACCGCACTTACTTTATATTTTTTCCTGGTGTGTCACTAGATTGAACCAAGCAAATGTCAGTTGGATGTAATTTGGATGTATTTTAAAAATTATAATACCATCAAATTAAATACGTCTCATCATTGTATCGTTTTGTTGTAATATCGTTCGTTGCGTGCATCACATCTTAATTTGGTGGCATCGAAATGTCTAATGCATTTTGCGAAAATTTACAGCTTCACCGAGAGAAATTAAATATTTTGGTGCTCTTCCTCTCAAAATTCGTGAAAGTGTGATTTATTATTGTTTGTGTTGATTGTTTTTTAACATTGTAATAAAATGTCTTGTGCGATTGAAGGCTGTAAATCGCATACAGGAAGAAAAGAAAACAACAATGAAGCAATATCATTTCATCGGTGAGTTCTGATAGTTTTTATGTTAATAAGTTGCAGGATCATACCTAAAACTCAGTAACAATAATAGTAGTTCTTGTAAATCATACTCGTATTCAATTCTACACCGATATTTGCCTGTTTTATGTAGATTTTCTGCCGACTATTAGAGGTTATGTTTTTCGCATAGTGATGTACTAAAGTCCGTGTGGCAAACTATCGAACATTGGTTCCCGCGGCAGCCGTGCATATAGGATAATACCGCAGATTAATTGCAGCGCGAGTTAAAAGAAAAATAATTCCGAATAAATATCGCTATATTTTTTTGTTACAGATTTCCAAAAAGGGAAGAATTAAAAAGTGAATGGCTAAGACGAATAATTAGACCAAATTGGGCAATTAAAAAAGCAGTCATATTTGTTCGAAACACTTTACGCCGGATTCTTTTGGACCAAACGAAAATTTAAAATGGAGACGGTTAAAAGCAGATGCTTTACCGACGTTATATTTACCAGATACAGACACATTGGTAACCTTTAAATAATTATGTATAATTGCATTGTCAATCTTGTTTGTAGGTAGGTACGTGCTTGTACTATACTATAGTATATTAACTCGATGATTTTTCAATGAACAATTATTTACCAGTAGCAGTATTGAAAAATCTTTTGGTGGTCCTGCTGATGAGCGTGACATAACAGAACCAGTACCTATGGATGTCTTTGGTGTAGAAAAGTGCATATTTCTATGTTCTCAAATCGTTCTGAAAGGCCTGTTCAGAACTTGTACGTTACTTTCGTGATCGACTTCACGAAGAAATTCCGCAGATCAAGACATTTTCGTACTTAGTGGTTGACAATAAAAGTACTTTGACAGGGTAGTTCCATCGTGAAATGAATTTTGGGAATGCTTATTGACTTGAACTGCGCATAATTTGATTTCTTATTACAAGTTATTAGGTATTTTAATCGTTCATTATTTGTTATTAGTTATTATTCAAGATAAGTTGATGTTTATTTGATAGAAATAATAAAAAAATTGAAATTACCTCCGTAGTAATTGCGCTGTCATCGCTCATCATTGACATAATATTATTATTACGAATCCTATAAGTCTATGATTATTATGATTTCTATTGTTGCGATTAATTCCTTCCTCCTTGATTGAACAAAGACGCGACATCAACGAACATCTATTTGATTGAGTTAAGAGGCGACTTAAAAAGTATTCACTTAAATAGTTTACGGTTATATCTCTGATACAAGCTACAGCATTTTTTGTACTAGAAACAAGCACAATTTTGGACTTAACTTATGTACCTACCAGCCTACGATATAGTAATTTGTACTTAATAAAAAATATTATGCTAAACAAAAGATATCCTTTCATTAATTCCTTATTTACACAATATAACATGTGTCCCACTGGGGTAGACAGAGACCACTTTGCTATTAATTCTCTTGGCCTCCTTCCAAAGCAAGAGGATGTCACCAGAAAAGTCGGTACCTCCTGCATTCCTTTTTTTTTCACATGTTGATACGATGTAATGTGTGGTAAGCAGATTGTTCGTGGTTCATTTCGATTTGGCTTATTTATCGTAGTCAAAAGTCGACATTGTTACATCACTAGCAAAGCAACGAACTAGTGACAACCTACCTAATTAAGAAAAAACCAATACATATCCATCTCTCTCTAACGCACTAGAATGTCGTAAGAAAATCAAGGATAGGTGTCTTTCTCCGCGTATTATTTTAGCCAGGCTTCTATTTGTATTCCTTATTCTGAGGACACACCAGGAAAAAATATAAAGTAAGTGCGGTTCGTCGTTTCATTCACTCGTACACAGGAGTAATTTACGTTAGATGAGTACAATGGCTAATGCCCACTTCTTATTTTAGTCAGGCTTCTATTTGTATTCCTTATTCTGAGACGCTAAGTCTTGGATTTTGACATATTGTGGGAATACTGTACTTTAAAAATAGATGGATTTTGTTTAGTCGTCACTTTTTTTTAGGTTTCCGTACCCAAAGAGAGACCATCTCATTCGTAGGTCCGTTCGTCTGTCCGTCCGTCTGTTACAGAACTCTACAGCTTCAGCCGTAATAGGTAGCCAGTTGAAATTTTCACAGAATATGTGTTACTATCTATCACGGCAAACAATAAAAAAATAAAAATTATAACCCAGTGTGGTCCCCATACAAAAAACCTTCGAGATTGTAGTACAAGTACCAAAGTAGGTTAATCAACAAGGAGTAACAACAAGGATTCTGTACTCGGTCTCGAAGGGTGCCAAATTGCTCTATCTACCATTTTAGCAAGTTGTATTTGGTCGCCTTGAAGGCATCTATGTTGTTGTCGAAACTATGACAGAAATAAATTTCTATGTTTGAACACTTGGCGATTTATCCATCACAATGAGATATAAATTAACATTATATCATTGCAGTATAGAAACGCAGAAAGAAAAGTAAATCTGGATGTGAGGAGCTACGGGATTCAAACACCAGTTGTGCTGAGAACTGGATAGCTCAGTGGTTAGAGCAATCGCCCGGTAAGCGAGAGGTCCCAGGTTCAAATCCCGTATCAGAGCTCCTCACATCCAGATTTACTTTTCTTTCTGCGTTTCTATACTGCAATGATATAATGTTAATTTATGTTGTTGTCATTTAGCATAAAGAAATAAATAAAATAAAATAAAATTGTTTTCCGTACCGTTGTGTGAATGAGATGGAGAACGAATATTTTATTTTGCAATGTAGGTACATATATATATTATAATAATAATATACACTTATTGCACCTAAGTTTTTATTTAACAAATTAACAAATTACATTTTACCTACACCACACCATCACCACGCATACTAGCATAATTTTTGTTTATTTTTTTAATATTTTTTTCTTTTTTCAGAGGCCCCTTTACGCCTGGATTTTTATTAAAATTCATACATAAGGTAAAAACTGATTGTGAAGTCAACAGGTTATTTTGTTCATATTTTTTTACAAGTATTATCTAGCGAAATCTAATTTGCATCTAATTTTTACAGGCCAAAAAGCTAAATTTGACGTAATACGTCTTTATTATTTATATAAGGAGGTGTTCCATCAACTTTACGCAAAGTTTACCAAGTTGTTTATAGTTTTTACCTGAAACCATTTAACGAATTCGGCGCTTTTTGAATATCTCGCCATCTTGCACCTCTTCATGAGAGATGGGTCGGAGTGCGATATATATTTTTCGATAGCTAATTTTGCCGCTGTTCTGATAATATAACAGTGTGCAGCAGTTTGCTGCGATTGATTGAAATTTGTTTTTTGGAGGCTTTATTATTATCCTAATATAAATAACTGTTGTAAGGTGAAGTGGCAGTGGGCTGGCCACATCAGCTGAAGAACCGACAACCAATGGGGGAGAAAGGTTCTCGAGTGGAGACCACGAACCGGCAGACGTAGTGTAGGACGCCCGCCAGCTCGCTGGACTGACGATCTAAAAAAGATTGCCAGTAGTGGCTGGATAAGGATGGCATGGCCGAGGATAGAAAAATGTGGCGTGCCCTTGGAGAGGCCTATGTCCAGCAGTGGACCGATATTGGCTGATGGATTGGATTGGTTGTCCAACATAAAAGAGCGGAGTCTCCTAATACAGGTATTTCTTTTACTTAAAAGGAGTTTCCAACAACCTGTAAATGTTTTATAATTTATAAAATAAATCAATATTTGTATTTGTATTTAAAACGGGAAAATACAACATATTAATATAATTACCTAAGTATATATCAACATAATCGGCGGTAGCTAGGCATTAAAACGCTGGCTTATCAATCTTTAGATCAAAAATCCCCGGTGGGGCATGCATCAATTAGTTTTTCGTAATTTATGTGCATAGTATTTGTATTAGGTACATACTTACTACTTGCTGAACGGTGAAGGAAAAACATCGTGAGGAAAAACTTGCATACCCTAGAAAGCATTAGAATAAACTCAAGATTTCTACAGCTTTAACTGTCCCGTGCCCAGGCCCAGGGGCCCTATTAGATCCTAAGTCCGGGCCTGCAACTACATAATACGAGGATGAATATCAGCATTAATTATATTCTGTACTAGCTTTTGCCCGTGGCTTTGCCAGCGCTAATTTGATTTTTTCCGGTATAAAAAAAAAGTTGCTTAGTCACTCTCCGGCCCTAAAACTATCTCTAAGCAAAAAATCACGTCGATCCGTCTATGCTGTGTGAAAGAAGCACAAACCAACAAACACACTCTTGCATTTTATTATTAGAGAGAGGGACTGAAAAATATCGATGACTCGACATCTCCCGAACTCGACTCGTTCTGTGAATTGTGTGAATGAATTAGTCGATTACGCGGCTTTGGTCAAGGTGTTGGTTGAGTCAGCAGCAAGAAAAAATCAATACTGGTAGAGTTGAAAGCAAGCAAGGCACCCACGTAATATACAATCCTTACAAATTGCTGTTTTCTTCCAAAATTAGGTAGTGGGTAGTTAAAAGATATGTTGAAAGGTGAAAATATATTTGGCTAGCGAAGTGGTTCAATAACTTTTAAAGAAATAAAAGTTTTTTTTTAGATTTGATGCGTTTCAAAGTTTATGAATGAACATAGCCGCAGGTGCTAGTTCGTTGCAGATTTGCAGTTCAATGCCGTCAATTGCCGTCACTCACCGTCAGGTGGCGTTAGTGTATTCGTGATTCGTGATGTGTAGGGCGTGTGAGTGTTTCTATCAAAAAATAAATGTTTTGTGACGTTTTGTGCTCAAAAGGACACTCCTAACGGTGAGTAAAGTGTCTTCACATCATACCAAATATCATATCTTGCTCGCAAATCTGTAGACTTCCCAGAAATCAGATATGAAACGAGAAAAGTCACATCTGTCCAATCAGACGTATAATCCGACAAAATTTAGGTTGTGTATTATGCCTTGTATGTCCTTGCGATTGAGCTCTTTCGTAATTGGCTGGGTTACATTCACGCCATTTTGTAAGGAGCTTTCTGGTTTTGGATAAATTTATATCGATCGGAAGCTTTCTGTAACCCGATTCCTCCTGTTTTCTTATTCCTATTAAAGCATTGAATTTGTTGTCAACATCTAAATTAGTTTGATATTCTCTATTTCAGGAAAATCGCTATTTTTAGAACCATTTGTTGACATAGACAAAGTTGGTCAATAACTTGAATTGTTCAGGTTTCGTCAGGATAGTCGTGTAAAACGTTCAATAATCTCATCTTTTGAGAACTTGCAGAGTATAGTAAAGTTACTTGTAGGTACCTATTGTAATTTAGGCGTTAGATGTCGCACCTACTTTTAGAGAAGTTGTAATGACATCATTCATTATTTTTAAATAGATTCATTTGTTTTTGGTCGAAGATATGCATGCCCTCGATATTTTAAAACGTCTGTTATTTTCCTCGTTGTGGTGTTGTGGTTAGTTAACCGGTAAAATTGCCAAATAACCTTTTTAATCGTGCCCCCTTATCAACGCTCTTGACCATAATTTCATTTAGTTTTGTGCCTCCTCTAGCCAATGATTTTGTTAACAGTTTCATCTCATGAATAATTATTTATGTGACTATTGATATGGCCTATCTTCTATTAACCAAAGATTTCATAAGTTTAGATGAGCCCTGGCACCTAAAATCAATTCCATTGTTTTTGAGTGCATGCGTTAACATAATGCCGACGCGCGCACACTTATGAGTGCGCAATCTGTCTACCTACGGTCAGCAAACTGGTCCTCTGAAAAGGCCGCTTTGGATGAATTGTATTATGATTCCGTTCTAATGCCGTCTCTTTTGCAAGCGTGAAATAACTCTTGAGTCCATCCTACTTTCAAATCATTTTATGATTCACCCAAGTCGGCCTTTTTAGGTCCCCTGATCAGACTACTAAAGTTGTTAAAATGATTAACTTTAGTGTACTTAAGGCGTCCAACTATCACTATGTTCAGATGAGCACTGATTCCAAAGGTGTGAGCATCACCCATTTAAAGGTGGAAACATTTTGGTGCTGTCATAGTATGGTAAGGGTATATCTTTACTTTTTAAATCTTTGTTATTAACTAGGTGCTCCTCTGACATACTTATCATTGTTAATGGCACCCTGATTTGTGAAATCATAAATAAACTTCAAAATGCAGTACCTTTTAGTGTGGGCATGGCATGTAGCAATTAATGAAACATCATGATCCATCACAATAAGAATCAAAGGAAAACCAATTAACCAAAACTAAAAGCACTGGTGAAGGAATAAATTGACAGGCTTCTAGAACAACTGATTACATCTATAATCTCAATCAAAGAAAGAGATTGCAGTATAGAAGTATAGAAACGCTTAATGCTTAATGAGCAGTTACGAAACAGCATACCCCTCTTATAGTGGAGAAATGCAAATTTGACAGCAAAAATTTAGGTTGGTGGAACAAGAAACTCGAGAAACTGATGAAGAAAATGCGACATCACTTTAATAGGTCATGAATGTGATGAATGAAGTGAAGCGGTGTAAATACTGCAACAACATAGAAGTAAAATATCCCATCTCAGAAAAGTTTTGGCTTGATGTGGATGGGCTCCAGCTTCCCTTCACTGAATCAGTTGTGTCAGCATGCCGATGCTGTTCAGTTCTATTTCAAAGAGTTGTGCTGGCTAGGCTGACTGACCGGGGGGAAGAGCACGATACTTACAACCATGGATAGATGGTGCAGGACCCTCAATCACCCCCCATTTGAATTTAGAATTAGTACCTTTTAGTGAAACAACAATTAAAAGATATTATTACCTACATAAATTAATTATTTTAATAATGAGCATTTATCTCGTTGTTTTTTTTTTTCTTAGTTCTTAGCTTTCCTCCAGATGGCGCTGTCCATGTCACCATAGATAAAATGTGTTTCGTAGCAATCAATGTCAAAGTGGTTTTTCGTTTGTTTGGAATCGGTGCAAATTTTTGTAATTGATTCTGTTGCTAAAGAATACGACAGTGCCATCTAGGAATCTTATTTAACACTAAATTAGATATAAGGAAAAACACTCATTATTTGAGAAAATAGGTCCAAGGTTGAATAGGGTCAATCGATTGTTTGGCGTATTATCCTTTGCCTAGCAAGGGCTCCAGGCTTATTGTAAATCAGCAAAATGGCATCCACCAGAAGAAAAGTTACAGAAAAATTATATTCATGATTCATAGAGTGCAAAAGTGCATTCCAATGCATTTATATAACAAAGATGATATTGTACACTCTTATATCGTCAACTGAATTTTTTTTATGGACGTTGTCCACCATGCGAAAGAGATTTTTTTTTTTTATGCGTTTATTGAGTAAATACAAGAAAAATATACAATATTATAAAACTTATACAGCTAACGGAAACCATAAAGAGGTTTATGTGTCGCTGCAAGCGCTCACAACTAAAATTTTACATATTTAATTTTATCAATTTTTTTATCGAGATAGTGACACTTTAAAATAGTTTTTATTTTGTGAGGATTACGATTCAGTTGACTTATAATTTCACTTGGTAGTTCGTTTAATATCTTTGGTAGCATGTACTCCCAAGTGCGAGTACCATAGTTATTGTTGTATGAGGGTAGTTTGTATGTCGGTAAGTATGTCAGTTTACGAAGTTGATTTGGTCTTGTTTTTTTTTGTATTTGGTCAACTTTGTCGTAGATAGAGCAAAGAGCTTCGACAGAGTAGTGCGAGTGAGCCGAAGGGGCTTGTACTAGTAATTCAATGCACGAGAAGACAGGTACCATGTCGTCCTTTTTGTTTTGTCTAAGTTCCAATGACTCGATTTACTTTAAAACATAAAAATATTTTCTTTTAAATACATTACTAAATTGCAATTTTTCAAGTATGATCCATCCTGTGTCAACACAGATGCCATGAGAATACATTATCCTCCAAAACTGTACATTTTCTTACCAAGTTATTGTTTCCTTCTCATACAATATGGATTAATTTTATTTAATACATATACATAAGAGAAATAACAAGTTAAATATTTCTCTTGTATGCAGGGTTCGAAATTAGCAAGATAATTACGCTGCTTGATAGGTATCCGATATTTAATGGATAACCATCCGATAATTATGGGAAAAATGTCACCAGTGGAAGAAATTAATTTGTTATTATTGTTTCAACAAATACATGACAAATGCATTATAATTTGGGCAATTCTAACAAAAACAAATAAATTTTATGATTTTTATTAAAAATCCAACACAAATTAACATAAATAAAATTGAAAATCATTTTTAGTACTATATTTTAAATGATTTAAACTAGCGCTTTTAAGCGCTGCAGAAATGCGCGAAAGCACTCTTAATCCGAACTGAATTTTTCTGGTACTGGGAATCCCCACACTTCACTTCCATGAACACAATTGTTGTTATTATCAATTGATAATTGTCGTGCGTATCAAGATCATTTCTTATCAAGATAATTATCATGATCATTATCAGTTGTATGTATTTTTATTAATATACAATGTACTAAAGTTGCTATCAAAATTTCGTTTAACCAGAGGGCCTATTACGTATCTTTAGTTGCCGTTTGAACTGGGTGCCTATCATCAAAAACATATATATACTATCGAATTCCGATTGTCTAAGGATATGTTCGAACTTGAAGTGACGACACAGTTCGTAAATAGATCAATACCCACTAATAGCAATTTTGAAATTTCCGTTTTTAGCTATGTTTTTGATGATAGGCACCTAGTCCAGCTGGCAACTAAAGATACAGAATAGGGAGGCAGGTCCTAGATACTGTTAAAACCCATCTAATAAAATATAATTGCAGTCCATATGTCATTCCAAATTGTCAAACCAGGAGAATTGGTGTCGAAAAAGACCTCATTTCAATAAATATTTGTATCGAGCCGAATTGCTCCAATCGCGTTTCTGTTTAACAGGTCCCTAGAAAAAGATTCCAAAAATAAAATACTATTTTATCAAAATAATACATTTTTACTGAAGTAGATTATGCAATTTCTAAAAGTGTCGATTTTTTTTCCGTAGCGCCTTAATGATGGCATCTATTTTGTTATTATTTACCATAATATTTTCAAGGTTCCGTAGCCGTATTGTGTGGTGGTACGGAACACTGTGCGCGAGTCCGGCTCGCACTTGACAGATTTATTCAAAGAATGATGTCAGTGGCTGGCACTGAACTCTACGACCGTCGACCAAGGTAGTAAGAAACTTCATCAACCGACAATCACCTCTAAACCTTGCCGTTAAGAGTGTTTATTATTCGGTTAGATGTGCAACACTGACCTCCATACTATACTACTGGACAGGTGGCTGTCAAATAATTTTTGTGTCTACATGTTTGATATACGGTCCTTTTACTAAAATTTTAGTTATGTCGACGGTGATGTGACGTGAATCTAAATGCGCGGGAATCCCAGATTAGAAGAAGTTTTTTGCATTAAACGTCAAAAATTGTTTCTGGAAACTTCGCCCGCGGCGCTTCAAATCGGCACACTTTATTAGCTGATATTTGTACTGGACACCCAGTCCAGTGGTAATAATGTAGAGGTCAGTGAGGTGTGAAGTAACGGCGGCGCGTGCGCAGAATGACTTGCGAAGGTCGTCTTCATTTGACAACGTAAACACGAGTCGGTATCGAGTAGAGATCTTGTATGAGCCGCAATCCAAAATCGATGATGCCATTCTTAAGATCATCGTTCAAAAAGTTCAATCTGCTGTCAGCTGTGAAGTTACCATGACTCAAGAAGCTTATAACCAAACTGGAGCGTTGACAAGGAAGAACTGATGCCGGGCTCGACTGTCGAGGTACCACCATGTTACTCGGAAACCCCCTCCAAGTTATTCGGGGGAGAGTAAGGGGGCAGCTCTCAAACAGGCACAACCAGGTGGCCCACCATGCCCGGGACCGATTGATGGCGGTATACCCATCCCCAATTGCTGGGCTAGTGATACTTTATCTACGACCATCAAAAACAATTTACGTAAAATATATTTGTATTAAATATCATATATTTGTATTAAATATCATATATTTGTATTATTGTATATGTATATTTATATATTGTACCTATGTATACATTTTTTCTATTACATTCTTTTGTAACTGTGGGAACTCAATTTTGTTTTTTATGTCTCAAACTAAAATCTTTATATTTATTAAGCCAACTTCGGTGTATCATGACGAAATGTAGTTCGGCGCACTTTTCATAAAAAGGCCCAAACTGAAAATCAGCTGCAGTTGTCTAACTGACAACTCGTAGTTGAGTTTGGTCCTTTTCAGTTACCCTAATGTTTTTTAAATATCAAGTTGTTAAGCATAGCTTTAAGCCTTAATTGGGGTTTCAGGCATCTCCATACATCCTATGGTAGGGTATTATGACGAGTAGATATCACAACGATATCATGACGAGTGTTGTTTTTCTCATTTTAAATAAATAAATAATAATAAAATAAAAATTGTTTTATTCAATTACCATCAATATTTCTTTTTGTATATTATTTTTGGAATCTTTTTCTGGGATCCACTAAAACAGAAACGCGATTGGAGAAATTCGGCTCGATACAAATATTCATTGAAATTAGGTCTTTCTCGACACCAATTCTCCTGGTCTGACAATTTAGAATGACATATGGACTGCAATTATATTTTATTAGATGGGTTTTAACGGTTTCTAGGTTCTGGTTAAACGAAATTTTGATAGCATCTTTAGTACATTTTATATTAATAAAAAACCGACTTTTTGCTTTTTTTCCACGAATCCGTCCCTCTCGCACTGAGGGTTTTTTTGCATATGGAGTAACAGGGACGCTAAAACTTTTACATATCGCCTTAAGCGACTCATAAGGGAAGCTAGACGTCTTCGGACAACCCTAACATGGTAGAAATAAGTGACTTGTCGACTGAACTAGGCCGCGGCCGCGACTTGGCTCATCGCCAGCTATGAGCTCATCGGTAACGCTTGGTGACGTGCCGGGTGACTATTCTGACGCACTTGATTGATGGGGTTCATGTGAGCATACTATTTCATCGTTTGTGAAAACTGGGCTGGTTGACCGGATCCGGAATTGAATTCGTTATACAAGGTGACTTTTTGATCATCGTCCAAATTCATACTGAAAGCTTGGTAAGTGATCGGCATCATGAATTGATAACAAATTTTGTGAAAATAGTATAACGAAATTTCAACTTCCCATAGTAATTCACTTCCAGTCCTGAGTGAATCACTATGGAGAGCTGAAATTTCATTTTATGAATTTTACAAAAATCGTTATTGGTTCATGATGCTGATCACTTACCAAGGCTCAAGTATGAATTTGGAAGATGTTCGCAAATTCACCTTGTATAAGGTCTATCAATTTAAATGGAAAGTAATTTAGGAGGTGATTCAGTATCGTTAATACATCACATTCCACTGCAAAGTAATTTTTTTTGCGCGAACATTTTTTTCACTTCTCAGTACAAAGTGGTCCGATCAGCTGACTCAGTTTGTATGGACAAGTGAAGAAAAAGTTCGCGCAAAAAAAATTGCTTTGCAGTGAAATGTGATGTATTGACAATACTGAATCACCTCCTAAATTACTTTCCATTTAAATTGAAAGACCTTATATATGGAACTTGTAACCTTTTGGCTGGATGAAGTCCTAATCACCGTTTTTAGGGTTTTGTAGTACCTAAAAGGAACCTTTATGGTGAGACTTCGTTGTCCGTCCGTCCGTATGTCACAGCCTCATAACTTTAGCACAGTTAAGATAAAGATATGACATTTGGCAATTAATTGCATTTGCCCACATATCATGGTGTAAAAATATATAAAATTTTAAAATGTTTAGAATTTTTTGAAAACATAAGTATGAAAAATAAGAAATATTGTTCTAAAAATACAATATAGGTATCAAATTGTACATATAAAAAGCTGATTGTAAAACTATACAAAACTAACATTAATTTGCCCTCATATCATGGTGTAAAAAAATAAAAATTTTAAAATGTTTAGAAAAATAAAAAATATTGTTCTAAAAATACAATATAGGTATCAAATTGTATGTAAAAAGCTGATTGTAAAAATATATACTTTTTCTTTATTTACTCACTGGTTTCGAGAAATCTTTAAAAAACCATAAAAATATTTATGTCCACCCCCTTATCTCCGAAACTGGTGCACCAAAAAATATGAAAAATTTTCGTTTATAGATCATAGGTAACTGGCCAGTTACAAAAAAAACTATTGCGATTTAAAAAATTTGAGCACAAATTAGAAGCGTATAAAAATACAATATGGGTATTGTATTTTTATATTTTTATATTTTTATACTGGTTTGGGACGCCACATGCGCAGATACTGTGGAGCCGTCACACTTACCAGCGACCTCTCTCAAGGCAGGCGCGGCGGCTTACAAAGCAGAAGGGGCTAAGAAGCGGAGATACACAACGTTGGGACAAAGTTATCATTTTGTTCCCTTCGCTGTAGAAACCCTCGGGCCGTGGGGGTCAGAAGCGCGACGGCTCTACAAGGAGATATCGTCGCGCCTGATCGATGCTTCAGGGGATCCAAGGGCTGGATCCTATTTTGGACAAAGATTAAGCCTCGCGATTCAGCGAGGCAATGCCACCAGCCTATTGGGTACCCTACCGGGTGACGGCAGCGATTTGGCTTCTATTTTTTATTTAGTATAGTTTTATTTTGTTTATACTTGTATATTGATAGGTAATTTTAATTTATAGTTAGTTTTTATTTAGTATAGTTTTATTTTGTTTATAATTGTATATTGATAGGTAATTTTAATTTTTTATTTAGCTTAATTTTAAATATTATTTAGTTTTAATTTTATAATTTTTATTGTTATGTATTTGATTTATTGCAGTCCATACGTCATTCCATATGGGTATCAAATGTAGATATTGAGAAGCCAATTGTAAAAATATATAGTTGGGCTTGAATAAGAGCGTTTGTACTAAGATTCACTACTCTATAATAGTATATTTCGTGACGAGTATAAAATGGCGGATTTTCTTACCCGAGGAATGAAGCTAGTTTCGACGTTCGCCTTCGGCTCAAAGCTTACATTCCGAGGGTAAGAAAACCAATTTTTACTCGTTGCGAACGATACTTTTTTACTACCTGATTTGTGTATTTAAATATTTAAGTTTTACTTTCAAATTTAATGTATTTTTTAACTTTGCAAAGTGCGGCGCGGTTTTTACCTTTTTTTTTTCAGGCTTCAGCCGGCGGCTTTTATTTGTGGCCAGCATCATTTTGCGAAAAAATAGTGTCAGACGCGATATAATCGATTATGTCGTCAATCGGAACGCAGGGAATTTCGATTGTAAAGACAAACTAAGGACGTCAAAAAGAACCTAATTTAGCATGAAATGAAGACAAACGTCAAAAAGAACCTAATTTTGCCATAAATAAAATTTCAATACGATATTTCAAACTGAGCTGATTGTCATTCCGCAACGGGGCCCGGAAAGTTCGATTATCAAAACTAATTCTTTTTCATAAAGGTAGTAGAAAAGTATATTTACTGTGGTATTGCCACAGTCGCCAGCTGAACCGTTTTGACCAAAATAAAGCCCGGACCGGATGTCCTGTCTGGGGAATCTAACACACCATCTCCACCGGTTCAGAAAGAGAGTCAACTGTGTCATCCTGTCTTGTTCACTCACTGTGTGTGTTAGTGAGGGATGGATAGGCTTATCGAGACGTGCTTTATTGTCGATCGCTTCCAAATCATTCATCCGCGACTAGAATAGCAAAAGGAATGCTTCGGTGGTTGGAAATATAGAGAAGATGAAAGAAAAACCCAATATCCGTTGCTAAAAATAGGACAAGAAAAAATTATTGCATTGCATTATTTTCAAGCTTTCTTAAACTGTAACACCATACATCCATCCGTCAGCCTAGTTCGTCCACTGCTGGACATAAGCCTTTCCAGGACTTTGCCACTCCCGGCGGTCATCCTGGAAGAATTGCCCATACTCACACACGCTGGGTAGGCGGGTTGGTAAGCGCGGTGCCGGAACCCTCGCACCACTGCCGGTCACCACCATCAGTCTGTTCCATATAAGGCCCTGCTATTAGGGATGTATATACCGCCATCCATCGGTCCCGGGCATGGTGGGCCTACTGGTTTTTTGCCTGTGAGCTGTCCTCTTACTCTCCCCCGAATTACTTCGAGGGGGTCTCCAAGCCAGCCCTACCTCCACAGTCGAGCCCGGCATCAGCTCTACCACCTGTAAAAATAAATAATAATAATTATTATTATTATATTCTATTAAAACTGACCTGTAATAAGTGTATCTGGTATTCCTACATTACATAAATAAATATACCTATATTTTATTTCAGACACTATATATTTCTACTACGATCCCAAAGCCCTATAGGTATTTACGATCCTGACACATTTAAAACTCGCCGCATTTGCATAAACGCTCTGTTTTAAACCTTACAGAATGAGAAAAAAAAACCGGCTAAGTGCGAGCCAGACTCGCGTACCTACGGTTCCGTATTGTAGATGATAAATTTAATTTTGTCATTTTTTTTACGTGAATTTCTCAACCGCTTTATTTTTCCTGTAATCTTTACGTAAACACATATAACCATGATTTTTTTTCATATTTTTCGGTTTACCAGTTTTGGACATACATATTTTTGTGGTTTTTAAATATTTCTCGAAACCAGTGTCAGTAAATATGGTAAAAGTAAGTATATATTTTTACAATCAGCTTTTTAATATTTACAATTTGATACCCATATTGTATTTTTAGAGTAAAATTTTTTTTTTCACTTTTGTTTTGGGAATATTTTGAACAATTTCAAATTTTTCATATTTTTTTTTACACTGTGATATGTGGGCAAATTTATGCTATTTTTGTGCCAAATTTAATGTCTTTATCTTTAACGGTGCTAAAGTTACGAGGCTGTGACTTGACATACTGATGGGCGGACGGACAACGGACTCTCACCATAAAGGTTCCTTTTGTACCTTTTAGGTACTACGGAACCCTAAAAATAGATGGGATGAAATATCCGTTTTGTAAGGATTAAAATTATGCCTGTGTTTTTGTCAAACAGTTTCGATCCATTCACGTGACAAGATATCCTTCTCGATAGACCTAATACTTTGGCAAAGTTCTTCTTTACTCACGCTTGTCCCCCAGGGGGGTAGACTCAGACTTCAGACCACACATTTTCATCTGCTACGATCCTGAAATACCTCACAGCAAAAGTTCTTAAAGTACAATAGTTTGTAATGTCATATACAATACTGTCATATAACATAGGCATTTTGATATGTGTTGTGACAGTACGCCTATAGGCGATGTATGAAAAATTAATAGTGTCACAGCAGGGTAAACCACTGGGTCCATCAACGTGTTAAGTTAGTCTATTCAGATGATTCATTATTGAGGATACAGATACATCTTGCATCATGCCCTATATCTCTGCATTCCAATGATTAACGGTTACTCATAAATACATCACGTAGGGACTGACGTTTTATTTTTAGACAAAGTTTATTTATTGAACGAGCGAGCGAAGTTCTCCGAGTCCACTTGAATAATCCGGCGTTTGTGTATTGTACCATTACTTTTTTAAAATTAGTTTAGCTATTTATAATCACGAGTGTAATTTGGTCGATTCGGCCTAAATTTGGACTGCCACCGGGCAAGCCTGGTGACAGCCAAAAAAAGAGGTAAATCAGGATAAAGAAACTGTATAATTTGTCTTTTGAATGAACTAAAAATAACAAAACTGAAGTAAAAAAAATATGGTATAAAACACAATAATATCAGCAGAGTATTGGGTACTTAGGAACTTATAAAATCAACACAAAAATTATGCCTAGTTCATCTTATTTTAGGATTTTGTTTTCCTTCAGCTTAAACGACGCAAATTGTCCACAATATTATGAATTTAAATTTGGATATTGAAACTAGTTTATAAGATCCCAGAAACTAAGATTTCGCGGAAGTTTTAATAACTTCTAGACGAGAGAAAACGTAATTTTAAGGTGTTAAGAGCAATCGTTATCTAGCTTTACACTAAGGAAGAAAATAATTGATGTTAGATATCCAGACTACTGGATGCTAGGCTACAGATACAAAAACCTGATAAGGGTGTCTTCGTGACTTAGGTGTTTGCAGTCTTCCTGGGAGTAGTCAATCAAGCCAAGATTGTCTGGCGCCAACTTCAGGAAGCTTACCCCATTAGGGTACGTGGTCCGTACATCCGGCCTCAATATGTGCAACCAAATAAGATGGTGGGAGAAAATGAAGAAAAATTGGGAAGACCCTTAAATAACCTGAAGGACCGCTGTAAAGAAATAAAACAACAGCGTCAAGACATGCCTATGAAATCTGGGCAAGGAAATTAACGTATTGGAAACGGGACAAAAGGGATTTTCAGAGAATGAAACCAAAATTACACAAAACTTACCAGGAAATGAAGAAAAAACTGGCTTTTACAATCTCTAGAGCAAATGTGCTCTGTTTCGTGGATAATTTAGGTTTGATATTTTAAATTTACTGTGGCAAATTTCCTTTTCCTTGTACCACGATACTCTTTGATATGAGAAAAATAACAAAAAAATGTGACAAGATATTCCAAATTTTCGAATTTGAAAATTCAGTAAAGCAATCAACGATAAAGAAAGACTAAAAATATATGAAAAAAGTTGAATACCTGTAGCGAATGCTACAGTATGTATGTTTGTCCGACGATAACTCGAGTATCGTTGATCGGAACGTCATGAAATTTGGTAGGTGAGTAAATGAGACAAAAATAATGTTTAAGTTCGAACATAAGCCAAATCGGTCAAGGGTATTGTATTGTCCTCGCAAGTTTCATGGAGCTTGCGAAATGAAACAGCATGACATTTGGCCACGCCCACATCTGAGTTGGTCGCGTTATGACGACCATCCAAGGGGATTTCTAAAAAAGGCTTTACTTTAAGAGGCTATGCGAATTTTATTTTTGTCACTGTCACTCCAAGCGAAGAATCGCGCAGTGCGGGAGGGGCGGATTCAGGGCAAAAGGGAAAAAAGTTGGTTTTATATTTTTATTAAAAAAACTAAAATAGCTAGCAAAGTTTCAAATATCAAATCTTTAGATATTGTTGAAACACACCTAATAAAATATGTTTGAGTTCTGTATATGGTTCCTATTCTTCAAACGAGGAGAAAAAGTGTGTTTGAAAACCTTATTTCAACAATTATTTCTATCGAGGAAAATTTATCCAAACATGTTTTCCAATTTCAAAACCCTAGATTATACAGTCAAAATGCATATAGCAGAAATTTATTAAAATTTTCCGTGTATTTCATGAAATACACAGAAAAGAAACACCCGTATTTTTTTCGCATATTTTTTCGCATAGCACCTATCATTGCGCTATAACTGAAGGGAGCTGAGCAATAATTATTTTGGCATATATGTATTTTTCTTTATATCCTGAGAACCACCGATTTGCCTTGTTACGTAAGTAAGTAGGTAAAGAAAGATGTATAATGTATTTTAGAACTTGCATATATCATTGCGCTATGCCTAAAGGGAGCTGTATGGTAACTATATTGGTGAAACAAGTCGAGGTAAAAGGGCAAAATATGGACCAATTCCGGGCGGGCGAACCTGCAGGAAAAAAGATAGCTAATCTGTAAGATAGAACCGAGCCACCATCTGGACTACGATCTATTATCAGGAGGGTTAAGGCGATATGTAAAAGTTTTAGCGTCCCTGTTACTCCATATGCGAAAAAACCCTTTGTACGGGAGGGAAGGATTCGTGGAAAAGTTGCAAAGTTGCTATCAAAAATTCGTTTAACCAGCCCCCCTATTCTGTATCTTTAGTTGCCAACTAAACAAGGTGCCTATCATCAAAAACATAGATAAAACTGAAATTTCAAAATTGCCTTTAGTGGGTATTGAACTGTTAACAATCTGTGTCGTCACTTCAAGTGCGAAAATATCCTTAGGACATCGGAATTCGATAGTATATCTATGTTTTTGATGATAGACACCCAGTCCAGAAGGCAACTAGAGGTACATAATAGGCCCGCTGGTCCTAGATACTGTTAAATCCCATCTTATAAAATATAATTGCAGTCCATACGTCATTCCAAATTGTCAAACCAGGAGAATTGGTGTCGAAAAAGACCTCATTATAGTAAATATTTGTATCGAGCCGAATTTCTCCAATCGCGTTTCTGTTTAACAGATCCCTAGAAAGAGATTCCAAAAATAATATACTATTATAATATAATATAATATACTATTACTGAAGTACATATATACATATATGCAAGTTCTAAAAGTGACGATTTTTTTTCCGTAGTGCCTTAACAATATTTTACAAAACCTAGGTCATCTAGACCATTGGTTCTTAACCTGTTTGTCTGGCGACCCAAAGAAGAAATATATTTGAAGTCCGCGACCCTAATCCTAATCTTTTGTTCTATTTTCCGGTGACAGGTAATAAAATGACATATTATTTAATTTTATATTAAATAATTGTGATTGTGAACTGACAATAGATGCCATTAATACAGCATCTAGTTTTTGTTTTGTGAGTAGTTATAAATGTGACAATATTAGTGTAATGACATCGATCGACCTATCAACTAAAAAATAAAAATATTCGCATTTTATCACTTCTTTGTCGTTTGGGGGCTTTCCGCGACTAGGGTTAACAGACAACAGGAATTTTCCTGACATGTCAGGAATTCTGGCCCTCTGTCAGGAAATCAGGAAAAAATTGCATTTGTCAGGAATTTTTTGAAAGAGGAACAATAAATGCTAAAAATAATATTTTTATTGAGTTACTTTGTTTTTAACAAAATGTATACTTGCGATTGTCGGCACTTGGTGAAACTTGAAACACATCTTGAATTAATAACACTTGTACTTAGGTATAGTTTCACTTTATTTATGTTAACTCACAACCGGTTTCGGATATTACTCCATTTTCAAGGGAAGATGTTACAATTAAAATAGTTCAACATCAACGACATTATCATTATTTACGTTGCTCAGAGCTAGTGCCTGGAGTCAGTGAAATATTTTAATGGGGATCCACACGCAAAGCTAATTACAGATGGCACTAGCATAGGTCCGGCCAGTAATATTTATTGTTCTGTGGGACCGGCTATGTCAAATTTTGTTGACGTGTGTTTCCTTCTGTTTTTGTCCAATATTTCGCATTTTTTTACAACCTCTAATCACTTGTATTCCAATATGTTATATATTTGTTATTTTTATTATTTTATTCATTTTTAATGTGGGGTTTTCCGGGAATAAATGAACACCATTATTAAAGCAACTTGATACTGCACACAAAGGCATAATTCAAAGAAATTAATAGAAAATCACAAAAAACTACGCAAAAACCATGACAATGTACTGAAATGACAGATTTTCATGGTCGCATCGACGATGCGCCATCTACAGGGATAATTTGGCAGTGTGGATCCCCATTGTAACATCTTCCCTTGAAAATTGAGTAATATCCGAAACCGGTTGTGAGTTAACATAAATAAAGTGAAATTATAAGTAAAAGTGTTATTAATTCAAGATGCGTTGTTTTTGCAACAAAAACAGTTCAAAATCGCGCCGCTTCCGCATTCACATAAAGCATTAATAAAAGTGACAGGAAATTAACTGAATTATCAGGAATTTTGCCAGGAATTTACTTTACTGGATCTGGTAACCCTATCCGCGACCCAACCCAATACCTCTCGCGACTCGAGGTTAAGAATCGCTGATCTACACCATTTTGGCATCTGTACAACCAAATAAGTTTCTGTACCGTACTTCGAAGGTCATTCTACCTAAAATGACTCACAAAACACCAAACGCACGTAAACAGTTTTCTCGGTAACAATAAACGAATTGCGTAAGATTCTTATTTTGTGCGCTTGCGCAAGTCGGACAAATTTAAACCGTAAGTCGAAGCGATAAGAGTTAATGACGTCATCGATATACGGTCCATTGCCGATGATGCTGAAAGTGAATGGACGTTAATTGTGTATCATCGAGGAAAGTGTCATCGAACGACTTTTCACTCCAATTACGACTGCAAACGTGTCGAAAGTGAGTCGCGGATTTTTCTTCGATGGTATATTGTGTGTGTCATACTAATGTGGAGGAAGATGCGATAATGTATGGCCAGTTATTTAGCGATCCGTCGAAATCGAAACCTCTGTCAGAAGTTTCTAGGAAGACCTAATTTTAATAGTAGTTTATGTTACAAGGGCGAAAAGGAAAAAATCACGAGGACGATTTAAAACACGAGCGTAGCGAGTGTTTTAAACGTAACCGAATAACTTATTGCTTTTACGCCCGTGTATCATACTACGTTTTTCAATGCATAGTGTGAGGAAATGAAAACAAATATAATCTTATAAACTTTAAATTATGATTGGCTCAAAAGGATTGTATCCAGAGCCGTTAAACAGTGGAAAAAGAAAGTATAACATCTATGGTACACAGGAAAGGCTGCAGGTTAGCCAACCATTGCAAACAAATAAAAAACAAACAAATAAAACAAAAAAAAATAATGATAATAAAGCCCTAGGGCAAAATAATCGACTTTCTGTTAGGTTTTGATGCATAAAAAGTGGGCCTTTACGAGCACATGCATTGAAATAATTATTTCTATCAAGTAAAAGATTTTCGACCGCGTTTCTGTATTACAAAAATCTAAAAAAAGGTTCCGAAAATGTTATATTAATTTATCAAACCTGTAGCTTCTTGCTGAAAGTAGTAAAATCGGCGTCGAATTGTGTCGTATGCTGATAGCTTGGTACATTGCCGTCGCTTCCTATTTCGGAAGCTGCTGATACGGCACGCACGTTCTACGATAGCAAGTGTCGATGGTATATTGGTGTCGATTCGGTGAAACACGACTTCACCGTTATAGATGAACAAATAAGATACAATTGTACCGATTCGGTGAAGCACATCTTAACTTATTTGACAGGACTAAACTTAATTTAAGCGTTCTGTCCTTGTCTTTTCGATAAAGAAAGAAAAAGGCAGGACGCTTAAAGTAAGGCTAGTCCTGTCAAATAAGTTAAGATGTGTTATGCCGAATCGATACCACTGTGGCCATAAATTTGTCATTGTACTTATGAGCACGCTTAATAGTTTAGTTGTACGGTAGATTAATGTGCACCACACAAACCTGTTAAGGGGCTATACCGTGAAAATTGACACTTTTTGAAGTTATTTATCTGCTCCTTTAATGAAGTTCCAAGTAAAATAAATTAGTATAACCATTTTAGGACCTTTTACTAGATTTTGGTCTATCAGAAACGCGATAGGAGGAATTTCATTCGATAGAAATAATTAATGAAATCAGGTCTAAATTTACACTTTTTTTGATATTCTGACAAATTAGGATAGCATACAGACTTGAAAAATATTTATTTAGATGGGTTTTAACTACACCTAAATTACTGGTTATGGAATTTTTTGTAGCTATTTTAGTTAATTTTGCATTAATTTAAAACCGACTTTTTGACCATTTTCCCCGATTCCGTCCCTTTCGCACTGCGGGTCTTTCTGCCTGGAGTAACGGGGACCTTTGCTAGCACGGTATATCACCTTAAAACAGAAACGCGATTGGAGAAACTCGGCTCGATAGAAATATTTATTGAAATGAGGTCTTTTTCAACACCAATTCTCTTGGTTTGACAATTCAGAATGACATATAGACTGCAATTATATTTTATTAGATGCGTTTTAACAATATCAAGGACCTGCCCCCCTATTCTGTATCTTAGGTTGCCAACTGGACAGGGTGCCTATCGTCAAAAACATAGATAAAAACTGAACTTTCAAAATTGCCTTTAGTGGGTATTGAACTATTTACAAACTGTGACGTCACTTCAAATGAGAACATATCCTTAGATAATCTGAATTCGATACTATATCTATGTTTTTGATGATAGGCACCCAGTCCAGTTGGCAATTAGAGATACATAATAGGCCCACTGGTTAAACGAAATTTTGATAGCAACTTTAGTACATTTTATATGAATAAAAAACCGACTTTTTGCTACTTTTCCACGAATCCGTCCCTCTCGCACTGAGCGTTTTTTCGCATATGGAGTAACAGGGACGCTAAAACTTTTACATATCGCCTTAAACCTTTACTTTATCAAATGATTTCCGTTCAGTACTCACAACTCAGCAAACTTGAACGTTTCCAATTTGTACCGTATCCCGACCCAGTAATGACTACAATCGCATGGTGGTGTTGTAACTGGAAGGTGGTAGGCGGCCGCCCACGTCAACCCACGACTGGACACCGGATGGCGAGAAAGTGGCTGTTCCCTTCACTCAGCCCACGTGGACTTTACCAGCTCACACCAGCCAAACCAAGAGAATTGGTGTTGAAAAAGACCTCATTTCAATAAATATTTCTATCGAGCCGAGTTTCTCCAATCGCGTTTCTGTTTTAAGGTGATATACCGTGCTAGCAAAGGTCCCCGTTACTCCAGGCAGAAAGACCCGCAGTGCGAAAGGGACGGAATCGGGGAAAATTGTCAAAAAGTCGGTTTTAAATTAATGCAAAATTAACTAAAATAGCTACAAAAAATTCCATAACCAGTAATTTAGGTGTAGTTAAAACCCATCTAAATAAATATTTTTCAAGTCTGTATGCTATCCTAATTTGTCAGAATATCAAAAAAGTGTAAATTTAGACCTGATTTCAATTATTATTTCTATCGAATGAAATTCCTCCTATCGCGTTTCTGATAGACCAAAATCTAGTAAAAGGTCCCAAAATTGTTATACTAATTCATTTTACTTGGAACTTCATTAAAAGAGCAGATAAATAACTTCAAAAAGTGTCAATTTTCACGGTATAGCCCCTTAACAAATCCCTAGAAAAAGATTCCAAAAATAATATACCATTTTCTCAAAATAATACATTATTTACTGATGTCGATATGCAAGTTCTAAGTGTCGATTTTTTTTCCGTAGCGCCTTGATAAAAAACTAACAAAATAAATGTATTTTTTTCGATCTGAGGAGAGACTTAATTTCTTCCAAAGAACCCTCGAAAGTCTGGCGTTGTACATTTTCAAGGCTTAAATTGTGGGATCGCTGGCGTTGGCGTAACGAGGCTGCACGAGTGTGTAAGGTGACCATTTCACAGTTCACACTCTCGGGACACCTCTCTGACACCTCCTGTGATGATGTATGTATTCAAATTCAAATTCAAA
Organism: Ypsolopha sequella; assembly: GCA_934047225.1. Taxonomy (NCBI): domain Eukaryota; kingdom Metazoa; phylum Arthropoda; class Insecta; order Lepidoptera; family Ypsolophidae; genus Ypsolopha; species Ypsolopha sequella. The sequence goes on along the minus strand of OW204012.1, from coordinate 1,820,251 downwards.
TAGTTTATTTTGCAAAGCAGGTATAGATATATACACTTTTTACACGTCAAATTTAATCTAATAAAGAAAATATATGTAATAAAATAATAAATGTACATGAACTAAATTATAGGTTTATTTAATTTATGTAGCAATATATTTACGATTAAAATGATAGGTAAAATATATATTATACAAGGTAAAATCCAATCAACCGCCCGAACCCATACCGGAGACCCGGCCAGGGACCAGGAACAAGGTTCAATGATCACCAACCGAGCCCCCAGCATGAATCCAGGCGGCCGACCAAATCCCATCCTATATACTACATACTAATAGGCAGTGGCGTGCACAGAACTTTTTGCTGGAAAAGCAAGCAATTGGTCAAGAATAACAATAAAAAAAATATGAAAAAATTTAAATATCACTTTGAAAAAAAAAAGTTAGTATAGGAAATTTTCACTCTAGGGTAGACATTGTCTACCCTGGCTTCATACAAAATTGTTTTTTTCAAAGTGATATTTAAATTTTTTCATATTTTTTTTATTGTTGTTCTTGACCAATTGTTTGCTTTTCCAGCAAAAAGTTCTGTGCACGCCACTGCTAATAGGTTACATATATAAATACATGCCTACCTCCGCCCATTCGATTAGTCTTGCTAAGAAGAAGGGCAAGAAACTTAGCAAGATCATGTCTTTTTTTTTTCAACATAAAACTTATACTATACAATATATGACTTATATCTACTTTAACCAAGTGATAAGAAAATACTGTGGTACATCTACCGACCAAGGCTAAACCAAACCAATAGACATGCCCACTAGATCTGGCGCCCAATATGGCGCGGAATGCAGCCGTAGCGGCTGACGACATGGACTAGTGTGGCCTACTCGTTGACATTGCTTAGACCTCCTTTTATGGCCAATTTCCGGTTTTAATGTTTTGTAGATCGCTTTCCGAATAATGGAAGCAGTTTAAGATTTTAAGGTGATTATGGCTTATTGAGATACCGATACGGTTCCGTACCCAAAGGGTAACCAACGGGGGTCCCTATTTACTACGACTCCGCTGTCCGTCTGTCTGTCCGTCTGTCACCAGGCTGTATCTCATGAACCGTGATAGTTAGACGGTTGAAATTTTCACAGATGATGTATTTCTGTTGCCCTTATAACAAAAAATACTAAAAAACAGAATAAAATAAATATTTAAGGGGGCTCCCATACAACAGAATTGATATTTTTGCCGTTTTTATAGATAATGGTACGGAACCCTTCGTGCGCGAGTCCGCCTCGCATTCGGCCGGTTTTTATTATTTCTTGTTTTATTTCAGAGTAGGTGATCTGATCTTTGAAACTTGTATGTGTTAAATAACGTTAAATATTTTTTTTACGTTAAATTTTTTATGTCTATTAAGGGTTTTGTAGGGTTCCGTAGCCAAAGGGCAAACCGGAGCCCTATTAATGTCAGTTCGCTGTCCGTCTGTCTGTCCGTATGGCACGGATCTCAAGCTCTAAGACGGAACGAGATAGAAATCTGAAATTTTCATATGTTGTGTATAATGTTGACCCAAAACCAAATTTTGAATTTAATATGTTATTAAATTATTTTTATGAAAATGGAGCCAAAAAAAATTTTTTTTTCATGCCCTAGCATGTTGGGTGTCATTGTCTAGAACTCATTAAGTAGAGTATAAATATATTTTTTATTTTAATTTTTCTTAAAAAATAAAGAAATGGGGGGCTCTCAAAGTTGCCATTTTTAGACCATTTTTGTTACGGGGTCTACCTCAAAGGCCAAAGCAGTTAGGAATTAGAAATTTCTGTATATTATGTAGTATGCTGTATTTAAACAACAAATACTAAACACGCCGATTTATAATGTAGTTTTAGGGTTACGTCCCTGAATACTCAACCAACTTAATTTTGCAGTTTTGTTTCATGAATTTTGTAGGTAATGATAAGTTTGTAATAGACTACTAGCAACATAAATGTGGTTATGTTTGACAGAATTAGAAAGAAAGAAGTTTATTTGATATAAATTGATACACAAGATAGCAGGACACATAAATAATAGCCTAATGATTATGATTACACAAAAATAAATGAAGCAACAAAAAGAACGTCATCTACGTATTTAATTTTTGGGTAAATGTTTATTGAGTATTTGATAAAGATTCTCACTGAAGGAAAACGCGATTGGATTAAATTTTCTCGATAGAATTTGATTCCGAAAAGACCTCTAAATTGTTTTATTTTTTCCTGTAATTCTGAAATCCTAACTAATTTAATTGTGAAATTGCATTCAAAATGTGGATATTATGTATTTGTAAAGTCTCCTAAAAAATCTTTTTGACAAAATAGCTTAGTACATTTTAAATTAATAAAAAACCGACTTTTTGCTACTTTTCCACGAATTCGTCCCACTTCGCATATGGAGTAACAGGGACGCTAAAACTTGTACGTATCGCCTTAATACGTAATTTGTATATTTTTGCGCGAAGTAGGGAAAGTGTCCTTTCCGAAAAAAAAACAAGCACGCAAAAAGGCTTGATTAACTTTGATAATGTGGTTCAGTACATTAGTATATGGTCTTTTTACTGTATTCCCATTCGGTATATGACCAGTTCTCACAGAGAAAATATAAAATAAGGACATCTTTTCATATCCATTTAACCTCTACATCCCAAACACGAGTTAGTATATGGTCTTTTTACTGTATTCCCATTCGATATATGACCAGTTCTCACAGAGAAAATATAAAATAAGGACATCTTTTCATATCCATTTAACCTCTACATCCCAAACACGAGTAAATCTAAGTTATCTTTAGAATAAAGAAGCCCTTAACTTCCGATCTCCAGGCCGAGGGCAATATTATCCTAATTCCTCTGCTTAGATAGCAAAGTGGCTCCCTCCAGGCGAGATCTTGGTTATATAACAGGCTCCAGAGAGGCGCTAGACAGGAGCCAGACAGGCGCCAACCGGCGGCGCCTAGAGCGGGACGGACATACGTGTTGCCGTCTCTCCGCAGAACACTGGCGCCCAACACGGGCCCGGACAAACCTAGCCCAGCCTCTTTTGTTGCATATTGCGCCTTATTGTTTTGGGTTTCGACTGGTTTTTGTGTTGTAATAGAGTAGGAAAAAACTTTTTCAGTGATGAACTTTTGCGCGGGGATGATACTTTGTTTTATGGCTTTTTGGTTTATATTTATGGTCCGGCCGGATGAATTAAGTTCTGGTTTTGTACTGTAGCGCTGGATATTGTTGTGTATGAGTAGTGTCGGATGCAATTCAATTTGCTAGGTTCGACATTTCGGCTGAGTGGTTGCGTTCTTTCTCCCGACGACAGTTTGACTGAAAGGGCTCGTTGTGTTCTTACATTGTTTTCCTTGATGGTACAGAAGAAGATATTCCGAGTAGTAAATTTTATTTCTTTACAATAGGCATGATGACTAAAAAATTATAATTAGTCTGTCATTTAGATTACTTAGCAGAAAATATTGGACACGTATTTATTCTTTTGTCAATTAAACAAAAAATGAAGAAAGAAATAGCCCGCTAAAGTTCCACGTGACGTCACGCCTAAGTACATTTTTTACCTTGGCGTGACGTCACCAGCCCCCACTCCCAAACTAGATATAGTTCAAGTAGATATTTATTTTCTTGATTTTTGTTCCAAAGCTCAAATGGCGCCCAACGTGGGCCAAACTGCATTATTAATAAAATGAAACGACATAAATAAAATGAAGTCAAAAATGGAATTTTAATTTAAGACATTATTTAGAAGAAATCGGTCCTCAAGATTGATACCCTTCGATCGGTATCATAAAATACAGGACGTTTTTTTCATATTTCACCGGGTCGAGTCCCAGCTCATGCAAGTGATTTGTCAAAAATCTTTTACAGCAGTTTTGCCAATTTTTGAAAAAAAGGAATAATCAGTAAAATTTTCTGTCATCAATATTTAGGGTACTTTCCTTCCAAACACGGTCTTTTTTCCACCCTATATATAGTGTAGAAATTTCTGCTTCCGTTAATAGGCAGATCACAGCAGGACATGAAATATCGTAAATAACTTCTTTATAATACTTACCTGTATTTTAGCAAGTAAATACATTTGAAATATTTATTGATTTGATTGGCAAATACAAAAAACCGGTCAAGTGCGGGTCGGACCCGCGCACGTAGGGTTCCGTACCATTGTCTATAAAAACGCCAAAAAAAACATGTCTGTTGTCTAGGAGCCCCCTTAAATATTTATTTTATTCTGTTTTTTAGGATTTGTTGTTGTAGCGGCAACATAAATACATCATCTGTGAAAATTTCAGCTGTCTAACTATCACGGTTCATGAGATACAGCCTGGTGACAGACGGATAGCAAAGTCTTAGTAATAGGATCCCGTTGGTTACCCTTTTAGGTGCAAAACCTTAAAAATAATGTCCTTAAACTAAAAAAAATATTTTCTTTTCCAGGTACATGACTGCAATGTGAATGTGATAAACTGGAAGAACACGCCAAAACGAGTGCCTTTATTAGTATACCGACCGACCGACCGCCGTTACTCATTTTGTAGTGTTTAGAAATTACAAAACGAACTTTCGAATCTTCGACAAGAGCGCAACGAACGGAAATATAGGTAAGTCACTATATAGTATAAAACAAAGTCGCTTCCCGCTGTCTGTCTGTCCCTATGTATGCTTAGATCTTTAAAACTACGCAAGGGTTTTTTATGCGAAAGGAAAGCGACAGTCGCAGCCGCCGTAGGTATACAACTTAATTGAGAGCCGGGAAGAAGATGGTTTGCGGGGGGAGGGAGTACAGATGAGTACAAAAGTGTTAATTGGACTAGTAAGATTATGAGATTTATATCCTGTTGCAAACAATTGATAAGGTTGAGTCCATTATTACTGGTTAGAGAAATGCTTCTTGACCTCTTTTACAACTTTGACATCTAATTTTGAATATCAATTGACATCACTACATAGTAGAAAACAAAATCGCTTCCCGCTGTCTGTCCCTATGTATGCTTAGATCTTTAAAACTACGCAACGGATTTTGATGCGGTTTTTTTTAATAGATAGAGTGATTCAAGAGGAAGGTTTATATGTATAATACATGCATAATATAGTAGAGAAACACTGATAATTTTAGAAGTTTCTAATGTGATGTCTTAAATAAACACATTTTTTGCGCTTTCATTGCAAACGCTGGCTGAACCCTACCAGATAGATCAAAATAATGTACTACAGTATTATACACCTTAAAAAGGTCTACAAAAAAATCCGCGGTGGTATATGTCTATCTCTTACGGATAACCTACAATAACCATTATGGCTTATTTATGAAGCGATTTTAAGCAATACAGCATTAATCCTTATCCAATTAAGTACCTTAAATACTATAGTATATTTAGTATCAGCATTGCACCCCGTGCGGTCGCTAGTATGTTATAAATAATAGATTGTTATAGGAGTGCATAAAGCGAGCCATATTACCCGAGATATTTCGCTGCTTGAACCTTGACAAGTAACATTGTATTTTGTTGTTTTTAATTAAACGATACGGGTATTGAAATACGTACATGTACAAATAATATTTGTTTTAACTAGTGACCAAGGTTTTTGACATTTGATAAGGGTGCGTCTAATTAGGGGAGGGGGGTGGTCGTCCAGTGTTATTTCGGGTCACGAAGAAGGCTTTTAAGTTTGTGTGCCCGTTCATTTACAACGTAATGCATAATAGTAGTTTATGCTACTAGGGCGAAAAGGAATAAATTACGAGGACGATTTTTAAACGTAACCGAGTAATTTATTGCTTTTACGCCCGTGTATCATACTACGTTTTTCAATGCATAGTGTGAGGAAATGAAAACAAATATAATCTTGTGAACTTTCAATTATGATTGGCTCAAAAGGATTGTATCCAGAGCCGTTAAACAGTGGAAAAAAAAGTATAACATCTATGGTAGACAGGAAAGGCTGCAGGTTAGCCAACCATTGCAAACAAATAAAAAAAAATAATAATAAAAGCCCTAGGGCAAAATAATCGACTTTCTGTTCGGTTTTGATGCATAAAAAGTGGGCCTTTACGAGCACATGCATTGAAAAATAAAAAAATACTTGCCGAAAAAGTCTAACTGACATTAAACTATGTCCGCGAAATGCGATAAATCACATTAGTTTAATATCTTTAATTCAAAAATAAGAAGGACCACCTTAAGTAGTGCGTTTCGTAGAGGATACGAATTGTTTCCTCTTAAGATTAAACGTCAGTCGCTCGGTAAAAAGTGCACAACCTAAGTTTGTTCTTCTTGTTAAGAGAATAGGTTCCGCTTGCATACTACCCTGTTACTCCATGCGGAAAGATCCGCAGTGCGAGAGGGACGGATCCTGGAAAAAAGTCAAAATGACAACCTTTTTCACTAATATTATTATTAAAAAAAAAAAACCAATGATGCTATGAAATATCTGCCCTGTTATCTGCCCTAATGAAGTTTATACATAATTTAATCCATAAATAATATGAACGGGTTTTTGCTCTAATAATCTTAAACCTCGACATGAAAACTTTTTTTAAAGCCATCTTTGGTATTTTATTTATCAATATTGGAATGGCTTCTGATGACTCTGTTTCGATATAAGTAGACTTCTTGTTGGCATCAGTGGAACTTAATAAAATATTCGACATTTTAGTATATTGTATAAATATTTTATTAAGTTCAAATTCAAATAGTTTATTTTGCAAAGCAGGTATATATAATACACCTTGTACACGTCAAATTTAATCTAATAAAAAATATATGTAATAAAATAATAAATGTACATGAACTAAATTAAAGTTTTATTTAATTTATGTATATATATATATACGATTAAAATGATAGGAAAAAATATGTTATACAAGGTAAAATCCAATCAACCGGCCGAACCCATACCGGAGACCCGGCCAGGGACCAGGAACAAGGTTCAATGATCACCAACCGAGCCCCCAGCACGAATCCAGGCGGCCGACCAAATCCCATCCTATATACCTACTACATACTAATAGGTTACATATATAAATACATGCCTACCTCCGCCCATTCGATTAGTCTTGCTAAGTTCCACTGATGCCGACAAGAAGTCGAAATATATCAGGAAATAATTGTAATAAATAGGAATATAATAATATAAAAAAAAAACTTATTTACTTTTTATTCAGTTTACATTATAATATCATGTAAACAGAATAAAAAACAAATAAGTTTTCTTTAATAATAATTTATTTTTCAATGCATGTGCTCGTAAAGGCCCACTTTTTATGCATCAAAACTGAACAGAAAGTCGATTATTTTGCCCTGGGCCTTTTATTATTATTTTTTTTTTTATTTGTTTGCAATGGTTGGCTAACCTGCAGCCTTTCCTGTGTACCATAGATATTATACTTTTTTTTCCACTGTTTAACGGCTCTGGATACAATCCTTTTGAGCCAATCATAATTGAAAGTTCACAAGATTATATTTGTTTTCATTTCCTCACACTATGCATTGAAAAACGTAGTATGATACACGGGCGTAAAAGCAATAAATTACTCGGTTACGTTTAAAACACTCGCTACGCTCGTGTTTTAAATCGTCCTCGTAATTTATACCTTTTCGCCCTTGTAGCATAAACTACTATAATTTGTTCTACTGACAGAAAGTTAATGCTATTAGAAACAACTGTCAGAGACTCAACCAGATTCAGCGGCTCGCATCATCATCTGTATTCGTTAAAAATCAGCGTGTCCATTTAACAAAGTGTTAAATTAAATCAATTTCGTACCGTACATTAAGCAATTCTTCGTTCGTGGTGCGGCCCCACTGTAACTAGATTTAGTTGTTCACAGTGGGGCCCCGGCCGATGTAAGTGTGGCCATTAAGTCTAGTGTTGTGATTTATTTTTTATTCATATTTTTTGGGGTCGCACAGGGATCACTGAGCGCCCCCGCCGGAATAGTTTGCAACTTCTCACTTAGAAGTTAGCGATTTGGTTAATGTATTTGAAAGTTTGTTGAGTTTCCATCTTTAGTTTACTAGCTGTGTTGTGTTCAATCAGAAAGCGCACATAATGTATTCTTAAAAAAAAAAAAGATTTTTACATATCCACGGATACTTATTTATTAATGCCTATTTAATAAATAAATAAAATAACGTGTAGTTTGAACTTATAAAAAGGATGTATATGTCGTGGCCATATCGTAGAATTGACTATTTCATGATCGGGTTGGCCATATCGTATTTCTGTTAATAAGTAAATTGATTAATAAGTAATGGTATATATATAATAATATATATATATTTTTTTTTATTATTGAATTACGAATTGTTATGACATATTTACTTTTAAGTCATACTTAGAGTAAGTATATTATTATTATATACGAGTAATGCTGTGTAAGTTAGGTATTATATGTTTTATAATACCACATAATAATGACCTGTAACTTACCGTTATTAATAAAATCTGTATCTGTATCTGTTAAAATTGGGAGGGTCGCCTCGCTCCGCTCCGCTTCGCTCGGCTCTCCAAATGTATTTACATGTAAACGTAACACGCTCGTCGTCGTACCTATTTTATACTTTTGGTGAAAAAGTTTTGATTTCATACTTTACGATCAAACACCCGGAATAGAAGAGCTTGCATGACTAAATTGATGGATGTGGAAGAGGCGAAAGAAAGAAAGAAAATATTTATTTCAGACCGAAATCCATATCTTAGTTAGTAACAATATATGCTGATAAACTATGTTAATATCTTAATTTACACACAAAAATAAAAAACACAAAAACAAAACACAGAAAGGCAGAAGTTGCTGTTGCAGACATCACACAACTAAATAGAGTGATGCCTACAACAAACATCCTCCTGGTGAAGCACTGTGACTCCACGTGAACCCTGTTCCAGAATACCAGAACAGGGGATCTAAAAAGGCTGACTTGGGTGATTCATAAAGTGATTTGAAAGTAGGATGGAATCAGAGTTTTTTCACGCGTGCAAAAGAGACGGCATTAGAACATAATCATAATATGATTCATCCAAAGCGGCCTTTTTAGAGGACCAGGAGCCGTATTTTTGAATCGTTCGTTTTCAATTTACGTGCGAAAGTATATACCCATCTCACGTAGCACATCAGAACTTGTCATTTGCAAGATGAGACAGGATTATATTTTCGCACGCGAATTGAAAAAGAACGATTCAAAAATACGGCTCCAGGACGGCAGTTTTGGCACATGCGACAATTTGCGAAGGCCCAAAGCGGGTGATTTTTTGAAGCTATTTACACAGAAACGTATTAAGCTTTTAAAATAAAACTCTTTTGCCCGGATTCATTAACATGTTTTACATGTCTTTTAAAGACTTTTACTTAGGAGTATTATAATCACACGGCATTTATCACGCGATTAACGAAGTCGTATGAAACATAAAGCGTGTGAAAAATGTTGCGAGAATAGCCGCCCTGGACTGTCCCAACGATCAACGATGAAAAAAAGGTGTGTCAGGATTATTGCAGATGGAAATCGGTAGTCTCTGCCTATCCCTTTGGGAGACAGGCGTGAGTAAGTGTATGTTTTGAAATGGCAAGTGATTTTTCTCGAGTGTTCTCTCCTTCGCCAGTACAGTATGAGAAGGTGTAGCGACAGCTATAACAGTTATGACAGCCGCATCACCACTTTGACTAAATAAACAAATAATATTTACTTTGCTATTACACTCTCATCTTGTCAAAGTTGATTTTGCATATGCCACTTGAAATAGAACTTTGTCAAATCAACAAACAACCCTTTCTGTAACATCGCACGTATGAAACGCTTCTTAATGAAACAATTACGTACTCAACAACTTGATAGTACACAATACAAAAAAAAAAATTTTTTTTTCGATGAAAATTGTCAATTTCAAATTATTCCCGTTATTTAAGGCGAAATATGCGAAAAAAATACGGGTGTTTCTTTTCTGTTTCTTTCATGAAATACACGGAAAATTTTAATAAATTTCTGGTATATGCATTTTGGCTATGTAATCTAGGGTTTTGAAATTGGAAAACATGTTTGGTTAAATTTTCCTCGATAGAAATAATTGTTGAAATGAGGTCTTCAAACACACTTTTTCTCCTCGTTTGACGAATAGGAACCATATACAGAACTCAAACATATTTTATTAGGTGTGTTTTAACAATATCTAGAGATTTGATATTTGAAATTTTGCTAGCTATATTAGTCTTTTATATAAAAATTATAAAACAAACATTTTTCGCTTTCGCCCTGAATCCGCCCCTCTCGCACTGAGCGTGTTTTCGCTTGGAGTGACAGTGACAAAAATAAAATTCGCATAGCCTCATAAATTCATGTAATGACTAGAAAATAAAAAGGAATGCTTCGGTGGTTTGGACATGTAGGGAGGATAAATGAAAATAGAGTGACGAAAGAAATTTATGGTGCGCAAGTGGAAGGTACAGCTCGACCAGGCCGCCCTGGAAGAACGTATGCTGACCAAATTGGCGACACATTGAAAAAAGGCAATGTCAAAAGTACCCGGAATAGAAGATCTTGTATGGCTAGATTGATGGATGTGGCAGAGGCGAAAGTGGTGTGTCATGGAAATTTGCAGTCTCTGCCTGCCCCTCTGAGGGACAGGCGTGAGTATATGTAAAATACATCATACTTTGTTTAAATATAAAGGAAAAAATCTAATAACTGGACCATTTAAAACGAATACCGATTTTATAAAAGTAACATTTTGGAAGCAAACTTGGTGAGAAAGGGAGGACAGAAAAGCTATGAATTAGAGAATGGCAATAGCTATCAATAGACTAGAGTGTACATTGATACACTGACAAAGCTAACCAGTCAAATGGTTTTTAACGAAACGCAACTCACAAAACAATTGTAACACTTTCTTGCCCTATAACAAACACTGTTACCTTGGATTATTCTGTCAATTCGACAGCCCTTTCGGTAATCAATCGTTACTTGTATCGAATGTCGACGCGATCACCACTATCCGCCACTAACTCTTCTGTCGTTCTCCCGACGGATCACCGTCACCAGTATAACCGAGTTTACGTGGCACCCGACCCATCAGCATAACCAGTACCACCGTCTGTTCTTCTACATTCCGTCAGGTTGCCACTTTCACTTCCGCCGCTCTTGCGCTGATCCATTGTTCCATTCATCAGCCCGTATTCGTCCACTGCTGGACGTAGGCCTCCCCAAAATTACGCCACTCTTGGCGGTCTTTAGTCATCCTCATCCAGCCGCCACCCGCAACGTCCTTCAGATCGTCAGTTCAGCGGGCACGAGGTCGGCCTACGCTGCGCTTTGCTGTACGTGGTCTCCATTCCAATGCCTTACGGCCACAACAGTTATCACTTTGGCGACAAATGTGGCCAGTCCACTGCCACTTTAACTTACTGATTCGGCAGGTTATGTCGGTCACCTTCGACCTCTGAAGGATATCTTCGTTTCAGATTTTATCCATCAGAGATGTGCCAAGTATAGTCTCCATAGCTCGTTGAGCGACCTTAAATCGAAGGACCGACCGATCCATTGTTACTTGTATCGAATGTCGACGCGATTAAAACCCTTCTGTAGGATCACCGTCAGCTGTATAGCCGAGTGTACGTGGCACCCGACCCATCAGCATAACCAGTACTACCGACTGTTCTTCTACATTTCGTCAGGTCGCCACTTTCACTTATAGTCCTTGTGCTAATCCATCGTAATGTTATCAAATATATGCCACCTTCTGTGTCGTAAATTCAAGAAAAGGCTCAGCGCAACCACTCGGAGCCTAAAACCGTAGCACAGATCACTATCACTCATAGACAAGATGAATAATACAAACACGCATTATTGATCAAGTATTCATCACCTGATCAATCACTCGTCGGTGGATTTAAGAATCACGGTGTTGACGCTGGACCTCTTTGCATATCTCTTTTGTTGTCCGTACCTCGCACCCAACTTGACAGCATTACCCGCTAGTACCACAAGTGTTCTTAGACAGGAGAACCATTAGCTTGTTTATGATTCCACACAAGGCCTAAGGAGTTTTCATTTTGTCCTATTCACATGTAAATTAGAGGATACCCCTAAATTTTAGAGCCTAAAGTGACTAGAGAAAACGTGGCTACGTAAATTATCATATCATTACAAATTTTTCTTAGGTAACCGAAACAGCTCGATTTGTAATCAGACCATTGAAATCAGAATAAGTTACATAATGAAACCGATCTCTGAAACGTTTTTCAGTTGATCGCTGATCAGTTGCAACCTCAGTGTCGCGGCCGATTTGTTCCGTAACGTCGCTCGGTGCACTCCGCAGAGCAAATATACATAATTGTGGGGCAAACATCGCGGGCTCTGAGATGGGAGTATGTGGGGAGGTAGAGTCGAGGAATACGCTGTACAATAGTGAGAGAAGGAAGTCCTGAAATCTCGACGCTAAACGTCCGCCTTTAGACGGGTCCTCGATTGTGTTAAGGATTTAGTTTTTCTCGCTCCATAAAGCTCTATGTGCTAAAATTTTTCGCCTCGGGGTTGACGTTGTAGTTTTTGTTTATGGAGAAACTGATTTCGACAGAAACATTTAATAAAACAGTGCCTGCTTTTAATTTCGTTGATGTTGTATTGGGATTGATTGATAAAGTAACGCTTTGGATAACTTTCAGGAGTTGAGTGTATGTAAAAGGATAATAAATTGAAAATAGTTGGAAAAATCTCAATTGTTAAAAACTAAAAACAGTTATTCCTCGGAAAAAGAAAATTATTCTACGGATCCCGTCAATATTTCCAGTTGCAGTCACTTAGATTTTCATTCCATGGTGTTCTTGACAGCTTCATCCATAAATTAACTTCAAAAAGGAATATTATTAATGACTCCACATTGAGTGTACAAAGTACACGAACACCACTAAATCTCGTCCTACAAGAGGGCAATAATAACTCCCATAGCGGCCCCAAAAACCGTCCCATGGAGCCAAAAATGTTCGCGGGCGATACGAATCAATAAACAGAATCAGAGGCTGCGGAAATCCGAGCGGAGTCCGAGATGCATTTCCATCTTTCACCGTCTTTTCACCCTCCGAAAATCACCCCTAAACTCGTCTCCCTTCCCTTTCAAACCCACACGAGTGACAAGAAAAGAAGACAGGTTGCGCGCTTGCGCGAATCACCCCTAACGCAAGCGACAAAGGCGTTTGGGCGCCGACCGCGAGATCTTGGCAGGACATCGAGCTCGCTGCCACATTCTTGCGAGGATCGTCCGCGGAGGCGGAGGTCCGCTCTCTCACCCCCTGATGCTGGCTGATGCAGCCTTGCAGCCAACTCCAGCCAGGGTGCACCACAAGGCTACCATTTAGGCCCCATCGTATTTCAAAAGCCTATATAGTTAGAACTCTAAAGCCAAAACTAGGGTGTGAGAGAGCGAGCATCAAGTTTCAAGTATAATCATCTAAAGTGGGAACGAGACGGCGCGATGGGTCTCCGCTCCGCTACGGGGTAAGTGCCACTTGTCTTCAGCCACGTGCTCTGAACTTTTAGTTGCAGCTTTTTGTAAAACTCGTTTCGTTTTGGAGGTTCTCGCTTATAGCACTCTGAAGTTTGGCTTCAGTATTTATTTCATACAAGCCTGAGCTTGGGTTTTCAGTTATTAGTGTATTTTTTTTACTTTATTATAAAGAACAATCCTCTTATCTGCTCTAAGTTTTATTCGGTTTAATTTACCTTATAGCTGTTCTACTTTTCTGAATTCGTCACCATGTTCAGGTTTCTTAACCTTTAATACAATTTTATCACCACCTTTTCATCATACTGAGTTATATCTGATTGTTACTGACTACTTAACAATAGCCAGTTCTTTTAAAGTTATGGTTTAAATGACCGACCTTCCTATGTACGGTGGAGATCACGTTAACCTTTACACATTGGACTTTGTACCTATCTTATACACTTCGCTATAGGGGCTAATTTAGTATTGCAAGTGTATAGCTTGATGTTATCTCCACTGTACATATAAAATAGTCTGTTTTACAACGCATTTTCATGGATTCCTTAATTGCCACAAAATAACAATTTAAGATCTATATCGAAAACCATCAATTCCTTCTGAGATCGTGTAAGAAATAAATCTTTCTTTAACGTTGTATGTGAACTCAATTTCATTGTAAGCCTTAGAATTTTATACTGGACAGATTAAAATAAAACTTAGAATTGTGTTTCTCTATGGTCTGTAAATATACATTTACTTTGGATTGATAATGTCGTAACTGCTGAAACCGGCCGAAAAAAGTAAACGGAACAGTGTCCATTATTACTTTAACTTAAAAAAGCGTAAGGATGTTTGAGCAAAAAAAAATCACTAACTAATATTCGTAAATAATCCACTTTTTATGTTACTGTTAAGAAACCGTAACCTTCTTTGAATCAATGAGTGTGATTGTTTTAGTATTAGTGTAAACACATTTGGTGTGAAACAAGAATACTGAAATCATCAAATACACGTATTCAGTTGTTCAGTATTTTACTTATACTTGCAATTTTTGGCATTTGGTGAAACCTTAAAAGCATCTTCAACGACATCACTTGTAGCTATAGTTTCACTGTTGTATATTTTTACTAACTCTCAACCGGTTTCGACTTTCACGCCTTTATTGATAATTGTATGACAGCCGAAACTGTTTGGAACTTTGTTAAAATTTATAGCAGTGAAATCATCAGTATAAGTAATATTATTGAAGATCCGTAAATGAATCTTTGCTATAGGTCTAGCTTTAATATTACTAATAAAATGGCCAATTTTAATGGATCTACAATAATGCAAGCAAATTATACTCAACTCCCCTGTAATTATATCATCTTCAATCACAAACAGATGATCTGTTTGCTCATCGTTGCCCCCTGTAGTGAAATTAGTGGCATTGCCTAACATGCAGCCTGCAGCCTGTCATTACACTTCGTTAAAATATGTTGTGTTGTTGATTCGATTCAGGAGATCCCTATTGGGTTGATTGGCGATTGAGTATTTTCTGCACAAATTTATTTGATTGTCGTTCCTTCAAAACTTGTTAGAAACGGTTGCGGCGAGGATTTCTGTTTCATTGTTTTTAATCCAAATATTAAAAACAATAAGACAGAAATGCTAGCCCCAAACGATACTTTTACATTTTGTGTGATGTAATTTTGAATACCTTCAATCACTTCGCCGAATTCGTTCAGATCTATTGGTTCTCTAAGGTTCTGTATTTTTTAATTCCGTAGTGGTGTGTGTGAGTATGGGCAATCATTCCAGGATGATCCCTGGGAGTGGCAAAGTCTTGGAAGGCTTATGTCCAGCAGTGGACGAACTAGGCTGATGGATGGAGTGTTATAATGTTTTTACTTTCTCTGTCTAAAATTAATAATGCTTATCAACTAGGGGTCGAAAATGATATTTTTTTTTTCAAGTAACACACGTCGATATTGCGACAATTACAAAGTAAACAAGGTCTTCTTTCCACTTAAGACCTTTTGTTTCTGAGATTATGGGAATTCAGGGCATGTATTTTTTTTAATTGATCACTAATTTATTATTAATCAGAAAAATAACAAATAAGTGCCGAGAGAGGAGTACTTATTTATAAATTATTTATTTTTGGTTACCAGTCTGAAAGTTTGAAAAATATCTTGTAACTCGGAGACCATTCATTTTCGACTCCTAGTTAATAGGGCTCAATAATCCTTTAAGGAATAGGTCTAATTTCCAAGCACCCTGTATATCGTTACTATATCTTTCCTCGTTTCCACCATCATTCATTAATCCTTATTTGCAAGTTCGTGTCCCGCTGGTCCATCGGGTTCCATCCGAACCTCCCGTCGCGTCCTGACGGTCATCCTGATTGATTCGAGCTGATGAATTACTAGATCTTTTTAGCTTATATTTTAATAAGAAGCTTGTTTGATAATTGACAACCTTTTTGTTAGGGTATTTCGTCGTTACTATCCCTTTGCGTATTAGGGATCTCGTGGTGTTTTTATGAAGGACACAAAGTTCAATTTTCTCTTAATATTGTTTTTGTTTCTTTGCGGAATTTATTTTTATTAATCTTAAATCTTTTGTTATAATATTTTCTATTTCTTCCCTACAACTCCCCTGCCATGTCTGCATCACTAAATCCATCAATTCCAGATATTATGTTAAAATCACTTAACATGTTTACTGTACCGCCCCGGTGCTTGTCTATGGTCCCCTAATTCGCTAATAGAAGACATACTATCGCATTTCCTTCGCCGGACACCGTGACGACTTCCGGCTGGCGACCGGAAACAGGAAGTCCAATATGGCGGAGAGGAAGGCTAGATGGATTACGGAAGATGATTTTTTCTTTTTTCTCTACGATTTTGTTTAGGTATTTCATAGGGGTGGGGCGTGGAAATGGCATCGTTGGAATGTATTCAACTGTTTGATAAGCATCATCTGTAGGAATATGATGAGAATTAAAAAATTTTATGTTTTCACGGTCACTATTAACAATAGGAGTACAAACAATGATATTGTTATATAAGTACAGAACTAAATCGTATTTACATTATATATTTTTCAATGCATGTGCTCGTAAAGGCCCACTTTTTATGCATCAAAACCGAACAGAAAGTCGATTATTTTGCCCTAGGGCTTTAATATTATTATTTTTTTAATTTATTTACAATGGTTGGCTAACCTGCAGCCTTTCCTGTGTACCATAGACGTTATACTTTTTTTACACCGTTTAACGGCTATGGATACAGTCCTTTTGAGCCAATTATAATTTAAAGTTCACAAGATTATATTTGTTTTCATTTCCTCACACTATGCATTGAAAAATGTAGTATGATACACGGGCGTAAAAGCAATAAATTACTCGGTTACGTTTAAAACACTCGCTATGCTCGTGTTTTAAATCTTCCTCGTAATTTATTCCTTTGCGCCCTTGTAGCATAAACTACTATTAATACATACCCATCCATCAGCCCGTATTCGTCCGCTGCTGGACATAAGCCTCCCGAATATTGCGCCACTCTTGGCTGTCCTCAGTCATCCTCATCCAGCCGCCACCCACAACGTCCTTCAGATCGTCAGTCCAGCTGAAATTAAAAACCGGCCAAGTCTATCTATAAAACAAAAAAACATGTCTGTTGTATGGGAGCCCCCTTAAACATTTATTTTATTCTGTTTTTTAGTATTTTTTGTTATAGCGGCAACAGAAATACACCATCTTTGAAAATTTTAACTGTCTAACTATCCCGGTTCATGAGATACAGCCTGGTGACAGACTGACAGCGGAGTCTTAGTAATAGGGTCCTGTTGGTTACCCTTTGGATACGGAACCATAAAAAGGAATACGGTGAGTCCCGTCCCATAAATTTAATAATGTTAATCTACTTCCCCACTGCAATACAGTTGCACAGGCAATTGCAACAACAAAAGCAGTTTTGTAACTACCTAGATTGTTTATCCGATGTTATAATATTACATTATAATACCGCGATTCTGCGCTTCGATTGGCCCAATTTATTAAAAAACCGATAGAGACCCAATCAACAACAGTGACGAGAAATAAGTCCCGACCTTATTTCTTAAGCCACACCCCCTTTATCCTAATTGGCCTCAAGCCGCATTACTGAAACGACGCACCCGAGGTTGATGATCGAATGTTCTTTTTCTTATTTTTTGTGAAATTGTTAGTTGAAAATATTATAAATAAAGACAATATTTTGATGGTCGTAGATTAAGTATTGAGTGCAACTGAACACAATTAGACATTGGTACACTCGTGCAAAACTATTACGAAACTCACGTCGTTCGTTTCGTAAACAAGCACTCGTGTCCCAATGTCTCTAATTATGTTACAGTTGCACAAAATACTAAAAAATACCCACATCTTGCAAAATTGCAAAGAAAAGATCAAAGACATTTAAAATATGATGGAAATAAGAGTATTGCCTCAAGACAAGTTTATAAACATTGTGTACAGGATGGTGATTTGGTTCGTAACTTCCGCCACACGTATGTTAGTATACACAATGCTTATTCCAAAAAATAAACCAAGATTTTATCAAATGATTGGCAATGGAGACATGGCTTGTTTAATTTGTCTAAGATTATGTTTATTTTGCGAAATCCATCGCTATGAATACTCTAAATATTATTAGAGTGCATTAAAAACTAGAAAATATCAATCAGAAACAAATCCAAAGACAAGAATTTGCGCGCTTGTCTTGATAACAAGAGTTTGCAGGTTCTAATCCTGGCCCGGGGAATTTTTTCAAATTCTTGTCTTTGGATTTGTTTCTGATTGATATTTTCTAGTTCGTAATGCACTGTACAAATATTTAAATAAAACTTAGTAAAATTGACGATACTATAACAACAAATGAGTTCTTTTGATTATTGAATAATGTTAATTTTCATGTATTTTTAAGCGCTTATTTTGCGCTATCCGGAGACCCAGCGATGTAATGCAGTGCGCGCTGATATGAACGTTATTTCAATATAGTTTCTGTCAATATTTGTACCGACACAGGTCGACTCGAGGTTTTTGGCGGCTACAGCACGATGGCGTGAAACGCTAGTTGCTGTGACTACGTATCGTCTTGGCATTCGCACTACCACCCCGCATCCTCGTTAAAGATTGTATTGAATGATATTATAATTTGAAGAATGTATTTATGAATTATAAAACTGTAGATTTCTTTTCACAAAATGAAGGTACCGTTTTCGTATTTTTTGGCATCAGTATCGTAAATAACGGAAGTTGCTTGTCCAATCAACACCATGTATATTATAATGTACATATTTGACGGTAGCTTTTCAAGAAACAAACACCCGTGAATATTTAAAGCAGCCACACCTATCTATCGATCCTTTTCTCCTTCTTGTAAGATAGGGATGGAGCTAGCCTCCCGGGCGCCAGACATCGCGGCGCCGGAGTTCATCGATTCTCCTCCCCCGTCGTCAGTAGAAGAGGGGGTAGTGGTGGGGGCGGCGCATGCGTGGTTGTTGTTTGCGCTGATTTCTCAAGATTATGGATTTATTTGAATTAATGTTTCCGTCCATAGATATATAAGGGGTATGGTTTACATATTGATTATGATGGTAGAGGCTGCTTGTTTAGAAAAGTAGACATCTTTAGATGGCATTTTCTCTTTGACATTTTTGATGAGAATCATTCGATTTCTTCTTCAATACGCGCTTTGAACTATTTTCTTTTACATTACCGGTATGAAGCTTAGCAACAACTTTAGGCTATTTGAGTTATGTCAATTCTTTTAATAGATCACGTACTTAAATCTAGTTTTCTATTGCTTCGATGTCTTCTTTTCGTGTCAATGGTTCCTTTACAAAAACCTGGACCAGTACGCAGCCACATCCACAGCATTTGCCGAGGCCTTCCATAGGTCATCCAACGTACAGGTGTTTGGGCACGCTGGGCACGAGAGCAAATGAGGCATGTTCTGCGAAGGAGCACTCGCACTGGGTGTGGGATACGTTTATTATGCCCCATCTGTTGAGGGTTTTTTTACAGCGCCCCACATGCGCTCGAAGTCGGTTGAGAGACTTCCAGGTTAGCCACTGCAGCTTATTTCCTGCAGGGAGAGATTCTTTCGGGGTGGTACAGTTGTCTGGAGGTGCGTGTTTTTCTTGCCACAGTTTAAGCCTTAATTCGGAAGTAGTGGATGACAGGTGTCTCGTGCAGCGCAAAAGCAGTTGCTTCCACCATAGTAAAACCAGAACAGTAGTTTATCTTCAACCAAAGGTACATCGCGCGGCTAATATGTGTGCGTGCTAGTACGCACGAACTACAGTACGCACACAACAGCAATATCTCGGTATGCAAGGCCGGTTCTAGTCGGGGTCACGCCGCGGTCGCGCTCAGTCAAGTCTCTCAAACAAGCCGCCACGCCGCGCGCCGCGCGTCACCGACCCATTCAAATGTGTCGACAGTACGCAATCGAACATATTGTACTGTCTTCGGATGCCTCAATAATAATTCCTCAAATCCAGAATTATCGTTCTTCTCAATACCTACTCAACAAGAAAGGTGAATAAGAATTGATGGTATATATAAATAATAATGTGAAATGTAAACCGTATTTTCTTTGTTCACATTTAACATAGGTCCTATGATCATAACTGTGCTATGTTTGTTAATTATTCAAGGTGTTTTTAAACGTGGAGCTGATATGGTTGAAATCGCAAAGATTTTTTAATTTTAGACTAGTAGCCAATGTTTGATTAGATACTTAAATTTTATTATGTACTCTAATGAATTTAACTGATTAATTTAGGTAACAATCACAAAGATTTTTAAGCAAAGGCATCGCCAGAGGGGGCAAGATGACATAAATCGTAGGTAAAATAAACGAATTTTAAGTTTTTCAGATAATCTTCTTGTGTTCCTCGCGAATTTTTCGACTACTTTGTTATTAAAATCTCAAAAGTTTTTCGAATCTCTAGGGGGGGACAGCTACCCCCTTTGACGATGCTCATGTTTTTAAAGTAAAGTTCAGGAGCCAATATTTTTTCTTACAATAATTAAGATAAGCAAGTAAGATTTCTTTATGAGTTATAGTGTCTATATGTTTATTATGTATGTTTGTTTGTAGTAGGTATGTATGTTTGGATGTTCCACTACGTCGTCGATTGATAGCTCATTTGTCATAATCGGCTTCAAAACATTTTAAGTATTGATTTTTTATTAGCTACGAACAATGATACGAAACTAAAAGAAGGGACAACCCTGCAAAAGTAGGTATTTAAGTCTCGTACGGGGCGTGAGTTAAACTACTGTTCTGGTTTTACTATGCTTCCACTTACAAAACATGACTAACTATATCGATGACTCATTTATCATAACGTTGTCAAGTTGAAGCGATCGCGTCATCCTTTTCGGTCTCAATCGGAGAGCCCTCATTTGATTCATACCACGCGTATGTTGTTTCATCTTGATTATCTGAATCGGCTTTCATATCAAGCCTTCAATATTTACAAACTGAACGTTTGCCTTCACAATGTTTAGTTGTGCATGTCAGGGGCATCCCCGAGTGACGTAAACTGAGATACAGCCACTGATTACTGCAAATACGTTCACCATTTAGTTACACCGAGATACTGACAACAGGGTTCGAAGTGATAATTATCATTGACAACTATATTTGATACTTATCAAATAAATAATAAATACTGACTTTTTTGTCTTTATAAATGATAAGAATAACATAAAACAAAGTAAAATAAAATTTTCGTAAGATATATTTTGGGCCATTCGGGCCCGGCATCAGTCACAATGAAGTAAGAGATAAATATAATACATGTAGGTAAAAAATAAAAACTATTTACATCTAAATACAGTACCCTCTCGCTAATCCGCCACCAAAAAATCCGGACTACCGGCGGATTACCGAAAACGGCGGATTATAATGTACAGGAACATCAAATTGAGGAAAACAACAAAAAAAACATAGTCATTTTGTATTAGTACTTATGAAGGTAAATACATATGTACATTTGTATTAAAATTTAAAAATGAACTGACACATTAACTGATTACTCAGGTTTTGAAAAATACTGCTCTAATTTGGCTTGTTTTTTACCAGAATAAATCTTCGTAATAACATGATTACAGAGAGACATCGACTTGCAAAAAATGGGCGGATTATAGTAGTTGTCGGATTATCAAGCGGCGGACTAGCGAGAGAGTACTGTAGTTACATCTAATCTGTTCTAAATAGGTTAGATGTAAATAGTTTTTATTTTTTAATTTTTTTACCTATGTATTATATTTATCTCTTACTTCATTGTGACTGCCGGGCCCGAATGACCCGAAATATATCTCACTAAAATTTTATTTTACTTGATTTTATGTTATTCTTATCATTAAAACTTATCAAGATATAATCTATATTGTAGCATGGACTTCGTCCATGATTTTAGTCACGAAATTATGAACAAAATATTTATAAAAGATTACCTTGATTGTAAAATGTGTGTAATTATTTACTAAACTACTTGCTTCTAACATTCATGTTGATATGTAATACCAGTTAAAAAGGATTGCTAGGCTTATATCTGTTTGATCATATCGGATAAGTATCCGATACTTATCGTTACAATTATCACGATAATGATCAAGGAGTATATGTCCATCCATCCATCTGAGCTGTCCTCTCACTCTTCCCGAATTACTGCGGCAAAATGGGACAAACTCAGCATTTGCTGAAAGTTGCAAGCAACTTTACAGCGCTGGTTTTTAGTTTTCCCCATCTCTTTGACGTCATAATGGTCTTTGACGTCATAATGGTCTTTGACGTCATAATGGTCTTTGACGTTATAATGGTCTTTGACGTCATAATGGTCTTTGACGTCATAATGGTCTTTGACGTCATAATGGTCTTTGACGTTATAATGGTCTTTGACGTTATAATGGTCTTTGACGTCATAATGGTCTTTAACTTATCTCTAAGTCAGTGCGTCACAACAGTCACAATAAGGAAAAAACTTACAGCAAATGAAAAGCACGTGTATTCCCAAAATGAAGTTGATACCAAGAAAGAAAGCAACCCTTTACGTGACACCCTTTCAAATGCTCCTTTACTTCAGTTGACAGGACAATGGCAACATAGAGACAAAGCAGTGTAAGGTAACACTATAATAGACTTCGTATCTGGCGTGTATCCAACTGACATATTTTGAAGGGTCGATGAGAACAACACTGTTAGACTAAGTACGGGCGTATCGTGGGTAACAGTATACAAATACAAATAGTTTATTGCACAACTTAATCTTACAAAAAGTTAACAGTATTTGGAGTCTCTATTTAAGCAAATATTTACTTGTATTAAGAGACTCCGCTTTTCCAAAGGTTATACAGATTTAAGAAATAAGTTGAAAGATTTAATTACTTAACTTAGATTCAAACAAAAATTAATTTACAGAAGTTGTTGAAGTTGTATGAAATGTGTATTGTGAGTAATGAGCGAGGGTGTATATGTGTAAGTGTGTAGAGTAAAGTTGAGTAGTGAATGGAGTGTTATGTGGTGTGTAGTGAGTGTAAGAGTGAGGTTATGTACATATATGCTACTATGTATCGAGTATGTATCGAGTAACAAGATCCACAACAAGATACAGCTTCAGAATCTGTCAAAAAACTTGTAATTTTCACATATCCCCCTGAGCACAAAATAGATACTAACAAAAGGCAGACTCAAACAGACGCACACATGCATAGACGCGAACGTATGATGAGTTCGGCAGAATTTCGTATTGGTATTCGACCGACTTCATCCGAGATCGTCGTACGTACGCGTCTATGTGTGCGTGCACCTGTTTTGCGCTAAAGTAGTCACAATGTAATAGGTCCGTTTTGACATATGTCATCGCAACGTATCTATGGATGTGAACCATGCAAATCGGTAACTATGTCAACCGATTCTCACGAGAAATCGATTCAAAATATTATGAGTTTGTTATCGTTTGAAATATTTTCAAGTTTATTGGTTATAATTTCCAGAATAAACATAATTGCCAAAGTCAACGTGAAAGAAAATATAAACAGTTCAAAACTAAAGCCTAAAGTCACAAGAAAAAAACACTAAAAACAAACGGGAGCAAAACGACTTCCAATATGGTGATAGAAAGATATTTTGGGTGCTAAGACCAGCTTTTAATTTTTTTTCTCTACGAAAAGAATCTGAAATGGAAATTCTTACGTGCCAGTAATATTTTGTAATGTTGTACTTCACTGACCTCAAATTAGATAGAGGTCTGAGCGTTGATAGATATAAAATACTGGCCAGTAAGAAAAATATGTAGGCTTCAAGATGAAAAAATTGCTCCATGCCTTATAAAAAAAAAATACTGCCATATTTCTTACCAGCCAATCTGTCTATTGATAGGATGATTTATGGAAAACTGCCTGTAAACCAATTCATTAATAAAAATAAATGGGACTTTAAGCAATAAATGCATGTTTTTTATATATATATTTTTTGTTTTTGTAAACTATAAGTTTAAAAGCTAAGTGGTATATAACATTATTTAGCACAATTATTATATTATATTTTTCGGTATACGCGACACCGTTACAAATACATGCAAATGTTCAAATTTAAAAGTTTATATTTGTAAAAAAAAAAAGGAAATTTAAACTTGGCTTTTTGTGTACTGGTCTCACAAAAGCTAATTACAGATCATTACAATTATTTTATCAATATTAAAACAAGTTAATTATTTTCACGTGGAATCGAATTGAGTCCGTGAAAGTATGCGATTATCTAGTTACAACACTATTATTAAGAAAAAATTGAATGAGAATGTAACTGTTTTTGAGACATTGTGTAGTAATTCAAAATTGCATTTTATTTTGGAATATGCGTGAAAATAGTACTTGAAATATGTTCCGTGATAATAAAAAAAACGTTTATTTATTTTCTTTAAACCCAATAAGTTAATAAATTATTTGTTAACCGTTTCATTTATTACATGTAAAGTTATATTCTATGGTCGTTCTTATCGGTCAAAACGGGCCTCTTATTTTGTGGCAACTGTAGTTATGCGAAGTAAACATTCTGTAAGTGGTTATTTTGTGCCCAGAGCCATTGTCCTCCTCGTAATTACTGTTTTTAAGTTAGTGATGTACTTGTATGTATTTTTTTTGTCTATGCTGTATTTAAGTAATAATATTAGTATTTTGCTTTTAATTTAGTTATTTTCTTTTCAATAATAGTTAGCATGCTGTGCGTGCGCGTTTTTGGGTGACAGTCTAGCTCCTAACCTTTGTAATTATCTATTGTTATACACCTGTTGTGTACGACAAATAAAATAAATAAATTACCTACGTATTGCTCTTACGCCCGTGTATCAAACTACATTTTTCAATGCATAGTGCGAGAAAATAAAACAAATATAATCTTGTGAACTTTAACTTATGATTGGCTAAAAAGGACTGTATCCAGAGCCGTTAAACAGTGGAAAAAAAGTATGACATTTATGGTACACAGGAAAGGCTGCAGGTTAGCCAACCATTGTCAATAAATAAAAAAAAAATAATAGAGCCCTATTAGATTAGGGCAAAATAATCGACTTTCTGTTCGGTTTTGATGTATAAAAAGTGGGCCTTTACGAGCACTTGCATTGAAAAATAAATAAAGACCAGCAATTCTGCTAGGATCGAGTCGCCGCATGTAGTCTAGTTACAAAATAGCCAACTAATGTAGTAACCAGGGCAAATCTTTGTACTCGCACATTAAAATCGCTTGCATTCGATACATATTAGGTCTTTACATATGAAATTGCCGTTTTGTATAGAGAATTTGAAGGAAACTCTATTTTCAGTACTAACATTTTTGCATTTTTTAATCCAAATTATGTAATTTCTTTTGTGTATGAACGAGACAACATTAAGCTAATATAATTTTTGAAAATTGTCAGCTGTAAACATTTTTAACGAACCTTTTCATGGAAACGGTGGGTCTACCCACAGAACATTTAAATCAAATAGAAAGGCTAAGTGGGCGTGTCACGCGCGCCACAACTACTGTTGAACATCAATACTTAAACCGAAACACGCGATCGCTGCCCATAGTCGCACGCGAACCGTGACTCTGTGAACAGCTCTGCCTAATCTAAAGAGAAATGCCGTCTTGTGCAATAATTACTTGCAGAATCACGAATAAGAAAGCAAACCGGAAAAATTGAGATATTTCCATTCACCTGTAATTATAAAAACTTTGTATAATATGAGAATTTTAGATAAATAACTAATTTACTCATGGTGACAACAAAAATATACATTACCGGCAATGTACGCTCACAATTTTGGCTAAGATGTAGTAAACAAGTAATGTATGCTCTCCCTACTTGTCAAACTTGCTCGCTAGTGTTGTGCCGTATCGTGGTGTCACACAATCGATAGACGTTTTTTATTCCTTGAGCGATATTCTTAAATTAAGATTTAAGATAAAACTTTTATAACATTCGAGAAACCGTTACCCCAAAATCGACCGGATAACTGTACAAGCAAGGAATTTTTTTTTAATATAAGATGTATGAGAAAATATTTAAAAGTGAATAAGTGTGCGTTTATTTCCTCTACGGTGTAATTCTTGGCTATGCATAAATACATATTTTTCAAAATACATGAGATATTTGTACAGTCGAGAACAAAAGTATTCGTGTGAAATGTATGAAAAAAAAAATAAAAAGTGTTAAAGCGTGTTTTAATTACTCTACAATGTAATTCTAAGCTACGTATATGTATTTCTGAAAACATTTATCAAAATATATAGGGTAAAATGTACAAACGAGGTCAAAAACTTTGGGATAAAATATTTAAAAATGTATGAGTGTGTGATTATTTAATCTATAGGGTAATTCTAAGCTATGCACATGTCCAATTGATTATTTATCAAGATATAGGGAATCTGTATAGTCGCGGAATAAAGATTTTGCTAAAATATTTAAAAGTATATAAATGTGTGTTTAATTATCCAACAGGGTAATTCTAAGCTATGCATGCATATCTTGAATATATATTTACAGTAGTTACAGTATCAGGGTTGGTATAATATACTAAAGGTTTTTACAAAATATATAGAAAAAAAGAGCTTGGAATTACACTGAAGAGTAAATAAACCCACACTTCCAAGGAAGACAGTCAACACTGTGCAGATGCCTCTTATATGTTGATAAATAAGTATTTAATCATATGCATAGCTTAGAATTACCATATAGAGTAAATAAACAGACACTTATACACTTTTTAGACATACATATGCATAGCTTAGAATTACGTTGTAGAGTAAATAAAATTACACTTTTATTTATTTATTTATTTAGTTTATTCAGGAAATTAACAGCGATATAATTTACACTTTCAAATGATTTTTCATACATTTCACCCGAAAACTTTTGTTCTCGACTGTACAAATATATGATAGATATTGAAAAATAAGTATTTATACTTATGCATAGCTTAGAATTACACCGTAGAGTAAATAAACACACACTTGTACGGTTTTAAATATTTTCTCATACATTTTATATGAAAACTTTTCTCCTTGATTGTACAGTTACCCGATCGATTTTGGAGTAACTGTTAACGGTTTCTCGAATGTTATTATAACACCTATTTATGTCACCTAACACAAGTGTATTGGTGGTATGGACCAAAACGCCAATTCTCCTTTGAAATGGGATTTTCCATAAGAGTGTTTATGAAAAATCCAATTATTTTGAAGCTACCATAATATAATTTAAAATACGTTAAATCTTAATATATTCGTCGGTGAAACGCGGTTGTACCGAGTGTGGACTGTAACTTGAATTTCACAGTTCACACTCGGAATACCTCTGATACCCCCTCGGGGATTCATGTCGTGGCCATATATTATCATTATTACTGATCACTTACAAAGTTTTAAGTATGAATTTGGCTATATCAATTAAATCACCTTATATACACCTAATACACGTTAAAACAATTTTTCTAAAATGTGTAAAACAAGATAATAAAAATAGAAAAAAAAACAACACACAAATTGTCTCAGAGCAAATTGGTTTCTCGATTGATTATAAAAAAAGTTAGTCGAAGTTTCACGTTAAGAAAATACATCTGTTCCCATCCCTAGCAATAAATCATCACGTCATATAATCAGACTGTGTTTAATATTAAGTTCGCAATACCGCTCCGGTCAAGTTATCAACCACCTAAAGCCGGTAGGTTTATAATGGTCACATGGTAGCAAAACTAAAAAGTCGTCAATAAAATCGTTTGTTTGAAAAATACACCGTTTTACACAGAGATACGGTAGTTTATTCATTTGATAAGTTTTCGATATAAGTCATTTGTTGTGCGTAGAAAGAACAACCACTTGGATTAAAGTTTTGATAGTATTTCAATTACGACAAGGTGTGTGCCTGTGGGTGTGAGGCGACAAAGGTTCTGGTACGCATACAGCTCCAAGGCCTTTCTAACTATTTAAATGTTCTGAGGGTCTACCGCGTAATTCTCATTTTCATCAACAACAACTTGAGATTGAAATTTGACGAGCGTGCGACGACGCCCGCCTAACATGTCATCTCTTTTGCGCGCGTTGAATTTCGTATGCATTTTGCTTGAAATTTATACAAATGAGAATTACGCGGTAGAGCCCCGGATGGCATTTAGGGCGAACTGTTTTTAAAGATTTTTTAACTTTTATAATCACACTGAAAATAAAAACAAATTTTAATACTTAGATATACCTTGATGTAAAACCTTGAAATCAGCTTTCAAACAAAGAAATAAATAATTGAAATAGCTACTGAATTACAGGAATTATGAACTCATGAATCTGTAAGAAAATTTCGTCAATTTCATACGCAAAGACCTATTTATGTGGTACACATACAGAATATAGAATCTGTGTCAACTATTGAGGCGCCGTGACGGCGCGTGCCTGGTTGCTTAGCAACCGGTCCCCAGGGAGAACCTTCCGGCTGCAGAGTCTGAGCCACTGGAAATAGGGACGTTATTGAATAGCCCAGGCGTCTACTTACCGTGGTCGTTGTTGCTCTGAAATAGATGCTTTGTTGTTCCTGTGAAACCATTCCGGTGTTACTGAATATAATAGTGTTGGTAAATTGTTACTACACAAGAGTTCGTTTGAACATTTATTGGAAGTTGTATGAAAGGTATCCGGTTTTGAGCTTCTTGCTTAATTCAAAATTCAAAAAGTTCATTTTGCAAAGTAGGTATTGTGATGTGCACACCGTATGTACTCGGGATCTCGTGAGGATTTTATAATAATTATACTATTTTATTATTTTTGACTTCTTGTATATTTTCTTTTTTCATTTTATACAGCCTAGTTATCAATTGTGCATTAAGGGAGGGGAGCTCCAAATTTGGTAGAGCACTCGCTTGTTATATTTCTTCAACAATTTATGGATGGAGAAGCACATCCGCACTAATCGGACTCTCTGAGGAATCTTGCTCGTGTTTTGTCTGAAAGATCTTTTATACTCGATCTGTATTTATTTTTGGAAAACACGAAATAATTCAGTCAATGCGACGTATGTCGATCCATAAAGGTTATCGATTGCCAACTAAAGACGAACAAATAGTCCTTTAACCCAACTATAAGACCTAACCTTACCTAAACCTAACATATTGCCTAGCTATATGTTACAGTATATACAAGGTGACTTTTTGATCATCGTCCAAATTCATACTGGAGACTTGGTAAGTGATCAGCATCGTAAATCGATAACAATTTTTGTGAAATTCGTATAATGAAATTTCTACTTCCCATAGTAATTCAGTCCCAGCCCTGAGTGAATCACTATGGGGAGTCGAAATTTCATATTATGAATTTTACAAAAATCGTTATTGATTCAGGATGCTGATCACTTACCAAGCCTCCAGTATGAATTTGGACGATGTTTACAAATTCACCTTGTATAATACACGTTTCACAAGTCAAATTTTAATCTTATAAAAATATATGTAAACAAATAATAAATGTACATGAACTACTTAGATTAAATGTTCATTTAATTTATGTAGCAATATATATACGATTAAAATTATAGGTAAAATATTATTATACAAGGTGAAATCCAATCAACCGCCCGAACCCATACCGGAGACCCGGCCAGGGACCAGGAACAGGTTCAATGATCACCAACCGAGCTCCCAGCACGAATCCAGGCGGCCGACCAAATCCCATCCTATATACTACATAGTAATAGGTTACATATATAAATACATGCCTACCTCCGCCCATTCGGCTTCGCTTATAAGAGTTATAAAACTTATTGTAATACACCAATAGCCAAAATGTGTAGATCGTATGATGCCATACCCCTTCACGTGCTAGTGCGAAAAACGAGCGAAATGCTATAAGCGCTAGTGGCTTTTAGCAAGAAATAAGCGGTTTTCGCCGCGTCATGCGTTTTAGTCTATTTTTCACGAATTTTGTATGAAAACCCCATTAAGAGTATATATTTTCTGAATCTGGATAAAATTTCCCATCTTTTGAATATAACCAATTACGGGATTTTTACCCGTAACCCTCATTTAAATATAGAAATTAGGAAAAACAAAATATCTCTTCAATCACACTGAGCGGCATTGACACCTAAGAATCGTAAAAGTTTCCAATGTTCAGATTAAAATTTTATATTTTTTAAGAAATAGGCTTGTACTTGCATTTAGCTGTTTTGGTCACTAGCACTTTTAGCACTATTAGTCAGAGACGGCAGCCGTCTACTAGCACGTGAAGGGTTAAAGGGTCGCAGCCAAAGATTTCAAAAGTAAAGATAAGCCCTTACCGTACTATGACAGCACCAAAATGTTTCCACCTTTAAATGGGTGACGCCTCACACGTTTGGAATCAGTGCTCGTCTGAACACGGTGATAGTTGGACGCACTTAAAGTTAATCATTTAATGTTATCATCTAAATTAAAATTACCTACCAATAAATGTATTTTTTAATTACAGATAAAAATACGCAGGAAAATCTAATTGTTGACATATTTTACTTGATTTTGGATTTTCTGTGACATTCCATGCACCCTTTCAGATCTTTATCGCAGGTTGAACGTCATATCGCAATTACTTAATAAAACATAGTTAAGGACATTAAACCCGACGTCCGCAAATTACCAGTGGACCGTGAGCCGGGAATTTAAATTAAAATATTATTGTCCAAACATTTCGGAGAACGCAAATGTAGGGGGCGTCGGGTCGCATTATTCATCGTGTAAACTGTACGTCGACTCTCATTGTGCACGGGTCACTGCGCGGGCTCCTGGCGAGACGAGTAACTGGACACGTTTTATTTATTTATTATTATTGAAAGAAAGAAAATGGAAATTTATTGCCAAAACACATTTAAAGGTGAACGAAAAAAGTAAACTTAAACTAAACTTAGTACATTTTACAATAACATAATTTAATATACATACTATATACAGTTTTGGCAAATGGATACATGCTCAGCAATTGCTTTCTGTGAAATGTAAAAAATTACAAAAACCGCTGGTTTTCAGCATGTACCATGGCAGTTGACATATATTTCGCTGATTTTGATTAGATTATTATTATTTATTTATTTATTAACATAAAATATTATTAAGACACGACGCCTAGAAGGTTTAATTATGTCAGTATGGCAGTTTACATTAATAAGTAGGAAAATATTTCAAAAGTTTAGATGAGCCCTGGCACTTAAAATCTATTGCATTGTTTTTGAATGTGTTTTGAATGTGAAATGTCACTATTTTGGCTTTATTCGTATTTCTTGAAAGGTTAGTGCACTTTAAAAATGCACACGACGGCATATTGAGACCCTTTTTAACCGACTTCAAAAAGGAGGCGGTTCTCAATTCGACTGTATGTTTTTTTTTTTTTTTTTTTTTTGGCGTTGTTACTCCATAACTCCGTCATTTCTGAACCGATTTGAACAATTCTTTTTTTTTTTGAAAGAGTGTCCTTCCAGGTAGGTCCCATTTTAGGTTTGGTCATGATCTGATGAAGGTCTTCAGAGATAGGCAGTGGAACTCCTCAGAAAATGACAGCATACCTCTCGAAATTGAGGTAATCGCTTTGTACCTGGGTGCTGATTACAAGGTATTACTTGAAAATCGACATTCTTCCACCTGACCTTCGATCCTGGCTTCATCACCATATTCACCATAAAACTCCTCAACGGATCAGAGCACATAACTCGAGATTGCGGCAATCACTGCGTTAAGGTGCTAATTCAAGGGTATTACTTGGAGATTACCAGAATACCCACCTGACCTTCGATCCTGGCTTCATCACCATAGAACTCCTCAACGGATGACAGCACATAACTTTGGATTGCGGCAATCAGTTTGTGTTATGGTGCTCATTGCAGGGCATTGCTTGAAAATTGCCAGTGTACCCACCTGACCTTCGATCTTGGCTTCATCACCGTAGAACTCTTTAACGAATGACAGCACATAACTCGAGATTGATAGCAGGAAGCTACTCAAACATAGCTAATTATACTCACTTGAACTTCGTTTCATATTAACACCACGATTGCAAGAACTACCCATATTTCACAATTTAACCCAGCAACACTAAAAAATGTGAAATAAAATAAACTTTTAACAAAAAAATAGCAACCGACTTCAATAGTAACAGCAGTCATTCACTAAAAAGTTAATAATAATTCTATAAAGACCGATGGTACCGAAGCAACACTTTTGCCGACTTCTTTCTTCCTGAAACATTATGTTATCTAGAAGTCGGCGTATTTCCTACGATATAGCAACATAAAAACCAATATAAGAGCGCCGACTTCTAGATAACATAACGTTTCAGGACGAAAGAAGTCGGCAAAAGTGTTGCTTCGGTACCATCGGTCTTTATAGAATTATTATTAACTTTTTAGTGAATGACTGCTGTTACTATTGAAGTCGGTTGCTATTTTTTTGTTAAAAGTTTATTTTCTCGTAAAAATTCATTAAGGCGTCCAACTATCACTGTGTTCAGATGAGCACTGATTCCAAACGTGTGAGCGTCACCCATTTAAAGGTGAAAACATTTTGGTGCTGTCATAGTACGGTAAGGGCTTATCTTTACTTTTGAAATCTTTGTAAGTAGGTAGTACATTTATCTTTTAGTGCGAAAGAGACAGGAATCAGCCCATGCGCTTGGAGTTAAGGCGCTCTTATCCCAGAAGAGTGACTCTCTGTCTTTTTCTTTACGTGTAAGGAGTAAAGAAAATAACCACACTTTTGTACTTTTTCGTTATTTTTATCGGTTTTTAAATTGTTTAATAATAATGGATATGTTTATTAAAACCCACTTACGTGGTCGACCTAGAAAATTTAAAGAGCAGTATTACCAGATAT
This sequence comes from Ypsolopha sequella, assembly GCA_934047225.1. NCBI lineage: Eukaryota > Metazoa > Arthropoda > Insecta > Lepidoptera > Ypsolophidae > Ypsolopha > Ypsolopha sequella. Next base: position 1,787,366 of record OW204012.1, on the reverse strand, counting down.
GTTTCGTTAATAAAAGAGTGGAATTATGGAAATGGCATGATTTGAAAGGTCTTATTAATGCTGTGTTCGTGAATTATTTTTATCGAGCAAAGTTTATCTGATCGTGTAACACATGCGTGGAAGACCTAGATAAAGGTTCTAACTATATTGCGTATTTTTTTTGGAAGTTTTAGACGATATTTGAAAGTTCTATTTGACTTACTGATTTTGGGATGAGAGCGCCATAAGGCGTTACAACATGCGACAGTGCTGCCACTGTAGAAAAAAAAAAAACTATTATTATCTGATAGAATAATTGTTGCAAATCTGCTCAGGTAAATGTCTATAAATAGCACTATTTTTACATAGCATAGTTTTCATAGACAACGTCTTCGCTGAGCTAAAATTTTAACTTTAGCTAAAAACGGCCGCTTTAGCATATTTTATTTTATTTATTATTTTCTTTTGAAGAGCGGGCTTATCACCAAAAGCAATTTTTTCCAGCCAACTTTTGGGTGGTGAATAAAATATGACTTACAGTACGTAGAAGTGTGTTAAACAAATATGAAATTTCGATAAATGAGAACAAAACCAATAAAGTGTTCGGAGAAAGTTTTCGTACCAACCCGTATGCCCAGCGTGTGTGAGTATGGGCATTCCTTCCAGGAAGACCACTAGCAGTGGCGAAAAATTCGAAAAACCCAAGTCTAGCACCACTGCGGATCCAGACCGATGGAAAGATGAATGGGCTCATTGAAACCACAAAAATAACCCCCGTTTTGGAAGACAATGAAAAGATCGGCCCTAGTTAAAAACGCACCGAGATGAGTACGCTCGTTTCTGTCAAATTTTCACTATTAAGAGTAATGTCGCAGCCGGATTGTGAAAAACTCGCCTCTTTCTAATTAAAATTTTTGAAATTATAATTTACAGAAACCAATGAAAACTTTGCGATGGCAACATACACAATACATAGGTTATATGGTTTTGTTGAATAACTATTGAGTGAATTTTAAATTTAAGGGGGTATATCGTCAAAATGGACACTTTTTGAAGTTATTTATCTGCTGTCCAAAAGAAGTCCCAAGTTAAATAAATTACCATAACAATTTTGGGATTTTTTTCTAGATTTTGGTGTCTACCAGAAACGCGATTGGAGGAATTTCACTTGATAGAGATAATTATTAAAATAAATTTACATTTTTTTTGATATTCTGACAAATTTGGATAGCATACAGACTTCAAAAATATATATTTATATGGGTGTTAATAATACCTAAATCACTGGTTATGGAAATTTTCATAGCTATTTTAGTTAATTTTGTTTAAATTTAAAATCGACTTTTTGTAAATTTTCCCCGATTCCGTCCCACTCGCACTGCGGGTCTTTCCGCCTGGAGGAATATCACCTTAAGTGTACTGTTTAGATTGATTAATAAATGCGGATTTTTCACAATCCGGTTGCTAAACGGCTCTTAAGGCGACCAAACCGTGACGTGTGGGGGTAGGAGAACATATTAACAGCCGCACGGAGTTATGAGCGTCTGTAAACGATGTTTATGCGTTTTACTTTACGGCTTTATGGACTCTCGCTTTATTTAACTGAGTGAAACTGTAATATGTAGCTGGGTGCACTTTTTGAGCTCAGGTCGGGTGTGATCGACGAGATGCTGGTCTATTTACAAATGACATACATAATATACTCACGCCTGCTTCCCAGAGGGATAGGCAGAGACTACAGATTTTTATTTATAGTCTATCCCTATTTCTATATTTACAAAAAAGTTACTTTTACTCACTTCTCGTAGTAATTGCTGTTTATTTATCTGTAAAATTGGTCAGAGTCACGATCTGGATTTTGATCCATTTTTTTTTGTTTTAAATTATCCCGTCAGGGAAAGGCTAAGGAACTAAGCCATACTGCCTTGTCTGTTGTTATATCTGTCTTGATAAAAGTTTATAGTCATTGTATGTTGTAGAGTTAATGAGAATTAGAAGGGTTAAAATTCAAAAGAAATTAACATCTTTGTACTAGCGGAGAATAGCATATTTCGTAAAAAATATGCTTTTTCTTACCCGAAGGATGAAGCTAATTTCGAAAGCTTACATTCCGAGGGTAAGAAAAGCCTTGACTCGGTACGGACGATAATTTTTCTACTACTTGGAGAAGTAGACGTTAATTCATTATCAGAATTACTTTATAAAAATGTCGCCATGTTTACCCAACAAATAGTAAGTCTTTCATAATGACCTTGCCCCGCAGTGCGTTGTGAAGTGGCCAGTATCTTTTTTTTTTGCTTCTCAGTCTGCCGGCTGACGGCGCTAATAACTGGCCAGTATCAATATGCCAACTACGAGGCCGCGAAATAATTTCGAGTGTCAAGACAAACTTAGAACGCCAAAAAGAACCTAACCGAGTACGAAAGTGAGAGTTATTTCGCAGCGGGCACAAGAAAGTTAAATTTTCGAAACTAATTTCCAGTATGTAATGAAACTTTTTACTCAAAGTAGTAGAAAAATATATTTTAACACTAGAGGACGCATGCGTTGGTGTTGGGAACGAATTTTACACCCTGTTTTGGGGAGAATTTCGAAAAATCCTTTTCTTTACTCTATCTTCAGTGGTTTAGGCTGTGCGTTGTCACGGAACCGTTTTTTATGTATTGACAATTAAATTACTTTAAAAAGCTTTTAAAATATTCTAATCTGTAAATATTTTATATACCGCCCATCAAAATGTCGTCTACATATTAAGAACAGCATTTAATTCATACTTTTGTTTATAGGTAAGATATAAATTCCGCCATCTCTCGGGGGCGTTTATAAAGTCGTTTTTATGCAAAACCAAGCAATAACACCCTCTATGGCGTCGTTATGTTGAAAGTGCACGGTCTAATTGAGCGAGAGCTATTTGGAAATAGCCGCCCGTCGCGTCGGGTCTAAAGAATTTTATTCTCAACTTTTTAGGGTTTAGTGCGTATGTTATATAGAGTAGTAGTCTTATAAATAATATGAAATTGTCGAAATTTTCTTACAGATTCATGAGTTCATAATTCCTGTTATTCAATAGCTATTTCAATTATTTGTTTTTTGTTTGAAAGTTTATTTCAAGATTTCACATCTACACATGAAATTTTGTTTTTATTTTCAGTTCGATTATAAAAATTAATTCTTCAAAAACCGTTTGTCCTAAATGCCATCCATTTCGATGATAAGATTCGTAATAATTTTCAAAATTTTTATTATAGTTGCTGTTAGCTTAATGTTGTCTCATTCATACACAAAATAAATTACATAAGTTGGATTTGTCATTCCTAACAAAAAAGGCAAAAATATTAGTACTGAAAATTGAGTTTCGTTCAAATTCTCCATAGAAAACAGCAATTTCATATGTAAAGAGCTAATATCTTGGACGAAGGATATGACTTGTTTATGGTTTTAGGGTTCTACAATAAAAACTATTATATAGCGAAAAAAGTCTTGGTCATTTCATTTACTCGATGTACTATACTGGTTATACTCGAAATCTCGTTGACGATTTTTTTCGTTAATAATCTTCCTTGACTTCCACTCCACCCGTGGTGCCTCGTAACTAAAAAAACTACTCAATAATTTGAAGAATCACATACGTGTTAGCGTCAATTTTTGTACTTTTTTGGAAACAATTAGCTAATTTTTAAGCATCAAATTGTTAATTTTTAAGCATAAAATTGTTATCTTAGTCCTTTTACACTCTTTTTAACTATATGCCTAAAATATAGGCTACTTTGGTAGTTAAGTTTAGGCCAAAAATCATTTTCACTAGCCGTAAAATTATTAGTAATATTATTTAAGAAAACCTATAATTATTGATCAATCCAACCTTCTGATACAGATCGTTATATAATTTTAGTTTAATAATCCGAATTATTAAGAGTCCGGCGAAGGATACAAACGGAATACAAAAATCATTTGTAAATTATACATATTCTTAAGGTAATGTGTATTTATTCCGATTGGATTGCGGAATATCTAAGTTACCAAATAAATATTTTATAAGAACACTGATTTATACATGAAATACGAGAAAAAAACGTTTTCTATGGAAATAAGAAATTCTTTATATTTCGTCTTTAAATCAGTGTTAATTTAATATAGAAAGGAACCTAGATATTCTGTAATCCAATCGGAATAAATACATATTGCCCTAAAAATATGTATAATTTACAAATGATTCTGGTATTTCGTTTGTATGAACTATGCATCCTACGCCGGAATCTTAAGGCGATTACCGTCGTCAAATTAGCAGCTCGATGTTTGTCTGTATGAATATCGACGGAAACGACATTGAAATAACGTTTAAATCAGTGCACAATGCGTGGTGGCTGTTACGACGCTCGCTGCGTCCTTGAAAGGGCAAAATAGGAGAAAATAATACTTTTCACATGGGCGTCATTGTTCGTTTGAATAATTCTATGTTATATTTATAGCTATCAAGTTTATCTATTTATCAAAGCATAAATGAATTAAATCACTTAAGCCGCTTAGGAGCAGTACGAAATTCAAGCCAAAAAACACCATTCAGTTGAAAAAAAATTTCATATAGAAGTTTTGGTGGTACGAAAAAGAAAAAATGTTGCATATGTTGTCCTAGAGTTGATAATCCATAATAATTTTTTTCAATATTTTTGGTTTGGCCATAAAAGAGCAGTAGGCTTTAGAAAGTACCCATTTGGCGGTATTAAGGGCCTTAAGAGACAAGTTGGTGCCCGATCTTCATACTGCAGAAAACACGTGAACCGTAGAACCAGGCTGCTACAGCAACACAGTCGTCGTAACACTCGTCAAATAAACGGAAAGCTTGTAATACCAGCCATCCATAGTAACAAGTAATGTGTGAACATTTCAACTGGCTGCCTATAACGGCTAAAACTGTGACAGATAGACGGACGGACAAACAGACAGCGGAGGCTTAGTAATAGGGTCCCGTTTGGCACCCTTAAGATACGGAACGCCATAAAACGTATTATTAAGCAATGATCAGGCACTGACTGAAAATCAGCGCCGAGAGCTCACACCTTCAGCACATTGCTGAGTCAGTTGCCTTTTACAGCAACAGACGCACGGAGATCGTGTAGTAAATAAATAAATAATTAACTATATCTATAATTGTATAATTTGTAAGTTTTAGTTTATTAAAAGTTAATAATAAAAAGGTAAAAATGAGAATTTTACTCGATATATGTCGGGCCCCACCGGGCCCGGCATCAGTTGAGAATCTGACATTAAATTAGTGTCAGAATCTCAACTGATGCCGGGCCCAGTGGGGCCCGAAATATATCTTGAGTAAAATTCTCATTTTTAACTTTTATTATTAACTTTTAATAAACTAAAACTACATTAAAAATCTTATAAAAAAGAGACATATATATATATATATTTATCAAATAATTTGTAAGTGTAAACTGTATTTGTACTAATTGCGGCTGTTGCAGTAATAAATGTGTTTCTCTTCTTTTTTTCTTTCAATCTTGCAAGACAAGTCGACAGCAATCCGTCAGCTCGTGTTATGCTCGTCACAATCCGTCAGCTCGTGTTATGCTCGTCACAATCCGTCAGCTCGTGTTATGCTCGTCACAATCCGTCAGCTCGTGTTATGCTCGTCACAATCCGTCAGCTCGTGTTATGCTCGTCACAATCCGTCAGCTCGTGTTATGCTCGTCACAATCCGTCAGCTCGTGTTATGCTCGTCACAATCCGTCAGCTCGTGTTATGCTCGTCACAATCCGTCAGCTCGTGTTATGCTCGTCACAATCCGTCAGCTCGTGTTATGCTCGTCACAATCCGTCAGCTCGTGTTATGCTCGTCACAATCCGTCAGCTCGTGTTATGCTCGTCACAATCCGTCAGCTCGTGTTATGCTCGTCACAATCCGTCAGCTCGTGTTATGCTCGTCACAATCCGTCAGCTCGTGTTATGCTCGTCACAATCCGTCAGCTCGTGTTATGCTCGTCACAATCCGTCAGCTCGTGTTATGCTCGTCACAATCCGTCAGCTCGTGTTATGCTCGTCACAATCCGTCAGCTCGTGTTATGCTCGTCACAATCCGTCAGCTCGTGTTATGCTCGTCACAATCCGTCAGCTCGTGTTATGCTCGTCACAATCCGTCAGCTCGTGTTATGCTCGTCACAATCCGTCAGCTCGTGTTATGCTCGTCACAATCCGTCAGCTCGTGTTATGCTCGTCACAATCCGTCAGCTCGTGTTATGCTCGTCACAAATCCCTATACTTCATATCACTCCAGTGAAACTCTAAAAATATCCGTCCAAAAATACCTTAAGATTGCCTGGCCCGTTCCTTCCATTCGATATTGAACTTTATGTGAAGGCAGAAGGGTGACAGGCGTTGAATTTAGATGATTATAAAATTTTAACGGACACAGGTGATGTTGTGTAACTCTTGTACGGCGGGGATTTCAAAAATAGAACATTGAATGACTGCCCACACATTACCGTTATTTCTTTATTGAGACCGAAAACACTCTGAAGCTTGAACGTTTATTTGTTCTTCTTCTTCTAAATTCTTTATTGCACAAAACATAGTTTAATGTACAGCAAATGGGCTTAAGGCGATATGTAAAAAAATAGAGGTGCTTCTTTTCTGTGTATTTCATGAAATACACGGAAAATTTTAATACATTTCTGGTATATGCATTTTGACTATATAATCTAGGGTTTTGAAATTGGAAAACATGTTTGTACACATTTTCCTCGATAGAAATAATTGTTGAAGTGAGGTCTTCAAACACACTTTTTCTCCTCGTTTGACGAATAGGAGCCATATACAGAAATCAAACATATTTAATAAGGTGTGTTTCAATGATATCTAGAGATTTTATATTTGAAATTTTGCTAGCTATTTAATTTTTTTAATAAAAATTATGAAACTAACATTTTTCGCTTTCACCCTGGATCGCACTGAACGTGTTTTCGTTTGGAGTGACAGTGACAAAAATAAAATTCGCATAGCCTCTTAATGCTAGAAGCATTTTCTCCCAGTCAACCCGACAGCAAGTACAAGAAAGTTATAGAAGCAGGTGTGCAAAAAGGCTTTACAATTTAAATTTTAAACAACAAATAAAACGTAAAAAATAAATTTATGTACTGATATATAGTTTTTGTAATTAAATACTAATAATGTAAAAAGTAAGCTTCAGAAAAAGATATCTAAATGTAAGAAGATAATATACTACATAAATACTTATCAATAACGTTACGAATATGCATATTTTATATACAAGGTGACTTTTTGATCATCGTCCAAATTTATACAGGAGGCTTGATAAGTGATCAGTATCTTGGATCAGTAACAATTTTTGTGAAATTCGTAAAATGAAATTACGGCTTCCTATAGAAATTCAGTTCCAGTCCCGAGTGAATCACTATGAATCGAAATTTAATTTTACGAATTCACCAAAATTGTTATTAATCCATGATACTGATCACTTACCAAGCCACCAGTATGAATTTGGACAATGATCAAAAAGTCACCTTGTATAATATAAAAATATACTTACATAAAACAATATTAATATCGTTAAATAAAGACGAGAGTAAATTACTAGTAGTGAAATTTTCAGATTTGTTGTTAGTCATGTAATGTAAATACATAAATATCTTCACGTCTGCCTCCTTGGTGGTAGGCAGGTTTGCTACAATCCAGTATGGTACAATATTTGCCCAATTCGCAAAATGACTAACGGCAAAAAAAGACCAATTCGCAAAATGCCCAAATCTGAAAGAGTCCAATTCTAGAAATGACAAATTCTACAAAAGGCCAATTCTTGAAATGGCCAGTTTTGAAAATTACAAATTCTCAAAATAACCAACTTTTCTAAGTAAAATACGATATGAAATAAAATACTGAAAAATGTGAAAAAAATCATGGTTATAGGTGATTACGTAAAGATTACAGGAAAGGTAAAGCAGTTAAGATATTATTAGGGCTCCGCACTCTAGAGGGTGCCGAATTGTTTGCCAGGCGCTACCATTTTAGTGGCTTGTTTTTGCCGCCTAAATGTTGTTATGACAACAGGGTACACCACCCATCACGTTGGCGCGGAATAAATCGTCGCTGAGAAGTGGGCGTACGTTGGTTGGCTTACAGTACCTCTGTCGGATGTGTCATATTGTACTGAGAAAAGTTGGTTATTTTGATGATTAGATATTTTTAGAACTAGTCAATTATAGAATTAGCCTTTAAGGGGCTGCACAATGCTAAAATTCAGTCCTGCTCTAACGCTTTTGTGTTTTAATTGTCTATTCTGCTCTAATCAGATGCCACGCGCGCAAAACTTTAGTTATTTTGAAATCGCGGCTACATTAGGACATTAATTTTCATATCTTTATGTAATAAAGATGGTTTTTTCTAAGCAGTATCTGGGTGTGTTGTTTTCGTTGCAATCGGTTTCGAAATATGGAAAGTGAATCGCTTTTTTCATGAAATTCGTGCTTTTTTAAAAGTAATATAATTAGAAGGAGATTGAAAGTATGTTTATTTATAATATTTTTTTCAAAATTTTATCGTCTACATTGACGGAACTTAATCCAATCCAAAGCTGACGTTTGGCACTGTGGAGCCCCGCTTTTGGGTACATATTTGTGCCTAAAGTACGGCGATATGGCTCACCATCTATCACGCTTGAAGGTTTTAATCGTGGGTGAAACTTGAGTTTACAATTCACAGTCCATACTCGGAAGCACCCCTGACACCCTCGGGGATTTATGTCGTGACGATATATCTTATCTTATATCTGAGTTGTCATCAGAGTAGCTGATGCGGTACTGCCAGCGCCATCTGTGGAACCCCAACTAAATCTGTTAAGCATTTAGTTTTATTAACCCGAATGTATGGACTAAAACTTAGTGTTCGTTGTCTTCAGCTACCACCGGAGCCGCAGTCACAGGAAGCACCGGCGGCGGTCACGTGACCCGGCCTGCGCGCGCGCATCGAGCTCGCGCTCTCAGACAACTGGCGCCGGCTGACCAGGCCTAGAGCGGTGAGAGTGAACACAAACTTGCCGAAAACTATTTTTCTTAAAAGTGGTTGCTGGAAAGAAGATATCTATAGAGTCTACAGGATGTTAGGAAAAGTACTTCGTTCCTTTAAACCACGTTTTGTATAAGTGAAGTACATTGCTTAAACACATAAATAAAAATAACAAAAATAAATAATGAATATACAGTTTGGAGGTAAAACCGTTGAGGAAATTAGGGTAACCAAATTTTTAGGCTTGCAAATTGATAATAACTTGAAATGGAATACACATATTGACCAAGTCAGTGCAAAAGTAACTCAGTTTTCTTATGCCCTTTACATGCTGGGTAAAACTGTAAATCGCAAAACAGTACTCAGTGGTTCCAACTCTCAAATATGGGATAATATTCTGGGGAAACGCTACTGGCATGGAGACGGTACTAAGATCCCAAAAAAGATGCATAAGGGCTATCTGTAGGTTGCGAAAAACGGACACTTGTGTACCAAAATTCAAGCAATTAAAATTACTCACAGTACCAGCGCTGTACATATATGAAACTGCAATTTTTGTAAGATCGCACCCAGAGTATTTTCAATATGTTACACGAGCAAGACGCTGTGATCGTCTGCGCCTCGTACAATGTAAAACCTCACTTTTTCACAACAGTATATTTGCCATGGCACCTTCTATATACAATAAAATACCTAAATTTATTCGGGATTTCAATAATATGAATGATTTTATAAAACAACTCAAGACTTTTTTAATAGACAAAGCGTACTATTCAGTTAATGAATTTTTGAATGATAAATCTATGACAGGTTAATATTTTTATTATTTTGAATCAGGACATATTATTTTATTGTGTTGAATTTGAAAACAAGTTTGTGTAACTTAACATTATAATATTATAATTTTTAATGGCATGCCTACTTATAATTATTTCTTAGGTGAGGTTAGTTAACCGTTGACATTTATATTAAATACTGACATTTTTTAAATATTTGTAATTTTAGCATTTGTGTGTTTATTTGTTTCAATTTTTATTTCGTATTTTGTATTTTGTTTGTTGTTTTATATTTGTATGTCAAATGACAGATTATAAAGGACTTTATATTATGTTTGAACACCATTTGTAAACTTATAATCACAAATAAATTAAATTTGAATTTGAATTTGAATAAAAAAAAACAGACAAAAATAATTCAAGTTGCTAGCCCTATTCCTAAGCTCGCTATTTCTAACATTCCTATTTCTAACACTCGAAGCACCATTAAAGATGTTATTGCGCGTGACATAAGAACGGTACAAAGTTCAAAGTGTCTAACCCGAGCTGAGCTTGACTGTACCACAAATTACACACGGTGCGCGGCGCGCTACGTCGCGTTCTGAACTAGGGTTGAACAATTTAATAAAAAGTTCATTTTTTATTTTTTATTAAACAATTTTACGTTACAACTGTACGAAAAACCTTTCGATTTTAGTTAGATTTGTCGTTCAACTTGTCACAATTAGTTTGAAAATGGAGAGGATCACATGTGTCATGCGTCCATAGAGTAGGTAAGTATGGCGTAAGTTATTTATTGGAATGCATTTCAATGTATGTCTGTCGGTTAGTCGATCAACAAGTTGATACATGGAGATAATTATCGACTGTCACCTTTGCTCTCTCCCCGCACCTCATACAGTATGGTTTTTCCCGGTTCCAAAAGAACCGGTTTTTCCCGGTTCTGAGACTCACAAAAAGAACCGGTTCCAAAATATCATAACCCGGTTTTTTCGGTTCTTTCGGTTCTCTTCAAAAAGTGATGAAAATGTTAGCGACTACATCTCAATTAAAATAATTAGGTACTATACTTTGTACTTTAAGGATGTAGGTGCTAACTGCGCTTTCCAAATGGCGCTAATAGTGCTAAAACTACCATCAAACTACTCATGCCCATGGGAAATAGTGATTCGGCATGATGATAGAAGCAATATTATGGATTATGTCGTGATTCGGAATTAAATTGTGACTTGTGATTACTGAAAGAATTGATTGTTACAAAACTACTAGATTAATTAGTACATTTTATTTTTTTTTCATTTCATTTTTCAATTATTTTTAAGAATTGATTGTTACCATAAATACTAGATTCCTTTCTTAGAAAAAAAAATATAATTATTCGTATTTTCCAACTAAGTGTTTGATTTTATGATCTTTTCTTATTCATCCTACAAGTTTCATTATATTCTTTCAGTTCTATTCTATTTATAGCAAAACTTTGGAAAGAACCGAAAGAACCGGGTACCCGGTTCTTGATAGCGTTTGGAACCGAAAACCCGGTTCTTGAAAATTTGACCGGTTCTCGATGCCCTACTCATACTTACCCCGGCTCTCAACTATAGCCGCAGTCGAAGCTACCTCGCCCCCGCCAACGTCTGTCGCCACGCAGGATGGTCGCACGGTCTTGTGCGCTCAGCTATAGCTAAAAAAATAATCCAACCATCCCACTAATCCCATCCCACTAATATTATAAATGCGAAAGTTTGGATGCATGGATGTTTGTTACTCCTTCACGCCGAAACCACTGAAACGATTAGAATGAAACTTTGCGCAAATGTGGTTCTAGACCTGGAATAGGACATCGGGTACTTTTTATCTCATAAATCAGTTCTCATTGGGAGGCAATGGGGTGTCAAGTCCCCTCAGAATAAGGAATACAAATAGAAGCCTGACTAAAATAAGAACTGGGCATTAGCCATTGTACTCATCTAACGTAAATTACTCCTGTGTACGAGTGAATGAAACAGCGGACCGCACTTACTTTATATTTTTTCCTGGTATGTCACTAGATTGAACCAAACAAATGTCAGATGGATGTAATTTGGATGTATTTCATATATTATAATACCATCAAATTAAATATGTCTCATCATTGTATCGTTGTGTTGTAATATCGTTCGTTGCGTGCATCACATCTTAATTTGGTGGCATCGAAATGTCTATCGCATTTTGCGAAAGTTTACAGCTTCACCGAGAGAAATTAAATATTTTGGTGCTCTTCCTCTCAAAATTCGTGAAAGTGTGATTTATTATTGTTTGTGTTGATTGTTTTTTTAACATTGTAATAAAATGTCTTGTGCGATTGAAGGCTGTAAATCGCATACAGGAAGAAAAGAAAACAACAATAAAGCAATATCATTTCATCGGTGAGTTCTGATAGTTTTTATGTTAATAAGTTGCAGGATCATACCTAAAACTCAGTAACAATAATAGTAGTTCTTGTAAATCATACTCGTGTTCAATTCTACACCGATATTTGCCTGTTTTATATAGATTTTCTGCCGACTATGAGAGGTTATGTTTTTTCGTACAGTGATGTACTAAAGTCCGTGTGGCAAACTATCGAACATTGGTTCCCGCGGCAGCCGTGCATAAAGGATAATAGATTAATGAGAGGTTTTCTTTTTGAGTATTAAAAAAAAAACATAGTTTCCAAGAACTCTGTAGATGGTGTTGAACTGACTACGTTGCTAGGTGCCAAAGCCAAAACGATTGAAAAAAAAAACATTGCGTCACGTCACGTCACGTCACATACGCTCGTTGGTTGATGACATGTGTGCTGAGCATATTATGTGCGAATGCTTTGTTATGGTCCGTCCAGGTTTAAAATGTACCATGGCTTGTACTCATTACGCTTTACGACTTTTATACAAATCCACAATCCACATTTTTATACAAATCCACAAGGCACAGACTTCTCTTCTTTTTCTCTTGGGACATTTTCTTTCTGGCGTAGAAAACTCATAAAAAGACTGCTAATTATTTTTTTCGTTTTCCTTGTTGTTATTATTTATTTATTTTCAAAATGTCATTGTGATGTGATGTGACAATGACATTAATTACTTTTTTATGTACGTTTCGTTTTACGATCTCAAAATTACATCCAAGTGCAATAATCAAAAAATTATGTGACGTTCCGTTCCTTGCAGTAACTTACCAAGTTCAGCGCCATCTATCCAGCGACTAGGGAAGAGTAAAAAAAAAGAAAAGAAAATCCCTCATTGCAGCGCGAGTTAAAAGAAAAATAATGCCGAATAAATATCGCTATATTTTTTTGTTACAGATTTCCAAAAAGGGAAGAATTAAAAAGTGAATGGCTTAGACGAATAATTTGACCAAATTGGGCAATTAAAAAAAGCAGTCATATTTATTTGTTCGAAACACTTTACGTCGGATTCTTTTGGACTAAACGAAAATTTAAAATGGAGACTTTTAAAAGCAGATGCCTTACCAACGTTATACGAGTATTTACCAGATACAGACACATTGGTAACCTTTAAATAATTATCTATAATTGCATTATCAATCTTGTTCGTAGGTACGTGCTTGTACTATACTATAGTATATTAACTCGATAATTTTTCAATTTTAGGCAACAGAACCAGTACCTATGGATGTCTGTGGTGTAGAAAAGTGCATACTTCTATGTTCGCAAATCGTTCTGAAGGCCTGTTCATAACTTGTACGTTACTTCCGTGATCGACTTCACGAAGAAATTCCGCAGATCAAGACATTTTCGTACTTAGTGGTTGACAATAAAAGTACTTTCACAGGGTAGTTCTATCGTGAAATGAATTTTGGGAATGCTTATTGACTTGAACTGCGCATAATTTGATTTCTTATTACAGGTTATTAGGTATTTTAATCGTTCATTATTTGTTATTAGTTTTTATTCAAGATAAGTTGATGTTTATTTGATAGAAATAAAAAAAAAATGAAATTACCTCTGTAGTAATTGCGCTGTCATCGCTCATCATTGACATAATATTATTATTACGAATCCTATAAGTCTATGATTATTATGATTTCTATTGTTGCGATTAATTCCGTCCTCCTTGATTGAACAAAGACGCGACATCAACGAACATCTATTTGATTGAGTTAAGAGGCGACTTAAAAAGTATCCACTTAAATAGTTTACGGTTGTATCTCTGATACAAGCTACAGCATTTTTTGTACTAGAAACAAGCACAATTTTGGACTTAACTTATGTACCTACCTGCTTACGATATAGTAATTTGTACTTAATAAAAAATATTATGCTAAATGAAAGATATCCTTTTATTAATTCCTTATTTACACAATACATGTGTCCCACTGGGGTAGACAGAGACCACTTTGCTATGAATTCTCTCGGCCTCCTTCCAAAACAGGAGGATGTCACCAGAAAGGTCGGTGCCTCCTGCATTCTCTTTTTTTTCACACTTTGATACGATATAATGTGTGGTTAGGAGATTGGTCGCGTTTCATTTCGATTTGGTTTATTTATCGTAGTCAAAAATCGACATTGTTACATCACTAGCAAAGCAACGAACTAGTGACAACCTACATAAATAAGAAAAAACCAATACATATCCATCTCTCTCTAACGCACTAGAATGTCGTAAGAAAATCAAGGATAGGTGTCTTTCTCCGCGTATTATTTTAGCCAGGTTTCTATTTGTATTCCTTATTCTGAGCAAGTCCCTATAGAAAAGTGATGTACTGTTACTCCTTCACGCCGTTGAATATTAGTGGGATGGGACAGTGAGGATGGAATGGGATGGGATAGTGGCATTAGTGGGATGAGATGGGATGGGATCCGATACGACTATACAAAAACTTAATTAACGCGGGCGAAGTCGCGGGCACAAGCTTGTAAATAATGAAGGCGAAAGACAGTCATTCTTTCACTCTTTTGCGATGCATAGCTTGGTATCGCTTTCTATACATTGCATTACATTTTTAAAATACTGCATCCTGCGCATTTCTCTGCTAAGTTAATTTGCTCCTCATTTATACCCAATCAGGAACCTTTATTAAGCCTCCATTGCTGGTCGTTAAAAAGACTCTTCATCGGTAAAATTACAGATGGTCTTTAAACATTTCCAAGTTAAAATAGCTTTGGACATTAGAATTGAAAGGTCATTGACAAGATCGTTCTCCACAGGGTTCATTCCAAAGCCGAAGAGACTTCACGCCGACTCACAAGCGGTCCCAGACCCAGCGCGCACTCGCTACAGGAACCCGGGACCCCGGCCTGCGAGGGACTCGGTGCTCGCACCGCCAGTACTGCTAGTATACATAGGTACTGTTGCTTGTAGTTCAAGCTACCTATTGTAAACGGTTTTAAGGCGATATGTAAAAGTTTTAGCGTCCCTGTTACTCCATATGCGAAAAAACCCTCAGTGCGAGAGGGACGGATTCGTGGAAAAGTAGCAAAAAGTCGGTTTTTTATTAATATAAAATGTACTAAAGTTGCTATCAAAATTTAGTTTAACCAGCGGGCCTATTGTGTATCTCTAGTTGCCTTCTGGACTGGGTGTCTATCATTAAAAACATAGATATACTATCGAACTCCGATTTCCTAAGGATATTTTCGCACTTGTAGTGACGACACAGTTCGTAAATAGTTCAATACCCACTAAAGGCAATTTTGAAATTTCAGTTTTTATCTATGTTTTTGATGATAGGCACCCAGTTTAGTTGGTAACCAAAGATACAGAATAGGGGGGCAGGTCCTAGATATTGTTAAAACGCATCTAATAAAATATAATTGCAGTTTATATGTCATTCTGAATGGTCAAATCAGGAGAATTGGTGTCGAAAAAGACCTCATTTCAATAAATATTTCTATCGAGCCGAATTTCTCCAATCGCGTTTCTGTTTTAACAGATCCCTAGAAAAAGATTCCAAACATAATATACTTTTCAATGCAAGTGCTCGTAAATGCCCACTTTTTATGCATCAAAACCGAACAGAAAGTCGATTATTTTGCCCTAGGGCTTTATTATTATTATTATTTTTTAAATTTATTTACAATGGTTGGCTAACCTGCAGCCTTTCCTGTGTACCATAAATGTCATACTTTTTTTTCCACTGTTTAACGGCTCTGGATACAGTCCTTTTGAGCCAATTACAATTTAAAGTTCACAAAATTATATTTGTTTTATTTCCTCACACTATGCATTGAAAAACGTAGTATGATACACGGGCGTAAGAGCAATAAATTACTCGGTTACGTTTAAAACACTCGCTACGCTCGTGTTTTAAATCGTCCTCGTAATTTATTCCTTTGCGCCCTTGTCGCATAAACTACTATTTTATCAAAACAATACATTATTTACTGAAGTAGATATGCACGTTCTAAAAGTGTCGATTTTTTTTCTATAGCGCCTTAACGGTTATGACGCCGCAATAAGAACTGCCAATAGGTAGTCTGTCGTGCTGACGTCCGTACGTACGTTGGCGTCTATGATGTCAACGTTCTCCATAAAGCCTGAAAGTTAAACGTCAGTCGTTCGGTACAAAGTGCACAACATAACTTTGTTTTTCTTGTTAAGAAGTTAAAAGGGAAAAATATATTGGTCTGTGGCAATTCACGCCAATAGTTTAGTATAAATTAGGTCAATGAATCAACAGCTTAAAATTTTGTAATAATGTCATAAACCGAAATCCGCGACGCTGTTATTCTGCTGTCGCCTGCAGAGGGGCGCACGAATTCCACTCTCCCTGCAAGCGATGTACACTGAATGCTAAGTAGACTATGTTTCCTCCACAGAGCGCACTCTTTAAGCAAGATGGCGACCCTCTCCCTGAAGATATCCCTGGATGGAGGTAAAGTGGTGAAGACGATGCAGCTGGACCCGTCCACGACGGTGTACGACGCGTGCCGCATCATCCGAGAGAAAATCCTCGAGGCTAACACTGGTGACCGTGAGTGTTGCATACTTAACTTAGAGCAGGGATTCTCAAAGTGGGGTGCGCGAAACCCCAGGGGTTCGCCGGTAGATCGTTGGGGGTCCGTGACAAGATTTACGTTATGGCGGCTGACTCTAGCTCGCTCAGGCAACACGAATTAAGATTAAAATTGAGGAAAATTGCTCCGAAAATCGACTCAATTTGCGACAAAAAACAAGCTCACCTATCACATTAACTAATTAACAACATTACTTTGTGACTGTATTATCATTTATATTTAAATAAAATCCTTCTATGGCGAATTTTTTAAAGGGGTTCGCAGCAGTGGCGTGCCTGGAACTTTTTACTGAAAAAGCAAAGACAATGTCAAGTGGGACTAATAAAAATATAATAGAAAACGACTTTGAAAAAGAAACATTTTGTACGAAAATATCTGCTTTAGGGCATGCTAGCATTTCTTGCCGCCACACGATTTTATTTTTTTCAATATTGTTTCATATTTTTTTACTAGTCATACTTAAGATTGTCATTGCTTTTATAGCGAAACGTTCTAGGCATGCCACTGGTTTGCAGTCAACTTGGAAATTTAATGGGGGTACGTGGGGCTCTAAGTATGAGAAACCCTGAGTGCGTTTCTCTAGCTGTCCCTGGAGGGAGATAAAGAAAGAAAAACAAAACATATCGTCACGGCATATCCCCGAGGGGTGTCTGAAGTGTTTTCGAATGCGGACTCTCACTCGAACAGTCAACACTCGTGTAACATTCTTTTCACCGATGATTTTATCGTCCCAATGTCATATGAAGAAAGCCTTAGCGCCGTACTTCGGACAAAACATAGTGCGTTTTTAAAGTTTGCTTGTTTAACTCATAGCTTTTTCCATCGCAAGTTGGTAATATAGCAATAAAGATACGTAAAACCTCATTGGTGCATGCTTGATCCCTTCTCAAAATTGAGAGTTCAATCTCTTACCGACACAGCTACCGTCGCTTTAGTAGTTCAGTAAAACTCATAGACGAATACATCCTACAGACTCCTCATAACAGGCGACCGATTTCTGTCAACACATCTGACTGAACCAGCAGATATAATTCGCCACTCAAAAATTATCTGTTTCGGTAGGCCAAACCAAAATGGCTTCTATATTCATTACGTTAGAGTCTTCGTCTTCGGTAAAGATAAGCTTGTGGCGCTGTACGTAAGATAGAATGCCCTTGGAAGAGCCAATAGGATTGCAGTATCCCGAATTATTTGTGCGCAAGATATTGAACAAAAGACGTTAGGCTGTATTGTCTATGGTAAAACTAAACCGTTTTCCTGTCTCCAACAGCCAAGGAGTACGGCCTCTTCCTGACGTCGGACGAGGACAGCAAGAAGGGCATCTGGCTGGAGCCGTCGCGCAGTCTCGACTACTATATCCTTAGGAACGGAGACGTGCTCGAGTACGCCAAGAAGACCAGGAACCTCAGGGTCAAGATGCTCGATGGTACGTTTACTTTGGAATATTGCTTCCGGGTCAGGACAAGGCGTACGTTAAGTTGGTCACTTGGCGTCGCAGTGTGTCGACGGAGGAGAGGGGTGTGCGCATGGGGGAGGGGAACTTTGCAGGTGACAGATAACACCGCGCACACTGTACTGGGCTGAACTATGAATAGACTGCTCAGGTCCTTTTAGTCTAGTTTTATTGTAAATTTTTTCCAACCTCCCTAAAGAACCTTGTACTTAAGAAACTAAGTTAAAGAAAAAGTAAAAAAATAATAATATTGATAACAATAGTATTATATATATATACAAGGTGTAACAGAAAGGTGTTAACATATTTGAAGAGCTTCTTAAGTCAATGGCTTAGAACAACTTTAACTATGGAACAAATCCTGTATATCGAAAAAAAAATTACTCGCTTCATAGGAAAATGCAATGCCGCTCGGCCGAAATGTATGGAAGGGCAGATTTGTTTTTTGAGATTTCAGGGTTGACTCCATAGTAAAAGTTGTTCTATATCATTGACTGAATAAGCTCTTCAAATATGGTCACACCTTTCTGTTACACGTTGTATAACACAAGTAAAATAAATTAATAATAAAGAAAACTTATTTGTTTTTTATTCAGTTTACATTACATATTCCTATAAAAACACTTTATTACAATTATTTCCAGATATATTTGGACTTCTTGTCGGCATCAGTGGAACTAATAAAATTTATATATTATAATATACCAAAATGTCATAGAATGGCATTTTGGTATATTATATAAATTTTAGTGCAAGTCCAAGTTGTTTAACTTCAAAAAATATGTATAATGTTCCACCAACTTCCGAAAATCACAACCATCAACATTTTAATTACAACTCCTTTAAAACAAACTATCACAAAGTATCGACAATCACCACATTCTTGTAATACAAGTTACCTCCCCAGGATCGGTGAAGACGCTGCAGGTGGACGACAGCCAGATCGTGGCCAACCTGATGGTGGTCATCTGCACAAAGATCGGCATCACCAACTACGACGAGTACGGGCTGGTATGTCTTGTTCTGGTCCTGTCTGCGATCTAGTCCTGTTTTTTAGGGTTCCGTAGTCAATAACAAGGAACCCTTATAGTTTCGCCATGTCTGTTTGTCTGTCTGTATGTCCGCGGCTTTGCTTAGAGACTATTGGTACTAGAAAGCTGTAATTTGGCAAGTGGTACAGTAAAATTTTGAAAACCTTTTTTTTTTAGGGTACCTTCCCTATACGTAAAGTGGGCATGTTTTTTTTTCCTCGTCTATCCCCTGTTGTGGGGTGTCGTTGGATAGGTAATTTAAAAATATTGGGGGTGTGAGAAGACCATTTTTCGATCCAGGGTTCCGTTTGCGAAATATTAAGCTTAAAAGTGTTCATTTTTGTTAGAGTCAAGTGTCCCCCCCTCCTTGCCAACGAAACGGTTGTATTTGGAGACGTGAAAAAAATCACGGCAGACATAACGAAATTAAAAGGAAAACTATCACAGCTAAGTAAGCTTTACAAGTTAACGAGTACAGATCGCGCCAAACAACTTTTAGGAAAAAAAAAACTACTTTTAGGAGAGTCACAAAAAGTATTCTGTAGATTTTTTTTCTGAGTCCAATAATGTGGGTTATCAAATGAAAGGACTTTATGAGCTAATTCTAAAAATGTACTACGCGAATACATTTCCACCACACGTTTTCTAAAAAACAAAAATACATTTTTAAAACATACCAAGTTTGCGATCCTCCAGGCAGAAAACGGGTGAAGGAATATTTGTGAAACATACATCAATTTACTTGTAATATCCTCACGTCATACTATAACAATCGAAGGTCCGAGACGAGCCGAAGGACGAGCCGGACCCGTGCGAGAAGCCGAACTTCGGCACGCTGACGATGCGGCGCCGCCACCAGGAGAAGGAACGGGACGCCAAGATGGACCAGCTGCGGAGGAAGCTGAAGACTGACGACGAAGGTGAGGTTCTTATAACTACTGAATACTACAATTACTGAAGGTCCGAGACGAGCCGAAGGACGAGTACTATTCTATATACTGAGTGTAAAAATGTAGACCTTTATTTGTTTCTAGTTCATCTTTTCTAGTTTGTAATGCACTCTAATAATACACTGGTGGACATAAAAATCGACTCAAGCATTGTGGTTCTACATTTAAGGAAATAACCCAATCATACAAACATAAACATATGAAATATATAACATATCATTTTAAAGATATAGGCCTCCACCTTTGATTAAATGCATTTTTGTCTTAACGTATTTGCGATACAGGCTGTATTTTTTTTAAGTGATGATTTAATAAATATTGAACTAATCAAATAGCGAAAAATTCAAAAAAAACCTTCTTTTACAAAATCATTAATTTATTCATTAATTAAGTTTAACATTAGTACTTCGTGTTCCCCCCTCTAGCCCTTATAACTGCTTGCAGCCGGTTCTTCATTGACCTAATAAGTTTTTAATTAATTAAATGAATTTCACGTCCTGTATAGCGAATACTTTTAAACCAAAATGCATTTATTCAAAGGTGGAGGCCTATACCTTTAAAATGATATATATTTCATATGTTTATGTTTGTATGATTGGGTTATTCCCTTGAATGTAGGACAACAATGTTTGAGTCGATTTTATATTTCGATATCCTAAGCGATGTATTTCGCTGTAAAAAATATAATCTTAGTTAAAGAGAACTATGTATTTCTTAACTCTCCGAACGTATTGTAGCGACCAAAGCGCCATCTGTTCCTCAGAACAAGGCGTGAATTTCACATAACGCCCCCGTGAGCGTTCAGTATGTGCATTATAGACCAGTATATCAAGTAGTTACAAAAATTCGGTGTACCGGTATGATGGCAAAATTCGTTGGTCCAGGTGATATCGGTAGCGCAGTCGGCAGCGCAACTGTCATGTAGGCAGGTCGCAGGTTCGAATCCTGGCCCGAGGAATTTTTTCAAAATATTAGTTTACTTGAAATTTGTTTCTGTATTGTTTAAAATAGACTAAGTATTACTACGTTTAGACCGACAACTCCCATACATCAAGGCGTAGCAAATTTTTTACGCGCTTTTTTAACACCAGGTGTCGCCAAGTGTTGCAAATAAGCATAATTTGTTTAATTGGCTGCAAGTAAACACTCATGGTTAGCAAGTAAACATGTGGCTGTAATAGCTTTGCTAAGAAAAACTAGATGGCGCTAAGTTGGCAACATTAACAGTGAATATTTCAGCGCCATCTATTATCGAAGTGGAAATTATTTTTATGTTACGTGACATCGCATGAAGAAAAGCATAAACGTTTATTCCCAACAATTGTTGTACAGCTTGTCTTTATCTACCATAGCTCAGTTTTTATTCACTTTATGTATTAGAATTTACATTGAATATCATTGATACAATCAATTTATTTTGTGATTTAAACGACTTTTTGTATGCTGTGCCACTAGCGTCACCAATCGGTCTTTTTTTGCATCGTGTTCGTTAGAAGATTTAGCAACGCCCTCTAGATTTCGTTAAAATTTTACACCTTTTTTGTGGCTATAAACTGATGTATGGGAACTGCTAGTCTATACGTAGTAACACTTAGTCTATGGTAATAATAAAGAATTCTAAAAATCAAAATCACCCTTCTTCCGTCCAGTGAACTGGGTGGAGCCTGGGAAGAGCCTCCGCGAGCAAGGCGTGGACGTGTCCGAGACGTTGCTACTGCGCCGCAAGCTGTTCTTCAGTGACCGCAACGTCGACTCACGCGACCCGGTGCAGCTCAACTTGCTCTACGTGCAGGCGAGAGACGCCATTGTGGACGGGACGCATCCCGTCACCCAGCAAGTCGGTTAGTTGGGGTTGTTATTACTTTATGGGTCTTCATAGATTTCAAAATCAAAAAACAAATTCAAAATCAAAATCATTTATTTATAACATATATGTAACCGTTTCAGTTGCCGAATTCTTCTTTTAAGTTTTCACCTGTAGTAGGAGAAATTCGCTCTTTCAGCCATCGTTGCGACAGAATTATAAATAAATATTAAAACAAAGCAAGACTTTAAAATGTACCATCGAAGAAAAGCCCGCTGTCCCATTCATCACCCGCATTGCAATAGTAATAGTAAGCCCTTCATAGATGACGTACTACAAGACTAAAATGGCGCTATCGCTATCAAAAGTACGCGTGTTTGGCTAGAAATGAAGTGTCGCGTCATTTCTAGCCAATCACGATACCTTTAAGGGCCTTACTATTGCCAAATGGGTACTTTCTAAAGCCTACTCCTCGTTTATGGCCAAACCAAAAATAATGAAAAAATGTATTATGAATAATCAACTCTTAGACAACATATGCAACATTTTCTTTTCAATACCACCAAAACTTCTACATGAATTTTTTTTTTGACTGAATGGTGTTTTTTGACATCAAATTCCCTACTGCTCCTGAGTGGCTTGGCCGATTGAATTCATCTATGCTTTGATGAATAGATAAACTTTATACCTATAAACATAACATAAGATTATTCAATCGAGTAATCACGTCCAAGTGAAAAGTATAATTTTCTCCTATTTCGCCCTCTCAAGGACGCAGCGAGCGTCGTAACAGCCACTATGCATTGTGCGCTGATATGAACGTTATTTCAATGTCGTTTCCGTTGATATTTGTAGTGACAAATATCGAGCTGCTAATTTGGCGATGGTAATCGCCTTAAAAGCGACAGCGATAAATGTTGAAGTTAGAAAATAATGCCCCGGGACACTTTGTCCAGTGATGTGATGGCAGGTGGAGTAAATCCCTGACAGATTGGTGGCCAAGAGATGGCGGCCAAAGAGGAGAAACCTAGGTGGGCCGATGAAATTAACAGGGTTGTTGGTGGAATGTAGATGAAATCGGGTCAGGACAGGAATTGGTGGCTAAAAAACTGGAGGCTTAATAACCAGCAGTGGACGCTAACGAGTTGTCAATGATGATAAATGATGATGGCCCTTGGATGCGTCTATGAAAGTGAGAGAGGGAAAGCAGGCGTTAACCAGTCTGTCTTCGCAAAATCTACGGAAGTCGGTAAAGGGCGAATGACAGATACTCTGTGACTGTAACCACTACCGGTACTGCTTTGCTATCAAGATAATTTGCTTCTGACTGATTTGACAGATGAGTACACAGACAGACAGACCACTTTTTTTTTATAAGCAATCACACATTCCAATCAGTATAATGTCTAAAATTCTCAAGTGACGTCATATCGAACAATTCTTCAAAAAATAATAGTTAATTTATGTACCAAAATAATGAAAACTGTCCTAAAATGGAGCATAAACTCTGAAAAAAAAAATCTTTTTTAAATTAAGCTATGGGCAAATATAATGTTATAATAATGCACTTTATGTAATGTTGTGAACAGCGTGCGAGTTCGCCGGTATCCAGTGTCAGATACAGTTCGGTGACTACAGGGAGGACAAGCACCAGCCCGGTTTCTTGGAGTGAGTTACTGCTTCTTTACCTTTAATAAAGTTAATAGGCTGGCGGAGCAATTCTAGTTCATACATAAATGAATTGTAATGTGTGCATATTTTTACTCAATGTAAAAACTCTGTAAGGTAGGAGCTTGGCTCCTGTGGCACCGCTACATACACCCTTGTAGGCGTCAAGGTAATACTATCCTATTATTGTGCAATTTTTAGATATAAACCATTTGTAAATCATAGATATTCTTAAGGCGATATGCGAAAAAAATACGGGTGTTTCTTTTCTGTGTATTTCATCAAATACACGGAAAATTATAATCAGTTTCTGGTATATGCATTTTGACTATATAATGTAGGGTTTTGAAATTGAAAAACATGTTTGGATAAATTTTCCTCGATAGAAATAATTGTTGAAATGAGGTCTTCAAACACACTTTTTCTCCTCGTTTGACGAATAGGAACCATATACAGAACTCAAACATATTTTATTATGTGTTTTTTAACAATATCTAGAGAATTGATATTTGAAATTTTGCTAGCTATTTTAGTTTGTTTAATAAAAATATAAAACCAACTTTTTCCCTTTTGCCCTGAATCCGCCCCTCTCGCACTGCGCGGTCTTTCGCTTGGAGTGACAGTGACAAAAATATAATTCGCATAGCCTCTTAAGGTAGTGTGTATTTATTCCGATTGCATTATAGAATATCTCGGTTCCCAAATATATATTAAATAAGAACACTGATTTAAACATGAAATATACGAAAAATAAGCTTTCTATGGAAATTTTAAATTGCTTCCTAACTAGCACACTAGTGAAAAATTCAGCTTTCCTTAAAGCTCTAATGTCTATAGGGGTGGCATAAGGGAGTCAGAATTAGGCACGATTTCGATAACATAAAAAATTATGGTTAATTTATATACCAAATCTAGCGACCCGCCCCCCGGCCTCCCACGGGCATGTATTATACATATAAACCTTCCTCTTGAATCACTCTATCTATTTAAAAAAACTGCATCAAAATCCGTCGCGCAGTTTTAAAGATCTAAGCATACAAAGGGACAGACAGACAGTGAGAAGCAACTTTGTTTTATACTATGTAGTGATTTGCAATATTCCGCTAAACACTCTTACCATGCTATTCAAAATGCAGACTCAAGCACCGCCCGCCCTCCCGCATAAAACATGCACAAGCAAAGCAAGCAGTACGAGCACAAAATAAAGCAATTTTAAATAACAAGCAAGAAAACTTATCGACACGTGTTTCGCCTCTAAACGAGGCATCCTCGGGATGTGTTGTCCACCCGACCGCTCGACAGCAAATGACCTACTTCTGCTATTGTCCATAAGTATTCTTGCTTGTTATTTAAGATTGCTTTATTTTGTGCTCGTACTGCTTGCTTTGCTTGTGCACGTTTTATGCGGGAGGGCGGGCGGTGCTTGAGTCTGCATTTTGAATAGCATGGTAAGAGTGTTTAGCGGAATATTGCAAATTATTAATATATCCACAAATTAATGTTGGACTTTCGCAAAGTAACGCCTTTTCCAATAAATTCTAATTCCTCTATTATCGCCCGCAGCCTGAAGGAGTTCCTCCCAGCGTCGTACGTGAAGGTGAAGGGGATAGAGAAGAAGGTGTTCAAGGAACACTCGAGACACCACGGACTCTCCGAGCTCGAGGCCAAGGTGCTCTACACGAAGAGCGCGCGCGAACTTAACACTTACGGGGTTGCGTTCTTCCTTGTCAAGGTGCGTTGTTTGTTTATCTGACTTATTGAACCTTTGCCCCGGTTTCGGCCACTGGTTGAGTCTGGCTTCAGGCGGTTTAATTTCCAACGCCTCAGTACAGCGAAGCTTTCGGCTCTTAAGGCTTGAATAAGCGTGGATTTGATAAAATTGCGTATATTTAGCTCGATTTGTAGGCCAAACTGGCTACTAGAAAATTCTGGGAAATATATATGTACTTAATCATGTTTTTCTGACGAATTAAGCCTTTATAGATTATCGAAATTTTATATCTCTACTCAAATAAATATATATCTGTAGGTACCTAATTTCATTCTGTACATTCAATTCGCTCGGACACGGAATATGCGTTTGAAATGAATCTTTCACCCAACAAAAGATCTCATTATTATCTACAAAAAAGCCTTACTATTTCAAAATAACTGAAGTTTTGCGTCCGCGGCATCTGATTAGAGCAGGATAGAGAGTTAAAAAACAAACGCGTTAGAGCGGTACCGAATTTTAGCATAGTGCAGCCCCTTAAAGTAGAGCCGAACAGCTTCAGCGTTCTGACACATAAACTGGTCCAGTGAAGGGAAGTTGGAGCTCGTCGTGATCCCTGCTTTTTGTCTCATGTCTTTGGTTGCAGAGCAGTGGAGTAGCACATGTTCCACTGACTCGTCCTCTAGAAGGCACCCTCTGCATAGAGGGCTATCGGTGCCACCTGTGGTGAAAAGGTGCTTGTTTAGAAAGAAGAAAGAAAAGTAATTTATTTTAAAATACCACAGACACGAGAAAAAAACATACAAAATGACAAACAATACAAATTAACAAACAGTTCCAGTAAATATAACATTAGGAAAACAGTGGTAAATAAAAAAAGATTACAGCTCAGCTTAATGCTGCAGTAGGGGCTACAGCGCTGGTATTCTGCTGAACCCTGACTTAAAATTAATATTAAAAATTAACCTATACCCATGCTAGGTGGCTTATATTTAAATACACATTAAGACAAGAAGAATGTGCAGGAGCTATATATAAATAAATAATTATATTAATATAAAAGATAAGTATATTTATTCAATTTATTTTTATTTTTATTAATATAACATTTATATTATATATTATTATGATAAAACTATCCTATAAATAAAATAAATCTATGAATTAAACAAAATTAAAGTAATCTAAATCAATATTAACTAAAATGACAAAAATTAAATATAAAAAACCCGGTCCAGGTCGCTGTCCCCCGGTAGGGTGCCCAGAATGCTGGCAACGTTTCCTCTTTGGATGGCCAGACTGATCCTCTGGCGAAGGTAAGCGCCAGCCCTCCGGTCACCCGAGACATCGACCAGGCGCGACGAAAGTTCTTTAAACAGTCGCCGCGCCTCCGGACCCCACGGACCCAGCGTCTCCACCCCAAACGGCGCAAACATATAGCACCTGTCCAGTGCAGAATTATTGCAGAAACATAAATTATATAAATTTATACCAAAATAAAAATATATAAAATAACAAAAATTTTCATTTTGTAGGTCTAAAAAGTCTAGAGTTGCAGAGTCTAGTTATGATACCTACCATGTCACGTAGGTCAGACCGTTTTAGTTTTAATAAGTATCTTGTTACATTACCATTCGACTGCGGTATCATTAGTTTTGACAGCCGCCAGTCGTTTCGTTCTGCTCATGTCTTGTTGTGTACACTCAAGAGTGTATTCCTGCAAGTGGGTACGAGTACGTAGTAAAGGCCGTTATCGTTTTCCGTAGATTGCGGACGTCTTCCCTGTCTCAGTTTTTGGGCGAGTGCTTTCTTCCCATTAGGCATGGAACATTTCACAAGTAGTATGTGAAAAATCATATGAAATGCGTTTTCATATATCACACCTGGCACTCTAAAAATGCCGCTTTGGATGAATCACGCATGAAGAAACACTGACTCTATCCTACTTTCAAATCATTTCATGATTCACCCAAGTTGGCCTTTTTAGATCCCCTGCTACCTTCCTTCACATAGGCTGTTAAAAATCACAGATCATTTGCATAGAAGAGAGAGCGAGCAAGTAGGGACGAATCGTACTACAGCGGGCGTGTTAGAAGGAGGAAAGCATATTTTACTGATTCGTCGCTAGAGTAAAAGGGACCCCGTATGACGCATTGGTGAACTTTGTCCTTGACTAACGAATTAAGAGTATTTAAAAAATAAACCTTAAAGATAGATGCCGTAAGGTGATAATTGTAGCAAGTTTGACATTAGTTCATTGAACATTAGAAATCATTGTTTGTGAAATTTCACATGTAAAATCAATGTGAAAAATTAAAGTAAATTCATCAAATGACAATGAATTAAATGTAGCAATTATTCCCATGCCTACTTCCCATCAGGCGCAGTTGTAACCAAGCGTAAGCAATGTGAGTAAAGAAATTTCTTCTTCCCCAGGAAAAAATGAAAGGCAAGAACAAGCTGGTGCCGCGGCTGCTCGGCGTAAGCAAGGACTCAGTCCTCCGGCTGGATGAGAAGACCAAGGAGACGATGCAGAGCTGGCCGCTCACCACCGTGCGGCGCTGGTGTGCTTCGCCCAACACCTTCACTCTAGACTTCGGAGATTATAGGTGAGGATCTCATTGGCGAGCACGAGTTCGATGTGCTACCGAAAATTATTTTTCAATTACTTAATTTAATTAATTATTTTTCAAGTATTACTACGTATAGACTAGCAGCTCTTATACATCAGTTTGTAGCCGCAAAAAAAGTGTAAAATTCTTACCAAATCTAGATGGCGTTGCTAAATCCTCTAACGAACACGATGCTAAAAAAGACCGATTTGCTAGTGGTACAGCGATGTCACGTAACATAAAAATAATTTCCACTTCGATAATAGATGGCGCTGAAATATTCACTGTTAATGTCGCCACCTTAGCGCCATCTAGTTTTTCTTAGCAAAGCTATTACAGCCACATGTTTACTTGGTAACCATGAGAGTTTACTTGCAGCCAATTAAACAAATTATGCTTATTTGCAACACTTGGCGACACTGGCTATTTGCGACTTGGCGATGGATGGCTAGGTTAGATTATATAAAAAAAAAACAAACAAAAACAAAAATAATTTCACCGCTTTTGACAATTTACCTGCGACAGATATACAGCCATCAATCGGTCCCAGGCATTGACATACCAAACCATGGACCTCGGGTCTTGTACAAAATTTACGAAAAAAGTGTCCTTGGTGACAGTGGCATGCACAGAACTTTTTGCTGGAAAAGCAAGCAATTGGTCAAGAATAATAATAAAAAAAAATATGAATTTTTTTCAATATCACTTTGATAAAATATTTGTATGACGCCAGGGTAGACAATGTCTACCCTAGAGTGAAAATTTCCAATACAAAAATTTATTTTTTCAAAGTGATATTTAAATTTTTTCATATTTTTTTATTGTTATTATTGACCAATTGCTTGCTTTTCCAGCAAAAAGTTCTGTGCACGCCACTGTTAGTGAAGAGTCAAAATATTAAGAAACAAAACATTTTAATTTGAATCGTATGTCATTGCTGCACGGCTCAATTTTGATTGACGTGCTATTGACACGCTTTTTTCGTTTTCAATGGTTTTGACACTCTTTTGGTTCGGACACTTTTGAGCGCAGATCTGATGTCTACTTGTTAGTACGTCAATGGTCCCAGGCATGGTGGGCCACCTGGTTGTGAGAGCTGTCAACCACCTAATAAATGGCTTCTCGAATTGCCCTTATACAAGGTGACTTTTTGATCATCGTCCAAATTCATACTGGTGGCTTGGTAAGTGATCAGTATCATGGACCAATAACAATTTTTGTAAAATTCGTTAAATGAAATTTCGACTCCCCATAGTGATTCACTCGGAACTGGAAGTGAATTTCTATGGGAAGCCGAAATTTCATTTTACAAATTTCACAAAAATTGTTATTGATCCAAAATACTAATCACTTACCAAGCCTCCAGTATGAATTTGGACGATGATCAAAAAATCACCTTGTATAATGTGAATGAGTTATTTATTACGACATTAATGAGATTTTTAATTATTATTATTTTACATTTGTATCTATGATTATTCTTTGACATTTATTATTCTGTATTTGACGTATAATTATAATAATTTTTATATTTTTATCACTAATATAGTTAATTTTGAAGAATTAATGTATAATTGGTGTTGTGTTATTTTTTAAGACTACTTCTGTAGCTGTATGCAATGAATGCTAAATAATTTTACAATTTTTTTACGTGTAATCTTAATTATGATTAATAGTAGTTTATGCTACTAGGGCGCAAAGGAATAAATTACGAGGACGATTTAAAACACGAGCGTAGCGAGTGTTTTAAACGTAACCGAGTAATTTATTGCTCTTACGCCCGTGTATCATACTACGTTTTTCAATGCATAGTGTGAGGAAATAAAACAAATATAATTTTGTGAACTTTAAATTGTAATTGGCTCAAAAGGACTGTATCCAGAGCCGTTGAACATTGGAAAAAAAAGTATGACATTTATGGTACACAGGAAAGGCTGCAGGTTAGCCAACCATTGTAAATAAATAAAAAAATAATAATAATAAAGCCCTAGGGCAAAATAATCGACTTTCTGTTCGGTTTTGATGCATAAAAAGTGGGCCTTTACGAGCACATGCATTGAAAAAATGTCTTATGTCTTATGTCTTAAAACACAACACAAATACTGAAGTAATTGTAATCGGTTCCAGCGATCAGTACTACTCGGTGCAGACGACGGAAGCGGAGCAGATCCTGCAGGTGATCGCGGGCTACATCGACATCATCCTGCGCAAGCAACGTGCCAAGGACCACCTGGGGATCGAGGGGGACGAAGGCAGCGCCATGCTAGAGGACGAGGTGTCGCCTTCCAAGTGAGTCTAGTGACAGTACACGTTCGCACAGACTGCAAAGGAAGCAAGTAACCAGCGGGTCTACCGCGTAATTCTGATTTTCATCAACATCAACTTGAGATTGAAATTTGACGTGCGTGCGACGACGCCCGCCTAACATGCCATCTCTTTTGCACGCGTTGAATTTCGCATGCATTTGCTTGAAGTTGATACAAATGAGAATTACGCGGTAGAGCCCCAGGCCCAGAGCAAACACTTTGGTCTTAAGACCCACGGGTGAGCGATAGATGGTATAACAAGTGCGAGTCGGACTCGCGCACGGACGGTTCCGTACCATTATCTATAAACATGGCAAAAAAAAACATGTCTGTTGTATGGGAGCCCCCTTAAATATTTATTTTATTCTGTTTTTTAGTATTTGTTGTTATAGCGGCAACAGAAATACATCATCTGTGGAAATTTCAACTGTCTAACTATCACGGTTCAAGAGATACAGTCTGGTGACAGACGGACAGCGGAGTCTTAGTCTTTGGGTACGGAATCCTAAAAAATACTTAATAAATAGTGCATGTGTGTATGTATTGACCAAGTATTTCACATATCATCTAACCTCACCTGTGGGTCCTAGGCAGGGCCGGATTTAGGGGAGGGCAACCAGGGCCACAGCCCCGGGGCCTCCATAAGAGAGGGGCCCCCACAATAGCGGCTCCGCCAATAAATTGATAGAATTGTTTTTAGTGGACTGTATGCGAAGCGTCAAAATGGCGAACTATACTGGCGTAACAAGTATAAAAATTTGAAAAGCTTTGAAAAAAAAACACGAATTATAACAATAAGATAAAGTAATTGTGGGTATTGTTAGTTTTATTTTTTGTTATAGTAATACATATTCCAATGTTATATAATGAAATGCCTATTCATATAAGATCTGAACAAAATAAAAATAAATTCGCGAAGTTATATAAAACTTACCTTTTCCAAAACATGAAAACATTGACAGATTAAAATAGCATTTTATTATTTACTATGAATGTACCTAACTACTTATAATTTAGTACATAACTATCTAATTTATATAAAAAGAAGTGCGACTCCCTCCCCACAGACAAACCAAATTTCTACTTGGTTTTGTGGAATGTATTTAGATTAAGTTATCTTTGAAATAAAAAAACATATTCATTCATTCATTCATATGAACACTTATGGAAACAGCGTATATATGATCGATCTTGAATCAAAGAAGGTGCCTCTACTTCGTTGGTGCCCAGGGGCCTCCACATCCTATAATGCGGCTCTGGTCTTAGGATCAAAGTATTTGCACTGGGTCTAGTTACTTATCTTCATTGCTGTCTGTACACACATGCATACGTATGTGTCTTCCAGAAACTACAAAGATTTCCATCTGCTGCGAATTCAAATTCAAATAGTTTATTTGTAAATAAGGTACTGTGATGTGCACACCGTGTGTACTCGGGATCTTATAGGGATATTTCTGAATCACACCACTTTATTTTTAGTTTATCTTCTCTTATATTTTCTTTTCCTTTGATGCACCCTAATTATCATGTATATATTAAGGGAGGGGAGCTCTAAATCTGGTAGAGCACTCGCTTGTTATATTTCTTCAACCATTTATGGATGGAGAAGCACATCCGCACTAATCGGACTCTCTGAGGAATCTTTTTTTTGTTTTGTCTGAAAGATCTTTTATACTCGATCTGTATTTATTTTTGGAAAACACGAAATAATTCAGTCAATGCGACGTATGTCGATCCATAAAGGTTATCGATTGCCAACTAAACACGAACAAATAGTCCTTTAACCTACCTTTAAAACCTAGCCTTACCTAAACCTAACATATTGCCTAGCTATATGTTACAGTACATAAAATACACTGTTTTCATATCATTAATTGTTTAAAAAACAAAAAATACGATAAAAAATAAATTATTGTTGTACAAATCAAAGAAAAAATTAATCTTTCGATATATATTTAGACCGACCGATATGTAAAGTTTCATTTATGTGGTACTACGAGCATGGGCGTAGTTAGGGGGGAGGTTTTAGGGGTTCGAACCCCCCCGAAAAGTTCAATTCACGAGTTGTGTTGAGACCAGAGGGCCTATTATGTATCTCAAGTTGCCATCTGGACTGGGTGTCTATCATCAAAAACATAGATATACTATCGAATTCCGATTGTCTAAGGGCATGTTAGCACTTGAAGTGACGACACAGTTCGTAAATAGTTCAATATCGACTAAAGGCAATTTTGAAAGTTCCGTTTTTAGCTATGTTTTTGATGATAGGCACCTAGTCCAGTTGGCAATTAAAGATACAGAATACAGGGGCTGGATAGCTCAGTTGGTAGAGCAATCGCCCGGTAAGCGAGAGCTCACATCCAGATTTACTTTCTTTCTGCGTTTCTATACTGCAATGATATAATGTTAATTTATATCTCCTTGCGATGGATAAATCGCCAAGTGTTCAGACATAGAAATTTATTTCTGTCATAGTTAATATTTTTATTTTTTGTCTTCCTCCGCAGAGCCAACATAATCCAGCATGACACGTTCAAGTCAGGGAAAGTAAACACGGAGTCCGTCGCGAAGCCTGCCGTCATGAGACCAGGCGCCGAAGGTGAGCCAATATAGACTCTAATGCCTAGAGTATAGAGTCGATGTGTAGTTGCACGTGTTATAGCTTGTTTATTTTGGTTTAAGTTTTTGGTAAGGTCTCGGTCCTATGGGATCGCTATTAATTTATATACAAGGTGACTTTTTGATCATCGCCCAAATTCATGCTGGTGGCTTGATAAGTGATCAGTATCTTGGATCAATAACAATTTTTGTGAAATTCGTAAAATTAAATTTCGATTCGCCATAGTGATTCACTTGGGACTGGAACTGAATTTCTATGGGAAGTCGAAATTTCATTTAACGAATATCACAAATATTGTTACTGATCCAAGATACTGATCACTTATCAAGCCTCCAGTATGAATTTGGACGATGATCAAAAAGTCACCTTGTATGTATATTTATATAGGTAAATTATTAATCAGGCGAATAAAAATATAATTAGCAACTTGAAGTGTCCGGAATAAATACCAAAGCGTGCGACTAAAATACTGAGTGGGCGAATTTAAAATAAGAAATCGAAAATATTTCACCAAAAATCAAAAAATGGGTGTGACGACGAGCGAAGCGAGGAGGAGCGTGTTAGGTTTTCAATGTAAGACGAAGAAAAATAAGAAGCCGAGCGAAGTGGAGCGGAGCCAGGCAATGTCCCTAGATTTATTACTTGAAATTAAATTGTCACTAAAATTTAAAATTGTTTGCCTGAAAATTATACAACTCAACTCAAATTTGTATTTTCAAGTCGCCGTTTTCAACATTTTTATTCGCCCACTAAGTATTTTAGTGCGCTTTATTCAGTATTTTTGACACCTTAAATTTTTTATTTATATTCGTTCGCTTAAGGGGCTCCACAATGCTAAACATCAGTTTTTTATTGGATTCAGTTCCGTCAATGTAGATGGTAAAAATTTGAAAAGTGTTTTGGGACTCAAGACAATTACTAATTACACTTTATAAATAAACATACTTTCAATCTTCTATTACTTATATTACTTTTAAAAAAGCACGAAAATAGCTATTCTGTTTCCGTGTTTCAAAACCGATTGAAACGAAACCAACACACGCAGATACTTACTTGAAGAAACCATCTTTATTACATAATAAAATTATAGTTAATGTCATAATAAAGCCGCGATTTTAAAATAACTGAAGTTTTGCGTGCGCGGCATCTAATTCGAGCAGGATAGACAGTTAAAAAACAAAAGCGTTAGAGCTACACTGAATTTTAGCATTGTGCAGCCCCTTAAATCTAAATATCCTGTTATATGTAAAATACGCTATGTTGTACTGGGCATAAAAAGTGAGCTAAAGTTTACTGTTCTTGCTAAGTATTCAAATGAATCCGCGCATTTTAATCTGTAGAATTATATATAATAGTAGTTTATGCTACAAGGGCGCAAAGGAATAAATTACGAGGACTATTTAAAACACGAGCGTAGCGTGTGTTTTAAACGTAACCGAGTAATTTATTGCTTTTACGCCCGTGTATCATACTACGTTTTTCAATGCATAGTGTGAGGAAATGTAAACAAATATAATCTTGTGAACTTTAAATTATGATTGGCTCAAAAGGATTGTATCCAGAGCCTTTAAACAGTGGAAAAAAAGTATAACATCTATGGTACACAGGAAAGGCTGCAGGTTAGCCAACCATTGCAAAAAAAATTTAAAAAATAATAATAATAAAGCCCTAGGGCAAAATAATCGACTTTGGGCTCGGTTTTGATGCATAAAAAGTGGGCCTTTACGAGCACATGCATTGAAAATAAAGTTAATACTTGCGATTGTCGGCTCTTGGTGAAACATCATCATGGATGAAAACAAACACTTGTACTGTTTCACAATTTAATTTATAGCAAAAATAACCCCAACTAGTTTCACCTCATCGGCATTCTTAAGGGAATAACATAATAATTTGGTTATATATCAAACAAGCATTGTCTAAGAATGTTTTCGCTTGAAGTGACAGTGACAAAAATAAAATTTGCATAGCCTCTTAAAAGTAGATAATATGATCAGTAAAATATTCAGTTCCGACTTAAATATTAGCTGTCTATTTGTGTCCAGTGTAGCTTAGCTTACTATCTTCAGAGTACGTGTATAAAAATGCTTTTGAAATGAAAATTGCAAGCTTTTTGAATGTCCTTTTTGAAGTATAATTTTGTATAATTTGCGAGCGCACATTTCTGCTTGTCCCGGTCCCGTGTAGGCGCCAAGTCGTTCGCGATGGGACACATGACGTCAGCGCAGCAGACCACCATCTCCGGGCAGATCATCACCGGACACACTCCGCCCAACGTGAGTACCGCGTAGGGGCGTGTTCCGTTTTGCGGCAGAAAAAACGGAACATAATCTAACGCCATCTTTGTTTTCTTATGTACGAGTAAATTAATTCATTTATTTGAAGTAAACTGACAGTTCGGGATTGAGGGAAATGCGCTTTTAATTCCTATGGCGCATGTGCTTTTTCACACTGCTACATTCAAAAGTTGGTAACAGTGTGAAATGGCTCATGCACTATAGGAGTTAAGGTGATATACCGTGCTAGCAAAGGTCCCCGTTACTCCAGGCAGAAAGACCCGCAGTGCGAAAGGGACGGAATCGGGGAAAATTGTCAAAAAGTCTGTTTTAAATTAATGCAAAATTAACTAAAATAGCTACAAAAAATTCCATAACCAGTAATTTAGGTGTAGTTAAAACCCATCTAAATAAATATTTTTCAAGTCTGTATGCTATCCTAATTTGTCAGAATATCAAAAAAAGTGTAAATTTAGACCTGATTTCAATAATTATTTCTATGGAATGAAATTCCTCCTATCGCGTTTCTGATAGACCAAAATCTAGTAAAAGGTCCCAAAATTGTTATACTAATTTATTTTACTTGGAACTTCATTAAAAGAACAGATAAATAACTTCAAAAAGTGTAAATTTTCACGGTATAGCCCCTTAAAAGTGCATTTCCGTCAACCCCGAACTGTCAGTTTACTTCAAGACAAGACAAGACAAGACAAATACTCTTTATTGTACACCAAAGTTAATAAAATAAGGTAAAAGAACAAACTTATGAGAGAAGGTAACAAATGGCGGCCTTATCACTTATAGCGATTTCTTCCAGACAACCTTTGGGTGGAAATTAATCGTTGGAAAAAAATAACGCGAAGGTGGTGCACACCTTCACAAGTAATTAAAAATACGACTTTATAAGCAAAAAAAAAACAGTTTTGGGTTATAAATAAGATAAATTAATAATAAAAGTTTTATTTTTATTGAAGCCGGTACTGAATATTAATTCAATTTAATTTAAGAGCTCTGCTCTTCTCGGTGGAGTTAAGTAAAATGATATTGTATTTGTATTTGATCAGTCAGTTTACAATGTTTTCCTTTGTTCCACGCTTTCGTTATGGATACAGTCTTCGAGATGGGCTGTGTAGGTACATATATGTTTTAATAAAAACGTAGCTTATATTCGATCAGTTGTCTGCCTCCATAAGTGGTACATATGCACATCTGTAAAGTACGCGCACGAACAGAATGTAGCTCCGAGGAATGCGCTGTATACACACAGTGGCGTGCATAAAAAAGGGAGCTTAAAAACTGCTAGTCGAGTTTGCGCCTTACATGGTCAAGGAGTTTATGGACAGATGTGGTATAGTGCGCGCCAATCTTTTAGTCGCCTCTGATTGAGTTACGAGTGCAAGCTTGCGCAGGTACAGTCAAAGAAACAATAATATCAACGGTTGATCATTAAATGTTTACTATAAGTGGGAACTGGTGTACTTGTTGTACCTACCTATTTCATTATTTATTTATTATTTTAGTGCGATTTTAACTATATAAATAAAACGCAATATAAACACAATGTTCCTACATTGTCGCCTTAAAACGCTATAACGTCCGCGAGGCATAACAACAACTATAAACTTTAACAAACTAAATTAACAAAACAACAAATAAAGACAACAAAAACATTAACGAACAGATTCAACGATAAACTTAATGAATCATGGATTTTTTTCCTCGAATGTACTTTTCAAGGAACGCGCGGTGTGTAGTGTACGGACGTAGCACTAACACTAACGCATAGTGTTGACATTGACACCTGCTAAAAGGCGAGCGGGGGGTTTGGTGCGGCACGCAGGCGGGTGTGCTCCGCGCCCTCGCTCCTGTAACGTCCCCCTGACACCGTAAAACGGCTATTGCGTCGCCTCTTGCGTCTATCTTCAGAGGCGACTAAAAGATTGGCGCGCACTGTACCTAATCGTACCTACATAGAATATTAATCTTTTTGACATTACTTAATCATAATACAATTTATTGTTTTTTCAATTATTATTATTATTATTTTTGACTAAGAATATTATTATTCTATAATTTTAAAGTTAATTTTATAATAATTATACTTTAAGTATAACTTTGTAATCTATTCTTTGAAATGTAACTATATTTGTTATTAATAAATAAATCTAAATCTAAATGACTGAAAATCAGCGCTGTCGGTCTTACTTTGTTAGACTACAGCATATGCTGAGTCCTTGGCCTTTTTGTCTGCTGCGATACATGACTTCTTCTACTTTAGTCACATTGTTATCTCTTATTTTTATTTTGTTAAATGTCTCGTTTTAAGTTTTTATTATGTAATTGTATTGTGGCAGATAAATAAACAGATATTCTATTCTTTTCTATTCTATTCTTAAATCATAGAACTTTTTTCCGGAAAAGCAACCAGAAGGTCAAGTTTGACAATAAAAAATATATGAAAAAAAATATATGAAAGTTTGAAATTTAATTCACAATTAATCATGATCTGGTCCAAACAAAGTTAAAACAGCATTTTAAGTTGGTTTTGAAAAGATCATGACTAATTGTGTGTACAATTTCATACTCTTTATAAACCTCACTAATACTGAACTATTGGCGTCAAATGGCACAGATCAAAACGCTTTTCAATTTTAAACTTTTAAACAAGAAAAACAAAGTTAAGTTATGCACTTTGCGCTAAGTTACTGACGTTTAACCTTAAGTTTCAGTACTTAAATCGGTTTGTTCCTAAAGAGTTAAATCGTTGTACATGATAAATAAATAAATGACTGTTTATTTTCAGATTAAAAATCCATAGGTAGGTTAGTGTTAGGCTTAAAACTAGGTTAGTAAAAGAAAGGGAACATGTACAAAATTACTTATTTTAATAACCCAATGGATAGTTCCATTCAGAATTTCTGGATGGGACAATCCATTCGGTCCGCAATCGTCTTCAGGATGCCGTTGCCACTGCCCCGTAGTCTGAGTAGCATAGAGGCAGTTTTCTTCCGCATTATGGCGTAGAAATCATCTGTACGCGCCTCCGCGAACATGCCAGATGCACTGCAGAATCGTGGCAGCCGCAACAGCATCCTAAAGGCGTTGTTATATTGCACACGCAGGACGTTGTGCCCCCGCGAACATGCCAGATGCACTGCAGAATCGTGGCAGCCGCAACAGCATCCTAAAGGCGTTGTTATATTGCACACGCAGGACGTTGTGCCCCCGCGAACATGCCAGATGCACTGCAGAATCGTGGCAGCCGCAACAGCATCCTAAAGGCGTTGTTATATTGCACACGCAGGACGTTGTGCCCCCGCGAACATGCCAGATGCACTGCAGAATCGTGGCAGCCGCAACAGCATCCTAAAGGCGTTGTTGTATTGCACACGCAGGACGTTGTAGGCTCGTTGATAAACCCAAAGCCGAAATTAAATTCTCCGTTCAAGATGAAAATTTTAAATTTAAATAAAATATTTATTTTTCCACTCAGGCGTCTCAGACACAACAGACGAAGATAACTTCCGTATTGACGGAACCGCAGCGCGCGCTCTGCTCCACCATCACGTCCGGTCGCGAGATCATCAAGCAGACCGAAGAGGGGCTGGTTAGGGTGAGTGTACTTGTCTACTGTTATATTAAACATTTTTATACTACACCTGCTCTGAAAGTACCTTCTTACTTTTTTGAAAACGATGCAGAAAGTACGTCATTACTGTCATACAAATATGCGAGCGGAAAAAGTGTATGAAAATTCATTGTTAACGTGCTTGAGCGGGCAGAAAAAGTATATGCAAATCCATTGTTAACGTGCTGTTTTTTTTTTTAAATAACATAAAGAATGAGCAAGTGGCCAAGTGGCCAGTATTATTTTGCGAACTCGTACATAAAACTCGAAAAATGGTACTGGCCACTTGCTTTTCCTGTACATAATAAAAAATAAGAAGGAAATAAAAAGTGACGATCGCACGCGAGTCAGTCTGTTTCTTTTATTGTATCTTGATTTAAAAGTAAAATTATACTATTTCCTCGCAGGTGTAGTATAAAGCACTATGTAGCACTCGGGAGAAAGTGCGATTCCCAACCCGTGTGTATTGAGGCCCTTGGCTTCGCCTCGGGCCTCAAACTACACCCTCGTTGGTAATATTCCCCTTTCTTCCTTCGGTGAACAATGTACTATTAAGAACATGGGACTCACCGTGTTTAGTTTTTATATTTTCCTGAGTTTTCGGCAGAGTGACATCTGTCACGGGTGCAGTTTTGGTAAAGAGTTTTACAAGAACGAAGGCAGTGATTTCAGCTGCGATAGCTCAATCAGCAACCTGTCCATCGATCATGCACCAATGAATGTTTCGAAAGTACTGTGTCTAGTATTTGTATATTTGCCAGTTGCTGAATTTTTTTAACATTTTTAATTTTTCTCGTTTCTCGGAATAGGTGCAATGAAATATAGCCAAACTACATATATTTTTTCAATGCAAGTGCTCGTAAAGACCCACTTTTTATGCATCAAAACCGAACAGAAAGTCGATTATTTTGCCCTAGGGCTTTATTATTATTATTTTTTTAATTTATTTACAATGGTTGGCTAACCTGCAACCTTTCCTGTGTACCATAAATTTCATACTTTTTTTTCCACTGTTTAACGGCTCTGGATACAGTCCTTTTGAGCCAATCATAATTTAAAGTTCACAAAATTATATTTGTTTTATTTCCTCACACTATGCATTGAAAAACGTAGTATGATACACGGGCGTAAGAGCAATAAATTACTCGGTTACGTTTAAAACACTCGCTACGCTCGTGTTTTAAATCGTCCTCGTATTTTATCCCTTTCCGCCCTTGTAACATAAACTACTATTAATTAACTTTTTAACATCTACAATTTGATTTAATGTCGGGTATATTGTATTTTTAGGATAATATTTTTTATTTTTCTCACTTATGTTTTTGA
Source organism: Ypsolopha sequella (assembly GCA_934047225.1). Lineage (NCBI taxonomy): Eukaryota > Metazoa > Arthropoda > Insecta > Lepidoptera > Ypsolophidae > Ypsolopha > Ypsolopha sequella. The sequence goes on along the minus strand of OW204012.1, from coordinate 1,747,203 downwards.
AATATTTTGAACAATTTCAAATTTTTCATTTTTTTTACACCGTTATATCTGGGCTAATTAATGCTATTTTTGTGCCAACTTTAATGTCTTTATCTTTAACGATGCTAAAGTTATGATGCTGTGACATACGGACGGACAGACAACGGAGTCTCACCATAAAGGTTCCTCTGTACCTATTAGGTACTATGAAACCCTAAAAAGAGCAGAGATGACATAGTGACGTATATCTCCCCTCGCAGGCGTCTCTGCCGGAGCTGGGCGCGGACGCTGCGTCGGTCAAGTGGAAGCAGAGCACGATGGACACGTCACGGCAGATGGTGACGTCACACATCGCCGCCATGAACGCGGCCACTGCGCAGGTGGTCACGCTCACCAGCGGTCAGTATGCTCACGGGATTATTGATACTATGCTTATAGATACTACTGGCTCATTTTTGATTGTATGACGAAAATAATTACACCAATTACCATTGGAATTGTTCATGGACTTTAATACTACATTCAAAACTTAAACCCTCGTTCAAATCGAATCATTTATTTTTATAATTTACGCTTTCAGTATAATGTAAAAATAAAACAATAGAACTAAATAATCTAAATCAGACAGTTTTATATTATAAAAAAATTATTCGGAGAAATACACTAAAAATAATAAAAGTTAGGCTTACTTAAATTTAATAAAATTACATACTTTAATAAAATAAAAAAATATAGGAATAAATAATATTACAAATATACCGCGATAAATACAACTAAGTTAATAGATAAATACGCCACAAATAAATATGTGCCTAACTCCGCCCACTAAGAAGAAGTGCAAGAAACTTAACAAGTTCATGTCTATTTTTCTTTTTTTTAGATCAGTTTTGATACAATGGAAAGTTACAAAGTAAGCCTATAAATAAGTTTATGTCATAAAGGAAAAAAATATAATACCTTTGTGATTAATACTTGCAAGCAACACGATGTATAACACAGCACTTGTACTTGTTTCACAGTTTATTTACTTGTTTTGCCCAACCGGTTTCGATTTAACGTAAGGTTGCCAGATGGAAAAATGAAAAAGGACAACAAATAGTGGTACTTAGCAAAAAAATGAGGACAACAGAAAAAAAAGGAGGACATATTAAATGAAACGATAGAAATATTTTTTATAGCACACTGTGCGTAAAATGACCGCTTTACGCACGCTGCGCGTGCGTAAAGTCGGCATTTTCCGCACTTGTGCTATTAAAAATTATACGAAACTCGTGCGAGAAACTTTTTCTCGACTCGTGTGATTGCAGCAATCGCCTTCGGCTCGTGCCGCAAACTCATACTCGTCAGAAAACGTTTCATCGCTCTCGTATCGTAATATACTATATGTTATATTTTTTGTTAGACATTTATCAGAACTACCTATTCAAGCTGATATTTGTATGTCTTGCCAGTGTAACATGCATGGTAATGCGTGCAGCACAAGTACAATGGGTGAATGTGACAGCGATACCGCAACTTCACGCGAGAGAAATAGGAGAATGAACCATGCCGTGTGGGCTAACTAAGTGGCGTCGGTATTAAAGACGATTCTAAAGGCTTTCTGTGTTACTACAAAACGGTGTTTAACTTTAGACAGTGTTTGAATCTTTTGTTGTCGCCTTTTATTTCATATCGTAAAAAAGTGACAACAACAGATTTAAACACTGTCTAAAGTTAAACACCGTTTTGTAGTATAACCGTTTAATTTTAGTTTTACTGCTGTCAAAACTTGAATTATTCCACAGTAACTTAGCTTCTAATTGTAACATTTAAGGACTGTTTTGCAATGAAGAAAATTTAGTTTTGACAGCACTAAAACTAAAATTAAAGCCTTCAGAATTGGCTTCAATGTCTACGCGTATGGTCAAACCGGTCGGGAAATGCGTCCTCCACCCGCTTCTGATCCGGCTCAAAGGACCAGTGTGAGGGGTCCAGAGTAAATAAAAGATGGACTAATTCACACAATAGGGGTCTGGTATATTCAATTAGTTATACAAGTGAATCGCATGTGTAGTCGCGAAGTAAGGCGAAGGAAAAGAGGTTCGCGGGACGCGGAGAGGGGCGGGGGACGCATTTCCCGACCGGTTTGACCATACGCGTAGACAGGTATGGTAACTGAAAAAGGAGGACAATTGATAGGTGAGGGAGGATGGAAGGACAAATTGTGAAATAGGAGGAAACACCATCTGGCAACTCTAGTTTTACACCATAAGCAAGGGTTTCAAGATTAATTTGATGTTATTACTGATTGTCCTTCTCTTTTAGAGAAAATTTTAGTTTATGTCCCAAATAGGTCGCGACTCAGTTATCCTGCATTTTCTTTAACAACTGTATGTTCAAACTACAGGCAAAATGCGTATTTGTGGCGAGTGTCTAACAAATTTAATGCACAATCTCAGGAACTTGATCTCGATTTGTTCCATCTATCTGTAGCAGGGATAAGATCGAAAATAAGTGTAAATTTCTTCAAAAATTAAATTTTGTTTGGTTTAATTATTAAATTACTTACGTTACCATGGTTTTTTATGTTTAATATTTAATTTTTACTAGCTTTTATTTTTACTTTTATAATAACGTTTGTGTTCAAAATACCGGTGTTTTATTTAAACACACACAAATATTTACAAGTGTAATATAATAACTAACTACTAAACTAATAACTACACTTTTAAGAATATTAATAATATAAGGTAGAAAATCTCGTACTATGTATAAAGACTTAATCTATAACTATAAGTGGAAACTTGTAATTGGCCTTCTGTAATATTACATTTAAGTTTATATGCTATTTATTGTGCTGTAAGTATTCCGAATAAATAAACTACTTGTTTTGCATTGTTTTAAAAAACACTTGTACTTATCCACATATTACGTACAACTTTATTATGCCCGACCGGTTTCGCTGTAAAGCATTTTCTAGGGCTTTTTACACATCCTAACTAACAAATAAATCATATAAACTACAATCATGTCTAAAATTTTTAGACATGATTGTAGAATATTTTAGACATGATTGTAGTTTATATGATTTATTTGTTAGTTAGGATGTGTAAAAAGCCCTAGAAAATGCTTTACAGCGAAACCGGTCGGGCATAATAAAGTTGTACGTAATATGTGGATAAGTACAAGTGTTTTTTAAAACAATGTTTTACAAACTCCACCTAGTGCCAACAATCACTAGCATCTACTAAACTACTTGTTCATATAGTCTATGGTCGATCCTCGTTGTGTTGATGATATGTTGTTATTGTAGGTACAGTGGAGGAGGTCGACCACACGGCGGTCGGCGCCGCCATCACCACCATCACCAGCAACCTACCAGAGATGAGCAAGGGTGAGTTCAAATTTTTATATTTTTTGTGTCCAACTCCATTCCCGAGTCGATGACTATGGAAGAGCAAAAAGACAGTGGGCAAATTCGGTGCAAGCGCCGTCAAGATCAAGACATCGTACTTTAATTCTTGTAATTAACTCGTCACGTGTCCCCGCTGGACTGACGATCTGAAGGACGTTGCGGGTGGCGGCTGGATGAGGATGACTGAGGACCGCCAAGAGTGGCGTAATATTGGGGAGGCCTATGTCCAGCAGTGGACGAATACGGGCCGATGGATGGATGGATCAATTAACACGGGGTCCCGACGAGTTTTTGCAAATGTAAGAATCTTAGAGATGAACTATTGGCAACTCCTCTTCTTAATTGCTTCGTGCTCCAGACACTTGGCGAATGATAGCTAGGCCGAAAAAAGTGCAAGACTTCGACCGTCACAACACTTTTGCTGCTATGTTGTAGTGGATCTCTTTTGTGGACTCTATGATATTTAAAGTTATCGATGTCATATGTTTGTTTAGTTAAGAGATCAACTATATATGTATAGGTATATTACTGCGGTATATATGTGCGCGTCAGTGCCCGAGAACCTTAATCTTCGGTTAAAAAACGTGTGTACTGTGACTTGCATTTCATAGTTCACACTCGGAACACTTCTGACACCCCTCTGGGATTTATGTCTTGACTCTTTGTTATTCCTCCAGGTGTGCAGATGATAGCTGCCCTGCTGGACGACTCAGACAACGGTGACCGACTGCTCGACGCCACCAGGAAGCTCTGCAGCGCCTTTAGCGACCTGCTGCGAGCCGCTGAGCCGGAGACCAAGGAGGTATGTCTGTCTGTGTAACTATCTGTCCGTCTGCGAGTAACGAGTTTGGGACGTTCACTTGAAAACTTCAAATAAGAGTTCAGGAAATATTAATTTGGATTATCGGATTAACTTTGGATAACAATTGAATAATAGAGGCACGTGCCGGTAACTCACGACTCACGGTCACGACTATCTACAAACTGTGAACAGCTTATGTTGATACTTCTTATTATCTTGGAAGTAACTAAGAGAATTGTAAGAAAAGGAGTTACTTACATATCCAACATTTTTATTTACAACTACCCACAGAGGATTATGTACGAAATAGTAATAGAATATGAAATTTTGAAAACATTTACAAATGTAATCAGGTGTGATGAACACACATTTACAAATGGAATCAGGTGTGATGAACACCAGTGCTCATTACAATGTATCAAGACCTTTTACACTATTTAATTATTTTTTGTGAAAACGGGTGTTCTGATTTAATGAACCTATTAAAACACAATATATAAGCCGTCCCATTCATCAGTGCAAATTACTATATATTTCCTAAATTATAACTGAGTGTGTGTTTGGGTGTAGCTTGGGAACAACCCGACATATTTTGATATTCCGTTTTTTGATGTTAGGTTGGTTGTTAAATAGAATAGAATAGAAAAGTTTATTTGTTTGACTTTTGGTCCTTAAAAATTAGGTGTTACAATATGCTTAAATATGTCATTCCTCAAAAATCTGACAAATTTGGCGTACAAATATTTATCTAAATAAACACAAACAAAGAAACAATTGACCTTAAACCTTAAAATCGGAATTACAAATAAATATATAAAATAACTCAATTTATAATGTAAAATTATGTGAATCGTCAATTTAAAAAGAATACAAATGTCAATCTATAATGTAAAATTATGTGAATCGTCAATTTAAAAGGAATACGAATGTCAATCTATATAAACTAACGTTAAAAATTATTATTATAATTAAAAAACATCCATCGAGTAAAAACATTTGTCGACGAGACGAGATTTGTATCCAATCCTATAACATTAAGGAATGTTATAGGATTGGAAAGGTGGATGAGCTGGAGGCTAAGACGGTTTGTCTGTCTGACTGTTTGTATGTGTTTTCTTATAATAGAGAGAATTTCTTTTTGGCGCTTGTGGAGCAAAAGTGAGCAAACTGTGACGATTAAGAGCAGTTTCGCAGCCGGATTGTCAAAAACCCGTCGTTTTCTAATTAATCGAAACAGAACACTTAAATTAAAATTTCACTCAATATTTATTCAACAAAATCTTATTACCTATGTATTGTGTATGCTGCCAACGCAAAGTTGCCATTGGTTTCACATTCATATCGTTTATTGCAATAACGTTGTAGGTACATAGGTAGGTACATAAGTTGTTATAAATGGGTATAGTGCAAGACATGAACGCTGTTAGGGCACAGCAATTATATAAGTTATATAAATTAAAGTAAATATTAAGAACTTAACAATTAAAAATTAGAATTTCAAAAATATTGAACTTTAATAAATATATATACGAGTAGTATGCCTTAATTAGCTTTTTATTTATAATTACACAATATAACTTGAAATATATACAATAAATAAAAGAAAATTATAACTTGAAATATATTTCGGCCCTTAGTGGGCCGTCATACTTGACTGATGACTGCCCACTAAGGGCCGAAATATATTTCAAGTTATAACTTTCTTTTATTTATTGTCTATATTTCAAGTTATATTGTGTAAAAATATTGAACAGTGTTCTGTTTCGATTAATTAGAAAAAGGCGGGTTTTTCACAATCCGGCTGCGAACCACTCTTAAGAAACATGCAAGAAACATTTAATCTTCAAAATCACGCATAAAATAGCTGCCGCATTATTTTAATCTTTAATGTAAGTGTTACGAATTATTGAACTTAGTAAAACATTTTTTAACCTAGTTGTGTTTTGTGAATGCATAGGGACAGGCTGAAAACCAGCGTTGTGCGGCTGTATACAGACATACATGTCTGCTGCTTACGACACAATCTGAGCCTGCCCTTTTTTGACATTTTTTCTCGTTTTGTGTATTTTTATTTTCGTGTTTTTTATTTATTTATTTATTGGTTTGCCAACAGACATACTAGTAACTAGTAACTTATCTAAGTACATATTAAAAGAGTTTGAGCCGTAGTAGCCCAATAACAGGCAAACACAGCTTGCGAACATATAATGACAGTATCGCTCGATAGTTGATACAACGACTACTATCTAGCTTGATAAAACTATGTGTTTGTATGAATGACGAATAAATTCATTTTCTTTCTTTCTTTCAAAAGGATCTTAGATTAATAACTCGTTTATTCACGATATCATATTGCCAACTGTTTTAACTCGATTTCTTTGAATGGCTGAAATTCAAACCTTAGAATCCAATTTTAATCAATACATCGTTTCAGCAGTAGACCGCTCAAAAACTATTCATCTCAATCTAACCATCTGTTCCTCTCTATTCCAGCCGCGCCAGAACCTCCTCAACGCCGCGTCGCGCGTCGGCGAAGCGTCCACCAGCGTGTTGCACACCATCGGAGAAGAAACAGAAGAAGATAAGGAGACTCAGGTAACGGACACCAATCCCTTCAGTAGAAACAAGAAATCCTTCCTCTATAGGAAGCTCAACTACTGCTATGATAACTTCTATAAGGTGTTCTTTGGTAACGAGGAGTTTGGTGATGACTTCCAGACCGAAGTAGACATGTCTGATGATGAGGATTACTCTAAGGTGAAGCATTATGATGATGATGGATTGTATGAGGATATTGATACGAGGAATTGGTTTGAGAATAAGATGTTGGATGTGATTGAGGAAGAGAATGATTCGGATTATTATAGGAGCTTGGATTATTGTAATGTTAACTTTAAGCCGGTAACTATTGATGATATTAATCAGGGGAAGGTTAAGGATGATGTGTCAAGTAAGAATGGCAGTGATTTTGAGGCGATTCTAGAGAGTTGTGAGGGGTATTTGGAAGGGAAGAATAATGAGAAGCCTCAAATATTCCCGAAAGTCAATGTTTCGGATAAAATATACAATTTTAAGAAAGATTTCTCGAATCACGATTATGTCAATTTGAATTTCGATGACAAAAATGTGTACGAGGATGTTAATTTAGATAGGCGGACGAAAAACGAAATACTTCGCGAGAGATTCTTCCTTTCAGACAACAAGAACACGGTCAATGAGAAACTGAATAAACAGAATTTCGACAAGAAAATCGAATGTCAAAGCATTATAAGTGACGTCACTAAAACAGGCCCAAATATCAAAGTCCAGGGATCCCTAAACATGAAACTCCTGAATTTGGACACGTACAATCGCGTTCTAACCACCACTGAAACTTTCATGGAGAAATCCGAGGCTAGTTTCACAAAAAACGAAATAAATAAATTTAAAGGAGACGATTTCGAAAGCTTTATAAAAAGAAGCGAGAAGTATTACACGTCGGAGAATCGCGATAGAAAGACAACAGTTGAACTTAATAATGCTAAAAAAACTCCAAAACCGAAGACAGAGATCCGTATATTTTACAATCCGACTTTCAAGACAACCGGGCAGAGGTTTATTAAGGGTTTTTGTAAGTTTTGTAAGCGAAGATGTCCAAGAACTGAAGAAAAGTGTTGCGAGAATTGTGTTTGTTTGGAGACTGAGCTAAAACAGATATGGAAGGAGAATTGGCTGAATATATTGTTGTTTTTGGCGTTGGTTGTCGCGTTCATTGCGCTCTTGGTTCAGTGCTTCGTGTCGCGTGATGCGTGCGAGAGAGGCAATGGAACTGTCACAGATGAGGTCGGGAAGTGTTTTGAAATGGTTTGAGAGAATCTAGTGTGGGTTTCGAACAGTCCGTCTGCCTTCTAGCTGCGTTCATTTTAGATTGTTCAAAGACATAGTCAACTTGTTTATGATTATTTAACATATGAAGGGTACGCGGGAAGAAAGATCATTGTCAGTTTTTTTTCAAAATTGAGTAAATAATGCCATCTCCTAAAATGTCTCGTTAACAATGATCGAGCGAAAACAAAAACTTGAAAAAAATAACACAGTCCGCAGAATATCGCTTTTAAAAATAAATCGGACTCAAGAAGCTTAAAAACCTAACTTAAAAAAAAGGTCATAAATAGTACAAAAAGTAAAACAAAAATTTCTTTTAACTGTGAATATGGGGGGCTATGGGCTGATAGTAAAGTTTGCTTTTGAGAAAAAAAAATAGTTATTACAATAATTAACAGTGATTACAATAAGCCCACTAAGCAGAGTTCTAAAATAATAACCTAAGCAAGTTTTTTCTACTTATTTCAAATTTACCTTCTGTTGACTATGATCTCTCTTCCCGCTTACCCTTCATATGGATATATTAATAATTTGCAATATTCCGCTAAGCACTGTTATCATGCTATTCAAAATGCAGACTTCAAGCACCACCCGCCCTCCCGCATAAAACATGCACAAGCAAGCAGTACCAGCATAAAATAAAGCAATCAATAACTAGCAAGAAAACTTATCGACACGTGTTTCGCCTCTAGAGGCATCCTGCTTGTTATTTAAGGTTGCTTTATTTTATGCTGGTACTGCTTGCTCGTGCATGTTTTATGCGGGAGGGCGGGCGGTGTTTGAGTCTGCATTTTGAATAGCATGGTAAGAGTTTTTAGCGGAATATTGCAAATTATTAATATATCCACAAATTCATGATGGACTTCTGCAAAGTAACGCCTTTTTCAATCAATTATATATGATTATCTAATCATTTTAGAGATTTGTACCGCAGCACAATTACCGTATTTCTATGACGCTAACGCAAGACTTATATAAGGTCTTTCAATTTAAATGGAAAGTAATTTAGGAGGTGATTCAGTATCGTTAATACATCACATTCCACTGAAAAGTGCATTTTTTTGCGACCACTCAGACCATCAGACCACTTTGTACTGAGAAGTGAAAAAAAAGTTCGCGCAAAAAAAAAGTGGAATGTGATGTATTAACGATACTGAATCACCTCCTAAATTACTTTCCATTTAAATTGAAAGACCTTATATATTACCGTCTAAAGTACTCCCAACGTGCTGAATTATCAAGAATTAAGGTAACTTCTGCTTGTAATTAATAAATAAATAATTGAAAATATTCATACCAAGTTTCGCCTACGAAAATGGCATCTATGACGTAAACGTCAGCATGACAGAATGAAATACAAAAAAAATTTTTTTCCAATATTTGATACAACATATCTTGTATGTTCTCTCTATCTGTCGGTATTTCCTATGATTGCGTCTCTATATCGGTGTTGCGCGTCAAGAGTTCTTTAGCCCCAAATTAGCACTACATACAATATGGTAATTAAGCTGCTGTACTGTCACATGGTTCAAATTGATGTTCGATCACTCCGCTCTTAGTTTTGAAAGGATTGTAAGGGTTTAGTGAAGTTTATTTATTACATGTTTCCTAATTATTTAATTTTTACAAATGGTGTAGGTTCTTATACTGGGTGTTAAGATGAAGACGCGGAAGCCGGAAACTGGTGAACAACTTTAACTATACAGCCAACGCTCGAAACGCGAAAAAAAAAGCAGCTGTTCCATAAAAAAGTTACATAGCTACCCAAACAAAATGAATTCTGATTACATAACAGTACAGTACAATGATTCTTTTTTCTAGATTTTTTCACGAATTGTTGTTCGTGGACGAGTACTATCGCCAGTTTTCGGCTTCTGCAACTTCATCTTAACACCCAGTATAGTGTATATTCAATTATAAGTATTAATGCCTCGCTTTGAAATTGCTAATATAACTTGCCATAGTGCACCTCTCGAAGTGCATTGTGTATTTAATTAAATCATATTTCGGACCAAAATTGTGCAATATTCTTAAAAACTGTGCCATAAAAAGCTATGAGTCACAGTTTATTTATTTCGGACCAAAAATTTGCCAAATTCGTATTAAAATTTAAAGTTTCGTCTCGATGCCGATCTTTTCCTTCGCGTATCTTATTTTTTATTTGAGAGCGCAGTTTTTTTTTTAATGATCCATCTTTCACTAGACAAGCTCTTAAAAGACGTACTGATTTCGGTACAGTAGAAAGGAAAAGACTGCAATAAGACATTTGTTTTTAAATATTATGTTATATATTTTTCAATGCAAGTGCTCGTAAAGGTTCACTTTTTATGCATCAAAACCGAACAGAAAGTCGATTATTTATTTACAATGGTTGGCTAACCTGCAGCCTTTCCTGTGTACCATAAATGTTGTACTTTTTTTCCTCTGTTTAACGGCTCTGGATACAGTCCTTTTGAGCCAATCATAATTTAAAGTTCACAAGATTATATTTGTTTTATTTCCTCACACTATGCATTGAAAAACGTAGTATGATACACGGGCGTAAGAGCAATACATTACTCGGTTACGTTTAAAAATTACTTTTCGCCCTTGTAGCGTAAACTACTATTAAACAAAATACTAATTTATAATTATTACCCCTAGGGTTACTAATACAATCTAGTCCTTATGTTTTTATTGGTGTTTAACTTGGGCTAATGTTTTTGCTTCTTTTTTTGAGAAAACGTTTAAATTACTATTATAAATCAGTATTATTATTGAATAAATTTAATTCAAAATCACTAAAAACGATACTAATTTATGTGTACTTAATGTTTTTCGGTTGCTATTTACTATGTAAATATTTCTGACTGATTTATTGTTTCTTTAAAAATTTTACGATTTTGTTTGTGTTTTATATTTTTTATATAAAAACTGCTCACCTCAATATGTGTTATGATCGGGAAAGCCGACCAGTTTCAGCAGATTTAGACTGCCTTCATCTGGGCGAGTGAAGACGTTTACGCGACGACGTTACGCCTCACACTGCGGGCTGCGTAACGTGTCGTCGCGTAATCGTCTTCACTCGCCCAGATGAAGGCAGTCTAAATCTGCTGAAACTGGTCGGCTTTCCCGATCATAACACGTATTGAGGTTAACCGTTTTTATATAAATCATGAATTATCCGCAAGTATCATTTAATTCTATGGTTTTGTTTGTTTTTGTTAAACAGGATATATTCTATTTTCGTACAAGTTTTGTTGCTTATTGTACAAATATGCTGAAATCTGGTTTTATTTTGTTATTCCTACTTTTGTACCTCAAGAGTTGTTTTATTTTTGTTACATGTAGTTTTTTCTCTATTCGATGGCTAGTTCACATAAATCCATTTGAGACTCGATTTTTTTTTTGAGATGTCAAGTGTTTTCCGAATGATATTATGTGAACTTGCCATTAAAATAAGTCCCCTGTATACATAGGTTATAACATTTTGTATGTTTGTTCATACAAAATTATTTTGTTAACTATTTTGCCACGGTTAAGGGTGCCATTATTATTTTTGTTAATACATTTGCTTTTTTTCATAGAAATGGAGTTTTTATTTCCGACTAACTGTCTGTTAAAGTGAATGTAGTGACAAAAATAATAAAATAAGAACACAGTAGTTACTAATATGCCCTGTAGAACATTGTACGCTAAAGTATATAATACATAACAGTTTTATGTAAAGGAATGTAATTTTACATAAGTGGCCATCCATAAATTACGTCACGCATTTCATGATTTTTGGACCCCCCCGTCCTTGTCACGTATGAACCCCACTCCCCTGGTGTGATGTCACATATTTTTAAAACGGCACTTCCAAAATTATTTTTACAGGGTTATTTTTGGACCCCTAACCAAATTTTTTCAAGTCATAGTATTGCATGAGTACAATCAATTTATCAAATAAAAAACGACATTTTTTTACATTTTTACGTCAACTTTTCCTCACACACAAATTAAAATTGTGCTCACCGTGCGCTCCGGCTCACGCGCCCGCCCGGCCACCCGGCCACCCGGCCACCCCCCTCATTGCACCAACGTTTCCATCGCCCGCCACCGCGGTGAGCGCAAGGGTGACCGAACGTGGCTAGGAATTTGGGATTTACAAAGTGGTGTAAAAGGCGGATTTAAAAAAGGAAAAGTTGATATTTTTTTTTACCAAATACTTTTTTATGTCTTTCTATACATCAAAATAACCCTGTATTTTCCTATTTAAAATCTTTTTTCAGAACATCAACAATAAATCAAACATTTTAGAAAGAGACATTTTAGAAAATCGTTAGAATTGAAGTTTAGAGTTTCATTACTTTAGATTTGTACATGTGACGTCGTGTCACGAAGCTTATGACTCATCGTCACGATTTCACAGTTTGTTGACCCCCTCCCTCCCTCATAACGTGTGAGGTAATTTATGGATGGCCCCTAATTTAGTTAAAAGGAATTATATTTATATATTTTTTTCTCATAATCACAAAAAAAAAAATATTACTTGCATAGTTTAATGGCGTTTTGATGATTAATATGGTTATATACTTTCAAGCAGTAAAGTGTAGACGCAATCATATTATTTATCAAATTCAAATGTTTATTGTAAACTAAGTTTACAGTCACGACTGATGAAAAGAAAACAAATATTAACCGATGGAGCGTCGGGAACGAAAATCACGAAATACCGCAGAGTGCCGTGCGGCACAAAAAAACGACTTGCAAAATTTGTACTAAATTTATACGTCTCAAAATAGCAATGATCATCCTGATAACATGACAAGTTGAAACGTATAAGTTTAGATTCTGAAGAATATTCATTTTAATACAATTGATTACTTTACTATTTCTAAATTATTCAACATCGACTGTTTTAATGTTAAAAACAATTTAAAACTATACAATAAATTAAAGTATCTTAACTAAAAACTGTAATAATATTCAAAAACTTAACTAAAGATGACCTAAAATAAAAAATCTAACAAGGTAAACGTAAAATAATTTATAATAAATAAAAAATGCTGGCCAGATCATACATAATAAAAAAAGGCAATCTAAATCACTGGCTTCCACTTTGAACACACATATTTTACCTATTTTTGCTTTTTTTCGACATAAGTCCCATGACAGATTCACTTCATATATCAGACAATAATTTGGAATAAACAAATTTGACTAAAATCACGTCAATATATCAAAAAAACATGAAATATTCAACTTTAGGGCTAAACAGCCTTCCGCCATGTTTGCACTTCCGAAGAAACTATTTTCGTTTTCATATAACACAAATGGGACAAATCCATCGATGTAAAACCAGAATAGATTTCCAGAGAATTACCAACAGAATGGTATAATCGTTTAAGTCAACGTTTTCATGGTTCATGGACAATCAATGTGCCATCGACGCTTGGGGGCTAAAAAATCCGTGGCATTTTGGTGGCGCTCCATGGGTTAAATAAAAAAAATATATAACTGGATGTGGATGGCGAAAAAGGTGTGCCAGAATCGTAGCAGATGGAAATCTTTAGTCTCTACCTACCGCTCTGGGAGACAGGCGTGAGTATATAAGTTTAAAGAGGCATTTAAAAGATGTTCAACTGACGACTCAATCTCGAATAATTATAATTATAATAATAACATTAAGATAATTTTGTTGCAGAGATCAACCTTGATTTTTTAGTTATAAAACCTATCGTGGTGAATTGTAGCCAAACCATCTATCCATCAGCCTAGTTCGTCCACTGCTGGACATAATCCTTAACAGGACTTAGCCACTCCCGGCGGTCATCCAGGAAGAATTGCCCATACTCACACACGCTGGGCAGGCGGGTTGGTGAGCGCGGTGCCGGAACCGCTGTCCTCTTACTCTCCCCCGAATTACTTCGAGTGGGTCTCCAAGTAAGATGGTGGTACCTCCACAGTTGAGCCCGGCATCAGCTCTACCATCTCTGTAGCCAAACCAATATGTAAAAATTAACATTATATTATGATTGCGGTATAGTATAGAATGGCAGAAGAAAAAAAAATAAAGGATATAAATAGCTGTAGATATGAGGAGCTCTGAACCGGGATTCTTACTCAGGACCTCTCGCTCGCAATTCCTGAGCTATCCAGGTCTCACGGAGTGTATCTGAGAAGTGCTGAAAATTGAAGGTTTTGAGGCAGTTTTTCGTATTAAAATTAAAGAAGGTAACGGAACTTGCACGTTTTGTACAATTTAGTTTTAATTTGAAAGAACTAATAGACGATACACGCCGCGTTCCGAAATTGCTAATGGAATTTGACGATTATCACTACAGAATCGTCGGATAGCTCAAATGTGTCGTCAGACTGCTTACGTGAGAAGTGAAAGTGAATAAAGTAACAACATTTCGTCACACCGATAATGCTTCTACGAGGGTGAATCCAAAAGTTCTAAGCCCGACCGTGAAAATGAAAGAAAAGTGGGTTCAAAATTATTTTTATTTTTCGACATAGTCTCCATCTAGATCAACACACTTCTTCCACCTGACCTGCAACCAGTTTATACCCTCGAAAAAAAATATTCCGGAAGGTCGTCAAAATAGTCATTAACTGCGACTATCACTTCTTCTCTAGTCGAATATTTTGATCCCACCAAGTGTTTTTTTAAATTTGGAAAGAGATGATAGTCAGAGGGGGCTAAATCCGGCCAATAAGGTGGGTGAGGCAGCAACTCGTAACCACATTCACGGATCACAGCCATCGTTTCAACCGAAGTGTGAACTCGTGCATTGTCTTGAAGAAACAAAACTCTCTTACGCAACATCCCCGGCCGTTTTTCTTTTATTTCTTCGCGAAGTTTTCGTAATAGGTTACAATAATAGCGTGAATTTATAGTTTCACCTTTAGGTAAATAATCCAATAAAATAACTCCCTTCGAATCCCAAAAAACAGATGCCATGACTTTGTTGGCTGACAAAACGCACTTGGCCTTTTTCGGCGTGGGTGAGCCAGATCTTTTCCGTTTGGATTGCTGTTTTGTTTCAGGAGTATGGTGATGAACCCAGCTTTCATCCATGGTAACAAAACGAGACATAAAATCCTCAGCATCTGCCTCAAAAAGTTCCAAACAGTCACGCGAAATTGTGAATCGAACTCGTTTTTGGTCAGCTGAAAGCAATCTTGGGACCCAGCGAGCAGAAACCTTACGGAACCCCAATTCTACAGTTATAATGTTTTGCACTCGGCCATAACTGATGCCTGTCATCTCAGGTATCCTACTAATGGTCAATCGTCGGTCTCCTAGGATGAGATCACAAATTTTGTCAGTGTTTTCTTTAGTGGTAGACGTTGAAGGCCTTCCGCTCCTTGGGTCATCTTCAATGGTCTCCCGACCGCGTTTAAATTCAGCTACCCACTTTTTGACAGTGGAATACGATGGAGCAGATTCCCCTAATGTTGTTTCCATATCTTAATGAATCTCTTTAGGTGAAAGACCTTTTTTATTGAGGTACTTAATCACAGCACGGTGTTAAATTTTCTCCATTGTGAAAAATCCCGTCAGACTGCGTTAAACAAAATATCACAAAAAAATAATAGCTTGCAGTATCGAACTTCAACTTCACACAATCAATCACGAAAAAACATACTAACAAATGACGGTAGATTTACAAACATTTGATACCTCTTTGTAGGTCGGGCTTAGAACTTTTGGATTCACCCTCGTATCAGCTATTTCGGATCACGTCAGTGTGAATGCTCCACAAATAATTACCAGATGTAAATAGACATGGGTATCTTTAAACGATAGTGCATTACTGCCGCGGTCGGTAATGACTGCGTTACTGGCAGCGCCTATGATGGCCGAAAGCGCAACTCCAGGCCTACACAGTGCGGTCAACATTGCAGCCCTTATAGACAAGCTTTCGGTTTCAGCCTTTATAGCGCGGATAGCAATGATGACCAAGCTTAAAGGCTGAGAGCGTAGTTAAGCTGAGCTCGAGGCCATCATAGCGAGGCCAGCTCATTGGAGACTAAGGGTTGTATAGTGCTACCATTAGTTTATTTCGTCCGTGGTGCTACTCAAAAATGCATTTGAAACAAAATCTCAACAGTAATGGATTCACAAATGAAATTTCTGGTGGCTGTGGAACTCACCAGCAATGAAATTTCATTTCCATACAACTTTGCTAGCGCCTATTCAAGCAGCGCGGGAAGGTCGACTTTGCTCAAAGATGGTTGTCAAAATAATGACCACATTATAAGCATTTTAGAGTAAAACTACATTATGTACTGATCATACTGAACAACTTAGCCAAAGAACTTTTTTTTTGACCCAATTTTATTTTCGTTGCCGCGGTCAAGACAAGACACGACACGACAAATACTCTATTGTGCACCATATAAAAGAAAAATTAAAGTAGAGAAACAAAAGCGATTTCTTCCAGACAACTTTTGGGTGGAAATGAAGCCAAGGATATAAATCGCGGTCATGTTTCTTTGACGTGGTTTCATTCATAGATACATCTAAATCCTTCGACCAAAATAAAATGAATGGACGGGCCTTGTCTTTACAGTTTCCTCACTCATAACGAGTCTAAGCAATTGGATATATATTTCAATACCTAATTTTTATTTTAATGTTTATTTTGCTTTTTGCACTTTGTAAATGCACAAGAAGGTATTTTTTCGTCAGTTATTTGGATGGCATGTAATAATAAGCGTACGTGTCACTCTTCTAACAGACAGAGACAGAGATGAAGTGAGAGCCGGCGCTCACTTTACAGACTTCAAAAATATGTACGCTATGGCCCGTCCATTTATTTTATTTTGATCGAAGTTTAAATCCGGTAAAAATCTTTTCTTATATTCGTTCGGGACAGTAACTCAGGGGATTCCCTGGAACCATTTTTAACTTTGTACACATTTGTTTGTAATAAAAATTATGAAAAAGAAGAAAACACATAATGTTGCTGAGTTTCTTGCCCTTATTCTTAGCAAGACTAATCGAATGGGCGAAATTAGGCATATATTTATTATATGTATTGTATATATTTATAATATTATTTATTCTTATTTTTATTTTATTCAAGTGTATTCTTTTATTAAATTTAAGTAATTTATATAAAAACGGCTCACCTCAATACGTGTTATGATCGGGAAAGCCGACCAGTTTCAGCAGATTTAGACTGCCTTCATCTGGGCGAGTGAAGACGTTTACGCGACGACGTTACGCCTCACACAACGTCGTCGCGTAAACGTCTTTACTCGCCCAGATGAAGGCAGTCTAAATCTGCTGAAACTGGTCGGCTTTCCCGATCATAACACGTATTGAGGTGAGCCGTTTTTATATAAATCATGAATTATCCTCAAGTCTCATTTAATTCTATAAATTTAAGTAAACCCAACCTTCTTTTTGTGCATTTCCCATGTTATACAAAATAGAAAATACAAAATTATTTTATTTACAAAATACAAAATTTTTATTTCATCAACACAATCATAGGTATTTACAGGTTGTTGGAGCCTCCTTTTAAGTAAAATAATACCTGTAGTAGGAGACTCCGCTCGTCCATAGTGGACAGCAAACTTATGATTAGCTTATTTATTTAGCTTATTTAACATAATATATGATTAGGTTATTATGTGAATAAGTGAGGGGTGGTGTGTGTAAGTGTGAGAGAGATTCCCTAGCCATACGACCAAAGTCTTGGGATCAGTATTGAAAAGCTACTAGGGAGGATGAGTATGTGTATGTTTGTGAGTGTGGTGTGTAATGCATGAGAGTGTGAAGGTGTGTATTTTAAATTGTAAGGCCGCTTGTATCAAATTTTGGGTAATCATTTATTACATTATATTTATATAAAACTATTAGACATAAATTATTTAATTATATAACATTAAGGGTCGTTTATCCGGATTTTTCAAAAAATATTAAGAAATAATTATAACTCCCAAAATACATCCTTTAGCTAAGACAACCTTTAACAGTAGTTTGCTATATACTTAAACATATCTATCCATCCATCCATCAGCTCGTATTCGTCCACTGCTGGACATAGGCCTCCACCATATTACGCCACTCTTGGCGGTCCTCAGTCATCCTCATCCAGCCGCCACCCGCAACGTCCTTCAGATCGTCAGTCCAGCGGGCACGAGGGCGGCCTACGCTGCGCTTTGCATATTTTTAATGATATTATGGTAGCTTCAAAATTATTGGATTTTCCATAAGCGGTGATATCAGATTATTTTAGGAATTTACGGCTGGTATCACGAGTATGGAAAAGCCAATGGTTTTATAGCTATTGTAATAATTTGAAAACTAATAGACATTTTTATTACAATTACTATTTATTTATTAACATTGCATCAAATTAAGAACCTGATACATATACAATGGTATCGATTCGGCTAAACACAACTTAACTAATTTGACAGGACTAACCTTATTTTAAGCGTTCTGTCTTTGTCTTTTCGATACAGAAAGAAAAAGACAACGCTCAAATTAAGTTTAGTTCTGTCAAACAAGTTAAGTCGTGTTGCGCCGAATCGACACAATTGTCAACACAATTTTAAAATTTTGTAAAATAAGTTAATTAAAAGATTGTTTTTCTAATACAATGTAAATTGTTTGAAGAATAAATAAACTGAAACTGAACTGGATATCATTAAAAATATGTTTATGCATATAGCAAACTATTGTTAAAAGTTGTCTTAGCTAAAGGTTGTATTTTGGCCGATATAATTATTTCTTAATATTTTGTAACAAACTCGGAGAATCGACCCATAAAACCGACCTGTTATAAGCGTATGTGATTTACATTTCATATTATTTCATTTCCATTGAGTAACCAAATCTCGCTTCCGCCCCCCAGGACATCCTGCTTTCGCTGGCGAAGGCGGTGGCCAACACGACGGCGGCTCTCGTACTGAAGGCAAAGAATGTGGCAGCGCAATGCAAGCACGACCAGCCGCTGCAGAACAGCATCATTGCGGCCGCCACGCACTGCGCGTTGGCTACTAGTCAACTGGTCGCCTGCGCTAAGGTTAGTCACCGCAAATATGCTTTCCTCGGAGAGGGCTACATATTTGCGCCGTTTGGTGTCGAAACCCTGTGGCCGTGGGGTCCGAGCGCACGTCGCCTTTTCAAAGAACTTTCGACACGTTTGATCGACGCCTCTGGTGACCCAAAGGCTGGGCATACCTCGGTCAGAGGATCAGTCTGGCGATCCAGCGGGGTAATTCTGGCAGTCTCTTGGGCACCGCACCCGATGGCAACGGTTTAGAGAATATTTTTCATTTGGTATGTTTTATTTAGGGCTTTTTCTTTTATTTTAGGATTATTTAGTTTTAAATTAAGTTACTTTTTTGTTATTTAAGTTTTAAAATGTCACCGTTTTGTCAGATTATAACAGTACATATTGTTACAACAGCCTCCGCTATGAATTTGGTTGCAAAATTAAATGTTACCTGATGCAGGCTGTGTCTTCCGAAGCATACAGATCGAACACTAATGCGTCCCCCCCGCCCTCAGGTGGTGGCCCCAACACTCCAGAACCCAGCGTGCCGGTCGCAGCTGAACAACGCGGCGCGGCAGGTGATGCAGTCCGTGTCGCGGCTGCTCGGCGCGTGCCAGTCCGCGCCGGACCGCGCCGCGCTGCACGAGCTCACGCTCGCCGCGCAGCAGGTCACAGCTGCGCTCGAGCGGCTCCTCGCTAGCGCCGACACTGGTACGTTCTGCCTCTCAACTGGACGACGTTATGTCTCGCGCTAATTAGTATTTATATAAGAAATTATATATATATACGAAAACACAAAAAATATAATTATAGGTAAGTAATAAAATATATTTCGACCACTAATTGTGGTCGGCATCAGTTACACAATTATATATAAAAGTTAAAAATTAATAATTATAAATTATAGATACTTATGATACTGAATATTTTATTTTTGTAATGATGACAGCTACAGTGATTGATAGGAAATTGAAGAAGGTCTTATGAAGAAGTTTGCATTGTTTCTTGTGCTGACTCCTCGTAAATATCAATGCTGCTTGTTCAGGCCCGGACCGTAGTGGGCACCAAGTGACCAAATATAATTGTGTAACTGATGCCGACCACAATTAGTGGTCGAAATATATTTTACTACTTACCTATAATTATATTGTTTGTGTTTTCGTATATGTATATATATAATTTCTTTAATCGAAAAGACAAGAAAAGTCTATTATCATTTTATGTTATTTATATAAGACATACAGATACCGCTGTTCGGTGTAACCGAACACCTTTGTGGCGCACGTCGCCGCTCTTTTAGTACACAATTAAAACCCGCAGACACTGGGCGTGTATTCGAACAAATAAAACAAATAAAGTGAAATTGTGTTTCCATAACAACTGCAACCCTGCATCCATAGGTCGCTGGTTCAGATCCGGCTCGAAGGACCAGTGTTCAGGGATGCAGTTGTTATGAAAATGAAAAAAAAAATGAAAAATATATTTATTGACACCAACAAATAACTTACATACTAAATTGTGACACTAGCCTCCATACTAGGATTCCCTGGTGACATGGAGACTAGGTCCTTCCATAACTATATAATATAAAAAATTGAAAATATGCTAAACATTAAATTATTAATTATTAATTAGAAACAAAAAAAAACATTGGTTAAAATTAATAATTGCATTAATTAATTATTTAAAAATAAATATAGGTATTAGATAAGTTAATAGAACGAACTCGATTTACATTAAAAGCTTGCGTATGGTGTGTGAAGGGAGGTGTGTGTGTTAGAGAGTGTGAGGTTGTGTGTATAATGGGTGAGAGTTATGGAAACACGATTTCACTTAATTTGTTTTATTTGTTCGAATACACGCCCAGTGTCTGTGGGTTTTAATTGTGTACTAAAAGAGCGGCGACGTGTGCCACAAAGGTGTTCGGTTACACCGAACAACCGCACCTGTTTGAAATATTGAATCCGTTTTCTACTTATAAATTACAAAGTATTAGACTGGATTTTAGTAGCTGAAAACGATAGAAATAGTACTAAGTCAAAACAAACAATGTTTATATACCCTTAAAATCCAGCCTGGCTGGTAAGAAGTGTTTATCTCCGCAGTAGTTGACAGATAAGCACACACTGGTATTTCATTCCCTTAGACCGGCGCGCGCAGCCCGCGTCGTCGTCTCGCAGCGTGGAGCACGTGATGTCGGCCACGGAGCGCTTGCACGGCGCGCGCGACCCCGCCGAGATGGTGCGTCACGCGCGCGAGCTGGGGCAGCATACCGCGCATCTCATCACTCACATCAAGGTGTGTACCGGTCGTGTCATTTTTGTGTCCGACTTTATTTGTCCGACTACAGAAGTGACAGATGTCAAAAGTGACACATATCAAAAGCGACAGATGTCAAAAACGCCAGCTGTCAAAAGCGCCAGCTGTCAAAGGCAACCGATATCAAAAGTGACATTTAAAAAATTACAGACATCAAAAGCGACAGTTGTCAAAAACTACAGATGTCAAAAGTGACATATTTCAAAAGTGATAGGTCTTAAAAGTTTCCCAATCCCACGGGAATCATGCATTTTCTCCAGATCCACTGAGTGTTTTAATAATAATGTAAATTTGTGAGAGATTTTCGAGGCAGATGTCCGTTATCTCACTCCATAGACCTGTTATCCGGCCCATTTAGCATCCCATCCTCATAGCCCACTCCAAGTCGCTTCCTTCCTGGCAATAGTTTGGCAACTGTGAGGGACTGTCCGTTAGTGTATCTCAATGATACATTGAGGGAGAGGCCTCCATGGACGCAGCCATCTCACATTTAGATTAAATGGTACCAAAGGCCTCTTCAATGTTGGCTTCGGCCCCATGAATGCCTTTCAAATGACCGGGTCCCTATGGGCCCGTGACTGAAAAGTGTACCTACATAATAATAATAATACATCCTATCTAATTTTAAGAGTAAGCGGGAAGAGGGATGATAGTCAACAGAAGGTAGCTTTGAAATAAGTGGAAAAACTGACGTTATTATTTAAGAACTCTTAGTGGGCTATTATTGTTATCGCAGTTAACTATTGTATTCGCGGTTTTTTTTTTTTCTTCAGAAGCAAACTTTACTATCAGCCCATAGCTCCATATTCATAGCAGTGGCGTGCACAGAACTTTTTGCTGGAAAAGCACGCAATTGGTCAAGAATAACAATAAAAAAAATATGAAAAAATTTAAATATCACTTTGAAAAAAAAATAGTTTGTATAGGAAATTTTCACTATAGGGTAGACATTGTCTATCCTGGCGTCATACAAATATTTTTTTTTCAAAGTGATATTTAAATTTTTTCATATTTTTTTATTGTTGTTCTTGACCAATTGTTTGCTTTTCCAGCAAAAAGTTCTGTGCACGCCACTGATTCATAGATTTTTAATTTTTTTTTTTGCTTTTGCTCTAATTATTACCCTTTTTTAACTTCGGTTTTTAAGCTTCTTGAGTCCGGTATATTTTTAAAAGCGAATATATTTATGGGCCATAGGCCTCTTTAAATCTGAAGCACATAACTTGAAATTGCGTTCTTGCTACATTAATAAATGTTATGTTACGATACAAACATTCATAATTATTTAATTTGTTCTAGTTAAACTATGTAATAAGAATTGCAAACATGTAAATGTTTAAATAAATAAATATTCTGTGGTCTGTTAAATTTTTTTCCAGTTTTTTTTTTTTGCTCGATCATTGTTCTCCAGATATTTAAAGAAATTGCGCTATTAACTCAATCTGTGAATCTGTTCCCGCTTACCCTTCATTATGATAGAAATTTCAATGTATTTTAAACAATTATCGCAAGGAAGACTCCGAGTCAGAGCTCCTCACATCCAGACTTTGCGCTCGTATACCACAATGACATAATGTTGAAACGTGTTACATTTGTAGACTGAAGCGGAGAAGCAGCCGTCTGAAGCACAACGCAAGTTGCTGGCGGCCGCCAAGCTGCTCGCTGACGCTACCGCCAAGATGGTGGAGGCGGCTCGACAGTGCGCCTCATCGCCGCAGGTAACGTTGCGTCATCTTACGTCTGTGACGTCACTACACTGGCCTTCACGCTTACCATGAATAGTAGTTTATGCTACAAGGGCGAAAAGGAATAAATTACGAGGACGATTTAAAACACGAGAGTAGCGAGTGTTTTAAACGTAACCGAGTAATTTATTGCTCTTACGCCCGTGTATCATACTACGTTTTTCAATGCATAGTGTGAGGAAATAAAACAAATATAATCTTGTGAACTTTAAATTATGATTGGCTCAAAAGGACTGTATCCAAAACCGTTAAACAGTGGAAAAAAAAAAGTACAACATTTATGGTACAAACGAAAGGTTACAGGTTAGCCAACCATTGTAAATAAATAAAAAAAAAATAATAATAAAGCCCTAGGGCAAAATAATCGACTTTCTGTTCGGTTTTGATGCATAAAAAGTGGGCTATTACGAGCACTTGCATCGAAAAATATTTTATTTCACATCAACAGTTTTGCAATTCCCATGGATTAATTTTTAAAAGTTTTTTTATTTAATTTTTTCGGAGAATATACGCCATTTTAGGACATAGTTTTCATTATTTTGGTATATAAATTAACCATTATTTTTCATGATTTTTTAAAGAAATGTCCGATTACCTTGTCACTTGAGAATCTTAGACATTATACTGATTGTGATGTGTGATTGCTTATAAAAAATACACATACTTCCAAATACACGGAGACTTTATAATGGCCTCCTTTTTCCCTTCGTTTTCGACATAGATTATATGATTTAATATTATTTACAACAAAAGCAATAAAATTAACTTAAATAACAGTAAAATAGTAAAAAAAAGGGGACTAAAATAAATTAATCTAAACTAAACTTAAAATATTTTTCAATGCATGTGCTCGTAAAGGCCCACTTTTTATGCATCAAAACCGAACAGAAAGTCGATTATTTTGCCCTAGGGCTTTATTATTATATTTTTTTTTTATTTATTAACAATGGTTGGCTAACCTGCAGCCTTTCCTGTGTACCATAAATGTCATACTTTTTTGTCCACTGTTTAACGGCTCTGGATACAGTCCTTTTGAGCCAATTACAATTTAAAGTTTACAAAATTATATTTGTTTTATTTCCTCACACTATGCATTGAAAAACGTAGTATGATACACGGGCGTAAGAGCAATAAATTACTCGGTTACGTTTATTAATAATTTATTCCTTTGCGCCCTTGTAGCATAAACTACTATAATAAGTGGCTGCTACATTATATAATATGTCGCTGCAACGTAACCTAAGAGATACGATACAATCTACATGTGTAATATTTTGTTGTACAGGACCGTGAGAAGCAGGAAGCTCTGAAGAAGGCTGCGGAGGAACTTCGCTTTATCACAGTCGACTACGCGCAGGGACAGGACATTGTCGGCTCTCAGGTGTGTGTTGTGTGCAATACCAATTATAAATTAGTAAAAATGTCGTGTCTATTCATTGAATATTATTGCGAAAATTTAAATGAAATAATATATATTTTTTAGCATTTTTGACTGTCTATTCCGTTTTTCAAATTTAAATAGTTTATTTTGTAAAGTGGGTATACATAGTGGGTATATTACGAGTCAAATTTAATCTTATAAAAATATATTTAAAATAACAAACGTACATGAACTAAACTAAAGGATTACTTATCAAAAAAAAAAAAAAAGCTTCCCATTTATTTCGGACTAGTTCAAATACAAATCCTAGCATAGGCAGTATAGGAGCAAAAAAAAACTGACGGGTCAATAAACACCACTCCCGATCACCAACCGAGCCCCCAGCACGAATCCAGGCGGCCGGCCGACCAAATCCCACCTTATATACTAACCTTATAACTAATAGGTTATATATATAAATGCATGCCTAACTCCGCCCATTCGATTAGTCTTGCTAACGGTTTGTGGTTTTCTCGTGGTCTCATGTTCCGTCTCATGTCCCCTGCAGATAGCGCGACTGGAGGACGCGGCCAAACAAGCTGCTTCCAGCGCTACCCAACTGATCACTGCTGCACACAACGCGACACACCACAACACCAATAAATACTCGCAGGTAACTTATCTATATAAGATAGAGAGTGATTGTGTTGTCAACTCCGATCTCCAAACTAGCTTCCATAAAAATCCCATAGATGGCGCTGCGCTGTCTGACGACTTGTATAAATACCTAAAGTTACAGTTTTATTCCTGTTCGCTTGCCATTTCGCTTCTCTAAATCTTGTAAGTGCTGCTAGGGACAAAGAGCGGTAGAACAAAATAGATACTACCAGAAGGCCGTCTCGACGACGGAGAGAAAACAGACGCACACATGCATAGACGCCTACGTATGATGATCTCGGCAGAATTTCGTATTGACATTCGACCGACTTCATCCGAGATCGTCGTATGTACGCGTCTATGTGTGCGTGCGCCTGCTTTCGCTAGTGATACGGAGTAAACCTTCTGTAAGTGGTTATTTTGTGGCCGTAGTATTTGCTCATAATGATACTATACTCGGTGCACGTTAGTATGCCGATAGCGGTCATTCACCCCTTTTGTACTGTAGTACTAAAGTAGGCCATATTGGCCCCGCTACTATAGTACGCTTAGAGACAGTACTTTCGCACGTTACGCGGAACATATGGAAGTATCGCTACCGCAAAAACGAGTACAGAGGTAGAAGGGGTGAATGACCGCTACCGCCATGATAACCCGCACTTACTATAGCTTTGAGCAGGGGACCTAAAAAGGCCACTTTGGATGAATCATAATTATTATGAGTCTGTTGTAATGCCGTCTCTTTTGCACGCATGAAGAAACTCTAACTCTATCCTACTTTCAAATCATTTCAAAATTCACCCAAGTTGGTCTTTTTCAGTCCCCAGGGGATCTAAAAAGGCCTACTTGGGTGAATCATAAAATGATTAGAAAGTAGGATGGAGTCAGAGTTTTTGCAGACGTACAAAAGAGACGGCATTAGAACAGAATCATAATGTGATTCATGCAAAACGGCCTTTTTAGAAGACCTGATCAGTTAAAAAAATCAGTTTCGCCAAAGGTATCCAAGTCCAAAATCGTCGTAGTTATCAGTGTCCAAACAGAAATCTTCTTAAGCAGTAGAAATCGGTATCGAGATAATATTCGTTGCCTTAAAGTTATCCAAGCAAAAATTGTAACAAAACAAAACACATTTAAGGCGTAAAATGTTATAACTGACAGCCAGAGATCAACCAACATTGAGTTTGATTTGTTTTTAATCTTTTAGAAAGTTCAATTCAGCCAAGAGATTATATAATATTTCAACTCCTTAGACAGCGCCATCTGTGAAAATTTAGTGGAAGCTACGGCTCATTCATCTGAACTTACTGATATACTGCGCAACGCTTCCTCATTCACGGTCAGGAAATGCGTAAATGTGACGCCATCTGTGACTATCTTCACACTGTAACTTCTTTGTTTAACCTCGGTATTTCCTCTAACCTGGTATCTCGTGTTGAATTAGGAAACCCTCCTGGAGGAGTGCAAGGCGCTGGGCGAGCACGTGCCGCGGCTGATGGACGCGTGCCACCAGGTGGGGCTGCGGCGGGGCGAGGCTGCCGCGCAGCTCGATCTCATCTCGCAAGCTGACACTCTTCTACAGGTGGGTGGGCTGAGGTAGCTCGGCATAGACAGTAATAATTGAAATTGAAATTATTTATTTGTCTTTCAAACATAATTATATCACACAGAAGTTTGTTTTAAAAAGAATGCGACAAAAAGGAACGAGCTCAGCTATATGCTGTGATAGAAAAATAAATTGGTCTTCACAGCGCTGATTTTCAGCTTGTCCCCGTTCTCGCAGAATTTGCACATATGCGGGTAGAATATTGGGAAAAAAGATTTAACATTATTATATAAATATAGCATGCATTACATTTAAAAATTGAAATAATAAAATAACATGAATACATTAATGACCAAAAAAAAGAAAAAAAAAACGTTAATTGATATTCTTAACATCATAGTTTATAGAAAGTAATAACAAATTTTGAATAATTGAAAATGTTGCACAGCGAACCATAGGCAAATATTGAGTCAGACAATGGAACGTATTATTTAAAGCGACTTTTTATCTCATCTATTTGTTTTTCAAGCAGATTTTTCTTCAGATGCTTCTTAAAAGTGAAAGACGTAATATTCTCCCGCAGGGGTGGTGGCAGATCGTTCCATAATGTCCATGGGTGTGCTACATCAGGGAATAGACCTGTATCGGAACGCATAATATTAAATTGCACATCAAAAATACTAATTGCACATCAAAAATACCATTTGCACACAAAATATTGCCATCAGAAATTATAAAGAGCGGAAGAGAGCCGGTAGGTAAGGTCAGAAGAGCAGGTATGGTGAGTCGCCATACAAAACCTTCATGGTAACTTTTTTATGACAACCCAGAATTCCTAGAATTGTGCTCCCAAAACACGCCCAACCAAACTTAGTGTGAAGCTAGTATTTTCGGTGGGCAGTTAGCATTTTTGGTGTGCAGTAAGTAATTTTTGATGTGCAGTAAGTATTTTTTGACGTGCAGTTAGTATTCTTGATAGAATACTGTAGTTAGCGTGTTAAGTATTTTCTAAAGTGCATTTAAATACAACCCTATATCGGAACCGCGGGAGATCTATTTAGACTTGCTAAGAATAGAGATTGATACATCTATCCATTCGAAGTTTTCATCTAAATAAAGTTGTCGAATCACCACCAACAAAGCTTTTTCTATTCTATTCTATAATAGTAGTTTATGCTACAAGGGCGAAAAGGAATAAATTACGAGGACGATTTAAAACATGAGCGTAGTGAGTGTTTTAATCGTAACCGAGTAATATATTGCTTTTACGCCCGTGTATCATACTACGTTTTTCAATGCATAGTGTGAGGAAATAAAACAAATATAATCTTGTGAACTTTAAATTATGATTGGCTCAAAAGGACTGTATCCAGAGACGTTAAACAGTAGAAAAAAAAGTATAACATTTATGGTACACAGGAAAGGCTGCAGGTTAGCCAACCATTGTAAATAAAACAAATATAATCAAAGAAAACAATTTAATTATTAAAGTTACATTGTTACAATTTTGCAAGTTAATGATTGGCTCAAAAGGACTGTTTGTATCTAGAGCCGTTAAACAGTGGAAAAAAGTATAAAATTTATGGTACACAGGAAAGTTTGCAGGTTAGCCAACTTCTCGTAAATAAAAAAATTAAAAAAATAAAGCCCTAGGGCAAAATAATCGACTTTCCGTTCGGTTTTGATGCATAAAAAGTGGGCCTTTACGAGCACTTGCATTGAAAAAAATAGTAATAATGTCCACGGCATACACAAACCATCTTCTTGCAAATTGAAAATTCCATAAAATATAAACATTTCAGTTTGTAACATTAAAGTGTACGTTTGTCCCCAGCCGTCAGGTCACGTGATACAGTCGGCCCGCGCCGTGCTGCCGACCGTGACCGACGCTCACACCGCTAAACATCTGTCCGACAGTACCGGCGCCTTCACTACAGCTACTACTGAACTCAGGTAACATCTCGTTATATTTAGAGAAATACTCCTGGTGATTTGTATCTCTTAATTTACAATAAGATATCAAGTTCTTTATTCTTTACTAGCGACCCGCCCTGGCTTCGCACGGGCATGTATTATACATATAAACCTTCCTCTTGAATCACTCTATTTATTTAAAAAAACCGCATCAAAATCCGTTGCGTAGTTTTAAAGATCTAAGCATACAGAGGGACAGGTAGACAGCGGGAAGCGACTTTGTTTTATACTATGTAGTGATCATTGCACAAAAAACTTCAATAATATAACATACACATGAATAAAAATTTGTATAAGGGCGAGCTTATTTCTAAAGAAATTTCTTCCAGTCAACCTTCAATGTGGTGTAAAGGTAGTGAGAATGGTGGGCAAATAATTGAGCCCAACTTAAAAATAGAAAACTTAATAGAAAAAAAGAAAATTAATGAATTTAGCAATAATACATGCAAAAATACATATACTTTTTAGTAGTTTATGCTACAAGGGCGAAAAGGAATAAATTACGAGGACGATTTAAAACACGAGCATAGTTTTCAACGTAACCGAGTAATTTATTGCTCTTACGCCCGTGTATCATACTACGTTTTTCAATGC
Organism: Ypsolopha sequella; assembly: GCA_934047225.1. NCBI lineage: Eukaryota > Metazoa > Arthropoda > Insecta > Lepidoptera > Ypsolophidae > Ypsolopha > Ypsolopha sequella. The sequence goes on along the minus strand of OW204012.1, from coordinate 1,717,981 downwards.
ATAGTGTGAGGGAATCAAACAAATATAATCAAAGAAAACTATTTAATTATTAAAGTTGAAAGTTACATTGTAACAATTTTGCAAGTTAATGATTGGCTCAAAAGGACTGTATCCAGAGCCGTTAAAAAGTGGAAAAAAAGTATAACATTTGTGGTACACAGGAAAGGTTGCAGGTTAGCCAACTTCTCGTAAATAAATTTAAAAAATAATAATAATAAAGCCCTAAGGCAAAATAATCGACTTTCTGTTCGGTTTTGTTGCATAAAAAGTGGGCCTTTATATAATTATATCCAATAAATAAACAAACTTGCTCAGAGCCTCTCCATTATCAAAATGAAATTAAAATCTTGACTAGTCGAGAAGTCGCTTTTAGTTATAAAGAATAATGGTTAATTTATACAACGTATAACAGAAAGGTGTAATCATATTTGAAGAGCTTATTCAGTCAATGGTTTAGAACAACTTTAACTAAAGAGCCAATCCTGAAATCTAAAAAAAATAATCTGCCCTTCCATACATTTCGACCGAGCGGCATTGCATTTTTCTATGAAACAGTTAATTTTTTTTTTCGAGATACAAGTTTTGTTCCATAGTAAAAGTTGTTCTATACCATTGTCTGAATAAGCTCTTAAAATATGGTTACACCTTTCTGTTACACGTTGTATAGTTACTAACAATATCAATTTAAAAAACCTGTTACTAATAACATGAATATAATATCCAAAATAAACGTTTGTTATTATTATAGATCACAATAATAAAACATAAAAACTATGTCCTAAAATGGGGTATATTCTCTGAAAAAAAATCTTTTAAAAATTAACCTATCGGAATTAGAATAATCTAGACATATGATGAATGTTACTAAACTAATATACGACTTTCTCCCCGCAGGTCTGCAGTGAACCGCGCCCGCATCTCGTGCAAGGGTCTGGAGCTGGACGCGGCCGCCGACATCATCAGGTCGCTGCAGGCCGAGCTCGACGAGGTGGAGGAGGCCGCCCGGGCCTTCGACCTGAGGCCGCTCCCCGCGCAGACCGTATGTTTACATTATATTACTTATTTATTTATTTATTTATTATCAACAATAGAACACTATCCTTACAGCTAAGCCAATGCGATAGTGAACATTATATATACCTACTATATATCTATACTTACAAATAACTATTTTATAAACAACACATTAGAAACAAAGCAGATACAATTTTATAACACGACAACAACAACAACAGGCAAAATCATTAATATTATACACAATCATAAGTAACAAATAACATATAACGCTGTTCGTGTGGACTCACTCAGGGAACAGTGAAATATGTCAATATGGTCATGGATCCTATTAAGCAGCTCCTGCGCTCGTGTCACCGCTCTGGTTATTGGACAAACCAGCGGATCTACCGCGTAATTCTGATTTTCATCAACATCAACTTGAGATTGAAATTTGACGTGCGTGCGACGACGCCCGCATAACATGCCATCTCTTTTGCACGCACGTCAAATTTCAATCTCAAGTTGATGTTGATGAAAATCAGAATTACGCGGTAGACCCGCAGATTTTAGGACCAACTTGACCAACCTGTCTTATATTTTTTATCTCTTTATTCAATTAAAGTATAGGCTTTCTTTTTACATTTAGTTGTTGTAACTAATATTATGAAAAAAAGACATGATCTTGCTAAGTTTCTTGCCCTTCTTCTTAGCAAGACTAATCTAATGGGTGGAGTTAGGCATATATTTATTATATTTATTGCATATATTTATAATCTTTTGTTTAGTATTATTATTAAAACAATTTAAAAAATTATAACTCGATATATTGATTCGACTGTTGTCGGCCCCATACCGAGGGCCGAAATATATCGAGTTATAATTTTTTTTATTGTTTTAATAATAATACTAATCAAAAGCTCGTAAAAGTTAAATATAATATATTTATATATATTTATAATATTATTTAATTTATTCCTATATTTTTATTTTATTCATTTATTTAATTTTAAGTCAACTTAACCTTTATTATTTCCCTGCATATTTCCCCATGTTATTATTTATGACATTATAAGAAGAACTTGGCAAGAGTAATCGAATGGGCGGAGTAAGGCATATATTTCTTATATGTATTGCATATATTTGTAGTATTATTTATTCCTTATTCCTATATTTTTATTTTATTCAAGTTTATTTTTTTATTAAATTTAAGTAAACCTAACCTTTATTATTCCCCTGCATATTTCTCCATATAGTTATTTATTACATAAAACTATTACCTATACACATATATTATCTAATTACTTATATTACATTAAAACCGACCTGTAATAAGTGTATCTGATATACCTACATTACAGAAATAAATATATTTCATTTCATTTCTTGTTTGGCCTAGGCCGATTGGTTTCTGGGTTGTCATAAAAAAATAACCACGTACATAGGTACCTACAGCGCGTCGTACACTTACAAATGAAATGTATTGTCCAGGCGGAGTGGGCCAGCTCGATGCTCAGTTCGTCGTCCCGCGCCGCGCTGTCATCGACCGCGGCGCTAGTGTCGTCGGCGCGAGCGCACGAGCCGAACGGCTGCGCGCGCGCCGGCGCCGACCTCGCCAACGCGCAGAGAGACTTCACCGCCGGACTCAGAGCCTCCGCCGCTAATGCGCCCTCCAACCAGACCAGAGAGAAGTGAGTACTATAACGAGCGGGCTAGCTCGCAGTGGGATCCTTCGACCAAAATAAAATAAATGGACGGGCCATAGCGTACAGATTTTTGAAGTGAAGCATGGTGTTATAGTGATACTGATTTTGATGATAGTAGGTAATAATTTAATTAATTAATTAATATAATTTCCTAACTTTTGATTCCTCTTAAGAGTTAACATTAATTAATTACAGACTGTAAAAGGAAATAGACTATATGAGACAGGTAGGCAAAGATATATATGTTTTTCTTTTTTCATTAACCTGAATTCCTGCTGTCTTGTATTTTCTTATCCCTTGGTTAAAGTAGATATAAGTAATTCAATGTATAGTTTAAGTTTATGTTAAAAAAAAAAAGACATGATCTTGCCAAGTTTCTTGCCCGTTCTTCTTAGCAAGACTAATCGAATGGGCGGAGGTAGGCATGTATTTATATATGTAACCTATTACTATGTAGTATATAGGATGCGATTTGGTCGGCCGCCTGGATTCGTGCTGGGGGCTCGGTTGGTGATCATTGAACCTTGTTCCTGGTCCCTGGCCGGGTCTCCGGTATGGGTTCGGGCGGTTGATTGGATTTCACCTTGTATAATAATATATTACCTATAATTTTAATTGTATATATATTGCTACATAAATTAAATAAACATTTAATCTAAGTAGTTCATGTACATTTATTATTTTATTACATATATTTTTATAAGATTAAAATTTGACTTGTGAAACGTGTATTATATATACCTACTTTGCAAAATAAACTTTTTGAATTTTGAATTTTGAATTTTGAAGTGTGTAAAGTGAGCGCCGGCTCTCACTTCATCTCTGTCTCTGTCTGTTAGAAGAGTGACACGTACGCTTATTATTACATGCCATCCAAATAACTGACGAAAAAATACCTTCTTGTGCATTTACAAAGTGCAAAAAGCAAAATAAACATAAAAATAAAAATTTGGTATTGAAGTATATATCCAATTGCTTAGACTCGTTATGAGTGAGGAAACTGTAAAGACAAGGCCCGTCCATTCATTTTATTTTGGTCGAAGGTGGGATCTAACGGGATTCTTCTTGAATGATACAACGTATTGCACTTTGGGTCTTTGTTTTATTTTTTTCTCACTCTTCCCTGGTTCGCATAGGTATAAATTAAGGTAGGGGAGCACTGAACTTCGTAGAACACTCGCTTGTCTTGCGGGAGGCACTGGGACCTATTTCAACATGTAAAAGCCGACGATTATCAGCCCTACCCTTTTATCGAAAGGTACACAAAAAATGAGTAGGAAATATAGGAAAGGTATAAAAAATAATAGGAAAATTATGTTAATTGAGGAGAGATCTGATAATTGGAAACGGATGTGTTAACTGAAAAAAGAGATTTCTTACCACTTGCTAAACGGTAAAGGAAAACATTGTGAAGAAACCTGCATGCACTAAAAAATCGCATATTTGTGCCCGAAGTACGGCGATAGAGCTTACCACTCATCACATTGGGACGTAATAATCATGGGTGAAACGCGGGTGTACCGAGTGTGGACTGTGACTTGCTTTTCACAGTTCACACTCTGAACATCTCTGACACACCCTCTGGGATTCATATTGTGACTACATAATAACAGAGACTTTTTAATAAAGGAACCAATGTTAACTGAGGTGAGATTTTATTAAAACTCGCGTGAGCTGACATACTAAATTATTTATACATACGGCTTGAACAGTCACGTGTGATTGTTGTTGACTATATTTCAACCGTTTAACCGATACAATGCACGAGCAACGCGTGCAGCTCGCCGATCGTAAACGACGCGTCGTCGTCCTAAGAACGACACTCGCCTTGATAATGCCGAAATTGTATCGGTGAAACGGTTGGCATATAGTCAACAACAATCACACGTTAGTGTTCAAGCCGTATGTTATAATAATTGAGGTGAGATTTGTTAGTTGGAAACGGATGTGTTAATCAAGGAGATATGTTTGTTCCTCCCAGCATCATCGGCAACGGTCGCCAAGTGCTGGAGTCGTCGCTGACGCTGATAGAGACGGTGAAGAGTTACCTGACCACCTCGGAGACGGTCCACATCCAGAACATGATGACTGTCGCCAAGGACCTCTCACAGGTACGTACTTACTGTGAAACGGGTACATCGCAAGGTACATAAAGACATCTGTCTCAATTTAATAATCAGTTGAATGGCGAAACCCCTCTCATTGCGAACAATAAACACTGAAATATATAGTGGTTTTCTAAACGAAAACTGGTGATATAGTACTCGTCCACCCGAACAGCTTCAGCTAATACGCAAATCACAAAAAAAACAGCTATTCAATAGACAAGTTAAATACCTACTCGATAAAAATGTATGAAACATCAGTTTGTTTCGCGATCTCAGATTTGGCTGTTGAATGATCAAGTACTATCACCAGATTTCGTTTCCAAAATTGCGTAACCTATTGGCTGCGTTCATTAAAAACAATATTATTAATAAAAACTAGAAAATGAAATAAATTGTTTTGATCCTTGACTAAATAGACGAGCGGTTAAGGCGCAGTAAAAAGCAAAATGCAGCTTTCGCAGGCAACTTGATAAGTATTAATTTAGTACCTAAAATATAAAAAAATACATGTAATTTTCAAAGATATGCCTAAGTTTTCTGATTATTAATTACGGTAAGTGTCCTCGATAGAAAAAAATCACAAAAAGGGTTATGAAACATACAAAACTAAGGAAAAATAGATTTTTGGTCCCGCTTTTTTAAGGAAAGCGCCACAAAATTTTTCATAAATTGTTTAACAATATATTGTTTACAAACCTTTAATTTTGTGACAGAAAATATTTTTAATTACAAGTCCTAATGTAGCCGCAAATCCAAAATAACTGTAGTTTTGCGCGCGCAGCAGTTCATTAGAGCAGGATAGATAGACAAATCAAAAACAAAAGCGTTTATGCAGGACGGAAGTTTAGCTTGATACTGGGCCTTAAACACGGTGTTTTAATGAACTTGTAACGATGCGCTAATATTGATGAGAGCATTCGTCCCCGCAGGGACTGGAACGTACGATAGAGTCGGTCCCGAGCCACACGGAGCTCGACGAGGCCATGGAGAACATCAACGAGACACTGAACATACTGAACATGGGAGAGTTCCCGCTCTCCGATAGGAACTACAGGTGAGACAATTTGGTATTATTAAAAAAAATTGCGTGAGCTGACATACCAAATTATTATTACATACGGCTTGAACACTCACGTGTGGTTGTTGTTGACTATATGCCAACCGTTTCACCGATACAATTTCGGCATTATCTTACACGAGTGCAATTGCCCATTATGTATACAAGGTGACTTTTTGATCATCGTCCAAATTCATACTGGAGGCTTGATAAGTGATCAGTATCTTGGATCAGTAACAATTTTTGTGAAATTCGTAAAATGAAATTTCGGCTTCCCATAGAAATTCAGTTCCAGTCCCGAGTGAATCACTATGGGGAGTCGAAATTTCATTTTAGGAATTTCACCAAAATTGTTATTGATGCATGATACTGATCACTTACCAAGCCACCAGTATGAATTTGGACTATGATCAAAAAGTCACCTTGTATATACAAGATGACTTTTTGATTATCGTCCAAATTGATACCGCAGGCTTGGTAAGTGATCAGCATCATGAATCGATAACAATTTTTATGAAATTCGTATAATGAAATTTTGAGTTCCCATAGTAATTCACTCTCAGTCCTGAGTGAATCACTATGGGGAATCGATAACAATTTCATTTTATGTATTTTACAAAAATTGTTATTGGTTTTTATAAATATATTTATTTTTATTTTATTTATTTGGATCACCAACATCAGGTACATAAATACATTTTAATAATTTAACATAAAGTTTTAAGCTATATGCCCAGATAATTACAGGTGAGCACCACATGCAAAAAAGGATATAGTGAACAATGTTAAATTATTTACAAATACAGAATATTAAATTACAGGAATATGACATGATATAACTAAGATTAACTAAACACTAATTACTAAGATTAACTAAAAACTAATTATTGAATTGATACAAGTGACCTAGTATTTTAACACCTAGTGACCTATAACTTGTTTAAAGACGGATTTTTTAAAGTTACAAACACTACCATGGAATAAATCGAGACACGCACTGTGTTTATTAAACAGTGCTGAGAACCTGTTCAATGGGGAGTGATGTTGCCCCAAGTTGTATTTAGATGGTGTCGGCCGCAAAATCATGGCTTTACCTCTTGGTACTCTTCTGGGTATGTTAAATTGCAATTTGAGTAATATATATTAATGTTGCAGCGAGCTACAGTCCGAGCTGAACTCAGCCGCAGTCGAACTGAGCCAGCTGTCGACGGAGGTGGTACAATCAGTGGAGAGTAGCACGGAGCTGGGACAGAGCAGCCAGCAGTTCGGGCTCGCCTTCAACCGGCTGTGTGGCGCCACCGTCGAGATGACGGCTCAGACTGAGGTCAATATTTCACTATTACAATGCGTACAATTTAAATAACTGAAGTTTTGCATGCGTCGCATCTGATTAGAGCTTTAACAAATATGATAATAATAAAACAATAATAAACTTTTCAATGCATGTGCTCGTAAAGGCCCACTTTTTATGCATCAAAACCGAACAGAAAGTCGATTATTTTGCCCTAGGGCTTTATTATTATTTATTTTTTTTAATTAGTTACAATGGTTGGCTAACCTGCAGCCTTTCCTGTGTACCATAGACGTTATACTTTTTTTACACCGTTTAACGGCTATGGATACAGTCCTTTCGAGCCAATTATAACTTAAAGTTCACAAGATTATATTTGTTTTCATTTCCTCACACTATGCATTGAAAAACGTAGTATGATACACGGGCGTAAAAGCAATAAATTACTCGGTTACGTTTAAAACACTCGCTACGCTCGTGTTTTAAATCGTCCTCGTAATTTATTCCTTTGCGCCCTTGTAGCATAAACTACTATTATATTTTCGATATATTTCGGCCTCATCAGTGAGGCCGTCATCAGTCGAGTGGTTGACAGGTAAAAATTATAAAAAATATATATGAAAACAAGTTGATACAGTCTGAAAAGGTTATGATAGGAACTATTTATATATAAAAAAAAAAAGATGAAAGAAAGGTGGTAAAATAAAAAAAGAAACAGTTTGGAGGGGAGTACTTGCTGATTGGGTCAGTTGGTTGAGTCTGTCAGTGCTGTCTGTTGAGTCCGGGTCCATTGTGTGCGCCAAGTGACCAGATATATGATGTCTCCCAGTGGAAATATAAAGTTTATTATTGTTTTATTATTATCATATTTGTTAAAACTACAAATAAAAAGCTAATACAGCTAAAATTATATTTATTCATCTGATTAGAGCAGGATAGACAGATACAACACAAAAGCGTTAGAGCAGGACTGAGTTTTAGCATTGTACAGCCCGTTAAAGTGGACATTATTGTGTACAGGATCACGAGACCCGCACGCTGATGGTGAACTCTATGAAGACCGTCACAGTCAACTCATCCAAGCTGCTCGGCACCGCCAAGTCCGTCAGCCAGGTTCGTACTTCACTGCGAGCTTTCTGAACATTCCATCCATCAGCCTAGTTCGTCCACTGCTGGACATAACCCTTTCCAGGACTTTGCCACTCCCGGCGGTCATCCTGGAAGAATTGCCCATACTCACACACGCTGGGCAGGCGGGTTGGTGAGCGCGGTGCCGGAACCCTCGTACCAGTGACGCCGCTGCCCGTCACCAGTCTGTTCCATATAAGGCCCGGCTATTAGGGATGGATATACCGCTATCCATCGGTCCCAGGCATGGTGGGCCTCCTGGTTTTTCGCCTGTGAGCTGTCCTCTTACTCTCCCCCGAATTACTTCGAGGGGATCTCCAAGTAAGATGGTGGTACCTCCACAGTCGAGCCCGGCATCAGCTCTGCCACCTGCATTCTGAACATTGCCACAAACTAATCACTTACAGAAGGTTAACTACTCATAACTAGCGATCCCAGGCGCACGCACAGATAGACGCGTACGTACGACGATCTCGGATGAAGTCGGTCTAATGCCAATACGAAATTCTGCCGAGATCATCATACGTACGCGTCTATGCATGTGTACGTCTGTTTTCGCTCCATTGTCGAGTTGGCCTTCTGTTAGTATCTATTTTGTGCCATTACAGTGAGATGTTTGTGTCCTCCCTGCTGTGGAATGAGCCCAGACTGGCGTTAACTGAGATACAAACACTAATAACTCTAAACACGTCCGCACCCTGGACATTTAAAGTCAACGTAGAGTGAATGCAGTGGAATTGCGTTTTTTACGGAGTATGTGTGGTTTAACATTGCGGATCGTTGCGGCCTGAAAGAAGAACTAGAGTAGAAAACCGGCCAAGTGCGAGTTGGACTCGCGCAAGAAGTGTTCCGTACCGTTATCTATAAAAACGGCAAAAAAAACATGTCTGTTTTATGGGAGCCCCCTTAAATATTTATTTTATTCTGTTTTTTTAGTATTTGTTGTTATAGCGGCAACAGAAATACATCATCTGTGAAAATTGCAACTGTCTAACTATCACGGTTCATGAGATACAGCCTGATGTCAGACGGACAGCGGAGTCTTAGTAATAGGGTCCCGTTGGTTACCCTTTTTGTACGTAACCATAAAAAAGGAATGCTTCGGTGGTTTAGACATGTAGAGAGGATGAATGAAAGTAGAGTGACGAAAGAAATTTATGGTGTGTAAGTCGAAGGTACAGCTCGACCAGTGGGTCTACCGCGTAATTCTCATTTTCATCAACATCAACTTGAGATTGAAATTTGACGTGCGTGCGACGACGCCCGCCTAACATGCCATCTCTTTTGCACGCGTTGAATTTCGCATGCATTTGCTTGAAGTTGATACAAATGAGAATTACGTGGTAGAGCCCCAGGCTGCCCTAGAAGGACGTATGTTGATTAAATTGGCGACATATTGAAGAAGGGCAATGCCAAAAGTACACGGAATAGAAGAGCTTGTATGACTGGATTGATGGATGTAGAAGAGGCGAAAGTGATGTGTCAGGATCGTGGTAGATGGAAATCTGTAGTATTTGCCTACCCCCCTGGGAGACTGGCGTGAGTATGTGTGTATACTAGTACAAGAAGGTCTATTTTCCGAAAGGAACTTCGTTCCAACTGGGTGTCCCACGACACCGGCTTATAATTGTTAAAAAACGTTTTTTTTTTCTAACTTTGTATATTCTCCAGGACCTGACCAGACCCAACGCTAAGAATCAGCTGGCGGCCGCCGCGCGCGCCGTCACCGACAGCATCAACCGACTCGTGAGTGTTAACAACTACAATTTATTTATTTTTCTTATAATTTTTATGTGTTTTTTGCTTTACGCTTTTTATTTTATTTTATTTTATGTTTGATATTATTATGTTATAGTTATTAGTTTTAATTTTAGTAGGATCCAGCAGAATACCAGCGCTGTGGCTTCGGCCGTGGCATTAAGCTGAGCTAGACTCCTTTTTCATAACCACAGAATATGGCTATTTCGTTTTTAATTTGTTTTCTTTTTTGTTTTGTTTTCTGTGGTGTCTGAAATAAAGCTCTTTTCTTTCTTTCTTTCTTTCTTATATTCTTTATTGCACACCAAAAACAAAGTAAGTTCAATTTCAAAAGTAAAAGTAGGGTACAGTTGGTGATCCTATCACTAAAAAGCGATCTCTTCCAGACAACCTTTGGATGGAGGAACTCTTAAAAGAAAGAAAAAATGTGTAGAGGCGGTGTACAGAATAAATATATACAATTATATATATGTACAGACATAACGAATAGAAACTGACATTAACAAATTAACACGAAGTTTTTACTACTTTATTATTAGTATAGATTTAGTTTCAGTATAAAAAATGAAACAATAGTACATTGTTCACCGAGGGAAGAAAGGGGAAGATTACCAACGAGGGTGTAGTTTGAGGCCCGAGGCGAAGCCAAGGGCCTCAATACACACGGGTTGGGAATCGCACTTTCTCCCGAGTGATACATAGTGCTTTATACTACACCTGCGAGGAAATAGCATAATTTTATTTTTAATCAAGATACAATAAAAGAAACCGACTGACTCCCGTGCGATTGTCACTTTTTATTTCCTTCTTATTTTTTATTATGTACAGGAAAAGCAAGTGGCCAGTATCATTTTTCGAGTTCTATGTACGAGTTCGCAAAATAATACTGGCCACTTGGCCACCTGCTCATTCTTTATGTTATTTAAACAAAAAACAGCACGTTAACAATGGATTTGCATATACTTTTTCTGCCCGCTCAAGCACGTTAACAATGAATTTTCATACACTTTTTCCGCCCGCATATTTGTATGACAGTAATGACGTATTTTCTGCATCGTTTTCAACAAAGAAAGAAAGTACTTTCCGAGCAGGTGTAGTATAAAATAATTAGTGGTTGCTTCAACGAAATCCTTATAAGATATATCTCAACGAAACTAATTAGACACCAGATTTTTCCACTAAAATTCTTACTGCTCATATTTCTTAACAAATAGCGATACAAAATATATTTATTTATTTATTGGGAAACATACAGTTTTCTTATAACATAATTACAATTAAAAATATATAAAATACTAAACCAAAATCGTTTCCACAGAAATCTTAGTAGTAAGATTAATTAATGCACCTTTTTTTTAACAACAACACAAGATACTAATTATTAAAAACACACACAACAAGCTACATAAACTACCGGCCCAAAAAGGAAAAAAAAAACTAAAATTAAAATAACATAAAATGATAATAGACTTTTCTTGTCTTTTCGATTAAAGAAATTATATATATATATATATATATATATATATATATATATACGAAAACACAAAAAAAATATAATTCAGTTACACAATTATAAATAAAACTTAAAAATTAATAATTATAAATTATAGATACTTATGATACTGAATATTTTATTTTAATAAAATAAAAATTAATAAAATTTTCAGTATCATAAGTATCTATAATTTATAATTATTAATTTTTAAGTTTTATTTATAATTGTGTAACTGAATTATATATTTTTTTGTGTTTTCGTATATATATATATATAAAATTAAAATATTGATAAACATATACAAAAATACAAAATTAATAAAAAAAACTAACAATTGTTTTTAAAAGTATTAAATAATTTACCTCTAAACTGACCCAGCGAAATATGCAATATGTCAAGATCAATAAAGTCTTTGCTATAAAGATCACAAGCTCTAACCAAAAATCTATTTTTTGCGTAGTTAGTACCTGCAAATGGTATATTAAACAAATACTTTTTCCGAGTAGTGAATATGTTAATATATCGTATATGTTAATGTAGGACTGTCTCTATAAAACAGTGAAAGTTTCATATCGATTCATCAAGTAGTTTTCGGTATCTTAGGTAACAAACCAACAAACTTTCATGTTATTATATAATGTCGGTGTGTCAGGTGGACGTGTGCACGTCGGCGACGCCGGGTCAGAAGGAGTGCTCGGCCGCCGTGCGCAGCATCGAGTCGTGCCGCCCACTACTGAACCACCCCACGCAGCCCGTCACCGACCTCGGCTACTTCGCCTGTCTGGATGCGGTTGTCACTCAGTCTAAGGGACTCAGTAAGTAGTACAGCGTCGAGTGTCAATAATAACTCCCGTGGGAAATAATGTTGTTTAATGAACAACATTCATGTGATTTATTTTTTGAGATTTTAAGTAGATTCACACACTTTTCATATATTTAATCTGTAGCATAGATCTGCGATCCACGATCTGGTCCTCTAAAAAGGCCACTTTGGATGAATCATATTATGATTCCGTTCTAATGCCGCCTCTTTTGCACGCGTGAAAAAACCGTGACTCCATCCTACTTTAAAATCATTTTATGATTCACCCAAGTCGGCCTTTTTAGATCCCCTGGGGACTTAAAAAGACCAACTTGGGTGAATTATGAAATGATTTGAAAGTAGGACAGAGTCAAATTTTCTTCATGCGTGCAAAAGAGACGGCATTACAACAGAATCATAATAATTATGATTCATCCAAAGCGGCCTTTTTACAGGACCTGGAGTGTGATCCAATTAATATTCTACTATTATTTTAGTGATAATCTGAATTAGGAGGGTTTAGTTCAAAAATACTGGGCAATTCGATTACCAAACAAGTACCTTTAACTCTACAAATTTATCTTCACAGTAGTTGGCAGAAAAGCAGCACACAAATCTCGCGTGACGTAATGAATTAAAGTGCTCTGTAAAAAAAATTACACATCAGCTAGCCAGACTGGTAGAGAGATGACGCTATGTGCATTATTTGTTGTCATAACATGTACTTCACTTTGAGCTTGTTGAGTATGAACCAGGGGGGCGGGAGGTAAGTGTCGTAACACAACCGTCAAACGCGCTAGCTAATTGCACACTGATTTATTTCATCAAGAAACAGAAGTGACGGGGGCGCAGCCCCGCAGTAATCTACCCGTAACTAGAAATCTATTCACATACACAACAGAGCTCAGGGGCTCTGCCGCGTAATTCTCATTTGTATCAACTTCAAGCAAATGCATGCGAAATTCAACGCGTGCAAAAGAGATGCCATGTTAGGCGGGCGTCGTCGCACGCACGTCAAATTTCAATCTCAAGTTGATGTTGATGAAAATGAGAATTACGCGGTAGACCCGCTGTTTTGCAATCTATTATCTTAAGTCGATATGTGAAAAAAATACGGGTGTTTGTTTTCCGCGTATTTCATAAAATACGCGGAAAATTATGATCAGTTTCTGGTATATGCATTTTAAGTATATAATCTAGGGATTGAATTTTGAAAACCATGTTTGGATAAAGTTTCCTCGATAGAAATAATTGTTGAAATGAAAGAAAGAAAGAAATTTATTTGGGACAAAAAGAATACATGGAAAAGCAAAATATAGGTACATAATAACTATTAACTTATAATTAACATATTAAACACAATAGTCAAAGATTAGTATGATACTATCCCATGCATTCAACGTCACCAAATTGGCCATAACTCAGCATGGTGCTGTGACGCAATAATACATACTTATAAAATGAGGTCTTCTAACACACTTTTTCTCCTCGTTTAACTAGTAGCAGCCATGTACAGAACTCAAACATATTTTATTAGATGGGTTTCAACAATATCTAGATATTTGATTTTGGAAATTTTGCTAGCTAGTTTAGTTTTTTTTAATAAAAATATAAAACCAACTTTTTTCCCTTTTGCCCTGAATCCGCCCCTCTCGCACTGCGCGATTTTTCGCTTAGAGTGACAGTGACAACAATAAAATTCGCATAGCCTCTTAATTATCTTTTCAATGCAAGTGCTCGTAAAGGCCCACTTTTTATGCATCAAAACCGAACAGAAAGTCGATTATTTTGCCCTAGGGCTTTATTATTATTTTTTTTTATTTATTTACAATGGTTGGCTAACCTGCAGCCTTTCCCATGTACCATAAATGTTTTACTTTTTTTTTCCACTGTTTAACGGCTCTGGACACAGTCCTTTTGAGCCAATCATAATTTAAAGTTCACAAGATTATATTTGTTTTATTTCCTCACACTATGCATTGAAAAACGTAGTATGATACACGGGCGTAAGATCAATAAATTACTCGGTTACGTTTAAAACACTCGCTACGCTCGTGTTTTAAATCGCCCTCGTAATTTATTCCTTTTCGCCCTTGTAGCATAAACTACTATTATCGATAGAACGATAAATCGCCTGGATCCACCTGACAGACGAGTGTTCCCCAGGTGAAGGCATGTCTGGAATGGCGTCAGCAGTGAAGCGCTCAGAGCACCAGCAGTTCTCTCGATCAGTGCTGTCGGCCGCCGACGCGGTCTGCGGGCTCGTCGAGTGCGCCGCACAAGCTGCCTACTTGGTGAGTGGGACGCACTGACCTCCACACTATTACCACTGGACTGGGTGTCCGGTACAAAAATAAAAATAGCCTTTATTTCTGAGCATGTGGGCATCTTAGGTTGGTTTTACATGAATATATTATATTATATACACATATTTTCAAAGTATATGTTTGCATTAAAATTGGTAATATTTTTTAATAATTTCATGCATCTTAAAAAATGTATTCCTTTAATTGTTATAATTTTCTTATTATTTATTATTTCATGCATCTTAAATATTATTAACTTATACATATTATTAAAATCATTATAAAATTAAATTTAAATCTCAGCTGCTCATTTCTGAGCAAAGGCCTCCCCCATAACTTCCCTTTTATTATTTGTTTTTCTATGCCAGGTTGGTCCGGCTTCTTCCACAATCCGTCTTCTTCTTCCACAATCAAGTCCGGTTCAAATGACAGCTAATAAACTATACCCATTTGAATCGCCCAGGAATCATTTTCCCGGGTACTTTTCACATTGCCTTTACGCAGTATTCTATTCGTTTATTCTTATTGCACACAGAAAACTTAATTCTAAATTATATAATAAAAGTTATGTACAATGGCGTGCTTATCTCAATAATGAGATTTCTTCCAGCAAACCAAGGGTGATAAGGATATTTGAAATAAATAAAATATTCATATTGTGCACGATAATACTTATACAGAAACAAGATTAAATTAATAGTAGATACCTAATTAGTTAAAAATAATAACAGACTACATAAAATTTACATGCCTACATAGTATAAATAAATATAGCAATACATATTCAGTAAATAAATACACAATAAATTATATATATACATACACCTACACGATAGGTTGTCGAAGATAGTGCTCTTTTATTTTCCTTTTGAATACACCAATGGAGGGGCAGTATGTCGTTAATTTGTTCAACATACGTCCTTCTAGGGCAGCCTGGTCGAGCTGTACCTTCACTTGCGCACCATAAATTTCTTTTGTCACTCTACTTTCATTCATCCTCGACGTGACCAAACGACCGAAGCATTCCTTTTGCTATTCTAGTCAATTCTAGCAAATACTAGATAGATTTTAATAATTTTATCCATCTACCTTGATTTTTTCTTCGTGTATCTGTTCTCCATTTTACTTTTAGGTAATTGTTAGTAAACCGAAAAACAAAAAACATTTCAGTAAATCTTTTATTTTTATACCCTTTATATTAGATATCTTCATAGAATTATTTATGTATTATCGTATTTATCCAAAGTAATCATATTTATCTCATGTATGATATACTTATATAATATTTGTTAGTAGTTTAACTATATTATTTATTAATACTTGACGTTGTTGGTTCTTGATGGAACATTTGTAACATTTTGTAAATAAAACAAATTCTTGGTACCTGTTCCACTTTTTATATATTCTACACTAGCGACCGGTTTCGTTATAATAACATCGTCAGGCTTTTAGATATCTCTACGAATATACCTCAATAAAGACGATCTCATGATTCGTAGGGATATCTAAAAGCCTGACGATGTTATTATAACGAAACCGGTCGCTAGTGTAGAATACATAAAAAGTTGAACAGGTACCAAAAATTTGTTTTATTTACAATATATATTATTTATTATATTTTATTTATTATCTATATGTTTAAACATTGAGCCATGTTTGTTTCTAATTAAATTAATTTAGTTTGTGTACCTTCTCATATAAAATTGTTAAGTTCCCTCGAAACGGAAATACCGTTCCGCAAAAGACAATAATATTAGTTTGGGTTTCAGAGTCAACCTTATTATTTTGTAAACTCTTTTTTTGTACAATTGTTAGCTACAGGCGGCTGATGGTCTGCAGGTCTTTGGTCAAGAGTCGCGAAATAAATGTAAACCATGATCAGCACAAAGTTGCAAAACACAATGGCGCGCGCCTTTTATATCCACCGTGCGCGCGCAGCCGTCGATGACTCAAACTGTTGCCACGCTCGTCCGGCAGGGGCGCTCCGTCGTCTTGTGTTGCTAACACAATAAAGACCTTTGAATTTGTATTTTGTATTTGATTTTATTTTCATTTTTTGTTTAATTTGTTTAACATTGTGTTAAAATTATTTTCGAAATATATTTCGGCCCACTTTGGGGCCGGCGTCAGTCGAATTAAAAACAGAAAATGACATAAAATATATACAACCTTATAACTAATGATTTTAAATGAATGACATTGGAGTATGAATAAAAAATATATAAAACCTTATGACATGAATGAGCTTAATCTATTTTAACAGAAAAAAATAAAAATAAAAAAATGTTTTTGAGGCCACCGTGCGGGTACTTCCTGCGCTACCCTGAAGTGTATTTATAATATTAGGCGCGCTCAAACTCGCAAGATGGCATTGCTGCTCAGGTACCCTGATCTTGATTTTGTATTTGTAGTCACTACATCTTTTGAATAGAGACTCAAATCCTCGTTTGTTTCAGGTGGCGGTGTCAGATGAGACTAGTGTAGCGGGACGCGCGGGATTGGTGGACCAGGCACAGTTCGCTCGTGCCTCCGTCGCCATCGAGCAGGCGTGTCGCGCGCTCTGTGACACCAGCAGCGGGCAACAACAGGTATGTCGGTACAGATGACACTTGGCGCAACTCAATAAATAATATGTTCGGGATAGCCGACCAGTTTCAGCAGATTCAGACTGCCTTCTTCTGGGCGAGTGAAGACGTTTAAGGCGTTTGTGCACTTTTTAATTTTAATTTTATTTATGAACAAAAATCCACAGCAAATACAGTAAACATTAAATAAATATTACATCTGTTAAAAGTGCCAATAACGGATTTTACTATGATAAACAATAAATATACATAATTGTACACTAGGAACTAACATGATAAACAATTTATAAAAAAACAATACTAAGAAAAAGACGCAAGACTCTGTGTTTATTTACTAAACTAGATATTGGTGTCAATTCGGTGCCACATATCTGACAGGACCAAACCCGATTTAAGCGCTCCGTCCTTGTTATTTCAATACTGAAAGAAAAAGACAGAAAAAGAAAAAGAGACGACCTACAACACCTATAGACCGACAATTCCCATACATCAAGGTGTAGCAAATTTTTTACGCGCCCTTACGACACTAGGTGTCGCCAAGTGTTGCAAACAAGCATAATTTGTTTAATTGGCTGCAAGTAAACTCATGGTTACCAAGTAAACATGTGGCTGTAATAGCTTTGCTAAGAAAAACTAGATGGCGCTAAATTGGCAACACAAACAGTGAATATTTCAGCGCCATCTATTATCGAAGTGGGAACTATTTTTATGTTACGTGACATCGCTGTGCCACTAGCGTCACCAATCGGTCTTTTTTAGCATCGTGTTTGTTAGAAGATTTAGCAACGCCATCTAGATTTCGTTATAATTTTACACCTTTTTTGTGGCTACAAACTGATGTATGGGAACTGCTAGTCTATACGTAGTTATCAAATCAAATCAAATATTTTTATTTCGGACTAGGCCACAGGTGTTAGTGCTACAAACAACTTATTAACTATATTAGTATAAATAACCTTTATTATTGTTAACTAGCTTGGTACTTTCTCCATATGTACTGAGACCCAGTGCCTCAGGATTGAACTATCAGTCCTGTTAGCAATATTGTTCAGGAGACCATTGACGCTGCCGCGCGTCCTGTGCATCAGCGAGGCAGTTCTGTTGCGTACTGTGTTATACTTAGTCTATGGTTGTAAAAAGTGTCCATATTCCCCAGGTGCTGTCAGCAGCGACAGTGATAGCGAAGCACACGTCGGCGTTATGCAACGCGTGCCGCGTCGCGTCCGGCAAGACGACCCGGCCGCAAGACAAGAGGCACTTCGTGCAGGCTGCCAAGGATGTTGCTAACAGTACCGCCGCGCTTGTCAAAGATATTAAGGCGCTGGACAGTAATTACAGCGAGGTGAGTAGTTTATACTTGTTAATACTCGTGGGGTATTTTAAGTATTATTATATAAACTTTTAGTTCAACTAGTTCAGAACTACAATAGTAGGTTATGGCTCGTGTTTTAAACGTAACCGAGTAATTTATTGCTCTTACGCACGTGTATCATACGACGTTTTTCAATGCATAGTGTGAGGAAATAAAACAAATGTAATCTTGTGAACTTCAAATTATGATTGGCTCAAAAGGACTGTATCCAGAGCCGTTAAACAATGGAAAAAAAAGTATTGCATTTATGGTACACAGGAAAGGTTGCAGGTTAGCCAACCATTGTAAATAAATGAAAAAAAAAAATAATAAAGCCCTAGGCCAAATAATCGACTTTCTGTTCGGTTTCGATGCATAAAATGTGGGCCTTTACGAGCACTTGCATAGAAATAGAAGTTATATATATTTTGATATGAAGCGGGGGTAGCTCAGGATTATGCACCAATGAGTTTTTCGGAATTCATGTGCGTAGTATTTGTAGTACCTAATACTTTTATAACGATCGTAAAGCATAACACGAAAATAGGAAATCACGCTAAGCCAGATTCATTAATATGCTCTTCTCTCAACTACTGCGAAGATAAAGAAAATTGCAGAGTTTAACTGTCATCAAACATTAACTTTCTTAATTATCGTTATCGCTAAAACAATATAAGTTGATTTTTATTTTTATAAACTCCGTTAATGGTCAGCACCGAGGTTCAATCACCGTTTTTACAGAATAGGAAAAAATATTTTTTTGTCTCTATAATAATTTACGAATAACATTGGTATGGGAATCTTGAATTTTATTTTGCGTTTTTCACAAAAAGGGTCATTGAGCCTTGGCCCTGACCACTTACCGACTCTACAGTATGAATTTGCCTGCATAAATAAAAGTAATCTTATATATCGCTATCGAGATCGTGGTTCGGATACATGTTACAGTTTAAGGCGCTACGTTAAAAGAATCGACACTTTTAGAACTTGCATATCTACTTTAGTGAAGAAGTTATTATTTTGATAAAATAGTATATTATTTTTAGAATCTTTTTCTAGGGATCCGCTAAAACAGAAACGCGATTGGAGAAATTCGGCTCGATACAAATGTTCATTAAAATTAGGTCTTTCTCGACACCAATTCTCCTGGTTTGACAATTTGGAATGACATATGGACTGCAATTATATTTTATTAGATGGGTTTTAACATTATCGAGGACCTGCCCCCCTATTCTGTATCTTTGGCTGTCAACTAGACTGGGTGCCTATCACCAAACAAACACATAGATAAATACTAAACTTTCAAAATTGCCTCAGTGGGTATTGAACTATTTACGAACTGTGTCGTCACTTCAAGTGCGAACATATTTTTGCTATTTTTCCACGAATCCGTCCCTCTCGCACTAAGGGTTTTTTCGCATATGGAGTAAAAGGGACGCTAAAACTTTTACATTTTGCCTTAACCAAGTACCCCTTCCATCGCAGGAGAACCGGTCGCGCTGCGCGGCCGCCACGGTCCCGCTGCAAGACGCGGTGCAGTCCCTCTGCCAGTTTGCTGACAGTCCCGAGTTCGCGGCCCTCCCCGCCAAGATATCGGTGCAGGCGCGCCGCAACCAGGAGCCCATACTGGGGGCCGGCAGGTATGTAGTACCACACTACTTAGATGTAGCATTGGGCCATGGATGCTGGCAGGGGGGTGCCAGCTGGTGCACTTTGGGAAAGATGCCTATTATATAGAGTTATAGAGCATTTAACAAATTATTGATAATTATATATAATAAAATTTATTATTTATATATGTATTTTAATTGATAGGTGTCTTACAGCATATGGGTTTAATTATACTATGTATTTTATTCATTATTTATTTATATTATTGGTTTTTTAGTTAGTTAAATTAGTGTATTTTCGTTTATTATTTGGTAGTAAGTATTAAGTTTGTACACATATGATTACTGTTTTCTTTATTATAGTTAGACAGTTGAAATTTTCATAGATGATGTATTTCTTTTGCCGCTGTAACAACAAATACTAAAAAACAGAATAAAATAAATATTTAATGGGGCTCTCATACAACTGACATGTTTTTTGCCGTTTAAGGTAATGGTACGGAACCCTTCGTGCGCGAGTTCGACTCTCACTTGGCCGGTTTATGTTTATTCTGGTAGAATATATTTTTCATCATATTATCACACATATACTCACGCCTGTCTCCCATAGGCTGCAGTGGCGTGCACAGAACAGAAGCAAGCAATTGGTCAAGACCAACAATAAAAAAAAAATGAAAAAATTTAAATACCGCTTTGAAAAAAAAAATTGTATGACGCCAGAGTGAAAATTTCCTATACAAACTTTTTTTTTCAAAGTGATATTGAAATTTTTTCATATTTTTTTATTGTTATTCTTGTCCAATTGCTTGCTTTTCCAGCAAAAAGTACTGTGCACGCCACTGCCACAGGGGTAGACAGAGACTACAGATCTCCATCTGCTACGATCCTGACACATCACTTTTGCCTCTTCCACATCCATCAATCTCGTCATACAAGCTCTTCTATTCCGGGTACTTTTGACGTTGCCCTTCTTCAGTATGTCGCAAATTTAATCAGCATACATCCTTCTAGGGCGGCCTGGTCGAGCTGTACCTTCCACTTACACACAATAAATTTCTTTTTCAATGCATGTGCCCGTAAAGGCCCACTTTTTATGCATCAAAACCGAACAGAAAGTCGATTATTTTGCCCTAGGGCTTTTATTATTATTATTTTTTTTAATTTGTTTGCAATGGTTGGCTAACCTGCAGCCTTTCTTGTGTACCATAGATGTTATACTTTTATTTCCACTGTTTAACGGCTCTGGATACAATCCTTTTGAGCCAATCATAATTAAAAGTTCACAAGATTATATTTGTTTTCATTTCCTCACACTATGCATTGAAAAACGTAGTATGATACACGGGCGTAAAATCAATAAATTACTCGGTTACGTTTAAAACACTCGCTACGCTCGTGTTTTAAATCGTCCTCGTAATTTATTCCTTTTCGCCCTAGTAGCATAAACTACTATTATCACTCTACTTTCATTCACTCTACATATCCAAATCACCGAAGCATTCCTTTTTCTATTCTAGTAACTATATTTTCTTTCAGGCCGCAACGATTTTTCACTCTATCATTCAATGTTTAACCAAACATACTCCGTAAGGAACGTATTCCTACTGTCTTCACACTATTTTGTTCTTTATCTTGCCATAAAAAAAAGTGCAGCATCCGGTGTTGCTAGTGTCTAAATATAAACATGCCCGCCAGCGTTGAAAGAACATCTTCTAACTTATGAAGACCATTTACCTAAATTATTATTACATACGGCTTGAACACTCACGTGTGATTGTTGTTGACTATATGCCAACCGTTTCACCGATACAATTTCGGCATTATCAAGGCGAGTGTCGCTCAGCGCACGAGCAATGCGTGCAGCTCGCCGATCGGCGGCTGCCAGTGCCCGTTTGACAACGACGGTGAACGCCGCGTCGGCGTCCTAAGAACGACACTCGCCTTGATAATGCCGAAATTGTATCTGTGAAACGGTTGGCATATAGTCAACAACAATCACACGTGAGTGTTCAAGCTGTATGTAATAATAATTTAGTATGTCAGCTCACGCGAGTTTTAATAATATTATAGTTAACCATTTACCTGTTGAAAGATGTTCTTTCAACGCTGGCGGGCATGTTTAGATTTAGACACTAGCAACACCGGATGCCGCACTTTTTACTTTTAATATAATATGACGTCATTACTTTTGTACTCCTATGGCTGCGAGACACGCTACGCTTAAAACTTATCAGTTTGGTTGTTATTATAATTTTAAACCATAAAACGAATCAGTTTTCATTAAAAACCTACGTTATCAAACACCCGACATTCACTGCCATACATAAATGTTATTTATTGTTTATTTTATTGGTTGGTATTTACATTCAAAAATCCCCCAACACTTGTCAACAGGAACATAATCTCCGGCGCGTGCTCAATGATCGAGTCTGCTCAAGTCCTCGCGTTGAACAATCAGGAGAGATCCCAGTGGCAGGCGCTCGCCACTCACAGCAAGACTGTCTCCGATAGCATCAAGTCTCTAGTCACTAACATCAGGTGAGGAAATCGGAACACGATCTGTCAAGCATACAGTGCGCGCCAATCTTTTAGTCGCCTCTGAAGATAGACGCAAGAGGCGACGCAATAGCCGTTTTACGGTGTCAGGGGGACGTTACAGGAGCGAGGGCGCGGAGCACACCCGCCTGCGTGCCGCACCACACCCCCCGCTCGCCATTTAGCAGGTGTCAACACTATGCGTTAGTGTTAGTGCTACGTCCGTACACTACACCATAGATAATACACCCACTACACACGCGCGCGTTGCATGAAAAGTACGTTCGTGGAAAAAATTCCATGATTCGTTAAGTTAATCGTTCAATCTGTTTGTGTTGCCTTTATTTGTTTGTTTGTTGATTTAGTTTGTTAAAGTTTATTGTTGTTGTTATGCCTCGCGGTCGTTATAGCGTTTTAAGGCGACAATGTAGGAAAATGGTGTTTATATTAATTTGTTTTATTTAAACAGTTAAGATTGCACTAAAATAATAAATATATATTAAATAGGTAGGTACAACAAGTACACCTTCCCACTTATAGTAAACATTTAATAATCAACCGTTGATATTATTGTTTCCTTGACTGTACCTGCGCAAGCTTGCTCTCGTAGCTCAATCAGAGGCGACTAAAAGATTGGCGCGCACTGTACCTCTGCATTCCAAAACGGAATACAACTGGTCAAGCTTCAAGCGAAATAATAACCAGACCGAATGTCTGTGCCACTTGGCTGCCACGCTCGCGCCATCCACGCAAGTGGCCTCGGGTCCCACCTCGCAGCCTACTAATCTGCGGAACCTCCCGAATTCGTGTACTAAATATGCACTTGGCCTAGGCCCGTGCACATGAGTAAACCGGTGAAAGCCGAGAGAAAAAAAAAGGAAAAAATAATAATAATAAAAGCTGTTTATTTGTCTCAAAATACACAAAACACACAATACAAAATTATAATATAATACATGAGGAGAGACAAATCTGTCTAAGACTCGGCCTTTGACTTTTTTTAAAACACAAAAAGCCGCCGATTTTTAGCCTTAACTTTTAATGAAAAAAAAAAAAACACAAAAACAATATAAACAATAGACAAATTAAAGCTAAAATTACTCGTATACATACAATAGACAAATTGAAACTTAAATTATAATTGTGTTGTAAAAATAAGTTGCAAAATATAAAAACACAAACGACCGTAAATAAAATTAAAATTAAGAAAGCAAATATACGTAATTATGCGAAATTCACAGATAAGACATGTAATAGCTGAAGATTTTGATCTATTGATAGTCAGTGCGTTGTGAATTACCCTGTCAAAAGGAAATTGTTTTACAGCCAAGATGAACACATATCAACCGTATTTTATACTGTAAGTCAAGTGATGTTTTGACAAACAAGTATTAACAAATATGACGGTATCAATTAGAGATGGGCCGGATCCTGGTTTTGTACCATAATTTTTACCGGAAATTATCCGGTATTAAAAAGCTCTGCTTAGTGCACTAAATCAAATCCGTACAAATCCGTATACTTGGTGGGAAGCCAACAAAAAGACCTTCCCGACACTAACCAAGCTACCAGTCATGTACCTATCAACTCCATCCAGCTCCCTATATTCAGAACTGCTGTTTTCGGAAGCTGGATTGGTTTATGAAAAGAAACGAAACCGTCTTGATTATACGCGTGCCGAAAAACTTGTATTTTTAAATCACAATCTGCCTAATTTGATGTTTGATTATTGACATGAAAAAATTAACAAATTAATAAATGGATCTCAATGACTAGTTATTATAATAATAAATGAGAAATAAAGACTTGATTTAACACTATGTAGGTAGTAATTGTTAAAATTGAACGTTGATTTAAGTACAAAGTGTATTTTTATATTTAATAAATGCGTTTCCCTGTGAAAAAAGATTTTCTTAATTTTTTTAGTACTGGCATTACTCGGTACCCGGCATCGTTATCCGGTATCTGGCCGAATCTTGAAAAAGTGCCGAAACTGCCGGGTACCGGTGCATCTCTAGTATCAAAAAAGTTAATACTCAAATAAAATCTCCCAAGTGAAATATTTCGTTTAAAACTCCATTATTGCCTTCGAAGATTTATTCAAGTTACACTGCGGCAGCTCAGTGCTACAAAAAGTTTGTGGAGACATTCCGCTAAAGACTAAAAGCCTTTCCAGTTACAATATCAAACATGGCTGTGCGCAGATCGACTGCGCAGATGCACTCTTGTGTTCTGTATTTATCTCCGCAGTAGTTGACGGAGAAGCATATACTAATCCTCCGTACAATGTGTTAGGGAGAAGGCGCCGGGCCAGCGCGAGTGCGCAGCGGCACTCGACACTCTGAACAAGTTGACCCGCGAGCTGGACCAAGCCGCCATCGCCGCCGTCGGGCAGGAGCTGGCGCCGCGCAAGATCAACACGTTGGAGGGTACGTGCTTTGTTTGTACTGTTTTTGACAGATAAAGTGGCAGCGTTCATTTTAAAGCTTCATTCAATGAGCGTTTTTCCATATGTCAAATTTAGTGTTAAAAAAGATTCCTAGATGGCAGTGTCGTATTCTTTAGCAACAGAATCAAAGAAAAAATTTGGACCGATTCCAAACAAACGAAAAACCACTTTGACGTTGATTGCTACAAAACGCATTTTATCTATGGTGACATGGACAGCGCCATCTGGAGGAAAACTAAGAACTAAGGAAAAAAACAACGAGAAAAACGCTCATTAACTTAAAAAACCTTTCTGCAATTGGCCATAAGTATAGTTAAAGAGGCCCCATCAGAATTCCTTGTTCAACCGATAATTTCCATAGCTATTCCCATTCCCATTGCTAAAAGATTTTTTTTTCTTCTGAAAATATGCGCCATTTTATATTGTAGTTTTCATTATTATGGTATAATAATTTGATCATAATTTTTTAATGATTTTTTAAAGAATTTTTGGTTATGACGTCACTTGGGGGCATTTCAGGCATTATACTGATTGAGATGTGTGATTGCTTATAAAAAGTGGTCTGTTTTCTGTCTTCCCATCTGTCATCCATCTGTTAAATGAGTCGGAAGTAAATTATTATAAATTTATCTTGATAGCAAAGGACACATTCCTAAACAGCTTTTTCTCAAGTGACGTCACACGAAGGCAAATGGAAGTTGCAGATTTTTCGTTAAAATATTCATCATCATGAGGTTTTTTTAGACCACAAGTCCTAAAATACGGCTTATTAATCCAAAATCTCGAAATGGTTTTCGAATTAACACACCTTAAAATTTATTTTTTGATTTTTGATATTTATTATTTACATTTATACTACACCATCCTTACAGGCTAACCTAATGCGATTGGTAACAAATTATATTTAAACCAGTTTTTGCGAACTCCGTTAAAGAACAACTAAACAAATCGGTATCCGTAAGGTTGTCGATTCTGTTGAAAAGATGGAGTGCCTTTACAACAGGTGACTCTTTAAGAACATTAGTGCGCGCATGCTGCACGCAAAACAACTTATGATTTCTCGCGCGAAAATAGTTACCCGGCACAAACAGCTCCAAGGACGCTAGCAACCGCGGATTGAATAATATACAGGTCGACGCATGTTAAAAGAGCTCCGAAAGATGTACCTGCGCATTAGGCGAATTATCGGTCAATTTGGCGGTATGAGGTGCGGTGGGACGGGGGAATTTCGCGCGGCCTGGCTTTACTGCCACGCCATTGGCTCGTCAGTCGTCTTTGCATCGCAGCGCAGTGTCCACGTTTCGTCGGTCCGCAAAGTACAGACACGGAAATAATTTTCTTGTATTGTATCACGGTGGTTTTACATAGAAAGGAAAAAAAAATATTTACGACGTTTATTGTTTTATGTGGAAGGAAGCTGATGTAGGCAAAGTACATAATTTAAGGAAGGCGTGAAACCATTATCATAAATTATAAATATTTAATATAAATCATGAATAAACACTTAGATTTTTTATTACTAACCTGTTACAAAACTGACATTAGTGACGCTATTCTCAGATAAAAATTTAGTTACATTATTAATCATTATAATAGATAAAATAACTTTTTTTCCGCGAGTGTACCACATGCACAGACGTATCCCCACCACAGGGCGTCTGGGGCTCTTTTTACATGCGTCGACCTGTACCTCGCAAAACATAATTTAATCTAATCGAATTGTCCCACAGGTTACTCTGAACAGATAGAGAACACAGCGACAGAGATAATGGAGCGTCTCGAGCCGCTGCGTGTCGCTGCCAAGAGTGAGGCCGAGAATCTCGGACACGCCGTCGTTCAAATGGTAACTTTATGTTAAGCATACAAGGTTCAAATACCCCTATGGACAGATGTATGGGAAGGGACTAATATCGGACTAGCTCTCCCTTACAGAAGGTACTCGTGATCCGATCGCGACGACCGACCGATACCACGAGTCCAGGGTGCCTTGGCAGGATAATAGTGGAAATTAATAATGGTTGTTGTTTTAATAAGATTATAATATTTATATATATTTAGGTTTTATATGTATTTATTATTATTTACACATTTATATTTATATTTATATTATATGATATCTGTCAAAAATTTTCTTATACATAATTATTTACAAGACTGATGCCGAACAATAGTTCGAAATATATCTCTCTAAATGTGTTTTTTTTAAATATATAAATATAAATGTGTAAATAATAATAAATATACATAAAACCTAAATATATATAAATATTATAATCTTAATAACGACAAATAAGTCTTTACTCTTTAATTTTTGTTGTTTTAATAATGTTTAATTAATTAAATATAAATGTTACACTGTTATGTTAATACAAGAAAAAAAGGGAATATAAAATGTTATGTTATAAATTATGTTGATGGTCATGAATGGCACGAAACCGTCTAACGTTTCTACAATGTTTTAGGCTTAGCTATGTGTCGCTGGCAGTATTGATTATATTTCGTCATCCCGAAAGCACTAGAACTTGTCCTCAACACTTGCGGGCGTTGAGTTAGCAACCTTGACTTAAGTAAACTATGTCAATAGGAAATAATTATTAAGAAATGTTAAGATATGGACAAAGTCCGTACAACAGATATACCAAGACCCGACTGACTGGTAAATCTTTTCACTTCAACTGGTGACAAACTTGTCCTCATGACGAAACTGTGACGCCAAGCGACTTGCTGTGTTCCGGTGAGAGAGTTCACAGGCATTTGTATACCTACTTTCATACATTTTGCGGTAGTCCATGGACAGGCTGATTTACACCTCGCCGTAGTCTTCACTCAATAAAAAGCCGCACGGTAAATGTTCAAACTTTTCACCGACGATTATTACGTCCCGATTGTCGGGTGTATGTGCAGTACCGGCTGTCTGTCTGCCCGTGTAATAATTAGTTATTAATATTACTTTAAGGTTAAACGTCACTAGCTTAGCGCAAAGTGCATAACTTAAATCAACCTTAAAGAATTATTTTCTTCCCCCTTCATCAATAAAACTTCACAAGTTCTTCTTTTGATGAGTGTTTTTGACTAAGCCCTTATCCAGTAAATCACTTTAGCAAGTGGTTGAAACAAAATCAATAACATTACACTTAACGTCCCCAAACATTAGTAAGTCGCTTACAGCTCAAAAATACTATTTCTACATGACTTTGACCATTCTATTAAACCTGCCACTGGAAAAGGGTTTTTTTTTTAGACCTTGATGATGCTGTCTACAAGTAGTAACGAATGAAATGTTTTCCACAGACATCGTACGCCGAGCCCCTCATCTCGTCCGCCATCGGCGCAGCGTCCAACGTGACAGAGAGCCGCACCCAGAGCGAGCTGCTAGCGAGAACTCGCACCGTGCTCGAGTCGCTCTCGGCGTTAGTGCAGGCCGCTAAAGACTCGGCCGGCAATCCTACTGTAAGTGTCTCTGTGTGGGTGTTATTGGGCACGCAGCGCCCCCTATCGATCACCGCGCAACCGTATCGCGTTTCGCGAAAACCGTCTTAGCCAAATATTTTGCGCCGGCGACGAAAGCGGCACCATTGTATGAGGAACTTTCCAGGCCACGTTACTCAAATACCTCATAGATGGCGCTCGTTTAGAGCTGTAGGTTTTTTTGAATAAACTAGTCTTAGAGTTAAATAGTCTTTGTTTATCGATCGATCACTCACTTACTAATCACTTACTGTTCTGTTTATTTCGTTTTCGTTATCGTATTTATTTCTGCCTTTTTGATTTGTAGCAGACAAATCGAACTGCATGACTTTGGACTCTGACTACCCTTGCATATATGAAAACCTGGCTACGATATCTGGACACCAATTCACACAGTGACAACTTCTGGGACTGTTAAAAAATTCACGAAACAAACCAGCGAATGACATGGCATTAGCTTTCATAAAAAAAGTTTTTCTCTACCCGAGCAAAGGGCATCATACTCATGCAGCCTTATTTCAAGGAGTTTTACAGCGCCATCTATGAGATTTTTAAGGAATGTCGCTTGGAAAGTTCTTCAAGTTTCATGAAGCGTGCTCCTTATAGCGAAATGAAACAGCGTGACATTTGGCCACGCCCACAACTGAGTTGGTCGCGTCATGACGACCATCCTTAATGAATTGATTCTTTAATTAATTAATGAATTAATGCGTATATTGTCGCAGGCCACCGCCATCCACCCAGAAGTGGAGCAACAAGTGTCTCTGTCCCGCTCCGCCCTGCGCGAGCTGAGCGGGACGGTGCGCGAGGTGAGCGCGGCGCGCGGGGCGGTCGGCCCGCTACTGGATATACTGACCCGAGTGAGCAGTCGGCTCAGCGAGCACAGGTTTGTTCACTTACTTAAACTTATTAGTTTTATGTTGTTCAACAAGACAAAAACAATTCTATTTCAATTTAAAAAACACAATAAGTTAAAGTAGCTTAGCTAAAACTTAAATAATATTCAAAAACTTAACTAAAGATGACAAATCTAACAAAATAAACCTAAGATAGAAAATGCTCGCCAGATCGCTGCCGTCGTTAAGAAGGGTGCCCAAAAAACTGGTGGCGTTGCAACGTTGAATGGCCAAACTAATTCTTTGGCCAAAGTAGCTTCCAGACCTTCGGTCACGTGAAGCGTCCATCAAATGCGACGAAATTTCTTTCCATCCATCCATCAGCCCGTATTCGTCCACTGCTGGACATAGGCCTCTCAAGTTGATCTCTTAACCACGTTTTTGAAACGAACGTTTTAAAACCAAAAAAAAGAGGGTAGAAAACATTTTTTTTTGTTGGCTACAGTATAAATCTTAATACATTGTTTATAGGTGGAATCCCTAGATAGAAGATCGATAAATCAAATATATTTTCTTCAATATGAGGAGAGACCTAGTTTCTTCCAATGAACCCTTGAAAACCCGGTGTTGTTGATGTTCTAGCGTCAGGTTTCCCGTTAATCGAAACACTTAAATTCAAAACATAATACCCTCATTAGTCGGTGGATATCAATAAACGCACTGGCCATGGTCATGGCGCACGCAAACTCTATAAATAAACTTGTGGATCTATATTTAGATGGAAGCAGCTGACACAACTACAGTCCGCTGCAAGAGGCAAGACGTGGGCTCTAGATAAGCACCAAGCGATCAGATCCCATTGTGTGTGTGTCCGAAAAAGTCACATTATTATTTTGTGTATTTCATAAACCAGTTGATCAATAGGACTATGTTTATAACTAGCGTTTGCCCGCGGCTTCGCCCGCGCTGATTTCGTTCGCATTTTGCCGGTATGGCGGCACGTCTTTAATTCTTAAAAATCACGTCGGGGTCACCAATTTGGGGGCGGTATAAAATAAATAGTTGTTGCCAGTTAGATGGTTAAGTATGTAATATATATTGACGACAGATGAATTCTTATTTATACTTAATTATACGTGATTATTGATATCTAAAAGGAATGCGGCAAACGTGTAGACTGCCGCCATAGCCGGGATAAAAAGTAACCCATGTCTCCGGCCTATAAACTAAATCCCCATACAATAAATGTCGTCGATCCGTTGCTCCGTGAACGAAGGACAAACCAACAAACACACTTTCACATTTGTAACGGGGTAAGGATGCTCGGGCAGTATGTAAAATGCCCAACACGAGTGGGCAATATGATAATAATTGAAAATTACACTGACCGGGCTTTATCAATAATGTCCTTCACCTATTGAGCATGATAATGAAAATATGTTTTTATTTGACTTCAGCCCGGAAGAGACCCGTCAAACTAATTTATCTTAAAATCAGCATCCTGTTAAAAGCATACCGCTTCCTGTTAAAAGCACCTATTTATCAAATTGCTCAACAATCACATAGCAATATTATAGTAGTTTTAATTGAAAAATATAATAAAAAAACTGAAAATAAAAATAAACTCGTAATATATTTTATTTTATTTATTTATTTATTTACTTAAATGGTTAGTATTACAGAAAAACTTAATTAGGCCTATCCTAGGGTTAGTAAAATACAAAAAGAGAGAAAAAAAAAATTTGGGACTAATAATACCCAAAGCAGGCTTCCGACACATTAACAGATTCTTTCTTAGACTGTAAAACTAACAACTTAGCACATAATAATAAATTCGAATATGTGTGCTCCGATACTAGAATTCTCCGTAACACGGAAGCACTATGAAGTTATTTTCATCATTATTTCATCATCAGTTGAGAATTCAATTATAAAGAATGAAGTTTAAATAAAGAATGAAGTTTAAATAACACTAATCAAAGTCTTCTTGTACGAGTTCCACTATTTTATTTCCTTAATTATTGCGACTAGTTTCGTCTATTTGACATCTATTTGTCGTAATCAGCCCGACGATGTCAAATAGACAAAACTAGTCGCAATAATTAAGGAAATAAAATAGTGGAACTTGTACAAGACTTTGATTAGTGTTAGAATGAAGTTACATCAAGGAGTCCCACCTTACAGTATAAATTATTTGAAGTTTAGATAGTTCGATTTGACTTGTCGTTATTTAACTTTAAACTCTCGCGTTTTGTACACATTATAATATAAATAATCGGGTCTACCGCGATACATTTTTACCTTTTTACGAAAAGGGGACACCCGACGTTTCGAGACAGTTGCATGTCTCGTGGTCTACGGGAAACTATAGACCACGAGACATGCAACTGTCTCGAAACGTCGGGTGTCCCCTTTTCGTAAAAAAAAACGCGTTTCTAACAAATATGAAAAGAACAAAAATTATAAGGTGCATATAAAACAGAAAACGCGTTTCTAACAAATATGAAAAGAACAAAAATTATAAGGTGCATATAAAACAGAAAACGCGTTTCTAACAAATATGAAAAGAACAAAAACTATAAGGTGCATATAAAACAGAAAACGCGTTTCTAACAAATTGAAACATACACGTATATGCATATACAACATACAAGGTGGCTACTCCAGCAAATAAACTGTATTTACTTGTTACTGGAAATCCTGTATTTCACCAACTTCTTACTAATAGTAGGGCAATTTATGTTTCCATATGAATGAATGTTGCAATGTACGGACTAAGCGCCTGTTGCATTCTCAAATATGCTTTATTCTATATCGTTTAGATCTAAAATCCCTTGAACGTATGTTGGTTAGCACGTTTTGTACGATAATTCAATCATTCATTAGTGCACTTTGGCTGAGCGCCAGACCAAAGACTGTTTAAAACTGATGATGGCCTAATATTTAAATATGCGCAGGTACCAGCCATTTACGTTTCAACTGATCTTGAGAGAAGAAAATATGGGAAAATTTGAAGTAACCCTTTTACGTCACGTCTTTGGATTTTATGTCATACAAAAAAAAATTTCGTCTCGTTTAGTATACTAAAATCAAAGATTTCAAAAAGTTTAGATAAGCCCTGGCACCTAAAATCTATAACATTGTTTTTGAATGTATGCGTTAACATAATGCCGACGAGCGCACACTTATGAGTGCGCAATCTGTCTACCTACGGTCAGCAAACTGATCAGACTACTAAATTTGTTAAAATGATTAACTTTAAGTGCACTTAATGCGTCCAACTATCACTGTGTTCAGATGAGCACTGATTCCAAACGTGTGAGCGTCACCCATTTAAAGGTGGAAACATTTTGATGCTGTCATAGTACTGTAAGGGCTTATCTTTACTTTTGAAATCTTTGACTAAAATGCATAAAATAGAAAAAAACTCAAACAGCTTCATCTATCACACAACCTATACTTCCTACTCGTCTTGAAATTTCGGGTAATTAACATGTATAATAAATACAACTAAATCTTACTCAGAAATCTCGTAACATCAGTCGCTCTCGGTACAAAGTGCACGACTTAACTTCGTATTTTAGGGTTCCGTACCCAAAAGGTAACCAACTGGACCCTATTACTAAGACTCCGCTGTCCGTCTGTCTGTCCGGTTGTCTGTCCGTCTGTCCGTCTGTCACCAGGCTGTATCTCATGAACCGTGATAGTTAGACAGTTGATATTTTCACAGATGATGTATTTCTGTTGCCGCTATAACAACAAATACTAAAAAAACAGAATAAAATAAATATTTAAGCGGGCTCCCATACAACAGACATGTTTTTTAGTCGTTTTTATAGATAATGGTACGGAACCCTTCGTGCGCGAGTCCGACTTTTTGTTAAGAAGTTAAAAGTAAAAAAGATATTGGTCAGTGGCAATTCACGCCAATAGTTCAGTGTAATTTAGGTTTATGAATGCACAGCTTAAAATTTAATGCACAATTAGCTATAATTTTGTCGAAACAAACTTAAAACAGCATTTTAAGCTTGTTTTAATAAAATCGTGACGAATTGTGCATTTTATTTCAAGCTGTTCATTCATAAACCTAAATTACACTGAACTATTGGCGTGAATTGCCACTGACCAATATCTTTTTCACTTTTAACTTCTTAATAATAAAAACAAAGTTAAGTTGTGCACCTTGTACCGAGCGACTGATGTTTTACCTTAAGAACCCGCTCCGTATTTTTCATCCATTTGATGCGAAGTATTTTTTAAACATTTTTGTCATCTTTACCGCGATGTTTTTGTACAAACCAGAGACATACATCAATTCATATTGGCCGTCTAAATGAAGTCCTAAAATGTATTTGATTGAATTATTTCTCCTTTGCGAATTATTTTGGTACTTAGACATTATGAAGAATTATTCGGAACGGGCTCGTAAGTACCAAAATAATTTGCAAAAGAGAAACAATTCAATCAAATAATTTTAGGCATTCATTTAAACGGCCAATATGAAGTGGTGTATGTCCCTGGTTTTTCCAAAAACATCGCGATAAAGGCCAGAAAAATGTTTAACGAAATTCTCGGACCGAGCTCTTAACCTCCTAAACATCTCATCTTCACATAGTTTTTTTCTTAAATAACAACAGTTTTTCTTGAATTTGAAAACATAAATTAACCCTGTGATAGTGTGATATTTAATTATTTTCCACCCGGAATAGAAGAGCTTGTATTACTGATGGATGTGGAAGAAGTGAAAGAGGTGTGTTAGGATCGTGGCAGCTGCAAATCTGTAGTCTCTGCCTACACTTCTTGGAGATAGGCGTTAGTATATGTATTTATAGTATTCGACTTTTCGGTGACTATAAATCGTTTTTTACTACCGATTTAATATGAATTCAGCTGTATGTACAATACAGACAGTATATGTGCAATATTCGAACGGTACTTATTATTTGGGTGTGCAGAGAGAGACTGAGTCATTCGTAACTTGGTCGTATTTCAAGATGGCCGCGTTTCGTAACAGAGTTATTGTTGTTTGTTTTGTGCATTGATGTTTTTATTTGTACATTGTTCTTGAATTGTTACGTTGAGAGTGATTTGTGCATGACAATGAAGCGAATGTAAGTTTAATAAGTCAACAAGAAAATGAAATTGAGAAATTTGACTTATCGTAAAATTTTGCTAAATATCAAACGAAACATATATCGCCTAAGGGTGTCAGAGGTGTTATCGAGTGTGGACTGTAAATAGAATTTCAATTAAATTGCCGAAATTTTAAATTTATTGTTTAAATTTTTTATTGATCAAGTTTGTAGTTGTTTCAGCATATTTATGCAAAATCTCTGCAATTTAGGGAGCCTGGTGTTAAAAAAGCTACCAAATAAATAAATAAAGCTTGAAAAATACACAACTTGTATTGCTTCTAGCACTAAGTCCACCTGTTGTACATTAAACTTTGTGTTTTGTGCAATATAGTAGTTTATGCTACAAGGGCGCAAAGGAATAAATTACGAGGACGATTTACGTAACCGAGTAATTTATTACTCTTACGCCCGTGTATCATACCACGTTTTTCAATGCATAGTGTGAGGAAATAAAACAAATATAATTTTGTGAACTTTAAATTATAATTGGCTCAAAAGGACTGTATCCAGAGCCGTTAAACAGTGGGAAAAAAAGTATAACATTTATGGTACACAGGAAAGGCTGCAGGTTAGCCAACCATTGTAAATAAATTAAAAAAATAATAATAATAAAGCCCTAGGGCAAAATAATCAACTTTCTGTTCGGTTTTGATGCATAAAAAGTGGGCCTTTACGGGCACTTTCATTGAAAAGTAATTTAGAAAGAAGAAGAAAGAACGATGTATTTATTAACATAATTAATAACAGACAAACGCCAAAACGTGGTAAAAAATTAAAATTACCGCTTCTTTAGCAAATCTGTACATCGTTGAGAGGCCTCGTTTGCTCCTTGTCTGATCTCGAATCGTCTCTTGGTCCACAGGATGTCCCTGATCGGTTCGTTCGACGAGACCGACTCCTTCGTCGACTACCAGACACGGATGGTGGCCGCCGCCAAGGACATCTCCCGTCTCGCCACCGACATGGTAAGTAATGGATTAAGGCGCTCTTATCCCAGAAGAGTGACTCTCTGTCTTTTTCTTTACGTGTAAGGAGTAAAGAAAATAACCACACTTTTGTACTTTCTCGTTGTTTTTATCGGTTTTTTAATTGTTTAAAAATAAGGGATATGTTTATTAAAACCCACTTACGTGGTCGACCTAGAAAATTTAAAGAGCAATATTACCAGATATGTTTCGTTAATGAAAGAGTGGAATTATGGAAATGGCATGATTTGAAAGGTCTTATTACATGCTGTGTTCGTGAATTATTTCTATCGAGCAAAGTTTATCTGACCGTGTAACACATGCGTAGAAGACCTGGATAAAGGTTCGAACTATATTCCGTATTTTTTTTGGAAGTTTTAGACGATATTTGAAAGTTCTATTTGACTTTGAAATTACTGATTTAGGGATAAGAGCGCCTTAAATATGTGTAGTTTTTCACATACTAGTTTGAGGTTTACATAGTGTTACAACATTGTGTCTTCGAGGGGTCGTCAGGGGTGTGAACTGTCACTAGAACAGTCAAAACGGTACACCCGCCTTTCACCGACTATTTTAACGTCCCATTTGGTGGAGGGTGAATTTTATTGCTGTACTTCAGACACGATTATAATATGGATGATGATCCCTGACGCCCTACTTCAATTCGCATAGATTATACTATGTTAAGGTGTGTTAATTCGAAAACCATTTCGAGATTTAGGTTTAAGAACCCGGTCAGCGACGACGACAGTTTTGATGCAAAGCATTTTGTTAAACATTTTTCTGGCCTTTATCGCGATGTTTTTGGAAAAACTAAGGACATACACCACTTCATATTGGCCGTTTAAATGAATGCCTAAAATGATTTGATTGAATTGTTTCTCTTTTAAAAATTATTTTGGTACTTACGAGCCCGTTCCGAATAGTTCTTCATAATGTCAAAGTACCAAAATAATTCGCAAAGGAGGAACAATTCAATCGAATAAATTTTAGGACTTAATTTAGACGGCCAATATGAATTGATGTATGTCCCTGGTTTTTACAAAAACATCGCGGTAAAGATGCGAAAAATATTTAAAAAATACTTCGCATCAAACGGACGAAAAATACGGGTTCTTAATAAGCCGTATTTTAACTTGTGGTCTAAAAAACCTCATGATGATGAATATTTTTACGAAAAAGCTCCAACTTCCATTTGCCTTTGTGTGACGTCACTTGAGAAATGGCTGTTTAGAAACGCGTCCTTTGCTGTCAAAATAAATTTGTAATAATTTGCTTCAGACTAATTTGACACCTAGATGACAGATGAGTAGACAGACAGAGACAGACCACTTTTCACAATCAGTATAATGCCTAAAATTCTCAAGTGACAAGGTCATCGGACAATTCTTAAAAAAATCATTAAAAAGTAATGGTTAATTTATATATCAAAAATAATGAAAACTATGTCCTAAAATGAAGTAAATCCCCTGAAAAAAAAAAAACTTTTAAAAATTAATTTTATCATAAGTTACTCTTTTAATATGAAAAACTATATACATTTTTCGTTCTACTTATGGGGTGTTATTTATTAAGTTTCTATTTTAAGTCACACTTAACCTAATTTTTTTTTCATTGCAAGTGCTTGTAAAGGCCCACTTTTTATGCATCAAAACCGAACAGAAAGTCGATTATTTTGCCCTAGGGCTTTATTATTTATTTATTTTTAAATTTGTTTGCAATGGTTGGCTAACCTGCTGTGTACCATAGATGTAATACTTCTTTTTTCCACTGTTTAACGGCTCTGGATACAATCCTTTTGAGCCAATCATAATTTAAAGTTCACAAGATTATATTTATTTTCATTTCCTCACACTATGCATTGAAAAACGTAGTATGATACACGGGCGTAAAAGCAATAAACTATTTGGTTACGTTTAAAACACTCGCTACGCTCGTTTTTTAAATCGTCCTCGTAATTTATTCCTTATCGCCCTTGTAGCATAAACTACTATTAATGGCTTATTGAATACCCATAAACTAATTTGTCATTAAACATTAACTTGGCTGTAAGTTTTCCGAATAAAAAAAATATGAAACTGAGCTGAGCGGTACATAACGTTGTGTTCCAGACGGCCAAGTCAGCGACGGACGCGACCCGACTGGTGCAACTTGGCACGGACATGTGTCAGAAGTACGAGACGCTAGCTAACGATAGCGTCGGCGCGTCCGCCACCACGCCCAACGCTGACATCGCTAACAGGTACGTCATAGACTAAGTATTACTACAGTAGAGCCACAGAGTGATGGCGCCTATGACATTTAAATGCCTACAAAGTATCGTAATTATTTATAAGCAACTGTGAATTAAAAAATTTAATACTTCATTGTTGATAGTGATGTACTACTTGTTTCGGTTATTATTTTTCGATTTGAACGTTGCTTTATTGTGCAATAGAATTCGTATAGAACCAAAGTTTTTTTTTTTAAAGTTTCTCGTTTTTTATAGGTCGTGTTTGAGGTCGCCAAGTTACGCAATAATATTTAATTAAAAACAAAACAATGACGAAGTTAAACTAAACGAAAATAAATGATAGTAAAATACTTTTTTCGATTTAGATATTTAAACATCTCTTAGGGGCCCCGGGGCACTACACTGCTGTAGTGTAGTGCCCCGGTTTTGACACATTTTCCTTTTGTATCATTATGTTGAATCTACACCGCATAGCCCTCCGATAGCTACGCCACTGGTTTTGACACATTTTCCTTTTGTATCATTATGTTGAATGTTGAATGACGTGTCTAATGTTGAGTAAACTCACACTTGATTTTTATTTTTAACCGAAAATGAAATGTACCTCATCACTAAATGCAGCTGTCATAAGTGCCATCACGCAGTGGCTCTACTTTACGTCCATCCATCCATCCATCAGCCTAGTTCGTCCACTGCTGGACATAAGCCTTTCCTGGACTTTGCCACTCCCGGCGGTCATCCTTGAAGAATTGCCCATACTGACACACTCTGGGCAGGCGGGTTGGTGAGCGAGGTGCCGGAACCCTCGCGCCAGTGACGCCGCTGCTTGTCATCAGTCTGTTCCATATAAGGCCCGGCTATTAGGGATGGATATACCGCGATCCATCAATTCCAGGCATGGGACTACGTATAGACCTACAACTCCCATACATCAAGGCGTAGCAAATTTTTTACGCGCCCTTACGATACTAGGTGTCGCCAAGTGTTGCAAATAAGCATAATTTGTTTAATTGGCTGCAAGTAAACTCTCATGGTTACCAAGTAAACATGTTGCTGTAAAAGCTTTGCTTGGAAAAACTAGATGGCGCTAAGTTGGCAACACAAACAGTGCATATATCAGCGCCATCTATTATCGAAGTGGGAACTATTTTTATGTTACGTGACATCGCTGTGCCACTAGCGACACCAACCGGTCTTTTTATTAGCGTCGTGTTCGTTAGAGGATTTAGCAACGCCATTTCGATTTCGTTAGAATTTTACACCTTTTTTGTGGCTACAAACTGATGTTTGGGAACTGCTAGTCTTAGTCTATGCTTAAGGGGCTCCACAATGCTAAACATCAGTTTTGCATTGGACTCAGTTCCGTCAATGTAGATGGTAAAAAATTGAAAAAAATATGGCGTGTTTTTTGACTCAAGACAATTATTAATTACACTTTATCAATAAACATACTTTCAATCTTCTTTCAATAATGCTTTTAATAAAGCATGAATTTCACAGAAAAAGTAATTCAGTTTCCATATTTCAAAACCGATTGAAACGAAACTAACACACGCAGATACTAACTAGAAAAAACTATCTTTATTACATAAAGAAACAATAGTTAATGTCAATGAAGTTTTGCGTGCGCAGCATCTGATAAGAGCAGGATAGACAATTAAAAAAGAAAAGCGTTAGAGCAGGACTGAATTTTAGCATTGTGCAGCCCCTTAAGTGGCCCCTTCAGGTGCGTGCTTCTACATTTTTACCTTAAGCGGCCCTTTGCCGCTCAGCTGCCGTATATAAAAGCTTTTAGTGTTTGTGACGTCTTTGACATCAATGAAACTGCACACATGTTTAGATATGTTCCCCTTCCCCCCATACCGCACTTCGACCCATCTCTCATCAAGAGATGGCAAGATGGCGAGATATTCAAACGACGTCGAATTCGTGAAATGGTTTCTGGTAAAAACTGTTTTGCATGAAACACTGTTTATTTATAGAAAAGTGTATAATTGATACTTGCGATTGTCGGCACTTGATGAAACATAGAAAGCATCTTGATTTTGAACACAAACACTTGTACTAGTTGTTTCATAACTGCACACTTTCCAACCGGTTTCGGAAATCAATCCATCTTCAGGGGATACAGAATAGTTCCCTCTTTACTAGTTGGGAAGTGTGCAACAAATATAATTATGTTATGAAACAACTAGTACAAGTGTTTATGTTCAAAATCAAAAAGTGTATAAACTTATTCTTCTTTATATGAACGACGACGTCTGTATTTTTCTCTTTTTAATTTTAAGTATAGATAAAAATTTTACTACTTGTTAAACTTTGTGTAAAAACTAGGCAATATTCACGATATCCTGGCGGCTATTATGATGGTGTTTCATCAACGATGTAGCTAGATAATGCTTATGAAAAAAATAAGCTATTGACTTCACAATCAGTTTTTACCTTTTGTATGAATCTTGAGAAAAATCCAGGCCCGCCCTTAGTGTAATTTAATAGTTATTTCCTTAAAACAAAAATAATACATTAAATTAAAGTCTAGGGCAGTTGGGAAATCGATCAATGACCTAAGCATGAAAACATCTCCGTATAGTTACGTTTGAAACTAAACTTAGGTTGTCATACGTAGCTGTTAGTTCCGCTACAGTCCGCTTGGAGCGGTTTACCAGATTACATACAATTTTGATGTAGTTTGAAACGCAACTATACGGAGATGTTTTCATGCTTAAGGCCCTTACTATTGCCAAATGGGTACTTTCTAAAGCGTACTCCTCGTTTATGGCCAAACCAAAAATAATGAAAAAATGTATTATGAATAATCAACTCTTAGACAACATATGCAACAGTTTTCTTTTTCATACCACCAAAATTTCTACATGATTTTTTTATTTTTACTGAATGGTGTTTTTTTTCTTTTAAATTCCCTACTGCTCCTGAGTGGCTTGGCCGATTGAATTCATCTATGCTTTGATAAATAGATAAACTTTATAGCTATAAACATAACATAAGATTATTCAATCGAGTAATCACGTCCAAGTGAAAAGTATAATTTTCTCCTATTTTGCCCTATCAAGGACGCAGCGAGGGTCGTAACAGCCACTATGCATTGCGCGCTGATATGAACGTTATTTCAATGTCGTTTCCGTTGATATTTGTAGTGACAAATATCGAGCTGCTAATTTGGCGATGGTAATCGCCTTAAGCTACTGGACCCCGTACTACAAAACGCAGTAATTAGCGTCAACCGATAAAGATTGACGTAAGGTTTTCTTTTAACACGTATAGTTTTTCCACCTGCCCTAGTTCTGTCCCGTAACATGAAACTATCCCGTTTGTCGCGCAGGATCCGCAGTGCGGTGCTGGAGATGGGTGACTGTATCGCGGAGCTGGTGAGGGCGGGCGGACACTGCCGCCTCGCGGCCACCACCGAGAACCAGCGCTTTGTTGCCGACAACGCTAAACTTGTCAACGAGAAGGTATGCACTCGTTGCATTCTATTCACTTCTCTTGAAATTTATTAATGTTTAAACTTGATATTGTCAGAAAATGGTGGCAAGAAGCATGCCAATATTATATTCAGTAAAGTGTCTAAAGTCGTGATATAAGTACATCCCTTGAGATGTTATAAAAAAAAGACATGATCTTGCTTAGTTTCTTGCCCTTCTTCTTAGCAAGACTAATCGAATGGGTGGAGTTAGGCATCTATTTATTGTATGTATTGCATATATTTATAATATTATTTAATATGAATAAATAAAATTTTAGCTATATTAGCTTTTTATTTGTAGTTTTAAGCAATTATATGATAATAATTAAAAAAATAATAAACTTTATATTTTTTCGATATATTTCGGCCTCATCAGTGAGGCCGAAATATAATGAGGCCGAAATATATCGAAAAAATATAAAGTTTATTATTTTTTTAATTATTATCATATAATTGCTTAAAACTACTAATATTATTTAAATTATTTTTTATTTCTATATTTTCATTTTATTCATTTATTAAATTTAAGTCAACTTAACCTTTATTATTTCCCAGCATATTTCCCCATATTATTATTTATGACATAAAACTATTACCTATACACATAGATTATTTAATTACTTATATTACATTAAAACTGAATATAATAAGTGTATGTGTTATACCTACATTACATGAATAAATATATATTTTATTTCATTTCACATTTCACTTTTCTTTAAAAAAATTGTGTTTAAACTTGATATTGTCAGAAAATGGTGGCAGGAAGCATGCCAATATTATATTCAGTAAGGTGGCTTGATTTAGTTAGTATATATTTTTTTCATGTGGTTTATATTTTCATGTTTATTAAGATCGTAGGTTTTCTGATTCTTATTTAATTTTTAACAAAATTGCTTTAGGTTAACCTGTCATAATATTGTTTAGTTATAAATAAATAAATAAAAAAAAGTACTTCCCTTGGAATAGTGTGGTATTCTTCCACTGCTAGACATAGGCCTCCCCAATATTACGCCACTCTTGGCGGTCCTCAGTCATCCTCATCCAGCCGCCACCCGCGACGTCCTTCAGGGGATCAAAAAAGGCGGATTTGGGTTAATCATAAAATTATTTTCAAGAAAGATAGAGTGAGAGTTTTTTCACCCGTGCAAAAGAGACAGTATTAGAACAGAATCATAATATGATTCATCCAAAGTGGCCTTTTTTAAGGACCAGGTCCTCTAAAAAGGCCGTTTTGCATGAATCACGTTATGATTCTGTTCTAATGCCTTCTCTTTTGCACGCGTGAAAAAACTGACTCTATC
Organism: Ypsolopha sequella; assembly: GCA_934047225.1. Taxonomy (NCBI): domain Eukaryota; kingdom Metazoa; phylum Arthropoda; class Insecta; order Lepidoptera; family Ypsolophidae; genus Ypsolopha; species Ypsolopha sequella. The sequence goes on along the minus strand of OW204012.1, from coordinate 1,675,382 downwards.
CTACTTTCAAATCATTTTATGATTCACCCAAGTCGGCCTTTTTAGATCCCCTGCGGGCCTATTATGTATCTCTAATTGCCATCTGGACTGGGTGCGTATCATCAAAAACATAGATATACTATCGAATTCCGATTGTCCAAGGAATTAAGTGACAACACAGTTCGTAAATAGTTCAATACCCACCAAAGGCAATTCTGAAAGTTCAGTTTGTATCTATGTTTTTGATGATAGGCACCCGGACCAGTTGGCAACCAAAGATACAGAACAGGGGGGCAGCCCCCCTATTCTGTATCTTTGTTTGCCAATTAGTCTGGGTGCCTATCATCAAAAACATAGATACAAACTAAACTTTCAAAATTGTATTTAGTGGGTATTGAACTATTTACAATCTGTAACGTCACTTCAAGTGCGAACATATCGTTAGACAATCGGAATTCGATAGTATATCTATGTTTTTGATGATAGGCACCCAGTTAAGTTGGCAACTAGAAATACACAATAGGCCCGCAGGTCGTCGGTTCAGCGGGCACGAGGTCGGTGTACGCTTATTTTAAATAAATGTGTCTATGTCAGGTGATCTCGGTGCTGTCAGCTCTACAGGCGGGCTCGCGCGGCACCCAGGCGTGCATCGACGCGGCCGCCACCATCGCAGCCATCATCGGAGACCTCGACACCACCATACTGTTCGCTAGCGCTGGTCAGTGCCCTCCTTGTTACCATAGATAAATAAAGGAAGGATAGATTGCTCACTCCATACATTAGAACAAAGCCCGCGTAAAACTTATTATTTTCGCTGGTACCTAGTAGTTCGACTTATTATTTTTGATGTCGCTACTATACTAGATAATTTGTGACATACCTAGTGCCATCTATCGAACAGTTGATGAAACGAAATTCGATGTGTGTGTGTGTGTGTGTGTGTGTGTAGCAACTATACCACACTATTACTGTGCCCACAAAAACAAAAATTTGCTAGAATACGACAATACGTGTGAGAATATGTGCGCCATCTACCGGAATTCGGAATAACCATCTGCACGCTTAGTTAGATTGCCAGCTTACCACCGAAAGTTTAATGAAAGAAATGTTAAAAACACCTGATTAAAAGTTCACAATTTTCTGATGCGATGTTATGAACATTTTGTGTTTTTATTCATAAAATAAATAAATATGATGAACCAGAACAGTAAAATGCTATATTTCGTCGATTTCAGACAAATTTTATTTCCAGCGAGACAAGTAACGCCATCTAGCAACGTTATTGTTAGTATTGCGAACAGTACAAGGAGATAGCAATCTATCCTTCCTTTATTTATCTATGTTGTTACTGATGCGGTTTGTTGTGGCTACTTGATGATTCGTTCGGAAATACTGACGTTACTTGTGAATAATTTGGCTTAGTGCGAGTTGGACTAGTGCACAATTGTTGTAATTCACCACGTTTTTAAGGTTCCATAACCGTATCGTGTGGTCGTACGGAACCTTTTGTGCGCGAGTCCGACAAATTATTCTATTCTAGTAGTCATTCAAATTCAAATAGTTTATTTTGCAAAGCAGGTATAGATATATACACTTTTTACACGTCAAATTTAATCTAATAAAGAAAATATATGTAATAAAATAATAAATGTACATGAACTAAATTAAAGGTTTATTTCATTTATGTAGCAATATATTTACGGTTAAAATGACAGGTAAAATATATATTATACAAGGTAAAATTCAATCAGCCGCCCGAACCCATACCGGAGACCCGGCCAGGGACCAGGAACAAGGTTCAATGATCACCAACCGAGCCCCCAGCACGAATCCAGGCGGCCGACCAAATCCCATCCTATATACTACAATACTAATAGGTTACATATATAAATACATTTGTTTTCAAGCCACATATATCTTTTAAATTCATATTTTTTCTCTTTTATGGACACGTCTCCTGTAATTAAATATTAGTTTATTTTTATAGTAACTGACGAATTAGTTATAGCATAACACAAAACTTTTTGAATTTTTGAAAAATACACTTTTATTACCGAAGTTAGCGATAGCGATATTTATCACTTTAACTATGAAATCATATCAGATGGCGTCACGAGACATGCCGTTAAGCTCACTTTGATTGCCAATAACATCGTAATATTTTTTTAATTTTTAAAAATTATTTTTTCTACCGTTTTTAGCTTTTGTCATAAAAGTCTCCATGTAGCAAACGTGCTCATTATTGTTCTATATTTGATAGTAAACATCATGTTTAAGTAACAATAGGGGAGATGACAGGGTAAACAAAATATTATTCTATATAGTCCGTCATTTAGATTATCAAAAAATATTGGACATGAATTTTTTCTTTTGTCAAACAAACAAAAAATGACAGAAATAAAGCGCGTCAAAGTTTGGGAGTGGGGGCTGGTGACGTCACGCCTAGGTAAAAATTGTACTTAGGCGTGACGTCACGTGGAACTTTAGCGGGGTATATCTTTATAATTTTTTGTTTAATTGACAAAAGAATAAATACGTGTCCAATATTTTCTGATAATCTAACTGACGGACTAATTAGAATTTTTTAGTCATCATACCTATTACTCTCCTCAGGGACCCTCCACTCGGAGAAGGAGACAGACAGTTTCTCCGACCACCGGGAGAGCATCCTCAAGACAGCCAAGTCTCTGGTGGAGGACACCAAGTCGCTGGTGGGAGGCGCCGCCGGCACTCAGGAGCAGCTGGCGCAGGCGGCTCAGAGCGCACTCAATACTATCGGTAAGTGGACGGACAGTTTCTACCACCGGGAGAGCATCCTCAAGACCGCCAAGTATTACCGTACAAAATACACCTCATGTGGATACGAGCAGTCATGTCTTAAAATGCACATACTTCCACTTAGTAAGCGGCGTGACATTTCTGACCTTATCTTATTATTAAAAATAGCACGAGGCATTATTGACTGCCCCGAACTGTTGAGTAAGCTCAATTTTCGGGCCCCAAATCGAAATCATAGGCATTATAAATCTTTCTTCTTGCCTACAGTAAGAACTAACTATAAACAAAATTCTTATATTTGGCGAACCTGTAAAGCTTTTAATTGTTTATCTCAAAATGTTAATGTTATGGACTTATTCCATAGCAGTATCACTTCGGTGAGACGTCTTCTTACTAACACATTCTTTGAATAAGAGCTATTTCTTGTGTATTTAATTAACCTCTTTTTAATCTGTTTATAACTGGTCATGGTTTGATTAAGTATTATTTAGTCTAACACTAACTGCGGAAACTTTAAATGACTAGCTAGAGTTAATTTAAGTTTTGTACTATTGTTTTTAAAATAGTCGCTAGTTTTCCAAAATAAGTAATAAATAAATAACAAAGTCTCTTTCTTCCCCTTTAAGAGCGTTCATTGATAGAATTGCTCAAGATTTATGTATTTTAACCCGGTGTGGATGTGGTGCAGAATCGCGCGCCGAGGATGTGGAGGGTCATTATGACCCTATATTTCATTTTCAATTGTTACATGTTTTTTTTTTCAGTGTAGGTTTATGCGTGAACGTTTTAATAATATATTATTTTGGGGTTTACCATAAAAAAAAACACAGTTTAGGGTACAGATCTTAAAGTTTTATTTGTTTTACTAAATGCCTACAACATAATCAACTTTGGCAGAACTCGATGTTTTAAACTAAATCATGTATAATATCAGGTCAGGTCAGGTGGTAGAGCTGATGCAGGCTCGACTGTGGCGGTACCACCATCTTACTAGGAGACCCCCTCGAAGTAATTCGGGGGAGAGTAAGAGGACAGCTCACAGGCAAAAAACCAGGAGGCCCACCATGCCTGGGACCGATGGATGGCGGTATATCCATCCCTAAATGCCGGGCCTTACATGGAACAGACTGGTAACCGGCAGCGGCGTCACTGGTGCAAGGGTTCCGGCACTGCGCTCACCAACCCGCCTGCCCAGCGTGTGTGAGTATGGGCAATTCTTCCAGGATGACCGCCGGGAGTGGCAAAGTCCTGGAAAAGCTTATGTGCAGCAGTGGACGAACTAGGCTGATGGATGGATTACGTACAATATAGGGTCATATTTACATTTTTCTTCGTCTGCACACATGTAGCTCTTTTCTCAGTCGCCGGCCAACTGAAGAATAGTGTTGCGGTAGGCGGGGGGCGTCATTAGCGACAGCTATCGAGACAACCAATAACATACGACCACATGACAAAAAACTGCAAACTTTTGAAAATGAGCAGGGTAATATTGACCCCTCCTCATCCTCGCCGGGTTAAAAGAGATGGCTTGAAATAGATTCGATTACTTATTGAATTCCACACGCCCGCAGTGCAACTGTGCGAGGTGGTGAAGCAGGGCGCGATGTCGCTCGGCTCGCGCAACCCGGAGCCCCAGGTTCTGTTGCTGAACGCGGCGCGGGACGTGGCGTGCGCGCTGCGAGACCTCGCCACCGCCACCACCGGCGCCAGCGGCAAGCATGTCGCCACACCGCACATGGAGCGGCTCAAACACGCTGCCAAGGTTAGTTGGAGATGGGGTGTGAGGCTTTTGTAACGTTACAAAAGATAGCAGTTATTTATAGAGTTTTGATTGATTCGTTACGTTAACGAAGTGTCAAAACGAAATACTTCGAACGCTCGTGGCGCAAAGGACCATAAAATGTGGGAATGGAGTAGCGTATTTGTATTTGGAATGGCGTATTGCGCGCTCTCTTGCACTTACGGGTCTTATGGTTGGATGTTTTATGAACCCGCGTGCCACTAGCGTTCGGACGGGGTATAGCAATATGTAACGTTATTTTATGCGTAATTGTCCAAAAACAACGTTATTTGTAACGCTTTTCAGTCTGGTTTAGGGTTTGTTTTGTGCAGCGATTTTTGTAAGAAAAGGCTATACCGGGTGTGAATGGACAAGGTATCTTTGAATAAAATTACATACTGTGTAGATCATACTGGACAACTTTCTCAAAGAACCTTCGGGTAAATATTTCTTTTAAAAACTCACTGTGAATTTTGTACGGCGAGTTCTTTTTTTAAAGTGAAAACTTTTTTAGGCGCGTTGAGTGATTTTTGGTGGGGGGAAATCTTATGGGTTCGTGTCACCAGCATGTGTTAACGCTGTTAATTTCGCATATAAGTTATTAGTTCTTCAGATGCACACTAGATGGCGATGATCGTTGTTACATCGCGATATAGTTTTTTTTCATTTAATTTTTGTATGTACACTGGCTCTTCAAGCTCTGTTCTTTGACTGCAAAACTGGTTCCTACCTCTGCTTGTGGTACTTTCTGGTACTACTGCACAACATGCTTTGGCGTGTTGCGCTTGGCCAGCAGTAAAAAGTTTTAACTCTGACTGCAGTCCCTATGTCTATGATAGTCCCTATCCCAACGGGACCCTATTACTAAGACTCTGCTGTCTGTCTGTATGTCTGTCTGTCCGTCTGTCACCAGGCTGTATCTCATGAACCGTGATAGTTATACAGTTGAAATTTTACAACAAATACTAAAAAACAGAATAAAATAAATATTTAAGGGGGCTCCCATACAACAGACATGATTTGTTTTTGCTGTTTTTATAGATAATGGTACGGAACCCTTCGTGCGCGAGTCCGACTCGCACTTGGCCGGTTTTTTATTTGTGTCTGTTTCTGTTTGAAAGTGGTTCAATATGGCCAGTAGATTATGTGGTTTAATTTAAGGAGAATGCCATCAGTTTTATCAGTTAATAGCTGGACATGAGCCTCCCAAGAAATCCGGGTGGGTTATGTCTAATCAGTTCACCAAAGTGTGGGCTTAGACAGATTAATCAGACTTTTTTGTACCAAACATTGAGATATCCTGTTATAGTCAAGTCCTCACAAAAAATTGTGACGCCATTTAATTTGAATCGATTGTTTTTAATGTTGTGTTTACAGGGAAATTTATTTTAGTTATGTTCTGTTATCACTTGTGTATTGTTTTGCCCCTCTATGTACATTATTTCGCCCCTCAATGTTGTCAATATTGGACTTTTCCCTTCAAACCTAAACCGAAATATTTATAAACAAACCTATTTCCATAGTGCCTCTCCGACAACACCAAACGATGGAGTCTGAATGTCAAAAGCACCACTTTACCTCGTCAAAGCAAGCGCAGATCAGCAAACTTTGCCACCAAAAACGAATATGGGTCCTTTGACTCAGATACTGATTTCTACCAATCAGACATGGAGGAGGAGTTGATCAAACTCCTGGACTATTCCAGCCAAGAAGACGACGTCTCTCCATCTATCTTCCACGATAATTGTGAAGAGATCACCGCGTATATTGAAGGTCAAATGCGTGTCCCGTCTAAAGTGCAGGCTAAGGACGATGATTTGAATGAAAGATATAATCTAGCGTCAAGAAATAGCTTGATAGATATGGACTGGAGAGTGCTGAAATATGGTGAGAATATCCTGTTGGGTGAGGTAAAGAAATTGGTCGATATGTTTGTTGAGATATTTGGTAAGATAGAAAACCGAAGGAAAATAGATAAGATTAGTAGATTGAAAGCCAATACGGAGCTGGACAGTGAAATGAAGAGACTTTCTCAAGTTGTTGATGACTTAGATTCCGAAATAGAAGTTGACGCATCGGTAACCACGACTATAAGAACTATACAGACCACATTCAATAATAGAAAACCGAAATTAGAAGAGAAATTACTAAGACATAGATTGAAAAATCCTTCATTTAAAGTGAAAAAGGTGAAACCAGTGAATTTGGTAATAAACTTAGAAATGAGGTCTAAAACTCCAGAAATAAAGAGTGTTGAACCTTTGAAGACGGAAGTAGTAAGCCCAGAAGAGAAGAACAAAGACGAATCAACAATCATAGAATTAAAACCCAATGTTCTACAAAAAACGACAACTTCAGAATTCTGGACAATGTTCAAGGATGATTCTGAATGGTGGAGAGCAATAGCCAAAAGAAATCTACTGAAGATGGAAGAAACTAGAAGAGAATTAGAAAGATTCAGTGGTCACGAGCTAGTTTTGGGTGAAATACAAAATGAAAAGAATAAATATGAGAAAGAGAAGGAAACATTGCAAAGCTTTATTAATGAAGTTGATAAATCTAAGTCAGTTAACCAAGATCTCAAATACGATAAGAAATATGAAGATATGGTCTTGAAGCTTATTGAGTTTGCTAAGAAAGACTTTATTTACAAAGGGTTTGATCCTTTGATACAACAGTTAAAGGTTTTGTCAAATATAGAAATAGAAGCAAGAAAAAAAAAAGTTACAATTGAAGACATTTTAAACGTATATTCAGAAATAGACATAAGCAAGTATAGCTACGAAGAGCTGTGCCTTTTGGAGAAATATTACAAGGAAATAATCAGGAAATACAAGAAAGATAATCACGTCACAATACAAGAAATAGATGATAAAGAAAATATAGTTCCTACAGAAGACAGATCTCCTAGTATTGTAAGAGAAGATTCACCATCATACCACAAAAACGTTATACTAAACATTCATTCAAATCAGAACCTAACAAAACACATCAACCAGTACACCTCCAAAAACGTAGGATCTCTTCAACGATCTAAAAACCGTCACAACCAAGAAATCTTTGATCTCACAAGAACATATCCTTTAGAATACTACGCGAACAACTGGTGGTCAATCTATGAAGACATTTTGAAGAATCGAGAACAACAATTCGGTTCAATAGACAACTGGTGGTCCTTCTACGAAGCCGTGCTAAACAAAGAGAACCCGAGCGATGAAGAGTTGAGAAGAATTCGATCCGTAGTGGAGTACAGGAATAGTTTACGGAAGAGACCAAACAGCCGGATGGAAGAGCAACTGAGAATGCTAGACGATATCAAAAACGAAAGGTTTAAAGAGACAGAAGATGTGACGACGAAGGAAGCCGAATCGGTTCGTTGTTTTCGTTAATAACAAAGAGAATAACGCTCTAATGCACGACGGCATGGCGTGAAATAGGGACTGCCGTGCTTGGTGTGACATTGTAACTGGGTGTGGATTCATCAAGATCATTGTGACGTTGTTTCTCTGTTCTGTTTTTTGGTGTTTATGGCATGTTTCTGTCTTGACTTTAGATCTCAAAATGGCGTCTCTTGAACCGTCCTTAACAGGGATCGATATTTTATTAACATTTATCAAAAACCATGCTACAGACACCATACCCTGTATCTCTTTCATTCGTCTTCTGTCTCACGTCATTGCAGCAGTGTGTGTTGCCACTATCCCTGAGTTATCAACAGGCACGTTATTGTCACTAGTCTGTTAATGTGCCTTTTGATTGACTCATATTTGGTGTGGCATGAATCTTTCGCTCTGTCCTTTCTTGTCATTGGGTATCACCTTATGGGAAACGAAATCATGGTCGATGGTGATGCTTCCTCTTTTCGTCGTCATAAAATAAAAAATAACGCAAAAACCACAAGCTTTCATGTCATTTCACAAGTTCTGGCCTCGGCAGCTTTGGAAGTCCAATATTGACAATACACGAGCTTTTTATATATTTTTATTCACTATTTTATGTATTAAAATGAATTAAAACTATTTGTTTTTGAAAGCTTCTGGGTTTCCCGCTGTGGCATGATGCTTTTGTCGAACGTATTTTTTAAAAATAGTTGTAGGGGATATTTTTAAAATGTTATCCCTAAAATATCTTTTCTAATATAGTTGGCAACCCAAAGCTTTAGATCGAATAACTCTAGTAAATGTTACATTTTTATTAGAAAACCTAGAATTGTTGTCGTAATCAAACACACGTTTTGTAGCACTATTTATATCACATGTATTCTTACACGAAATATTTTTAAGATCTCGTCGAGAATTATTTAAAAAAGTAATAAAATTATTACAATTTGTGTCAACTAAGCCGGCGTACATGAGGATAGAAACGACATTGACGTCGTTTTAGACCACATTCACATCCGCCACCATAGTTGACGCAAATTGTACGTGAATCGGAACAATCAAGCTATTCATGGGCTTTATGGTTCGATGGTGAGCTATTACGCCAGAGCCACAGCTTCAGGCTTCTGGCGGCGCTTCTTGCTGCGCTTCCAGGCGGTTTTTGCGACGGGCTTTGCCCTGCCACGACACCCGTCGGCGCCTTCATGTATAGCGCGCTCGCTCGCTCAAAGCGCTCGGCACTAGGTTCGTCTTGTGCGCTCGATCACTGTTTCAACCGCCCGCCTCCCCGCACACCGCCGTAGTGAGAGCGCAAGTTACTCGAAGCCGGACAAAACACGCGAGCGGCGACACATGCGCCATTTTGCTGTCGCTCTCTCTCGCGATATCACTAGACAGAGCAAGATAGAGATATCGCTATTCTACGGGCTAGCGAGTGAAGTTAGCCAAAAGCCCGTCATATTCTTATTTTAACGCATAGTATTATAATATATTTTTTATGGAATATATAGTTCGCATGAATGTCCATACCATTAAAGCGTATTTATGGACATTATTTACAAAAATTAATACACAACTTCGCTGGAAAAGCCTCATTGACATTAAACTTAGGTCCGGAAAATTCAAAAAAATATTTTATTTCCTACTTTTTATTAAAGAATAATAAAAGCAATCATAAACTGTGCTCTTTATAGCGAGATTGTAACAAACCAACTTAAGAGCTTTCCACCCCGAATTGCAGAAATTGATAACACATGTTTATATTGTAGGTGATGGTGACGAATGTGACGTCACTGCTGAAGACGGTGAAGGCGGTGGAAGATGAGCACACTCGTGGCTCCCGCGCGCTCGAGTCCACCATCGAAGCTATATCGCAGGAGATTGCTGTGAGTACATAGATCGATAGATGATACCTCAGACGAGGTATGCTCTATTACTTTAATTGTTCGTGTTTAGAAATGTCAACGTTTCCTCTCATTCATTTCACCGACGTGTGGGGGCACGTCTGCATGTCTGCCGCATTCTTGTTAGATTTAAATAACCACGTAACTCTAAGTATAAATGAGGAATCACCTTTCATAAATATATACATTACATACTTAACCATATAACTGGTACCTAGTAACAATTTAATTTATATAAAACCGCCCCCAAATTGGTGACACCGACGTGATAACGGCGATTATTACATCCCAAACGTGATGGGTGGTGAGCCCTACCGCCGTACTTCAGGCACAAATGGACCAACATCGGAATATTTATCGAAAAATACTCGTAAAAATTAAAGTTTTTACATTAGTAAATATTATAAAATTAAATGAAACTCGAGGAAGTTTCATGATTCAAACTGCTCACCTCAATAAATACTATGGCTGGGATAGTGTTTCCACTCACCCAGAAGAAGGCAGTCTGAATCTGCTGAAACTGGTCGGTTATCCCAACCGTAGTATTTATTGAGATAATAAACAACGACCCAACAAGCCCCGGTGTCAGACTTTTTAAACCGCCTGTATAGATAATATTTTATATTGTTAGCATTGTGGCAACACTAATAAAAAAATTCCTTCTGACTCGTCATTCAGTAAAGCTGACTTTCATTTGTGGCCTCTCTTACATTTTAACCCTTAAATGCATGATTTTTTCTTTTTAAATGAAAGTGGGATATATGATAGAGAAGTGGTCCAGAATTATGGAAAAAATAAAAAAAAACATTTTTTTTCGTTTTTCAGGGGGTAAAATGGTATAAAATTAAAAAGACATTTTTTTTTAATTTATTGTTTATTTGTTTATTTATATATAAAATTGTTTATTTTTTCATTTTTGTTTTTTATCAGTTTGTACAGTCATTTGACGCAAGTTTACAAAAATTCTATTTAATAAAACAAAAGCATGAAATTTTCATGATTTTTTTTCTCGCGACCTCTTATTTTCAGATTGGGACAATTTTTTCTACAACTGCAAAATTATGTTTGTATACATTAAAAAAAAGCAAATAAAACTAAATTTTACATATTTTTATTTTATTCCGTAATTATTTTTCATACAATAGTCTTGCAGGAAGAAAAATATACGTAAGAAAAAAACAGTTACACAAGAAAAATTAAAAAAAATATATATGTTGCCATTTGGCAACAGGATGCATTTAAGGGTTAAATTTATAACAATACAATAAAAGTAAAAAAGTGACTTATAGTGTCACAATCACCGCCTTATAGTCTCTGACGTGGCTAACGTGACGACCACTAGAAAGTGACCAGTACCAATGGCTTAACGTACCTTCCGAAGCACGGAATCATCTTTCAATCAGGTGATACAGCCTGCAATGTCCTAAACAAACAGATAACAACTCACACAGCGACTCTTCACTGTGTGTTCCCGCGAAAATTGAAGCCACGACCTCCGGATTGAGAGCCCGGGGATTGAGTTCCGTTAGTCTTGCATAAATAAAGTAAACATTATATAATTGCGGTATAGAAACGCAGACAGAAAAGTAAATCTGTATGTGAGGAGCTCTGCACCAGGACTCGAACCTGGGATCTCTCGCTGACCGGGCGATTGCTCTACCAACTGAGCCATCCAGGTCTTTCTTTCTGCGTCTTTCCTACTGTAATGATATAATGTTAATTTGTATCTCCTTGCGATGGATAAATCGCCAAGAATTAAATATAATAGAAATTTATTTCCATAATCATCATTCAGCCCACATCCACCTACTGTTGGGCGTAGGCCTCTTCTTATCAACGCCATTTTCGTCGGTCTCTCGCCAGACTCGTCCATTTCACCCCAACCAACAGCCCTGATGGAATCGTTTGCTATCAGGCCATCGGTCTACCCACTGAATACTCTTCTTTACTCTGTAACTGCCCTAGTCCACCGTGCGTCTTCCTGTGTAGCCAGATGTCCCGCCCATTTCCGCTTAAGTCTCGCGATTCGTTTACCGACATCTTCGACTCTAGTTCGTCGTCGATTCTCGACGTTCGGTACACGTTTCTATCATAGTATAAATAAAGTATTGACATAGACCACGTAATCCGCAGGTGCTGATGTCCCCCGCGGCGCCGAAAGCGTCAGCCACGCCCGAGGAGCTGATCCGGCACACGCGACAGATGACGGTGGCGACTGCGAAGGCGGTATCGGCCGGCAACTCCAGCAACCAGGACCAGCTGACCGCCGCCGCCAACCTCGGCAGGAAGACCGTGCTTGATCTACTGCAGTCCTGCAAGGTGTTTCTCTTTTATTTACTTGTTTTATTTTGTTATATACGTGGTAGACCACCATCTTACTCGCAGATCTCCGCAGGTTATTGGGGGAGAGTAAGGCCCACTTGCATGCTTCTTAACTCGACTTTAACTCGGGTTAAGTCAAAAAATAGAAGGTTACGAAAAAGCTCTCTTGCACCAATCAAAATCTGGGGTTAAACTAAGAGTCAGTCATCAGAATTTAACCCGACTCTCACCGTGAGTTAAACTCGGGTTAGCGAAGTAATGTTACCAGTTTGACTTAAATTGTGTTGTTTCTAATGACATTATATAGATACTATACCTCATTGGTTGCAACTAATTACTTTATGGTAACAAATAAATGTCAAATGTCAAACAATCGGGATTACTAACCCGCTTAGCTCAGATATGGTTCTTTATCTGAGCCGCTTTGATATTATCATGGTGCAATAGGACTAATGAAATGTCGGGTTAGTCAACTCTTCCCTTGGGTTAGTTAACCTGAAGGTTAAGGATTTTTTCTCGATCCTGCTGCAAGTGGGCCTAAGAAGACAGCTTTCAAACAGGCACAACCAGGTAGCCCACCATCTTACTTGCAGACCTCCTGAAGTTATTCGGAGGAGAGTAAAACAGCTTTCAAACAGGCACAACCATGTAGCCCACCATGCCTGGGACCGATTGATGGCGGTATATCCATCCCTTTTTGCCGGCCCTCGTATAAAACAGACTGGTGACGGACAGTAGCATCACTGGTGCGATGGTAGTACATCTCTGACCCCCCAATACAATATGTTTTCTTACAGTCGGTGGCGTACTCAGCGGAGACGGAAGAGCTGAAGGAGCGCACGCTGACGTCAGGTCGCGAGGCGGCACTATCGTACCGAGCGCTGCTGGCGGCCGTACTGGGAGCAGCTAGCGGGGATGTGCACGCGCGTCAACAGCTGCCGCCGCTCAGCAGGCGAGTCGCGCAGAGCGTCGCTGACGTCATCGCCACCGTCGGCCTGCTCAAAGGTACCTAGCTTCTTGTACCTAAGGCCCTAAAGCCAGGTTTACATTCCTTCCTTTTTCAACAGTTTTTGAACGATTATACTGAATCTTCCACAGACGCAATCAATATGAAACTTATATATATGTTTTTTCAAACCTTTCTTTATCTTTACGTTGTAAGCAGCGTTAATTGGGAAACTTTTGCTCGATAGATTTTATTTTTGAAAATATTCTCTTTTTGAGTGTTTTTTTGGTTTTGTGTTTAATCCATTTGATTTTTATGTGTCATATTTTACTATCAATACGAAAATCTTGTTTATTAACCGTTGTAAGTTCAGAAATGACTTAGATGCAATATTATAATTTTAGTCGAACTTAATCTTAAAATTAGACTCGGTCTGAATCGTTTCGCGCGCATTCTGTCGCACGCGATTTTCAACTTTTTGATAGTTAGTCTACGGGTTATAATTGCAAAGCCGCTGTGCGCCTAAGGAAGGCCTCCTCTTAAGGCTAGTTAGTAGTAAAGTAACTTGCGAAACTATTTATTCAAGTAGTCTTGTTTTATCACTTTTGACTTTTAATCATCTATAGGTACATACCCAGCTACAATTTTTTGTACCATTTTTAGTACCAGTAATGTAAATGGTACTTTTAACCCACACTCTCGTCTCTTTACTATACCCGTGTAAACTAGGCATAAGAGACGCTAAAGTGCTGCCACTTTCGAAAAAAAAAAATTGTTTACCAGAGTAATACATTAAAAGTTTGCTCAACTATAAAAAATAAAAAAGGAAAGCGAAAGTTTTCATAAACCTATAAATTAAAAAACTTTATTATACTACACCTGCTCGGAAAGTACCTTCTTACTTTTTTGAAAACGATGCAGAAAATACGTCATTACTGTCATACGCCGTTTATGTCATGTAAATATGCGGGCGGAAAAAGTTTATGAAAATCCATTGTTAACGTGCTTGAGCGGGCAGAAAAAGTATATGCAATAATGTTGACGTGCTGTTTTTTTTTAATATAGCATGAGCAAGTGGCCAGTATAATTTTGCGACCTCGGACATAATGACTTTTTGTCCTTTGGCATAATATGATTAAATTAGGTTACCTACCAAGAAGTTTATAACCAGGCTCTAGTTGGTCAATTGTTACCTACTGATGTTATCAAAAGAAATCAAAACGTTAAAATCACGCGCGAAACGCTTTTTGTTTTATCTGAATTTTAAATTTGTAAAATTACTAGCTAGCTTCTGTCTAATGAAAGCTAAGAGTAACTTTACCTGACATGAGTATGGAAAGTAGGTATCTATATTACAATGTGGATACGGCCAAGTGTTTTTAAACATAATTTGTCTTTTATTTTCCTCGTAGGTGTAGTATAAAGCACTATGTATCACTCGGGAGAAAGTGCGATTCCCAACTCGTGTGTATTGAACTACACCCTCGTTGGTAATCGTCCCCTTTCTTCCCTCGGTGAACAATGTACTATTTTATGCAGACTAAAAAGTATAATATACCGAACAAACAAACTAATAGACAAAAAAGCGAGTTAATATTGCATTGGCATTTATTTCTGAGCTACGTTTAATGTTTCAAGTCTCTCTAGTATCAAGTATGCTCTGAGCTCTAGCTCATCGGGATGTTTGGTTCAAATCGGTTGCAAAATTCGTATATAAACCGTGTTAACAAAAACGTGGTAATAAAAAAAGGCGCGTTGAGCGATTTTCGGTACGGGAAAACCTTATGACGTGTTTGAAAAGTATTCACAATACAATATAATATTTTTATTGCACACCATAGAAACAAAATAAAGCAACAACTTGTAAAAGTAAAAATAGGGTACAATTAGCGATCTTATCACTAAAAAGCGATCTCTTCCAGACAACGTTTCGCTTCACTTCGTTTTCACTTCTGTCGTTACTGCCTATGTTCTTTTTTGTGATGAACGTGACGTGTAACCCCCCGCCCCTCTCCTCCGCAGGGTCGGAGTGGGTGGACCCTGATGACCCGACGGTGATCGCGGAGAACGAGCTGCTGGGAGCCGCCGCCTCCATCGACGCGGCCGCCAGGAAGCTCGACCAGCTGCGGCCCAGAAAGAGCGTCACAGTGCAGGTCAGTCAGTGCACCTGCATACCTAGCATAGATCTAACTAATAGCAGAGAAGATATAATAAATTATTTTTCAATGCATGTGCTCGTAAAGGCCCACTTTTTATGCATCAAAACCGAACAGAAAGTCGATTATTTTGCCCTAGGGCTTTTATTATTATTATTTTTTTATTTGTTTGCAATGGTTGGCTAACCTGCAGCCTTTCCTGTCTACCATAGATGTTATACTTTTTTTCCACTGTTTAACGGCTCTGGATACATTCCTTTTGAGCCAATTATAATTTAAAGTTCACAAGATTATATTTGTTTTCATTTCCTCACACTATGCATTGAAAAACGTAGTATGATACACGGGCGTAAAAGCAATAAATTACTCGGTTACGTTTAAAACACTCGCTACGCTCGTGTTTTAAATCGTCCTCGTAATTTATTCCTTTGCGCCCTTTTAGCATAAACTACTATATTATTATTTATTTATTTAAACATTTACATGTTTGCAATTCTTATTACATAGTTTAACTAGAACACATTAAATAATAATGAATGTTTGTATCGTAACATAACATTTATTAGTGTAGCAAGAACGCAATTTCAATTTGTGTGCTTCAGATTTAAAGAGGCCTATGGCCCATAAATAAATCTTCTGCGAGCGTCGCCTAGCTAAGAGAAAGTATAAAAATAACAAATATATAGAAGAGAAAATAAATAGTAGGTACTACAGAAGATCCACTGTTCACGACACTTAAATAAAAAGCTACTCTCGTCCCGTAGCAATAAAGTGCAATTCAGCTCGCACAGCGGTGCGTGGCTACCCTTCAAGGCGCCTCTCTTTTTTCCGCGTACAGTGCGCGCCAATCTTTTAGTCGCCTCTGAAGATAGCCGCAAGAGGCGACGCATTAGCCGTTTTACGGTGTCAGGGCGCGGAGCACACCCGCCCGCGTGCCGCACCACACCCCCCGCTCGCCATTTAGCAGGTGTCAACACTATGCGTTAGTGTTAGTGCTACGTCCGTACACTACACACGCGCGCGTTGCATGAAAAGTACCTTCGTGGAAAAAATTCCATGATTCGTAAAGTTTATCGTTGAATCGTTATAGTTTATTGTTTTTGTTGCCTTTATTTGTTGTTTTGTTGATTTAGTTTGTTAAAGTTTATTGTTGTTGTTATGCCTCGCGGACGTTTTAGCGCTTTAAGGCGACAATGTAGGAAAATGGTGTTTATATTAATGCGTTTTATTTATATAGTTAAGATTGCACTAAAATAATAAATAAATAATTAAATAGGTAGGCACAACAAGTACACCTTCCCACTTATAGTAAACATTTAATAAAAACCGTTGATATTATTGTTTCCTTGACTTTACCTGCGCAAGCTTGCACTCGTTACTCATTCAGAGGCGACTAAAAGATTGGCGCGCACTGTAACTATATCCCTTTTTCACCCACTGAATGGTTCACGCCAGGGCGGTGAGTGAAACTGGCCTGCTAATAGAGAAGTTTTGTGTCACAATGAAGCGTTTCTCGTGAACAAGGTGTGGGAGATTTATCACTACAAAAAATACAAACTAGTATTTCGAAATGTCGTACCATAACTGTCAATACAAAAATTCTGTCTATGTTTGTCATGTATTGAAATTTTTGATTTCTTGCTAAAAGTGTGAAATGGCCCTTGATATTATGGTAGCTTCAAAATAATTGGATTTTCCATTAGTAATTCTTGATTTTTTTTATGTAATTGTTCTGAAATCACTCTTATGGAAAATTCAATTATTTTGAAGCTACCATAGTATCATATAAAATACATTTAGTCATATAGTAAACTATTGTTATACATTGCTCTTTTCTAAAGGTTGTATTTCGGCCGTTGTAACTATTTCTTAATCTACATATATACAAGGTGACTTTTTGATCATCGTCCAAATTCATACTGGAGGCTTGATAAGTGATCAGTATCTTGGATCAGTAACAATTTTTGTAAAATTCGTAAAATGAAATTTCGGCTTCCCATAGAAATTCAGTTCCAGTCCCGAGTGAATCACTATGGGGAGTCGAAATTTCATTTTACGAATTTCACCAAAAATTGTTATTGGTCCATGATACTGATCACTTACCAAGCCACCAGTATAAATTTGGACGATGATCAAAAAGTCACCTTGTATATCCTTATTATTAGTTGGCGAAACAACTGTTTGTATGGGAACTAAGCGAAATTCGTAACTTTTTTTCACTTCCTCCCATACAAATTGCCCCGATCAGCTGACTGGTGCAGTATGGAAAGGTGAAAACTAATTTTAAGAATTTTGCACATCTTAATAGAAAATGTTGTTCATATGGACATGTTCTACAAATGTTTTAAATTTCGCCAGCTAATTTGATTTAACCTTGTATAATAAAAGGCCAATAAGGAAGGCGCGCATGGTTGGTCACTTGGCGTCACAGTCGCCACAGTCGCGCTATCATAAAGCTTCGACGAGGGAAAGAGGGGGGTGTGCGAGGGATACTTCGCAGTGACAGTGTAACTTCACGCCCTCTGTACTGTAGAACGTGTTTCGGGTGTCAAATACACAGACTGATTATTATATAACTCACTTTTCACCGATGATTTATCACAAAAACTGACATAATGAAATTTTAAAGACTTATCGCTGCGTTTTAGGGTACCGTACCCAAAGGGTAACCAACGGGACCCTATTATTTTGACTCCGCTATCCGTCTGTGTGTCTGTCTGTCTGGCCGTCCGTCTGTCACCAGGCTGTCCCCCGGTTTCTGAAAGGCCAATCAATATTAACAGTAGATTAAAAAATAATTATCTGCGGATTAACTAAGTTAATTATTGATTCATCACTATTCAGACTTCATATATGCTTTATTTTCACCGTTATTTGCGGTTAAAGTTTTTTTAATCTACTGTTAACTTTGATTGGCCTTTCAGAAACCGGGGGTGTATCTCATAAATCGTGATAGTTAGACAGTTGAAATTTTCACAGATGATGTATTTCTGTTGCCGCTATAACAACAAACACTAAAAAACAGAAAAAATAAGTATTTTAGGGGGCTCCCACACAACAGACATGTTTTTTTTTTTTGCCGTTTTTATAGATAATGGTACGGAACCCTTCGTGCGCGAGTCCGACTCGCACTTGGCCGTTTTTTTTGTATTGGCAACAATAATTATTCCATGCCCCAATTTGTCGTCAACAAAACCTAGAATTAAATAAGAAGAAAGAACATTTTGAGAAGAAGAAGTCCAGAAATAAAGAAGAGCATAGAAGAACGCAGCGTGCGGTGAGATATGTTTGATATTCTTGGTTGTTTAATTGATTATCACCCGGGAATCAAACATATTACTACCGACCGCTGCACACTACTGCATACAACACTTGTACCAGACGAACAAGTCCTTCGATTACTAACGACTGCATTATACCTATAATAATTGAATACTTGAATATTTGTTTTCTTTCTTTTACTTTTTTGCGACATTATATTTACAAAGTAATGTTATACATACTATAATAAAATAAAATAAAATAAGTAATATGCTCCATGTAAGCCCACCTTTATTACCTGTTTTTAACATCACACGATGAGACACGCAAACACACACACACAAACACACCCTAATTACCCAACACTAAACATACTCATAATAGCAAACCTTTGTATTATAAATACGGAGTCTTCTTTGCGAATCATTTATGTAATTTAACCATATTATAATTGTTATGTTCCAATTTTTAATTAATATGTTTAGTTTAGCATAGTGAAATACGTTATTGGCACAATAAGATGAATATCATGTTCAAGTAATCTGAATGTACTTGCTGTGGATTTTTGTTTATGAATAAAATAAAATAAATAGGTCTTTACCTAATTAATTTTAATGCGATTTTTAATGTATTTTTATTTTTTTTGATTGATCGTACAGTGTTACTGTATTGTACTATTAATGTTATAATTTACTTCTAAGTGATGAATGTAAAAAAAAAATTGACTTGTAATGCACATTACCAATAAAATTGTTGTATGTTCTATGAAATTGCCGAAATTTTCCTACAGATTCATGAGTTCATAGTTCCTGTAATTCAATAGCTATTTCCATTATTTGTTTTTTCTTTAAAAGTTGATTTCATGGTTTTAATTTTTTTTTTGTAAGTTTGACAACCAAAATTAAAATTTCAAAAACAGTTCGTCCTAAATGCCACCCATTTCCTCGATAAGATTCGTAATAGTTTTTTTACAGCTGACACTTTAAAAAAATTTAATGAATGTTGCTGTTAGCTTAATGTTGTCTCATTAGTACACAAAAGGAAACACATAATTTGGATTTGTCATTCCTAAAAAAATGCAAAAATGTTAGTACTGAAAATTAAGTTTCCTTCAAATTCTCTACAGAAAACGGCAATTTCATATTGAAAGATCTAATATTATTAAGATTCGCGTGAGCTGACATATTAAATTATTATTACATTCGGCTTGAATACTCACGTGTGATTTTTGTTGACAGTTCCTGCTGTCTTGTATTTTTTTCCCTTAGCTAAAGTAGATATAAGTAATTTGTATAGTATAAGTTTTAGTATGTAACTGATATGTTAAAAAAAAGACATGATCTTGCTAAGTTTCTTGCCCTTCTTCTTTGCACGACGAATCGAATAGGCGGAGGCATCATCATCCAAATTCATATTTGAGCCTTGGTAAGTGATCAGCATCATGAACCAATAACGATTTTTTTTTTAATTACTATGGGAAATCGAAATTTCATCATACAAATTTCACAAAAATTGGTATCGATTCATGATGCTGATCACTTACCAAGCCTCCATTAAGAATTTGGACGATGATCAAAAAGTCACTTTGTATATGTAACATATTAGTATGTAGCAGTAGAATAGACAGACGCTGTATCACTGACGTGTGCACTGGGATGCACTGCGAATTTCGGTACCTATGTCACCAATTTGTTGAACTTGCATTTCATACATTTATTCCCTCTTCCGTCCTCCATTCTCCACATTCTAACCCGAGTGTTTCTCTCAGGAAGCGGACGAGAGCCTGAACTTCGACGAGATGATCTTGGAGGCGGCGAAGTGCATCATCACAGCCACCTCGGCGCTCGTGCGGGCCGCCTCCGCCGCGCAGCGCGAGCTAATCGACCAGGTAACGTGAAAGTGAAAGTGAAAGTGAAAAAGTATTTATTTGCCACAAAAAAGAAACACACGCACAGAAAAAAAAAAACAATAAAGTGGCAAAAAGGGCCAAACTCAGCAAATGCTGCTAGTTGCAAGCAACTGACAGCGCTGGTTTTCAGTTTGTCCCATTTTTTACAAATTACACAAACATTACATATTCCTTCCTAGCAGGTAGGTTTAAAATTTAACTACAATATTTATATCAAATTAGATGTAATTTGAAATTATTAATTTCAATTTTACAAATTGATGCAACAAATGATTAATATTCACGAAGTAGAACAATTTACATCATACATTACAATAGATTACATGAGAAAAAAATAAATAAAAAGTAATAAAAAAAAATAATAATAGTACAGAAATATAATTAGTTTTTTACTATTCAGGATATAATAAGATTAACACAAGCTATTTAATACAATTTTTGATAAAATTTTTGCGCATTTAATAAAATACATTTAAAATGTTTTTTAAATGTCATTGGACTAACGTGCTTGCGGGCTGCGGTAACGTTTATAGCTGGAACATCTCACAATGTAGTTCTACATACAATGCGCGCCTGATTAAGATATCTAGGATGTAACCAACCCGGTACGATTCATGACGTCATGCTGGAACACAATGAGTCGCTTGGCGTCACTTATGGTGTTTGTTCTGGTATAAGTTTTGTTGTCCAAAACTTTATATAACATTTAATGATAATTAGATCAGAGTGTAGGCCTATCGTATGCAAGGAAATAACAGAGACGAGAAACAAGTCCCGACCTTATTTCTTAAGCCACGCCCCCTTTATCCTGATTGGCCTTCGAGGCAGCATTACCGGGATGACGCAACCGAGGTTCACGAACGAGTGTTCTTCTCATTTTTTATGAAATTGTTGGTTGAAAATATTATAAATAAAGACGATATTTTTGATGGTCGGAGATAAAGTATTGTGTGCAACTGAACATAATTAGATATTGAAACACTCGTGCAAAACTATTACGAAACTCACTTCGTTCGTTTTGTAAACAAGGACTCGTGTCTTAATGTCTCAAATTATGTTACAGTTGCACAAAATACTATTGAATATGAATACTAATCAGTATTCTGTCTCCAGGGCAAGGTAGCCCGGCGGCCAACGTCCTCGTCTGACGACGGCCAGTGGTCGGAGGGGCTGATCTCTGCCGCCCGGCTGGTGGCAGCCGCCGCCCACAGCCTGGTGGAGGCCGCCAACGCGCTGGTGCAGGGCGCCGGCTCCGAGGAGCGGCTCATATCGAGCGCGAGACAGGTGGCTGGATCCACCGCGCAGTTACTCGTCGCTTGTAAGGTGAGTAATTTGATGAAATTATTAGTATAACAAAAAATTTTTTATTTAAAAAAGATTTTTTATGCTATTACTGTACATTCAAGACAAAAACAGTTACTCTTTATTGAACACCAAATAAATAAAATAAGTTAAAAAAAAAACAAACTTGTAAAAGAAGGTTACAATTGCCGGCCTTATCGCTTGTAGCGATTTCTTCCAGATAACCTTAGGGTGGGAATAAATTGTTAAAAAAAATCGAGAAGTTACATCGTAAGTATATCATTTAAAAAACGTTTTAAATATCAATTTTGATGTAAAAAAAAAACAATTGTTGAACTAAATACACACAATACAACAATAGGAAATGCAATGAAAAAATGTTAGGCTGACTTAAATTTAATAAAGTGAGATTTGTTTGTCTCGTCTACGTGCTACTGCACTGGCGATAGGGTTCACCTCTAATCACGCTGGGAAGTAAAAATCTTCGGTGAAACGTGTGTTCGAGTGTGGACTGGAAATTTAATGTAAGTCGTCCATACTCGGAAACAAACCAGGAGGGCTACCATGCCTGGGACCGATTGATGGTGGTATATCCATACCTAATAGCCGGGCCTTATATGGAACAGACTGGTGACGGGCAGCGGCGTCACTGGTGCGAGGGTTCCGGCACCGCGCTCACCAACCCGCCTGCCCAGCGTGTGTGAGTATGGGCAATTTTTCCAGGATGACCGCCGGGAGTGGCAAAGTCCTGGAAAGGCTTATGTCCAGCAGTGGCTATGTCCAGAACTAGGCTGATGGATGGATGGATGGACTCGGAAACACCCTTGACATGCCCGGAAGGATTCACATATATTAAATTAAAACTGAAATCTGACTCTACCCAGGTGAAGGCGGACCCGTCATCCGAGTCAACGCGGCGCCTGCAAGCCGCCGGCGCCGAGGTGATCCGCTCCACGGACAACCTGGTGCGCGCCGCCCGCAACGCCATACAGTGCGAGGAGGAGCGCAGCCTCGTACTGAACCGACGCATGGTCGGAGGCATCGCTCAGGAAATCGACGCCAGGTACATTTAGTTTTATAAAAAGGCTCTGGCTCAGCATATGGTGGCGCTGATATTCAGTCGACGCCTTTTGAATAAAAGAAAGAAAAGGTATTTATTTTGAGAGCTACACTATTACAAAAACCAAATACTCTAAATAATAAACAGTTTAAGGCTTATACAAATATCTATTATATAGCCTGAAGTAGTTTATAAGATGCAGCCAAAAAAGGTCTCTGACTCAGCAAAATGCCACAGCAGAATTGTGACGCTGATCTTCCGTCAGAGGCCGAGAGTAACGACACATGCGATGTTACAAAATGTAATGGTAAAACGAAGATTGTCTATGTGTGACATAAGAAAATTTACTAATTTAATAATTTACAAACATAAGAAACATGACGCAACGCCTTGCTGAGAAAACAAGATTTACATTTCATGGTACATCTGTTTTCAATATAATGATAATTTAATATTATAAACCATAAAGCTGTTTGGATTGTTTATTTTTCAAGATGAAATGTTTAGTAAATGTAAATATTCGGACACACAACTGAGCTTCACTTTAACCGCAGGTCCGAAGTCCTCCGCATCGAGAAGGAGCTAGAAGAGGCGCGCGTCCGCCTCACTCTGATCCGACAAGCCAAGTACAAGACGCGTCCTGGCGAGACGTCCGGGGACGAGACCGACACTGACTATCATGGCGGATACAGCAGTGACGTCAGTGGCACGCAGCACAGGTAAAAGTAGCGCCTCAACTAACATTTAACCAGTCTTTATTAGTTAAACCCGAAATGGGGTTGCAGAATCCCAATTACCATCAGGAAGTCATAAAAGTCTTCATCACCAACTTCAAGTGTACGAGTAGACGTTAAGTGTCTGCTCGCCGCCCCCGGTTTTGGTTTTTACCTGTTGCAATAGTTGTATTTATAAATATTTGCATTTTTTCCAGATTCAAAACCCCAAACAGCAGTTTCGCCAACACTACTTACTCTCCCAACAGCACATATACGCCGCACACGACCCTGAACACGACGAACATGAGCCAACATGGCGCTAACATTAGCCAACATGCGACGAACATCAGCCAACACACGACGAACATCAGCCAACATTCGTCCAACCTCAGCCAACATGTGTCTCAACTCAATCAATCCATCCACGGAGCGCCGACGTCGCCCGGTTACGCGCAGACCACTGGCGGGTTCGGACAAAGGTTGGTTTTTCACGACTATAGGTGAAAGCTAGTAGTGAAAGCACTAAATCAGCACCTGTATTTTTTTCTTCTAATTCCTTTCCCTCTGGAGATATTAGGCAACAAATCGTTTGAATAACTTTTTGCAGCCAAAGCACCGGCTATACACAGACCACCGAACACGCCCAGACGAACGGCTCGCACCAGCAACACGGGAAGTCGGCGCAGACGCCGACGTTCTCGAGCTTCCGGCCTCAGGAGTCGCCCGCGCAGAACTATGAAGGGTTCACTACCCGGTGAGTGCGGCGAGGGGGGGGGGGGGATGAGTGTTCGATGCGCTTTGTAACCGAGGATTTGTGGATAGCCGCACCGGGGAAATGAAAACATGGGCACCACATAGTCATGTAGTTTCATTTTATGATACTTGCATACAAAATGCTATTGCATACAAAATGCTATAGGTCTTTTCATGTCATCTCCTTCAAATAGCTTTACATGAAAGCACATACATAATTTCTGTGCATGAAAGTTATGACTTTAGAGTGTAGGTTGCTCATATGAAGATTTTCTCTAAAAACGGATGGCAGTGTTAACCGAAACATGATTTCAGCCACGAATTCATGTGTGTCTGATAGCTTATTATTATTTTTTCTTGTTTTTGGCTTCTGATAATGTGTGTGATTAACACATATAATTCCGCCAATGTCACGTCATAAACTAAAGCACTATATTACGAAGAAATGAAACAACAACGAAAAGTATCAATTTCATGACTTTATTTAAGTTTCTTATTGAATGCCTCTGATTGTGCGGTACCTACATAACTTGCGAGTGATGCAAGGCCTGATTTTCATGTCATTTTGAATTGGCATCGAAGTTGAAAGTCAGAAAATCTCGGTTACAAAACGCAGCAATAAAAATTGTCATCTGTTACATTTTCACACGCTTACTAAAAAAGCAAATAATTTAAATATATTTTACAATGCCATCCATTACTATCATTTATATAAAATACTGACTTGTATATAGATAAACATTGTCTCATACTAACCTGCCAAGTCATTCAAATAATATTTTTAACATGTTGCTTTTTTTCCTTACATGCTGCCAATGGATTTCACATTCAACTACAGATGATTAATATATTTCTAATAGAAACACTGCAAAACAAGTGCCTTTATTAACAACTTATGAATTGTGCCTATACATTCAAGATTATTCTTCAGAAAATTTTGTTATTCGTATATTTTAAGAGAAATAATACATTGTAGATGATAAATAAGAAACGTAGAATGTATTTGGATTGCCGACAGGTTGGTTGAAATTTCATTTTACGGCGGCATACTGTAGAAAGTTTTGTCAAGGTGGTGAAAATCTGTGTGTAATTCGTAGTATCATATTAGAAATTCTAAATTGTGTTTTTATTGTCTATGTAATAAGGGCATGCTTTCTGTGCTTGTAAAACCAGATAGAAAAATCTCACTGTTTAAAAGCTCACTGTTTTCATAAAATGTCACTATAGTTTACCGAGATCACTGTATTATGAAAAACATATTTATTTTAAAAAAAAATTAAATATACTATAACAGCTTTTAATGTTTTTTGTTTTTTAAAAAATAAAAATATACCGATGAATAGGATAATACAAATATAAAGAAACCTTAAGATATATTTCGGGTCCGGTCTGGATCAGACATTGACATATATAATATAAAAGCTCATGACATGACAGGTCATTATATATGTCAATGTCTATTTATTTTTAAATATATTTTATTTATGTTTAAAAGACTCAACTGATGCCGGATCCAGATCGAACTCGAAATATATCTTGAGATTTCTTTATATTTGTGTTATCCTATTTATATATTTTTTAAACATAAAACATATACAAGGTGAATTTGTCAACATCTCCAAATTCATACTTAAGCCTTGGTAAGTGATCAGCATCATGAAACAATTACGATTTTCGTAAAAAACATAAAATGAAATTCCGACTCCCCATAGTGATTCACTAAGAACTGGGAGTAAATTACTATGGGAAGTCGAAATTTCATTATATGAATTTTACAAAAATATCGATTCATGATGCTGATCACTTACCAAGACTCCAGTATGAATTTGGACGATGATCAAAAAGTCACCTTGTATATAAAAAGTGTATTTACAGTGATTTTTGTAAAACACGCACCGCAGACCGGATTTCATAAACTTCAGCTACTTCCAAGCTATACACGCTTTTGTCATACAATGCATTGTCACTAGAAAGTAACTTAGAACTGTTATTTTAGTTAATGTTTCGTTTGCAGCGAGGAAACTACAAGAAAAAATGACAGAACGATGACGAACGAGTAAGTCGTCTGTATAAACAAAAATGCTTCAAACACGCAGCTTGTATTGTTTGAGAAAGTGCGCACTGAAAGTGCAAAAGCGTTCCGTGCATTTTCGGGCCCTGAACCCATCGTTCTGTACATATTTCCATGTTTTATGTGTTGTTATTTACTAGTTCCAGTATTGCACGGACTGTAGTTCGTGACCATTAATGCACAGCCTAGTTGTTGATGTCTTGACCTGATGCCAAAGTCTTTTTATTATATAAAAATAATGTAGGCAGGTTTATACAGGTCAGTGTACAAGTCAGTAGCGGCGCCAGTGTCGGCGCCGACACTGAATTCAAAATATTCGTGTGTGAATATACAAGTCAGCGCTGACTTCACACCGCTGTACTGACTTCAAATAAATTTACATTGAGTTTTTTTCAGGTCAGCGCTGACTTGTCTCGAATTCGGAGTCGGTCACTGATCCTGTATAAACCAGCCTTTATACAAGGTGTAACAGAAAGGTGTAACCATATTTGAAGAGCTTATTCAGTCAATGGTATAGAACAACTTTTACTATAGAGCGAACCCTGAAATCTCAAAAAAAAAACTGCCCTTCCATACATTTCAGCCGAGCGGCATTGCATTTTTCTATTAAAAAGTTTTTTCTTTTTTTCGAGGTACATGTTTTGTTCCGTAGTAAAAGTTCTTCTATACCATTGACTGAATAAGCTCCTCAAATATGGTTACACCTTTCTGTTACACGTTGTATACTTACAGAATCTCGTTTTTTTTTTTCAATACAATTACGGTCTAAAATGCATCAACTTGCAGGTCGTGCATTACAAGACTTATTTTTATGTGATCGATAAACAATGTGGCTTCAATCTCTTTTGATGACATGCGTTTCCTAAACTATTGATTTTAAGCAATAATTCCCTAACTTGACTAAGATATTTTCCTTCTAGATTTCGTGGCAGTTGTCAGTTTTAATTGAAACATATTTAAATATAATTATCGGATTTCACTAATCCTTTTAAAATACTAATTTTGTTATGTTTTAAGATGTATAATGACATAATAATAATAATAATATAAAGCCTTTATTTCTAAATTTTCCATTTTTTTTTATATCTTGTATCTTAAATGAGATTTGTAGATAAAAAAAATATAAAAGTATTTTTTAAAAAGAAAGTTAAACTTCTTAAGACTATAAACTGCACTTATATTATAAAATACCTCTTAATTCGGTTTGCCTTCCGGCATAGGCCTCCTTCAACTCTCTCCATTGTTTTCTGTCTGCCGCTACTCTCATCCAAAGTGGTCCTAAGGTCATCATTAGGACCTCTGCTCCTAGTGCTGCCCCTTGGGTACCATACTGTCACCAGTTTACTCCACTTTTCCTTCTTGCAGCGGAGCATATGACCTGACCACCGCCATTTAAGTTGGTCTATGCGTGACAATATGTCAGTTAATTTAGTTTTGCGCCTGATGTCTTTACTTGTAACTTTGTCTATTAATTTTAAACCTAGCATGCTTCTTTCCATGCTTCTCTATCATTTAGCTAGATTGTCCGTATGGCGTTTCGTCAGAGCCCAGGTTTCACAGCCATACATCACATGTACACGACTTAATGATACTAAATTATTCGTTAAATTAAAATGTTTAAAACCGAGACAACTGCCACCCAGCTAATACTCGTATTGCAGTAGCAACTAACCGATCTAATTTTGTTTATCTTTTTCTCCCAAACCCTAACCTAACCCTAATCCTGCATGCGGTGTCTAACCCTCGACAGGACGGAAACGGAAACAACAGTGGTGGTCAAATCACTCCAACTGCCGGAAGTGAGGACCGCCCACTTGGTCACAGAGGACTCGTCCCCACAGACGATATACTACAAGAGAGACAGACCTCCGCCGCCGCCGCCTAGGAAGGTGACCCTGGGTACAAAGTACGGAGAAAACGAATCTTAGCTTCATGGTTGGTCTGGCTTTTTGACTTTCGCACTTCGCGGGTTAGGGTCTGGTGCACAGGTCATTGGCTCCCTTTTGGGTATCGCGTTTTGCCTTAAGAAGTCAGGATTGTGTTTACGGTTTTATTCAAATTTAAATTAGTCGTAAAATAGGTACATAAAATACACTGTTTACAAGTTATATTTCAAAATCAAAAATCTTAAAGTCCTCTAATACAATAGAATCTGCGTTTCTTAACCTTTTTTGTCCACGGACCCCTTAGGAAATCAAGCACAATTTTAAGGACCCCGTTAATAAAAAAGCAGCAATAAATTTTGGACCACTTATTTTAGTTCTACAAATTACAAAAAAAAAATACTTTTTCATATAAAATACGTTAATGAGAAGGTTTTTTGGTGGCATTTATTTATGACTGTTAAATGGTCCATAGATTAGGCTGCGGACCCCCATACCTATGCTCGGGGACCCCCAGGGGTCCGCGGACCACAGGTTAAGAAACGCTGTCAATAGATAACACTATGGCCCCAATATAGGCATAGCCTATCCCGTCAGTGCCAGTGTACAGATATGGTTTAAGGGTCGGTTGCGCCAAACATGCTGTTGCGTTTGGACAATTTAGCTTAATAAAACAAAATATTTTTAACGAAAAAAATTTGTGTAATTAGTTAAGAAGTTGAACTACATTATCATTTTTCAGATTTGACACAAGTATCACAACCACCGCGAAAAAAATCGAAAAGATCAGTAAAACCACGGAAAACGTAAAAAAAAAATATGTTTTTTCTTTGTTTTTGTCGATATATTTAGATCTAGTTTCACCCACTTTCGGATGTGCACTTGTACGAGGGACACATTGCATATATATCAATGTTATATTATACTATGTGCTCAAGCTTTTCTAAAGCTTTCCACAGCTTTTGCAAAGTTAAAATATTTATTATCAAACGACTAATAAAATTAAATATATGTTGAATGTATTTAGAGAGATTACGAAAAGGGCACTGCAAACAAATTTTTTCGTTCGTTCTTTATTTAACAAAAAAAAAATATTACAAAAATGTATCTTGAAGCAAAATAAAAGTACAAAAATGAATATAAATAATCTTGATAAAAACACTTGTACTGTTTCACAATATCACTTCATATTACTCCAACCGGTTTCGCCTTACGGCATTATCAAGAAACACTAGCTGTTAAATATAATAGACAATAAACAACAAACAAATGTGTAGTTTACATTGCAGATGGTGAATAATAGTTTCGAAGAGGGTAAACTTAAATCATGTGACTATAAATAAATTTCATCAAGAAGTAACAATATACACCATTAACAGATCAAAATGCGATATCTGTATATATATAAAATTCAAAGTCCTGACTGACTGACTGACTGATATATCAACGCTCAGCCTAAGCGGCTGGTCCTAGAGATTCCAAATTTGGCAAGTAGGTTCCTGTAGAGGTCTAGGGGTGCACTAAGAAAGGATTTTTCAAAATTCACCCCCTTAGAGGGTGAAAACGTCTGAAAATCAACATGGGTATCGTTTGTATGGTTTATCGGGTCGCTGATTACGAAAACAACAACGATTTTAAAATCCAACGTGATGGACGTGAAAAAGGCTTTTCCAGAATTCAACCCCTAAAAAGTGAGAGCACTTATAATGTTAGTTTCTGAAAAAAATGTAATTTGTTTCCTGTAGGCCACGCGGGCAAAGCCGCGGGCAGAAGCTAGTTAATTATAAATGAACCGAAGGCAAAAAAACGTGATACTTATGGGGCAGTCTTGATTATTATGTAATATGCCGAAAAATGGGTCATATTGCATAATAATTTATTAAAAAAAGCACAGTGAATTGGTAAATCAAGGGAAGACTCACTTTGTACAAAGGTTGCACCCTTTGGTCAATACCATGCGGTCAAAAACATCTCATCTCACAGAAATATTTTGGGGCAAGTTCTTTTAAAGACATTGAACTTTGTATAATGTTCAGTACATACAACAACGAGTTGTGTCAGAGATACAACCGTAAATTATTTAAGTGGATACTTCTCTACAGTAGTCGCGCTGTATATAGAAGCGTATGTGGTCGCGTGGATTACATATATAGGCCAATTTATAAGTAACAAAAAACAAGTTGTATCCTTTTTATTATTTATTATTCAGTCTTAAGTGTTTAAATTGAAGCTTTTTCTTAAAAAAAATTGTAACAAGCAAAATATATAAAAAATAAAAACGAAAATTACCTCATATATGGTTATAACAATCACACTGTCTGACTTACTTATAGTTATTGGGAATTGTGTAGCTTATTATTATAGCTACACAGCTCCTGTGACTTAACCGCATGCAACCGATGTCCGCGCAACACTGAGCGCATGCGCAATGTATCATCTTCAACTACACTGAGCGTCGAAAGGATCACTTTAACAGATTTGATTTGTTTTAAGTTCTTGTACGCGTGGATTAAAATGTAATCCACGACCACTCTAGGGTTAATCGCCTCTTTACCCAAAAAGAAGGAATTAATAACGGCCATAGAAATCATAATCATACGTTAGTGATGACAGCGCATCGTTCACGAGGTGATTTAATAGTAGTTTATGCTACAAGGGCGCAAAGGAATAAAGTACGAGGACGATTCAAAACACGTTACGCCCGTGTATCATACTACGTTTTTCAATGCATAGTGTGAGGAAATAAAACAATATAATTTTGTAAACTTTAAATTGTAATTGGCTCAAAAGGACTGTATCCAGAGCCGTTAAACAGTGGAAAAAAAAGTATGACATTTATGGTACACAGGAAAGGCTGCAGGTTAGCCAACCATTGTAAATAAATAAAAAAAAATAATAATAATAAAGCCCTAGGGCAAAATAATTGACTTTATGTTCGGTTATGATGCATAAAAAGTAGGCCTTTACGAGCACATGCATTGAAAAAATATTTGTTGTTCCCTTCAAATATGCATTAATTTATCTTGAATAATAACGAATAAGAAATAATTTACGATTACAAACGGAATAAGAAATGAAATAATCGTTCATTAAAAAAAAAACTTGGTTGGAAAAAAGGCGCGAAGATGTGAGGGCGTCGTTTTTTTTTTGTTTAATTGAAAAAATATTGCATTTTGGCTATTTTGATCAACAATAGTGATAGAATATTGTGAATTAAAATCGCTGTAACCTGTGTAGTGTGTTGTTCAATGAAACGAAAGTGCAGGCCGTGCCTTTTCATGTGTTTTTTCTAACCCAACATTTTGTTCGTGTTATGGGCAAAGATTTTAAAAGTAAAGATAAGCCCTTACCGTACTATGACAGCACCAAAATGGGTGACGCTCACTCACACGTTTGAAATCAGTGCTCATCTGAACACAGTGATAGTTGGACGCCTTAAGCGCACTTAAAGTTAATCATTTTAATAACTTTAGTAGTCTGATCAGTTTGCTGACCGTAGGTAGACAGATTGCGCACTCATTTTGTGCGGGCGTCCGCATTATGTTAACGCACACATTCAAAAACAATGCAATAGATTTTAGGTGCCAGGGCTCATCTAAACTTTTAAAATCTTTGGTTATGGGTCTATCACTTTAGCACGAACTGACAGGACAGCGACCAGTGACGGATTTGTCCTAAGGCCCAGTAGGCCCGGGCCTAGGGCGCCCAGATATTAGGGGCGGCCAATCGAAACTACCCAAAGTAACTAGTACTTTGTTATTAAATGTTTTTTTTTATTATTATTAACCTGACGAAACTAAGCGCGTCAGAAATCTTAAATAAAGAACTTAATAAAGTTCTTTTCACGACACTCCTTCCGTCAAAGAAATTTATTGTCAAGTACTAAATACTAAAATGCCTTGATCTGCGTGACTGCGCGAAGTTTGTCCCGGAAGTGACGTGCAAGTTCTGAACAGGCCCCCCTATACGAAATGCGAACGTAGAAGTATCCACTTCAAAAAACAAGACAACTAAATGTTACACTCATCTCCCATCCCATTAAATTCCCTTTTTCTAACTCTTTGTTTCGTGTACCTTGTAGAATAATGTATAATGTAGAATATCAAAATAGATATGCATTTTAGATAATATATCGCATGCAGCATGTGGTGTGGTCTTAGATCTTGTACAGTTTCGATTCTCTTCCGCTTCTCTTTTCTCTCTAAGGTGTAAGGTTATTATAAAATTAAGAAATAATTAATAATTGTAATAAGTTAACTCGTCTAATCAACATCATAATGAATTAACTAAAACAACCTTTTACAGCTACGAAACCCGTCTTTACGACACACCGCGACCCGCCCACCTTAACGAATATTCAGAGGAAAAAAGACAATTCGAGTCCAACCAATATCAGTACAATAAAGAGCAAAAGTACGGATACGATGCACCTAAAATATCTTCTCCTATAAGCCCCAAGTTTAATGCTCGAGATTTGAAATTCGAGGACAAACCCGAACCTATATATTCAACGCTAAACAAGCCATCAACACCGAAATCCCCGTTCGACGGTGTTGGCCAAAGCTTCTCGGAACACCAAAAGTCCACGGAAGCCATACCCGGTGGAACCAAACATTCTGAATTCTCTGTAAAGAGCGAATCGTACCAAAGCTATCCAAAAACTGAATTCTCAAAAACTGAAACGAGACATGAAGTTAAATCACCTTTTGCAACCTCCACGCCCTCGAAATTCGACTCGTTTTCGCAGCAGGAGTTCAACAAAAACGTTTCTTCCGACCTTGTGAAGGTGCCTACTCCGGAACTCGAAAGAATATCTTCCCCTTACGGCAAAGAGGTCCACAGTTACGGAGGGCCAAATTACATGGAGGAAAGGACTACGGAGGTGAAAGAGATACCGAATGGGACGCAAAAAGTGACCACAACGAAAATATACAGCTCGTCCCCTGTCACTATCACGAGCACTAACACGAAATACGAACCGATCAAGCTGGAAGGCATTGATGAGCTATCCAAGTCGTTCGACAACGATTCGAAATACAGCACAATGGATTCAAGATTCAATACGCTCGATTCGAAACTCAGTTCCGACACCAGTCGCTCCTTCATGCGTCCATCCGAATTCCAAACTTCAGACTACCAATCGACAACAAGTGTTAGCAAGGTAAAGAAGCCGTCGGAACTCGTCAAAGAAATCGAAGGGATGGACAAAAAGTTCTCGAAACAGGTCATCTCGTCAGAGACTATCGAAAGGAAGTCAGTCATGACCAGCTCCCACAAATCTGAGAGCAGTTCCACGGTAACTAAGAAGTTTGGTAATTTCTGAGGTTTGATGTTACTGTGATTACCAGCTTGAAGTTTAACAATACGCATCGTTGTCTGTATTTTTGTCAGTGTATTTGAGCGAGACATTCTCTAATATTTCTCGTGTAGAGATATGAAATTAGAGAATCTCTTGTAAACAGTGCATTTTTAAATAAAACCGCGCTTTCTAAATGATATTCTTGCATTTCAGATGTAAATGCTTATTTTCAGTGCACGATGTAGAATTGTGGATGTAACATTATTTAGATGTAAGTTAAAATCTGCGGTGCTAAAGATTTTAAGTTAAGTGAAGTAAAATGTAGTGCCTAAATTTTGCCTTAAACGAGAATTATAAAAATACAAATTTAATTTAACTATGAATGCCTGGACGGCCATGTTGGAAGTTATAATGAATAATTGAATTCACAAAGTGCTAGCCCCATTCGGGGTCCTTATTAATGTTGCCTTGACGTATATTTGAAAAGAAATATAAAAGCCACTTGTGCCATTGTACTTTCGAGAATGGTGCTCTTTTACTTTGATAAAATATGAGATATATTTAATTTAAAAACTTAACAGTGAGAAATCTCAACCATTGTGTGCCATCTTTCAGCCATAAACTAATTTGTAAATATTACATGGATTATATTGTGTGATTTTTTGTCTATTTATACATGTAAGTAGTGATGTGCGGTACAATGATAGTAATTATGTATTCCAAATTCTAATGTGGTAAGATATATTGTACTAATGTACTAAAATGACTCTTTCAAAATTATGATTAGCTTAAAACTAATAAAAACTTGTTTATATGTTTTTTATTGCGAAATCCATCGCTTTAATTATTATTAGAGTGCATTACAAACTTGAAATCAATCAGAAACTAATTTAAAAGCACAAATATTTTATCAAAAATATTTGTACTTTTAAATTTGTTTCTGATTGATTTCTAGTTTGTAATGTACTCTAATAAGAACTTGTTTATTTTGAAAGGGTTAAGCTTATACTAAAAATATTTGTAAGGACATAATTAACGCATGAAATAAATAATGTAACAGAAATATTATGTTCGACATTATCATTTTAAGAGATATTTTATTTTTATAGCAAAGTCGCGTCCGCCACTGAAGTAGCGTGAGGAGAACACAAGATTTTTTGAAATATTTTTAATAATTTTACAACATTTTCTTGACATTGTGCCTTATTTATTTTGTCTGCTACTTGATATAAAGTACATTATTTTATATACTTACCTATAAGATTTGTATTTTAAGGTTTTTTGTCTCGGTAAATGTATTTAACAGTGGGTAGATGACAATTCTTTCATATTTACATAATATAGAGATGCCCACGAAAGCGATTCGTCCACTGAAGGTAATGTAACACCAATTCTGATAGAATAAGATATTCACATACAAAATGTATGTAAAATTACATAAAATATAAAGATATTTATGAATATTTTATTAGAGTAAAGTAAAGCCCTTGATCTTTTAACGATTTTATCAAGTAGAAATAATACAAAACAATATTTCAAGAAGGAAAATGCTGCGCTAACATTTTTTCGACGATCTAAAAATCCAACTACTATCTGTACAAAATCTGAATTAAAATAAAAAAAGCTTTTATATTTTTCCGAATGAACCAAATGTAGCCAAACAATCGTTTTTAGACAAGGGCTTAAATTTCGTAAAATCGAAATCAGGCTAAATTCGTGTCTTATAATTCTAGTAGTAAACTTATAAATATGAAATAAAATATTCTAACATTTTTGTCGATATTTTATCTTGTAACAATTATTCAAGTCATTTAACTTGCTTACTCTTTGATGTAGCACATTACTTACATAGTTAACTATGTACATTAATTACATATTTTACTATGATTAAACTCATAGTAATCATAATAATACAACTTATATTAAATTTTATCTTGTAATTTTGATACTTTCTTCAATATACTTACCTACTTACTATTTAAATGTATAGATTTAAGTATTGTACTCATATAAAACTATTTAAAATAAATACAAATTTTCGATATAACAACAAATAGAGCATTTAACATGCTATTTGCAACAAATATATGACTGTATTTTTTGTATAAATTTAATTTTTAATCAATTAATAAACCAAATAAATTGTTAATTTTAGAATCGGATTGATTTGCGACTTATTGATGATAATTTGAGAAATTATTTTATTGTTATTTCTTTTTAGATTTTATCCTCGACAAACGATTGTCTCGAAACCTTGCGTAGATTCGGGCATTGTATGGTATAAAACTTATTTGTGAACGTAATTAAATATATTAACTCATTTAAAGTCTTTATTTCCAATCCTATTTATTTTCTTTTTTTTACCATTGAGTAAGAAGGCAAAAGGAACTTTACCATACAGCTATGTCTGAGGTTTTCATACCTGTTAGGGCTGTCCATAAATTTGTGGATATATTAATAATTTGCAATATTCTGCTAAACACTCTTACCATGACATTCAAAATTCAGACTCAAGTACCGCCCGCCCTCCCGCATAAAACACGCACAAGCAAAAGCAGTACGAGCACAAAATAAAGCTATCTTAAATAACAAGCAAGAAAACTTATGGACACGTGTTTCGCCTCTAAACGAGGCATCCTCGGGGTATGTTGTCCGCTCGACAGCCAATGAGCTGCCGTCCGGAACTCACAGAGGTATATTTGTCCAGAAGCCTAAGCATGAAAACATCTCCGTACAGTTGCGTTTCAAACTACATCAAAATCGTATAGAATCTGGGAAATCACTCCAAGCGGACAGTAGCGGAACTAACAGCTACGTATGGCAACCTAAGTTTAGTTTCAAACGCAACTATACGGAGATGTTTTCATGCTTAGGCTACAGAGCAACGAACTTGACACCGTGTACTATGAAACTGGGTAAAAAGTGTAAGCGGTATGGAAAGTGATTGCCGTTTTCTTTGGTAGTAATATAGGTACCTACTTCGGGTCAATGACCAAGAAGTTGCACTACATAGTTACAAGAAGGTGTCAAACGAAATTTTATGGTAAAAGCATGGACGAAGTATTGTTTGTTTATGGTAAAAGTAAAAAAAAAACTAGGCACGAAAATTTTTCAAGGAATCACGTTACTGTGCTACAAGGATCTCAGTATCCCTCTATAATTTGTGAAGGATCTGTAGCATATGCATGAAAACATCTCCGTACTTATAGTTGCGTTTCAAACTACATCAAAATCGTATGAAATCTGGGAAACCGCTCCAAGCGGACAGTAGCGGAACTAACAGCTACGTATGACAACCTAAGTTTAGTTTCAAACGCAACTATACGGTGATGTTTTCATGCTTAGATTACAGATGGCGCGTGGATGATAGGGACAGGAGGGTCCAGCCTTTATATTCTCTGGTCCAGCTGTGATACGAGAATTATGGTAGTGAGCAGCGTTAGTTTCGATTATTGGACACAACCAATCCACGATCCTTAAAGCACTGTACAAATGTGTGACGTAGCATGGACTCGTCTATGGACGTAGTAAGTTTTTTTAAACACTGTAATAATTTTCACGGTATTTTAAATCATCGGCTTCGTATTTTTTAGAGATATTTGTAAGTTGTCATTTGGTGATATAAACAAGCCATTTTAGAATTATCTGGGGGCACGATAGTGCCCCCCGCCAAGACGAGCCAAAGGAAGCGGGGCACTACGTACCTTTTCTCGAAGCGTTTCGTCATATTTTTGAACCCTCATAGCTTCGGTCTAGATATATAAATTTTCGCCAATGATAGCAAGAAATTCAACGTTGGAAACTGTGGCATATTCATCAATAAAGCCGATTCTGAAGGCTTTAATTTTAGTTTTAGTGCTGTCAAAACTAAATTTTTTCCAAAGCATTTTAGCTTTATCCCTAACACTAGAGAACTATTATGCAATGAAGAAAATTTAGTTTTGACATCGTCAAAACTTAAATTAAAGCCTTCAGAATCAGCTATAATATTTGCCTATTTGCAACGTTTGAAGCGGGATTAAAAACCGACGGTTAATTATATTGCGAAGACAGATTTCAGGTGATTTTAAAAAGGATTTTCTATAGATATGTGTTAATTTTTTTGATTGAAAACCTGTAGTGAGCATTCCTTATATTCCATTGTTTTTATTTGATGAGGTTAAGTCATTTCGAGTGAAAAATAATGGCAGACATGGGCGCCAGCAGAGTCCTTGTCAGAGGGTAGCATCTAGAAACGCGTATTTGGTATTTGCGTATTCGGAAAATACAGGAAATAGCGAATACAAATCCACGAATCGCCTTTCCACACATCATGTCTGTATTCGGGCAAACGAATACGTACGCAGCGCCAAAAGAGGTGGCGGCAGAAACTAAAGAATAAAGTTGTCGCATATTAACAAGACTAGCGCCATCTATTGGCAAAATGTTTAACCATAAAGCGTCTCATTGTAGAAGCAATAAGGCGGTACTTCTAATTATTTGTACAGATGTCAGCACTAGTTCTGAAATTTATGAACGTAATATATTTTCAAAAATGAGGCGTTGCTATTTAAACATTTTAATATAACTTACTTTCGTCCGCGGTGATTTCGTTTTGTATTTTCGCGGGATAAAAAGTAGCCTATGTCACTCTCCGGCCCATAAACTACCTATATCTATGCCAAAAAATCACGTCGATCCGTTGCTCCGTAGCTGCGTGAAAGAAGGACAAACCGACAAACACACTTTCACATTTATAATAGGGGTACGGTTTACATTAGACAAGTCTCGAGTTTTAAGAAGTTATTCAAAAATAAGTAATGCTACTCGTCAATAGATGTCGCACATAGTTAAATTATTGGTTTCGTTTGTGAGTAGCATGATGATATTTTATAAAAATAAGGCATTAGGGCGGTTCGTTTTAACTTTTTTGTATTTTTGTTTCTGGTCAGTGCCGAAAATATGCTTCAGGAGAAGACGAATAATATAGTATATTTCATTACGAGTGCGGAAAGCCTGTCATTGCGAAGAGTTCCGACAAATGTCTACCCGAGCCGAGGCGCAGCCGAAGGTGAGGGTTGACAGTCGGAACAAGTTGCAATGACGGTTCCGCACGTGTACTGAACAACTATTTTTAATACAGTTGCGAAAAAATGAAGCAATTTAATAAAATAATAAAAACACAATAAACTCAACTAACTAATACTCCACGCAATAAATTCGTCGTATGTAGATATGTAGCGACTTTTTGACTTTTCCAGTAAAATGTTCTCCGAAGCATTTTGTGCAATTATACTGAGTTCCGGTGGTGTTAATTCAAATAAAATATCGTCGAAATTACTCATTTTGTGCAACAAACAACTAAACCCGCAAAGAAAATTATTGGAAAATGGCGCCAACCGTAAAAGAGATATTTTTTTTGTTTTCTTCACCCATTCTGGGTAGGCAAAGAGAACTATGCCCATACAGCCAAGTCTTCAATAGAATTTTTTTATTGATATGAAATTTAATGAGATGAAATGAAATGAAACCTAACCTAACTGATTGAATCATATCATTAAATCTGATATTGAAACAAATTAGTAGCTTCTTTTTAGAAATATTTGCATGAATCATAAAAACTTCTAGGATTTTTTTTTAGTAAAAACTTCGTGGTTTGTTTTTTTCTTCTTAATAGACATTATTTTGACAGTTGGGAAAGAGAACACACGAGGTCGGAAAAGGTAAAGAAAAAGCTCGAGTATGTAATAGCCCACATCCCGAACGCTATACGTCCCTGCAATACGCCACTTTTTGAGCAACTGTATTAAAAAAATATTTTTCACACCACCTGCTCGACAGTGTCCAATTACATATCATGCAACCTCAACGTAAAGTAACGCATCGCATTATATCTCAAGGGATATAAAGTTATATGAAAATCCCTAGGGATTAAAGTGATTTAAATTTGGAACGTCAAATTCGTGTGGAAACTCGTGGAAAACAAATGGCCATATGGGATTGTAAAGAGGTTTGTTCGAAAATCGAACTGGCCACCATAAGCAGAATTCAACAAAAAGAAAAAAGCGTTTACAAAGAATGTGAAACAAAAGACGGTGTGTGGTGCTGTGATTGTCAGTGAATTTTATTGAATTAATAATGGCGAGCTTTTTATTGTCTCGCAGAAGGTGTGAAAAGTAGAGTATGCTCCTCTGGAATAAAGCCTGTCTTTGTCTTGGGCAGCTTGAACCCCTCGCTTTACTCAGGACTCTATATAACTCCCTCGCTACGCTCAGGAGTTAACTCTAGAGTCCCTCGTTACGCTCAGGGTTCAATATGCCGCCCGTGACGTAAGACACTGCTTTATTCCCTTAGTGCATAATCTACTACACTCTAAAAATTATAATTTACAGTATTTATTCGAAAAATATGGAAGAACCCTACTACAATTTTCCGCACTGGCCCGAAACGAAAAAGTTAAAAATTAAACTGCTCTAGTACATCCCTATACCTTCCCCCAAACTTAAAACGTCACTAACTTAGCGCAAAGTGCATAACATAACTTTGTTGTTCTTGTTTATAAATTTAAAATTGAAAAATTTATTTGTGCCATTTGACGCCAATAGTCAAGTATTAGTGAGGTTTATAAAGCGTTAGTTTGCAATTTAACACAGAGTTATGATCTTCTCAAAACCAACTTAAAATGCTGTTTAAACTTTATTTGCACAAGACCATGACTAATTGTGCTTTAAATTTCAAACTCATGCTTTACGAATCTCACTAATACTGAACTATTGGTGTTAATTGCCACACACCAAAATGTTTTTCAATTTTTAACTTCTAAACAAGAAATACAAAGTTAAGTAATGCACTTTGTGCTAAGCGACTGACGTTTAACCTTAAGGCGATATGTAAATGATTTTGCGTCCCTGTTACTCTCTATATGCGAAAAAAATCCTTTCAGCCTATGAGTTAGTACTTAGTTACTCGCAAGTTCTAAATTTTAAACGCTTTATTCCCAAAAACAGTAAGATTTAAACCCTCTTTCGTCACTAAGCACCACCATAACAATCTTAAAATCGTAAAACAATTAGTTATTCGTAAGGCGACAGAAACAAGGTAAGGCTGACTTTCCACCAGAGATGTGCGAGGAAGCTAAGCGGCGTGTGAGGGAAAAATCCACCAATACGGTTGCTTCATTTTTCTAGCCTCGCACAGCGCAGCTCGGTTAGTAGAGCGTCAGATCAGATGCACAACTTCAAATGACCATTACACATTGTGTAATTGGTCAATCGGTTTAATGAAAATAATATAGATAGTAGACAAAGGGCTGAACATTTTGGAAAAAACGCAAAAGCCTTAAGTTCGTTCCTCGCACAGCTACGCATCCTCACACCACTCAGCTTCCTCGCACAGCTACGCATCCTCACACCACTCAGCTTCCTCGCACAGCTACGCATCCTCACACGACTCAGCTTCCTCGCACAGCTACGCATCCTCACACCACTCAGCTTCCTCGCACAGCTACGCATCCTCACACCACTCAGCTTCCTCGCACAGCTACGCATCCTCACACCACTCAGCTTCCTCGCACAGCTACGCATCCTCACACCACTCAGCTTCCTCGCACAGCTACGCATCCTCACACGACTCAGCTTCCTCGCACAGCTACGCATCCTCACACCACTCAGCTTCCTCGCACAGCTACGCATCCTCACACCACTCAGCTTCCTCGCACAGCTACGCATCCTCACACCACTCAGCTTCCTCGCACAGCTACGCATCCTCACACCACTCAGCTTCCTCGCACAGCTACGCATCCTCACACCACTCAGCTTCCTCGCACAGCTACGCATCCTCACACCACTCAGCTTCCTCGCACAGCTACGCATCCTCACACCACTCAGTTTCCTCGCACAGCTACGCATCCTCACACCACTCAGCTTCCTTGCACATGGTGGAAAGCCACCCTTACGGAGCCAGTCGTGGGCACTGCCGCGGAATGATATCTTAATCCAATCGCGGACAGATGTTTGTTTACATCCGCTTTTATTACAATATTCGAGGTAAATGTCCTTGTTTTTGACAGGGGCGGATGGATTATGGATACAAAGTTATGTAGCGGGGTTTGTGCGTAAGAAATTGTGAAATATAAGTGCATTGTGGAGGGCTTCTTTATCTGGTAAATAAAAATTTGCATCGCATTATTTCCTACCTTTAATTGCAACGTCTGTCTGACTATCTGTAAGTACGTTTTGTGTGTAAGTAACTCGATAAGTAGGTAGCGCTTGCACCCATCACTGTAAGTACGTTTTGTGTGTAAGTAACTCGATAAGTAGGTAGCGCTTGCACCCATCACTGTAAGTACGTTTTGTGTGTAAGTAACTCGATAAGTAGGTAGCGCTTGCACCCATCACTGTAAGTACGTTTTGTGTGTAAGTAACTCGATAAGTAGGTAGCGCTTGCACCCATCACTGTAAGTACGTTTTGTGTGTAAGTAACTCGATAAGTAGGTAGCGCTTGCACCAATAGATGATACCAAGTGCCGACAATCGCAAGTATAAATTTTGTTAAATACATAGTTAGTGATAACGCTTACCTACTGGTCAGCTTCTATAGGTAAGTGAGGTTTATGTGCGGCTAAGTGCGAATAAGGACCTGAGGGTCCCGGAACATTCAAATAAGTTAGACTTAAGGCCCTTAATACCGCCAAATGGGTACTTTCTTAAAGCCTACTCCTCTTTTATGGCCAAACCAAAAATATTGAAAAAATGTATTATGGATTATCAACTCTAGGACAACATATGCAACATTTTTCTTTTTCGTACCACCAAAACTTCTATATGAAAAATTGTTTCAACTGAATGGTGTTTTTTGGCTTGAATTTCCTACTGCTCCTAAGCGGCTTAGGTGATTTAATTCATTTATGCTTTGATAAATAGATTAACTTGATAGCTATAAATATAACATAGAATTATTCAATCGAACAATGACGCCCATGTGAAAAGTATTATTTTCTCCTATTTTGCCCTTTCAAGGACGCAGCGAGCGTCGTAACAGCCACCACGCATTATGCACATTTGAACGTTATTTCAATGTCGTTTCCGTCGATATTCATACAGACAAACATCGAGCTGCTAATTTGGCGACGGTAATCGCCTTAAGGGGCTGCACAATGCTAAAATTCAGTCCTGCTCTAACGCTTTTGTTTTTTA
Organism: Ypsolopha sequella; assembly: GCA_934047225.1. Classification (NCBI taxonomy): domain Eukaryota; kingdom Metazoa; phylum Arthropoda; class Insecta; order Lepidoptera; family Ypsolophidae; genus Ypsolopha; species Ypsolopha sequella. The sequence continues at coordinate 1,632,713 of OW204012.1, read as the reverse complement.
ACTCTCTATCCTGCTCTCATCAGATTATTTTGAAATCTTGGCTCCATTAGGACATTAACCATTATTTCTTTGTGTAATAAAGATGTTTTTTTCTAGTAAGTATCTGCGCGTGTTGGTTTCGTTTTAATCGGTTTGGAAACATGGAAACTGAATCGCTTTTTTCGTGAAATTCATGCTTTTTTAAAAGTTACTTAATAGAAGATTGAAAGTATGTTTATTTATATAGTGTAATTAATAATTACCTTGACTCATAAAACACGCCATTTTTTTTTCAAATTTTTATCATCTACATGGGCGGAACTGAATCCAATTCAAAACTAATGCTTAGCATTGTGGGCTCCCTTAAATAGTTTGAACAAAAATCACAAAATCACCAAATAAAACCATCAAATTAAGATGGTCGAGTATTCGGGTACGTCACCCTAAAACTACAATTACAAATTTCCAACTAGGTACTTGAGTTTTTGAGATAAACCCCGTAACAAAAATGTTCTCAAACTGGCAAGTTTGACGACCCCCCATTTGTTTATTTTTAAAGAGAAAACATTATAAAAATAAATAAGTACCTATTAGCACCTCACATGCAAGGAAAAGAAAAACTTCTTTGTACTACAGCTACTCGGAAAGTACCTTCTTACTTTTTTGAAAACGCTGCAGAAAATACGTCATTACTGTCATACAAATATGCGGGCGGAAAAAGTCTTTGAAAATCCATTGTTAACGAGAATGAGCGGGCAGTATATGCAAATCTATTGTTGACGTGCTGTTTTTTTTTTTAATATAGCATGAGCAAGTGGCTAGTATCATTTTGCGTACTCAGACATAAAAACTTTTTGTCTTTTGGCATAATATGATTAAATTAGGTTACCTACCAAGAAGTTTATAACCAGGATCTAGTTTGTCAATTGTTACCTACTGATGTTATCAAAAGAAATGAAAACGTTAAAATTATGCGTGAATCGTTTTTTTGTTTTATCTGAATTTTAAATTTGTAAAAGTACTAGCTAGCTTCTGTCTAATGAAAGCTGAGAGTAACTTTACCTGACACGGGTATGGAAAGTAGGTGTGGGATACGGCCAAGTGTTTTTAAACATAATTTGTCTTTTATTTTCCTCGTAGGTGTAGTATAAAGCACTATGTATCACTCGGGAGAAAGTGCGATTCCCAACTAGTGTGTATTGAGGCCTTGGCTTCGCCTCGGGCCTCAAACTACACCCTCGTTGGTAATCGTAATTTTCGGCTTATTTTTCATGAAAAATTATTTAATCGAATTTCTAATTCAATATTTATTTGGTTTTAAGTGAGACCAATAGTAGGGCTCCGTTTTGCCCTTTGGGTACGGAGTCCTAAAAATCTAAGAAGTTAATTTATTTAGTGTGATCAGTATAGTTATGTACACCCTCTATGTGTGTACATATTTATTGCGCAACACTAACAAATATCAGCGGGGGGGGGGGGGGGGGGAGCGATAAATGGATTCTAAAAGCTTCGCACCCTTCACCACATTGGACGACATTATGCGGAAGGGAGCATGAATATATATATATATATATATATATATTTAATCAGTGAGGTGGATCTGTGCCTCGATTTGGATGGCTATTCTGGCAATTTTTCACTCGAAATATCAGTAAACGACTTTTGTCTAGAGCGTGATAAAGACATAAAGACATTTTTATTCATAAAAGGTACGTCCAAAAATTTGACTACATTAAGTAGTTAAAAACAAATCATATTTATCAACATATTTAATATAAATTAATAAATCAATACATCATTAAATTGAGACACTCGGACCGTGGGGACCGAGTGCACATTCTTTATATAAAGATCTATCAAAACGCCTGGTCGATGCCTCCGGGGACCCTCGGGCTGGGACTTACCTCGGCCAGAGAATCAGTCTGGCCATACAACGAGGTAACGCTGCCAGCCTGCTAGGTACTCTCCCGCACGACGGCAGCGACCTTGATAGAATTTTTTATTTAGTTTAATTTAAAATGTTTACCTTAGAATTAAATGTATATTATTATTTTGAAAATACATCATTAATGATAGTAATTAGCACAATATTTTCTTAGAAAATAAATAAATTAAATCTAAATGTCAACAATTTATAACAAATTACAATAAATACCATGCTATGTAAATTTAAATATAATTAGTCAGATAGTGATTACAAAATGTAAGGAATACGTACCACAGGTTTTCAATCAAAAAAATCGATCCGCATTCATAGAAAATAACCTTTTCATATCACCCGAAACCTGCATTCGCAATTTTTTTGCACGTGCTAGAATAGCCGCCTTGGGTGTCGGTTTAGCAATAGCCGCCCTGGACGGTGGTTTAGCAATGGCCGCCCTGGACGGTGGTTTAGCAATAGCCGCCCTGGACGGTGGTTTAGCAATGGCCACCCTGGACAGCGGTTTAGCAATAGCCACCCTGGACGGTGGTTTAGCAATGGCCGCCCTGGATAGCGGTTTAGCAATAGCCGCCCTGGACGGTGGTTTAGGGCCGCCCTTGTCACGTGTGTAGGTGAGAAAGTATTAATACACACGCAAACAATTAAATATGAATTTATTAAAAAAAAGAATATGTAAATTAGGTTAAGTTAATATGTAATTTAAAAAAAAAAACAAGATGTGAGACGGTAAAAAAATAGTTTCTCAGGGTGAGGGTGGTTTCAGTCTTAAGTCTTTCTGGTTTTACCCGCACTGGCACTATACCGCACTTCCCTCGTAGATGTAGTTGACCAAGTCGTGCAGTAGGGTTGGCACGACTGTTCCGGTTCGTGAAACCCAAAGTTGCTCAGTAGGTCTCCAGGCAGGCACTAGTTGCAGTGGTCACTAGATGAACCCAGCCGTAGAATTCGTAGATTCCGGTAAGTAGTATTTTGTTCCGGTTCGTGAAGCCCAAAGTTGGGATAAGACACTATAACAGTATTTACAAATATACGTAGCAAAAGACAAATAAAAAAGAATTTGATAAATCAGCCACAAAGTATTCGACCGTTCCGTAAAGGTCAATGGACGAAAGCGTTCTCCTCTCGCGGCTCCGAAACGTTCTCCAGATTTGAATTTGAAATACGAGTTTGCACGAGTTTGTCCGATCATTTACGAAGCAGCGTTTAGTATTTGCTTTAGTTAATTTTGTTTTTATTTTAATGTATATTTTTTTACAATAATGTTTATTATGTAGACAACGTCACAGTACCCCCTCTCATAGGTTAGGATTTTACCTACGTAAAATACGTCTGACTTAATAACCTGCTTGAGTAACAGCACACATTCCTTCTTCCTCAACATACTTCCTCACTTAAAAACCTTTCATACGTCATAATCATTGCAAGCAAACATAAATATAAAGTTAACATTAAGTTTGCATCTTTTATTATTGAGTTATCGAAATAAGTTATCCTTCGATCACTCGCTGTAACTCAAACAAAGATGAAAATTGATTAATGTCTATCGACCTTTAAACAGGTACGGCCTCGAGACAAAAATAGTTTCAGTCAGTGATAAAGGGTAAAAGTACGCTATTCTTTATAATTTTGAAATTTTATGTCTTTGATATGCCAGGCTCCTAAATCACGGCCAGTCATGGTCTCTAAAACATAAACTAACGGAGACAATTTGCGTTTCACGCGGCACTTTTCAAACTTAGGTGCGAGCTTTTTAGTAAAGAAGGCTTCTTTATCACTTTGAAAGAAACACCTTTTCCAAACAATATCACCGACCTGAAATTCAACATGCTTTCGTCTTAGGTTGTAACGTTGAGCTGTTTTCTGATGACTGTCCCAGAGGGTAGTTTGGACTTTGTTAAAAACGTTGGCTAGGTGCCCTAAGTTTTCCGCATAAGCATCACGTGGTAGAAATGTGAGCTCATTCGGAACATCATTTTCTAGGTAATGTGATCCACACGTCACCAATTCACGTCCATGAACTAGAAAGGACGGAGTATAGCCTGTGACTTCATTTACAGAGTTATTCATTGCAAATTGAATTTTAGGTAAGTTTATATCCCAGGATCTGTGGTCATCCTGCACAAAAGTAGCGATAGCAGTGATCACAGTTTTATTGTATCTTTCTACTGTGTTAACTTGGGGAGTATATTTGGGATTCAGATGAACATTTGGTATTTTATACTTAGAAAGAACATTATTCAGTTCTCGACTAACGAATTGACATCCATTGTCCATTATAACAGTCTGGGGAATGCCATGAACCATAAAAACATTGTCTTCTAGTATCTTAGACACAGTTTCAGCTGTTGCTCGACGCAAGGGAAACAATAGGCAGTATTTAGAAAAACAACACACTACTACTAGAATATAGCAATGCTGTTTTCTGCTGTTGGGCAATGGGCCAACTAGATCAACTGATATGGTCTGAAAGGGACGAGAACAATCCTTAGGTCTACCCATCTTACCCAGCGTACCGTGTGTGGCATGTTTGTAGGCTAGACATGTCTCACAGCTGGTTACATACTTTACTACGTCAGCATACATTCCGGGCCAGAAGAATTTAAGTGCTAAGCGTTTGTGTGTTTTAAAAACACCGAAATGTGCTGAAATGATTTCAGAGTGATTTTTAGATATGATGTTATGATGTGATTCTTTAGGAATCACCTCCTTCCAGTTGAACTCTGTGGTTAGAGCGTTCTTATTTTTAACGTATTTATAGAGAACGTTACCCTCAACCCGGTAATCTGGAAAGCTAGCTGGCGAGTTTACACAGCCGCTGTAGATGTTGAGATACCAAGTATCAGAAGTCTTGGGTGATGAAGCGGGAGAAGATGTTGGAGCATGAGAAGATACAGAAGTTGGGGAAGAGGAAGAAACCACAGCAACTGGGACAGCTCTTGATAGGGCATCAGGTACGATATTGTCTTTTCCACGGCGGTGCATTATATTGAAATTGAACGAAGATAAGCGAACACCCCACCTAGCGAGACGACCTGTTGGGTTTGTCAGTGAAAGAAACCACTTTAGAGCCGAGTGATCGGTGTAGACGGAGAACGTTTTACCGTTATCTAGATAACATCTCCAGTGCTCTAATGCAGTTAGCACAGCTAATGCTTCCCGCTCCGTCACGCTGTAGTTTCTTTCAGCTCCAGTCAAGGATTTGCTCATAAAAGCAACGGGGTGTTCGACTCCGTCAATCGTTTGGGAAAGTAAGGCACCGACGCCGTAATTACTCGCGTCAGTGTGTACCTGGATGGTCATAGTTTGGACAAGCTAATACAGGGGATTGGACTAGAAGTGACTTTAATTCGAGAAAAGCTTTATCAGCCTCAACAGTCCAGGCAAATGGAGGGGCATTCTTTTTAGTAGAAGTGAGAATGTTTAGTGGACCTGCCAAAGTACTGAAATTAGGAATAAAGCGTCTGTACCACGATGCCGTGCCTAAAAAACGTTTCAGCTCCTTCTTGGAAGTGGGTGTAGGGTAGTTTAAAATGGCTTCAACCTTTTTAGGGTCGGTGCGAAGACCTCTGCCATCAACGACATAACCAAGATAGTGAAGTTCACTCCTGAAAAACTGACATTTGTCAAGACCTATAGTCAAATTGGCTTGACGTAACTTGTCCAGGACACGCAGAAGTAAAGAAACGTGTTCTTCAAAGGAACTACTAATCACAACGATGTCATCAAGGTACGCGAATGCCTTTAGGTCGAAATTACCAAACAGTTGGTCAACAAGACGTTGTTGAGTTGCAGGTGCATTTGTCAATCCGAACGGGGTAGTTTTGAAACGGAGTGAACCACGACCTGGAATGTAAAATGCGGTCTTATCTCGATCCTCCTCAGCAATAGGAATTTGCCAGAATGCTTTAGAGAGGTCTACACTTGATACATATTTAGCATCCCTAAGGTTATCTAGGATTTCTGACATATAGGGTAGGTTGTAAGCATCCTTTTTCGTCACAGAGTTGAGTTTTCTGCTATCAAGACAGAATCTGGGTTGACCGTTGCTCTTGTATACAATAAGAACTGGTGACGACCAAGCACTTTCACATGGCTCAATAACATCAAGACCCAGCATTTCATCAACTTGTTCAGTTAAAATCCGCTGTTTTTCCGGAGACATGCGGTAATAACGCTGTCGAATCGGATGAGCGTCACCGGTATCGATACGATGTGTAATCAAGTCAGTTCTGCCTAGACCTTTTTGATCAAAAGAGATTTCTTCGAACTGGCTTATCACGCTGTCAGCGATAAGTTTTTGAGATTCTTCTAAATTATCATAGTTTTGAATAAATTTAGAAGATTTGTCAGCAATTTCGGATAATTGAGAGTCCCAAGAAGACAAATAACTTACACAATTCAAATATTTCGGACAAATATTGAATTCATTCCAGAAGTCAACACCCAGAATAAGAGATGTGTTAATCTCTGGAATCACATGAGCTTTAATTACTCTAAGGTTACATTCCTTAGAGTAATTAAAGCTCATGTGATTCCACACGCCCCACGTTGGGCGCCATTTGTCACGTGTGTAGGTGAGAAAGTATTAATACACACGCAAACAATTAAATATGAATTTATTAAAAAAAAAGAATATGTAAATTAGGTTAAGTTAATATGTAATTTAAAAAAAAAAACAAGATGTGAGACGGTAAAAAAAATAGTTTCTCAGGGTGAGGGTGGTTTCAGTCTTAAGTCTTTCTGGTTTTACCCGCACTGGCACTATACCGCACTTCTCTCGTAGATGTAGTTGACCAAGTCGTGCAGTAGGGTTGGCACGACTGTTCCGGTTCGTGAAATCAAGTTGCTCAGTAGGTCTCCAGGCAGGCACTAGTTGCAGTAGTCACTGGATGAACTCAGCCGTAGAATTCGTAGATTCCGGTCAGTAGGTATTTTGTTCCGGTTCGTGAAACCTGGAATCCGGTTGAAGATTGGACCGTTACTAAAGTATCCAGTTGTTTCCCTTGACTGCAACATCTTTTGCTAGCAAGAATAGCAATTCGTAGAGGTAATGCGGCAAGGTGCTAATTACAATAAAATGCATCAATGATGTGGCAGTCAAGGTTTGAGCAGAAGGACATTGCTAGTGATAAAAAAATGAGACAGTGAATTAATGCTGTATAGATGCATATGAAATATTATAATGAAATGAAATTCTACTCGACTAATGAAATAATAATCTGTAAGCTAGCCCATAGATTTATTTAATGATTTACATGAATGTTATTATGATCATAGATTAAGAAAACAATAGTAATAATGGACGAGCTAGATAATAGATTTAAATTTAGGCACAGACTATGAACATGATATGAACTAATAACGATAACGTCACCATTTCTACATGAAATTTAGCTACAATGACAGTAAACAATTGTGAGCAATGAAATAAAATTCAATATGTAATACATACCAACGATAAAACACTTTTAGGCAAAAACATAGTTGGATGACATGACAAGGTCATGGCAGTAATCACGACGAGAAATTTGTACTTAGCAATTAAAGCAATAAACCGTCACACCCTGGACGGTGGTTTAGCAATAGCCGCCCTGGACGGTGGTTTAGCAATGGCCACCCTGGACAGCGGTTTAGCAATAGCCGCCCTGGACGTTGGTTTAGCAATAGCCGCCATGGACAGTGGTTTAGCAATGGCCGCCCTGGACAGCGGTTTAGCAATAGCCGCCCTGGATGGTGGTTTAGCAATGGCCGCCCTGGACAGCGGTTTAGCAATAGCCGCCCTGGACGGTGGTTTAGCAATGGCCGCCCTGGACAGCGGTTTAGCAATAGCCGCCCTGGACGTTGGTTTAGCAATAGCCGCCATGGACGGTGGTTTAGCAATGGCCGCCCTGGACAGCGGTTTAGCAATAGCCGCCCTGGACGTTGGTTTAGCAATAGCCGCCATGGACAGTGGTTTAGCAATGGCCGCCCTGGACAGCGGTTTAGCAATAGCCGCCCTGGACGGTGGTTTAGCAATGGCCGCCCTGGACAGCGGTTTAGCAATAGCCGCCCTGGACGTTGGTTTAGCAATAGCCGCCATGGACGGTGGTTTAGCAATGGCCGCCCTGGACAGCGGTTTAGCAATAGCCGCCCTGGATGGTGGTTTAGCAATGGCCGCCCTGGACAGCGGTTTAACAATAGCCGCCCTGGACGTTGGTTTAGCAATAGCCGCCATGGACGGTGGTTTAGCAATGGCCGCCCTGGACAGCGGTTTAGCAATAGCCGCCCTGGATGGTGGTTTAGCAATGGCCACCCTGGACAGCGGTTTAGCAATAGCCGCCCTGGACGTTGGTTTAGCAATAGCCGCCATGGACGGTGGTTTAGCAATGGCCGCCCTGGACAGCGGTTTACCAATAGCCGCCCTGGATGGTGGTTTAGCAATGGCCGCCCTGGACAGCGGTTTAGCAATAGCCGCCCTGGACGGTGGTTTAGCAATGGCCGCCCTGGACGGTGGTTTAGCAATGGCCGCCCTGAACAGCGGTTTAGCAATAGCCGCCCTGGACGGTGGTTTAGCAATGGCCGCCCTGGACGGTGGTTTAGCAATATGCGACGGATCGCGTTCCCAAACGCAAACCTTATGATCCTTATTTTTGTACAAAAGGCATTAAATAAATGTGAGTTTTTGCATTTGGTGAACATAGTACAGGCAGCAAAGGAGATAAGTAACCAGGCCCAACGCAAACACTTTGATCGTAAGACACACAGGTAAGCGATAAATGATGTGAAATACTTGGTATTTTTTATATCATCAATCACTCACCTGTGAAACCCTGGATCGAAAAATGGTCTTCTCACACCCCCAATATCTTTAAATTACCTATCCAACGACACCCCACATTAGGGGATAGACGAGAAAAAAAATCATCCCCACTTTACGTGTAGGGGAGGTACCCTAAAAAAAATCTTTTTCAAAATTTTACTGTACTAATTTATTGGCGTAATAAATATGTATACCAATGCCAAATTACAGCTTTCTACCACTAATAGTCTCTAAGCTAAGCCGCGGACAGACAGACGGACATGGCGAAACTATAAGGGTTCCTTGTTGTTGACTACGGAACCCTAAAAAGGCCAAAAAGTCACATGTTGGTTCCGTAGAGCAGTCTCCGTCCCGAGCGCACAGGCCCTGCACAATTAGAGCGTGACTGTAAACCTGGTGAGGAGAGCTGATCCTGCTCGGTCCCAGGGATTGGACCCTGTCGCCATCGAAGCTTTTATTTTTACAAAAGGTCACCAAAATTGGGAGAAGTGCGTGGGCGAGTAGCGCTGTAATTAATCCACTCACGGTTACATGTCGCGGCACGATTTTCAAACGCTCGGCAAAAATGGTGGGGTAGTCATAGCGCATGTGTTCATTCGCGCACAAAAATAGAAAAAAAATAACGAGCGCAGTCAAGTTCAGACGTCAAAAACCGAGCCGCTACCTGTAATCCACTTGTTTATGTTTCTCTCTCTTTCTTTAATCATCGACATAGTGGTAAATCTAACCTCATCCACTGCTGGACATAAGCCTTTCCAGGAAATTGCCACTCCCAGCGGTCATCCTGGAAGAATTACCCATACTCACACACGCTGGGCAGGTGGGTTGGTGAGCGCGGTGCCGGAACCTTCGCATCATTGACGCCGCTGCCCGTCACCAGTCTTTTCCATATAAGGCCCGGCTATTATGGCTACCGCCATCCATCGGTCCCAGGCATGTTGGGCCTCCTGGTTTTTTGCCTGTGGGCTATCCTCTCACTCTCCCCCGAATTACTTCGAGGGGGTCTCCAAGTAAGACGGTGGTACCTCCACAGTCGAGCCCGGCATCAGCTCTACCACCTGTTAAATCTAACCTGAACTGTTAAGTTGATTAACAATTTGACAAGCTTACACTTGGTCATTACCACGCCTGATAGAGCTCGCTCGCCCAGCCCAAGTAACGAACAAGAATAGTGATTAAATCTTAAATTTATTGACTTTAACTAAAGTTGGAATTTGCTAAATCAAAAAGGATTTAATTTTAGTCATTTTTTCTCTAAGACTTAATTGTTTTAAACTACCACTACTTTAGCAAGTTAAGAGTACCAAAAACCGGGTTAAGTATTTTCAAAGGTATTAAGTATGCCTACAGTTAAATCAAAAAATCTCTTTGTCTGTGCTCCGATTATTTGAAAGCTCAGTTAAAACATTAGGTGACAACGCAATAAAGGTCTTAAAAAAACATGTCTGTCAGTTTAACAGGTAAGTAGTTGACTCCGCATATTTAAGCAAAAACCGTTGAAATGAGCGTTTTTCGTCATGTCAAATTTAGTGCTCAATAAGATTCCTAGATGGCACTGTCGTATTCTTTAGCAACAGAATCAAATAAAAAATTTGCACAGATTCCAAACAAACTAAAAACCACTTTGATATTAATTGCAACGAAACATATTTTATCTATGGTGACATGAACAGCGCCACCTGGAGGAAAGCTAAGAACTAAGAAAAAAAACATTGAGAAAAACGCTCATACCAAAGGCAAGGCCAACACAGAGGTATTGACGGGTACAAGGTTGAACAATGAGATTGCTGTTACCGATACGATGTGAATCCTGAAATCATCCGAGAAATAATGGAAACTGTAAACTGATTTCTGGTTTCTAGTTTTAAAGACACCCACACACACGTGCATTTGTACGTAGACACGCACACACACGTACATCCGTACGAAGACACCCTAACACATACATTTGTAGACAATATAGGATAAACACAATAGTGATACTGTAAACATTGCCTGAAATTCTTAGGTTGCGGGTTTATGAAATGGATAAGTCTAAGATAAGTCCAAGATAAGTCCAAGATAAGTCTAATAAATGCAAAAATGTGAATATATTAGGAGCAAACCTATGAAATGTTCGTTTTGTATGAAGAATTTGTAGAAAACTCAATTTTCAGTATTAACATGTTTGCATTTTTATAGGAATGACATATTCATATTTTATTTATTTTTGTGTGTTTGAATGTGACAACATTAAGCTAACAGCGACATAAATTTAATTTTTGAAAAGTGTCATCTGAAAAACATTATTAAGAATCTTAACATGGAAATGGATGGCATTTAGGACGAACTGTTTTTGAAGATTTAATTTTAATTATAAAACTGACAATAAAACAAAATTTAATATGTAGATGTAAAACATTAAAATCAACTTTCAAGCAAAAAATAAACCATGAAAATTGTTATTGAATAACAGTAATAATGAACTCATGAATCTTTAAGAAAGTTTTGGCAATGTCATAGGCTTGTACCCAATATGAAAAAAATCATGGTAATAGGTGGTTATGTAAACATTACAGTAAAAATATAGCGGTTAAGATATTAGGGTTCCGTACTTTGTGGGAGCCGCCAAATTGTTAGCTAGGCGCTACCATAGCGGCTTGTTTTTGTCGCCTCAATGATGCTATGGCATCTACACAGATTGTTGTTATTTATCATAAAGTATATTTAACAATTGCCTACAAGATAATCGTTTACAACCAATAATAGTAGTTTATGCTACAAGGGCGAAAATGAATAAATTACGAGGACAATTTAAAACACGAGTGTAGCGAAATAAAATTCGCATAGCCTCTTAACACATTATTAGTGTTATTAGTGTTATTTCACAGAATTATAATTCCCAAACACGAAGAACGTATGTAAATTAAACACTCAGAGTTATTTAAGGGGCTCCACAATACTAGACATCAGTTTTGCATAGGATTTAGAATGAAGATGGTAAAATTTTGAAAAAAAAATGGGGTTTTTTGACGCAAGACAATTATCTCCTATTAATTATAATACTTTTAAAAAAGCATGAATTTCACGAAAAAAGCGAGTCAGTTTCCATATTTCAAAACCGATTGAAACGAAACCAACACACGCAGGTACTTACTAGGAAAAACAATCTTTATTACATATTTTTTATACCTGTATACATATATATATATATATATTTTTGTTTTTTCAATTTATTTTGTAGTTAATATTTATTGTAGTTACTTTAATTTAATCTAATTTGTGTTTCATCATGTGGTATTACAAGGCTGAGGTGAAAATCGGCGGCTGTCTACATGTGTGTCAGCTAGCTGTATGCCGAGCTTAGACCTTTTCGTCTTTTCACTTATGTATTTATTGTATTTTGTATGTTAGCACATTTGTAAGACAAATAAATTATCTTTTATTTTGTATAGAAATTATAGTTAATGTCCTAATGTAGCTGTGATTTCAAAATAACAAAAGTTTTGCGTGCGCGACATCAGATTGGAGCAAGACAGACAGTTAAAAAACGAAAGCGTTAGAGTAGGACTGAATTTTAACATTGTGCAGCCCGTTAAGGGCCTTACTATTGCCAAATGGGTACTTTCTAAAGCCTACTCCTCGTTTATGGCCAAACCAAAAATAATGAAAAAATGTATTATGAATAATCAACTCTTAGACAACATATGCAACAGTTTTCTTTTACATGCCACCAAAACTTCTACATGATATTTTTTTTTTACTGAATGATGTTTTTTGACCTCAAATTCCCTACTGCTCCTGAGTGGCTTGGCCGATTGAATTCATCTATGCTTTGATAAATAGATAAACTTTATAGCTATAAACATAACATAAGATTATTCAATCGAGTAATCACGTCCAAGTGAAAAGTATAACTTTCTCCTATTTCACCCTATCAAGGACGCAGCGAGCGTCGTAACAGCCACTATGCATTGCGCGCTGATATGATCGTTATTTCAATGTCGTTTCCGTCGATATTTGAAGTGACAAATATCGAGCTGCTAATTTGGCAATGGTAATCGCCTTAAACAGAAAGTTCAGTGCCAAAACAACATGTACCAGACCGGCTCAGGCATAAAATGTGTCACCATTCCTATCGATACCTTAATACCACCCCAAACACAGACATAAACCCCGTTATAGGCCCCAATACAGCGCCCTGAGGTACGCCGGCCCGTTTTATGACACCTGGCTGTAAGAGAGGATCCCGATCTGCTATTTTGTGACTTTTCCTGTAATTGAATGTGGGTAATTGGATATTTTACGGAAATCCAAAAGGGTTTTGGTGTGTCTTGTGGAAATGTGTGCCGTTTCCGGGTTCTGCTATGGGAATGTCAGATTTGGAGAGCAGGGGATCTAAAAAGGCCGACTTGGGTGAATCATAGAATGATTTGAAAATAGGATAGAGTCAGAGTTTTTTCACGCGTGCAAAAGAGACGGCATTAGAACAGAATCATAATGTGATTCATGCAAAAGGGCCTTTTTAGAGGACCAGTAGATTGTGTTGAAAAAATTATGTTGGTTTCAGATATCGAAAAATAATTCATTGCAAAATAGTCCTTTAGAGTTCGGAATAGAAGATAAATTGCTTTGGTTTAGGTTTTAAAAGCACAAAAACTAAAATTAAAGCCTTCAGAATCGGCTTTGGTGTAGATGTAAATCAGCTTGAAGATGTGCTTCAATTGACACGGACATGAGATCATATAGAAAGGTAAGTTTCTTGCCCTTCTTCTTAGCAAGACTACTCGAATGGACGGAGGTAGGCATGTATTTATATATTATAACCTATTACTATGTAGTATATAGGATGGGATTTGGTCGGCCGCCTGGATTCGTGCTGGGGGCTCGGTTGGTGATCATTGAACCTGTTCCTGGTCCCTGGCCGGGTCTCCGGTATGGGTTCGGGCGGTTGATTGGATTTCACCTTGTATAATAATATTTTACCTATAATTTTAATTGTATATATATTGCTACATAAATTAAATAAACGTTTAATCTAGTTCATGTACATTTATTATTTTATTACATATATTTTTTTTTTATATAAGATTAAATTTTGATTTGTGAAACGTGTATCTTATATACCTACTTTGCAAAATAAACTATTTGAATTTGATTTTTTTTTATATCGAAAAATAATTCATTGCAAAATAGTCCTTTAGCGTTTGGAATAGAAGATAAACTGCTTTGGAAAAAAATAAGTTTTAAAAGCACAAATACTAAGATTAAAGCCTTTAGAATCGGCTTTGGTGTAGATGTAAATCAGCTTGAAGATGTGGACGCGAGATCATATAGATAGGTAAGAGATAGATAGATAGATATGGCATTTATTTCTCAAAAACACGACACATACATACAAAAACAAAGTAGAGCTTAAATAAGAACATAAATAAAAGAAAAGAAAAATTAAGTTAAAACACAAAAAGAAAGTTAAATTTATCATAGTGGTATGAGTGTCGCGGCAAAGAGAAAAAGGCTCCAACTCAGCATAATGCCGCAAACCGAAATCTGCGACGCTGTTATTCTGCCGTCACCTGCAGAGAGCCGCACGAATTCCATCGAGAGTGGACAATTATTGTTTATTTAATGTGTAAGTGTGTATGTGAGTATAATGGTTGTGTAATGTAAGTATAACAATTTTGGCTAAATATATTAAATAAGAGAATGTCCTGACTGACTGATTTATCATATTCCCGGGCCATATAATTGACTTTATTTTCGGAAGTAAGAAAGCCACGTGAAAAAAAATACTTGAAAAATTTAAACAACTACTTGTATTTGAGTCCGAAAAGGATCCATCCGCGCACACCGACACATTCTCATTCTACGAGTATACACAGATGATGTTGCGGAAGCCGGAAACTGGCGACAGAAATCGTCCATACTTTTCGTGAAAAAAAATCGAGAAATTAAGAAAAATAAACCGGCTAAGTGCGAGTCACATTCGCATACCTAGTGTTCCGTATTGTAACTGATAAATTTAATTTTGTAATTTTTTTTCGTGAATTTCTCAACCGCTTTACTTTTTCTGTAATCTTTACGTAAACACATATTACCATGTTTTTTTTCATATTTTTCTGTGCACCAGTTTTGGAGATAAGGGGGGGGACATAATATTTTTTATGGTTTTTCAAGGATGTCTCGAAATAGATGCAATTAAATATAGCAAAACTATATATTTTTACAATCAGATTTTTAATTCGTACCTATAATTTGATACCCATATTGTACCAAATTTCATGTCTTTGTTTTTAACGGTGCTAAAGTTATGAGGCTGTGACATACGGACGGACAACGGAGTCTCACCATAAAGGTTCCTCTGTACCTTTTAGGTATTACAAGACCTTAAAAAACACAGTTGTCTCATACATTTGGGTCGTAGCTATGTAACTTTTCTATGAAACACCTGATTTTTAGAACACGGTAACATTTCCAGTATATACAGTAGAACACGGTAACATTTTCAGTATAAGCAGTAGAACACGGTAACATTTTCAGTATATACAGTAGAACACGGTAACATTTTCAGTATAAGCAGTAGAACACGGTAACATTTTCAGTATATACAGTAGAACACGGTAACATTTTCAGTATAAGCAGTAGAACACGGTAACATTTTCAGTATATACAGTAGAACACGGTAACATTTTCAGTATAAGCAGTAGAACACGGTAACATTTTCAGTATAAGCAGTAGAACACGGTAACATTTTCAGTATAAGCAGTAGAACACGGTAACATTTTCAGTATATACAGTAGAACACGGTAACATTTTCAGTATAAGCAGTAGGACACGGTAACATTTTCAGTATATACAGTAGAACACGGTAACATTTTCAGTATAAGCAGTAGAACACGGTAACATTTTCAGTATATACAGTAGAACACGGTAACATTTTCAGTATAAGCAGTAGAACACGGTAACATTTTCAGTATAAGCAGTAGAACACGGTAACATTTTCAGTATAAGCAGTAGAACACGGTAACATTTTCAGTATATACAGTAGAACACGGTAACATTTTCAGTATAAGCAGTAGAACACGGTAACATTTTCAGTATATACAGTAGAACACGGTAACATTTTCAGTATAAGCAGTAGAACACGGTAACATTTTCAGTATATACAGTAGAACACGGTAACATTTTCAGTATAAGCAGTAGAACACGGTAACATTTTCAGTATATACAGTAGAACACGGTAACATTTTCAGTATAAGCAGTAGAACACGGTAACATTTTCAGTATATACAGTAGAACACGGTAACATTTTCAGTATAAGCAGTAGAACACGGTAACATTTCCAGTATATACAGTAGAACACGGTAACATTTCCAGTATATACAGTGGAACACGGTAACATTTTCAGTATACACAGTAG
This sequence comes from Ypsolopha sequella, assembly GCA_934047225.1. NCBI lineage: Eukaryota > Metazoa > Arthropoda > Insecta > Lepidoptera > Ypsolophidae > Ypsolopha > Ypsolopha sequella. The sequence continues at coordinate 1,616,594 of OW204012.1, read as the reverse complement.
AACACGGTAACATTTCCAGTATATACATTAGAACACGGTAACATTTGCAGTATACACAGTAGAACACGGTAACATTTTCAGTATACACAGTAGAACACGGTTATATTTTCAGTATACACAGTAGAACACGGTAACATTTTCAGTTTACACAGTAGAACACGGTAACATTTTCAGTATACACAGTAGAACACGGTAACATTTTCAGTATACACAGTAGAACACGGTAACATTTTCAGTATAAGCAGTAGAACACGGTAACATTTTCAGTATATACAGTAGAACACGGTAACATTTTCAGTATAAGCAGTAGAACACGGTAACATTTTCAGTATATACAGTAGAACACGGTAACATTTTCAGTATAAGCAGTAGAACACGGTAACATTTTCAGTATATACAGTAGAACACGGTAACATTTTCAGTATAAGCAGTAGAACACGGTAACATTTTCAGTATACACAGTAGAACACGGTAACATTTTCAGTATAAGCAGTAGAACACGGTAACATTTTCAGTATATACAGTAGAACACGGTAACATTTTCAGTATAAGCAGTAGAACACGGTAACATTTCCAGTATATACAGTAGAACACGGTAACATTTTCAGTATAAGCAGTAGAACACGGTAACATTTCCAGTATATACAGTGGAACACGGTAACATTTTCAGTATACACAGTAGAACACGGTAACATTTCCAGTATATACATTAGAACACGGTAACATTTTCAGTATAAGCAGTAGAACACGGTAACATTTCCAGTATATACAGTGGAACACGGTAACATTTTCAGTATAAGCAGTAGAACACGGTAACATTTCCAGTATATACAGTAGAACACGGTAACATTTTCAGTATATACAGTAGAACACGGTAACATTTTCAGTATAAGCAGTAGAACACGGTAACATTTCCAGTATATACAGTGGAACACGGTAACATTTTCAGTATACACAGTAGAACACGGTAACATTTCCAGTATATACATTAGAACACGGTAACATTTGCAGTATACACAGTAGAACACGGTAACATTTTCAGTATACACAGTAGAACACGGTTACATTTTCAGTATACACAGTAGAACACGGTAACATTTTCAGTATACACAGTAGAACACGGTAACATTTTCAGTATACACAGTAGAACACGGTAACATTTTCAGTATACACAGTAGAACACGGTAACATTTTCAATATACACAGTAGAACACGGTTACATTTTCAGTATACACAGTAGAACACGGTAACATTTTCAGTATACACAGTAGAACACGGTAACATTTTCGTGTTACATCACATCACCGATGCACTTTGTGTTTATGCTAGTTTAAATCACCAAAAGTGTGTATCCCTCGCAACGAGAAGGGGGTTGCGTAGTTCTGATAAATAAAGAAGGAGGTTAAACGGCTCGGCCGACCTGTGCGCCATGTAAACAACATCTTACTAGGGCTGTCACTTACAATTCACTTACATTAAATTAGAGGTATGTTAAGGTGTTTTCATTCGAAAACCATTTCGAGATTTAAGTTAAAAAAGCTGTATTTTCAAACTTGTGTCAAATTCCATTTGCCTTCTTCGTTGTATATGATCAGTAAATTGAATTGATTACTCATTACGATTAGTTTTATGGTTTAGTCACAGGTCCGAATAACTTTAACGCGCACTGGCTGACGTGAGTCACTTCATTCGGGTATTATTCGAAAACCAGTGCTGCAAAGCTAAATGTTTTGCAGCAATATGTTTTTGTTACCACCAAATAGTTTTTATTTTTGTACATATTTTACTTTATTCTGGTAATAGTGTAAGGTTTTTATTATATAAAATTTTTTCTTTTTAGTTTTTTTTAAGTTACCATTCTGTATTATGTATGTGTATTATGTACATGGTGGCATGAAATAAATATATTACTTACTTACTTACTTCTTGTGACATCGCTTGAGAAATGACTGTTTAGAAATGTGTCCTTTGCTATCAAGATAAATTTGTAATAAATTGCTTCCGACTGATTTGACAGATGGATGGATGACAGATGAGTAGACAGACAGAGATAGACCACTTTTTTATAAGCAATCACAATCTATATAATGTCTAAAATTCTCAAGTGACTTCATGTCGGACAATTAAAAAAAAAATCATTATAATGAATGGTTAATTTATATACCAAAAAAATTAAAACTATGTACTAAAATGGCGTATATACTCGGAAAAAAAATGAAAATAATCTTTTAGAAATTAAGCAATGGGAATTGCGAATACAAATCTACAGTGCTTTTTTGGCGCGTGGATGTACAGTGCAACACACTGTATCATACTGATTAATGTTTGTTTAAAGTAACGTAGCGTAAATACAGCTGTCTCTTTTTTGACTTGTCGCTGTTGATCTATACAAACTCTCACTGTCTGTTGAACTCTCTTGAAGTACATCTATTTTAATTCTTTATATTCTATTATTCTTTATAAGACTGTAGCAATTGTTTTATAATATATAAAGCCATTTATCTAAACAAACTATTATTTCGACGGCGACATGACATGATCTTGCTAAGTTTCTTGCCCTTTTTCTTAGCCAGACTAATCGAATGGGTGGAGTTAGGCATATATTTATCATATGTATTGCATATATTTATGATTATATTTATTCCTTATTCCTATATTTTTGTTTTATTTAAGTGAACTTTTTTATTAAATTTAAGTAAATCCAACCTTTATTATTCGTCTGCGTATTTCTCATATTATTATTTATTACATAAAACTATTACCTATACACATTATTATTTAAATACTTATATAACATTAAAACTGACCTGTAATAAGTGTATCTGTTATACCTACATTACATAAATAAATATATTTCATTTCATTTCAGCAAAAGTATATGAATTTATATGCACGCGTTTATATGCACAAGTGGAGAGCTGGACTGCACTGTATAGTACTGTACTGTACAGTATAATCTTCTAAGCCTAACGAAAACGTCGACATTCACCTTTCAAAAACCTATTTTTAGACATAATACTAGATCTTTGTGACAACCCTGCCAGCTAATATGTGAGTGACAGATCCTCGTAAATTGCACACGTCACAGCCTGCAAGGGAGCGGTGGGGTCAACTGGGGTCCTACCTACATACAGCTATTTTTAAATAGACTAGATGTACCTCTTACAACCCCTTATCTCGACAGCCCCTTGACCGATCTGGCTCATGTTCGAACTTAAAAATTCTTTTTGTCTCATTTACTCGCCTACCAAATTTTATGACGTTCCGATCAACGATACTCGAGTTAATTATTGCCGGACAAACATTAAATCTAATTCGAAAACCATTTAGAGATTTAAGTTTAATAAGCAGTATTTGTATAATATTTTTACGAAAAAGTTGCAACTTCCATTTGCCTTCGTGTAACGTCACTTGAGAAATGGCTGTTTAGAAATGTGTCTTTTGCTATCAAGATTTGCTTATTTACTGCCAACTAATTTGACAGATGGATGACAGATGAGGAGACAGACAGAGACAGACCACTTTTTTATAAGCACAATCACAATCAGTATAATATCTTAAATTCTCTAGTGACGTCATAACCGACAATTCTTCGAAAAATCATAAAAAAATAATGGTTTATTTTTTATACCAAAAGAAACGAAAACTATGCCCTAAAATGGCATATTCACTGAAAAAAAATTAAAAATAAATCTTTTTGAAATTAAGCTATGGGAATTTGTTTTATATGTCCTCCGACCACGGCACAACTTAAAAACTGCTTAACGGGTTGAGCTGAAAGCTACATTTATACCAGAAAAATAAGGGACTTTTTGTCAGTTTTGACTCACACTTGATTTTGACACTTTATTGACTTAGCACAAGATAAATAGACAAGCAGAAAAAGAAAAAAAAAAAAAATGTTTGTACCAAAACCTAAATGGCACTAACAAAATGTATATACGAGGTAAATTGATGTTCTCTTACCCTTAAAGTTATTGAGAAAATATGACCGTTTAAGGTAAAATAAAATGTTATACAACAAATAAAATGTACTCGGTAAGCAATAAAAGTGCTGGCAAAGTATCACTTTACTAAATTGCCTATAACTCGCTATTAAATTTGTGGATGCGAGTTGCAATAAAAAAAATTTGATGCCCCACTTTTGGCGGGAAAAATAATTGCTATAACCTCCCTTTAGGGATCCCCAGGGATGTTAGGGATCGGGTATAAATGAGTAGAGGCCACGAAAGAACTTCGTTCACTTCCTCGTATTAATTTTCCCGTCGTCGATCGTTCACTCAATTTGAAAACAAGCGGTTGACAGCGAATAAAGTCAATTTAATTTATTTTATTTACTACCATACTACAATAAGGTAATTACAACATCAAAAACAGTTTTACAAGTACCTACATTGTTTGACCGATGTTATAATATTACATTATAACACCGCAATTCTGTGCTGTGATTGGCCAAATTTATTATAACACAGCTAGAGAACCAATCACGATCAAATCAAATCAAATCATTCTTTATTTGTTAACATAGGTAATTGTAACATACAAGTTGGTGATTGTTTAAAGTAAGTGCACTATGTTTTGCCTGTGAATAGGCATACAAATTTTTCACTTATTTACTAACATGCATATTAAAAATAAATGTCACATAGGATCTTGTAAAAAAAAAACATATATATTAATCATTACAAATAATTGAAAAGCATTAAAATTAAAGTGATAATAACAATGAATAATAGTAATAAAAAGCATGTCAAAGAATATCATAAAAATCAAGATCAAAAAGTAATTATTGATATTATCTACCTATATAAATTTATCATTTAAAAATTCATTTACAGAATAGTAAGACTTTTCGATCAACAGTACAAAAACTGATCTGTCTTAATTTCTTTAGCCACGCCCTTTACTCTGCTCGCTTTGAATTGGTCTCAGTCTCTCAGGCATCTACATACTAATTCCATCACGACGAGTATCATGACAGTATCATGACAAGTATTCTTTTTCAAAGTTTTCATGAAATTGTTTTTTATGGTCATAGTATTGCGTGCAATTGGACATAATTAGACATTAGGATACTCGTGCAAATCTACTCGTGTCCCAAAGTCTCACATTATATCACAGTTTGCACAAAATACTATTATAAATACAAATAAATCGATTAGATGTTAGATACGAATAGGATTTTTTTTTTAGAAAATTGCATTGACTTGGTTGGTAAGTCAACGGAACAATGAAAACAGGGTTTTGGAGTGAGATAACGGACATCTGCCTCGAACATCTCTCACAATTTAAGTATGGCAGATGGTGACTTGCTGCTTGATAACTACGCAGCAGGATAGCCGTTTTGGGCCTCCTATCTAGCCACCATGATGGAGCGGCCAGGGGGCAACACTAGCCACCATGGGGCGGCCAGAGGGCAACACTATCTAGCCACTATGGGGTGGCCAGGGGGCAACACTATGTAAGCAGCTAAGGTTATCATTATTCATTATTATAATTATTATTTTGGGAATTTTTGATCTCGTTTCTCTCTCTAAGCCAAAAGAATTTAAAGAGAGAGAGAGAGACGGTACAACCCCGGCAAAAGCACAATTGATCGAGGTTCAGAGCCCCAGGGAAAGAAACCGGCGAACGATGCGAGCAGTATCGTGCAGAACCGCCTTCTGCATCCGCGCTGGAAGCGAACTACCGCGGAATCCCAACCGTCTCAGGTTGGTTTCGAAGCTGGTTGGTATTAACCCGTTCGCGGATAAAACGACTGTGATTATTTCGGTGGATGCCACGCCCCACATGTCGGTAACGTCGTGAGCCAGGTCGAGATACTTCCTCCTCTTCTCGGTTTCGGCTTTCACGATGTTTTCATCGTGTGGGATTGTGATATCTACCAAAAACACCCGAGACTGTGACCGATCCATCGACATGACGTTAGGTTATAATTATTATTTAATAGTCTTATTATTATTATTGTTATCCGGATTTCTAAAGATCGGGCGCAGCATAATTATATTTTTTTGTAAATTATATTAGGTCTTTACATATGAAATTGCCGTTTTCTAAAGAGAATTCGAAGGAAACTCAATTTTCAGTACTAACATTTCTGTATTTTTTTAGGAATGACAAATCCAAATTATGTAATTTCTTATATGTGTGAATGAGACAACATTAAGCTACCAGCAACATTAATTTAATTTTTGAAAAGTGTCAGCTGTAAAAAAATATTACCAATCTTATCATGGAAATGGATGGTATTTAGGACGAACTGTTGTTGAAATTTTAATTTTGATTTTCAAACTGACAATAAAACACAATTTAATACTTAAATGTAAATAAATACGATAAACTTGAAATCAACTTTCAAACCAAAAACATTATAATTGAAATAGCTATTGAATTACAGAAATTATGAATGAATGTAGCCAATAATTTATTATTATACACCTATGCTATAAAAAAAACCGGCCAAGTACGAGTCGGACTCACGCCCGAAGGGTTCCGTACCATTATCTATAAAAACGGAAAAAAAACATGTCTGCCCTCTTAAATGTTTATTTTATTCTGTTTTTTAGTATTTGTTGTTATAGCGGCAACAGAAATACATCATCTGTGAAAATTTTAACTGTCTAACCATCACGATTCGGGAGATACAGCCTGGTGACAGACGGACAGACTGACAGACAGACGGACAGCGAAATCTTAGTAATAGGGTCCCGTTGGTTACTCTTTGGGTACGGAACTCCAAAAATGTTTGCTTTCTTTCTATCAGTCTGTAGCATAGCTCAAGTCGGTAAGTGAAGGGTGTATAGGTATTAATATACGGATCCCACTTTCAATATCCTGGAATCCTCATCATCTTAGCCTAAAAGTCTTTTATGCCGTGGACGGACCGACAGACAGATGGATTCTCTGTAAGATTTCAGTATTTTCATTTATTGATGGAACTCTAAGCTTTAGCACTATATTGTATGGAAATTGTCATTAATTCTCATTCTCAGCAGCTCAACACAGCGCGAAGGCCAAAGATTACAATGAGACGGCTATATCGATTGTGGTGAAGGGCATTAAACCGCATCAGACTAGGACCCCAAGAGTAAAGGAATCTTCGACGACGTCATATTTTAACAATACTTCTGATCTGATAAGGTAGAAGCGTAATTTCTATTTTGACAGACTGTTTTCCGAGAAAGCTTTCGAACTTTTCCACAAAACTTACAGACGCACAGCGATATATTCTGTAATATAAGGGTTCTAATTTCACATTGTTGTAACGGAACCCTGAAAGACAAAAGGTTGAAAATCCTATTTCTAGAATCCTTGAAAAATTAAAAACTTTTTTTCGTGAAGTCTTCTAGAAAATAACCAAAATGTCTATGACACACGTCAATCAAACGCATGCCAAAAAGAAATGGGACCAGAATTTAAAACGTAAGTTTTGTTTTGAGATATTTTTTGCTGTTTTCATTGAATTTTTACAAAAAAGAAACGAGCTTGCTTGAGGACCTCCACGCCTGGTTGGCCTCGGTTTTGGCCTCTCGTTCGGAGGCACTTAGTAAGATATTCATGGGTTCTGATCAGTTACAGACAAACCAATATTAACAAAAGTGGCAAGTCAGACAAAGAGACACACACGCCTTTGTTGAAGGTTTTTCAACAGATGCGCGATATGAAGTAAGTAAAATGTTTAAATACTGTCACTTTATTAGAGAATCAATTGAAGATGGAAAAGCAAAAGTCTACAAAGTTTATATAAAAGATGACTGTCTACCACGAGATTTAGAAAGATAAAGATAAAATATTAGTAAATTAATGTGCACATTATTTGTACACTTAGCCAAAGATTTCAAAAGTAAAGATAAGCCCTTACCGTAGTATGACAGCATCAAAATGTTTCCACCTTTAAATGGGTGATGCTGACACGTTTGGAATCAGTGCTCATCTGAACACAGTGATAGTTGGACGCCTTAAATGCACTTTAAGTTAATCATTTTAACAACTTTAGTAGTCTGATCAGTTTGCTGACCGTAGATAGACAGATTGCGCACTCATAAGTGTGCGCGCGTCGGCATTATTTTAAGGCTTCTACCAACGCCAACGACCTTGAACTAAGTAACTTTGTAACCATTTTATATGGTAACTATAGCATTTTTCAACAGAAGAAAAATACATAGTAATCTGCATGATACAAATAGTGATGTGGTTTTTCCTGAATTTCATTATAACATACAAAAGTGACGCAAGAAAATTCTAAGTTTACCCTTGTTTCTCGATTTTTTGTTCACTTGTAACAACATAACTGCTACAGTTTTTATCGAAACAGCATGAAAATTTATAAACTTCTAGACAAAATAATAAAAAAATGATTTGGCTTTCTCAGTTCTTGGAAATTAATTTTATTTTAGATAAAATTAATTAAAAACACACTTTTTCCGCACTTGTCAGCCGCAGCGACTGACGTACAGCCATATTGCAGTGCGAGCTGATAAGGACTTTATTTTAATATGGTTTTGTTCGAAATTTTAACCACCACAAATCGAGTTGCTAATTATTCCAACGGAGCCATTCAAAAACAATTCAATAGATTTTAGGTGCCAGGGCTCATCTAAACTTTTGAAATCTTTGTACTTAGTACTCACGAAGTAAATATGTAAATCACCAAATCTGTATGCGAAGTACGGTAATATAAAACTCACCTTCTATCACGTTGGGACGTACAGCAATATAACACTCATTGGGACGTAAAAAATGTTGGTGAAAAGAGGGTGAACAACAGTTACATTGAAAGTTTGCACTCAGGAACCCCATCGTAATAATGTTCTTTTTATCTTTAAAGAAAAATAACATTGTTTTATGTTAAAGTTCAGTTTTAGAAGGCACGGGGATTGAAACTAGGGAAACATTTTTACCTAAATCCGTTACTTTTCAGCGACGAAAAGACCAGATTGTTAAAAAAGAAACACGATGATAGAAAGAGAAAGCAATACTTATCAGATGTCCGAAAGAACTATAATGTAAGTATCAAATGAGTTTTTTTTTTCCGCGGCCTCAGTTGCTTTTGTTTCAGCAAAATAGTTACAGCTTTGCTCCCTTTATGTTAGCCGTATCGCAATCTGTATCTATACAAATAATAAGGAGGTAAAATAGTTACAGCTTAACACGTTGATGGACAGTACTAACCCATTGGTTTACCCTGCTGTGACACTATTAATTTTTCATACATCGCCTATAGGTGTACTGTTACAACACATATCAAAATGCCTATGTTATATGACAGTATTGTATCATCCATCCATCCATCAGCCTAGTTCGTCCACTGCTGGACATAAGCCTTTCCAGGACTTTGCCACTCCCGGCGGTCATCCTGAAAGAATTGCCCATACTCACACACGCTGGGCAGGCGGGTTGGTGAGCGCGTTGCCAGAACCCTCGCACCAGTGACGCCACTGCTGTCTGTTCCATATAAGACCCGGCTATTAGGGATTGATATACCGCCATCCATCGGTCCCAGGCATGGTGGACCTCTGGCTTTTTGCCTGTACTCTCCCCCGAATTATTTCGAAGGGGTCTCCAAGTAAGATGGTGGTAACTACACAGTCGAGCCCGGCATCAGCTCTGCCACCTGCTATATGACATTACAAACTATTGTACTTTAAGAACTTTTGTTGTGACAGTAGGTCCATTCAAATCACTTCTGCGGTGACAGTACTTATGCTGTCACTTATACCACTAACGAAAAACGATCGCCGTGAGACGTACTGTATTTATGCGAACGAAAAATCGATCGTCGACGCGTACAGTGCGCGCCATTCTTTTAGTCGCCTCTGAAGATAGACGCAAGAAGCGACGCAATAGCCGTTTTACGGTGTCAGGGGGACGTTACAGGAGCAAGGGCGCGGAGCACACCCGCCTGCGTGCCGCACCACACCCCCTGCTCGCCATTTAGCAGGTCGACCCTTCGGGGTTCAAATGTAGTAAAAGCCAAAGACGATTTTTCAGGAGAGCCAAAAAACAAAATTTAAAAATGTATTTCCTTTCTATCTTTTTTGTTTTTATCGCTACATTAATGTGGTCTATGCCGTTCAGTCATAGTTTTTTGAGTTCTTCTATCGACAGAAACTTAAAATTCAGTAGCTATCTTAGTTTAGAAGTTAGCATGGCTTTTACTAAAAAAAAAAAATGATTTTGACTGGCTTTTAAAACAAAATTCGTCACTTAAGGAGCTGCACGGTTTGTTGTATCGTTGTATGAGTACAAATTTTTCGAGCCTTTTTATGTAGTATATGACACGGTTAGTCATGTCACATTGTAGTATATTGAAGTATAAACATTGGAAAGCTTATAAAAATCATTTGAAATCAATCATTAGACTGTTCTATTTAAATGAAACCGCAATAAAAATGTATCAAAATTAACAAAAAAATTAACTCACAAACTTTGAAGTAGTTAAAGTAAAATATAATGTCGTTTTATTTAAATTAGTGAGACTCCTCAGCATGGAAGCATCCTCAGCATTTCAATGAAATTTATAATAATAAATTATTTTTAATAGGAATGCAGCAGATACAGTTAATAGTTTTTAGAGTTCCGTACCCAAAGGGTTACTAACGGGACCCTATTACTAAGACTCCGCTGTGCGTTTGTCCGTCAGTCTGTCCGTCTGTCACCAGGCTGTATCTGTGCATTGAATATTTTTGCAAAATTTTAAATGAAATGGGTTATTTAAGAATTTGTATTGAGGCCAAAACTACAATTTTTCCAATTTTTGTCTATCTGTCTGTATGTACGTATGTTCCATTTTAACTTGAGAACCACTCAACGGATTTAGCTGCGGTTTTCTTTATTATCATGAATTCATCAATCATATTTTATTATTGAATAAACAAGGACGGATCCGCGGGCGAAAGGCTAGTGATATAATAATATACTTCCAAACGTTCCTCAAGAAATTTAGCTTAAGGTCCAAGGAAATTTAGCTTAAGGTCCAAGGAAATTTAGCTTAAGGTCCAAGGAAATTTTCATACAAACTTGTGGGAACCATTAACGACGATAGATTCGTGCTGGGGGCTCGGTTGGTGATCATTGAACCTTGTTCCTGGTCCCTGGCCGGGTCTCCGGTATGGGTTCGGGCGGCTGATTGGATTTTACCTTGTATAATATATATTTTACCTATCATTTTAATCGTATATATATTGCTACATAAATTAAATAAACCTTTTATTTAGTTGATGTACATTTATTATTTTAATACATATATTTTTTAAAGATTAAATTTTACTTGTAAAAAGTGTATTATACAAGGTGTAACCATATTTGAAGAGCTTATTCAGTCAATGGTATAGAACAATTTTTAGTATGGAGCCAATCCTGAAATCTCAAAAAAAAAAATCTGCCCTTCCATACATTTCAGCCAAGCGGCATTGCATTTTTCTATGAAAAAGTTAATATTTTTTTTCGAGATACAGGGTTTGTTCCATAGTAAAAGTTGTTCTATACCATTGACTGAATAAGCTCTTCAAATATGGTTACACCTTTCTGTTACATGTTGTATATACCTACATTGCAAAATAAACTATTTGAATTTGAATAAGTAAATGACCTTAACCTCAAACCCGACTGCTTCCAGAACTCAGATTCGACCAGCTCTTCCACGGAGGACGGTAACGAGCAATACCTGACGGCGCAGCAGCAACAGAAGGAGCGGCTCGACAAAGTGGCTGCCATGACGCGACAGCTGCAAAGTGAACTCGCCGAGTCGGGATACCGGGTTTACAAGGTTTGTATTAACATCATTATTTATTCTTCGGGGAGATATTGATGCTCCAGATCTGCATGGTAAGCTGTGTCGATTTTTCACTCCCACTAATTATCTTCGCGGCCGTAAGCACAGGTTTTTCGCTGTGCCGTCGTGTCGCACAAAGGCGCGATCTAACTCACCCATACCGCGTACTCTTCTCTCCCTCAACGCTCTTCTAAACGCCAATCAGGACTGTGATCTGTTTGCTGATGGATGGCAGAAAATATTGTCAGAGTGTTTGTGTTTTTGTGAGAAGGCCTGTTTCTGACTTTACGTGTTACTCTTATTTATTTTAGTTGATTGTACCATTTTGTGTTTGTGTTACTATCTTTAATTATTGTAATTGGTTTGTCCGTTTTAATTAAAGTAAATAAATAAATAAATAAATTACATACACAAAAAGTATAATACTATTAAATATGTAGGGTTAGCATCCGTGTGTTGTAACGTTACAGGTGCACACGTTTTACAAATAACAGAGAGCTTTATCAAAAGTTAAATGTAACAAGTACAATATACACGATAATACTTTGAACAGTGCAGATCAATAATCTAAAGCTACTATGTTATGTATATACAAGGTGACTTTTTGATCATCGTCCAAATTCATACTGGAGGCTTGATAAGTGATCAGTATCTTGGATCAGTAATAATTTTTGTGAAATTCGTAAAATGAAATTTCGGCTTCCCATAGAAAATCAGTTCCTTTCCCGAGTAAATCACTATGGGGAGTCGAAATTTCATTTCACGAACTTCACCAAAATTATTATTGATCCATGACACTGATCACTTACCAAGCCACCAGTATGAATTTGGACGATGATCAAATAGTCACCTTGTATATATATATATATATATATATACACAAATAAAAGCATTTATAGAGTAAAACTAAAACTAACGCCAACAGAATATTAAATTATGATTTTAAACAATTAAGAATCTTAGATTTAAAACTAGGGAGACTAAACAAAAATATATCTTAATCAGCATCAATGTTAGACAACCTATTATACGTCGTCATCATTATTATGATATGTATCTCATTTATTTATTTATCAAAAATATTGCACGGCATTACAGACTAATCCAATTCACTGTAAAATTAAATAGTAACTAATAATAATAATTTACATAAAATCAACAAAATTAACCAAGATTTTTATATATCTATACAGCAGCGTCTTCGGTAAAAAAAGTTTACCAATGCAATCACCAACCCACCTGCCTAGCGTGGTGATTGGGGCGTACCCTCCCTAGCGTGGTGATTGGGGCATACCCTCCCTAGCGTGGTGATTGGGGCATACCCTCCCTAGCGTGGTGATTGGGGCATACCCTCCCTAGCGTGGTGATTGGGGCATACCCTCCCTAGCGTGGTGATTGGGGCATACCCTCCCTAGCGTGGTGATTGGGGCATACCCTCCCAAAAATAAATGACCAGCACGCCTATACAACGGCCCCCAGTTTCTACTATTCCTGACTACGGTAGTAGTCATGGTAATGGTAGGGCAGGGGGTGCGAAGAACACCCGGGTTACGGACAGCTACCACCCGAGTATTTCGGGTGGGTCTCATTATTTACATTTCCCATTGGAATGGAAATTCTGATACTGCCAGATTTATGTAAATCCGTCTCACAATAGCTATTGATGTGAAAAACATCGAATGGAAATAGTGATACCCGATTTCTCAAACAATCACTGCCGACTTATTGACAATTAATCCATCAAAAACATTCTCAGTGGCCAGTACCTATCTATTGGTAGAGGACATCTTCATCATCATCATCATCATCATCATCATCATCATCATCATCATCATCATCATCACCATCATCATCATCATCATCATCATCATCATCATCATCATCATCATCATCATCATCATCATCAAACACAAAGCATAAAATAAGTAGGTACCTACCCTGTTATTTTAAAAAATCTTCGCACAAAATTTGTTAACCTAGTTTTAATTTCATATTTTATATAATATACGAGTAGTAAATGCTCCTATTAGTATAAGAATTGTTCATAATTGTCTTAACTGGTGCATGATGTGGATGCCTTTAATTAAGAAAACAAATAGCTGTATACATTTTAAGATTATTCCATTTAAGTAAGTTTATTGTATTTCTTGTTGGTGTTCCTAAATAAATAAACAAATAAATAAATAAATAAATAAATAAATCATCATTTTAAAAACGCAATGGAAAAAGTGATACATGTAGTATCAGAATAACCGTCAATGGTTATTCTCAGTGGAAATAATGAGACCCACCCAGTATTTCGGGCACAAATATAATATTTAAATAGATAAAACCGGTAGATTCACTTTTACATCTGTGTATTAATAAAAAGCAAACCTTCTTTGAAAATATTGATAGTACATTTTTTTTTACAGGCTACCAACGAAACGAAAAAGAACCCGAAAAAAAAAGACATAGAAGCCAAGGTACGTTCTCCAAAACAATCATGTTTTGGTAGGTTTTCTTTCTTCTTCTTGAATTGCCTCACCAATCACCGGAGGTTGGCAGTTGGCTCTGCATATTTATTCTTCTTTATTCTTTATTGCACAAAAATCTTGAATCATACACATAAATAAGAATTTGTACAAGGGTGAGCTTATTTCTAAAGAAATTTCTTTCAGCCAACCTTCAATGTGGTGAAAAGGTAGTGACAATAGTGGGCAAATAATTTTGCAGAACTTTAAAAAAAGGAAACCGAATAGAAAAAAAAAGAATTTAATGAATTAGCAACAATACATGCAAATATATATACAAGTTGACTTTTTGATCATCGTCCGAATTCATACTGGAGGTTTGATAAGTGATCAGCATCAAGAATCAATAACAGTTTTTGTGAAATTCGAACAATGAAATTTCGACTTACCATAGTAATTCATTCCCAGTCCTGAGTGAATCACTATGGGGAGTCATAATTTCTATTCATGAATTTTATAAAAATCGTTATTGGTTGATGAAGCTGATCACTTACCAAGGCTCAAGTATGAATTTGGACGATGTTCACAAATTCACCTTGTATACCTTTACATATACAACATGTAACAGAAAGGTGTAACCATATTTGAAGAGCTTATTCAGTCAATGGTATAGAACAACTTTTGCTATCGAACAAAACCTGTGTCTCGAAAAAAAAAAATAACTGTTTCATAGAAAAATGCAATGCTGCTCGGCCGAAATGTATGGAAGGGTAGATTTTTTTTTGAGATTTCAGGTTTTGTTCCATAGTAAAAGTTGTTCTATACCATTGACTGAATAAGCTCTTCAAATATTGTTACACCTTTCTGTTACACGTTGTAAGTATAATTATATCCAATAAATAAACAATACTTAATTACTCAAAATAAACGCACATAAAACAATATATTTTAATAAAACATATTAAATAGATAAATATTCCAACTAATAAAATGCAGATAGGTAAAAACAAAAACTTAAGGCCCCAGACTCTCTTTGCAACATTTCGCTTTCATCTTACCTGATGCTTTAGAAGTGGCGCTCCCCCCGCTGCATTAAGATGTTAGAGACCGCACCTGAATGTTGCTCTACTTCATTAAATGAGTGTACGATTACTTAAAATTTGACATGTGAAGATTTTTAATTATTCAAGTAACGGTAATTTACAAAGTTTGGTTTGTTTATCGGAACAAACAAAATGAATTTGCAAAAGCAAAATAAACAAAAGTAAATCTACCTGTAATAGATGGCTTATTGGTAGCAGTAAGAGTGATTAGTATTTAGACACAATACATTTTATAGGTCATGCAATTATTTGCAGATTTTTACCGAAGGGGTGTCAAGAGGTGTTCCGAGTGTGAACTGTGAGATGCAAGTCATAAGTCCACCCATAAGTGTACCTATAAGTACACCCGCGTTTCTCTGACGATTATTACGTCTCAACGTGATGAGCCCTATCGCTCTAAGGAAACCTGCATGCCCTAAAAAGCGTGTAGTTGTGCCCGAAAATTTCTTTATTCATCAAGATTTTCATTTAACTAATGCCTGACATGAAAAATACCTTTATAAAATTTGGAAATGTAGAAAATTAATAATCAAATCGTAACAATGAAAACATTTAAAATTATGTATTCCTAATACTCACACACATATTACAATCAGTTCTTTAAGTAATATAATATCAAAAATAGAAACTCTTACGGTAATTAAGTGTCTGTCAGTTTGTGTGTCCATGATTATGACTAAGGTGCAATAAAAAAGGTAAAAAATTTAGTTTTAGAAATGTGATGTTTTAATGATAAGAACCGCAGCTGCGTACGTTCTTTCGTTTTGATGCATTATTGTCTAGCACGTTGTTATCTCGACTGTCGGTTTTGGTGACTTCGATAGTTTTTTAAGATATTTTAAATAAAAGTAAGTAAAGTAATAAAAAGGAGTCAAAACCTAGGGTTCCGTATTGTGAATGATAAATTTAGTTTTATCTTTTTTTTTTTCGTGAATTTCTCAACCGCTTTATTTTTTCTGTAATTCTTACGTAAACGCATATTACCATGATTTTTTCATATTTTTCGTTCCACCAGTTTTGGACATACATTTTTTTATAGATTTTCAAGGATTTCTCGAAATAGATGCAATTAAATATAGCCAAACTATATATTATTACAATAAGCTTTTTAATACCTACAATGTGATACCCATATTGTATTTTTATAATTTTTTTTTATTTATTTTACTTTTTTTTATATTTTTAAATCACTTTCGTTTTCCCGGTTATTGGTCGGTTATGATCTATAATGGGCATTTTTTTCATATTTTTCGGTCTACCAGTTTCGGACATACACATTATTGTGGTTTTTTTTAAAGATTTCACAAAACCAGTGCCAGTAAATATAGTAAAAGTATATATTTTTACAATCACCTTTTTAGTGTCTACAGTTTGATACCCATATTGTATTTTTAGGATATTTTTTATTTTTCTCACTTTTGTTTTAAAATATTTTAAAAAATTAAATTTTTTCATATTTTTTTTACAATGTAATATGTAGGCAAATTAATGCTATTTTTGTGCCAAATTTCATGTCTTTATGTTTATGGTGCTAAAGTTATGATGCTGTGAAATACGGACGGACGTAGATTAGACTTTATCTTATCGAAACAGGGATTTCTTAAAATATTCAAAAAATATTTTATCCATAGTTGTTTACTTATTAAATGATAAGTGCAATATTCAAGTAGAGCAACTTTAATGATACAGTTCGCCTCTCCATAAGAATCTACGCGAGGGAAAGGGAGCAACCGTGCGAGCGGGAGGTAAAATGACGTCGAGCTACACAACACACGTCTGAACGCTGCGATGTCCCAGCGAAACTGAGGGAAATATCGACGCGTTTTGTGTTTTAAACTCTCGATAAGTTTCGATTTGATAAATGTTCTTAAAATAATTTTTTAAATACCGTTTTATGTTATTTCACTTATTAATAGTTCTATTCTACGTGTTTTAAATTTGACTACGCTAAACGATAGTTTTCTAGTAGAAAAAAAATATTTTATCAGTGGTTGAATTCATAAAATTACAACTACTTAAAGCACTCGAAATAAGAAAACTAAAGTATTATCCAAAAAAGTAACCAGGTAAGATTATTATTGAAGATATGTGAATAAATGTTACCTGAATAAATTTCTTGTTTTTGTCATAACTTTTACGTGACGTGTGCACGAATGAGACTCTCAACGCGTAGAACATAAATAAAGGTATGTTTAAAGCCTAAAAAACCTATTAAAAGTAGCATTAAAGTAAGTGAAAAAATGTGTTTTGGAATCTTCAAATTCCACACTATAAATTAACGTAAAATGTATTTTATTTATTGCTTTCTTACTAACTAAAATAAAATCTTTCTTTTCTGATAATTCTGCAAGAATACTGATTTTTAGGGGACTGGAGCCTTTCGTTTAAATGACGATACAGATGGGCTGTCTCTAATATTACTAGACAGTATTATTTATGTCTCTCTCGTGAATTACAATTATTCTACTGCATTCATGATAGCTGTCATTTTTTTATGATTAACACGTGTTTTGCCAGCCAATCATAATAAGTTGCAGGAGTTCATATCTGTCTTGTCTGAGAACATAAATAACCAAGATATGCAACCTTTTTTTTTTCGACGGTCTGCAGCATATGGCGTTTTTGACCCACGCGGCTTTTAACCTCCACGTTGATGAATTTATATGATTCAAAGTTTTCTGAGAGCTCCCTTACTAGTACATATAATGTATGAATAAGTTCATGTTAATAGATGACATTCTATCGCATTAGGTTATCCTGTAATGGTATACAGTGGCGTGCATAGAACTTTTTTCCGGAAAAGCAATCAGAAAGTCAAGACTGACAATAAAAAAAAATTAAAAAAGTTTTTTTTCAAAGTGTTATTTAAATTTTTTCATATTTTTTTATTGTCAATCTTGACCTTCTGATTGCTTTTCCGGAAAAAAGTTCTATGCACGCCACTGATGGTATATGTAAGTTGTAAATAAAGAAATAAAAAAATATATGTAATATAACTTCTGCCATTCATAAAAGAAGTAAATAAATAAATAAATAATAATTTATTATTATTTTCAGACGGAAAGTGAATGCTCTTCAACTTGTACTATAAAAACGTGTTCCTGCAAATCTTGTGCGTAAGTATTGAACTTGATGTTCAACTTTATTTCAATAATCGACTACAAAATACAATACAAATTCAAAATCTTCATTTATCATTCAATTAATCTATCATTCAATTAATTATATTCAATTAATTAATTCATAAAATCTTTATTTATCATTTATTTATAATTCAATAAGTTGAAAGAAACCATTCGATTATTCATTCAAAATACCATACAAAATTAACCTTTACCCAGTTGACATAAAGTTCAATTTTTGTTGATGACGAGTCATCAGTCGAGTAGTTTTCGATTATGAGTATTTAGAAAGCATTTGAAAACACGCACACAGCTTAGACTTTTTACAAGACAGACGTGCACACTAATAAACCAAGAAACAAACGAGAATAGGCGAGACTTTAGGAACGAAGTAAAGTGAAAAAGATAGCATGTTTGCTTGTACGCCAGTAGAAATCGACACTAAAAAACCCTAAATTCGCAAAGCACGATGTAGTGCTGCATTTTTGGTATGTTGTTTGGATCAGTTAGGGTGATGTAAATCCCAATTTGCAACTTCGAAAAAGCTGTGCTCGCTGCGCACCGCGTGATAAACTGCGAAAATTTGGGACATTTTTCACTTTTTGCTCTAAAAGTCATAAACTATGCGTTTCCGACAAGTAACATTCACTACATAAATGAAGCTAATTAAATTTGCAACAATTTAAGCTTAACCGCAGCTCCCTAAACCTTATAACAACTAAGCTGTGGCCTTTCAACGATAGTCAGTTTTTCCCGAAAATTTGAAATTTTTAGTTTTGCTCCCGTTTGAAGCAAAATATTGGCAAAACCGCTCGTTCTATGAGAAGGTCGTAAAATAAAGTTGTAGAAAATTTTATTTTCTTTTATTAGAGCACAACACTATCACTCACAATCTGCATATCTAAACATAAGCTGGGAGTACCTCCACGCGGTGAAGGCGGTAACAGTGTAAACTGGCTAAAACTCCCATCAACTAAACAAATGCCTTCGGGCTTATGTTTTGGTTTTGATTTTCGCACAAGATAGTAATTGGAAGTAGCCTACCCGGTAACGCAGGGGAGCAGCCAAAAAACTATTATCTTATTAACGCGAACGACGTCAGGCTAAATATTCATAAAAATGTCGGTTCCACCGGGAGTCTGCTTTGTGTGTCGGCTGGCACTCAAGGAAGGTGACAGTACAGTGGTAATTGTAAAAAAACGTGGCATCCAAACTCTAATTAACTCGAGTGTGGAGCGTGGCCTCAAAGAGGATGAACTTTTTTTGAAAAAGCTAGACGAAGTCAGTGTTCACGATGCTTGCATGCGAGTGGTCAAGAGCGCAGCGGAAATAATATTGCAGGACATTCGTTCAAGAGTATATGACACAACTGAATATCCTCCATCGGACGATTTCCTTCGCAAAACGGATTCTGTTGTACCAAAATCGTTACAACTCTTACTTGAAACCATTGTAATGAAACACAAACGCCAGTCCCTCGAAGGTTATAAAAAGAAATGTGTTTCAATTGCTCATGCAATCATCTCAGCCACGAGAAATCACTCTTTCCTCTCCTCAATCAAGATAGGGTTAGGTACGTACCTGTACAGGAAATTACAGCTGTACAGGAAAGTACAGCTGGTTTCATATTCACCCTCCATTTTCATCGACAGACAAACTATTATCAATCAGCAGTGGAGTCGTGGGTGGTTCAGAAGTAAACTGCCACTTAGCCCGAGAAGAAGGTCTCACAGGAGTGACAAAAATCACTGGGCAGTCGTTTGGACAGGTAACAATCAAAAGAAAAGAAAAAGTGGTAACATTGGCGAGTGCCACAAGCACAGTTAAAGTTCACAATAAGCGTATTGATATCGAGCCACTCACCATCTTTCAGAGAATGTGTATAATGAAGTAGTCAGATGAGCAATTGAAAAAGCATTTCAAATTTGAATTAGCCCCATTCCCAATGGCGTTGTTCAATGAAGAAGGAATGCGAAAAGGGACCAAATCAAAGTTTTACGAAGCTTTCACTCCAGCCTCTGAAAACGTTTCTCTCAATGCCAACACGCATGTAGTAGTAGATGGGGGATACCTCCTGCATACTGTCATCTGGCATCGAAACTCATCTATACAGGAAATTGTGGCTACCTACGTCAGGTACACGTTAAACCACTTTGGCAGGAACGTATCAGTGGTATTCGATGGGTACCCACAGGAGGGTGCCGATCGGAGTACAAAATCTGCAGAGCGGTTAAGACGATATACCGTTTCTTCCAGTGAAATCGTTTTTGACTCCTCCACGATCATTACAGTACCCCAGGAGAAGATGTTATCGAATGACCGAAACAAAGAACGCCTCATTCAATATCTATGCCCTGCATTTTCTGCCGAAGGGATAGAAACGAAGACAGCGACGGAAGATGCAGACCGCGATATCATTCTGATGGCATTGGAGAAAACCACGAGCAACGATCATGTGATTGTTGTTGGAGAGGACGTGGACCTCCTTATTCTCCTCTGTGGGTTGGGTTCTACCAGCACCAACTTGCGCTTTCAGAAACGTGAACGTGGCAGAACAGGTTGCATTCAGTATACCACCAGTGCGTTCAACCGAGGGGAAGTTGAAATGCCCAGTGGGTTTGAACTGTTTCTTCACGCATTTACTGGATGTGACACCACATCTGCACTTTTCTGGCAGGGAAAAAGAAAATTGTGGGGACAATTTCAGAAGAGGCAGGACCTAGTAGATCTGGTTGCCATCTTCCTTCAAACAGATGCAGCGCATGAAAGTATTGCTGAAGCTGGCGAAAAGTGTCTGGTGGCACTTTATGGAGGTGTTCCGGATACTCAGAGACTGCACGACTTGAGGTTCAAGCTGTTCGTGAAGACAGCGGCAAATGCAAAAGTAAATCTTGCACGTTTGCCCCCAACCACCGAGGCTTCCTCTTTTCATGCGTTCCGTACCTACCACCAAGTGCAAAAGTGGCTGGGAGTAGAGATGGACCCCATCGAATGGGGTTGGGAAATGAGCTCTTGCGGCCTTATTCCAATAACAACCCACAAAGAGCCAGCCCCGCCACAGCTTCTCAAAATCATAGCCTGCAAATGTAAAAAGGGATGCAGGGGGGCATGCACTTGCCTAAAAGCTGGGCTCAAATGCCCGGCTTTATGCTTAAACTGCTCAGGAAAGTCATGCGATAACGTCGCCTTGATTTTGATAGATGAAGATGATGCCGAGGAAGCTGAGGAAGAACAGGAAAGTGAAGAGCCTTACGAACCAGAGGAACCTGACAAACCTGAGGAGGAAGGAGAAATTGAACCTCAACCAAAAAAAAAACGCCGAGTGACTGCAGCTTCTTAAACATTTAATTTGCGTTTAATCTTTTTTCCTACTTTCCCAAATTTTGTACTTTTGTTAATTACCTATCCTGCAAATGAAAAAGTATTATCCTTTTTATGATTTTATATGCCCTCAGTTTCAATTCTTTAAAAATCTATTTCTACCTTCTTTTTGTTTTTCGGATATTGTGAGTGAACTATTTGTCTCACAGACTTTGTTCTATGCTCTAATGAAAGAAAATTAAATGCACTACAACTTTATTATACGACCTTCTCATAGAACGAGCGGTTTTTGCCAATATTTTGCCTCAAACGGGAGCAAAACTAAAAATTTCAATATTTCGGGAAAAACGAACCATCTTCGAATGGCCACAGTTTAGTCGTTATAAGGTTTAGAGAGTTGCAATTAGGCTTAAATTGTTGCAAATTTAATAACCTTCATTTGTGTAGTGAATGTTACTTGTCGGAAACGCATAGTTTATGACTTTTAGAGCAAAAAGTGAAAAAAGTCCAACATTTTCGCAGTTTATCACGTGGTGCGCAGCGAGCACAACTTTTTCGAAGTTGCAAATTGAGATTTACATCACCCTAACTGATCCAAACAACATACCAAAAATGCAGCACTACATCGTGCTTTGCGAATTTAATGTTAATTTCCACTGGCCTATTGTATTTCTGTTCTGTGTCATTTACACTCGTCTTTTATCTCACCAGCAGCATGTCATTCGATCATAAAATCATATTATTTTAACATCAAAATTGATTCTTATTGTATAAGTAATTAAGGCTAAAATGTTGACAAAATCGATTATATTTTCGAAAATAATCGAACCTTTCGATTGTCTGATAATCGATTTCTGTCATTCATAATCGCCCATCTTTTGGAACGTGGGTTCATAGTTCGGTAAAAAACGTGAAAGTTTGTTGACATCGAGTCAATTGTGTTGATTGATTGATCGAGTGAAAAAAGGTGTGTAAGGGTCGCAGCTGACTGAATTTTTTAGTCTTCACCTTACCATTTAGACAGCCCTCTATGCAGAGCTTGTATGGAGGTCGAAGAAACGCCGACCCACGTGACAGTGTATTGCGTAGGAGTCAGCACACAACGGGCTAAGATCCTCGGTGAACCGAGGACGCTCCGCCAGTCCTGTGGCGACCTAGGTCGCCTCTTGGGATTTTGGCGTGAGCTGGGCTGGCTAGAACAGACGGCCCCACACTTTTCCACGCACAAAGGTCCAAAAAAGAGACTAGTTGCGGAAACCGAGCCCACCAAGAAGAAGAAGACCATCTAGGAGAAAAGAGTTATATTTTTTTTCACGATTCCATGTTTCACCTCACTTCATTGCATCACACTTAACTTCCAACCGGTTTCGGTTATTTATTACACCCTTAGAATAATAAATATATCACCATTATCAACAAAAAATCGTTTCATCGTTTTTCATCGTTTATGGCTTGTCGTTATAATCTATAATCTATATATATAAAAAGAGAAGTCCTGACTGACTGATTCATTCACTGACTCATTCACTGACTCATCAACGCACAGCCCAAACCCTTCGACCTAGAAAGCTGAAATTTTGCACAAAGCTTCCCTTTGTAATGTAAACAAGGAATAAGAAAGGGTTTTTCGAAATTCTACCCCTAAGGGGGTGAAACGGGGGTCCAAAGTTTGTATGGGGAAACAAGATTAGTTAGACTATTTTATTCGAGACTTCACAGGAGTACTCCTATTCATAAATGAGTAAACACGTGTTTCAGGTTTTTTCAGAATTCAACCCCTAAAAGGGGGAAATGGGGTGACAAAGTCTGAAAATCAACATGGGTATCGTTTGTATGGTTTATCGGGTCGCTGATTACAAAAACAACAAAGATTTTAAAATACAACGTGGTGGACGTGAAAAAGGGCTTTTCCAGAATTCAACCCCTAAAAGGGAGAAATGGGGTGACCAAGTCTGAAAACCAACATGGGTATCGTTTATATGGTTTATCGGGTCGCTGATTAGGAAAACAACAACGATTTCTAAATCTAACGTAGTGAACGTGAAATAACATCATTTCCTGTTGGGGTACGATGGGGTTGAAATTTTGAAATGTGTAAATATCAATATGGGTGTCGTTTTTATGGTTTTTTTGGACGTTAATTACGAAAATGGCATCGATTTTGAAGTTTGAAAATTCTTGAAAGTATGTGTGCCAGAGCAAATCGGCTGTAACAGACGGACAGACAGACAGCCACACAAGTGATCCTATTAGGGTTCCATTTTTTCCTTTTGAGGTATCTATATATCAAACTATCTATCCAAAATCTATCTATCTATCTGTCTGTCTATCTATCTATCTATCTATCTATATCCCAGCAAAATATCTTTGGAACGGAAGGTGGTACATCCCTGTGGGTTGGACCACGAGGTGCCAAAAAAAGTTTTTTTTTTTAAATTTCAAAACTTTGACTGCCTGTATATCCCGAACGGCTGGAGTTAAACCCATGTTGATGGGTGTCTAGGAAAATGTCTCGACGAGATCGGTCTGCCGAAAGTGTCAAAACTTTACAGGCCCGTATCTCCCATGTTCATGATACTCTAAGAAAAGGGTTCGGCGAGATCTAGACGACGACGCCGGTAAAAAAAAAACGAAAATAAAAAATTGACAAAATTTTGATCGGCCATATCTCCCGAACGGATAAGCGTAGGGAGTTCGGGTTTTAACTATAGTGATCGGTCAAGCTGGGGCTACACCACCAAAAAAAAAATTAATTTGTCAGGTTTTGACAGTTTTTTCACAGGTCCAAAAAAGTATTCCGATTTACATGAAACTCGGTATCAAGGGGCATTCGGGGTCGCTGATTACGCTGCCATATACAAATTTGACATTCTTTGACAACTGATAGGGATTTTGATACTTTTTCGGAAAAACTTTGATCGGTGAGTTCCTTTTTTTGGCACTCTGACGAGGCAGAAGGCCGAGCTAAGCTCCACGAGGCCGAAGGCCGATTAGTGTGTTTCTAGCGAGGCCGAATAACGAGCATGTGAGTTTTTCGGCCGAGCACTACACCTTGACTCCCAGAGGGAGTGAGAGCACTTATAATGTTTGTTTCTGATCCTATTAGGGTTCCATTTTTTCCTTTTCGCAATGACGATTAGTAAGTCTCAGGGTCAGTCACTGAAAACAGCAGGAATTGATCTTAGGGGGGACTGCTTTTCGCACGGCCAGTTTTACGTAGCCTGCTCGAGAGTGAGCTCACCTAGCAGCCTGGTCGTGTTAACAGCTGAGGGCAGAATTTCTAATGTATAAAGAGGTACTTCATGTATGAATTTAAAAAAACCAATAGGTAATAGGCCCCGCCAAAGAGACTTTACCTGGAGATCAAATAATTGTACCAAAAACACTCCAAACCAGATTTAAATACGCTCTATAAAAATTAGTACACAAAAACTAAATCAACGCGGGCGAAGCCGCGGGCAAAAGCTAGTATCTAATAAAATAACATTC
This sequence comes from Ypsolopha sequella, assembly GCA_934047225.1. Classification (NCBI taxonomy): domain Eukaryota; kingdom Metazoa; phylum Arthropoda; class Insecta; order Lepidoptera; family Ypsolophidae; genus Ypsolopha; species Ypsolopha sequella. The sequence goes on along the minus strand of OW204012.1, from coordinate 1,591,333 downwards.
ATCCCTTGATAATGGTATAATAATCGAAACCGGTCGGGAGTAAAGTGTGGAATAAACCAGTGAAACAAATACATGTGAACATTAATCATGATACTTTCCAAGTTTCACCAAGTGCCGACAATCGAAAGTATAATTTATCCTAAAAACTCATTGGTTCATGATTAAGAGAACAACGTCTTACTGACCGAACCACCGCTGCTAACCTAACATTAACCAAAATAGTTCTTTTTTATCATATACTAGCGACCCGCCCCGGCTTCGCACGGGCCAGTGCTGATACTAATTTAAGGGTGGGTTGCGCCAAACATGCTCTCGCGTTTTGACAATTTAGCATATTAAGACAAAATATTTATAACGAATAAAATTTGTGTAAGTAGTTAAGAAGTTGAACTTCAATATAATTTTTCAGATTTGACACAAGTATCTTAATCATCGAGAAAAAAAAAATCGGAAAGGTCATTAAAATCACGAAAAATTTAATTTGGCGTTGCAAACAGAAAAATTTTTTTTTTTAAATTCCCAATTGAAATATTTTTTTTAGCGTAAAGAGATCAAAGTACCTTTTTCATATAATATTTTAATACATTTTTCCTTTCTTTATTTAAAAAGAAATACACAAACGTTCAAATTCTTTTTGCGTAATTTTTCTGTACAGGAAAATTGTAGAATGTTTGAGTATTTCTTTTAAAATAACGAAAGGAAATAAAAAATTATAAAAATCTGTAAAGGCTTCTTTCATTTCATTACTGTATAAAAATATTTTATTTTGTGGTTAGATCAGTAGACTGATCATACTAGTTCCAAAGCCAAATTACGTTTTCCGTGATTTTACTGATCTTTCCGATTTTTTTTCTCGATGGTTGTGATACTTGTGTCAAATCTGAAAAATGATAATGTAATTCAACTTCTTAACTACTTACACAAATTTTATTCCTTTAATTTTTTTTTTTTTAATAAGCTAAATTGTCCAAACGCGAGAGCATGTTTGGCGAAACCGAGCCTTAACTCTCGTTTTTGCCCTGGCAGCCTCAAGCGTCTCCTGTTCGCGGACAAGTCTGTCCTGATCTGCTGCATCGTGTTCTTGATTGTGGCTGTTGTGCTCGGGGTCGTGGTGGTGTGCCTCATGCACTTAGCCAAGACCTGCCCCAAGCAGAGGATTCAGGGTAACAACTATTCACTGTTTTCTTTACTTGTCTTGAATTAAAACACTTGTACTTGTAGTTTCACTTTATTTGTGTTAACTTTTTTTTTTTATGCGTTTATTGAATAAAGACAAGAAAAATATACAATATTATAAAACTTATACAGCTAACGGAAACCATAAAGAGGTTTATGTGTCGCTGCAAGCGCTCACAACTAAAATTTTACTTATTTAATTTTATAATTTTTTTTTATCGAGATAGTGACACTTTAAAATAGTTTTTATTTTGTGAGGATTACGATTCAGTTGACTTATAATTTCACTTGGTAGTTCGTTTAATATCTTTGGTAGCATGTACTCCCAAGTGCGAGTACCATAGTTATTGTTGTAGGAGGGTAGTTTGTATGTCGGTAAGTATGTCAGTTTACGAAGTTGATTTGGTCTTGTTTTTTTTTGTATTTGGTCAACTTTGTCGTACTCCTCACAAATAGTGTCCATTTTTACTTTGTTGAAAACATTTATGACTTTGCAGTATTTAAATAATTCGTCTTCTTTGTATTTATGTCTAATAGACAAAGGCACAATAGTTTTAAGTAAACGAAGTTGCATTGTATAAATGTTTTCAACATATGTTTTGTATGTTCTCCCGTAACTACTAAGGCCATAACTAATTACAGAGTCAGCCAGTGACATGTATAACATTCGGAGTGTATTGTACGGTAATTTATACTTAAGAATTGACAACTTACACAAAATAGACCTAAGTTTATTGCATATATGCTCAATGTGCGATCCCCAGTTAAATTTATAATCAATAGTCAGTCCCAGGTAGGTATGTTTTGTTACTAATTCTAAGGGTTCACAGTTACACACTTTGTATTTGGTTTGATGCATACAAGAGTGATTATGCGCGATGATAGACGGGCTGGCCTTTGCTTTTATGTATGGGGAATGTATATGCATAACTTTTGTTTTGTTGTAGTTAATGACCAGTCCAACATCATGCGACCACTTGCCCAACCGGTTTCGGATTTTACTCCATTTTCAAGGGAAGATCTTAATAAAAATATTTTACATGACTCCAGGCACTAGCTCTGAACAACGTAAACAATGATAATGTTCAACATTAAATGTGTTTTAATTCAAGATGTGTTTCATGTTTCACCAAGTGCCGACAATCGCAATTATAAATTTTCTTTACTTGTGTCAGGCCTATACCACTCCGCGAATGACTTAACCGTTTCGCGGCCGTCGCACATACACTCCCAAGGACTTTTAAGTCACTGGTCTTTGATGTTGTGTCATGCAATAGTTCCATGAAACGGCCCAATTATACCTTTTGACTAAGACGAACGGATTGCAGAGTTAGGGGCTTGGCTCAGCCTAAGAGATACTTTTTAATTGTGAATGCGTTATGAGCTTCTTTACAATGTTTTTCGTGGGATTTCATTGTACATGACAAATCTATTAACGTAAAGGTTACCGCTCGGCCATAGCTTCAGGCGTCGAGAGGCGCGCCAAGCGGTTCTTCTTGCGACTGCGCCGGCGGAGAGAACAAATGTATGAAGTTGTAGAGGGCCGCCATGAGTCGCCGCTGGCTCGCCTTGTCCGGCTTCGAGTGACTTGCGCTCTCTCGACGGCGGTGTGCGGGGAGGCAGGGAGCCGCGCCAGTGATCGAGGGCACAGGACAAACCTAGTGTCGAGCGCTGTGAGCGAGCGAGCGCGCTATATATCCGATGCGGTGGAAGGCGTCGACGGGTGTCGTGGCAGGGCAAAGCCCGTCGCAGAAACCGCCTGGAAGCGCAATAAGAAGCGCCGCCAGAAGCCTGAAGCTATGGCCAAGGGGTTAGACCGCAAGGTTAGGCGCGGGCGCAACACTGCGCGGAAATGTATTTACGTCATTCGTTCTACTACCTTTGGTAAAAGAGACGGAATTGATTAGGAAGTAATTATTTCTAGTTGAAATATCTCTCGATGTTGATTTATAATTAAAATATAATTTTAATTTATCGTTAAACATTTTGACAGAAAATCATATGATTGCCCAGAAAGGCAACTTTGCCGCAGCGTACATCAGCTATTCTTGATAGCCCCCTTGTTTTTTCAGGGATCCGGGACCGCACTTCAAGGTCGCCAAAACTAGAGATGAATGCTCGATTCCACGATATGGTTGGGTCTAAATCGGCGATGTTTGATGACAGGTTAGTCTTATATTTTATCAATATACATACATATACATACGTACATACATACAGTACTCACGATTGTCTCCCAGACTACAGATCATAGCACACCTCTTAAGATTCAATTTAGTACAAGCTCTTCTATTCTGTGTCCGGGTACTTCTGACTTTGTCCTTCTTCAGTATGTTACCGATTTCGGCATACGTCCTTCTAGGGCGGCCTGGTCGCACTACACCGTTCACTTGCGCACCATAAATTTCTTTTGTCACTCTACTTTCAATCATCCTCATCATATGCCCGATTCCAGCCCCTCTATTATGTATCTTTAGTTACCACCTGGACTGGGTGCCTATCATCAAAAACTATCGAATTCCGATTGCCTATCGATTAGTTCGCACCAGCCCCCCTATTCTGTATCTTAGGTTGCCAACTGGACAGGGTGCCTATCGTCAAAAACATAGATAAAAACTGAACTTTCAAAATTACCTTTAGAGGGTATTTAACTATTTACGAACTGTGACGTCACTTCAAATGGGAACATAATACTTAGACAATCGGAATTCGATAGTATATCTATGTTTTTGATGATAGGCACCCAGTTCAGTTGGCAACTAGAGATATATAATAGGCCTGCTGGTCGCACTACACCGTTCACTTGCGCACCATACATTTCTTTTGTCACTCTACTTTCAATCATCCTCATCATATGCCCGATTCCAGCCCCTCTATTATATATCTTTAGTTGCCAACTGAACTGGGTGCCTATCATCAAAAACTATCGAATTCCGATTGCCTAGGATTAGTTCGCACCAGAAGTGACGATACAGTTAGTAAATACCTACTAAAAGCAAGTTTGAATGATCAGTTTTTATCTATGTTTTGGATGATCACATTAAATTCACATAAAATGTCACTATCTTGCTGTGTTTAAAAAAAGATGTATTTGTAGCCGCTGGCTACAGGATGCAGGGCTGATGAAATTTGAGTGGGAGAGCAGACAGGATAAGAAAAAGATTGTGGGTAAACTGACCTGGTTTGAGTGTCTGTGGACGGGCCGATGGTGGATGCGCTGAGCGGGCTGAGCCTTCCTTGTTGGGCTAGTTGTGATGGCGTCTGTGCAGGGATGTCTTGGAGTCACTTGGTTGGAGTGATGTACACAGCACTTGTACTAACACAACACTTTAGGTACGCGATATTGTTTGTGTCGCGACGCGAGTATGCATACGTGTGTCTGTCGACACGTTTCGGGCGGAAGAGAGAGAGTCCAGCGCCCGCGCGCGCCTCGATCCGCGCGCGGCGGGGGGGGGGGGGGAGTGGTCATCCGCGCATGCGCACGCGAATGACACGTCATGTTCTAACGTCATGCTGGTAACGTAGTGTAGCGTGAACATCCTGGGGGGGCCGGGGCTGCGGCTCCTCTTGAGCTGAATCCAACGGCAGCCTGGCTATCTTGAACACAGGTCGTCGCAGATTTCCATGAGCTGTGTCCAGATCCACAACTCGTATCACTCCATCCTTGCCAGGTATCGTGCGGAGAATTCTTCCCAACTTCCATTGGAGCGGAGGCAGGTCATCCTCTTTGATGAGGACCAGTTCACCCACTTGAGGAGGGGAAGAAGGGGAGAGCCATTTGGAGCGGGTTTGCAGGGTATGGAGGTAGGATCTGGACCAGAGAGTCCAAAAGCGCTGAGAGAGCGCTTGAATGAGTTGAAACCGTTTAAGAGCAGATATGGGTCTGTCGTCAAAAGACTGCTCAGGTAAAGCGGTGAGCGGACGACCAATAATGAAATGTCCGGCCGTGAGAGGTTCAAAGTCCGTAGGGTCGGATGAAATTGGGCAGAGGGGTCTTGAATTGAGTACAGCCTCAATTCGAGCCAAAAGAGTAGAGAATTCCTCAAAAGTGAGGTGCTGTTCACCTATCACACGATAAAGTAGTTGCTTGGTGGATTTTACGTTTATTTCGTGCAGTGCGCCGAACCAAGGCCCTTTAGGCGGGTTTAATAACCAAGTTATGTGCTGATTCGCGAGTTTGTGAGTGATTGCATCATTGTTTGACCTGAGGAAGTTCTGAACTTCAATGAGTTGATTCCTAGCACCTACATAGTTTGTGCCGCAGTCTGAGCGAATGAGAACCGGAGTACCGCGACGTGAGATAAAACGTTGCAATGCCGCAAAGAACGCTTCCGTTGAGAGTGCAGAGACTGGTTCCAAATGAACCGCCTTTGTTGCGAGGCAAACGAAAATACAAAAGTACGCTTTAATGAGTTTCGCGTTCCGCAACGTGCTGGATTTAACGAAGAAGTGGCCAGCAAAGTCCGTCGTGACGTGACTAAAAACTGGCTGAGGAGTAACTCTGTCTGCTGGGAGATCAGCCATGAGCGGAGCCTTAGGCTGAGCGCGGCACCGGAAACATCTAATACATTTAAACACGCGGTGTCTAATAATACGACGAGCGGACAGAATCCAGTACTGCTGGCGTAATATGGCGTGTAATGTGTCAGCTCCAGGGTGGCAGTGTATTGTGTGATAGTGATCTATAATGAGATCTACGAGCGGACTGGAGCTGGGTAGAATGAGTGGGTGTTGAGCGTCATACCTAATTGACGCGTGAGAGAGACGACCACCGACTCTCAAGAGGCCGTCCTTTATGAAGGGCGAGAGACGCTGGAGCCGAACGGGACAAACTTTATCAGTCTGGATACGATTAATGTCTTCAGCAAACTCATTGTGCTGAACAGAGCGGACCCAGTGCAACAGAGCGTCCCTGCGTTCACTAGCTGTCAACGGACCAGAGCGCCGTGCATCTGGGCTGTGCCGACAATTGAATATGAACCTTTTAATACAAGCCGTCACTCCGACGAGCTTGTCAAGTGAGCTGTAGCGAGTGAGCAAGTCCAGATCGATATCTGGGACTGCTATGTGTGCTGGTACCTTTTTGGGCTTAAGGCCTGGGAGAGCGTGATGGCCTAGAGCGGGTGGCATCTTGGGCCAAGTGCAGGTAGGTTCTTTGAGCCAACTGGGTGACCACCAAAGGTCATGAAGTGAGAGGGACTGGGCAGACATGCCTCTGCTTGCACAGTCAGCAGGGTTGAGGTTCGTGGGTACATGCTTCCACGTATGGCTAGTTGAAGTAGCTGTAATCTTAGCCACTCGATTGGCCTCGAAAGTCTGTAATCGGTGAGGTGAGGTGTTGAGCCATGCCAACACTATTGTGCTATCTGACCAGCATGTGTGTGTTTGAATGGCTATATGAGCTGACAGTTGGGCTGACACTCGAGTCATGAGCTGAGATAAAAGAGTCGCGGCTGACAACTCCAATTTCGGGATTGAGAGACGAGTCTTTATGGGTGCGACCTTGGACTTGCCAATGATTAGGTGTACATTGACATGTCCAGTGGTATTGCGCTCATGAAGGTAGATAACGGCACCAAAGCCAGCCTCTGATGCGTCCGCGAACCCGTGAAGTGAGTAAGTAGACGTGGGCTTGTACTTACAAATGTGCCGAGGTAAACGGAGGTTTGAGAGCTGAGGAAGATCCTCTGAGATGTGTTGCCACTCTGTGTGGACTTCTTCAGAGATAGGCTCATCCCATCCTATTTTCAGAAGCCAAAGCTTCTGGAGAAGAATCTTTGCGCGGAAGATGACTGGAGTAACCCAGCCATTGGGGTCATAGAGAGACGCTACTGTACTGAGAATGGAGCGCTTTGTGACTTGAGCATGAGTGGGCAAAGAAATGCGATAAGTGAACTCATCAGTTTGAGGAATCCACTGTATTCCCAGAACCTTAATGGAATTAGAGTCGGGACTGAAGTCAAAGTCCTTGGGCATGTCGCACTGGTCATCTGGGAATCGTTCAAGGAGCTGGGGCGAGTTGGAGGTCCATTTACTGAGCTGAAAGCCACCTAGGGCGAGTAACTCGATCAGTTCGCTTTGGAGCGACTGAGCAGATTCTACAGAATCTGCACCTGAGAGAATGTCGTCCACAAATATTGATTTGCGGAGGACCTGAGCAGCGTGGGGGTAGCGATGACCTTCGTCATCAGCCAATTGGAGTAAAGTGCGGATGGCATGGTATGGGCTGGACCTTAATCCATATGTGACGGTATTAAGGGCATACGTGAGCAGGGGCTGGTCGGGTGAAGACCGCCAGAGAATGAGTTGAAAACGTCTTTGCTCTGGGTGAATGAGTATATTTCGGAACATCATTCGGATGTCTGTGCTGAAAACTTGTGAGTGGGTCCTGAAGGACATGATAATGTCAACAATATCTTGCTGAAGAGCTGGACCTGTATGAAGACAATCATTTAGATTGACGCCGTTTGAGCTCTTACAACTTCCGTCAAACACACAGCGCAACTTTTCTGATCCTGGCTTGAATATGCCATGATGTGGGATATAGAAATGGGATTTATGAGCAAAGGTATTGGGGTGACACGGCGACATATGTCCCAATTTTATGTAATCTGACATGAATTCTACGTATTTCGAGCGGAAGGGCGGGTTCGCTTGCAGCTTCTTCTCTAAGTTGAGAAACCTGCGCAGAGCAATAGCGTGAGTGGAACCTAATGTCGGCGCGTTGTGTAGAAAGGGCAGTGTAACCACATATTGACCTGATGGTTCACGAGTAGTTGTGGTGCGGAAAATGTCCTCACACTGATCCTCTAATGGGCTGGTATGCTTGTAGGTTTGGGGTTCCTCAGATTCCCAAAACCTCTCAAGACTTTTGTGAATGTCATGAGTGGAATGCTCTGAGTCCGTGTGAGAGCCGACAATGTGAACGGAATTGACCTGATTCGTGGGTGAGGTGTGTAAATTTTCGAAAGGTCCAATCAACGTAAAATCAAATATCGTGCCGAAGGCTATAGGCTTGCCAGGGCCGAGCGAAACCTTGGTTCCGTCTAACACTTGACCAAGAACGTCAGATCCTAGTATTAGATCAACCGGAGCTGGTGTGTGATATTCTCGATCAGCAAGAGGAATCGGTGGGTGACCTGTTAACTGAGCGAGATCTGGAACCTTTTCCAACGGTAGGTACCCAGTTACGTTCTTCAATATATGGGCTGTGGCCGTGATCATAGGTGTGTCACGGTGAGTAGGTCGGCATACAATTGTGATTGATGCCTTTGAGTTTTGTGTGTGCTGATTTCCAACTCCTGCGATTTTTAGACATGTATGTTTTGATGGTAAATTTAAAATTGTGGCCATGCGCTGAGAACAAAGAGTTAGCATACTTCCACAGTCTAACAGTGCTCGTGCTGAGTGAAATTGACCATGTACGTCTGCTATTTTAAGTGAGACGGTTGGCAACAAAATTGGTGTGTTAGTGACGTTCACTACACGTTGTGCGGAGTTACAGGAATCTTCTGTTGGAGTTGAAGTCATTGAGTGAAAATGAACTGAGTGTGTATGTGCTGATTGAGTGTGTGATGAGTGTGCTGAGTGTGCTGAGTGTGCTGAGTGCTGGTCGTCCTCGCCTTCATAGTGCTCTGTTATTGTAGGTAGTCATTGTTGACTACCTACCCGAGACCTACTTGGCGATCGCGATTGAGTGGGCGAGTTTGGATGGGACGTATATGCCTGTGAAGCATGTGCCGAACGGTACTGAGGCTCATGCGCTGAGCGCTGTCTGGGCTGCTCACGTAGAGACGGAGGCAGCAAATGAGCAGATGAGCGTGTCGGAGACATGGCCCCATGGCGATGCAGTGAAGTATGGTGGTCAGACCGCCCACACTCCTTGCATGCACGTGTAGACCTGCACTCGTTCTCATAATGAGGACCCAAACAGCGTCGGCACCGGTTGCGTGAGTTCACAAAGTCCCACCGACCTTGAACTGGCTGGTTGTTGAATTCTGGGCAGGCGATGAGTTTGTGTCCCCTATTCCTGCAGTATGGGCATGGCATACCACCAGTAGGGGAAGAAGGTTGAGCCGAATAATTCTGTCGGCGAGTGGGTGATGGGGATGATCGGGCCGAGTAAACTGGCGCTGTCTCAAATGCCATAAATGGTTGACGAATAGGACGGGGGGAGCGATTGTCCTGCCGAGGAGCTATGGGGCGGAACTCTTGATGAGCCTGGTAGGGCTGACGTGGAGTACCTCGAGTGGGTTGAAGCAGCTTATTGAGCTGAGCGAGCCTTTCTGACGGGCCGAGCCGTGCTGAAGAAGGAGCCTCCTGTGACGCAAGGAACGATGACTCATTCTCCTTGCAGCGTGCGTGCTCTTCCAGAAACTCAATGAGGTTCTTGAGCGTGGGCAGAGTTGCACGAGATCCGTACTTCCGCTCAAAAAGAGTGCGGAGCTCGCCTTGTAGTTTTCGCACCACCATGGACACGAAAACATAGTCGGAATCTTTCATGGGCAGATCGAGATTGCGGAGAGCGCTTTGCGCTGAGATAAGCGGAATTAAGAATGATGTGCGGATATCCGAGCGCATGTGGATGTGCGGAAGGTTCATTATAATGTCCACAAACCGGTCAATGAGTACACGACGATTGTCGTAACGCTTGGTTAGAATTTCCATGGCTATGGGATAATTCTCGTTGGTAGGGTAGAGGTGTTTCACCATATCATGTGCCTCACCCTTTAGGGCGCCTAACAAGTAATGCAGTTTGACAGCATCCGAGACTGTAGCCATCTCACTGACGAGGCTCCTAAAAACGGCAATAAATGAGGGCCATTCTTCAACGTTCGAATGAAACTCGGGTATGGGTATTTTTGGTAAAACACCAACGGGTGTACCTGAGCTGAGGGGTTGCGTCTTGTCCGGAAGCGCTGATTTTACTTTTAAATTTTCGAATGCCACTAGTATAGCATCATAATTGCTAAGTGCCGACTGAAAATTTTTTGTGTAGTTTGCCTCAGTTTCGTCGGACAAATCCTCATCGTCAAGGATCTCATAATACACGTTTTCTAACTTAGTTTTAACGCTTTGTATGTTTGCGTAACGAGCGGTGAAGTCCGCCACAGAATAAGTTTTTCTGTCGCCTGCCTCTACCGCCTCACCGATCTCCTTTAACAGAACTATCGCCTTTACGGCCTCACGAAACATCGCGGCTTGTGATTTCGAAGGCATCTTAATTCTGTAAGTAGGTGGTTGATTATTAAGACAAAACACTCAACGAGTTTGAGCTAAACTATAAGAGCGGACGTACAACTAAAACAATTGATGAGACAGATGAATAGAGCCGAGACACTTGCGCTGATGAAGCAACAATGACTATGTTCAAACGGAATACGGAACCCTTAAATAAACATGAGAGAGAAAGGAAAAAAAAAAAAAAAAATTTTAAACAACCTGTATATGAGCTGATAAACCAACGTGGAACACCCTATATGTGTACCACAAACAACAAGATCAGAGATGAGAAGAGAAAAAAAAAAACATTGTTTACTATATTTGTGCTATATATATATACCCGGGTAAAAAAGCAGACAATAACACAAATAAACGGTCCGGCAATATATTACTGCGACGTGAGATTACCGCAACACAAAAATATCGAAAAGGGCTGATGAACCTGTTCACTTTTATGTTATTTGCCTTGAAATCACGTGCCGACAATACGCGTTAGACAATAATACGCTAGATCTTGCTTACAACAAAAAACATCAGTCGTTGACGATTCTATTTTTAGATCAAAATATCTACCTACTGCCTCGTTGGGTGTAAACAAACAAAGAATGTATTTACCTCGCAGAAATCGGATCCAAACGACACTCCAATAATGCAAATCACGCTTTAGTAATATACGTAATACGTATATATATATGTAACGTATGTAAGTGCACGAAATAAAGCGAATTTATACTCTCACAAAAAAAAAAAAAATATAATTATCTCACAAAATACGGAAACTATCTTTGACAATGGGCAGATTTACTAAAGATATATAGTGGACTGTAAACAATTGGGCTGAATGGATATAATTATATTATCTGAGCTGAACAATAATAACAAAACTGAGTTTATTCTGTAACGGGGCGTGGGGGGGCCGGTTCTAACCGATAAATGGAATGTTCCAGGCGGCGGTTCTAATTATCTACCCGCGATAGGTATTCGAAACCACAAAATATTTTTTGCCGGGAAAGGGGGCAAAATATGTAACCGGGTGAAAATGGACTGTAGTAAATCGACGGGGGCTGGTTCAAACAAAGTTACGGGCCGGCGGGGGATAGGCGGGGGGTGATATAAACCAAAAATTTTCTTGGATTGAAAATGGACTGTAATAAATCGACGGGGGCTGGTTCAGTAACGGTTCGAAGGGCCAAAAATGTAGCCGCTGGCTACAGGATGCAGGGCTGATGAAATTTGAGTGGGAGAGCAGACAGGATAAGAAAAAGATTGTGGGTAAACTGACCTGGTTTGAGTGTCTGTGGACGGGCCGATGGTGGATGCGCTGAGCGGGCTGAGCCTTCCTTGTTGGGCTAGTTGTGATGGCGTCTGTGCAGGGATGTCTTGGAGTCACTTGGTTGGAGTGATGTACACAGCACTTGTACTAACACAACACTTTAGGTACGCGATATTGTTTGTGTCGCGACGCGAGTATGCATACGTGTGTCTGTCGACACGTTTCGGGCGGAAGAGAGAGAGTCCAGCGCCCGCGCGCGCCTCGATCCGCGCGCGGCGGGGGGGGGGGGGGGGAGTGGTCATCCGCGCATGCGCACGCGAATGACACGTCATGTTCTAACGTCATGCTGGTAACGTAGTGTAGCGTGAACAGTATTTATATGTATTCTTTGTGTTTATGTGTGTTATAATTTCATTAAATATAAATATACTAAATGAAAAAATACGTCCCTCATAATGTTCGAATAACTTATAATTTTAACAGTAATTCTAGCTACGATTAGTTAGTCAAGTCCCCTATTTTTCTGTATTGCTTTTATTTACGAAATACTTGTTTTGAAATTGTTTCCTGTATCCTCGAATTTGGTCCGGAGGAAGGCGCTGGAAACCATAACACAAATTTAATTTACCTTGGTTTCCAATTTTACCTACGCTGCTGCGTATTTAAAATTATAATGAAATTGTTAAATTAGACTTGAGGATAATTCATGATTTATATAAAAACGGCTCACCTCAATACGTGCTATGATCGGGAAAGCCGACCAGTCTAAATCTGCTGAAACTGGTCGGCTTTCCCAATCATAATACGTATTGAGGTGAGACGTTTTTATATAAATAATGAAATTGTTGTCGCCTGGCTAGTTGTTTATTATGATGTTTGTGTTGAATAAATAAATATTATAATTTATAGGCACCCAGTTCAGTTGGCAACTCAGGTAAGTTGTTGTTATCTGTGGTGAAGTGAGTGCAGCGCAGTAAGTAGTATAATAAAGCCGATTCTGAAGGCTTTAACTTTAGTTTTAGTGCTGTCAAGACTTAAATTTTTCCAAAGTAATTTAGCTTCTGTTCTTCACACTTATGAACTATTTTGCAACGATGAAAATTTAGTTTTGACAGCACTAAAACTAAAGTTAAAGCCTTCAGAATCGGCTACAGTGTATCGGTAATTTTAAGGAATCTTCATCTCATGTCAGATTAGGTTTTAGAAGGATAGGAACTGAAAATAATGTACTATTAATTGCAGGAAAAATGTGGAGCGAATTGTGCCCGGACATAACGCGTACGGAGATGATAGATCCAGTAAGTCACTTCAACAGTTATTTAGTTCCGTAACGAAACGGAAACTCGTATTTGGATCTGCGGGTCTACCACGTAATTTTGATTTTCATCAAAATCAACTTGAGATTGAAATTTGACGTGCGTGCGAAAGAGATGGCATGTTAGGCGGGCGTCGTCGCACGCACGACAAATTTCAATCTCAAGTTGATGTTGATAAAAATCAGAATTACGTGGTAGACCCGCTGTTCTGATTTGATGTCGGATTTCAGAAGTTGGCAGTCAATTATTGAACTTTTAAAATGACAGACTGCAGTTGTTATTCAAATAAATTCTCGTTCGAGTAAAAATTATATATATTAATATTATTACTATCGACTAGAAATTTGCCCCGAACTGTGAACTCGCGATTCGATCTTGACCGATTTGGCTCATGTTCGAACTTGAAAATTCTTTTTGTCTTATTTACTCGACTACCAAATTTTATAACTTTCCGATCAAAGATACTCGAGTTGTCATCGGACAAACATACATACATACAAACGCCGGATTGTTCAAGTAGACTCGGAGAACTTCGTTCGCTTCGCTCACTCGTTCAAATACTTATTATGATATTTAACAGCTATTAATACTTTAATAATTATTTTGATAAAGTAATATATCATATAAATTATATTAATACTTTTCCTTGATGGTCCATTTGATTGATAAATGTATTTTAGATAACATAATCTTTTAATGTTTTTTGATGAGATTTGTTCTTTATCTTATCTTCAGTAAATTAATTTAAAAACATATTATCTAGTACAGGGGATCTAAAAAGGCCTACTTGGATGAATCATAAAGTGATTTGAAAGTAGGATAGAGTCAGAGTTTCATTCACGCGTGCAATAAAGACGGCATTAGAACAGAATCATAATGTGATTCATGCAAAATGGCCTTTTTAGAGGACCAGCGGACCTATTATGTATCTCTAGTTGCCATCTGCGGGCCTATTGTGTATCTCTAGTTGCCTTTTGGACTGGGTGTCTATCATCAAAAACATAGATATACTATCGAATTCCGATGTCCTAAGGATATTTTCGCACTTGAAGTGACGACACAGATTGTTAATAGTTCAATACCCACTAAAGCCAATTTTGAAATTTCAGTTTTTAGCTATGTTTTTGATGATAGGCACCTCGTGCAGTTGGCAACTAAAGATACACAATAGGGGGGCTGGACTGGGTGCCTATCATCAAAACAATAGATATACTATCGAATTCCGATTGTCTAAGATATGTTCGCACTTGAAGTGACGACACAGTTCGTAAATAGTTCAATACCCACTAAAGGCAATTTTGAAAGTTCAGTTTTTATTTATGTTTTTGATGATAAGCACCTAGTCCAGTTGGCAACCAAAGATACAGAATAAAGAGGCAGGACTTAAAGAAATTTTATAGATTATTACTCCATCAAAAATTTGATAATTCTGTGATTTGTTTACAGGTTTTGCTGAAGGCAGTATAGGGGATATGGTGAGTTTACAAACTAAAATTATTTTTTCTGTTTTTTTACGAGAAAAGCTCGATGTTTCATCAAGCTCCGCGAGGTGCTACGGCGCATGCGGCACACTCACAAGGTGGAATAATTTATGTAGATAGATTATAATTAATGGTATTTTGTGTATTTTGTGGACACGAGTGCTTGTTAACGAAACGAACGAAGTGAGTTTCGTAATAGTTTTGCACGAGTGTCCCAATGTCTAATTATATTCAGTTGCACGCAATCAGTTTTTACCTTTTGTATGAATCTTAAAAAAAATCTAGGCGTAAAGAGGCCTCTTAAGGGTATGGGTGACCCAAGATTGAGCAACGCATTTTGCATCAAGTGGAACTCAACTCTGATGTTTCAAGATTGCTCTTAGCCGTGACTGTTACGACTACGATAATATCATGCGCTCTCTTAAAACTGAGTTTTTATTAAATAACTCGGCTTCTCGTTGAACTAAAAACACGTTTTGTTCAAACTAGCTAGATATCATTCAAATAAATTTTATAAAGAAACAACCGATTGAATTTGAAATCGATATTCAAGAGAAAATCAATACAAAGTCTAAAATCGGTAAAAAGAGTTTTATAAAAGATTTTATTTACAGCAAATATATTATTTAATAATAATTGTGGTGGTTTGTTCAAACTCGCTTCATAAACATTATGAAAACATACTTAGGTGTAATTTTTAATGACTGTGGGTTTCCTGATTATTGCAACAAAATCCAAAGTCTGTCATTTAATTTCTACTAGCGACCCGCCCCGGCTTCGCACGGGTGCAATGCTGATACTAAATATACTACAGTATTTAAGGTACTTAATTGGATAAGGAGTAATGCTGCATTACTTAAAATCGCTTCGTAAATAAGCCATTATTTCTCATAAAAAGTAAAGGATAAAAAATGGTTATTGTGGATTATCCCTAAGAGATAGACATATCTCATCGCGGAATTTTTTGTAGACCTTTTTAAGGTGTACAATACTGTGGTACATTATTTTAATCTATCTCGAAGGGTTCAGCCAGAGTTTGCAATGCAAGCGCAAAAAATGTGTTTATTTACGATATCACATCAGAAACCTCTAAAATTATCAGTGTTTCTCTACTATATTATTCATGTATTATACATTTAAACCATTGTCTTGAATCACTCTATCTCTTGAAAAAAACTGCATCAATATCCGTTGCATAGTTTTAAATATCTAAACATACATAGAGACAGACAGACAGCGGGAAGCGACTTTGTTTTATACTATGTAGTGATAGTGATAGTTTGCCTCATCTTTTCCCTTAAGAAACAATTCAGACTAAATGGAAATTCCATTTCGCAGGCATACCTAGAGTGTGATGTATTTAAATACTTTAAAAAACGTAAACAAATAATGCCGATTCTTTGGAAAATATCGAGACAAATACAAAGTACACAACAATCCAGGCGATGTTCCAGACAATGCACAGGATAACGCTGGTTATTACGTCACGATCTAGACAAATTACTATCGTTATTCAAAAATATTCGAGTCATTTTCGAGTATTTTAAATTTTTATTTTCGAGCAACGATGGTAGGGGTAGAGGGAGTATTGTAATCATGAATTCAAAATCGATATTTAGATGAAATTCCACTCTCTGGACTTAAGGCCCTTAATACCGCCAAATGGGTACTTTCTAAAGCCTACTCCTCTTTTATGGCCAAACCAAAAATATTGAAAAAATGTATTATGGATTATCAACTCTAGGACAACATATGCAACATTTTTTTTTTCGTACCACCAAAACTTCTATATGAAAAATTGTTTCAACTGAATGGTGTTTTTTGGCTTGAATTTTCTACTGCTCCTAAGCGGCTTAGGTGATTTAATTCATTTATGCTTTGATAAATAGATAAACTTGATAGCTATAAATATAACATATAATTATTCAATCGAACAATGACGCCCATGTGAAAAGTATTATTTTCTCCTATTTTGCCCTTTCAAGGACGCAGCGAGCGTCGTAACAGCCACCACGCATTGTGCACTGATTTGAACGTTATTTCAAAGTCGTTTCCGTCGATATTCATACAGACAAACATCGAGCTGCTAATTTGGCGACGGTAATCGCCTTAATGTAATCAACACAATGCTGGCTAATAACAAACCTATTACAGTGGTTACTTCCTAGAAACTGGTACAATTTAGTTTCCATACGAAAAATAACGTAAAAAACCCGGTCAAGTGTGAGTAAGACACGTGCCCTGAGGATTCTGTACCATTTAAATAAATGTATAGACTTTTTACAAAATTTATGGCACAAAACCGCAAAATTAAGTTAATTGTGTGTTCGGGTACGTAATCCCAAGTCTACATAATAAATCGGCGTTTTTAGTTATATTTGTTGTTTAAAAACATTATATGGCATATAATAAACAGAAATTACGAATTCCCAAGCAGTTTAGTTTTTGAGATAGACCTCGTAATAAAAATGGTCTAAAACTTTTTCTAATTTTTATTTGCCGTGAGGAAAGTAACACGCGTTCTGTGAGAATTTTAACTGTCTACTTATCAAGGCTGAAGCTTTAGGCCCTTATGACAGACGGACGAACAGACGGACAGCAATAGTGCCCCGTCTGGTACCCTACCCTTTAGGACAAAGTTTTGATTATTTTGGTTTAAAAATTAACCGTTATTTTTTTAAAGATTTTTTTAAGAATTGTCTATATGACTTCACTTGAGAATTTAAGACATTATTGATTATACTGATTGTGATGTGTGATTGCTTACAAAAAAGTGGTCTGTCTCTGTCTATCTACTCATCTATCACCCAGCTGTCAAATCAGTCGGAAGGAAATTATTATAAATGTATCTTGATAGCAAAGGACACATTTCTAAACAGCCATTTTTCAAGTGACTTCACACGAAGGCAAATGGAAGTTGCAGCTTTTTCCTAATAGTAGTTTGTGCTACAAAGGCGCAAAGGAATAAATTACGAGGACGATTTAAACGTAACCGAATAATTTATTGCTTTTACGCCCGTGTATCATACTACGTTTTTCAATGCATTGTGTGAGGAAATGAAAACAAATATAATCTTGTGAACTTTAAATTATGATTCGCTCAAAAGGGTTGTATCCAGAGCCGTTAAACAGTGGAAAAAAAGTATAACATCTATGGTACACAGGAAAGGCTGCAGGTTAGCCAACCATTGCAAACAAATAAAAAAAAATAATAATAATAAAGCCCTAGGGCAAAATAATCGACTTTCTGTTCGGTTTTGATGCATAAAAGTGGGCCTTTACGAGCACATGCATTGAAAAAATATTTATCATCATGAGGTTTTTAGACCATAAGTTCTTAAATACGGCTTAGTAAGCCTAAATGGTTTTCGAATTAACACACCTTAACATAATTAAATCTTAGCGAATTACCTACAACTCTCACACACGTAACTAGCTTGTCCGTAAACGCTGTTATTTTTTGCCAAGTGCGAGTCGAACTCGTGCACAAAGGGTTCCGTTACACAACACAATATGGGAACAGAACCCTAAAAATATGGTAAACTACAAGAAAAATTATTTAACAGCAACACTAAGGCGACACAAACAAGCCGCTAAAATGGTAGTTCCTGACAAACAATTCGCGGCTCCCACCGTGTACGGAACCCTTATATTTTAATCGCTACATTTTTCCTGTATCGCTTATGTAATTAATCACCTGTTATTATCATGATAATTTTAAATATCTTTCAATCCTCTTGTTATGGAGATAACGCCCCCCCTCCTTGATAACTTTAAAAAAATGCTACTTTTTGGAGGTTTTTTGTATAGAGACTCCATGGTTTTCATTTCTTTTTATTTTTTTTCAATGCATGTGCTCGTAAAGGCCCACTTTTTATGCATCAAAACCGAACAGAAAGCCGATTATTTTGCCCTAGGGCTTTATTATTATTATTGTTTTTAATTTATTTGCAATAGTTGGCTAACCTGCAGCCTTTCCTGTGTACCATAGATGTTACACTTCTTTTTCCACTGTTTAACGGCTCTGGATACAATCCTTTTGAGCCAATCATAATTTAAAGTTCACAAGATTATATTTGTTTTCATTTCCTCACACTATGCATTGAAAAACGTAGTATGATACACGGGCGTAAAAGCAATAAATTACTCGGTTACGTTTAAAACACTCGCTACGCTCGTGTTTTAAATCGTCCTCGTAATTTATGCCTTTTCGCCCTTGTAGCATAAACTACTATTATTTGCCTTCGTTGAGGCCATACTTGTAGTAGCACGTGTTCTGTGAAAATTTCAACTTGCTACCAATTACGGCTGAATTTGTGACAGACGGACGGACATATAGAAAGACAGATAGACAAACTGACAGACAGACAGATAGACAGAGATTGGAGTTTTAGTAACAAAACGACGTCTTTTTGATAATTTGATTTCTGATTATACATAGATTATCTTGTTTTTTATTCGTTCATTTTATTTGTTATTTAATTATGTTTATGACAAAATGACCTTGTAAGTGAGTGCGCCGACTGATTATATTCTCTTTGGCTATTAATTGCCAATATGTCAATTAGGTCTTGAGTAAAGAGGCGGCATAAAAAGTATCCACCTAAATAATTTTCTATTGTATCTCTGACACAACCCGCTGTGAAGTCAGAGGTATTTCTGAGTGTGGACTGTGAAATGCATTTCACAGTCCACACTCGTACACCCACGTTTCGACGATAATAACGTCCCATCGTGATGGGTGATGAGCGTGCCGTACTTCGATACTGATCGAGAACCTTTAGTAATGGTTGGTAACAAAAAACAGTGGGAAGGTAGATGACAATTAATTTTGCGCGAACCATAGAGGTAACAAACAGTATTAGTACTAGAGCTACATATTCACACAGAGACAGTGATACCAATGTTTCATACAAGTACAAACCCAGGTTCAGGTATGTGTTGTAAATAACGTTGAACTTTTTGTGTGTGATTTATAGAGGTTGTCAATTAAATAAAGTGTTTTATCCATTAATATGAACAAATTTCATGAACACCAAAAAAAAAAAAACAGTTTTTGCATGAAAAATTTAAATAGATACCTCGACTAAAACGTTAGAAATAGCTGATAAATTTTTTGAGGTTTATGTTTGGTACCAAAGTAAAAGTTGTTTATATTAATAATTATTTAAACATCCTGTTTTAAGGTAAAATAATGTTATCATCGTAACAACCTGTTATGCATGTCTTGGTATGCATCTATTATATAAAATCTAAAAGGTAGAAAAGGACAAAATTCACGGGAAAGAATGAGATGGCGCTCTACACACGTTTGTGTGCACGTATCACTCACACGTACGCCAAAATCGCGAAAAAAATTATGCAATTCGATTCCTTGGATTGTGACAATGATGAACAATACATATACATATACATATACATATACATATATAATAACAATATGGTTTTGGATACGTGATCGCTTACTAATTAAATAATGTAATTATGAAATCAAAACTTTCCGCGTTTCAGAAACGTCAGATCTGTATGGCATGTCTAAACGGCCGTTCATACTGTTTTGGTTTTGCAAAAACGTAACATCATGCAACGCAACTTTAAACGCAAATTGAACGTCAAATTATTATTTTAGAGAATTATCCATCCATCGATCAGCAGCCTTTTTTTTTCTTTTTTCGTCCACTGTTGGACGTAAGCCTTTCCAAGATTTCGCCACTCTTGGCGGTCCTCTTGGAAGTAATGCCCATACTCACACACGCTGGGAAGGCGGGTTGGTGAGCGCGATGCCGCAACCCTCGCACCAGTGACGCCGCTGCCCGTCACCAGTCTGTTTTATATAAGGCCCGGCTGTTGTGAATGGATATACCGTCATCAATCGGTCCCAGGCATGGTGGGCCACATAACTTCGAGGGGGTTTCCAAGTAAGATGGTGATACTTCCACAGTCGAGCCCGGCATTGGCTCTACCAACTACATCTCATTAGTCGCCTTTTACGACACCCCTTAGAGCAACTGTTTGAAGAAAAAAAAAATGTCGCTGAGCCCACATTTTTTTTCATTTTTTTCCCCACCCTACTACACCCGCACCCACCGTCCGCGGCCTGCCAGCACGAAGATTATCGGAAAAGGTTGTTCAGGGAAGTAGCTAACGGAGTTTCAATACAGCTGAAGCCACATGACCGATTTGGTCGCTAGCTCTCAGTCTAATACCAAATTGGCGGCTTATATGCCTCTAGGTACTATGCTACCTCAATGGCGCGAACAATGCTCAGGTGAAACAAGAAACACACAACACAAAACTCAGCTAGAAAACGTTCACGTTACATAAGGCCTGGCACATAACTATTATAATAATATGTGCCTGAGGCTAGCGGGGATATTAAAATTTAGGCTTTGTTAAGCCTAAAAGATACTGCATGTAGTATTTTGTCTACGTACCATTGAAGAAAAATGCGCTTACCCACTTTTCACTTTTAGTGGTACTAAAAACTGATTTAATTATAAATGCAGACACTGTAGCAGCGCTTCAGAAACTATTCAGCATATTACGGGAGCTTGTAAGACTATAGTTCAAACCGACTACAAGCACCGGCATGACCAAGTTGCTTCTGTTTTACATCAACACTGCATACAAGAATAAATTTATAGACCAAAAGACTCCATATTATAAATACAAACCTGAAAAAATTCTCGAAAATAACCTTTTGAAAATATACTGGGACCGCACAATCATAACAGATAAAACAGTACATTTTAATCGACCGGACATCACCATTCACGACAAACAAAACAACATTGTTTACTTGATAGATATAGCGATACCCAATACTCACAATCTGCAATCGACTCACGCAGAAAAAATAAGCAAGTACAAAGATCTGGCTATGGAAATTAGAACACAGTGGCGTGAATAGTCCCTATCGTAATATCAACTACAGGCGTTATTCCTAAAAATCTTGTGACTAGTTTAAATACTTTTACTTAAATACTTTTACTAAATACTTTTATCTTCTGCAAAAAGCTGTAATTCTGAACACCTGTCATATCACAAGAAAATTCCTTCAGAGTAACTCATCCCAGAACACATACCTATTCATGTTAACTACTCTGCACTTGGCCTCGGTCCGTGCCAATTTTACCTCTTAGAAAAAAGAAAGAAATTAAGAATAAAAATAATAATAATAAAATTCTTTATTGCACGGAATAAAATTATCGTACAAAGGCGAGCTTAATACTAATTAGTATTTTCTACCAACTAACCTTTGGCAATGAGGAAATTGTTGAGGGTAGTGCCATACTATTTAAATAGGTAACTTAATTATGTATATTTTAATTAAGTTTATAATAATAATTGCTATTATTATAATATTGCTATGCCGCTATTGGTAAAATTACACTTGTACTGTCTATTTTTAGAAACACCAATGAAACTGTAATTTATCGCAATAAATAAATTGAATTGAATTGAATTGAGGTAATCCTGAAAATAGTACTTAAATAATTTAAACAATTTAAGGGGCAGGTAACCCCCAACGACCTTGAGTTGACCTGTGTCGGTACAAATATTGACTGAAACTGTATTGAAATAACGTTTATAACAAAGCGCACTGCATTACGACGTCGCTAGGTCTCCGGATAGTGCAAAATAGGGGAAAATAATACTTTTCACATCGGACGCGATGGACGGAAAAAAAATCCATACATGATTTTTCTAAGCAATATTTTGTTTGTATTTTAATGCAAGAACCATCCAAATAACATCAGTAGTAAGTAAAATTGTTTATTTCTTTGAAACTGTTTCAAAGAAATAAACAATTTTACTTAATTTTAGTCTAAAAACTGCTTGACTTTGAACAATATTTTCATACTGTTCTTTTAACGCAAGAATAATTTTCAGAAATCAATTTTTTTCTTTATACGTACTTTAAATAACACTATATATATATTTTTAATAATTTTTAAACATCTCATTTAAGAGAAATATCGTTATCAGTAAGAATAATTTTCGGATGACGCTGGAACAGGCGCCTTAAGTTTGCTACACGTAATATTTTGTCCACGTACCATCGCAGAAAAATGCGCTCACCCACTTTTCACTCTTATTGCTACTAATAACTGATTTAAGAGCGGCGCCTTTATTGCCTAGTGCGCCTTCAAGATTTCTTTCCTTGACTTCATTTCCACCAAAAGGTTATCTGAAAGAAATCGCTTTAACTTTTAAGCGATAATGCCGCCAAACCATGAATTATTTTCTCCTCTTAGTTTTTTTGTATGGTGCACAAAATAGAGTGTTTGTCTTTGTCTATGTTAACGAATAATCGGGTTAAAGAGGCGTCATCACACACAAACCTCCATACAAATGTTGTCACCACATTGTGAGGTCTCTTCGGAATGTTATTATAATATTTTTCAATGCATGTGCTCGTAAAGGCCCACTTTTTAAGCATCAAAACCGAACAGAAAGTCGATTATTTTGCCCTAGGGCTTTATTTTTTTTTTAATTTGTTTGCAATGGTTGGCTAACCTGCAGCCTTTCCTGTGTACCATAGATGTTATACTTTTTTTTCCACTGTTTAACGGCTCTGGATACAATCCTTTTGAGCCAATCATAATTTAAAGTTCACAAGATTATATTTGTTTTCATTTCCTCACACTATGCATGAAAAACGTAGTATGATACACGGGCGTAAAAGCAATAAATTACACGGTTACGTTTAAAACACTCGCTACGCTCGTGTTTAAATCGTCTTCGTAATTTATTCCTTTTGGCCCTTGTAGCATAAACTACTATTAGGCTGAATTCATTGACATTATCTAGATCTATGTTTAAGTCGAATTAAAAATCGTGAAATTTGAGTAATATATTATTAACAACAAACCCCTAAAATACATAAATTTAACGGTTTTTTACCAAAAGTGTAGCCGAATGTACTGTTTTAGATTTGTAACTACTGTAATTTATAACAAATTATTTAAAACGTATAGTCACGTTAGTCGTTCCGTTTTAAGTAATTAATTACCAATGTACTTTTATTGTTTTAGATAAAATCAAGAAATTCAAATTCAAATTCAAATAGTTTATTTTGCAAAGCACTTTTTACACGTCAAATTTAATCTAATAAAGAAAATATATGTAATAAAATAATAAATGTACACGAACTAAATTAAAGGTTTATTTAATTTATGTAGCAATATATTTACGATTACAATGATAGGTAAAATATATATTATACAAGGTAAAATCCAATCAGCCGCCCGAACCCATACCGGAGACCCGGCCAGGGACCAGGAACAAAGTTCAGGAAAAAAGAAATAAATACGAGTCAAACATTGCAAATGTTATCTAGATTAATAATTAACCAAAAATAATATTTGAAAACGTCCACAGTCTTGCCAAAAGGTGGTTTCTCCTGAAACAAGTTTTCAATTTTGCGCCCGCGACGATTTCGGCCCGATTGTATTGTCCTCTCAAGTTTCATGGAGCGTGCAAAAACTGAGTCACAGTATAATACTGTGACTGAGTTGGTCGCGTCCGCGTCATGATATCTGTTCTTAAGGCTTCTACGTACCAACGCCAATGACCTTGAACTGAGTAACTTTGTAACCATTTTTTACGGAAACTATAGCATTTTTTATAGAAGAAAAATACATAATGTATGTGTGGATCCAGAGTTTGACACCTGGTTTCGTAATTTTTGTAAGAAGACTAAGTTCCTTATTAATTTTTACCAATGTTTCTTAACTTTTTTGTAATTTCCTTATAGGAACCAAGTATCGTTTTTAATATTCCAAATTTGGGTGGCTATTCCATAAATATCAGAATGTACTCCATGTATTTTTTTTTGTAAATTTGTTTTATGATATATATCGTTAGGTAAAATCAAAAACAAAAGACTGGTGTCATATACTAGGTCAAAAAAAATCGTATGGCTGATTAAAGTTACTAATTTTTCTGTAATTTTTTTAACCAAAAAATACAAAATGTTTTTCGATATTTGGTCACTTTTCTCTAAGTTTATAAATCCTATACACATAAACTCATCAGTGCATGTTTGATTCGAACCTAGGTCTTGAAATACCAACCGAGGTACTGCTGCTTGAAATTCAATAATTAATTAAGGGGAACGAAAATACAAACAGAAATAAAATGTCAGCTTTCGGATGATTTTGTTGCAATAATTAGGTTACGTATAGCCATAAAAAAAATACATGTTTTTGGTTGAACTTTAAGGTATTCATTTTCCACAAACCACGTTAATCGATTCATATTTGTACTGTCAATGAATTTTTTAGTAACCCTCTATTGCACACTTCTTATCGATTTTGTTTCAGGTATCGCTTTCGCGATTTTGTTGGTTTTTTTTTAATAAAATTCGTGTGAATGATATCTATTCATTTTCCAAATACCACGTTATTCGGGTCAAAAAAAGCACCCCCTTTTTCCAAAAATACGTAAATCCACTGATGCAGTCAGCGGCAGCAAGATATTGTCAGTCTATGCCTAGCGTTGGCGCCCGTAAGACGTGGAACCTGTGCCCTTTTTTGCAAGCTATAAATATCTCCCAAAACTACTTCAAAACACATTGAAATTAATTTTATAAAGTAATATTTCGAGGAGCATCATATTCCTGCCGTTAAAAACTCGACAAAATATGCGTATGAGTGATTTAGCTACATCGTGCCATAGTCATAACAACAAAACTGAATGAATTTGGAACAAATTCATACTTTTATGCGGGAAAATAATATATGTTACTCTAAAAGAATAATTTTGTGATCGTTATTGAAACCCAAATTAATTTACTTATACTTACTGAGATCTGTAACAAAGGTCAATGACCTTTTCGTGAAATTACCCTCTAGTATTGGCTCACCATTTCAGGTCCAATTAGTGAAGTTTTTTGCAAATTATATAAGTACACTTACTTGGGATAAATCGCCAAGCATTTAAAATATAGAAATTTATTTTGAAATATTTACAGTGCATGGCAAATTTATTAGATCGTAGATAATCCTGTCGGTATATGTTCAGGTTCTGTTACGCAAAATGAAAACAATGAAACTCTTTTAGGATTAATTTGTTATCCCTATGTTTGTCTGTCCGTCCGTTTGTCTAGACAATTTTTTCTGGGTAAAATTAATAAATACCAATATAAACGGCCCTCTATAGAGCTGTAAAAACATACTTTTGACGTTTTTATTTATATTACGTTTTTCATACAAATTTTCTCACTATGAAAATGTAGGGATGAACACTTGAGATAATATTTTGCATTTAAAAGTCAACACAGAAAGGAATTCTTGAACAAATAATGTAAAAAATATGAAAACCATGTTGTTCTATTCTAAAGGGATTAATTATCTACTGTTCAATGTGGCGATAGCTTTGTTTATTTTTTTCCTTGAATTATTTTTTACTAAGATAACAAATAGTTTAATACAAGGTTTTCCTTAAGAGGTCCCTTTACCCCTGTATTTTTCTTAAAATTCATACAATAGGTATAAACCGAATGTAAAGTCTACAGCTTATTTTCTTCATATCTTTTTTCATGGGTATATTCTAGTGACATCTAACTACGTCTATACAGCCCAAAAAGCAAAATTTAATAAAACACCATCATAATAGCTGTCAGGATATCGTCAATATTGCCTCGTTTTTACGCAAAGTTTAACAAGTTTGTATATTTTTATCTATACTGGAAATAAAAAAGAGAGAAATACAGGCGTCGTTCATGTTAAGATGACTAAGTTTACACACTTTGCTAAGTATAAACAATTACCGTTTCATGGAAAACTGTTTTGACCTGAAACCATTTCACAAATTCAATTAACTTATTTTGAATATCTTGTCATCTTGCACTTCTTGATGAGAACTACAATTTCAATAAGTAAAAATACAACTGTTAGTTAAGAAAACTTATAGTTAAAAGTCTGCTGTATGCATTAACATATTTTTAATTATATTACAATAGTAATAAAATAATTGGCTTATCCGTCGTCGTGATACCAGTCGTAAATTTCTTAAATAATCTGATATCACGCTTATGGAAAACCCAATTATTTTGAAGATACCATAATATCATTAAAATATGTTTATGTATATAGCAAACTTTTAACAATAAATTGTCTTAGCTAAAAGTTGTACTTTACCGTTATAATTATTTCTTAATATTTTGTTACAAATTCGGATAAATAGCCCTTAAGGAAAACCTTGTATGAAAATATTTGTTATCTTTGTAACAAAGAAAAAAATAATAATAAACAAAGCTATCGCCACATTGAACAAACAGTAAATTATTAATCCCTTTAGAATAGAAAGATACGGTTTTATATTTTTTACATTATTTGTTCTACAGTTTCTTTCTGTGCTTTCTTTCAAATGCAAAATATTATGTGAAGTGTTGATCTCTATATTTTCATAAGGAGAAAATTTGTATGAAAAAGTTAAACAAAAGGCCATAAAAACGTTATAATATGTATATTTTACAGGGCTGTAAATATTAGCATTTATTGATTTTACCCAGAAAAATTGCCTAGACAAACGGACAAATAGACAAACATAGGGACAACAAATTAATCCTAGAAGAGTTTTGTTTTTTAATTATGCGTAAAGGGACCTGAACATTTCAAACTATGATACAAATAAATTTCTATATTTTAAACACTTTGCGATTTATCCTAAGGGTAAACAGGTGTCCCAAAAGTCAACGCTTTCCCTTGGAAGGCTGGTAGGCCAGCTCATGACTGACCAGAATATCAAATTATGACCTCAGCAAAAAGTAGATAGTCTTCGAGTTGATGGTACTTTTATAAATTCGAATAGATTTTTGAGAGTCAAAGCTAACCAGTTCTAAATTCTAAGAATAACATTTTTGTTGCGCAACTCTGAATAGTCATGTTTTTGATAAAGTCAAAAATAAACCTTGAAATGCTGTTACATCAGGAAGAAAAATAAAAACCCAATTTATGAGCAATTTTTTGTAATTAGGTTAGTTCGATACCACACCCTGAAAAAAAATGTCCTATGTTAGTTTTGCAAATTGTCTTAAATAACGGCTCATCAAATATTGTTTTTCAAATGATCTGGCAATTTCTGTGTATTACTTTTGAAAAAAAAGTTATTGCTATTTTACTACCAAAGGAGCTGCGTATTTTTTAAAATAATTAGAATTTAGAATGAAAGAGTGGCGGGCAGTAAAAATATTTGACGTTCATTAGAAATGCCATTTAACACGCGTTAGAGTGAGATAAATAGTGACGCTATTTAAAATGAGTTGGAATGAGATAGTAACGCAGTTAAACGTGGTTGAATGAGAGAGGCATAATTGATATAGGCTACAGTGAGATAGATAGTGACGTGGTGCATTCCTTCTGAGAATATTTGTTAGTTTCCACTTTTTGTAATAACAACATTAGTAAAAATTTTTTGTAAAGAAATTTTTGGTCCAATTTATTTTCCCGCAAGTGTAAAACCAACTCAACGGGTGAAAAATATTTAAAGAATGGGTAATGGTGACAATTAACCGTCACAATATTATTATGTATCTCTAAAGGAGTGTCTGAAATGTTCCGAGGGTCAACTGATAAATCAAACACTCAAAAAACCACTTTTTGCCGACCATAATAAATTTACGTCCCGACGTGATAGCAAGTAGGATCAATGCCGTGTGACGATGATCGAAATACACTAATAAATTAGATAAAATAAAATACGTATTACTTTTGACCCTGCCTCGTCCACTCTATTCGTATTTTTGCTATGGTGACGCGAGCTTAGAGACCGGGACGAATTTCCCCCCGCGCGCTATCGTAAAATAGAATAAGCCACGCCCGGAACTGGTTTTTGTTTTGGCTATGTCATACTCTTAATAAAATATACACTCTTAACTACGGGCATCGTCTCAACGTTCAAGTCGCAGGTGAGCCCGGGGGCGGAAGCGACTATATATTTAGGGGTGTTTCTGCACCCCTGTGAGCTCTATAAACTACCCTCAGTACGGGGACTTTATTTATTATTATGAGTGTTTTTCCAATTGAATTCTGCTCGAAACTTATGTAATTGATCATTTGCACGAAACTTTTAGTAGCTTGGCCTTCGGTTTCCAAACCTACCGTTACAGGATGCACCGATAAGTGTTTTGGAATTTGTGTGCATAGAATATGTACTTATGTACTTATGTATGAATGTGTACTGTAATGAGGAAAGGCAACCAAAATAGATTTTTAAATAATCGATGTTTTTGATTATCGTTTATAATCGATTTTTTGACGATCGATTTTTTAAATTACGTCACAGAATGGAGTTTGAGCGATGGACAGTGGTGTCGATTCAGTGTAACACGATTTAACATTTTGACAGGACTAAACTTAAATTAAGTGTTCTGTCTTTTTCTTTCTGTATCGAAAAGGCGATAACAGGTGGTAGAGCTGATGCCGGGCTCGACTGTGGAGATCTTACTTGGAGACCCCCTCGAAGAAATTCGGGGGAGAGTAAGAGGACAGCTTACAGGCAAAAAACCAGGAGGCCCACCATGCCTGGGACCGACGGATGGTGGTATATCCATCCCTAATAGCCTTATATGGAACAGACTGGTGACGGGCAGCGGCTTCACTGGTGCGAGGGTTCCAGCACTGCGCTCACCAAACCACCTACCCAGCGTGTGTGAGTATGGGCAATTCTTCCAGGATGACCACCGGGAGTGGCAAAGTCCTGGAAAGGCTTGTGTCCAGCAGTGGACGAACTAGGCTGATGGATGGATGGTTGGATGATCGAAATGGCTAAGACAGGACGCTAGAAATAAGGTTAGTCCTGTCAAATAAGTTGAGTTGTGTTCTTGGAAGGTTGTGTTACACCGAATCGGTGACATTAAAATTGTCTGCTATTGTTTTTAATGCTATTTGTATTTCCATATGCGAATATACACGGAGATAGTGTGTGAGTGAGATTGGATACACCAAAGGTCTATTAACTCGATTAATATAAACTTACAAAACAAACAAAAAAACGGCGGTAGCTCAGGCGGTAGAACGCTGGCCTCTCAATCTTGAGATTCAGGTTCGATCCCCGGTCAATGAGTTTTTCGGAATTCATGTGCATAGTATTAAAGAAAAACGTCATAAGAATACCTGCATGCATGGCTCACCACCCATCACGTTGGGTCTGAATAATCGTTGGTGAAACGCGGGTGTACTGACTGCGGACTTTAATTTGCATTTCACAGTTCACACTCGAGAACACCTCTGACACTCCTTCGAGGATTCGTGCCGTAACTGACTATATTTAATACTATAATTACTAATATAATATAATAATTATAATTTTAATATATTTTCAATGCATTTGCTCGTAAAGGCCCACTTTTTATGCATCTAAACCGAACAGAAAGTCGATTATTTTGCCCTAGGGCTTTATTATTATTATTTTTTTAATTTATTTGCATTGGTTGGCTAACCTGCAGCCTTTCCTGTGTACCATAGATGTTATACTTTTTTTCCACTGTTTAACGGCTCTGGATACAATCCTTTTGAGCTAATCATAATTGAAAGTTCACAAGATTATATTTGTTTTCATTTCCTCACACTATGCATTGAAAAACGTAGTATGATACACGGGCGTAAAAGCAATAAATTACTCGGTTACGTTTAAAACACTCGCTACGCTCGTGTTTTAAATCGTCCTCGTAATTTATTCCTTTGCGCCCTTGTAGCATAAACTACTATAATCTGTACACACCCTTACTCACCTCAACATACAGCCGCACGCCTTACTTTAGTTTACTAGGAAAATATTATTTAGAATGTACTAGAAATGACGTAAGGCTAGTCTTATTTAGTTTTATGTTTAGTTTTATCTGAATTTGTTTTTAAAATTGTGTCTTTATTTTTTATTTTTTGTTTATTTAATTTCTTATTCATTATTATAAGTATAAAAAGTGATACGTAAGAGCGGGGTCTCCTATCACAGGTATACCTTTACTTAAAAGGTGACTCCAACCACTGTTATATTTATATTATATATGAATAAGTTACTGTAATAAACGATTTCTATTTCTATTTCTATTTAAAGCGCTCTTATCCCAAAATCAGTAATTTCAAAGTCAAATAAAACTTTCAAATATCGTCTAAAACTTCCAAAAAAAATACGAAATATAGTTCGAACCTTTATCTAGGTCTTTCACGCATGTGTTACACGATCAGATAAACTTTGCTCGATAGAAATAATTCACGAACACAGCATGTAATAAGACCTTTCAAATCATGCCATTTCCATAATTCCACTCTTTCATTAACGAAACATATCTGGTAATATTGCTCTTTAAATTTTCTAGGTCGACCACGTAAGTGGGTTTTAATAAACATATCCCTTATTTTTAAACAATTAAAAAACCGATAAAAACAACGAAAAAGTACAAAAGTGTGGTTATTTTCTTTACTACTTACACGTAAAGAAAAAGACAGATAGTCACTCTGTTGGGATAAGAGCGCCTTAATACAAACTTACAAAGAAGGTTTCAATGCAATCAGCGCATCTTCGTTTATTTGTTTTTTCAACTTCGAAACGCGGGGTACGTTCCAGACCGTGTGATTGATAAAAATGACACCCCAAACACGGGCTTTGCGCCCGGATACTGGCGGATATGCGGTGTCGTTGCTAGAATTATGTCTTTTCCTTACTCTGTGGGGAGCAGTATGTCCCGCAGGTTATGAACGGACTTATTCGAGGAGACAGCTGATAGGGTGCTTGTGTTACGGCGGGAGAAATATTTTGTGGCGGATTTTTCCACCGGTGTGTGTCTAGTTGGACTTGGGTTTGTATATGTCGTGGGCAAATTCAAATGTAACCTAAGTATACATAATACACTTTTTATAAGTCAAATTTAATCTTTTAAAAATACATGTTATAAAATAATAAAATTTATACTGGCGATTGTCGGCACTTGGTGAAACTTGAAACACATCTTGAATTATTAACGATAATGTTTATTCGTTTATTAGATAATATTTATGAACAAAGATAATCTATAATAATGTTATTGTTAAACATTATCATTGTTTACGTTGCTCAGAGCTAGTGCTTGGAGTCAATGAATTATTTTAATTAAGGCGATATGCGAAAAAAATACGGGTGTTTATTTTCTATGTATTTCATGAAATACATGGAAAAATTTAACAAATTTCTGGTATATGCATTTTGACTATATAATCTAGGGTTTTGATATTGGAAAACATGTTTGGATAAATTTTCCTCGATAGAAATAATTGTTGAAATGAGGTCTTCAAACACACTTTTTCTCCTCGTTTGACGAATGGGAACCATATTCAGAACGCAAACATATTTTATTAGGTGTGTTTCAGCAATATCTAGAGATTTGATATTTGAAATTTTACTAGCTATTTTAGTTTTTTTAATAAAAATATAAAACCAACTTTTTTCCCTTTTGCTCTGAATCCGCCCCTCTCGCAGTGCGCAATTTTTTGCTTGGAGTGACAGTGACAAAAATAAAATTCGCATAGCCTCTTAACATCTTCCCTTGAAAATGGAGTAAAATCCGAAACCGGTTGGGAGTTAACATAAATAAAGTGAAACTATAAGTTCAAGTGTTATTAATTCAAGAATAAAATAATAAATGTACATGGACTAAATTAAAGGTTTATTTAATTTATGTAGCAATATATAGATCGTAAAGTATGAAATTGAAAATCTTTCACCAAAAGTTTAAAATAAGTGCGATGACAAGCGGAGCGAGGAATGTGTTAGGTTTACATATAAATTAATTTCTTTATTCTTTCTTTAATGTACACAATATAATACATTAAAAGATACGTACACAGGCGAGCTTATCTCCAAAAAGAGATTTCTTCCAGCAAACCTAAGCGGGAAAGGGAAATTTTATTAAAATAAGTAATAATACATACGTGTACTACAAAATATATATCCTAATGCAGTGGCATGCACAGAACTTTTTGCTGGAAAAGCAAACAATTGGTCAAGAACAACAATAAAAAAAAATATGAAAAAATTTAATTATCACTTTGAAAAAAAGAAGTTTGTATTGGAAATTGTCACTCTAGGGTTAGACATTGTCTACACAGGCGTCATACAAAATTTTTTTTTAGACTGACATTTAATTTTTTTCATATTTTTTTTATTGTTGTTCTTGACCAATTAATTTTTTTAACCAATTGTTTGCTTTTCCAGCAAAAAGTTCTGTGCACGCCACTGTCCTAAATAATATATTTATATAAATATATATATTACGATACCTTAACAAAATATACATACATAATTATAGTAACCGGTTTTAGGTGACTGGCGATAAATTTTTGTTACAATGAGGGCTTTTCAGACAGCATTAAAAAAAAAAAAAATAGTTCAGAGTGCGATCAATAGACGGCGCTGACGCATGCTCTCATGCCAAAAATATACAGTCTACTCTATGGTTCCTGATTCAGTGTTGCCAACTTAGGGAATTGGCACTAAAACTGGTGGTTTAGAAACCCATTTTAGCGGAGAAATATTGTTTTTAGTGGCTGGTTTTTTTTTGTGGATTAGACTTTAGTTGGTGAAAAAAGACACTCTAGCACCAAAACATTTAAAGTTTAATTTAAGTTACATTATCCAAAGAATTAGGTAATTAATGCTATTTCATTATTGATTTTTCCACATTCTAACGCTTATGTGGAAAATAGTACTATATAATATTAAATATATTGAAATCTTTATTATAATATATAAGGTTAGGTCTTGTCATAGAGTAGATTTTGTTACGTCATACATTTTTGAAATTAGAGCATACGTCAGCGCCATCTAGTTCATTTTGGTGAAACTTGACTAAAGAGCTGTCATGAAAAGCCCTCATTGTTTAATATAATAATAAAATCATAAATAAAACACAATGATGACACACAACACTAAATAACAAACGAATGACAACTGCGCGTACGCGTCTGCCTGTCCACCCGCTAACCGACAGCGGAGGGAGGGAGGGGTGGAAGGGGTAAATTCACCCAAAAACCGGAACTGTCTACCATCTGAAGCCTATTGATTCACAAAAAGGCCTAAAAAACTGTTACCATCTAATGTTGCATTAAGGCGCTCTTATCCCAAAATCAGTAATTTCAAAGTCAAATAGAACTTTCAAATATCGTCTAAAACTTTAAAAAAAAATACGCTATATAGTTCAAACCCTTATCTAGGTCTTCCACGCATGTGTTACACGATCAGATAAACTTTGCTCGATAGAAATAATTCACAAACACAGCATGTAATAAGACCTTTCAAATCATGCCATTTCCATAATTCCACTCTTTCATTAACGAAACATATCTGGTAATATTGCTCTTTAAATTTTCTAGGTCGACCACGTAAGTGAGTTTTAATAAACATATCCCTTATTTTTTAACAATTTAAAAACCGATAAAAACAACGAAAAAGTACAAAAGTGTGGTTATTTTCTTTACTCCTTACACGTAAAGAAAAAGACAGAGAGTCACTCTTCTGGGATAAGAGCGCCTTAACTTACATGTTCAGTACCTACCGTATAACTATGGGATTGGGAAGTAAGCGCCAATAGTAACTTATATTCAAACCAGAATGAGCTATCCAACGATATATCACACATAGCTTGGAGTAGGGTACCAAAATTTGCATCATTCTTTAGCGCAAACTTTTTTTTAAATATTTTAGTGAAGGAAATAATCGACCACTTTGTACTACGTAAAGTGAAATATTAATTTGAACAATATATATTTTTTTACAATCAGTCAACGACGAATGATTTTTCCTTATTGTGTATTTTTACTTGTGTTTTAACAATCTAAATGAACATTCAAGATATTGTCAAATGCAGCACCATTGAATATTTTTGTTTTGGTAAATAGATAGGTATAGTTTTTGAGTGTGTTGCAAACAGACAGACGGACGGACTCAGGAAAAAAATGTTTTCCGTTTTGTTTAAAAAAAAAAAAACATGAACTACGCTTTTTTAGATCTATGACTATTTATTTAGTCATACTCTCTGGATTAGAGGTAGCTAAGTTGGTAGAGCATTCGCCCGGTAAGCGAGAGGTCCCAGGTTTGAATCCTAATTCAGAAATCCTTACATCCGAATTCACTTTTCTTCAGTGTTTCTACAAATTTTGTACCTCCTTGCAACAGGTAAATAGGCAAACGTTAAATATATGGGGACTATAGTTGATATACTCGTATAGCCAAATTTATATTGTTTTAAGCATAAGAAGATAATAATAAAAAATTAACTTTATATTTTTCGATATATTTCGACCTCATCAGTAACCGGTCGGCCATAGCTTCAGGCTTCTGGCGGCGCTTCTTGCTGCGCTTCCAGGCGGTTTTTGCGACGGGCTTTGCCCTGTCACGACACCCGTCGGCGCCTGTATAGCGCGCTCGCTCGCACAAAACGCTCGACACTAGGTTCTTCCTATGCGCTCGATCACTGGCGCGGCTCCCCGCCTCCCCGCACACCGCCGTCGAGAGAGCGCAAGTCACTAGAAGCCGGACAAGACGCGCGAGATGCGACCCATGGCCGGCCCTATACAACTTCATACATTTGTTCTCTCCGCCGGCGCCGTCGCAAGAAGAACCGCTTGGCGCGCCTCTCGAAGCCTGAAGCTATGGCCGAGGGGTTAGGCGTCATCCATCAGTCGAGTGGTTGACAGGTAAAAAATAAAAAAAAATATATGAAAAAAATTTGATACATTCTGAATAGGTTATGTTAGGAACTGTACATGTATATATAAAAAAGGAGGTAAAATAAAAAAGCAGCTTGGAGGGGAGTACTAGCTGATTGTGTCAGTCGTTCGATTCTGTCAGTGTTGTCTGTTGAGTCCAGCGGGCCTATTATGTATCTCTAGTTGCCTTCTGGACTGGGTGGCACTTCGCACTTGAAGTGACGACACAGATTGTTAATAGTTCAATACCCACTAAAGGCAATTTTGTAATTTCAGTTTTTATCTATGTTTTTGAAACTAAAGATACATAATAGGGGGGCTGGTCCATAGTGTGCGCTAAGTGACCAGATGTATGATGTATTGGAGACTGTTTAGGACCAAGGTTTAATTACACTCTTTGAAAAACATGAAAAATATATTTTGTGCCCATACACCCCTCGAGTCAATGAATAAGTGTAGGAAGCTAGAATTTCATTTTGAAATTTTCACAGGAAGGCTCATTGAACCTTTACTGATCACTTACAAAGTCTCCAGTAAGAATTTGGCTATATCAACCATAGCCACCTATTTAGATATAATACTATTTTTTGTATCGTTAAATCCATTCCCTCCAAACAAAAGATGTCCCTATCTGACTCATAAATCAAACTTTAACTTTTCTCTTTCCTAAACTCCAAATCCTATCGAAACTGTCTCTTTGCTACAAAAAATAAAACAATGGCCACATCCGTATCCGGCACCGGTAACAAATCACTTAGCCTGTTTGTCAGTTAAGAGTCCGGAGACCAATACCTTAAGGCTTGTGTCTCACTTTTATGATTTGTGGGGCGAGGGCTCTTAAGACATACGGGGTGTTTTGTGATTTGATGTTCTTATTGCTGTTTTGTCATTTTATGTGCAGGGGCTGTGTTATTGTGTATCTCTTTTGTTGTGGTGTTGTGGGAAAACCAGTTATGGTTTTACCTGATTCGTAAAATTGGACACAAATGTTCGATGTGTTTTATATTGTAGTTCATAACAGAAAAAATTTAATTTATATTTTCATGTTCAGCACTTTTATGATATCTAAACACGAAGCAATTTTCTTTAAATGCTCTTTAACTGTTAAGCCTTCCTTTTCAAATCATGGCTCAACGTTTGCTATTTAGAATGTAAAATCTTCTAGTAACAGAAGAATATCTAGGTTTCTTAAATTAGAGTGATACATCCTTATCTCTAGCTAACTAGTCTAGATCTAGGTGACCTTGAATATTTTTTTATTTAATCGCCTAAGATTATGAAAAATTTTAAATACATACATAATTTTGAGTAACTACTTGGGTTTACTGTGAATTTTCTTACGTTTTTCTACAAGTTAAAATCATACATTTTGTATTTTAAGCGACTATTCGCACATAGTGGAAATTCACAAAAAGCGCATCGAAGAAAAAATAAAAACATAGGGACTGTCGACAATAGTGAAAATTTTACTGAACCTATAAGATTTTCCCCTACAATCGCTCAACGTTTCTAAAGAAGTTTTCACTTCAATATCAATCTTTGGATTCGGTACAGCAAGCGCCCGGTAAGCGAGAGGTCCCGGGTTCGAATAGAGCTCCTCACATCCAGATTTACTTGTCTTTCTGAGTTTCTGTGCGGCAAGTGTTCAAACATAGAAATTTATTTCTATCATAGAATCTTTTGATTTGTTTAAATTTTATGTAACTTTATTGTCAACCTGTATAAAAAAACTTAAGGCGCAGCAACCTTCTTGAATGCAACATGAATATTTATAGTTTAACTGGGGTGAGACCTTAACGCATTAAATTTATACAGTTTGGCTTTTTCGATGGGTCCGTAGCGGCTTTATTTGGGTTCCGGAGGAAAATATTGCGGTATTACGTAATGTAGATTTATTTGTTTTGTGATATATATTCTATTAGTTAAGGAGATTTGTGGTGTTATTTTGTGGTATCTGTAAAGATTCTGAATTATATTGATTTTTTTCTAGTGACAGACCTTAAAAATATAGT
Source organism: Ypsolopha sequella (assembly GCA_934047225.1). Classification (NCBI taxonomy): domain Eukaryota; kingdom Metazoa; phylum Arthropoda; class Insecta; order Lepidoptera; family Ypsolophidae; genus Ypsolopha; species Ypsolopha sequella. The sequence continues at coordinate 1,554,166 of OW204012.1, read as the reverse complement.
GCAGAACTCAATTTTTAGATCCGGGTTGTAATCCTGCCAGTTAAGCGGGCCGTAATTGGTTTTTTATGGGTGTACCTGCAATATAGTAATAAATTTTAAATTTGGAGCTGCCTCAAATTATTTATTGCAGCTTTATAAATTTAAAAAAAACTTGTGTCATTTTTAGGTTTCGACTTTCAAATTCTTTGCATGAACTTGCCTCAGTGTATTTGTGTACCTCAGACCAAATTAAAATCAAGACTCCTTGTAACGGGTGAAGCAGGCCAACAGTGAGACAGTTTCATTTTCGTACGCGTCTTGAAACTCACACACGCGCAATCTGTCTCAGTTTTTACTACGCGGTGACACTCACTAAACGCACACATGTTTACAAAACCGGACTCACTTCAATGTTGACAGGAGATTATTATTTGGTCTGAGTTGTGTACTTAGTGGGTACACAAATTACAGTGAAGAAAAAGCGTTCACTTCATTTTGCTTGTCTTGTCTATGGTGTTATGAAAACACATACTCCCTGATATCTGTACCATAAACTTAAGGCGAGAAGCGAAACAAATACGAGTGTTTCTTTTCTATGTATTTCATGAAATACACGGAAAATTATAATCAGTTTCTGGTATATGCATTTTGACTATATAATCTAGGGTTTCAAAATTGGAAAACATGTTTGGATAAATCTTCCTCGATAGAAATAATTGTTAAAATTAGGTCTTCAAACACACTTTTTCTCCTCGTTTGACGAATTGGAACCATATACAGAACTCAAACATATTTAATTAGGTGTGTTTCATCAATATCTAGAGATTTGATATTTGAAATTTTGCTAGCTATTTCAAACTAACATTTTTCGCTTTCGCCCTGAATCCGCCCCTCTCGCACTGAGCGTGTTTTCGCTTGGAGTGACAGTGACAAAAATAAAATTCGCATAGCCTCTTAGCTTTTCTTCTCGTCTGATCTGTCCGAAACATCGTACAGCTGCATTTTGTGGCAGTTTTCGTTATTCCGCTACAAAATGCTGGAATAATATACCTCCACCGATGTGTAACATAGCCACATTAAATTGTTTTAAGTGGAGTTAAAAAAAACAGCCAAGTGTGAGTCGGACTCGCGCATGAAAGGTTCCGTACCATTATCTATAAAAACGGCAAAAACACATGTCTGTTGTATAGGAGCCCCCTTAAATATTTATTTCATTCTGTTTTTTAGTATTTGTTGTTATAGCGACAACAGAAATACATTATCTGTGAACATTTCAACTGTCTAACTATCACGGTTCATGAGGTACAGCCTGGTGACAGACGGACAGACGGACAGACAGACGGACAGATAGACGGACCTTACAATCTGTAAAAATACCTTACAGATTTACAAAAAACTTTGGTAACTTAAATTCAAATACCTGTGCATTATAATATTTTCTTTTTTATTTCTGTTTTTATAAACATTACTGTGTAATAAATATATTTTAGTCAGATTTTTTGTAATTATGATACCTTTTAAGTTTTCTGCTGTTGATGTTGCATGCTAAGTAGCGTTACCCTGCGAGGTGTCCACTGAAGACCAGCGTCGTGGTACAGAATGGTGCCATGAAACATGCTGAGTGGAGGCCTTGTAGTTGTCACTCTTGTTGTTTGTTAATTGTGTTCAATTTTAGTTGTGTAACACCAATGAAGCTTTTTCTATTCTATTAAAAACATTGTGAGGTAAACCTACATAACCTAAGAAGCGTGCATTTGCACCCGAAATACAGAAATAAGCTTACCTTGCTTATCACGCTGAAGTAACAAAACTGTCGGTGAAACAAGGTTATACGAGTGTTGACCGTTAAGGCGATATGTAAAAGTTTTAGCGTCCTTGTTACTCCATATGCGAAAAAACCGTCAGTGGAAGAGGGACGGATTCGTGGAAAAGTAGCAAAAAGTCGGTTTTTTATTAATTTAAAATGTACTAAGGATGCTATCGAAATTTCGTTTATCCAGGTCCTAGATACCGTTAAAACCCATATAATTGCATATAATTGCATTATATCATATAATTGCAGTCCATATGTCATTCTAAATTGTCAGACAAGGAGAATTGGTGTCGAAAAAGACCTCATTTCAATAAATATTTCTATCGAGCCGAATTTCTCCAATTGCATTTCTGTTTTAACAGGTCCCTGGAAAAATAATCCAAAAATAATATACAATTTTATCAAAATAATACATTATTTACTTAAGTAGATATGCAAGTTCCAAAGTGTCGATTTGTTTTTCGTAGCGCCTTAAAATCGTACTAAACAATTAGAATACCGAAAATAAACACATTTACAACTTTTACCTCCACAAATAACGAGGGTACTGCCACAAGTACATTTTACAAAGTACCCAGATAGTAAATGAAACCCTAAAGTCTAGGAGGCCGCAGTCAAAAAGGGCATTTTGCGTTTTCATCTTAATGTTTGTAGACAAAGAGCTAGACATTATAACATTTTAAAAAGCGTGCAAACAGAATAGATTAATAACGTGCTTAGAAAATTAAATACAATACAATACAATATTCTTTATTGCACACCAAAAAACAAAGTAAAGTGACAATTAGAAAAAGTAAAAACAGGGTACAATTGGTGGTAATTATCACTTAAAAGGAATCTCTTCCAGACAATCTTTGGATGGAGGAACTCTTAAAAGAAAAAAAAAGGTGCAAACGCGGTGTACATAATAAATAGATAAAATTTCATTAAATAGAACTAAATGAAAGTAGTTACATAAGTTATCACAATTATTATGTAATATACAATGTGTAACAGAAAGGTGTAACAATATTTGAATAGCTTATTCAGTCAATGGTATAGAACAACTTTTACTATGGAACAAACACTGTATCTTGAAAGAAAAAATTAAACTGTTTCATAGAAAAATGCAATGCCGCTCGGTCGAAATGTATGGAAGGGCAGTTTTTTTTTTGGGATTTCAGGGTTTGCTCCATAGTAAAAGTTGTTCTATACCATTGACTTAATAAGGTCTTCAAATATGGTTACACTAATCTGTTACACGTTGTATACACATACTGGGTGTTAATATGATGTTGCGGAAGCATAGTACTCGTCAATACAAACAACTTTTACTATGGAGCCAACCCTCAAATCATGAAATGAAAGTCAGCTGTTCCATAGAAAAGTGACATTGCTTCCCGAACAAAATACACGACTGTTTTGAAGCGAATGCTTCTTTGTTGGCGCCTGGTCTGGTCTGCCGACTCCTCAAATAAGCCGAATATGGCAAATAGCATTTTGTTTTTTTCGTAATTCGTATTTTTTCATAAATCATAAATCTTTTATTTGCTTAGAATAGGGCTAAACATATGATGGCAGAAAGTTATGCACATAAATCGCTTTATTCAGCTAATAAGAAGTTAGCATGCAAATATAAAAAAAATAATCAATAAAATTTGCATCTCACATACTTAATGAGCGTTTTTCTTATGTCTAATTTAGTGTTAAATAAGATTCCTAGATGGCACTGTCATATTCTTTAGCAACAGAATTAAAGACAAAATCCAAACCACTTTGACATTGATTGCTACTAAAACGAAACACATTTTTATCTATGGTGACATGGACAGCGCCATCTGGAGAAAAGCTATGAACTAAGAAAAAAAAAAACAATGAGTAAAACGCTCATTAATCGGTTACAAATTTCTTTTTTAATTATAATCATAAGTTTATAAACAACACACAGTCAGACAAACATTCCTACATGCAAAATCACAAGCAAACACAAAATATTAAGAGTACTAGCAATCTACAAATTCTTTGAGCGAATAGAAACTATTTTACAGAAGCCATTTTCGTAATCTACTTTTAAGGCGAATGGATACGCCAACTTCAATTTGGACCTGTCTTTGAAAGCCTACTACTCCCACACGGGTGGTCCAAAAACTTTCATAAAAATATATATTATGATAGGCATTATAGAGCCAAAAATAAACTTTAAGTTTCATAAACTGTTTTTCTATTGTAAGTTTTGACGAAAAAATGGAAAGTCATCGAAAGTTTCACATGATTAACACAAGAATTCTCTTACTCCTTCCAAACACATAAAGCGATTTTAATAATTATTTCACCAAATTATAGGAAATTTTTAGATATAAAAATAAAAATTTAAGTTTAATATTTTTTTTTGCGTTCATGGCGTCCATGTGGGAAGTATTATTTTCTCCTATTTTGCGCTAGTCGGAGACGCAGTAGTTGTCGTAACAGCCACTTTTCAAGGCACGCTGAAATGAACATTATTTCAATGTTGTTTCCGTTGATATTTGTATCGACACACATCGAGTTGCTTATTTAGCGTGGTCATACGCCTTAAACATGTTCAACAACAGGAGATCGAGTATATTTTGTTTCAGTTTGTTATAAATGGTAATACATATGACGTAACAATTATTTTTATACAGTTCTGTATTAGGTTTGTGATGGATAACCAATCTATTTGGGTTTCGTTTATTTCTGGGATAAATGTATTTTGCCTTTTTAAATAAGTGAGTATTTTGTCTGACAAAAGTGGCAATTTTAAACACATATAGGCAAGGGAATGGTAAAACTTTTAGGTCACGAAATAACACAATGATGTTCAAATTCAACAAATTCACATAATGTTAAAACACGAATATTTGACAGTTTCAGCTCTATAAAGGGAGAGCTTTTGACGTCGGTGTAGTCGTGTAAAACTAGGTCATATCTTCCCTCCTCATACATACGATAACATTCATTCAAATAACACGGTGCCCTATTGTCAAATTTAATAGAAAACATCTCTTGTCCTATAGTTTTAAACCGGAGCTATCTTTGTGGTACATGTGAATGATGTAACTGACAGCTGACTGACATATCGCACTTCCTGACTTCCTGTTACAACTATGAAAGGCCCAAAATTACCCTTGTGCCTGTTTGTTAAGAGGCTATGATAATTTTATTTTTGTCACTGTCACTCCAAGCGAAAACACGCTCAGTGCGAGAGGAGCGGATTCGGGGTGAAAGCGAAAAATTTTAGTTTTATAATTTTTATAAAAAAACTAAAATAGCTAGCAACATTTTAAATATCAAATCTCTAGATATTGTTAAAACACTCCTAATTATATGTTTGAGTTCTGTATATTGTTCCTATCGTTAAACGAGGAGAAAAAGTGTGTCTGAAGACCTCATTTCAACTATTATTTCTATCGAGGAAAATTTATCCAAACATGTTTTCCAATTATAGAATTAAATGAGACTTGAGGATAATTCATGATTTATATAAAAACGGCTCACCTCAATACGTGTTATGATCGGGAAAGCCGACCAGTTTCAGCAGATTTAGACTGCCTTCATCTGGGCGAGTAAAGACGTTTACGCGACGACGTTACGCCTCACACTGCGGGCTGCGGCTCGCAGGGCTCGGGATGACATCGATGCAGATGGTATTGGTGGTCGGACCGGTAGGGCGTCCGCACAATTAGTTACTTCCGGGCTTGCGTTATTATTTACCGGAGTGACACCAAACAACGATAAACACGCGGAACTTATAGTATCTACGTCACTTTCAGTAAAGTCTGTGAGTGATCCGGTAACTGTTTTTAGCACAGGTTTCCACACCGCGGGCAAAGCCCAACCACTGTCTCTATTGAAATTCGGACGTCGGCTTATTTCTATGGATTCGCGAATTTTACGTGGCACAAATAACTTTTCACGAACTAACACTTTCGCTTTATCGAATCTCATAAAATGTGTAGTATCCGAATTTACGACATGGTCTGCAACGGCGGATCCGTTGCAATCGAGTTTTCTCATGCATCTAATGTGTTCCGTCAGTCTGGTTGACACGTTCCGTCTCGTCTCACCGATGTAACTCTTGCCACAGTCACATGGGATGGAATAAACACCGGGGGTATTTAGTGGCTCTTTGTCCTTCGGAGAACGCAGTAACTGCCTTAATCTACTGGGTGGACGGAAAAATGTTTTAATGCTGTATTTCCGGCGAAGCAGATGTCCTATTTTATCCGTCACACCCTTCACAAATGGAAGATACACCGGAGCTCTTTCAACCACATGTGGGCGCTGATAGGTGGACTGGTTCGCTATCCGGTTACACTGCCTCCAGTTGTAGCCATTACTCTCAAGTACGTTTCTGACATGACTGAGTTCAGCGTCCACATATTGCAGATCGCACAGACTCAGTGCTCTGTTAATAAGCGTACGAGGGACGGACGAGAGATGTTTCGGGTGATGGTGTGAGTCGGCTCGCAGGTATCGGTCTGTGTGTGTTTGTTTCCTGTACACCGTGTGTTCCAACCTGCCTCCGGGACTTCGTACCACCAACACGTCGAGAAACGGTAAAACACCATTGACTTCACTCTCACTAGTAAACGCTACTTTAGGATGGATGGAATTTAAGTGTGCTGTGATGTGTTCCACTTCATTACGATTGACAATGGCAAAAACATCGTCAACATAACGCCACCAGTATCTTGGAGTATACGGTGTATTCTGAAGAGCTTTTTGCTCAAACCACTCCATGAATATATTTGCTACTACCGGAGCTATGGGGGAACCCATAGCCACTCCGTCAGTTTGAAGGTAAAAATCTCCAAGCCAGATCAGATAGCCGCTTCGAAGACAAAATTCTATAATGTTTATGTACTCTATAGGCATATCATTTTCCTTCAATAGGTCAGCGATGATATTTACTGTCTCTCCCACAGGTATATACATTCGTGAATAGGGAAGTCACGTCGAAGCTAACCATAAGTTCGTTGTCCTTTAAACGAACATCATCCAACATTTGAACGAAGTGTCTTGAGTCCTTCACATAGCTACTCGTTTTCCCCGTCAATGGTTGTAAAATGTTTGCCATATGACGTGACAAATTGTATGTCGGCGAATCAATCTGGCTAACTATTGGTCTAAGAGGCCAGTTGGGCTTGTGAATTTTTGGTAGCCCATATATTTTTGGAGCAGTAGGGTTACGGGGTCTGAGACGATTTACGAGCTCCCGATCGTGTTCCGGCAATGTCTCCAAGAGCTTTTGTACTTTTGTTGTCACTCTGGATGTTGGATTGTAGTTGACTTTTTTGTAAGTGCTGGTATCACTTACTAACTCCGTGACTTTGCATTCGTAATCGATTGTGTTTACGATAACCGTCGCATTGCCTTTATCGGCCGGTAACACCAATAATTCGTCATTTTTCCGCAAACGATGTAATGCAGAAAGTTCTTGCTTAGATATGTTCGGCTTAGGTAGTTTAGATTTGCGCAACAGAGTAGAAATATCTTGCCTGATACATTCTGCATCGTTAACAGGTATTTTATTACGAAAGATTGTATCTTCAACGCTTGCAATAATACTCTCCACAGGTAATTTGTCAGGGGAAGGTGCAAAATTTATCCCTCGCGATAAAGCATTAAAGGTATCATCACAAATCGTGTGTGACGAGAGGTTAACAACGTTCGCGCCTGAAAATGCGTTACTACTATTACGCGAATGTGATTGTTGCCTATCAAATTTGAGCAGGCGCTTCAACTTCTTCGCTTGTGTTGTGATAACTTCTTGTAAAATTACCTGTGATCTGCTGTAAGTCATGGCATCTAAAACTTCCCATAAGTCACTCCTTAAAGCATTTGATAACTCCAAATGTAATTGCATTAACTCACTGTTTACAAAAGCCACATCCCGACGGTAGTTTTGAATAACATTCGCCAATAATTTCTTGTTTGCCACTTCGAAGAATTTCTCACAATGTCGAATGCACTTTACCGGTTTGATTATCGCGAACTTTGGTATAACGCCACAATCACGACACTCAACACAGTATTTTAATCCGCACTCAAGTTTGTGTCGACGAATTCTTAGGCGCGTGAAACGATTCACTTTTTGTTGACATACCTTGCCGTAAAGGTTAACAATTATAGAATTAAATGAGACTTGAGGATAATTCATGATTTATATAAAAACGGCTCACCTCAATACGTGTTATGATCGGGAAAGCCGACCAGTTTCAGCAGATTTAGACTGCCTTCATCTGGGCGAGTAAAGACGTTTACGCGACGACGTTACGCCTCACACTGCGGGCTGCGGCTCGCAGGGCTCGGGATGACATCGATGCAGATGGTATTGGTGGTCGGACCGGTAGGGCGTCCGCACAATTAGTTACTTCCGGGCTTGCGTTATTAATTACCGGAGTGACACCAAACAACGATAAACACGCGGAACTTATAGTATCTACGTCACTTTCAGTAAAGTCTGTGAGTGATCCGGTAACTGTTTTTAGCACAGGTTTCCACACCGCGGGCAAAGCCCAACCACCACACATACCAGATGAAGGCAGTCTAAATCTGCTGAAACTGGTCGGCTTTCCCGATCATAACACGTATTGAGGTGAGCCGTTTTTATATAAATCATGTTTTCCAATTTCAAAACCCTAGATGATATAGTCAAAATGCATGTACCAGAAACTGATTATAATTTTCCGTGTATTTCATGAAATACACAGAAAAGAAACACCAGTACTTATTTCGCATATCGCCTTAATGTGCAAAATTATATAAATCAATATTCATATTTTAATCAATTTATTATAATTTTAAATTCAATGTAATTAATGGTATTTGAGTAATTTATTGTAGCTAAGATCTGTGTTTTTAATTTTGTATAATCAGCAAACTAGCAGCATGGAACACCAAATTTATGTAAGAGACAAGTAAAGGAAGCTAGTCCCCACCACCCAGGGAATTCTACTGTGGGGACTAGAGAACGCCAATCTTTGTTTTTGTCCTGTTAATAAATAAACTTGAATTTGAATTTGATTATACTCTAAATTTATTGTGAAGTCTATTTTGATTTTAAAAAGTCTATTCAACGACAGATAATTTACAGAAAAAGAAAACAGACTTTACCTACAATAAGTTTTCAGCTCCTAGTCTACATAGCAGTGATTGTACCGCTCTCAGTGCGGTGGAATGAGGCTTGACTCGAACCTGGTGCACTCCGTACGGACAGACGACCGCTTTTTCATGTTTTTTTTTTTATGTTTTTATTATGTGTTTTGTTCGTGTTTTGTGGCAAATGTACCGGCGGCTAGATACCGGCTATATTATGCGTTTTGTAAAGGAAATTGCTGCATTCCTTGCAACTTTGTTGGCTTGGTAGTACCATCCTACCCGGTGGGTCTGGAGAGTGGGAAAAAATGGGGGGGGGGGAGTGGTGGTGTTTTATAAATAGTTTTAGGGCATTATCAGTTAACGACATTAACGGTTTGCGATTGAATACAGTTTTTAGGGTTCCGTGTCCAAAGGGTAACCAACGGGACCCTATTACTAAGATTCCGCTGTCCGTCTGTCACCAGGCTGTATCTCATTAACCGTGATAGTTAGACAGTTGAAATTTTCACAGATGATGTATTTCTGTTGCCGCTATAACAACAAATACTAAAACACCGGCCAAGTGCGAGTCGGAAACGCGCACGAAGGGTTGTTTTTTTTTCCGTTTTTACAGATAATGGTACGTAACCCTTCGTGCGCGAGTCCGACTCGCACTTGGCCGGTTTTTTTGTTGTTGTTTGGCTTGATATATTCCTATATTGGGATCCGTTTTTGAAGAGAAAACTTCTTTGGGCGCGTTGAGCGATTTTTGATAGAGGAGAAATCTTATGGGCTCCGTCACCGTCACCGACATGCTAACCAAGTGTCATCATTGCACTCAAGAAGTTATGCACCTCTTTAGGGGTAGTTTCTCTATGATTAGAAGTCACCGTCACCGACATGCTATTTTGACAGTAAAGTTTTCGCTTCTGTCGGCAATCCCCATGACGTAAAGACTCCTGACGATGCTAGAATGTTCTCGAATTATGTCCTCGAATATTCTACAAGCTTTACCGCGGCATATAATTTAGGCGTTGTGTGGCCGGACAAGTCTGTACAGTTTTGTATGCGGTAGAATTCACTTAAGAGGCCCGTTTACGCCTGGCTTTTTCTTAAGATTCATACTAGACATCTAACTACAGTTGTTGCAATCACTATCAATTAAACTTACAGGAAGTAGTTATAAATATAAAATATTTAACCAAAGATTTCAAAAGTAAAGATAATCCCTTACCATATATGACAGCACCAAAACGTTTCCACCTTTAAATGGGTGACGCTGACACGTTTGGAATCAGTGCTCATCATCATAGGACGCGTTAAGTGCTTTTAAAGTTAATTATTTTAACAACTTTAGTAGTCTGATCAGTTTGCTGACCGTAGGTAGACAGATTATAAGTGTGCGCGTGTCGGCATTATGTTAACGCACGCATTCAAAAACAATGCAATAGATTTTAGGTGCCAGAGCTCATCTAAACTTTTGAAATCTTTGTATTTAACCGGTTATTGTTTGCAAAGTTTAATTTTAAATGGATACCCTTTTCTACAATGGAAAAACATAGGGTTAAGGAACTTTCATGGCAAAAGGGAGACATTGCATTGTATTTCATTGCCGCGCCATACTTCAATCATTCTGCACAAAATATTCGCAAACTTTCGTCGCCCTTACCGATCCAGTCACAATCGTAAGATTAAAAAAAAACAAATAAAAAAAAAACACAAACAAAACCCTTTCTGCGTCTACAGATTATAATATCTGTAATACAGTCGCCTCCACAAAGGGACGGTTTTGCTGTCCCGCGTATTTTGTAACCCTTTGAGAACACAGTCGGTATTATTTAGGTATCTATTTTAGATTTGTTACTATTGTAAGTTGAATTCATGATTAAGTATAAAGACGGATCGACTTCATGAATTATTTATTTCTTTTAAATAGGTTATAATATTATATAAAGAAAAAAGTATTGATTGAAAATTATTTATTTCGCGATACGCGACATGTTTCGAATTCCTTCTGAATTCGTTGTCAAGCAAGCGAGGGTCTGTCATCGGCGGATGAAGTCCCTGCGCTGGAGGTATTTATTTTATACTACACCTGCTCGGAAAGTACCTTCTTACTTTTTTGAAAACGATGCAGAAAATACGTCATTACTGTTATACAAATATACGGGCGGAAAAAGTGTATGAAAATCCATTGTTAACGTGCTTGAGCGGGCAGAAAAAGTATATGCAAATCGATTGTTAACGTGCTGTTTTTTTTTTAATATAGCACGAGCAAGTGGCCAGTATCATTTTCCGACCTCGGACATAAAGACTTTTTGTCTTTTGGCATTATATGATTAAATTAGGTCACCATTTCATTTCATTTCATTTATTTATTCATAAACAATTTTTACATCGTATTTGAAATAACAGTATTACAAATTATAAAATGTTATACTTACAACCTAAAAACAAAAATTAGACGTTAATAAGACAAACAAAGGATATTAGCAAATAAAAATCAATAAAAATGTCACATATTCTGAAGTCAATCACAACTTAAGCTACCTATTTACATATTCCTCAACTGAGTAAAAGCAGTTTGTCAGCAGATACTGTTCTAGTTTATACTTAAATTGTTTAAAGTTCTCAATATTTTTCAGTTCAGTGGGCAATTTGTTGAACAGTTTTACTGCTTGATAGCGGCTGCAGTGATTCACCACTCGAAGCCGTGGGCTTGGTGTTTCGATATAAATATCTTGCCTTCTTGACAGTAATCGTTTTTTCTTATTGTCATTGCTCTCAAATTTATGAATATTTCTCACTAGGCCACATAGTAGAACAAACATATAAAGGCAAGGAGCAGTAAATATTTTAAGATTCCTAAAGAATTAGGAATACCAAGAAGTTTATAACCAGGTATGTCAATTGTTACCTACTGATGTTATCAAAGGAATCAAAACGTTAAAATCACGCGCAAATCACTTTTTTTGTTTTATCTGAATTTTAAATTTGTAAAATTACTAGCTAGCTTCTATCTAATGAAAGCTAAGAGTAACTTTACCTGACACGAGTGTGGAAAGTAGGTACCTATATTATATGTGGATACGTACAAGTGTTTTTAAACATAATTTGTCTTTTATTTTCCTCGTAGGTGTAGTATAAAGCACTATGTATCACTCGGGAGAAAGTGCGATTCCCTTTCTTCCCTCGGTGAACAATGTACTATTGCAAGTAGGATGCATCAAGGATCAGGTATCTATTTTGTTATGATGGAATACTATGGAGTTTGCCATGATATAGTTTTAAGGATGTTTTGCTTTGGGAATCTAAGAATTTTTCTTGAGGAAAGTGAATAGGTTTTTTTTTAATGTTTTTTAGTCAGTTTTCCAGCTATGACATCATATTGGTCTTTTTATAGGCTTTATATATTTTTTGGTTGGTGGGCCATTTTCCGTATCGAATAGCAAATGCTTCATAAACAAATTTTAAAAATATACAACATTATTACATCTAAAAAAAGAAAAATAATTTCATATAGACTCTTTTTTAATAATAAACAATTGGATATATTTTCGTAAAACATATACCAAATGACTTATAGTATCCTTGAAATTCTCATTACTATAAATAATCATATAATATTATTTAGAGTACATTACAAACTAGAAAATATCAATCAGAAACAAATCCAAAGACAAGAATTTGATAAAATTCCCCGAGCCAGGAAGCAACAATATTGTAGTGACAACAGCGCCATCTGTTTCTTAAGAACAAGGCGTGATATCACATAACGCCCTCGTGAGCGTTCTGTATGTGCAGTACAAGCCAGTATATCAAGCAGATGCCAAAATAACGGTGGACAAGTATGATGGAAGAATTCGCCGGTCTAGGTAGGAACCTCGGTGGCGCAATTGGTAGCGCGCTTGTCTTGATAACAAGAGGTCGCAGGTTCGAATCCTGGCCCGGGGAATTTTTTCAAATTCTTGTCTTTGGATTTGTTTCTGATTGATATTTTCTAGTTTGTAATGCACTCTCAGTAATATTAAGAGTATTCATAGCGATGGATTTCGCAAATTAAACAAAATCAGATAATACTTCAAAAATCACAAAGAAAAAGCAATATTGTTTTTTTTGTTTTCGTGAATACGTTATTGACAAAAGCAATATTTTTATTTGCACATCAAAAATACTGTTTTGCACACTAAATTTGCCATCAGAAATCCTTCAGCACAGAAGAGAGCCTATAGCTTAAGTCAGGTTACTAGGAACTACGTTCAGTGACTCGCCATATCAAACCTTTATTTTTTTTGACAATCCAAAAATCCTATAAGAGCACAGTTAGTATTTTAGTGTGCAAGTCAGTATTTTCTTGATGTGCAGTTAGTATTTTTGATAGAACACTGTAGTATCATTATAGTATTTTTTGTTGTGCGTTTAAATACTTGCCTTGACAAAATAATAGCAGTGCCTTAAGTGGATACCCGACGCTAGAACATCAACAACACCAGGTTTTCAAGGTTCATTAGAATAAACTAGATCTCTACAAATATGGAAGAAAATATATTTGATTTATCGATCTTTTATCTAGAGATTCCACCTATAAACAATATATCAAGATTTATACTTTTGTCAAAAAAATAATGTTTTCCACACACTTTTTTTTGGTTTTCAAACGTTCGTTTCCAAAACGCGGTTTAGAGATCAACTTGATTTTTTTTTTGTAAAAAATTGAATAGAAATATGAAGGGTTTTACCTAAATTCAATATTTTTTTCACTACAAAATATTTCAATATTAGCTAAAAACACACCAATCTGTTGTTTCGCTGCGTGATCACTAGTATTACGTGTCCTAGAACAAGAGGTCAAAGAGCCAACATATAATCGCCTCTATGAAAAGCGAATAAGGTCTTTGCCATTCGACTTATTGTGCTGGACGGGTAATAAAAAAAGTTGCTAGGGTATGCCATCCTCTTAATATTATTTTTCAAGTGTACACGTTTTCAAGAAAAAAATAAAACGTCGATGCGCCTGCCAAATCTGATATTGTGTTTCTTTTTTGTCATGCGATTTTAATTCGTATCGTCTTTAAATTTAATTCGAAAGTCAAACTGCGCAAAAGAAACACATTTCAAGATTTGGCAGGTGTAGCAAACATAATCAAAACTGCATCGAAACCCTTTTCCATTTCAACGCAACGACTCCCGAAACAAGAATGCATGGTAAATCCGCGGTCCGGTCTGTCTGTCCGTCACAATGGCGTCCCGAGGCGTAGTTCTAGATTAAAAGTGAACATTAGCTGAGATGAGCACGAAAATGTTCTATTGTTACGTAGCCTGCTTGTTTTCAGTCTAGCTCTGATTGTATAGCTACAGTTGTTTCGCCGCAGGACATTCTGCAAATTATAAACACACAGGTTCAAAATAGTTTCTCTCCCCTGCCTAATAATGTTGTTCCTTGTTAACAGTTTTCAAATCACCTTGATTATAGGACATTGCAAGAATCAAACTTTTTGCGAATCGAACATTGTGAGAATAGGACCTCGATTATAGGACATAGTGAGAATCAAACTTATTGCGAATTGGACAATCCACGTCAGCAATGGCGTGCACAGAACTTTTTGCTGGAAAAGCAAGCAATTGGTCAAGAATAACAATAAAAAAAATATGAAAAAATTTAAATATCACTTTGAAAAAAAAAGTTTGTATTAGAAATTTTCACTATAGGGTAGACATTGTCTACCCTGGTGTCATACATTTTTTTTTTCAAACTTTTTCATGTTTTTTTTATTGTTATTCTTGACCAATTGATTGCTTTTCCAGCAAAAAGTTCTGTGCACGCCACTCGTCAGATCCATAAAATGTACCAACCTTGTAATGTACTCACGGTGAGTTTTCAAAATTAGTAAGTAAACGTTTTTTTTTTGCAGGTGTGTTTCTTTTCGAAAACTTTTCAGTGTGATCAGTAGATTTTGTCCCTGTCTTGTGTGACTAAATCATCTTGTATCATAAAATCAGGCTGATTCACGTTAATACCAACATAGGACGCGCAAACTTTATTTTTTTAAGAGCGGTTTCGCAGCCGGATTGTAAAAAACCGGCCTTTTTCTAATTAATCGAAACAGAACACTTTAATTCGAAATTTTTGGAATTCTAATTTACAGAAACCAATGGAAACTTTGTGATTATTACATATACAGTAATAAGGTAATAAGGTTTTGTTGAATAACTATTGAGTGAATTTTTAATTTAAGTGTTGTTTCGATTAATTAGAAAAAGGCGCGTTTTTCGCAATCACAATTTCGAACGTAGTAGGCTCTTACTTGTTATTTATAAACGAGATTTTTTTAATCAGAAAAATATTTTTTTTGTGCTGACTGTTCAAATTACTGCATTTATTAACTGTCTGTCCGTTTGTGTGTCCGTCTGTCCGTCTGTTACCAGGCTGTATCTCATGAACCGTGATAGATAGACAGTTGAAATTTTCACAGATGATGCATTTCTGTTGCCGCTATAACAGCAAATACTAAAAAACAGAATAAAACAAATATTTAAGGGGGCTCCCATATAACAGACATGTTTTTTTTGCCGTTTTTATAGATAATGGCACGGAACCCTTCGTGCGCGAGTCCGACTCGTACTTGGCTGGTTTTTTCTACATATCTCCGAATTGGTTACATCTTGTTACTCGATACAGGGTTACCCACGGTGCGCCCATAGTTTATCTCTCACTCAGCATATTTCTCGCCATGCTTAAACATTTAGGAAAACATTACCCCACTTTCAACCAGAAACGACATCTTATAGCGGGTTAAAACTGCACCTGAAGTAATCAGGGGTCTTAGAGACCCATTCTGAAAGTTATTGCAAGCCCAGTGTGGCGGCCATTTTGAAAATTAACCCTTTATAATAAATAAACTGCGAGCTCATTTAAAAGTGCCCAGGTGGGCTTGCAGGGACACTTTTAATAATAAAAGTGTTTATTTTTGCGTTAAGTGTCGTTTCGGTGTTTTATTTCTAAAGGTTTTAGGGAAAATTCCCATGGTTTTTGCTTTAAAAATGAATGTTTCCATCACCCAATATTTTTTTTATAGATCAGTCATTATTTTAATAAGTAGTTATAAATGTTTATTCCACTGCTTTTAGCCGCAGTTTCGCCTTTCAATCATTAGCACTTTTCGGCTTTGCGGTTGTTTTATCAACACAACTTAACACCCCCAACCCGAGTCCCGAACAATATTTTTCAAATTTGAGTTTTTAATGGCAGCATGGGTACTAGCATGAACTTGGTATCGACTCGACATCGATTCGATAAATAAAAATGTAACTCTTATTTCATTGCAATAAGGGTTGTCGTTTAGAATTTATCGACTCTATCTGTCAAATTTATCTAATCGACGCGTACGTGCTCGTATAGCATATTTGTATTGTATATTGTAGTCTTCTTTCCTTCCAATGCACAAAAAACTGGAATACTAAAAGGGATGTCACACAAAAGTACATTTTTCGATTGTCCTAATTGTGAAATAACCGAGAAGACGTTTTTAGCCAGAACTGCATATTTTAACCATAATTTTTTTAGGGTTCCATATACAAAATACGGTTAAGGAACCTTGAAAGCATATAATAAATATCAATAATATAGATGCCAAAGTGCCGAAGGCTCCAACTTGGCCAAACTATTTTTCCTGATTTCAGCGTTTTGCATCTAGTTTTCAGCTTTGCAGAGACTATAAATGTAGCCTTCAAGAAAGATTTTTACGTACTATGACCAACAACTTGCATGGCTGAGAAAATACCTTGCTTGTCGGAGTGAAACCACCTTTACTACCAACAGATAAGGCTCACAATCTACCACGTCAGGCTCACACCTGCTCCGGCAGTGTAATAAAATTAGGTTTATGAACCAGCGAGCTTGGTTTACGAGGTTTTAATCAAAATTTTTGCCATCGGTGAGCAAACAGCGGTAGCTCAGGGGTAGAACGCTGGCCTCTCAATCTTGAGATACAGGTTCGATCCCCGGTCGGGCAATGCACCAATGAGTTTTTCAGAATTTATGTGCTTAGTATTTGTAGTACCTAATTCTGTGACTTAATACTTACTACTTGTTAAACGGTGAAGTATAACATCGTGAGGAAACCTGCATGCACTAAAAAGCGTATAATTGTGCCCGAAGAACGGCGATAGGGCTCACCACACCCATCAAGTTGGCACGTAATAATCGTGGGTCAGAAGCGGAGGTATGGAAGCTATGACTTGCATTTCACAGTTCACACTCGGAACACCTCTGACATGTCATTGGGCATCAATGGTGCATGCGTGACCGTTAAGGATTTGAACCCGGGTCGCAAAGTTTATAAGAGTCCGTTGTCCTACCGACTGAGCATACAATGCTTTACATACATTTTTTGTAAATAAAAGTATGGTATTTTGTGCATCTGTAGCATAATTGAGACATTGTGTCACACGAGTGCTTGTTTACGAAATGAGTTTCGTAATAGTTTTGCACGAGTGTTCCAATGTCTAATTATGTTCAGTTGCAAACAATACTTTTATTCCGGCTGTTATGTACTTTTAGTATTGCTGTTTTATTGTGTATCTTTTGACGTCAAAAAGAAAAGCATTTTTTGCAACTGGAACATAATCTATTTTTTAAGAAGTGACTTGATAAAGGTTTAGTGCACTAACAAAAAAACAAGTATTTTACGCTGGTATAGATACAGCTTTGTGTTATATAAACACATATTTATATATTATCAATTAGATATATTATCTACAACAAGTAAATATATTATATATATTATATTACATTACACTGAATGTTTTCTTATTTACTAGGCAGTTCACAAATCAACTGTATTTATATTCAATTGTGAAAACTATAGGCTAATTTGCATTACCATGTTATGTCTAGATTAGATTTAAAGCTGTTTGATTTCCTATCATAATAGTAGTTTATGCTACAAGGGCCAAAAGGTATAAATTACGAGGACGATTTAAAACACGAGCGTAGCGAGTGTTGTAAACGTAACCGAGTAATTTATTGCTTTTACGCCCGTGTATCATACTACGTTTTTCAATGCATAGTGTGAGCAAATGAAAACAAATATAATCTTGTGAACTTTAAATTATGATTGGCTCAAAAGGATTGTATCCAGAGCCGTTAAACAGTGGAAAAAAAGTATAACATCTATGGTACACAGGAAAAGCTGCAGGTTAGCCAACCATTGCAAACAAATAAAAAAATAATAATAATAATAAAGCCCTAGGGCAAAATAATCCACTTTCTGTTCGGTTTTGATTCATAAAAAGTGGGCCTTTACGAGCACTTGCATTGAAAATAAATAAATAATTAAATAATACAATTTACGGAGTGTGTGTGGTTTAACATTGAATGATAGAGTGAAAAATATTGACATACGGGATCGTTGCGGCATGAAAGAAGATGTAGTTACTAGAATAGAAAAAGGAATGCTTCAGTGGTTTGGACATGTAGAGAGGATGAATGAAAGTAGAGTGACGAAAGAAATTTATGGTGTACAAGTGGAAGGTACAGCTCGACCAGGCCGCCTTAGAAGGACGTATGCTGACCAAATTGTGAAGAAGGGCAATGTCAAAAGTAGCCGAAATAGAAGAGTTTGTATGACTAGATTGATGGATTTGAAAGAGGCGAAAAAGGTGTAACAGGATCGTAGCAGATGGAAATCTGTTGTCCCTCTCTTCCCCTCTGGAAGGTAGGCGTGGGAACTTGTATGTATGTACTAATTAAATTTAAAATAATAATTATTAATACTTAATATGTTATCTACGACCATTAAAAATATCGTCTTTATTGATAATATTTTCAAAAAACAATTTCACGAAAAATAATAAGTAGAACATTCGTTCATGAAACTCGGGTGCGTCGTCTCGGTAATGCGGCTTGAAAGGGGGCGTGGTTTAAGAAACAAGATCGGTACTTATTTCTCGCCTCTGTTATTGATTGGATCTCTAGCGTTATTATTATAAATTGGATCAGTCGAAGCGCAGAATCGACGTGTTATAATGTACTCTTATAACATCGGATAAACAATCTAAACAAAACTGCTTTTAATGTTGCAATTGCCTTATTGCAGTATGGGAGTAGATAAAAACAATAATAACATAGTATCCACAAACAAACATAACATGTTTTTTAGTTGATACTAAAGTCAAAGTATCGATACATGCTCTCGGTACGAATGGTTCAGAGGCTTTGCGAATTTTATTTTTGTCACTGTCACTCCAAGCGAAAAATCGCGCAGTGCGAGAAGGGCGGATTCAGGGCAAAAAGGAAAAAGTTGGTTTTATATCTTTATTAATAGTAGTTTATGCTACAAGGGAGCAAAGGAATAAATTACGAGGACGATTTTAAACGTAAACGTTTTTTTAAACGTTTTATTTTTAAACGTAACCGAGTAATTTATTGCTTTTACGCCCGTGTATCATACTACATTTTTCAATGCATAGTGTGAGGAAATGAAAACAAATATAATATTGTGAACTTTAAATTATAATTGGCTCAAAGGGACTGTATCCAGAGCCGTTAAACAGTGGAAGAAAAAGTATAACGTCTATGGTACACAAGAAAGGCTGCAGGTTAGCCAACCATTGTAAATAAATTAAAAAAAACAATAATAATAAAGCCCTAGGGCAAAATAATCGACTTTCTGTTCGGTTTTGATGCATAAAAAGTGGGCCTTTACGAGCACATGCATTGAAAAAAAACTAAAATCGCTAGCAAAATTTCAAAAATAAAATCTCTAGATATTGTTGAAACACACATAATAAAATATGTTGAGTTCTGTATATATGGTTCCTATTCGTCAAACGAGGAAAAAAAGTGTGTTTGAAGACCTCATTTCAACAATAATTTCTATCGAGGAAAATGTATCCAAACCTGTTTTCCAATTTCTAAACCCTAGATTTAATAGTCAAAGTGCATATACCAGAAATTTATTGAAGTTTTCCGTGTATTTCATGAAATACACAGAAAAGAAACAGCCGTATTTTTTTCGCATATCGCCTTAACTAAACAAGCTTGACTCATTTCAAGTTACATAACTTAAACATAATTACTTCCAATAACATTAATTAACACCATAGGTGTTACAGTAACACTATTAACACACTAAATTATTATCAATAATACCTGAAACTTGGCTTCAGTTGAAATTCATTGAGTGAAAGTTTGTGAATTAAAACTTTACTAATGAGCGTTACACCGAGCTATAAGGAAAACGGTGTTAAGGGGAATACTACTCGAAATACAACGACGGAAGAAAAGGTTTGATTGATTGAAGTTTTTAGAGACTTAGGTTTTTCTTTATTAGGCTCCCATACAACAGACATGTTTTTTTTTGCCGTTTTTATAGATAATGGTACGGAAACCTTTGTGCACGAGTCCGACTCACCCTTGGTCAGCTTTTTTATTGCATTGATTAGTCACGTGTTACATTTAGGTACAAACAATTTTTTTTTCACAAATGAATTACGTTGCAATATCATAATTTCTACTTTATTTCAAGGAGAGTATCGTTCTCGGTATAATCCGCTTGAAAATGCTGAAATTTTATCGGTGAAACAGTTGACAAGTTTTTAATCGTTTTCGAGCCAATGAGATATAGCGTTTTTTCGCACCTGCAGATCGAGACCATGCGAATTGCAATGTTTGCGAGAAAAATTATAAAATTACGATTTCAAAATAAGTAATAAAAATTATGACTTTATTAACATTGATTTAACCTGAACTAAATATATTTTTATGCTTTTCCTGAACATTCGCAATCACACTGGCATTCGCACATTCGCATTCCAAACATTCGCACTCGCATTCGCATTCGCGAATGTCAAAAATATGACATTCGTAACATCTCTTATACAAAGCAACCCATTTCAATAGGACACAGAGAAAATCATCTTTAAATATGAAATTCCATTAATGGAGACTTCATCTTGTTTAAAAATCTCTCTAAAAGAAAGCTTTGTAAAATTCTTCAACCAAAATGTTCTTAAATTTCATCAAGCTTCCCCTTAAACGCACCCCAAAATTAAACAGTCATTATTAACATGTGACGTATGCGTCATCTTAAATCATTCTCTCTCTCTTTCTTCCTTGTGTAAATGTGCCTGTGTCGCATGAGACATAAGATGAATTAAGAGAAAACATACATTCACGCTCGTACCTTAATGTTTTACTGTTTCACTCCAACATATGGATTTTAATGAGTGTGTGAAAGGGATAGAGTGTGTCAATAAGGACGAAAGTAAATCGTAGTACAATATGTCGAATGAGAAAAGCAAATTGTGTGGAAATTGGGTAAATTTGTGGATTGTAGATCGCACGTGATGTCTTGATACTTTGAAGTAAAACATACGTACAAACAAAAGAAATGCAGTGGTTTGTGTCAGGGACACAAGCGTAAATTATTTGAAGTGATACTTTTTACGCCGCCTCTTTACTCAATCACAGAAGAAATGGTTATTATAATAATATAGCGGCGCATTCGCTTTGAGGTTATTTGAATTTTTTTATAATTTCGATCAAATAAGCATTTAATTAATATGAACAATTACTAATAATAACAAATAATTAACGATTAAATAATTATAAATAAGCTATACTTCGTTAAAAAGGTCGTACCGGAAGTGACGCAAGTTCTGAACAGGCTCTTCTATATATAAAGTAAAATATATTATGTAATCAATTATAAAATGACTGTTTGTAATTATTTATATTTGTATTAACTAATCCTAGATAATTAAACCTACCTTGTATATAACTAACACAATTATATAAGATGCGTACAAAGTGGTAATCTACTTTCAAACCGAAGGTCTATGTTTTCTGTTTTTAATAGTGTTTCAAAATCACCCGTAGAGTCCGGCAGAGGATGCATAGTTCATACAAACAGAATACAAAAATCATTTGTAAAATAAACATATTCTTAAGATAATGTGTTTTTTTTTTCCGATTGGATAACAGAATATTTAGGTTCATGAATGTCTATTTTATATAAACACTGATTTGAAGACGAAATTTCCATAGAAAACTTATTTTTCTCATATTTCACGTTTAAATCAGTGTTCTTATAAAATAGATATTTGGGAACCTAGATATTTTGTAATCCAATCGGAATAAATAGAGTTACAATTCATTTTAAATTAAATTTTTTTGAAATTAAATTTACAGAGACCAATGGAAACTTTGCGATGGCAAAATACACAATACATAGGTAATAAGGTTCTGTTGAATAAATTTTGAGTGAATTTGGAATTTGAGTGTTCTGTTTCGCTTAATAAGAAAAAGGCGGGTTTTTCACAATCCGGTTGCAAAACTGCTCTTAAGTCTTTAAAAATTTATGAGGCTAGACGAACGAACGGATTACGAAGTCTTACCATAATGGTTCCTTTTTTACCCTTTGTGCACGTGGAACTCTAAATAGCTGAAATCGCAAGTAAAACTTTCAACCAATAATTTTTAATCACCCTTTTTATTTCCGAGCACCAACATCTAATACTCCCGCTACACAAGAAGTTTTAGTGCATTTAAAGTGAGTGGAAATCGAGTGAACAATGCGACTTATAACCTAAAGGTCGTCAGTTCACGGCAAGGGAGGGCGCTGCGGTGCGGACTTTACTGGCGGACAAATTGTTTTATTCTACCTTTTTTGTTCGATTTGTGTTTCGGAACATTGAACTGCAGTGTTTTCGATGCTCTGTCACGAAACGGAAAATCTATGAAGACGCATTTTGTCTTCTCAACACACTGGATCACACTGGATCACACTGGATCGGATGGATTGTCCAGAATGTCCAGTTGTGCGGTACTGGAACTTTATACATATGGGGTCCAGAGAAATAATAATAATAATATTATTATATTGCCCTAATGAATAACCGTAATTATAATGATAATTATGATTTTGGTAAACATCCTTTCCTTTTGACATTCCCCTCACTTACACAAACACATAATCTCTCATACATACTCATCTTACATTAACTCCACACAACACAAACATCTTGTCGAACAAATGAGCAAATTAAACTATAAGATTACGTTAGGTACTTGTTTAAGTTGCTTTATTGTCTTTAAATGTTTAAATATACGAGTAGTCTAAATTCGGACTAACGAATTAGTTAAGTTTGGATTATTATTTTTTATAGTTGGGGAAATTTGTTATTGGCCTTAGTTTAAGTTTTGAAATATTGTTTAGAGTACATATATATCGTTGTTAATTTCCTGAATAAACTAAATAAATAAATAAATTATTTGTCAATCTTAGGTATGAATTTATTCAATTACATAGGCAAATTAATGGTACAAGTCGCTTACCAAGAGTTGAGGCAAAAGCCACAGGCTTATTGTTGAGTCACTATTAATTTAAATTTAGATTACTCTTAGACAAGCCGAACACTTATAACAGAAGTCAAGGCATTCTGTTCATTGTAAATTTGGATTTCGTTAATAAGAAAATAACCACCTATACTGGTTATGTGTGTGGTAGAGCTGATGCTGGCTTTGACTTTGTTGGTACCCCACCACCTTAATCGCAAACCTTCCCGAATAACTTGGAGGATAGCTCTTAAAGAGGCACAAACAGGTGGCCCACCATGCCTGGGACCGATTGATTGGAAACAGGCCTTAAAAAAAAAGGCCGAGTTACTTATGCGGGTGTTTCAGCACCTCGTTCACCACTCCGCCTGCCCAGCGTGTGTGAGTATGGGCATCACTTACAGGAGAACCACCAAGAGTGGCGAAATATTGGAAAGGCCCATGGCCAGCAGTGGACGAAGACTGGATAATGGATGAATGGATGGAGTACTATGTTCACCTCAACTCTCGTACTGTACAACCGAGCGCCGCATTCTTTTGCATCAAAAGTTTTCACATAGTTTGACGATTGTTTTTTTTTTCTTGCAGGGCAACCCGGATTACCTGTCGAAAGAAAGGCGAAGCAGTGATCGGTCAGATTATCCAGCTGAGAAATTTGGAGCCGAGACGAAGAATTTGGCATTGATGAGTGAGTATTTAGCATAATTTTTATCATCATTTATATCATCATTTATATCATCATTCGTGTCACCATTCTTATCGTTATCGCAGACAATGGGCTTCGTAGTGGAATCCAGTTGTAACTTTTTTCAGATTTCTACAAAAAACTTGTGGAAACCGATGCAAAAATTCAAAACCTCAAAAAAATAACTGATTACAACGATGATGGGCTAAAATATAACTTTCTCCGCTCAAAAAGGTCAATACATCCCTCCATTCATCGTCTATTGATCTCCAAGGAAAGTCCAGAACGCAGATTTCGTATTGAGGCCAGAAATATCAACAAGGTTAACGAAGAAATTGATAACTCAAGACTTAATTCTGATATGAACTACATACCTCATAGATATAATATTACCGAAGCTGAGATGGAGAATCTAAAAAAGTTTCATTTATTTTACCCAAACTATGAAATGCTAGAAAGTTTTAATCTTTTGAAAGCCAGTAATTTAACATCTCATGTCCAAAAACGTAAATCAAACAATTCAGAAGCTCCTAAGGATATTGTTCTTGAAGATAAAGAAATAACATTTGAATATAAACGAGCACCTGAAAGAAAATCAAAATGCTCTCATGTACACCACTCGGAAGATAAACAACATGAAAAACAATTAAAACATCCGTATTACAAACATTCGCAAAGACTTGATGAGTTTTTAGATCTAATGGGTGACAAAAGACTCTGGGAAATATTATCCGAGCCCTTTCAAGAGGAGTTCAGAAATTTCAACAAATGTAACCATTTTAAAAACGATAATAAACATAACGTGCTCGTTTTTTCACAAAACAGTGAAAAAATAGATAATATTACTCCAGGAAGAAATTTAGAAGATGTTTCGAAAATTTTAACTAAAATAAGACAAAAAGAAAGTGATAAAAACGGAAAGCAAAATGAGAAAACCTGTGAAATTGATGATATAAGAAAAACTGCAGAACTCATATCGGTGAAAACTATAAGACCGAGGATAAATGATGAGAATATAAATACAGAAATGACGACTCCAAATTTGGCAAACCGTTTTGGGATAACTAGTCTCACGTGAGTTTTGTGTGTCAACCTTTTTAAAATCAAACGAGCTTACCTGTAAGTGAAGTTTGATGACAATTGTATGAGCTTCCTCGTCCGAGGATTACATACGACATGCAGCAACGCCATCTGCGGTCGCTTTCCACACATTTTTAAAGTTCTATGAACCTTTTTTTTTTTTTTTTTTTTTTTATTCTGTTGTCACCGTTTCCCGCCTTCTCTTGTGTCATTTAGTTTAAAGTTGTGTTGTTAACATGTTACAACCATTTAGTTAGATATATTTTAAGAATTAACCATGATGTATTGGGGTAGGGAGGGAGGGTATTAGGTATGTAATCCTCGGACGAGGAAGCTCATACAATTGTCATCAAACTTCACTTACAGGTAAGCTCGTTTGATTTTAAATTGTATTTCGCTTCCTCGTCCTTCGGATTACATACGACATGCAGATATTTAAAGGGTTGTGAAATGTCCTTTATTCAATTGACAAGGAATGTCGAGAAGAAAGGAGAACAATAAAATGGATTCAAGAGTTTAATTCCAATTTGACAGAAAATTTAACAAAATGCAATTCCTACTTTGACAAACGTAACATAATATAGTAAGAAACTTAATTATAACTCTATAAAATATTATATTTCTATTAATTTTAACTACAGAAATTAAAATGAAACAAAACTAGTCATCATTACACACAGCCCTGGCAAACTCACAAGGATCATTAACAATAGGTCTATTTTAAAAGTTAGCAAATACACTTGATCTATTGGTCCATCCTGCAGTCTTTCGTATGAGATCAATGCTAACTCCCGACTTGAGAGCTGCAGAGGTGGATGCATGCCTGGTACTGTGACTGCTAAATATAGACACATCAATTCCGCTCTCCTTTAACATAAATTTAATCCACCTACTTAATGTCTGGGTAGACGCCTTAGTATGAGGGTGCTTAAAGGTAACAAATAAGGTTTTGACATCCTTTCTTAAACTTTCAGTCTTCTTTATATAGGCTAGAAGGCACTGAGCAGGGCATATCTCAGGTTTACTTTGGAAAAACGGTAATACTAACAATGGTGAAGCTCTGTCAGGGCCAGAAGTCTTAATCAAGTTACTTATATTAATTGTAATTTTATCATTATAAGTTTTTATGTTATCAATCAATATTAATGTTAAAGTTTGAACTCTATGGGCTGTCACAAGTGCTAGTAAAGTTACCAGCTTTAGTGTTTAAGCGTTAAGCTATTATTTGGATGAAGGGTGGATAAGTGAGTTAATACAATCTCCGGGTCCCAGGTACAGTTATATCTAGGTCTAGTAGGACGCAGTCTAAATACTCCTTTAATAAATCTTTTAATCCGGTCGTCACTACCTATCCTAGGACCTATTAGAAGGGATAATGCCGACCTGTAGCAATTAATTGTAGAGTAGTTAGTCCCCTTATTAAAAATACTACTTAGGAACTTTAATACCCAAGGGATAGAGGCTTCATAAATTTCTAAATTATGAGAGTTACAAAACTCATACCATTCTTTCAGATAGCAATTATATTGTTTTAACGTTGATGTTGCTATTGAAGCAATTGTGATATCTAGGGCACTTTCAGGTATACCTCTCCTTATGAAACCCGTCCGGATAAGACTCCTGCCACCAGGGTAAGCTGGGCGTGCAGGGGGTGGCAACTGCTGAAAGGAGAATATAACAACTGCTTAGAAGGTGAAAAAATAACGGGTTCAGATTTAAGTAACCTTTTAAAAACTGGATACCATGCCTGAAAAGGCCATAATGGGACAACAACTATACCCTCAGCTCCGTCTTGTATTATTTTCTGTAGGGTTTTTAATATGAGGCAAAAGGGTGGAAAAGCATAGAAAAAATACTTTTCCCATGAACAAGTGAAAGCATCAACCCTGAAGGCTTCTGGATCTGGTTTCCAAGACATGAATAATTTACATTTTGTATTTAGCCTTGATGCAAATAAATCAATAACCGGGTGTCCTAACTTCTTTAATATTTTTTTATAAGCATAGTCAGCTAGTTGCCACTCTGTTTCTGTCCTGTTTAGTCTGGACTCCTTGTCAGCCTCAAAATTGTCATGTGAACTTATGTATGACGCTGTAATGTATAGACCCCTATGTTCGCACCACTGCCATATCTTGCGTGCCAAGTCGTTGAGATGGGTATACTGGACTCCTCCCATTTTATTTACATAAGCTATGGCAGTGGTGTTGTCTATTCTTAAGAGTACATCACAATTACTTAAATCTGCTGCAAACATCTTCAAGCCAAAGAAAGCAGACAATAGCTCTAAATAATTTATGTGCATCTTTGATTCTGTCACTGACCATTTTCCATTAGCTCTTTTATCACCACTTACTGCCCCCCAGCCGGATCTTGAGGCATCTGAGAAAATCTCACGTGAAAATCTATTTAACCTAATTTTGTTATAAGAACCTGTAATATTATTTTGCCACCAAGTTAGATCCTCCTGAACATAAGATGGTAATAGAATACTATTATTATAATTATCGTTGTTATTTGATAGTGCAATATATTTACAGTGTTCGAGCCTCTTAACATAAACCCAGCCATAAGCCACTGCTGGACATGCAGATGTCAAAAGGCCTATAAGTTCTGCTAAAGCTCTGATTTTGCAGTTACTTAGTTTCAGAAATTTTTCTACTTCTCTCAAAATCTTCTCCTTCTTTTTTTCTGTTAGGTAAATAATAAATTTCTTTGAATCAATTACTACACCCAGAAATTGACAGATTTGGTTTGGATGTAATTTACATTTATCTTGATTGAGAATAAAACCCAAAGACTGTAACAACTCACATATTTCCCTTGTATCTTTTAGACATCCACTGTAACTAGAATTAATGCATAAAAAATCATCAAGATATTGTACTATAATAATACCCCTGTTCCTTAAATGTGTAATTACTGGTTTGAGTATTTTAGTGAAAACATAAGGCGCTGTACTCAAACCAAAGGGTAGGACGTTAAATTCATAATGTTGTAACCATTCAAACCGTAGATATTTCTTATGATCTTCGCATATACCTATGGAAAAATATGCATCCTTAATATCAATGGATGTCATGAAGCAGTTAGGTGATAACAACTTGAGAACCGTGCGAAAATCCTCCATCTTAAAGTGACTGGTAACTACATGGTTATTTAACAATTTAAGATTAAGGATAAACCGTTTTTCTCCATCTTTCTTGGGAATCAAAAAAATGATTGATAAGTACTGTTCCGCGTGAGGTTTGCATTGTCTAATGGCACCTATTTCAAGTAATTTACTTATACATTTGTCAAAATCCTTCTTTTCCGTAGCATGGCAAGTTAACATTTTTGGCCTATTTGCTTGTGTGATCATTTCAACAAATGGAATTTCATACCCCTTAACCCATGAGAGTATAGTTTGGTCTGAAGTAATTTTCTGCCATTGACAGAGAAAATGTGGTAATCTAGGGTAAGTTACCTGGGATGTTAGTTGCGCCTGAAGTTCCTGGGTCCTAATAGCCTGGGTTGGTTCAGCACTGTCGGCCTGGCTTGTCGATGCCCACCACGACTCTGTCCCTGACCTTGTGGACGATACATTGGCTGTGATGGGCCCCTCCAGTTTAAAGTATTTGGCTGGAAAGCCGATGTGGATGCTGTTGGTTGATGGTTGTATTTATTAACAGCAGCAGCAGGTCGATAAGTTTTGTTTTTTAGATCTAATGCCGATCTGTTGACAGCTTTACATGCCCTTATTCTATCGGTTAAGTCTTTTCCAAAAAGCCACTCGTCTGGTTTTACCCCCTGGATAGCATCCTTTGTGGTTTTGTTTAACACTGCTAGGATCATATGTCTTCTTGTGAGCGACTCAAAATATTGTTGGTCGCAAAGTATACGTGCAGCATCACTTACTGCCTTCAAAGCTTGTTGATCTTTATTTCTTATGAGTATGTCCATGGCCTGTCCAATAGCTGACAGTGCAGCCCCAAGCTGTTTTTGTTTTAACTCATGGATCTTATCCTTCTTGCTAACAGAATCTGAAATTGCCGCCTTTATCTCTAGATTCAACTGTGGTGCATTAACAAGTGGGCAGTTTGATGGTGCAGAATAATTCTTAAGAAGAGTAGATTTAACCTCCTTATCCAGCCCCCCTGTAAGGATATCTGTCCAACGTTCTGCAATGCTGATATGAATGGACGGTCCCTCTTTTTTCTTATTGGCTGGATTATCTCCTAATATTTCCAGCACACTTTCATCAAGTGCCTCTTCCTCCAGTTGCGGGTTGGGCTCTGAGTGTGTTTCATGGGTAGGTTGTGGGCTGGGAGTAATATGAGTGTTGGCTATATATGCCCCTGATAAATCAATAGGTTCAATACCTTGATTATTGGTGTCTGTAAAATGTTACAAAGCAGACTATTAGTCAATGTGCAGTTTATGGAAGTTGTAACCCTACAGATTACATTCGAGCCATAACCGATAACTATTTCAGATTATTTTACCAAGTAAATACCTTGGTTCGCAAATAAGATTGATGTTGTAACCACACGGGCACACTCGAGCAATCTTAGTAAGTAGTTAAATGATTGGGAGATAGATACAAATCTACTAAATCAAATATTCGGTTAGATGTTGTTACCACACGGGCACACTCGAGCCACCGATTTAAAATTAGTGAAACATAATATTTTGAAAAATTATATAATAAACGTTATGGTATATAGTTACCTTCATTTCCATCACCGATTAGGTCAATCAGAAGGTTTTCTTCTTCACGCCCGTGTTCATTGGAGGTTATGTCTGCCAAGTCCTTGCTAGAATCTGTTTCATTTCTAGATTCCAGTTGACGTTGCAACCTCTTAATCTTTCTCTCTATTTCTTCGAGACTAATCTCCTCGTTTCTACGCTTTTTTCCCATTATTTCACTGATTTTTGCCTTTCTTTTACGGGAAACAAACCAGTGGAGCGACACACAAATAACGTAATGACACAAGAGAAGGCGGGAAACGGTGACAACAGAATAAAAAAAAAAAAAAAAAGGTTCATAGAACTTTAAAAATGTGTGGAAAGCGACCGCAGATGGCGTTGCTGCATGTCGTATGTAATCCGAAGGACGAGGAAGCGAAATACAATTTGTTATTGAATTACCCTCATATTTGACCTTGAAAATTGTAGGCTTTTCTTCTAAAACTTTCATTAGCGTCTATGGATCCGGAAACAATCTACAATCGATTTCATCTACTTTTTGTCTTTCTAGTAAAAACTGAGTAAATAGCCATACATTGTTGTTTATGGAGCAATTGTCGGAAAAAGTATCAACGAATCTAGGAATCTCTGGAACACAACATTCAACGTAACGTGCAGTATAATATTTCCTATACGTACTAGCTTTTGCCCGCGGCTTCGCCCACGTTGATTAAGATTTTGTGTAGTCCTATCAAATCTGTCAATATATACCTATATACTCTATAAGCACAAATTCTATGACAGCTATCAATCGAAAACCATTAAAAGCATCGAATAATCTCATGGGAGCTGATTAATGGGATAAAAAGTAGCCCATGTCCAATGCTAGGTCCAGAACCACATTTGCGCAAAGTTGTATCCCAATTAAAGCGTGAAGGAGTAACAAACATACATACATACATACATCCAAACTTTCGCATTTATAATATTAGTGGGACAATGAGATGGGCTGCGCGAATGCTACGAGCATTCATTGCGCGCGCGCTACCATAACTTATTTTTGGACGAACACATAGGCGCGCGCAATAGGTTCTGGAGGCAAATTCGTACAGACGCTAGACGTGCGTGCCAGAAACAAACAATATGCCCACATACTATCCATATATGTGTATTGTACGTTGCCTTGCATGTTGTGTTACATAACATACTTGCTAATATACAAGGTGACTTTTTGATCATCGTCCAAATTCATACTGGAGGCTTGATAAGTGATCACCATCATGAATCGATAACAATTTCTGTGAAATTTGTATAATGAAATTTCGACTTCCCATAGTAATTCACTCCCAGTCCTGACTGAATCACTATGGGAAGTCGAAATTTAATTTTATGAATTTTACAAAAATCGTTATTGGTTCATGATGCTGATCACTTACCAAGGCTTAAATATGAATTTGGACGATGTTCACAAATTCAACTTGTATATTCACGAAATTCTGATATATTTATATTATTTTTTGTAATGCAGACTCCAGAACAATGAAAGCTATACTAGCAATAAGAAGCATGAGAAAAAATCAAATTTACGACATTTATTGGAAACAGACTATGAAGACGAAGAATCTTTAAGTTATGATGATGAAAAAGAAGTTTTTGAAGCTGACCAGGAGCCACGTGATGAAATTGAATCCTCGGATACCAGAAAAAGAAGACACGTCGTGGATTATAAGACTGTAAGCTTTCTTTTTAGTTCAGGTTTAAGTTTTATTTTTATTTTAATTTATTTTATATTTTTAGGAAGACTATTAACTTGTATAAAAACTTAACCTAAAGAATTTGAGATAGATTATAAAAAGCCATTAAAAAGTCTCCACGAGTAGTAACAACTTGATTAATTGGATTTATCTACTTAAAATTAGAAATAAGAGTACATACTAGCAGTGGCGTGCACAGAACTTTTTGCTGGAAAAGCAAGCAATTGGTCAAGAACAACAAAAAAAAATATATAAAAAATTTAAATATCACTTTGAAAAAAATAAATTTGTATGACGCCAGGGTAGACAATGTCTACCCGATTGAAAATTTCCTATACAACCTTTTTTTTTTTCAAAGTGATATTTAAATTTTTTCATATTTTTTTTATTGTTATTCTTGACCAATTGCTTGCTTTTCCAGCAAAAAGTTCTGTGCACGCCACTGCATACTAGGTATTATATTAAATCTTGAAATACAAAAATACAAAAACAACAAAAACTGGTTCTATTTGAAGTAAATTTAAGGAAATAATTACTTGACACATTTGATTAAAAAATCTCGAACTAAGAAGTCTTTTCACAAATCAATATCCATATATGTTCTAGCACAAAATGTATTTATTAACTCTAATGGTTTGGTTTTTTCAGCAAACGTTAAAAAGAAACCAAATGCAGGGTTGGACCCTTTTACCAAATACTCCAAAAAGCCCGTTTTATTCCGTAACCAACCCAAATTGGAAAGGTCCGTTGCCACTTTATCCTGATGAAGTGAATGCGATGCCCGTTGTTAAACCTGATATCATAAAAGACATATCTGTGAACCATGACACAGACTTGACGAAAGTTGATGACGGTGACGTGGAATTTATTGATGAATATTTAAATATTAATGATGACAAAACGTCAAACATGGCTCAAGCTTACAGCGACTATGGTGTTTTAGAGGAGAAAAAGAATTATAAAAGTGATAAGAGTACAGCTCTAAAAAAACAGAGCCAGGAGGAATTAAGAGTCAAGATGGAAGTTGAAGATGAATGTTATAGACCCAAAAATTGTCCAGGATTAAAAGGTAAGGTAGTAAAATATGCACCTTAACTTTTTAAGGTTAGGTAAAGCGCCCGTAGCACATTGTTTAATACGCGTGATGCGACTTAGTTGAATCACAAGTGCGAGGAGCGTGACATACCGTTTAATCACAAAAACATCGTGTTACGCTCCTCGCACTTGTGATTCAACTAAGTTAAACATTATACTACGGGTGCAGATTTATGTACTTGCATTAGGTAAGTCACAGCATTTAGGTGCCTTTATATCGCCATCAAAATAAAAAGAGTAGCACGTTAAGGTTAAACGTCAGCCGCTAAGTGCAAAGTGCATAACTTAACTTTGTTTTTCTTGTTTAGAAGTTAAAAATTGAAAAACATTTTAGTATGTGGCAGTTGACGCCAAAAGTTCAGTATTAGTGAGGTTTATAAAGCATGAGTTTGAAGTTTAATGCACAATTAGTCATGGTCTTGTCCAAAAAAAGTTAAAACAGCATTTTAAGTTGGTTTATTTTCTTATCCCTTAGTTAAACTAGGCATAAGTCATTTGTATAGTATAAGTTTTATGTTAAAAAAAAGACATGATCTTGCTAAGTTTCTTGCCCTTCTTCGTAGCAGGACTAATCGAATGGGCGGAGGTAGGCATGTATTTATATATGTAACCTATTAGTATGTAGTAAATGGGATGTGATTTGGTCGACTGCCTGGATTCGTGCTGGGGGCTCGGTTGGTGATCATTGAACTTTGTTCCTGGTCCCTGGCCGGGTCTCCGGTATGGGTTCGGGCGGTCGATTGGATTTCACCTTGTTTATTATATATTTTACCTATCATTTTAATCGTATATATGTATATTGCTACATACATTAAATAAACCTTTAATTTAGTTCATGTACCTATACATTTATTATTTTATGACCTGGACAACATTTTTCATTTAATTTAGTGGTTTATTTTGATAATGGAGGTGCCGCCTCTTTATATTTTTGTTTTAGATAGGTTTAGCTTGTAGAATTTTTCCTTTTTTAGATTATTTTGTTTAGATTTAAATTTTAATGTTATTTATGTTTAATTTATGTACCTTTTAATAAAATAATCCTTTATTTTATTAACAGGTATAAAAAAAACATTATGAGCCCCATTGTTAAGTTTCTAGTGCAATAGGGCCTTGGTATTTGAAACGTACTTTACCTATTGTTAACGCGTAATGACCGTCTAAAGTGCAATGGGGCCTTGGCATTTGAAACGTACTATACATAAATTCATAATCCTTTATTTTATTACAAATATTTTTATAAGATTAAATTTAACTTGTAACAAGTGTATCATATATACGTACTTTGCAAAATAAACTATTTGAATTTGAAAAGATCACGACTAATCGTGTATTCAATTTCAAACTCTAAACTTTACTAATACTTGGCCTCAATTGCTACATACCAAATTTTTTTTTTTTTTGCTCTTAGCGTCTGACTTTTAAATACAAAATATTAATGGTCGTGCTTGCCCTCTGAAAATGTTGAGAACATCGATAATATAATATAATAATATTGATTACTTGAAAATTTTATTTTTTCGTATAAGTTATTAATGGAAATTCAGAATTAGGCCTGTGTATAATTCACGTTTTCACTAAACTTAGGTGATGCCTAAATATTACGTCTCTACATATGAAATTGCCGTTTTCTATAGAGAATTTGAAGGAAACTCAATTTTCAGTACCAACGTTTTTGCATTTTTTTTTTAGGAATGACAATTCCATTTTATGTATTTTTTTTGTGTATGAATATTTTTTGGAAAGTGTCAGCTGTAAAAAAATATTACAAATCTTATCATGGAAATGGATGAACTTTAGGACGAACTATTTTTGAAGATTTAATTTTTATAATCAAACGGAAAATAAAAACAAAATTTAATACGGTAGATATAAAACCTTGAAATCAACTTTCAAACAAAAAACAAATAATTGAAATAGCTACTGAATTACAGGAATTATGAACTCATTATCAATCATAAGCAGCTATTATTTTGGAATTAGTAGTACTACTATTTTAATAACTCTTTAAAATTTAAAATTTAAGATTTAGGCATCCTATTTAAGGCGACGCCGCGAAAAATTTTAATTTTTTGGAGTCATTTTACTACGTTCAGTAAGAAGCTACTAGTTTGATAAATTAACATAACATTTTCAGAACCTTTTTCTAGATTTCTGTAATACAGAAACGCGATTAAAAATCTTTCACTCGATAGAAATAATTATTAAAATGAGGTCTTCAAACACACGCTTTCTCATAGTTTAACAAGTAATTATCATGTACAGACCCCAAACATATTTTATTATATGAGATTTAACCTTAGAGTATAATATACAACGTGTAACAGAAAGATGTAACCATATTTGAAGAGCTTATTTAAGTCAATGGTATAGAACAACTTTTAGTATGGAGACAACCCTGAAATCTCAAAAAAAAAATCTGCCCTTCCATACATTTCGGCCGAGCGGCATTGCATTTTCCTATGAAGCAAGTAATATTTTTTTTTTGATATACAGGTTTTGTTCCATAGTAAAAGTTGTTCTATACCATTGACTGAATAAGCTCTTCAAATATAGTTAAACTTTTCTGTTACACGTTGTATAAGTAAACTATAGAGCGTGCGTAAGCAAATTATAGCGTAGGCACGGGTGTGAACACTGTTCATACCATTATTTTAAAAGTAATAACTGAAAAATTTCACTACCGTTTTGTTTAAACAATTCCCGGAAACAAAACCAAAAATAATATTATTTATTTTCATCGCTAACATTGATATAACAAAATTAATCAGTGATATAAACAAAATTAATCAGCAGTTTGTACTATGGAAACCGCTTACGGTCGGCACAAGGCGCTACTAGCGATGCAAGTGCTCTATAGTTTACTTATGTATACTCTTGGGTTTTAACATATTCTACATTTCAGTAATTGGAAATTTTTCTAGTCATTTTAGTTTTTTTTTTCTTGTATAAATAAAAAAGCAATTTTGTAATCATACTCCCTGAATCGGCCCCTCTCGCACTGAGCATTTTTCTGCTTGGAGGGACACTGCCCGTTGAAAACTCGATGCCTCACCTTAATAGTCACCAAAAGTTAGTAAAAACGGGTATTAGTGTGGCCATTGGTATCGATTCGGCGCAACACAACTTTACTTATTTGACAGGACTAACCTTATTTTCAACGTTCTGTCTTTGTTGATTATATTTGATAAAATCACTTGTACTTTTTCACAATATCACTGTTTTATTAGTCAAACCGGTTTTGCCTTACGGCATTATCAAGGAGCTGTTAAAATAATAAATAAACAAAGGAATGCGTAGTGAATCATTCACCATCTGCAATGTAAACAAAAACTACGCATTACTTTATTTATTTATTATTTTAACAGCTCTTTGATAATGCCGTAAGGCGTAACCGGTTGGACTAATAAAACAGTGATATTGTGAAACAGTAAAAGTGTTTTTATCAAAATTATTCCTGTCTTTGTCTTTTCGATGCAGAAAGAAAAAGACAGAACGCTTAACTTAAGTTTAGTCCTGTCAAATAAGTCGTTTTACACGGAATCAACACAGTTATCATCTTGATCGGAGTTATTTTTTACAGCTGTCGTCAAAGAAGGAGCCAAAATGAGAGTTGAAATCCCCCCGGAGAGTTTAATGGGCAAAATCATCGCCGGTCTTAAGAAAAGAGTTTGTTGTGGTGAGTTCAATACCTAGCGAGAAGCTTATCACCGTATAGAGTGCTAACTACCAATAAAGGCTACGCCAAAAAAAAATAACCTTCAAATTATTTACCTTTAAGTGGACACCTGACGCTAGAACATCAACAACACCAGGTTTTCAAGGGTTCATTGGAAGAAACTAGGTCTCTCCTCATATCGAAGAAAATATATTTGATTTATCAATCTTTTATCTTGGGATTAAATCTATAAACAATGTTTTAAGATTTATACTTTTGTCAAAAAAAAATGTTTTTCACCCTCTTTTTTTTGGTTTTCAAACATTCGTTTTAAAGACGCGGTTAAGAGATCAACTTTTTTTTTTTTTTTTTGTAAAATAGACAATAGAAATATGAAGGGATGTTACCTAAATCCAATATTTTTTTCCCTACAAAATATTTCAATAATATCTAAAAACACACCAATTTGTTGTTTCGCTGCGTGATCACTAGTATTACGATACCAAGAACAAGAGGCCAAAGAGCCAACATATAATCGTCTCTATGAAAAGCAAATAAGGTCTTTGCCATTAAACTTATTGTGCTGGACGGGTAATAAAAAAAGTTGCTAGGGTATGCCATCCTCTTAAACATATTATATTATATGCTTGGTAATTCGACCTATTCCTTGAAAAATATTATACTAGAGATCATTTCCAACGAATTAAGTCCTATCAACTAGGTGTCGAAAATGAATGGTCTCCGAGTTACGAAGGTTTTTATATTATTTTTCAAACTTTCAGACTAATAACCAAAAATAAATAATTTATAAATAACTATTCCTCTAGCAGTTATTTATTATATTTCTGATCAATGATAGATGAGTGATCATTTATAAAAAAAATACGTGCCCTGAATTCCCATAATCTCAGAATTTAAAGTTTTTAAGTGGAAAGAAAACCTTTTTTATGTTGCAATTTTTGAAATATGGAAGTGTTTTACTTGAAAAAAAATTATCATTGGCGACCCCTAGTTGGTTGACATCATTTGTTGGAAATGATCCCTTGTATAACCTCTTTAAAGGAATAAGTCGAATTACCAAGCACCCTGTATATACGTAGGATAAATAAAAAAGTATTAGTTAGTTTCGAAATATATTTCGTCCAACTTGTGGTCATCGTCAGTCAAATTAGTAAAAAACCAGCCAGTCAAGCCTTACTCTTTTAGGGTTCCGTACATATACCTAATTATTTCAAACTAGATATTTATTTAATTTTAGGTAATGGTAATGATCTAATTCTGTCAGACATAGAAAGTGCAAATTTGAGTTGTTTGAGTATTCAGGGACGTAACCCTAAAACTACATTATAAAACGGCGTTTTTAGTATTTGATTTTTAAATACAACCTGCGGTACAGAATATACAGAAATTTCGATTCCTAACTGCATTGGTCTTTGAGATAGACCCCGTTACAAAAATGGTCTAAAAATGACAATCTCAATAGCCTCCTATTTCTTTACTTCCGAAGGTAAAAAAAAATAAAAAATCCATTTACACTCTAAATTTTTTTCCGGCTCCATTTTTGTGTATAAGACCGCAACTTAAAATTAATTAAATTTGATTTTTAATTTAATATTTGGTTCTGGGTCAAAATTTTACAAAACATTTTAGGTCTCTATCTCAATCCGTTTAAGAGCTAGATACCCGTGACATACAAACAGACAGACGGACAATTGACATTTATAAGGCTCCAATTTTACCTTTGGCTAGGGCACCCTAAAAAGATCTTTTTTACTTATTCGACTGACGATGACCACAAGTTGGTCGAAATATATTTCGAAACTAACTAATACTTTTTTATTTATATATTATTATATTATAAACTATTTAAAGGAATAAAAAGCTCACGAAAGCTTTTTAAATGTTATTTATTTAATTATATTTAAAGAGTAATAGAGACAGCCATACATTACATAAGTATTTCGCATGTATACATTTTAATTTTTTTCCTTCCGAAAGGCTTTCTGTTTTTTTTTGTTATCCTTTTTTACAGTTGTCTGACAGGGATCTTTTTGCGTGTTTCTGATAGTCGTTCAATGTTCATGGCGTCCTCCTCTCTCAAAATATTCGTTTTGGTGGGAGTGAGACGGTGTGGATGTCTGGTTATCGGTGTGCGCGGGCGGATCCTTTTCGTACTAAAATAGTTGGTTAATTTATTGACGTCAGAAAAAAAAATGTGGTATTCTTACATATGAAAATAAAGTTCTATTTGTTTTTTTTTTTTTTTTCAAAATAAGTTACCTTAATTATTAAAACTCTAGTTCCCATTATTTAATTTCAAATGAAAAAAGTTTAAGAAAAAAGATATAGAGACACATAAAGGTAATTTATTTTAGCGTGCGGTTTTCAATGGAGGTTAGCACTCCAGTCTGGTTATAAACTTCTTGCCTGATACCTAGCAGTAGCGTGCACAGAACTTTTTTCCGGAAAAGCAATCAAAAGGTCAAGATTGACAAAAAATATATCAGAAAAAGTTTACTGGCACTGCCTTGCCTACCCTAGAGTAAACATTTTCATACAACTTTCTTTTTTTCAAGAAATATTTTCGTATTTTTTTTTATTGTCGTACTTGACCTTCTGGCTGCTTTTCCGGAAAAAAGTTCTGTGCATGCCACTGATACCTAGAATATGCCTTTATAATTCCCCATGGTCTATAAGGTCATACTCGATGAGGGCGTGGCTTCTGTGGCCTTTGTATACACTGCCTAAGTTCTATACAAATCTATGCATTTAAACGCATCGCTCGTCGCGCCTTTGCTTCCCCGCTGTCATCGAGGATATGGCCTAAGCTTATTCTTATATCTTCAACCCTAGATCTTAGGTCTTACAACCAATATCTCAGGTCTTCAACTCTAAATATTAGGTCTTACACCCTATATCTTGGGTCTTCAACCCTAAAACTTACAACCAATATCTCAGGTCTTCAACCCTAAATTTGATGTCTTGCACCCTATACTTTAAGCGTTCAACTCTAAATCTTAGGTATCACACCCTGTATCTTAGGTCTTCAACCCTAAATCTTAGGTCTTATTATTAAAACGAACGTATTTATTCATTTAGTGAAAATAAAATGCATTTATTTGCCACAAAAAAAAAACACACACACACACACAGAAAAAAATAACACGAAAACTATGTCCCATTTTATACATATACACAAACATTAAATATTCCATATTTATATACTTGCGATTGTCATCATATACTATAAAATTATTATTAATTATAAAATTAATATTCAAATATTCTATGCAGCTATAAAATTTAAATAATTTATTATTATCAGTTACAAATATTTAAAATTATTATATTATACACTGTAAATATAGCCAATGTAAATCATTAAATTTTACGAATTTAATTATAAATTACACTATAACATGAAAAAAGGTTCTAACTTATTTAATAAATAACTAATAAAAAAAAATGAAAAAATTCTTTTATTGAACCAAAAGTGAAGTTAAGTACAATTTTTTTTTCGCATATTATTAAATACAGTTAAAAGCAATGTCAATTTATTTTGTTGATGCCCAAGCTAAGTTTTGTTTGTGACTGTACTTAGGCGAGTTTTTTAATAGAATACACGAGTGTTTTAATACCTAGTTATGAGTAGTTTCATACAGTACTTTATCTACACTCATGCAATATGTTACCTACCAATCTTCCAATCCAATAAGATCTTGGCAACAATTGTAGTAAGTTTTCCTTGATTTTCCTGTTTAGTTTTAATTATTCTTCATTTTTGTTGCTCAGTATATGCTGTCAAACATTTTTGATCTGAATAAAACTTAAAACGAGCAAAAAAACAATAAAATCATTCGTAGTCCACAGCGCATCGGTTTGGTCATAAATGTGCATGCATTAAAACAATTCCCTATTAAAATATCGGACATGGCTGTATGGGCTAAGTTCCTTTTGCCTTCCAATTTAGTGTAACTGTACTTTTATAGTAGAAAAGTTATTTAAAAGCATTATTTTGTCAAGAAAACCGTTCTTTTAAATAATTTTGTTCTGTTTATGAGAAGTTTGTAAAAAAATGTCATTATGCACTATTTTTAAGTTCATAATCAGGATTTTACGACATGAGTGTAGATAAAATATATAAAAATCTCAAGAATAGGGAACATCATAAACTGTCATAAACCTGACAATTGAAAACTTAACACTATTTAACTTTTGTGTATAAAGAGTGAAACTTAAAATAACTTAAGTTACTTAAACTTAATACAGAGTCATTTTTACACTTAATACATTTAATACAGCCCATGGCTTAAGGTTAAACGTCAGTCCCTAAGCGCAAAGTGCATAACTTAACTTTGTTTTTCATGTTTAGAAATAAAAAATTTAAAAACATTTGGTATAGTTCAGTATGAGGGAGGATTATGAAGTATGAGTTTGAAATTTAATGCACAATTAGTCATGATCTTGTCTAAACAAAGATAAAACAGCATTTTAAGTTGGTTTTGAAAAGATCATGACTAATAGTGTATACAATTTCAAACACTTGCTTTATAACCCTCACTAATACTGAACAATTGGCGTCAATTGCGACATACCAAAAGGTTTTTTTTATTTTTTAACCTCTAAACAAGTAAAACAAAGTTAAGTTATGCACTTTGCGCTTAGTAACTGACGTTTAACCTTAAGGCGTTTTTCTCACAAGCCTGTATTAATTTTGTTAGACCACAGACCGACACGCTCAGCAACACGATGCCGTCACCGCAACTCAAGTTATTAACGCGGAGTCCACATGACAACCGACATGTTGTCTGAAAGCGACGATCAGTGTATTTATATAAAAGTTATCCTTCCCATAGACTAATTATTACTACGTATAGACCAACAACTCCCTTACATCAAGGCGTAGCAAATCTTTTTACGCGCCCTTACAGCACTAGTTGTCGCCAAGTGTTGCAAATAAGCATAATTTGTTTAATTGGCTGCAAGTAAACTCTCATGGTTACCAAGTAAACATGTGACTGTAATAGCTTTGCTTAGAAAAACTAGATGGCGCTAAGTTGGCAACACTAACGGTGAATATTTCAGCGCCATCTATCATCGAAGTGGGAATTATGGCTGTGCCACTAGTGTCACCAATCGGTCTTTTTAAGCATCGTATTCGTAGTAGGAATTATTTAATATAGTAAGTGATATCGCTGTGCCACTAGCGTCACCAAACGGTATTTTTTAGCGTAGTGTTAGTTGGAGGATTTAGCAACGTCATCTGGACTTTGTTAGAATTTTACACCGTTTTTGTGGCTACAAACTGATGTATGGGAACTGCTAGTCTATACGTAGTCATACTTAATATTTGTCTTTCCTAACCCCACACTCCATTCAGTAATTGCGCCCACCCATTTGAGATTATTATCTAGTGTCTGTACCAGAACTGACAGATCGTTATAAGTTTGATAGCACTCACTGTGGACAGCCTAGGTCGAAACACAAACTAGGTCTAATTTTTCCTCTTTCTTTTACCCTCAACCTTTCCTTCCATGATATTTTTCAACTGTCCTATGTCCTATCATCTTTCCTCTTCTGTTTTTAATAATTTTGAATAAACATCTTTCTTCCTCCACAATTCTCAGCACATCCTCATTAGTCTGCTTCTCCGTCCAGCTAATTCTTTCCATCCTCCTTCAGCACCACATTCAAAACACCTCCAACCTTTCTCTGTCTCTTTGCGTTACTTTCCATGTTTCACTACCATACAATGCAATGCTCCAGATGTAGACTTTTCTTAAGAGGCCTGCGGAGCAATCCCAGTTCATACAAACGAAATAACAAAACCATTTGTATACATACAGGTTGTAATCGTTAAGTGTGACTAGGCGATTATTCCGTAACTATTACAGATATCAAAAAAATTTAAACTGATATTGAAAGTACGTTACCTAATCAGTAAAATAACATCAATAACTTTTTGGAAATCAAACGAGAAGTATCCAAAATATTGACATTAAACATTCCCATACATTGTATCGCACAACAAGGACGTCACTTCAAACAATACAAAATTTTGTACTTACTAAGAAATAAATATTATTTAATTAAAATATCGTGTTATTACTTTGTTACGTTAAAAACAGTTTCCTTTAATATCAGTACTAAGCTAAAATAACCTTTTAAAATAAGGAAACTAAAACCTTTCTAATAATCTCATACTAAATGTATGGGAATGTTTAATGTCAAAATTTTGGATACTTCTCGTTTGATTTTCAAAAAGTTATTGATGTCATTTTACTGATTAGGTAACGTACTTTCGATATCAGTTTAAATTTTTTTGATATCTGTAATAGTTACGGAATAATCGCCTGGTTACACTTAACGATTACACTCTGTATATATCATGGATATTATTAAGGTATTGTGTACTTATTCCTATTGCATTACAGAATATCTAGGTTCCTGAATATATATTTTGAAAGGACACTGATTTAAAGACGACATAATAAGCAATTTAAAATTTCTATAGAAAGCTTATTTTTCTCATATTTCACATTTAAATCAATGTTCTTATTTTATATATATTTCGGAACCTAGATATTCTGTAATGTAATCGTAATAAATACACACTACCTTTAAGAATATCTATGATTTATAATTGGTTTTGGTATTTCGTTTGTGTAAACTAGGATTGCTCCGCCGGCCTCTTAAGCGTTTCCGGACCTTAAGTTTTTAAAACTTGTTTCTTATTGTTAAAGGCTCTTTTGGCCATTGCGATTCCAATCCTGAAAACGAAGCCTGGCCTACATATGGAGCTTGTGGTGATTATACTCTTTGATTATAATTGCAAAAAATACGTTGATTATGATTTTTATATATATTTTTTGTGGTTTTTCAAATATATTTCGAAATTTTGTACAAGTAATTACAGCATAGAAATTTTTACAATTACCTCTTTGATATCTACAATTTAGTATTCATATTGTATTTAAAAATATATTTTAGTTTATTTTTTTTTATTACTTTATTTGACAACTTATAGTTATTTGTGCAACAAGAGAGCAAAGATTTTTTTTGTTGCGAGTGGTGAGTTTGAAGATTCTAAGTTAGAATCCTGAGCGTGGTGTGGGATTCAAAGGCACGAAAAACAATAAATTTT
The DNA here is from genome assembly GCA_934047225.1 of Ypsolopha sequella. Lineage (NCBI taxonomy): Eukaryota > Metazoa > Arthropoda > Insecta > Lepidoptera > Ypsolophidae > Ypsolopha > Ypsolopha sequella. Next base: position 1,510,875 of record OW204012.1, on the reverse strand, counting down.
GGTCTCGTGTGACACATACAACTTTTCACCTCACTAGCGAGAAAACACAGATGTAAAAACACCATCTTTGCACATAAAATAAATTGTAAGGAGTGTTAATTGAATCAAACAGCCGCGAAAAACCCTAAATCGTTGATAAATACATATTATGGACTGCTTATTCCGGGTGCTGTAGTAGTTTCCCTGTGTACAAACGCAGGCACAAGCTTGGGACAAGTCGTGTGACGTCACTCTCAGGGCGCCGCGGCCACCTCCTCGTTTATTCCCGCTTATTAAAGATATGAACTTTAAACTTCTCTAACTTCGTTAATTATTATCGGATAACAATGAAACTAGTGCCAAAGTTTAAGTTATGAAAATTACATTCAAGATAAAAAAAAAAGTTGGTTGTGGAATAGTCTATTCTTGTACAAAGTTTCTGTTGTATAAATATGAGAATGAAAGCAATGTTGGTACATAAAACTTAATGTAGGTACATATATTAAACTTAATGTAGATACATAGATTACAGTGAAGTAGGTACACTTAATGCATCCAAGGTCTTATTTTACAATTAAACTGAATTTAAAACGGTAAAATACAACATACTAAAATAAATTGTGGTTTTGCCTTGCATATATTTCATTAATTTAATAAACTTACATGAATTAAATTAAATGTATATTTAGTTTATATAATAATGTACGTATACAACATATTATTAAGTTAGATTTTTATATACATGACTAAGACCGCCCATTCGATTAGTCTTGCTAAGATCAAAGATATTTCGTTGTTTTTTTTCGTCTTGTTTTGTACTTTATTTTTACTAAAACCCTGTTATTATAATAATTTAGTAATAATAAATTACAATACAAGAGGATATATTAGGACAATCAGACCAAAAGTTAAATAAAATAAACTAAATAAATAAAGATAACTGTATTTCCACCTGTCCTATGTCCTAATATCCTTTTAGCATCTTTACTACCACCCCATACAACTATGCTAAAAAGCACCCTTGATTTGAAGGTAACAAAGCAGCCTTTATTTGAAGGAAACAAAGCACCCTTGATTTGAAGGAAGCAAAGCATGTCTGCATTGCAGCTTGTTTAGTTGCTATATAAGTAACAGTGTGAGCTGACATACTAAATTATTATTACATACGGTTTGAACACTCACGTGTGATTGTTGTTGACTATATGCCAACCGTTTCACCGATACAAATTCGACATTATCAAGGCGAGTGTCGTTCTTATGACGTGAGTGGACAATCACACGTGAGTGTTCAAGCCGTATGTAATAATAATTAACTAAGACATCATAAGGCATACATAATAAAAATTCTTATTTTATGAGTTCCTATTTATGAAGTTTCGCGAATAATTTCTTGAGTCGCCGGTTTCAGGTCGTAATTGTGGAGAAAAGCCGAAAAAGAAATGTAAATTTAAACATATATGTCACGTTAAGGATGAAGGCCCTAAAGCGAACATTACAAATACTCCGGAACCTATCCCCGATATACCAGTTATTACTGAACCACCAGAGCCAGCCAAGTTCCGTGGCACTAAGCGTTCCCTACTCTCTGTTGCTGATGACTTAGATGATAAAACTGATGAAGATTTTGTAGAACCCAACTTGCAATATGATGTCGATGCAGCCGCTACAGCTAAAGTACTTAATGATGCTTCAACTTTAGGAAACGAAACAAATTCAGACATGGTGTCCATAAACTCCGAAGCTTTTATGGACATACTCAATAGGACTGGCATAACTTTCAAGAACTATACGGAACAAAAAGTAAAAACAAAGAGGCAAACCGTTGATAGTAATAATGTAACTAACAGTGCTGATAACGATGCCGATAATAACTTCAGTATTATGCCTTTACTTAGAAATGAAAATGAAACGACAATACATAATGCTGGTGCAGGGCAAGAACCTGGTACTAAATCCAATGGAATGGGAGAGTTATTTTCTTTAATGGCGAACTGGTTTCAAACTTTAGATGCTCTTGCAAATAAATCTCTAAATACAGACATAGGAGGTTCGAGGTATGTTCTTTATATTGATTAAGGTATTAAATCGGTATAAAACTTAAACATTTTAATATAAATTCATAGACAAAAAGCAAAACATTTTGAAAGTTATTTCAGGTAACGTCACTCATGTTTTCTCGTCGGTTTATATAGCTGATTTGTATGATGCATACCAGGAGCCTCCCTGAGTGACGTAAACTAAAATACAGCCACTGTTTACTGAAATACATCTGGAGCACCCTGGATAGTTAGACAAAGATCAAACTTACTGAGAAATCTTTCCTCTTCAACTGGTGGTAGACTTCGACCGTGGCTTGTAACCACCTTCATGATGAAACTATGCCACCAAGTGACTTGTCGTGTTCCAACACGATGACGTCACAGTGTGATGACGTCGTTAAGAACCGTACTCTTCTGAGTAGGTACAGGCAGATGCTTAGTAGTCCAGTAATTAAAAGATTTGAGGTCGCATTCAAGACACACTAGTAAAATGACTTCGAAATAATAGTACCTCGTTTCCAAAATAATTAGACTCCTGATCTTACTGATATTGTTCTTAGCTGTGGTCTAATTAATGTGGATCTTTTAAAGAAAATATTTATCAGAGATTCTTTTGAATTTTAATTTTTCTGATAATTAACTGATATATTCAACATATTCCCAATTTTCACCCAGTCAACCTTCTCTATACAAACATTCTTAGATTGACATATAATAATATTGCATAAATTTTCCGAAAGTATCTTGACAGACTGATTGTCGTCTCACCTGCTTTCACTCTTCTACTTTCTGGGTGAGCGCTCTTCGTCTTTGATCTCATTGACGCTTCTTCTTCTTGTCGTGTCGATGGCAATCGGCAATCCTAAATTTGCGCAGCCCAATGGGCCGCCACGTCAATTCCTCTTTGGTTAGCGTTGAGGAGGTCATCCAGGGTGCAGGTGTTGGGACATCTGGGACAAGACAGCAGGTGCGCTATGGTCTGTGGGGAAGCACCACATGCACAACGGTTAGCCATCGTGTTTCGGCAGCCCCATTTACACATGTTCTCTCAACAGCGGCCCACATTAGTTCTGAGTCATCGACGCTATCCTTCATGTACGATTGTTGCTAAGTGTATTTGTTTTTGGAGTTGGCTATAGGTTTATTTCTTTACCAAGCGTAAACTCAATGTGTAAAAAACAATAAGGAGAATACCACATTAACTACACAGTTCCTCTTGGTTACTTTTTTAGCGTCCTATGTAAACTTTATACATTTCCGTACATAATTAAAAACAGCACGTTAGAAAGTACAATAAAATAAAAGTTTTCAGCTCTGCGGTCGACGAGAATGAAACATCAAATGTATCGCGTTCAACATTCAACATCAGTTCTTTGGTTAGTTTAATTAGAATATTCACCGTAAAGATGAATGCCCAAACTCAGGAATACAGCCATTCAACTTTTAGGATCATCGTTCTTTCATAAAATGAAATATAAGGGAAATGTTGTCTACTTTGAATCAGTTTTTACATTCTATAGTTTCAGTCTTTAAAAATAGTTTGTATCAAGAATTGTGAATAATGTTAGCAGCTAAATATGTTGTAATCAGTGGCGTGCATTGCGTAAAGGCATATAAGCAGTGCCCACCTCGAAAGTTTTTCCTGTGCCTAATGTTGATTAAGAAACTCACTACACTGCTATACATACCATATATTTATACTTTACCATATAAACTATAATAAAATAAAGATACAAACATACATACCATAAATACTAAATTGATCGTATCAGAATCTGCATATAAAAACGCACGGTACGCGGCAGTCGGCACTCGAGCGAGTACCTACTCGGCTCACCTGCAGTTTCGATAACCATACGTCTATCTTTCGCTTGTTCAAGTTACACGACGAAATAAAAAACCACGTCGTTCCCACGCGTAAGCTCTAACATTCTAACTTCGCAATTTAATACCCTTCGGTAGGCATGCTTACTGCCAATAGGATAATAATCCTACCGAATTAAAAACGTCCGCGCATCAAGTGCAATGAGTGAAAAGAGAGTGTTTTTTTTGGTCGTCCATCACCACTCACTCAAGCAAGGGTTGAATGACCTAATTAGTTCGTGTTTTGTCTACGGTTCGCGCGCGTCATTTTTCACGAATACTAGTTTTTTGTTATTGTTATAGTTATTGTGCTAAAAGAGTAAAAGAAATTGCTGTGTGAAATTACATATCAGCGATGGATAAACTTTTTTGTAAAGAGTGTGGTGACTAAGGCGATATGTAAAAGTTTTAGCGTCCCTATTACTCCATATGCGAAAAAACCCTCAGTGCGAGAGGGACAGATTCGTGGAAAAGTAGCAAAAAGTCGGTTTTTTATTAATATAAAATGTACTAAAAATGCTATCAAAATTTTGTTTAACTAGGTCCTAGATATTGTTGAAACCCATCTAATAAAACATAATTGCAGTCCATATGTCATTCTAAATGGTCAAACCAGGAGAATTGGTGTCGATAAAGACCTCATTTCAATAAATATTTCTATCGAGCCGAAATTCTCCAATTGCGTTTCTGTTTTAACAGATCCCTAGAGGAAGATTTCAAAAATAATATACAATTTTTTCAAAATTATACATTATTTACCGAAGTAGATACAGAAGTTCTGAAATTGTCGATTTTTTTTTCGTAGCGCCTTAATCGCTTTGCTTGGCAAAATTACACGAAAATCCTTTCGGCTGGTTTTCTTTTGTGGACAAGTTATCCATCAAATGACATGTGTGGTACATTATGCTCTATGATGTGTCATTGTTTTATCATTCATTTTTTGAGATATCTGTGGTGGTAAATCTCATTTCGAGGAAATTTTGTGCTTGAAGTTTAGAGAAAGCACAGTTGGTAAGAAAATCATTTAAAATTGCAACTTTTTTTCTGTATTTCTAAATTGTGTATCGAAAACAATAATATTTGCGTCAGTTTGCCTAGCCCAATGAGTATATCAGCTTGCCTTGATAAAGTAGACACCAGACTAGCGCCAAGGTGGCGTAGTGCCTACCTATTTTAAAAAGCAATGCACGCCACTGGTTGTCATAAAATATTTTGATGACGGTACATCAGATGTGTCATGGACACATTTGCAAACTGCAGTTGGGCAATCACCTTTACCATGTTAATGGGCTTTGTGTTTGATCACCTCACCAACAGATATGGACAACTGAACAATATTTACTTTTTCAGGACAAGAAATCTTACCTGGAAGCTTTTAAATCTGAACTGTATTCAATATACGATGACAATGAACCAGAGGCCATGGTTGACAACATTAACCATAAATCCAGAGTTAAAAGATCAATTGATGAAAGCAGCTCAAACCCACTCACACTTTTTGATAATAACTTTCATTCTGCTAAGACTATAACCGCATCTCCTCCTACCGTGGGTAAGTAATATTCAAGCCTAGCTCTTTTCAGTGTAGCAATTTCCCTAACGGTTATAGAAATAATTTTCTATATTTTGACACTGGCGATCGCTGAAATGAAATATGGATCCCTGGTTCGAATCCCAATTCAGCAATCTTCATATCCAAAGGTGAATGGCAGGTCTAGTATTACAATTTGATTCATAAATTCCGCAATGTTCAATTCATTAAATTAAGTAAAGGATTCTGCCGAAATAAAAGCTATATCAAAAACATATACCTATGTCCAAAAGCATGGAGAAACGAGATATTTGCTTTTATTTCTCATGCTTTTACATGAATTTTTACAAAGTTACTCAGCTTGTATAAAGTTAAATAGCTTAACTGCATGTACACTAGTATTAGTAAGTAAACGTTAATAGCACAAATCGGAACGGAAAAGTTAAAAATACATTTTGACAGCACATCGGCCTATTACAGCCATCGACAATTTCAAAACCATTTGAAGGGTACAGGGAAAGAACAAGGAATGTCCTTGCCATAAAAAAAAAAAAAAAAAAAAACATCGTAAGGAAGGGCTAGAATAAATGTGTAAATAATAAAAACTTTTTTATTTTTCGTTTGTTATAAGTGTTGGCAACACCAACATTAAATGTAGAATTTATGTATTGTATCTGGCAACTCTATCTCTCTTAAAAATACCTTTTGTGCTAATGTACCTAAAAATCTTATAAATATATTTAAAATTAATTAAACGTGCAAGTTTCAGTCAGCCCTATGGTAAACATTCCTTCATGGTCCTTCGAGAAGAGAAGCATCCAACGATAGCAATAAAGAAGATCTGCAAGTTTGTGCCAACGCGTTTTACACGTACGACTTTTGTCCGACATTTTATTTTCGAGCTCGCAAGCCCTTGAACCGTTTTCATTCCATATACGTGCATCTTGACTGCAATTCTACATCAGCCAGGATACCGCAGTGGAAGCCTACTCCTGGAACGTTGATCAGACAACTTTTCACGATTTTAATATAGAAAGGTGACAGCGTTTCAGCAAAAAGAGTCGGCCAAACCCCTTTCCATTTCGTCTATACGAACATCTTGGCTGCGATTCTACATCAGCCAGGATACCGAAGTGGAAGCCTACTCCTGGGACGTTGATCAGACAACTTTTCATGATTTCAATATAGAAAAGTGACGGCGTTTCGGCGAAAAGAGTCGGCAAACCAGGTACAACGGCGGCGAACAGCCTAGAAACATTCCTGTCGGCGAACGGCGGTGTCGGCATACGGTGTCTGCAATCAACTCAACATCGTCAAATCGTGTCGCCGAAAAAGGTATCTGTCGGCGTTCAGTGTCGGCATAAAACTCACCACAGAGCATAAAACTTGTAATTTTTTCCCTTGAAAGCTTCAGTTCAGTCAGACTGACATTTTATATAATTTAGGTCATAGACTTGTATCTTAGACTTTTTATATACTAAATCTATGATTTAGGTAGTCTTATCTATGATCTAGGTTGTGTCAAAGCAAAAAAAAAAACATTTCTTGACAGTTTTTTCATAATTTTGGAATAAGTGGTATTGTAATTGCAAACAAGCTTAGAATAATAACGCCAACAAGTCTATATCAACGAAACGTTATATTGTTGTTCGTTATAAGCACAACTAGTGCGTTTGGAAAATGGAGCTAAGCGATTTGGTCGCGGCACGTGGTTATATAAAAGGTAATATTACCAGATTAAACAACTTTGTTACAAACAGTGGCGATGTTTCTGCTTCTTTGTTAGAAGCCTTGAAATTAAAAAGAACACGCACTGCAGAATTGTTTTCAGAGTATGAAAAATACAATGTCAAAATTTTGATTTTAGATGATAGCGACAAAGAGAATGTTAGCGAGGTTGAGGATCGCTATTATAATATTATGTCTACGCTCAATTTGGAAATAAAACGACGTGAAGCCGATATTCCCGATCCAAGACCCAACACTTCGTCCCCTCCAATTTCCAAACTTAGGTTACCACCAATAAATATACCTATATTCAGTGGTAAGTACACAGAATATATACCATTCATAAATTTATTTAACTCGGTCATAAATGACAACGAAAATATTGATTATGTGCAAAAATTATATTACTTGCGTGCCTATCTCAGGGATGAACCCCTGCGTTTAGTTCAAAACCTGCCTTTGACGCACGAAAGCTACAAAAAGGCACTTGGTCTACTCAAAGACCGTTATAATAACCAGTTTAAAATAATTAATGATCACATTAGCACAATATTGGATCTCAAACCTTTGTCAAAATCAACAGCAAGCAATTTGAGAGAATTTGTATCGAATGTCAAACAAGAACTTGCTGCCTTGACCAATCTTGAGCCAAATGTTAGGTATTGGGATGCTATAATTGTGTGTGTACTTTCTCGAAAATTAGATGCATACACATCAAGAGCATACCAGATTGAGAGGAACAGTAAGGTGGACCCGACTGTGGCGGAGCTTCTCGAATTTATTGATAAGCGTGCATTGGCGCTGGAAAATGCTGAACCTCCCCAAGGTCAGCAACGCCAGCAGTACAAAGAAGTAAGGGAGCAGCGTCCAGGCCCGACCACTGGCAAATTAGTCACCTACACGACAGCGCAGGAAGCTTCATGTCTCTTCTGTAAGTCCAATCATAAGTTATACTTATGTGAAAGCTTTCAGTTATTGCCTGCCACTGAAAGGGTGCAGTTTGTAGAAGAAAAAGGCATATGTAATATATGTTTTAGGTGCGCATGCAGGAAAATGCAAATATCACTTTCGGTGTGCAGAATGCAAAGGAAAACATAATACTCTGTTACACAGCGATAATAATAAGAAAGTTGATACTCAGCAATCCGCCGCATCTCCCGCTTCATTGGCGGCAAATCTGACTAACAATGTACTTTTACCCACAGCCCAGGTAAAGCTTTTCACTCGAGACGGCAAGGAGGTGCACTTCAAAGCCTTACTTGACAGTGGGTCACAGCTGTCTTTTATTTCAGAAAAGGCCGTTCAGCTGCTAGATTTACGGCCCACTCAAAATAATATTAATATAGTAGGAATCACCAATACCAAAGCCAGTGTGAAGCGGTGTGTACCTGTGGAGATACATTCGTTTGTCAATCCATTTAAAATAACAACCATTTGTCATGTGGTTGAGCGAATCACATGTGAGCTACCTCAGCGAAAACTAGATTTATCAGACTTTGCGATCCCTAAAAATGTTAGGCTAGCAGATAAAAATTTTAACATCCCCGGTCAAATTGACATATTAATGGGAGCCGATTGTTTCTTCCAGGCATTGCTGCCACTGGAGTCATTGAGCGACGTTTTGCCTAAACGGTCGACGCCAAATGCACAGCAGCCACAGCTTATCAACACGCAGTTTGGTTACATAATCGGGGGAAGCTTGCCACAAACGGTATCATCAAATGTCTGTAACAAGGTAGCAGTTTTAAAATGTGTCACTTGTGAATCAGATATCAATGAAAATTTAACAAACTTCTGGAAAAGCGAAAGCATTCCTGAAATTTACAACGAAAGGTCTTCAGAGCAAGAGCTCTGCGAGTATATTTTTCAAAAGACTGTTCAGTTGAAAGAAAATTGTTTTGAAGTTGCTTTGCCTTTAAAACTGCCACTAGACCAAGTGAATGATGCGCTAGGAAATTCATTTCATTTCGCTTTAAAAAGATTTTTGAATCTCGAAAAGAAATTGCAAAAAAATCCTTATCTTTTCTTAGAGTATCGAAAGTTTATTCACGAATATGTGAATTTAAACCATGGTCATTATGTTGACATCGAATCTTACCAACTAAGTAAGGACGCAGTATATTTTCTTCCCCATCATGGAGTCCTCAATCCTGACAGTAAGACCACCAAGTTGCGTACTGAATTTGACGGATCGATGAAGACCAGTAAGAAAGTATCGCTCAACGATTTATTGTTAAACGGACCCACAGTACAGAGAGATCTTTTCGACATTTTGCTCTTGTTCCGTTTTGGTGATTACACATTCACCACTGATATAAAAAAAATGTTTCGAAACATTCGTGTAACCCCTGAGCATACTTCCTTACAGAATATCCTGTGGAGAGACAGCCCTGATGAAGCTATCAAGTGTATCAGGCTTGATACTGTGACCTACGGGCTTAAGAGCTCTAGCTATCTAGCCACGCGTTGCTTGAAGGAACTGGCGAACCAGCATGAACGCAATTTGCCATTGGCCTCGTTCATTCTAAATAACTGCACCTACGTTGATGACGTGCTCTATGCAAATAGCAATATAAAATTGATCATAGAAGCAAAATCGCAGCTTCGACAGCTCCTACAACTGGGCAGTTTCAAAACGCATAAATGGTCATCAAATGATAGTCGAATATTAGAGGATATTCCATCAACTGAACAACACTTTGATAAGTTAGAGCTTCAAAATAACGACTGTAGCATAAAAACTTTAGGTTTACAGTTGGTCGTTCATCAAGATAAGTTTAAAATAACATGTCCAGAATCTTTTGACACAAAGAAAATTACAAAAAGAGAAATCTTGGCTTATATAGCAAAGTTTTATGACCCGATGGGTTATGTAGGTCCTATCATTGTTCAAGCTAAGGCGATAATGCAGAAATTATGGTCTTCCAAGACTGATTGGGATTCCACCCCTGATGAAGGTATTAAAACAGAGTGGCTGGAATTTTCCTCCAGTCTTGCAAAAATGGATCCAATCTATGTAAATAGAAATATTTTGATATCACAAGCAGACAAGGTTGAACTTATAGGCTTCTCTGATGCATCTAGTTCCACTGCATATGGCTGTTGCGTGTATTTACGCGTAACTCATCATAATGACAAAGTAAATATGCATTTGCTCTGCTCGAAATCCCGCATAAACCCGCTTCAAAATAAAAACCTGACTGTGCCACGCTTAGAGTTAAATGCTGCGCTACTGTTGTCAATTTTAATTGCAAAGGTCTCAAATACGCTTAAGCTTAAACTTAAAATAAGTCAAATTTACTTATTTACTGATTCCAAAATCGTGATTGCATGGTTACGTTCTGAAGCAATGAAGTTGACGGCTTATGTGGCGAATAGGGTGAAGGTTATAACTAACAATACAGCTGACTGTCATTGGCTATATGTCAACACCAAAGACAACCCAGCAGACTACATCAGCAGGGGTGTCAGTCCACAAGAACTTGGCGCCTGCAATTTGTGGTGGCATGGGCCTCCATTCTTGCATGACAGTCAGTACAAATTTGATAATTCTATAAAGTTACCTCTCGACTTACCCGAGAGCCGGACGAGTGCAACATTCTCCAGCAATGTAGGATCTTCACCTGATCCAGTAAACGACACCTTGGAAAGTATACATAAACATTCTAGCATACATAAAATAGTACGCATATTAGCTTATGTTCTAAGATTTATCAACAATTTAAAGGGCAGTAAGGTCTCACATGAATTCCTTTCGAGTACAGAACTAACTTGTGCGCTAATGTTGCTCATTAAGAATGAACAAGAATCATATTTCAAAGAGGAAATTGAATATTTAAAAAGAAAAGAATGCGTGAAGGGTTCTTTACAAAGCTTACATCCTTTTTTAGATAACTTGGGTATTCTACGTGTGGGTGGTAGGTTGCATCATGCTGATATTCCTTACTCACAAAAACACCAAGTGATTTTACCAAAACAATCTCATGTCACTGAATGTATTGTTAGATCTGAACATGAGAAGCTCCTCCATGGAGGACCTAAGCTTTTATTGTCAAGTTTAAACCAAAAGTATTGGATATCTAATGGTTTATCATATATCAAGAAAATAATAAATAAATGTATAACATGTTTTAGACAAAGGGCTACTGCTTCCAAACAGCTGATGGGCTCCTTGCCGGCCGGAAGGGTGACTGCGATGAGCCGTCCCTTTGAAAAAGTTGGAGTAGATTTCGCAGGACCTATAAATGTCAAACTTTCGCGTATTAGACGATCACTTGTAGGTAAAGGCTATATATGCGTGTTCGTATGTTTTGCCACTAAGGCAATACATTTAGAGCTAGCCTCTGATCTCACGTCCGATACCTATCTTGCGTGTCTTCGTAGACTTATATCAAGAAGAGGTGTGCCGAAAGAAATCTTCTCTGACAATGCTAGCACCTTTAAGGGGGCAAAGAACCAGTTAGTGGAACTTTACGACCTAATTTCTTCCAAAAACCACCAGAGTAAAGTTTTTCAATTTACTGCTCAAAAAGGAATAGACTTCCATTTTATTCCTTGTTATTCACCTACCTTTGGAGGCCTCTGGGAGGCTGCGGTAAAGAGTACTAAATATCATTTGAGAAGGGTGGTACAGGGTCATTTATTGACTTATGAACAATTAAACACTGTGTTAGTAGAAATAGAATGTGTGCTTAATTCTAGACCTTTGCTTCCAATAAGCCCATGTGATGTAAACGATTTTAGCTATCTGACTCCGGGTCATTTTTTAATAGGCAATGCTTTAACAATGTATCCAGAAAATGATGTGTCAAACGTTCCACAAAATAAATTGAAATTTTGGCAGTTATGTACACAAATCAAACAATCATTTTGGAATATGTGGTCCAAACAGTATCTTAATGTTTTACAAAATAGGCCTAAGTGGCTAAGCATCACACCCAATATTAAGATTGGAACTCTTGTAATTTTAAAGGAGGATAATGTTCCTACAATGTCATGGCCAATGGCCAGAGTTGTAAATGTATACCCTGGTCATGATGGGCATGTAAGAGCCGTTGAGGTAAAAACATCAAATGGTAAAATTCATACACGATCCATTTTGAAGATATGTGTTCTGCCTATTGATGTTTAAGTAGTTTTGCTAACTATGTGATTTGCATATAGGTACTTTCTTTAGACAGTGGTCTAATATTGTGATTCTATTATGTTTGTAACGAAGTGTTACTTGTTTTGTTTATGATTCGATTTAGTTTTAAATCTAATATATTTTTAATACTTTATCCTATCGGGTAACTTAAAAAATGTCATTTGTATATAGATTCAGTACATAGATTACAATGTATGTCGTTTGCTTCTCAGTAAATGTCTCAGGTGGCAGCATGTTGGCAACACCAACATTAAATGTAGAATTTATGTATTGTATCTGGCAACTCTATCTCTCTTAAAAATACCTTTTGTGCTAATGTACCTAAAAATCTTATAAATATATTTAAAATTAATTAAACGTGCAAGTTTCAGTCAGCCCTATGGTAAACATTCCTTCAATAAGACAAATTAACACCTTTAAACAGAGTTTAACGAAAATGAACACACAATCTTATTTTTACCAAGTGAAAAAAAAAACATAAACAAATTATTCTCACATTTATTTTAACCCGAAAATAAAAGATCTATTAAAGTTATTTATACATTTATTCTAGCCCTTCCTTACGATGTGACATTCCTTATTCTTTCCCTGTACCCTTCTTTATTGGTTTAATTTTTACGAAAAACTTACTTTTTCCCTAGACTTAAAAAAATCGTGCAGTTTGTTCCAAGATACAACTTTTTTCACTTTGTAAAATGGACATAAATTAGATTTCTTGAACATGCCGTTACAACCAAGTGATCCTTTACTTTATTCTGCGATTCTGCCCCGTGATGATTGATGATACGTTTTATTTTATATGTCCACTCTTTTGTATTAAAAGCCATTGTTTTTAATCCGTGGTCTTCTCGGACTTTTTTTCTCAATTTATGTAAATTTTTTTCTCGCCGTTATTCTGTTAATGTTCTGTAAGTTCTCTTCCATTCTTCATATTCCTCACATATATCGCCCGCTTAAGAACAGAAGTCATGACGCGACTAACTCAGTTGTGGGCGTGGTCATATTTCATGCTGTTTCATTTCGCTATAAGGTGCACGCTCCATGAAACTTGCGAGGACAGTACAATCGTGCCGATTTCGTTGCGGGTGCAAAATTGAAAACTTGTTTCAGAAGAAACCACCATTTGGCAAGACTGTGGACGTTTTCTAACATTATTTTTGGTTATTATTAATCTAGATTACATTTTTAATGTTTGACTCGTATTAAATTTTTGATTTTATTTAAAACACTAAAAGCACATTAAGGTTTGTTGTTGAGATATTACTCAAATTTCACTTAAACATAGATCTATATAATGTTAATGAACACAGCCTAAAATATTATAATAACATGCCATATGCCTATACACTCAACAATGTGGTGACAGTGTTTGTGTAGAGGTTATATATTAGAGCTAATTTGTGTGCTGGTGCGAAGCTTTCGGCACCGCGCTCATCAATCCGCCTGCCCAGCATTTCTTGCAAGAGGACCGTTAAGGCGATTACCATCGCCAAATTAGCAGCTTGATATTTGTCAGTACAAATATCAACGGAAACGACATTTAAATAACGTTCATATCAGCGCGCAATGCATAGTGGCTGTTACGACGCTCGCTGCGTCCTTGAAAGAGCGAAATAGGAGAAAATTATACTTTTCACTTGGACGTGATTGTTCGATTGAATAATCCTATGTTATGTTTATTAGTTATCAAATTTATCTATTTATCAAAGCATAAATGAATTCAATCGGCCAAGCCACGCCAAGCCATTAGTTAATAAATTTTTCATGTAGAAATCTGTAAAAGGCAAGTCCAGCAGTGAAGTACCAGGCTGATGGATGGATGAATGAAAGGGTTGTTGAGTCAAGCAAGAGCCAAATTCGCACGAGAATACTACCTTAAGAGTGCACTGAGCTTCTTACACACAAAATAGTAGATTGTATCACAAGGGAGCAAAATGATTACTACTATTATTAAAACAATTAAAAAAAAATTATAACTCGATATATTTCGGCCCTCGGTATGGGGCCGTCATCAGTCGAATGTAAAAAAATTTGTGACATATAATTTAGGTATCATAATAAAAAAATAAAAAGTAAAAGTGACACTTGTAAACAATTTTAGTTTTAAACTATTGAAAATAGTATTTTGTAAACAATTTTAGTTTTAAGCTAAACTAAAATTAAAATTGTTTACAAGTGTCACTTTTACTTTTTATTTTTTTATTATGATACCTAAATTATATGTCACAATTTTTTTTACATTCGACTGATGACGGCCCCATACCGAGGGCCGAAATATATCGAGTTATAATTTTTTTTTAATTGTTTTAATAATAGTAGTAATCAAAAGGGAGCAAAATAGTATTTTTACGTCGATGGCGTTATTTTGAATCCAGAGCAGAGCAAGCAGAAAAAAAGTAGAATCTAAAGTGGAATCCTGAGCGCCGGCGAGCAATTTTGCGGCCGTGTGAGACACTCAACTTTTCATCCCATCTATGAGGAAAAGAAATAAAAGGCGCTATTATATACAAATCTAGAACTTATTTATGAACACAATGATATTCGGAAAATAATTATTTCTTTGAAATTAGCTAATTTTTGGAAATAGGCCAAGAAAACAGATTCCGAAAAAGTCTTCGGTCCGTTTGCATTTTTCCACATGAAGAAATTATCGTATGCTTTCAAATATATTTGTTTTTTTGGGATTTACATAGAATGTCGGCGTTCGGAAGGCACGTTTAAAGCTGTTGGTACAATTTATGTCTGAAGTACAACGATAGGGCTCACCACCCATCTCACTGGAACCAAAGATTTCAAAAGTTTAGATGAGCCCTGGCACCTAAAATCTATTGCATTGTTTTTGAATGCATGCGTTAACATAATGCCGACGCGCGCACAATATGAGTGCGCTATCTATCTACCTACGGTCAGCAAACTGATCAGACTACTAAAGTTGTTAAAATGATTAACTTTAAATGCAATTAAGGCGTCCAACTATCACTGTGTTCAGATGAGCACTGATTCCAAACGTGTGAGCGTCACCCATTTAAAGGTGGAAACATTTTGGTGCTGTCATAGTACGGTAAGGGCTTATCTTTACTTTTGAAATCTTTGGCTGGAACGTGATAATCATCGGTGAAGCGTGGGTGTACGAGTGTGGATTGTGACTTGCATTTATCGTTTTTTTTTACTAAAAGGTGCACTTTGACAGTTTCAGTCCAAACAGACAATCCTTATCGAGTATTTTCAACAAAAGAAGTAGATATGGTCCAAAAAGTCCCGGTCGATAAAGAAAGTTCTAATGTTGTAAAGAGAGGTGCGGCTGATGACGAAATCATCCATTGGAATGATGACGATTATGCTAACAATGATGAAATGACAATGGAATCTGAAAGAGAACCAACAGTGTTCAATAGATCCTTGGTACAAGACCTGTGTAATCCGAAGAAACCGAGCTTTGCAGGTTATGTGTACAAAACAAGTATGGACAAACTGAAAAAAATGTTCGGTATCGAAGAAATGCCTGATTTCGATAAAAAAACTGATGATGACATCTGTGTGCGGGATGTTGGAGGAAAAAGGTAATATTTATAGACCTATACGATACAAGTATATTTTTTCAATAGAAAAATTAGTTTTCAATGCATGTGCTCGTAAAGGCCCACTTTTTATGCATCAAAACCGAACAGAAAGTCGATTATTTTGCCCTAGGGCTTCTATTATTATTTTTTTATTTGTTTGCAATGGTTAGCTAACCTGCAGCCTTTCCTGTCTACCATAGATGTTATACTTTTTTTCCACTGTTTAACGGCTCTGGATACAATCCTTTTGAGCCAATCATAATTGAAAGTTCACAAGATTATATTTGTTTTCATTTCCTCACACTATGCATTGAAAAACGTAGTATGATACACAGGCTTAATTTACTTTATTTAATTAAATTTATTTATTAAATTATAAAAAATAATTAAATTAAATAATATTTAATTAAATTACTTTATTTAACTTGCAGTCTCAAAAATAATATCACTCCAAATTCAAATTCAAATTTATATGCACCATAATGTTTGAAAGGTCTTAAATAACATTTATAGTATCATTATCATTTATATTATGGACCCTGTCGGGCACAGCGAAGTAACTTTAAAGTAAAGTAGCTTTAGCTAGTAACATCAATCTTATATTTAAGTAAGTATCATAAACAAGGCTTTATTGTGCTTAAAATCTAGGTAAATACAATTTCTTTTACATCTATAAATCTTAATATTCTAGTTATTTAAGTATTCTTCAATTGTGTAGGGACATTTTTGTATGCGTAATCACGTACGTGTGACATTTTTAGAATATTTCGTGACGTCATAGAACACAATCTGTGAGAGATATAAATTTGACAGTTTTTTTGTATTATATTCAACGTGTAACAGAAAGGTGTAACTATATTTGAAGAGCTTATTCAGTCAATGTTATAGCACAACTTTTACTTAAGAGCCAACATTTGCATTGCATTTTTCTATGAAACAGTAAAAAAAAATTTTCGAGATACAGGTTTTTTTCCATAGTAAAAGTTGTTCTATATGTAACAGAAAGATGTAACCATATTTGAAGAGCTTATTCAGGCCATGGTATTGAACAACTTTTACTATGGAGCCAAACCCGAAATCTCAAAAAAAAAAACTGTTCTTCCATACATTTCGGCCGAGCGGCGTTGCATTTTTCTATGAAATTTCTATGAATTTATTTTTCGAGATACAAGTTTTATTCAATAGTAAAAGTTGTTCTACACCATTGACTGAATAAGCTCTTCAAATATGGTTACACCTTTCTGTTACACCTTGTATAATACTGTAATATTATACCTTTTCTTTTAGTAATAAAACAATCTTAGATGTTTTATTTATTTTATAATTATTAAAACTCGCGTGAGCTGACATAATAAATTATTATTACAAACGGCTTTAACACTCACGTGTGATTGTTGTGATTTTTAATACAATAAATAGTATTTTACGTATGTCAGTTGCAGCAGCTCCTTTTATTTGATAAGTATATCCTTTAATAGTAGTTTATGCTACAAGGGCGAAAAGGAATAAATTACGTGTACGATTTAAACGTAACCGAGTAATTTATTGCTCTTACGCCCGTGTATCATACTACGTTTTTCAATGCATAGTGTGAGGAAATGAAAACAAATATAATCTTGTGAACTTTAAATTATGATTGGCTCAAAAGGACTGTATCCACAGCCGTTAAACAGTGGAAAAAAAGTATAACATTTATGGTACACAGGAAAGGCTGCAGGTTAGCCAACCATTGTCAATAAATAAAAAAAAATAATAATAATAAAGCCCTAGGGCAAAATAATCGACTTTCTGTTCGGTTTTGATGCATAAAAAGTGAGCCTTTACGAGCACTTGCATTGAAACAATATGTATTCTATTATTGAAATATGTACATAATTCTATATTTTAAAATGTTGCAGAATTAAATCAGAAAACACCAAGCAGACGACAAATAGTAACACTGAAGGTCAACAAGTTAGTATATTTTGTATTTCTACGAGACATAAGAAAAGATAACAAAAAACGTATTTTTTTTAAACGTAGCTTCTGTAGCTCGTGGTTAGAACGCTGGTCTCTCAATCTTGAGATCCAAGTTCGATCTCCGATCCGAATGAATTTTTCGGAAGGCAGGGAATACCTGTTCCGCCTCTCTAGGGCAAAGTTTTAAAAGACAAAAGGCATAAAAAATCTAGTTAAAAAAAAACATACAGCAATGAATTTTTCGGAATTTATGTGTAAAGTATTTGTTCTTACTTACCACTTGCTGAACGGTGAAGGAAAACATCGTAAAGAAACCTGTATTCCCTTTAAAAAAAAGCGTGTTTTTGTGCCCGAAGAACGGTGATAGGGCTCACCCATCACGTTGGGATGTAATAATCGTCGGTGAAACCGCGAAATCGTGGACTGTCCCCCGGTTTCTGAAAGGCCAATCAATGTTAACAGTAGATTAAAAAATAATTATCTGCGGATTAAGCCAGAAAAAGTGGGAATTTTACATTTAAATCAAAAATTAACTAAGTTAATTATTGATTCATCACTATTCAGACTTCATATACGAGTATGTTTTATTTTCACCGTTATTTGCGGTTAAAGTTTTTTTAATCTACTGTTAACTTTGATTGGCCTTTCAGAAACCGGGGGTGTGACTTGCATTTCATAGTTTACACCCAGAACACCTCTGGCATCTCCTTTTAGGATTCATGTCGTAACGGCATTATGTGTTACCAGCCGATTTTAGGATAAACTAGTTTGAAACATATCAGAATCTAAACACATGCTTAAAATATCAGATATTTCTTTCCTTGACGATTCAAAAGTTCTCAGGCGCCATCTGTCGGTTATTTGGTCGGCATTCGTTCTTCTAGCCAGGCCCTACGGCGAGTTCTACCAACACCTACTGTCAGTGTAAATTCTGTACAGGTCTGACAACTGAAATGTGACGTCATCACTAGTGGTACAAGGAAGATATTTCTTTAGGGGAGCTTGTCAGATTTGTTGATACTTTTATTTAACGTTTCAGACCATATGAAAAATAGAAAGCAATTCCACAACTATTTTAAAATTTAATTAATATTTAATGCAAAAAAAATGTAAGAACTATAAAAATAATACAAAAATATGTAAACAATTCAAAAGTAATAAGTTTATTAATTCTTATAAATAAATACGGTGCTTAAAAATAAAATGTGAATGAAAAACTTGTTGTTGAAAATCCTATAGTAAAATCGCATGTACCACTAGTGATGGGAGTTATCGGTCTATACGTAGTAATACTTAGTCTATGGTAATACGTAATAATGATACACAAGCAGTTATTTTGATAGCTATTCAAGTAATAAATATTTTTCAGGCAATATTTACTCCAAATCCAAAGAATGAAATTCACCACCCAGAAGCCAGAGCAGATTATAATTACCGAATTTTAAGAACTCTTATGTCTTATGATGAAAGTGACTATCAAAATTCAGCAGCTAATACAAAAAACCTTAAGCAGAAGCTGGACGAATTACTTGAACTAGTAGATACTAACAACAAATCTTATGTTGGAGACAAAACGAATATGATATATAAGCAAACTGAAAAAACAATTGTATCGGAAGTCAAAAGTAGTAGTGATGTACCTTGGAACGAAGATGATTATAGGGATGTTGATGACAAAATGAAAAGAAAGAAAAAAGAAATTGTAAAAAGTAGTGCATCGGTAGTCGAGAGTGGCGGAGACATACCTTGGAGCGATGATGATTATGATGCTGATTACGGCGTAACATTGGACTCTTTTCAATCAGATGAAGGACCAAAATTATTAGACAGAAAGGCCATAGGTAACTACAAAAATGATGCTGATAAATGTTGCGAAAAATGTAAAGGTAAAAAGTTTTTGTGCGCAAAGTGTAAATTGAAATGTTGGATAAAAAACAAGATCGAAAAATTGAAAAAAGCTTTGTGCCGCAAAAAAAAAAAGAAGTGTTCGAAAGGTAAAAGAAACATGCGTGGTGTTACTAGAAACAGGTAATTTTAAACCAAATAAATATAACAATCACAAAAATCAGCTGATCACCAAGGTATACTAATATGATGCAACATATCAACCACGTTGACAATAGTACATTGTTCACCGAGGGAAGAATGGGGAAGATTACCGACGAGGGTGTAGTTTGAGGCCCGAGGCGAAGCCAAGGGCCTCAATACACACGAGTTGGGAATCGCACTTTCTCCCGAGTGATACATAGTGCTTTATACTACACCTGCGAGGAAATAGTATCATTTTACTTTTAATCAAGATACAATAAAAGAAACCGACTGACTCGCGTGCATGCGATTGTCACTTTTTATTTCCTTCCTATTTTTTATTATGTACAGGAAAAGCAAGTGGCCAGTATCATTTTTCGAGTTTTATGTACGAGTTCGCAAAATAATACTGGCCACTTGGCCACTTGCTCATTCTTTGTTATTAAAAAAAAAAAGCACGTTAACAATGGATTTGCATATACTTTTTCTGCCCGCTGAAGCACGTTAACAATGGATTTTCATACACTTTTTCCGCCCGCATATTTGTATGACAGTAATGACGTATTTTCTGCATCGTTTTCAACAAAGAAAGAAGGTACTTTCCGAGCAGGTGTAGTATAAAGATTTTTGTTTTCGGTACAGTCACGCTGAGAAACGTTGAATGTGAATGTAACTTTATATGGGCAAATACCCAAAGATTTTTTATATCAGGGATAATAAACATTTTATTTCACGGGTATTTATTTATATAGCCTATTTTATTATATTATATATATATTTATAATGTATTTATTAGTATATTATATACAGGGTGTAATCGTTAAGTGTGATCAGGCGATTATTCCGTAACTATTACAGGTATCAAAACATTTTAAACTGATATCGAAAGTACGTTACCTAATTAGTAAAATGACATCAATAACTTTTCGAAAATCAAACGAGAATTATCCAAAATTTTGACATTAAACATTTCCATACATTTAGTATTAATGCGATATTGAAACAAGGTTTATTACTAATTTGAAGTATTAACATTATTAATCTACACGTGTATCTACTTGAAAATCATTATTATCATATCATACGTAATCATAAAATAAGGTTAAGGTAAAATGAGTACTACTTAGGCCACTTAAAATAAGGAAACTAAAACCTTTTTACTAATCTCATACTAAATGTATGGGAATGTTTCATGTCAAAATTTTGGATACTTCTCGTTTGATTTTCAAAAAGTTATTGATGTATTTTTACTTGATTAGGTAACGTACTTTCGATATCAGTTTAAATTTTTTTGATATCAGTAATACTTACGGAATAATCGCCTGGTCACACATAACGATTACACCCTGTATATATTTATGTAATTACATTATACAGTAGGTTAATTTTACATTAATAGTACTTTATTATATTGAAATAAATTATTATTATTATTATTTATTCTTAAATCTATGTACACGTATGTATGTCTACTTTTATATTAATTATATTCTATTATCCCCAGAGGTAGACTGGAAGAAATCTCTTCGCAGAGATAAGTTTGCCTTTGTCAAATTAATTTGTTTATAGTATGTTTGTAAATGTTTATTTTCTGTTTCATATTTTATAAATTTGCTATCGTCAGACTCACCAGGAAGATTTTTTTTTTTCTAATTAAATAAATAATTAAATAAAAAAATAAATTTCCTACAACCCAGGGAATCCCAATGTAGGGATTAGAGTTTTATAAAAGACACATTTGTCAAACGACATAGTAATATTGCATACATTATTTTTGTATTTCTTGTTGGTTGCAAATACACATATTTTTTCTTTTTTTGTTTAGCAATAAAGAATAAGAATAGGAATAAGCTATTAGTTAGGCTTCAGGTTTAGGTCTGCTAACTGATAGTTAATGATCCCTGATAGAAGAAACCTTACGAATTTAACCATTTTAAAGTTACCCTTACATTCCAAGTAACTCAGCGTGACTGTACTCACTTAACTGTTTCCGAAAATCGTAATGCCGATTATTCCTCATCCATCTTGTTAC
Source organism: Ypsolopha sequella (assembly GCA_934047225.1). NCBI lineage: Eukaryota > Metazoa > Arthropoda > Insecta > Lepidoptera > Ypsolophidae > Ypsolopha > Ypsolopha sequella. The sequence continues at coordinate 1,489,010 of OW204012.1, read as the reverse complement.
GAAATTTAAAACATCTTACTCTTCATAATTCATCCTTTGTCGACCGTCTCTTCCTGCCCTCTTCTACCTCTATCTACCAGCTCATCACTATTCTTGTACGTATTTCCTATTGCCCTCTTCTTCTTTCTTCTGTTTCACCTCTGTTACCACTGGGATTCTTTTCACACTTTTTTGAAAATGAAATGAAATGAAAATGTGAAATGAAAATGTATTTATTGCGAAAAAAAGCTTAAAAATAGAAATATTGTTGCTGGAACATCCTATTAAGTATTTAAACAATACCTGTGCCAGGATGCCCCGCACCTCCATTTGTATCATTATAATATATGTACATTACAATTTTACAAAGTAAACGACGAAGAAGGTAAATAGTAATTCTAACTTAATAATATATTATTTTGTAAGCTAAGTGAATGTGTTAGTGCGTGGAAGTTGGATAAGGGAAGTAGTGTGTGTGAGATTGTGGTTTTGAGAGTCGCTCTCTAGCCCTACGAATGTCTTGGGATCAGTATTATAATAATCTAGGGAGCGGCTGCCAATGTTTGTATGATTGGAAGAATAAGTTGTTATTTGTGTCAGGGTGTGTTAGAGTGTGTGTGTGTGTGGGGGGGGGGGGGGATTTGTAAAATTTATTTAGTGACCTGCATTAGTGCCTCAACTTCACTATAGATCAGATTTCTTATCCACGTAGTGATTGTATTTTTGCAGTTATAAAGTTGTAGTGGATAAATGTTTAATAACCCGTTTACTTTATTGTAAACGAAAACAGATTGATTCCTATATTGGCGTCTTGCAAATTCTGATTTAACTCGGGATTTGTCTACAATGTCTTTTCTCCTTTTTCCATTGACCGGATTATAGGGCAAAGTTTTGTGTTTTTGTAGTAGCAAATGAAGGATATATCGTAAGTTCATAAAATCAAAGCTGATGTCTAATCGTTGCGTCTCCCTGTATGCACAGGTATCACTTCTATTTCTTCCATCCATCATTCGTATTCGTCCACTGCTGGACATAAGCCTCCCCCATATTGCGCCACTCTTGGCGGTCCTCAGTCATCCTCATCCAGCCGCCACCCGCAACGTCCTTCAGATCGTCAGTCCAGCGGGCACGAGGGCGGCCTACGCTACGCTTTGCTGTACGTGGTCTCCATTCCAATTCCTTACGGTCACAACGGTTATCACGTCGGTGACAAATATTTCTCCCATCCCGTTTTATCTTGTCACCTCATCATCCTATACCGTGTCTTCCTGGTGCTCCCTCCCCGCAAAAAATGCTGTCGCCTTTATAGTTTGTAGGGATTACGACCCTAACTTTGAAATCAAGATACCTATCTCCAGAATAAATAAAACAAATCTTATGTCACGCTTCCGCTTGAGGGTGCCTTCTGTAGAATGTATAAATTCATAGGAATACCTATTTTAGTGTGTGAGTTTTCAAGCATCACATATTTTTGATGATCAGCTCGATTTGGTGAATGAATTTTCATCATAAAAGACTATTTTTAACGAAGTATTTTATTTGCAGTGACAATTTAAATGAAAAAAACTTTGATTCAAGGCCAGAGGGGAAAGATAATTTCAGTTTTAAGTCCAGGGCCTTGAAATCATTTGATGATGAAAGTACTACTTCAGAAGCAACCGTTGCTGGTAAGTCAAAGTAATTAAATAGCGATTATACATAATGTCTTGATATTATACAACGTGTAACAGAAAGGTGTAACCATATTTGAAGAGCTTATTCAGTCAATGGTATAGAACAACTTTTACTGTGGAATTAAATATCACTTAGAAAAAAAAAAAATTGTATAGGAAATTTTCACTCTAGGGTAGACATTGTCTACACTGGCGTCATAAAATTTTTTTTTTCAAAGTAATATTTAATATTTTTCATATTTGAGTCATTTTCAAATTTTTTGGATCTTTGGGGAAAATTACGTGTCCGCAAACTTTGAACAAAAATATTTATGAGAATAAGTATCTTGTTTATTATTTCAACAATCATTATTTACAGAAGAACTATAAAACTTCATGGATTTACTAAGAAATATTTATTTTCTTTTGAATAAATGCCAATTTTTGTTATTTTTTGAATTCTTGATTTTCCTTCTCCATACAAAAAATATCTGTCCGCCCAGGCCTTCCCAAGTTCAGACAGGATTTTCACCATTATTTTAATACTTTTAAATAATCATAGACCCCTGAAATCTCTGTGACTAAGTTATATTTAACATATATTTAAATTAAATATGCATACCTTTCAAAATAAATTAAATAGTAGTAGTTCTTTACCTGTCCGACTAAATTAACAATTTTGTTACAAACAGTTATGTAACGTTATTTTAAAATGATCCCTTGTAATTTTTGGACGAAACTTAATGCTATAAAGTTGGCAGAACTGAGTCAATTCTGATTGGCTGATACTGAACTGTCATGGCGTATTTCAGCCCGAATTTTCATCCATTTTAGTCGGGTGTCCGTGTTAACAGGCGTTATACAGTTTTGTTTACGAAAAAAGAAAATCGTGTTTTTTTTTATAGTTATTATTATTATCCATGTATGATTAAATAGAGTTGTAATTAGACATTTTTCCAATAATATTCAACTGTTTCTAAGTGTTGTCGCCTGTCGAAAACCAGTTTTAAGGCTACTTTTTGCATACAGTTTGGTAACATTTCGTTACGTTATTAAACTGTTCTGTGTAAAGCTAGGTGCACATTGCGGATTTAACCAACTACTTTAATAAAGAAAAGTTGATGTTTTTCTATGGTTTTACCATAACAGCTTGCAGTCAATTGCACAGTTATTCACATAGGTACGTCTAACTACATCGTCGTAGTGAAGCTAAAAGCTGTACTGTTACTGCGAAAATAAATTATTGAAATAAAAAAAAAATACTTCAAATACGTTAAGGAACAAAAAATATACATCAGATTATTTTTGAAATAAAAATATTGAATGTAATAGTATCTTATTCTAGCGTTTCCCTACCACTACACTGGCTCGACAATGCTCACATATTTGGTATTAAGCTTCACCGTGCACCCTCGCCTGCGGCTCTCGTGACAGTCACGTTTTGCTACCCACAATACAGGAACACACGAGACAGCGTATGTGTGCTATAGCGCATACACTACAGGTGGTGAACCGCTTTATTGTAAACTAAGCTTTAGAATTACAATTTAGTTACTTTAGTCCAATGTACGACAGTTTTGTTGCAACAGTTTTTTAACAACAGTTTAGTAACGACCCAAAAAATTTGAAAATGACTCATTTTTTTTATTGTTGTTCTTGACCAATTGTTTGCTTTTCCATCAAGAAGTTCTGTGCACGCCACTGTGTGGAACAAACAATGAAATCTCAAAGAAAAATCTGCCCTTCCATACATTTCGGCCGAGCGGCATTGCATTTTTCTATGAAACAGTAATTTTTTTTTTCGAGATCCAGGGTTTGTTCCATAGTAAAAGTTGTTCTATATCATTGACTGAATAAGCTCTTCAAATATGGTTACACCTTTCTGTTACAAGTTGTATATATTCGCTAAACTACGTAGATAATGTAATAAATTATTAACTTTATCTAAAGATTATTCATAATAGCTAGTTGGAATTGGCTAAAGTAATAAATAATTTTATATTTTAGTGACAATTTAATTTTAAGTTACAAAACTTGGGACGTCGCCTCTCTTCGCTCGTCGTCGCACCTATTTTTTGACTTCTGGTGAAATATTTTCGATTTAATACTTTAAATTCGCCCACTCAGTATTTTTAGTCGCACGCTTTGGTATGTATTCCGGACACTTGAAGTCACTCATTATATTTTTATTCGCCTGTTTTATGTTTTATTACTTTATCCACGTCTTACTAGATATTATGTATAATAGCTAGATTATTTGATTAATTATGCTCCAATAATCACTTTGTCTAAATTAGGTAGACATTATATATAATGGCTGCAAAGTATAAATAATATCTAGATTAATTACTTTAGCTGTAACATATACATAAACCAACTGAAAAAGTAAACAAGAGTTGATATTTAATGGACTAATTTTCCTTGGAAGCTTTCGCTAATAAATTGAACAATTTAATAATTTTATAACATCATAATCAGCTGACTGCAAATGCTTTTTTAAACGAAAAAAACCGACCAAGTGCGTGTCCAGCCACGCGCAGTGTAGGGTTCCGTAGTTGCCCTACACAATATGCGGACTTCTTCTCTAAGTACATTTAATAAATTTGTCAACTATACAGAACGCGCCAAACTTCTAGTCCGCTTGGAAGTTGCTCTTCCGAAGAACGGCCCATACATTTTGTTCATGCCGATGCGAATCGCCCCGTGTTTAGAGGGGACTAAAAGGTTTGCGCGATCTGTACTCGTTAACTTGTAAAGCCTACTTAGCTGTGATAGTTTTTCTTTTGATTTCGTTATGTGTACTACTGCCGTGATTTTTTTCACGTCTCCAAATACAACCGTTTCGCTGGCAGGAGGGGACACTTGACTCTGAACAAAAATTAACACTTTTAAGCTTAATATTTCGCAAACGGAACCCTGGGTCGAAAAATAGTCTTCTCACAACCCCAATATTTTTAAATTACCTATCCAACGATATTCCACACTAGGGGATAGACGAGAAAAAAAAATCATCCCCACTTTACGTGTAGGGGAGGTACCCAAATAAAATCTTTTTCAAAATTTTACTGTACCACTTTATCGGCGTGATAAATATGTATACTCATGCCAAATTACAGCTTTTTAGTACCAATAGTCTCAAAGCTAGGCCGCGGACAGACAGACAGACAGACGGACATGGCAAAACTATAAGGGCTCCTTGTTGTTGACTACGGAACCCTAAAAACACAGTTGATTTATTTTAATTTTTGGAATGTTGTCTTCCACAGTTGAGACCATATCAAGCTATACACTTGTAGTACTAAGAGTACATTAGCCCCTAAAGTGAGGGATATAAGATAGGTATAACCCGGAGCATTAAAGAAAGGAATCTAAAATGGCGGCATGTACTTGTGATTTTATTGCTCAGTGATACAGACAGCATAAAAAGTTGTTTTTTTAATTTTTTTTTTGTAATATTTTTGGTCTAAGTATTTTAATATACAAGGTGAAATTTAATCAACCGCCAGAATTCATACACCAACGGCGAAATTTGAAAAAAAATATTTTTGCTCCTATACTGCCTAGACTAGAAATTGTATTTGAACTAGTCCAGTTCACATAGGAAGAAAAATATACAGGATGGAAAAAATGAAAGGGCCCTGGAGGGGAACTACCTTAAATCCTTTAGTTAGCTCATTTTACTGAAAGGAAACATTCCTTTATTTTTTAAAAGAAACAAAACTGCATTCAAAGATCTTCTAAAATTTGCTTGTCTCACCCGGGAACTGAACCAACTAAAAATTAAAAAAATAAACCCTCGCTATTTTATTATACGAATCGGTAGGATTATTGTTCAGGATAAAATGTGTCTACTAAACTAAAGTCTTACACTCATCTGTTGTACGAGATACCCATGAAAATGAATATTTATTACAAGTTCTTTATTAACAATACCTAGTACTGTTCACTTGTAAAGTAATAATTATACGCCATTATTACACAATGACAGCACGGAATGAAAGCAAAACAAAACAAAATTTTTATTTCGAACGAAATTTATGGTTCGAACTTCAAATTTGTTGCTCCGCGTTGCAAAAAAAATACGTTCCTTTTTTAAACTTTTCGTCAGTACGCCTAGTGCAAGAAGTAATTGTGCTCTGCATACATTTATTATTACCATTTAACGATTTTCTTATTGAAGTCTTCAACAAGGTACTTAAGATAAATAACATTAGCAAGCTTGTACTTCATACGATGTCTTTGGATGTAAGAGAGATAAGAAAATTAGAACGTTTCATTTACTTGTTACAAGTGAACAGTACTAGGTATTGTTAACAAAGAACTTGTAATAAATATTCAATTTCATGAGTATCTCATACAACAGATGAGTGTAAGACCAAATGTTTATTAGACAAATTTTATTCTGAACAATAATCCTACCGATTCGTATGATAGAATAGCGAGGGTTTATTTTTTTAATTTTTAGTTGGTTCGATTCCCGGGTGAGACAAGCGAATTTCAGAATATCTTTGAATGCAGTTTTGTTTCTTTTAAAAAATAAAGGAATGTTTCGTTTCAGTAAAATGAGCTAACTAAACGATTTAAGATAGCTCCCCTCCAGGGCCCTTACATTTTTTCCACCCTGTATATTATACACTATTTCACGTGCATCACTATGGATCACTTTTCCTCGTTTTCGAGGACTAATAGTTTGGAATAGTATATAATAACAGTCAAACTTAACAAAAACAACAATACCTAACAAAAAACAACAAGAACGAGTGAAATTTAACAAGAAACAAGTAACAATGTGTTGGGAAACTAGACGCGTGGAGTAAGCTTGAGCGGCGAATCCAGACTATTTTTTTTGCATGCAGTACGCAGGTGTGCGACTAAAGACAGATATACTGTGCGAGTGAGAGGGGATGATGATGGGCGCCATCTAAGATTCCTTTCTTTATTGCTCCGGGTTATACAAAGTCCAAAGGTTGATGTGATCTTCAGTGTACACTAGCTAGATAACGAAATACTATACTTAGTCTAGGGCAGGGGTCTCCAAACTTTTTTGCCTAAGGGCTACACTGATTCCTCCACTAAGTCCCAAGGGCCAAGTTTGACGTACAAATTTTCGTATTGGTACTAGCCGATCAGTGAGATATCTTTTGGGCAGGGCATAGGACAGTACTCCGCTCCGTTCGCAATTTCGGTTTGGGACTCTACCGTGTAATTCTCATTTGTATCAATTTCAAGCAAATGCATGCGAAATTCAACGCGTGCAAAAGAGATGGCATGTTAGGCGGGCGTCGTCGCACGCACGTCAAATTTTAATCTCAAGTTGATGTTGATGAAAATGAGAATTACGCGGTAGACCCACTGTACTTCGGGCAAGTGTCATTAAAAACATTGCGACGGAGTAAGACGAAGCGTGTTCTGTGCACCTTGAAATAGTTTTGTAAATGATGATGATGATGATTCATCCGCGCGAGTTTGGTCACGGCGACTGTTGCGGCTGTGGAGAGCGTCGGTCATGTGCCCTCATGTGACTTATGTAGCCTATCTTGTTTGTGAAAGTGCGGTTACACAGGCTACATGTAAGTTTTCCATTGCAGTAGTTGTAATGTATGGCAGCTGGTGGTCTACATCGGAGTTCATCACGTCTGGCGTCAAGAGCAGCTCTTCGTTTAGCCTCGAACTCGAAGATGTTAGTGTTGACTGTATGCCGCCACACAGCTCGATCCTCAGCCTGGTCCTCCCATGTCAAATGTTCTATATTGCAACTTTTCATGTGGCGTTTCTGCACGTCCTTAAACCTAAGGAACTGCCCGCCTTGTTTGCGTTTTCCACTGCGAAGCTCGCAATATAAGATGCGTTTCGCCATTCTCTCTTCTGGCATACGTCGCACGTGGCCACACCAGCGCAGCTGGTAGTTTTGTAAACTGTAGCGCAGTTTTGTAAATAACATTCATATAATAATGCTACTTTTAGACAAATACGCATGATAACGTTTCTATATCGGTTGTGAGTTTTGATAAATCATAAATAGTGAATAGCATTACGTTATTATTATAAGATTGCAAATTTTAAATAAACTATAGCGGGCTAGAAACAAGGCATGTCCGGCCAGCGACTCGACTGCGGGCCGGATTGGTGGTCCTCGCAGGCCGGTCTTGGCCCGCGGGGCGTAGTTTGGAGACTCCTGGTCTAGTGTAAAGGTCTGTGGTCAACTTTTGTAAGTGCTTGTACCATCGGCGGCCATTGATTATCATGTATTTTGTGTTAGACAATTATGTATTGGTATTCCCATAGCCTTAGAATATACTGGCGTATAGACGAACTGACAGACCAATAACGCGTGACGAATTTTGATTTGTAATTTTTGAAGTTTTTAAAAAATCTATATATATAAAAAGAGAAGTCCTGACTGACTGATTCATTCACTGACTCATCAACGCACAGCCCAAACCCTTCGACCTAGAAAGCTGAAATTTTGCACAAAGCTTCCCTTTGTAATGTAAACAAGGAATAAGAAAGGGTTTTTCGAAATTCTACCCCTAAAAGGGTGAAACGGGGGTCCAAAGTTTGTATGGGGAAACAAGATTAGTTAGACTATTTTATTCGAGACTTCACTTTCGAGACTTTCAGGTTTTTTCAGAATTCAACCCCTAAAAGGGGGAAATGGGGTGACAAAGTCTGAAAATCAACATGGGTATCGTTTGTATGGTTTATCGGGTCGCTGATTACAAAAACAACAAAGATTTTAAAATACAACGTGGTGGACGTGAAAAAGGGCTTTTCCAGAATTCAACCCCTAAAAGGGAGAAATGGGGTGACCAAGTCTGAAAACCAACATGGGTATCGTTTATATGGTTTATCGGGTCGCTGATTAGGAAAACAACAACGATTTCGAAATCTAACGTAGTGAACGTGAAATAACATCATTTCCTGTTGGGGTACGATGGGGTTGAAATTTCGAAATGTGTAAATATCAATATGGGTGTCGTTTTTATGGTTTTTTTGGACGTTAATTACGAAAATGGCATCGATTTTGAAGTTTGAAAATTCTTGAAAGTATGTGTGCCAGAGCAAATCGGCTGTAACAGACGGACAGACAGACAGCCACACAAGTGATCCTATTAGGGTTCCATTTTTTCCTTTTGAGGTATCTATATATCAAACTATCTATCCAAAATCTATCTATCTATCTGTCTGTCTATCTATCTATCTATCTATCTATATCCCAGCAAAATATCTTTGGAACGGAAGGTGGGTTGGACCACGGGGTGCCAAAAAAAATTTTTTTTTTTAAATTTCAAAACTTTGACTGCCTGTATATCCCGAACGGCTGGAGTTAAACCCATGTTGATGGGTGTCTAGGAAAATGTCTCGACGAGATCGGTCTGCCGAAAGTGTCAAAACTTTCCAGGCCCGTATCTCCCATGTTCATGATACTCTAAGAAAAGGGTTCGGCGAGATCTAGACGACGACGCCGGTAAAAAAAAAACGAAAATAAAAAATTGACAAAATTTTGATCGGCCATATCTCCCGAACGGATAAGCGTAGGGAGTTCGGGTTTTAACTATAGTGATCGGTCAAGCTGGGGCTACACCACCAAAAAAAAATTAATTTGTCAGGTTTTGACAGTTTTTTCACAGGTCCAAAAAAGTATTCCGATTTACATGAAACTCGGTATCAAGGGGCATTCGGGGTCGCTGATTACGCTGCCATATACAAATTTGACATTCTTTGACAACTGATAGGGATTTTGATACTTTTTCGGAAAAACTTTGATCGGTGAGTTCCTTTTTTTGGCACTCTGGCGAGGCAGAAGGCCGAGCTAAGCTCCACGAGGCCGAAGGCCGATTAGTGTGTTTCTAGCGAGGCCGAATAACGAGCATGTGAGTTTTTCGGCCGAGCACTACACCTTGACTCCCAGAGGGAGTGAGAGCACTTATAATGTTTGTTTCTGATCCTATTAGGGTTCCATTTTTTCCTTTTCGCAATGACGATTAGTAAGTCTCAGGGTCAGTCACTGAAAACAGCAGGAATTGATCTTAGGGGGGACTGCTTTTCGCACGGCCAGTTGCACGTAGCCTGCTCGAGAGTGAGCTCACCTAGCAGCCTGGTCGTGTTAACAGCTGAGGGCAGAATTTCTAATGTATAAAGAGGTACTTCATGTATGAATTAAAAAAAACCAATAGGTAATAGGCCCCGCCAAAGAGACTTTACCTGGAGATCAAATAATTGTACCAAAAACACTCCAAACCAGATTTAAATACGCTCTATAAAAATTAGTACACAAAAACTAAATCAACGCGGGCGAAGCCGCGGGCAAAAGCTAGTATATAAATATACTGATAAATAAGATAAACAAATATAAGTAAATCTCAAGATATATTTCGGATCCGACCTGGACCTGGCATCAGTTGAGTACCTTAATTAAAATAAATAGACATTGACATAATTATATACAAAGTGAATTTGTGAACATCGTCCAAATTCATACTTGAGCCTTGGTAAGTGATCAGCATCATGAACCAATAACGATTTTTGTAAAATTCATAAAATGAAATTTCGACTCCCCATAGTGATTCACTCAGAACTGGGAGTGAATTACTATGGGAAGTCAAAATTTCATTAAACGAATTTCACAAAAATTGTTATCGATCCCTGATGCTGATCACTTACCAAGCCTCCAGTATGAATTTGGACGATGATCATAAAGTCACCTTGTATAATAAAATTACATGACATGACAGGTCATGACATAAAAACATATAAAACCTAGAGTACCTATTTACAATCTATCTTAACATTAAATATACTTTGTAATTTTGTGCGTCAACTAGTGATGTACATTTTACTTTCAAAAACTATCGAAGTGTCTAAGGAGGATCGTAGCAGATGGAAATCTGTAGTCTCTGCCTACCTCTCTAGGAGACAGGCGTGAGTATATATTATATATATGCATATGTATGAGCAATTCCACCCATCGGCGAAGTTTGTCTACTGCTGGACATAGGCCTTTCCGGGATTTTGCCACCTTGGTGGTCCACTAATTACAAAAAGGCGAGTTTTTTACAATATATCTGCTAGAGGACTCTTAACAGAAAGTTTGCAATCATCCGAACCTTTTTGCAAAAGTCCTGGAATTTTCACGTTGATCCGTTTTTTCTGATTATCCTGCGACATCGATGTCGATAATATTTTCGATAATTTCAAGCCCTAACGTACATGTAAATTATATTGATGGAAAATATTTCCACCAAACTCATGCAAACTTTAAACAACGTGACTTTTTTCAAATTCAAATTCAAAAAGTTTATTTTGCAAAGTAGGTATATATAATACACTTTTTACACCTCAAATTTAATCTAATAAAAAGATATGTAATAAAATAATAAATTTACATGGACTAGATTAAAGGTTTATTTAATTTATATAAGAATATAGTGGAATATAGTCTGTAGTACATATTGTTTGAAATTTAAAAGTTCTTATGGTGTTTGTTGCGAAAAGGGCTACAACTGCGGCCTTTTTCACATTTATCAATAATAAAAATACTGTGTTCTATCTACTACACGATAGTAAACCTTTTTATACAATGCTGTGCTATACTGTGGCAGGACCAGAGTAAAGATATACCAAGCAGTAAACGTCTTAGAAAAACGCTCTGTTTCAAACTTACGAACACAGATGTGTGTGTTCTACACGCCATCTAAGCGAAGTTCGGGGGAGTGAGATGAAATTAAACATATTTATTTATGTAATGTAGGTATAACAGATACACTTATTCCATGTCAGTTTTAATGTAATATAAGTATTAAAAATAATATATATGTATAAGTAAAAGTTTTATGTCATAAAAAATAATATGGAGAAATACGCAGGGTCATAATAAAGGTTGGGTTTAGTTAAATTTAATTAAAAAAATACACTTGAATAAAGTAAAAATACAGGAATAAGGAATAAATAATATTATAAATAAATATATGCAATACATATAATAAATATGAGGCTTGCTAATAAGAAGGGCAAGAAACTTAGCAAGATCATGTCTTTTTTTCATAATATTAGTTACAACTTAATGTGAAAAGTAAGCCTATACTTTAATTGAATAAAGAGATAAAAAATACAAGACAGGAGAAAATTATGTAATGAAGGCAAAAAAAAATATATAATACCTTTGTCTACCTGTTCCATACCAGTCTCCATACAAATCTCGGCGTGGCGGTGTGTAGAGCACGCGTCTGTATGTGTGAGGTCGAATCTGAGCGTTTGTAATAAGATTCACTACTCGATATATTTTTACTGTATTCATATTATTTCACAAAAGATAATTTATAATATACCTAGACATTACCAGGAAAGATGCTTATGGACGTATTCATTAAAATAACTCTTCTTTACTAGTCTTAAGTAGTACTAAAGATTATTTGTTATACGAATATGTTTCAAACTTTTTTAGCGCTACGAAAAAAAATCAACACTTTAAGAACGTGCATATCTACTTCAGTAAAAAATGTATTATTTTGAAAAAAAAATTATTATTTTTGGATTCTTTTTCTAGGGATGTGTTAAAACAGAAACGCGATTCGAGAAATTCGGCTGGATAGAAATATTTATTGAAGTGAGGTCTTTTTCGGCACCAACTCTCCTGGTTTGACAATTTAGAATGACATCATGGACTGCAATTATATTTTATTAGATGTGTTTTATCGATATCTAGGACCTGGTTAAACGAAATTTTGATAGCAACTTTAGTACATTTTATATCAATAAAAAATCGACTATTTGCTACTTTTCCACGAATCCGTCCCTCTCGCACTGAGGGTTGTTTCGCATATGGAGTAACAGAGACGCTAAAACTTTTACATATCGCCTTAAGATGGACGTTTCGAAACTAACCACACTATTAACACAAAATAACCACTTACAGAAGGTTCTCTCACGGCGAAGGGCACACACGGCGCTCATGCATAAAAGTGTATACTGTATGGGTCCTCTAATACACAACAAAATTCCTAAGAATATCCGAGAGTTAGATGGAAATGAATTTAAAAATAAGTTTAAAACGATATTGCTTAATAAATGTTACTATACCATAGAAGAATATCTTCTCGATAATCTAACTGAAAGTACAAGCTGAGAGTAACTTATAACTTGTATAATGTATTAGGTATACATGACTAAACATGACTTAATTTGCATTTATTATACTTGACATTTTTATAACTTAATATGACATATCATGTAATGTGGAATTAGAATTTATTATTAGAATTAGAATTTATTACATAATTTAGAATTTAAATATTCAAATTGTAGGAGTCCGACTGACATTTACCAGAGGCACATTGTCACCTCTTTAATATTTGTATGCCTTTTAGGCTAAAACGTGATAGATCTAAGCTCTTCGTTCACCATCTTTTATATTTTACTCATGTTTTAACAAATAAATTTCTTTGTCTTTGTCTTTGTCTTTGTCTCTCCGCATAACTAGCGAAAACAGGCGCACGCACACATAGACGCGTACGTACGACAATCTCGGTTGAAGTTGGTCGAATGCCAATACGAAATTCTGCCGAGATCATCATACGTACGCGTCTTTGCATGTGTGCGTCTGTTTTCGCTCGTTGTATGGAGTCGGCCTTCTGGTAGTATTTTATTTTGTGTTATTTGTGTAATGTCTTTCGGAGGATTATAGAATTGATTGTTGAAAAAACCACCATATTATATTTAATACAGTGTATTTGATAAGGTGACATTAATGTATTCATACTGGAGATTTGGTCATCAGTTTCACGAATCGATTACACTTTGCTAATTTCTCAAAATAAAATGTCAACTTTCCATACGGAACACGAAAAATATCATCAAATCTTGAGACTGATCACTTACCAAGTCTTCAGTATAAATTTGGTTACATAAATTATGTTATGTCACCTTGTTTATATGTATCAATATTTTCATAAAATCACAAATTTCACTAAATGTAAAAGAAAAATAATAATAATGGTTTAACAATGGACTCTTTTTGAATCAGATGACAGTGATGATTATGACGATGAACCATGTGATACAGAAAAAAAGCCCAAATGTAAAACTAAGAAAAAAAAACCAAAATGTAAAACGAAAAAGTGTAAGAAGTGTAAGTTAAAACTCTGGTTGAAAAGGAAAATTGAAAAATTGAAAAACGTATTTCATCGCAAAAAAGACACACCTAAGAAGTTTCCCGATTGCGATGACACAAGGAACAGCTGGTAATCTAAGGACAAATAAGTATTACCATAGACTACAGTAGAGCCACTGAGTGGTGGCGCCTATGACGTTTAAATGCCTACAAAGTATCGTAATTATTTATAAGCAAGTGTGAATTAAAAATTGTAATACTTCATTGTTGATAGTGATGTACTACTTGTTTCGGTTATTATTTTTCGATTTGAATGTTGCTTTATTGTGCAATAGAATTCGTATAGAAACAAATATATTTTTTTAAAGTTTCTCATTTTTTATAGGTCGTGTTTGAGGTCGCCAAGTTACGCAATAATATTTCATTAAAAACAAAACAATGACGAAGTTAAACTAAACGAAAATAAATGATACTAAAATACTTTTTTCGATTTAGATATTTAAACATCTCTTGGGAGCGCCGGGGCACTAGACCGCATAGCCCTCCGATAGCTACGCCACTGGTTTTGGCACATTTTCCTTTTGTATCATTATGTTGAATGTTGAATGACGTGTCTAATGTTGAGTAAACTCACACTTGATTTTTATTTTTAACCGAAATTTTAAATGTACCTCATCACTAAATGCAGCTGTCATAAGTGCCATCACTCAGTGGCCCTACTTTAAGTATTGCTACGTAAACATAGACTAGCAGTTCCCATACATCAGTTTGTAGCCACAAAAAAGGTGTACAATACTAACGAAATCTAGATGGCGTTGCTAGATCCTCTAACGAACATGATGCTAAAAAAGACCGATTGGTGACACTAGTGGCACAGCAATGTCACGTAACATGAAAATAATTCCCACTTCGATTATAGATGGCGCTGAAATATTCACTGTTAGTGTTGCCAACTTAGCGCCTTCTAGTTTTTCTAAGCAAAGCTATTACAGCCACATGTTTACTTGGTAACATGTTTATTTGGAACACTTGGCGACACCTAGTGTTGTAAGGGCGCGCAATAAATTTGCTACACCTTGATGTATGGGAGTTGTCGGTCTATACGTAGTAATACTTAGTCTATAGTATTACAATCAAAACCAAATCAGCTGATTGCTAAATAGCTAACACTTTAGAGAGAACACGCGGACCCCCTCTTACAACCCCCGAACCGATTTAAAAATTGTTTTTGTCTCATTTACTCGCCTACCAAATTTCATGACGTTCAGATTAACGATACTGGAGTTATCGTCGGACAAACATACATACATACATACAAACAAACGCCGGACTGTTCAAGTAGACTCGAAAAACTTCACTCGCTTGTTCAATAATATCACCTATGAACCATTTTGACCAATATAGTTATTTGCGGTATCTGCTCAATTGTTTACAAAAATCGTAATTATTGATTTTACTGATCCTTGATTGATTTATTGAACCAATGATGAACCGATCGTTCCCCATCCATTTTCAACATTCATTACTTCTTCCTCGGCTAATTAAGATATCGCTATCACCTCTCAACCTCCCCTAAACCTTTCTCGATCCAAACCCTCCCTGTCTTCTTTTGCCCCATTCTTCTATTTTTCCCTCATATTCCCTGGGTTCTCCCTTCTTTTTTCAAATTTCACACCGTAAATTCATTCGCTCAAACCAGATATCAAATCATCGGGTCTCCTTTTATGCATTTTGTCAATCAGCTGAATTCGGTGATTAATTTTTCACCTTACACAACCATTTTCATGAAAGCAACACACCCCAACTCTCTTTATATGAATAATTTTATTTGCAGCGACAACTTAAATAAAAAAATCCTTAATACGAATCTAAAAGAGAAGGATTCTTTCGTTTTTAACTCCAGAGCTTTACTATCGTTGGACGATGAAAGTATTATTACAGAAGAAACCACTACTGGTAAGCCAGCTCTACGGGGCTTTATTCGTCTGTGACAGAAACAAAATATAATAGTTATTTATGATATTAGTGCGGTAAGTTGGTTTTTACAAACGAGTAGGCGAATGTAAGCCCGAGACGAAGTCACGAGTTTGTAAAAACCAATTTCCGCACGTGTGTCATACAACGTTTTTCAACACATTTGCGAGAAAACAGTACAATAGGTAATGAAACAAACTTTTTCATTGAACTATTTTTAATAGCAAATAAGAAAATTATACACATAGGTCACTGCTTTTGGAAAGAAAGTAATTCATTGAAGTAAGCCATCAAAACATTTTCAGAGAATGATTGAGTATTTCTTCGAGTCTTCCATGATATAAAATTATTGTATATCATTAAATAGCGCTCTCGCGATTTTGGCGGCAATAGACCATTTTCTGCAATTTGCGCCTCATTCATGATATCAGGTCGAGTAGATTCCATATTAATATCGGATTCGTCACTTGAATTCATATTATTATTTTGTTTATTATTCGAAAAGTCGCAACAAATAATCTTTGACGTTTCTAATCTGATATGAAAATGGGCTAACTAAAATGGCGCGCATTTGAAATGCCAAAGGCGCCACGTGCATGTGGTGAAAATTAGAACTACATCCTTCGTTCATTTTCTCTTTAGTATTAAAGTGAGACAGACGTATTGAGCAAAAGCGCTTCCAAGGAGTTCCGGTCATTCAGCTTATTTATTCTCGTAATGTGCAACTCCTTGGTGGAATTCTTATATATTTTTATGGAAATAAAAAAAAAACCGTAAAGAATACGCACGGCGCTATACAACGGAGGATGCGGTAAAATAGGTACTTAGGTAAGAGTACCTATTTTACCGCAAGTTCCATTGTATGGTGCGTAATGTTTAACTTTCGAACAATGTATACAGGCTTTGTAAATGCATTTTTTGAGCAAATGTGTTGAAAAAATATAAAATTCAATTTACCAAATTCTTTTGAAGCTACGGGTACTTTGTTAATTTGACTATGTAAGAAAAGCAGTTCTAATCAGCAGACCAGAAATTTATTTTAAATTAAAAAAATATAGGTATATTTCTTGTTGCAATGTGATCAATCATATCGTACAACAAGAATTTGATTAAATAATGTTTTTAGATTGAAATAAAGGATAGTGGGCAAATTATCGGCGGCCATTAGTAATATTTTTGACATTTTGTGTTAGACTGTTTTATTTATATTTCTATAAGATATTTACATTAAAAGGTTATAGAGTTCTAGATGTGCCCACGGCTCTGCCCGCGTTGAAAATACCTATATAATAATTATTAATAATATAAAAAACCTTGAAACACTTTGAATTATAGATAATCACTGGAATTAATTAATTAATATAAAACTAACTCTATGGAAATATAATTTGATGTTTAATTTGCGTTTAAAGTTGCGTTGTATGATGTTACGTTTTTGCTAATCCAAAACATTATGAACGGCTGACATGCCATATAGATCTGACGTTTTTGAAACGCGGAACATTTTGATTTCATAATTCTTTAATAAGCGATCACGTATCCAAACCCATATTGCTTATGTCGTTCATAACTGTCACAATCCAAGGAATCGAATTGCATAATTTTTTTCGCAATGCGTGTAGAGTGGCATCTCACTCTTTCTCGAGAATTTAGTCCCTTTCTAGCTTTTCGATTTTAAATAATATATTCTATTCAAGGTTCGTAAAAATACGAAATAACGATTAAAAATGCAATTTTAATTTAAAAAAGCTATTTTACGATTGTTAATTCCGCCACATTACAAAACATCAAGCCGTTTTAGAAAACGGCTGTCTTGTAATACGGTTGATCAACAATAAGGCGGATTACGGCTTTATTATAAAATATTACTTTTCTAACAAAAACAACTTGATTTGTTTTATAAAATAGTAAAATGGATTTTTGAGAAAAATAACTTTCACTTGCTTTTTAGTAAGCACTAAAAAGGCCAAAAGATATATAGGTATCTTTTATGTTTTAACCTGTGATACCAAGATATGGTAAACATTGTAGCAAGTTATTTTGGTCAAAGCATGCACACGATGCGAGCTTGCTCGGGAGTTCACTTACGTTTAGACAGATGTCGTAACGGTCTTCGAGGTTATATAAATAATGAAAACTACTATTATTATTGGGAAAATTTTGATCTTCTCTCTCCCTTTTGGCCAGAACATTTGAGGCGCCCAGCGGAAGAGTGGCCTATAACCCACACATCTTTACAAACCGAAATTTTTATGCTAAATTTCATAAAAGTGTTGTTTGGCATAGAAATCTCGGTTTGTGAATTTGTGCAGGTTGGTTAGGCCACTCTTCCGCTGTGTATCTCAACTTGAGCAGTACCGTCTTCTGAATCCGCGCTGGAAGCAAACTGACACAGAATTCCAACTGCTTCAGATTGGTTGGTGTTAAACCCATTCACGATCAAAATAACTGAGATGATTTCGGACGTTGCCACGCCCTACGTTGGTAATCTCATGAGCCACGTCCAAATATTTCCCCCTATTCTCGGTTTTGGTTTTCACGAAGTTCTCCTCTTGTGGAATTGTGATATCGATCAAAAACATGCGAGACTCCGCCCGGTCTATCAACACCATCTCAGATTTCTTCGCGAGAATCGTCCTATCCGTGATGGTGGGCCAGCTCCTGTGGAGATTACTCGTTTTCGAGTATTATGAGTATGCTGAATAAGTAAGTAAGTAAGTAATTAAGCCGATAAATTATACGGCACTCTCTGATTTACGAGGCCGTACTTGTGGGTGAACTCCGAGTAATTTTTACCACACGGTTATGCCTGTGCAGATTTGCAGTATATTTGCGGAATAACCAGAAAAAACATGTCCAAGTGACTCCAGGGTGGGCCCGACAGATATCCTGGGTCCTATCACTCATGGTTTATTTCCGTTAACAACCTCTCATCTCAGTTATTCGAGTTCAGCAGTACTTATTACGCTGCCTGTACCCATGGATCCCAAACTCTGTCCGCCAGATTTTGTTTCGCGACAGATCTGGTATGAAATGGCTTCCTTTAACACTCAGTTGTTTAACACTCTGGCTCAAGATCAATTAAGAAAATATCCACGTTTTAGTGAAAGCTTGGTGATGTGATAGATCACCTACTATAGTACGTATAATATAGCTTGAGTCCTGTGACAGCAGGACAGCGCTACACAATTTGTATTTCTAACTCTCTTTCTCATGCTCAAATGTGTATAGCGCTGACAGCTGTCACAGGGCTCGAGCTATATTATACGGACTATAGGTATATTGAATGTGAGCTGGACAAAATTACTTATTCTCTGACAATCTATGAATAATTACTATAGGAATTGCAAACAGTGCCAAATCAGTGCGTCGTGAAATTGGTAGAATTGTCGAACAATGACAATTTTAAGCTTTGCTGTATTGGAATATACCATGAGTTTTTTTCATTTGACACTAGTAAAATATCATTAATGGCCGTTGATAGAACTAAACGCCCATCGTCCTTTTTATGTACTTCAATTAAAGGAATTTTCTGTGTCACTAAACGATTGAGTAAAACAAATTAATTAAAAAGCATAAACTTTTTTTTTTCTAAGCACATTAGACACAAATCGGCTGATTGATAGCATATGCTAAAAAAAACGCGCTATAAATGTTTAAGTTTTGTTCACAAAAATTGAAATCAAACTACGCAGCAGTTTATTGGCTACTCTCGGTTTTAGTTCTAGTATACAGGTAACTAATAATGTATGTTTTTATATTAATTAATAGTAGTTTATGCTAAAAGGACGAAAAGAAATAAATCACGAGGACGATTTAAAACACGAGCGTAGCGAGTGTTTTAAACGTAACCGAGTAATTTATTGCTCTTACGCCCGTGTATCATACTACGTTTTTCAATGCATAGTGTGAGGAAATAAAACAAATATAATCTTGTGAACTTTAAATTATGATTGACTCAAAAGGACTGTATCTAGAGCCGTTAAACAGTGGAATAAAAAGTATAACATTTATGGTACACAGGAAACGTTGCAGGTTAGCCAACTTCTCGTAAATAAATAAAAAAAATAATAATAATAAAGCCTTAGGGCAAAATAATCGACTTTCTGTTCGGTTGTGATGCATAAAAAGTGGGCGTTTACGAGCACATGCATTGAAAAAGTATTTATAGAGTTGTGTGAAGTGAGGCAAGCACCTATTTTAAAATATTTTTGAGTCTGATATTACTTATTTTACTATAATTTAAGGTATTATCAATGTCCCCTGGAGTTGAGTCAACTATTTCTGGTATTACAAATACAAATACAAAAATTATTTATTGAATCAAAAAAAAACATACAGAAGCACTTATCCAATAAAAACAACAGCATGCAATATGTTGTACAAAATATAAAGATGTGCTAATTGTATCCTAAAACAATCTGTACAAAGACAGTCCCTACCACCTACACTGACCTAAAAGGTCGTCTCGAGAGTGACAGTTAACAAAATATAAAGATGTGCTAATTGTATCCTAAAACAATCTGTACAAAGACAGTCCCTATCACCTACACTGACCTAAAAGGTCGTCTCGAGAGTGACAGTTAACAAAATATAAAGATGTGCTAATTGTATCCTAAAACAATCTGTACAAAGACAGTCCCTATCACCAACACTGACCTAAAAGGTCGTCTCGAGAGTGACAGTTAACAAAATATAAAGATGTGCTAATTGTATCCTAAAACAATC
This sequence comes from Ypsolopha sequella, assembly GCA_934047225.1. Classification (NCBI taxonomy): domain Eukaryota; kingdom Metazoa; phylum Arthropoda; class Insecta; order Lepidoptera; family Ypsolophidae; genus Ypsolopha; species Ypsolopha sequella. The sequence goes on along the minus strand of OW204012.1, from coordinate 1,468,568 downwards.
TGTACAAAGACAGTCCCTATCACCAACACTGACCTAAAAGGTCGTCTCGAGAGTGACAGTTAACAAAAGCGGCTTACTGCATTTGGGATACTTTGATTTTATTATATCTATTAGTTTAATTTGATGACATACAACATACAAAAGCATACAACATCTTTATTGAAAATTTTAAGCTTTTTTACGATCTGTGCTTTCCGTACAAAATAATTACAACCAGAACAAATAAATCACCTAAATGGGTATCTCGAGGAATAAAACTTTGTTCTAGAAAAAAAAGAGAACTTCTCTGGATTTACAGATTAAAACCAACGAAAGTTAACAAACACAAGTTTCAAGCGTATTCTAAAACACTTAAAAAAATAATTAATCTCACAAAGCGAACACAAAATAATTACAAAATTAAAACTTCAAACAACAAATCAAAAACAACTTGGCAAATTATAAATGAATCAAAATTTAATGCACCAAAAGACAGTATAACTACAATCACAACGAACAATAAAACAATAACAAGTCCCCAAAGGATAGCCAATGCATTCAACGACTATTTTATTGATAAAATCGAACCAATAAGAAACTTTACAAACAACACAAGGTGTCATATTTCAAGTCGCAATAATTCAATGTTTATGTCACCATGTTCTCCACAAGATATACTGAGAATTATCAAATCTTTGAAAAACACGAATAGCGTAGGGTATGATGGGTTCTCCACAATAGTTATTAAACATGTGGCTCTTCAAATTTGTGGACACATAAGTCATATTATTAATTTGTGCATAGCTGCAGGAGTATATCCAGATAGTTTAAAAATCGCAATTATCAAACCTCTATTTAAGAAGGAAAACCGAGAACTGATGGAGTTCTATAGACCCATAGCTCATATTCCTGTGTTCGCAAAAATTTTTGAAAAATATGTGTATAGGGAAATATACATATACCTAGAAAAACATAACATTTTGACCATGGAGCAGAAGGGATTTAGACAAAATAAGTCAATCAATTTGGCAATATATGACTTTTTAAATACAGTTATAACTAATGTTGACTCAAAAACTCCAGTATGTACCATATTCATGGATATGACGCAAGCGTTTGATTATGTGGACCACACCAAACTATTAAACAAAATTGATGCCTACGGTATTAGGGGAAATGTATGGAACTTAATTAAATCTTACCTAGAAAATAGGAAACAATATACACAGATCTCGAGAATTAACTGTAAAACTAAACAGGAGGAGGTTTACATGTCGCGTAAGCGAGATGTCTGCTACGGCGTCCCTCAGGGCAGTGTTCTGGGGCCATTGCTATTTATTTTATATATTAATGACCTACCCAGGACAACACCAAACGCTATGTCCTTATTTGCAGATGACAGCACGGTAACAATACAATGTAGAGATAAAGCACTATATGAAAATGATATCAACGATACCTTACATGCAATTATTGAATGGATACAGTGTAACAACTTGAAAATCAATTTACAGAAAACAAAACTTATACAGTTCACTCAACGAATACCTGTGAATCGCAACATGGATATCAATTTTAAAAATGAAAAAATTAACAATGTTGACAAAACTAAATTCTTAGGTCTAATAATTGATAAAAATCTAAATTGGAAAGCACAAATTGAACAATTATGCAAAAAAATTAGTTCTCATGCATATGCTCTCCACAGGCTCTCCCATATAATTAACATAGATGCTTTACTAACAGCGTATCATGGGATTGTAGCTTCTATATTGAGATATGGAGTAATTTTCTTTGGCAATTCCACCAATAGAGAACTTGTATTTAAAGCCCAAAAAAGGTGTATTAGAGCTATGTTTGGAATGAAGTCAACAGAAAGCTGTAAACCATTCTTTAAAAACTACAAAATCCTTACTTTTCCTTCATTATATATATTAGAAACTGCATTGTTTGTTAAAGCAAATCCTGATTTATTCAAGTACACATCAGAGGGAAGTAGGCGAAAACAAAGGGATGAGAGGAGAGTTTATATTCGTAGGGCACACACGGCGCTCATGCATAAAAGTGTATACTGTATGGGTCCTCTAATACACAACAAAATTCCTAAGAATATCCGAGAGTTAGATGGAAATGAATTTAAAAATAAGTTTAAAACGATATTGCTTAATAAATGTTACTATACGATAGAAGAATATCTTCTCGATAATCTAACTGAAAGTACAAGCTGAGAGTAACTTATAACTTGTATAATGTATTAGGTATACATGACTAAACATGACTTAATTTGCATTTATTATACTTGACATTTTTATAACTTAATATGACATATCATGTAATGTGGAATTAGAATTTATTATTAGAACTAGAATTTATTATATAATTTAGAATTTAAATATTCAAATTGTAGGAGTCCGACTGACATTTACCAGAGGCACATTGTCACCTCTTTAATATTTGTATGCCTTTTAGGCTAAAACGTGATAGATCTAAGCTCTTCGTTCACCATCTTTTATATTTTACTCATGTTTTAACAAATAAATTTCTTTGTCTTTGTCTTTGTCTTTGACAATATTACTATAATATAGTCTATCTTATATAAAACACAAGAAAAAAAGAAAAAAAAATGTATTTAATAACATGCAAATATGCCATGAAGAATTAAGTAGACACCTGTTCTCGTTCCATAGTTATTTATATATCTTGGTACAATATATTTATTTTTTAGTTTTAATTTTTCATCTTACATGAGCCTACGATTACAATAAGTTAATTTGATATTTTAAATTGCAGGTGAGTTGAGAAACGCAAGACTTACACCAGTACCAACTATTACCTTGGTTTTGGGAAAAACTAAACTTGACAAAGAAGACAAAGAAGAAAATAAAACAGTTGTCAAGAGAAGTGTTTCTGAAACTGATAGTGGCGTTGTACCTTGGAATGACGACGACTATAGTGATGATTACGGTGCTCCATCACAATTTATACAAATAGAACCAAATTCTAATACAGACAAAACACAACAAGTGGTAGAAGGATTAGATTCCCCAAAAAAAGAAGAACCGAAATGCGAACCGAAATGCGAACCTTCACCAAAATATGAATTGAAAGAGCCAAACACGTACATACCAAAACCAGAAATCAAGGATAGCATATGCAAACCACCGCCACCGCCACCGCCACCACCACCGCCACCACCACCGCCGCCACCACCACCGCCACCACCGCCACCACCACCGCCACCACCGCCACCACCGCCACCACCGCCACCACCGCCGCCACCACCACCACCACCGCCACCACCACTACAGCTACCACCGCTACCACCACTACCACCGCCACCAAAAAAAGTACCCCTGCCGCCTTGTCCCCCACCGCCGCCACCACCAGTCACCGTGCCTCACTGCCATAAACATCCCATAAAACCTTATCCTGGCAGAGTAGTCAAAATATATGGAAAACCTTATAAGCACAAATTTAAGAACTGGGTTGGTCATAGAATAAAAACTTTAAAGAAATTTATGAAAATGAAGATCAACATAACGACGACCATGGTTCGAAAGGTGGAAACGACTCAGAAAAGAAAACCGCGAGCCGTGACAGAGCCATGGTGATTTTTTTTTTCATCATTGATACACTAATAGTTTGACATAAAATGGTGTTAGTTTATTCTTGTCATTTCAACCATTGCCTAAACGTCATGTGTTGCTATTACAAATTTAATCCCAAACACATGTATGACAGGGATTAATTTCTAAGTAACAAGCAAGTAGATCAACTACGACAAAATGTAACAAATATAATACAAATTTTTTGCAGGTTCCAGTCAACCACAATGCATCCAATGGAAAAAGAAAATGTAGAAACAGGTAGCTTACAGGTAAACATTAAGGATAGGTACTTGTAGATGATTGTTTGAAAACCTAAGTCAAGAAGAAAACCTGGCTATAAAAAATCACAACATCTTTGAATCCTGAATGTAGACCTTCTTCAGAAGGCATATTGTATCACATTACGGCGTTTGTAAACGGCGAAATTTTACTATTTGTCTGCCACATATCCATCCCCAAATGCCTTGATCGACGTGGCCTTACTAACAGCTAATTTACAGCTCTACCGAATTGGATACGTTTTGTTTTGTATGTCCCTCGACTGCACTGGGTGTCGTTACTAAGATCATTTTAAAGTTATGGCAGTCGTGTTTTTTAATTTATACGTTCATACCCAGTGCCAATCCGGATGGTATACAACTTTAATGACATCTCATTCATCTAAATCAAAAAATATATGAAGCCTAAAAACAATACACTCCTGTTTTTGGGGTCAGTCGTGTTAAAACAGAACGGTGACGGGCAGCAACATCATTGGTGCGAGGTGTGAGTATGAGCATTACTTCCAGGAGGACCACCAAGAGTGGAGAAATCTTGGAAAGGTCTATGTTCAGCAGTGAACGAAGACAGGCTGATGGATGGATGGAACATAAAGAATAAGGACAATGTTTGGTCTTGATTGTGGAATATCTAATAAATATACATCTTTTTGTCCAGAAATTGTAAAACACAGTGGCTTTTTTATCAAAAGCACCAAATTTTGTAATACATAAGCCAGACTTCTTGACGCTGAAAAGCGGAAAACTGGTGATAATACGCGTTATTACGAACAATTTTTACAATCGCACCAAGCATTAAGTTGAAAAAAAATATCTTTGGTTCGTACGAAGAGCGACTATAAACTTAATCTGTTTGTGGTTGTTCAAAAGCACACATCAGGCGATCTTGAGCCCACTTTAGACGTAGCAATGCTTAATCAGCAACGTCTAAAGGCTTTCAGACTCACAGTTAGCAAGTCTTAAAGCCTTTAGTCGTTGCTGAGTTAGCAATATTGAATGAGTAAGAGCTTAGTCAGCAATGTCTAAACGCTTTCAAAGCTAGTAAGTCTTAAAAACTTTAGACGTTTATAAGTTAGAAACACTGGATGAGTAAGTACGTCAGTAACGTTCAGTTAATCAGTAACGTCTAAAAGGGGCTTTACTTAGTCGGCCCGAAGTTAGGTTATCTGCTCTCCCAAGTTTTATAGTTCTTACAAAGAGGAAGAGAGACAGAGCGAAGAGCATTACTTCAGTCTGGCCGAGTAAGACCGCGGGATCTGCACAAAAATAAGGCTTGTAGCATTTGTCAAACGAGGCACAAAACTCAAACACTACGTTTGACGTGAACTAGACTTTTCATTCTTCACAGCAGGATTCGAGACAAGCCGCAGAAATCAGCTTTTCTGAACTGACTTCGAACATGCTGGATGTATGCAGGCAAGCTTCAGAGGCTATTCAGGAACCTACGAGGAACATTCATGGTTAGAATTAATTAATTTATTATTATTTTAATTTATTTATTAGTATTTATTATTTACTTTAAATGTATAACTTTATACTTTATATGTATAAAGTAAATAATAATAATAGCATAGAATAACTCCCATACATCAAGGCGTAGCAAATTTTTTACGCGCCCTTACGACACTAGATGTCGCCAAGTGTTGCAAATAAGCATATTTTGTTTAATTGGCTGCAAGTAAATTCTCATAGTTATCAAGTAAACATGTGGTTGTAATAACTTTGCTTAGAAAAACTAGATGGCGCTAAGTTGGCAACACTAACAGTGAATATTTCAGCGCCATCTATTATCGAAATGGAAATTATGGCTGTGCCACTAGTGTCACCAATCGGTCTTTTTAAGCATCGTATTCGTTAGAGGATTTAGTAACGCCATCTGGACTTCGTTGGAATTTTACACCTTTTTTGTGGCTACAAACTGATGTATGGGAACTGGTAGTCTATACGTAGTAATACTTAGTCTATGATAATAAATATGACACCCAACTTACCCCGCTAGTTTTAAGTCGACCGCAAGTCAGAAGCTATGTCCATTATTAGTTTGTGATTTGAAAGTTGAAGCAAATATGCAATCTACGAATTAAGTTTTGTTTTTATTTTCAGTTTGATAACTAAAATGACTGAAATTACTCAAATCTTCAAAAACAGTTTGTTCTAAATGTCATCTATTTCCATGATAAGATTCGTAACTTGGCAATAAATAAATGATATGATATTCCCAAAAAAAAGTTCAGGCTGTACCTCAGGAGGTACCACCATCTTACTTGGAGAACCCTTCGAAGTAATTCGGGGGAGAGTAAGAGGACAGCTCACAGGCAAAAAACCAGGAGGCCCACCATGCCTGGGACCAATGGATGGTGGTATATCCATCCCTAATAGCCGCGGGCTCTTTATGGAACAGACTGGTGACAGGCAGTGGCGTCACTGGTGCGAGGGTTCCGGCACCGCGCTCACCAACCCGCCTGCCCAGCGTGTGTGGGTATGGGCAATTCTTCCAGGATGACCGCCGGGAGTGGCAAAGTCCTGGAAAGGCTTATGTCCAGCAGTGGACGAACTAGGCTGATAGATGGATAGATAAAATGTTTGTACCGAAAATTGAGTCTTCTTCAAATCTCCATACAAAATGGGCATGTCTCAGGTAAGCACCTAATATTTTAATATATTTTCCACAGCTAGAGAAGATAAGAATAGGTCGGATCCATCTGACCTGCTGATGATGAACCTGGTGAAGATGATGACCGAACTAGTCGACGTCCAAGTGCATGAGAAATCTTGCCTCAGTAAGTTCTGCGTCTTTCGGAAGGCACTTTAAAGGGCTCCACAATGCTAAACATCAGTTTTGTATTGGATTCAGTTCCGTCAATGTAGGTGGTAAAAATTTCAAAAATAGAAACAATGCAAACTTCTTTATAAGAACTTCTTCAATTTCCTATCCATCACTTTAGCTGTCATCATTATAAAAATAAAATATTCAATATCATACCTAATTTATAATTATTAATTTTTAACTTTTATATATGTATAATTGTGCAACTGATGCCGACCACAACTAGTGGTCGAAATATATTTTACTACCTATAATTATATTTTTTTGTTTTCGTATATACAACGTGTAACAGAAAGGTGTAACCATATTTGAAGAGCTTATTCATTCAATGGTATAAAACAACTTTTACTATGGAGCCAATCCTAAAATCTCAAAAAAAAAATCTGCCCTTCTATACATTTCGGCCGAGCGGCATTGCATTTTTCTATGAAACAGGTAATAATTTTTTTTCGAGATACAGAGTTTGTTCCATATTAAAAGTTGTTCTATACCATTGACTGAATAAGCTCTTCAAATATGGTTACACCTTTCTGTTACACGTTGTATATATATATATATATGATATATTTAATCAAAAAAATATGGCGTGTTTTGTGACTCAAGGCAATTATTAATTACACTTTATAATTTAACATACTTTCAAACTTCTATAACTTTTAAAAAAATCATGAATTTCACGAAAAAAGCGGTTCAGTTTCCATATTTCAAAACCGATTGAAACGAAACCAACGCACGCAGATACTAACGAGAAAAAAACATCTTTATTACATATAGAAATTGTAGTTAATGTCATAATGTAGCCACGATTTTAAAATAACTGAAGTTTTGCGTGCGCGGCATCTGATTAGAGCAGGATAGAGAGTTAAAATACAAACGCGTTAGAACAGGACTGAATTTTAGTACAGTGCAGCCCCAGAATCTCTGGTTACATTTTGTACCTTAAATGTTGCAAAAGGCTCGTTAGTGAAACGTGGGTTTATCCGAGTGTGATATAAAATATTAAATGGCATCAAACTATAGGTATTATAGAGTTGATTGTAAAAATATATAGTTTGGCTATATTTACTTGCATCTATTTCAAGAAAACCTCGAAAAACCACAAAAAATTTATGTCCAAAACTAGTAAATCGAAAAATGTGAAAAAAATTATACTTAGTAATATTTGCTTACGTAAATATTGCAGAAAAAATAAAGTGCTTGAGAATTTACGACAACAAAGTGACAAAAATGAAATTTTCTTATTTTTTTCTAATTACGGAATCAAAGGTACGCGAGTCTGACTCGTACTTGACTGATTTGTTGTTGGAGACATGGATACCATGGAAAACAAATGCGATACAATCAAAAAATTTGAAAAATACGTGACATTCATTGTTCGTTCCATGCACTCTTCGTATACGGAAAATCCTTACACTTTAACTGGCTTTTCACCTAGCGAAATCATGCCGCCAAGCGACTCATGAATGACGTCATGAAAAGTCGTACCGGGGAAATGGATACAGGCAGTTCCGTAATATCCGTCATTCGTCCGTTACCTACTTTCGAAGAATATAATTTTAAGGCATCTTATGGAGACGGTGCCAACTTTACTCTTCCAGAGCTGCCACATGACTTGAGAGAGTTCCTGTCACAGCTGACGGCGCCCTCCCATTCCATCACCGAGTCTCCGAAGCTCAACGAGAGGGGAGAGGGCACTAGCGAGGAACAGAATCAAGCTAACGGTACTATTCTTTTGTATTTCTTTAGCGTGGTCAGCAACGCAGTCATTGAGGATCAAGGCTTGTATTGTGCTTTGCTCAAATATGTTTGTTATATTGTCATTTCCATCTGACTGATTTTGAAACAGTGGCGAAAGAGGTGTGTCTGGATCATAACAGATGAAAATCTGTAGTATGTGCCTACCCCTCGAGGAGATAAGCGTGAGTATGTATTTTTGAAACAAAGCTGGACAATAATAGATTTTCAAAGAAAATTGGTGGCGGCTAAAACTCCATAAGAGAATTTTCAGAAAACTTTGCGGGCGTCTATTCAAGTAGCGAGGAAAGGTCGACTTTGCTCAAAGAAGGTTGTCAAAACAATTACAACATTATAAGCTTTTTTGAGCAAAAGAAATATTATTTGCACCGATACAAATTATCGGCTTAACTTTGAAGAACAATAGAACAAAGAAGGCAAGTTGCTCGGTAAGACGAGTGACATCAATAAATTGTAAAGAGTTTATTGACACTCCTCAGAAACAACTTTGAGAAATTGTAAGAAAAAGAGTTATTACATCCAGACACACCTCTGTCACCTCTTCCACATCCATCAATCTAATCATACAAGCTCTTCTATTCCGTGTACATTTGAAGTTGCCCTTCTTCAGTATGTTGCCAATTTGGTCAGCATACGTCGCGTCGGGTCGTTGCCAAGTGTTGCAAATAAGCATAATTTGTTTAATTGGCTGCAAGTAAACTGTTATGGTTACCAAGTAAACCCGTGGCTCTAATAGTTTTACTTAGAAAAACTAGATGGCGCTAAGTTGACAACACTAACAGTGAATATTTGAGCGCCATCTATTATCGAAGTAGGAATTATTTTTATGTTACGTGACATCTCTGTGCCACACTAGCGTCACTAATCGGTATTTTTTAATATCGCCTTCGTTAGAGGATTTAGCAACGCCATCTAGATTTCGTTAGAATTTCACACTTTTTTGTGGGTACAAACTGATGTATGAGAATTGGGTACTGCTAGTCTATACGTAGTAATACTTATTGTATGGTCAGAGTGATCAGTTCTGGCCGTACGATTGTTGTTGTCGTTATATGAAGTGGAGTGGTGTAGAAAGTGGAAACAGACTTGTAATTTGAAGATGGTTTAATAAAGAGAAAAGTAGTTTTCTCTAGCTGTGATCTCTACGGTAGCTAAGTAGGTACTCAATTGATAGATAAATAAAATGTATAAAGTAAAGTAATAACATCACGTACACGCTGGACATAACTAGGTCGCAACGTAGCAGAATGTACGGAAGGTTGCCCGTACATGCTCCCAAACCGGGAAGAAGAGAGACGCTAAGTTAAGATTTAGTTTAAGATAAGTTGAGATCACAACTAGAAATTTAAAAGACACATTACAAAAAATCAAAGTTATAAAGTCATTAGTGTAGAGAAGTACAAAAAATGTAAGTTAAAATCAATACCCAAAATTTAATTAATTCACTTGATTAAAGTTCATATGTACGTTATAAAAGTCCATCACTTTCACTTAGAGTTCGTAAAGTTTACAGTCCTTTCACATTACACTAAGTTTTCTTTCACTAGAGCTTCTTTCACTAGAGGAGGGGGCGGCCATTGTCGCATGGGTTGTAGTTCAAAGTCATCAGACCTCCTCGCCGTCCCGTGGCTCGTCTCCGCCGCCCGCGCCCCTGCCGTCGCAGTAGTCTCCACCGCCGCCGCCGCCGATCGGGGCTCCGGCCCAGTTAGTCGTTGTGACCGTCTGTACCGCCTTGTGATGATCCATGCGAGTACTCCGATTGCCGCTGCTCCCCAGAGCGAGTACGACATGAAATATAAATGTACATCGTGTGTAGAGAGCTCGTTTGGTAAATTCTCTCGTTGTCGTTGTAGCCGTAATTTCTCGTCTACGTCTTTAAGTTGGCTATCTAAGTTGGCGGACTCTTTGTAATGGATGCCATGTAGAGTCACATCTGCGATGTCGTTTATTGACGTTTTCAGAGATGGCACGTCAATCTCGCTTTTCATAAGCAGCCTGTTCTGGAAGAGGTTGTGGGCGTATATTGTCGAATCTCTTCCTTGAAGTATACAACCCTGACCTAGGGTAACAATGCTGGAACCGTTCGTCGTCACCGATGTAATCCGATCTTCACATATTATTCTGATGACGCATCTATCGCAGCATGTGCTAAGCCAGGAGTTCGCTGTGTGTAGTTGTACCCACTGTTCCTCGCACCTCTCAGTTATCATGTTACAAGTTAAGGCCGGCCTATGACTTATTAATTTTGCTTCGCACGGCGAATCTTCAGTATGAACGAATAAATTATGAATGGGTCGGCTATCAGTGCATACAAAATTGTTACTGCTTTTTTGAATACAGTTTGCTATTTCTTGCGCTTCCATATTTAAGTAAGTATTTTTTCTAAAGTTGACGGCCATGAATTCTGACGACCGTACAATTTTTCTTGTCTCCTTCTCATAGTATATCGGAAGTGGAATAACTCTGTAGATGGTAAAATATTCATCACTCGTTAGTGGAATGTGCATTTCAAATAAAAAATTATTTTCCGTGATTCTAGCTTTCACGTACAGCAATTTATATACATCTCTTATGTCGTTTTGCACATTTTCAATGGGTAAAAACAATCTCTTTGGTAGCCGTCCAGCTATATTTTTTAATTGTCTCATCATATAGTCTGGAGTAAAGAGGTGTGCATCGACGTGTCCTTGATAGATGCCGGATAGAGTGCTGAAAAGCGTTTCTTGCGTCGTTCTCAAGTTCGTTAAAAGAAGACTTGCAGTTAAAGACACTGAGTTAAAATAATTCGCAGTTGTCATAATTTCGAGCTGTTGCTCCATTTTTCCAAATGATGAGTTTGTTTGCTGTATGACCGACTGGATAGCTTCAAATTGTTGTCTCATTCGTATTTCGTTCTTCTTCATAGCATTATTTTCAATTTCGACGATGGACGTTTGATTTTTCAAGAGACCAAGTAAATAGTTTTCGTTCGACTGGATAGCTTTAATATCATTTTCATACTTGTCAGCAAAGTTTTGATCCAAAATTCCAAACAGACTTCGTGCCAAGGATCCCACACCATTGATCAATCCACGTCTTCTTCTCTTAGTTAAGTGTTTTTGAGGTGTAAGAAGCATAACATTGTAGTTTTTGATCTGATCCATCTCGTGATCAAGTTGATTGGTAGTAGCCTGACACAGCGTCTTCTCCATAGTTTTGCATATACTTCTGACATGCTCCAAGTTTTTCTCCATAGTTTGTATGCCTTGCCAGTATGATGTCAGATTGTAATAAACTAAAAGGACCCATTCATCGTGGACAAGTTGCATGTTACCGATTTTATCATAATAAATCGGTTGCTCCTTCCCCAACGATGTAATATATACATCTGATGTTTGATTAGCGTTGGACCCAAGAATTGCAGTAAATATCCACAGCATCAAAGTTAGCAAAGTCAGGAAAAGAGATCTCTTTCCCGGCTTCTTTCTCTCAGTTTTCCGCTCAGTTTCTCTCTCAGTTTTCTGCTTCGTACTCTTCTTAGTTTCCTTCTTCATAGTCTTCTCAGTTTTCTTGTTTTTGGTGTCTTGCCCCTCTCTTGATATTAAAGTTGATGTTGATGGTTGTTCTTCTTCTTTTGGCAGTGGAGATAGTTTGACTATAGGTCGCTTCATTATTCCATTCTTAGTTCTTAAAGTTACTACCCGGACGTAACCATCTTTGCCCGGATGTAGCTCCACCACGCGACCCATAGGCCATTTTCCTTGTGGCATTATACTATTTTCCCGTATCAAAACCACATCACCTTTCTCAATATTTTTGGTGGGTTGCTGCCATTTGCTCCGAATTTGCAGCTGGTGTAGATAATCATGTGACCAGAGTTTCCAAAACTGTTGCATCATTCTCTCAGTTAGCTGCCATCTTCTTCTTAAGTCTATGCTTCCATCTTCTAAGTAGTTGCCTTGAGGAACTGCTAATGTAGGACTCCCCGTGAGAAAGTGTCCAGGAGTCAGACTACTTCCTAGTTCATCTGGATCCTCAGTCAATTGACAAAGTGGCCGCGAGTTTAAACATGCTTCTATCTGATTTAACAACGTAAGAAATTCTTCGTACGTGAGTTTTTGTTCCCCAAGCACTCGTCGCAAGTGATGCTTCATAGACTTTACCGCGGCCTCCCACGTCCCTCCCCCGCCGCTGGGCCAAGACGGGACGCTGAAGTGCCATTCTATCTCCAGTTTGCTGAGCTCATCAAAAAATTCGTTGTTCATCAGTTGTTTGAAGTCTACGAACTCTCTCTTCAGTACTTTAGCCGCTCCAATAAAGTTTGTTCCTTGATCCGAATACATATGGCGTGGAGTGGATCTTCTGGAGCACATCCTTTTCAGTGCAGCGATAAATGTTTCAGTGCTGAGGTCTGAAACTAGCTCCAAGTGGACTGCCTTAGTTGCCAAACACACAAAGACGGCAATATAGCCTTTGCAGGTACGGACTCCTCTTCCTTTGTTGAGCTTGATATCAACATGCCCCGTATAATCAACGCCGGTGTGAGTAAATGGCTTACAGGGAGTGACTCGGTGCGCAGGCAAGTCCCCCATAATTTGATGATTTTCCTTGGTACTGAAGCGGTGGCATCGCACACATTTCCGTAATAGTGATTTTACTGCTTTATTAATAATAATAATAATAATAATAAACACTTTATTGCACACAAAAACACAGATAAATACAGATTTAAGAGAAATACAGGGCAAAGGCGGACTTATTTCAGAAAGAAATTTCTTCCAGTCAACCATAAATGACAAAGATGAAGAAAATTTTACATTGGCTTATTAAGTGATATAAATATGTGCATAATGAGTGATATAAATATGTATGTAACTATAATAAATATGATAGTCAACATACACTACTAACCTAAAAGTATACCTAACGACCTAACGGTCTAAAAACTAAACAAAAAGTGGGTATTAAAATAATATATATATATATATATATATATATATATAATATATTAAATATGATACACTACATAAATACGTACGATACATACATACTAGTAGCTAGAGCTGCTGAGAGGACAAAAAGTGCTTCTTCAAGTTGAATTTGAAGGAAGCGGTTGAGGGAAGACTTTTAAGGGAGTGTGGAAGATCATTCCAAAGACGGACAGCGTCCACTGTAAAAGATCCAGAGTAACGTTCCGTGTAATGAGTTGGTATAGATAACATAAGATCATGAGAAGGCCGAAGATTCCTGTTGCTCATGTCAGTGCGAAAATTGAACCTATCTTTTAGGTATTTAGGGGAGGAAGGATTATTTAAAACATTGTATAGTAGAGATAGGATATGACTATACCTCCGATAGCGTATTGGAAGCCACTTCAGTTTACGTCGAAACTCGGACACATGATCAAACTTTCGCAAATCAAAAATAAATCTGATAGCCAAATTCTGAAGACGTTCCAGTTTGTTGAGCAACTCCTCGGTGGCATCCAAGAACACAATGTCAGCATAGTCAAGAAGAGGTAGAAGAAGAGATTGGGCTAGAGTAATTCTAGTTTGCAAAGGCAAGAAGTACTGAAGGCGCTTCAGTGAGTGAAATGAAATGAAATGAGTGAAATTTATTCCCACCTACAATCCAATACTTCTGGCGAATCAGCATTAATGTGAGTCGCGCTCCTCCGTGTAAGGTTTGTAAGTGTGCATGTTCAATAACTAGACGTGTTAGCCGCCCAGTGTTTGGTAGGGTTATCGGGTTCTTCATGTTGTAGGGCAAGGCAGAGTTCTTGAGACGTCCCCCCACCCTTAGTACGTCTCTGTCGTCTAAAAATGGATTTAATTTATATAAACAGCTGCTTTTTGACACCAATCCATTTCGTCTAAGTTGCATTATTTCATCGGCGAATGCTGATTGTTGCACATATTTTATTAAGAATGTTGTTGATTCGTCGATTTCCAGTGTTGCTAGGTATTTTGTATTTGTTTTGATTCGACGAGTAGCCTTGTAGAAACGCAAAATCCAGGTCATTATTCTAGTTAATCGAGTAAATGAACTGCATTTATTCAATAAGTTTTGAATAAAATGATCTGTATTTTTCAGCGACGCGCATGACAGTTTCATATCTTCAGATCTTTCATCTTGACTCACAGTTCCGTTATCTGTTGCATAAAGACAAATCTTCACCTTAGTTTCCTCAAAGTTTTTAAGCCAAGCAGGTCCTTGCCACCATAGGTCAAAGGTAGCCAGTTTTATCGGTGAAAGTCCTCGCGATGCGCAGTCCGCGGGGTTTTCTTCTGACTTGACGTAAGCCCACTGTTTACCAGGGATTATCTTCGTTATCTTGGCTACCCGAGTAGAAATGTATTTTTCCCACCTTGACTGTTCTCCTTGAATCCAGGCCAGGACTACCTTGGAATCACACCACCCAAAGATCTTCATAGTTTTTCCTTGTAAGGAGTTAATAATTTTTTCTATTAACTTCGCCAGTAACAAAGTGCCACAGAGTTCCTTTTTCGGTAAGCTAGTTTTTTGTTTCAGCGATACAACTCTTGTTTTAGCAGCAATAAGGGTGATTTTTGCTCTGCCATCCTTATCTATACTTCGGCTAAATACGACCGCCGAAAACGCTTTTTCGCTCGAGTCGCTGAATCCATGTAATTGCATATTGCTGTCTGAGCTTTCTATCCATCGTTCTAATTTCAGTTTTTTAATACTGAAGAGTTCGCTTCTTAGTTTTCTCCACTCCGTACATATACTCTCAGATAAATCTTCGGTTTTGTTTAGCCAAACTTGTTGAAATAAAATCTTGGCAGCTACCGTTATAGGGGATAGCCAGCCAAGTGGATCATACATTTTGGAGATTTCTGATAATAACATTCTCTTAGTAATCCGTTTCTCATAGTTATCTCCCATATCCCAGTTAAACATGAAATTATCAGTCTTCGGATTCCAGATTAATCCAAGCGTTTTCATCGAATCTTGTTGCTTGAAATCAAATGTTGTTGATGAAACTTGATCCGCTGATAAATGAGTCAGTAGTTCGGCTTCGTTACTAGACCATTTTCGTAAATTAAAGCCACCGCCTCTTAGTAAATGAATCAATTGTTGTTGTAGTATTTTTGCTGAACTTAGCGAATTCGTCCCGCTGACTAAATCATCCATATAAAATTCGTTTTGAAGGATGTCAGCGGCTAGCGGGAACTTATGTCCGTCGTCTATTGCTAGCTGTTTTAGGGTTCTCATAGCTAAATATGGCGCACTCTTGGTTCCGTACGTGATAGTACAGAGTTGCATCTCCTTCAAGTTTTCGTAAGGGCTGTCGCGCCAGATGATTTTTTGCAATCCTTGCTGTTTTTCATGTATCAGGATTTGTCGATACATTTTTTCGATGTCGGCAGTAAAAACGTATCGATAGCTTCGCCATTTGATAATTAGCGACTGGATATCCTTTTGCATGTTAGGACCCTTTTCCATAAGCGAATTTAAGCTGTCTTGTGACTTGGGACCGCTAAATTTCATCGATCCATTGAACACCACTCTCAGCTTGGTCGTCATAGATGATTCCCTCAGGACTCCATGATGAGGTAAAAAACATTCCAATCTTTCGTCAGTAGTTGCAGTAGAAGGTTTCATGTGTTCCAGTTCCATGTATTCATGAATGAACTCCTTATACATCTTTTCTAGCTTCGGCTGTCTTTGTAGTCGTCTCTCTAATTGAAGAAATTGTGAGATACACTTGGATTTGGAGTTTCCAAGTTTCTCTTTAAAGTCTTCATATAAAGGCATTTGGACTACATATCTCCCGTCGTTGCGTCTCTCAGTAGTTTGTTTATAAAAATATTCACATCTGTCCTCCTCAGACGTCTCCTCAGTTTCCAAAATATCTTCATTTTCCCAAAACTTCACTAAGTTATCAGTTCCTGTCAAGGTTATGTGACAGTTGAGTGTTTTAACATTTCCACATAACACCCATCCTAGTTGAGTTTGCTGAGCGATTGGATAGTGTGAAGACCTCTTAATTACACCTTCCAGGATAATGTCAGAATACACGTCCGCCCCCAGGAGTATGTCGACAGATCGTGATATATTGAACTCTGGATCGGCGAGCTTCAAGTTATGGAGATGAGGCCAATTTCCAGTATCAAAGGTTTGGTTCGGCAACTTGTTTATTAGCTTCGGCATTATTAACGCCTCAATTGTTAAAGTGTAATCTGAGTAAATGGATTTACACTCAATCTGAAGCAAACCCTTACAGTCGGTGGAAGTCACTCCCACTCCTGTTACCGTTGCATTTAGTTTTCGTCTCGGCAGCCTCAGTAGTTGCGCGGCATTTTGGCTGACCAAGCTTATCTGACTTCCTTGGTCGAGCAAACCGCGTAAGTTCACATAAGTTCCATCTACAGTTTTCACTCTCAGTATTACCGTAGCCAACAAAACTTCTTGTGTCTCACCCGACACGTGACTAGACTTGGGGTAATTATACTTCCGTTGACCCGATTGTTGATTATGGCGTCTTACAGAATCGTTACTATTTCCGTATGGATGAAGTTACGTGTGATGCAGCTGATGACATAGTTTGCAGTTGTTTGTTGACCGACATTCGCTGTTTCCATGGCTGTATAAGCAGTTTTTGCAAACGCGAAGTTTTGCAACCGTTTCGTTCCGTTTTCCTGAATCCATGTCAACAAATTGGCGGCACTGCATCAACACATGATCTTTCTGACAAAGGGGGCAGTTTTTGGCGGTAGCATGAAAAGTTTTAGAAAATCCCTGCTGCCATGCCTTGTTTTTATAATTGTTGCCTCTAGATGTTGACGGCTTCGGATTACTTAATTCCGTTTTCTGGTGACTCCTCGCAGCTTCCAGTGCCATGAACTTGCTTTCCAGAAAATTGCTGAAGTCATCGAAGTTTGGTAGTTCTCGCGGGTCTTCCAGCTCCTTGTTATACTCGTTATATGTTACAGAGTCGAGCTTTTGCAACATCAAATGCACGATTATTGGATCCCAAGTAGCTATGTCAATTCCTATGTTGTTGAGACCGTTTAAACACTCGATTATGACGTCATGCATATTTTTTATGACGTAAGCAGTCGCTTGCTGAATTACTGGAAGATTCAGCATCGTATTCATGTAAGAATTAAACATCATACGTTTGTTGTTGAAGCGATGATTTAATATTTCCCAACAGGAATCGTAGTTTTCAGCGCTAATAGTCAAGTGCTGTACTTGTTGTAATGCTTCCCCTTTTAGTTTAGTTTTCAGGTGTTTCATCTTTTGAGTTTTTGGTATCAATGGGTTGTTATGAATAGTTTCCGTGAATAGATCCTTAAATGATACCCATTGATTATAGTTACCCGAGAATTCGGGAATCTCCATACGCGGCGTTGATTCATGGTAGTGAACGTTCGCCCAGATTTTGCTGTTCAGCTGTCTTCGTAATTCGTCATAGTGTTTTTCTAGCCTTGTATAGTTTTTCTCGTACTCATCATCATGATCTTCTTCCTGGAGCAAGCTATCCAACTCCCAGTGTCGCTTGTCAATAATTTCCCATTTCACCTTCAAAGTTTTCAGATAATCCTCCATTTCCCATCTCTCCACAGTGTTCTCCATGTTTATTTTCGTCATAGTTCTCTCGAAAGCCTTAAAATTAGATCTTTGTTGCCTCAGTATCTCAGTTGTCTTGTGTGTTGTCGGATTTTCAACACTTATTTCCTCCTCCATAGTTTTTCCAGCCTTCGAAGTTGATTCAAGTAAAGTCAGAATAGCTTTCCTTGTTTTCTGGTACATATTTCTAGTCTGCTCAAACACCTGTTTCGTAAAATATTCATGAGCCGGGTCAGTTTTTTGTAGAAGTTCCACGTGCCTAACCTCAAAATCTTCCCATTGGTTTTCCAGGGACACAATCCGCGTTGTTAAATAGTCCACAGTTTTTCTCGCCTTCCCGTCCTTCCCAAAGTTCTCGCACAGTCTCTTAATATTCTCATACACTTCTCCCTGAATACGTAAATCTTCCATCTTTCCTCACAGTTAGTTAATGACTCTGATTAGTTAGTTAAGTAGATGTGTTCGAACACGTAGCTAAAGTTCACTCCCCAGTAAGATTTTTGACGTCAAATTCTGTTAAAGTTCAATCTCACAGTTCAAGTTACTTCGTAAAGTTTTTCACTGACACAGTTCCTCTAACCCACAGTTAATTAACCCACAGTCTAATTCACAGTTCTTCTCAGTTTATAATCACAGTTACAGAGTCACTTTAGGTAGGTACCGTACCTCTTTTAGTTACACAGTTAATTTTTTCCGCCGACGGATGGAGCCCTACAACGTAGTAGATCACAGATTCCACAGCCTGCTAGTTCCAGTCTTCTTTCGTACCTCGACGTGTTTCCCCGAATAGTCCCGAAGAAGTCCTGGTGCTCGAAGGACCAAATTGATGTATGGTCAGAGTGATCAGTTCTGGCCGTACGATTGTTGTTGTCGTTATATGAAGTGGAGTGGTGTAGAAAGTGGAAACAGACTTGTAATTTGAAGATGGTTTAATAAAGAGAAAAGTAGTTTTCTCTAGCTGTGATCTCTACGGTAGCTAAGTAGGTACTCAATTGATAGATAAATAAAATGTATAAAGTAAAGTAATAACATCACGTACACGCTGGACATAACTAGGTCGCAACGTAGCAGAATGTACGGAAGGTTGCCCGTACACTTATTCTATGTTACAACCAACACATCCTCTTTCCTCGGCAGTGACAGAGGCGCAACCAGAAACCCTCGATAACTTGCAAGCCATCAAGACCAAGTACCTGGATAGTCTGAATTCCTTGGAGGAGCTTCAGAAGGAGTTCAATCAGATGCCTACTGGTGACAAGGTGAGAGGAACACAATTACACAAGTAGGGCTGTCACTTTTCAAAAAGTGTAGGCCCGGAGATTTTGGAAAAGTCGCTATTTTAATAACACGTCAAAGGACAGAGACGCTGGACAGCGGCACACAGCTATTAGATATACCAATTTGAACACGACGCCGTATAGCGTCATCGATTCCCTGTAGAATGAGAGGTTTTCTTTTTGAGTATTAAAAAAAACATAGTTTCCAAGAACTCTGTAGATGGCGTTGAACTAACTACGTTACTAGGTGCCAAAGCCAAAACGATTGGAAAAAAAACATTACGTCACGTCACACGCTCGTTGGTTGACTGACATGTGTATGCGCATATGTGCGAATGCTTTGTTATGGTCCGTCCAGGTTTAAAATGTACGATGGCTTGTACTCATTGCGCTTTACGACTTTCATCTTTAGAAAAAAGATGTATGCCTCCATTTTTACACAAATCCACAAGGCACAGACTTCTCTTCTTTTTCTCTTGGGACATTCTTTCTGGCGTAGAAAACTCATAAAAAGACTGCTAAATATTTTTTTCTTTTTCCTTGTTGTTATTATTTATTTATTTTCAAAATGCCATTGTGATTTGATGTGACAATGACATTAATTTCTTTTTTATGTATGTACGTTTCGTTTTACGATCTCAAAATTACATCCAAGTGAAATAATCAAAAAATTATGTGACGTTCCGTTCCTTGCAGTAACTTACCAAGTTCAGCGCCATCTATCCAGCGATTAGGGAAGAGTAAAAAAAAATAGAAAAGAAAATCCCTCATCATGCCAGAACGGCTAGGATTATGGCCCCAAGACACGGAGGTAGTGGTTGTGTGTGTGTGATTCTGAGTATACTACACGTACTTAGCTCACTACGATAATCGGAATATGATTGGCGAGTGATTATCACGCCATTCCGATTCCAGCCAATCATAGACTAGAGTTGGACCGAAAAGAACGGGCCTAGTCGTAGTCTTTATGTTATTGTATTAAAGAAGAAAATGTAAAAAGCACTTTACCTGGTAATGTCTCAATCGTTTATAAGGTTATTTCGATTTTAGAGTTTTTGGTTTTTGGTTACGCATAAAAACTGATGCCATGACTCTTGCAGTGTTTGCTCGAGTTGTTTATGCACCATTTCACGGTGTAGCCCGCCATTTTGTTATAATTTTGTTGTGCTCACTAGTGCGGACGGCGCACCGCATAGCGCAAGACTGATCAATGTAATACACATAAATATGAGCCTTGCCCACCTGGGCACATAAATGGTGGCGTCCATTTTTAAGCGAGTTTACGCTTAAATAAAATTTTAGTTCGTTGTTCACGCGCCAAAAGATCTTTGTAGCACTGTAATCACTTAGTTTGCCACTCTATATATTTTATCGTCTTTCGAGCGCTTCGAAATACGATCTTTCAAATACAAAATAGATACAACCAGAAGGCCGACTCGACGATCGAGCGAAAACAGACGCACACATGCATAGACGCGTACGTATGATGATCTCGGCAGAATTTCGTCAGAGAATATAAAGTATTACTACGTAAAGAAGCGACACTCACCTCCCCGCGCGAATTTAACGTCCTCCGCGGTCCCCCGCAAGTTAGTGGAAATCTGGAGTCAGGCAGAGCTCGATTACCACTCGTTTGCTGCGCGCGTGTTTTGTTACAAAGTTTTATCACGATGCTGATTTTTAATCAGTATGGTGCGTTATTGCAGTGTTTATGGATGCCTGGAAAACTTTTTTTCAAAAATTAGAATTGCGTGATCAAACCTTACAATTTCGTTCAGTAACGCATTTGGAACAATAAAATCAGTATTTATAACTTTCCATGTTTTGACAAGTTTTCATTTTTTTTCCAAAATTTATGTTTGAGTAGTTGTTAATTATATGATGATCATTTATGCATACGAAACTATATAGGTACTTACTAAGCTTAGGCATACTATATATATATATATATATATAGATCTATATATTTACTTTTAAAGTAACGAAAAAGCAGCGGTAACTCAGGGGTAGAACGCTGGCCTCTTAATCTTGAGATTAAGGTTCGATTAAGGCTCACCACCCATCACGTTGGGACGTAATATTTGCAGGTGAAACGCGGGTTTACCGAGTGTGGGTGGACTGTGACTTGCATTTCAAAGTTCACACTCGGAACACATCCGACACCCCCCGGGGCATTCAGGTCGTAACGATTTATATACATATATAAGGTTAAATAACATTATTTGGCGAAACTCAAAACAAAGGTAGTACTAGTCTATATGGACAACTGTTTGTATGGGAGCTAAGCGAAATTCTTAACTTTTTTTCACTTCCTCCTATACAAATTGCTCCAATCAGCTGACTCGTCCAGTATGGAAAGGTGAAAACGAATTTTAAGAATTTTTCACTATCCTATTAAAAAAAGTTATTCATATGGACATGTTCTACATATGTTTCAAATTTCGCCAACTAATTGAATTTAACCTTGTATATATATATATATATATATACATATATTTTTTTAATACTGATTAATCCACGAGGAACCAGAAATTGGACTACGCTAAAATTTAGGAAGAGAATCACATAAGTTGCTGACTTATATTGTGTCCCTCTCGGGCGACAACGCTCACACGATTGCTGCCAGCCCTAGACTAGCTCACGCACACACACAAGCGTGTGCGGACAAGCCAGATGCGCGCGTGAGAGTGTAGGTAAATAACTTGAGCCTTGACTATGAAGTGACGGGGGTGTGATTTCGTATTGGCATTCGACCGACTTCATCCGAGATCGTCGTATGTACGCGTCTGTGTGTGCGTACGCCTGTTTTGGCTAGTTATTCGGAGTAAACATTCTGTAAGTGGTTATTTTGTGCCCGAAGAGTGGCGATGATTTCTAATTCAATATTACGTTGTATGTTTGGCCGACTGTGTACTTTTGCGGGAGTTTGAGTCTCTTTTCATCTTAATTACATTTTCTATTACAGAAGACAATGACAGGTGTAGAAGAATACTTGGATAAAGAAATTAAGGACATTCGTGGAATATTGGCAAATCCTATTATGGTAAGAGCCACTAGTATAATTATTTTAATAATTATAAACACAACAAAAATAATTATTATAAATATATCTCGAAAATATGTAAAATAGTTATTTTTGTTGTGTTCATAATTATTAAACTAAATTAAAAGCTTATTATAGCAAAATATAAATATTTATTACTAGTATAATTATAAATGGTAAGAGCCACTAGTGTTCTTATAAATGGTTATAGCCACTAGTATAATTATAAATGGTAAGAGCCACTAGTGTTCTTATAAATGGTTATAGCCACTAATATAATTATAAATGGTAAGAGCCACTAGTATTCTTATAAATGGTATGAGCCACTGGTATAATTATAAATGGTATGAGCCACTTGTATAAATATAAATGGTAAGAGCCACTTGTATAATTATAAATGGTAAGAGCCACTTGTATAATTATAAATGGTAAGAGCCACTTGTATAATTATAAATGGTAAGAGCCACTTGTATAATTATAAATGGTAAGAGCCACTTGTATAATTATAAATGGTAAGAGCCACTTGTATAATTATAAATGGTAAGAGCCACTTGTATAATTATAAATGGTATGAGCCACTTGTATAATTATAAATGGTATGAGCCACTTGTATAATTATAAATGGTAAGAACATAGAATTAAGTATATCATGATTAGCCCAGGCATACCATATTTCTGTAAAAACTTGGAGGGCCGCTCTGCTTAGCTCAACTGTCCAAATTTATTTACATGTAAACCTAACACGCTCCTCCTCGCTCTGCTCTTCATCGCACCTATTTTTGAGTTTTGGTGAAAGATTTTCTATTTCACACTTTACGATCTGCCCACGACATCTACATTATAAAGGGAATCTCTGTGCAAAATTTCAACTTTATAAAGTAGGGCCACTGAGTGATGGCACTTATGACAGCTGCATTTAGTGATGAGGTACATTTCAAATTACGGTTAAAAATAAAAATCAAGTGTGAGTTTACTCAACATTAGACACGTCATTCAACATTCAACATAATGATACAAAAGGAAAATGTGCCAAAACCAGTGGCGTAGCTATCGGAGGGCTATGCGGTGTAGTGCCCCGGGGCCCCCAAGAGATGTTTAAATATCTAAATCGAAAAAAGTATTTTACTTTAATTTATTTTCGTTTAGTTTAACTTCATCATTGTTTTATTTTTAATTAAATATTATTGCGTAACTTGGCGACCTCAAACACGACCTATAAAAAATGAGAAACTTTTTTCTATAAAGCAACATTCAAATCGAAAAATAATAACCGAAACAAGTAGTACATCACTATCAACAATGAAGTATTACATTTTTTAATTCACACTTGCTTGTAAATAATTACGATACTTTGTAGGCATTTAAACGTCATAGGCGCCATCACTCAGTGGCTCTACTGTAGGTCTAAGTGTTAGGACTGATTAGTCAGTCAGTGGGTGAATTAGTCAAGACTTATCTAAATACACCGGGTGTAAACAGACTGATACTTTTAAACTTATCTACATATTTTACCGATCATTCCGAACCACTTTTCCCAACAAATATACTGACGCGAACCATTAGTGAAGAGGAGGCTTTCCTTTTTTAACAGCTTTTGAGCGATTATACTGAATCTACCACAGATGCAATCAATATGAAAGTTATATACAGCGTGTCCCTCGTACAAGTGCACATCCGAAAGTAGGTGAAACTAAATCTAAATGAATCAACAAAAACAAAGAAAAAATTTGTCTAATTTATTATATGTAACTTGAGAGGCTATGCAAATTTTATTTTTGTCACTCTCACTCCAAGCGAAAAATCGCGCAGTGCCAGAGTGGCGGATTCAGGGCAAAAGGGAAAAAAATTGGTTTTATATTTTTATTAAAAAAAACTAAAATAGCTAGCAGATTTTCAAATATCAAATGGAATAGATATTGTTGAAACACACCTAATAAAATATGTTTGAGTTCTGTATATGGTTCCTGTTCGTCAAACGAGGAGAAAAAGTGTGTTTGAAGACCTCATTTCAACAATTATTTCTATCGAGGAAAATGTATCCAAACATGTTTTTCAATTTCAAAACCCTAGATTATATAGTCAAAATGCATATACCAGAAACTGATTATGATTTTCTGTGTATTTCATGAAATACACAGAAAAGAAACACGCGTATTTTTCTCGCATATCGCCTTAAGTATTTTCACCCTTCTGATTCCGAAATGGCTAATGTTCAAAGAGTCACGGAAATTAGTAATTGTAGAAATTATCTTCTGGTTATACAATCTTATAAGTTCATTGTCTTAATTTGATTAACCGACATAGATCTTTTTAATGCATGGTACTGGCAGAATATCAGTGTCACAGATTATTCTGTGGCGTATGCTGAGCCAGCGCACTTTCAGCTTCTGTGTCAAAGATTGTAATTATTTTAAGGATTATTATGTATTTGTTATATTTTAAGCTAACTTAGTGTAGTACTTTTTGTGTTTTTTTTTTGTAAGAGGCGTTGAATGAAGTTTTTGTCTATCTATCTATCTATGACCATTCTGTTAATACTGAGAACACCTCTGACACCTTTTCTACGATACATGTAATGATGTATTTTTCAGGGAGTCAATTACAACGACGTTCCAACACCCCTGAAAAAAAGAACCGAAAAAAAAGCGAGAAGAAACTTCGATCCAAGTAGAAAAAGACTGAAGCGTAAAGCCCAGAAATACATCAAAGTGTTCGGTAAAAAACGCACGCGGTCCACGGCGGCAGTGGATGGTTTTCTCATAACAGATCTTCAAAAAGTCAAAAGAGATTATAACAATAATACGGAACCCACAGGAGTTGGGACAAGTGATCAATTAATGGAAACTCACACTATCACTCAGGATAATGATAAAGATAGTGATTCAGGTAGGCAAATTGATATAAATAGTGAAAGCAAAGATTATCAATTAAGTGATATAGGTAGAAAAGGAAGAAATCTCCAAGATGTGTACTACAGGGCCGTATCAGAAGCTAGTAAAAAGGGGTCAACTATGAAGGGGTCCGTTTTAGGACGAAATTTTGAAGACGACGGCTTCGAACGTGCGAGAGTTTACACAGTACCCATGTAGGTTTTGTTATTTGTAACTTGTATGTGTTTAGGAGTTATTGTAAAATTGTATTTGTAGTGATTTAATTTATGATAATTTTATTCTATGTTTGTGAAGGATTTTGGAATTACATTAAATGTAAGTGACTATTATATATGACTGAAGTTTTTTTTTACCTTTTTAAATTTTACTTGAGGTGGATGGTCCAAGACAATTTTACTTGAGATGGATGGTCCAAGGCAATTTTACTTGAGGTGGATGGTTCAAGGCAATTTTACTTGAGGTGGATGGTCCAAGGCAATTTTACTTCAGGTGGATGATCCAAGGCAATTTTACTTGAGATGGATGGTCCAAGGCAATTTTACTTGAGATGGATGGTCCAAGGCAATTTTACTTGAGGTGGATGGTCCAAGGCAATTTTACTTGAGATGGATGGTCCAAGGCAATTTTACTTGAGATGGATGGTCCAAGGCAATTTTACTTGAGATGGATGGTCCAAGGCAATTTTACTTGAGGTGGATGGTCCAAGGCAATTTTACTTGAGATGGATGGTCCAAGGCAATTTTACTTGAGGTGGATGGTCCAAGACAATTTTACTTGAGGTGGATGGTCCAAGACAATTTTACTTGAGGTGGATGGTCCAAGACAATTTTACTTGAGGTGGATGGTCCAAGACAATTTTACTTGAGGTGGATGGTCCGAGGAAATTTTACTTGAGGTGGATGGTCCAAGACAATTTTACTTGAGGTGGGTGGTCCAAGACAATTTTACTTGAGGTGGATGGTCCAAGACAATTTTACTTGAGATGGATGGTCCAAGACAATTTTACTTGAGGTGGATGGTCCAAGACAATTTTACTTGAGGTGGATGGTCCGAGGAAATTTTACTTGAGGTGGATGGTCCAAGACAATTTTACTTGAGGTGGATGGTCCAAGGCAATTTTACTTGAGGTGGATGGTCCAAGACAATTTTACTTTAGGTGGATGGTCCAAGACAATTTTACTTGAGGTGGATGGTCCAAGGCAATTTTACTTTACAACACATTTTCACATAAAAGACAGACATTGTGTACAAAAGCGGCACTTATTGCTAATAGCAATATCTTCCAGGCAACCATAGAAATAAAATAGATGTGGCTATTTTATTTCTATGTATTTGTGCATATTGTTTATATCTGTCTTAGTTGGTGTAAATGTAGGGAAATTATCATTTGAAAATGTTGGCACTCTGAGGCCCCGTGAAACCGGGGGCCCTGGGCTAGTGCCCCCTGTGCCCTTATGGATAAGACGGAACTGTACAATTCGACCAAAAAAACTGGGAACTGGGAAGAGCTTGCACACATGCGACCTGAATGGCGAAAATCTGTGCATGATGGAACCGAGAACTTTGAAACAGTTCGACTGGAAGTCCTCGATGCTAAACGCTTACACCGCAAGACTCGCCCCAAGCCCACGTACGAGCCCTCGTATAATTATACGTACTACTCGTATGGACAACTGCACTGTATTGTGTGGGACAGGATATTTCTGGTGAAACCCGGATTTTCCAGGCACATCCGAGCTCATGCCAGGAAGCAATAAGGGTCGCCGTCGACGGATACGTTGAGGAGGACATCACCACCATCATCATCATCATCATCATCATCACATAAGACCTAAGTACATGTTTTTCGATCACTCTTGCATGGTACATAGTTTTGACGATATGCCTCATCTCATGTATCTGTTGCCAGTGAGTGTTAGGATCGCAGTGTTTGCTATAGGCATGGTTACTTATCTCTTTTTTGGTGACAGTACGAAGGACATAAGTAGATACGTAGTACATTTTACAACGACAATATGTACTATATGCGAATCGTAGGTAGAAGGTAAGCTCGTGGGCCGCCCTATTAGATCGTATGCCGACCACATTGGCGGTTGGCGACATACTGAAGAAGGGCAAATTCAAAAGCACCTGAACTGGAAGAAGCGATAAGTGGTATGTCAGGATCTGAGCAGATGGCGATGGAGGCAATAATGTATGTGGAGCAGGCAAAAAGTAAAATTCGGCATTTTACAAACGGCGTTGTCAGTTTCTTGCTATGCATTTTATAATTTGCCTCGATATAATGGTAATTCTGCTAGAACTATTGAGGGTCGCTTCGCTCCACTCCACTTCGCTCGGCTCCCAATATGTACTTACCATGAAAACCTAACACGCCGAACAGCAAATTGCAAATTGCGAGCTTTTAGAAACTGACGAGTTTGTAAAATGCCGAATTTTACTGTATGCCTGCCACATATGTATCCAAGGAATAGTGTTGCAATTTACACTTCCACTCAGTCCCCCCCCTCCCTATTAAACCTACATGTAAAGTCTTTAAAGTAAGCATTTCTTATTAAAGTTTTTAATACACTTCCTCGGCCAGACTGGAACTAGTAAATAACCTAAAGGTTCAGTAGTTTATTGCACTTCAGTCGCAGACTTGCTCTTGAAATATTAACTCGGTGTACGGAACCAAATGGTTTCGGGCTTTTATGATATTGCTGCTACATGCAGTTTATTGTAACCCGGGGGATGCAAGAGGGATTACCTATTAGGGTTCCGTAGTCATTCCGTAGCATATTGTATTTAATTTAATAGAGAGCGCTGTTTCGTCATGAAATAATGTTTATCTAATCCCATACTGCAATAAGGTCATTACAACATTAAAAGCGGTTTTATAAGTACCTACATTATTTGACCTATGTCATAATATTACATTATAACACCGCAATTCTGCGTTGTGATTAGTCAAATATATTATAACACCGCTAGAGAACCAATCACACGCAATAACGGTCTGTGTTAATTTCTTAAGCCACGCCCCTTTACTCTTCTCGCTTCTGATTGGTCTCAGGCATCTCCATACTAATTCCATCATGACGAGTATCATGACAGAATCATGACGAGTTATTTTCTAATTTTTTGTAAAATTGTTTTTGTTGGTCGTTGATAAAGTGTTGTATGTAACTGGACATAAATAGACATTGGAACACTCATGCAAATCTATTACGAAACTATCTTCGTTTGTTTCGTAAACAAGCGTTCGTGTCCCAATGTTTCATATTGTGTCACAGTTGTACAAAATACTATTCTAGAATAACTATTTTAAGGCGATATGTAAAAGTTTTGTGTCCCTGTTATTCCATATGCGACAAAACTCTCAGTGCGAGAGGGACGGATTCGTAGAAAAGTAGTAAAAAGTCGTTTTTTTTATTAATATAACATATACTTAAATTGCTGTCAAAATTTCGTTTAACCAGGTCTTAGATACTGTTAAAACCCATCTAATAAAATATATTTGCAGTCCATATGTCATTCCAAATTGTCAAACCAAACGAATTGGTGTCGAAAAGACCTCATTTCAATAAATATTTGTATCGAGCCGAATTTCTCCAATCGCGTTTCTGTTTAACAGATCCCTTGAAAAAGATTCCAAAAATAATATACTATTTTATTAAAATAATACATTATTTACTGAAGTAGATATGCAAGTTCTAAAAGTGTCGATTTCTTTTTCGTAGTGCCTTAAGGCGATACCAAAAAAAATTGGGTTTTTTCAAATCCATTTACTCCACTATAACTTAATCTACGTATTTAATTTTTGGGTAAAATTTTATTGAGTATTTGATTAGGATCCTGCGATTAAAGAAAATTTTCTAGAAAGAATTTAATTCTGAAAAGACCTCTAAATTGATTTATTTTTTTCTGTTATTCTGAAACCCTAACTAGTTTCGTTGTGAAATTGCATTCAAAATGTGGATATTATGTATTTGTAAAGTCTCTTTGAAATTTTTTTTGACAAAATAGCTTAGTACATTTTATATTAATAAAAAAACGACTTTTTGCTACTTGTCCACGAATCCGTCCCACTCGCACTGAGCAATTTTACGCATATGGAGTAATAGGGACGCTAAAACTTTTACATATCACCTTAACCGCCTCTGTGGTTTGTCTCAACCACTGATCCGGAGGTAGCGGGTTCAAATCCGTACGCACACATTTGAGTCCGTTCTGCGTGTTTCGAAAGAAACGTCAAGCTGTGGCTCCATATTTGCTCACTACCCATCACGCTAGGACGTAAGAACCGTCGGTGAAACGTGGGTGCACGAGTGTGGACTGTAACTTAAATTTTACAAGGCCGAGGGGATTGATAAATGTAGAAAATTATATTTAAAAACATGGTAATGGTGGCGCCATCTGTAATATTCAAACTTCGATATTTTTTAGTAAATATATCATTGATCTGTCGTTTAATATTATTAGGGCACATTAAAAATTAGGATTGAGCGAAAAAAGTGTTTTCTAAGAGCGCGCGATGTTTCTTTGTCGTAACAGCCACGGCTCAAAGCGCGCTGTATTAGACTATCATAATAGTAGTTTATGCTACAAGGGCGCAAAGGAATAAATTACGAGAACGATTTAAAACACGAGCGTAGGGAGTGTTTTAAACGTAACCGAGTAATTTATTGCTTTTACGCCCGTGTATCATACTACGTTTTTCAATGCATTGTGTGAGGAAATAAAATAAATATAATTTTGTGAACTTTAAAATGTAATTGGCTCAAAAGGACTGTATCCAGAGCCGTTAAACAGTGGAAAAAAAAGTATGACATTTATGGTACACAGGAAAAGCTGCAGATTAGTCGACCATTGCAAACAAATTAAAAAATATATATATATAAATAAAGCCCTAGGGCAAAATAATTGACTTTCTGTTCGGTTTTGATGCATAAAAAGTGGGCCTTTACGAGCACTTGCATTGAAAAAGATCATAGATTTCAGTTCTACTTGATGCAAAATGAAGTGCTCAATATCAGGGATAACGGGCCCTTAAACGACTTTCCTTTTTTTTTTACTAATGTATTTGTCCTCGAAGTATTTTGATCGAACGCGCTCGGTTGCCCAGGCTCTGAAACTCCAAACGAGATGCGAACAAAGGAGTATCCACTTCAATATAACTATTTTGTATGCTATAACCGAACACTTTTTCTTGGCTGTAACGCGCAACCCCGTTGCCTAGACGCTCACAAAAAATATTCCTGGCACGTCCTAAACGATTCCCTCTCCCCGCACAAGATCCCCTAAAAGCCTCAAAACACACCAGTCATTCAAGCATGGTTCTTGAGCGTTTCAATCTGTAGGATTCATAGACAGAATACTTTTTTTAATATATTTATGAAAGAATTCAATATAAACGAGAGCTCGAAATAATAGGTCTTTACATATGAAATTGTGGAAATTTTCTTACAGATTCATGAGTTCATAATTCCTGTTATTCAATAGCTATTTCCAATATTTGTTTGAAAGTTGATGTCAAGGTTTTACATCTACGTATTAAATTTTGTTTTTATTGTCAGTTTGATAACCAAAACTAAATGTTCAAAAACAGATCATTCTAAATACCATCCATTTCCATGATAAGATTCGAAATAACTTTTTACAGCTGACACTTTTCAAAAATTAAATTAATGTTGCTGTTATCTTAATGTTGTCTCGTTCATAGACAAAAGAAGTTACATACTTTGGATTTGTCATTCCTAAAAAAAATGCAAAATATTGGTACTGAAAATTTAGTTTCCTTCAAACTCCTATAGAAAACGGCAATTTCATATGTAAAGACCTCTATTACGTGCGTGCTGGGAGGAACACAGGTGGCAATTGTTGCGGCGTAATTTATACCGACGTTCGATTGATGTTATACAGGATGTACTTTTTATTAAATGCATAAACTACTGATTACACTGAACAAGTTTTCTGAAAGGAAATTCCTGCAGAAATTAAGAAACTCGGTTGGTGATCATTGAACCTTGTTCCTGGTCCCTGGCCAGCGGGCCTATTATGTATCTCTAGTTGCCTTCTGGACTAGGTGCCTATCATCAAAAACATAGATATACTATCGAATTCCGATTGGCTAAGGATATGTTCGCACTTGAAGTGACGACACAGATTGTTAATAGTTCAATACCCACTAAAGGAAATTTTGAAATTTCAGTTTTTATCTATGTTTTTGATGATAGGCACCCAGTTCAGTTGGCAACCAAAGATACAGAATAGGGGGGCTGGTCTCCGATATGGGATCGCGCGGCTGATTGGATTTTACCTTCTATAATATATATTTTACCTATCATTTTAATCGTAAACATAAATTAAATAAACGTTTAATTTAGTTCATGTACATTTATTATTTTATTACATATATATATTTTTTTTTAGATTAAATTTGACGTGTAAAAAGTGTATATATACCTGCCCCTGTATTCTGTTTCTTTAGTTGCCAACTGGACTAGGTGCCTATCATCAAAAACATAACTAAAAACTCAACTTTCAAAATTGCCTTTAGTCGGTATTGAACTATTTACGAACTGTGTCGTCACTTCAAGTGCGAACATATCCTTAGACAATCGGAGTTCGATAGTATATCTATGTTTTTGATGATAGACACCAAGTCCAGATGGCAACTAAAGATACATAATAGACCCTCTGCTTGGCAAAATAAATTATTTGAATTTGAATTTGAATTTGACTATATTAATAATACGTATTAACGTAAAGTTAGAGTATGGAAAGGAGAAATATATTTTGGGACGAGTTTCCTCATCGCACGACACTCCGGACACTTGGCGAATGAGAGCTAGCCAAAAAACCGGCCAAGTGCGAGTCAGACCTAGGGTTCCGTATTGTGGATGATAAATTTAATTTTATTTCGTGAATCTCTCAACCGCTTTATTTTTGCTGTAATCTTTACGTAAACATTAATTCCTATTTACATGAAGTCAAGATCGACTAAATTAATTTATTTGCCTTTACTTATTTTTGTAACAACTATTGTAACATTGCAGTAGCAGCCGTTCGACAAACAATTTCTCTCGTCATCTATTGTAAAATTATAATATGTATGCAGGTAGCTATCAGTATCAGTATTTATTTGTTTATACTTTTGTGAGGATAATCTCATGCACGAATATGAGTATTATTCACGAATTGTAGTATCAAGACAAACTGATGTGAGTTTATTGATACTATTCATTATGTAATAAAATAGGGTAAAATTATGAATAAATAAATAAATAAAAAATGGTGTCGAAAAAGACCTCATTTCAATAAATATTATAATCGAGCCGACTTTTTCCAATGGCGTTTCTGTTTAACAAATGTCAAAAAATAATATAGGTACTATGTTATAAAAATAATACCTTCTTTACTGAAGTAGATATGCAAGCTCTAAAAGTGTCGATTTTTTTTCCGTAGCGCCTTAATTATGATTAGTAAATAATGTGTTTTCATTTAAAGACACCTGTTTTTTTTACCCGGTATAGCAGGTGTGTATTTACACCCGGTAAATTACTTATTAATATTATTAAATTAATTACCCAGGGAAATTACGTCAGGTATTCTCCTCGGCCATTCCTCAGTGTTTAAAGACAAAAGTCTTCAACCAGTGCGTTCTGCCGGTCATGGCTTACGGTGCCGAAACGTGGACACTGACGGTTGGACTAGTTCATCGATTCAAAGTCGCTCAGCGAGCTATGGAGCGGGCTATGCTTGGAGTTTCTTTGATGGATCATATCAGAAATGAGGTGATTCGACAAAGAACCAAAGTTATCGACATAGCATCTAAGATAAGCAAGCTGAAGTGGTAGTGGGCTGGCCACATCAGCCGAAGAACCGACAACCGATGGGGGAGAAAGGTTCTTGAGTGGAGACCACGAACCGGCAGACGCAGTGTAGGACGCCCGCCAGCTCGCTGGACTGACGATCTAAAAAAGATTGCCGGTAGTGGCTGGATGAGGATGGCAGAGGATAGAAAAATGTGGCGTGCCCTTGGAGAGGCCTATGTCCAGCAGTGGACCTATATTGGCTGATGGATTGGATTGGATTGGATAGCAGGTTTGTATTTACACCCGGTATATATAGCAGGTGTATATTTTCTACCGATACATTTAACAACTTTTGCTCTACGAACTTACGCACTACAAAAGTTTTATTCGATTCTTATTGCTATGAAGAAGGGCAAGAAACTATGCATGATCATATATTTTTTCTTTCTATTTTTTTTTCATCATTTTTATCACAAAGTTACAAAGTAAGCCCATACTTTAATTGAATAAACGGATAAAAACACAATACAGGAGAAATACCTGTCCCATAGCGGCAGGGACTTTTAAATTCGTGTGTTTTGCTACGTCCGTAGCGTCGTAGCGCTACGAGACAACGAATTTGCTGCTACGACGCAGCGCGTAGCAAGCAGACCTGTGGCCTAAGCATGAAGTGAAAACATCTCAGTATAGTTGCGTTTGAAACTAAACTTAGGTTGCCATACGTAGCTGTTAGTTCTGCTACTGTCCGCTTGGAGCAGTTTACCAGATTACATACGATTTTTATGTAGTTTAAAACGCAACTATACGGAGATGTTTTCATGCTTAGGCTACTGTAAAGCTGGCTTCCCACGGTGCGTGATATTGCGGACGGACACGGACCAGCACGCACCGACGCACCATGGAACTCTTCATCCATCATGGGACCATTGGACTACTCTTATCGTCCATGGTAGCGCAGACACATCCGTCACGGTGCGTCCGATCCGCGGCGATACCGACTCGACTTCAAAGGTTAAGGAGCTACAAGTGCTACAATATGCAGGTGCAGCGATACATTCTCTTTCACTTTGCATTGCAAAGAAAAAAAGGAGGCGAGAGACTTTACATACACCATTGTAAACTGAGCCTAGTTGAACAAAACGTCTTTCAGCAGTCAGAGTATTTAATGCTTTACCGGACGATTTTAAAGATTTACCACTGAACCAATTCAAGAGCAAACTTCACATGTGGCTCGTAGACTAATGTTTTTACTCGATGGATGATTTTTTTTATTATAATAATAATTTTTAACTTTAGTTTATATAGATTGACATTCGTATTCTTTTTAAATTGACGATTCACATAATTTAACATTATAGATTGACATTCGTATTCTTTTTAAATTGACGATTCACATAATTTAACATTATAAATTGAATTATTTTATATATTTATTTGTAATTCAGATTTTAAGGTTTAAGGTCAATTGTTTCTTTGTTTGTGTTTATTTAGATAAATATTTGTACGCCAAATTTGTCAGATTTTTGAGGAATGACATATTTAAGCATATTGTAACACCAAATTTTCAAGGACCAAAATTCAAACAAATAAACTTTTCTATTCTATTGTGGACTGAAACGCACCGGTGGAAGAGCGATCATAAAATCAGACTCATTCTGAATCATTTCGCGAACATTTCAGCGCACGCGATTTTCAACTTTATTAAAATCAGTCCCTAGGTTATAACAGCAAAGCCGCTGTGCGCCGAAGGAAGGCCTCCTATTAAGGCTCCGTACCGAGCTAAATGCACATTATTGTATATATTATTTGCAGTCTATTGTCATAATTAAAATATACGTAATAAAACGAGGGATTGCTTCCAGCCTTTTGGGGACCCTGCCGATCGACGGTGGTGATTTGGAAAAAAAAATTTATATGTTTTAATTTATATGTGTCAATGTCTATTTATTTTAATTATGATACTCAACTGATGCCGGGTCCAGGTCGGACCCGAAATATATCTTGAGATTTAATTATATTTGTATATCCTATTTATCAGTATATTTATATCTTTTAAAAAAACTTTAAAAGCTGTTATAGCGTATATAATTTAAAAAAATTTATA
The DNA here is from genome assembly GCA_934047225.1 of Ypsolopha sequella. Classification (NCBI taxonomy): domain Eukaryota; kingdom Metazoa; phylum Arthropoda; class Insecta; order Lepidoptera; family Ypsolophidae; genus Ypsolopha; species Ypsolopha sequella. The sequence continues at coordinate 1,433,431 of OW204012.1, read as the reverse complement.
TGTAAGTTTTTCTTAATTTAGTTAGGTATAATTTTATCTTTTATATTCGTATTAATTTATAGGGAGTCTAGTTTTTTAATGTTATTTAAGTTTTATATTGTTAAAATAAAAATTAGTCACTGTACTAAAAGAGACTTTATAGATAAATTGTACAAATTGTACTTGAGACATTTGTAGATATTTATTTTTGTTTTTATTTATTTATTCATAATTTGACACTATTTTATTACATAGTGAATAGTATCGATAAACTCACATCAGTTTGTCCTGATACTACAATTCGTGAATAATACTCATATTCGTGCATGAGATTATCCTCACAAAAGTATAAACAAATAAATACTGATACTGATAGCTACCTGCATACATATTATAATTATACAATAGATGACGACAGAAATTGTTTGTCGAACGGCTGATACTGCAATGTTATGTAGTTGTTACAAAAATACGTAAAGGCAAATGAAAAATTTAATCGATCTTGACTTCATGTAGATAGGAATTAAATTTCAATACAGAATTAAGAGGTATTAAATCGTAAGGTAAATGAGCAGTCGATCGAACAATGGGTTACAAATAAAAAGATGCTCCGAAAACAATTTTCAACTTCGCTCGGTAGAAAAATCGCAATGACAACTATACAAAAGTTTTAAAATGACGTTAATGACATGCTTTAAATACTAAAATTCCCGAAAATTTTCTCCATACATTACTTAAGACGTTAGCTGAATGTATTTTTAATTTTCGTTTTAAACTGGTTTTCTTTTTATCTTGGCGTAATAGCAGCAACTAATCAATAAAAAATATGTCACCTTTAGAATATAAGCTTTGTTTTTGCTAATTGTTATTTCTTAATTTTTATTTTTGATTAAGCTTATGAAGTGTTGTTTATTTAAGTAGTTAAGACTGTACCTGAGCCTAGAGCATGACCAACTCCAGGCTATCTAGGATTCGTTTGAAGAAATTCGGACTCTCCTTGCATTTAAAAAAATATATTTGGTTTATTAATCTTTTTTCAAGGGATGTTACGTATAAACAATGTACTAAGATTTATACTTTTGTCAAAAAAAAATGTTTTGCACCCCCCTTTTTTTTGTTTTTCAAACGTTCGCTTGAAGAACGCGGTTAAGAGATCAACTTGATTTTTTTTTCATAAAATAGGTAATTAAAATACGAAGGTATGTCACCTAAATTCAATATTTTTTTCCCTAGAAAATATTTCAGTATTAGCTAAAAACCCTCCAACCAAATGTTTCGCTGCGTGAAGTCAGTCTGCGTCGAGCCAGGGCGCCTGTCGGACGTGGGACCGCGACGCTGCGCTGCATCGCGAATTTTCTATTTTGTTTTGCAGCAATTATCTATTTTGACATTACAACATCTAGTACAAGCAAGTATCTTGAAAAACTTTACCTATAAGATGCCAAATCTTTAAACAGAACAGAAACTTAAACGTAAACAGAATAGAATAGACGGCTTGTTGTAGTAATTCCTCAGTCCGATTTCTTTGACTTGTGAAACGTGTATTATATATACCTACTTTGCAAAATAAACTTTTTGAATTTTGAATTTGAATTTTTTTAATATGTTACATTACGCTCATAAATAATAAATATATAAAAAACATGACGAAGTTAGGTATTTATTGTATTGTCCAATTTAATAACTCTGGTTAAATAAGGCGACTTTTATTTATACAGCCAAATTCGTACGGGAGGCTTGGTAAGTGATTAGTATCACGGAGAGATTATCCTTTTTGGTAATATCGCAAAATAAAATTTTGACTTCCTAGTTATCGTAAACTCTGTTCGCTCACTTAGCGTCGGCGCTAATTAAGTTTGGCATGTTTTTTACTCGTTTTTTTATAAATTTTGGTTTTAAGGCCCTGCCATTCCAAAATGAGCATTTTGTTTAATTAATATTGTCAGTTCGATATCTCATTCAAATACAAGTTAAATATATGTTACAATAGAGGATATACTCTAAACAAAAGTTGATCTAAAAACGTAATTGAGTTAACTTCACTCGATAGAAAAAAATCACAAAGTAAGCTCCTAAAATTGCGAATAAATGTGTTTATAGCAAAGGTGTTCAACGGAGAGAATTAAAACTTTTCCTGAATTTTCTTTACAGATATTTAAAGACACTTATTGACCCATTTTTATTTATTTCTCAACACTTTTTCAGAAATTCCAGAAAAACCTCGCAAATTCACTGATTATGCGTGCTCGCAGCGCACGAAGCGAGCGTTCTAATGTAGACTTTCTGACAATGTCATTGAGTTCAAAATTACTTAATACGATTATTGTGTTGGATGCGTAGGGCCTTAATTGTAAATGATAAAATCGGCGCTCGCCTTCTATCCCAAAGGTCGTGGGTTCAATTCCCGCGGTGCAACATTAATTTGTTGCAGCTGTTAGTCCATTTGTGCCCGAAGTACGGCGATAGGGCTCACCACCCACATAATAATCGTCACTGAAAAGCGGGTGTACCAAGAGTGAACTGCGACTTGCATTTCACAGTTCACACTTGGGAATACCTTTTAGATCCCCTCAGGGATTCATTTCGTGACGATTGTTGTCGAAAATAACATTCCTCAAATAAACGCTGGGTTTCGGTTACGTAAATACAGATTGTTGCAAATTACAAAAAGGTATGATACTATTAAAATGGGGCAGTGGCGGAATAAGGGGACCGATGCGTACTGGGGCCCCCAGGTAGGTCCCTGTGATACTAAGGCTGATTCAATCTTGCTTTGTAATAATTGTTGACTTGGTCGGTGAATCACAAAAAACTATCCTTGGAAATGAAATTTTGTATGGAACACCAAAACTTATATCAAAACATACATTCAGATGTAGCAAATATCGCCAAGTTATCCAAACCGATTCGAAACAAAGTTGTATTTTTAATACAAATAAGTCAGCAGTCACTGGTATTATGGCCATAGGTGGAGGTTTTTCAGCCCTGGAACAGTTTATGTCCTCTGTTGATGTCCTAGCTATGTCCGAACGCTATTAGCAGAAAATACATGGCAAATTAGCTGAACAGTGGCAAGAATCTGCCGTGGATTCTATGGTAAATGCTGCATCTGAAGAAAGAGAAGCTGCTCTAAAAGAGATTAGGGTTGACGAGAATGGTACACCAATTATAGACGTGGTTGCAGATGGATCAGTGGCGTGCATAGAACTTTTTCCGGAAAATCAATGAGAAGGTCAAGTTTCACAATAAAAACAATATGAAAAAATCTAAATAACACTTTGAAAAAAGAAAGTTTGTATGACGCCAGGATAGGCACTGCCTACCCTAGAGTGAACATTTTCATTACATCTTTTTTTTTCAAAGTGTTATTTAAATTTTTTCATATATTTTTTGTTGTCAATCTTGACCTTCTCATTGCTTTTCTGGAAAAAAGTTCTATGCACACCACTGAGATGGATGCTGGGCAAAACGGTCGTACCGTTCAAATTACTCGTCTTTCTCTGGAGCTGCAGCAATAATTGGGAAGCGCTTTGGGAAGGTCCTTTTTTGGCTGTACGTAACAAGTATTGTTCAATCTGCAAACATTATGAAAAAAACAACGCAACAATCGAGCATAAATGTTATAAAAATTATGAAGGTTCGTCTTCGGGGCTGGAATCCGATATACTGGTTGATGGTTTCAAATCATCGATTTCTATGTATAACGTAATCTATGGCCGCCTCATCTCAGATGGTGATTCCAGCACATATACCAAGATTTTAGAAGCACAACCATATAACAACTTAACTGTGCAGAAGATCAAATGCATAAATCATTTACTGAGAAATTTTTGCAATAAAATGCGGATGATAAGTGTAGACACAAGATTTCCAGTGAAATTAAGGAAAATGATGACACAGCAGCGTATTATGTCGATACGTCGAAATATTAAGAAAGCTATCAAACATTATCAAAATATACGCTTCTGATACATTAAAAATTAATAATCTGCACTCTGAAACCAACACCATTCTTTTTCATGTATTCCATTCACACCTCCATTGCAAAGCTTTTTATTGCTTTGAAGCAAAATGTGGTGATCCTGAAGAACTGATCAGTCAATTTCGGGGCACTGGGATGTTGCTTCGACTGACTTTAATCGTCTCCGCTCTTGCAGCCCATGCCAGGAGTTTGCTACACAATAGCCACAGTAATATTGTTGAGAGTTTCGACTCGACCATTGCGAAGTTTATCGGTGGTAAAAGGATAAATTTCACTAGCCGTGGTTCTTACACAGGTAGGGCATTCGCTGTTGTTTTGTCCTACAATACAAAACGGCCAATATATGAAATTCAAAAGGCAACTTTACACCAAACGCCATCTTCAAAAATTAAACAGATGGATATTAGAAAACAAAAAACTTGTGGTCTCTTCATAGATAAAGATATTCCAGTTTTAGGGGCCTCGCCAGACGGAATAATTAAGAGAGAAAATGGTGAAGATTTAATAGTGGAGATAAAATGCCCAATAACCGTCTACAAAATGGGCTTGCAAGAATCCATAGAAAAGAAAAAGGTTCGATTTTGGACTATCGACAAAAGTAAACTAAACATAAATAAAAATCATCCGTGGTTTTACCAAATCCAGGGCAAGCTTCATATTGCCCAGAAAAATACTTCAATTAAAAAAAGGTTTGCCTGTGCGTGAACCAGATTTCATTAAAGAAGCAATCGAAAAAAAAACAAAGAAAAGCTAAAGAAACCACAACGAAAAAAAAAGAAAATGACAAAATAATGAAGTTTCCGTTAGTAAAATATTGCAAAAGAGAAGAAAAGCTGGAGATAATTTGGAAGAAAATAAAGAAAACATGGATCCATAACCCATAAATATAATAAGACAAATTTATGGAAGCGATGATTATGAAAGCATAATTAATAAAAACGTCTAAAAACAGCACAAATTAATAAAGAACGCGGATCTACTAGTGACAATGAATCATCACAAATCAAAAAGAATAGGTTTGAAAGATTTATTGATTTTTCTGTATTTTGATACAGAAGAAATGTTCTATATTGTAAAAAAAACTATATTGTTATATAAAAATACTACTATACTTACATATTTAAATTAAGTGAATGTTTTAATTTGAAGTCATATATTAAATGCAATAAAAAAACATTTATTTAAGAACCAGTTCTCGTTCATAGACTTACCATACGTGTATCTCAATTATTACGTATTTCACATAAAGGGTCATTGAACCTTGGTCCTGACCTTACCGAGTCAACAGTATGAATTTGGCTACATAAATGAAACTCTCCATATATGTATAAAGGAGGGATATAAAACCCCTCTAAATATAAGTCCCTCTGCTGCCAAACTAATGTTGAAATTAAAATTATCTTGGTTAAACCCCCCCCCCCCATCCTAAGCTATATTATACGTGAGACGTAAAATAGGTGTATATCTGTTGATAAAAATTATAAACCGGGCAATAAGATAAGGGGCCCCACATTGGTGGGCCCCTTTTCACTCATATCATCCAGGTCTAAATGTTGCCCTGTCTAATCTCATTTTTTAAAGGTTTTGGCAACAATAATGGATAGTAAAAATAAAGAAAACACATTGTTTTAATAATACAAATATAAAGTGACTTTTGTTGATAGAGCCAAATTCAGTAACAAGGTTCGACGACCATTTTCGTGGCATTCGAAAATTATAGTTTTTTGTTTTCCCTACAAACGTAAGCCCAGCCCGAGTCAATTATTTACTATGGGAAGTTAACATTTTAGTTTGCGATATTACCAAAAAGTGGTACTGATTGGTTACTTATCAAGCCTCCAGTATGAATTTGGCTATATCAAAAAGTCACCTTGTTTGATGGTACGAAACCCTCAGTGCGTGATTTTGGCTAGTACTTGGGCGGTAATATTAATTTTACACTGAAGCAACCGGTCGCATATCACTTATGGGTTTCTTTAAAAAATTATAGTAACTTATAAATAATCGTAGATATCAAGTAGAATGACAATCTGAATAAATCTCAATAAATCTGAATGACATAAACATTGACACTACACATAGAAATATGCTTTTGCATCACGGCTTTTTATTTGCTGCATGTCTATTGTATCCACAATCTATGGTAAGTTTAGTTAGATGCAGACGTGCGGGGCGCGGGGCGGGAGAACTGAGAATTTCCCCCCGCGACGCGTTAGCCACGCCTGAAACACATTTTTTTCTAGCCTATGTCATAACCAGAGGAACGGGGTGCGCGGATAGACCCCCACAGGTTTTTGTTGCACTCTTGTATTGTTTAGTATTTTTGTAATACAAATAAATAAATAAATAAAATAAAAAAATATTGCAGTCTTAAGGCCTTGTCTTTGATATAAATATGCTGAGTCAACAGAACGCTTCGCTCCTGTCACCTTTCCGATCTGGCGGTGCCTGCCCACACCACTGATCGTTTCACTTCACGGTCAATGCTGTTCGTTGACTCTGGAATAAACTTCCGCAAACCCTCAAAGATCTTCCTTCTGTTCTGTGTCCTCTTTTAGATACAACTTGAAAAAATGTTACCTCTCATCTCTCTGAATGACTTACTGACTAAACTACTGTTTGTCTGTATATATGTATCTGTGTATTTATGTATGTATTTGTATGTAGTATACTTTAATGTTTATGTTATAGGTTTAAAATAACTTTTACATATTTTTATGCACTGATTAAGTTAAATTTTCAAGATAAAAATGTTTTATGTTTTCCCAAGGTTGACTGGAAGAAATTTCTTAAAGGAATAAGTCCGCCCTTGCCTTCTATCTGTTCTTTGTGTGTATCTTGTCTTCTTATTTGTGTGCAATAAAGTGTTTATTCATTCATTCATTCATTCATTCATTCTGAGTCAACTATTTACATGATCAATGTAAAACTCACAGACATGTTTTTTCAGACCTCTCTTTCCGTTGTCAAGACAGTTTTCACTGGATAGATTTTATTTTTGGAAATTACGCCTCTTTTGTTATGAATACGTTTCATATCTAAGCGGCTCGAGTTTTATGACTGAAATTAAAGCTATTACACGAAAACATAGTTTTTTTTTCGTTGTCAAGACAAAAATTTCCTATAACAAATACTTTTTCGAAAAAACACAGAAAATCTTCGAAAATCGACTGATTTATGCCAGCCGGCAGCGCACAAAACGAGCGTTCTTATGTAGACTTTCTGATAATATAGTTAGGTTCAAAATCTCTCAATAGGACTTGTGTGTACCATGAACCAGGCCTTAATGTAGCCGTTATTTCAAAATAACTATAGTTTTGCGTGCGAGGCAGCTTTATAGAGCAGGATAGACGAATCAAAAACAAAAGAATTGGTGCAGGATGAAAGTTTAGCTTTATACTGGGCCTTTATCGCATTACGACAATCGTTGTTTTTTTTTTAATTATTGTTTACATTTTACTACTTAATCCTTACAGGCTAACCTAATGCGATTGGTAACAAATTATATTTAAAGCAGTTTTTGCGAACTCCGTCAAAGAACAACTAAACAAATCGGTGTCCGTAAGGTTGTCGATTCTGTTGAAAAGATGGAGTGCCTTTACAACAGGTGACTCTTTATTATTATTATTATTAAGAATTCTTTATTGCACAAATAAAAACATGTACATAGGCGAGCTTAATGCTAATTAGCATTTTCTTCCAGCTAACCTTTGGCGATGTAGAACTTGTCAAGGGTAGTGCTTCAATGAGGAAAAAGTATGAATGTTTACACTGTTGTTTGTTGGCAATTGGTGGAACTTGCAATACATAATGAACAGAAAATCAGTTGTACTATCCCACAAATTTATTTAATATTTCCTGACCGGTTTCACGTTTATGGCATTATCAAAGGAATTAATATTAGATCTCAATTACACTGGCTGATGTAAACTATTTATTGTGTAAAGGCGAAACCGGTCAGGAAGTATTAAATATACTCTTTTAGAACATTGGTGCGCCATGCACGCAAAACAACTTATGATTTCTCGTGCGAAGTTAGTTATCCGGCACAAACAGCTCCAACGACGCTAGCAACCGCGTATTGAATAATATACATCGCAAAACTTAAAAAAGATATATTAGTAGCGCCATAGAAAGGGAATATACTTTTGACAGTTCATTTGACACTTGTCATACCGGCTACACTCCCTTGCAGCTAACTTAAAGTTCTTCAATATAGAATGTACTCATTTTATTTTATTTGGCTGAAAAAGCATAAATATTTGAGCATCTTACAAAACATCACTTGCTTACAATTTCACGGTATACACTTGTGTACCCGCAGGTACATAGAGGTAGACACGTTAAGCACTCGTGAGCCTCAGTGTACCGGAAGGCAAATGTATCAAATTTAAATATACATCGCGATTGTACGTGCTGTACTCATTACCGTGTATACAGAGTGCTCTGTTTTTGTTACTGGTATTTTTAACGGACTTAAATTCATTTAATGCAACTTATTTTCTTTGTTTAAGGCGATTACCGTCGCCAAATTAGCAGCTCGATTGTCTGTATGAATATCGACGGAAATGACATTGAAATAACGTTCAAATCAGTGCACAATGCGTGGTGGCTGTTACGACGCTCGCTGCGTCCTTGAAAGGGCAAAATAGGAGAAAATAATACTTTTCACATGGGCGTCATTGTTCGATTGAATAATTCTATGTTATATTTATAGCTATCAAGTTTATCTATTTATCAAAGCATAAATGAATTAAATCACCTAAGCCGCTTAGGAGCAGTAGGAAATTCAAGCCAAAAAAACACCATTCAGTTGAAACAATTTTTCATATAGAAGTTTTGGTGGTACGAAAAAGAAAAATGTTGCATATGTTGTCCTAGAGTTGATAATCCATAATACATTTTTTCAATATTTTTGGTTTGGCCATAAAAGAGGAGTAGGCTTTAGAAAGTACCCATTTGGCGATATTAAGGGCCTTAAACAAAATGCAATTGCTGCAGAGCGGTTGGGTGAGCAATACATCCTGGGGGTGCCTCGTTTAGAGACGAAACGCGTGTCGATAAGTTTTCTTGCTTGTTATTTAAGAGCGCTATCGCAACCGGATTGTGAAAAACCCACCTTTTTATAATTAATCGAAACAGAACACTTAAATTCAAAATTCACTCATTATTTATTCAACAAAACATTATTACCTATGTATTGTATATGTTGCCATCGCAAAGTTTCCATTGGTTTCTGTAAATTAGAATTACAACATTTCTATAACTCGGAATTTTTTAAATTCTATTATTGATATAATGTTAATTTAAGATATTTAAGTGTCTATATTTTTGTTTCCTTTTTAATGTTATCGCTTTTTAAGCTTTATTTATTACTTTTGTTTATTTATTAATATTAAAACAATAAAAATAGGTTTTTACTCGATATATTATCAGTTGATGATTTTTATGGTGTACAAATAAAATTATATTGTGTTGTTGTTTATTTATTTATTTATTTATCACAGCTCTTATTTTTAATTACTTGATGTGTTCTCACTTTAGGTATATCTACTGAAAACTAACAAATAAGGCGTCTACGACGCGTTTGTTCTGTAGGTTTATTTATTTTATTGAATAAATATCGAATATTGACTTTTTGTCTTTTTAAATGATTATCACTACATAGTATAAAACAAAATCGCTTCCCGCTGTCTGTCCCTGTGTATGCTTAGATCTTTAAAACTACGCAACGGATTTTGATGCCGTTTTTTTAATTGGATAGAGACTCAGTGGCGTACATTGAACTTTTTTCCGGAAAAGCAATCAGAAGGTCAATACGACAATAAAAAAATATGAAAAAATTTAAATAACACTTTGAAAAAAAAAAAGTTTGTTTGAAAAAAATCACTCTAGGGTAGGCAGTGCCTACCCTGGCGTCATACAAACATTTTCTTTTTCAAAGTGTTATTTAATTTTATTCATAATTTTTTTATTGTCGAATTGACCTTCTGATTGCTTTTCCGGAAAAAAATCAATGTACGCCACTAGATAGAGTGATTCAAGAGAAAGGAGTAGAGGTAAGCCCTTACCGTACTATGACAGCAACAAAATGTTTTCACCTTTAAATGGGTGAGGCTCACACATTTGGAATCAGTGCTCATCTAAACACAGTGATGGTTGAATGCCATAAGTGCACTTAAAGTCAATAATTTTAACAACTTTAGTAGTCTGATCATTTTGCTGACCGTAGATACGAGTAGACAGATTGCGCACTCATAAGTGTGCGCGCGTCGGTATCTCACTAAATTTTTATTAAATAAATGATTTAAAGTGATTGTGTATTTAGAAAGCATCCTGTATACCGCAGCCGCCTGGTGCAGTATCGAAAGTATCCGAGCGAAGGTAAGTGCTGTATTTTGTAAGAAAATTATAGCATTGCTGCCTACTAGGGCTGGGGAACGACGCGTCGATGGAACTTATCGATATCGATGTTTGTGAATTATGTAGCATGTTTCTTTGTCGGTTTTTCTGCTCATGTGGACTAGATTTTTTTAATAAAACTGAAATCGTCTCTAAATAATGCCATCTCTTATACATTAAGGCAGTGGCGTAGCGTGGGTGGGGCGGAGGGGGCGGCCCGCCCCGGGCGGCAGCCCGCGGGGGGCGGCAAAATGTCGCCGTTGAAGCGGGTTGAGATCTGATCTATGATTCATTCATTTCATTACACAGTATAATTTTCCATTTTTATATAAAATTTTGCGCACAAAGGATTTTTTAAAATTTATTTAAAAGAAAAATTGCTAAATTACTGACAGAGCTCTTTATAAGGTTTGTTTGTTTACATACGAACGGCAACATCGCATCACGCCGCGCCGCCCGCCCGCCGCGCCGGCGAGGCAACGCGCGCGAACCGAGTTGATCTGAATCTGAAATCTTTTGTTTTACGAGTCGGCCCGTGTCGATGCCTCTCTTTCGCACTCATTGAATTAGTACTACGCATTCATTTGTAGGTACTTTGTTTGTTTTAGTGCATCGTGAAGTGCCATTACGCAATCACGCATTACTCGTATGTTTGTTTTGCGAGAGTTTTGGATACGGAACGAAAGTCGTTTTGATTGTGTTTCGATCTTTTAAATACTATTGAATCTTCTAAAACTAAACATTTAGATCTTTACCCAATCTTTGAATTAGTTTTTGAAAATGAAAAGAGTCAAAGAAAGCGGTGCGGAATTCCGCAAAAAAAGGGCTAAGAAAGCAGCAGATGCGAAAAAGTCTCAAGGTGCATTACTGAAATATTTCAGTTCTAGTTCTGGTTCGAAAGCCACGTTAACGTCTTCGGTGGCATCCTGCAGCAGCGGAAGTGATTCCAGTGTAAGTAGATATATGATTCCTCCATCTAGAATCGTGTGTGGCCTAGAATTACTCCAGTTATTTTAGACATTTTATTGGCTGGGTCGCTCGCAATAAATTGCAAGGTTCTTTATCTAAAGTAAAAAATCAAAATGTGTATGTATGTGCGTTTGTTTTTAGTTGTCAGCTCTATAGCCTAAGCCGCTAAACAAAATAAGATGAAATTTTGTATTGGGAATGTTTTGTAAATGTCTAGGAATATTTTCTTTGTTTTTTGATCACTTGATTATTTATGGTAGGTAACATAATTTTTCATTTAGCCGCGCCGTCACCAAAACCACTTTTGTTTTGTGATAGTTAAAATACTTATTTGAAATTCGAACGTGTCTTCTAGCCAATATTCATGGGAATACATAACTTATTTTACAGGCACAAGAAGAAGACGTGCCTGGCGTCGCAGTTGGAAGTAGTTCTGGTCCCACCACAGAGCAGGGTCAAGACGAAGTCGACTCACCAGATGTGCCTCAAGCATCTAGTCATAAGCCTGCAGAAAAAGTGAATGTTGCCAAAGAAGACATAATTGAAATCGTGCCTTCTGCTCCTGCCGAAGTCAAAGATGTGAATCTCGACGATGTAGGTTGCTGGCCTTCTCCTATGACCGACGAAGTCAGAACGCTTCTAGTACGTCGCGGGTCTGACTCAGTACAGCACATCGATTCCAAATTTGCCGATGTTGTTCGCTCAGGGACTTCAACGAAAGGCGGTACCCGAAAACTAACCAAAGAGTGGTTCTACAAACCATTATCTAATGGCGAAAAGGTTCTCCGAACATGGCTGGTGTACTCGCCTCTGAAGCAGTCTTTGTATTGTTTTTCTTGCAAGCTGTTTGGCAATTCCGGCTCGAACTTCGCATCTGAAGAAGGATTCAACAAATGGTGGAAGCTAAATCCAAGAATCGGAGACCATGAAAATAACCTGGGCCATGAACAGAGCTTCTTGAAATGGAAGGAGTTGGAAGTTCGCCTGAACTGTAAAGCAACCATCGATCAGAAACAACAAGAAGTTTTCGAAAGTGAGGAGAAGAAATGGAGGGATGTATTGTACAGGTTGCTGAATATTATCCAGTTCTTAGCCAAACAGAATCTGGCCTTCAGAGGACATCGAGAAGACATTCGAGGAGATGATAGTGGCAATCGCGGGAACTTTCTAGAGTTAGTGCACCTCCTAGCTAAATACGATCCTCTTCTAATGGAACACCTGACAAAGATAAAGCTGGGAGCAAGAGTGTCAGTTTCATATCTGTCTCCAGAAACCCAGAATGAATTTATAAATTTACTGGGACAGCAAGTTCGATCCACCATCATCCGTCGTATTCAAAAAGCTAAATATTATTGCGTAATCTTCGACAGTACACTAGACATCTCCCACAATGACCAAATGAGCCAAGTTCTGCGATACGTACATATCGAAGGAGAAAAATTCGCTGTGGTAGAATCTTTCATTGACTTCTTCCAACCAAAAGGAAAAAATGCAGAAGATCTCAGCAACGATATAATCGCGAAGATAACATCAGACGGACTGGACATACAGAATCTGAGAGGACAGGCTTATGACAATGCTGCCACAATGTCAGGGATCCACAATGGAGTTCAAGCCCGGATTAAAGCACTAAATCCGAAAGCTCTATTCGTTGCATGCACAAACCACTCACTAAACTTGGCTGGGGTACACGCTGCTTCTGAATCAGTGAATTCGGTGACGTTTTTTGGAATTCTAGAGAAGCTATTTGCCTTCTTTTCTGCATCAACTGTTAGATGGAACGCTTTGGTTGCCGTCACAGGTCAAGCAGTGAAACGAGTCACTGAAACGCGTTGGAGCGCTAGACATGTAGCTGTCAAGATGCTTAAAAATAAGTTTGAGGGAGTTCTTGAGGTACTGGAACAATTAACAGATTCATCTCAAACTTCCGAAACAAGATCGGGAGCCAGTCTTCTCCTGACAGCCATGCAGTCATTTAACTTCCTAACTTTTCTTGGCTTTTGGGCTGCAGTGCTACCTGAAGTAGATGACGCACAGATTTACCTGCAGCAACGAGGACTAAGTGTGGATAAGTGTGCTCAGAAACTCTGCGCTTTGAAAACCCTCTTAGTGGAAAGTAGAGACCGTTTAGTGCAAGAAGCAATTGACTTTGCTAAGACTCTTTGCGAAAAACTCGGAATCGAACTCAAAACGAGAAGAATTTGCAGGAAAAAACGCATGCATGGCGATGAATCTTCTGCAGATGCAGCTTTGTCTCACGAGCAGGAAATCCGTCGAGAGGTGTTCGCATCATTGGACAAGATCATTCAAGAAATGACGACTCGATTCCAGCAAATTCAAGAAATATCGGACAAGTTCGGATTTTTGATGCCAGCAAAACTTTTGGACAGCAAGTTCGAGTGTGATCTTTCCCATGTATTAGAAGACATCGACAAGGACGAGTTTCAGATGGAGCGGAAGCGTCTCCAGCAATTTATTGCCTGTTCTGAATCAGAGGAAGATATAAGTGGTAAAGGACCACTGGAGCTCCTCCAGTTCATTCAAAAACTGAATCTCGGAATTTCGGTTCCAAATATAGTCATCTTGATTCGTATATATTTGACTTTGGCGATTAGTGTGGCAAGCTGTGAGAGAAGTTTTTCGAAGTTGAAGCTAATAAAAAATTACCTCAGATCTACTATGAGCTCCGCTAGATTATCAAACTTGGCTATATTGTCGATTGAACAAGAATTGGCTGCTAATATTGATTTTGACAAAGTTATTTCTGACTTCGCTGCTCATAAGGCTCGTAGAATCCGCTTGTAAAACCGCTCATCCAATTTTTTCTTCAATAAAAAGTATCTCATTGCCTGTGCAATTTAATTTTAATTAAGCACCTATAGAATGGGGGCGGCAAAGTGGGTCTCCCGCCCCAGGCGCCAAAATGGCACGCTACGCCACTGCATTAAGGCGACTTGGTTATTAATAATTTGTTTTTCATTTACTTACATATTCAACTGGGCAGTAATGTATTGGCTAGCTAGAGATTCACTCAATATATATTAAGCAAGATAAACATGTTTTTCATATTGTGAAATTAGCCCGACACAAATATGTTTATTTATAGTAAGAAATTAACCCATCGATTCATTTGTTTATTATAGAAAACATATCTAGATATAATCCAGCAAATATTTCGCAAAACATATAATTGGGCAAAGTTACATTTTACTATCCATCAAAAATAAATATATGTTACTCCAATAACTACCCCAACATATCGACAAATTGCCCTATCCCACCCCTACTTCCACTAATCGTCTCCCCATCAGAGTGCAGTCTCGCCGTCATAACATCGACAACGAACAGCACTAATTACACGAAATAACGCTCTTATCGATAATGCACTGTCACATCACTATTCTATTATATCGAGTCTGGAGTGGCTTAAGCGATATTGTTTAAGGCTTACGGAGATTATTTTGTTTGACAGAGATTCTCTATTATTCTCTATAAGGAGAAGAATTAATGGCTAAAGGATAAGGAGTAAGAAAATGTAAATAAAAACATGGTTGGAGCATTTATATGCGGTAGTTTATTAAGTAGGATGACTCTTAAGAGGATAGGTTCCACTTGCATACTACCTTGTTACTCCGTGCGGAAAGACCCGCAGTGCGAGAGGGATGGATTCTGGAAAAAAGTCAAAATGACAACATTTTTCACTAATTTTATTATTAAAAAAAAAAGCAAAGTTGCTATAAAATATTTGACCCATTAAGAGTTTAATAATGTTTATACAGAATTTAATCCATAATTAATATGAACGGGTTTTTACTTTAACAAATTTAAACTTTGACATGAAAACTTTTTTAGAGCCATCTTTGGCGCTTCATTTCTCAATATTGGAATGACGTTTGATGATTCTGTTCCGATATGAGTGTGTATTTTATTCCCGAAAGAAATACATATTTTTTCTTTTTTATGTAGTATTGCTAGATTCTTCAAACCAGGAAGAATAAATTATGGTTTTGCGGAAACTATCCTCTTAATCTTAAGACTAGAATTTGAATACCGTTCAAGTTTTTTTGCGGCTCCTTTTTCATGTATGGAACCCTCTCTAAAAAGTTATTCTACTTTGTGTGAGTTATTCTATTGATAGTGTCTGACAGTTTTCGACTATGGGCCTGGTTCTGTACTTGCTAATAAGTGTTTGGTAGTTTTTGAGTATGGGCCTGTTTAGGCACTTGCTGAATTCAAATTCAAAATCAAATAGTTTATTTTGCAAAGTAGGTGTATACAACGTGTAACAGAAAGGTCTAACCATATTTGAAGAGCTTATTCAGTCAATGGTATAGAACAACTTTTACTATGGAGCAAATCCCGTACCTCGAAAAAAAAATCGACTGTTTCATAGAAAAATGCAATGCCGCTCGGCTGAAATGTATTGACGGCCAGATTTTTTTTTGTCAGATTTCAGGGTTGGCTCTATAGTAAAATTTGTTCTACATTATTGACTGAATAAGCTCTTCAAATATGGTTTCACCTTTCTATTACACATTGTATAAGTTATCAGTTACTGATTTCTTTATAATACCAACCACAAATGTAGTCAATTTGTACTTAAATAAGTTTACAAATAAACCTTTATAAGAATGG
The DNA here is from genome assembly GCA_934047225.1 of Ypsolopha sequella. Classification (NCBI taxonomy): domain Eukaryota; kingdom Metazoa; phylum Arthropoda; class Insecta; order Lepidoptera; family Ypsolophidae; genus Ypsolopha; species Ypsolopha sequella. The sequence continues at coordinate 1,417,464 of OW204012.1, read as the reverse complement.
AGCCCCGTTTAACTTACAAACTTTATAATAAGATTGTGATCCTCACATTTAATTCCACATGGGACCAATGTTTAGAGAAACTCTGAAACCTTTTATTACGGAAAATATTCTTTGTATACAGTAACTTATAAATATTAATTTATTTAAGAAGTACTGAATACTTGCCAACAAATTATTATAGTAAAATGTAAATGTATTTGTTTTTCTTGTGTTTTATATAATATAAATACCAGTGGCGTGCACAGAACTTTTTGCTGGAAAAGCAAGCAATTGGTCAAGCATAACAATAAAAAAAATATGAAAAAATTTAAATATCACTTTGAAAAAAAAAGTTTGTATAGGAAATTTTCACTCTAGGGTAGACATTGTCTACCCTGGCATCATACATTTTTTTTTTTTCAAAGTGATATTTAAATTTTTTCATATATTTTTTATTGTTATTCTTGACCAATTGCTTGCTTTTCCAGCAAAAAGTTCTGTGCACGCCATTGATAAATACTTATATTATATAGTAATATTGTCATCTAATTAAACTAATAGATATAATAAAATCAAAGTATCCCAAATGCAGTAAGCCGCTTTTGGTAACTGTCACTCTCGAGACGGCCTTTTAGGTCAGTGTAGGTGATAGGGACTGTCTTTGTACAGATTGTTTTAGGATACAATTAGCACATCTTTATATTTTGTTAACTGTCACTCTCGAGATGGCCTTTTAGGTCAGTGTTGGTGATAGGGACTGTCTTTGTACAGGTTGTTTTAGGATACAATTAGCACATCTTTATATTTTGTTAACTGTCACTCTCGAGACGGCCTTTTAGGTCAGTGTAGGTGATAGGGACTGTCTTTGTACAGATTGTTTTAGGATACAATTAGCACATCTTTATATTTTGTTAACTGTCACTCTCGAGATGGCCTTTTAGGTCAGTGTTGGTGATAGGGACTGTCTTTGTACAGGTTGTTTTAGGATACAATTAGCACATCTTTATATTTTGTTAACTGTCACTCTCGAGACGGCCTTTTAGGTCAGTGTTGGTGATAGGGACTGTCTTTGTACAGATTGTTTTAGGATACAATTAGCACATCTTTATATTTTGGTAACTGTCACTCTCGAGACGGCCTTTTAGGTCAGTGTAGGTGATAGGGACTGTCTTTGTACAGATTGTTTTAGGATACAATTAGCACATCTTTATATTTTGTTAACTGTCACTCTCGAGATGGCCTTTTAGGTCAGTGTTGGTGATAGGGACTGTCTTTATATAGATTGTTTTAGGATACAATTAGCACATCTTTATATTTTGTTAACTGTCACTCTCGAGATGGCCTTTTAGGTCAGTGTTGGTGATAGGGACTGCCTTTGTACAGATTGTTTTAGGATACAATTAGCACATCTTTATATTTTGTTAACTGTCACTCTCGAGATGGCCTTTTAGGTTAGTGTTGGTGATAGGGACTGTCTTTGTACAGATTGTTTTAGGATACAATTAGCACATCTTTATATTTTGTTAACTGTCACTCTCGAGATGGCCTTTTAGGTCAGTGTTGGTGATAGGGACTGTCTTTGTACAGGTTGTTTTAGGATACAATTAGCACATCTTTATATTTTGTTAACTGTCACTCTCGAGATGGCCTTTTAGGTCAGTGTTGGTGATAGGGACTGTCTTTGTACAGGTTGTTTTAGGATACAATTAGCACATCTTTATATTTTGTTAACTGTCACTCTCGAGACGGCCTTTTAGGTCAGTGTAGGTGATAGGGACTGTCTTTGTACAGATTGTTTTAGGATACAATTAGCACATCTTTATATTTTTGTAAAACATATTGGATGCTATTGTTTTTATTGGATAAGTGCTTCTTCCCGTGCTTCCCAGATCATGAGATACCTAAACAGCATGGGCTCAACACGAGAGCTGCTGCGCAAGGGAAATATGAAACTGTAAAAGTGAATAACTATTTTGGCGGCAGAATGTTAAAGCGCAAAATTCCAATGTTATATAATGGAATGCCTATTCATATAAGATTTGAACAAAATAAAAACAAATTCGCGAAGTCATAAAACTTACCTTTTACAAAACATGAAAACATTGACAGATTAAAATAGCATTTTATTATTTACTATTAATGTACCTAACTACTTATAATTTAGTACATAACTATCTAATTTATATAAAAACAAGTGCGACTCCCTCCCCACAGACAAACCAAATTTCTACTTGGTTTTGTGGGATGTATTTAGATTAAGTTATCTTTAAAATAAATAAACATATTCATTCATTCATTCATTCTGTATGTAAAAACATATAATCAAAAATGATTCCATAAATAATTTTTGTATTTTTGTATTGTAAATATGTTCCAAGAGGGGTACATTTTTAAGTAAAGTAAAGTAAAATTGTATTTGCTTCAACATGCATTTTAAATAAATATAGATCTTATTACATCTTTTTGTTATTGGGTACAGCACATTTTACCATAATATATAGTATGCAAATATTGACTCTTAAGAACTAACATGCTATAATAGAAGTAAATTTACTTATCATGCATTAATTATTATTATACAGGGCGTCCCACGGCTATGCCACATGGAGGGAAAGTACCTTAAGGCGATATGTAAAAGTTTTAGCGTCCCTGTTACTCCATATGCGAAAAAACCCTCAGTGCGAGAGGGACGGATTCGTGGAAAAATAGCAAAGAGTCAGTTTTTTATTAATATAAAATATACTAAAGACGCTATCAAAACTTTGTTAACCAGGTCCTAGAAACCGTCAAAACCCATCTTCTAATAAAATATAATTGCAGTCCATATGTCATTCTAAATTGTCAGACCAGGACAATTGGTGTCGAATAGGACCTCATTTCAATAAATATTTATATCGAGCCGAATTTCTCCAATTGGTCCCTAGAAAAAGAATCCAAAAATAATGTTCTATTTTATCAAAATAATATATTATTTACTGAAGTAGATATGTAAGTTCTTAAAGTGTCGATTTTTTTTCGTAGCGCCTTAAATATTGTAGATGGAACATTTTACTGAAAGAAGACATTGTTTTAATTTAAAAAACAATTTAAACTGAATTCATAGATTTTTAAATAGTTACATGGTTGAACCGGGAATCGAACCCGCTACACGAGAAAAATTTATAAATTTTGTATTAAAAATGTTAAAATTCATGATCTTCCTTTTATTTCTGACTCTATGTTTTTTAGCAAAAAATAATCCTTATGATGAAGCCTTTCGATCGGTATGATAAAGCTACAGGGTTATTATTTTTCTCATGTAACGGGTTCGATTCCCGGTTCAACCATGTAACAATTTAAAAAATCTATGAATGCAGTTTAAATTGTTTTTTAAATTAAAATAATGTCTTCTTTCAGTAAAATATTCCATCTACAATATTTAAGATACTTTCTCTCCATGTGGTATAGCCGTGGGACGCCCTGTATACCATATTTATTATTATTATTATTATAAAATTCATTTACAATCAAGATTATAATATTTTTATATATTTAGGTTTTATATATATTATTATTATTATTATATTATATTATTATTTACACATTTATATTTATATATATTTATATTATAATATAATATAATAAATTATAATAAAAAAAATTAAAAATAATGAAATCTTTCACACCTCCACTGACCGAAATTAAACTACGAACCTGGGAAACCTCATACATATGGTCGCTTGGTGCCCACTACGGCCCCGGTTTGAACAAACAACGCTAAATCATTACACTAACCACGTATCTATGGAAACAAGCACGAAAGGCCTCATAATTAATTAATACTTTTTGACCATATATTTTTTTATTTTTATAATCCATCATTCTCTCTGTCAGGATATCTGTCAAAAAAAATTTTTATACATAATTATTTACAAGACTGATGCAGAACAATAGTTCGAAATATATCTCTCTAAATGTGTAAATAATAATAAATATATATAAAACCTAAATATATATAAATATTATAATCTTAATAACGACAAATAAGTCTTTACTCTTTAATTTTTATCATTTACAATCATATTCATTCATATCTTTGACGTCGTAATAACATTTGTCTACAAGCCATGTGTGTATCTTCTTTTTAAATGTTTTAATGGGCCAACTTTTAAATTCTAAAGGCAGTTTATTAAACATTAAGAGCTATCACAACCATATAAATACTAGGTATTCTATTTATAGACAGGGATTCAAATATGTACACATATGCAGGAGATAATTTTCATAAGTGTTTAGAGTACAGCCATTTCTTTAGCCTCAATTGTCATTTTAAAAAGAAGCAATTTTGAATGTTTATTCCTTGTAAAATAATAAAGATAAAACTTTTTTAAACGCTAATTCATCTCAAACTCTAAATGAATTTTAGTTAAAAAAAAACGCATAAATTTGTCTAATTTTGGATTTGACCACTTTTGAAAACTGATAATTAAAATGTGGTGGTTGGTTAATTTAAATCGTTTTTTTTTTCGTTTCTTTTTCTTTCTGTTTTTACATTGTAAGAGGATAAGAGTTTAAATTTTCTAACAAGGAAGATGTTTTATTATTTGTATGCATCGTACATATAATAATATAATGTAGGTATATTAAAATGTCTATGTACCCGTGTATCACTGAAAAAAGACCAGTGTTAGACTGACAAGCGTGTCTTTCACCTCAATAACTGCAAAAGTGTTTTTTTTGTTCGGATAGTATTTTAAAATCTTGAAAAATAACTTCCAATACACTATATAAACAAAATAAAACATAAATAACATTAAAAACAATAACATTCAACTACCGATACACATTTAAATGAATATAGGCCAAGGTTTGAACTATTATTTGAAGTATTTGGCAAGATGGAGGAAACTTGACATCTCCTTGATAATTCCTTCCAAGTTTATCCAAAGCCAACCTAATATTCCTTTCCTCACTATTGCCAATCGATTGGACCCCTAAGGTCAAGCTGGCCGGCCACCCCAGTCAATAAAAGTCGTTTACAGACCCACATTGTGAAATATTCAAACAGTCTGCCTGCCCCCCGACACGATGGTCGTAAATATACGGCGACGGTGTGGGCACATGTTTGTAGAAGGTTTCGAAAGGTGTCTTGTTTGGCAATTTTGTTGGGAATTTGGTTGAGAATACATCTTCAATGGACGACGGGAATTGAACTCTGGAACAGAAAAAAAAATATGGAAAAAAATTATGTTCAAGAGCGGCGCTGTCACACGACATTGTGATTACATTAAGCGATACGTAAATGTTTTAGCGTCCCTGTTACTCCTTATTCAAAAAAACCCTCAGTGCCAGTGGGACGGATTCGTGGAAAAGTAGCAAAAAGTCGGTTTTTTTATTAATATAAAATGTACTTTTGTCAAAAATATTTTCAGGAAGACTTTACAAATACATTATATCCACATTTTGATTTCAATTTCACAATAAAATTAGTTAGGATTTCAGAATTACAGGAAAAAATAAAACAATTAAGAGGTCTTTTCGGAATTAAATTCTATCGAGAAAATTTCATCCAATCGCGTTTTCCTTCAGTGAGAATCTTAATCAAATACTCAATAAACATTTACCCAAAAATGAAATACGTAGATTGCGTAATAGTTGAGTAAATGGATTCGAAAAATCCCAATTTTTTTGGCATCGCCTTAAATTACATTAAATTATATTAATTAGCACACGCCAATGTACTAATAAAATTTAGTAAAATTTGATTAGCGTAGGTACCACGTTATTAATTATTGACAACGAAGCCTGACCCATACACACTGCCTCTGTCACCTCCGAATAATTAGGGGAGTACTTTTCCACAGAGTGGAATCAATCAGTGCGTGAACCTATCGACCTTGTTATATTTGTATCTTTAAATAAACGAACATTATTCGTTTCCCTTTCTTATCGGAATAAATTGTTTTCATTGAATACCCTTAAATAATTATTTCTCATGGTATTCTACCACATTCTTCTTACCTTTTTACATTTTTACAATTTTTATTGAAATTTAAATTCATCAATACAACTTTTTATGTAAACTCTGGCTAGAACATAATTTTCCCCTAAGCCACCTCTAACCGTTTCAACTAATATAAATATTAAACTATTATACAGAGTGGAAAAAAGGCAGTGGTTGGAGAAAAGTAACCTTAATATTGATGAAAGCGTTTTTACTGAAAAGAAACATTCCTCTTTTTTCAAAAATAAGTAAAACTGCATTCAAAGATTTTTGATAAGTCACCTGCTTGAACCGAGACTCGCTCGAACCGGCGAATGCATTTAAACTTATGTCTGTCGACTAGTCGAGCAACAAGTTCATGCATTTACATTTTTATCGACTGTCACGTTGTCTATCAATGTCACCTTTGCTCTTTCCCCGCACCTTATACTTACACTGGCTTTCAATTAAGTTGTGTCCCTATAATCAATTTTTTACACATAGATACTGCATCGGTTGATGCGTGCAATAAATGTCAAAATAATTTCCGTGGTAGTTTTATGTTTTAGAAAACAAATAAAGTTTGATTTATTTATACCTATCCAAAGTTGTTTAAAAATTATAATTAAAATTTCACTTGAATTTTAAGCAATGAAAACACTTACTTTAAATAATTTTAGTAATGGTTTCTTTATGTTTTTACAGATATTGAAGCAGACTCCGAAGGCTGTCAAAACTTACATTTTGTTCATTGTAGACAGAAGCTAAATTACATTGGAAAAATTTATGTTATGACAGCACTACCTAGACTAAAATTAAAGGCATATAAAATTTAGAATCGGCTTAATTAAATACGTAAATTGTTTAAAATAATCCTTTTTGGCTATAGCATGTACACATGAAGTTCTTCTTAAAATATATATTCTTAAAAAGTAGTTAGGACCAGCACCCGTACCGTAGTGTAAGGTTTAAATCGCGCGCGGCGCAACTTTCAATTATCAATCATAAGGATGCAAGGAGCGTGACATGATGTTTTTGCAATTAAATGCAAACTTATGCTACGGGCCCAGAGTCCTTAATATCTAGCATCAACATCCATTGTTATCGCTTTCAAAAATATGTAATTCCAAGCCAATCACTAGCTTAGTTAGATAATCAGTCAGTGTCAGTGTCAAATTGGCCCTATTATCAGCCACATACATAACATTTTATCTTTCTTTCTTAACCCGATGTGGATGTGGTGCAGAATCGCACGCTAAGGATGAAGAGGAGCATTATGACCCTATATTTCATTTTCAATTGATACAAGCTTTTTGTTTTTTTCAGTGTACATTTATGCTTGAACATTTTAATTATTATTATTATTATTATTATTATTTATTATACACAAGCAGCTAGAAGCTGATGCTGTGTATATCACTGCACTTTAAGTCTTATTTATTTAAAAATTTATCTAGTCTATTTTTAAAACAGTTCACTGATGTAGCACTTATAACAGTCTCTGGTAGTTTATTCCACTCGGGAACAACACGGTTAGGCAAGAAATGTCTGCGTGGGTTGCTTGCACATGTCGACGAGTTGATTTTAAGATGATGACCTCTCAGATGACGATTTTGGTTCATCTTGTAAAGTTTTCCCAGTGTGGGAACATCATAGTGTCCTGTGAGCACTTTATACGTTTCTATCAGGTCTCCACGTTGTCGTCGTTGCTCAAGTGTAGTTAGCCCGAGTTCTTGCAGACGTCGCTCATAAGTTAAGTCACGCAAACCAGCCACCATTTTTGTCGCTCTTCTCTGGACTCTTTCCAACATGTTAATATCTTTTTTGAAATATGGACTCCAAATTTGGAAGGCGTATTCCAATAATGGTCTCAAGTAAGTTTTATAAATCCTTAGAAATAGTTCCTTGTCTATGTAATTGAACGTTTTCCTAATCATATAAGTTATAGAGTTGGCTTTTTTAGTAACTTGGAGAATGTGTACATCCCATTTCAGGTTACTTGTTATTGTTACTCCTAGATCTTTCTGTGATGTTACTATTTTTAAAGACTTTGAGTCGATTGTGTATGAAAGTTGAGGATTTCCGTTACCGATGTGTAAAACTGTATATTTTTCAGAGTTCAATGTTAAAAGCCAATCTTTAGTCCAATCAGTGATACGGTTGAGGTCATCTTGTATAACGTTGTGCGAGATTAGTGGATTACCCATTATTTTGGTGTCATCAGCAAACAACGATAATGCACTTTTAATGATGGCTTTCAAGTCTGTTAAGAAGATTCCAAAAAGGATGGGGCCTAGCACTGAACCTTGGGGTACACCACTGTGAACAGAATGGGAGTCTGAGAGTTGTTCGCCGACTCTTACTTTGAATTTCCTTCCACTGAGAAAGTCTTCTATCCACTGTAGAAGATTTCCTCGTATTCCAAAGTGTTCCAGCTTTGCAACAAGTCTTTTTGTAGGGACACGATCAAACGCTTTTTCATAATCCAGATATATAATGTCAATAGGTGCATGTTCATCCCAATTCCTTGTCCAGTAGTCTAAGCAGCATAACAAGTTGGTAACTATTGATCTACGGGGTACAAATCCATGTTGCTCCTCAATTATGATCTGTTCTCTAGATAAAAAGGCTCTAATTTGTTTTGCTACAATTTTTTCCATCGTTTTGCAGGGAATACATGTTAAGCTTATGGCGCGGTAATGATTTGGATCAAGCTTATCTCCTTTTTTATAGACAGGAGTGACCTCTGCCTCTTTCCAGTCCTGTGGCACTTTCCCATCTCTTAAAGACAGGGTCATAATGTGAGCAAGTTGAGAACACAGCATTTCATTACATTTTTTTAAAAATATTGCTGGTAGTCCATCTGGTCCCATTGCGGTGTCATCTTTAAATGTATTGAGTGTCTTGGCTACATCTTCTGGTGTGAACTCAATATGTTCGAGTGAGTTTTCTACAACAGGACAGCATACACTGGGTATAGGTTGGTTGGGTGGTTCCTTTACATAGGATTTTTCAAATTGTTTTGCAAAAATATTCGCAACTTCACTATGGTTACTAGTAGTTTTTTGTGTTGTTTCATCTCTTAATGATGGGGGAACAGATACTTTAGTTGTAAGATGTTGACGCATGTACGCGTAAAAACATTTTTTACTACTATTTGCAATACCTCTTTCAAACTTGATTCTTGACTTCCTCACTTCATTAATTATTTTATTATTTAATTTTCTATAGCTTTCGTACGATTCTTTTGTTTTACACAGCTGGTAAAATTTCCATTTTTGTAATTTTTCTCCTGTTAACTGAATAATTTCTGGTCCAATCCATGGTTTTTTATTATTTATATTCTTCTTTATTCGGGTAAGTGGTATTTTCATTTCAATAGTTTTATGTGTGACAGTTTTAAATTTTTTCCAAGCTTCATTGACATCGGATAAGGTAGTGCAATCCAAGTCGTCTTTAAGTAATTGTGAAGCAACAATTTCGTAGTCAGCATTGTAAAAATCTCTGCGAGGCTTCTTGTCAACCACACCATGAATATGGTGATCTTGAATTTGCAGCCTGCTAAGTAGAACCAAATGATCACTTTTGCCTATAGGTGGATTATGAATTACTTTGGTACACAAGCTTTCATCATTGCACAGTATGAGGTCTAGCAAAGACTCTTCGTCGTTCCGCTTTCTAGTTATTTCAGTCACTAACTGATGTAAGTTTGTATCAGTAAGCAACTCTATAAATTTATCATGAAGTGCATTGTAGCCCTCCAGCTTTTTTAATGGCCACTCGATGTCAGGGAGGTTAAAATCTCCAGCAATAAGTAAATTTTCTCTCACTTCAGCAGCCTTCTCAATTGTCTCAAACAGAAGCTTATCTGAATCCTGTAAGTCATAGTGTGTGGGACGGTAAACACCGCCAATAAGCAACTTAAAATTTCCATACTGGACATTAATCCACAGAGCCTCTACGTTTGGTTTGTTGTTCAGTGTTTGGTGTAGATTGGATATAATAGGTATATCGTTATGTTTATGTCCCACGTAAACAGCTACACCTCCAGCTCCTTTGCCACTTTTTCCGGGGGGCCTGTCTTGTCTATATAGTGTGTATCCCTTTATGTTTACCAATGAGTCTATTATTGTGGGTTTCAAGTGTGTTTCAGTTATAATTATAAAGGTAGGTTTTATTTTATCAATTTCAAGTAAAAACAAATCTCGTTTAGCCATGATGGACGCCAGGTTCGTGTAAAAAAGAGTCAACTCGGTTAGACCATGTTTAGCTACTTTTTTGCTAGTTGGTTTATGTTCACAATCACTGGTCTATTGTTTACATATTTAATTGAGATATCTTTCTCACCTTGTTCAATCCTTTGGTCCAGCTCAAGGCGTAAATTTTTCAAGTACTCACGCTGATAAGGTGTGAGGTCATTCTTGGCGGAGACTCCTGAACGAAGCTTTTTACCGTTCTTGAGAATGTGGACAGCAGCTTCTTTGCTTCTCATCACCACCTTGAGAGGACGTGGCGCAGAGCCAGGCTGCGGCTTACCCAGGCGAATGACCACAGCTGGTGTGTCAGGATCGGGCAAGGCGGCCAAAGCAACCTCTACTTGCTGCTTATCATAAGTTTTTCGCTCGTCAGCGGTCGCATCAGTTTTTGGTGACTCCGGGATCCCAAACATTATCACATTTGAGCTCCTTTTTTTGCGCTCTTCTATTTCTCCAATAACTGATTCAATGTTGGCAGCTGGCTGTTGGTTTCGTTTTATGGAATCAATCTCCAACTTAAGGTCGTCTATTTTCTTTCTTAACGCGGGGAGCTGGCGCACCCCGAGTTCACATTCAGGGCACAAGTATTTAAGCGTCGGCGACTGAAGTGCAATCACACGCAGCTCGGTGGCAAGCAACCCACTACATTTCACACATATTTGCCTTTCACAACCGTGACACACTATTATAGGATTCTTCTCATCCACTTTAGGAATGTCCTTTACACATTTTAAGCACGAAACCATCGCGATTTATGGATTATAGCGACACTCAATATCACTTCTGGAGGTTAAGTTTTGATGGTTACACAAAAGTTGGAAATTTAGAAATATTAATGCTAGATTTCACTTCCACTAGTCAGTTGCACAGTAAAAATCGCGATTCAATAAGATTTAAGCTTAATTTAGGGATTTAAGTAATTTATTATCAATATTTAGCTACAGTAAACTGAAAACACAAGTGCTTCAAAAAAACGAGGGTAGTAGAAAAAATAAATTATTATTACATACTGCCTGAACACTCACGTGTGAATGAATGAATGAATGAATGGATGAATGAATGAATAAACACTTTATTGCACACAAATAAGAAGACAAGATACACACAAAGAACAGATAGAAGGCAAGGGCGGACTTATTCCTAAAAGAAATTTCTTCCAGTCAACCTTGGGAAAACATAAACACATTTTTATCTTGAAAATTTAACTTAATCAGTGCATAAGCATATGTAAAAGTTATTTTAAACCTATAACATAAACATAAAAATATACTACATACAAATACATACATAAATACACAGATACATATATACAGACAAACAGTAGCTTAGTCAGTAAGTCATTCAGAGAGATGAGAGGTAAAATTTTTTCAAGTTGTATCTAAAAGAGGACACAGAAGGAAGATCTTTGAGGTTTTGCGGAAGTTCATTCCAGAGTCGAACAGCATTGACCGTGAAGGATTTGGTGAAACGATCAGTGGTGTGGGCAGGCATTGCCAGATCGGAAAGGTGACAGGAGCGAAGCGTTCTGTTGCTACGGTCAGTGCGAAGGACAACTCTTTCTTTTAAATAATTGGGGTAGACGGGGTTGTGAAGAACATTATATAAAAGGGAAAGGATATGTAAGTTCCTGCGAAGACGAATAGGGAGCCACTTCAACCTGCATCGAAAGTCGGAGACGTGATCATACTTGCGCAGTCCGTATATGAATCGGATACACAAGTTCTGAAGACGCTCCAGCCTATCAAGCAGCTCTTCAGTGGGATCTAGATAAGCAACATCGGCATAATCTAGTAGGGGAAGAAGAAGAGATTGAGCTAACGTTATTTTCGTTTCCTGTGGCAGAAACTTCTGTAAGCGCTTAAGAGAGTGATATGAGCCGAAAACTTTACGACTTACTTCATTGACATGTGGAGACCAAGACAGAGTTTGGTCTATCCACAAACCCAAATTCCTCACAGTCGTACAGTAAGGCACTACTTCTCCATCAAAAACAACATCTGAAACGTTGGACATGTCCAAGCGGGAGACGTAATAGTCACTACCAATGATGATAGCCTGTGACTTCTTTGGGTTGACCTGTAAACCGAAACGTAGCGTCCATTCACTAATGGCCATGAGATCAGAGTTAATGGTGTCCACTGCCCTGTTTATGTCATGTGGTGGTGCGGCTGCGTACAACTGCAAGTCGTCAGCATATAGATGAAAAGAGGAGGAGAGGGAAGCAGTAATAGAATTGATAAAAATTGAAAATAGGAGAGGAGAAAGAACGCCACCCTGTGGGACGCCGGTTGTTAGGTTACACCAATCGGATTTGGAAGTGTCAATTTTAACCAGCTGCTGTCTACCACGGAGATAGAAATTGAACCATGAAATTACCAATGGAGATACATTGAGAGACCTCAGTACGCCAACAAGTATGTCGAAGTCAACAGTATTGAAGGCGTTGCTGAAGTCTAAGAGCGTTAGGACGGTAAGATTCTTTTGCTCTATATTTAGTCTCAAGTCATCTGTCACATTGACGAGAGCTGTAACAGTGCTGTGTCCCGGACGAAAACCAGATTGATAAGGATTCAGGAGTTGGTTATGGGACAGGAAATTAGCAAATTGCTCATGAACAATATGCTCAAGGATTTTGGAGAGAATAGGAAGAATGGATATAGGACGAAAATCAGAGAAAGAAGCAGGATTGGACTTTTTAGGGAGAGGGATAATATGGGCTTTCTTCCAGGGACTGGGAAAGGAACCAGAGGACAGGGAACAGTTAATATCTGCTATTATTGGAGAAACTACATCGGAGATTGGCAGGAACATATCTTTACTGAGCCCATCGTCACCTACTGCCTTGGTTGTTATAGAGCGAAGAATCTTCCGAACATCCAAAGAAGTAATCTCATGGAACTGAAAAGGTGGATAGTTGGTCGACAGAATGGAATTGTGAAGGGTGTTCAAGGTGTTAGATTTTGGAAAGTTAGATAAGAAGGAAGGTGAACTACTAAAATGACCATTAATAGCATTTAAATCAAGGTTTGAGAGAGGACCGAACTTTGGCTTGCCAACACCAAGGGTTTTTAGGAATTTCCAAAGATTGTGAGGAGCACAGTTTTCAATGGATTCGTATATATGCTGACGTCTAGCATGCCTACAGGCACTATTGCAGTGGTTACGCAGCAGCTTGAACCGTTTGACATTTTGAGGGGAGGGATCCAGCCTGAATCTGGAATTGTTGTTGACTATATCACAACACTCGCAACAACACAATCGACAACAATCACACGTGAGTGTTCAAGCCGTATGTAATAATAATTTGGTATGTCAGCTCACGCGAGTTTTAATAATTTTAATAATATATTATTTTAAGGCTAACCATAAAAAAAAACACATTTTAGGGTACATATTTTAAAGTTTTATTTGTTTTACTAAATGCCTACAACATGATCTATTTTGGCAGAATTCAACGTTTTAAACTATATCATGTACAATACGAGTATAGGGTCAATATTTACCTTTTTCTGCGTCTGCACGCATGTAGCTCTTTTCTAGTTTTACTCTTCGACCAAAATAAAATAAATGGACGGGCCATAGCGTACAGATTTTTGAAGTCTGTAAAGTGAGCGCCGGCTCTTACTTCATCTCTGTCTCTGTCTGTTAGAAGAGTGACACGTACGCTTATTATTACATGCCATCCAAATAACTGACGAAAAAATACCTTCTTGTGCATTTACAAAGTGCAAAAAGCAAAATAAACATAAAAATAAAAATTAGGTATAGTATATATCCAATTGCTTAGACTCGTTATGAGTGAGCAAATTGTAAAGACAAGGCCCGTCCATTCATTTTTTTGGTCGAAGGTCTTACTATGTCATTAGCGACAACTATCGAGACAACCAATAATATACGACCACGTGACAAAAAACTGCAAGCTTTTGAAAATGAGCAGGGTAATATTGACCCCCCCTCATCCTCGCCGGGTTAAACGCAGGCACAGAAAAGACATTGCCATCTGCCACGATCCTAACACACTTCTTTTGCTTATTCCACATAATATAACATCGAGGCGACGAAAAATAGGAGATATACATTTTCGGTCGAATTATTCATAGTGAGCGCCTATGTGACTACGTGGTAGAGAGCTCGCCTGCTAACCTAGAGGTCGTGGGTTCAATCCCCGCGGCGCACATTAATTTGTGTTAGATGTCCGTGCTTCGGATGGCACGTTGAGCTGTTAATATTTTGTAACCGAAGGGGTAGCTGGGTAAGAAATTTAGGTGAGCCTATTTCGTACCTAGTAAAAAATGGTATTTTGTACAACACTCGTGCGGTCTATTACGAAACGAACGAATCATAGAATTATATCTTTATAACATAGGTAATGGTAGCTTGGTACAACAAATTTTTGAGCGCTATGCTCATATGCTATGTATATATATGTCACAGTCAAAAGTCATAACTGGTCAAAACTACTTTTGACTGCGAGAATGACTCAGTCAAAACTAGTTTTGACTAAGGACGTAGTGTTGACTGATATTCGCAGGCAAAATTAGTTTTTCGGATGTCCTGCAGCGCAGAAGAGAGCCGGTAGGTTAGGTTAGAAGGTTAAGGAACTGCGTTCCGCGACTTGCCATACCTGACCTTCATGGTTATTTTTTTATGACAACCCAGAAATACTTTTTAATCAAAATTACTTCAGACCAACTAGTTTTGACTGATTTTCGCAGTCAAAACTACTTCTCACCGGCTATGAGTTTTAACTGCAACATATATATATACGGATTTAGATGCGGCATTCTTTATTATCATTGTAGTGACCCTAGTCAACATACAAGTTATAAGAGGTGTTGATAAAATAACCACTAAGCTGAAAATGGGGTGAAGATTGAATAAATGAGGGCGAAGCCGCGGGCGAAAGGCTGGTATAAGATAATTATTTATTTTCTTCACAAACATTTTTAAAAGCTTGCGTCAGCGGGGCGGTAGCTCAGGGGTAGAACGCTGGCCCTTAGGTCCAGGTTCATGCACCAATGAGATTTCGAAATTCATGTGCATAGTATTTGTTCTTACTAACCACTTGCTGAACGGTAAAGGAAAACATCGTAAGGAAACCTGCATGCACTAAAAAGCGTGTATTTGTGCCCGAAGTACAGCGATAGGGCTCACCCATCACGTTGGGAGGTAGTAATCGTCGGTGAAAAGTGGATGTAAAACATATAAACACATAATTTAAGCGATATGTAATAATAATCGATAATGTCGAAATGTCTTTAAAACAAAATAATTAACTGAATCAATAAGTGTATCTAATGAATAAGTGTATTCCACTGACGACGGCCATAAGTTGGCCGAAACATATTTCGAAACAAATTAATACTTTTTATTGACACATTATAATCTATTTAAAATAATAAAAGTCCAAAAAAAGGCTTAAAAATAGTATCTTGATTTTGAACATAAACACTTGTACTAGTTGTTTCATAACACAATTATATTTGTTGCACAATGGATCATTGTTGACATACGTTTGTCGTTTTATGGCTCGTATATTAAAATAATAAATATTCTGTAACCCCTGAAGATGGATTAATTTCCGAAACCGGTTGGGAAGTGTGCAACGGGAAGTGTGCAACAAATATAATTGTGTTATGAAACAACTAGTACAAGTGTTTATGTTCAAAATCAAGATGCTTTCTATGTTTCATCAAGTGCCGACAATCACAAGTATAAATCATCTTAAAAATAGTATTTATTCAATTACATTACATAAATAAATAATAAATATACAACGTGTAACAAATAGGTGTAACCATATTTGAAGAGCTTATTCAGTCAACGGTATAAAACAACTTTTACTGTGGAACAAACCATGTACCTCGAAAAAAAAAATTACTGTTTCATAGAAAAATGCAATGCCGCTCGGCCGATATGTATGGAAGGACAGATTTTTTTTTTTTGAGATTTCGGTATTGGCTCCATAGTAAAAGTTGTTCTATATCTATACCATTGACTGAATAAGCTCTTCAAATATGGTTATACCTCTCTGTTACACGTTGTATATAAGTTCTTTCAATTTAAATGGAAAGTAATTTAGGAGGTGATTCAGTATCGTTAATACATCACATTACACTGCAATGTACTTTTTTTGCGCGAACTTTTTCTTCACTTGTCCATACAAACTGAGTCAGCTGATCGGACCATTTTGTACTGAGAAGTGAAAAAAAAGTGCTTTGCAGTGGAATGTGATGTATTAACGATACTGAATCACCTCCTAAATTACTTTCCATTTGAATTGAAAGGCCTTTATATTTCATTTAATTGAACTGTCAATTCACTGTCAGTTTCACTAATTTTGTGATTAAATTTATTTATTTATTTAAAAAAGGTACACCAACAGCACAAGTATTGTTACACTTAAAAGAGCTTACATTTTTATAAATATTCTGATACTTGCGCCACTTATAGGTATACACAACATTTGCCAAGTAATTATAAACAAAAAGGAGTAAATCATCACACTACAAAAAGGAAAAATACATAGTAACAAACAATTAAAAAAAACTACAAACTAAAATTACCTAACTAAACACTAAATTTACTAAATTAAACCTTAACCTAAGGAAGCTAATTAAATATTAACAAATTGAAAGCTACTACCTACTGATTACAAAAATACATTATTATATGAGATTTAAACACAAAGAAAGATTGATGGAATACATCTAGATCTGTTATGGTTACGTTCAAACTATTGTATTCTCTCATAATTCTTGTCATAGGCGAGTTAAGACCAAGGTTTGATTTACAAGCTGGATAGGAAAACAACTTTGAAATGGCTTTTTTTGGCATATTGTAGGGGATCGACACAGACAACCTATTCAACAGACAAGGGCACTCAGCTACTCCATTGGCAATTTTATGCAGAAAAGACAAATCACGCAAAATTCTGCGGTCACGAAGTGATAACATTTTAAATTGTTTCAACCGTTCATCATACGGACGTCTGTGAGACATACCAGGAGATACGAAAGCAAGGTACCTCGTGAACGAGCGCTGAATGCTTTCTAGACGTTGTGAGTCAACAGCATAAAATGGACTCCGAACCGAACTTGCGTATTCATAGATAACACCTGCAATGAGATAGTACATTGTATCATTAGCTATTCCTACATTCAACCAGAGTTCAAGGTGACAAAACAAACCAACTCTACAGCAACAAAGCCTTCTCACACTAACAATAGTGCCGGACGCGAGCTAGAAAGGCTTATATTCTTTGTATATACCATGTAGAATACAACTCTTCGTTATGTCTTATCAGTCGAGTATATGAGGAAGTGGGCACGCCCTGCGTGGGAGGCGGGGCTTAGCGAGTAGGCGTGGTTAAGTGGCAAGGATGGAGGAAAGGTTTGGATATGCTTTGTTGGAGGCTTCAAAAAACATCTATTTTAACAAAGATTTCAAAAGTAAAGATAAGCCCTTACCGTACTATGTTAGCACCAAAATGTTTCCTCCTTTAAATGGGTGACGCTCACACGTTTGGAATCAGTGCTCATCTGAACACAGTGATAGTTGGACGCGTTAAGTGCACTTAAAGTTAATTATTTTAACAACTTTAGTAGTCTGATCAGTTTGCTGACCGTAGGTAGACAGATTGCGCACTCATAACTGTGCACGCGTCGGCATTATGTTAACGCACAAATTCAAAAACAATTTTAGGCGCCAGGGCTCATCTTAACTTTTGAAATCTTTGTATTTTAAACGTAATTTTTTTTCAACGTCAGCTTCGTGACATAACCAACACCTACTGTCAGTGAACATTCTGTACAGGTCTGACAACTTAAATGTGACATCATCACTAGTGGTACAAGGAAGATATTTCTTTAGGGGAGTTTGGCAGACTTATTGATTTTTATTTTATTTAACGTTTGACATTCAACCAGAATGAAAAATAGAAAGCAATTACACAACTTTTTTAAAATTTAATTAATAATTAATACAAAAAAAAGTAAGAAATATAACAATAATACATAAATATGTAAACAATTCAAAAGTAATAAGTTTCTTAATTCTTATGAATAAATAGAAATTAAAATAAAAATTTGTTTTGAAAATCCTATAGTAAAATCGCATGTACCACTATTGATGACGTCATCACTAAAAGCCATTTCAGTTGTACGGGCTGATATAAAGAAGGTGTTGATATAACCTACGCTGTAAGAGAAGTATCTAAGACTACGTAACAATTTAGCCATACCTTCTTCTAGCCTAAAAATCGCCCGCTCCAGTCCTTTTGCCATGTGTATAAAATATATAATAATTTACCAGCAAATTTAAAAGAAAACAAAAATTTAAATCATTTCCAACAAAACTTAAGAAAGAAAGAAAATGCGTTTATTTTGAGAGCTACACCATTAAAACACCAAATACAGGTGTTTCTTTTCTATGTATTTCATGCATTTTCATATTTCATGCATATGCATTTTGACTGTACAATCTAGGGATTTGTTTTTGGAAAACATTTTATTTATTTATTTATTTACAATCCCCTATCTATCTTTACAGGATGCATCCTAATGCGAAAGAGAAGGTAACATTAATAACAACATTATAGAGATACAAATACACAATTTTTAAACTTATAACTATTTATAATACAATTTTATAACACATATATTTATAACACAATTTTTAAACTTGACTACCTCCGGTAGATCATTAACCATAATGATAAATTGGAGGGGCCCTAAGTTGCTCCCTTGACTGACTCCTGATCTCGTGTAGTAGGGCTCTGACCGATGTCCCCCACAGTCGACGTACTGCCGCCTGTCCCGCAAGTAGCTTGCGAAGAAATTAAGCGTGTGCGGCGTGCAGCCCACGCCGGCCAACTTCGCGAGCAGAACGTCGTTATCGACCGTGTCAAAGGCCTTTCTGAAGTCACAGTAAGCTATGTCTACCTGTACTCCGGCATCTACCGCTGACACCAATCGTGCGTGACATCAAGTTCAGCAGGTTTCCCTCTGTCCCACGCCCTGGACGGAAGCCGTGCTGTGCGTGAGACAACCGGCTAATTATCTGCACATATAAGCAGTGGTGTATTGCCGACTCAAATACCTTGGCCGAAGTACACAGGATTGCCACTGGCCTGTAATCGGTGGGTTCGTGGCCTCCTCTCCCTTTCGGTACCGGTACCACTCGAGTCAACTTCCAGCGACCAGGAAACTGAGCGGCTGCTATACAAACGTTGAACACGTGTAAAAGAGGTTCTTCTAACACCATCCGACAGTCTCTAAAAACAAAGGGTGGTATGCCATCTGGTCCCCGTAACTTTACTTTTGACCTCCCATAAATTTACTTTTGACCTCCCATAACTTTACTTTTGACCTCCCATAACTCATTTCCTATTGGACCTACGAAACTGCAATTCTGCGTGGGTGTTAAAATCCCTGCAAGTACCGAAAATCCTAAATTTTATAAATAAAACTTTACTGGTGCTTCAGATATTCACGTCCAAAATCACAATTTTTATCACTGACTGCATGACTGACGGACTCACTGACTGACTCACTCATATAAAACCTAAACCATTTCCAATGACTTAGAATCTTGAAAAGGACTGAAAAGACTGGTGACAGACATCGGCGTCACTGGTGCGAGTGTTTCAGCACCGCGCTCACCAACCCGCCTGCCCAGCGTGTGTGAGTATGGGCATCACTTCCAAGAATGCACTTTTATAGTATTTTGAGCAAAGATTTCAAAAGTAAAGATAAGCTCTTACAGTAGTTTATTGGTGTCACACAATTAAAATACAATATAACCAATAACAAACAAAACAGAAGTGACACCCAAAAGGCCTCCACTCATCATGTGTATTTTAAGTATCCAAAGCGATGGATTTCGCTATAAAAAATATGATCTTAAGGCCCTTAATATCGCCAAATGGGTACTTTCTAAAGCCTACTCCTCTTTTATGGCCAAACCAAAAATATTGAAAAAATGTATTGTGGATTATCAACTCTAGGACAACATATGCAACATTTTTCTTTTTCGTACCACCAAAACTTCTATATGAAAAATTGTTTCAACTGAATGGTGTTTTTTGGCTTGAATTTCCTACTGCTCCTAAGCGGCTTAGGTGATTTAATTCATTTATGCTTTGATAAATATATTAACTTGATAGCTATAAATATAACATAGAATTATTCAATCGAACAATGACGCCCATGTGAAAAGTATTATTTTCTCCTATTTTGCCCTTTCAAGGACGCAGCGATCGTCGTAACAGCCACCACGCATTGTGCACTGATTTGAACGTTATTTCAATGTCGTTTCCGTCGATATTCATACAGACAAACATCGAGCTGCTAATTTGGCGACAGTAATCGCCTTAAAACAGTTTGTTGAAGCGTTTTTCCAAACAGACTACATGCCATTGCGCACGCGCCGTAAGTACATTTCAAAGTATAATTTTCGAGTGACGACACCACCACATCCACTGACAAACTCTGCTCACCTGTCACTTCCCACATCCACATTCCATCGAGTAGGCGTTCTCCGATGTCTCCATTGGCCGGACGCGTTTATATCCCAAAATCGATACTTTCAGGTCTCGTTGCAGTATTTTTTGTACTATTTATAAATGTTTGATGCCGACTCGAAACTTGTTGCAATAATTCAGTCTTTTTATTACTTGGTGTAACTTAAGAAGTATAGGGGGTATTTTAGTAACCGCGCTGGGTTCGGGTTGCCGGGTGGATATGTTTATTTATTTATTATTTTTAAACGAATACAACAAACAGACAAAAACAAAAAAACATGGTGTACAAAGGCGGCACTTATTGCTAATAGCAATATTTTCCGGGAAAACTTTTGGAAGTATACAGAAATATTGGAGAAATAACATGAAAGGTGTAAATGATAATTCAAATTCAAATAGTTTATTTTGCAAAGTAGGTATATAAAATACACGTTTCACAAGTCAATATTTAATCTTATAAAAAAATATATGTAATAAAATAATAAATGTACATGAACTAGATGAAAGGTTTATTTAATTTATGTAGCAATATATATACGATTAAAATTATAGGTAAAACATTATTATACTAGGTGAAATCCAATCAACCGCCCGAACCCATACCGGAGACCCGGCCAGCGACCAGGAACAAGGTTCAATGATCACCAACCGAGCCCCCAGCACGAATCCAGGCGGCCGACCAAATCCCATCCTATATACTACATAGGTTACATATATAAAATCAGAAAGAAGATAAAAATGTACCTTAAAATACTTATCTTAAACATAAACTTACATATAGAATAAATGAAAGTACTTAAATTAAATAAAAAACTAAAATAAATTATACATAAAAAACATATATATCCACATACATATAGTTATAAAATGAACATACACAAATCATAATATTTCAGTTCTAATTTGACGGATTTATACAGTAGAGAAAAACTGTTCGTTTTAATTCAAAATGTTTGAAATTCTAATTTACAGAAACCAATGGAAACTTCGATATCGATTTCGCCATCGTCTGTTATAATCTGCACCAAAAACGCTTATCATCATCATCATCATCATCATCATCATCATCATCATCATCATCATCATCATCATCGTCATCATCATCATCATCATAATCTGCCAATTATGTCGTGGGCAGATTGTAAATGTATGAAATCGAAAATCTTTTACCAAAAGTAAAAAAATAAGTGCGACGTCGAGCGGAGGTGTGTTAGGTTTACATGTCATTAATAAATTGTGTAATTAATTGTGTTAATGTATTGTATAATTAATAAAAGTATAATTTTTATACTTAATCTACATTGTAAGGTAGCTGGTATTGTTATTTTCTATACATAAAATATTTATTTCATTTATTGTTTATACCAAGAATTTCCTTTTTAGTGTTCCGTAGTACCTAAAAGGTACAAAAGGAACCTTCATGGTGAGACTCCGTTGACGTTGTCCGTCCGTCCGTCCGTATGTCACAGCCTCATAACATAACTTTAGCACCGTTAAAGATAAAGATATGAAATTTGGCACAAAAATAGCAGTATATTTGCGCACATATCATGGTGTACAAAAATATATGAAAATTTTAAATTGTTCACAATATTTTCAAAAAAATAAGTAAGAAAAATTAAAATATTATCCTAAAAATACAATATGATTATCAAATTGTAGAATTGTAGATAACGACAAAAAAAAAAACGAAAAACGACAAACGAAAAACGCCCTCGACATACAAAATATTACTTGGACCCCATTTAAGTAACTATTTCCGTAATATTATTAAAACTCGCGTGAGCTGACATACTAAATTATTATTACATACGGCTTGAACATTCACGTGTAATTGTTGTTCACTATATGCCAACCGTTTCACCGATTCAATTTCGGCATTATCAAGGCGAGTGTCGTTCTTAGGACGACGACGCGGCGTTCACCGTCGTTGTCAAACGGACACTGGTAGCCGCCGATCGGCTATTTCCGTGATTTATACGGATTGTATAAGTATTTCAGTATTTGCAGGAAGTAACGTAATCAGTAAGTTGAATGGTCGAATCATTGTCAGACTAAGGACGCGTTCAAGAAATATTTTTTTTTTGACCTCACTGAAGGTCAAATGAAAGACATAACTTTTTTCATTCCATAAAGGGTATATAAGCTCAAGTTAATATCTGTCTACTTCAACGAACTAAAATTTTATGGAAGCATAAACTCGCTTAAAAATTGACGCTACCATATGTGCCCAGGTGGGCAAGGCTTATATTTATGTGTCTTGCGCTGCGCGGTGCATCGTCCGCACTAGTGAGCATAAGAAAATGGCGAGTTGCATCGTGAAAAGGTGCATAAGCAACTCGAGCAAAAACTGCAAGAGTCATGGCATCAGTTTTTATGCATACGTATTTGAAATATTCATAAATTTAAAACCAAAAAGTCTAAAAACGAAATAACCTTACAAACGATTGACACATTACCACGTTACATTTTCGTTTTTAATACAATAACATAAAAACTACGACTAGGTCCATTCTTTTCGATCCGACTCAAGTCTATGATTGGCTGGAATCGGAATGGCGTGATAATCGTGTAATTAAGTACGTGTGGTACTCAAAATCACACACAACCTCCGTGTCGTGGGGCAATGATCCTAGGAAGGGATGTACAGAGATAGATTTCCATAAAATTTTACTTCGTTGTTCTATTCACTATTCCTCGAAACGGTTTTCGTATCATAAATATTGGCGAAAAAAAGAAAAAGCCAATTGGCGACATACAGAAGAAGGGCAATGTTAAAAGTACCCGGATTAGAAGAGCTTGTATAACTAGATTGATGGATGCGGAAGAAACAAAGGAGGTTTATCAGGATCGTAGCAGATAGGATGTACGTAACAGAAACAGGATTTCGTTCTCTTTTTAACCGACTTCAAAAAAGGAGGCGGTTCTCAATTCGACTGTATTTTTTTTTTTTTTTTTTTTTTTTGGCGTTGTTACTCCATAACTCCGTCATTTCTGAACCAATTTGAATAATTCTTTTTTTGTTTGGAAGAGTGTACTTCCAGGTAGGTCCCATTTTGGGATTGGTTATGATCTGATGAAGGTCTTCAGAGATAGGCAGCGGAACTCCTCAGAAAATGACAGCATACCTCTCGAAATTGAGGTAATCGCTTTGTACCTGGGTGCTGATTACAAGGTATTACTTGAAAATCAACATTCTTCTACCTGACCTTCGATCCTAGCTTCATCACCATATTCACCATAGAACTCCTCAACGGATCAGAGCACATAACTCGAGATTGCGGCAATCACTGCGTTAGGGTGCTGATTCAAGGGTATTACTTGGAGATTATCAGAATACCTACCTGACCTTCGATCCTGGCTTCATCACCATAGAACTCCTCAACGGATGACAGCACATAACTTTGGATTGTGGCGACCAGTTTGTGTTAGGGTGTTCATTGCAGGGCATTGGTGAAAATTGCCAGTGTACCCGCCTGACCTTCGATCTTGGCTTCATCACCGTACAACTCTTCAACGGATGACATTATTTTGTGTTAGGATCCTGATAGCAGGAAGCTTACTTCACAATTTAACCCGTCAATACTTAAAAATGTGAAATAAAATACGATGTTAAACCAAACATACTCCGTAAGGAACGCATTTCCACTGTATTCATAACGTATTCACTCTACTTTGAAGTATACGTATGATTTAGTTATAACGATTAAATTAATCCATCCATCCATCCATCCGTCAGCCAAGTTCTTCCACTGCTGGACATAAGCCTTTCCAGGACTTTGCCACTCCCGGCGGTCATCCTGGAAGAATTGCCCATACTCACACACGCTAGGCAGGCGGGTTGGTGAGCGCGGTGCCGGAACCCTCGCACCAGTGACGCCGCTGCCCGTCACCAGTTTGTTCCATGTAAGGCACGGCTATTAATATGAATTTATTATTACCTACATATTACGTAGCCTATTCATTTCCAGCAGCGCTCTTTCGTCATGAGGTCTATGTAGTAATTTATTTGCATCTAAATCAGAAAGAGCGATGCCGTTCAACGATTTGACACGACTAAGGGCCACATAAATTTGACCCTTGGCGAAATTTTTTTTTCCGAGGTCAATGACGGCTTTTTCCAGAGTTGTGCCCTGTAGTTTGTGCACAGTGACGGCCCAGCTCAAAATTAGGGGGAGCATTCTGCGCTCAACATCGCCGTATCCCCTTGTCGCCTGGAACGTTGTAGTGGCGGGTGGTATAGCTATGCAACCGTCAGCATCTCTAAGTCTAGGACCAATAGACTCATCATCGAATTTCACGAATACGGCTTCTGGTAGCTCCCCTTCTTCTAATTGGTCTCTGCGGAGGGCCGGCCATTTAATTTTCTTTATTATGCCCATTGCACCATTCACGAGTCCCTCAGTTACTGATATATTTCGTCTTAGCATCACCCGCGACTCTTTACCTAATTTAATCGTTGGTAAGAAGCCACCACAGTTATTAATGTCTTTAGGAATGACATTATCTGGTGGCTTCCTACCATAAGTTGCTACCTCACGAGACTCGTCTACGGCATTTAATGTGTATGTGCGGTTCTTCTTTGCATTTTCTGTAGTAATTTTTTCATTGTAACCATCTACTTGTCTGACAGTGGGGAAAATACGGACGGCAACTCCATCAGCAAACTCGTCTGTTAGGGGTACCCGACGACGTTCACAGAGTAACTCCAGTTGAGTTGTTGTTAATTCCCCTACCCGTAAGCTGTTCAAAAGATCAATGAACTCTGTGTCATGGCGCTGTCGCATATTTATTGTTAGTTCGCAGAAGGAGAATTGCTGCCACAAATTAACTTCGGCT
This sequence comes from Ypsolopha sequella, assembly GCA_934047225.1. Lineage (NCBI taxonomy): Eukaryota > Metazoa > Arthropoda > Insecta > Lepidoptera > Ypsolophidae > Ypsolopha > Ypsolopha sequella. The sequence goes on along the minus strand of OW204012.1, from coordinate 1,391,906 downwards.
GAAAACCATGGTGGTTGCACAAAACACCAGTGTCCTTTTACCGGAGGGAGCTGAAAAATGTCACCGAAAAGCAAGATGTTTACTCCGCCAAATAATTTATCATTATTTTTGTATTCTTGGAGACGAAGGTGGATGATTCTCAAGTTTTCATATGAGACCATAGAAATTTCATCCACAATAAGCCAGTTTATATGGCGCCATTTACGTCTTTCGTTCTCTAGTCTTTGTCCCGTAATTTTCTTGTACGTCATGGTATTTCCTTTTTCAATCGGAAGTAAAAATATAGAGTGCAAGGTTTTACCAAATATTTGACGAGCGGCAACACCAGTTAAAGAACCAACCTCAACGAAGTTAGGCTTAAGCAATAAATCCACTGTGGGTGCATAACACCGTTTTATATGCTCGACCAGTAATTTCAAAAGAAATGACTTCCCGCTTCCAGCACCTCCTGTAATAAATAACAACAATGGCTCGTTTTGACCCTGTAGATCATTTTCTATAGCCGCCGAAACTTTCTGAAACAAATCTTTCTGTTGTATATTTAACCCACGAATGTTGCCCAGAAAGATGTCATCCGGCATAATGGCTCTTTCACCTACGTCCTCAAAATAGTTGTCATCATCATCATGTACGATCCGTTCACCACCACAAATCACCGGATCACTGTCGACATGACGTGTATCGCGGGCAGCATTAAGTGCAACTGCTTGTGCAAGAGCCTGTTGAATGATTTGTTCCGCGTGAGCGAATTCTTCCGCACTTACATTACTCTGCAGCGGTCTGAACTCTCTTTGCCGTCTTATAAAACAGTCTTCAGTTGTCTCGTCCTCTAGTAAAAGTTCACTCTCATCACGGAATGGTATGTGACACACTATCAAACTATAATAATACGCTTCTTTGTCACTGTTTAATGTGTAGTAGCGTGTACGCAATACTGCGGGCTTATTTCTTACTCGCATCCTTGTGTTATCCCTCAATCGAATGTATCTTACCGTTGAATTATCTTCATCATCACGCATCTCTGCATCACCATCATCTTCGCTCCATTTTGCGTTAGACACCGTTTCAAAGCGCACTGCAAATTCTGCAAGACTCAAGTCTTCTAGTTCGTCTGGTCGTAATACGTAACGGTCAAAAATATTGTTGTAGATTGATGTTTCATCACTGTCAAACCGTAAAAGTCTGAATCGTTCGCTTGGCTTACAGCTGTTTACAAATACTGTTTTCCGTGAAGACATTTTAAGGGGTAAATGGCATAATCTATATGCACATTCTGGAGCACTAACGAGGCGTTGATTAAGAATAGCCATAGAGACAACAAACAGCTGTTTCCATACATCACCACCTTGTCTCTTGGCCTTTGCAACAGCTTCTCGTATAACATCTCCTGTATCATGTGGTTCGCATTTGCTCGCATATTTGGCAACATAATATGAAACAGCGGTCACATTTCCACATGGTTGAACGTCAATATTTCCCTTCCATAAGCCCAACAGAATAATGTTGTAATTGTTAACCATGCTTTCCTCTGAAGTTCTTTTTAATACACAAAATCTGCCGCTATTAGCGAGCGTTTCATCTGGACCTAAGCAAACAGTATTATCACTAGCTGGCCTAGGAAATCCAAAGCGGCAGCAATTATCGTTGCGGTTTTTATAACATGTGGCAGTGTGTTTGTGTATCTGAACATCTTTCACGATTTCATTTATATGATTATCGGGATTTAATGAGCATGAAACAACCCTTTCAATCACTCTGATACCCTCTTGAGTGGAGAAATCTGGAATATTTTTACACCACACTAACATGTGCAAATGCGGACTTCCTCGATTTTGAAACTCAATCCTATACCAAAAGTCTTCAACAGGGCCTCCTAAACACTCTTGGTCGTGTTTAATAAATCGCATAAGAGCATTTACACGCACTGTGAACTGTCGCGAAACAACTATTGGGTGCTTTTGTACCAGATCTAAACGTTCTGGAAAAGACAGGCTCTCGTATTCATTCACATTCCGGCCATCTGCTATTAGTAAAGCCTTAATCATGTCTGGCCAGTTCAAGTCATTGCAGGAGAATGTCATAAACCATGTAGGAGGCCCTAAAGATCTCACCATCGCAATAAGTTCAGAGCAGCATTTCTGCCAGTAAGACGCTGATCCCCTTATGTTTCTCATAGTAAGATGCATGTTATCTACGAGTCCCTAAGGTGTTCTTTCTCCCTGGCCTTGACGCATCCTGCATGATACAGAAACACTTGACTTCGCTCGGAAATATTCAACAACTGAAAGAGCATAAAACAAATAGTCGTTTCTGTTGAATCTCTTGTCTTCGTTCATTACTCGACTTTGGAAATAGTCTAAAGGAGTAACTGGAATTTCTCTTTCCTCTCCGAACCCATTCTTGCCATCAGGGAAAAGAAAATACCATGCCAGCTCTTCCATTCGTCGTTCTCGCTCCAAATTTAACGGCGGTGCTGTTTTTCTTGTTATCTCAGCTAATCTCAACTCATCATCATTATTATTAGGATTATTCAAACACACGATATTTTCCAGATTGGGCACTGCTTCGTCTATGCTTCGAAGCATACTTGTTGTTTCAACAAATATGGTGTCATGATTATTGACGTCTGTGGTAAGTCTTTCCTGTTCCTGGGGCAAAGTCAGTCGAGTCGCTGATTGAGGAGAGCCTCTGTTTTCTAATACTGGACTCCCAAACCTTAACACCGAATGTTGCTCGTTCAGATTAGGCTGTTGACTTTTCAACTCTGGTCTACATATTTCAGCATTGTTATTAGAGATTATTGTAAGCGGCGTTAATGAGAACACGTTAACATTATTTCTTAGATTATTGTTGTTTGAAATTGCCTTAGTTGTTAAATACAAATTTCGACGCAATATGGCATGTAATTCATCTAGATCGTTAAAACGCATGCAACAGGCCGCACCTCGCCTTGGAGCTTTTGCTCCTTTGGGACCACGTGCATGGGAATCAAACAACCAATACGTTTCAGTTTCAGATTTGTAATGCACAGCGACAGATATCGCATTTGCCGTAAGTATCCCATAGGAGTGATCTCTAAAAAAAAATCGTAAAGCATTTTTCAAGTTAGGGAATCCATCAGAACTGTTATCATTATCAATATGACCATTGTAATTTATTTCTTCGAACACACTGATAGTAACTCTCTGCCTGTTGTAAATTATTTGCGATATAAGATCTGTTACAGAGAGATATTCAGGGTTTACTTCGCCAGATGCAGGATCATCCCGAGCAGCGATGCAGTCTATATAGTACTTGTCTCCAAGTATTACTATGTAATCAATGTCACTCTTTGCCCAGACGTTTGGATCGAGCATACAAAATGCTGCGCAAGCAACAGCTGCCATTCCAGTACACTGCTTGCCACGAGATTGTGGATTAAATCTTAGATCACCTTGATGAAATGATCCGTGTAGTATCGCCACATTCTCATTCAAAATGACGTAGTGATTTGCGGGAACAGTTGGTAATTCTGAATTCTCACAGCCATCGCCATCCGTCGGCTCTTCTGCAATTTGGACTATTGCAGAAATATCTATAGTGTTCTGAAAATTGGGTCGTACGTCTTTGTAGAGTGCATTGTTGGTAATTAACCAAGTCAAAGCCCGATGCAGTCGATTCACGTCTACAACAAACTCTTTAGAGCGTTGTAGATTTTCAAGACTTTCCACAACCAGAACCAGTCCAGCTTGATTTGGCGCTAGTGGTAGTTGTTCAGCTATTTCAACAACATCTTTTGCAAATAAAATTACTTGCCCCTTGCACCAATCTTGACTAAATCGATTTTTAAGCTTTACAATTTTCAAAAACGGTACAACTCTGCTAAGAAACCTTTCTTCAATGTTTGTCAATTCTGTTAATTCTGGAGGTATGGAGCAGGCTATCATTTTGTTCCAATAAGCTAGCGGTGGAATCATGCGTTTTCTGAAGATGTTATAACACCGAGAGCATGTTGTAATTTTACCCAACGAAACCAATTCTTGAGGTAATAGAGAGCTATACGTATCTGTTTGTAAATTGCAGCGCTGTTGCGGATATAGCGTTTTTTTACAAACAGCACATGGGACGTCTGCAAAAACATTTATAGATATGTCAAAGTCATTTGTACTAGATACACCTCTGTGGTTCTGTCTCGCTTGCCGCATATAATTTAATCGCATCATTCTTGCTTCAGAAGATTCGTTTGACAACCGTTTGTTTATCATAGTAAAGCGGTGTGCACGTTGCTCCTCGGATTCATTCGACAAACGATCGTGTATCAAACTGAGCCGGTGCGCACGTTGCTCCTCGGATTCGTTAGATAAACGTTCGTGTACCAAACTGAGCCGGTGTGCACGTTGCTCCTCGGATTCGTTTGATAAACGTTCGTGTATCAAACTGAGCCGGTGCGCACGTTGCTCCTCGGATTCGTTTGATAAACGTTCGTGTATCAAACTGAGCCGGTGCGCACGTTGCTCCTCGGATTCGTTTGATAAACGATCGTGTACCAAACTGAGCCGGTGCGCACGTTGCTCCTCGGATTCGTTTGATAAACGTTTGTGTATCAAACTGAGCCGGTGTGCACGTTGCTCCTCGGATTCGTTTGATAAACGTTCGTGTATCAAACTGAGCCGGTGTGCGCGTTGCTCCTCTGATTCATTTGACAAACGTTCACGGATCAACTTAAGGCGATTTTCACGCTTCTCTGAAATTTCATTGTTCAGGGTTCTTTTAGTATAAGCTCTTTTTTGTGACAATCTTAAAATGCGCTGCTCATTAGTCTCCCTTGAAAATCTTATTGTTTTTCGGACTCTTTCTTTTTGTAGTCTAGCTTCTTGTTCCTCACAAGATTCGGCTAAACGTCGCTGTCTCATATAAGCAGCGCGTTTATTAGGCCTACCCATATTTAAAAATTATATACAGTACTTAATACAAAAAATCATGAAATAATAAACTTTTAACAAAAAAATAACAACCGACTTCAAATTTAAAAATAACTTTGGAAATATCCAAGGGCACTAAAAAGATAGAAATAATTATATGAACTGACCGATATCTTTTATTTACACAAAACCTACAACTACTTAATCGTTTAAATATACAATTTTTTTTTTTTGGAGTCGGTGCCAAGTCAAAAAAATCGCCTACAACACAAACCTACACAAACGTACAATTATACCTCTAACAACATATTTACACATGTTACATAAAAAAATCTGCCACTCTGAAATAAACTTACAATACTAAATCTTCACGAAACAACATACAATTGCCTACTACCTAATACTACAACTACAGATTTTCACTCCCCACAAACTTAAAATTATTTACTCAGTCAAAAAAAGTCAGTATTAAAGAAGACATCAAACCCATATCGCAAAAAACTCAGGTATCCCAAGAATTGATATCAATTTGCGCGCTCGCTTAGGTTAACTTTTCAAACAACCTCAAGGCCTGAGGAGTGCGGTGCGGGAGTCGGGGTAAGAGGGGAGAGATACCGCGTCGAAACATTATAAACGGGTTTTGCCATTTCAGTGCTCGAGCCGGGTGATCGTGTGTCCTCGCGCTTACGAGATAATTACATTTTGTGACCGTTTTAGAACTTGGTATGGCACCGACTCCAAAAAAAAAATATTGTATATTTAAACGATTAAGTAGTTGTAGGTTTTGTGTAAATAAAAGATATCGGTCAGTTCATATAATTATTTCTATCTTTTTAGTGCCCTTGGATATTTCCAAAGTTATTTTTAAATTTGAAGTCGGTTGTTATTTTTTTGTTAAAAGTTTATTACGTTATAAGATAAATGAAATCTGTTAAAATCCCAGACATATTATGAAAACTGAAGTGATTTATTAAATATTTCTCCAAAAGGAAACCTATAAAGTAACTTTATTAGAGAAACTGTTGTCGTTAAACTGTATTACAATAAAAATCTGGCAAAGTGTGAGTCAGACAAAGAATTTAAGGTTCCGTACCACGACACCATACGGGTATGCTAAAATGGTAGTGCCTGACAAATAAATTCGCGGCTCCAGCTGAATACGGAACCCTAATATCTTAACAGCTATATTTTTCCTGCAATTTTTACCATGTATATTTTCATATTTTTCGGTCCTCTTGATCCAAAAATAAGGGAGGGACATGATAACGTTAAAAAATGTTACTTTTCAAGATATTTTTATGGAGATCCCCTATAGGTGCAAGCCACATAGGATCTGGCGAAGGCACGGGCGTCTTTCCATTCCATTCAAATTTCGTACAAAATGCATGGAAATAAAGTCGCAATTTGAATACACCGAGTGGACATCCATATGGCGCGCCATGTCTTATTTCAATTTACACCTTATTTCCACAGGTTTTGTACGAAATTTGAATGTATTGGAGAGACGCCCGTGCTATTTGAGTACCCGCGCCAGATCTTGTGTGTCTTACGCCCTAGGTTTAAATTTATTTTTGTTTTATTATTTGCTGTGATAGAGCACATAATAATATGTATTCAGTGAACACTTCAACTCGCTACCTATAACGGCTGAAGCTGTAGACCTGTGATAGACGGAAAGACAGCGGAGAATTAGGGTCCCATTAAGCACCCTTCCAGAATGGAACTCTAAGAACTAAGATTTCTTTCCAGCATAGTAATGTGCCACTTACACGAAAGAGTTAATAACAGTTTTATGGACTTTAATACTTGTTTGTTTATTTCGTACAAGTGCCTGCCTTTTTATGCTCGGCTAGTTTTAATTAATAACTGCTTTTGGTATTTGTAAGGGTACTAATGTCGGACTAACTCTCCCTTACAGAAGGTACTCGTGATACGAACGTGACGAACGACCGATACCATACAGAGTGCCTTGGCAGGATAATAGTGGAAATAAATTGTTAATTATTGTTGTGTTAATAAAAATGTAACACTGTTATGTTATTACAAGAGAAAATTGAATATAAAATGTTATTTTATAAATTATGTTAATGTTCATGAGTGGCACGAAACCAACTGACGTTTCTACAATACTTTAGGCTTAATTATGTGTGGCTGGCAGTCATATCGTCATCCGGAAAGCACTAACTTGTCCTCAATACTTACGGGTGCTGTGTTAGAAAGCACTAACTTGTCCTCAATACTTGCGGGTGCTGTGTTAGAAAGCACTAACTTGTCCTCAATACTTGCGGGTGCTGTGTTAGAAAGCACTAACTTGTCCTCAATACTTGCGGGTGCTGTGTTAGAAAGCACTAACTTGTCCTCAATACTTGCGGGTGCTGTGTTAGAAAGCACTAACTTGTCCTCAATACTTGCGGGCGCTGTGTTAGAAAGCACTAACTTGTCCTCAATACTTGCGGGTGCTGTGTTAGAAAGCACTAACTTGTCCTCAATACTTGCGGGTGCTGTGTTAGAAAGCACTAACTTGTCCTCAATACTTGCGGGTGCTGTGTTAGAAAGCACTAACTTGTCCTCAATACTTGCGGGTGCTGTGTTAGAAAGCACTAACTTGTCCTCAATACTTGCGGGTGCTGTGTTAGAAAGCACTAACTTGTCCTCAATACTTGCGGGTGCTGTGTTAGAAAGCACTAACTTGTCCTCAATACTTGCGGGTGCTGTGTTAGAAAGCACTAACTTGTCCTCAATACTTGCGGGTGCTGTGTTAGAAAGCACTAACTTGTCCTCAATACTTGCGGGTGCTGTGTTAGAAAGCACTAACTTGTCCTCAATACTTGCGGGTGCTGTGTTAGAAACCTTGACTTATTAGTAAACTACGTCAATAGGAAATAATAAAATTATTAATAAATGTTAAGATAATTTAAATGTGTGGATAAAGTCCGTACATACTGCCAACGTCATAATAATAAAAAATCTATAAAATAAATGTGTGGACAAAGTCCGTACAGTATTGTTCTTGAGGTTTCGGCTAGTTAACGTAATGCGGATTCAAAGCCTATATTATGGGCATAGTGTATAGTGCCTGTTCTGGGTGTCTGAGAGAGGTTTTGGCATGGACTAGTGTAGTCTGTGGCTTCTGGTATCGATTACTATCGTCTATAAAATAGAGAGGGACCTTAAGGATCGGTTTCACCAACTATGCTCTCGCGTTTGGACAATTTAGCATATGTATTAAATCAGTTTATTTTTAACAAATAATGTTTTTGTAATTAGTTGAGAAGTTAAGTCACATTATTTACTTTTCAGATTTGACACAAGTATCACAACGAGCAATAAAAAAAATCTGAAATATCACTAAAATCACAAAAAATGTCATTTGGCGGTGCAATTAGAAAAAAAAATGTATCTAATTATTTTTTTTTAGCGTAAAGAGAGTACCTTATTCATATTATATTTTAATATGTTTTTCCTTTCGTTATTTAAAATTTGAGTATTAGTTTTAAAATCACAAAAGGAAATAAAAAATAACAAAATCAGCGGGCCTATTATGTATCTCTAGTTGCTTTCTAGACTGGGTGTCTATCATCAAAAACATAGAAATACTATCGAATTCCGATTTCCTAAGGATATGTTCGCACTTGAAGTGACGACACAGATTGTTAATAGTTCAATAGTTACCCACTAAAGGCAATTTTGAAATTTCAGTTTTTATCTATGTTTTTGATGATAGGCACCTCGTTCAGTTGGCAACTAAAGATACAGAATAGGGGGGCTGGAAAGGCTACTTTAATTTGTGTACTTTATAAAAAATATTTTATTTTGTAGTTAGTAACTGATCATACTAGTTCCAACGTCAAATGACGTTTTCCATGATTTTAGTGATCTTTTCTATTTTTTTTTTCAATGAATGTACAATTTTACTTGTGGCAAATTTAAAACATACAAAATGTAGTTAAACTTTTTACATAATTACATAAATTTTATTTGTTAAAAATATTTTGATTTAATATGGTAAATTGTCCAAATGCGAAATCAGGTTTGGCGGAGCGCATCAACCTGTAGCCTTAGACAACACAACATAACACATCACATCTCTTTTGACATCGGGTCACGCATGAGGACTATAAAAGCCACAAATTTTGTGGCCTGATGCATTCGCAAGCGCCACGCCCCCTTACCATATGGTAAGAAACTCCTCGGTTCACATATCTATGGTTATACTAGTAGCTACGAAGTCTACGGTCGGTGCTACGAAGTCTACGGTATGTGCTACGAAGTCTACGGTCGGTGCTACGAAGTATACGGTCGGTGCTACGAAGTCTACGGTCGGTTCTACGAGGTCTACGGTCGGTGCTACGAGGTCTACGGTCGGTGCTACGAAGCCTACGGTTGGTGCTACGAAGTCTACGGTACGCGCTACGAAGTCTACGGTCGGTGCTACGAAGTCTACGGTCGGTGCTACGCTCGCTACAGTGAGCTACGAGCTTCGTAGGCATCTACGTATATCTTATGTTGTGAGAATGCATAATTTTATGGATACTTCAAGTAAATATTCCAGAAGCTTGATTGTTTCAACTATAACTTCCTTTTTAGAGTTCTGTACCCAAAGGGTAACCAGCGGGACCCTATTACTAAGAATCCGCTGTCCGTCTGTCTGTCCGTCTATCTGTTCATCTGTCCGTCTGTCACCAGGCTGTATCTCATGAACCGTGATAGTTAGACAGTTGAAATTTTCACAGATGATGTATTTCTGTTTCCGCTATAACAACTAATACTAAAAAACAGAATAAAATTAATATTTAAGGAGGCTCCCATACAACAGACATGTTTTTTTTGCCGTTTTCATGCGCGAGTCCGGCTCGCACTTGGCTGGTTTTTTATTTACAGTGGGCTAGCGCTTGGCTACTAACCGCGCTTAAGGCGAAGATATTCGTGTTTACTTTCCCTGAGGATTTAAATAAAAAAATATATGTATATTATATTTCACTCTTTGGTGAAATATAATATACATATTTCAGCCATAAGACGTAGTTTAAACATTGCGGTCGAACTGATATTGACAACATAAGTGTTCACGCTACCAGCGTGACGTTCGCGCATGTGCATGACTAATTTTCGCGGCGCAGCGCTGGCGCCACCTGGCGACACAATGGACTCGCGCGCTGGCGCCAACCCGCGGTTCACTCACTCTGTTCGGCTCGAGACGCCTCCCGAGGCGCACGTCTGCGTGCTCGCGCAGCCGACGGTTCCGCCGCAAACGTCGATCGAACGACACGTATACACATTCGCGCCGCCAACGCGCCGAAATCTATCGCGTATCCTGTGTTCATAACAGTGCTGTGTATTACTTCACGTTACACCAAGACATTCTGCACATTCCTGACCAAAACGCCAGCTCCATCAGCCCAACAAGAAGGCTCAGCCCGTCAGCGCATTAGTCTGCTCGCCCACAACAATCATCATCAAAGGTCAGTCAGTTTACCCACAATTCTCCAATCAATCCTCAAATCCCATCAGCTCTGCATTCCTGTAACCTCGCGGTTACATTTTGGTCACTTCGAGCCGGTAGTAAAACATTTTTATCCATCCAAGAAAAATTTTGATCCTTCGAGACCGTTTACGAAACATTTTGGTCCGTCGAGCGGAAAATTTTTGGTTTATATCACCCCCCGCCTCCCCCCCGCCGGCCCGTAACTTTGTTTGAACCAGCCCCCGTCGATTTACTACAGTCCATTTTCACCCGGTTACATATTTTGCCCCCTTTCCCGGCAAAAAATATTTTGTGGTCTCGAATACCTATTGCGGGTAGGTAATTAGAACCGCCGCCGCCTAGAACAGTAGGCCCCCCCGCCCCCGGCACAGAATAAACTCATTTTCATCCCGTTTGTTATTATTATTCAGCTCAGATAATATAATTTCATTAATTCATTCAATTTCAATAATTTCATTCAGCCCAATTGTTTGTTACAGTTCACTATATATCTTTATTAAACCCCCACTGTCAAAGATAGTTTTCGTAGGTATCTTGCGAGATATTTTTTTGGTGCGAGTATAAATTCGTTTTATTTCGTTTTATTTCGTTTTATTTTGAGTACATACGTATTACGTATTAACAAAGCTTGATTTGCATCATTGGATTGTCCGCTCATTTAGATCCGATTTCGGCTAGGTAAATACATTCTTTGTTTGTTTACTCAGAGAAGTAGGTAGGTATTTTATTCTATAAATAGAATTTTCGACGATTGATGTTTTTGTTGTAAATATACTATCGTGTAGGCAAGAACTAGCGTGTATTGTCGGCACATGATTTCAAGGCAAATAACATAAAAGTAAACAAGTAATCAGCCCTTTTCGATAATTTATGTTACGGTAATCTTGTGTTACAGTAATATATTGCCGGACCGTTTTTTCGTGTTATTGTCTGCTTTTTAACCGGGTGCATATAGCAGAAATATAGTAATTTTTTTTTTTTTTTTCTTCTCGTCTCTGCTCTTAATGTTTATGGTACACATATAGGGTGTTCCACGTTGGTTTATCAGCTCATATACAGGTTGTTTAAAAAAAAAAAATTCATTTTTTTTCTCTGTCGTGTTTATTTCCGTGTTCCGTTTGAACATAGCCTTTGTTACTTCGGCCCGCGCAAGTTACAAGCTATCCGCACGTTGGAGTTGGTAGCGCTCAGGTTTTAATAACTCATTTTCACATATAGTCACATCAGCACAGATAGTCACTTCAGCACATATAGTCACATCAGCACATATACACACTCATCACACACACACTCATCACACACATACTCATCTGCTCACAATAGTGCACCTGTGCACATACTCATCTGCTCACAATAGTGCACCTGTGCACATACTCATCTGCTCACAATAGTGCATCTGTGCACATACTCATCTGCTCACAATAGTGCACCTGTGCACATACTCATCTGCTCACAATAGTGCACCTGTGCACATACTCATCTGCTCACAATAGAAATAGCAGACGTACATGGTCAATTGAAGTTCAGAACTTCCTCAGGTCAAACAATGATGCAATCACTCACAAGCTCGCGAATCAGCACATAACTTGGTTACTGAACCCGCCTAAAGGGCCTTGGTTCGGCGCTCTGCACGAAATAAACGTAAAATCCACCAAGCAACTACTTTATCGCGTGATAGGTGAACAGCACCTCACTTTTGAGGAATTCTCTGCCCAATTTCATCCGACCCTACGGACTTTGAACCTCTCACGGCCGGACATTTCATTATTGGTCGTCCGCTCACCGCTCTACCTGAGCAGTCTTTTGACGACAGACCCATATCTGCTCTTAAACGCTTTCAGCTCATTCAAGCGCTCTCTCAGCGCTTTTGGACTCTCTGGTCCAGATCCTACCTCCATACCCTGCAAACCCGCTCCAAATAGCTCTCCCCTTCTTCCCCTCCTCAAGTGGGTGAACTGGTCCTCATCAAAGAGGATGACCTGCCTCCGCTCCAATGGAAGTTGGGGAGAATTCTCCGCACAATGCCTGGCAAGGATGGAGTGATCCGAGTTGTGGATCTGGACACAGCTCATGGAAATCTGCGACGACCTGTGTTCAAGATAGCCAGGCTGCCGTTGAATTCAGCTCAAGAGGAGCCGCAGCCCCGGCCCCCCCAGGATGTTCACGCTACCAGCGTGACGTTCGCGCATGTGCATGACTAATTTTCGCGGCGCAGCGCTGGCGCCACCTGGCGACACAATGGACTCGCGCGCTGGCGCCAACCCGCGGTTCACTCACTCTGTTCGGTTCGAGACGCCTCCCGAGGCGCACGTCTGCGCGCTCGCGCAGCCGACGGTTCCGCCGCAAACGTCGATCGAACGACACGTATACACATTCGCGCCGCCAACGCGCCGAAATCTATCGCGTATCCTGTGTTCATAACAGTGCTGTGTATTACTTCACGTTACACCAAGACATTCTGCACATTCCTGACCAAAACGCCAGCTCCATCAGCCCAACAAGAAGGCTCAGCCCGTCAGCGCATTAGTCTGCTCGCCCACAACAATCATCATCAAAGGTCAGTCAGTTTACCCACAATTCTCCAATCAATCCTCAAATCCCATCAGCTCTGCATTCCTGTAACCTCGCGGTTACAATAAGGATGAAATTTCACTACCTACCTTCGTTCATATTGTGAAAGAAAATTGACTATTCTATATAAATTTAGTATGAGATTGTTTTTGGACTTCACTTCCTTTGACAATAACGTAAAAACAGCCATACAAATTCTAAAGAGTAACTTTCAAATGAGTCACAAACTCCAAAAGCCTTTTGTATGAAGCGCTGACTTTAGTCTGATCCAAGCAATATATTAAATTCTTTTAAATAACATAAATAATACTTAAAATATACACTAACTACAAATAATATAAAATTAAAATAGACTAAATTAAATAAAAAATACATATCTTTTAAATACAATAATGATTTAGAATCACCAACTCGAATTGAGGTTAACGTTCCAGATTTTACAAAAGATTACCTATAATGAACGCATCTATAACCGACAGAGAAAAACAAGACGCAACAAGTACACTTAGTACTCGGTCAGAGCACTTATTGTGAAGAAATAATGACTAAGATGCCTTAATCGATGAGCCCTTTCCTCGTGGCTTGAGTTCTGTTTATAAGAAAGCGCAAAATATTTGTCACTCGCTTTTTATTACTATGTTGCCAGCGTTAGTTAAAAAGGCTACTTTTAAAAATTTTGTCTTCTGCGGTAGACATGTAAAATTATAATTTTATGTTATTATTTTTAATTTGTTAACTATACATCTTGGAGCTGCAAATTTATTTCGGAATTAAACTTGCGAATCTTTTCTGATGTTTATCTTAATTTTTTTATTTTAAGTTATCATGTTTTAACATTAAAATTGTGTTTACATTATTTGTAACTTATGTTATAAGAAACTATAGTTTGTTATTATCACTGACATCTACGCGTTCGCTACCGCATGTCACTCGCACTGGCTGTAACAGAATAACAGCGTTGTGTCGGGGTGTGCATGAATATATTTTATAAAATACGTATCATCTCGATACAGCAACATGCTGAGTTGCGGCCTATTTGGTGGCGGTGGATACATAAGATCGATTTATGTCGTTTTCTCTTTGTTGCTTCATTTATTTTTGTGTAATCATAAGCATTAGGCTATTATTTATGTGTGCTGCTATCTTGTGTATCATTTTCCATCAAATAAACTTCTTTCTTTCAAAATATTTTCTGTGATAAGTTCTTATATTTCAGTAGAGCATCAAAGATAAAGCGCAGCGTCACACTTTTAAACATTGATAATATAACAAAGACAAGACAAGACCAGACAAGACAAATACTCTTTTTTGTACACCAAAATAAATAAATAAGGTAAAATAACAAACTTATGAGAGAAGGTAACAATTGGCGGCCTTATCACTTATAGCGATTTCTCTCAGACAATCTTTGGGTGGAAATTATTCGTTGGAAAAAAATAACGCGAAGGTGGTGCAAAAAATAAATAATAATAATTAAATGGATTACCTAAAATAAATACACAAGTATAACATTGTACATACAAATGTACGTAATGATAATGATAATACGATAAATATAATATATATGAGCCTTGCTTCAAGTAGTGACGTCACAGAGCGAGCGCGGCTCCTCGCTGTGTCAGAGCGCGAGTCAGGTCTCTAGCTTAATGCCCTCCCATCCGCCAACCTAGGGACACTATTGAACAATCTTTCATTTAAAATGGCCGTCGGTCTGCGAATCGTGGCTAATGTAATCGAACCTCATCACTGCCCTTGCGGGGCCTAGTGTTTGACTTTGTCGGGCCGGACTCCATGGACTTTCATGTCGGCGTAGTGCCGGCCACCTGTCTCGCCACGCAGCCCTCAATGACGTCATCCGAAGGGCCCTCGTCTCCGTAGAAGCTCCGGCTACTCTCGAACCTCCCGGTCTAGTTCGTGACGACGGAAAGAGACCCGACGGTATGACGTTAATACCGTGGAAGCATGGGAGGCCGCTCGTGTGAGATGCAACCTGCGTGGATACGCTGGCGCCCTCTCATGTTTCCCAAAGCAGTAGGGCTGCTGGTTCGGCGGCGGCCGCTGCTGAGCTCTCCAAGAGGCGTACATATGTGGCAATAGGTTCAAGCTACATGTTTGCGCCTTTTGGGGTCGAGACATTGGGGACATGGGGTCCGGAGGCGCGTCAGCTTGTCACGGATCTCTCTGTAAAGCTTGTGGACACTAGCGGTGACCAGCGAGCTGGCTCTTATCTAGGCCAGCGTATAAGTCTTGCCATACAGAGAGGTAATGTGGCAAGTATTTTGGGCACTCTCCCGCAGGGCAGTGATCTAGAGGCAATTTTCTTTTTATAATTATTTCTTTAGGATTATTTTTGTATTAATTATTGTCTTTCATTAAGGAAAAGCTATGAAATAATACAATAAACCATTATTAATTACACAATATATATCCTTATATATATAACAAAAATAAATAATATAATACGTAAACCAAAAGTAAATAAATATTAGCGGCAGAAGTAGGGATTTAACTAACATTTACGCAGAAAGAAAAAATCCTTAACTTAAATAGTTCCGAAACGATTTTTATTTTCTTATGTTGATTAAAACGTGTTGTATCCAGCGCAAACAGGAACATGCTGAAAATCAGCGCTGTGCAAATTCGCTGTCACCAAATCTGTTTTTATGATGAAATTTTTCTGTCATTATTTTTTCAGCATTTAAAATAATAAAAGCCACATAAAATCTGTCGTTTGACTTTTCTGCCACTTTTCTGCAGCTTCATTGAGCGGGGAAAATTATAAATTCTAGCTCTTTTAAAGAAGAAATAGGCAAAAAACGTATGCCCCTGTTGGCAACATAGTGTTTTCGTCCTTTAGGAGGCAAGCTGCAGGCTGCTCGGGCTGCTCATTTGAATATCCTTTCCGCGCGACTGATACCCCCTGAAGTTTTTAATGCGGTGTAGGGATGGAATAGTAAGGATAAGATTGAATTATTATTCAAAATATCAATAAATTATCAATCGATGGGTCTAAAAATTTCTACAGAGCAAAAACATAAAAACAATTAGCTATTTAATAGAAAAGTTACTCACCTACTCAACCGAAATGAATGAAATGACGGTTTTTTTTTTCACAATTTTTTTATATTTTTTCACGAAATGTCAAATCGTGACGTAAATCACGTAAATATCAGTGAAATTGCAATTTTAATTTTATTCAAATTTTTTATATTTTTGTTTCTGACTTTTTATTTATTATAATATCCAATGACCTCCATGTTTGTTTGTTTGAGTAAAATAAATTCTACGTAATTAAGAAAATTGTAAATATTTGCATGCCTTCTTAAGGTGAAATATGTTGGGCATTTTAAATTTAACAACTGCACTGTACCATATTTGAGGCAAATAAAAATGATCTTTATGTTTATCTTTATCTTTATGGTCGAGCAATATTGCCAGTTTCGTAACAGCATCTTAACATCATATATATCTTAATTCTTAAAATTATGGTACTGGTAAAAAGTGAATATCCATGCTACTCTCTCGTCTAATCTTGCACGCTTGCTCGGTGGCCCGAGCGGGTATCTGTATAAAATTTCAATTAAATCGTGCGTCTTGGAATATTTATGTCAGTTTGTTTGTTTGTTTTAATTCAGATTATTATTGTTTAATTTACTCTAGAACAACTTCTTTCGGTTTTTAGGGTTCCGTGCAAAATTGGAACCTTTATAGATTAAGTTCCGTGTGTCTATTCGTAGCATACATAACCCTCTTACTTACGAAAAAATATATAACAATGGAAATCTATTGTAACGTAAAACGGATGAAATGGTCCTTTTGCAAATAAACAGGTTAATACGTAATTTAAATTGGGTTGGACCGGTTGAGCGTTTTTTTGTATACGATCGCGGAAATTTCCGCAGACCCACTTTTCGGTATGGAAGATATCTAACCTTTATAACCTTTTTAATTTTAATTATTGCTAAAACGTAAGTGCGGGTCGGACTCGCGCACGAAGGGTTCCGTACCATTATCTATAAAAACGGTAAAATAAAAACGGTAGTCTATAAGGACTACTTATAAAAGATACATAATAGTTCATATATTTACTCAATACATAAATATACGCACTATTGATCAAGTCTTTAGGTCTTAGGATCAATGTGTTTGAGCTGTACCTGGTTATATCTCTTTTGTTAACCATACATAATAGTTTTGACGGAACCTGTCTTATCTATAAAACGCACCCTTGATGGACCTTTTTCATGTTTTCTTGTAGTTTATACTTATTTCTTTATTAGTAAAGTCTGGGCAGCTGTGGAAGGTAATATGGGCTGGATTTAAAGGCTTTCCAAGTGCTGTTTCAGACGAAACAGAATTATTTTATGTTAATAAGATCTCGTTTAAAAATGTTTACTCTTGTTATAAAACGATGATTGACTTCAGCTCTTGTTTATTTAAGTTTGTATTCATATTGACGGACTCTTTTTTTAAATGAAAGAACAAAATTTTTTTTTTCATTCAGTCAATTTATAAAACTGATTTGAAAATAACATATTATGTAGAATACATTTTTTAAAATTAAATACACTTTAACAGCTTTTAATGTTTTTTTTTTAAATGTAAATACACTGATAAATATGATAATACAAATATAACGTAATCTCAAGATATATTTCGGGTCCAACCTGGACCCGGCATCAGTTGAGTTTTAATAAAAATAAATAGACATTGACATAATATATGATAGAAGAGCACATGACATAATGACATATAAAACCTAGACTATTTACAATCTCTCTTAATGTTATCTTATATGATGGTATATTATCATATATTATATATATTATCTTATATGATATATTATGATGATATATTATCATATATATAAGATAACATTAAGAGAGATTGTAAATAGTCTAGGTTTTATATGTCATTATGTCATGTGCTCTTCTATCATATATTATGTCAATGTCTATTTATTTTTATTAAAACTCAACTGATGCCGGGTCCAGGTTGGACCCGAAATATATCTTGAGATTACGTTATATTTGTATTATCATATTTATCAGTATATTTACATTTTAAAAAAATCAAAAAATATTATGTAGAAAACATTCTAAAACTATATATATTATATATATTATTCTATATATAGAATGGTGTGGCACCAACGTCAACCAGCTTGGGCACCACGGCTTATCTTGCCAACGTAGTGCTGGTCGCTTGTCGCGGCATGCCAGCCTTAATGATGTCATCCGGAGGGCCTTTGTCACCGTCGGCGCGGCGCTACTCGACGGCGCCAGCTTCCCGGATATTCGAATCAAATGTTGATTTTTCTCCCACATATATAAGGTCTTTCAATTTAAATTGAAAGTAATTTAGGAGGTGATTCAGTATTGTTAATACGTCACATTCCACTGCAAAGCACTTTTTTTGCGTGAACTTTTTTTCACTTCTCACTTCTCAGTACAAAGTGGGCCGATCAGCTGACTCAGTTTGTATGGACAAGTGAAGAAAAAGTTTGCGTAAAAAAAAGTACTTTGCAGTGGAATGTGATGTATTAACGATACTGAATCACCTCCTAAATTACTTTCAATTTAAATTGAAAGACCTTATATATTATGATATTACTTTAATATTTCGAGATGGAAAATCAATAAAAAAACGTTTAAATCTATATTAGCACGGACGCTGAGTTTAATTCATTAATTTGACAGAAATGTATTGACTGTCAGGGTGGCTATTCTGACACGTGCGGAAAAATTGCGAAGGCCGATTTCGGGTGATACGAAAATAGTTTTTCTATGAATGTGTATCGATTTTTTCGATTGGAAACCTATATGATACGTATTCTTCACACTTCATGTTCACCATTTGAAGGATTATAATCATTCGAATTTACATCGTATGGTATTTATCAAGCTCCAAACAAAAGTCGAATGATTGATATTTTGACTGGAAAATAGTGTCATAATTCGCGTAGATTAAAGTATGTTAAACTTAAACTTCAGTCGCATAACGCAAATTCTATAACTTAACTTTGTATTTCTTGCTTAGAAGTTAAAAACTAAAAAATATTTTGGTATGTGGCAGTAACCACATCAATAGTTCAGTATTAGTGAGGTTTATAAAGCATGAGTTTGAAATTTAATGCACAATTAGTCATTAACTTGTCCAAACAATGTTAAAACTGCATTTTAAATTGGTTTTGAGAAGATCATGACTAATTTTGTAAATCATTTCCAACTCTTGCTTTATAAACCTCACTAATACCTGAACTATTGGCGTGGAATGCTACATACCAAAATGCTTTTCAATTATAAATTTCTAAACAAGAAAAACAAAGTTAAGTTATGCACTTTGCGCTAAGCGACTGACGTTTAACCTTAAGGTGTGGTAATTCGAAAACCATTTCGAGATTTAGGTTTAACAAGACGTATTTTAGAACTTGTGGTCTAAAAACCTCATGATGATGAATATTTTTACGAAAAAGCTGCAACTTCTATTTGCCTTCGTGTGACGTCACTTGAGAAATGGCTGTTTAGAAATATTGAATTTATAATAATTTGCTTCCGGCTGATTTGACAGATGGATGACAGATGAGTAGACAGACAGAGAGACCACTTTTTTTTATAAGCAATCACACATCACAATCAGTATAAGGTCTAAAATTCTCAAGTGACGTTATATCGGACAATTCTTTAAAAAAATCATAAAATAATGGTTATATTTTATACCAAAATAATGAAAACTGTGTCCAAAAATGGCATGTATAATTGTATACTATAAAAAAAATAAAAAATGTCTTTTAGAAATTAATACTTATGTTAATAAAATATTTTTTTATATAAAATAAACTTTTAACAAAAAAAATAGCAACCGACTTCAATAGTAACAGCAGTCATTCACTAAAAAGTTAATAATAATTCTATAAAGACCGATGGTACCGAAGCAACACTTTTGCCGACTTCTTTCTTCCTGAAACGTTATGTTATCTAGAAGTCGGCGTTCTTATATTGGTTTCTATGTTGCTATATCGTAGCAAATACGCCGACTTCTAGATAACATAATGTTTCAGGAACAAAGAAGTCGGCAAAAGTGTTGCTTCGGTACCATCGGTCTTTATAGAATTATTATTAACTTTTTAGTGAATGACTGCTGTTACTATTGAAGTCGGTTGCTATTTTTTTGTTAAAAGTTTATTTTATTTCACATTTTTTAGTGTTGCTGGGTTAAATTGTGAAATATGGGTAGTTCTTGCAAACGTGGTTTTAATATGAAACGAAGTTCAAGTGAGTATAAGTAGCTATGTTTGAGTAGCTTCCTGCTATCAATCTCGAGTTTTGTGCTGTCATTCGTTAAAGAGTTCTACGGTGATGAAGCCAGGATCGAAGATCAGGTGGGTATTCTGGTAATCTCCAAGTAATACCCTTGAATTAGCACCCTAACGCAGTGATTGCCGCAATCTCGAGTTATGTGCTCTGATCCGTTGAGGAGTTCTATGGTGAATATGGTGATGAAGCCAGGATCGAAGGTCAGGTGGAAGAATGATGATTTTCAAGTAATACCTTGTAATCAGCACCCAGGTACAAAGCGATTACCTCAATTTCGAGAGGTATGCTGTCATTTTCTGAGGAGTTCCACTGCCTATCTCTGAAGACCTTCATCAGATCATGACCAAACCCAAAATGGGACCTACCTGAAAGTACACTCTTTCAAACAAAAAAAGAATTGTTCAAATCGGTTCAGAAATGACGGAGTTATGGAGTAACAACGCCAAAAAAAAAAAAAAAAAAACACAGTCGAATTGAGAACCGCCTCCTTTTTGAAGTCGGTTAAAAACACCGTTCAAGGGCCTTTTTTATTTTTTATATATATGTTTTACTCCACATAAATACAAAAACTTAAATGGTTTTAGTCGCTATATTTCGACCCCCATTTTAGAAATTACGCTATCCGTACTTAAAGGTTAACCAACGGGACCCTATTACTAAGACTCCGCTGTCCGTCTGTCTGTCCGTGTGTCCGTCTGTCACCAGGCTGTATCTCATGAACCGTGATAGTTAGACAGTTGAAATTTTCACAAATGATGTATTTCTGTTGCCGCTATAAGAACAAATACTAAAAATTGCCGTCCTGGGCGGCTATTCTCGCAACATTTTTCAGACGCTTCATACGACTTTGTTACTCGCGATATAAATGGCGTGTGGTGATAATTTTATGAAGTAAAACTCCTTATAAGACATGTAAAACATGTTATGAATCCGAGCAAAAGGTTTTTATTTTAAAATCTTGGTACGTTTCTGTACAAAGAGCTTTTTAAAATCACCCGCTTTCGCCCCTCGCAAATTGTCGCACGCGCCAGAATAATCGGCCAGAATCGCCGTCCAGCGGGCCTATTATGTATCTTTAGTTGCCATCTGTACTGGGTGTCTATCATCAAAAACATAGATATACTATCGAATTCCGATTGTCTAAGGATATGTTCACACTTGAAGTGACGACACAGCTCGTAAATAGTTCAATACCCACTAATGGCAATTTTGGAAGTTCAGTTTTTAGCTATATTTTTGATGATAGGCACCTAGTACAGTTGGCAACTAAATATACAGAATAGAGGGGCAGATCATAAATTTGATTTAGCAACTAAACTTGCAAGATTGAAACGCTAATTTCTGCCATAGGCAATATGATAAAAACATTCCCTATTCTTGGGTGGTATTTTCTTGCTTTGTTCTCTCTATATTGCTTGTATTCCGTACTTAATCATGAGAAATTAAATATTTAAAACGGTATGTAAAATTTAATATGAGTTTTTCAATTTATTACGTCTCAAAGTTACATTCAAACTGTTTCCATTATCCTTCGAGTTCTTTGGACACTTTGTTATGAGCACGTCTCATGCTATTTTTATTGCTCCATCAAAAACGAAAACCCTAATCCCACCAAAAACATAAATGTGAAAAAGGGGCCGAGTTCAGTACAAAGACAGTGCAGGATATCTAGATAGCGTAGCAGTGGTCAAAAGTGAATACAGGTATCGATTCGTTATAACACGTCTTAATTTATTTAACAGGACTAACCTTACTTTAAGCGTCCTGTCTTTTTCTTTCTTTATCGAAAAGACAAAGACGAACTTTTAAATTTAGTCCTGTCAAATAAGTTAAGATGTGCTACCACTGTGAGATAAACCTGCATGCACTAAACAGTGTCGACGAATTTGCGGTGTTGTAATTTTCACTTGCTAATCCTTCATCAAACTGTCAGTGCGGATCGGAATTTTGTAATTTTATATGTGTTGTTTTTGTACACGCTTGTATGTGTACACCTGACCACTACCACGCTCGCCCAAAAAGTGGGAGAGTGAAGACAGGTGAGGTGTTAAGAGGCAGGTAGTCACCAACGACCTTGATTACAGCAGTGTCGGTATAAATATTGACAGAAACTATTTGAAATAACGCTCTGATAACGTTAAATTAGCGCAAAATAGGAGAAATGAATAATTTTCACATGGACGTAACGGACGGATAAAAATTTTCTATAAATAATTTTTCTAAGCAATATTTTCCTTGTATTTTAGTATAAGAACCATACAAATACCATAAGTGGTTTCAAAGAAATAACCAATTTGATTTAATTTTAGTCTAAAAACAACTTGACTTTGTACTATAACTGCGAGAATAATTTCCTAAAATAAAGTTGTTTATATAGTTTAACTCACAATATTTTTCATAATTTTTAAACACACCATTTAGGAGAAATAACATTAACAAAAAAATATTTACATAAAAAAAAGACAAAACACACTTATCCTATCTAACTTATTAATGTAATTTCAAACTATTCTGTAACGTTGGAGACCAATGTAGGCGAAAACCTGGGTTATGGCCTCCAATAGTGTCATTTTTGGATGACGCTTTGAAGAGGCGCCTTAACCAGCCTGTACGCGGACTTCAGAAAAATCTACGGAAGTCGGTATCGGAAGCATGACAGACACTACGCAACTGAGGAGGGTGGTAACAAGTTACTACCGAAGCATATCACCATCATTACTAAATACTTAATACAGTATTCTCCATAATATTATAACAGATATTAAAACACAATCGTGACGTTTCTGACAATGGAAGCAAACTCGATCCTAAGATAAAGCACGCCACCGCCATCTTGTGTGATCGTTTCCCGCGGAAACTGCTGTCATCTGTCAGATTTGACAGCTCGGATTGGCGCCAAAACACATACTGAAAGAGGTTATTATGCATGGAGTTTGTTTGTTGTTAATACTTAGTGTAAAATTGATAGTGTTTTCTTTCTTCTAATTCGAATGATTTTCAACTATTTTTAAACTCAGTGCTTGCGTCTAGAAAGTCTGATTAGAAAGATGCGATTTTATTTGGATGTTTTTGTTTTTGTATGAATGTACTGAATCTACCACAGATGTAATCAGTATGAAACTTATAAATGTGTTTTTTCACAACTTTATCTTGCCTTTGTATGTAGCGTTACCTAATTGGAAAACTTTCGCTCGATAGATTTTATTTTTGAAAATAGTCTCTTTTTGAGTGTGTTTTTGGTTTTGTGTTTAATCCGTTTGATTTTTATGTGTCATATTTTACTATCAATACGAAAATCTTGTTTATTAACCGTTGTAAGTTCCAAAATGACTTAAAAACAATATTGTAATTTTAGTCGCTTTTAATCTTAAAATTAGACTCGTTCTGAATCGTTTCGCGCACATTTTGTCGCACGCGATTTTCAACTTTATGCAAGTTAGTCTACGGGTTATAATTGCAAAGCCGCTGTGTGTCTAAGGAAGGTCGTCTTAAGAGCGGTTTCGTAGCCGGATCGTGAAAAACCCGTCTTTTTCTAATTAATCGAAAAAGAACATTTAAATTCAAAATTCACTCAATAGTGATTCAACAAAATCTTATAACCTATGTTTTGTGTATGTTGCCATCACAAAGTTTCCATTGCTTTCTGTAAATTAGAATTTAAAATTTTTGAATTCAAAGTTTTTTTTTAATTCAAAATATTTGTAATTCTAATTTATAGAAACCAATGGAAACTTTGCGATGGCAACATACACAATACATAGGAGGTTTTGTTGAATAACCATTGAGTGAATTTTGAATTTAAGTGTTCTGTTTCGATTATTCAGAAAAAGGCGGGTCTTTCACAATCCGGCTGTGAAACCGCTCTTAAGGAAAGTATTTTAACAAAAAAGTTCGTCTATGGTTGAGGTGTTTACAACTAGGTCTCAGGACGGTTCAATCCATGTTCAATCCGTTTTCGTACCATGCGTCGAAACGTTTTATGTGTATCCGTTTAGATGAGGTTTATATGCACTGTCATAGACTAAGTATTACTACGTATAGACTAGTAAAGTCGGCGTCAGTGGAATTGGGTAAATAATATGTTAAAATGTCATAAAATGAGTGGATGATCATGAATAATTATTTACCTAAGGTAATTCCACTGACGCCGACTTTACAAGTCGAAATATATCTGGAAATGATTATTATAATAGTGTGTTTTTATAAAAATATATAATAGTTTAAACTAAATAAAAAACAAATAAGTTTTCTTTAATATTTAATACGTATAGACTAGCAGTTCCCATACATCAGTTTGTAGCCACAAAAATGATGTAAAATTCTAACAAAATCTGGATGGCGTTGCTAATTCCTCTAACGAACACGATGCTAAAAAAACCGATTGGTCTAATGGCACAGCGATGTCACGTAACATAAAAATATTCGATAATAGATGGCGCTGAAATATTTACTGTTAGTGTTGCCAACTTAGCGCCATCTAGATTTTCTAAACAAAACTGTTACAGCCACATGTTTACTTGATAACCATGAGAGTTTACTTGTAGCCAATTAATTATGCTCATTTGCAGCACTTGGCGACACCTAGTGTCGTAAGGGCGCGTAAAAGAAGTTACGTAGGTGTATAAAATATCTTAATAATTAAGAAAATTCAAACATTACAAATCTTAAAATTAGTCTATACTTACTTGTATTTTAACAATCTATATGTTTGTTTTTAGATAAGAAGGGAATTTCGGTATACTTATAAACCCTGACGTTTTTGATACACCTTTATGCTGAAAAAATGTATATTTCCGGTTATAAAAAAAAATGAAAATGAAAAAATTTGCTACGCTATTATGTATGGGAGTTGTCTGTCTATACGTAGTCATACTTAGTCTATGGCACTGTCAAAACATGAGGATGCCGTAAGGTGATACGGTTGTCGTCTATAACATAATTAGAACAGGTTCACGCATGGTTTCTATTGTAGCTGCAGATGTAATCGCGTTTCCTCAGTGAGTGACGAAGGTGTCTTATTGTTAGTTGGAAGTTTGTTTTCTTCATTCGCTGTGTGCCTTATTAAGGGGAAATATGATGGAAATGAAAATAAAGTGGCATAATTTGGATGGTTTTGTTTCAATAATCAGGATACCCACAATTATTAAGAAAATATATAACCTATGTCCTTTTAACGTTTATGAAATTAGTTTGAACAAACCGCGTCAATTTACTCATTTATTTACTGTAAATAAATTCTTTGTAAACCTTAATTTAAACAACGAATTCTTTGAATGATATCTGCCTTGTTTGCCATCTGAACAAATCATGTTTTTATTTCAACCAGAATCCCAGTTATTTAATAAAACCTCAGTTTTTGGAGAGCGCGTGATATTTCGGTTGTCGTAACAGCCACAGCTAAGGACACGCTATATTTAATTAAATTCTACTTGATGCTAAATGACCAACGGGACCAACGGCTTAACATGCTGTCCGTGGCACCCAAATTGTTTACAGGATTTGAACCTGCAACCCTACATTCAGCGGATGATGTAAGAATACCAATAGTTTGCAACTTTGTGACTATTGTTTTTGACAGAAACGCTTAAATTATTGTGTTTGTTCTTGCGTTACCCGCTATTTAAAATGCAAAAACTTATATAAAGCTCTATAAAACTTGCATTCAAGATTCTTTGATCAAAGTTTCTTTCACAGTTCAACTTAGCTTTGAACAGTATATTGCATCAAGCTTAAAACATTTCTCAAAAACAGACTCTAAAGTTAAAGCCATAAAGTCCACCCAAGTATTACAGATGAAAAACAATACCAACCAGTATTAAAACCTGTATTCAATCAGCAACAAAGGAGTCTGCAACTGAACAAAACCGCCTGCGTTTAATTTCCGATGTAAAGTAGTGGCGGCAGACACGTCCGCTCGCTGCGACGGCCGCGCGCAGAGTCGCTATCAGTTCGAGTTTTGTTCGCCACCTTTGTGCAGCGGGAAAGCGCTGCTTTGTTGATGAAACGCTAGAAATGTAGAATTTAGATATTGATTTTTATTCGGCCTTGCATGTACCCTGATTAATTTTTTTTTGCTTTAAACAGGCATCTATATTGACGCTTTACTAAAACCAAAATGACTTGTTCAATTTTTAAATCAAATAGTACCTATAAATAAATGAATGTGTGGTATTTTTTATATTCCTATGTGGACAAAAAAATTATAAATATTCTTTTGATGCGAATAACTAATTGACTGATTGTATATTTCAATGACCCAAAAAAAAAACTGTGTAGAGTTAAAGACCGATACACAGCGCTGCAAGTGGTGTGGTGGCGGCATAAACTTCGAAATTCAAATTTCACGAGTGACCGGAAGAGCGGGTGTCGATCGTTTCCGGTTTGTTGCGTTCCGTTTCGACAAGGATTGCACGAGTCTCGACACTGGAGCAACAAAACTGAAAACATAGGTGTACACATATCACCAATTCGCTTCTACCCACCATTCATTCCACTTGTAAAAGAAAACAAAATGAGGGATAGTTGGCAGGCCAAGTTCAACATAAAAATCTTCAAATCCCTTTGCCCGAGATATATTTGAATTCGCCAGGATAGCTTTGTATCATAATGTTACAATTAGTTAAGTAAATCTTTTATTATTGTTCATATTTAATTGTAATAATTGTTAAGTATAATTATTTTTTTATCTGCACTATCGTATTAGCACCGTATTAGGTTGAAAAAACATAAATAAATACTTACTTAAATAACTATTTTTGCGTTTTAATAAATATTTCAATGAAAAAAATCATTACAATTTCTTTTATTAAATAAACTACACTAGCGGCCAACTAGACACTTCCTTTTTTAGGGTTCCGTACCCACAGGGTAACCAACGGGACCCTATTACTAAGACTCCGCTGTCCGTCTGTCTATCCGTCTGTCTGTCCGTCTGTCACCAGGCTGTATCTCATGAACCGTGATAGTTAGGCAGTTGAAATTATCACAGATGATGTATTTCTGTTGACGCTATAACAACAAATACTAAAAAACAGAATAAAATAAATATTTAAGGGGGCTCCCATACAACAGACATGTTTTTTTTGTCATTTTTGTAGATAATGGTACAGAACCCTTCGTGCGCGAATCCAACTCGCACTTGACCGGTTTTTATTATTAAGGAAATGATAGCATCTTGTAGACTAGAGAGGCTAAAAGTTTTGTTTATACAATTTGCCGTGACAAGTTCACAATAACTTTCATGCGAGAGAAGTGAAAATTCAATTTCCAACCAGCATTGTGCCGCCGCCATTGTGAGACATAGATAACATGTGGCTGTCGCTTTTATACTTGTTGCATGTAACATGAATATTTATATGTTGTGAGCAACGAACTAAAATTTTATAGAAATCTATCTTTGTACATCCTTTCCTAGGATTATGGCCCCACGACACGGAGGTTGTGTGCGATTTTAAGTATACTACACGTACTTAGCTCACTACGATAATCGCAATATGATTGGCTAGTGATTATCACGCCATTCCGATTCCAGCCAATCATAGACTTGAGTTGGACCGAAAATAATGGGCCTAGTCGTAGTCTTTATGTTATTGTATTTAAGACGAAAATGTAAAAACGTGGTAAATTGTCAATCAAATTCAAATTCAAAAAGTTTATTTTGCAAAGTAGGTATATATAATACACGTTTCACAAGTCAAATTTTGATCTTATAAAAATATATGTAATAAAATAATAAATGTACATGAACTAGATTAAATGTTTGTTTATTTATTTATATACGATTAAAATTATAGGTAAAATATTATTATACAAGGTGAAATCCAATCAACTGCCCGAACCCATACCGGAGACCCGGCCAGGGACCAGGAACAAGGTTCAATGATCACCAACCGAGCCCCCAGCACGAATCCAGGCGGCCGACCAAATCCTATCCTATATGCTACATAGTAATAGGTTACATATATAAATACATGCCTACCTCCGCCCATTCGAGTAGTCTTGCTAAGAAGAACGGGCAAGAAACTTGGCAAGATCATGTCTTTTTTTTCAACATAAACTTATACTATTAATCAAATTACTTATATCTACTTTAACCAAGGGATAAGAAAATACAAGACAATTTTATCATTTATAAGTTTATTTTGTTTTAGAGTTTTTGGTTTTAAATTTATGAAAATTTTGAATACTTACGCATAAAACCTCATGTTTTTGCACGAGTTTGCACGAGTTGCTTATGCACCATTTCACAGTGCAACCTGGCATTTTGTTCCTCCTTCTTTAATAATTTTGTTGTGCTCACGGCGCAGACGGCGCACCGCGCAGCGCAAGACTGATCAACGCAATACACATAAATATAAGCCCTGCCCGCCTGGGCACATAAATGATCGCGTCAAGTTTTAAACAATAAATAATAATAATAAATAATGAAAATTTTTTCACAGAAAAAAAACATCATTACATTTTTGATTGTTTCCGCCAAACTGTAAAAAAGTTTATTGGCAGATGTTACTCTCTTAACTTAACTACTAGCTGACTAATACTTCAAAAGAAAAATTACGAGTACTTATAATTAAAGTTAAACACATTTTCAATTTTTTTTTGTTTAATTTGTGTATTCATCCAAAAGATGATTATAAACATATTTTTATAAGTACGCTTAGTTACATTTTTTTCCTTTGGCTTAGTATCGCCAAATAGATACTTTCTAAAGCCTCGTTTATGGCCAAACCAAAAATGTTGAAAAAGTATATCATGAATTATCAACTCTAACACAACATATGCAACATTTTTCTTTTTCACACCACCAAATTTTTTCGGTAGAAAAAAATTTTAACCTAATAGTGTTTTTGGATTCAATCCCCTACTGCTCCTTAGCAGTTTAGTTGATTTAAGGCTTCTACCAACGCCAACGACCTTGAACTAAGTAACTTTGTAACCAAAATGGTTACAGAAGAAAAATACATTGTAATCTACATGATATAAATAGTGATGTGGTTTTTCCTGAATTTCATTATAACTTACAGAAGTGAAGCAAGAAAATTCCAAGTTTACCATTATTTTTCGATTTTTTGTTTACTTGTAACAACATAACGGCTGCAGTTTTTATCGTAACAGTATGAAAATTTATAAACTTCTAGATAAAATAAAATAAAATGATTTGGTTTTCTCAGTTCTTGGAAATTAGTTATATTTTAGATTAAATAAATTAAAAACACTATTTTCGCACTTGTCAGCCACAGCGACTGACGTTACAGCCATATTGCAGTGCGAGCTGATAAGGATTTTATTTTTATATGGTTTTGTTCGAAATTTCAACCACCACGAATCGAGTTGCTAATTATTCCGACGTAACCGAGTAATTTATTGCTCTTACGCCCGTTACTAACTTTCTACGTTTTTCAATGCATAGTGTGAGGAAATAAAACAAATATAATCTTGTGATATTTAAATTATGATTGGCTCAAAAGGACTGTATCCAGAGCCGTTAAACAGTGAAAAAAAAGTATAACATCTATGGTACAAAGGAAAGCCTGCATGTTAGCCAACCATTGTAAATAAATTAAATAATAATAATAATAAAGCCCTAGGGCAAAATAATCGACTTTCTGTTCGGTTTTGATGCATAAAAAGTGGGCCTTTACGAGCACTTGCATTGATAAAATGATTATTTTCTCCTATTTCACCCTATCAAGTACGCAGCGAGCATCGTAACAGCCACCAGGTATTGTGCGCTGATATGAACGTTATTTCAATGTCGTTTCCGTCGATATTCGTACCGATAAACATCGAGCTGCTAATTTGGTGAAGCTAATCGCCTTAAGAGGCCATGCGAATTTTATTTTTGTCACTGTCACTCCAAGCAAAAAATCGCACAGTGCGAGAGGGGCGGATTCAGGGCAAAAGGGAAAAAAGTTGGTTTTATATTTTTATTAAAGAAACTAAACTAGCTAGCAAAATTTCCAAAAACAAAAATCTAGATATTGTTGAAACCCATCTGATAAAATATGTTTGAGTTCTGTACATGGCTGCTACTCGTTAAAGAAAAAGTGTGTTTGAAGACCTCATTTCAACAATTATTTCTATCGAGGAATGTTTATCCAAACATGTTTTCCAAAATCAAATCCCTAGATTATACAAGGTGTAACAGAAAGGTGTAACCATATTTGAAGAGCTTATTCAGTCAATGGTGTAGAACAACTTTTACTATGGAGCCAACACTGAAATCTCAAAAAAAAATCTGCCCTTCTATTCATTTCAGCCGAGTGGCATTGCATTTTTCTATGAAAAAGTTAATTTTTTTTTTCGAGATACAGGATTTGTCCATAGTGAAAGTTGTTCTATGCCATTGGCTGAATAAGCTCTTCAAATATGGTTACACCTTTCTGTTACACCTTGTATAGTCAAAATGCATATACAGTGGTCCCAAAGTAATAATGCGCATACAAATCTTCGCCACTGTTCGGCAAAGTTCGTATTTCCTTACACTTTCTATACAACCAATACGGTCACGTGGTACATCCGGTCGCTTTGGCTATAGATTTGTATGCGCATTATTACTTTGGGAGCACTGTACAAGAAACTGATTATAATTTTCCATGTCTTTCATGAAATACACAGAAAAGAAACACCCGTTACCGTCCCTTTTAAAACACAAATGTAGATTTGTTAGGCAAATTAGCAGGCGAGATTAGCAGGCGAGATGTTTGAACTACTAGACCTCAGAGGCGGTCTGTTATACAAAATCAACCGTAACCGGTCGGCCATAGCTTCAGGCTTCTGGCGGCGCTTCTTGCTGCGCTTCCAGGCGGTTTTTGCGACGGGCTTTGCCCTGCCACGACACGCGTCGGCACAGTATAAGCAAAGACAGTAGGGAATTTGAACCGAATTCCTGAGTTAAATACCTACGCGCCACCGAAGCGTTAAGGCTGTCGCTCACTCATATCATAACTTGGGTTTTTCGACATACGATAAGACTCTGCCGTTTGATTGAAAGTACCGCGCGCCGCTCCACCGATTGGTTGGCTAGACTTGCTTGTGGCGGCGCGGCGGCGGCGACGGCGGCGACAACCGACAAAAAAGTCAAATTCAAATTCAAAAAAACCTGCTTTTTGTTCTGACCAGCGTACTTAAATCTATTAACTCTTTATTTTGCCCTGGTAACAGACAGTATGAACATACATAAAAAGAACGCGACAATTTCAAAAATTTAATTTATAATGTAAGTAGTTAGTACTCTTGAGTGATATTTTTTAGTCTTACCTTTGGACATCAGCCGGAAGTCTAAAATAGGCGATTTCTTTTTTTCGTGATGAATTTAAACATCCAAATGCGCAACAATATCTTTGCGACATCGTGATCACGTCGGCACAGAGTTTACAAACGGTCGCGTCTTATCGCCTGCTTACGTTTGCGCGTATTGGCAAGGCAAGCGCGGCGCGGCGTCGCGACCCCAGCGATTGACGCTTCATTTCTGCTTAGACGGCGTGTAGAGCACGCGTCTGTGTGTGTGAGGCTCGAATCGGAGCGCTTCCAGGTAATTTCCCTACTGTCTTTGCTTATACTGTGGCGTCGGCGCCTTCCACCGCATCGGATGTATAGCGCGCTCGTACGCTCAAAACGCTCGACACTAGGTTCTTCCTATGCGCTCGATCACTGGCGCGGCTCCCCGCCTCTCCGCACACCGCCGTCGAGAGAGCGCAAGTCATTCGAAGCCGGACAAGACGCGCGAGATGCGACCCATGGCCGGCCCTATACAACTTCATACATTTGTTCTCCCGCCAGCGCCGTCGCAAGAAGAACCGCTAGGCGCGCCTCTAGAAGCCTGAAGCTGTGGCCGAGGGGTTACCCCTGTACAAAGTCAAGGCAACGTGGCAATAAAACGTGTGTTATTATGTTGACAGGTCAATGCGGTCATGTTTGGACAACTTGCTATTGCAAGGCGGCCGTTTCCATCGTCACACTGAGAAGATAAACTCCAATAAAACCTTTATTGTTCACTGATGCTCTTAGAGTGGCCCGTTATAGTTGATGCTGAGTTATATTCATACACTAGCTTCTGCCCGCGGCTTCACCCGCGTGGCCTAAATAAAAAATGAAAAAATTCAGAAACGACATAAGTGCTGTTGCTCCCTCTGGGAGTCAAGGTGTAGTGCTCGGCCGAAAAACTCGCATGCTCGGACTATGAACGCGCCCTGCTTGGCCTTCGTCCTTGCGGGCGCGTTCTCCGTCCTCACATGCTCGTTTTTCGGCTTCGCTAGAAACACACTAATCGGCCTGCAGTCTCGTGGAACTTGGCTCGGCCTTCGGCTTCGCCAGAGTGCCAAACACGGGGACACCGATCAAAGTTTTTCCGAAAAATTGTCAAAATCCCTATCAGTTGGCAAAAAATGTCAAATTTGAACACAGCAGCGTAGTCGGAGACCCCGAATGCCTCTTGATACCAAGTTTCATGCAAATCGGAATACTTTTTTGGACCTGTCAAAAAACTGTCAAAACATGTCAAATTCAAATTGTTTTTTCAATCATGTAGCCCTAGCTTGACCAATCACTATAGTTGAAACCCGAACTCCCTACGATTAGCCGTTCAAGAGATAGGGCTGATCAAAATCTTGGCAATTTTTTTTTCGACTTTTATTTACCGTCATCTAGATCTCACCGAGCCCTTTTCTTAGAGTACCATGAACATGGGTCTAGCATCAGCCATTTGAGAAATACGGGCCTGTTAAGTTTTGACACTTTCGGCAGGCAGATCTCGTCAAGACCTTTTCCTAGACACCCATCAACATGTGTCTAACTCCAGCCGTTTGGGAGATACAAGCCATCAAAGTTTTGACATAAAAAAAATTTTTTTTTGGCACCCCGTGGTCCAACCCTTAGGGATGTACCACCTTCCATTCCAAAGATATTTTGCTGGGATATAGATAGATAAATTGTGGATATATAGATAGATAGATACCTCAAATAGAAAAAATGGAACCCTAATAGAATCACTTGTGTGGCTGTCTGTCTGTCCGTCTGTTACAGCCGAATTGCTCTGGCACACATACTTTCAAAAATGTCCACTATATTAAATTTCAAAACCGATGCCATTTTCGTAATTACAGTCGCAAAAAACCATAAAAACGACACCCATATTAATATTTACAAATTTTAACCCCATCGCACCCCAACAGGGGATGATGGTATTTCACGTCCACTACGTTGGATTTATAAATCGTTGTTGTTTTCGTAATCAGCGACCCGATAAACCATAAAAACGATACCCATGTTGATTTTCAGACTTTGTCACCCCATTTCACCCTTTTAAGGGTTGAATATTGAAAAAACCTGAAACACATGTTTACTCATTTAAGGATAGGAGTACTCCTGTGAAGTCTCGAATAAAATAGTCTAATTAATCTTGTTTCCCCATACAAACTTTTGACCCCCCTTTCACCCCCTTAAGGGGTGAATTTTGAAAAATCCTTTCTTACTGGATGCCTACACTATATAAGGTATCTATTTGCAAAATTTCAAGTCTCTAGGATCAGCGGTTTAGGCTGTGCGTTGATATATCAGTCAGTCAGTCAGTCAGTCAGTCAGTCAGTCAGTCAGCCAGTCGGTCAGTCAGGACTTTGAATTTTATACATACAGATTTTATGATACGAGGTTTCGATAATTGTGTCGATTCGGCGCAACACAATTTGACAGGATTTAACTTAATTTAAATGGTCCGCCTTTTTCTTTCTGTATCGAAAAGACAAAGACTAAATAAGGTTAGTCCTGTCAAATAAGTTTAGTTGTGTTGCGCCGAATCGACACCATTATCGTACATATGTTGGTACATTTAGATACTGAATGACTATCTACCCGACCTCGATAAAAAAAATTGGTGTGCTGTTTAAAAAATGCTTTTTTCAAATTCAAATTACGTTAATTAAACTCACAGCAAAGAGCACGGAAAACATATAAAATACACAAATATATAAAATATACAAGGTGACTTTTCGATCATCGTCCAAATTCATACTGGTGGCTTGGTAAGTGATCTGTATCATGGATCAATAACAATTTTGGTGAAATTTGTAAAATGAAATTTCGACTCCCCATAGTGATTCACTCGGGACTGGAACTGAATTTCTATGGGAAGCCGAAATTTCATTAGATGAATTTCACAAAAATTGTTACTGATCCAAGATACTGATCACTTATCAAGCCTCCAGTATGAATTTGGACGATGATCAAAAATTCACCTTGTATAAATATCCAAATATATAAAATATACATATACACATCGCTGCCATTGCGGGGAAAACGTCGACCATTTTGGCCACCACGGCTTGTCATGCCAACGCAGCGCAGGTCGGCTTTCGCGCCATGCCACACTAAACGACGTCATCCGTCGGGCTCTTGCCAGCGCCGGCGTGCCAGCAATCTTAGAGCCAAACGGTTTGGCACGCGTCGATGGGAGAAGGCCCGACGGAATGACGCTCGTTCCATGGAAAAATGGACGGCCGCTGGTTTGGGACGCCACATGCGCAGATACTGTGGCGCCGTTACACTTACCAGCGACCTCTATCAAGGCAGGCGCGGCGGCTTACAAAGCAGAAGGGGCTAAGAAGCGGAGATACACAACGTTGGGACAAAGTTATCATTTTGTTCCCTTCGCTGTAGAAACCCTCGGGCCGTGGGGGTCAGAAGCGCGACGGCTCTACAAGGAGATATCGTCGCGCCTGATCGATGCTTCAGGGGATCCAAGGGCTGGATCCTATTTTGGACAAAGATTAAGCCTCGCGATTCAGCGAGGCAATGCCACCAGCCTATTGGGTACCCTACCGGGTGACGGCAGCGATTTGGCTTCGATTTTTTATTTAGTATAGTTTTATTTTGTTTATACTTGTATATTGATAGGTAATTTTAATTTATAGTTAGTTTTTATTTAGTATAAATATACATATATTCAAATATATAAATATTCAAATATATAAAATATACAAATCACACAGTTTTAAAGCTAAATTTACTTATAACGAATTTTAAATGAAAAATAGGGACGGTAGCTCAGGGGTAGAACGCTGCCCCTCAATCTTGAGACCCAGGTTCGATCCCCGGTCGGGCATGCACCAATGAGTTTTTCGGAATTTATGTGCATAGTGTTTATTGCTACTTACCACTTGCTGAACGGTGAAGGAAAACATCGTGACGAAACTTGCATGCCTTTAAAAGCGTGTATTTGTGCCCGTAATACGGCGATAGGGCTCACCACCTATCACGTTGGGACGTAATCGTCGGTAAAACGCGGGTGTACGGAGTGTGGACTGTGACTTGCATTTTACATTTTACACTCGGAACACTTCTGACACCCTCTCGGGGATTCATGTTGTGACAATATTATTATTATTATAAATGAAAAATTGAACTTTTTGGATACAATTTTTAAAAATGCAGTTTGCAATTGACACAAATAGAAATAAAATAACCATATTTACTTAATAAATATATATAGTATGCCTTAATTAGCTTTTTATTTATAATTACTCAATATAACTTGAAATATATACAATAAATAAAAGAAAATTATAACTTGAAATATATTTCGGCCCCTAGTGGGCCGTCATCAGTCAAGTATATAATACTGTATATACTTGACTGGTGACGGCCCACTAGGGGCCGAAATATATTTCAAGTTAAAATTTTCTTTTATTTATTGTATATATTTCAAGTTATATTGAGTAATTATAAATAAAAAGCTAATTAAGGCATATTTACTTAAGTTATAGCTACAGACGAGGTAAAAGGCAATTTTGCTGGGAGATGCTAACAAATATCTATTCATTCACAAACGAATTTCAAATATATCACAAGTTCATTTAAATTGAGTTTTAGAACTAAAATCCAAAAGTTCTAGACTGCACACAAAATATCTAGATCCCTTATCTACTTTTGGCTAGTAGCCAATAATATTCAATCTCTGCCGGTGACATTCCCTATTTATATCATATTTCGGTTACATACTCGTATCAGATTTTATGCTTCAACGGAGATAATAAAGTTTATAAATCCAAAAACGAACTATAGATGAACCCTTTCTGTTATCTACGTGCCTGATTTTCGATTTCACCGCAAACCACTTGAGCCATTTGTAGTCTATGGATTTTACATACATTTATAGTCACGCCTGTCTAACAGAGAGTGTGGTCATCATATTAAACAAAAAAAAAACTTTTAACACAAAAATTGTAACCGACTTCAACAGTAACAGCAGTCATTCACTAAAAAGTTAGTAATAATTCTATAAAGACCGATGGTACCGAAGCAACACTTTTGCCGACTTCATTCTTCCTGAAACGTTATGTTATCTAGAAGTCGGCGTTCTTATATTGGTTTTTATGTTGATATATCAAAGGAAATACGGCGACTTCTAGATAACATAATGTTTGGAAACAAAA
The DNA here is from genome assembly GCA_934047225.1 of Ypsolopha sequella. Lineage (NCBI taxonomy): Eukaryota > Metazoa > Arthropoda > Insecta > Lepidoptera > Ypsolophidae > Ypsolopha > Ypsolopha sequella. Next base: position 1,355,206 of record OW204012.1, on the reverse strand, counting down.
AAAGAATTATTCAAATCGGTTCAAAAATGACGGAGTTATGAAGTAAAAACGCCAAAAAAAAAATGCAGTCGAATTGAGAACCTCCTCCTTTTTTGAAGTCGGTTAATAAGCACACTCAGCTATCATGGGTAAGTCGGTTATGTAAATAAGCAGAATAAACCAACCACCATAGTATATACCATGGTGGTTTATAGATAGTGGCCTGAAGTTAGCTGCAAAATCACGTTTGAAAGCCAATTTTTCCCCAAGATTTTTGACGTTTGTTGAGGGTCGTGACCGAATCGTGGGTGTTTGTAGTGGAACATAGTAGTTTATTGTGATCTGTTGACCGCACCCAAAAGCTACAGATTTCCATCTCTTACAATCCGGACACACATATTTCGTCTTCTTCACATCAATCAGGCGGCGTCGGCGTCGAACTTTACCTTACTCTTGCGTTTGTAAACCATACATATTCTTAACGTAGTGTGTATTTATTCCAATTGCATTACAGAATATTTAGGTTCCCAAATATATATTAAATAAGAACACTGATTTCAACATGAAATATACGAAAAATAAGCTTTTTACGGAAATGTTACTCCATATGCGAAAAAATCCTCAGTGCGAGAGGGACGGATTCGTGGAAAAGTAGCAAAAAGTCGGATTTTTATTAATATAAAACGTACTAAAGTTGCTAACAAAATTTCGTTTAACCAGGTCCTAGATACTGTTAAAGCCCACCTAATAAAATATAATTGCAGTCTATGTATATGTCATTCTAAATTGTCAAACCAGCAGAATTGGTGTCGAAAAGGACCTCATTTCAATAAATATTTCTATCGAGCCGAATTTCTCCAATCGCGTTTCTGTTTTAATAGATCCCTAGAAAAAGAATCCAAAAAAAATCCACTATTTTATCAAAATAATACATTATTTACTGAAGTAGATATGCAAGTCCTTAAAGTGTCGATTTTTTTTCCGTAGTGCCTTAAATCAGTGTCCTTAAAAATATACAAGGTGACTTTTTGATCATCGTCCAAATTCATACTGGTGGCTTGGTAAGTGATCAGTATCATGCATCAATAACAATTTTGGTGAAATTCGTAAAATGAAATATCGACTCCCCATAGTAATTCATTCGGAGCTGGAACTGAACTTATATGGGAAGCCGAAATTTCATTATACGAATTTCACAAAAATTGTTACTGATCCAAGATACTGATCACTTATCAAGCCTCCAGTATGAATTTGGACGATGATCAAAAAGTCACCTTGTAAGTATATTTGGGAAACTAGATATTTTGTTATCCATTATCATAAGAATATCTATGATTTACAAATGGTTTTGGTATTTCATTGAACTAGGTTTCTCCGCCAGCCTCTTATGCTAATAGGTTCATTTGGGTATGGGAAGTTTATGCCAAGGCACGCTGGTGAAAATTGTTTCTATACCCCAAGCCACAAATCGAGAGTATCGTTTGACGTTCACTGTGATACCAGATGACGACGAAAAATAAATAGAGATGTCCTAAAGGTATTAATTAAATTCATTAAACGAATGAATTATTTTTGTTTCATAAAATAATTAATTAACTTAGCGAATGAATCGATTGACATATTATTGGTTTTTGTTGTTTCTACATTTAATAACAATATGATAAATAAAACAATCGAGCTTTTAAGTGTCTAAATTTATTAATCTGAAAAATCTGTGTCACTGTCAGTACTGGTTTCATCATTAACATTGATTATAAAACTATCCACAACGCCATCAATTAGGTGGTCGAGACGGCACATTTTGTCCTCTTCTTTAATAACATGAATCACGTAGTCACTCCATTTTTGGGGTGTTACTTTTTTTATCCCTTTTTCTAACAGGCCTTTTACTTCCGCCATTTTAAAAGTTTTGTTATTCATGGCAACGTGACCTTTTACCTGCGCCCATACCAGCTCAATGGAATTGAGTTCGCAATGGTACGGAGGCAGGCGTAAGATTGTGACTCCGTGCTCCGCTGCCATCTCGTCCACAACATACTTGTTTACACATTGGTCTTTGTTCTGCCGTATGATATCCATTAGAGTGGCTTTTGGAGGTAAAGGTAGGAGGTAAGTAGGTTGCGTTTATGCTAGTAATGTATGATGATGATGTCTACTGTAGTGTAGATGTCCGTCTATTTTGTATTATTTTAAAAATAGGTTTAAAATATGGAATTCCATGACAGCGAACCTTACTCATTAAGTAGGAGTGAAACAAATATAAACTTGACACTTCGTTTTCTGAAACCTACTAGCGCCTTCTTGTTCATTTTGATGAAACTCAACTGACAGCTGTCAAGGAAAACGGCTCATTGACGCTCTCTCAATGTTTGATTTTTTTCTAAAAACAAATATCAAACCCTTTCATTTGATATCCATATTGAGGAAGTAGTCAAAAAATATTTAATCCGCCATTTTGTAGGGCCGGCCATCTTGGATTTACAATGACAACGAATGTTTTAAATTATATTGTCATCAGAACTAAAGGTGCGTACCAAAATTTCAACAGGAAGGGGGTCAAATTTCAATTACTAGATTTGACCCAAATAAATAAACACACAGGGCAAGCTAAATAAAATCTTTTAATAAAACCATTCCAAGGAGGACGTATGCTAAGCATGTTGATTAATCACAAATATTATATTAGTCAACATATTATATTTCTGGAATCACGTCGCTATTAGTAAAATTTGTCTCTTGACTTAATGAATTTAGTCATTCTTCTATACTATTGAACGACTTGAACGAATTAATTAATCGAACCCATCACTTCATGCAAACACTAGTGAAATAAATCTGGCCACATTATTCAGGGAAATGACAGTAGTGTCTGTCAAACGATACTCTCGATTTGTGGCTTGAGGTATAGATAATGATTTTTTTTTAGCCAAATTTCACTGTGTCTGCAGCAAACCAGATATTTTTAGAATTTACTGAACAGAGGACCATCACGTAGTGTCCCGTAGTGTCACGTAGTGTCACGTAGTGTCACGTAGTGTCACGTAGATCTATGTAATCTCTCTGTGTCTTACTTCTCTTTGACACAAAGATTACCTACATACGTTATGAGTACATACATAATATGCTTTGACAAAAACATAAACATAAAAATCAATGCCTTTATTATTTTTTTCGTACAAATTCAATGGATATCTTGGTTATTTATTATCTCCAACTAAAGGCAGCAAGTGACGTCACCTGGTATGCAAATATTTAAATAATAAAAAAAAATACTATATGGAACTGAAATTGGTATATTAAGATCATTAAACTAAATAGTCTACCTAAATGATACTCTACGAAAAAAAAACAGGTAAAAATTTTCTGATGAACATTTTTCTGGCGAATTTGTGCTCAAAGTACGGCGATAGGGCTCACACTGGGGTGTAATAATACCATCGGTGGAACGTGGGTGTACGAGTGTGGGTCGAGACTTGCATTTCACAGTCCACACTTGGAAAGACTTTTGACACTCCTTCGGGGATTCATGACATCACATGTATTTAAAAAAAAAAAAAAAATTCGACAATATTTGAAAAATAACAAACGGGTTGTAATTAACAGACCATCAAAAAATATAACAATCAGCATCAAAATTAATCAAAATAATATGTTGAAACCTAACCTAACCTAGTTGATGTCAACTTAGTAATTTAGATGCTCATCTAGTATCTAGTAGTTTAATAACCTTAAACTGTTCCGTCAAAGTTGTAAATACACTTCGGTATCTGTTTTTAGACAAAACTTTGAAACTCCCATACAATAGAGATCACTCAGCAATACAAGCGGAATGCTAAGCAACTATTCACAAACAAACACCCTCTGCTCACCCCCTGTACTTCCTGAAAACTCATTTGTGAGAATTTTCCAAACAATTCGCGCATTTTCAGCCGTTTTACAAAAAAGCAGGTGAATACAGTGTGTTTATTAAAAAACTTGATGTATTACGGACAGGAATGCGTCGGGTAAAAAGCAATTAGCAGTAAGAACTGCTTTTTTGCAATTTTTCATGATTTTAGGGGCCCGCCGTAGAAAGGAAACCTTTAGCAGGATGTTATACAAAATACAACTACCTATAATGATAATCATAAATATATAATATTATTAAAACTCGCATGAGCTGACATACTAAATTATTATTACATATGGCTTGAACACTCACGTGTGATTGTTGTTGACTATATACCAACCGTTTCACCGATATAATTTCAGCATTATCAAGGCGAGTGTCGTTCTTAGGACGACGACGCAGCTTTTGCCGTCGTCGTTGTCAAACGGGCACTGACAGCCGCCGGTTGGCATATAGTCAACAACAATCACACGTGAGTGTCCAAGCCGTATGTAATAATAATCATAAATATACTTATGCAAACAAGCAACTAGTATACTGCATGCGTTTCTCTCACTGATCTCAGCGAAATATACCTATCATGTTAACAGCTGTGGTAAAAACCGCTGTTGTTTGTTATTTTTAGGGTTCCGTAGTACCTAAAAGGTACAAAAGAAACCTTTATGGTGAGAATCCATTGTCCGTCCATCCGTCCGTCCGTATGTCACAGCCTCATAATCATAACTTTAGTGGATGGTTTACCCTAGCAACTTTTTTCATTACTTTATGATTCTGAAATATGTTTTGTCATTGTTGTCTCTAATTAAATCACAATAGTGATGATACGACGATAAATTCCTGTTTTTTCTGAAGTCTTTACTACAAGAATTTACAGCAATACTTTTAATGATCTTCATCTTTATTTTATACAGTGTTATTTTTATATACTTCTATTTTATAGACTTCTAGATAACATAATGTTTCAGGAAGAAAGAAGTCCGCAAAAGTCTGGTTTCGGAACCATCGGTCATTACATTGTACATTATTTTAAACGTTTTAGTGAATGTCTGCTGTTACATTTGAAGTCGGTTACTATTTTTTTAGGGTTCCGTACCCAAAGGGTAACCAACGGGACCCTATTACTAAAACTCCGATGTCCGTCTGTCTGTCCGTCTGTCTGTCTGTCTGTCCGTCTGTCACCAGGCTGTATCACATAAACCGTGACAGTTAGACAGTTGAAAATTTCACAGATGATGTAATTCTGTTGCCGCTACAACAAATACTAAAAAACAAAATAAAATAAATATTTAAGGGGGCTCCCATACAACAAACGTGATTTTTTTGCCGTTTTTATAGATAATGGTACGGAACTCTTCGCGCACGACTCCAACTCGCACTTGGCCGGTTTTTATTAAAAGTTAAAAATTAATTTCACTACTTTTCTAAAAGTAAAAAGCCAACTACAGAACCATTAAGTAAAGATTCAAGCCTCCACTTGATTTCCCTGCAATGCAAACTTCACATAGTTTTGTTAGGACTACCTCTGCACTAGACTGAGCATTCTCTTTGTTTGTAGGGATACACCAAACATCAAAACCCTTAATGTAACTGATTAGGTTATGGGATATACGGCCAGTTACAGAAAGGGTTTTAAAGTTTAATAAACCTTTAAAGTTGATGCCATCCCTTACATTTTTCTTGACAAAGAAAGTGACAGCATTCATTCTAAAATTTCATTAAACTTAAAAACCCTTTCTGCAACTGGCCAGTACCTATGAAATTCTTGAAATTTTCTTCCAGATTCACGAGTTCATAATTTCTGTAATTAAATGGCTATTTCCATTATTTGTTTTTTGTCTGAAAGTTGATCACAAGGTTTTACATCTACGTATTCAATTTTATTTCTATTGTCAGTTTGATAACTAAAATTTAATACTTAAAAACAGTTTGTCGTAAATGCCATCCGTTTCCATGATAAGATTCGCAATATTTTTTTACAGCACACACTTTACAAAAATTTAATTAATGTTGCTGTTAGCTTAGTGTTGTCTCATTTATACACAAAATAAATTACGAAATAATGATTTGTCACTCTTAAAAAAAATGCAAAAATGTAAGTACTGAAAATTAAATTACCTTGAAATTCTTCATAGAAAACGGCAATTTCATGGGTAATGAAATGACCTAAAACTGAAAAGATACGACATTATTACGAGGTATGAAATTGGTAAATTATATCAAATCAACATTTATTTGATCATTCTAGCTTAGTTAACACTCATTGTTATCACTGTTATGTAATGATAACAATGATAACAATGAGTGTTCACTAACAATAAAGGAACTATAAAAACATCCATCCATCAGCCCGTATTCGTCCACTGCTGGACGTAGGCCTCCCCAATATTACGCCACTCTTGGCGGTCCTCAGTCATCCTCATCCAGCCGCCACCCGCAACGTCCTTCAGATCGTCAGTCCAGCGGGCACGAGGGTGGCCTGCGCTGCGCTTTGCTGTACGTGGTCTCTGTTCCAATGCCTAACGGGCCCAACGGTTATCACGTCGGCGACAAATGTGGCCAGTCCACTGCCACTTCAACTTACTGATTCGGCAGGGTATGTCGGTCACCTTCGATCTCTGACGGATCTCGGATTTTATCCATCAGATATAAAAATATATGAAACTAATATTGTTGGCTCAATATCATTGGCTCAATGGATGTATTTGTACTGTTTCACAACCTATTATTTCACTATTTCCCAACTAGTTTCGCCTTAACTGCATTATCAAGGAATGGTTTATTTAGAGATTGCACAAACACTGCGAATGGATAGAGGTAATTTTTCGAACGAACTGTGAATAGGGGTATAGTAGGTATTCATTTAATTTTAATAATAAAGGTACCAACTTCAAAAAGGTTAGCTTTAAATTAGTATTTGACGAGAAAAGGGTGAAAAACTAGGTCGTTGGCTGCCTGCCCCTTAAGTAGTTGAACTAGCTGGCGGCGGTACATTACTGACACCCGTGTTTGTACGAGGTTCACTTGACAACGTAACATACCCTCCGCCCGCTGTACCAGTAATGAAGTCTGTCCATTTGCGTCTACAAATGTTACAAATGACTCTAACAGCTGTATTTTGGCCGCTTAGTGAAAGGTATTGCAGTTGAAACTTGGCTTGTTTTTTTTATTTCCGTGTAATAATGATTTAGAAGCAGGATTCGAAAATATCTGATAATTTTATTATAATATAACTTGTTGATTATCGTCCAAATTCATACTAGAGGGTAGGTATAGTGAGTATAGCCAGGTGGTAGAGCTATGCCGGGCTCGACTGTGGAGGTACCACCATCTTACTTGGAGACCCCCTCGAAGTAATTCGGGGGAGAGTAAGAGGACTGCTCACAGGCAAAAAACCAGGAGGCCCACCATGCCTGGGACCGACGGATGGCGGTATATCCCTTATATGGAACAGACTGGTGACGGGCAGCGGCGTCACTGGTGCGAGGGTCCCGGCACCGCGCTCACCAACCCGCCTGCCCAGCGTGAGTGAGTATGGGCAATTCTTCCAGGATGACCGCCGGGAATGGCAAAGTCCTGGAAAGGCTTATGTCCAGCAGTGGACGAACTTGGCTGAATGTTTCATACATTATTTATAGTGCAAACCATTTGCGCGGTTGGAACAAAGTTCCATTCGCTACTGATGCGCACGCCGCACGTCTCTACGGAAGTAATATACTTATACATACGCTTGTAAATTTCGCAGGCAAATAGTAACATTTCGCCAGTTTGTCGTCAGTTTCTAAACTCTCGCTATTTTGCTATTTTACGAATCTTTTAATTTGCCTCGGCATATAGTAACCTATTATCTGTTGTAATTCTGTTGAAAGTATTGAGGGTCGCCTCGCTCCGCTCCGCTTCGGTTGGCTCCCAATATGTACCTTCTTACATGTAAATCTAAAAGCTCCTACCTCGCTCCGTTCATCGTCGCACCTATTTTTTACTTTTTGGTGAGACTTTCGATTTGTTCTTATTACAAAATGACAAAGTCATTTTACAAACGGCGGGCATTATTTAATTTGCCGAGCGCCAAACTGCAAAACTAGGTGTTAATTGATATTTGTTTAAGCATAAAAACTATGGGTCATACAGATATTATGACAGGAGAATGTAAAAACTGTTGTTGCAGAAACCTGAAAACAAAGAATGTTTCGCCATCTAGTATCGAGTAGCAAAACCAAAGTAATGAATAAAACTAACAAATATTTATATAAGGTTTTAATAAACTCACTTATTTTTTATTAGATTATTAGGTATTAGGTACAGCGACATGTTTTTTTTTTGAAGATGCAATCATTTGCTTTCTAGGACGTCTGCGCCATCTGTGATCGAGTAGCAAAAACTGGCGACTTGTTAAATATTAACCTAGTCTGAGAGTTACAACGTCGAGAAAAGTTATGGTAACACAGTAAAACGAATCTTTTTACGTATCGAATAAGGTTCCTTGTCGAACTGACGAATAGAAGTAGCCCAACTAAAATATTAAAACCGTGTAGCGAAGCAGAGTCAAATATTTTTACTGCTATGATACGAAATATGGAGATAAACAACATTTTACTTTTTTGTTAATACGTTTCGTTTCACTTCGGAAGCCTACGCGTTCAAGTGCGTGGAAAAAGCTCTTCGGGTTTTACTATATTTTTACGGTTACCACCCTTTCATCAAATATTTTATATTACGTATATTTAAGTGACAAAAAAAGAAATTTACCTGCGTAAAAATGTTTTTTTTATCTCTAGCAGTCTAATATTAATTTATAAACAATTTAATGCGATAATTTTAAAATAGACAAATTTCAAGGTATAAATACTGACCTAAGTATTGAAAAAGAAACTATTATTTCATCAAAATTATTTTCGACGTCGGCTCTCCACCGTCAAAGCGAGACAGCATGATCATCTCTATACTGTTGAAAAGAGACAGCAAAATTCATCGATATAGTAGGTGGTGTGACTGTGTGCGATGTTATTTTGGTTGTGTGATGTATGGATAAGGTTTCTTGGTGAGCGTGAGTTTGCAAGTGTGCCTAGAGGGTTGCGGACGCAGGAAATGTACCGTTTGCAAAAGAACGCATTTATTTTTATTAGTTTTCAATTGAAAATATCTTCAGCCATGCCGTCTCTTTGACCTAGAATATTGTATTTTGACACCTTGGCACCATCTTTAATTATAACACAATACATAAAAAGACAAAAATCTTAAAATTACTTATTTTTTTTTCTTTTTCGGATTATTATTTCTCAGTAATTTCGCTAGACATTACTAATTAATAATTTAACATTAATAATTATTGCAATAATTCATTCATTGAATAAAACTACTATTTTTTTTTGAGCATTAATTTTTCCAAACGAACATACCGCAAATCAAAAAATTCTCCACTTTTAAGGCATATGACTCGATGTGTGTCGGTACTAATATCAACGGAAACGACATTGAAATAATGTTTATTTCAGCGTGCCTTGAAAAGTGGCTGTTACGACAACCACTGCGTCTCCAGCTAGCGCAAAATAGGAGAAAATAATACTTTTCACATGGACGCCATGCATGGAAAAAAAATTCGAACTTAAATTTTTTAGATCTAAAAATTTCCTATAATTTGGTGAAATAATAATTAAAATCGCTTTAGGCGTTTGGAAGGAGTAAGAGAATTCTTGTGTTAATCATGTGAAACTTTCGATTTTTTTTGTCAAAACTTACAATAGAAAAACAGTTTATGAAACTTAAAATTAATTTTTGACTCTATAATGCCTATCATATATTTTTATGAAAGTTTTTGGACCACCCGTTTGGGAGGAGTAGGCCTTCAAAAACAGGTCCAAATTGCAGTTGACGTATCCATTCGCCTTAAGCGCAATGTTCTAATCGCTTTAGCGATCACAAACATTTCTCGTCTTGGAAGTGCCACTAAGTTAGGGTCGAGAGATACAACCACAGACAATTGGGTGTTGTCCGTGGATACAACCCACAATAGCTCGAACGGGAAGCTCAATTCGGTGTGTACGTGTACAGTGGAGACCACATCAAGCTATACACTTGCAGTACGACATTAGCCCCTACAGAGAAGAATATAAGAGAGGTACAAAGTCCAATGTGTCTTACTTGATGTGGTCTCCACTTTACATAGCGTTGCCATGCGTCCGGATAAAGCCGGACAGTGTTCGGCTTTGTGACCTCTTGTCCGACCAAATTTGACCGCGGGCTCTACCGCGTAATTCTCATTTGTATCAACTTCAAGCAAATGGATGCGAAATTCAACGCGTGCAAAAGAGATGGCATGTTAGGCGGGCCTCGTCGCACGCACGTCAAATTTCAATCTCAAGTTGATGTTGATGAAAATGAGAATTACGCGGTAGACCCGCGCGTCGGCTTTGGCAAATTTGGCTTTTGTTAGGCTTTTTATATTTATCGTTCAGTAACTTTAGTTAGAAACAAGCGAGCGAGACGATTTAATTTGAGATATTTATCATGTAAACAATTTTATGTGAAAATTATTAAAGAAATTGATCCACTGAAACAGGTTTCTTTTGAAGAAAAATATTTAAATGATGACAATCATTTAAATTTTCTTGAAAATTAAGTTGCTTTATTGGAATTTTTTGTCAAAAATCCCTTTTTTTGGCGTCCGGCCTTGGGACCCAAAAGTCTTTTAACGGGTAAGGCCGGCTTTTTGATGTTTAGAAATGACAACACTACGTGTACGCGTAGTTGGCGTCAGTGGCGTACACAGAGCTTTTTGCTGGAAAGCAATGAGAAAGTCAAGCTAGACAATAAAAAAATATGAACAAATAAAAATTCCGCAAAATTTCTAGTGTAGCGCTCCCTTCCTTCCTGTCCTCCGTTCACAGTACGAATGACCTCTATGGTACCCTAATACGCCCATCACTTAGTGATGTTGAGGCTTCGTGCTTTGTGGAGGCCAGAGATGCATGGACGCTTGCCTGTCCCGGTGAGGATCTGCCCACCGACTTAAACTCCCAAAGATTATGGGACGAGCCGATCTGCAGCCAGATACAGAAACACCTGCTGGAAACTGCTACCGACTCTGTAGATCGAGCTCGTCTCCTTGCTTCTGGCGAGCAGGAATCAGGTTATTGGCTACACGCGTTACCATCTGTGAAAATCGGCACCCAGCTGGACAGAGTAACATTTACTCTGGCCGTCAGCTTGCGGCTCGGCGCAAGGACAAACGAGCCACATCGCTGTCGGTGTGGCACCAACGTCAACCAGCTTGGGCACCACGGCCTATCTTGCCAACGTAGTGCTGGTCGCTTGTCGCGGCATGCCAGCCTTAATGATGTCATCCGGAGGGCCTTTGTCACCGTCGGCGTGCCAGCTGTCCTAGAGCCGAAAGGCCTTGCACGCAGCGATGGCAAGAGGCCCGACGGTATGACAATCATTGTTCAGAATAAAATGTATATTTCGGAACGCATCCATCAAGGGTCTATATAATTTGTCTATGGACTTGGAGCTGTCAAAAACGAGGGACGTGGAATTTTCTTGGTATAGATCGCGGACGATTTTAATATGTGTTATTAAGGGCTTAACCCAAGGGAAATCGGTGCGGACATCGTAAGAAACAGTATTCGATCAAGGGCTGAAGATATTTTGGCGTGAAGGCCACTTTTGAGTGTATTTCCTGTGTGTGTGAAATAACCTATATCCACGCGGTGTGCGACAAGTGGACTTGTTAATTACTATTTCTGGGTTCGGATGCATCCCGGGGTAGGAGGGTTGTGTTTAGATTCATCGTGGAAGGTGATCTACGTGTCACGGCACCGACACGCCTTGGTCTCCGCAGCGAAGGGTCTTCGTGCGAGGACTACTTGATGAGGTCATCATACAACTGTCTGGTAGGACATTTTATATTAAATATTAGATCATAAGATACTTGTATACTATAAATCTGGGACAGCTATGGGCCCCTGCTCCAGCTGCAAGTATCGCCCTTTAGCATACAATTAGTGGTGTCTGAGCGTGGTTATGGAATCCTCGCACCAGTGACGTCGATGCCCGTCACTAGTCAGTATTACTACTTTTTATATGCTACAATTTCTGGTAGCAACGAGCGTTTATATCAAACAAGCTTTGGTAGCCAGTCCGTGGTTAATCCCAACTTTGGTTTATATACATATAAACAGCGGAACTGGGCGGCCCCAGTGTCATTGAACTGTTAACATAGCTAGGCTATTTACATGTACATGTAGCAATTACAAATTGGATTTGTTTAGTGCTTTGAGTAGATAATTGATTACCGGAGGGTACCACATTGATGTGGTTCAGTAATATCAGTATAAATTGTTAATTTAGTACATATCAAGTGTTCTTGTATTGCAATAACATTATATCATATAACGGTTTATATTATAGATTGGAAATCAACTTGTTAGCTAATATACGGTTATCTTGGCTTGAATTTATGTACTTACAAGCATGTATACAGTTGCATAGTGGAATGTGCATTCGGGTTTGTGTGTATTGTATACACCAAATATAATTAAAATTTGGTAATGTTGTAATAGGTAGGAACCTATTTGTTTGTTTAGTATTGACGGAAAGTACATACATTGGTAATTGGGAATTAATTTTGCTAATTAAATTCTATTTATAGGTAGGGTACCTATTGAGCAGTGCTTCTGTATTTTGTGCCGTGTCAGGGTGTTTGCTAAATAGTTTTTATTTATACATTTCCCGGTTCATTGCGGCATGATGTCCAAGTCTCACAAGGCTGCGTTGGCGAAAGAGCTCCGCTGGTTTACAACCGTCCAGGGATTGCTTTCTCGTTCGGATCGCGACAATGCAATCCTGGAGAGAGCCGAGCGGATGCATCAGCGGCTGGCTGATGCAGAGGCGGCTGTGGCAGCACTGCAGGAAAGTGACGAGCCTTTGAAGAGGTATGTTACGGATTTGGCTAAGATAATGGAAATTTATGATGATGTAACTGAGGCGGCCTCCATGATCAAAAAGCGACAATCGGGCAGCCCGGTTGTTAGCGCACCTAGACCAACAGATGGCGCCACTGGTAAGACGCTGGTTATAAAGTCAAATAATATTGCTAATGTAAAGAGGCAAAATTCAGGAGGTCCTGTAGTTGTCACGCCTCAACCGGTAGATGGCGTGTCTAGTAGTTTGGCTAATTTAAAACTGAATAAATTTAATGGGAAAATTCAAGAATGGGTTTCTTTTAAAAATATGTTTAATTCATTAGTAAATTCTAGGGTAGATTTGACAAAGGGGCAAAAGATGGCATATTTGATGTCAACATTGGAGGGCGAAGCAAGGTCGCTCATCCAGCACCTCAGGGTGGAGGATGATCATTATGATACAGCGTGGGGCTTATTAAATGATAGGTATCAGAACATGCGCTTATTGGCGGATGCGCATGCGTCTCAATTGTTGACGTTACCTAGGGTAACCGACTGGGCACAGCTGAGGCAGCAATTACTAACTCCGGTCACTGTGGCGTGTAATGCCCTTAGAACATTAGGTTTACCGGTGGACGAGTGGTCGTTTTTACTCGTTCACATTATTTTAGGTAGGTTGCCTAATGACGTGAGGTCACGTTTTGAGCGGGTGTCCGCAGAAAAAGATGGCAGCACTGTGCCTAAATTTACGGACTTAATGAGGTTTCTTGAATATGAAGCTAGGGTAGCAGAAACATCACAAGCGGACTTGGCGCCATCTGGGGCGCAATCACTTTCGTCTGCTGGCTCATTGGAATGTGGGGAGCCCAGACAACTGCAGCAGTCGCGGGGACGCGATATGACGCGTTTAGCGGCGGTATCCGTGATCGAGAGGTCATTGACCTGTTATCAGTGTGGCCATACGGGGCATGACCTGCTGAGATGTCAGCAGTGGCGAAACCTGCACGTCACCGAGCGGCGACGCATAGTGAAGCGTAAGAGCCTATGTTTCGGTTGCTTGGGCAATCACTTCGAACGTGATTGTCCCGAGCCACGACGTTGCAGTGAGTGTGAGGGGCCTCACCATTTATTGTTGTGTGCCAACAGATCTGAAGCGGCTTCACCGGTCCCGCAGCGACGGAGCCCTACGGGCGGGGGTGCTTCAGGGAGAACTCCCCCCCCCTTGGACAACGGGGGTGCGTCAGGGAGAACTTTTTCCCCCTCGGTCCAGGGAAGGCATGCTGTCGGGCAGAGCTCCCCTCCGTCGGAACGGAGGACTGCGGCGCGCGGCGCGCCCCCTCACCGGGAGTTGAGTTATGTATTTGCGCGTGGACCCGTAGGGGGCTTGCCTACGGGCTATCACACATATGGCCATGTAGTGAATTGGGCCCCTACGGGCGGGGGCCAATTGGAGTTGGCAAGGGCTAGGCCCCCCCTCCCCGCGCCGGTTTTGGTGCCAGCTGGCATGGAGCACCGTGTTAAGACGGAGTCACGGGGTTACTCACCGCCGTACCGGGAATACCCGCGGTTAGAGTACCACCCGCCGTACTCAGGGAGAGTTGGAGGCTACGCTCCCCCCATGGTGGGGATGTGCACGCGCCAGCCATATTACTGCCAGTGGACTGGTCCTGCACTCCACAGGTGGGGTAGCCTGTAACTAGCTTGTTCAAGCCATGAGTACGGAACCGCGGACGGTTCTGTTGCCTACCGCGATGGCTCGCGTCTAGGGCCCCAGGGGGGATTGAGTTAGGGTAAGGGCCCTCTTCGACTTGGAAAGTCAAGTGGCGCACCGATTAGTTTTGAACCTGGAGGTTTCGTCGGTGCCGCTCCTAGGTATTGGTGGACTGGAGTTGAATCAGCGGCTGCAGCCATGGTTATAGACAATATTGTCGGCTGGCAGCCTTCTTTGGACCTTCCTCCGTCCACAATCTCATGCACGTCAGGTCTGCATCTGGCAGACCCACGTTTTGTCATCCGGCCCCAGTCGATGTTTTCCTGGGCGCGGATTTGTTAGGATGGATCCTATTTGGTTTTTAAAAGACTCTGGGTTCTTCTTCATTGGTGGAGGTATCCACAATTTTGGATATTCGATATTTGATTCGATACTTGGATTATTACGTTCGAACTTAGGAAATGGCTTTCAAATGAACATATACTGTTTGCAGATTTGGAGGATCCCAATATGATGGTGGTATTATGTTGAAATACCAACCAGTCAATGAAATTCATATATTTTGTCCCCAGCCGTGAGTGCAGAGGAGCGTTGGAACGCATTGGTACACGGTTCTTGTACTTCAGGCGGACCTCATCAAGTTTAGACTTCGAGTTCTGCGCGAGGATCACGCCAGGCTGAAGTGAGCGGTTGCTCGTTTGAATCCTTTCACGGATTATGAAGGACTTCTGCGTTTTGGAGGCTGATTTTGGAGAGCTGACCTGCCATACGGAAGTCTTCATCCTTTGCTTCTACCCAAGACGGACCTTTGGTAAATTTGTTGGTGTCGGATTGACACATACGTAACGCGCACGGGGGTTTTTAGCAATCGCAACGCTTGGGTTGTGAAAGCATACCTTGTGTATTTGTGTGCTTGGCCACCAAGGCCGTTCACTTGGCAGTGGTATCAGCTTTGACTACGGAGGCCTTCGTCGCCGCGTTGGATCGTTTCGTGTCGCGTAAGGGTTTACCTTCACTTATTCGCTCCGACAATGGCACAAACTACAAAGGTACTGCTAACTATCTAAAAGATATTGATAATTTTTTGTTTTGTAAATAACTATGCTAGTTTAAGTTAAATCTTCGCCCAGAAAGGGGTAACTTGGCGGTACAGTCCCCCAAATTGCCCTCACTGGGGAGGGAATTTTTTGAAGCTGCCGTCAAGTCGGCGAAGACCCACCTCCGCTGCGTTATTGGGGAAACTGTCCTAATTTTTGAGGAGCTTGCCACTGTGTATTGTAAAGTGGAAGCGGTCCTCAACTCTCGTCCTCTCTGTGGTCAGACAGGACTGAGCATCCTAGGGAAGGAAATTTAATTCTTTTGAAGGATATGAACTTGCTATCCTTGTTTTGGCGCCGGGGCCGTATATTAAAGTTGTTTTGGCGGAGACGGAACTCCACGCGTCGCAGAGGTGTTGGTCGAAGGTTCGATTTTGTGACGAGCCATGACAACTCTCTCCCGTCTCCCGGTTGTATGAGCTAGTGGACTGATTGCTCAGCCCAGAGCGGGGGACTGTTCAGAATAAAATGTATATTTCGGAACGCATCCATCAAGGGTCTATATAATTTGTCTATGGACTTGGAGCTGTCAAAAACGAGGGACGTGGAATTTTCTTGGTATAGATCGCGGACGATTTTAATATGTGTTATTAAGGGCTTAACCCAAGGGAAATCGGTGCGGACATCGTAAGAAACAGTATTCGATCAAGGGCTGAAGATATTTTGGCGTGAAGGCCACTTTTGAGTGTATTTCCTGTGTGTGTGAAATAACCTATATCCACGCGGTGTGCGACAAGTGGACTTGTTAATTACTATTTCTGGGTTCGGATGCATCCCGGGGTAGGAGGGTTGTGTTTAGATTTATCGTGGAAGGTGATCTACGTGTCACGGCACCGACACGCCTTGGTCTCCGCAGCGAAGGGTCTTCGTGCGAGGACTACTTGATGAGGTCATCATACAACTGTCTGGTAGGACATTTTATATTAAATATTAGATCATAAGATACTTGTATACTATAAATCTGGGACAGCTATGGGCCCCTGCTCCAGCTGCAAGTATCGCCCTTTAGCATACAATTAGTGGTGTCTGAGCGTGGTTATGGAATCCTCGCACCAGTGACGTCGATGCCCGTCACTAGTCAGTATTACTACTTTTTATATGCTACAATTTCTGGTAGCAACGAGCGTTTATATCAAACAATCATTCCTTGGAAATACGGCAAGTCACTGGTGTGGGATGCAACATGCGTTGATACTCTTGCTGCGTCCCACATCCAAGTCACGGCTGCCAGGGCTGGCGCAGCAGCGGCAGCGGCCGAGGGATCCAAAAGGCGCAAATATGCAGAGCTCAGTTCGGAGTACGCGTTTGCGCCTTTTGGAGTCGAAACCCTTGGGCCGTGGGGTCAAGAGGCTAAATGTCTTTTTAAAGAAATTTCCTCTCGGCTGGTTGACGTTTCGGGGGACCCAAAAGCTGGCGCATACTTTGGACAACGCCTTAGTTTGGCAATCCAAAGAGGAAATGCTGCCAGCATTCTGGGAACCCTGCCACAAGACGGCGGCGATCTGGCCAACATTTTTACTTAGTTTAATTTTACTTTAGGAGACATTTTAGTTTTATAGGTAAATTTGTAAGGTTTAATTTTAGTTTTATTTCATGTTGTTTAAGTTTTTATGTTTCTGTTAATAAATCATTTGAAAAATAACAAATAAAATAAAAATAAAAAATCTCTCTTTAACTTATTCGAAAGGACTCAACTTAATTTAAGCGTTCTGTCTTTTTCTTTCTGTTATCGAAAAGATAAAAGCAGGCCGTGTTACTACAAAACGGTGTTTAACTTTAGACAGTGTTTAAATCTGTTGTTGTCGCCTTTTGTTTCATATTTTAAAAAAGTGACAGCAACAGATTTAAACACTGTCTAAAGTTAAACACCGTTTTGTAGTTACACCGAGGAAGTTTAAAATAAGGTTAGTCCTGTCAAATAAGTGAAGTTCTATAAAGCTGTGTTACACTGAATCGACACAAGTGTCTACCAGGCGTTATACAAACAATTATTATTTTCAAAGATATATAAAAAAAAAAAACAGATTGACCTTCTCATTGCTTTTCCAGAAAAAAGGTCTGTGCACGCCTCTGCGGTTGAATCACGGGCAGGTGAAACTTGGTATAACATTTATCTTTTTATTGTCAACTATCATAATTACCTTACGAGTGTGCCAAATTTCATAGTGCTAAAATAAGTGAATATTTTGGCACTTAGGACTAGGAAGTGGTTTATACGATAATTATTTATTAAAAAATTATGCCATGTTTTGCCTGCGTCCCCTACATGTCAACCTCAAGTAAAGAAATACGCCAATTGGGCTGCAGTCCTATGACTTTTCATCGAGTAACTCTTATTAACCCGAGCAGTGTCTGTTAACCTGAGGTCCGCGAACTCCTGGGTCCGCAGTCTCATCCTTAAAGAGGCATTTATTTATTTTTACAATAATAAATAAATGTAAAAAAAATATAAGGAAATATCAGAAGAAGCACTGAAACATTTACTGCTTTTCTCAACCACTTACCTTTGTGAAAAGGGATTATTTTGCTCTTTTATATACTAAAATCAAAATGGAGAAATATATTACAAGTGGAATCCGATTTGAGATTACAACTTAGTAGTAACATCAACCCAAATATCACTAATTTAGTTGCAAAAAAGCTGAGCACAACTTCACATTAACGTATTTATTTATGAAAAAGTATGATTTTTTTTTTGTATTTGCAGTAAGTACTTAAATAAATGGTCCGAAATGGTTTGGTGTTTTTATTAAGTCAAATTCATACTTGAAATTGTTTAATTAGTAGTCAGGAACCAAGGTCCAATAAGCAAATTTTCAGGTTTAGTTACTACAATTTTATTTTGGTTTCCAATGGAGAGCTACACCGACAAGAGCCAAGCTCTTAAATATACGACGATAATACTGTTTCAGTTACCATAAAAGATAAAATTCCTTTGCTAATGCTACAACTAATCTGCACCACCCTACCTAATAGGCCATCTCCTTGCGTTGCTATGGCGACCGCTCAAGATGGCCGCGCCCTCCCCCCCACCGTTCCCCTCTCGAATATAAATAGACCGCCAAGCGCACCTTTCCTCAGAGCGCCAGTACGACCCGATGCGGAAGCACGTCCGTGTCGCGCGTTCATTTACATTCGAACTCCGATTTTTTTTTTTGCAAAACCCCTTTTTTAAATTTCGAACCTTCCTCCCGCCCTCATTCCACGGCACTCGACGTTTCCTGTTATTTGTTTGATGTGTAACTTCCCTTTCGAGATTAACGATTCCTCATTTATATTTCATCGATTTTCGCAATTATATTTCGTTTTCTCTTTTTGTTTTTTATTTTGTGTTTTATTTTATTTTATTCCTGTAGTGTTCCCTGTTGTGTCAGTGCAGATAGCAGTAACTGAGAGGTGAGTGTTAGTTAAGTTTAGTGACAGCTTAGATCATGTACCAAAGTGACAGCTACAAAAATCGATACTTAGATTATAACCTCCAAATT
This sequence comes from Ypsolopha sequella, assembly GCA_934047225.1. Taxonomy (NCBI): domain Eukaryota; kingdom Metazoa; phylum Arthropoda; class Insecta; order Lepidoptera; family Ypsolophidae; genus Ypsolopha; species Ypsolopha sequella. The sequence continues at coordinate 1,336,145 of OW204012.1, read as the reverse complement.
TTCCGCTCGATGACCGCAGTCAGTCGATAGTAGATATTATTATTATTCATTATAGATTCATTGCTACGCAATGGAATTTCAACCTGGAGTTAGCTGATTCCACCGGTTTGATGTCAATTTATTTGTGACAAGCTCCTGAAGATGTAAAATTGGGTTTACTGTCTTCACTCATATTCCACTTGCGCGGCTTTCTTTTCTTGACAGATAAGAAGTCATACTACTTAGGTCAAGTTTTGTGTTTTAGTTACTTGAATATCCAAAGGTTGTTCTTTTAGCTGGTCACCGAGAAAGCTACAATTAAGGTCGGCTTTTACTCAGATGTTAATTAAGTGAAAATTTTGAAAAAAATATAAATATGTAGAATAATGCGCTATGATTGAAATTTAAAAATTTTATCTATAATTTACCATAATAAATAACAAAACAGGCTCCAATTTAATACTAAAGTCCGATTTAATTAATTCAGTATGCAAAAAAACAAATTAAAACTTAGTCAAATTGAAGATATTATAATAACAAATGAGTTCCATTTATTATTTTTAAAGAATTTCAGCTACAATATATTTTTTTAACATTTTAATTATTTTTAGCGCCCATTTTGCGCTATCCGGAGACTCGTATGAACGTTATTTCAATATAGTTTCTGTCGATATTTGTACCGACACAGGCCGACTCAAGGTCTTTGGCGGCTACAACACCTTTAAACTGTTATATCAAACCAAAATAAATCTAAAATATCAAAAGTACTGCACCAATCACTCTGAAATAAATATACATGGTAAAGTTAAGAAGTAATGCTTTGCCCAGAATGTGGTGAAAAATTAATTTAATGATTTTTTTTTTATCGGAAGTTACCTCCAAACCGTTTTTATTCTACTAATACTTTTAAATTAGACCATAAAACTTCGCATAATAGATAAGTGATCTCAATATAAAGGAAAGTTTTTACATTTTATAAATAACCATTATTTTCACCGTCGAAAATGATTTGAGTGCGCGCTTTTTGAGCGTTACTTCGGTTGCTGTAACAGCCACGGCTCGGAGCGCTCTATTTTAAACACTAATAAAACGGCATAGAGTTCAGTTCTTCTTGATAAAACATGACGTGCTCGATGTCAGGTATTATAGTCTCTTAAGTGCTACAATGGTCTCTTCTACTGGGCTTAAAATTTGATAGAGAGAGAGCGAAACAACAAGCTTTTAAGCGGTTCTTATTTATAAAATTTTAAGTGAAGTTTAATTTTTGTTTTTTGTATGTTATATTCCACATAATAGTAGTTTATGCTACAAGGGCGAAAAGGAATACATTTCGAGGACGATTTAAAACACGAGCGTAGCGAGTGTTTTAAACGTAACCGAGTAATTTATTGCTCTTACGCCCGTGTATCATACTACGTTTTTCAATGCATAGTGTGAGGAAATAAAACAAATATAATCTTGTGAACTTTAAATTATGATTGGCTCAAAATGACTGTATCTAGAGCCGTTAAACAGTGGAAAGAAAGTATAACATTTATGGTACACAGGAAAGGCTGCAGGTTAGCCAACCAATGTAAATAAATAAAAAATTATAATAATAATAAAGCCCTAGGGCAAAATAATCTCTTCGGTTCTGATGCATAAAAAGTGGGCCTTTACGAGCACTTGCATTGAAAATATAAATACTTTTAGGCACTATATTTCGACCCCGTGGGGTTGTCATCAGGTGAATAGAAATAGTTATTTAAGATACACGGTCGGAAAAAGCGAGTGTTTTCATTGGCACGCATTCGGATAAAAACCTTTTACGCTCAAGTATCTTACAGAAAACTTTACGAGCAACTGCATTGAAATAGTAGTTTATGCTACAAGGGCGCAAAGGAATAAATTACGAGGACGATTTAAAACACGAGCGTAGCGAGTGTTTTAAACGTAACCGAGTAATTTATTGCTTTTACGCCCGTGTATCATACTACATTTTTCAATGCATAGTGTGAGGAAATGAAAACAAATATAATCTTGTGAACTTTAAATTATAATTGGCTCAAAGGGACTGTATCCATAGCCGTTAAACGGTTTAAAAAAAGTATAACGTCTATGGTACACAGGAAAGGCTGCAGGTTAGCCAACCATTGTAAATAAATTAAAAAAAATATATATATTAAAGCCCTAGGGCAAAATAATCGACTTTCTGTTCGGTTTTGATGCATAAAAAGTGGGCCTTTACGAGCACATGCATTGAAATAGTAGTTTATGCTACAAGGGCGCAAAGGAATAAATCACGAGGACGATTTAAAACACGAGCGTAGCGAGTGTTTTAAACGTAACCGAGTAATTTATTGCTTTTACGCCCGTGTATCATACTACATTTTTCAATGCATAGTGTGAGGAAATGAAAACTAATATAATCTTGTGAACTTTAAATTATAATTGGCTCAAAAGGACTGTATCCAGAGCCGTTAAACAGTGGAAAAAAAAGTGTAACGTCTATGGTACACGGGAAAAGCTGCAGGTTAGCCAACCATTGTAAACAAATTAAAAAAAAAAAAATAATAAAGCCCTAGGGCAAAATAATCGACTTTCTGTTCGGTTTTGATGCATAAAAAGTGGGCCTTTACGAGCACATGCATTGAAAAAGATTATATGACATATCCATGGGTATTTGAAGTTAGGAAACCGCTGACATCTATTTAATTTTTGTGATATTATTTCTCCAAGTTAGAACTTCGAAATAATTCTTTATTCGATACCAACTTTCATATTACTTATATTGAAGTTTATTTCACGTTGATACTGATTGATTTGTCAAAATTGAGAGTTTTGAGCTCAAAGGTAATTTTATTAATATTCTGTCTTTGTTTTGTATCAGTACTCGATTATGGTGACAATCTAATATTTTATTAAACCAATTCTATCGATCCTTCACCAAACAGACGAGAGGTTAATAGATAGAGCAAATAAACAATAAAATTACAAATAAGATAAGAGATACGGAAATAAATCTACATATCTATATGGTTAATTATTTGACTAAAAGATATAAGCGGCGGTAGCTCAGGGGTAGAACGCTGGCCTCTCAATCTTGAGATCCAGGTTCGATCCCCGGTCGGGCATTTTTCGTATTTTATGTGTCAAGTATTTGTTTTTACTTACCACTTGCTCAACGGTGAAGGAAAACATTGTGAGGAAACCTGCATGTACTAAAAAGCGTGTATTTGTGCCCGAAGTACGGTGATAGAGCTCACCACCATCACGTTTGGACGTAATAATCGTCAGTGAAACGCGGGTGTACCGAGTGTGGTCTATGACTTGTTGACAGTTCACATTCGGAACACCTCTGACACCCCCTCGAGGATTCATGTCGCGCTGATATTCCATCCATCCATCAGCCTGGTTCGTCCACTGTTGGACATAAACCTTTCCAGGACTTTGCCACTCCCGGCGGTCATCCTGGAAGAATTGCCCATACTCACACACGTTCACATTCGGAACACCTCTGACACCCCCTCGAGGATTCATGTCGCGCTGATATTATATCCATCCATCCATCAGCCTGGTTCGTCCACTGTTGGACATAAACCTTTCCAGGACTTTGCCACTCCCGGCGGTCATCCTGGAAGAATTGCCCATACTCACACACGCTAGGCAGGCGGGTTGGTGAGCGTAGTGCCGCAACCCTCGCACCAGTGACGCCGCTGCCCGTCACCAGTCTGTTCCATATAAGGCCCGGCTATTATTGATGGATATACCACCATCCATCGGTCCCAGGCATGGTGGGCCTCCTGGTTTTTTGCCTGTGACTCTTCCCCGAATTACTTCGAGGGGGTCTCCAAGTAAGATGGTGGTACCTCCACAGTCGAGCCCGGCATCACCTCTACCACCTTGTGATATTATATTGTCAACCAAAATATAATGTCTACCATTTAGTCGTTAGATAGCGACTTCTTGCAATAAAAACATTTAATGTATAATAAATTATAGATAATAGATAGTTGACATAAATTGGAACATGTCTTATTAATTTATCTATCAATTTTACATTATCAAAGAATGTTACGGATGAAAACAAACACTTGCACTGTTTCACAATTTACTTGATAACATAATTAACCCAACTAGTTTCACCTTATCGGCATTGTCAAGGAATTTTACATAATAATTAAGTTCTTAACACTAGTTATCTATGATGATGATGACACAAGCATTGTCTCAGAAAGACAATTTTGAAAATTTTTGTTTGGATTTTGCTGTCGTTCTTAGACAATGCTTGTGTGATAGATAACTAGTGTTAAATTCAAATTCAAATAGTTTATTTTGCAAAATAGGTATTTAAAATACACGTTTCACAAGTCAAAATTTAATCTTATAAAAAAATATATATGTAATAAAATAATAAATGTACAAGAACTAGATTAAAGGTTTAGCAATATATATACGATTAAAATTATAGGTAAAATATATATTATACAAGGTGAAATCCAATCAACCGCCCGAACCCATACCGGAGACCCGGCCAGGGACCAGGAACAAGGTTCAATGATCACCAACTTAGTAACTTAAACTTGGTAACTTAGTAAAAAGTAACTTAAGAACTTAATTATTATGTGAAATTCCTTGAGAATTCCGATAAGGTGAAACTAGTTGGGTTAATTGTGTTATCAAGTAAATTGTGAAACAGTACAAGTGTTTTCATCCATGATGATGTTTCACTAGGAGCCGACAATCTCAAGAATTATTTATTTCTTATCTTTTTATTAGGGAAACAAACAGTTACATACAACATATAAAAAAGCACACACATAAAAACAACATAAACCAGCAAAGTTTCCACACATAGATGTATATCTATAAGAACAAGAAAAAAAAGCAGTAAAGTAGACAATCACAAAAAATAAAGTAGGTTCAATAATATCTTAATTCTAACGCGACAAAAATAAAAATAATAGTCCAAATAATAGTACATTATTGCAAAGGCAGCGAAATAGGCAATTGCAGGTCGAGTATGACTTCAATGATACGAAACAGGCAATTGCCATTTCGGCCGAGGCATATACAGTGCTTTTCTTAAACATACGCGGAAATATTATCATTACTTTTGAATAAAATCTTAGTACTTAGTTTTTAGTTAATCTTAGTTATATCATGTCATATTCCCGTAATTTAGTCTTTTGTATTTGTAAATAATTTAACATTGTTCACTATATCCTTTTTTGCATGTGGTGCTCACCTGTAATTATCTGGGCATATAGCTTAAAACCTTATGTTATGTTATTAAAATGTATTTATGTACCTGATGTTGGTGATCCAAATAAATAAATAAAATAAATAAATAAAATAAATAAAGTGCTTTTAATTTATTATTAACCAAATAACAACGAACTCCGCTTTACCGCCAAACTTTTTTTTTTACAGTTTGTGCCGAAAGGTAAACGCATCTGTGGCTATACAGCCACGAGAACGCAATGTGTACGATAGATGAAAGAGTTCTAAATTCAAACAGCACACCGTTTCATACAACATTGCCGGTGCGCTCTTCGTTCCAAATTCAAAGAATGCGCTGGGAAGTGATTTTGGTTTTTCAGTCTACGTAAATATGATACTTCGCGTGTTCTTTATTCAAAAGTAATGATAATATTTCCGCGTATGTTTAAGAAAAAGTATTTTTTTTTTACAGTTAATAGGGAACTAGTGATTAAATTTAGATTCAATTAAATGCTTTAATGAAGGTAGTGACACATTAAATAAATCTATATCATTAAAACTTTGAAAATAAAAAATGAAAAACATCTCAAAAAGTGGAAAAATGAAACCAGAAACAAATTTAAATTAAGAATGTATTTCTTAGTCCATCGTTAAGAGGCTGACTTCTCCAATTACTCGAAGTGTCCAACGACTAGAAGCTTAACTTATTGAAATAACTTCTTCACAGACGGAACCAAAATACGTAAAAGACGGACACAATCTCTCCCTCAAAACTGATAAATTAGAAATCACTCCCCAAACAACTTCTAAATAAGAATTAATGGACCACGGACCACGTGCGCGCAATAGTACTTACATTGATCCCTAAAATCAGGAGGGTCCCGTCGCATTCCCCCAAACATGAAGGTGTGAGAACAAATTGTATCAGAGATAAGTTTGCGGTGGCTGGCTCAACCCTGGGGGAGCAGATACGCAGCCAGGATTTGTGTTTGGGGGGGGGGGTGAAATTGCTTGTGAAATATTAAAGGATAAAATAATATAAAAGGTTGACCATCTAAAAAATACGAAATGAGCACCTAAATTACTAATTTGGCATCAACTAAGCTAGGTTAGGTTTGAACATATTCTGTGTTACTACAAAACGGTGTTTAACTTTAAACAGTGTTTAAATCTGTTGTTGTCACCTTTTCTTTCATATCGTAAAAAAGTGACAGCAACAAATTTAAACACTGTCTAAAGTTAAACACCGTTTTGTAGTAACACCGATTATGTTTGATGCCAACTTAGTCATTTTGATGCTGGTTTTTGTATTTTTTGATGGTCAGTTAAATACATGGAGTACTAGTGGAGAGCGTATGCGGGGGTAACGCGACTCGCCAAACAGCCGCTACCCAAAGCGTTTAGGCGCTTGAAGCGAAGCCATTGGTTTTAGTCAGAGTTTGGCTGTGTCCGTGAAAACATAGCGTGTTTCTGTAGAAAAAATCCGAAATTTACAGTAAATATGCCTACTTGTGCAATAAAATGGTGTGGAAAGAATACTTCTACTTCAAGTACCACAAAAGATGGAGTAACGTTTCATAAGTAAGTGTTTTCGTATACTTTTAATCTTCAAAATATAACAATTAAATATTTCAATTGAACTTGCGCTTTGCGTTGATGTCTTCACGTCCTCTCTTTCTGTCGCACGGTGAAATGCACAACAGTTGTCTCGTTTTTTTTCGATAGTGCTGTCCTACTACGTGTTTAATAATTTATCGAACAATGTATTGTTGCTTACATACATTGTATGCATGTAAGTATATGTAATGTATGTAAGGTAAGTACTTAATGTAGGGATATTTTTATACGCGTTTGTTTAGCGTCAGAAGTGCCTATGTTTATCAGTAGTGTCTGTCAGTGCATCTGATACCATTTTTAGGGTTCCATACCCAAAGGGTGCCTAACGGGACCCTATTACTAACACTCCGCTGTCCGTCCATCCGTCCGTCCGTCTGTCTTGAGGCTGTATCTCATGAACCGTGATAGCTAGACAGTTGAAATCACACAGATGATGTGTTCCTGTTGCCGCTATAACAACAAATACTAATAATTACAAATATTTAGTTATGAAGGTAGTTATTATTACTAACTTAATTAGACTCTTTAGATGTATGGAGTTTAAAAGATTGTAAGTGTCAAGTTAAGTTGGTCATTCACATTCACAAGACTTTATCTTCGAAATATAATTCCGATTATTTCATAAAGATTGTGTTGAAATCTTTCTTGGGATACGATCTGTTCTCAGACATAAATTTTCACCAATTTGATACAGAATCCACAAATCACTTGATTGACTTAGCTTCATGTGTAATAAAAAAATATGTGGATGCCCGGCTAACCTTCATTACAAAAAATAATCAAAACCCGAAGGATTATATAAGAAAAATATACTCCAAATTAATTCATTTCAAAAATCAGTGAGTAGCTACTTTGTCAAATAAATAATTTTGTTTTATTTATTACCCAACAATACTTTCATTGGTATATCTTTGACAAACTCGAAAATTCCAAATTAATTTTTTCGATTTTATCGATATCGATAATTTTTCGTTTCACTTGTATGACATCCCTACACAAATTACGCATCAAATTTTGACCTTGAGCTGTCCAATCACAGCTCGCTAAGCTGTCACGTCCCCCGCCGTATATTGGTGACTTGTGTTTTGAAGGAGAATGTGTCTCTACGCTCTCCACTGGCTTGTTGCTTCATGGTTAAATACAACCCAATATTACATACGTGTCATATTCTTGCATTTTTTTAATTACTTATATATGTCTGTCCGATAGTTTATAATTTCACTAGTGTGATTATAATTTCACGGTAGGTTTGTGTTAGTTTGTTTATGAACTAACTTAAGGAAGTTATAAACCATCACATTTTACAATCTCACGCTTACATATAGGTGGTTGAAGTGTCGTTGGCACATCGTGATCTGCCTGGGCATATCATGTATTTCTGTTAAAACTAGTGGGGTCGCCTCGGTCCACTCCGCTTCGCTCGGCTCCCCAAATGTACTTACATGTATAACTAACACGCTCCTCTTCGCTCTGCTCGTCGTCGCACCTATTTTTGACATTTAGTGAAACATTTTCGGTTTCACACTTCCTTTACCTTCTGCCGATTCTACAATCTGTACACAAAAGATATATACAGGATGGAAAAAAATTAAGGGCCCTGGAGGAGAACTACCTTAAACACTTTAGTTAGCTCATTTTACTGAAAGGAAACATTCCTTTATTTTTTAAAAGAAACAAAACTGCATTCAAAGATATTCTGAAATTTGCTTGTCTCACCCGGGAATCGAACCAACTAAAAATTTTAAAAATAAACCCTAGTTATTTTATTGTACGAATCGGTAGGATTATTCAGGATAAAATTTGTCTAATAAACATTTGGTCTTACACTCATCTGTTGTACGAGATACCCATGAAATTGAATATTTATTACAAGTTCTTTATTAACAATACCTAGTACTGTTCACTTGTAACAAGTAAATGACACGTTATAATTTTCTTATCTCTCTTACATCTAAAGACATCGTATGAAGTAGCTAGGGTTTATTTTTTAAATTTTTAGTTGGTTCGATTCCCGGGTGAGACAAGCAAATTTCAGAATATCTTTGAATGCAGTTTTGTTTCTTTTAAAAAATAAAGGAATGTTACCTTTAGTTAAATGAGCTAACTAAAGGATTTAAGGTAGTTCCCCTCCAGGGCCCTTAAATTTTTCCATCCTGTATATAACACAGTTGAGTCATATAGCGATATTTCGTGGTATTAATGTTACATCGGACTAATGTAAAAAAGTCAAATTATTTATGTTTTTTATCTTATTATTTTGAAGTCAAAAGTTTTACTTTGGGTATACATTAAGGCGCTACGGCAAAAAAAAATTGCACTTTTGGAACTTGCATATCTACTTCAGTAAATAATGTATTATTTTGATAAAATAGTATATTATTTTGGGAATCTTTTTCTAGTGATCTGTTAAACAGAAACGCAAATGGAGAAATTCGGCTCGATAGAAATATTTATTAAAATGAAGTATTTTTCGACACCAATTCTCCTTGTCTGACAATTTAGAATGATATATGGATTGCGATTATATTTTATTAGATGAGTTTTAACGCTATCTAGGACAAAGTTAAACGAAATTTTGATAGCAACTTAAGTACATTTTATATTTATAAAAAACCGACTTTTTGCTACTTTTCCACGAATCCGCCCGCTCGCACTGAGGGTTTTTTCGCATATGGAGTAACAGGGACGCTAAAACTTTTACATATCGCCTTATACAGGTTGTAGAAGCAAAAGCAAGAATCCTTCTAGGCTATGTTAGTATGAATAATACAGTGTTTAAAAAAAATAGCGGCAATTTTTTTTCATGTAGCAGTACCACATAATAACACGATTTGTTAAACTTGAAATACTCTAATCCGGTGGACACTCTCGCTGGTCGTTGACCTCTGATAGCGTCAGTAGCACAGAACATAATTACTCAATGTGATTGGTCGTTACCGCACTACGGGGTGAATGAACTGCATTGATATGAGTGCGTAGCTGGATCTTAGGAAAACAATATAATTTTTGGTAAAAATTTAAGGTTTACTTTTTTTATCGTAATCGTATCAGTATCGTGTATACTTTCATACCCTAAAGGGATTCTCGGTTTTGCATTTACACCCTGTATAAGCTAAGATTTACTAAATGGCCACTAGAAAGAACTGGTTTGGTATTCTATTTCAACCAATCAAAGGACAGAGTCTTCTCGATCGAGGGGTACAGTTAGAAAAACAAATACATAGGTGTACAAAATCTGTTCGTTGAACAAGGGGATGTTTGGAACCCCAGCCCTTCGCAGGCTGATATGCTCCATTTCTACAAAGATATGAGGATCGATTTTCATAGAATATTTATGTATGAAAATTTAATAAAGTAAAGTACCGTTACTCGACGAGATTGATGCTTCGGAGATGGTGTAGTGGGGGAACGGATTTTTAGGGCTCCGTCTATAAATAAAACCCATATTAAGATTATGTTTATTTTGCGAAATCCATCGCTATGAATACTCTAAATATTATTAGAGTGCAATACAAACTAGAAACGCCCTCGTGAGCGTTCTATATGTGCAGTACAAGCTAGTATATCAGGCAGAAGCAAAAATAACAGTGGACAAGTATGATGGAAGAATTGATGGAAGAACCGGGCAATTGCTCTGACCTCTGAGCTATGTAGGTGGTTAGAGCAATTGCCCGGTAAGCGAGAGGTCTCGAGTTCGAATCCTGGTTCAGAGCTCCTCACATCCAGATTTATTTTTCTTTCTGCGTTTCTATACTGCAATGATATAATGTTAAAGTGAATTAGTTCTGGGTTGGTGTAAATTTCAAATTTGAATATTTAATTCTTGTCCCAAGTCCTATTGTTGTTTTTAGAGTTCCGTACCCAAAGGGTAACCAACGGGACATTATTACTAAAACTCCGCTGTCCGTCTGTCCGTCTGTCTGGATAAATCGCAAAGTGTTCAAACATAGAAATTTATTTCTGTCACAGTCTTAATTCACTTTATTTTTAAAATAAGTAGGTTTTTGAAATTTTAATAGAAATTGTTAAATTGCTTGCGTAAGCCGTTAATCGAATAGGACAAATAAAAAAACCTCTGTTTTTGAGATTCCGATCGGAGGTATCAATTATATTGATCAATTCTTTCTAAATATAAATAAATGTATCACCACGACATGAATGGGGTAATAAAGGGGGTATTAGAGGTGTTCCGAGTGTGCACTGTGTAATGTAAATCACATTCCAGACTCGCTAAACCCACGTTTCACCTACAATCATTACGTCCCAACGTGGCATGCAGGTTTCCTCACGATGTTTTCTCTCACCGTTCAGCAGGTGGTAAGTAAGTACAAATGCACATACATTCCGAAAAACTCATGGGTGCGTGCCCGACCGGGGATCGAACCTGGATCTCAAGCGTTCTACCACTGAGCTACCGCCGCTTATAAAATTAAATTCTTTCTAAATAATATAATATTTAATATTTAATAATTAATATTTCATCAAATTTTTGACACACTCACCCACACATTCACAAACACACCCTCACACACACTCCCTCCCTAGTAGTAAATATACGGATCCCAAAACCTTGGTCGTAGGGCTGGGGAAACACATACACTAACATACACCCTCTTCCTACACGCACACTCTCATTCTCATCCACACTCTTCACACAGACCCACCCTCTCATATGCCCTTGATTTTTTGTATTTTTTGTTTTTATTATAAGTTAAGCTGCATGCTCTGTTGTTTTTTTTTTGTATTCTCGATTATTTTATATTACTTCTAATTTTTAATGTAATACTCTGTAAGTGAAGAGCTTGGCGTCTATAGCACCGGTACATACACCCTTGTAGGCGTCAAGGTAATCCTATTCTGTTACTGTGTAATTTTTAGATGAATAAAATCATATTCTATATTCTATTCATATTCTATTTGAAATATAATATAAAATAAGTCCCTTTGACAAGCACATCTTTTCATACAATAATTGACATAGGACAGAATTTTCAATCAATTACATTTGCATTTTAAATCGATTATTTAGCTATAATCTGCTATAATCAATTCACGCAGGCTCGCGGTTTTGTGCCCCATGTGCTGTCATCAATCAAATTTGTTTACATCAAATTTTGCGCCCGTGTTCTGTACAGTCAGTGAGATGTTGTACAGTCGACGAGATGTCATCATGACAGTTCTTTTTAGGGTTCCGTAGTCAACAGGAACCCTTATAGTTTCGCCATGTCCGTCTGCCTGTCTGTCTGTCTGTCCGCAGCTTAGCTTAGAGACTATTAGTCCTAGAAAGCTGTAATTTGGCATGGGTATACATATTTATTACGCCGATAAAGTGGTACAGTAAAATTTTTTAAATATTGGGGGTGTGAGAAGATCATTTTTCGATACAGTGTTCCGTTTGCGAAATATTAAGCTTAAAAGTGTTAATTTTTGTTAAAGTCAAGTGTGTCCCCCCCCCCCGTGCCAGCAAAACGGTTGTATTTGGAGACGTGAAAAAAATCACGGCAGTAATATATATATAACGAAATTAAAAGGAAAACTATCACAGCTAAGTAGGCTTTACAAGTTAACGAGTACAGATCGCGCCAAACTTTTAGTCCCCTCTAAACACGGGGCGATTCGCATTAGCAGGAACAAAATGTATGGGCCGTTCTTGGGAAGAGCAACTACCGACCGTACTAGAAGTTTGGCGCGATCTGTATTAGTCGACAAATTTATAAAATGTACTTGGAGAAGAAGTAAGCATATTGTGCAGGGCAACCACGGAACCCTACACCGTGGCCCGACACGCACTTGGCCGGTTTTAATTTTATAATGATTTTAGTCGTATGTAGGTCAGTAATAACTTTCTGATATTGATGAAAAAAGTACTATGTACAGTGGACATCACATCAAGTCATACACTTGCAGTACTTTATTAGCTCCTATAGTGAAAGACATTTAGTAGGTCTTTACATATGAAATTACTGTTTTCTGCAGAGAATTTGAAGAAAACTCAATTTTCAGTACCAACATTTTTGCATTTTTTTTAGGAATGGCAAATCCAAAATTTATTATTTCTTTTGTGTATGAATGAGACAACATTAAGCTAACAGGAACATTAATTTAATTCTTGAAAAGTGTCAGCTGTAAATAATTATTACGAACCTTATCATGGAAATGGATGCAATTTAAGACAAACTATTTTGCAACATTTAATTTTTATAATCAAACTGAAAATAAAAACAAAATTTTATATGTAAATGTAAAACCTTGAAATCAACCTTCAAACAAAAAACAAATAATTGAAATAACTATTGAATTACAGGAATTATGAACTCATGAATCTGTAAGAAAATTTCGGCAATTTCATAGGTAAAGATCTATTATAAGATAAGTACAAAGTATAATGTGTATACTAGATGTGATCTCCACTACACAAATAGGTTTGAATTAAATTAATAGTTTTAAATTAGTTTATCACGAGGTGATCAGAAAAGACTTAACCCGTTCAGTTTTTAATTTTCAAGAACAAATGTTACGGGTTAAATATTTTTAGTTTGAAACTACTTTGGATTAACTCTACTTACAAAATAAAAAACTTTGTACAGCAAAATTCATACAGGAGCCTCGATTAGTGACAAAAACAGAACAAACCCGACGAAATATTCTGCGGAAGTTAAAAATAAAATATGTTTTTACTAATTTTGCTTTTACAGAAATAGCTATAAATAATAAGGCCGCCAATTGTTACATTCTTTTATAAGTTTGTTCTTTTACCTGTTTTATTTATTTTGGTGTACAATAAAGTGTATTTGTCTTGTCTTGTCTTGTTTTCTAAAAACGGCATTGATGACAATACATCTATTGGACATGTACTAAAATACAAATTGTTGAACCACGACTCTGTAATGACAGAATTGTATAATTGTAAGTACACAAAACCAACTAAACTATAGTTTGTTAGAATTATAGTTTAGTTAAGTTTAATACAACTAGATGGCGGTGAACCGATTTACATCGCGATATCGTTGTGTTTCTTCCAATTTGTTGTACCAATTTTGAAGTTCGAATTAGACACCTATTTATTCACACCTATTTTTGAAGTTTGAGTTCTATTGTCTATTCCACAAGGGTGCTTTTTGGGATAGTACAGTACAAGAATATTGTACTGGAAGTATTGATAAAAACAAAATAACAGAAAAATATTCCGAAAACAACTTAAATTACTTAAATTACTTTCATTATTAGTTTGATAAAGACTTTGACACATTAGATATTAAACTTTTAGAAACAAATAATTCCGAAAAAAATATTAACATTTTGTTGGATGCTATAAAATATTGCTTTCATAATTAGATTTTCCATATGAGTGAAGATAGAAGATAATAGTTAGAAAATAAAATTCTAACTTCACTCCTATAGAAAATCTAATTATTTTGAAGCTACCATAATATCATTAAAAATACATTTAAGCTTATATTGAACTATTTGCTCTACGTTGCTCTCAGCTAAAAGTTGTATCTTGGCCGATATAACTTGGCGTTTTGTATAAAGAATTTGAAGTAACTCAATTTTCAATACTAACATTTTTTTTATGAATGACAAATCCAAATATTATAATTTCTTTTGTGTATGAATGAAACTACATTAAGCTAACAGCAACATTAATTAGATTTTTGAAAAGTGTTACCTGTAAAAAATGATTAAGAATCTTATCATAGAAATTAATAGCATTTAGGACGAACTGTTTTTGAAGATTTAATTTTAGTTATCAAACTGACAATTAAAACAAAATTTAATACGTAGATGTAAAAGCTTGGAACTAACTTTCAAACAAAAAATAAATAACGGAAATAGCTACTGAATTACAGGGATTATGAGCTCATGAATCTGTAAGAAAATTTCGCCAATTTCATATGTAAGCACCCAATATTTAGTTACAAATCTGGAGAATTGACCCTTAATCTGTAAAGTGGAATCTATTTATTTTAAGTGCTGATTATGTTAAATTCAGAGGGTTAATAACACATCCATTATGTTTAAATTATTTCCTTAACAAAACAGCTACCCGTTATATTTGTGTCACTGTGCACGGCCATTTTTTTACGGACCCCTAAGGAATGAGGGTCAAAAGGTCACCGACCTGAGTTGAGTGGAAGAAGGTGATGTGAGCAGCAAGCTCGTCCCTCTCCGGCTCTGGATCAATAGGGGTAGTCTGTGAGACGATAGTGATGGCGAGAGACTATCGATATCGATGAAATGTTGGTCAACGAATGGTTTCAAATGTAAAAAAGGGAATTGAATAAAATATAGAATCCCTAGGGATGTTTTTTTCTGTGTGTTTGTTTGTTCTTGAATGAAAGACTTGTCCAAAAATTGGGTAAAATTGTGTTAACACTCAGCCCATGAGAGCTTTCAGGTTTTTTAAACTTTAAGGCGATATGTAAAAGTTTTAGCGTCCCTGTTACTCCATATGCGAAAAAACCCTCAGTGCGAGAGGGACGGATTCGTGGAAAAGTAGCAAAAAGTCGGTTTTTTATTAATATAAAATGTACTAAAAACGCTATCAAAATTTTGTTTAACCAGGTCCTAGATATTGTTAAAACCCATCTAATAAAATATAATTGCAGTCCATATGTCATTCTAAATTGTCAAACCAGGAGAATTGGTGTCGATAAAGACCTCATTTCAATAAATATTTCTATCGAGCCGAAATTCTCCAATCGCGTTTCTGTTTTAACAGATCCCTAAAGGAAGATTCCAAAAATAATAAACTATCTTTTCAAAATTATACATTATTTACCGAAGTAGATATAGAAGTTCTGAATTTGTCAATTTTTTTTCCTAGCGCCTTAATAAACAATAAAATCAGATATTTCTTCACGAGAGATCTAGAAAAGCAACGGAAATGACAAATTACACCAAACGAGACTAAAAATCTGATTTTCTTACAACTACACTAGAAACTACTTGTAGCTATGTAGATTTACCAATGTCAGATTAACCATTTCCGAGTTTGAACTGTGAAATGCAAGTTACAGTCCATACTCGGTATTTCAACGACGATTATTACATCCCAAAGTGATGAGTGGTGAGCCCTATCGCCGTACTTCGGGCACAAACACACGCTATTTAGTGCATGCAGGTTTTCTCACGATGTTTTCCTTCAACGTTCAACAAGTGGTAAGTAAGAAAAAATACTAGGCAGATAAATGAAAAAAAAAATTTGGTGCATGCCCGACCAAGGATCGAACCTGGATCTCAAGATTGAGAGGCCAGCGTTCTACCTCTGAGCTACCGCCGCCGTTTTGTGTATTTTATGTTAAAATTATTATAACAAGATAGAAGAAAAACGATCTTCTTGGTATTTAAAAAAACTGTCCTAATCTGCTTTGGTAACACAAACTTGCATTTAATAAATTTTGAAAAAAATCTAACAGTTGTGGTTTTTTTCAATGAAGTTTTAAAAATCTGCAACTTCTAAGCAACAATACAAATAGACGCAGCTTCCGGAATAAACAGTCAAGAATGCTTTACTTATGCTTTTTTTTGCTTAAGGCGATATGTAAATGTTTTCTCGAATTTTGCTACTTTTTCTCGAATCCGTGCGAGAGGGACGGATTCGAGAAAAAGTAGCAAAATGTCAGGTTTTTATTAATATAAAATGTAATCAAGTTGCTATCAAAATTTCGTTTAACCAGGTCTTATAGATACTGTTAAAACCCATCTAATAAAATATAATCGTAATAAATGTCATTCCAATATCTAGCTGAATTTCTCCAATCGCGTTTTTGTTTAACAGATCTCTAGAAAAAGATTCCAAAAATAACATACTATTTTATCAAAATAATACCTTCTTTACTGAAATAGATATGCAAGTGTCGATTTTTTTCCGTAGCGCCTTAATACAACCTTTAAAAAGGTACTAGGTAGGCTATGTCTAGTGTTACTTAAGGGGCTTTAGTTAGCTAAATTAGCAGCTCGATGTGTGACATTTATAGTAGTTTATGCTACTAGGGCGAAAAGGAATAAATTACGAGGATGTAACCGAGTAATTTATTGCTTTTACGCCCGTGTATCATACTACGTTTTTCAATGTTTTCAATGCACAGTGTGAGGAAATGAAAAGAAATATAATCTTGTGAACTTTAAATTATAATTGGCTCAAAAGGACTGTATCCAGAGCCGTTAAACAGTGGAAAAAAAGTATAGCATCTATGGTACCCAGGAAAGGCTGCAGGTTAGCCAACCATTGTAAATAAATTAAAAAAAATAATAATAATAAAGCCCTAGAGCAAAATTATCGACTTTTTGTTCGGTTTTGATGCATAAAAAGTGGGCCTTTACGAGCACATGCATTGAAAAATATTCTATTCGATTTTTAAAGCAATTTAACAATATTTTAGGTTAACGCTTATTAGTTTTAAATTTTGATAATTACAGAGCTTAAGTATATAAAGTTAAATATTTATTTACAAATTTTGTAATTCATTTTCATAGAATGTTTAAAGCTACGTCTTTCAACGCAGTTAAGCTTCTGGGGGCCCTTAAATAACGCATCTGGAAGTTTATTAAGGCGCCGCTGGTCAGGTGAGAGTCTTATTTGATTAAAGCAAAATCCCTGTAAAATTGTCTGAGACTTCCAAATTAGAGGTAACCTCCAATTTTCTAGCAATTACCTCCGCTGATGGGCGCCGGCTAGCGGTAATACAATTATAAATACCTCTCTTTAATCTTTAATGTTTAGGTGTCACCTTAAATTAATGATGAAAGTTACTTTACAGTCTACTCTGGAATTCATGTAATTAGTTTTGTATTCGTCAATATTTTTCTAGATTTTTTAAAAGGGTATTTATTGGTGTTATTTTGTAAAAATCTTGATTGTTGATCGTTTTTAGGGTTCCGTAACCAAAGGGTAACCAACGGGACCCTATTACTAAGACTCCGCTGTCCGTCTGTCTGTCTGTCCGTCTGTCACCAGGCTGTATCTCATGAACCGTGATAGTTAGATAGTTGAAATTTTCACAGATGATGTATTTCTGTTGCCGCTATAACAACAAATACTAAAAATTAGAAAAAAAAATATTTAAGGGGGCTCCCATACAAAACTGACATGCATTTTTTGCCGTTTTTATTGATAATGGTACGGAACCCTTCGTACGCGAGTCCAACTCGCACTTGGCCGGGTTTTTATCTTGTAATTCCACCAGATACACTGAAAGTATACACCATTACAAAACCCAGAAAAAATGAAAAATTTTTATTTGTTTTCACTTTATGTTACTGTTAAAAGACAAAATGATCAAACAAAAAATCAAGATGGTAGCCATATAATTTCATAAAGAAAAACGTTTTCAAAAATGCCTTATTTCACAAATTAAATCTGCCAGATCCTTAAACCAAAGCTCTAGTGATCAGATTATGTTTATCGATAAGTTCGTTTGTTTCTAATTGTCCAGTTTATGATTAAATTTCATAAATCTTAATGAAATCTCAAGGTGATATGCGAAAAAAATACGGGTGTTTCATTTCTATGTATTTCATGAAATACACGGAAAATTTTAATAAATTTCTGGTATTTGCATTTTGACTAAATAATCTAAAGTTTTGAAATTGAAAAACATGTTTGGATAAATTTTCATCGATAATTGTTGAAATGAAGTCTTCAAACACACTTTTTCTCCTCGTTTGACGAATAGGAACCATATACAGAACTCGAACATATTTTATTAGGTGTGTTTCAACAATATCTAGAGACTTGATATTTGAAATTTTGCTAGCTATTTTAGTTTTTTTATAAAAAATATAAAACTAACATTTTTCGCTTTCGCCCTGAATCCGCCCCTCTCACACTGAGCGTGTTTTCGCTTGGAGTGACAGTGACAAAAATAAAATTCGCATAGCCTCTTAAGTCACACAAACGCGACAGATGTGACAGCTTTACAATAAAATCAATTGATGTCAAATCATCAAAAACTCGAATCTGACTTAATCCAGAAAACCGCTCAAAACTCCAAGCAACTCCTGATTTCAACCGGTGATGGACAATCAACTTTGACACTTATTGCAGTAGGATAAGATTTACAAACAACCTAGCAATACTGATACTTCGCGACATAATTGCATAAAGGGTACGTTGAGGCAAGGAAGGGGGTGGTATTAATAAAATTTGTCCCGCTCAGTGACACTTCAAATAGCTTTTAATAAACCCTGCCATTTTGCGTAGAACGGACACTTAAATTACTGTTAATTCCATTATGTACCTTTTTCAGTTTTCTTCGCATACTTTAGCAACAAAATTACAACTAAGACTGAAATATTTAATAGTAGTTTACGCTACAAGGGCGAAAAGGAACAAATTACGAGGACGATTTAAAACACGAGCGAAGCGAGTGTTTTAAACGTAACCGAGTAATTTATTGCTCTTACAATAAAACAAATATAATCAAAGAAAACAATTTAATTATTAAAGTTGAAAGTTACATTGTTACAATTTTGCAAGTTAATGATTGGCTCAAAAGGACTGTATCCAGAGCCGTTAAACAGTGGAAAAAAAATATTACATTTATGGTACACAGGAAAGGTTGCAGGTTAGCCAACTTCTCGTAAATAAATAAAAAAAATATAATAATAATAAAGCCCTTGGGCAAAATAATCGACTTTCTGTTCGGTTTCCATGCATAAAAAGTGGGCCTTTACGAGCACTTGCACTGAAAATTTATTTCTGCATTTTCTAAACGTTGCACGCAAAAACCAAAGGCAAATTAAGTTTGCAGTCAACATAAAAGTTTAGCTAAAAATAGTGTCTGCCAAACATTTTTTTGCGTGTGATTTTTCTTTTGCACCTGGTACACTCATGAGACACCACCAAGCACTGACTGAAAATCAGCGCTGAGGGCTCACACCATCAGCACATCGCTGAGCCTTTTACAGCAAATGGCGCACCGAGATCGTGTTATAAATGAATAAATAATTAACTATATCTATAATTTAATAATTTGTTACTACAGATGTATTTCTTTCTTCCTTTCTTTCTAATGTTTATATTTTATACTTGTTGATGTACAAATGTAACACAAGTCACAATATGGTCAGGATCTGATTTCATAAAACCACATATTTGTATCTAATACCTTTTATTTGAATATTTAATATTTTATTCGAAGCAGTACATACTGTAATAAAAAATATCGGAAAAATAATAATAATAATATGAAAAATAAATTGTTTTGGGGGTTTGACGAAAAAATTAAATGAAAGAAAAAATGTATATTTCTAGTTAAGGCCTTACCAACCCCAGAATCTTGCTCTCTCTCTAACTCGGTACAACTTCGTTCGATACAACATCTGAGGCCGCGGCGCCACGTATGATAAAAATGTATTTATTTGGTACGTTTTCTTGTTATTACTTTAGAACTGAACAAATAAAAAAAGTAATCCAGTTAGCCCATATTGCCATGCTATAAGTATTGAATTTGGAAATTTAAGTGGTACCTAGTTGTCGATCTAAATTTTGAGTTCTCGCTTACGAAAAAATAATTAGAAAGTATAAAAAAAAACTTGAAATTTTTTGCGCACATAACAAACTCATTATTTAGAATTCTGCTCTGTTAAGACTTAAGTTAATTATTAAGAGGGCGCCGAGCAAAATAATCTAAAACGACAGTCACTGTTAAATTGATTTATTGAATAATATTTCAATGATAAATAAATAAAATATGTATTTATTATCACAGATAATGTATCTACACTTCCGCCGCAGCGAATATTTAAAATAACTTATGGTGTAAGAAACAAATCTATCTAAAGTAGGCCCAAAATATAAAAAAGGTAATTTCAATAACTTAACGGTCGAATTTTGTCTCAACCACAATTCAAGACAATCACAAACGTTATAAAATACAACTGGGCCGTTTCACATTTTTAAAATTTTGTCTGGTAAATTAAACATGATTTTTTCTGTTAAATTCAATAATCGCGACCACGATAAAAAACGTCCACGAGAGAACAAGCGAGGTGTCTAATCGTTCTACGCTCGGCGCAGCCTTAACTAGCCACAGCATTTTTTTAAGTATTATTTTATTCTGACATATCAAACAAGATGCCCAAAAATTGCATTTATAGAGCGAGATGCAGAGATTCAGGGGCTGACAAGGTCTTTTGTATTTTTGTAATCTAAAAGCGTTGACGATAAATAAAAATATTATCGACTGAATCCCATCACTATGCATAGGCTCCCTCATTTCCTATGCTCATTCCTGAGCACACATCTGCACACACATAATATATGCATGTGTAAAACAAAATGCATTTGTATTGTGGTCGTATCGTCAGGTTTAAGAGGCACGGTATGGGTGTAAATTACATTTTAATTTTAATATACTATTTAAAACAAAGTACCTAAATTATGTTTTCTTTGATTCTTGAAACTTTTATCATATAAAGTACCAAAGAAAGGGCCGCCTTAGAAAAACGTATATCGACCAAATTAGCTACTTACTGGAAAAGGGCAGAGTCAAAGGAACTTGGAATAAACGCGCTTATATACGAGTGACTAGATTTAATGGATGTAGAGGCGAAAAAGGCTTGTCAGGATCGTAGCAGATGGAAATTTGTAGCTGTAATATCTGCCTACCCATCTGGGAGACAGGCGTGAGTATATGTATGTAATATTAGATTTTACATCAAAAATTTGTATTTTTTTTTCTATCTTTCAACGCAATCTAATTTTTACGACATACTTTCTTTTTTTTGAAACAAAATTAATGGTAAAAATTATTTAATACATAAATATGTACAAGTGATTTATAATTATAACACCTTTATTTTTATTAATTCTAGAATGAAGAACAACTATAATAACATTATAAAACCAAATTTAATCTAAATTATAATAATAGCTAACATTTTAATAAAAAACAACTACTTATATAAGTAGGAAATAAAATAGGTGGTAGAGCTGATGCCGGGCTCGACTGTGGAGGTACCACCATCTTACTTGCAAACCTACCCAAAGTAATTCGGGGGAGAGTAAGACGATAGATAGCTCACAGGCAAAAAACCAGGAGGCCCACCATGCCTGAGACTGGTCTGGTCACGGGCAGCGGCGTCACTGGTGCGAGGGTTCCGGCACCGCGCTCACCAACCCGCCTGCCCAGCGTGTGTGAGTATGGGCAATTCCTCTAGGATGACAGCAGTGGACGAACTAGGCTGATGGATGGATGGATGGACTTATATAAGGCCAAGATTTTTTTTTTATTTTCAACAGTTTTCAAATCTGTAATTATATTTATTGAAAATATTAAATATTATGCCACCGATATTTCAAACTGAAAACGAAACAACATTACAACCAAAAAATTATGTTCAGAAATTCAAAGAAAACACAATAATAGAGAACCGAGAGAAAATTCACAAAAAAATATCAAAAGTAATATAAAAAAAATCTATTCAGTGTCCCTCATCGTCTCACGCAAAAGGAAGCGTTACGTTCAAATGGGGTCTTTCAACACCCCAAGATGGACTGGGGGTGTTTTGTAACCTCCCCGTGATTCGCAGATGAATTTTTTTTGTTATTATGTTTGCTTTTTTAGATAGAACACAGATTGAATGAGGTTTGAAGACCGATTTTTAGACTTGATTTAACATACAAGCGGTGGTAACTTAGTAGTTAAGGCGCTACGGAAAAAGAATCGACACTTTAAGAACTTGCATATCTATTGTACAGTGCTACACACTAGCATAGATGCCAACGGCTATCCTTATTAGTTAAGACTCACCTTTGTATTTATGTTTTTAAGTCTATTTAAGGATAATTTGTTATATGCTTTATGTAATAAAGAAAATTTTTACTTTTTTTTTTTTTTTTTTTATTTAAGCAAATAATGTATTAATTCTATAAAATAGTATATTATTTTTGGAATCTTTTTCTAGGGATCTGTTTAAACATAAACGCGATTGGAGAAATTCGGCTCGATACAAATATTTGTTGAAATGAGGTCTTTGTCGACACAATTCTCCAGGTTTGACAATTTAGAATGACATATGGACTGCAATTATATTTTATTAGATGGGTTTTAACGGTATCTAAGACCTGGTTAAACGAAATTTTGATAGCAACTTTAGTACATTTTATATTAATAAAAAACCGAGTATTTGCTACTTTTCCACGAATCCTTCCCTCTCGCACTGAGGATTTTTTCGCATATGGAGTAACAGGGACACTAAAACTTTTACATATCGCCTTAAGCATCTCAGTCTTAAGACACACGGGTTCGAGCCCTGTCAAACACTAATATGGTTTTTTGGAATTTATACATATATCGTTACGACACGAATCCCCGAGGGGATGTCAGAGGTGTTCCGAGTGTGAACTGTGAAATGATAGTCACAGTCCACACTCGGTACACCTAGGATTACCAGGGCTTGAAATTGAAAAGCCGGTCGCAAGCAATAAAAAATCCCGATTTCTGTAAAAAAGTGCGGTCTTTTGCTGTAAATAAAAATTATAAATTAACTGAAATTGCATTTTTTGCACTTTATCTTTATACTTTTGTCTACCGGCAATTAAACAAGTTTTGTGCGGCCCGCTCATGCGTTAGCGCCGCGCGCGCCATATGGTTTAAATTGGAATGAGAAAAGGCCCGTCTTAGCTCTAAAAAGGAGCTAAATCCGGTCTAAACCGGCTTTATCCGGTCAAAACGTAACCCTAAATTTAACGTAACCCGCGTTTCATTATAATTATTATTATTAATTGACAATTACGTCAAAACGTGACGGGTGGTGAGCCCTATCGCCGTTCTTCGGGCACAAATACATGCTTTTTAAGGCATGCAGGTTTCCTTACGAAGTTTTCCTTCACTGTTCAGCGAGTGGTAAGTAGACAAATACCTATATTATGTACAAAATTCATTGGTTCCCGGCCGGGAATCGAACCTCTGGACCTCAACATTGAGAGGCCAGCGTTCAACCCCTGAGCTACCGCTGTTAAGTTTTTTGGAATTTATTTTCATAAAAGAATTTGTTCCTTGTTTGTTTGTATATATTTATCTGTGTATTTATGTATGTATTTGTATGTAGTATATTTATGTCTAGGTTTTAAGTACAAAATAACTTTTTATATTAAATGTCTCTACGTTTCCCAAGGTTGACTGGAAGATATTTCTTGTAGGAATAAGTCCGCCCTTGCCTTCTGTCTGTTCTTTCTTATGTTCTTATTTTATTTTTGTGCAATAAATTGTAATATTCATTAATCCTGTGATGGATGATGAAACTTGCATGCCCTAAAAATGTATGCCTAAAATAATGTTCACCGTTGGGATGTAAAAATCAACTATTCGTTCCACACTCTGAAACACTTTTGAATCCCCTTTACATTTTTCAAAAATATATTTACAAAACTTGTTTTTTCCCATTTCTTTTTACACCCTTGGCCACTATTGTGCCTGCCTGATGGAAAGCATCCAAGACAGCTAGGATGAATCGCCCAGAGCGTACCTAAAATGTAGAGTAACCGCCCTTTACGGTTTCTTGTGACGTCATGCTGGAACACAATGAGTCGCTTGGCGGCACGGTTTCATCATGAGGGTGGTGACAAGCCTACCTTAGTTAAAGTCCCGGTTGCTGTCGTATTTAGAGCAATAAGAGTTAGTGTCTAAGTTTACGCCACTCGAGCACCCCAAAGTTTAATTCTTCAATACGCTCGAAGGTATGTTCTGACATTCACGAACAATGGGGTCCTACAACACCCCAAGGTAAAATGATGGTAACCTTTTACTGTTTGTGGAGCCATGGGGACTGACATTTTCACCAAAATGCCAATGATATTGTCCCATTCGCTTTGTGAAGTGAAACTATCGACTAACCTTGCCATTTTATGGTAATTTAAGAGCGGTTTTGCAGCCGGATTGTGAAAAACCTGCCTTTTTCTAATTAATCGAAATATAACACTTAAATTCACTCAATAGTTATTCAACATAACTTTATTACCTATGTATTGTGTAAGCTACAATCGCAAAGTTTCCATTGATTTCTGTAAAATAGAATTACGAAAATTTTGAATTTCGAATCTACAGAAACCAATAGAAACTTTGCGATGGCAACATACACAATACATAGGTAATAATAGTTTTATGGTTTAGTCACAGGTCCGAATGACTTTAACGCACACTGGCTCCCGTGAGTCACTTCATTCGGGTATTATTCGAAAACCAGTGCTGCAAAGCTAAATGTTTTGTAGCAATATGCTGAAATAATACCTTTTTCTTGCCACCAAATAGT
The DNA here is from genome assembly GCA_934047225.1 of Ypsolopha sequella. Classification (NCBI taxonomy): domain Eukaryota; kingdom Metazoa; phylum Arthropoda; class Insecta; order Lepidoptera; family Ypsolophidae; genus Ypsolopha; species Ypsolopha sequella. The sequence goes on along the minus strand of OW204012.1, from coordinate 1,311,089 downwards.
TTTATTTTTGTACATATTTTTCTTTATTCTGGTAATAGTGTAAGGTTTTTATTATATAAAATTTTTTCATTTTAGTTTTTTTCAAGTTACCATTCTGTGTTATGTATGTGTATTATGTATATCTTGACATGAAATAAATATATTACTTACTTACTAATGTTTTGTTGAATAACTATTGAGTGAATTTAGAATTTAAGTGTCCTGTTTCGATTAATTAGAAAACGGCGGGTTTTTCACAATCCGGCTGTGAAACCGCTCTTAACGCTCTAAATTCTCATTATGTCTAGTAAAACAATAGATTGTAGTGTAGACCATAGCTTGGATCCATTTTTTGTGACGTCTGTAACGAGCCTTGGCCAGGCCGAGAATATATTATTTTTCGAGATGTGAAAGTGTCTTTAGATTTAAAAAAAAAGTCTTGCTTCCCCTTATTACGAATCTGTTCAGCTAAATGCCTTGAAATCAAAGATTTCAAACGTATAGATGAGCCCTGGCACCTAAAATCTTTTGCATTGTTTTTGAATGCGTGCGGTAACATAATTATGAGTAAAACTTATGAGTGCGCAATCTGTCTACCTACGGTCAGCAAACTGATCAGACTACTAAAGTTGTTAAAATGATTAACTTTAAGTGCACTTATGGCGTCCAACTATCACTGTGTTCAGATGAGCACTGATTCCAAACGTGTGAGCGTCACCTATTTAAAGGTGGAAACATTTTGGTGCTGTCATACTACAGTAAGGGCTTATCTTTACTTTTGAAATCTTTGCTTGAAATAGCAAAGAACCATTTGTTTTCAGGAACAAGGTCTATTTATAGATAAAATCTTTAATTTAAAAAAAAGTTGCAATTTTAGCTCATCGAAGACATTGTCTATGAAAGCAATAGGTACTTCATTGGTATTTCTGTTTCTGAGCATTTAATTAAGCAGACTTTAAATAATTATTCTGCTCGGTAGATACATTTTTTTTTTATTGGCGGCTCTTTCGCAGCTCTTAAGGCCTTAAAGTAATTATAAACGGATTGTAATTAACTGACCATCGAAAAATACAAAAATCAGCGTCAAAATTAGTAAGTTGGCATCAAAAATAATAAGTTGAAATCTGACCTAACCTAGTTGATGCCAAGTTAGTAATTGAGATGCTTATTTAGTATTTTTAGGTGGTCAAACTATTATTATCCATTATAAACCATCAAACCTTGTGTTTACTCTTTGAATCTGGTTCAAGTCTTAACTTTAATTTTAACAACCTTATTGTAATAATTTAAATCTTTAGTTATTTTGGAGATAATAAGCCTTGCAACAGTGAAAACTTCGTTCAAATCGATTGAGTAGTTTTTATATAAAACGCGAATAAAAAGACACATATTTTTATAAATTTATTCCAAATGAAATTAATTTTAAAAAACATTTGGGCGTTATCGCAGATAGAAGTTTAATACCTAGTAAATGAACGAAGATTATTAACAAAAGCATTATTCAGCTGTGGAACCCTAAAATGTCAGAATTTATTAATCGAATTTTAGCTACAGCATATTATTTTCCAAAAGAGATGTTATACGATTCAGCGGGAAATTCCGAAATGCTATTGAGTTATACCTGAAAATGGTTCTGTAGAAGGCGTTGATTGTAGAGTCAGCAATAACGTCACGTCACGTTACTATTTTCTGTTTGACGGTTGCTATCCGTCCATGATATTGTTAAAGTTTCAGGTATTTTACTTTATAAATAAATCATAACAATTTTATTAAAAGGAACAGACAAATACCTATGTCCGGGTTTTACGCTCGAAAATCCGGGGTTTTCAAGTGCATTGTCGTAGTTTAAAGATTTTACAGATGGCAACCCTACCTACGACAAAGGCGGTTTTCTTGCAAAAAAAATGGAAAATGACCCACCCCCTTTCATCTCAAAACAAAATCTATCCAGTCGAAGTGCCAGTAATAAAATCATATTGCTTTATTACAGCAGAAAGATTTCATTATTATAACTTAGACGCCAAGTGGCAACTGACTAAAATGTTTAATTCTAGACTCTAGACAAAGCCCGTTCAGGAGCAATAGTTTAATCTTGTGCTTCCAAAAGCGGCGTTCAAACATAAACTTTACCCTGGAAGCATCTCTATCGACCTCACAATTTGGCATAAATTCAAACTTTAACGCGGAGTTGAATATCTTAGCGGAATTGTGCCCAAACTATGCATTGTTGTGAAAATAGTTGAGAAGCGAAATCTGGTAGGTCGCGCCATCTAGCGGAGAGTAGCTAAAACGCTTCCGCCTCGTAGTTTTATTTTTTTCTTACTCAAGTTATTTTGTCTAAGAAAGGTATTAATAACATGGTAGATAATACAGAGTTTACATAAATGTATGTAATTACTGTATACTTATTTAAGCTAATGCTCGGGTCCCATTTGAATCTATCGTCAAAGTACCCAGTCAGACAAATTACAAATAAAATCAAAGCCAAAATTTTTCTCGGCGCAATTTTAAACCTTTTCCTTGGAAAATATCAAGTTTATTTTGATTTACTGTGTAGTCTAGAAATTCTAAGCGCTATTATCTCTCCTCTCACGTGAACGGGTCCAGTGCGTCGTCAGTTTGAATGCAGCTGAAGAAAGGAAAATTCGATTTGCTTGCATAAAATGATAAAGATGTCTCTATTTATTTTTAAAATTGCCATTTCCATAGTGGAAATAAAATAATAAAAAACAAAATTTTGGAGGCGCCGGGTATCGATCCCGGTACCTCTCGCATGCTAAGCGAGCGCTCTACCATCTGAGCTACGCCCCCGGTGAACAACATAGCCAAAGAGGTTATCTATTCATTTAAAGCATTTTTTCCTTAATAGATCAATGATGTTTTTTATATAATATATTTATTTTCATTTATATTATTTTTATAAACTTATTTATTCTTTAAATAAAATAAAAAAATTACTTATCACACTGGACGACACTTCCCAAAAATAAAAAATATTGTGCCAAAAAAAAAAAATTTTTATCTTCAAAATAAAATTACTTAGTATATGCGGAAACGTGAAAATATTTTTTTCATTTCTGCGGGTATGTGTCTTAGGGAAAGTGGTTCAGTATGATCAGTTTAGTGTTATTTAGTGTTTTCATTTAAATATAGTAGTCTATTAACTAAATACCCGATATTGCGGAAGCGAGAAACTGGTTAAACTCGTCCATACAAACAGCTTTTACTATGGAGCCAACCCTTGAATCGCGAAAAAAAATTAGCTGTTCCATAGAAAAATTACTTAGCTACCCGACCAAAATGTATGAAACAACATTTTCTTTTTTCGATTTCTAAATTATTTTTCATGAAAAGTTGTTAGGTACGAGTTACTATCGCCAATTTTCGGCTTCCGCAACTTCATCTTAAGAGCCCGGTCCGCGACGACGACAGTTTTAGTGCAAAACATTTTGTTAAACATTTTTCTGGCCTTTATCGCGATGTTTTTGGAAAAACCAAGGACATACACCACTTCATATTGGCCGTTTAAATGAATGCCTAAAATTATTTCATTGAATTGTTTCTCCTTTGCAAATTATTTTGGTACTTACGAGCCCGTTCCGAATAGTTCTTCATAATGTCTAAGTACCAAAATAATTCGCAAAGGAAAAACAATTCAATCAAATAAATTTTAGGACTTCATTTAGACGGCCAATATGAATTGGTGTATGTCCCTGGTTTTTACAAAAGCATCGCGGTAAAGATGAGAAAAATATTTAAAAAATACTTCACATCAAACGGACGAAAAATACGGAGCGGGTTCCACTTGTATATACATATGTAATAAAACTCTGTACTCAATTTTTTATTTGACCGTGTGCAATAAACCCTGCGGTCCGAAATAGAATTACATCGCTAAAATCGATTACGAAAGTATGAAGTGAATGGCTTATTATTCATTGTAATTCTATTTTGGACCGCAGGGAAAGTGTGTATTCATTCATTCATTATGTAATTGCAATAGGCGTTGTAGAAAATTATGTTTTCCTGCTTTGTATGTAAATAAAACAGGAAATTCTTCGAAAAAGTAAATAGTAATAATGATTTATTATAAAATATCGTTTTTTGCCTGTGTTAAGGTGTTAAGTGAAATATCTGGTATTATTATTCGGGCCGAGTTGTCGCTAACCCGGCTTTTTGACCTCTTTTTTTTGGACGGGTAATCACGCGATACAACAAATTGGAGGGTTTTTAACTAATACTTATACAACGTGTAACAGAAAGGTGTGACCATATTTGAAGAGCTTATTCAGAATGGTATAGAACAACTTTTACTATGGTGCCAACCCTGAAATCTCGAAAAAAAAATCTGCCCTTTCATACGTTTCGGCCGTGTGGCATTGCATTTTTCTATGAAACAGTTATTATTTTTTTTTCGATTCACTGGTTTTGTTCCATAGTAAAAGTTGTTCTATACCATTGACTGAATAAGCTCTTCAAATATGGTCACACCTTTCTGTTACACGTTGTATATATTTTGTAGGCAAAACAAAACGACTCCATATTTCTGTTACGTAGTTAAAAACAAAAAAAAAACAAGTGTATTCCTTAACCACGTCTGCGGATCGTTTAAAAAACAATAAAAAATAAGTTGGAAATATATTCTTTTTAGACAAAAGCAAGTTTTTGTCTTAGTACATTGCTTACTTATAAATAAATTCACAGATCATGTAATTTTTTTCCCTTCCTTATTTTGACATGTATCCCCAAAGAGAACATTATATATCTGTGTATCCCTTTTCAAAAGCTGTGAAAACTTGCCAAGTTCTATACAAGGTGACTTTTTGATCATCATCCAAATTCATACTGGTGGCTTGGTAAATGATTAGTATCATGGATCAATAACAATTTTGGTAAAATTCGGAAAATGAAATTTTGACTCCCCATAGTGACTCACTCGGGACTGGAAGTGAATTTCTATGGGAAGCCCAAATTTCATTTTAGGAATTTCACAAAAATTGTTATTAATCCAAGCTACTGATCACTTATCAAGCCTCCAGTATGAATTTGGATGATGATCAAAATGTCACCTTGTATATTCAATAGCAAGGACTTTCTTTAGGAAAATAGTGAAGAATGTTGTACTTTTGCAGTTATGTTAAGTAAATCCATAAACCTCGGCATGCAATTTGATCTCAATTCTTGTTTCGGCGTAGCCGAAAATACTGCAATGCCTTTGTACTGAACTCGGCCCCTTTTTTTTTCTCAATTTATTTTTGGTAGGTTTAAATGGGCACTATATAATCTATAGCTCCAGTATCCAAATTAAAACTGTTAATAATGTGGCCAAAATAATAAACTCATGAACTTTGAAATTTACTTTTGAAAGTCTTGACACATAGAAGATGAAACTTACAGAATCAGTTTTTTTTTTTAACTTTAAGCTTATGTCAAAATAAAAACAGAAACATAAAAGAATTCGCCCAACGTGGGGCTCGAACCCACGACCCTGAGATTAAGAGTCTCATGCTCTACCGACTGAGCTAGCCGGGCTGTGTGGTAAGGGTTGAAATTATTGAACATTTGCTGTTATTGACACATTTCATTTAAGTATAGTCAGCACTATCTTACCGTATTCTATGGCAGGTCTTATTTCTAATGTCATAAAGATCATGATCGTATAAGTTAGGAATTAATCCGCTTTCAGACTTTCCAGTCGGTAAATAGAAATGAGATGAAAATTTGTTCAATACCGATCAATTTCCAAAAATTTCCGGGTTTATTTCGATAATAATTCTTCATTGTAACTGCAAAAAATAACGAAGTTCTATTCGGTGCAACCGCCATGATTTCGAAGAGAAAACTTTTTCATCAAACAAAAATAAACGTTCGAAACTTTCGGTCGTTCTAGCGATAATTGGCGACAAAATTCAACGAATTTGCCATTTAAAGCCTTTCCGTGATTTCGAGCTGCAAATATTTGCTCACACAATAAAAAGCTTTCCTAAACTTAGCTAAACTTTGAAATCGATTGAAGTACCGCCACTCGACACTCGATGGCGCGCAAGTTAATTTTTTTTTTTCTTGCCACGAGAAGAAGGTTTTCTACGTAGCTTCTGTATCGAGCCCTGTTTTAATTACATTTTAAAGTATACTTAGGTGGATTAGAATTAAAAACTTGAACATTTTTGACCCGTGGAAAACAAGTTCACATGTTACAACAATAAGGATAGAAACCCTTGGAAAAATGATGGAAAACAAGCCACATCAAAGGTCCACTTACGGACCGGTGCAAACCGGGTTACGGCGGTTATTACCGGATCCGGCCGACCGCAACCGGTTGCGTGTAGGGTGTGTACAGGATAGGAGATTAGGGAACTTCTGTCTGAATTTTGCATAGAAACATTATAATTTCTTTAATAGACATAGGTTTGTCCGGGAAATTTAAATGGGCAACAACAATCTCATTTAAAAGTAAATAGGTAATTAAAGACATTATATTAACAAAATAATATGATAAAAGTAAAAATATGTAGTATGAACTTTATGACTTAAGTCACATACACTTCTCCGGATTTGTAACAAAATATTAAGAAATAATTGAGGCCGTACTTATCTATTTAAATTTATTTAAAACATAATGAGTTTTGATGCAAAACCGGCCCATCCCTAGTTTTAGCCATGGATAACAGAATATAACAGATTCTCTATTCGGCTAAAATCATCCATAATTAAATAAATTTAATTAATATTTAATATACTTTTATAATATTCAATTTGAATAGTAAAAAGTATACCTACTTTACAAAATAAACTATTTGAATTCATATTTGTATTTATTCTTGCTTACCAACATCGTAAGGAAACCAGCATGCACTAAAAAGCGTGTATTTGTACCCGAAGTGCGGCGATAGGGTTCAATACCTAAATAAATCTAAATTAAAAAAAAAACACCTATCACGTTGGGACCTAATAATCGTCGGTGACACACGGGTGTTCCGAGTATGGACTGTGACTTGCATTTCACAGTTCACACTCGGAACACCTCTGACACCCCTTCGGGGATTAATGTCGTGACAATACGTGTAACAGAAAGATGTAACCATATTTGAAAAGCTTATTCAGTCAATGGTATAGAAGAACTTTTACTATGGAGCCAGCACCGAAATCTCGAAAAATAAATCTGCCCTTCCATACATTTCGGCCGAGCGGCATTGCATTTTTCTATAAAATAATTAAAAAAAAAATCGAGCTACAGGGTTTGTTCCATAGTAAAAGTTGATATATACCATTGACTGAATTACATTGATTACAAGTTGGTAGAGCTGATGCCGGGCTCGACTGTGGAGGTACCACCATCTTACTTGGAGACCCCCCTCGGAGTAATTCGGGGGAGAGTAAGAGGACAGCTCACAGGCAAAAAACCAGGAGGCCCACCATGCCTGGGACCGATGGATGGCGCTATATCCATCCCTAATAGCCGGGCCTTATATGGAACAGACTGGGCAGCGGCGTCACTGGTGCGAGGGTTCCGGCACCACGCTCACCAACACGCCTGCCCAGCGTGTGTGAGTATGGGCAATCCTTCCAGGATGACCACCGGGAGTGGCAAAGTCCTGGAAAGGCTTATGTCCAGCAGTGGACGAACTAGGCTGATGGATGGATGGATTGACTGAATAAGCTCTTCAAGTATGGTTACACCTTTCTGTTACACGTTGTTTATTAATTTCACTAAAACACAAACTCCCGTCTCACCAAAACCCCATGGACACCCTACCGCTATCGTAGACCGTAAAGTCTCGTGCATCTCTCTCAGCCACAGAACCCTGACCACTGAAGGATTATCCGGCTGGAAACTGGATTTTTTATTTTCCGGGGAAAATATGGCAGTTGAAATGTGGTTGATGAAAATGGCTGGCCAAATACGTAATCCGCTGGCCTCTGTACGAAATATCTAAAGCTCAGTAAAAACCAATGTTTTTCTTTCCTCTATGGTTCAGTTTAGTGCTTCGGACATAGACGAATACAGCCTACAGACTCCTCATAACAGGCGACTAATTTCCGTCAACACATCTGACTGAACCAGCAGATATAATTCGCCACTCAAAAATTATATGTTTCGGACTTCGGTAGGCCAAACCAAATGACTTCTATATTCATTACGTTAGAGTCTTCGTCTTCAGGAAAGATAAGTTTGTGGCGTTATACGTAAGATTGGAAGAGCCAATAGGATTGCAGTATCCCGTTTCGATTGTTGACAGAATTATTTGTACGCAAGATGTTGAACAATAGACGTCTTTCTGGGCTGTATTGTCTATGGCTTCGGAAGTATCGATGTCGGCCAGACTTGCATTTGACAGTTTAGGTAATATCGTCCATGCAAAGGTCCCCGTTACTCCAAGTGGAAAGACACGCAGTGCAAGAGGGACGGAATCGGGGAAAATTGACATAAAGTTGTTTTTAATTAATACAAAATTAACGAAAATAGCTATGGAAATTTCCATAACCAGTAATTTAGGTATTGTTAAAACCCATCTAAATAAATATTTTTGAAGTCTGTATGCTATCCAGATTTGACAGAATATCAAAAGAAGAGTTAATTTAGACCTCATTTTATTAATTATTTCTATCGAGTAAAATTCCTCCAATCGCGTTTCTGATAGTCCAGAATCTAGAAAAAGGTCCCGAAATTGTTTTTACTAATTTATTTAACTTGGGACTTAGTTTGAACAGCAAATAAATAACTTAAGAAAGTGTCGATTTTGACGATATACCCCCTTTACACTTGACGATATACCCCCTTCACACTTGACGATATACCCCCTTCACACTTGACGATATACCCCCTTGAGAATTCCTCTGACACACCCCTCGGGTATTCTTCTTTGGAAACTTAGAGTGCATTACAAGATAGAAAAATAAAACCAGCCAAGTGCGAGTCATACCATTATCTTTAAAAACGGCAAAAAAAACATGTCTGTTGTATGGGAGCCCCCTTAAATATTTATTTTATTCTGTTTTTAGTATTTGTTGTTATAGCGGCAACAGAAATACATCATCTGTGAAAATTTCAACTGTCTAACTATCACGGTTCATGAGATACAGCCTGGTGACAGACGGACAGACGGACGGACAGCGGAGTCTTAGTAATAGGGTCCTAATTTAATTAAAACAAAACGATTTTTAGCAACAAATAGTGGGAAGACAGCGGGTGAAGGCCGCCATTTTGAAATGTGAACGATAATGACGCAGTTAGCCGCCAAAACCAACATTGTTTGTGTCGGAACATAAAAAGGGTACGGAAATGGCGGCTGATAGCCGAGAGGAAGTCAGATTTCGGTACGTACAATATCGCTAATAATGTATTCAGGGTGTACAATACCTATTTGTTAATTATATTGTTTTTTTTTGACCAAAGTTTATATTTTTCGGACGGTGTAGATGTCTGTCAGACTAAAATACAAGTTTATTTTTCAATAAACATATTTTCACTTATTTTCGCAATATATCTGCGAACTTATAATTACACATATAGTTCATTACTCATCATTCATATTCATTACTCCACGTCCTCAAAAATGAAAAAAGGGAACCAACCCATCACCTACACATCCCTAATTTAAGCTCAAAAAACCGAAAGGGCTAAAGAGTTTTATTTTTTTAGGGAACCCTAAAATAAAATTGTAAATGTACACTGCTCAAAAATATGCGTAATTCGATACCATCACTAATTTAATTAAAAAAAGATTTCTCATCAAATGTATTTTTTTATCCTCCCGGTGTCCTCATGTACCTACCTCGAACTAAACACTAAGGTACCAACATCTAATCGGTGCAGTAGTTTTAACAACACCGCGTGAACTAAACACGACTTTCTTATCAGAAACCATTATTAAAATTGGTCACTACAAATATGACTTTATCTCTAAACTTACTCATACAGTGATAAAATAAACAACCAATCGTCTATATCTACTTGTTTATACATAGATAATAGAGTAGTGTAAGAGATTGAATCCAGTTTGTTTCTATGCGTGTTGATACAGCGGTTCCCAAACTGTGTCGGGGAATAAACTGTAAAGTTCATGTCACAAAAGAAGTCAAATCAAATCAAAGCATTTATTTGTCCAACATAGGTAAGAAATTATTATAGCATTAACTGAATATAGAAATGACAAATTTTGACTATTATTCACAAAAATGTTATTATTCTATAGCGATAGGCATCTAAGGGTGTGCAAACCTAAGTCTAAAATATGATATTATTATAGATTATTGCGATACACATTATGATGGTATGAAAAAACAAAAAGTTTATTCAATTTTAACAGTAACTTAACTTAAGAACTAGTGCTTGGAGTCACCTTTTAAGCAAAATATTGCCTGTGCCAGGTGACCCCACTCCTTCATAGCATCTCTTCAGACACTGTTAAATTTTATTAACTTAGTAGTTGGAAACAAAAATATTTATTTAAACATTAGCGGTGTAACTACAAAACGATGTTTAACTTTAGACAGTGTTTAAATCTGTTGCTGTCACTCTTTTAGAATATGAAACAGAAGGTGACAACGACAGATTTAAACACTGTCTAAAGTTAAACACCGTTTTGTAGTAACACCGTAGTAATTTTACATTTAGTTACCATTTTGAATAAGCATTAACCAATTGAGATGATGACACAATTGAGTTGTGAATGAAACAATCATCTGTTTTAAAAAGTAGTTGTCAATCATGCCTACTACTTATTAAATTAAAAGCCTAATAAAAGTAGCTAGTTTAATTTAAGATAAAGGTTATATTTTGTTATGGTTACAATGAAATAGGTTTTAACAATTTTACAATTATACAATTTTAGAAACAATTTTATGTTTTACAATTTAGATAGGTAGGTAGATTGCTTAGTATATTCTTTATGATTATTCTTAGTTACAAGTTTTAATTTACTTTTATATTTTTAAATTTTATAAGTTTAGTCTTTATATTGCTATACCCTTACAGTTTTGTTATTGTCAAATTTATTACATGTTACTAAAGTATATTTACCATTACAATTTTATATGTTCATTGTCTTAATTTCATCAACCGACATAGATCTTTTTAATGCATGGTACTGGCAGAATATCAGTGTCACAGATTATTCTGTGGCGTATACTGAGCCAGCGCCCTTTCAGCCTCTATGTCAAAGATTGTCATTATTTTAAGGATTATAAATTATAATGTATTTCTTATTTGTTAAGCTCTAAAAGTGTACTTTTGTGTTTTCTTGTAAGAGACTTTGAATAAAGTTTTTATCTATCTATCTATCTATCTATCTATCTATCTACAGGGTGTCATTGTACAAACAATAACTATGTATGTGACAATATGAATATAAAGAACTTGAAACTTGAAACACAGATGGTTTTACAAAAGTATTGCGCTATGTTTCGCCGTAAAGGCATACAAATATTTAAAAAGACTTAGAATTAGACGGAAAAACGAAATTTGAACTCAAAAGATACCCAAAAAATAGCATATTACAGTAAAGGACACATTTCACAAACAATCAACATTCAAATTATAGACTTTCCATAGAAGTCCCGCAGTTAAGTTTTTATTTTTATTGGAATATGAACCAAAATGCCTTCACCTTCGGGACTTCTTTCGTGACAAGAACTTTAAATAAAACTTTTACTAGTGATTTACCTGGAGACAGTGAATGTCGAACATTTCCCATTCTCTGGAGACACATAGAAATGAATTTCTAAATAAGGCCCGCGAAACTGCCTTTTTGGGGTCCCGTACTCAAGGACAAAACGGAGCTCTATTAATGTCTCTCCACTGTCCGTCCGTCCGTATGTCACGGGTCTCTAGCTCTTAGATGGACTTAGATGAAATTTTGATATGTTGTGTAAAATGTTCACCCAAAACCGAAAAAAATATTTTGATTTGAGATTCACCATCTGCAATGTAAACAACAACAACGCAGTCCTTTGTTTATATATTATTTTTATAGCTCCTTGATAATGCCGTAAGGCGAAACCGGTTGGACTAATAAAACAGTGATATTGTGAAACAGTTATTGTGTAACTTACCGTTATTAATAAAATCTGTATCTGTAAGTGTTTTTATCAAAATTATGATGATGCTTCACCAAGTGCCGACAATCGCAAGTATTAATCATAAAATATTTTAAGTTTGCAACGTAAATCGAATTTTCCGATTATAAGTACTCGACTTGAAACGAATCTTTTTTGTGTTTAACATTACGAGATACTCGTAAGTTTAAACAGGACTTTTTCGTACCCCTTCATGAAATTTTGCCCCAATATGAGCAACGTTACTTCCAATATAATAAGTTCATTTAATTTTATTTAACTACTTATCCTATAGACCTACTATAAATTGTTTCGTTTTATTTTTGAGAAAAGCACTATACATGCTTCGACCGTAATTAGCCCTCCCTGGCATCGTATATAAAAGTCCTAGCCCTGCAGGCTGGGTGTTCCGCAAGGATCCATATTAGGCCCATTCCTTTTCCTTCTTTATGTGAACGACTTAGACTTACCATACTAGGTATATAGAAAAAGTAGCTGAAATTGTCATGTTTCCTGACGACATATCACTGATTTTTGATGTCGTTAAGGGAAAAATTGATGCAAACAATATAAACACTGCCCTCTTTGACTTTGACTTTGACTCGGCCAGGGGGCAGTGGCGTGCACAGAACTTTTTTTCCGGAAAAGCAATCAGAAGGTCAAGTACGATAATAAAAAAAATACGAAAAAATTTAAATAACACTTTGAAAAAAAAAAGTTTGTATGAAAATGTTCACTCTAGGGTAGGCAGGCAGTGCCTACCCTGGCGTCATACAAACTTTTTTTTCAAAGTGTTATTTAATTTTTTTCATATTTTTTTTTATTGTCGTACTTGACCTTCTGATTGCTTTTCCGGAAAAAAGTTCTGTGCACGCCACTGCCAAGGGGGGCTCACTTACTTGGTCTCGGCAGTAATTTACTACTCGTATAACGAAAAGTACAAGATCCTGTAATCTTTCCTTCCAGCTAAATTTCATTACAATTAGACCCCCATACAAGACTTTCCACTATGTTGCCACTTTGTTCCACATAACATTACATTATGTTGTTTTAACCATAAAGTTTTGTTATCCTCACACGGCCTCCTTTACTAATTATCCTCTTATTTGACGCCCTCCCCCTCCCGGAAGTTACAAACCAGTATACTTTGACCCCTGAGTCCCTTTTTGACAAGTATCACGGACTTTACATGTGGGTACAGAAGAATGGAGTAAGATTTTCTGAGTTCTATCCAAAAGTAGGAGCTTTGAATTAAAGGCAGCAAAAAGAGATGGTCCCTAATACCTTTTTTTTAATTAGAACAATATTGTGTAACGAAAAGTAAAAAAGTTGTTTGTATGGACGAGTAGTATCGCCAGTTTTTGGCTTCCGCAAAATCATTTTAACATTCTGTATATTATATAATATAATAATGGGAATAATAAACATTTCAAATATACTGATAAATATAAAATATTCGTGTGATGTAAAATAAGACGTATTTGCGGTTTGCATCTGTATTTGCGGAATTTTTACATGTGTAATATTTACATGTGTAAATTGTAGATCTTTATGAATTATGTATATTTTGCGAAATCCATCGCTATGAATACTCTTAATATTATTATTATTGTAAGTCTCTGGATTTGTTTCTGATTGACATTTTCTAGTTTGTAATGCACTCTAATAATCTTTACGAATTGTCGAAATTTTCTTACAGATTCATGAGTTCATAATTCCTGTAATGCAATAGCTATTCAAATTATTTGTTTTTTGTTTGAAAGTTTATTTCAAGGTTTAACATCTACGTGGTTTTTATTTTCAGTTTGATTATAAAAATGTTATCTTCAAAAACAGTCCGTCCTAAATGCCATCCGTTTCCATGATAAGATTCGTAGTATTTTTTTACAGCTGACACTTTTCAAAAATTTGAATTAAGCATTCCTAAAAAAAAAATGCATAAATGTTGATACTGAAAATTGAGTTTCCTTCAAATTCTCTATCCATCCATCCATCAGCCTAGTTCGTCCACTGCTGGAAATAAGCCTTTCCAGGACTTTGCCACTCCCGGCGGTCATCCTGGAAGAATTGCCCATGCTCACACACGCTGAGCAGGCGAGTTGGTGAGTGCGGTGCCAGAACCCTCGCACCAGTGACGCCGCTACCCGTCACCAGTCTGTTCCATATAAGGCCCGGCTATTAGGGATGCTTATACCGCCATTCATCAGTCCCAGGCATAGTGGGCCTCCTGGTTTTTTGCCTGTGAGCTGTCCTCTTACTCTCCCCCGAATCACTTCGAAGGGGTCTCCAAGTAAGATGGTGGTACCTCCACAGTCGAGCCCGGCATCAGCTCTACCACCTATCTTCTAATTCTCCATAGAAAACAGCAATTTCATAGGTAAAGAAAGACCTAATATTTACACTATTATCTGCAGATATATCTGCAGATAGACAGCAAAGGAACCTCTGAAGTTTTCCTTGATTCAAAAGTGCAATAAAATTACATGCTAATAAAAAAAAATATTCATCATCACAAATATGTCGAAAAGGGTTACATACAGAAATAAAAAAAAAAACATTTAGATTTCTGTGGTTGCATATATGTATGTCGTCGACATATTGTAGAATTAGGCACATCATGATCTGCCCATATTTCTGCTAAAACTAGAAGGGTCGCCTCGCTCTGCTCCGCTTCGCTCGGTTCCCCAAATTTAGTTACATAAAAACCTAACACACTCCTTCTCGCTTCTCTTCGCTCTGCTCGTTGTCACACCTATTTTTGACTTTTGGTGAAAGATTTTTGATTTCATACTTTACATTACATCTGCCCAATAGGTAGTTACTTACATATATTTTACTTTATAATTTTCAGGTCTATAGATTAGCTCGTAGTTTTTGAGTAGACAGTCAAACGAATAGTTTTTTTTTCTGTAAACTGGCTAAAAACCGAATGGTAATTTCCCCCATCGCCCACTTCGACATGCGAGGTCGCAGCTCAAGGTATTCTGGCCAAACTTAGGCCGAGGGAATTTCATTTGGGAAAATGCCGAGCTAACAAGAAAATCTCGTACAAAGCTTTATCTTTGTAATCTGTGAATAAACAGTGGCGTATATTAAAAATGAATTCTTAAATTTTTCATTAACCGCTCAGTTTTAGGGTCCATTTTTGTGTGAGTTACGGCGAGATTATTCATAATGATGCTTGGTTTGTACCGGTTTTTGGGTTCCACCAATCCTTCACTTGTCAAGATGTTTTCAAATCAATCAATCAAAGCCATTTTATCTGGCTTCCTATAATGAACTTTCTGTAATTGGTTCCGCCAATTTGTGAAAAATTTTGGATAAAATTAAATGTAAATCTACAACAAAAGATACCACAAAATACTGTCTTTCCTTCTGGAGGCACAAGAATAATTTATAATCCATAACTTTTAAAAATTTAATTAAATACACGTCATGCTTCGCTTCGCTTCGCTCGGCTCCTTATTTTATCTAACATTTAAACCTAACACGCTTCCTCGCTTTGCTCGTCGTTGCATCTATTTTTGACTTTTCGTAAATTTCCTAATGACGATAAATAAAAGGGCGTATCCATTAAAAATAATAATTAATAGCAACTATCAGTTGACAGTTACATAATGCACTACAATACCACATAATACTTGGTTATTGTACAAAAATATTTTTTAAGGATGAGAAATGTTAAAACTGGAAGTATTAATATTACAGTGCAAAGTAATAATTTTAAAGCTAAGCCTTTTAAAGTGGGATCCATTATTATTAAAGTTCATTTATATGGATTTTGACTATACAGGGTGGAAAAAATGAATGGGCCCTGGAGGGGAACTACCTTAAATCCTTTAGTTAGCTCATTTTACTGAAAGGAAACATTCCTTTATTTTTTAAAAGAAACAAAACTGCATTCAAAGATCTTCTAAAATTTGCTTGTCTCACCCGGGAACTGAACCAACTAAAAATTTAAAAAATAAACCCTCTTTATTTTATTATACGAATCGGTAGGATTATTGTTCAGGATAAAATTTGTCTACTAAACTAAAGTCTTACACTCATCTGTTGTACGAGATACCCATGAAATTGAATATTTATTACAAGTTCTTTATAAACAATACCTAGTACTGTTCACTTGTAAAGTAATAATTATTCGCCATTATTACACAATGACAGCACGGAATGAAAGCAATACAAAACAAAATTTTTATTTCGAACGAAATTTATGGTTCGAACTTCAAATTTGTTGCTCCGCGTTGCAAAAAAAATACGTTCCTTTTTTAAACTTTTCGTCAGTACGCCTAGTGCAAGAAGTAATTGTGCTCTGCATACATTTATTATTACCATTTTTAACGATTTTCTTATTAAAGTCTTCAACAAGCTACTTAAGATAAATAACATTAGCAAGCTTGTACTTCATACGATGTCTTTGGATGTAAGAGAGATAAGAAAATTAGAACGTTTCATTTACTTGTTACAAGTGAACAGTACTAGGTATTGTTAACAAAGAACTTGTAATAAATATTTAATTTCATGAGTATCTCGTACAACAGATGAGTGTTAGACCAAATGTTTATTAGACACATTTTATTCTGAACAATAATCCTAACGATTCGTATGATAAAATAGCGAGGGTTTATTTTTTTTTATTTTTAGTTGGTTCGATTCCCGGGTGAGACAAGCGAGTTTCAGAATATCTTTGAATGCAGTTTTGTTTCTTTTAAAAAATAAAGGAATGTTTCCTTTCAGTAAAATGAGTTAACTAAACGATTTAAGGTAGCTCCCCTCCAGGGCCCTTAAATTTTTTCCACCCTGTATAATCTAGGGTTTTGAAATTGGAAAACGTGTTTGGATAAATTTTCCTCGATAGAAATAACTGTTGAAATGAGGTCTTCAAACACACTTTTTCTCCTCGTTTCACGAATAGGAACCATATACAGAACTTAAACATATTTTATTAGGGGGTTTCAACAATATCTAGAGATTTGATATTTAAAATTTTACTAGCTATTTTAGTTTTTTTATAAAAATTATAAAACTAAAATTTTTCGCTTTCGTCTTGAATCTGCCCCTCTCGCACTGAACGTATTTTTGCTTGGAGTGACAATGACAAAAATATAAATTCGCATAGCCTCTTAAGCGACACCGAGAACAGGGGCTCTACCGCGTAATTCTCATTTGTATCAACTTCAAGCAAATGCATGCGAAATTCAACGCGTGCAAAAGAGATGGCATGTTAGGCGGGCGTCGTCGCACGCACGTCAAATTTCAATCTCAAGTTGATGTTGATGAAAATGAGAATTACGCGGTAGAGCCACGGATCATAAATGCAGACATTTGTGTTGATTCGGTGTAAGACATTTTAACTTATCTGACAGGAGTACACTTAATTTAAGCGTTCTGTCCTTTTCTTTCTGTACCGAAAAGACAAAGACAGGACGATTAAAGTAAGGTATGTCCTGCCTGTCAAATAAGTTAAGCCGTGTTACGCCGAATCGACACCATCGTGTTCTCACCGTTGGGTACACTATCCGAATCGACACCATCGTGTCCTCACCGTTGGGTACACTATCCGAATACCCGAATCCGTAATCTTATAGTGTGACGTCACTACATCTGTTTCAGCCATTTCCATTTGTGCACCCGAGAAAGAGGGGACGGTAAAAGATCATATCCATTGTGTCACAAACTCGCAATGTAGGTCGTGAATTTGTGAGCGCGAGCGCGGGTGAGGGCGGTACAACGAGCGGAGCGGGAGCGATTTGCTAACACGCAGATTAGCAGCTCGATGTGTGTCGGTACGAATATCGACTGAAACGACATTGAAATAACGTTCATATCAGCTCGCATTGCAAAGTGGTTGTTACGACGATCACTGCGTCTCCAATACGGCAAATAGAAGATAATGACACTTTTCACATCCATTCATCCATCAGCCCGTATTCGTCCACTGCTGGACATAGGCCTCCCCAATATTACGCCACTTTTGGCGATCCTCAGTCATCCTCATCCAGCCGCCACCCGCAACGTCCTTCAGATCGTTAGTCCAGCGGGCACGAGGGCGGCCTACGCTGCGCTTTGCTGTACGTGGTCTCCATTCCAATGCCTTACGGCCCCAACGGTTATCACGTCGGCGACAAATATGGCCAGTCCAGTACCACTTCAACTTACTGATTCGGCAGGCTATGTCAGTCTCCTTCGATCTTTGACGGATATCTTCGTTACTTTTCACATGGATGCAATAAATTTCTAATTTTGGTTCAATCAAGTTTTTCTAATAATCAAAGTATAAATTAATTAAATCGACCAAACCGCTTAGGAGCAGTAGGGAATTCAAGCCAAAAAACACCACTCGCTTGAATATTTTTTAATTTTAAAGTTTGGTGATACGAATAATATTTAAATACTTATAATATAATATAATATTACTTACATATATAAATAATAATAATTCTTTATTTCGTTTCAAAAATATCCTTAAAATTAGGTATAAAACTTACTTATTTTATTCTATGTCTTTAGTGATCACAGAACACATTTACTCACGAAAAGAACATCAACATCATACAAATAAAGAGGGACCGTGATTTATTCTAGTTGGGGGGCTAGAAGACAGATGGCGTTGGCGTCAAATAAAAACAGAAGATCAGAAAACAAACCTAGTGAGAGGTTGAATCGGGGTCGAACCTCGTACCTGATGATCAGGAAGACGATGTATCCGGACGCTATAACCGCTCGAGCATAGGAGTTGATGTATTAATTGGCGAATTTAGGCTAGTATTAACAACGCACGTTACAAATTAATAATTAATTTTGTTTTTACGGGTAAGACTGAGCGAGAAAGAAAACAATGGTTTTCTTTCTCGTTCACACCTTTTATCCCCGTAGGTATTTTCTTTCTTTTACACGTTGTATATACCAGTATATACAATGTTCCATTTGTGTTATTAAAGTTGATAATTCAGATGCATTTTAAAAACCATTTTTGAGGGATAAGGTAGTACAAAATCGCTTCCGCCTATACATTAGCCCGCTCCCATCCGCGACTTTACCCAGGAGCGTAATCACAGGCGCTCTCAGACAACACTGTATTTGCATTACACGTCACTGTTTAGTGACGTAATGTGGCAAACATTATCATCTTGTTTACTGTTCATTTGTTGTACCAGTTTTAGTGGGTTTTCACAGTGACAATTTTTAAGCTTACTTTGTAAGAGAAAAGTTTGACTACTTATAGTAGTAGGTACAGTCGACAAGATTCCTGCCTGTCCAGTTTCAAAACCTTGTTGCTTGCATGTGGCGATCTCAGTAAGCCCCGCCTTTTGTTTTGTTGACCAATGAAAGTTTTTGAGAGACACTTTTTATGGCGTTTTCGGGTCCATCAGACTTCATTAGTCAAAGTTTATGATTGAGCGTGAATGACTATTGGCAGACAAAAACTGGCAAGGCGTGGCTAGCGGAAGATGCCGCCAACCACTGCACACAAAACTAGGTCTTAAAGTGGACAGGCGGGAATCTTGTCCACTGTACATAAAAAAAATTAAAAATGTAGTTTATTTTGACGCTTGCAGATAGATTGCTGGATACTAAAGCTTTGCTGTGAAGGCTTTTGTTTTTGAAGATCACGACAAAAATGAAATAAAAGCCGGTTCAAGTGTGAGCATAACTCGCGCCCGGAGGGTCCTGTATCGTTTAAATAAGTTAGTATACTTAATATAATTTTAATTGTATATACTCGTATATTGCTACATAAATTAAATAAACATTTAATCTAAGTAGTTCATGTACATTTATTATTTTATTACATATATTTTTATAAGATTAAAATTTGACTTGTGAAACGTGTATTATATATACCTACTTTGCAAAATAAACTTTTTGAATTTTGAATTTGAATTTTAAATCATCTGAACAAAAAATACAAACATTATTTACAAAATTTATAAAAAAAAACTTTATTCGGATAGGTACGTAACCGTAAAACTACACCAGTTATCGGTGTTTTCAGTGTTCTTTTAAAATAATAATATTTAAAAAAAAAACAAATTTCTAACTAGTTCAGTTTTTGAGATAAACCCCGTTACAAAACGGTTTCAAACTGACAACGAGACAGACAGACGGACAGACGGACAACAGAGTGACATAGGGCTTCGTTTTGCTCTATGGTCACGGAACCCTAAAAAGAAACAATAACATGTCGTCACGACTTCAATCAAAAAGTAAAAGGGGTGTTTTCGAGTATTTCGAGTATGGACTCTCAATAGAACAGTCAACTCATACACCCTCTTTTTAAGGCGCTACGGAAAAAAAATCGACACTTTTAGAACTTGCATATCTACTTCAGTAAATAATGTATTATTTTGATAAAATTGTATATTATTTTTACTTGGAGGGGTCTCAAAATGAGATGTAGGAAGGAAGAAAGGAACTTAATTAGTTTTAGTCACTTTTGTTTTTTATACTTAAATTAAATAACTGCATCTCTTTTTAATTTTGCTTAAAAAACAGTATTTACAAACTTCGAATCATGCGAATACTCGCTATTATTCGATATTCGGCATTACTCGATATTTTTTTGTTATTCGACGAATACCGAATAATAGCTAGTATTATTCGACATTCGGCGAATAGTTGTCTAAAATGAACTTTTAGTGAACAAAAAAACTATAGACTTAAAAATAATCAATTTCTATTTTTTTTAATAAACCAAACACATTTAGTATTAATTATTATCATTAATATAAAAAGTTTGCCAAAAATTAGTTGTTTATTAAAAATTTGTTATATATATAAAAATTAGTTATTAGTTGAAGTTAGGCTTTTTAATTAATATTTAAAGACAAAGAGGGGCACATTGTGGTGCAAAAAAAACTAGTTTTTCTGCACGATTGGTATCAAATCGGTTGTACTTTTTTTCATAAATCAAAACTGCCTCGGAAAAGAAAAGGTTTTTCAGCATTTAAAAATGTAAAATCAGTATAATATGAGACTGATTTCTTTAACTTTATTGTTTTCTTTTCTCATAAATAACCTTGGAAAAATTTTGATTATAGTAACAAATAAATTATTAGTAAGTTCAAGACTATATACAAGCGTATTATGTCGAATAATAATGGCGAGTTATTCGATTATTCGAAATAGGGAAAGGCGTTTAATCGGTATTCGACTATTCGCTATAACAACTATTCGCGGCATCTCTTGTAATCCCGTTATACCGAAATCCGTCACATGAATAAAAATAACTCTATCTCGCCAGGGCAGGGGTACTATGAACTTGGTATCGACTCGACATCGATTCGATAAATAAAAATATAGCTCTTGTTTCATTGCGATAAGGGTTATCGTTTGAAATTTATCGATTCTATCTGTCAAATTTATCAAGTCGACGCGTACGTGTTCGCGTAGCAGTACCAGAGAATATAAAGTATAGTACCGAGACGAGAATCGAGATCTCATAGCGGCTGCAGTGTTGCAAGCCCTTGTCGAGGTCATGCGAAGATTATTAGTCTCTGCTTACCATTCTAGGAGACAAGCGTAATTATATATATGCCTAAAAAGGTATGTAAATGTAAATGAAATGAAATGGGCTCGACTGTGGAGATACCACCATCTTACTTGGAGACCCCTCGAAATAATTCGGTAGAGAGTAAGAGGACAGCTCACAGGCAAAAACTAGGAGGTCCACCATGCCTGGGACCGATGGATGGCGGTATATCCATCCCTTATAGCCGGGCCTTATATGGAACAGACTGGTGACGGGCAGCAGCGTCACTGGTTCCGGCACTGCGCTCACCAACCCGCCTGCCCAGCGTGTGTGAGTATGGGCAATTCTTCCAGGATGACTCTCCTGGTTTGACAATTTATTATGACATATGGACTGCAATTTCATTTTATTAGATGGGTTCTAACAGTATCTAGGACCTGCGGGCCTATTGTGTATCTCTAGTTGCCTTCTGGACTGGTTGTCTATCATCAAAAACATAGATATACTATCGAATTCTGATGTCCTAAGGATATTTTCGCACTTGAAGTGACGACACAGATTGTTAATAGTTCAATACCCACTAAAGGCAATTTTGAAATTTCAGTTTTTAGCTATGTTTTTGTTGATAGGCACCTCGTGCAGTTGGCAACTAAAGATACACAATAGGGGGGCTGGTCAAACGAAATTTTGATAGCAACTTTAGTACATTTTATATTAATAAAATACCGACTTTTTGCTACTTGTCCTCGTATCCGTCCCTCTCGCGCTCAGGGTTTTTTCGCATATGGAGTAACAGGGACGCTAAAACTTTTACATATCGCCTTAACAACGTTTTTTTCGGCCTAGCGTGATACATTAGCCTTACCGCCGTACTCCATAAATACACGATTTTTAGATCATGCACCCATTGATTTCAAAAGTTTAGATGAGCCCTGGCACCTAAAATCTATTGCATTGTTTTTGAATGTGAAATGTCACACTTTTGGCTTTATTCGTATATCTTGAAATGTTAGTGCATTTTAAAAATGCACACGACGGCATATTGAGATCCTTTTCTCTTAAAAATTCATTAAATCGTCCAACTATCACTGTGTTCAGATGAGCACTGATTCCAAACGTGTGAGCGTCACCTATATAAAGGTGGAAACATTTTGGTGCTGTCATACTACGGTAAGGGCTTATCTTTACTGTTGAAATCTTTGGTTTTACCTCGGTGTTTTCCTTCATCGTCTGCAAATACGTTTAACATACCCTTAAAAAGGGTGTTGAATAGACTAACAGATGTACGGTCATTTACTAAGGGTAAATGTGTCGGACCGTCCTTCCAGCGACGCGATGACACGGACATGTTTAAAAGAAAGAAAGGACATTTTTTTCTTTCTAAAACTCGATGGTCGCTGACAGAGGAAACCACTTAGCTGCTTCGTTTGTGAAGTTTTACAGGAATCGTCTGGCTTCAGCTGGATATTTTAAATAAATAATCCTTTGTAAAAATGGGTACAGATTCCGGAACTTCAGTGTTTACCATGCCAGTTTTTATTCTGTTAAATTTAGAGGTGTATTAACCATATATTTGTTACGATATATTATGATAATAAATACTTTTACTTAATAAAAGCTTTTTTTACCGTTGTATTATATACAACGTGTAACAGAAGGGTATAACCATATTTGAAGAGCTTATTCAGTCAATGGTATAGAACAACTTTTACTATGGAACAAAACCTGTATCTCGAAAAAAAAATTTTACTGTTTCATAGAAAAATGCAATGCCGCTCGGCCGAAATGTATGGAAGGGCAGATTTTTTTTTTGAGATTTCAGGTTTGGCTCCATAGTAAAAGTTGTTCTATACGATTGACTGAATAAGCTCTTCAAATATGGTTACACCTTTCTGTTACACGTTGAAATTAAATAAAAAAGAAAAATTTCAATATATATTTCGACCCACTTGGGATAGAATAATATCATAAATAAAATAGAGTTAACAATAAATTGACAAACTTAACCTATTTTCTTAACCTATTTAATTTACCGGAGCCGGACTAAACAGACAACACTGACCGACAGACAGACCCTTCTCTACCTTCACCAGATGAGAGCAAAAAGGTAAATTAAATAGGTTAAGAAAATAGGTTAAGTTTGTCAATTTATTGTTAACTCTATTTTATTTATGATATAATTCCATATTCGACTGACGACGATCCCAAGTGGGTCGAAATATGTATCGAATATTTTCTTTTTTATTTAATTTCCACCATAATATTACGATATATTATTAATTTGTCTACTGGGGCTATTCCCTTCTGTGCTAATAACTCGTGTGCCATCTATTAGTACGATTTTAACCAAGTTCCGCAATAAGATAATAAATAATACGATTTTTAACTTTACTAGTTAAGGAGTTATTAGCAAAGTAGGGAATTGCCCCTTTTAAATTGCTAACTAACCGATAGAATTTCTTCAGCCACGATCGTGCTGGAAGTCTATTATAAATGTATTGTTATCGAGATTTAAAATTACTAGGTGCCGAGTGCACATTCTTTGTATAAAGAGGACTCTCGGGCTGGGACTTACCTCGGCCAGATAATCAGTCTGGCCATACAACGAGGTAACGCTGCCAGACTGCTGGCTACTCTCCTGCACGACGGCAGCGATCTTGACAACATTTTTTATTTAGTTTAATTTATTTTTATTAATTACCTTAAGATTTCAATAATTATACGATCATATATATCATATTATATCATATTCTATTCTATTCTATTCTATTTAGTTTTAATTTTGGGTATATATATATATTTTTGTTATGTAATTGCTTATTGTTTAAATAATGATGAAAAATTAAAATTTCTACTGAACATAATAGTCACCAAACAATAAAAAACAATTATCTAGT
This sequence comes from Ypsolopha sequella, assembly GCA_934047225.1. Classification (NCBI taxonomy): domain Eukaryota; kingdom Metazoa; phylum Arthropoda; class Insecta; order Lepidoptera; family Ypsolophidae; genus Ypsolopha; species Ypsolopha sequella. The sequence goes on along the minus strand of OW204012.1, from coordinate 1,286,684 downwards.
TTGCCCTTATATCGTCCATATACTGCAAATACCGACTAACTGTCAATTTTGTCAAAAACGACTTGTTGATACCAGCAAAATCAGCTTTTCATGCACTGTCTACTGATAAAATCAGTTAAGTGTTACGTCGCTTCGTCTGAGATTTAGCTTCTGATAAAAACAACTAAATGCAGGTAGTTGCGATAAATTATACTCACAGCAGCAACTAAGTTTATATAGTCCAGTTATTTTACATTTGACTTTCAATCAAAAGCATTTACAGTTATTTAAATCTTTTTTGCATTCTAAGGTTTATTAAAAATGAATATTTAATGTGTTTCTAAAACCATCTACAAGCATTTAAGTTTTTTTTGCAAACAACTGAACTCCTCATAGTTTCGTAATTTTATGCAGGTAAAATAACTTAAATATATTTAGGCTTTTTTGTCTGTTGATCGGACGACCCACAATATATTGATTTCCAGCACCTTATATATGATATTCATATATGCCTAATAGTAGTTTTTGCTTGCTTGCTTTTCTTATTTAAAGGCTAAAAATTCATACAGGCAAAAACTACTAACAAATATTTGAGATGTGTGATGTCATGAAATAACCGATTGGACCCATTTTGTGTCATTATTTAACCTGAATAATTATCTGAAACAGTCATAAAAAACAGAACAAAGTATAACTAAGGTAACAAGATTAAATGGCTAAATTAAATTAAATGGCTAAAGATAAAAATAGTTGACGGTGAATGTTGTTGCTTCTTGATGGAACGACATCTTGCAATATTAAATAAAACTTCTTGGTACTCGGTTCCACAAATATATATTTGTGGAACCGAGTACCAAGAAGTTTTATTTAATATTTAAAGATAAAAAGAATGAGATACGTAAAGGGAGAATCGAAAATATATTTCAACTAAAAGTCGAAAATCAAAAACATAGCCTGTAGATTCACCAATAGAGGAAGCATTTACATTACCTGACTAGGTTTTGCCCGCGACGTCGCCCGCGTTGATTAAGTTTTTGTATGTCGTATCGAATCTGTAAATATTTTGCAGACCATTCATTTTTTAGTTCGTAGTTGATTTGACTCCTGACTGTGTTTTCGTTGTCATCATCCCTAATTTGATCTCCATGTAAAGTGACTTTGGCGAGGCCGAAGACCAAGACGCGTGTCCGACTTTGGCGAGGCCGAAGGCCGAGTCGCTTTTCAGATCGACACAATTTTTTGTTTTCTGAATTAATATTCTGTTAATGTTTCTTTGGCGGTCTTCGAAAACTGATTTCATCCCCTAGTATAGTATGTTTAGCGAGGCTGAAGGCCGAGCCACGTCTCCGAACGACACTATTTCTTGTTCTCATGGGAACTGGTTTATGGAACAAAAAGTAGCCTATATCCTATTCCAGGTGAAGAACTAAATTTGTGCAAAGTTTCAGCCCCATCCATTTAGTAGGTACGGCGTGAAGGAGTAACATTACATCACTTTTTCATAGGAACTTGACACCCCATCGGCATCCCACGGAAACTGATTTATGGCATAAAAAATAGCCTATGTCCTATTCCAAGTCTAGAACTAATTGTGCAAAGTTTCAGCCCAATCGGTTTAGTAGATACGACGTGAAGGAGTAATATTACATAATTTTTCTATAGGAACTTGACACCCCATTGCCATCCCATGGGAACTGATTTATGGAATAAAAAGTAGCTGATGTTCTATTCCAGGTTTAGAACTACATTTGTGCAAAGTTACAGCCTAATCGGTTCAGTAGTTACGGCGTGAAGGAGGAACAAACATCCATCCATCCAAACTTTCGCATTTATAATATTAGTGGGAGTAGGATTTAACCCAACTGTACAAAGATTAACTACCTATTAGTGCCGCAAAAAAGAAGGATTTGGTCAAATTGTGTGACCAGGGTGTAATAACAGAAGAATTCCATGAACATTAATTACCTGATGTGGCCGTTTCCGAAACCAGTGAAGATGATTTTTTTTTTTCAATTTCAGCTCTATAGTAAAGTAGTTACAATGGTAAACCTAATGTCGTTATACTTTGGGAAACCTTTTAAATTTAAAGTTAAAAAAGTTAAATTTACATGAAACAACCATTGGAAAAGCAATAAAATTAATGTTAATAAAAAAAAAGCTGAGTCTCAAATTAAAAAAAACATCAATTAATGCATTGTTTACAGGTAAAAAGCCTAAATTATTGGAAACATCAGAGTTTTGTTACTTAAAGCCTTATAATAAATCCTAATTGAAAGAATTGATACATTAAATGATTATATAAAACATTATTTAGCCCTATTATGATTGTTATCACTCTAATTCACTAATTACCCTAAGATTCATAAATATAAATTTTACAGCTAAAACCAACTAAATGTGCTCCCCTTGCAAGTAATTGTGGTTATTTGCTGCCAATTTGCAAATAATAATTTTTTTTTCTCAATAATAACAAAATGCATTAAATAACTTATGAAATATAATATACAAGTTTAGCATATTCTTGCAAATTCTTAACAATTTTTGTGTGCAAATTTTCAAAACGCATTTACTCAAAATGACAAAAATGACAGTATTTGCAGTATATGGACGATGTTATGTTTATAATTGTATAATCAACTATTTGAAAACTACCATCTTCACCTAGAAATTAACTTTCTGTAAAAAACAACGAGGGATAACCTCACTCCGCTCCGCTTCGCTTATTTACATGACAACACACTCTGCATCGCTCCGCTTCGCTTCACTCGTCGTCGCGCCTATTTTCAACAAAATAATTGATTAGATTTTTACGATTTATTACTTGCAAATCTACTATTCTGAGTACAAAACTATTGTTTCTGAATAAATCTGTTATTCAGAGGACGAAGTTTTTATGCATATCGTTTATTACGATATCAGATACATCTATTAACTAAACGATACAAGTTGATGACAAATGACAAATAAAAACTTTGATAACAGAAAATATAGTTTCCATTTTTATATCACCCGGTGTTAATAGGTATTTATTTATTTTTATAAAAATTAAGAAATCTAACTTTTATTTCGTAAAACATCGCAAACTATGATTTCTTCGATGGAGATAGTAGAGAAGATAAGAATTGGCATAGATTAAATTATTTTAAGGTGTGTTAATTCGAAAACCATTTCGAGATTTAGATTTAATAAGCCGTATTTTCGAAGTTTTGGTTAAAAAAACCTCAAGATGATGAATATTTTTACGAAAAGGCTGCAACTTACATTTGCCCTTGTGTGACGTCACTTGATTAATGGCTGTTTAGAAATGTGTCTTTTGCTATCAAGATAAATTTATAATAATTTGTTTCAGACTAATTTGACAGCTAGATGACAGATGAGTAGACAGACAGAGACAGACCACTTTTTTATGAGCAATCACACATCACAATCAGTATAATGTCTAAAATTCTCAAGTGACAAGGTCATCGGACAATTCTTTAAAAAATCATAAATAAATAATGGTCAATATATATAGCAAAATAATGAAAACCATGTGCTAAAATCACGTAAATTCTCCGAAAAAAATTAAAAATAAAATCTTTTAAAAATTAAGCTATGGGAATTCGTTTATTCATGAAAGTAGGTGATACAATAGGTCTTAGAAATAATTTTAGGTATTGTCATTGACGTCTCAAATATAAAAAGGCAAGACAGTGTTAAAATTTTTAGTGATTTAAAACTAGGTACACAGGTCTCGTGTGTTTTCATACCACAGATAGCTCTAATGCACCTTTTTTGTCCTTTAAATAGGGTTTCTTTTTTAGTACAGTCGCCCCAGAAGATGATACCAAAACGTAAAACTGAGGCAACATACCCATGATAGGCGGCTAATACGGCCTTTCGTTCAAATATTTTTGACAATTTAAATAGGGCATAAGCAAATCTGTTCAGTTTGTTAGATAAGTCCTTAGCATGCTGTTTCCAAGTTAACTTATTATCTATGTTCAACCCTAAAAATTTTGTATTTTGTACTTCGTCCACTGCTTGTCCGTTATAATTTACATTCATATTATCAATTCTATAAGTTCTCTGATAAAAAATCTCTGATAGTAGTTCTAAAAATACATAAAGAGCTTAGGTTTTGTCCGAAATATCCTCGCCCGTCTCTTTCTGTCTCTTCTAAATGGTTGTTTATCCATAAGTAATTACTTTACTAATTAATTATTTCCGAGAAATGGTATCTACAAATATAACTGACACATACAACATTCTGTTGATAAAATTAGTCGAAGACACAATATTTTATTGTTATTCAGCTCGAGACTACAAATTAGCACACGTACCTACTTCATACAAAAGTTACTAACTGGATCGCAAATCCTTAGAGAACCCTAAATATGCCTTTCCTCTTTGAGACGGGACAACGGGCGCATAACTTGAAGAAGCATTTGTATTATTTATAATTTGACAAAAACGCCCTGTTTACTTGCTATTTTACATCAGAAAAGGAAACTGAGAATTTATTATGTACAAGGCAATCCTTTTAATTGCGCTCTACAGAAATCTGGGTTTGTCCCCGAAGATACCTAGCTTTATACAGAGAGACAGCCTATTTCGTTAAAATGAAGTATTTCACCAATTAATAGTAGTTTATGCTACAAGGGCGAAAAGGAACAAATTACGAGGACGATTTAAAACACGAGCCTAGCGAGTGTTTTAAACGTAACCGAGTAATTTATTGCTCTTACGCCCGTGTATTATACTACGTTTTTCAATGCATAGTGTAAGGAAATGAAACAAATATAATCTTGTGAACTTTAAATTATGATTCGCTCAAAAGGACTGTATCCAGAACCGTTACACAGTGGAAAAAAGTATAACATTTATTGTACATAGGAAAGGCCAAGGTTAGCCAACCATTGTAAATAAATAAAAAAAAAAAAAAAATAAAGCCCTAAGGCAAAATAAACGACTTTCTGTTCGGTTTTGATGGATAAAAAGTGGGCCTTTTATTTCGAATAACAAAGATTCGTATTAAGAACTGATTAAAATTAAAATTAAAATTAACATTAATATTACAAATTTCAATAAAAATAAAATATCAAATGTCATGCAGATAAAAAAATTACAAAATTAGAATTAAAATATTACAAAATTAAATTATTTCCTGTTAGGTCCAATAAGTTGTGCTATCCAATGCGCAAGTATTGGGCTGTCAAACTTACCAGCTATCGTCCTCAGGATGTCACTGTTGCCATAATAGACGTGATGCGTTTGCGCATTATAGCATAGAAGTCATCCGTGTGTGCTTCCGCAAACATTAAGGCGCAACGTAAAAGTTTTAGCGTCCCTGTTACTCCATATGCGAAAAAAACCCTCAGTGCGAGTGGGACGTATTAATGGAAAAGTAGCAAAAAGTCGGTTTTTTATTAATATAAAATGTACTAAGCTATTTTGTTAAAAAGATTTCCAAGCAGACTTTACAAATACATAATATCCACATTTTGAATGCAATTTCACAATGAAATTAGTTAGGATTTCAGAATTACAGAAAAAAATAAAACCATTCAGAGGTTTTTTCGGAATTGAATTCCATCACGAAAATTTCATCCAATCGCGTTTTCCTACAGTGAGAATCTTAATCAAATACTCAATAAACATTTACCCAAAAATTAAATACTTAGATGACGTTATAGTGGAGTAAATGGATTGGGAAAAACCCCATTTTTTTTGTATCGCCTTAATATGAATAACTTTTACTATAGTGTCAATACCAATCCTGAAACCATAAAAAAAACCGCTATTTCATAGATTTTCGTCGAGTATGACCTTATTCAAACTTTTCTATAAAACAGCTGATTTCTTTTTCGCAATTTTCAGGTTTTCCCCATACTAAAAGTTGTCTATATTCATGATTAGAACACCCTGCTTGAAGATAAAAGGTAACCCAGTACCGCCAGTACGTATATCATTGTAGAGTAAGCTTTGTAAAAAAAACATTTCTCGTAAAACAACAAAATGAAATGAAACGAAATATATGTATTTTATTTAATGTTGGTATATACGAGTACAACGTGTAACAGAAAGGTGTAACCATATTTGAAGAGCTTATTCAGTCAATGGTATAGAACAACTTTAACTATGGAACAAAACCTGCATCTCGAAGAAAAATTTTTGCTGTTTCATAGAAAAAAGCAATGCCGCTCGGCTAGGGTTGCCAGATGGAAAAATTAAAAAGGAGGGCAAATCAGTGCTATTAACCAAAAAAAGGAGGACTTCAGAAAAAAAGGAGGACATACTTAAATAAAACGGCACATACCTACTTCATGTGTTTATTTTTTTTTCAGAACTACCTGTTTAACTACTATTTAACTACTTATTTGTATGTTTTGCCAGTGTAACATGTGTGGTTTTGCGTATATTGCAATTATAATAGTGCAACTCCATGAGATATAAATAGGTCCATGAACCGTGCGTGGGCACATAGATAACTATCATAATAATATTGTTCCAATACGATTGGGTTAACAAAGCGGTGTCGGCGGTGCTCGCAAAATTTTAAAAAGGAGGACAATTAATAGATGAGGGAGGACGGGAGGACAAATTGTGAAAAAGGAGGACATGTCCTCCTTTAGGATACCATCTGGCAACCCTACGCTCGACCGAAAGGTATGGAAGGGCAGATTTTTTTTTGAGATTTCAGGGTTGGCTCCATAGTAAAAGTTGTTCTATACCATTGACTGAATAAGCTCTTCAAATATGGTTACACCTTTCTGTTACACTTTGTATATACGATACACTTATTACATGTAATATAATTAAATAATGTATGTCTAATAGTTTTATATAATAAATAAATAATAATATGGGGAAATACACAAAAAAATAGGTTAGATTTACCTAAATTTAATATAATAAAAAATAGAGAAAATAAAACATATAAAAAATAAGCTTAACTCCGCCCGATCGATTAACCTTACTACGAGTAAGAAGAAGGGCAAGTTTAGAACGATTTTTTTTTTTTCATAATTTTCGGCGACTGCTGACAGAAGTGAAAACTCACTGTCAAATTAGCATTTCGGCTTAACTCTCAATCGCCAAGTGTCTGAAATGTAACTTATTACAAGAGACTTCGTCACAAAACATTTAGATAGAAATAAAAAAGGAACATATCGCCCTTCAATTACATTTTACGGAAAACCACAAACGAATAAGTATGTATATATTTTTATAATCTCCTTACTGCTGCTTATGGAGTTACAAAGGGGAACAAATGCTAAATACCGCGGATGTTTTAATATTTTAAAGCATTCAGGAATGAATCCTTTGTAAGCGGAACATTACGTAATAGGGATGTGGATTTTTACGCAAATATTTTGTTTGGAGGAAGACGGAGAGGATTTTGATGTTTTATCTGTTGTGGGAATGGACCTAAATAAGATGGTATTATCTTGGTTTGTAATACAGTTAATTTATTGACAAACATTACTAGAGGGCGCCCTGGATTCTATGGGAATTTATTGACAAACATTACTAGAGGGCACCCTGGATTCTATGGGAATTTATTGACAAACATTACTAGAGGGCACCCTGGATTCTATGGGAATTTATTGACAAACATTACTAGAGGGCACCCTGGATTCTATGGGAATTTATTGACAAACATTACTAGAGGGCACCCTGGATTCTATGGGAATTTATTGACAAACATTACTAGAGGGCACCCTGGATTCTATGGGAATTTATTGACAAACATTACTAGAGGGCACCCTGGATTCTATGGGAATTTATTGACAAACATTACTAGAGGGCACTCTGGATTCTATGGGAATTTATTGACAAACATTTCTAGAGGGCACCCTGGATTCTATGGGGATTTATTGACAAACATTACTAGAGGGCGCCCTGGATTCTATGGGAATTTATTGACAAACATTACTAGAGGGCACCCTGGATTCTATGGGAATTTATTGACAAACATTACTAGAGGGCACCCTGGATTCTATGGGAATTTATTGACAAACATTTCTAGAGGGCACCCTGGATTCTATGGGGATTTATTGACAAACATTACTAGAGGGCGCCCTGGATTCTATGGGAATTTATTGACAAACATTACTAGAGGTCGCCCTGGATTCTATGGGGATTTATTGACAAATATTACTAGAGGGCACCCTGGATTCTATGGGAATTTATTGACAAACATTACTAGAGGGCACCCTGGATTCTATGGGGATTTATTGACAAACATTACTAGAGGGCGCCCTGGATTCTATGGGAATTTCCTAAAATCCCTTCTTTCGATGTGCAATAGAAAAGAAACAATGTAGGTTCCTTCTAGTGCACATCGAAAAGGGGGTGGAACTAGACCCTATTTTAATGACAAAAAAAAAAACAGAAAAAAATCTTTATTATACAAGGTGACTTTTTGATCATCGTCCAAATTCATACTGGTGACTTGGTAAGTGATCAGTATCATGCATCAATAACAATTTTGGTGAAATTCGTAAAATGAAATTTCGACTCCCCATAGTGATTCACTCGGGAGTGGAACTGAATTTCTATGGCAAGCCGAAATTTCATTTTACGAATTTCACAAAAATGATTACTGATCCAAGATACTGCTCACTTATCAAGCCTCAAGTATGAATTTGGGCGATGATCAAAAAGTCACCTTGTATAAATATATAGTAGATGCTAGTGATTGTTGGCACTTGGTGGAATTTATAAAACATTGTTTAAAAAAAAACACTTGTACTTATCCACATATTATATATAACTTTATTATGCCTGACCGGTTTCGCTGTAAAGCATTTAAATGAAACTGTTTGTTGTTTTCATTTATTGCACGTCATTTTCAGACATGGTTGTAGTATAAAATTATTTTCTTTGTTAGTTAGGTAGTAAAAGACCCTAGAAAATGTTTTTTTTTTTAATTATTCCATCTTTTTTTTTTCAGTAATAGTCAATTTCAAAACAATGCCCCGTGTTCAACATACTTTTATTCCTTTTATCATAAACTATTCTATAAGCTTTCTAAGAAAAAAAAATTGCAATATATTATCATTAATACAATAATTTCTACGAGTGGTTAACAAAAGGGAATGCGTATGCGTCCCATACAAAGACAGGATGTGGAGCATTTTTCAAATTTTTTTCTCTGTTGTTGCCGACATATTTTGATCTAGTTTCACCCCCTTTCGGAAGTGCACTCTTATGAGGGACACACTGTATACATTACACACCATCAAACAATAACTTTATGTCAAAATTCAGATATTGTGAATAAAAGTTTGAGGACCGCTTGTGTTCTATTTATCAGAGCGGTGAGCTATTGAAATTCTTGCTTCTGATTGGTCAATCGCTTTGCGCCCATCAAACACTATTATTATTATCGCGTATCTTGTAGCCTTTACAGCGCTTTTTAGCATTTTATGTAGCTAAAAATTATTAGAGGAAAAAAAATACGGGTGTTTCTTTTCTGTGTATTTCATGAAATACACGGAAAATTTTTATAAATTTCTGGTGTATGCATTCGGACTATACAAGTTGACTTTTTGATCATCGTCCAAATTCATACTGGTGGCTTGGTAAGTGAGCAGTATCATGGATCAATAACAATTTTGGTGAAATTCGTAAAATGAAATTTCGACTCCCCATAGTGATTCACTCGGGACTGGAACTGAATTTCTATGGGAAGCCGAAATTTCATTTTACGAATTTCACAAAAATTTTTACTGATCCAAGATACTGATCACTTATCAAGCCTCCAGTATGAATTTGGACGATGATCAAAAAGTCACCTTGTATAAGGTCTTTTTTAATGGAAAGTAATTTAGGAGGTGATTCAGTATCGTTAATACATCACATTCCACTGCAAAGTACTTTCTTTTGAGCGAACTTTTTTTTCACTTCTCAGTACAAAGTGGTCCAATCAGCTGACTCAGTTTGTATGGACAAGTGAAGAAAAAGTTCGCTCAAAAAAAAATACTTTGCAGTGGAATGTGATGTATTATAGCTTGACCGTCCTAAAGTCGGCCTTTCCTAGTTTTGCGGGACGCAAGGGGGCGGGTGCGCGCGGGTACACACGGTATTTCCACGTCATGATATGTCTAAAGACCAATGTAAGAAATATGACTACGGTGTGAGAGTTTGATAATAAATAGTAAACGTATACATACACTGAAATACAATATATCGTCACCTTAAAGGAAAAATTAAATAACCAACAAAAAAAAGTTCCGATATAATCGCAATTTTGTGTTTTTTTTTTGGTAGAAAATTCATATCTCCGTTATTAAGAAAGCTAAAATTCTAATTTTTTTATATGTTGTGGGCTTTAGAAAGTTCTTAAGTTGTACATTTTATAATATTGGAATTTAATTTCCTGTATCCATGATTTACCGTATATTCATTTTTGCCAAAATACTTTGCCAAAATTATGCCCAGTTATTTAGTTTTACATGTTTGTTATTCAATTTTGCCGTTCAATAAAGTAAAAATTGTGACTTTTTTGTATGATTTAAGTAGCCTTAATTATGTTTGCCATTTTATAGTTTGCCATTTTTCATGGTTGTTGAATTTGTCAATGGACCTTTTCTGGAACTTAGAATGACTTTAGAATTAACTTCAAAGCTAATATTTTAATAAGAGCTGTTCTAAAATTAAAATCTATCACTAAGGAGCTAATTAACATACATAAAGCCTTATTATAGTTTTATTAAAAGACGTTTTTACGTTAATAAGAAAAGAAGAATAAATTTATTTTAAAACCTGTTTCGCTATTCAAAATTCAAAAATTGTGATCCTGAGGGGCTACTCCAAAGTGACAAAATTCTGACGTATGCTTGGACGATAAACGATCAACCGAATCTTTTTGGGAGTACTGGGCCAGTACCCGGTTGGGATATACGATTATATAAATAAATAAAAACTGCAGAACCTTCGTGATATAATTGAATTAATTATACCTATAGAAATTGAGAAACATATCAGTCATAATCTTTTCTATATAATAATTTGAACCAATCAACAAAAAAATGGATTTAATTAATTAATAATATTTACATGTCTAATTAGAGTTGCATTAACCTGCCAGTGTACAGTTTAACACAAAATATATCATAACTTTTCTTATCAAACAATTCTGTGCACTATTTACAAAGTTCTCCAAATTATAACCTCCAAAGTCATTGTCATATCATGGATCTTCAAAACCTTCAAGTCTCCTTGACTGCACTGAGCGAAAAGTTTGAGGCCACTTTATCCAGCTACGAAGAACGGATATCCAGCCTCACTTCTCCAAATCCGAACATCTCTCCGGATGTTGCAGCATTAGCTGCAGATTTCTCACGCTTCAAAGACTTTATGAAGGAGTCTATCACACTTCTGAAGAAGCAGACTGAAGCACTTGCAGCAGGATTGGACAGCCTTGAAATGCGTTCAAGAATGAAGGTGCTGCTTTTCCATGGTATCGCAGAGGAAAATGGGGAGGACCTCGGTAAAAAGCTCTTATGTCTTATAGGTGACAAATTGGGCATATCTCATCTCACAAAAGCGGATTTCGTAGCTTGCCACAGACTAGGCCAACTTAAGGCTAGTTCAAAACATCCTCGCCCAGTCTTGGTCCGCTTCAAAGAGCTAACAAACAGATCTGATGTGTGGAAGGCGAAGTCGAAGCTCAAGGGTTCGAATATCAGTTTGTCCGAGTTCTTAACTCGTCCGAGACACCGCATCCTGTCTGAGGCGCGCAAGCGATTCGAGATCGGGCAGTGCTGGTCACAAGATGGGACAATAATCGTCGCTCTTGGCGGAAAACGGCACAAGGTGGATACACTGGCACAACTCGTTGACCTGGTGAAAATGTTGCCGCCGTCAGTTGCTGCTGAAAAGCCTACGACGACTCCTGCAGTTGCTCCCACCAGTCAACGATCCAAACGGGATTTGAGTAAGACGAACTCGAAGAAGTGATAATATATTGCATTCGTTTTCCATTGTTTGGTTCTTGTAATTGTATAGTTTTGTTTGCTTCCAATTTATCTTGGTACTAGGTAGGTAAATTACTTATTTAACTTTAAAATTTGATGGTAGGTAGGTTACCTATGTTTATTTTCTGATCTGAACTTTCAATCAAGCAAGCAAATCAAATGTCAAAATTTTTAGGATATGTTCTATCGTCTCATAAACAGCTATGTATATATATTTGGCAAGTCGCACTTTGAAACTTTAATAAATTGTAAAAACTTTAGACACGTATCTTAACTTTAATTTTTCAATTTTTGTATGCTAGTACCATACTGTTTCTGTGCAACTGGCGGGTTAAAGTAATAGTTTTATCTCAAGTTTTATTTTTAATTGTATTTATATCACTAAGTATTAGTATTTATATATTATATACAATATTTTTTATTTTATTTTATTTTTTTATTTGAATGAATAATTTTGAAGATGACTTTTTTTCTTGTTCAGGTAGTTCAGATGAGTTCTTCAGTGACACGGATACGGTAGCTACGTCTCTCCATGACCAACTCTTTTCCACCTTTTCGCCACTCGCGAAAAATTTCAATGTTGTCCACATTAATGCGCAAAGTCTTCATGCTCATTACTCTGATCTTCTATCTTCTTTTGATAATAACCAAAATATTCATGCTGTTCTAGTATCAGAGTCTCTTCTCAAACCCTCTCTCCCCTCTACACTTGTTTCTCTTCCCGGCTTTATTCTCATTCGTAATGATCGCACAGGTTCTGGGGGCGGTGGAGTAGCTATTTATCTACGAAGCCATATACCGCACAGAATTATTACAAAAAGCCCATCAGAATATTCAGAGTCAGCTGAGCATCTTTTCATAGAAATTACTCTTAATCATAGAAAAATTCTTTTAGGCGTGTTTTATAGCCCTTCTCTTCGCATTGATTACTTTTCTTCTTTAGAAACCCTCTTAGAGGGGCTTTGTCCTTTATACGAACATACCATTTTATTGGGTGATTTTAACACTTGCCTTTTAAAGCAAGATAGTCGAACATGTAAGCTGCAGTCTCTTGTTACTTCCCTAAATTTGAATATTTTGCCGCTTAGTGCTACTCATTTTCAACCTCACTGCACACCATCACTCCTTGATTTAATTATAACGTCGTCGACTGATCGTGTGGCATCACATGGTCAGTTCACTGCAGCTGGCTTCTCCTATCATAATTTAATCTATCTCTCATATAAGGTCCGGCCCCCTAAACATGTAAAGCGCTCTCTTCTGCTTCGTAATTACGGTGCGATGGACAGGGAGTCTTTGTTAAGGGATGCTAACAACGTCAACTGGGCTTCACTGAACGAAATATGTGATCCTAGTGAGAAAGTGGAGACTTTTAATAAAATGATAGTTGCACTGTTTGATACACATGCTCCACTTAGACCTGTGACCGTAAAACATCCACCTGCTCCGTGGCTTACTCCTAAAATTAAAAGGCTCCAGTCATTGCGTGATCATGCCAGCATGCATTATCAGAAAAACCCATCTGATGCAAATTTGAGACTCTTCAAAGAGTACAGAAATAGATGCAACAGGGTGTGTAGAGATGCTCAAAAGCGCCACATACACTCAACTATTGACAAATGTAACAAATCGAACGTTTGGAAGTTTCTTAAGACTCTTGGTGTAGGCAAGTCTCCAGACAATACTCCTAATTCTGTAGATCTTGATGGTCTCAACAGCTTTTTTACAACTCCACCAACTTCGGTAGACATGTTCACCAAAACCACTTCTCTTACTTATCTTAATAACTTGCCTAGCCCTGAGCATGAGCCCTTCTCCTTTAATTTAGTCACAGCTGAGAATGTTAAGAAGTGCATCCTATCCATTTCCTCAAAATCAGTTGGTTGCGATGGCATAGGTCTGGAAATGCTATATCCTATCCTTGATGTGCTGCTACCGACTCTCACACAACTTTTAAATGACTCCTTGGCGAGTAGCACTTTCCCTTCCATTTGGAAACAGGCTTATGTGATCCCTCTTCCCAAAACCAGTAACCCAACGGACTACAAAAACTTCAGACCTATTTCTATACTCCCTTTCCTATCCAAAGTCCTAGAAAAAATTGTTCACCATCAGTTATCTGAGTTTCTTTCCCGTAACAATCTTTTAAATCCACTTCAGTCTGGATTTCGTCCAGGTCATAGCACAGTAACTGCCTTAATCAAAGTCACTGATGATATCCGTTTCAATATGGAAAATCAAAAACTCACAATTCTTACATTGCTGGACTTCAGTAATGCATTCAACTCAGTTGACTTTGATCTTCTTCTAGGGGCGTTACGCACTCTTAACATTTCTCCAGCTGTTATTTCCTGGTTTGAATCTTACCTTCGCGGTCGTCAACAGTGCATAAGGGTCAGTGATGCCAGTTCAAATTGGTGCCCTCTGACAGCTGGCGTTCCGCAAGGTGGCGTCTTATCTCCTCTGTTATTTTCAATTTTTATAAACATTCTCTCCAAACAACTATCTTCTCTCTACCACTTCTACGCTGATGATTTGCAAATGTATACTGGTACGCCTGTTGAATCATTAAACGAGGCCATTCATACAATGAACGGGGATCTTTTAATAATATCCGAGTGGGCAAAGGCTTTTGGACTACTTGTCAATCCTAGTAAATCTCAAGCTATAGTCATCGGGAGTGCAAGAATGCTTGCTAAGGTCAATATTAGTGATACAAACAATATCATATTTGATAACACCGTCATTCCGTTCTCTGACACAATTAAAAATTTGGGTGTTATATTCGACAAAACTCTGTCATGGGCTCCTCATATTGAATCTCTTAGTAGGAAGATGTTTGGAACATTCCACTCACTCAGACGTTTGCAAAACTTCCTGCCCATTCAAACCAAAATTATGTTAGCACAATCCTTCCTTCTTCCAATAATTGATTATGCTGATTCTTGCTTCCTGGACCTTACTGAAGACCTTTTAAACAAGCTAGAGCGCCTTCAGAACTTGTGCATACGTTTCATCTTCGGCCTTCGCAAATATGACCATGTCTCTGAATTTCGCACACAACTAAAATGGCTCCCGATTCGTTTTCGTAGAAATACTCATGTCCTTTCTCTTCTCTTTACTGTTCTTAACAATGCTTCTTCACCCATTTATCTACGGGAACGTTTTAGTTTCTTTTCTAATCGAGGCAGATTGCAACGCCCTGTCAACCAGAAAAATTTATGTATACCTTCACATAAAACTGGTTTTTACTCTGACTCTTTTTCAGTGCACGCTGCTCGATTATGGAATCGTCTACCTGTATCCGTTCAAAACTGTCGTACTCTGAATACCTTTAAAATTAAACTAAAAGCTCACTACTTTAGTGAACTACACCCCTAACTCATCTATCATTTATTCATTTGATTAACATTTCATCCACAGTTATCTTTTTTATTATTATATATGTGTAAATGTATGTATTTTTAAAAGTATATTTATTATATTATTTATGTTATATTTTTGTGTATGTTTATGTACTAGTTTATTATAGTGTAAGGAATCCCCCATTAATAAGTCTATGTAGTTTACTCTTAAGTTTGATTTCGTGACATTTACACGCTCCTCTTTATTTTTTTTTTCTGTTTTCTTTTTCACCCAAAGGTTGCCTGGAAGATATTGCTATTAGCAATAAGTGCCGCCTTTGTACACTGTAAATTTTTTTAATGTTTTTTTTTCATGTTTTTGTGTAAATGTACATTAAGTGTAATAAATAAATAAATAAAAAATAATAATCAACCCTTAATTTGTTAACTACAGTACGCGGCGACAAAATAATGCACATCGAATCGTAGCGTCATCTCTGTCGCACGAAGCTCTTAGTCCGGTGACAGAGACGACGCTCTATGAAGCCGAATATAGCCGGTGCGCATTTTATGCCACCGCGTACTGTAAGTTCACTGAAAGTTGCATACAGTAACATGCACGTATGTGGATGGTAAACATCACCAGTGCCACATCGACGTGAACAAGTAGAATTGTGTAAGAAAGGCGAATTCACTTGACAGCTCAAAAAATACATACGGGTTTAATTGTCAAACGGGCTAATTTTTTCCGTTTGAAAATTGAAATCGCACGTTTTAAGCTGTCATTGATGGATACTATATTCTGACACAATTAAACCCTAAAGTATTGTGGTTACAGCAATATAAATTTATTAATATAGGAACAACAAAACAAATCACTCAAACATAATCTTTTTTATAAAATAATAATATATGAACCAATAAATAAACAACAATCAACCCGTATTTTCTTAGGTAAGTTAACTGAAAGTTGCATACAGTTACATGCATCGAATAGATGGAGAACATCACCAGTACCACATCGAGGTGAACAGATCTTTTGGTTATAGAAATAGAATTTTATTATTATAAGAATAACAAACAAATCAGTTATAAGCTCGGAAAAACCTCATTTATTAGGTTATCTTCCAAAGTTACAACATTGCAGAAGCGACTTTCAAATTTGATTAGGCCTTCCGCATCCATTGCTATGCGGCCTTCGCCAATCTCGAAGTTGAAGAGCTGGACTCTCATATTTGTTGTGAGGTGCAATCTCTCTACGTTTGCCCACATTGGCGAAGCCTTGAGACAAGCGTTGATCTCGTCTGCTGCAGTACCTCGTTCGATGACTGCGTCTGCCGGAAGTTACCTACGAGCAAGACGACAACTCCACCCATCAACATTCGGTTGCCGTGGATGTCTTGCAAGCTGCAATCGAGCGCCTCAATCGCACGCTTGTGAGACATCGTGCATTCGTCCCAGATGATAAATTTGCACTGCTGCACCAGAGCACCGAGACCACTGCTCTTGCTTATATTGCAGGTGGGCATTTTTCACCCGCAAGGTAAAGTGGAATTAAGTTTGAAGACCGAGTAGGCAACCTAGTTCTACCTCTACTGAGCAAGGTCGTGGCTATCCCAGAAGACGCAACAGGTAGCGCGACATTTTATTCTTGCGCAACTGCGCCAGCAGCAAATTTAGCAGGAATGTTTTGCTTGGTGCGTCTAAGAAATAAAGACTCCTTTTCCGCTCTTCACCCGGCTCACAATTTTATTGAAAATTTGCCTTTGCTCTTGTAATAGCTGGGGCTCAGTTTGAGTGACTTGAGCCCCCAAGGCTGCGGTGTCCTAACTAAGCTCCCTGAGCAAATCAGTGGACTACTTTCCTGTTTGTTGTGGGGTAGCCATGCCGAAATTAGGCAGCCGTTTACCCACCATTGAGAAAACTTTGTCCTCAATAAATTTTAGCGCTTCGTCATAGGCCTGTGCTGTCCCTTGGCACTTGTGTGCGATATCTTCCGATATAGCAGTTTATACTTGTCCCAAAAATACAGGGGGTTTGAGAATCCGCAGGTGCTCAACATGATAGCAAAAACTCTCTCAACTTGGCCGCTGATCTACACAATACGGCATCCTCCATCGTAGAGTTCCAGTGGCCGTCATCTTCCAAAAGTCCCATTGCCTCACACGCTTCTCGGAACGTAGTTCTTCTGTCCTTCGACTGTTTTGAGGGCCTGAAAACTGATGGGGCCTTGGACGCGGGTCAGTAGCAACCGTAAGCAGTAACACTCAAACTGTGTTAAGTGCACGGTATCAATTCTGCCCAGGGCATCTGACGTCTTCACATCATGCCAGCCTTCGACGGGGTTGCCTTGCACACGACGCTTCCACGCTTTCCGTGAAACGTTCCATGCGTAATATTTTGGCATTTCCGCATATGGCAAAGTTCTGGCAAACTCATCCGTCTGGCACAGACAGAAAAACTCGGTGAGTGTGGTAGTGGGCGGTTCACTACTCAATCGCACAGGTGAGCCTCCGTGAAGTAAACGCGCTCGCCGTTGGCATGTGCACCGTAAGACGTGTCACTGTCAGGTGCCTCTCGTGAAGCGGCAAGCCCAACATCCGCCATGCCGCTTTGTTGCTGCTCACGTAATGACCAGCTGTAAATACCTGCATTTCTTCTCGTGGGTCAATATTAGCATTGCCTTGCTGCTGCACAATAAATATCACCGGGTAAGTGCCTTTGTTTATGTACTTACAAATGTATTTAATTGCCTGAACCACGTTACAGAACTCCTCATTAATGTGAGCATTAAAAATATTCGAAAGGAGCGGTGAGTACGGGACCACCCAGCTGTTGTCCACTACGACGTCTTGCGCGGTACCTCTCATTTTAATTGTGACCGTACGTACTCCATCCTCGGGTGCCCTGCGCCTGTACAACCTGATAACCATTTTCGTTAGTTTGCGTCTCTTTTAACAGCGCCCAAGGATACTTTTTGGTGCACGCCCTGTCCCACATGTACAGGAGACGTAGAGTTCAGTGCTCCACAAGGACTCATGCTCTTAGTGATCGTGTCATATAGCTGTTTGTCTACGTTGGGGTCGGGCAGCTCTGCTGATATCACTTCATCGATTTGGTTCGGCCGCAATTTCTTTTTTCAACCACAGCAGATCCAATTAATAATGTAATTTTAGGTTCGCTGCCCGAAAACTTGACCAACTTAGTATTGCAGCTTTGTTTTATAAAATTTAAATATTTTTGCGAAATTCTAATAAAAAGTTATTAATTACTTAAGCACAAATATAATCTGCTTACTAAAATTAAATAAACGCACAAAAAAAGCTCAATTGCATCTATCAAGATAACCTTTACAAGCGAAAAATAAATAATAAGACTATTACTCGTTTTTTCCTTAAGGTACGGTTACCATCGATTTAAATATTCGTATACACGATTTCAATAAGAGCCGTTATGTATTTTTGCCTTTCGGTTATTATCATCAGTTTGAAATATGTTTATTGCCAAAATTCAATCAGGTGAGTTATTTTTTTATCCTAATGAAAATATTACAGGTAGAGTCAATATCTTTAACCTTTTGAGTGTCCCCATAGAAGGGAATTCCAAGTGCTCGAAATGTCCCCATACATCGCGCCAAGCGAGATTTTGAGCGACTTGTTGTTAGAAATGCTCGGATTTAGTTAAGTTGCAATCATTATTACCGAATATGTTATATCTTCTAAAAATCTACATAAAATTTGCCATCTTCTCATGTAATTTACATACCTAGGCAACAATCCGAAGGAAAAATATCCTTAGATATAGTTTCAGCTCTCACTTTTTTCCGCCATTTTTTGTCACATTTTTCATCACAACACTTCATTTACACTAATTTCAGAATTTGTTTTTACACTCACGTAATCAAAATTAGTTTACACGTAGACTACATACATTTTTTTATTGAAATACTCAGTAAATACTTCACAATAATTAAATATTTACGGACGTAAACAAACTCGATGCCGGTTGCGTTTTCACTGAGCAAAATGTTTCTAAAATTCATTCGTTCTAAACCGAAAACCAATGATACAAAAATGTTGGCCACACTGTGAGAAATCATAAACAATTTTTGCTCAAAAGTTCGTTCAATTTCACTCCGAGATATTTGGCGGCAATTTCATACCGCCGCTTATGATCAGACGTTTGATCATAGGGCATTTGAGGCACCCATTTTCTTATGATCAACCGTTTGATCGTAGGACACTTGACGGGTTAATCCTTTTTGTATAAGTGATTTTAATATAGTTTTCCCAATCAGTTTTCTAGTAGTTTTCCGGATTAACCAGTTTGGCCACAAACAGCTATCTCAAGAAATAAAGAGAGTAGGAAAACGATTCCCAGACCAAAAGATGGAGAAAAAATCGGACTTTTAGAAAATGCAATAAAACGTGTTTTCGAAATATGTTACTTATTTAATTTTCCATTCAAGGTGACGATATACCCATTATATTTTTAAATATACACGATAAAAAGAACAATGGAAATTGGTATTGAACCTTTTGGTAAGATATTAAGAATGATTTGTTTCAGAAAATCATCTTCCAAGGAGGTAAAAAATAAAAAAGATCGGCCAAGTACGAGTCGGACGATTATCTATAAAAACGTAAAAAAAACATGTCTGTTGTATGGGAGCCCCCTTAAATATTTATTTTATTGTGTTTTTTAGTATTTGTTATAGCAACAACAGAAATACATCATCTGTGAAAATTTCAACTGTCTAACTATCACGGTTTATAAGAAACAGCCTGGTGACAGACGAACAGACGGACAGCAGAGTCTTAGTAATAGGGTCCCTTTGGGTATGGAACACTAAAAAAGGTCTCACAAATAAAATTACAAGGTACTATTTTTTGCCCATGTCCCATAAATTATTACTTGCCATCTCCTCCTTCTTTTTTCTTTTTAAAATAGTTTGCTACATTTAATAACATTATTTTTGCTTGATGGTTTAACTTTTTACTACGCAGAGTCGGTAAATCCATGTTTACAAAATGTGTGGCAGGCACATTGCTTTATTTAAAAACAAAGCGTTGCTTAGCAACGAAACGGATACTGCAATGCCTTGTGTATCCGTGCGCACATGCGCGTGCAAACGCGCTGGGTACTTCCGAACTCGTAACAAAATATTCAACCCATGAGTCATAAGTACTCACAACCAAAAATAATTATTCCGTTTCTAACTTCGACTAAATTCGTTCCGATCTCTACTCATTTCGGCTGATTGAGATAGTAATGATAGCAAAAATAATTTAAAAATATGTATCAATTATTTATTTTTGTGTTTTCTTATTAAACTTAGTATGGGAATCACAAAAAAAAAATCAAGAATACATACAGGTATCTGTTACCAATATTGCAGTCTGGATAAATTACCCAATAATGTTAGGCAATAAAATGAACACGCCACAAAGTTTTCCAGGGTTGAAAGTCGTGGATCGAGATTGGAAGAACCCAGCGTGTTCCCCCTCCTACGTCCCGCGAACCTAGGAAAGGCCAACTTTACGGCGGTCAAGCTATAACGATACTGAATCACCTCCTAAATTACCTTCTATTTAAACTGAAAGACATTATTTAATCTAGGGTTTTGAAATTGGAAAACGTGTTTGGATAAATTTTCCTCGATAGAAACAAACGTGAAATGAGGTTTTCAAACACACTTTTTCTCCTCGTTTGACGAATAGGAACCATATACAGAACTCAAACATATTTTATTAGGAGTGTTTAACAATACCAAAGATTTCATATTTGAAATTTCGCTAGCTATTTTAGTTTTTTTATAAAAACTATAGAACTAACATTTTTCGCTTTCGCCTTGAATCCGTTCTTCTCGCAGTGAGCGTGTTTTCGCTTGGAGTGAAAGTGACAAAAAATTTAAGTCGCATAGCCTCTTAAGGTGTAAAAGGTGATATTTATACCGAATTGCGTTTTAACTTCCTAAAATAGGAATTATTTTTAGTTCTTCGCCTTTTTCCGTTTCGCGACGGTGCAGATATCAGCAAACGAAAATTTGCGAAAAAGAAAATTTGAAAACTGATGGTTAGTTCAGTTCATAATAGTAGTTTGGCTACCGCCCTTGCAGGAAAAGGAATAAATTACGAGGACGATTTAAAACATGAGCGTAGCGAGTGTTTTAAACGTAACCGAGTAATTTATTGCTCTTACGCCCGTGTATCATACTACGTTTTTCAATGCATAGTGTGAGGAAATAAAACAAACATAATCTTGTGAACTTTAAATTATGATTGGCTCAAAAGGACTGTATCCAGCGCCGTTAAACAGTGGAAAAAAAGTATAACATTTATGCTACACAGGAAAGGCTGCAGGTTAGCCAACCATTATAAATAAATTAAAAAAATATATAATAATAAAGCCCTAGGCCAAAATAATCGACTTTCTGTTCGGTTTTGATGCATAAAAAGTGGGCCTTTACGAGCACTTGCATTAAAAAGATAATTATGAATTAAAAATGTAATTATTAATAGCCCTCTTTATTCTTATTGTTTTTAAACCTGGTGTATGAGAAAATGTAGAAAAGATCGTTCTTGTCGTCTTATTTTGAATATATTTGGGATATACATAAATATACTCACGCCTGTCTCCCAAAGGGATAGACAGATACTACCGATTGTTATATGCTACGATTCTGAGACACCTCTTTTATCTCTTCCACATCTATAAATCTAGTCACACAAGCTCTTCTATTCCGGGTACTTTTGACATGGTCCTTCTTCAGTACTAGGGCAGTCTGGTCGAGCTTTACCTTCCATTTGCGGCCCATATAGTATTTTTTGCATCTGTTACATAATGTGAGACATTGGGAGACGGGTGCTTGTTTATGAAACGAACGAAGTGAGTTTCGTAATAGTTGAGCACGAGTGTCCCAATGTTCAATTATGTTCAGTTGCAAACAATACTTTATCTACGACCATCGAAAACAATTTTGCGAAAAATGACATCAGAACACGCATCATGATACTATCGTGACACTTGTGAATTAGTATGTAGATGCCTGAGACCAATCATAAACGAGAAGTGATTGCTTTTGATTGGTTCTCTATTAGCGGTGTTATAATAAAATAATTGTTATATTATAATGTAACATTATAACAACAATCAAACAACGTAGGTAACATATAAAACCGCTTTTATTGCATACATATACGGTACATATTGCAGTAGGGGTCGTCCATTAATCACGTGATGCTTTTAGCAACTTTTTAACCCCCCCACCCCTCCCTCATTGTGATACGTGGTGAGGTTTTAGACTACTCCTCCCTACCCAAAATCACGTGTATTTTTTGGTACAAAGTATATTAAAAATTTTAGAATATTATCTTTAAATTAAATTATATCTTTAAATATATCTTTAATTGCTTAGCAACGGCGAGTCAAGGTCACGCACCGTTTTTCGGTTTAAAAATTGCGCGTTCAAAGAAAAAATAAATACACGTGATATCTCACTAAACTCCGTCTGCTTCCTAGTGATATTTGGTGATTTTTTCCGAACCCCCTCCCCCCCTTTCGAGCCTCAAGTAATTAATGGACGATCCCGTATAGGAGTAGACACAATTTCTTTTTTCACTCTACTTTCATTTAATTCACACTTTACTATTATTATTTCACATGTCATTATTACTAACACTTTTCCCTTGTGACAAGTTATCTAGAGATTATTAAGCTAGAGATCAACCAGAGGTGGATGTTTTCTCTACATCACTGACCCAAATCCACACATGTGTGGTGAAATACTTGGAGCAGTAACCATTTTTATTCTAAGTGTATGTAGGTATATATTGATTTTTAGTGTATTAAAATTTGTTTCTGTTTTCCATGTATACGCATTGGACTTGTGTCTGTAATGTATTCATGTGTATTAATAAATAAATAAATAAATAAAGTTTTCTCCTCACTCGTCAAAATTGTGAAAGAAACGGGACTAAAGTCAATTCCCCCCGCTTCACAGTCCTATAAAGCCCTCAACACTACATCTAGCGCTAAATCGCTACAAGTACATAATACCTCCCCTAATTTATTTCAGTTCGTTCATGAATTCACACTGAACTTCGTTCGTTCGTTCCATTCAGTCAGTCTATTTAGGGACGCCGAAGCATGCGTTCGTTACGCAGAAGAACACTGAAGTATTTTTGTTTCAACTTTTCATGGCCATTTTTTTTTAATTCTTCGGTATTTTTCGGGAGCATTTTTGAAGTGGTAAAGTAATGTATTAAAGTGAGTTGGGAAAAGCTTGGCGCTATTTATGTAAGAAATTCGGGGGCTTGGGCAGATTTTGCAAAAAAAAATGGCGTGCGGTTTTTTTTTTCTGTGACGTGATTCGTAACGTTAACTATCATGAGGATTATATTGGTAAGTTTAACTTTTCCTGTTGCTTATTTTGATTTATAAAATTTAACAATATTTAAACATATAATAATTTAATATCTTATACTTATATCTATATTTTATATCTATCTTATATTATGTGTTTCGCTCAGGAAAGCGTTCCGAATCGTTTTTCATTTATTTATGGTATTTGGTATTTACAATATTTGTAAAGGATTTTTTCATAGAAAACAATTCAAACTGTAAAATAATGCTGCAGGTTGACTAAAATGTTTTGATACTTGGTTTTAGACATTATTTTCCATATAATTTTCTTTATCAAATAAACAGATGTAAATAGACCGCATAAATTAAATTAAATCACATACTCCACTGATCATACTGAACAACTCCCAAAGAAACATACACGCACAAATGAAAAAAAAATTCACAGGCCCATGTAAAATTTGGCACACATAAATTTACGGAAGGAATTTAGTACTACTGGTAAATAGTTAAGGGGCGGGGGTGAGGGTGGGGGGAGGGAGGTGACCCTCCCCTGTGAAGGGGGTGTTGCAAAACCGCGTAGTTTTTGAGATATTAATTTTTCAAGTTTTGAGGTTATGTTGGTCCAAATTAATAATTTACGCAGTTTAGAATATGAAAACTACTTTTTATGGATAAAATTGACTCTTGTTTTAGCTCCGGCGCTCGGGGCGCGGCACCTGATACTCCGGTTTTCGATATCCACTCTAGTTGTAGTAGCCACAAGACGTGAACAAAAATAATTTAACAAAAATTTTTTGGTATTATATATACTTACCAAGTATAGTGCGACCACGAGATCCCGAGCAATGTCACGGGGTCAGTGACCCCAAACGTCTGAGATGCCAATTCAGAGAGGATATTTTAACAATGCGGCCACAATCCGCACCCTTCGGTTTGGGGGACTGATTGAGAGACTTGAGAGAGCAATCATTCCAAGTTTGAATTTGTATCCCACGTAATGGGTGTCCGAGAAGCTGATAACCAGACTGGAGTGCTAACCTCCACTGAAAGCCGCACGCTAAAATAAATGACATTTACTTGTGTCTCTATCTCTATTACTCGTAAAACTTTTTCCTCTAGGTAGGTATCGCTGTCTCTATTGCTTTAAAGGTGAACTTTTTGGCTTTGTTGTGACAGTTAGTGCTCCAGATAGTCGTTCATAAACTCACACCGAGTCTGGTTTCCTACCCATCCCATCATTAAACCCATCTAAATAAATATTTTTTAAGTCTGTACGCTATCCCAATTTGTCAGAATATCAAAAAAAGTGTAAATTTAGACCTCATTTCGATAATTATTTCTATCGAGTGAAATTCCTCCAATCGCGTTTCTGATAGTCCAAAATCTAGATAAAGGTCCTTATACTAATTTATTTAACTTGGGTCTTTTTTTGAACAGCAGATAAATAACTTCAAAAGTGTCAATTTTGACGATATGCCCCCTTAAGTTTCTTATAAAAGAATCAAAATTCCTAAGTACGTACTCAAAAGCTCCTTTGAATTTCAGCATTTCATTGAGACGCCGGAAAAAATTAAATTTCAAAAACCTAACTTCACTCTTATGGAAAATCCAATTATTTCGAAGCTCCCATAATATCATTTAAAATACGTTTATACATATAGTAAACTATTGTTATAATGCTCGTATCTATCGCTCTAGTTGTATTTTGGCCGTTATGATTACCATCGCCAAATTAGCAGCTCGATATTTATCACTACAAATATCAACGGAAACGACATTGAAATAACGTTCATATCAGCGCGCAATGCATAGTGGCTGTTACGACGCTCGCTGCGTCCTTGATAGGGCGAAATAGGAGAAAATTATACTTTTCACTTGGACGTGATTACTCGATTGAATAATCTTATGTTATGTTTATAGCTATAAAGTTTATCTATTTATTAAAGCATAGATGAATTCAATCGGCCAAGCCACTCAGGAGCAGTAGGGAATTTGAGGTCAAAAAACACCATTCGGTAAAAAAAAAAAATTCATGTAGAAGTTTTGGTGGTATAAAAAAAGAAAACTGTTGCATATGTTGTCTAAGAGTTGATTATTCATAATACATTTTTTCATTATTTTTGGTTTGGCCATAAACGAGTAGTAGGCTTTAGAAAGTACCCATTTGGCAATAGTAAGGGCCTTAATATTTTATAACAAATACGAAGAATCGACCTTTAAAAGCTCAGATGATTATTTTCCCTCAGTTTGGTAAAGCCAAAGATATATTTAGTACGCAAGTTTAGCTCTTATTGCCTTGTAAAAAGAGTTAATATCCACGATAGTACTAACTAACACAGCCGCGCCTCAATTAGCAGCGCCCTCTGTGACAAACACTTAAATATGTAGAGTATTTCAAATACAGTGGGTTTCATTTCGACTAAGAACTATGTTATAGTTCTTAAGAGGCTATGCGAATTTTATTTTTGTCACTGTCACTCCAAGCGAAAAATCGCGCAGTGCGAGAGGGGCGGATTCAGGGCAAAAGGGAAAAAAGTTGGTTTTATATTTTTATTTAAAAAACTAAAATAGCTAGCAAAATATCAAATATCAAATCTCTAAATATTGTTGAAACACACCTAATAAAATATGTTTGAGTTCTGTATATGGTTCCTATTCGTCAAATGAGGAGAAAAAGTGTGTTTGAAGACCTCATTTCAAAAATTATTTCTATCGAGGAAAATTTATCTAAACCTGTTTTCCAATTACAAAACCCTAGATTATATTATCAAATAAATGTATTAAAATTTCCCGTCTATTTCACGAAATACACAGAAAAGAAACACCCGTATTTTTTTCGCATATCACCAAATTTGAAACACTTAATAAATTGGAAAGTCTTCTACCAAACTTTATCGGGAAAAAAAAAAGTCAAATAAGTAATCAAATCACGCATATTTGTGTCACAGATATCTAAATCCCCTAACGCATTTTTTTATGAAAAGTACCTTTTTTGTAGTTTTAATTTTAATTAACAATAAACATGACGGTTTTATTTTTATGCTGTTATTTTATAAATGTTTCTTTTCTTTATTTATTAATAGAAAAACGAGAAAAATAGGATTTAACTCGATATAAAGCTTAAAAAAGTTCAATATAATATATTTTTTAATATTTTATAAATGCAAATTTTGCTGTGCAGTAAGCAGAATGAAAATATAATTTAATAAAAATAAAATATAAAAATAATTGGTTATTAGCATATTTCTGATTCCAAGATAATCCCACAAAAAATTCGTATAAAAAAAAGCAGCGTTTGCTCAAGGTTAGAACCATAGATATCCGAGGTTAGAACGCTAACTCTCAATCAAGAGATCCAGGTTCGATCCCCGGTCGGGCATGCACCAATGAGTTTTTCGGAATTTATGTGCATAGTATTTTGTTCTTACTTACCACTTGCTGAACGGTGAAGGAAAACATCGTAAGGAAACCTGCATGCACTAAAAAGCGTGTAATTGTGCCCGAAGTATGGTGATAGGACTCACCACCCATTACGTTGGGACGTAATAATCGTCGGTGAAACGCGGGTGTACCGAGTATGGACTATGACTTGCATTTTACAGTTCACACTCGGTATACCTCTAACACCTACCCCTCGGGGATTCATGTCGTGACGATGTATTTATATTATTTTAAATTCGAATTACAGTATTTCGAGAATTTAGGGACTAAGAAATATTCTAGTAATAATCCATACTCTAAAACACTTCCAAAAAATATTTTGTAAAAGGACCATGAGTACTTTTGGACCAATTACTCAACAGTGATAAATCCTATGCCATATGAAAGCTTTTAGGGTATTATTAATTTCTCATTATGGCAGCTACATGGAATTCAAGCGCGAACATGGTGTTTTAGAACGATTTCAATACTGAGAAAGCATCAAAATCATAGCACAGTATGTACGCGTCATGTAAAAAGAGCGCTGACGGCAATTGTATTTATTGTATGGTTTTAATTCTATTTAATAATATTCTATCTAATATATTTTTCAATGTACCTACCAATAACCAATATACGAAGCCGCGAGCGAAAGGCTAGTTCAAAAATAAAACAACAGGCCTAGTGCTGTCGTGAACGAGTGTAAAGTACCTACCTATGTGCAAACCTATCGCTTCCAGCGCTCTTTTTACATGACGCGTACTGTATCAAAACTGTAAGCAAAATTTTTTTTCCTGACATTTTGACATTTTGTTGGCGCTTGATTACGGCTTGGCTCCCATAGTAACAATTAAATAATACTCCAAAATCTTTCATTCGGAGCAGGTTTCTTCAATGTTGAGGATTTGGTCCAGTCTCCATACAAATTTGCCCAAGGTCCTTTAACGCAATTGCAAAATTAAATTGAGTAGAAAAAAATCTCAGACATCTGGTGGTAACTAGTATTAATTGCTATACCATCCAATGCCCGCATACTACAGACGTTCCCATAAACCTTTACAAAGTAATCGTTTACCGTTCCACAACGCAATTTAGCCTCAACCACTAAGCAATACGGTTCACAGCGACTCAAATGAAAACTTTGTACAATTCTATTGACAAATTATTCCTTTGTAACTTAGCCAATCCATTTTAGGCTCTAAGTGGTTGTATTAAAATTCGTGTTAGGTGTAAAACAATGTTGGCAGTACAGTATTGTCCCAAAAAGCGACCACGTGCAGGGCAGATGGCTGCGCCTGAGTTTATTTTTGTGGGATCTAAGTAGGGTCACCATGCTTTTGGTATTTAATGGTCCATCCGATTTTTATACACATACATTTACTCGTGCCTGTCTCCCAGTGGGGTAGGCAGACGCCAAAAATATCACTCTGCTACGATCCTGACAGACTTCTTTTGCTTCTTCTTCCATATCCAGCAATTGAGACAGACTTTGCCTTTCTTTAGTATTTTTTTAGTATTTAGTGACCTATCACCAAACATTTTTTAACCTTTGTATTCGGGCCTGTTTGCCCAGTTCATAACTTAATTTAAAAAATTGATGGAAAGTGGCGCGTATTTTATGTATTACAAGAATTTCTGAATGTTTTATTCCCCCCCCCCCCCCCCACCTGAAAATTTATCCCGGCTACGGGCCTGGTCGCCAATATCGCCATATTATGTTCTTGGTTTTTGGTGGATTTAAAGCAGCCTTCAATATCTTTTGCTTGAAGTTGTGTATTGTCAAATAACAGATAATGTTGAACTAAAGGCTATTGTGTAATACTAATGAATAGACACTGACAGTATCGACTATTTCCTTCCTTAATTTAACACCTTATTTTGCATCAATCAGAACTGAACTCTATGACGTTTCCTTTTAGATTAAAATAGCACACTCTCAGCCGTGGTTGTTACGGCCACCCAGAAATACGCGCTCACGAAAAACTGCGTTTTTATTTAATAACTCGGCTTCTAGATGAAATTATTAAAATGTTCCAAAATTTTTAGATGGAGTTATTGGTCACCTAGTTTTAATAAAAATTTCAAGGTTGTATAATTTAAGGATTAACACTTGATAAGCATGAAATTCAGAGGTAACTTCGTAATTTTTTTTTTTGCTATCGGGCGAACTTGAAGTTTTTGCGTCTTTTCTAAAACTTTTTAGATAAATCCTAAATTCTACGGATCCTTAATGCAATGGTGAATTTTGTGGTTTTAGCACTCACTCGTTCATTGGTTATCAATTTTAAGGTAGTTTGAATGTTATTAATTTCAATTTACCTCTTAATTATTTAATAATCATTACTATAATTTATACAGATTGGATTTTAAGCTCCTGAAAAGCCAAAGACTAAATAGAGATAATACCTATCCCACCAAAAACATAAAAGTGAAAAAGGGGCCGAGTTCAGTTCAAAGGCAGTGCAGGAATGTTTGCCGAGGTTAATGGATGTTCCTTCAGTCATAACTGCAATAATGTGCAACGTTCTTCACTTGTTTTAAAATAAAGTTTGTTAGGGTCCTTGCTATTGGTACTGGCAGAATATCAGTGTCACAGATTATTCTGTGGCGTATTCTGAGCCTTTTAAGCTCTAAATGTACTTTTTGCGTTTTTTTGTAAGAGGCATTGAATAAAGTTTTTATCTATCTATCTATCTATCTACTGAGTATGTAGAACTTGGTAAGTTTTCACAACTACAGTTTAAACGGTTACATCAAAATACATGAAAATAATTGATAAATAATATAACTATGAAAACTTGCCAAGTGATCTCAATTCTTTGTTTGGCGAAGCCGACAATGCTCCACTTCCTTTGAACGGAACTCGGCCCCTTTTCACATTTATGTTTTTTGTAGTTAAGGGTGTAAAGGTGCACTAAGAAAGGATTTTTAGAAATTCACCCCATAAAGGGGTGAAACGGGCTATTTATACCCTAAATCCATAAAGTCAGGGGTTCTAGTTACAACATTCTCCAATGTTACCAAGCCATCGTCACCCTCGTCGAGCATGCCTGTCACCACTCCATCCCAGCTTACCCTGCGTACAGACAGACAGACATAAAGGCCTACATCCGGGTCTATTGAGATAGAATAAATGTGTGGCCACTGTGTGAACTGCACAGAAAAATGTCTTGCAAATGAGATCAGCCATGGAAATGTGTAGGATGTATGACGTAAAACGTAAAGTTTTATTTGTCAAACTGGCTAATTTGCTTACGCGAAGAGCTACGTTTTAAGCTGTCAAATGAATATGACTTTTTTACACAATTGCACCCCAGACTTCTTCGTTATAATGAGTTGATGATACAATACGTACTAGAAATACATAAGTATGTACATTTTAAAAAATTTACATTACATACATTTTTGAAATTACGTCAGGTATTCTCCTCGGCCATTCCTCACTGTTTAAAGACAAAGGTCTTCAACCAGTGCGTTCTGCCGGTCATGACATATCAGAAATGAGGTGATTCGTCAAATAACCAAAGTAATCGACATAGCCTCTAATATAAGCAAGCTGAAGTGGCAGTGGGCTGGCCACATCAGCCGAAGAACCGACAACCAATGGGGGAGAAAGATTCTCGAGTGGAGACCACGAACCGGCAGACGCAGTGTAGGACGCCCGCCAGCTCGCTGGACTGACGATCTAAAAAAGATTGCCAGTAGTGGCTGGATAAGGATGGCCGAGGATAGAAAAATGTGGCGTGCCCTTGGAGAGGCCTATGTCCAGCAGTGAACTGATATTGGCTGATGGATTGGATGTACATTTTAGACCCAGGGGCTGTCCATGTATTACGTGATCGATTTTTGGCGATTTTCAACCCTCCCCCCCTACAATCATCCTATCGTCAATTCTATGACCCCACCCTCTCACAAAACTGATGTAATTTTCGTTATTTGTATTACAAATCAATAATTAAATTAATAGTATTTTCTATTTTTTGTATTAAAAAAAAGTACTTTTTTCTCTTCTGCCTTGAATCCGCCCCTCTCGCACTTTTTGGTTGAAGCTCGCACTGCGCGTTTTTTCGCTCGGAGTGACAGTGACAAAAA
Organism: Ypsolopha sequella; assembly: GCA_934047225.1. Lineage (NCBI taxonomy): Eukaryota > Metazoa > Arthropoda > Insecta > Lepidoptera > Ypsolophidae > Ypsolopha > Ypsolopha sequella. The sequence goes on along the minus strand of OW204012.1, from coordinate 1,255,516 downwards.
TAAATAGAATAGACAAAAAAATATGATTAGTTTTACATGTTGTAATGCTCAAGGCCTAGTTAAATATTGAAGCTATTTATTATTGTCCTTATTTTAATAGCGTAAAGAACTAATTTTGTTTCATTTATCTCACAACTTGCGTATCTGAAGAGATCTGTGACCCATCGAAATATGGTCATAAAAGACCTACATTTACATGTTATATAGGTTTATATATACAGAGTGCTCGGATATTCGACGTTATACAAAACATTATTTCCAACAAATAATGCCTATCAACTAGGGGTTGAAAATTATATTTTTTTCTCAAGAAAAACACTTCAGTATTTCACAAATTACAAAATAAAAATGGTTTTCTGTCCACTTAAGACCGTTTACTTCTGAGATTATGGGAATTCTGGGTATGTGTATTTTTATTAATAATCACTCATTTATCATTAATCAGAAAAACAACAAATAAGTGCCGAGAGAGGAATCATTATTTTTGAATCATTTGTTTTTCGTTACCAGTCTGGAAGTTTGAAAAATATTTTAAAAGCCTAGTTTAACTCCTTTCAAGGAATAGGTCGAATTTCAGAACAACCTGTATATATCTTCACGAAGAATCCCCGAGGGATTATATCAGAGGTGTTTCCGAGTATGGACTGTGAAATGTAAGTCACACCACGTTTCACCGACAATCATTACTCACGTCCTAACGTGATAGGTGGTAAGCGCTTTCGCCGAACCTTGGGCACAAATTTAATATATACGGAGCTATAGAATGCCTATCGAAACACGCAGACTGAATGGGTCCCTAAGGGATTTGAACCTACGGCCTCCGGAATAGTGGTTACTACTCGATAAATAAGTTTAATAAATGTAATCACTTAAAAATGTAGAGTGGACGACGCTACGAGTAGCGGAGACGGGACGAGCGGCCGTCCACTCGACATAGAGTACTATCAGAAGCAAGCAATACAGTGGGTTTATACGCTACATGAACTAGCAAGAACTTGATTTCGAAAAGATTTCTTTTTTAATTTTTTTTAGAGAAAATACGCCATTTTAGGATATGGTTTTCATTATTTTGGTATATAAATGAACCATTTTAGTTTATGATTTTTTAAAGAATTGTCCGATGACGTCACATGAGAGTTTTAGACATTATACTGATTGTGATGTGCGATTGGTTTTAAAAAAGTGGCCTGTCTCTGTCTGTCTACTCATCTGTCATCCATCTGTCAAATTAGTCAGAAGCAAATTATTATAAATTTATCTTGATAGCAACGGACGCATTTCTAAAAAGCCATTTCTCAAGTAACGTCACACGAAGGCAAATGGAAGTTGCAGCTTTTTCTTAAAAATATTCATCATCATGGGGTTTTTAGACCACATGTTAGAAAATACGGGTTAGTAAACCTAAACCTCGAAATGGTTTTTGAATTAACACAACTTAATATAATTTAATCTAAGCGAATTCACGATCCTTCTGGATAGTGTCAATGTCAAGTGTATAACTAAAAATTACTGTTTGACATTGCATAGGTAACTTAGTTGATCAGTTTAATAAAAATAATATAGATAGTAGACTATACATAGGGTAAGCATATCGAACAAAAACGCATTAGCTCGATACAAAAAACCACTACTTAAGCTATCTAAGTTTTATGTTTTTCACGTTCTAAAGGGCCTTCCTCAAATCATTGCAACTTGTGTTAAAATTAAGTAAAAAAATTAACTCGTGAGTGTTTATAAGAGTATTTTAGTACCTTTAACTACAAGCCGAGTTATTTTATAAGCAACTATTTTTTCGTGAGCGCGATGTTCTCTGTTTTCGTAACAGCCACGGCTCAGAGCGCGCAACGTCATAGAGCTAAGTTCCATGCAAAATCAGGTGTTCGATCTGACATTATATATGCAGCCTTAAGTGAATAAAAAGAAGCTTATTCTTATTATTCGAAAAATGTGCGAGAATTAAATCGGATTGCAAGTTTTTCTTTTGCGAATCTTATCGATGGAAGTATTTGATCATGCTTCTGTGATTCGTTTTTACACGTTTGTATTTTTACTAATGTTGTTTTATTTTTTATTTTCAGGTAAGTGTATATCTATCGCAATGTCATATCAACATTTCTTTCCTGCATCGTCTTTGAAGTAAGTTCCCATAACAGGAGAGATTCCATTTCTATATTTAAGTAGGATAGAAGTACTTGTTTACAAATGTCTAGGTTCTAAGAGTGACAAAGAAAAAAAAAAGAAAAAGAAATATTGGCACGTTTACAAAAAAAAAACTTATAGCTAATACAGTAGAAAAGGTTTACTTTAGTTTTAGTAATCTATAGATAAAAATAACAACACGACAAAAGGATGTAGCTCAGCTATGTGCCATCCAAAACATGCTTTGGTTGGCGCTGGTTTTCAGCTAAGTCTGATATTAAAATCCTTGTGACAGTTCAAATTCAAAATTCAAATTCAAAATTCAAAAAGTTTATTTTGCAAAGTAGGTATATATAATACACGTTTCACAAGTCAAATTTTAATCTTATAAAAATATATGTAATAAAATAATAAATGTACATGAACTACTTAGATTAAATGTTTATTTAATTTATGTAGCAATATTATATACAATTAAAATTATAGGTAAAATATTATTATACAAGGTGAAATTAAATCAACCGCCCGAACCCATACCGGAGACCCGGCCAGGGACCAGGAACAAGGTTCAATGATCACCAACCGAGCCCCCAGCACGAATCCAGGCGGCCGACCAAATCCCATCCTATATACTACATAGTAATAGGTTACGTATATAAATACATGCCTACCTCCGCCCATTCGATTAGTCTTGCTAAGAAGAACAAGCAAGAAACTTGGCAAGATCATGTCTTTTTTTTAACATAAACTTAAACTATACATTGAATTACTTATATCTACTTTAACCAAGGGATAAGAAAATACAAGACAGCAGGAATTCAGGTTAATGAAAAAAGAAAAACATATATATCTTTGCCTACCTGTCTCATATAGTCTATTTCCTTTTACAGTCTGTAATTAATTAATGTTAACTCTTAAGAGGAATCAAAAGTTAGGAAATTATATTAATTAATTAAATTATTACCTACTATCATCAAAATCAGTATCACTATAACACCATGCTTCACCATCATCCAAATATTCATTTATTTTATAATATGCCTTTTTCAGTAGGCCCTGCTTAATATACTGTTTAAACTTATTCTCTGACAAAGTAAGGACCTCCTTTGGAAGTTTATTGTAAAATCTTATACCATGTCCTACGAAAGAGGTACTCACTTTGGCGAGTCTGATTTTTGGAAAAGCCAGTTTATACTTATTTCTGGTTTCCTTACAATGTTGCTCACCAAGCCTCGGGAGAGACTCAACATTTTTTCTAACATATCTAAGGACCTGGTAAATATATTCACAAGGAACAGTTAGTATATTAATTTCTTTGAACTTTTCTCTTAATGAATCCCGGTGCTTCATATTATAAATAGCCCGAATTGCTCTCTTCTGCAGAACAAAGACTGCGTCTGTATCCGCAGCTCTACCCCATAACAGCATGCCGTATGACATAATGCTGTGAAAGTAACTAAAATAGACTAGTCTAGCAGTATCTACATCAGTAATTTGCCTTATGCGTCTAACAGCGTATGCGGCCGAACTAAGTCTACCCATAGGTTTTCTATGTGGGGACCCCACTGAAGACGAGAGTCTACCGTAATGCCCAAAAACTTAGTTTCGTTAACTAACTCCAGCTTGGACCCCTGCAAAAGCAAATTACAATCCACTTGAATAACATTTGGTAACGTGAATTTTATACATTTTGTCTTTTTTGCGTTTAAAACTAAATTATTTACAGTAAACCAATCAAGCACCAGCGATAAAGTTGTATTCGCGTCGTCAAGGATATCTTTACGTCTATTAACTTTAAAAATAAGTGACGTGTCGTCTGCGAATAGTACTATCTTAGTTAAGTCTTTAATTAAATAGGGAAGGTCATTTATGTAAATTAAAAACAGCAAGGGCCCCAATATGGAACCCTGCGGGACACCCATTTTAACTAATGCTCCACATGATTTTACCCCATTAATGTCTATCTTTTGAATACGATCACTAAGATACGACTTCATTAACGCCAAAGATTTGCCCCTCACTCCGTAGTGATCTAATTTACATAAGAGTGTTTCATGATTAACAGTGCTAGCAAGTGTCCAATTACTATTGACTTCAGTATACAATATTATACTAAGCTTCGATAGAGAGCCAAGCGCAGTCTTATGCTTTTGTAATATCATGTCCTGGCTGACTTTTTTGACATACAAACCATTGACCTCGGGTCTTGTACAAGATTTAAGAAAAAAGTGTCCTTAGTTAAGTGTCAAAATATTAAGAAACAAAACATTTTAATTTGAATTGTATGTCAATGCTGCATGGCTCAGTTTTGATTGACGTGCTATTGACACGCTTTTTTAGTTTTCAATGGTTTTGACGCTCTTTTGGTTCGGACACTTTTGGGCGCAGATCCGATGTCTACTTGTTAGTACGTCAATGTTTTTGATATTCTTTTTGTTTTTTCGTAAAATTTAAATTATCTATGTAAACGTCCATATGATCTTACTTTTTTGAATAGAAATGCACACAAATTATATAAAAAATATATATTTTTATTAGCTTTGCGGGAATCTTGAAAAGAAACTTACACAAATACAATACATAAATTTACCTAAAATTTGAACTGTGTTGTACTTGTATAACCATAAAATTCAGGTTCATTGGGACGTACATTATTGTATCCTATCTAAAGATGTGTGCAAAGTGTCATTGAGATCTAACCCACCAACATGTAACAAACACCTAAGGCTTAACACCAGCAAATATTCGTTGACATTTAGTCGTTTAACCCCGCCCTAAAATTTCACTGTTGTGGACAAAGATTTCAAAAGTAAAGATAAGCCCTTACCGTACTATGACAGCACCAAAATGTTTCCACCTTTAAATGGGTGACGCTCACACGTTTGGAATCAGTGCTCATCTGAACACAGTGATAGTTGGACGCCTTAATGAATTTGTACGAGAAAAGGGTCTCAATATGCCGTCGTGTGCATTTTGAAAGTGCACTAACCTTTCAAGAAATACGAATAAAGTCAAAAGTGTGACAGTTTACATTCAAAAATAATGCAATAGATTTAAGGTGCCAGGGCTCATCTAAACATAACATAACATAAAACATAAAATGTCTTTATTGACCATAAAACATCATAAAATACAATGAGTATCTGACTCCTAAACAAAAAGTGTTAACTGTAGGCTAGGAGTCAGCACATTACCATAATTTTAGTTTGTTATAATAATAGCCAAAAAGGTACATACAAAATTATGAAACAATTTTTAATTATTTTTAACTTAAGGCGCTCTTATCCCAAAATCAGTAATTTCAAAGTCAAATAGAACTTTCAAATATCATCTAAAACTTCCAAAAAAAATACGCAATATAATTAGAACCTTTATCTAGGTCTTCCACGCATGTGTTACACGATCAGATAAACTTTGCTCGATAGAAATAATTCACGAACACAGCATGTAATAAGACCTTTCAAATCATGCCATTTCCATAATTCCACTTTTTTATTAACGAAACATATCTGTTAATGTTGCTCTTTAAATTATCTAGGTCGACCACGTAAGTGGGTTTTAAAAAACATATCCCTTATTTTTAAACAATTTAAAAACCGATAAAAACAACGAAAAAGTACAAAAGTGTGGTTATTTTCTTTACTCCTTACACGTAAAGAAAAAGACAGAGAGTCACTCTTCTGGGATAAGAGCGCCTTAACTTAATGTTAGTATTTTAACAAAGAATGAACAAATTAATAACTGTAGATTTTTTAAATAAAATTATCGACTGCTCTTTCTATAACTATCACAAAATATTAAAAGTGCAATTAATAATAAAAGAGAAACTTTTGAAATCTTTGGTTATGGACCCACTATATTTGTGTGTGCTCTACACTCCGACCCAGAGTGCGTCCGATAGATAGGTAGGTAAAACTAAACCACACCCTTGGACTTTCGCCGGATCAATATGTGCTTGCTCATCCTGGGGGGGCAGCTGCCCTCCTGGAGAATTTTGCGTAAATACGGCCCTTGGCTGGCCTTGAAATAACGTTGTTTTTGGACATTATGCGCATGAAACTTAAGAAGAGTAGGTACTAATTAATTTGGCCAAGTACGAGTCAAACTCGCGCACAAAGGATTCCGTACCACAAGACTATACGGGTACGGAACCCTAAAAAGATTATGGTAAATAACAACTATACAGCAATACAAAAAGCTGCTTTAATGGTAGCACTATACAGGATGCTTGGAAATTCGACCTATTCCTTAAAAGGGGTTATACTAGATATCATTTCCAACAAATAATGCCTATCAACTAGGGGTCAAAAATTTTTTTTCAAGTAAAACACGTCGATATTGCGAAAATTACAAAGTAAACAAGGTCTTCTTTCCACTTAAGACCTTTTATTTCTGAGATTATCGGAATTCAGGGCATCCATCCATCAGCCTAGTTCGTCCACTGCTGGACATAAGCCTTTCCATGACTTTGCCACTCCCGGCGGTCATCCTGGAAGAATTGCCCATACTCACACACGCTGGGCAGGCGGGTTGGTGAGCGCGGTGCCGGAACCCTCGCACCAGTGACACCGCTGCTCGTCACCAGTCTGTTCCATATAAGGCTCGGCTATTAGGGATGGATATACCGCCATCCATCGGTCCCAGGCATGGTGGGCCTCCTGGTTTTTTGCCTGTGAGCTGTCCTCTTACTCTCCCCGAATTACTTGTCTCCAAGTAAGATGGTGGTACCTCCCAGTCGAGCCCGGCATCAGCTCTACCACCTTAATATGTAATATATATACATATTGTGTTTTATTCTTTAACTCTATCTTTACTCTAAATTTTAGTGTTATAAAAACATTAGGTAACTAACGTTAATTTAAAACATTCCACACTTGACTTTAGACCTTATGTATGTAAATAAAGTATTCAGGCTTCATTATCATTTTAGATTAAATAAAACGTCATAGTTACTCAAGTTAATTTACTTTTATACAATGGCGACATTATTACGTCTCTACATATGAAATTGCTGTTTTCTATAGAGAATTTGAAAGAAACTCAATTTTACGTACTAGCATTTTTGCATTTTTTTTAGGAATGACAAATCCAAATTATGTTATTTATTTTGTGTATGAATGAGACAACATTAAGCTAACAGCAACATTTATTTCATTTTTGAAAAGGGTCAGTTATTTACGTTAACACGTAATAGGGTCCCGTTTAGCACACTTCAGATACGGAACCCTAAAAAGATATTGCACACTAGGTAGATATCCCCTGAGTGGTATTATCCGAGTGTGGACTATTAGTAGAACAATTAACACTTGTAACACCCTCTATTCACTGACGATTTTAACGTCTTGGTCCCAACGTAAAGGCGAATGGATACGCCAACTGCAATTTGGACCTGTCGTTGAAGGCCTACTCCTCCCACACGGGTGGTCCAAAAACTTTCATAAAAATATATGATAGGCATTATAGAGTCAAAAATAAATTTTAAGTTTCATAAACTGTTTTTTATTGTAAGTTTGACAACAAAATCTAAAGTCATCGAAAGTTTCACATGATTAACACAAGAATTCTCTTACTCCTTCCAAACGCCTAAAGCAATTTTAATTATTATTGCACCAAATTATAGGAAGTTTTAAGATCTACAAAATTTAAGTTCAAAAATTTTTTTTCGGTCATGGCGTCCATTTGAAAAGTATTATTTTCTCCTATTTTGCGCTAGCCGGAGACGCAGTGGTTGTAGTAACAGCCACTTTTTAAGGCACGCTGAATTGAACATTATTTCAATGTCGTTTCCGTTGATATTTGTACCGACACAAGTTCGGGCACAAGTAGAGGTTTTTGAGGGCAAGCAGGTCTACCTCACAGTGTTACTTCACCGTCAATAGCTTTTTTCTTCTTCTTTTATAGAGTAGAACAGGGGTTACCAAAGTGGGTGCCGCGGCGCCCTGGGTTGCTGAGAGCGTATGTATGCCAGGGAATCTAAAAAGGCCGACTTGGGTGAATCACTGGTTTTGGCACATTTTCCTTTTGTATAATTATGTTGAATGTTGAATGACGTGCCTAATGTTGAGTAAACTCACACTTGATTTTTATTTTTAACCGAAATTTGAAATGTACCTCATCACTAAATGCAGCTGTCATAAGTGCCATCACTCAGTGGCCCTACTGTAGTGTACATGCCAGTGGCGCCGGCACATGTTTTTCAGTCGTCAGGTAGTACAATTACGTTTTTATAATATGGCAATACCATTATTTTGCTGCGTTGTCGGCCATTTTGTGGTTGTAGCGCGTCTTTGGAAATAAGTGAAAACAGCTCTTTGAAACTAAAACTCTAGGACGACGGGAGCCAAGAAGAATTTTGGTTGCAAGATTATGCAGACAACAATGCTGTTGACAAATTGCGTTAAAAACACTTGTGCGTTTTACTCACACTTACCCATGTGAGTCTGCATTCTCAACGTATGCCTACATAAAAAAATAGATACAGGAGCAAACTTTCAGATTCGAGTAATTTAAGGGAAAAATTTACAAAACTTTCCATAAATTTAAATAAAATTAACTAAAAATTAATTAAATCGGTTTCATTCTTCGCATTATAAGTAAATGAGCATTAAAGTTGCATTGCATTTTCTTGTTTTCCTAAGTAGTAAAACCACTGTAACAAGGGTGCCGTGTGAGAAAAGTTTGAGAAACCCTGGACGGAGTAACGAAAGCGAGACCAAAAAACTTGACAAGTGCAGATCGCTTTTTGTGGCCATCTTAAATGTTGTTATTGTGTATTAAGGCAATATGTAAAAGTTTTAGCGTCCCTGTTACTCCATAAGCAAAAAAACCCTCAGTGGGAGAAGGACGGATTCGTAGAAAAGTAGCAAAAAGTCTTTTTATTAATATAAAATGTACTAAACTTGCTTTCAAAATTTCGTTTAACCAGGTCCTAGATTCCGTTAAAACCCATTTAATAAAATATAATTGCAGTCCATGTGCCATTCTAAATTGTCATACCAGGTGTCGAAAAAGACTTCATTTCAATAAATATTTGTATCGAGCCGAATTTCTCCAATCGCGTTTCTGTTTAACAGATCCCTAGAAAGAGATTCCAAAAATAATATACTGTTTTATCAAAATAATACATTATTTACTGAAGTAGATATGCAAGTTCTAAAAGTGTCGATTTTTTTTCCGTAGCGCCTTAAGAGACCACAAGTACGATGAAAGTGATATGACTGATGAATATAGAAATTGCCGTAATTCGCTTAAATTTAATTAATTTCGATATTTAGGTTTAATAAGCCGTATTTTCGAACTTGAGGTCTAAAAAACCTCTTGATGATGAATATTTTTACAAAAAAGCTGCAATTTCTAATCGCCTTCGTGTGACGTCACCTGAGAAATGGCTGTTTAGAAAAGTGTCCTTTCCTATAAAGATAAATTTTAAAAATTTTCTGCCGACTGATTTGACAGATGAATGACAGATGAGTAGACAGAGACAGACCACTCTTTTTTTAAAAGAAATCACATATCGCAATCAGTATAATGTCTAAAATTCTCTAGTGACGTCAAAACCTATTTTTTTTATTCATTAAAAAATAATGGTTAATTTATATACCAAAATAATGGAAACTATGTCCTAAAACGGCGTATATCCAAAGTACAAAACAAAAAAAAAATTTATTTTTTTATTTTTACAATGGGAATTTTTATCACTTTAAATTGAATCCGTAGGTATTCAGAGCAATAACGCGATTGAAGTCGATAATATTTCCCACCTATTTCTGAACAAAACTTTTGTGTTAGTTCTAAAACATTGTATTTAGCCAACAAAATATCACAAATTTCTATTTTTTTTTTGTTACTTTAGTAGCTATGTAAGTTGTTAACCAAATATTGGACTATTACAACATTTGTAACAACTGTTCGTTGTCAGTTATCACCTCTTATCTCAGTATTATCTCCGGGCGAAGGCCAATCCTTATCAGTCGTGGGCTTGTGTAATATAGAACACTCGACATTCGGTATAGAGTGTCGCTTTAATACTAGTTTATGCTACAAGGGCGCAAAGGAATAAATTACGAGGACGATTTAAAATACGAGCGTAGCGAGTGTTTTAAATGTAACCGAGTAATTTATTGCTTTTACGCCCGTGTATCATACTAAATTTTTCAATGCATAGTGTGAGGAAATGAAAACAAATATAATCTTGTGAACTTTAAATTATGAATGGCTCAAAAGGACTGTATCCAGAGCCGTTAAACAGGAAAGGCTGCAGGTTAGCCAACCATTGTAAATGAATTAAAAAAAATAATAATAATAAAGGCCTAGGGCAAAATAATCGACTTTCTGTTCGGTTTTGATGCATAAAAAGTGGGCCTTTACGAGCACATGCATTGAAAAATTAATTAAAGAGGATAGGTTCCGCTTGCATACTACCCTGTTACTCCATGCGGAAAGACCCGCAGTGCGAGAGGGATGGATTCTGAAAAAAAGTCAAAATGACAACTTTTTCACTAATTTTGTTATTTAAAAAAAGGCAATGGTGCTATGAAATATCTGTCCTGTTAAAAGTTTAATAATGTTTATTCGTAATTTAATGCATTAATAATATGAACGGGATTTTGCTCTAATAATCTTAAACCTCGACATGAGAACTTTTTTTAGAGCCATCTTTGGTATTTTATTTCTCAATATTGGAATGACTTCTGAGGATTCTGTTTCGTTATGAGTGTGTATTATATTCCCGGAAGAAATATTTTGTTTTCTTTTTAATGTAATTTTTCTAGATTCTTCAAACCAGGAAGAATAAATTATGGTTTTGCGGAAACTATCCTCTTAAGGCGATATGCGAGAAAAATACGGTTGTTTCTTTTCTGTGTATTTCATGAAATACACGGAAAATTTTAATAAATTTCTGGTATATGCATTTTGACTATATAATCTAGGGTTTTGGAATTGAAAAACATTTTTGGATAAATTTTCCTCGATAGAAATAATTATTGAAATGAGGTCTTCAAACACACTTTTTCTCCTCGTTTGACAAATAGGAACCATATACAGAACTCAAACATATTTTATAAGGTGTGTTGCAATAATATCTAGAGATTTGATTTGATTGATTAGTTTTTTTAATAAAAATAATTTTCCCTTTTGCCCTGAAACCGCCCCTCTCGCACTGCGCGATTTTTCGCTTGGAGTGACAGTGACAAAAATAAAGTTCGCATAGCCTCTTAAATTATAGAAAATACAGAATAGGGATGACATACATGTATGGGGTGAAAGAAGAAGGTGAAGAGACTGAGATACAACCACTGAATACTGCAAATATACCCGGCGCGCGCGCACCCTAGACACTACTACACTAGGGTCAACGAGAGATGGTACCTATGACAGTTGCGAATAGTGATGGGTACATTTCAAATTAATTCTGTAAAAGTAAAAGTCAAGTGCGAGTTGCGAATTTGTGATTTATTAGGAAGATTTCCTTAACGTTAACTTTCTTAATATTATTCGTTCCCGTTCACAGCTTGCTCAGTCGAATCAACTATTGCTTTCTCATGCAGGAAGATGGGGGCGTATTTATTCATCTGATCTGAACCTCCCTTAGTTTATCCGAAATGAATCTTATTACTGGGCTCTAAAGGCATGAATAAAAAACAGGTTAAAACCATTCTTTATATCATTCGCTCGCGAACTATACAGGTCTATGGCAATAGCTTGAGTTTTAAAGAAAAAAAGAATATTTTGCTTTAAAGTCCTTATACCACCTTTATACCTAAATCAATTCTGTTGAAAATAACAGCAACATAAAAATCGAAAAATAACGCCCGAAAAGAAGTACATTAATTTTACTCATTAAAAAACAGCATTATTCAATCTCTTCTTGATTCACCGCACTACTTGGAAATACAATTTATCAGATATGTTTATCTATATCGTTATGCGATGAACCTATTGCTTGTCATGGGTGCCAAATGTCGTTGACTCTAGTATAACTGACAGTCTTCTTTATCGGATACAATCAAAGTATATAGTTCTTTAATGAGCGTTTTTCCTTGTGTCAAATGTAGTGTTAAATAAGATTCCTAGATGGCACTGTCGTATCTTTAGCAACAGAATCAAGGACAAAATTTGGACAGATTCCAAACAAACTTATAACCACTTTGACATTGATTGCTACGAAACACATTTTATCTATGGTGACATGGACAGCGACATCTGGAGGAAAGCTAAGAACTAAGAAAAAAAAAACAACGAGAAAAACGCTCATTGTCATACTTATTCATATACAAATTACACAACCATTATACTCACATACACAATAATCAATAATTGTCCACTCTCGCTGGAATTCGTGCGGCTCTCTGCAGGTGACGACAGAATCGCAGATTTCTGTTTGCGGCATTATGCTGAGTCGGAGCCTTTTTCTCTTTGCCGCGACACTCATACCACTAGGATAAATTTAACTTTCTTTTTGTGTTTTAACTTTATTTAATTTTTTTTCCTTTATTTAAGTTCTACTTTGTGTTTTGTATGTATGTGGCGTGTTTTTGGGAAATAAATGTTATATCTATCTATTTATCTATCTTAATTATTTATACCAGTGACTGGACTGGTAGAGAAATGACTATTAAAATCCAATAACAATCCAGTACTGGACTGGATTACTCTGACAGAAATGTTCCCATTGCTTCTACATTTTTAATGTATAAATTATATTCAACGTTGTAACTGAAAATAAAACGAAAACTGAAAGGTCTTGATACTAAAAACAATTAAAATCTAAACTCCCGAAACTGAGTGAAACGACGGACCCCTTCGATCGTATATTTTAATAACGATCAAATTGTTCCGACAGCTGCTCTCGGGAGTACATTACGTCACTGCGTAACGAGAATTAATATTAATAATACTTTACATTAATCATTATGTAGAACGGCTTTTAATATTGCTTATAATATATAGTGTGGTGGCGCTAGGTTTTACAGCGCACAAATCGTAGAACTCCGATATTTATTGTACTACCCACCCGTATTCATTGGGAAGATGACTCAAATATATATAAACAAACATACTTTTAATGATTTTGTTGCAATAATCAGGACACCCTCAGTTACCGAATAAAATATAGCTATGTTCTTCTAACGTTTATGAAGTAAATTGAAACAAATGAAATGAAATATATTTGAAATTAACCACATATTGACAACATTAAGCTAACAGCAACATTAATTTAATATTGAAAAGTGTCAGCTGTAAAAAATATTACGAATCTGGTCCTCTAAAAAGGCCGCTTTGGATGAATCACATTATGATTCTGTTCTAATGCCGTCTCTTTTGCACGCGTGAAAAAACTCTGACTCCATCCTACTTTCAAATCATTTTATGATTCACCCAAGTCGGCCTTTTTAGATCCCCTTGATTATGGAAATGGATGGCATTTAGGACGAACTGTTTTTGAAGATTAAATTTTAGTTATCAAACTGAAAATAAAAAACAAATTTTCGTGTAGCACCTTGAAATCAACTTTCAAACAGAAAAACAAATAATGAAAATAGTTATTGAATAACAGGAATTATCAACTCATGAATCTGTAAGAAAATTTCGTAAATAAATATTGAATATTGACTTTTTGTCTTTTAAATGATTCACAGGATTTTTTTTTCTTAACCTCAAATAATTAATTATTTTATTAACAGGTACATAAATTAAACTTAAATAACATTATTTATTAACTTGTAATGATTATAAGTCACATGTGGCCCGAAATATATCTCACAAAAAACTTTATATACTTAACTGTTTTTTTTATGTAATTATAATCATTTGTAAGAAAATTTCGGCAATTTCATGGCTTGCATCTCTGTTCTAAATCCGTGGTTATCACCCTGTTGTCGCACTACCTCGCATACAAACTATTTGCTTCGCAAGCAATTTGTGTGAGATTAATTTTTGCTGACTGAAAAATTGTTGACATTCGAGTTCAGCTTCGTCGGTCGTTCGTGGAACTTGATACCTGTGTTCAAATAACTATGCCATTCATCATCAGCCCTATAAAGAATTTATGTGTCATGCCCCACATCACGCCGCGTTTTCTGCAGTGTTGCCACCTTAGCACTTTTCGGGCTAGATCTAGCAGTTTTTACTGTAGTTGAACTCGTTTTTTGATGATTTAGCCCGAAAAGAGCAAACTAGGCCTTTTCGTTATGTGTATATTTATAGTTCTGTGAACCTAATTAAAACTAAAACCAGAAACAAAATGGGGCTAAAAACAATGATATCCATACTACGTATACGATGGGGCTTACAACGACTGAGAGAGTCTTGCTGTTCACACAAGGTGTCAACTGAAATAATAAAAAACTGTAGGATTCATTTGAAATTTTCATTCAAATCCGCAAAAAACGCAGATGTCAATCAGCCATCAACTTTTTCTGCTTCAGCAGGTACGATTTTTAACAAATTCAATAACTTAGTTTTAATTACTCTGTTGCATTTTCTGAAATTACTTACTACATTTCAAATAAACAATTTTTAGCACTTTTGATGGCAAAATTTGCTAAATCTAGCCCTTTCTAGCTTGTCCAACTGCTCTTTTTCAAAAACCAAGGTGGCAACACTGGTTTTCTGTATTAAGTGCCACAAGGATCCAATGACGCGTGGATTGCTTGTGTCCAAAATCGGAACTTAAAGAAAGAAAGAAAGAAAGAAAATGAAATTTATTCGTCACAAATAAAATACGGAAATACATAAAAATAACATAAAAAACTAAACTTACAAGAAAATAATTATATAATACACTACAAAATGTGACGAAAAGGGGCAGACTCAGCATCTGCTGTGGCCTGTGACCTATCGAGCAGCAACACAGCGCTGGTTTTCGGCCTGTCCCTGTTCACGCACTAAACATAAACATTTTTTTTTGCAGGCAGCTTGTATAAATTATATTATTAATAAATAAATATAAATCTAATAATAGAATTGAAAATTAATTAACGAATTATAACGATACTGAAGGTATTTTATTAAGCGGCTACTATACTTTATGAGGTTTTGTTAATCAAAGTAAATTTTCTTTACGTGTATTTTAAAGTTCTTAGTTTTCATCTCCTCATGCAATGGTGGTGGTAGATCGCGATCGTTCCAGATCTTGGACGCCGCATATTTAAAACAACCTTTATAGCCCTTGGTTCTGTGTCTAGGTATAATAATTTTACTTGTTTCCCTACTTCGAGTATAAACATGTGTATGAAAATCTCTCTTCCAAATAAATTTCGAATAAAGGTATGTCGGTCACTTAGTAGGAAATAGTATATTTCGTGACGAGTATAAAATGGCGGATTTTCTTACCCGAGGAATGAAGCTAGTTTTGACGTGAGCCGAAGGCGGCGGCGGCGGCTTTTATTTGTGGCCAGTATCATTTTGCGAAAAAAGAGTGCCAGACGCGATATAATCGATTATGTCGTGAATCGGAACGCAGGGAATTTCGATTGTAAATGCAAACTAAGGACGTCAAAAAGAACCTAATTTTGCAATAAATGAAATTTCAATACGATATTTCAAACTGATCTGATAGTCATTCCGCAACGGGGCCCGGAAAGTTCGATTTTCAAAAGTAATTTCGAGTATCAAATGGAACTTTTTCATAAAGGTAGTAGAAAAAAGATTTATTCACTGTTATCGGAGAACAAAGAGTCCCTTTTCGAGTGGCAATGATAAAAAATGTTAAGTTGTGTTTTCTCCGATTGAAACACGAGAAAAACCGAACACATTTCCGATTCGCAACGAACCAAATACGTAGGTCTTTCCAAGCGCACACTTCCAGTGTTACAAAGAAAATTGTCAAGTGCATCCCTTTGTGCCGAAAATAGGTCGATAGCCGAAAATACATCCTCAAAACTCGGCCGAGTGTTCTTGTATCGGCTTTGGAAGGATTCGATCAGCTTTAGAGAACTCACTTTATTTTGAGTAGCCTGTGTTTGAGTGTGGCTTGTCCTATCGTTGCAGGGGAGGTCTGTGAATTTGACTAATATGGAAAATGGCTACCTTTTTTCCTTTGTACTAAAAAAAACACACCAACACGACATATTGTCAAGGGATGTCAGAGCTGTTTTCGAGTGTGGACTGTCACTGAAATAGTGATAATCCACTCTCTTTTCATGACGATTTACGTCCCAACATGATAGGTGGTGAGCCCTATCGCCGTACTTCGGCAGTGTTTTTGCATGCGTTTTTTCTGCTAAGCACTTGGTAGATATTCAAATACTATAAACATGAATTCAGAGAAACTAATTGGTGCATGCTAGACCGGCAGGTATTCAATCTGTGTTTATTTATATTATTTTCAGTCCCAGAAGCAATATGCACATTGGCGCGCTCATCTCTTAAAAGAGATTTATTCCAGCAAATCCAAGAGAAAATAATAAAAATAACATATTGATACAAATTCTAGAAAAAATAGCAATAATAAAAAATCACAATACAAAAATACATTATATTTCGTTCAATAGAATATATATTAATATTATATAAGGTTAAATAATATTAGTTGGCGAAACTCAAAACATAGGTAGTACTAGTCTATATGAACAATTGTTTGTATGGGAGCTAAGCGAAATTAGCAACTTTTTTCACTTCCTCCCATACAAATTGTCCCGATCAGCTGACTGGTCCAGTATGGAAAGGTGAAAACAAATTTTAAGAATTTCGCTTAGCTTAACAAACAGTTATTCATATAGACTAGATAGATAGATAGATAGATAAAAACTTTATTTAAAGCCACTTACAAAAAAACACAAAAAGTACACTTTTAGACCTTAACAAATAACAAATACAAAAAGATCACAATTCTTGACATAGAGGCTGAAAGGGCGCTGGCTCAGTATACGCCACAGAATAATCTGTGACACTGATATTCTGCCAGTACCATGCATTAAAGAGATCTATGTCGGTTGATCAAATTAATACAATGACCTTATAAAATTGGAATGGTAAATATACTTAAATAACATGTAATAAATTTGACAATAACAAAAATAAAATAGACACATATAATGAGAAAAAGGGAGAGAGAAGATACTTATTTATCACCATTTTCATGATTTGCCACTAAGCATGCTGCTTTTGTTGGTCTATAAGATACCGTTTGTAATGAAACTTGAATGTTGCTATTGTTTTTAAATTGCGGATTGGTGGTGGTATATTATTCCAGCACTACCTACTAGAACTACCATAGATAAATAAATAGATAAATAAAGGAAGGATAGATTGCTCACTCCATACATTAGAACAAAGCCCGCGTAAAACTTATTATTTTCGCCGGTACCTAGTAGTTCGACTTATTATTTGTGATGTCGCTACTATACTACATAAATTGTGACATACCTAGAGCCATCTATCGAACAGTTGATGAAACGAAATTCGATGTGTGTGTGTGTGTAGCAACTATACTGCGCCCACAAAAACAAAAATTTGCTAGAATACGACAATACGCGACACGTGGCATACGATAAATCTGAGGATAAATCGCTCAACCGTGCATGACAGTTGAGTCAAGGATTAAGAATTCGCTATTTTCTGATGCGATGTTATGAAAATTTTGTGTTTTTATTCATAAAATAAATAAATATGATGAACCAGAACAGTAAAATGCTATATTTCGTTGATTTCAGACAAATTTTATTTCCAGCGAGACAAGTAACGCCATCTAGCAACGTTTTTTTTAGTATTGCGAACAGTACAAGGAGATAGCAATCTATCCTTCCTTTATTTACCTATGGTACTACCTACCTATGTTTTGAGTTTCGCCAACTAATATTGTTTAACCTTATATTTTCTATAGTTCTGTATAATATTTTCTATTCACAGCACCAATGATATTCCATATCATTGATTCAGACAGTGCTGAGAAGAGGTAATGTTCTTTCAGCTTTTTCAATGTGATGAGGCGTTTTGTCCAAGTACGTCTCTGATACACAGGGTGTTCAAGTACGTCACTGCTATACAGGATTCGTTTCGGTATATTCTGTGTTTCGGTCGCACAAATGTAACATCCGTGCATGTGAGATAATCGTGTAGGGTGTCTATCTCTTTTGGTTATTTCCGGACACGTTCTATTGTCGAGTGATTGCGAATTTGGCTGTGAATTGACAAAGTGGTGGTAATGTAAAGTATACTGCCACCGACTTAGCTTTTCGGTTGGATCATCCGCCCATCTCTTTCTAGTGCGGTGCTTACGTTACTGTAGCTTCGGCAATGTTTGGTTTTTAAGCATTCTGTGCTACGTTACAAAATATTGCTGTTGATTTAGACCACCTTTTTTATCCACGGACCCCTTAGGAAATCAAGCACAATTTTAAGGACCCCCTTAATAAAAAAGCAGCAATAAATTTCGGGCCATTTATTTTAATTCTACAAATTACCAAAAAATTTACGTTTTTTGTTGGCAAAAAACTTTTGGTGGCATTTATTTATGATTGTTAAATGGTCAATAAATTAGGCTGCGGACCCCCATACATATGCTCGGGGACACCCAAGGGTCTGCGGACCACAGTTTAAGAAACGCTGATTTAGACCATCGTTTTGTCAAAGATATACGAAGAGCCACATAATTTATTTCGAAACTCTAATAGATGTTTTAGTTTTAATTTTCGACTCGGTTTTTATCAGTTTTTTCTGGGTATTTTTTATTATAATTATTAGTAGTTATTAATTACAAAATACTAGATCATTTCAACATTTTTATTCTTCCCATCAAATAAGTATTCACTTATCATGAATAATAATTAATAAAAAACATGATTATTTTGTTATATATGTTTATATTTAGAAATCAAATTATCCTTCGTTGAAAAAACTCGTACCGGAAGTGACGAACAAGTTGTGAACATGCCCCCCTATACGAGATGTATACAAATAAGTATTCACTTTAAAATATTAGTATTTTACACCTGCATGCCTGATATTTTAATTGGCTTGACCCATAGACGAATACAGCCTACAGACTCCTCATAACAGGCGACCGATTTCTGTCAACACATCTGACTGAACCAGCAGATACAATTCGCCACTCCAAAAATATATGTTTCGGTAGGCCAAACAAAATGGCTTCTATATTCATTACGTTAGAGTCTTCGTCTTTGGGAAAGATAAAACATAAAGCCATGTTAGTTCCTAATTAGAGATTAAAATTTATTTTTAATTAAGTATGACATTATTAATTTTAATTTTAGCCACACATTTTTAATAATGGATTTCAAATGTATACCGATTGTGTATGTACAATTGTATATATTTTGCATTTAAAGTCATATTTATATTGATAATAACTGACAAACCTTTTATAACGTGCCTTGTTATATGGTGAATAAATATCTTATAAGTTTGTGGCGCTATACGTAAGATTGGAAGAGCCAATAGGATTGCAGTTTTGCGTTTCGATTGTTGACAGAATTATTTGTACGCAAGATGTTGAACAATAGACGTCTTCCTGGACTGTATTGTCTATGGCTTGACTACAGCATACGGATTGACGGACTGACAAACCGAAGCTTTCCAGTTTTGGACGAAACCCTATTTCTAGGTTATCAATGGTATATTACAAGTGTGTCCTATAATATCAAAAGCTGAGCTACTGCTCTCCACTTTTGATATTTTTGAGATATGATCTGTTTTTAGTTATTCATATACCCTCGTCTTTTTTATAATATTTTATTACATTATGAAATTGAGTTTGCCATTTATTGTTGTTTTTCATTATAATAAACTGAGAAATATACGATATATTTGAGAAAAATCGGTTTCAAATATAGAGATAGCAGCTGGTAAGTTTTGATAATACTGAACTATGGAGTTTTTGTCACGTTCAAGATGGTTGGATGACTAAATTTGGCATGATTTGAAAATGAAAATAAATTTAAACGAGTTTTAACATGGTCTTGAGCTGGATTTAGCTGCTTTTGAAAATTGTAACTGATGCGTCGCTTTGAAAGTAATCACGTGGTATAACTACGTTCTAGAAGTTTGTTTTTGGATTTGGTAGGTTTTGATATTATAGGACACAAGTATTGTACACTTTCACCCCGATACATTGTTCAAATATCTCTCATTCATTCATGGACGGCGTCGAAAATAAACCGACTAAAAATAAATGTACAGCGCCAGAGCGAAGGGCGCCGTCGAAAATTTAACATTGAACTCGTTCAGTTTATTTTTACGCTGTTCTCAATAAAATGAAGAATCTTCATGACATAAATCTTTGAGGGGGTGTCAGAGCTGTTTCCTAATTCGGACTACACTTTTGTAGGTATATTACTTATTTGGAATTATGTTTAAAAAATTTTGTGATTTTAATTTTCTTGTGTATTTCTTGTGTATGTATTAATAAACATTTTTCTATTCTATTCTATTCTGTTAGATTTGATGATAAACTTAAGATTATCCAGCTAATCATACCAACGGGTAAAATGTTGAAGCAAACGGAAAAAAATAGATAATAACGTATGGTAATAATTTAATAATTAAAAATTAAAAAATCGATGCGGCAACTAGCGAAGCTTGTTAAGGCGATATGCGAAAATAATGCGGGTGTTTATTTTCTGTGTATTTCATGAAATACACGGAAAATTGTAATAAATGTTTGGTATATGCATTATGACTATATAATCTAGGGTTTTGAAATTGGAAAACATGTTTGGATAAATTTTCCTCGATAGAAATAATTGTTGAAATGAGGTCTTCAAACACACTTTTTCTCCTCGTTTGACGAATAGGAACCATATACAGAACTCAAACATATTTTATTACGTGTGTTTCAACAATATCTCAAGATTTGATATTTGAAATTTTGCTAGCTGTTTTAGTTTTTTTTATAAAAATATAAAACAATTTTTTTCCCTTTTGCCCTGAAACCGCCCATCTCGCACTACGCGATTTTTCGCTTGGAGTGACAGTGATAAAAATAAAATTCGCATAGCCACTTAATGTAAATAAATTCGGGAACAGAGCGGAGCGAGGTGATCCCCCTAGTTTTAACTTTTTCATGTTTATCGCTTCGCTGTTGTTGTCTTTTTGTTGCATTATATACTACCTATATTATTTAATTTTCCGTTTGCTTTTACATTTTTAGCTGTTTATCATCAAACCTAACTTTAGCTGTAACATATTACACTGATGGGCGTTACATTTATTTCTTAAGATTTTGTTATAAATCCGAGGAATCGAGCCCAAGACCAGAATCAGCCCCTTGCAGGTACGTAACCCTAACAAAATCCAGATGTGCGAATTTCTTTAGAATTAAACCTCAGCTGCCGTTTTAAAACCGGGGCCAAATAAAAAGTAGTATGCCCATTATAAGTTGGTCCTTGAGTAACGCAATTATTGACCATTGTAGAAGTAGAAATAACGTTGGTCCGCAATATTAACAGGGGCCAGGTTTTACTGGTTTATGTTTATTGTAAAATGTCAACCGGTATTGTTTACGCGACAATGGAGCTGTGCAGTATTTTCGTAGTGATTATTGTGGCGGCCATATTGGATTTTGAACGGCATTTGTGGGAACTTTTTTGAAGGATCTGTATATACAGGATGGAAAAAATGTAAGGGCCCCGGAGGGAAACTACCTCAAATCCTTTAGTTAGCTCAATTTACTGAAAGGAAACATTCCTTAATTTTTTAAAAGAAACAAAACTGCATTCAAAGATATTCTGAAATTCGTTTGTCTCACTCGGGAATCGAACCAACTAAAAATTTAAAAAAAAATAATCCTCGCTATTTTATTATACAAATCGGTAGGATTCAATAATCCTATTATATTGTCCTAGGTATTGTAATAAAGAACTTGTAATAAATATTCAATATCATGGGTATCTCGTACAACAGATCAGTGTAAGATTAAATATTTATGAGACAAACTTTATCATTAACAATAATCCTACCGATTCGTATAATAAAATAGCGAGGGTTTATTTTTTTTATTTTTAGTAGGTTCAGTTCCCGGGTGAGACAAGCAAATTTTAGAAAATCTTTGAATGCAGTTTTGTTTCTTAAAAAAAATAAAGGAATGTTTCCTTTCAGTAAAATGAGCTAACTAAAGGATTTAAGGTAGTTCCCCTCCAGGGCCCTTCAATTTTTTCCATCCTGTACAGTTCTTGTGTTTTTTTCAAGATCTTATACGTCGATATTGGGATAGATTAAATTATGTTAAGGTGTGTTAATTCGAAAACCATTTCGAGATTTAGGTTTAATAAGCCGTATTTTCGAAGTTTTGGTCTAAAAAACCTCATGATGATGAGTGTTTTTATATATTTTTACGAAAAAGCTGCAACTTCCAATTGCCTTTATGTGACGTCACTTGAATAATGGCTGTTTAGAAATGTGTCCTTTGCTATCAAGATAAATTTATAATAATTTGCTTCTGACTAATTTGACAGCTAGATGACAGATGAGGAGACAGACAGAAACAGACCACTTTTTTTTAAAAGCAATCACACATCACAATCAGTATAATGTCTAAAATTCTCAAGTGACAAGGTCATCGAACAATTCTTTCAAAAATCATAAAAAATTAATGGTTAATTTATAGACCAAAATAATGAAAACTGTATCCTAAAATGGCGTAAGTAAATGAATTTTAATGAAAATTAAAAAAAAAAACTTTTAGAAATTAAGCTATGGGAATTGACTGACTGACTGACTCACTCACTCATGATCATCACAAAAACCTCTATGGTACTTCCTGAAGTCCTAGAAAGCTGAAATTTGGTATGCAGGCTAAAACTAGTACAAAAACAACAATAAAATAAAAACTGTAACTTTTACTCTCCAACCCCTCGTAAAGAGGGGGCCACATCTGTATTTTAAAACAATGTATGTATATTCCAAACTTTTAAAAGTCTTGGAAAGCTGAAATTTGGTATGCAGGGTAGTATTAACACACACACAACAAAAAATTAGTAGGTAAATCTGTAACTTTTACCTTCCAATCCCTCAAAAAAGGGGGGTGCGGTTCTGTATTATACTTATAAAGAGTTTCTGTTCAAACTTCCAAAAGTCCTAAAAAACTAAAATTTGGTATACAGGCTAGGATTAGCACACAAACAAAACAAAATTAGTAACTTTTACCTTCCAACCTCTCATAAAAGTGGGTCTAGTTCTGTATTATATTAACAATTTATATTCCAAACTTCCAAAAGTCCTAGAAGGCTGAAATTTGGTACGCAGAATAGGATTTGCACACAAACAAACAAAATATTTAAAAAGCTGTAACTTTCACCCCCTCCAACTAATCATTAAGGCGATACGTAAAAGTTTTAGCGTCCCTGTTACTCCATATGCAAAAAAACCCTCAGTGCGAGTGGGACGGATTCGTGGAAAAGTAGCAAAAAGTCGGTTTTTTTATTAATATAAAATGTACTAAGCTGTTTTGACTTTACAAATACATAATATCCACATTTTGAATGCAATTTCACAATGAAATTAGTTCAGAAATACAGGAAAAAATAAAACAATTAAGAGGTCTTTTCGAAATTAAATTCTATCGAGAAAATTTCATCCAATCGCGTTTTCCTTCAGTGAGAATCTTAATCAAATACTCAATAAACATTTACCCAAAAATGAAATACGTAGATGACGTTATAGTGGAGTAAATGGATTCGAAAATACCCCATTTTTTGGTATCAGGTATGTATATAATATTTTCTTTCAAAAAGAAATGAAATCCCACCATAAACATTTCATGTCAAGTAGGTTGCCAATGACTCATAACCTCATAACGCTTTCACTGTTAAAAAGTTATCAGTAGCCTAAGCATGAAAACATCTCAGTATAGTTGCGTTTGAAACTAAACTTAGGTTGCCATACGTAGTTGTTAGTTCCGCTACTGTCCGCTTGGAGCGGTTTCCCAGTAATTTGAAACGAAACTATACGGAGATGTTTTCATACTTAGGCTACTGATCTCATATAGATAGGGTTACCAGATCCAATAACGTGAATTCCTGATAAAATCTCTGATTATTCAATAAATTTCCTGACATTTTTCGTAAAAGTTTGATGTTAATGCGTAGGTAGCGCGATTTTCAACAGTTTTCGTTCTAAAAACAATGTCACTTAATAAATATAATAATTTTGAGCATTTATTCATCCTCTTGAAATTTCCTGACAAATCCAATTTCTTCCTGATTTCCTGACAGAGGGTTAAAATTCCTGACATGTCAGGAAAATTCCTGTCATCTGGTAACCCTACATATAGAGCTAAGCCCTAACTGTACAAATCCTACATCTTGTTCAAAATGTATGACTTGGCCATTTCATGGAACAATTTCATCTTGCATGACGAGATTTCTTACCGTAATGAGAGTGTCTGTGCGACGGCCAAGAAACATCTTTAACAAGTCGGGTTTGTAGAGTTGGGGTTTGTGGATTTAGGCCTTGTCACTACGATGATAAAAAAGAAAACCGAGGAGCGTGACACGATGTTTTACAGTATGTCACGCCAAACAAAACAGTGTGCTACGGGTCCTGGTATAGTTACAAAAAAATAGAAATAAGTAATAAAAAAATAAACAACCACAAACAATAAAAAGCTGCCGTAGCGAAAACAAACAAAACCTAATTTCAAAAAATTCGAACGCCATTCCCTGTCGTGTTCCATTTCCAAATTATTTCAAATATGGCCCGGGCAGTAACGAGACGGGCAAACATCAATTGACCTCAATTCCCCAGTTTGATGGGCACGCGGAACGATGCGATGGTTGGACGTTTTGTATACTGTTACAGCTTACACCGACGATATTCTGTGGAGTTGCCACATGACATGCCATAACATACTATGAATGAATGAATGAATGAATGATGTAATATAAATAAAATAAACTATGTAATAATAACAAATTTATTTACTGAAAAAAAGTAATTACAGTACCTATGTTTACAAAATTAAGATTTAATAAATGGCTAGCACACTGGTTTATTGTGTAGACTAAATGAATAACTCTCAAAATCTCAAAAACTGATCGGCAACTATTTAACGGATCCCTAGCACCCGAGCTAGACCGTATACGAAATGTATTAGAGATGCCAGTACTACTAGGAAGAAGGAGAGAAGTAATTAAATTTGTTTTTATATGTTTCATAGTGTAATCCATCGCTTTGGATATTTTAAATAATGTTATAGTGTATTAAAAACTAAAAAGATCAATTTGAAACAAATCTTCATCGACGAAATTGCTTCATCGCCGGATGAGCTGCAAGTAGGGTTGCCAACTCTCGAAGGACCCAACCCGGGAGATTTAAACAAATCGGTGGGCAATTGAATAAAAGTCGGTAATATTTGTTATTTTTAATTTGCTTTGTTTTGTAGAAGCATCATTCATATTTGATATGAAAAATCAAAATTTATTTCCTCATTAAATTACTTATTTCGCGCGATTTATCTATTTCGTTATTGACAATTATTTTATTTTTAAAAATCCGGAGAATTTATTGCATCCCGGGAGCTCGGGAGGTTAAACAATATTCCCGGAGTCTCCCGGGAATTCCGGGAGGGTTGGGAACCCTAGCTGCAAGAGATAGAATAGAAAAAGGAATGCTTCGGTGGCTAGGAGTAGTTAGGTTAGGACATGTAAAGAGGATGAATGAAAGCTGAAAAAAGTGACGAAAGAAATTTATGGCGCGCAAGTGGAAGGTAGAGCTTGACCAGGCCGCCCTAGAAGGACATATACTGACCGAATTGGCGACATATTGAACAAGGGCAATGTCAAACGTACACGGAATAGAAAAGCTTGTATGACTAGATATATGAATGTGACCAGGCCGCCCTAGAAGGACATATGCTGACCAAATTGGCGACATATTGAACAAGGGCAATGTCAAAAGTACACGGAATAGAAAAGCTTGTATGACTAGATATATGAATGTGGAAGAGGCCAAAGAGGTAGTCAGGTACACAGACACTACGGTTGTGTATAACTAGTATAAGTATCAGAAGCTATTCATTGTTATGCTTTTGTGGCGCTTTTTGCTAATTAAGAGGAATGCGGGTGCTAATACAACATTTAGTTATTGTACACGTCATGAGAACTTTATCTTATTTATATTAAGTTTGTTTACATTAAGGCTCAAGTAGATCACAAATCATGTTACACTTAGGTACTTATCATTGTTGTTCAGTATTATATCAACTGTGTCACCGATTTTCATTGTGAAACAGTCACGGTGCCGAAATTATATTAGTGAAACAGTTGACATATAGTCAACAAAAATAATACGTGAGTGTAATTGTATTAGTGGAACAGTTGACATATAGTCAACATAAATAATAAGTGGGTATAATGTCCATTTTCAAAATATATCAATATACTTATATGAAAATTTATTATAAAAATAAATAAATAAAAAAATATGTCAACTGACGTGAGTTTTAACTTTTTACAATACAGATGACTGGAAATTGCTCTTATATTAGTGAAACAGTTGACATATAGTCAACATAAATAATAAGTGGGTATAATATCCATTTTCAAAATATGTCAGTATACTTATATAAAAAATTATTATAAAAATAAATAAATAAAAAAATATGTCAACTGACGTGAGTTTTAACTTTTTACAATACAGGGTGACTGGAAATTGCTCTTATTCCTCTCGTCGGAATAAACTATGATTAATTTTGAGTGATTTTACCCCTATCACTTGGGGGTCGCAAATCCGCCATTTTCGAGATTTTTTTTTATTTTTAAAGTTCAATTTTTAATTCTTTGTCATCGTCATTTTAGACATGCAGCATAAGATTTTGCAATTTATTTGAGTGATTTTTAGCGTTAAGGAGATCGACCAATCAGTAAGCTATCAGGTTACTCCAAATTTCAGGCCTTTTTTTTTGGCGTTTTATATTTGCCAAATTTCGCAATTTTATAAATAAAGCAAAGAATGTCGATTATCTCTAAAATGGCGGATTTGCGACCCCCAAGTGATAGGGGTGAAATCACTTCAAATTAATCATTAATCATTTCTTCCCACGAGAGGAATAAAAGCAATTTCCAGTCACCCTGTATAACTTTATTATAAAGCTTGTAAATAAAAGTTAGTAGTAGTTTATAGTAGTTTATATAATTATATATTTAAATATACAACGTGTAACAGAAATGAGTAACCATATTTGGAGAGGTTATTTAGTCAATGGTATAAAACAAATTTTACTATGGAGCCAACACTGAAATCTCAAAAAAAATATCTGCCCTTCCATACATTTCGGTCGGCCGAGTTTCTATGAAACAGTAAAATGTTTTTTTCGAGGTACAGGTTTTGTTCCATAGTAAAAGTTGTTCTATACTATTGACTGAATAAGCTCTTCAAATATGGTTACACCTTTCTGTTACTTACACGTTGTATACACTTGATGAAATGAAATTCAAGTTAATGTGAGATATATTTCGGACCCTATCCTGGGTCCAGCATCAGTCACAATTCAAAAAAGAAAATTACAAAACGTTCCTTTAATTTAAAGTGATTTTTCCCAAAAAAAAAAGTTAAAACCGTATCCAGCAACGTCAAAAGCAACGAGACATGTTACTCCAGTTATCTTCAAGCGTATTGTCAACCGCAGTAACTGTTCAGACGTCGTTTTGTCCCAGGATTCTTATTACAACGTTGGAGAGATTGTTTTTGTCCAAACAGAGAAGTGGACGTAATTCAAAACTATCAAGATCTCGTATTCGACAAGCCTGGGGCTTTGCGATATCTTAGCCACGAAATTGGAACTTTTTTCTGTTTTCTGTCCTCTATTTTCTTGATAAAATGTGTCCTGCCTGTTACGTCTCTTGGGATATTTTTGTTTTCATTCTCGTGGCTTTCGGGTTTTAACTTCAGTTGGGCGTGTGTAATGTTTTATTATGATTATTTTCCTTATTCCCTGCACCATAGACGTCAGAACTTTTTTTTTATTAGTAGACATTCGTTCCCAAAAAACGGAATATATGCAAGCCCTCGTGTCGTGTCAGATTAGGTCAACCTTCGATCTACTTCCAAATTCAAATACGGACCTACCGGTGTTATTGAAAAAAATAAATTCCCGAAACTGTCATCCAAACGGCGCGTACTGGCAGCAAAAAAAGTGTTCAATATTTGAAACATCGAGCAGGAAGTTCCTGCGATAAAACGATAGGAAGCGCTGACCCCGACGCGATAACAGCGCCGCTGAATATTGTTCCAATTTTAAGCGACGATATTTTTTAATAAGTTTTTAAATTAAATTCCAATTTTGTTTTCATGTACTGCTACAGCCGTGCCGAGATAAAGAAAGGGATTTGCGTTGGCAATGGTGATCGTTCTTTGAGTATCTCTTTCACAAATCACATAACTGGGTGTAAGATGCACTTACGAATCATCAGCAATTATTTAAGAGGCTAGCTCTTTTCGGTGTGGCGTCTTCCATCGTTCTTTGTCCAGAGCCAAATCCTTCAGTTCTTTGTAACGTGCGACTATCCTGTCTTTCTCTTAAAATGGTCACTGAATTTGACCCTTGATCTGCTTCTTTCTCTTTTCTATAATGAGACGCCATTTTAAATTTTTTAAATACGAATAAGAATCCATTTTTAATCATATTTTATATAAGTGCGTGCGTTTAAGTTCGTTGTTTCTTTGTTTCTTCTTCAATGAATGCAATTCCTTTTTAACTATGTATAATTTATTCAATTGTTACCAATATTTATTGAAAATATTGGAATAAATAGATTGTTTACATTTACATGTACAAGAATTGGTATAATAAAATAAACTAGTAGAGTCAATTATACCGACGTGATTCTTAATTTCAGACTTTGAACCTCTTTAATCAGAAATCTATCAACTATCAAACAAGAATCAGTTCTAAATACTTTGCTAACATTACAAACTGTAAAGTTTTCTCGTTAGACCCTTTGAGTTCTTAGTTCAGTGTTTTCTTAAACAGATAGCAGTATTTGAAAGTTCATTCAGTTTATGGTCCGACTCAACATTATTTTGACGAAATCACGGAATACAAGATCGTACTAGCAGACTGCTCTACTATCAAGATTTTTACGCAGTGTTCATTTGACAAATAACCTCCCCTCTAATAGACGATCTCTATTTCTAAGCTCTGTAGGTTTATATTACAATGACAATCTTCCGTTCGTTCTAAAAATAAAACTCACAATGCTGGCCTGTTTATCGATGACGAAATCGTTCCATATACGAATTTAAATTTCAAATCCCGAACTTGTTCCATTTTCAATACAATCTTCAAATTTAAATGCAAGGGATCAACACGTGTCCTGCCTTTTTATCTTTTTTAGAACGCTTCTATTTGTATTGAACATGAGTTTTTTGTGACACAAAAATCTGAATTTGATAGCGACCGTGCAAGAGATAAATACGGGACAAACATCAAACAAAACTGCTTGGCTTTTTTTAAATGTTCTTTCAATTAGGTTTGCTAAGCCGTACCTTTTTTTGTACACGGTAATATAAAAACTGCAATTGCTTAAAGATAACAGTAGTAAGAGCAACTATTTATGAAATATGCATAACCGATTCTATTGTCAACCTTTATTATTTTAAACCAAAGTTTGATTATCTATTAGGTCATAATCCTGAAAAACAAAACAGAGTTCATCAACTGAGCCATTAATTAATTATTATTATTATTCTTGGTAGCCGTTAGATTATTTCCATTACACACACACTTACACCACAGCTTCCTCTACAATAAAGCTTACATTTGACCATCTTAACTTCGTAGACTCCTAACCTAAAGCATGGCTGAAACACACATGACATGTGTCCCTTGCGTTGCGTCCCCAGCCAGCCCAGCGCGCATGCGTACTTGGTTGTTGTCACACGAGCGCGCGACGGGAACCGCGCGATTGGCTGCATCCTGCCGCGAATTGAACGCCGCGGACGTCCGCCATGTTCCATATTTGAATTTAATTCGAAATTAATTCCTCGACGTCTGATCGGCGGACTAGTTTTCTTTGTTTTGTGATTTTTTTCTTCAATTGGGTTTTTTGTTGTTTTAAATTTAATTTCTTGTTTGAGTTTTATATTTTTTACATTAATAATGCATCGTAACGACATGAATCCCCAAAGAGGTCTCAAAAGTGTTCATAACACAGAAATAAAATGTAAACCCAAGAAAATTTAATATATTTTAGCAGGAAACGCTGATAAACATTTAAAAAATCTCTTGTCATTCTATATTTTTAAACCAGACATCTAAACAACTCCGAAACTTTGCTCCACAAAAAAGGTTAACGAAAAAAAGGTGGAAAGCAAATGACGACAAAGCATGATGGTATCTCGAAGCGCGCCCTTTAATTAAAAACTCTAATTTCAAAAATGAACGTACTATTCCAGTATCTTATTTTTACTTCACAATGACAGTTGACGGTTTTAAGCTTCTACATTCATCTTCACATCGTTTTCTCTTACAGACAATTCATAATTTTCAAAATATTTTTCGTTTTATTAGTCAACCAGTTTTATTAGTCAAGATCGACAAATAAATTAAGAGGCTATGCGAATTTTATTTTTGTCACTGTCACTCCAAGCGAAAAATCGCGCAGTGCGAGAGGGGCGGATTCAGGGCAAAAGGGAAAAAAGTGCTTTTATATTTTTATTAATAAAACTAAAATAGCTAGAAAAATTTCAAATATCAAATCTCTAGATATTGTTCAAGCACACCTAATAAAATATGTTTGAGTTCTGTATATGGTTCCTATATTCGTCAAACGAGGAGAAAAAGTGTGTTTGAAGACCTCATTTCAACAATTATTTCTATCGAGGAAAATTTATCCAAACATGTTTTCCAATTTCAAAACTCTAGATTATACAAGGTGACTTTTTGATCATCGTCCAAATTCACACTGGAGGCTTGGTAAGTGATCAGCATCAGGGATCGATAACAATTTTTGTGAAATTCGTTTAATGAAATTTCGACTTCCCATAGTAATTTACTCCCAGTTCTGAGTGAATCACTATGTGGAGTCAAAATTTAATTTTATGAATTTTACAAAAATCGTTATTGTTTCATGATGCTGATCACTTACCAAGGCTCAAGTATGAATTTGGACGATGTTTACAAATCACCTTGTATAGTCCGTATTTCATGAAATACCTACACAGAAAAGAAACACCGTATTTTTTTCGCATATCGCCTTAATTACCTACTTTACTTTTGTTTTGACAAACATTTTGTTTTCGCGGTTTAAAATATCAATTACAATACCAAATAAGCATACACAAAAAAAAATTTTTAATGCTTGATATTTTTTACAATATTTCAACCCTCTCATTGCTCGCAAGTGAACTCTGAGCACACAATGTTGATCCTCAAATAAAAAGTCCATTGTTTGTCCGCAGATGTTCTGTGCACGTGGGCACCCTACTCGCTGGCTGCTCCGCGAATATTGTCAGCGAGAAATGGTAAGTTAGCGAGTTTTTTTTTTCAACTAGGTTTTTGCGCACCGTACTTACTTAACTCTTTTCAATTCGTCTTTATTTCACAAAGCGCAATCGCGCTCTATTGGCTGTCTTAACCCTTATATGCCCCTGGTACCACAGATCAAAAACTACTAGTACCAACCGGTTTTAAGGCGTATGACCACGCTAAATAAGCAACTCGATGTGTGTCGGTACAAATATCAACGGAAACGACATTGAAATAATGTTCATTTCAGCGTACCTTGAAAAGTGGCTGTTACGACAATCACTGCGTCTCCGGCTAGCGCAAAGTAGAAGAAAATAATACTTTTCACATAGTTGCCATGAACAAAAAAAACATTTTGAACTTAAATTTTTTAGATCTAAAAATGTCCTATAATTTGGTGAAATAATAATTAAAATCGCTTAAGGCGTTTGGAAGGAGTAAGAGAATTCTTGTGTTAATCATGTGAAACTTTCGATTTCTTTTTGTCAAAACTTACAATAGAAAAACAGTTTATGAAACTTAAAATTTATTTTTGACTCTATAATGCCTATCATATATTTTTATGAAAGTTTTTTTTTGTACCACCCGTGTGGGAGGAGTAGGCCTTCAACGACAGGTCCAAATTGCAGTTGGCGTATCCATTCGCCTTAAACTGAAATAAAATAAACCAAATATAAATATCAAAATAATTATAAATTTACTACATTTTAAAATCCGATAGTGAGATTATAATTTCACTATAGGGCGGAGGTAGGCATGTATTTATATACATATGTAACCTATTACTATGTAGTATATAGGATGGGATTTGGTCGGCCGCCTGGATTCGTGCTGGGGGCTCGGTTGGTGATCATTGAACCTTGTTCCTGGTCCCTGGCCGGGTCTCTGGTATGGGTTCGGGCGGTTGATTGGATTTCACCTTGTATAATAATATTTTACCTATAATTTTAATCGTATATATATTGCTATATAAATTAAATAAACATTTAATCTAAGTAGTTCATGTACATTTATTATTTTATTACATATATTTTTATAAGATTAAAATTTGACTTGTGAAACGTGTATTATATATACCTACTTTGCAAAATAAACTTTTTGAATTTTGAATTTGAATAGGATTTTGCTAGGTTGTTTATAAACTAACCTAACCTAATGAAATTATAAACTATCGGACTTTATAATCTCACGCTGACATATCCAATGTTGAATTCTATGCTCGACATAACAGATTTTTCCAAATGTTGTACAGCGCCATCTATGTAGCATTACAATAAACACTTCGTAAAAACTCCAAATATATAGTCACGACATGAACCCCCGAGGGGCTGTCAGAGGAGTTCCCAAGTGTGAACTGTGGAATACAAGTCACACTTTTCACCGACGATTATTACGCCCCAAACGTGAGCCATAGGGCGACATCGCCGTACTTCAGGCACAAACCGACCTCCCGAAGCACGCATATAGAACACAAATTTATGTGCACCGCGAGGATTGAACCCACGACCTCTGGGTTAGTAGGCGAGCGGTCTACCACTCGACCACGGCTTTAAAACCTCAATTAACGTGAAACTTTTAAATATGAAGCAAATATTTAACGGCGAGACAACATCCCGGACCCCATTCCGGTAACATTTGGGCGACAAATAGATGAATTTCCTATCTAATGGGTAGGCAGCAGAGTTGTCGCGTCGGGCAAAAGTCAAACCCAGCACAAAACAAAGAGACTACAGAAACAGAGCTTCATATAATGTGCGCTCCAACAACGCACACATAGACATCGTTCACGGACACCATCGGAAACGCGAGCAGGGCTGCTACCTCCAATCGAGTGTTGCGCGCTAACTCCGATGTAAAAAAGCGCTAGATTCCGCTAAACATAAATTTTTATAAAAAGCGCCAGAAGAAGCGCTATTTATATGTTGTATATTGGTGGCCTTATTGAATAGCTGATTGCATTTGGTTGGCTTTTCAGAAAAATACGTCATTTATAGAACCGTAAAGGTTTATTAAAAGAAGATAATGAAATTTAATACCAAATTAAATCAAGCAAGTAGAATTATCATCACTGAAAGAAAATTCATTCCAAAATAGCGCTAGCTTTCCCAAAATTATTCCGAAAAAGCGCCAAAAATAATGAAACAAAGCTCATTTCGAAATAGCGCTAGATTTTCCGCTAGGCGTTAAAAACGAATTATGAGCGCTAAGTGGTCAAAAAAAGCGCTAGATCTGGCGCGAAATGCGCTGATCTAGCAGCACTGAACGCGAGTTCCGCGCGTTGAGGACGCACACCATTGCCGAGCCGAACATAGGTATAAAAAGTGAAGGACCTGCATGAACTTTACCTCTGTACTTCCTCTGTTTTGCACTATGAGGTGAGCGAATGAACTCATTCTACGATATGCGATGTTATGCGGCGCCTGCGTACTAGAACATTGGTACCGAAAGCGGATAGTCCGTAACACGAATTAAGTCTGTAGCATCGCACAGCTTGGCATGAGCTCATTCACCCGCCCTAATTGATAAAGCACTGGCTTCTAAGACTACGTATGTATTGTATATATACCACGTGATCTGCTGATTGTACTGAACAAGTTTCTAAAAAAGAAAAAAAAAAACGTGCAAATGATAAAACACTTGGACCTGGCCCGGCACTTCCAAAAATATTCGGCTGGTCGTTTATCGGTCGGGCATACGTCCATCTTTGACACACGCATTAAGGCGATATGCGAAAAAAATACGGGTGTTTCTTTTCTGTGTATTTCATGAAATACACGGAAAATATTAATACATTTCTGGTATATGCATTTTGACTATAATATATAATCTAGGGTTTTGAAATTGGAAAACATGTTTGGATAAATTTTCCTCGATAGAAATAATTGTTGAAATGAGGTCTTCTTTTTCTCCTCGTTTGACAAATAGGAACCATATACAGAACTCAAACTTCAACAATATCTAGCGATTTGATATTTGAAAATTTTGCTAGCTATTTTAGTTTTTTTAATAAAAATATAAAACCAACTTTTTTCCCTTTTGCCCTGAATCCTCCCCTCTGTGCGATTTTTCGCTTGGAGTGACAGTGACAAAAATAAAATTTGCATAGCCTTTTAAGAGTGTGATAGAGATGGATATACGTCTGACCAATATGTGACCGAATTTTGTCACTTCGGAGTAGGCCTTCTGGCCATATAAAATTCACAAATGCACCATGCAGGTTTAAAAAAACGAGAATTTTTTTTTATATACAGGCTTTTGAAAAGCCGATAACTAGACAGTGTAAGTACTCGTCCACACAAATAATTTTTACGGGAGCCAACCCTGAAATCGCAAAAAATTACAATATTGATGAGGTTAATGTACCTATAATATATCTGAAAATAGGCCTTCATCATTATTTTTTCATCGTCTTTATGCCTTATCAATGACCAGTTGTCATTGTCTCCAAATTAAAATTTTCTTTGTAGTATATAAGGTTAAATAGTATTAGTTGGCGAAACTCAAAACATAGGTAGTACTAGTCTATAGGTATATGAACAACTGTTTGTATGGGAGCTAAGCGAAATTCGTAACTTTTTTTCACTTCCTCCCATACAAATTGCCCCGATCAGCTGACTGGTCCAGTATGGAAGGGTAAAAACAAGTTTTAAGAATTTTGCACAATCCTAATAGAAACATTTTTTCATATTATGGACATGTTCTACATATGTTTCAAATTTCGCCAACTAATTTAATTTATTATATACCATTTTCCAGGGGGAAGGGCGATGTTCTTCCTTTGCCTTCGCTTCCAACGCTCTTAGTATGGACCACATTCCGGATTTTAAATCATGATTTTAATACTCAGATGTGGGGGTTTCGAATACATTGACTCGAATCTCATATTTTTGATTTTTCTCTTTTCCAACGCGCCAAATTTGCACCCAACGTGTGTGCCCATCTTTGTTTATATTTAGGGTTCCATTAGCAGTTAAGGTACACCCTCCGGTCAGGGGTCGTATCGTATTTACTTACCCGCATGGTTCCGTAATTGCGTTTTTATTAGGAACGATATCTGTTTATTTCGGACTATTTTTTCACACTATTGATGAGTGTAATAGAAAACTATTTCGATCAGGCTGCCTCTGTGGTTCAGTAGTTCAAGCATTCGACTACTAATCTGAAGGTAGCGGGCTCAAATCCTGCAGGGGCACATTTGTGGTCACTGCGTACTTCAAAAGACACTGTAAAAGTTTTTGCGTCCCTGTTACTCCATATGCGAAAAAACCCTCAGTGTGAGAGGGACGGATTCATGGAAAAGTAGCAAAAAGTTGGTATTTTATTAACATGATATGTACTTAAGTTGCTATCAAAATTTCGGTTAACCAGTAGCCTAAGCATAAAAACATTTCCGTATAGTTGCGTTTGAAACTAAACTTAGGTTGCCTTAAGCTGTTAGTTCCGCTACTGTCCGCTTGGAGCGGTTTCCCAGATTACATACAATTTTGATGTAGTTTGAAACGCAACTATACGGAGATGCTTTCATGCTTAGGTTACTGTTCTAATTTTGACCATCCATCCATCCATCAGCCCGTATTCGTCCACTGCTGGACATAGGCCTCCCCAATATTACGCCACTCTTGGCGGTCCTCAGTCATCCTCATCCAGCCGCCACCCGCAACGTCCTTCAGATCGTCAGTCCAGCGGGCACGAGGGCGGCCTACGCTGCGCTTTGCTGTACGTGGTCTCCATTCCAATGCCTTACGGCCCCAACGGTTATCACGTCGGCGACAGATATTTTGACCATAACATGATTTATTTGGTAGCTAAAAGGACTACATTCAGAGCAGAACTATGAAGAGTAGAATTACGTCAAGGCGCGTTCGAATTTATTTCTAATTTATTTTAGGTTAAGGCTACGCATGACAACCTAAGTTTAGTTTCAAACGCAACTATACGGAGATGTTTTTATGCTTAGGCTACTGATGCTCATAAGGAATAACTGATATAGTCTCATCATATTAAGAGGATGGCATACCCTAGCAACATTTTTTATTACCCGTCCAGCACAATAAGTCTAATGGCAAAGACCTTATTTGCTTTTCATAGAGGCGATTATATGTTGGCTCTTTGGCCTCTTTTTCTTGGACGCCTAAATCTAGTTATCACGCAGCGAAACAACAAATCGGTGTGCAATACTGAAATATTTTGTAGGGAAAAAATATTGATTTTAGGTGATATACCTTCATATTTCTATTACCTATTTTATGAAAAAAAAATGAAGTTGATCTCTTAACCGCGTTTTTGAAACGAACGTTTGAAAAACAAAAAAAGAGGGTGGAAAACATTTTTTTTTGACAAAAGTATAAATCTTAAAACATTGTTCATATGTGGAATCCCTAGATAAACGATTGATAAATCAAATACCTATATTTTCTTCACTATGAGGAGATATACAATATATAGTGAAGTGTCATCACAGAAACTATGGTTCAGTGGAGATAAACATTTACTGTGTTACTACAAAATGGTGTTTAACTTTACACAGTGTTTAAATCTGTTGTTGTCGCCTTTTCTTTCATATTGTAAAAAAGTGACAACAACATATTTAAACACTGTCTAAAGTTAAACACCGTTTTGTAGTAACACCGTTAAATTTCCCAACGTTTTAATTTATCGGAGAATAACATTTTTTTTTTAGCACAGCGGTAGCTCAGTGGTAGAACGCTGGCCTCTCAATCTTGAGATGCAGGTTCGATCCCAGGTCGAGCATGCACCAATGAGTTTTTCGAAATTTATACGCATAGTACCTGTTCTTATTGAACGGTGAAGGAAAACATCGTAAGGAAACCATGATGCACTGAAAAGCGTGTATTTGTGGACGAAGTACGGCGATAGGGCTTATCACCCATCACGTTGGGACGTAATAAACGTCGGTGAAACGCGGGTGTGCCGAGTGTGGACTGTGACCTGAATTTCACAGTTCACACTCGGAACACCTCTGATATCCCCTCGGGGATTCATGTCGTGACGATATATATACATAAATTTTTTTTTAGGACAAGAAGTTTCTAATAGATCTATTGAATATTTATTTTAAAACATTAAAACCTCTTTAAGGTGAAGTACAATATTGACCACAGAAAAAGTGCTATTAAGTTCTTGAGCTTTCGACCCAAAGCTAATGAATTTTGCGTAGAGAGTTAAAACGTCAAGGTTGCAACCGGAAGCAAATCTTCAAGGAAACTAATATCCCAATATGTCAGACTTCAGCCGGCAGCGTTTGAAATTTCTCATCTGCAAAGGTAATTAGATGGAAATCTTTAATTATTTCATTAACCCCACGCTCCTGGAGGGTGGGCAGAGAAAATTGGGAAGACAAACTTGCAAACTGCTGAGTTGGTTTGGTTTTGGAATCATAAATATGCAGAATATAATAATATGATAAATTAGGATTATTCTGAAGCGGCGGTAGAACGCTGGCCTCAATCTTGAGACCAAAGTTCAATCCCCGGTCGGGCATGAACCAATGAGATTTTACTGAACGGTGGAGAAGAACATCGTGAGGAAACCTGCATGATCTAAAAAGCGTATTCGTGCCCGAAGTACGGCGATAGACACTACCCATCACGTTGGGACGTAATAAAAAAAAATATATATATATCATTCATTTCAGAACTGGGTTCCATAAAAAACACAACATCATATTACACAGGAAAATAAAAATCAGAATTACACGGAGAAAAATAAAAATACAAAAATGTCACAAACAGTATATCAATAAAATTAAAATTAAAACTCATCGTAATAATCGTCGGTGAAGCGCGGGTGTACCGAGTGTGGACTGTGACTTGCATTTCACAGTTCACACTCGGGAACTTCTCCGACACCTTCTTGAAAGTTTTTAGGCAAATACGTATTCAAAAATCTTCAATACGTATTCAAACAAAAAAATTATTTGTCAAAATCATACAAAAGTAGGTCAAACATTCTAAATCTATGTTCGAAATTATGACGCTGTTTTTGTATGTAGCTTACTATTTTCAGAAATTGCGCAACTATTCAGTGTTTAAATAAATAGGGATCATTTGTTCCAATGAGTGTGAATCAACATAAGTACTCCATCCATCCATCCATCAGCCTAGTTCGTCCACTGCTGGACATAAGCCTTTCCAGGACTTTGCCACTCCCGGCGGTCATCCTGGAAGAATTACCCATACTCACACTTGGGCAGGCGGGTTGGTGAGCGCGGTGCCGGAACCCTCGCACCAGTGACGCCGCTGCCCGTCACCGGTCTGTTCAATATAAGGCACGGCTATTAGGGATGGATATACCGCCATCCATCGGTCCCAGGCATGGTGGGCTTCCTGGTTTTTTGCCTGTGAGCTGTCCTCTTACTCTCCCCCGAATTACTTCGAGGAGGTCTCCAAGTAAGATGGTGGTACCTCCACAGTCAAGCCCGGCATCAGCTCTACCACCTGTTATAAGTATTCCACTGATGTAAATTTTATCAAAAGACAAAAATTCACGCGAATGAAAAATTTAGGAAGTAAAATTTTTGTGCTCCCATACACACAATATTCAGTATACATATTCTGTACTGTACATTAGCGTCACAAATTCCTACATTTTGTTATCGTCATAAATACCTTTCTAGCCGCTTTTCTGAAATCCCCCCCCCCCCCCCCCCCCTCACTGACATTCTGGATCTACGGCTATCCCAAATATACTTGTTTTATCCAACATTTATCGAGCACCCTTATTTTCTTGTAGCAAAAGTGCAATTCGCTTGAAATTCTCATCTAATTATCCCAGTATTAATGTTCAAATAGGGGTGTGCCATATGGCTTACGAGGGCGTTAGCAAATTAAAATTATAGGATTTAGGGTTTAAATTGATGACATTATACCGTACATTTGTGGGGTGAGTCAGCAAAATCATCATTAGGGGTTTTGGGCAGCCTTTTGTACCTTTACAATTGTATTTATTTACCTACAGTTGAACTAGGTAGGAATGATTTGAACAGAGTAAAACATAATCAGTACTAATATCAATACTATTTGGTGCAGACGTCATAAACTTTGTCTTTTAATAACTCGAAAATTGTGAAACTTGAATAAAAATTGCACCTTGTTCAGTATTATAACCCAGTTTTGAAAAAACATTACAAGAAAGCAGTTATCGCACTAATAAAAACGTTACATGAAAGCAGTTATCGCGCTAATAAAAACGTTACATGAAAGCAGTTATCGCGCTAATAAAAACGTTACATGAAAGCAGTTATCGCGCTAATAAAAACTTTACATGAAAGCAGTTATCGCGCTAATAAAAACGTTACATGAAAGCAGATATCGCGCTAATAAAAACTTTACATGAAAGCAGTTATCGCGCTAATAAAAACGTTACATGAAAGCAGTTATCGCGCTAATAAAAACGTTACATGAAAGCAGTTATCGCACTAATAAAAACGGTTTGCGATGACAGTTTACACAATACATAGATGCCTAATAAAGTATTATTGATCAAATTTTGAATTTAAATGTTCTGTTACATGAAACATGAAAGCATTTATCGCTCTAATAAAAACGTTACATGAAAGCAGTTATCGCACTAATAAAAACGTTACATGAAAGCATTTATCGCACTAATAAAAACACGATAAAATTATATCTTGAAATATTTAAGACCCGTTTAGCAGCAAGATTGTGAAAAACCCGCCTTTTTCTAGAGGTTTGCGATGACAGTTTACACAATACATAGATGCCTAATAAAGTTTTATTGATCAAATTTTGAATTTAAACGTTCTGTTTCGATTAATTAGAAAAAAGCAGGGTTTTCACAATAGGGCTGTTAAACGACTCTTGAATAACAGACAAACCATGATAACATATAACTCAATATACAGTTTATACATGCGGTTGTCGGCACTCGGTGAAACTTGGATGTACTTGTTTCACTCGTTTATATCACACTTTACTCCCGACCGGTTTCGCTAACTTATTATACTTTATTTTTTTCGTGTGTTATTTAAAATTGAATTGTTTCCTCAATGGTTTGCTGTAAGAAATATCTTATTAGAGATAAGCTCACCCATGTGTACATACCTTTTACTGTAACTGTTTGTGTCCGTGTTTCTGTGTACAATAAAGAATTAAGTACACTATTATCAAGAGATGGATGTTATTAGATATGTACGGCTCGTCGTTTTAATATCTACAACATTCATCCTTTGATAATGATGTAATAACCGAAACCGGTCGGCAATAATGTGTGATTTAAACTAGCGAAACAGGTACAAGTGAATTTTAATCATTATAAACTGTGTACAGGGGATCTAAAAAGGCCAACTTGGGTGAATCATAAAATGATTTGAAAGTAGGATAGAGTCAGAGATTTTTCACGCGTTCAAAAGAGACGGCATTAGAACGGATTCATAATATAATTCATCCTGAGTGGCCTTTTTAGAGGACCTGATAACAAAACCTCACCTACAGTCTTCCCCTGAAATCAAACCCCAACCCCTAACGACGGCGCGACCGACATCGCTACTAACTGGGTCAAGAGGTGTCATTAAAATGTCCAAAGTTTCCAAAAACATTTCAATTAATTTGATCCCATTGTTAACTCTAAAATGTCGTCAACCCTTTTTGTTCTTTTTTTCTTTTTTTTTTAACTGTCAAACTTACGATGTAATTTTCTCCCTAAAAAGAGAGAGTTGCGCTCGGAGATTGAGTGGTTAGTACCGAATTTATTAAAAGGGAAAAAATAAAATACACAAGTTATTTCCTTGTACGGTCGCCAGCATTTCAAGCTACCTCGAGAGGATATGAGAATTCTGCTGTTACCAAAATAAAATGTGCAATGAATGTGGAAAAATTTAAGGGCCCAAGAATACACAACATTTTCAAATAAATTTAAAAACCAAAAGGAAATGTAGTGAACTTTAAACTTTCGCAATTTTTACACATTTTGAGTATAAGATGAAAATATAAGAAGAAATAAGATAAAAGAATAAAGGAAGATATGACACCGCTCAAATTTTACTATGCAACTAACAACCCTAACTATATTGTCATGTTCTTCAATTTGCAAATGGGAATTAACGGGACACCTGACATCTAGAAAATCAACAACACCAGGTTTTCAAGGGTTCATTGGAAGAAACTAGGTCTCTCCTCATATTGAAGAAAATATATTTGATTTATAGGTCTTTTATCTAGGGATTCCACCTATAAACAACGTTTTAAGATTTATACTTTTGTCAAAAAGAAAATGTTTTCCACTCTCTTTTTTTTTTGGTTTTCAAACGTTCGTGTCAAAAAAGAGATCAACTTGATTTTTTTTTATAAAATAGGCAATAGAAATATGAAGGGATGTTACCTAAATTCAATATTTTTTCCCTACAAAATATTTCAGTATTAGCTAAAAACACACCAATTTGTTGTTTAGCTGCGTGATCACTAGTATTACGCGTCCAAGAACAAGAGGTCAAAGAGCCAACATATACAGTGTGTCCCTCGTACAAGTGCACATCCAAAACTAGACCTTATTTTATCGTCAAAAAAATGTTTTTTTTGTTTTTTTGAAAATCTTTGTTTTATAAACTTACGTTTTAAAAAAATTTTTGCCTACCATGGAGACTATATATAAAATATGTCATAACTTTTGATTTATG
Organism: Ypsolopha sequella; assembly: GCA_934047225.1. Lineage (NCBI taxonomy): Eukaryota > Metazoa > Arthropoda > Insecta > Lepidoptera > Ypsolophidae > Ypsolopha > Ypsolopha sequella. The sequence goes on along the minus strand of OW204012.1, from coordinate 1,213,298 downwards.
GCGAGTTTTGCAATGAAATAAAACTGTTATAATCCTTAAGAATAGACGTTGCATACCAAATCAAAAACAAAACATAATCAACTACCATTACCATAAAAATAATATCCTAAAAGATTATTTTAATTATTATTCCGTCTTTTTTTTCAGTAATAGTCAATTTTTTCAAAATAATGTCCCCGTTTTAGTATACTTTTATTCCTATTTATCATTGCCTATCCCATTATCTTTCTAACAAAAAAAAAATACAACGTTCTATCATAAATACAATATTTTCTACGAGCGGTTAACCAAAGGCACTGCGCTCGCGTCCCATACAAAGATACCCAGGTGGAGTATTTTTTCAAGATAAAAAAAAAATTCAAAAACATTTTTTTTCTTTGTTTTTATCGATATAATTAGATCTAGTTTCACCCACTTTCGGATGTGCACTTTTACGAGGGACACACTGTATACGCCTCTATAGAAAGCAAATAAGGTCTTTATAGACTTATTGTGCTGGACGGGTAGTTAAAAAAGTTGCTAGGGTATGCCATCCTCTTAAATATTTTGAAGAGTTTGCTTGAAGCTCACCTACTTTAACGTTATTTAAAAACAATGTTCATATATATTTTACAATGTAAATATTTAACTGAAATCATTTATGATTACATATGTGTTGACATGAGCCTCTTATATCTAACTATAGATATCATATATGGGCTAATGATAAGTTATCTTAGTTGAGTTTCCAATTGTTGTCACAGAAATCTACCAATTAATAGAAAACTTGAATTTTCTTATTCTTTATCATACACACATAATTATTTACAATGTGAATCTCATAGATGGCGCTGGGCAAATTTTAGAAAATATGTCATGACGAGCATAGAGTTCAACATTTGGATCCATCTTGTAACGTTGTCGGTATTATTTTCTACTGTATACATATGCGTAATGAATTCGTCGTTTTTTTCACTTCAATGTGCAAATTTTGTTGGTTTTTTGGAGTAAATGGAACAATTTAAGTACTTATGTAATTTGAAAAATACATATTTTCGTGCTTTTCAACCGATTTTATAAGTATTCTACTATTTACAGGAAGTGACGTAATCATATTAGGATAAATGGTCAAATCTTTGTCTTTTTCGTTTTGAATGTGAGTCGATGACGTCACTGAAGGTCAAACGAAGGTCACTTTTTTCATTTAATAAGGGATATGCACGCTTGTTTTAATATTTGTCTACTAGAAACGGATAAGGGGAGCTACTCCTCGAAAGGGTTTTCGAATCGTAAATATTGGGGAAAAAAAGAAGAGGACATCTATCAAGGCCTTTTCTAACTCTGTGGTGCCATCTAGTGTGCCCATAAGAAACTTTAGATCACAGGACAGTCGGTCGTCATGATCAGTTGTGTGCGTGATCAAATATAATGCTATCTCATTTCGTTATAACGAGCACGCTGGACGAAACTTGCGAAGGCGATACAATCGCACCGATTTTATCACAGGTACAAAATTGAATATGATTATTACTTGCGATTGTCGGCACTTGGTGAAACTTGGACAACATGATGAATATTACACTTGCACTATACATCCAATAATATCCAATCAGTTTAACTAAACCCTTGATGATGGTGTAAAACTGAAACCGGTCGGGTTAAATAAGATTATAAACTGTGAAACGAGTGCAAGTGTTTTTATTCATCATGTTACAAAATTGAAAACGTGTGTCAGGAAAACAAAATTTCGGCAATACTGTGAAGGTTTTCAAACACATTACTGGTTAAAATTATTGTAGAATTCAATGCGCCACTAGGATTATGGTTTTTGTTTTTACCTATAACAATAAAAACGCATTCGGCTGCACATTAGACAAAAAACCGTTTTTATATTTTTAGGGTTTTCCATCCATTAACCCGTATTCGTCCACTGCTGGACATAGGCCTCCCCCATATTACGCCACTCTTGGCGGTCCTCAGTCATCCTCATCCAGCCGCCACCCGCAACGTCCTTCAGATCGTCAGTCCAGCGGGCACGAGGGCGGCATACGCTGCGCTTTGCTGTACGTGGTTTTGTTGTTAAGAATTTAAGAAATGATTCAATTATTTCGGTTTTAGTGCTACTTTAGCATAGATCTGAATAAAGCCGCAGCTTAAAATTATTATTAAAAAAATTCCATAGACATTTCACAAATTTGTGTTTGCGTTTGTATGGAGGTTTGCGCTTGATGGTTGTCCTTCCTTGTTACTTCATGTAAAAAAAATAAACCCGGACAAAACTTTTTTATTAACGAGAATGGTTCACAAAACAAGAACATAAAATAGGAGGAAAAAACAAATTAATTACCAAAATTGTCCACAATTTCCACAGCTTTATCTCCACAACTAAACTTTGCAGTATTTGCTAAACACCATCACGCTGTATACCACCTGCTCCGTTTCCCGACCATCCTGTATATACGGCAGTAATTAAATTACGAAACAGCTGAGGATGTTGGACCTAAGTAAATATATTTACGCGTTATATGCGGCTTGGAACACCCTTTATAGTCTAAGGTGGTGGTTACATGGCGTGGTTACAAATTATGTGTTAAAAAGTTTGCCTCAAATAACTATAATTGAATTTTAAGGCGCTACGGAAAAAAGTCGACACTTTTAGAACTTCTATATCTACTTCGGTAAATAATGTATAATTTTTGATTTATATAAAAACGGCTCACCTCAATCAAATTTTATATAAATCATGAATTATCCTCAAGTCTCATTTAATTCTATAAATGTATAATTTTGATAAAACAGTATATTATTTTTGGAATCTTTCTCTAGGGATCTGTTAAAACAGAAACGCGATTAGAGCAATTCGGCTCGATAGAAGTATTTATTGAAATGAGGTCTTTATCAACACTAATTCTCCCGGTTAGACAATTTAGAATGACATGGACTGCAATTATATTTTATAAGATGGGTTTTAACAGTATCTAGGACCTGGTTAAACGAAATTTTGATAGCGTTTTTAGTACATTTTATCTTAATAAAAATCCGACTTTTTGCTACTTTTCCACGAATCCGTCCCGCTCGCACTGAGGGTTTTTTCGCATATGGAGTAACAGGGACGCTAAAACTTTTACATATCGCCTTAACTAGCATAAAACTGACAGGTACATATACATAAAGTATATGACTGGTACATATATAATAATATAATATAGCTTGTGTCTGGAGTTTGTGGCAGCAAGTGATGCAATTTGTAAGAGCTTCGTCTTTGTCATTCGTGCACGAATGTTTTATGAATTGTCATTGCGTGCGATAGAGACGATGCTCTACAAAGCCGAAGCTAGTCAAATTATAGTCTCTTTCTAAAGCTCGAATTGCATTAGTTTCGGCCGAGTGGTGTAATCGAAATGTTTTCATTTCGTGTTAGGTAAAATCCATTGAGATATCTTAGAATACTTATTACGAATTATTTTATTACAAATTATTTTTTTATTCATTAGTTTTTAGAGATTCCTTATTATTTCGATGTGCACCTCCCTATCAATGTCATCCATACACCAAAAGATCCTTGAAGCACCATTTGAACGAATTTACGAAATATTTTATCACGTGGCGTCACGTCGCCGATGACGTCAAATTTCATCCCAATTTGCCCGCCTTTCATGGGTTATGTATGGCCGCGGAAAAGCAGACACCATTGCTATACTTATGGGTGTCCATTATTTTAAATAATACTTTATGTAATGTGTAGTTGATTATCGTGGTCCAAGGGGGGCTAATGGGGGACCCCTTGGCTCCCTTAGTCCTACCTACCCCCCCTTTGTTCTCAGTTCTCATGTAAACCCAACCTAAAGGCCGTATGAATGTTCCATTTTATATCTTTCGTTGTGACCATAATGTGGCAAATTTGCTGACACGGGCACATCATTTGCTCTAGCCGTTTTTGATTCTTGTCCGTGCATGGAAAGAGAGACGCTTCACTATATATGAGAAAGCTCACAATAAAAAAGCACCGGGTTGTCTAAGAGTTACAACCGTGCATTATTTAACGCAAGGAATTATTTAAGGCGAGTAATTGGTAAACTTTTAACCTCAAATCGGCGCCTTAGGGGAGCGGACTGAGGGAGACTGACTCCATACAAATATACGCTCGCGAACTAGCTTATGCTGCAAGATCGTATGCGCCAAAACTGTGTGAAAGACTATCGCTAATGTTACGAAATCCAATTACCATTTTAAAGTGTGTAAAGACTAATATGTACAGACAGTTTTTAGGCTTAAATCGGTCTCGTATCCCTTTAAAATGAAAATTTCTAGCCTTAAAGTTTTTGACATTTTTTCTCTGCTGTCAAAGTTAAACAATCTAGAAAAGCAATCACAAAAATGATGTCAAAGACATGATAAATGAAATACATAAATATCAGCTGCTGCAAATGTTTTATAACGGCTGAGAAATATTGAGATCCGTGCTGCCAACATTTTCAATGCATCGTTTTAAGCAGTTACTCAATCAAAGAGGAAGGAATCTATTAGGAAATGGTAGCAATTTTTTTTCCAATGGTTTTACGGCTCTGGATGCAAGTCCTTTTGAGCCAATCGTTTTTATTATTTTATACTTTGTGAGCACGGCGTATGGTGTTGCAATTTTCACTTCAGAAGCAGAAACCGTGAATTATTTATGTAAGTGGACATTTCTTATGTCGCCTTAATCACAGAGGAGGGAAATGGCGGCCATATATTATAATAATGAACATGTCAGTGATAGAAGCGCATTTGCTTACGAGATAATTTCATAGTTTTTATTAAGTATTACGATCGAATAAGCTTCAAATAACTATAAATCAAATTATCCTCCGTTGAAAAAAACGTTCCGGAAGTGACGTACAAGTAGGGTTGCCAACCGTACTTTAAAATAAAGTATCTTACGTTATTTTGGGCCTCTGTACTTTATACTTTTGAATACCAATAAAGTACGTGAAAATACTTTATTTCAATCTTTACATGAAATTAGACGTAAACTGAATACAAAAACAGAGCCGTAAAGAAATCCAAGGGAAAATGTATGACTTCCTTCATTGTAGATGATATTTTTATGTTATGCGTTTGTGTTTATGCAAATAGCACAAAAAATACAGTTTCATAAAAGGATTTGAGGATGTTAGTAGGTATGTAGTCTGACCTTCCTAGTTCCTACCGCCCGCAGCTACCGTGACATTCTTTTTCAAAAAATCTTTGAACGCCCTTGCATAAAGAATACTTTTTTCTAAAGGACCGTACTTTTTATTTACCTTCCCTGAAATCAGATATACTTTATTTCTTCTTTAAAAAGTTGGCAACCCTGCGTACAAGTTCTGTAGCCTAAGCATGAAAACATCACCGTATAGTTGCGTTTGAAACTAAACTTAGGTTGTCATACGTAGCTGTTAGTTCCGCTACTGTCCGCTTGGAGCGGTTTCCTAGATTACATACGATTTTGATGTAGTTTAAAACGCAACTATACGGAGATGTTTTCATGCTTATGCTACTGAACGTGTCCCTCTATACGAGATGCGAACAACGAAGTATCCACGTCAAAAAACTCTTACCAAAACTGTGCTAAAAACTACATTGAAAAGGAAAACAGAAACTGTAAAAGTGTTCAAAGATTAAACATTTCGATTTCCAAAATGTACCGTTTGAACAACCTTTTTAAAAGCAACCATTCCTTTGTTTCTCAGGAATCGAACACCGGGCGGTTCACGTTTGGAAACCGTGAGTTTGTTTTCTCTTTTATTTTTATTTCCTTTCGACGGCTTTGAAAACAGATGATACAGCCTTTCATTCAGATATCGCTCGCTTTTTTGTAAACAAAATGAAATGCGTTCCTTTATATGCCTTTTCAGTTTTTCTCATTTTCATTAAATTTACCGTGCTGCAAAAGTTTATTTCCAATGCCTTAATTACTATTAATTTGCACCTAACGCCATCTCTTATTTGATTTTTGAAACAATTTCTTCATAGACACTTTACGCCATCTATTGTCGACTAGCGTGCAAAGTTTGGTTCTATCAGTGTCCGGTAGAGGACTCTCCGCCTAAACTTCGTCCCGTCGATAACGCGCCCATGCATTCTTGATGCTTTGATATCATAACAGACTCCCAGGGCGGGATATCTCATCAAATTGCTTGCCCTACACCTCGAAATGGCTAGTAAAATATTCAAGGGATACGTAACTGCTTTTGTTTTGGTCTAATGAACGATGTAGCGCGCGTTAGTGGGGGTTATTTTCTTTTTGTTTTATTTCAGTCGTACTTTGATCCGTTGGGGATGTGAGCCCATGACTATTTATTGGTTTTTAGGGCTTTGTTAGATAAGTGGGAACCCTATTATTGAGGTACTTAGGATATGAACTTGTCATATAATAATTATGTTTTCTTCTCTCTCTTTTCTAATCAAAGAGTAAATTATAATATATGGTTCTAATCTTAAATCATCTGCTCGGTTTTGCCACCAGTGACATTAAAAAAATATAAAAATTATGTATTTAATACAAAGCAAAGTTTCTTTTACTTATTCATTCTAAAGGAATTGAAAAATGTGTTTACTTTCAGAAGTTTTCATATTAAAAACTTTAACCTTCTGTACGAACAGAATATGCGTTTACAAAGTTCAGCCCTAACTCCTAGCCGTTAAGAATCATTTTACTATGACAGGTCTTTGGTTTTGAATAAATTATGAAATAGCTTACATATTCGTACTTATTTGTTAATTTTGTATGAAATATCCTTTAAGATGATGACATGGCAAATACGCGTTTATTTTGCACTAATAAGAAAAATACTGTTGTACATGTACCTACTTAATTGTTTTTTAATAAATATTGTATTTTGATACATTTTCAGAGAGGCAATTTAAGTAATTTAGATTATTCATTTTTACCATTAATGTAAATTTTTAACGATAAACGCAGAAAAATGTTTTCAATATCATTTTTATGTATAATTTTTGGGACATTAGATATGTCCTAATGATATTTTGCCCTTTTCTACGTCATAAAGCTTTTATGACTCCATTTTAAGAATAAGTATAAATATTTTATTGCCCATAATTGACACAATTATCATTTGAGTCTTCCACATTGCTTTTAAAAAGAAGCCAATAATGCAGCATATTTTTCATAGTAAGGTGTATCTTTTTTAAATAAAACGTAACTGATCATACTGGATAACTTTCCCAAAAAAACATATATATTTAAAATGAAAATTATTATCACGTTTCCTGTTAATTGTCTGTTTTGGTGGTGCTATCTATGTAGGAAAAAACAAAAGTCTTTTGACAAACTTAATAAAACAATATGCAATTCCCAAGCCAACGTTATTGAATCCATATAACCTATTTACATGGGCAGGGCTTTCCACCATAAATATACAGGTCCAGTCCAATCCAGTCCTATTTAAGCGAAGTCTGCATTAGATGCTGGCAAATTTATGTCCCTCCTGCATACAAGATCGTCCGTTGCTCTCATATTGCTCGGCCCTATAATGCAACGCTTCGTATTGCACAACCCTGTAATACAACGCTTCGTATTGCACAACCCTAGAGTTTCGTTTTGTGTGGCATATTAGGCTGTGTTTGGTATTGCAGCCACCGTTGAATGCTACGAAATCATCAATTTAAGTGTTTTGTTCGAGTAAAACATTAGTGTCTTATTGTATTTAAGTATTCACTGACAAAGAATTCAATTTAATTAAACGATAAATATAAAGCTTGTCGGTGAAGCTATCAATATCCCAGTGTTTTTTAAAGTAATCAATAATTGATGTACAGTTCAAAACTAGGTCCGAAGTAGCCACATTTAATTCCGGGCACGCTCCAGTGACAAGGGTAGACTTAACTCGATGTCTGGTGCGTCATGGTTTAACGTAAATTTTGCGTTTTGTTACCGCAAGTTTGTGTGGCGCCCAACCTGGGACTGAAGAATATTTTGTATTTTTCGTCTCTAGGCTCTACACTGTGGAAATAATTTAATACAAATCATAATATATACTTTTTGTACTGTATTACGTTTTTTTTTTTTCATAAATCCCTTATTTTCTGAGAAAGCGGTACTGTAACAAAGCTGCCTTTTTGTATAATAATCCTTATTTTAATCCTTATTGAAAAAGATGCAGAGAATATATATAACGGCCACTTTATTACGGCACCATTCTCTTAGGAAACCAGAGCTTTAATGAAATCAGCCAAGTGAGACTTTCCTCCTGAAGGAAAAAAGGAAACATTCAAGAAAAAAATCTTAACACCGTTCTATCATAAAATTACAAAAAACCAGCCAAGTGCGAGTCGAACTCGCGCACGAAGGGTTCCGTACCATTATCTATAAAAACGGCAAAAAAAATAAAGTTTGTTGTATGGGAGCCCCCTTAAATATTTATTTTATTCTGTTTTTTTAGTATTTGTTGTTAAAGCGGCAACAGAAATACATCATATGTGAAAATTTCAACTGTCTTACTATCACGGTTTATGAGATACAGCCTGGTGATAGATGGACAGCGGAGTCTTAGTAATCGAAAGAAAGAAAATAAATTTATTCATCATTCATAAAAAACACGAAAATAAAATACACAAGAAAAAATAAAACAATAAAATGACGAAAAGGGGCAGACTCCGATTTTGTTGTCAGCTACAGATATACAGCTACACAACGCTGGTTTTCAGCCTGTCCCTGTGCATTGTCAAAAATAGGATCCCGTTGGTTACCCTTTGGGTACGGAACCCTAAAAAGGTCTAAACATAAATCAATTTAAGTATCACATCATTGGTGAAAATTAAAAACTGATTTAGACGGGCCCCGTAACCAATAAGTTGAAGTAATGGTCGTAGCCGTCATTTAGGTCATATTAATGACCTCTTATACGACCTTTTCGGTCGTTTAGCGCCCTCTATTATTTATTGTCGAAAGTAAGTAATGAGTGTGATTACGGAGATTTTATTTTTATTTGGTTGATATTGAAAGTGTGATAGTAATGTTTAACATTTTATTCCATTCTAACTGAATACAGATTAGTATATAGAAGAGTGTAATATATACGAAAAGTCTTGTCTTAGCTTATCTTAGCTAAGACAAGGCTTTTTCTAACTCTTAGGTAGTAACTGAGCCTTAAGCTGTACAATGTTTAAAATTTTATTCCATTCTAACCGAATACAGATAGTATACAGAAGAGTATAATATATACGAAAAGTCTTGTCTTAGCTTACGAGTATGTAGCTTAGCTAAGACATGACATTTTTTAACTCTTAGGTAGTAACTGAGCCTTAAGCTGAATATAATGTAACAATTTGTGATACTTCGTTGTATTTTAAAACAATTAACCGAATAAAACTTAAAATAAATATTTAGAACGAAAATAAAATGTCACTTTTAAAGCTATTTTCTTTTAGAACAACAACATTGATTGATGCTTGAATGAACTCAAGTTTCCGGATTATTTTGCTAAAATCTGTTTTAGAATTAAGGAAATGAGACAATAATTGTCTTGACAAGTTGCGAAATGATCCAAAAATTAACTAAAACCAACATTTTTTCTATTTCACATTAATGAATTTTTAAAACTTTTTATGCAATTTGGTTTAAGCAACCATAAATCATTAAACCTGTTCAGTGAATAATTTTGAAAATGGCACACGTTGTAGTGTTATGTACTCGTATTTGAAGAAAGAAGCAATCCTTACAGTAAAACTAAATACAACGTATTTACATTTGGTACATCAAAACTAACAAATCGTCTTTCATTTTAGCATTTCAAAGGCCAGAGGCCAGTAAGTACAATACTAAATAACATTGAATGCGTGAATATCCTTCCATCTATCACCACTAAATATAAGCTAAGGGGCTGGCCTTAACCTGTCAACTTACATCATTTGTCATCATCAAATCATCTGCCTCTCTTTGTTAAATAAACGAGACTAGCAGAAATTCAGATTTTGATACTTACCTGCTTAATTTGTTGTGTACGAAATAAAAATAATGTATAAACTCCAAGTTATGTACTATTAATAGGTTCAAATTAAGTATGTTTTTCAAGAAACAAATTGAAAAAGGTATCAAAAATTTTCCGTATAATTTTCGGAATCACTTTTTATTCAACAATTAACGAAAATGGCGAAAGCTTCGATCAAACATAATCGAATCCTTGTCATGACATTTCTATTTCACGTCTTGCAAGTAAACCCTAAAAATAAATCTTTCCCCAATCCTCAAAAGTCGATGGCACTCGCCAAAAATAACAAAACGTCTTAACGTTTTACGGCAGAGCTATTAACATTAGCGGAGCGATTGGCGACAAAAATTGCTTGAAATTATTAATTATCAGTATTTGAAATTAAATTCATGTTAGTGATAACATTATTAACATATGTTTTTACGGAACCAAAAATGCTTTCTGTTCTGAACATTTTTCAGTTATTTTACAAGATAAGTATTATGTTTTACAGCATTACACCTATTGTAATGGTTTAAATCAATCTTATCAGAATTCTTGCAGTAGCGTTTCTTTGTTTTGTCGTCTTAATGCAATCCATGATCATGAATGCGGCTTGATCCCTTGATATCTTGTTGTTAGATTTAATATTTAACTGCTTTTTTATATCTAAAATGTAGTTTTTAAACTTACATAACTGTGCTTTATGCTCCTAAAGATGTATAAATAAATAAACGACTGAATGCATAAGTACACCAAGTAGAGTAATATTTGTACAATAATAATAAAATGCGAGCTATTTGTAACTACACCATTCGTATGTACTATTACTTTTTCCGCTCTGTCTCTGGGACTCTGTTAACTTGCAAAAAGCAGCGTCCAAACAAGCGTAACGGAAACCGAGGACTGCGTCAAATGGACCCCTACGAAGGATTTACGACGTCTCCGCGGCAAAACCACTTAAATTGACCGTTAATAAGTCGCCAACGGAAACAAATCGGTCCGACTATCGCATGTGGGGCGGTAAAAAAATTGACCTAGGATTTTTGCGTTCTTGAAAAAAGGTTTTTTCTCCTGTTTGTATTTACACTTACTATATACTTACAAAACATAGATTCACTTGGCATGTACATAGCTAGTATAGTTTCTACTATGAATGTACGATCGGTTGGTCGGATAAACTGAATTGTAACAGTTATATTATATAAACATATCATTGAATGTTACGAATAACCTGTAATAAGAAATAATATATGTTCTGTAATGCAATCGGAATAAATAAACACTACCTTAAGAATATCTATGATTTAAAAATGGTTTTGGTATTTCGTTTGTATAATCTAGGATTGCTCCGCCGGCCCCTTAAATCGTAAGTGGAGGTGAAAAAGTGGCAAGACGAGTTTTCTTAGTACCAGACACACAGCACCAAGTGCAGCATTATAGTAGCGAAATTAAACGGGAGAATATTTGGGGATGTCAGATTTCGAATATATTTCTAATGTCTATGTGGGGTGTAAGGCTGCTTTCATATTAACCAATAGCTATAAATTGCATACAACTTACATTTACAAGTATTAATATGTCTTCGGTGGATCGTAAAATTGGGCATATCATATTTCTTTAAGAACTTGTAAGGTCACCTCGCTCCGCTCCGCTTCGCTCGACTCCCTAAATGTATTTAAACCTAACACATGTAAACCTAACACGCTCTTCCGGGCTCCGCTCGTCGTTTGCACCTATTTTTGACTTTTGGTGAAAATTTTTCGATCATGATTCACGATCATCGCAATTCTACGATCCTACCCACGACGTAACAAACTGTTTGATAGATACTGATAAATTGACTGATGATTACCATAAAATGACACCCTCCTAGGTTATTGAATCTTTTCGTCCTGAAATCCACTTACATTGTCCCTTACCATAATATTTAATTAAAGATAATAATGACAACTAAATTAAAATCAAGTCGCCCTACTTTACCAATTAATTATTCTTTTTGTCTGTAAAATAAATTAACATGAGTTTTCTATTGTTACAGGCAAATGGCGGTGTGGATCCGAAATTAATTCCAAAATTGGAGATTGAAGATAAAACGAGGATATTTTTACGTGATTTAATATATTTTTGTCATGTTTTAATAAAATATATTTAAACAGATTTTTATACAGGTACATTTTGGGAAACTATTTTTAGTTTCTAGTGTCATTTTATAATACTTATTTTATTAATTTTTTCATGAAAATGCAAGATATATCTTCATTTCCTTTAAAAAATAATACGGTAAGATTATTTATAAAGTATCAAAATGAATTAGTCCGAGTAAATTGCAAAACCTTATGTAATTTAAATTGTTTTGTAATCTCATTTAATGTAACCTATTTATCTGCTCGCATTTTTTCCAAGATTCTATGTTTTTTTTTTAAATCAATAATCTTGTAAAAATTGTGTGAAAAAAATCACTCATATCATTATATACAAGGGAAGACACTTTTATTAAAGTTACAGCTACTCAAAGGCAGATGGCACCACTCTCAAACAAAAAAGAAGCAACAAGAAAGAAAAAGCTCATTGTTTGTAGCGATTAGCCCTTGTCATTCTTTGACCCAGTGTTTTAACACTACTGGACGGAGAACTGATAAGGGCTTGTCCTGCAACTAGTCATCATAATATGAAGATTAAGTTACTGCAGAAGATAGAGAATGAAAAAAAAAACAGTGTTTCTTAACAATATCGTGTGTGTGGACCTAAAAATTGCTCTGCAGTTCAATTCGTCAATTTGAGAATTCATTTCGTCAATTTAACATAGGTATGTTAAATACACGTAAAATTTATTTCCACTGTTGAAATTAACCAAATTATTTCACTACGAGCCTAACATATCCTTCTTTATGGATGTTGCGACAATAGATATTCAAAACACTGTAACAATAGACAAGTAATGTAACTTAGACAAATAAGTTGTATTAGGAGCGGTATCACAGCTCGATTTTGAAATATTTGAAATAAAAATTCACTCAATAGTTATTCAACAAAACCTTATTACCTATGTAGGTATTGTGTATACTGCATTCGCGAAGTTTTCATTGGTTTCAGTCTTGAATTAGAATTTCAAAACTTTTTCAATTCAACATTTTTGAAATTCTAATTTACGAAAACCAATGGAAACTTTACGATAGCAGCATACTTAATACATACTAAGGTTTTGTTGAATAACTATTTAGTGAATTTTGAATTTAAGTGTTCTGTTTCGATTAATTAGAAAAAGGCGGGTATTTCACATTCCGATACCGCTTTTAAATGAAACCAGACATTTTACTGATCATGCTTAACAAATTTCAAAATTTGCTCATTTATTATTCGATTATTGTGTATAAGGTCACCTTAAAGTTTCCATTGGTTTCTCTAAACTGCAATTTTAGATAATAATGGAGCAAATTTTCAATTTAAGTGTTCGATTTCGCTAAATTACAAGCAGACGGGTTTTTTACAATCCGTCTGCTCGAGGGCATAGGAATTACGAGATGCTTTTCTGATCTCTTCGAAGTCATTTTTTCTAGGCATTTAATTGAGTTGATTTTCAATATAAATTGTTGGTAAGTAAGAAATGAATTAATATGTAAAGTATATTGTTTTATATAACTTTAAAACCACTTCCTTGGGTTTATTTTTCAAATTTTACTATTAAATAATTGATTTATATAAAAACGGCTCACCTCAATACGTGTTATGATGTGTTATATATCCCGAGCCCTGCGAGCCGCAGCCCGCAGTGTGAGGCGTAACGTCGTCGCGTAAACGTCTTTACTCGCCCAGATGAAGGCAGTCTAAATCTGCTGAAACTGGTCGGCTTTCCCGATCATAACACGTATTGAGGTGAGCCGTTTTTATATAAATCATGAATTATCTTCAAGTCTCATTTAATTATTAAATAATTTTTGATCAAATACCAAATGGACAATTTATTAATACGTATAAAATGTTTTGGCCGTCCTCATAATATAGGCATCTGTGCTCAATTCACAGAATCTCCTAACATTGGGCATTCCGAATATTGACAGTTCTATAAGACAGTTGACATTTGGGATGCCTTTACACTTCAGTTACGGGAGGCGATACTATAATATTTAAGTATAATGAGTAATAATGTTTTCAATGCAAGTGCTCGTCATAGATAAATAACTTTATTTATCTATGGTGCTCGTATAGGCCCACTTTTTAAGCATCAAAACCGAACAGAAAGTGGATTATTTTGCCCTAGGGCTTTATTATTTTTTTTTTTATTTATTTACAATGGTTGGCTAACCAGCAGCCTTTCCTGTGTACCATAAATGTTATAATTTTTTTCCACTGTTTAACGGCTCTGGATACAGTCCTTTTGAGCCAACTATAATTTAAAGTTCACAAGATTATATTTGTTTTATTTCCTCACACTATGCATTGAAAAACGTAGTATGATACACGGGCGTAAGAGCAATAAATTACTCGGTTACGTTTAAAACACTCGCTACGCTCGTGTTTTAAATCGTCCTCGTAATTTATTCCTTCTCGCCCTAGTAGCATAAACTACTATTATTGTGTTGTCTTGTGACGTTGTATGTTCTTATATAAGTATTTGTTTGTCCTGTTTCAGGTACTTTAAAAGTAACATTTTTAGCATTTCCTTATCTTTAATGATACATTATACAATATATACTGTGATGGCTTTACTTCGTCTGACAGAATCTTAAATTGATCTGTGGCTAAATGGCGCTCTGAAAAGTGACCGCAGCCATTTCAACAAAAAAAAAAAAAAAATCGGTTGTTTTTTAAACTTCAATAAATAATGTACATTTAATCATACATTTTTCGTGCTTTTAAAGCAGTGTTGCCAGACCGTGGGCAATTGCCCACGCCATGGGCAATTTTAGGATTTTTCTGGGAAAAGGGCAAAAAGAGCGGAAACGTCTTGAATACGGTAAAATATGGGCAATTTTGGAAAAATATTAACGTTAGGTTAATAAATGAACTAGAATAGAAATAGAAATATAACTTAGTTCAGATAGCATATTAAAGGTTTCGCATAAGTATATAATGTAGCCGATTCTGAAGGCTTTAATTTTAGTTTTAGTGCTGTCAAAACTAAATTTTCATCGTTGCAAAAAAGTTCATAAGTGTGAAGAACAGAATCTAAATTACTTTGGAAAAATTCAAGTCTTGACAGCACTAAAACTAAAGTAAAAGCCTTTAGAATCGGCTTTATTATAGTGATTAAAACGACATCAAGTAAAATGAAAACCTTTATTACTTTATTAATTACCTTTTTTACTCCAGTCGTAGTTCTCGTACAGTGCCAGCGGTTGGCGTCACGCCGTCACGTAATACGTTGGAGTTGTCAAAGTATGTTGATGCCATAGACAAAATTTCTTCAAAGGGCGGGAGTTTTCGAAAAATTTAGTTTGTTCTAGGTTTGTTCAAAGGGTGTCAAGGTACTACATACAAATTCTTCTACACTTCGTTGTTTTAATGATTATGGGCGATTTTGTGTCGGAAAGGGCAATTTTTACAATGTGCGTGGGCAAAAGTTTGGATCGGGTCTGGCAAAACTGTTTTAAACTGATTTTATATGTGTTTTTCTATTTACAGGAAGTGACGTAATGATATTAGTTTGAATGGTCGGATTTGGTCAGACTTTAGAATGAATTCTAGAACAATATATTTTATTTTTATTTGTTTCAAACAACACAGTAAGGTGGATTGCAGTAAGTTGACTTGCTTTGTATTGAGTTTGCTCGTTACAATTGTTATAACACTACCGCGAAAACTATGTGTCTTCGGTTCCGTACCGTTCCTTATAAGCAAGTCGTTAATAGTATAATATATTTTTAGAAATTTAGAAATAAAAACTGAAACTAGAACATCATCAAGCCAAATAATAAGAAAGTATTGATTTTATTATATTTGTGAAGGGAAATTATTGAATCGATTATTAGGTACGGTGTAATATTCTGGGGTAACTCAACTGACTGAAAAAAAGCTTTTAGAGCACAAAAGAGATGTGTAAGAGCGATAGAGCGGCTTCGGCAAACTGACCACTGCAAAGCTCATTTCATTCAGCTTAAAATTTTAACTTTACCTTCCTTATATATTTATGAGTTGGCAGTATTTGTTAAATGTAATAAACACTTACTTTTAAAGTTCAAAAGTAAAAGGCATCAAAATATGGTAGCATCTAATCCCTCAAAAACAGATCTCTTGAAAAAAAGTATTCTAGGTATGGGTCCTAAAGTCTATAATAAGTTACCAGCTGCTCTCCGTGACATTGATAGTATTGACATTTTTAAATCCACTCTAATGAAAATTCTATTACAAAAAGCATATTATACCATAAATGAGTTTTTAGAAGATACAATAGCACGCACGACCGATTTATGATATGAAGAAAATGTTGTGATATTCTGTGGCATTGCATTGTGTATTGTTTGATGTAATTTTAATTTGTAGTTTTTGTATTTAATTCTTGTGTATATATTAATTTTAATAAACTTTAATATTTGTATGCCACTAAGGCGCAGAATGGCTTGGACATACCAATATGTAATATCTAATATGACCTATGTTGAACAAATAAATGATTTTGATTTTGAATTACATATAAATATTATGATATTATATACATACGAGTAGAATATAGTACTAGTAGAATACGCCGGTCGACGCTTCGGGTGACCGAAGGGCTGGGGCCTATTTTGGCCAAAGAATAAGCCTGGCCATCCAGCGTGGCAACGCCGCTAGCCTTTTGGGCACCCTCTCCAACGACGGCGACGATTTGGCCAGCATTTTCTACCTTATGTAAATATTTTAAGTTTAGTTTAGTTTAGATTAATTTATTTTAGTCCCCCTTTTTTTACTATTTTAATGTTATTTAAGTTAATTTTATTAATAGTAGAATATTACTATGAATGTGTGGTGATGTGATGACGTCACTGAAACTCAAATGAAAACTTATATCAGTCTAATAAAAACGGTAACGGAAAGCGTCTTTCGAATGTTCATGAAACAAATTCCTTGAAACTGTTTTTGAATCGTAAATATTTGTGAGAAAAGGAGAGGCAAATTATTATTCCCAGAATTATTTTATCTCCCCATCTACCTACATTATACTGGGTGGTGCAAAAGTAATGGCACTATAGAAAATACTTATATATTTTTTTAATGGCGTGTCCTGTCTTCTTAAAATAAAAAATCGTGTCAATGTTTTTACGGAATAATTTATCATTGATAAAAACAAAACTAAGTTCCGTCGACGATTTCCCCACCGCCCGGCACCGGTTGGTCGCACGCCTCGAAGGAACTGGCTCCACATTGGATAAACCTAAGTCTGGCAGACCAAGAACTGGCCGTTCAGCTGAAAATATCGATGCTGTGCATGAAGATGTGGAAGAGTGTTCAGAAACATCAACGAGGCGATGTGCCACGCAATTGGGCATTTCTAGGCGGATTTTTCACCGTATTCGGTGAAAGACTTGAAGATGTTTCCGTTTAAAACTCAGATGATTCACCAGCTGCTGCCTACTGACCACCGGGCTCGTCTAGAGTACAGCCAGCGCGTCATCAACCTCAAAATTGAAGAGGATGATTTTCCTTCAAAATTGCTTATGAGCGACGAAGCGCATTTTCATCCCTAGGGACATGTCAATAAGCAAAATACTCACTTCTGGGATCCTAAAAATCTGCGCATTATTCAAGAAACACCTTTACACCCAATAAAAGTTACTGTGTGGTGTGGCGTCTGTGCCGAAAGAGTGATCGGAACCTATTTTTTCCAAGACACTGTAGGCAACACGGTATCTGTAACTGGCGACCGCTACAGTACCATGTTACGGGAGTTTTTGATACCCAGTTTGGATGAATTGGGGATGGAGCACATCTGGTTCCAACTAGACGGTACCACGGCACACACAGCTATGAACTTAGTGAGGGACACCTTTCCAGGCCGTATCATCTCCGTTTTGGCGATTTGCATTGGCCTGCGAGATCGTCCAATCTGACGAGTCCAAACTTATTTCTTTGGGGTTATTTGAAATCTGTGGTGTATGTGAATAAGCCACAGTCTCTCGCAGCCTTAAAAGAAAATATTCATCGAGAAATAAGGAACATATCACCGGAAGTGTTGCGACAAGTTACGGAAAATGTCATAAATCGGGCTCAAATGTGCATCAACTCCAGAGGTCACTATTTAATAGACATCATATTTAAATCTTGATAGGACGAAATTTGATAGCCAAATATATAGTATTGAAAAAACTAATGACAGTTTTTTATTGTAGAAAAGTAGTTGTAGCTAAACGAAATAGGGTCATTACTTTTGCGCCACCCAGTATAATGGGTGTCTCAAACCCTGACGTACTTACTTAAAGTAATTATTAATGTTTATATTTTTTTAATGTACTGCTTCGAATGGAAGTAACTTGTAAGATCCATCTAAGATCTAAGTTTTTTGTAACATGTGTTTTAGCAAATAAAGTTTCTGATTTCTGATATTGTTTTGATAAGTATTTGGTTCTTAGTATCCTTTTGTGAGAACTAGTGTCATATTATTTGTGCTTGTATGCTAATATAGCTGTATTTAATGGGTTTTTATACATAAATAATTAAAATGTATCTAAACTAAAATGCTGCCTTATTATTTATTCCTATTATCAACTGTACTGTATCGCACTGTCCTACCTACGAAATACTACATTTTGGTATTTATGATTCATATAAAAACGGCTCACCTCAATACGTGTTATGATCGGGAAAGCCGACCAGTTTCAGCAGATTTAGACTGCCTTCATCTGGGCGAGTAAAGACGTTAACGCGACGACGTTACGCCTCACACTGCGGGCTGCGGCTCGCAGGGCTCGGGATGACATCGATGCAGATGGTATTGGTGGTCGGACCGGTAGGGCGTCCGCACAATTAGTTACTTCCGGGCTTGCGTTATTAATTACCGGAGTGTCACCAAACAACGATAAACACGCGGAACTTATAGTACCTACATCACTTTCAGTAAAGTCTGTGAGTGATCCGGTCACTGTTTTTAGCACAGGTTTCCACACCGCGGGCAAAGCCCACCAAGAACCAAATTTCCCGATCATAACACGTATTGAGTTGAGCCGTTTTTATATAAATCATGAATTATCCTCAAGTCTCATTTAATTCTATAATTATATCTATAATTTAATTCTATTTAATATCTACTACTTGTTTATTTTCAGCCACATTCTTAGTCTAACCACATACTACTTCTTAACGTTAAACGTCAGTCGCTTAGCGCAAAGTGCATAACTTAACTTTGTTTTTCTTGTTAAGAAATAAAAAATTGTAAAGCATTTCGGTCTATGGCAATTGACGCCAATAGTTCAGTATTAGTGAGGTTTATAAAGCAAGAGCTTGAAATTGTGTACACAATTAGTCATAAAATACTGTTTTAACTTTGTTTGGAGAAGATCATGACTAATTGTGCATTAAATTTCAAACTCATGCTTTATAAACCTCACTAATACTGAACTATTGGCGTCAATTGCCACATACCAAAAGGTTTTTAAATTTTTAACTTCGAAACAATGACAAACTAGTCAATTAATAACGTTTATTTAACTTCTAAACAAGAAAAACAAAGTTAAGTTATGCACTTTGCGCTAAGCGACTGACGTTTAACCTTAACGTGCTATTCAACTTACTTTTTAACTTTGTACACATTCATTTGTTTGTAACAAAAATTATGAAAAAAAAAAGACATGGTCTTGCTAAGTTTCTTCCCCTTCTTCTTAGCAAGACTAATCGAATGAGCGGAGTTAGGCATATATTTATTATTTGTATTCCATATTTTTATAATATTATTTATTCTGTTAAATTTCCGTGTATTATTTTGTTAAATTTCCGTACCATTATCTATAAAAACGCCAGAAAATCAATTCTGTTGTATGGGAGCCGCCTTAAATATTTATTTTATTCTGTTTTTTAGTATTTGTTGTTTTAGCGGCAACAGAAATACATCATCTGTGAAAATTTCAACTGTCTAACTATCACGGTTCATGAGATACAGCTTGTTGACAGACGGACAGCGGAGTCTTAGTAATAAGGTCCCGACCCTTACCCTTTGGGTAAAGAACCCTAAAAATGACGCAAATAAATACTAGTTACTGAATCATAGGCAAATAAATACTAGGTACTGAATCATAGGCTGTAAAAATCAAAGTAACCTCAAAGGTGAAATATTTAAGTTTTAATGACCTTGAAACACGATTTGGAGTGATAGAAAGTACATTGGAGACCACATCAAGTACATTTACAATATAAGATAGCTACCAAGTCCAACGTGTAAAGCTTGACGTGATCTTCATTCTACGGGACAAAAGCTCAAATTTCTTAGATAATAATTAATAGTGATCGGAAACTCCGGTGCAATTATACCTCAATTTGAGGAGCTAGCATAGTATGGATATTTTGAAGAAACGTACCAAAAATCCTGAAAAGATCCCACTTATACAATACATGTTGACTGCCCGGCGAGCATTACAAGGTGAAGCTAAGATCTCTAACAGTTTCACATGTACCTAGTTTTTATTTATTTTATTTGTATTTTTTGTATAATTAAAACAGCGTATAAAAACTTATTTTCGAAATATATTTCGGCCTACTTTGGGGCCCGCATCAGTCGAATGTGGGCCGAAATATATTTTGAAAATAAGTTTTTATACGCTGTTTTAATTATAAAAAAAATAAAAATAAAATAAATGCTCTATGTAGCAACATATATATATTTATTTCTAGTTTTTATTTACATATAATTTTTGAATAAGAACACAACATCTCCTACAATAAGATGAATATAATTATTTATTTATTTAAGGAAAAACAAGAGAAGTAAACTGCAGAAATAACTAAAAGGTATTAACAAAAAAAATATATATTTACAAATAGTTACATCTACTCCCTTCAACATTTTCCTCAGAGAGATAACAAGAAAAATATGGAAACTGGGCGAAAGTGGTCTATAGACCAACAGATATGGAGTAATTTTTTTTTAGGAAGTACACATTTAGACGCTATTTTTTTGTTATGACGTTATCAAAATCTGACCCGATAGTTTTCAGATATTTCAAGTCAAATATATTACATATTTTACTATAACTAAGTATTTTTATTACAATAATGTTATAATAAAGTAAGGAACCTATACGAACTCCGATTTTGCAATGAGCTACATTTATTACATTTTTGATTGCAATGACGCCGAACTAAGAACTATAAATAAGTGGCCTGTTATACT
This sequence comes from Ypsolopha sequella, assembly GCA_934047225.1. Taxonomy (NCBI): domain Eukaryota; kingdom Metazoa; phylum Arthropoda; class Insecta; order Lepidoptera; family Ypsolophidae; genus Ypsolopha; species Ypsolopha sequella. The sequence continues at coordinate 1,192,070 of OW204012.1, read as the reverse complement.
AGCGTTGGTAAACTACACGCAGTGTCTTTGAAAACGCTGACGCCACCTCTTTCTGTCACACCTGACTATAAGTCAGGGTAATTGACATGTGCCTCTCTCTCGCACCTTTCCTTTGTTTACATCAGTCAAAGTCAAGTAATTCTAATATTTTCAGCTTGAAATATTTCAAAATCTGACCAAGGTGCAACAATCAAGTGAACCTTGTGAGGTGGGGCAACGTTTTCTCTGATGCCTACAGACTGGAATGTGGTGTGAGGCAGGGCGGTTTGACATCTCCAGCACTGTTCAATCTTTATGTGAATGCACTGATCGAGGAACTTAGCAGCCAGCCGTATGGATGCCATATAGATAGAGTGAGTGTTAATAACATAAGTTATGCGGACGATATGGTGCTGCTGAGTCCCTCGGTCAGTGCACTCAAAAAACTGTTGCACATATGTTAAGGCTATTCTCAGGAGCACGGTCTTATATACAACGTAAAAAAGAGTAAGTATATGGGGTTCAGAGCTAAGAAACGTGCTCCTGATATTGTACCTGAAATACACCTTAATGGGAAGGCCCTGAGAAGGGTCAATGATCTCAAATATTTGGGTCATTACTTAAATATAGATTTATGTGATGACATAGACATTGAAATGGAGCGCAGGGCTCTTTCGGTCAGGAGCAAAATGCTGGCCCGCAGATTTAGCGGGTGTACAGAGGCTGTTAAAGTTTCCTTGTTTAAAGCCTACTGTCAATATTTTTACACCTACGGTCTGTGGATTAACCACCTTAAAAAGACCGTGAGAGTTCTGCGCATCCAGTACAATAACGCGTTTAGGATGCTGATGGGGCTGAGGCGGTGGTGATATATACCCGACGCGCTATGTTCGCTGTGGCGCGCACCCAAGACTACTTCGGCATTATGGGGCTGCGTGCTGCCTCGCTGCTGCGCCGAGTGCGAACCTCTACCAACAGCATCCTGAGCACGATAGTGGATAGGATTGACAACCCATTCATTATGCATTGGGTGCAGTTGTCAAATAAATTCGAAAACTGTAAATATAATAGTTACTAACAATATGGATACAATATAATAGTTACTAACAATAGCAATTAAGTAAAACTGTTACTAACAATATGGATACCATATAATAGTTACTAACAATAGCAATTAAGTAAAACTGTTACTAACAATATGGATACAATATAATAGTTACTAACAATAGCAATTAAGTAAAACTGTTACTAACAATATGGATACAATATAATAGTTACTAACAATAGCAATTAAGTAAAACTGTTACTAACAATATGGATACAATATAATAGTTACTAACAATAGCAATTAAGTAAAACTGTTACTAACAATATGGATACAATATCCGAAATAAACTATTTATTAATAATAATATACCACTTTCTATACAAAAAAGAACAGTCTCCTTTGGTGACGCTACAGAAAAGACCAAAATCTAAACCTAACTTAACTAAATGTACAACTTTGATTATAATTAATTAAACACAAAATGTTAAGGAATACCTACTACATACATAAATAAGTCGGGAAATAAGGAAATGAATATATAAAAACACATACCAATACATATACATATATACCATTAAGAATCTACAAAACGCTTTTTTATTGGAAAAAGTATTGAATTTTTTCTCCAAATGGCATGTCTATACTATTTTTGTAAAAAAGTAAGTTAAAAAATAAGTTTAGGTGCATCTGAATTTCTAATCACTAAAAAAATCAATTATGTCAGTTCTCTACCCAATAAAAGTTTTTTTTTAATACCTAGCTATTTTTGGAAAATATATTTTGTCATAAAAGACAAAATATAAATTATACAGGCCCGAAACAAAAACAATCGTAAGTAAAATCCTTCCTTTTTTTATGCGTTTATTCAAATTCAAATAGTTTATTTTGCAAAATATGTATAGATAATATACTTTGTACACGTCAAATTTAATCTAATAAAAATATATGTAATAAAATAATAAATGTACATGAACTAAATTAAAGCTTTATTTAATTTATGTAGCAATATATATAACATATATATATATATATATATATATAAATATATTATATATATATATATATATATTAAAATGATAGGTAAAATATATATTATACAAGGTGAAATCCAATCAACCGCTCGAACCCATACCGGAGACCCGGCCAGGTACCAGTTCAATGATCACCAACCCAGCCCCCAGCACGAATCCAGGCGGCCGACCAAACATCCTATATACTACATACTAATAGGTTACATATATAAATACATGCCTACCTCCACCCATTCGATTAGTCTTGCTAAGAAGAAGGGCAAGAAACTTAGCAAGATCATGTCTTTCTGAATAATAATGAATAATACAAGAAAAATATACAATATTATAAAACTTATACAACTAACGGAAACCACAAAGAGGTTTATGTGTCGCTGCAAGCGCTCACAACTAAAATTTTACTTATTTAATTAAAGGTACATATCTACGGTACACTGATGGATAGCAGTGGCGTGCACAGAACTTTTTGCTGGAAAAGCAAGCAATTGGTCAAGAATAACAATAAAAAAAATATGAAAAAATTTAAATATCACTTTGAAAAAAAAAAGTTTGTATTGGAAATTGTCACTCTAAGGTAGACATTGTCTACCCTGGCGTCATACCATTGTTTTTTCAAGTGATATTTAAATTTTTTCATATTTTTTTTATTGTTATTCTTGACCAATTGCTTGCTTTTCCAGCAAAAAGTTCTGTGCACGCCACTGATGGATAGTACACTTAAACCGGCTGGATATATTTAGGTAGGTAACTTTAAATGAAATCACGTAATCTACAGATCAAACTGAAGCAACATTCCCAGAGAAAAATACCTGCGAAGATGGAAAAAAAAGTTGACCTTTCCTTAACAATTTCGAAAACCTACTGTAAATTTTTTACCCGTAGGACAAACTTTTTAGGATTCCGTACTCAAAGGGCAAAACGGAGCCCTATTAATATGTCATTCCACTGTCCGTCTGTCTGTATGTCCGTCTGTAGCTTTTAGACGGAATTAAATAGAGACCTGCATAGCTAACATTGCAGGAAGAAAACCTAAGAAAAAGCCCGAAAAAATTATGCTATTTCTTCATTTTGACAAGTAAACCAAGATGGCAGCGCTGAAATGTTGGTATAAATGTTGATCCAAAACCGAATATTGAATTTAAAATGTAATTAAACAAACACATGAAAAAGGAGACGAAAAATTTTTTTTTTACCGTAGCGTGTGGGATGTCATCTAGAGCTCAAAAGTAACGGAATGGAAGTTCTCTTCTTCGACCCGGAGCTCACGTTCCGGCAGCACGTGCAGAAGATCACCAACGGCGCGCTTCAGCGACTAGGTTTCGTGCTCCGAACTGCTGCGCCGCTGACCGCGGAGGCACTCTACGTCGCCCTTGCACGTAGCATAGTGGAGACGAACGCTGTGGTCTGGGCCCCACATGAGAAAAAGTACACTCTCATGCTGGAGCAGGTCCAAAAAAGATTTTTAAGGTTTCTTTACAAAAAAAGGTATAATTACTACCCATTTTTAAATCCGACACTGTTTCTGCAGGGACGCTTGGGTTTCGATTCTCTGGAACTTAGAAGAAATCTGGCTTTGGCTAAGTTTGTACTTAATATTAATTAAGAAACAAGATTGATACCATTGATCTAGTCGAGAACGTGGTAAAACTGTTTGTACCTGATAGGTACCTCAGGGCGCGGAGTCACAAGCTATTCGCGGAAACAAGATCTCGTACCAACCTGCGGGTCTACCACGTAATTCTGATTTTCATCAACATCAACTTGAGATTGGAATTTGACGTGCGTGCGACGACGCCCGCCTTACATGCCATCTCTTTTGCACGCACGTCAAATTTCAATCACAAGTTGATGTTGATGAAAATCAGAATTACGCGGTAGACCCGCTGCACCGATACTCGCCCGTCGCGCGAGCACTCGATATGATCTGCTCCCTGCTCGCTAAAGCACCAGAGTGTGATGTGTTTGTAGATGGGATAGGATGTGTGTGGAAGAGAATGCTAGAAGAAAGTATGTTAGTTAGTGCTTAAAATAAAATTATGTATACATACAATATTGTAACGATTTGGTCTGTAATTGCTGTAATGTTGTAATATTTCGAATAATAAATAAATGTCTAAATGTCTTAAGAAATGTGACAACGAAGTTGTCATTTTTGGACCATTTTTGTTACGGGATCTATCTCAAAGACCAAAGTAGTTAGGAATTTGTAATTTCTATATATTATGTACCATATACTGTATTTAAACAACAAATACTGAACACCTCGATTTATGATGTAGTAGTTTTAGGGTTACGTCCCCGAATACTCAACCAAATGTATTATTTCGGCGCAACCTAACATGCAAGTTATTACAAGTTTACGTATGTACACAAGTAAATATTATTTCGAATTTTCTCAAAAGAAAAAGTGAACAAATGCTGATCTTGCAAATGTGAAACTTAAGCGAACAGACGAAACTGTGGAGTTGAAGCAGTCAAAGTTTTTACCACGATTAATAAACTTTTATTATTTTAACTACCATGCTAACTAACTACCCACATGATCAAAACTTAAAAAACTTTAATTAATAAACTTGATCATTATAAAAAAAAAACAGCAGTTTTCCCACAGTTCCAATTTAAAGGTTTTTGTTGTACCTCATTAGTAAACAATTTTTTTAAAATTTATTGAAAAAGGCGTTACTTTGCGGAAGTCCATCATAAATTTGTAGATATATTAATAATTTGCAATATTCCGCTAAACACTCTTACCATGCTATTCAAAATGCAGACTCAAGCACCGCCCGCCCTCCCGCATAAAACATGCACAAGCAAAGCAAGCAGTACGAGCACAAAATAAAGCAATCTTAAATAACAAGCAAGAAAACTTATCGACACGTGTTTCGCCTCTAAACGAGGCATCCTCGGGATGTGTAGTCCGCCCGACCGCTCGACAGCAAATGACGAGCTGCCGCCCGGAGCTCACCTTTTATACACCGGCCTAGCTAGTTGTTTGGTGGGAATAAATGGATGACGAAAACATACGTAAAAGGGGAGTACTTATAAAATTTGTTTGTTCGTTGAGTAAATCAGAGTTATTCTTGTTTTTCAATATCTCTAACTGTTCTAGCACACACATTCTTAAACCTTTCTTACAAATATGTTTTATATCAAATGAATGATTGTTAGGCAAACTATGACCGGACTCTAAAATATGTTTCGCAAAATGTGATTTTTCGGGATGATTATTTCTATAGGCTGAGATGTGTTCTTTATACCTAGTTTCAAAGCTACGACCCGTTTGACCGATGTAAACACCGTTACATTCACTGCAGCACAATTTGTAAATACCCGACTGTTGCTTTTTATCTAACTTATCCTTTCCATTGCAAAGCCGCTTGATCTTATTATTAGTTCTGAAAGCAACGCGAACACCAGAACGCCGAAAGATCTTCGCAACCCGTTCAGAAATCGGTCCTAGGTACGTTAAGCTGGTTTTATATTTTTGAATACTTTCAGGCTGTAAAGCGGACAAACTACTTCTGATAATACTATTTTGTTTTTTATGGATTAATCGGTCAACCATTTTAGTACTATACCCGTTATTAAAAGCAATCTGATATATGATATTGAGCTCTTTTTTATAGTTGTCCGGACTTAAGGGCACCGTCATTAATCTGTGAACATAACAACGAAAAGCAGCAAGTTTATGTTCCCAAGGGTGACAAGAGGAAGCGGGTATTACAGTATCGGTGTGTGTTGGCTTACGGTATATTTGAAATTCATGTTGATGTTGTGATCTTGTAATAGTTAAATCTAGAAAATTAAGGGAGTTTTCTTGTTCGACTTCTAATTTAAATTTTATTTTTGAGTGAATTTTGTTAAGTTTGTTGACAAATATATCTAGCTGCCTACTAGTACCCGTCCAGCAAAGAATGACGTCATCAACGAATCTATAATAATACAAAATATTAGAATTATTGACAATATGTTTGGTCTCGAAACTGTCCATGAAAATATCAGCCATCAACGGACTTAAGGGTGAACCCATTGCTAAACCTTCTTTTTGCATGTAGAAACTATTGTTGAATTTGAAATAGTTTTGTTGCATGCAAACTGATGTGAGGTTTAGGAGGTCATCAATTTCGCCAGTGTGAAGACGTTGTTTTTCTAACAAATTTCTAATTATAGTCAAACATTCGTCATAAGGAACATTGGTAAATAAGCTATCTACATCCAAAGATACTAACTTCGCATTGGAGGGTAAATGAACATTATGAATTTTCGATATTAAATCCTCTTTATTCTTAAGACAATAGATAGGCTTGAAAGAAGTTTTTTCTAACAAAATGTGATTTAACCGTTTTGACAAATCATAAGCTGGGGCACCGATGTAAGAGACAACTGGACGAACCGGAATGTTATCTTTGTGTATTTTTGGCAAACCGTACAAAGCTGGGGCCACGGGGTTCATAGGCAGTAATTTCGCTTTAGATTGAGTGTTATCTGGAAAAACAAAGGATGTATTATTGACGGCCAATTTTAGCTCAGCTTGAAATTTCTTAGTTGGATCCGAATTAAGTGGAACAAACTCGTCACCCTGAATGACGTCATTCACTTTACTATTATATTCTTCGCGATTCATTATAACTACTGTATTACTTTTATCCGCTTTTGAAATTACTAGATCGTTATCATTAACCCTACACTGAATCGATTTAAATGTTGCTAGTTCCGGGTTGATTTGTTCTTTTGAGGAGACAGCAACTTTTTGTATTTCATTCGTAACTAAACTCTTAACAATATTATCTTTTTTAGAAACTATAGCAGTAATCTCAGCATCAACAGCTAAATTTTGCAATGAATTTTGGGACAAATTAGAAGGAATATTGTATTTTAAGCCCTTTTCCAAAAGTGACATCTCGCTAGTAGGAAAATCAATGTTAGTTAAATTTTTTACGCGAGGGTGGAATGGAAATGTTGACGAATTTTGTACGGGATGGTTAATTAAACGGTTATTACACTGTATTAATCTGTCCAACTTGCCCCTCTGGATGAGATATTTTTCGTGTACCACTTTCGACGCCAAATCTCTAGCCTTTCTGTCTAGGCTATCAAATTCACTGCTGTGTAAAGAAAAAGTTAATTCAGTATGGAGAACTTTTAGATGAGTTTTAAGATTATTTCTTACCGAGAACCAATACCTTATTTCATCATTCAACCACGCTAGTTGTGCTTTTTTGATAGCTAAAAACGATGACCTAGTGTGTATGTTACAACGGATATTTAATTTTATGTAGTTGGGGACAATTTGATTTTTCTTACATTGTTGATTAAACCAAACATTTTGTGAAGCAAGTCGATGTAATTTGGTAAGCTTAACATACAATTTCGCCTGTTCAGCTATGCTTGCTGACCGAATAAAATTTATTGAAAAAGGCGTTACTTTGCGGAAGTCCATCATAAATTTGTAGATATATTAATAATTTGCAATATTCCGCTAAACACTCTTACCATGCTATTCAAAATGCAGACTCAAGCACCGCCCGCCCTCCCGCATAAAACATGCACAAGCAAAGCAAGCAGTACGAGCACAAAATAAAGCAATCTTAAATAACAAGCAAGAAAACTTATCGACACGTGTTTCGCCTCTAAACGAGGCATCCTCGGGATGTGTAGTCCGCCCGACCGCTCGACAGCAAATGACGAGCTGCCGCCCGGAGCTCACCTTTTATACACCGGCCTAGCTAGTTGTTTGGTGGGAATAAATGGATGACGAAAACATACGTAAAAGGGGAGTACTTATAAAATTTGTTTGTTCGTTGAGTAAATCAGAGTTATTCTTGTTTTTCAATATCTCTAACTGTTCTAGCACACACATTCTTAAACCTTTCTTACAAATATGTTTTATATCAAATGAATGATTGTTAGGCAAACTATGACCGGACTCTAAAATATGTTTCGCAAAATGTGATTTTTCGGGATGATTATTTCTATAGGCTGAGATGTGTTCTTTATACCTAGTTTCAAAGCTACGACCCGTTTGACCGATGTAAACACCGTTACATTCACTGCAGCACAATTTGTAAATACCCGACTGTTGCTTTTTATCTAACTTATCCTTTCCATTGCAAAGCCGCTTGATCTTATTATTAGTTCTGAAAGCAACGCGAACACCAGAACGCCGAAAGATCTTCGCAACCCGTTCAGAAATCGGTCCTAGGTACGTTAAGCTGGTTTTATATTTTTGAATACTTTCAGGCTGTAAAGCGGACAAACTACTTCTGATAATACTATTTTGTTTTTTATGGATTAATCGGTCAACCATTTTAGTACTATACCCGTTATTAAAAGCAATCTGATATATGATATTGAGCTCTTTTTTATAGTTGTCCGGACTTAAGGGCACCGTCATTAATCTGTGAACATAACAACGAAAAGCAGCAAGTTTATGTTCCCAAGGGTGACAAGAGGAAGCGGGTATTACAGTATCGGTGTATTACAAATTGTGCTGCAGTGAATGTAACGGTGTTTACATCGGTCAAACGGGCCGTAGCTTTGAAACTAGGTATAAAGAACACATCTCAGCCTATAGAAATAATCATCCCGAAAAATCACATTTTGCGAAACATATTTTAGAGTCCGGTCATAGTTTGCCTAACAATCATTCATTTGATATAAAACATATTTGTAAGAAAGGTTTAAGAATGTGTGTGCTAGAACAGTTAGAGATATTGAAAAACAAGAATAACTCTGATTTACTCAACGAACAAACAAATTTTATAAGTACTCCCCTTTTACGTATGTTTTCGTCATCCATTTATTCCCACCAAACAACTAGCTAGGCCGGTGTATAAAAGGTGAGCTCCGGGCGGCAGCTCGTCATTTGCTGTCGAGCGGTCGGGCGGACTACACATCCCAAGGATGCCTCGTTTAGAGGCGAAACACGTGTCGATAAGTTTTCTTGCTTGTTATTTAAGATTGCTTTATTTTGTGCTCGTACTGCTTGCTTTGCTTGTGCATGTTTTATGCGGGAGGGCGGGCGGTGCTTGAGTCTGCATTTTGAATAGCATGGTAAGAGTGTTTAGCGGAATATTGCAAATTATTAATATATCTACAAATTTATGATGGACTTCCGCAAAGTAACGCCTTTTTCAATAAATTTTATTCGGTCAGCAAGCATAGCTGAACAGGCGAAATTGTATGTTAAGCTTACCAAATTACATCGACTTGCTTCACAAAATGTTTGGTTTAATCAACAATGTAAGAAAAATCAAATTGTCCCCAACTACATAAAATTAAATATCCGTTGTAACATACACACTAGGTCATCGTTTTTAGCTATCAAAAAAGCACAACTAGCGTGGTTGAATGATGAAATAAGGTATTGGTTCTCGGTAAGAAATAATCTTAAAACTCATCTAAAAGTTCTCCATACTGAATTAACTTTTTCTTTACACAGCAGTGAATTTGATAGCCTAGACAGAAAGGCTAGAGATTTGGCGTCGAAAGTGGTACACGAAAAATATCTCATCCAGAGGGGCAAGTTGGACAGATTAATACAGTGTAATAACCGTTTAATTAACCATCCCGTACAAAATTCGTCAACATTTCCATTCCACCCTCGCGTAAAAAATTTAACTAACATTGATTTTCCTACTAGCGAGATGTCACTTTTGGAAAAGGGCTTAAAATACAATATTCCTTCTAATTTGTCCCAAAATTCATTGCAAAATTTAGCTGTTGATGCTGAGATTACTGCTATAGTTTCTAAAAAAGATAATATTGTTAAGAGTTTAGTTACGAATGAAATACAAAAAGTTGCTGTCTCCTCAAAAGAACAAATCAACCCGGAACTAGCAACATTTAAATCGATTCAGTGTAGGGTTAATGATAACGATCTAGTAATTTCAAAAGCGGATAAAGGTAATACAGTAGTTATAATGAATCGCGAAGAATATAATAGTAAAGTGAATGACGTCATTCAGGGTGACGAGTTTGTTCCACTTAATTCGGATCCAACTAAGAAATTTCAAGCTGAGCTAAAATTGGCCGTCAATAATACATCCTTTGTTTTTCCAGATAACACTCAATCTAAAGCGAAATTACTGCCTATGAACCCCGTGGCCCCAGCTTTGTACGGTTTGCCAAAAATACACAAAGATAACATTCCGGTTCGTCCAGTTGTCTCTTACATCGGTGCCCCAGCTTATGATTTGTCAAAACGGTTAAATCACATTTTGTTAGAAAAAACTTCTTTCAAGCCTATCTATTGTCTTAAGAATAAAGAGGATTTAATATCGAAAATTCATAATGTTCATTTACCCTCCAATGCGAAGTTAGTATCTTTGGATGTAGATAGCTTATTTACCAATGTTCCTTATGACGAATGTTTGACTATAATTAGAAATTTGTTAGAAAAACAACGTCTTCACACTGGCGAAATTGATGACCTCCTAAACCTCACATCAGTTTGCATGCAACAAAACTATTTCAAATTCAACAATAGTTTCTACATGCAAAAAGAAGGTTTAGCAATGGGTTCACCCTTAAGTCCGTTGATGGCTGATATTTTCATGGACAGTTTCGAGACCAAACATATTGTCAATAATTCTAATATTTTGTATTATTATAGATTCGTTGATGACGTCATTCTTTGCTGGACGGGTACTAGTAGGCAGCTAGATATATTTGTCAACAAACTTAACAAAATTCACTCAAAAATAAAATTTAAATTAGAAGTCGAACAAGAAAACTCCCTTAATTTTCTAGATTTAACTATTACAAGATCACAACATCAACATGAATTTCAAATATACCGTAAGCCAACACACACCGATACTGTAATACCCGCTTCCTCTTGTCACCCTTGGGAACATAAACTTGCTGCTTTTCGTTGTTATGTTCACAGATTAATGACGGTGCCCTTAAGTCCGGACAACTATAAAAAAGAGCTCAATATCATATATCAGATTGCTTTTAATAACGGGTATAGTACTAAAATGGTTGACCGATTAATCCATAAAAAACAAAATAGTATTATCAGAAGTAGTTTGTCCGCTTTACAGCCTGAAAGTATTCAAAAATATAAAACCAGCTTAACGTACCTAGGACCGATTTCTGAACGGGTTGCGAAGATCTTTCGGCGTTCTGGTGTTCGCGTTGCTTTCAGAACTAATAATAAGATCAAGCGGCTTTGCAATGGAAAGGATAAGTTAGATAAAAAGCAACAGTCGGGTATTTACAAATTGTGCTGCAGTGAATGTAACGGTGTTTACATCGGTCAAACGGGTCGTAGCTTTGAAACTAGGTATAAAGAACACATCTCAGCCTATAGAAATAATCATCCCGAAAAATCACATTTTGCGAAACATATTTTAGAGTCCGGTCATAGTTTGCCTAACAATCATTCATTTGATATAAAACATATTTGTAAGAAAGGTTTAAGAATGTGTGTGCTAGAACAGTTAGAGATATTGAAAAACAAGAATAACTCTGATTTACTCAACGAACAAACAAATTTTATAAGTACTCCCCTTTTACGTATGTTTTCGTCATCCATTTATTCCCACCAAACAACTAGCTAGGCCGGTGTATAAAAGGTGAGCTCCGGGCGGCAGCTCGTCATTTGCTGTCGAGCGGTCGGGCGGACTACACATCCCGAGGATGCCTCGTTTAGAGGCGAAACACGTGTCGATAAGTTTTCTTGCTTGTTATTTAAGATTGCTTTATTTTGTGCTCGTACTGCTTGCTTTGCTTGTGCATGTTTTATGCGGGAGGGCGGGCGGTGCTTGAGTCTGCATTTTGAATAGCATGGTAAGAGTGTTTAGCGGAATATTGCAAATTATTAATATATCTACAAATTTATGATGGACTTCCGCAAAGTAACGCCTTTTTCAATAAATTTTATTCGGTCAGCAAGCATAGCTGAACAGGCGAAATTGTATGTTAAGCTTACCAAATTACATCGACTTGCTTCACAAAATGTTTGGTTTAATCAACAATGTAAGAAAAATCAAATTGTCCCCAACTACATAAAATTAAATATCCGTTGTAACATACACACTAGGTCATCGTTTTTAGCTATCAAAAAAGCACAACTAGCGTGGTTGAATGATGAAATAAGGTATTGGTTCTCGGTAAGAAATAATCTTAAAACTCATCTAAAAGTTCTCCATACTGAATTAACTTTTTCTTTACACAGCAGTGAATTTGATAGCCTAGACAGAAAGGCTAGAGATTTGGCGTCGAAAGTGGTACACGAAAAATATCTCATCCAGAGGGGCAAGTTGGACAGATTAATACAGTGTAATAACCGTTTAATTAACCATCCCGTACAAAATTCGTCAACATTTCCATTCCACCCTCGCGTAAAAAATTTAACTAACATTGATTTTCCTACTAGCGAGATGTCACTTTTGGAAAAGGGCTTAAAATACAATATTCCTTCTAATTTGTCCCAAAATTCATTGCAAAATTTAGCTGTTGATGCTGAGATTACTGCTATAGTTTCTAAAAAAGATAATATTGTTAAGAGTTTAGTTACGAATGAAATACAAAAAGTTGCTGTCTCCTCAAAAGAACAAATCAACCCGGAACTAGCAACATTTAAATCGATTCAGTGTAGGGTTAATGATAACGATCTAGTAATTTCAAAAGCGGATAAAGGTAATACAGTAGTTATAATGAATCGCGAAGAATATAATAGTAAAGTGAATGACGTCATTCAGGGTGACGAGTTTGTTCCACTTAATTCGGATCCAACTAAGAAATTTCAAGCTGAGCTAAAATTGGCCGTCAATAATACATCCTTTGTTTTTCCAGATAACACTCAATCTAAAGCGAAATTACTGCCTATGAACCCCGTGGCCCCAGCTTTGTACGGTTTGCCAAAAATACACAAAGATAACATTCCGGTTCGTCCAGTTGTCTCTTACATCGGTGCCCCAGCTTATGATTTGTCAAAACGGTTAAATCACATTTTGTTAGAAAAAACTTCTTTCAAGCCTATCTATTGTCTTAAGAATAAAGAGGATTTAATATCGAAAATTCATAATGTTCATTTACCCTCCAATGCGAAGTTAGTATCTTTGGATGTAGATAGCTTATTTACCAATGTTCCTTATGACGAATGTTTGACTATAATTAGAAATTTGTTAGAAAAACAACGTCTTCACACTGGCGAAATTGATGACCTCCTAAACCTCACATCAGTTTGCATGCAACAAAACTATTTCAAATTCAACAATAGTTTCTACATGCAAAAAGAAGGTTTAGCAATGGGTTCACCCTTAAGTCCGTTGATGGCTGATATTTTCATGGACAGTTTCGAGACCAAACATATTGTCAATAATTCTAATATTTTGTATTATTATAGATTCGTTGATGACGTCATTCTTTGCTGGACGGGTACTAGTAGGCAGCTAGATATATTTGTCAACAAACTTAACAAAATTCACTCAAAAATAAAATTTAAATTAGAAGTCGAACAAGAAAACTCCCTTAATTTTCTAGATTTAACTATTACAAGATCACAACATCAACATGAATTTCAAATATACCGTAAGCCAACACACACCGATACTGTAATACCCGCTTCCTCTTGTCACCCTTGGGAACATAAACTTGCTGCTTTTCGTTGTTATGTTCACAGATTAATGACGGTGCCCTTAAGTCCGGACAACTATAAAAAAGAGCTCAATATCATATATCAGATTGCTTTTAATAACGGGTATAGTACTAAAATGGTTGACCGATTAATCCATAAAAAACAAAATAGTATTATCAGAAGTAGTTTGTCCGCTTTACAGCCTGAAAGTATTCAAAAATATAAAACCAGCTTAACGTACCTAGGACCGATTTCTGAACGGGTTGCGAAGATCTTTCGGCGTTCTGGTGTTCGCGTTGCTTTCAGAACTAATAATAAGATCAAGCGGCTTTGCAATGGAAAGGATAAGTTAGATAAAAAGCAACAGTCGGGTATTTACAAATTGTGCTGCAGTGAATGTAACGGTGTTTACATCGGTCAAACGGGTCGTAGCTTTGAAACTAGGTATAAAGAACACATCTCAGCCTATAGAAATAATCATCCCGAAAAATCACATTTTGCGAAACATATTTTAGAGTCCGGTCATAGTTTGCCTAACAATCATTCATTTGATATAAAACATATTTGTAAGAAAGGTTTAAGAATGTGTGTGCTAGAACAGTTAGAGATATTGAAAAACAAGAATAACTCTGATTTACTCAACGAACAAACAAATTTTATAAGTACTCCCCTTTTACGTATGTTTTCGTCATCCATTTATTCCCACCAAACAACTAGCTAGGCCGGTGTATAAAAGGTGAGCTCCGGGCGGCAGCTCGTCATTTGCTGTCGAGCGGTCGGGCGGACTACACATCCCGAGGATGCCTCGTTTAGAGGCGAAACACGTGTCGATAAGTTTTCTTGCTTGTTATTTAAGATTGCTTTATTTTGTGCTCGTACTGCTTGCTTTGCTTGTGCATGTTTTATGCGGGAGGGCGGGCGGTGCTTGAGTCTGCATTTTGAATAGCATGGTAAGAGTGTTTAGCGGAATATTGCAAATTATTAATATATCTACAAATTTATGATGGACTTCCGCAAAGTAACGCCTTTTTCAATAAATTTTATTCGGTCAGCAAGCATAGCTGAACAGGCAAAATTGTATGTTAAGCTTACCAAATTACATCGACTTGCTTCACAAAATGTTTGGTTTAATCAACAATGTAAGAAAAATCAAATTGTCCCCAACTACATAAAATTAAATATCCGTTGTAACATACACACTAGGTCATCGTTTTTAGCTATCAAAAAAGCACAACTAGCGTGGTTGAATGATGAAATAAGGTATTGGTTCTCGGTAAGAAATAATCTTAAAACTCATCTAAAAGTTCTCCATACTGAATTAACTTTTTCTTTACACAGCAGTGAATTTGATAGCCTAGACAGAAAGGCTAGAGATTTGGCGTCGAAAGTGGTACACGAAAAATATCTCATCCAGAGGGGCAAGTTGGACAGATTAATACAGTGTAATAACCGTTTAATTAACCATCCCGTACAAAATTCGTCAACATTTCCATTCCACCCTCGCGTAAAAAATTTAACTAACATTGATTTTCCTACTAGCGAGATGTCACTTTTGGAAAAGGGCTTAAAATACAATATTCCTTCTAATTTGTCCCAAAATTCATTGCAAAATTTAGCTGTTGATGCTGAGATTACTGCTATAGTTTCTAAAAAAGATAATATTGTTAAGAGTTTAGTTACGAATGAAATACAAAAAGTTGCTGTCTCCTCAAAAGAACAAATCAACCCGGAACTAGCAACATTTAAATCGATTCAGTGTAGGGTTAATGATAACGATCTAGTAATTTCAAAAGCGGATAAAGGTAATACAGTAGTTATAATGAATCGCGAAGAATATAATAGTAAAGTGAATGACGTCATTCAGGGTGACGAGTTTGTTCCACTTAATTCGGATCCAACTAAGAAATTTCAAGCTGAGCTAAAATTGGCCGTCAATAATACATCCTTTGTTTTTCCAGATAACACTCAATCTAAAGCGAAATTACTGCCTATGAACCCCGTGGCCCCAGCTTTGTACGGTTTGCCAAAAATACACAAAGATAACATTCCGGTTCGTCCAGTTGTCTCTTACATCGGTGCCCCAGCTTATGATTTGTCAAAACGGTTAAATCACATTTTGTTAGAAAAAACTTCTTTCAAGCCTATCTATTGTCTTAAGAATAAAGAGGATTTAATATCGAAAATTCATAATGTTCATTTACCCTCCAATGCGAAGTTAGTATCTTTGGATGTAGATAGCTTATTTACCAATGTTCCTTATGACGAATGTTTGACTATAATTAGAAATTTGTTAGAAAAACAACGTCTTCACACTGGCGAAATTGATGACCTCCTAAACCTCACATCAGTTTGCATGCAACAAAACTATTTCAAATTCAACAATAGTTTCTACATGCAAAAAGAAGGTTTAGCAATGGGTTCACCCTTAAGTCCGTTGATGGCTGATATTTTCATGGACAGTTTCGAGACCAAACATATTGTCAATAATTCTAATATTTTGTATTATTATAGATTCGTTGATGACGTCATTCTTTGCTGGACGGGTACTAGTAGGCAGCTAGATATATTTGTCAACAAACTTAACAAAATTCACTCAAAAATAAAATTTAAATTAGAAGTCGAACAAGAAAACTCCCTTAATTTTCTAGATTTAACTATTACAAGATCACAACATCAACATGAATTTCAAATATACCGTAAGCCAACACACACCGATACTGTAATACCCGCTTCCTCTTGTCACCCTTGGGAACATAAACTTGCTGCTTTTCGTTGTTATGTTCACAGATTAATGACGGTGCCCTTAAGTCCGGACAACTATAAAAAAGAGCTCAATATCATATATCAGATTGCTTTTAATAACGGGTATAGTACTAAAATGGTTGACCGATTAATCCATAAAAAACAAAATAGTATTATCAGAAGTAGTTTGTCCGCTTTACAGCCTGAAAGTATTCAAAAATATAAAACCAGCTTAACGTACCTAGGACCGATTTCTGAACGGGTTGCGAAGATCTTTCGGCGTTCTGGTGTTCGCGTTGCTTTCAGAACTAATAATAAGATCAAGCGGCTTTGCAATGGAAAGGATAAGTTAGATAAAAAGCAACAGTCGGGTATTTACAAATTGTGCTGCAGTGAATGTAACGGTGTTTACATCGGTCAAACGGGTCGTAGCTTTGAAACTAGGTATAAAGAACACATCTCAGCCTATAGAAATAATCATCCCGAAAAATCACATTTTGCGAAACATATTTTAGAGTCCGGTCATAGTTTGCCTAACAATCATTCATTTGATATAAAACATATTTGTAAGAAAGGTTTAAGAATGTGTGTGCTAGAACAGTTAGAGATATTGAAAAACAAGAATAACTCTGATTTACTCAACGAACAAACAAATTTTATAAGTACTCCCCTTTTACGTATGTTTTCGTCATCCATTTATTCCCACCAAACAACTAGCTAGGCCGGTGTATAAAAGGTGAGCTCCGGGCGGCAGCTCGTCATTTGCTGTCGAGCGGTCGGGCGGACTACACATCCCGAGGATGCCTCGTTTAGAGGCGAAACACGTGTCGATAAGTTTTCTTGCTTGTTATTTAAGATTGCTTTATTTTGTGCTCGTACTGCTTGCTTTGCTTGTGCATGTTTTATGCGGGAGGGCGGGCGGTGCTTGAGTCTGCATTTTGAATAGCATGGTAAGAGTGTTTAGCGGAATATTGCAAATTATTAATATATCTACAAATTTATGATGGACTTCCGCAAAGTAACGCCTTTTTCAATAAATTTTATTCGGTCAGCAAGCATAGCTGAACAGGCGAAATTGTATGTTAAGCTTACCAAATTACATCGACTTGCTTCACAAAATGTTTGGTTTAATCAACAATGTAAGAAAAATCAAATTGTCCCCAACTACATAAAATTAAATATCCGTTGTAACATACACACTAGGTCATCGTTTTTAGCTATCAAAAAAGCACAACTAGCGTGGTTGAATGATGAAATAAGGTATTGGTTCTCGGTAAGAAATAATCTTAAAACTCATCTAAAAGTTCTCCATACTGAATTAACTTTTTCTTTACACAGCAGTGAATTTGATAGCCTAGACAGAAAGGCTAGAGATTTGGCGTCGAAAGTGGTACACGAAAAATATCTCATCCAGAGGGGCAAGTTGGACAGATTAATACAGTGTAATAACCGTTTAATTAACCATCCCGTACAAAATTCGTCAACATTTCCATTCCACCCTCGCGTAAAAAATTTAACTAACATTGATTTTCCTACTAGCGAGATGTCACTTTTGGAAAAGGGCTTAAAATACAATATTCCTTCTAATTTGTCCCAAAATTCATTGCAAAATTTAGCTGTTGATGCTGAGATTACTGCTATAGTTTCTAAAAAAGATAATATTGTTAAGAGTTTAGTTACGAATGAAATACAAAAAGTTGCTGTCTCCTCAAAAGAACAAATCAACCCGGAACTAGCAACATTTAAATCGATTCAGTGTAGGGTTAATGATAACGATCTAGTAATTTCAAAAGCGGATAAAGGTAATACAGTAGTTATAATGAATCGCGAAGAATATAATAGTAAAGTGAATGACGTCATTCAGGGTGACGAGTTTGTTCCACTTAATTCGGATCCAACTAAGAAATTTCAAGCTGAGCTAAAATTGGCCGTCAATAATACATCCTTTGTTTTTCCAGATAACACTCAATCTAAAGCGAAATTACTGCCTATGAACCCCGTGGCCCCAGCTTTGTACGGTTTGCCAAAAATACACAAAGATAACATTCCGGTTCGTCCAGTTGTCTCTTACATCGGTGCCCCAGCTTATGATTTGTCAAAACGGTTAAATCATATTTTGTTAGAAAAAACTTCTTTCAAGCCTATCTATTGTCTTAAGAATAAAGAGGATTTAATATCGAAAATTCATAATGTTCATTTACCCTCCAATGCGAAGTTAGTATCTTTGGATGTAGATAGCTTATTTACCAATGTTCCTTATGACGAATGTTTGACTATAATTAGAAATTTGTTAGAAAAACAACGTCTTCACACTGGCGAAATTGATGACCTCCTAAACCTCACATCAGTTTGCATGCAACAAAACTATTTCAAATTCAACAATAGTTTCTACATGCAAAAAGAAGGTTTAGCAATGGGTTCACCCTTAAGTCCGTTGATGGCTGATATTTTCATGGACAGTTTCGAGACCAAACATATTGTCAATAATTCTAATATTTTGTATTATTATAGATTCGTTGATGACGTCATTCTTTGCTGGACGGGTACTAGTAGGCAGCTAGATATATTTGTCAACAAACTTAACAAAATTCACTCAAAAATAAAATTTAAATTAGAAGTCGAACAAGAAAACTCCCTTAATTTTCTAGATTTAACTATTACAAGATCACAACATCAACATGAATTTCAAATATACCGTAAGCCAACACACACCGATACTGTAATACCCGCTTCCTCTTGTCACCCTTGGGAACATAAACTTGCTGCTTTTCGTTGTTATGTTCACAGATTAATGACGGTGCCCTTAAGTCCGGACAACTATAAAAAAGAGCTCAATATCATATATCAGATTGCTTTTAATAACGGGTATAGTACTAAAATGGTTGACCGATTAATCCATAAAAAACAAAATAGTATTATCAGAAGTAGTTTGTCCGCTTTACAGCCTGAAAGTATTCAAAAATATAAAACCAGCTTAACGTACCTAGGACCGATTTCTGAACGGGTTGCGAAGATCTTTCGGCGTTCTGGTGTTCGCGTTGCTTTCAGAACTAATAATAAGATCAAGCGGCTTTGCAATGGAAAGGATAAGTTAGATAAAAAGCAACAGTCGGGTATTTACAAATTGTGCTGCAGTGAATGTAACGGTGTTTACATCGGTCAAACGGGTCGTAGCTTTGAAACTAGGTATAAAGAACACATCTCAGCCTATAGAAATAATCATCCCGAAAAATCACATTTTGCGAAACATATTTTAGAGTCCGGTCATAGTTTGCCTAACAATCATTCATTTGATATAAAACATATTTGTAAGAAAGGTTTAAGAATGTGTGTGCTAGAACAGTTAGAGATATTGAAAAACAAGAATAACTCTGATTTACTCAACGAACAAACAAATTTTATAAGTACTCCCCTTTTACGTATGTTTTCGTCATCCATTTATTCCCACCAAACAACTAGCTAGGCCGGTGTATAAAAGGTGAGCTCCGGGCGGCAGCTCGTCATTTGCTGTCGAGCGGTCGGGCGGACTACACATCCCGAGGATGCCTCGTTTAGAGGCGAAACACGTGTCGATAAGTTTTCTTGCTTGTTATTTAAGATTGCTTTATTTTGTGCTCGTACTGCTTGCTTTGCTTGTGCATGTTTTATGCGGGAGGGCGGGCGGTGCTTGAGTCTGCATTTTGAATAGCATGGTAAGAGTGTTTAGCGGAATATTGCAAATTATTAATATATCTACAAATTTATGATGGACTTCCGCAAAGTAACGCCTTTTTCAATAAATTTTATTCGGTCAGCAAGCATAGCTGAACAGGCGAAATTGTATGTTAAGCTTACCAAATTACATCGACTTGCTTCACAAAATGTTTGGTTTAATCAACAATGTAAGAAAAATCAAATTGTCCCCAACTACATAAAATTAAATATCCGTTGTAACATACACACTAGGTCATCGTTTTTAGCTATCAAAAAAGCACAACTAGCGTGGTTGAATGATGAAATAAGGTATTGGTTCTCGGTAAGAAATAATCTTAAAACTCATCTAAAAGTTCTCCATACTGAATTAACTTTTTCTTTACACAGCAGTGAATTTGATAGCCTAGACAGAAAGGCTAGAGATTTGGCGTCGAAAGTGGTACACGAAAAATATCTCATCCAGAGGGGCAAGTTGGACAGATTAATACAGTGTAATAACCGTTTAATTAACCATCCCGTACAAAATTCGTCAACATTTCCATTCCACCCTCGCGTAAAAAATTTAACTAACATTGATTTTCCTACTAGCGAGATGTCACTTTTGGAAAAGGGCTTAAAATACAATATTCCTTCTAATTTGTCCCAAAATTCATTGCAAAATTTAGCTGTTGATGCTGAGATTACTGCTATAGTTTCTAAAAAAGATAATATTGTTAAGAGTTTAGTTACGAATGAAATACAAAAAGTTGCTGTCTCCTCAAAAGAACAAATCAACCCGGAACTAGCAACATTTAAATCGATTCAGTGTAGGGTTAATGATAACGATCTAGTAATTTCAAAAGCGGATAAAGGTAATACAGTAGTTATAATGAATCGCGAAGAATATAATAGTAAAGTGAATGACGTCATTCAGGGTGACGAGTTTGTTCCACTTAATTCGGATCCAACTAAGAAATTTCAAGCTGAGCTAAAATTGGCCGTCAATAATACATCCTTTGTTTTTCCAGATAACACTCAATCTAAAGCGAAATTACTGCCTATGAACCCCGTGGCCCCAGCTTTGTACGGTTTGCCAAAAATACACAAAGATAACATTCCGGTTCGTCCAGTTGTCTCTTACATCGGTGCCCCAGCTTATGATTTGTCAAAACGGTTAAATCACATTTTGTTAGAAAAAACTTCTTTCAAGCCTATCTATTGTCTTAAGAATAAAGAGGATTTAATATCGAAAATTCATAATGTTCATTTACCCTCCAATGCGAAGTTAGTATCTTTGGATGTAGATAGCTTATTTACCAATGTTCCTTATGACGAATGTTTGACTATAATTAGAAATTTGTTAGAAAAACAACGTCTTCACACTGGCGAAATTGATGACCTCCTAAACCTCACATCAGTTTGCATGCAACAAAACTATTTCAAATTCAACAATAGTTTCTACATGCAAAAAGAAGGTTTAGCAATGGGTTCACCCTTAAGTCCGTTGATGGCTGATATTTTCATGGACAGTTTCGAGACCAAACATATTGTCAATAATTCTAATATTTTGTATTATTATAGATTCGTTGATGACGTCATTCTTTGCTGGACGGGTACTAGTAGGCAGCTAGATATATTTGTCAACAAACTTAACAAAATTCACTCAAAAATAAAATTTAAATTAGAAGTCGAACAAGAAAACTCCCTTAATTTTCTAGATTTAACTATTACAAGATCACAACATCAACATGAATTTCAAATATACCGTAAGCCAACACACACCGATACTGTAATACCCGCTTCCTCTTGTCACCCTTGGGAACATAAACTTGCTGCTTTTCGTTGTTATGTTCACAGATTAATGACGGTGCCCTTAAGTCCGGACAACTATAAAAAAGAGCTCAATATCATATATCAGATTGCTTTTAATAACGGGTATAGTACTAAAATGGTTGACCGATTAATCCATAAAAAACAAAATAGTATTATCAGAAGTAGTTTGTCCGCTTTACAGCCTGAAAGTATTCAAAAATATAAAACCAGCTTAACGTACCTAGGACCGATTTCTGAACGGGTTGCGAAGATCTTTCGGCGTTCTGGTGTTCGCGTTGCTTTCAGAACTAATAATAAGATCAAGCGGCTTTGCAATGGAAAGGATAAATTAGATAAAAAGCAACAGTCGGGTATTTACAAATTGTGCTGCAGTGAATGTAACGGTGTTTACATCGGTCAAACGGGTCGTAGCTTTGAAACTAGGTATAAAGAACACATCTCAGCCTATAGAAATAATCATCCCGAAAAATCACATTTTGCGAAACATATTTTAGAGTCCGGTCATAGTTTGCCTAACAATCATTCATTTGATATAAAACATATTTGTAAGAAAGGTTTAAGAATGTGTGTGCTAGAACAGTTAGAGATATTGAAAAACAAGAATAACTCTGATTTACTCAACGAACAAACAAATTTTATAAGTACTCCCCTTTTACGTATGTTTTCGTCATCCATTTATTCCCACCAAACAACTAGCTAGGCCGGTGTATAAAAGGTGAGCTCCGGGCGGCAGCTCGTCATTTGCTGTCGAGCGGTCGGGCGGACTACACATCCCGAGGATGCCTCGTTTAGAGGCGAAACACGTGTCGATAAGTTTTCTTGCTTGTTATTTAAGATTGCTTTATTTTGTGCTCGTACTGCTTGCTTTGCTTGTGCATGTTTTATGCGGGAGGGCGGGCGGTGCTTGAGTCTGCATTTTGAATAGCATGGTAAGAGTGTTTAGCGGAATATTGCAAATTATTAATATATCTACAAATTTATGATGGACTTCCGCAAAGTAACGCCTTTTTCAATAAATTTTATTCGGTCAGCAAGCATAGCTGAACAGGCGAAATTGTATGTTAAGCTTACCAAATTACATCGACTTGCTTCACAAAATGTTTGGTTTAATCAACAATGTAAGAAAAATCAAATTGTCCCCAACTACATAAAATTAAATATCCGTTGTAACATACACACTAGGTCATCGTTTTTAGCTATCAAAAAAGCACAACTAGCGTGGTTGAATGATGAAATAAGGTATTGGTTCTCGGTAAGAAATAATCTTAAAACTCATCTAAAAGTTCTCCATACTGAATTAACTTTTTCTTTACACAGCAGTGAATTTGATAGCCTAGACAGAAAGGCTAGAGATTTGGCGTCGAAAGTGGTACACGAAAAATATCTCATCCAGAGGGGCAAGTTGGACAGATTAATACAGTGTAATAACCGTTTAATTAACCATCCCGTACAAAATTCGTCAACATTTCCATTCCACCCTCGCGTAAAAAATTTAACTAACATTGATTTTCCTACTAGCGAGATGTCACTTTTGGAAAAGGGCTTAAAATACAATATTCCTTCTAATTTGTCCCAAAATTCATTGCAAAATTTAGCTGTTGATGCTGAGATTACTGCTATAGTTTCTAAAAAAGATAATATTGTTAAGAGTTTAGTTACGAATGAAATACAAAAAGTTGCTGTCTCCTCAAAAGAACAAATCAACCCGGAACTAGCAACATTTAAATCGATTCAGTGTAGGGTTAATGATAACGATCTAGTAATTTCAAAAGCGGATAAAGGTAATACAGTAGTTATAATGAATCGCGAAGAATATAATAGTAAAGTGAATGACGTCATTCAGGGTGACGAGTTTGTTCCACTTAATTCGGATCCAACTAAGAAATTTCAAGCTGAGCTAAAATTGGCCGTCAATAATACATCCTTTGTTTTTCCAGATAACACTCAATCTAAAGCGAAATTACTGCCTAT
Organism: Ypsolopha sequella; assembly: GCA_934047225.1. Lineage (NCBI taxonomy): Eukaryota > Metazoa > Arthropoda > Insecta > Lepidoptera > Ypsolophidae > Ypsolopha > Ypsolopha sequella. Next base: position 1,168,207 of record OW204012.1, on the reverse strand, counting down.
GAACCCCGTGGCCCCAGCTTTGTACGGTTTGCCAAAAATACACAAAGATAACATTCCGGTTCGTCCAGTTGTCTCTTACATCGGTGCCCCAGCTTATGATTTGTCAAAACGGTTAAATCACATTTTGTTAGAAAAAACTTCTTTCAAGCCTATCTATTGTCTTAAGAATAAAGAGGATTTAATATCGAAAATTCATAATGTTCATTTACCCTCCAATGCGAAGTTAGTATCTTTGGATGTAGATAGCTTATTTACCAATGTTCCTTATGACGAATGTTTGACTATAATTAGAAATTTGTTAGAAAAACAACGTCTTCACACTGGCGAAATTGATGACCTCCTAAACCTCACATCAGTTTGCATGCAACAAAACTATTTCAAATTCAACAATAGTTTCTACATGCAAAAAGAAGGTTTAGCAATGGGTTCACCCTTAAGTCCGTTGATGGCTGATATTTTCATGGACAGTTTCGAGACCAAACATATTGTCAATAATTCTAATATTTTGTATTATTATAGATTCGTTGATGACGTCATTCTTTGCTGGACGGGTACTAGTAGGCAGCTAGATATATTTGTCAACAAACTTAACAAAATTCACTCAAAAATAAAATTTAAATTAGAAGTCGAACAAGAAAACTCCCTTAATTTTCTAGATTTAACTATTACAAGATCACAACATCAACATGAATTTCAAATATACCGTAAGCCAACACACACCGATACTGTAATACCCGCTTCCTCTTGTCACCCTTGGGAACATAAACTTGCTGCTTTTCGTTGTTATGTTCACAGATTAATGACGGTGCCCTTAAGTCCGGACAACTATAAAAAAGAGCTCAATATCATATATCAGATTGCTTTTAATAACGGGTATAGTACTAAAATGGTTGACCGATTAATCCATAAAAAACAAAATAGTATTATCAGAAGTAGTTTGTCCGCTTTACAGCCTGAAAGTATTCAAAAATATAAAACCAGCTTAACGTACCTAGGACCGATTTCTGAACGGGTTGCGAAGATCTTTCGGCGTTCTGGTGTTCGCGTTGCTTTCAGAACTAATAATAAGATCAAGCGGCTTTGCAATGGAAAGGATAAGTTAGATAAAAAGCAACAGTCGGGTATTTACAAATTGTGCTGCAGTGAATGTAACGGTGTTTACATCGGTCAAACGGGTCGTAGCTTTGAAACTAGGTATAAAGAACACATCTCAGCCTATAGAAATAATCATCCCGAAAAATCACATTTTGCGAAACATATTTTAGAGTCCGGTCATAGTTTGCCTAACAATCATTCATTTGATATAAAACATATTTGTAAGAAAGGTTTAAGAATGTGTGTGCTAGAACAGTTAGAGATATTGAAAAACAAGAATAACTCTGATTTACTCAACGAACAAACAAATTTTATAAGTACTCCCCTTTTACGTATGTTTTCGTCATCCATTTATTCCCACCAAACAACTAGCTAGGCCGGTGTATAAAAGGTGAGCTCCGGGCGGCAGCTCGTCATTTGCTGTCGAGCGGTCGGGCGGACTACACATCCCGAGGATGCCTCGTTTAGAGGCGAAACACGTGTCGATAAGTTTTCTTGCTTGTTATTTAAGATTGCTTTATTTTGTGCTCGTACTGCTTGCTTTGCTTGTGCATGTTTTATGCGGGAGGGCGGGCGGTGCTTGAGTCTGCATTTTGAATAGCATGGTAAGAGTGTTTAGCGGAATATTGCAAATTATTAATATATCTACAAATTTATGATGGACTTCCGCAAAGTAACGCCTTTTTCAATAAATTTTATTCGGTCAGCAAGCATAGCTGAACAGGCGAAATTGTATGTTAAGCTTACCAAATTACATCGACTTGCTTCACAAAATGTTTGGTTTAATCAACAATGTAAGAAAAATCAAATTGTCCCCAACTACATAAAATTAAATATCCGTTGTAACATACACACTAGGTCATCGTTTTTAGCTATCAAAAAAGCACAACTAGCGTGGTTGAATGATGAAATAAGGTATTGGTTCTCGGTAAGAAATAATCTTAAAACTCATCTAAAAGTTCTCCATACTGAATTAACTTTTTCTTTACACAGCAGTGAATTTGATAGCCTAGACAGAAAGGCTAGAGATTTGGCGTCGAAAGTGGTACACGAAAAATATCTCATCCAGAGGGGCAAGTTGGACAGATTAATACAGTGTAATAACCGTTTAATTAACCATCCCGTACAAAATTCGTCAACATTTCCATTCCACCCTCGCGTAAAAAATTTAACTAACATTGATTTTCCTACTAGCGAGATGTCACTTTTGGAAAAGGGCTTAAAATACAATATTCCTTCTAATTTGTCCCAAAATTCATTGCAAAATTTAGCTGTTGATGCTGAGATTACTGCTATAGTTTCTAAAAAAGATAATATTGTTAAGAGTTTAGTTACGAATGAAATACAAAAAGTTGCTGTCTCCTCAAAAGAACAAATCAACCCGGAACTAGCAACATTTAAATCGATTCAGTGTAGGGTTAATGATAACGATCTAGTAATTTCAAAAGCGGATAAAGGTAATACAGTAGTTATAATGAATCGCGAAGAATATAATAGTAAAGTGAATGACGTCATTCAGGGTGACGAGTTTGTTCCACTTAATTCGGATCCAACTAAGAAATTTCAAGCTGAGCTAAAATTGGCCGTCAATAATACATCCTTTGTTTTTCCAGATAACACTCAATCTAAAGCGAAATTACTGCCTATGAACCCCGTGGCCCCAGCTTTGTACGGTTTGCCAAAAATACACAAAGATAACATTCCGGTTCGTCCAGTTGTCTCTTACATCGGTGCCCCAGCTTATGATTTGTCAAAACGGTTAAATCACATTTTGTTAGAAAAAACTTCTTTCAAGCCTATCTATTGTCTTAAGAATAAAGAGGATTTAATATCGAAAATTCATAATGTTCATTTACCCTCCAATGCGAAGTTAGTATCTTTGGATGTAGATAGCTTATTTACCAATGTTCCTTATGACGAATGTTTGACTATAATTAGAAATTTGTTAGAAAAACAACGTCTTCACACTGGCGAAATTGATGACCTCCTAAACCTCACATCAGTTTGCATGCAACAAAACTATTTCAAATTCAACAATAGTTTCTACATGCAAAAAGAAGGTTTAGCAATGGGTTCACCCTTAAGTCCGTTGATGGCTGATATTTTCATGGACAGTTTCGAGACCAAACATATTGTCAATAATTCTAATATTTTGTATTATTATAGATTCGTTGATGACGTCATTCTTTGCTGGACGGGTACTAGTAGGCAGCTAGATATATTTGTCAACAAACTTAACAAAATTCACTCAAAAATAAAATTTAAATTAGAAGTCGAACAAGAAAACTCCCTTAATTTTCTAGATTTAACTATTACAAGATCACAACATCAACATGAATTTCAAATATACCGTAAGCCAACACACACCGATACTGTAATACCCGCTTCCTCTTGTCACCCTTGGGAACATAAACTTGCTGCTTTTCGTTGTTATGTTCACAGATTAATGACGGTGCCCTTAAGTCCGGACAACTATAAAAAAGAGCTCAATATCATATATCAGATTGCTTTTAATAACGGGTATAGTACTAAAATGGTTGACCGATTAATCCATAAAAAACAAAATAGTATTATCAGAAGTAGTTTGTCCGCTTTACAGCCTGAAAGTATTCAAAAATATAAAACCAGCTTAACGTACCTAGGACCGATTTCTGAACGGGTTGCGAAGATCTTTCGGCGTTCTGGTGTTCGCGTTGCTTTCAGAACTAATAATAAGATCAAGCGGCTTTGCAATGGAAAGGATAAGTTAGATAAAAAGCAACAGTCGGGTATTTACAAATTGTGCTGCAGTGAATGTAACGGTGTTTACATCGGTCAAACGGGTCGTAGCTTTGAAACTAGGTATAAAGAACACATCTCAGCCTATAGAAATAATCATCCCGAAAAATCACATTTTGCGAAACATATTTTAGAGTCCGGTCATAGTTTGCCTAACAATCATTCATTTGATATAAAACATATTTGTAAGAAAGGTTTAAGAATGTGTGTGCTAGAACAGTTAGAGATATTGAAAAACAAGAATAACTCTGATTTACTCAACGAACAAACAAATTTTATAAGTACTCCCCTTTTACGTATGTTTTCGTCATCCATTTATTCCCACCAAACAACTAGCTAGGCCGGTGTATAAAAGGTGAGCTCCGGGCGGCAGCTCGTCATTTGCTGTCGAGCGGTCGGGCGGACTACACATCCCGAGGATGCCTCGTTTAGAGGCGAAACACGTGTCGATAAGTTTTCTTGCTTGTTATTTAAGATTGCTTTATTTTGTGCTCGTACTGCTTGCTTTGCTTGTGCATGTTTTATGCGGGAGGGCGGGCGGTGCTTGAGTCTGCATTTTGAATAGCATGGTAAGAGTGTTTAGCGGAATATTGCAAATTATTAATATATCTACAAATTTAACAATTTTTTTTTTTTATTTATTTCCCAACTTACACCTACTATTACAGGAATGCAACCTAATGCGATAGATAGGATGTGTTTGACTTATTTTATCTTACAAATCTACAAAATAACACTATTAACTACATATTCCATCAAACTTACTAAACCTACTTATGTTTATAACACAGTGTATATAACGCTATTTTAGTGAATTCACTATATATCTAATGAGTTCCGCGATAGAATTGAGAATGGTAAACGCGCCTACAAAAATAAGTGCCTACATACATATATCAAGTCTAGCTATCAGCTCACGAAGTTATTTACATTTTGAAACCATCAACAGGAAATAAAGGATCCAAAATGTACAATAATAAGATATTCTTTCAGAAACACCATTATTACATCAAAACTGAGAGCATTGTATACTCATTTATACAGGATATTAAAGATGAAATTGCGGAGGCCGAAAACTGGCGATAGTGCCCGTCCATACGAACAACATTCCGTGAAAAAAAGAGAAATTGAGAACAAATAACTGTTGTGTCATACATTTTGGTTGGTTAGCTATGTAACTTTTTATCGAACAGCTGTTTTTTTTTCGCAATTTGACGGTTGGTTCCATAGTGTAAGTTGTTCGTATTGACGAGTACTATTGCCAGTTTCCAGCTTGCGCAACTTCATCTTAGCACGCAGTATAGTAACTTAAAATGAAGTCATAGTTACATACAACAAGTTTTAATTTTCTTAAACTTGAAGTTTTGTTCAAATAATGAGTTTCTCCATAAATATGCTCGAAAATATACAAGGTTCAAAAAATACACATTTCAGCAACTCATTAAAACCTGATAAATTTCACGAGACTCCACGAGTTTCGCTGTGCCGTAGAGTCGCGCATCCGTTGACGCGTAACACCCTGCGGCCTACCAATTAGCGAGATCCGGTTCTTTCCGGATTTTATCCGGTTCCATCCGCCATTGTTGAACCCTAGCGGAGCGAACTCTAGGCACGAGCAAAACTTAGGTATTGTATGATTAAAAAATGCTTACTTATACGAGTTTTGTATAATATTAAGAGTTAGTGATTTTAAAGATTTTTGGTATTTTAATACTCAACAAATTTTGCAATAAAAGGTTATTTTTAACTGACTCCAAAAAGGAGGAGGTTCTCAATTCGACTATATTTCTTTCATTGGCTATGTTGCTCCATAACTCCGTCATTTCTGAACCTATTTCAATATTATTTTTTTTGTTTGGAAGAGTGTACTTTCAGGTAGGTCCCGTTTGGAGTTTGGTCATAATTTGATGAACGTCTTCAGAGATAGGCAGTGGAACTCCTAAAAAAATGCTTTGTACTAGGATGCTGATTGCAGGGTATTACTTGGAAATTGTAATTCCTCCACCAGTAGCCTTAGCATGAAAACATCTCCGTGTCGTTGCGTTTGAAACTAAACTTGTCATACGTAGCTGTTAGTTCCGCTACTGTCCGCTTGGAGCGGTTTTCCAGATTACATACGATTTTGATGTAGTTTGAAACGCAACTATACGGAGATGTTTTCATGCTTAGGCTACAGGCCGTCCTACAAGGACGTATTTTTTTTTTTATTTTTTTTATTTATTTAATATATTATACACAAAATTCAGTAAACAATATTCGCCAAACTGCTAAACAGTTTGTTGGCGATACGCTCTTACAAATTTTTGTTCCTTAAATAAGCATTTTAGGCACTAACTTAAAATCTAATACTTATGGAGTCTTGAGAAAAAATAATAATAATAATAGTTTTGTAGAATTGTAGCTATGCGTTTAAAGTTTTAATTATTCAGAAAAGATAACAATGTGCTCTTTAATTTATTCTTTAAGTTACCAATTTTTAACTTATTTTCTTCCAGTAGGAGAGGACAGTTATTACATAACTTGGGAGTTACGTATTCCCTAGTTCTCTCTCCATAATAGTTTTTGGATGATGGCTGTGATAGTTTGCCACTTTTTACTGCTCTAGTGAAATGTCTATTTGGTTTAGGAATTTTAAAGTCTTTAGTGTAATAAATTTGCAGACCTATGAGGTATTTGACTTTATAATGTACAGGGAGAATCTTACACATTTTAAACAATTTATCATATTCGCCCTTACATTTAGCCTTCGTATTTTTATCTACTAAGTATTTAATTATTCTTAATTGTAATTGCTTAATTTGGTCTAAGTATGTTTTGAATGTAAGTCCATAACAACTCAATCCATAACTCAGCAGTGAATCAGCAAGCGCATGGTAAACAATGTACAGGGTTCGTTTGTTTACTATCCTACATAGGTGATAAAATTGTCCTAAAACTGATCTTAATCTTTTGCAAACCTCATTTGTGTGTAATTTCCAATTAAAATTTTTGTCGATTAATAATCCCAAATATTTAAATTTATCTACTGTTTCTAAAGTTTTACAGGTACAGCCTTGTTTATTTTTATGAAAACATTCATAACTGTGACCTAATACTTTTATATCTGAAGGCTGTAAGGTTTTGGCTTTCTTATTATGAGGTGAAGAAATGTGCATACATTTCGTTTTATTTAAATTCAAAATGATGCCATTATCGTGTGCCCATTTACTAATATTGTCAAAGTCCGCCTGTACATTGCTTACCATCTCCGGCATATCGTTTCCGGCGTACAGCAGGCACATGTCATCAGCGTACATGTAAACGTTGCAGTTCTGTACCACGTTCGACACGCTGTTCACGTGCATGATGTAGCCGACCGGCCCGTACACAGAACCGGTCGGCACACCCAGCCTGACAGCAGCTTCAGATCCAGATGTTCCATTGATCATAGTGCGCAAAGTTCTGTTTGACAAGTAATTACGGAACCACTGATTGGTGGGCCCACTAATGCCGCATTCGTCCATAGCCTGCAACAATTGTTCGTGATCGAGCGTGTCGAACGCTTTTTTAAAGTCAATAAATATCGCTAGTACCTGCTGCCTAGCGCTAAGTTTTGTGTTTACATAATTAGTGAACTGCGTCAGGGCCGTAGTCGTACTGCGACCCTTTCTGAACCCGTGCTGGGCTTGAGATAACACCTTATGATGCTCCAAAAATCCACCAATCTGCTCTATTACAGCTTTTTCCATTATTTTGTTGATAACTGATAAAATGGCAATGGGTCTGTAATTTGAGTAATCTGAATGGTTTCCTTGTTTAAAAATAGGTCTTATTAATGACTTTTTTAATACATCCGGATATATACCCTTTGACATGCACATGTTAATAAACTTAGCCAAGACCTTACTAATTTCTGATTTTACATATTTTACATCTTGTACTCTAATTTTATCTATTCCAGGAGCTTTTTCACGGCTCAATTTATCAATTATTTTCCATTATTATGCTGACCAAGTTGGCGACATACTGAAGAAGAAGGGCAATGTCAAAAGTACCCGCAATAATAGAAGAGCTTGTATGACCAGTAGCCTAAGCATGAAAGCATCTCCGTATAGATGCGTTTGAAACTAAACTTGCCATACGTAGCTGTTAGTTCCACTACTGTCCGCTTGGAGCGGTTTCCCAGATTCCATACGATTTTGATGTAGTTTGAAACGCAACTATACGGAGATGTTTTCATGCTTAGGCTACAGATTGATGGATGTGGAACAGGCGAAAGAGGTGTGTCTGATAGAATAGATGCAAATGGAAATCTGTAGTCTCTACCTACCCCTCTGGAAAACAGGCGTGAGGATATGTATGTATGCCAGGCATCGCGTGTAGATCCTGAGGGCTCTTTGATCGTAGCATGTTGTCCGTAACTATAACATATTATTGCACTAAAGGTGCAAATGTTCAATTAAATTCCGATCCATTCGGTTAGTTCCGGAACTGAAACGAGAATTTCAGTGATTTTAATAATAAAGCGTTCAATTGTTTTAAAACATTGTTCCGCTTAAAGAATTGAAAAGGAATAAAATAGTGAAACAAGTTTTGTACATGTATACAGGCTGTAAAAGCAAAGGCAAGAATCCTTCTAGGGTATGTTAGTATGAATCATACAGTGTTTAAAAAAAATTGCGGCAATTTTTTTTCATGTAGCAGTACCACATAATAACACGATTTGTTAAACTTGAAATACTCTAATCCGGTGGACACTCTCGCTGGTCGCGAGATAGCGTCAGTAGCACAGAACATAATTACTCAATGTGATTGGTCGTTACCGCACTACGGGGTGAATGAACTGCATTGATAAGAGTGCGTAGCTGGATCTTAGGAAAACAATATAATTTTTGGTAAAAATTTAAGGTATACTTTTTTTTATCGTAATCGTATCAGTATCGTGTATACTTTCATACCCTAAAGGGATTCTTGGTTTTGCATTTACACCCTGTATATATATTTTTTGAATAAACTGTATAATAACAATGTGAAAGAAAACCAAAAGCTTTTACGGTAGAGGGCGCTGATTGTTTGTGTCTTATCACGCTCTTGTAAAAGACGCTGATAGATGTTATTTTTGCATTCCACATTTCTAAAGACTTTTGTGCCTTTTTTTGTTGGTGTATTCGTCATGTATTCTACCTGGTGTATCGCTCAGTTGAAGGAGGAGCTAAAGAAAAGAGGTTTTTCGCTGTGAGGAAAGAAGGAGATCAGGGGCTCTACCGCGTAATTCTCATTTGTATCAACTTCAAGCAAATGCATGCGAAATTCAATTCTTCTGATTGGTCTCAGGCATCTACATACTAATTCCATCATGACAAGTATCATGACAGTATCTTGACGAGTGTTCTTTTTCTCGTTTTTCGAGATATTGTTTTTGATGGTCATAGATAAAGTATTGTGTGCAAATGAACTTAATTAGACATTGGGACACTCGTGCAAAACTATTACGAAACTAACTTCGTTCGTTTCGTAAACAAGGACTCTGTCCCATTGTCTAACATTATGTCACAGTTGCACAAAATACTATTATGTCCTGTACAGGCATAGTGGAATGGTGCAGACTAGTTAGCTGTCAGCAGTGGCGTGCATACAACTTTTTCCCAGGAAAAGCAACCAGAAGGTCAAGTTTGACAATTAAAAATATATGAAAAATTTAAATTTTGAAAAAAGAAAGTTTGCATGACGCCAGAGTAGGCACTGCCTACCCTAGAGTAAACATTTTCATACAAACTTTTTTTTTTCAAAGTGTTATTTAAATAAAAAAGAAAAATGTTCTATGCACGCCACTGGCTGTTAAGTGATAAGTATACAAATTCTGAAAAACTCATGGTGTATGCTCGACCGGCGGGGTCAGAACTGGGGTCTAACATTGAGAGCCCAGCTTCACACCAACTGAGCTACTGCTGTAACTAGTAGATGGTGCATGCTCAACAGGCGGGGTCAGAACTGGGGTCTAACATTGAGAGCCCAGCTTCACACCAACTGAGCTACTGCTGTAACTAGTAGATGGTGCATGCTCAACAGGCGGGGTCAGAACTGGGGTCTAACATTGAGAGCCCAGCTTCACACCAACTGAGCTACTGCTGTAACTAGTAGATGGTGCATGCTCAACAGGCGGGGTCAGAACTGGGGTCTAACATTGAGAGCCCAGCTTCACACCAACTGAGCTACTGCTGTAACTAGTAGATGGTGCATGCTCAACCGGCGGGGTCAGAACTGGGGTCTAACATTGAGAGCCCAGCTTCACACCAACTGAGCTACTGCTGTAACTAGTAGATGGTGCATGCTCAACAGGCGGGGTCAGAACTGGGGTCTAACATTGAGAGCCCAGCTTCACACCAACTGAGCTACTGCTGTAACTAGTAGATGGTGCATGCTCAACCGGCGGGGTCAGAACTGGGGTCTAACATTGAGAGCCCAGCTTCACACCAACTGAGCTACTGCTGTAACTAGTAGATGGTGCATGCTCAACAGGCGGGGTCAGAACTGGGGTCTAACATTGAGAGCCCAGCTTCACACCAACTGAGCTACTGCTGTAACTAGTAGATGGTGCATGCTCAACCGGCGGGGTCAGAACTGGGGTCTAACATTGAGAGCCCAGCTTCACACCAACTGAGCTACTGCTGTAACTAGTAGATGGTGCATGCTCAACCGGCGGGGTCAGAACTGGGGTCTAACATTGAGAGCCCAGCTTCACACCAACTGAGCTACTGCTGTAACTAGTAGATGGTGCATGCTCAACAGGCGGGGTCAGAACTGGGGTCTAACATTGAGAGCCCAGCTTCACACCAACTGAGCTACTGCTGTAACTAGTAGATGGTGCATGCTCAACCGGCGGGGTCAGAACTGGGGTCTAACATTGAGAGCCCAGCTTCACACCAACTGAGCTACTGCTGTAACTAGTAGATGGTGCATGCTCAACAGGCGGGGTCAGAACTGGGGTCTAACATTGAGAGCCCAGCTTCACACCAACTGAGCTACTGCTGTAACTAGTAGATGGTGCATGCTCAACAGGCGGGGTCAGAACTGGGGTCTAACATTGAGAGCCCAGCTTCACACCAACTGAGCTACTGCTGTAACTAGTAGATGGTGCATGCTCGACCGGCGGGGTCAGAACTGGGGTCTAACATTGAGAGCCCAGCTTCACACCAACTAACTACATTCTTTTTATGAATTTTAGCAGTTTTTAACCCATCATATTTTCCTTTTTTTAGTTTTTTTGTATATCTTCACTCAAGTGTATTGAAATCAATAGTTTCATTCACGAAAAATGTGTGTTTTCCTCTTTCAAACATCAAACACTCGCATATCCATTTGTATTCAGCATATTTCTGTTTTTCTCTGAGTCTAGTTTTAGTAGAACTTTGATGTATTTTGTTTTACTAGCGAAACTTAACAATTACTAAAATTAAAACTAAAAAGTTTATTTTAAGTCAGTATGTGGTCTGATTTTAAAAATTATTGATATGGAATCGCTATGGGTTGAAAGAAAATGTAGGACTAACGTCCATCCATCCATCCATCCATCAGCCAAGTTCGTCCACTGCTGGACATAAGTCTTTCCAGGACTTTGCCACTCCCAGCGGTCATCCTGGAAGAATTGCCCATACTCACACACGCTGGGCTGACGGGTTGGTGAGCGCGGTGCCGGAACCCTCGCACCAGTGACGCCGCTGCCCGTCACTAGTCTGTTACCTCCACAGTCAAGCTCGGCATCAGCTCTACCACCTTCTAAGATATTTTTTTCCATACGAACAACTTTTACTATAGACCCAACCCCAAAATCGCAAAAAGAAAAATCTGGTATTCCATAGAAAAGTTACTCATCTACTCGACCGAAATGTATAAAACAACTGTTCCACTAGGGGCCGTCCATGTTTTATAGCAACTTTTTAACCCCCCCCCCCCCTACCCCATGGTGATACGTAGTGAGGTTTTAGACTACCCCTCCCCCCCTACCCAAAATCTCGTGTATTTTTTTGATACAAAGTATATTAAAAAATTCAGAATATTATCTTTAAATTAAATTACGATCCAAGTTTTGATGTCATAAGGTCACGCACCGTTTTTCGGTTTAAAAATTGCGCGTTCAAAGAAAAAATAAATTTACGTGATATCTCACTACAACACCCCCCCCCTCCCCCCACGTGATATTTGGTAATTTTTTCCAAACCCTCTCCCCCTCTTTCGAGCCTCACGTGATTAATGGACGACCCCCTACGTTCTGCGACTCGCCGTACTTAACCTTCTAACTTAACCTACTGGCTTACTTATACGCTGAAGGATTTCTGGTTGCAAAAATCAACTTTGATGTTATCGAACTAGAGCGGGTCTGGAATTTGGTCAAAACACTAGGATTGTGGCCCAAAAAGAACATTCTGACGCAATCTGTCGGAACTTACCCAAATTCAAAGAATTTTAGCTGAGTTACGTCTTTTGCTATTATCCTACGACTTATATGTACATTGATAGAGCCCAGTTTGACCGACATAGCCTGTCGAATCAGTAAGTTGAAGTGGCAGTGGACTGGCCATATTTGTCGCCGACGTGATAACCGTTGGGGCCGTAAGGCATTGGAATGGAGACAACGTACAGCAAAGCGCAGCGTAGGCCGCCCTCGTGCCCGCTGGACTGACGATCTGAAGGACGTTGTGGGTGGCGGCTGGATGAGGATGACTGAGGACCGCCAAGAGTGGCGTAATATTGGGGAGGCCTATATTTATATTCTCTGCCTATGTCCAGCAGTGGACGAATACGGGCTGATGGATGGATGAGAGCCCAAAAGATCATTAATCGAATAGACGGAGTAAGGCTAATATTTATTATTTGTATTGCATATATTTATTACTTATTCCTATATTTTTATTTTATTCAGTGTATTTTTTTAAATTAAATTTCAAGTAAACCTAACCTTTATTATTCCCCTGCGTATTTCCCCATATTATTATTTAGACATAAAACTATTACCTATATACACATATATTATTTAATTATTTATATAACATTAAAACTGACCTGTAATAAGTGTATCTGTTATACCTACATTACATTTATAAATATATTTCATATTTCATTTCATTTCATATTTAAAACAAACAAGGATATTTTTTTTTAAATGCCGTTCATTATTATACAATACCTGTGTTTTATTCAAGAAAGTTGTTCAGTATGATCCGTAGAGTGGAGCGTCAATAAACATAAACAATTTATTGATCCCCGGTAAGTATACATAGTAAAGCAACCTAAAAGTAGGTATCTCTGAACGGGCGAGTCACTCAAACGGTATTAGCGGACGCACCTGAGACAGGCCGGTCGCAACGGAAAATTAACCGGGGTTTATTATTTTACTAGCGACCCGCCCCGGCTTCGCATGGGTGCAATGCTGATACCAAATAACCGCCGTTTTCAGTATAGGAACAAGAAAAGAAAAGTTTGAGCACCAAATATATATAATTTAGTCCTTTTAACGCGATTACTAGTTTTACGCACTTAGGTATGTAACACACGTCTAGTTTGGTGTATCGTTTGCTTGGCACTAGCTAGGAGGCGAGCGCGGCCGCATACCGAAGCTGCGCACGCAGCGTAGACACGCCGCAACCGCTATGTCCTTGTCTTTTCGATAAAGAAAGAAAAAGACAGGACGCTTAAAATAAGGTTTGTCCTGTCAAATAAGTTAAGACGTGTTATGCCGAATCGATACCATTGTTGTTCATAAGGTAAGGTCAACCATAGGGAGGGCGCTGACACCTAAATCTCAAGATACTCTCTTACCTTAGGTGTCAGAGCAACTACTTATTTTGTGAAATAATTAAGCTGATCTCCAATATTTTTGTTCATTTTATGTGTAATAATCTGTGTCAATAAATAATTTATTATTTTTATTATTATAACTAACTAATCTTAGTGAAAATCCTAGCTTAAATAAAGTATTCCAATCGTAGTTCAGTATCGATTCGGTGTAACACGACTAAACAATGCTGTTCGACTCTGGAATGAACTTCCGCAAAACCTCAAAGATCTTCCTTCTGTGTCCTCTTTTAGATACAACTTGAAAAAAATTTACCTCTCATCTCTCTGAATGACTTACTGACTAAGCTACTGTTTGTCTGTATATATGTATCTGTGTATTTATGTATGTATTTGTATGTAGTATATTTTTATGTTTATGTTATAGGTTTAAAATAACTTTTACATATTGTTATGCACTGATTAAGTTAAATTTTCAAGATAAAAATGTTTTTCTGTTTTCCCAAGGTTGACTGGAAGAAATTTCTTTTAGGAATAAGTCCGCCCCTGCCTTCTATCGGTTCTTTGTGTGTATCTTGTCTTGTTAATTGTGTGTAATAAAGTGTTTATTCATTCATTCATTCATTCAACTTATTTGACAGAACTAACCTTATTTTAAGCGTCCTCTCTTTGTCTTTTCGATACAGAAGGAAAAAGACAGAACACTTAAGTTAAGTTTAGTTATGTCAGATAGGTTAAAACATGTTATACCGAATCGACACAAATATAAGCTTTGGTTAGCGTGTGAACGCGCGCTGGGCCTACACAAAATGACACTTTCTGCGAAGAGATGGAAAAACTTTGTGAAGTTCCATCCGCCGCATCCTGCTCATTAATTAACTGTACTCTAATATGTTACATGGTAAATAGGGGGGGAGGGGGAGTGAAAGAGAAGATGATTTTCATACTTTGTATGGATTTTTGCATTTCTGTATGTTTCAGTTAAAATAGATGATCTGCTGATCCACTCAGCTAAAAATTAATGAATACAATATACAATACAATACAATACAAATAACTTTATTTACCAAAAGAAACAACACTGAATTACATGCACAAATTTTCAAAACATAAATCTTAATAAATAGTACATAGTGTTAAGTATAAATAACAGCGGACCCCACACTAAGTCAAACTTGTCCGGTGGGACCCAGGAATGATTGCCAGGTATGATAATGATTTTAAACAAACAAGCAATTAAAAACTTTGGGCAAATATGAAAAGTACTTAGATGGTTTACAAAATAATTAGTAAAAAATAATATCTAAATAACTTACAAACAATTATTCTAAGATTTTATAAAATATAAGAATTAAAAAACACGAAATATTTATATCACTAACTTAATTTGAACAAATTTAATGAAGGCTAAACTACAATACAGTTTTCAGCAAGGCTTCTATTTGGTCATAATCTAATCTAGCTATTATCTATATTATTATTATATATTATATAATCATAATCTAGGACTAATAACCAATTGTTTAAGATACTTTTTGCTTTTTTGGTAGTCAAAGTTTTAAAAGTGATAAATATTCTATCACTCTCTGAGATCACTCTAATAAAAGCGGCGGTAGCTCAGGGGTACAACGCTGGCCTCTCAATCTTGAGATCCACGTTCGACTCCCGGTCGGGCATACACTGATGAGTTTTTCGGAACTTATGTGCTTAGTGTTTGTTTTTACTTACCACTTGCTGACCGGTAAAGGTAAAGAAACCTGGGGATCTAAAAAAGCCGACTTGGGTGAATCATGAAATGATTTGAAAGTAGGATGGAGTCAGAGCTTTTTCACGCGTGCAAAAGAGACGGCATTACAACAGAATCATAATATGATTCATCCAAACCAGCCTTTTTAGAGGACCTGGTAACGTTTTTAAAAACATCGTAAGGAAACCTGGATGCCCTAAAAAGCGAAGTACGGCGTTAGGGCTCACCACCCATCATGTTGGGACGTAATAATGATCAGTAAAACGCGGGTGTACCGAGTATGGACTGTGACTTGCATTTTACAGTTCACACTTGGAGCATCTCTGACATCCTCTCGGGGATTCATGTCGTGACGATATTTACATAATATATAGCTCTTAGAAGACTTAAATTTTATTCCTTATCAGTCAGAAATAAATTTTACAGATAGAATCGATATATTCTAAACGATAACTCTTATTGCAATGAAATAAGTGTTACATTTTTATTTATCGAATGGATGTCGAGTCGATACGAAGTTCATGCTAGTACCCTGGTTTCGCCTTTATGGTATTATCAAAGGAATTATTACAAGATCTTACTTACACATCTACTACATCATCTACGAATCTTAGGTACAACCCCCTCCCTAAGTACTTGGGCATTACATTGGACAGGGCGCTAACCTTTGGTCAGCACATCTACAAGCTGAGAAAGAAGCTCGAGTCCCGTAACAACATTCTGCACAAACTCACGAGTACTTCATGGGGAGCAGGCGCTGACGTACTTCGGACGACAGGCCTTAGCCTGGTGTACTCGACTGCGGAATATTGCTCTCCAGTGTGGCTCAACAGTGCTCACGTGCACCATGTGGATGTGGAACTAAATAAAACTATGAGGTGTATATCAGGTACCATCCAATCAACACCACTACAATGGTTACCTGCCCTTAGTCACATTCCACCTCCACATCTAAGAAGACAGCACGCCCTCGTGAGAGAGGCGCTAAAGATCCGAGCAAACCCTAGCCTACCAGCATATAATGAGTTCTTCCACCCTACAGCGAATCCCTTGAAGTCGAGACATCCACCATCACAGACCGCAGAATGTCTTCTACAGGACAACATCGGCATCCCTGAATCCTGGAGAAAGGAATGGCAGACCAATCCTCCTCAAAATCTGGGCACTACCATCATTGATCCCACAAAGAAACCAGAAGGGTTCGCTCTTCCCCGTAGATCCTGGTGCCTTCTTAACAGGCTCCGTTGCGGCCATGGTCGTACCGGAGAGTACATGCACCGATGTGGGTGGAGAACATCACCAGCCTGCGACTGCGGTGCCGAGGTGCAAAATGTGGACCACATCATCCGAGAATGCCCAACCCGAAAGTTTAATGGAAATATTTCTGACCTGTTCATCCTTACAGAAGACGCAGCTGAATGGCTAAAGACATCCCCAATAATATTATGAACGACTAGTAAAGTTTTACAAGCCATACGATTAAATAAAATAAACTTACACAATAGTTTCCATCAGTCAGCGATCAATGACACTAACAATGTGACTTGTATTTCACAGTCCACACTTGGAACACCTCTGACACCCTCTGACGGAGTATATTATCTTCTAATAATTTGTATTGAACACGCAAGGGATAATGCCAAGCGCTCTACACATTGTCCACTTTTATACATTTTCTTTGCTGTGTATTTATCCACTCCAAATTGAAAAATAAATATAAGTATTTTATGTTAACGGGACACCTGACGCTAGAACATCAACAACACCAGGTTTTCAAGGGTTCATTGGAAGAAACTAGGTAGAAAGTAGTATTTGTTGATTGATCTTTTATCTAGGGATTCCATCTATAAACGATGTTTTAAGATTTATGCTTTTGTCAAAAAAAAAATGTTTTCCACCCTCTTTTTTTTTTGTTTTCAAACGTTCGTTTCAAAGATGCGCGGGTCTACCGCGTAATTCTCATTTTCATCAACATCAACTTGAGATTGAAATTTGCCGTGCGTGCGACGACGCCCGCCTAACATGCCATCTCTTTTGCACGCGTTGAATTTCGCTTGCATTTGCTTGAAGTTGATACAAATGAGAATTACGCGGTAGAGCCCGCGGTTAAGAGATCAACTTGATTTTTTTTTATATTGAATTTCAATTGACATTTCAAATATCAAATCTCTAGATATTGTTAAAACACACCTAATAAAATATGTTTGAGTTCTGTATATGGTTCCTATTCGTCAAACGAGAAGAAAAAGTGTGTTTGAAGACCTCATTTCAACAATTATTTCTATCAAGGAAAATGTATCCAAATATGTTTTCCAATTTCAAAACCCTAGATTATATAGTCAAAATGCATATACAATAAAACTGATTATAATTTTCCGTGTATTTCATGAAATACACAGAAAAGAAACACCCGTATTTTTTTCGCATATCGCCTTAAGAAACCACAGTAAGTACAAATACAAATACAAAATTATTTATTTCTTTACACAATCATAGGTATTTACAGGTTGTTGGAGCCTCCTTTTAAGTAAAATAATACCTGTAGTAGGAGACTCCGCTCTTACATAGTGGACAGCAAACTTATGATTAGCTTAATTAATACAATATATGATTAGGTTATTAGTATGTGAATAAGTGAGGGGGTGTGTGTGTAAGTGTGACAGATATTCCCTAGCCCTACGACCGAAGTCTTGGGATCAGTATTAAAAAAGCTACTTGGGAGGATGAGTATGTGTATGTTTGTGAGTATGGTATGTAATGCATGAGAGTGTGAAGGTGTGTTTTTTACATTCTAAGGCCGCTTGTAATCTAATTTTGGGTAAAACTAGAAATACTTACATATTGTATAACAATTATTTAACAAAAGAAAAAATAGGTAAATATATATAAAATTAAGTTTAATTGAATTATTTTAGAAGAGATTCAGTCTCATCGTAGCTTTTGGTCTTAAGCCAGTTGGTCAAGGTTTTTTTTACATTCGAAGTAATTAAGATGGTAGATATTGATTTCTGTATTTATACTATTACTAGCTGACCCGGTGAACTTCGTATCACTTACCTCTTAATATAAACCATATTAATTTAAACCATATGTATGTATTTCAGAGCCGGCAGCTTTATAAAGGCATCATCAGATAGTCTAAGTATCGGCTCCATAGTGGGCGGAAAGAGTGGGCAAATCACGCACACATGTCCAGCTTAATGTTCATAATTATTTTGCATGAGACATTATATTCGATTATAGACACTTATATTAACAAATAAGGTACCAGCCTATTTTTTTTGTCTGTATCGATTACGCCACATTACTAAACGTAATAGTAACCTGCCAACACTGACTGTCAGTGTCACTGTCACCGAACTTTCCAAGAAAATATAATTGATATTTCCAAACTATTTTTCAGAAGTTATAGTTAACTTTTAACAATGCATTGTCCCTTTTGTAAAAAGTGGATAGAGCGGCAGAACAACAGAAGTACCTGTCCTAGTTGCACAAAAAAATTGTAAAGATGCGACGAATGTTTCACAATAACCGCTGATACCTTCAAGTTTTGTATAAAGTGCGGTCACAATTTGAGCCGAATAATACGAATTAATAGGGCTAAGGAACAAAAAAATCGAGTGAAACAACAATTGTTATTAAAACTGAAGTTCGTCTCAACAATCCCGTCATCATCATCTGTGTCATCATCTGAAGGAATAACATTTTCAGAACTTAATTTAACTGCCGATGAACTAAAGGATTTGCATGAGATTTAAGAAAGTTATGAGCACAACATCGGCAATATTGTGGTTCTACCAGATTTGTCCGAGTCACCGAGGCCTTCCGCCACGCCGTCAAGTCCTGGCGAGGCAAGTCAAGACATCTTTAGCAAGCATGGTTCGCATTTGCTGTTAGATTAATTGATATGTTGCCGATTCAGGTGTCAATCGCGGAAATTTTAGAAAATATGGTTCCTACCGTAAAGGTTGATTTATATATCTTTAATAAAAAATATTTGAATTGTATTAAATTGAATATTATTTCAGACATATATGTATTAGTAACAACAAATATACCCAAATGCACGACACCGTGGTGGCGCGGCCTTCCAATGTAAGTGGCCGGCAAAATTGTCATTTTTCCCACATTGTTTGCATTGCCATCGGCATTAATAGCATCGCGAAGATGAATGTACTCTTCAGATCGAAGCTGCTGTTAGTTTAGACGGATGTACGTCAATCGTTCAGTCTCAATTTTGACATACATGTCAACTGCAAACTGATGAAAAAGCCGTTGACACATCAAAATGTGATTTACTTCACCTTCACGGATTCTGTTTGAATAAAAATTCATAGCACTGACTTTTTTGTTGGTTTCAGCACCTGTAATCAATTAATCAACCATCCCAAAAACTAATGATTCTAATGGATCAGGTGGTGGGACTAATTGTGGCAATTTTACTTTACCACCAGCACAACATAATCCTGCAAATTCACCGCTGTATTTTAAAGCTTTACAATTTTGACAAATGATTGACATTTTCCCAATAGTTACAGATTTGTCGGCACTATAATCTATTTCTTGATCGTAGGAGAATGCTCCTCGTGCCAGGTTCACAGGAACATTGCGTCTGCGGAATCGATCAAATTTCATTTTCCCGTGCTCGCTGCTGTTGTGATCGATGTGCCCGAACTCGTTCCATTCTATGCCTATTATCCACTTCATTGTAATTCACTCTAGAATGCAAATCTGCCATACCAATACGACTGTTATCATTATCAGTCTCTCGCTGGTCATCAGTACGATTAGCGCGTGAGGTAGCTCGTCGCACATTCGATCGACTACGACGACCTATGTAAGGTCGTTTTCTCCTCGGCATTGTAAGCAGTATCAGAATGACAAATCAAGTTTTGAATCTTTTTTCAGGTGTTAATTGGAATCAGGATGTTTTGAGGGTTTGACAATTTTATAATTGCTAAAAACTAAGAAAAAAGGAAGCAGTTTGATCACAGAAAACTGTGACGTCATAATGTAAAACCTCATACAAATTTCATAGTATCGGGGCGTTTTGACATTTGATAAAGAGTCGCTGATTTGATTTTTAGGGAAGTACCCAATTTCAGATCGTATAGCGAACTTTACTGTTTCAAAGTATATTTCTGAACGCACCCAACACAACAACCAAGTGTCATTATAGTGTCAATATTTTACATGTTTTAAATATAAATACGCGATAATCAGACTATTATGGATATATG
This sequence comes from Ypsolopha sequella, assembly GCA_934047225.1. Lineage (NCBI taxonomy): Eukaryota > Metazoa > Arthropoda > Insecta > Lepidoptera > Ypsolophidae > Ypsolopha > Ypsolopha sequella. Next base: position 1,147,576 of record OW204012.1, on the reverse strand, counting down.
TTGTCGATTCCAAACCCTTATTTAATCTAGATCTACATGTTTTTATTCCTAAAATACCGAACCGACGCGACGGGGCGAACATCAAATGTTTGACAGGTAAGAACAGTTTGTATGGGAAAATAAAATTGTCGTTTTTAGTATTTTCCTCGCAATTTTTCCACATTTTCTCATCGCTTAAACCTTCCCTGGACTTCCACGAATATTTCAAGACTAAAATTTGCCAAATCGGTTCAGCCGTTCTCGAGTTTTAGCGAGACTAACGAACAGCAATTCATTTTTATTTATATAGATAGATATAGGTATTCTGACTGCTTGACAAACTGTCTACTAGCAAAAGTAGATTTAACAGAAACTACCGGAGCTACAGCTTCCCTTCTACGTTTGTTTAGGATTATAGGGGTATATGTCAATTTTTTGTGCTTTTTAAAATAACCTGAAGAATGTATAGTTTCCTAACTGTAAGATGGTCACAAATATTATAAAGGTTTTCAGTGGAAATCTATATGGCTTATAGTACATAACCTATAAGTAAGCGTTCATACAACATTGTAACTTCAAAATAAGTTAAGTATCTCTTATCTGACTTGCGAATAACCCCATCACAGATTAAAAATCCAGATAATTTCTAACGCAACATTATATTCACTCACCGCATGACTTTTTACCTTTCCCCATCTCTCTTGCCTAATTTGACACGATTTCATGCAAGAACACGCGCGCCGAGGCGCGGGAACACAAAATCATGAAAATAGTAGCTTTGAACACCTTTTGATGCCAGCGCCATCTAGTGGAAGCACAATAAACTTTAATTTAATATTTCTAACGAATAATCCTATTGACCGAGGCGGGATGGAACTAAAGTATTCACAGTATTTTTACAACATTCAATTTGTAATTAATATAATTTGCAGATTCCAACTATTTTGTTACATACCAACGAATGACATTATCTACTAGGTACCTACTTAAAAAGGAAAAATAACAATAACGCTCAAAACTAATGTTCCGTAATTAAAAACCGTTTTTTTATATACTCGTGATAAATATCACAGCAGCATCGAAACAATTAGTTTGCTCTTAGTTAGTAAACCGTATTTTTTTTTCATTTAATTTTTGCAGTACTTTGCTTGTAAACAATAATGCTAAGAGTTGAATTTTGGTCCTATCTTTGTTTATTTCGTTACAAAACAAAATAATAAACTCTTAAGATGTGTCCAAAAAGTTGAAAGACTTTGCTTTAAATTACAGCGCCCTCTATAAATTTAAGATGAAACTCAATGTTACTGAGGAGTTTTGCTACTCAATCATAGATGACGCTATGTTACAGTTCATAAAAATAAAACCTTTGACAAGATTGCCTGTCCGTCTGTCCGTCTGTCCCACTGTTACATCACTACAGCGACTTAAAAATCATAACAAAAATCTTAGATAACGACACAACAAGCAAAAAAAAATTTTTACATTGAAGGAACTTGGATTGTGTACACTTTACTATATCATTGCATGTACAGACGCCTGCAGTTCGAGCTCTCTATTTGCAAAAAAAAATATCTGCTAAAATAAATAAATAAATCTTTATTTCAGGTAAGGCCATACTATAAGGAACAAGGTCTTAAAAACTATGGTAAAGTAGGGCCACCTATGACAACTGCATTTAGTGATGAGGTACATTTCAAATTTCGGTTAAAAATAACAATCAAGTGTGAGTTTACTCAACATTAGACACGTCATTAAACATTCAACATAATGATACAAAAGGAAAATGTGCCAAAACCAGTGGCGTAGCTATCGGAGGGCTATGTGGTGTAGTGCCCCAGGGCCCCCAAGAGATGTTTAAATATCTAAATCGAAAAAAGGATTTTACTATCATTTATTTTCGTTTAGTTTAACTTCGTCATTGTTTTGTTTTTAATTAAATATTATTGCGTAACTTGGCGACCTCAAACACGACCTATAAAAAATTCTTTGTTTCTATACGAATTCTATTGCACAATAAAGCAACATTCAAATCGAAAAATAATAACCGAAACAAGTAGTACATCACTATCAACAATGAAGTATTACATTTTTTAATTCACACTTGCTTATAAATAATAACGATACTTTGTAGGCATTTAAACGTCATAGGCGCCATCACTCAGTGGCTCTACGATAGTATTACATTTATGATTGATAATAATAATTATACATTTGATATATAATTTACGTAATTTTAAATAATCTTGCATCACTGTCTGTCGAGGTGGTATGCAACGAGGCCCAGTGAAGTAAGATGGCACTGTCCGTCCAAAACGCCGGTAAACACCTTCAGAAAGCTGTCAGAGCTACCCCTCACCCTGCACAACAGGGGATGCCATTCTTATGCGCATTATCGCGTGAAAGCCATTCGTATGAGTTTCAGTGAACATCCCTGAAGCACTGCAGAATCGAGGCAATCCCAACAGTATCCTGAATGCGTTGTCATATTGGACGCGCAGTGAGTTGTAGGATTTTTGTTTAAAGTTGTTCCACAGGCTGCACGTACAAAAAGATTGGCAAAATCAAATGCCTTAAATAAGGTTACCTTTATTTTGCTTGTGCGTCGCGCAAACAACATGTTACACCTCATCAACAGCCAATAGGTAGCCTGTCTTGGTGCCGTCCGTACCGTCACGCTATGATGAATAAGGTTCTGAGCAGTCGAAAGTTTTCAATGAAAAATGTCGAAGAAAAACTGGCCGAGGTAGATTTCATTTTTGCTAGAACTTTCATTATTTGCTCTAGCTTAGCTATACTATTCATGTTTTCATGTTGTAAGCAAAGTATTGTAATGAAAGAGATGGGGATCGCAAATGAAACTTAGATCAAACGTGCATTTTCAATAATTCCCGGATCACGGACGGTAAGTAGGATATGTTACTGTTATTCTAGAAAACCGGCGGAATTATTACTCGTCTAGCTGCTCAAATAAATTATTTTTCAATGCAAGTGATCGTAAAGGCCTACTTTTTATGCATCAAACTGAACAGAAAGTCGATTATTTTGCCATAGGGCTTTATTATTATTGTTTTTTATTTATTTACGAGAAGTATGGCTAACTTGCAACCTTTTCTGTGTACCATAAATGTTATACTTTTTTTTCCACTGTTTAACGGCTCTGGATGCAGTCTTTTTAAGCCAATCATAATTTAAAGTTCACAAGATTATATTTGTTTTATTTCCTCACACTATGCATTGAAAAACGTAGTATGTTACACGGGCGCAAAAGCAATAAATTACTCGGTTAAGTTTAAAACACTCGCTTCGCTCGTGTTTTAAATCGTCCTCGTAGTTTATTCCTTTTCGCCCTTGTAGCATAAACTACTATTAGTATTCATACACCCTATGTGTGATTGGTTGATTACTATTTTAAAGTAACACTTAAAACCTTATATCGTTATATATATATGATGTTATATCAACTTTTATCTACTACCATACTACAATAAGGTAATTACAAGATAATGGCGGAATCGCTGCAAGAACTGGAGGAAATGATGCGCAGTCCAAGTGATTCTTCCAGACGAGTGGACCTGCGGATGAACTTGAATAAGACTAAGGTCATGTTCAACTGTCATGTCATCCAAAGGCCAGTAACCGTCGACAATGTCAGCATCGAAGTTGTTCAAAAATATGCTAACCTGGGTCAAGCTATCCAGCTGTGTAAAAACAACTTCGACTCCGAGGCTGACAGAAGAATATGCTTGGGGTGGGAAGCATTCGGGAAGTTGCGTCACATATTTACGTCGCCAATACCGCAGTGCTTAAAGGCTAAAGGAGACGGTAAGTTCCCCATAAGCAAAATGTCTTAAGAGAGTACACAAACATATTGTGGTCTATGATAAAGAACAAATTCAAAATAACACGGTTTGACTATCCATTTAAAACGGACACCATCTTTTAATAACTTTTTATGATAAATCGTTTTTATTTTGAGGTTATTTTCATATGGCATTGCGAAAATAAACTTAAGCGCGTTTGAAACGTTCATAGGTGTAACAATGTTCCACGATGATTCTGATATATTTAAAAGGGTCATGCTCGAATATCAGTCGTAATGTAATCTCTATCAAAATCCAGAAGAAAAGCATGAATCGTGAAATAAAAAGCTGGGACTGCCGTCACGTCAGCACGCTGGAAGCGTAGTTTGTGGACTACTTGGTAGATGGCGCGCTTTCGTTTCGTTCGGTGTTCGCTCTCGTTTATTATTTTAATGTCTGTGTCCGTGTTATTATGAAAGTGAAACTAGCTTTGAATAAATCTAACAAAAAATGTAGTATAAATTTATTTCATGTACGCGGTTAAGGCCGATTCTGACCGTCTCCTTTACAACCAGTGCGTACTTCCAGTGATGGCTTCCAGCGTTTACATTTTACTAGCGTACTATTTAGCCGAATATTTACTACATGCGTTATCCATTCTACTCTCCCAGCTACTATATCTTTAGTACTATTCTGTAACTGTTTACATTAATCTAGCAATGTTATTAGAACTTTTTATCCTTGGTACTCTACCACCTACTCTACCCGTGTAAACTAGACTAAACCGGTCATTTCCAAGTTGAACCTGTGCCGAAACTTGCCCCACTACGCGAGGAGATTCGCACAAATCCAGACTTATTGCGCAGAGACCGAGTGGCGGCAACATTCGTACTTACATGCAACATATTTACTGGGGGCGACTATAACCAACTGTTTTGTGAATCTATCAACCTTTATCCGTCCACCAGCTTTTATAGGGTTCCGTACCCGAAGGGAACCAAACGGGGCCCTATTACTGAGCCTCCGCTGACCGTCCGTCTGTCATCTTCAGCCGTAATAAATAGCCAGTTGAAATTTTCCAGAATACGTATTACTCGCGCCGCCGACTGGAAGCGTGCGTTCCGCATGCAAAAACGAGCGATCCGAGCGATCGTGCAAATCCCCCGAACCATAGAGTAAATTATATATGGCACTGACTCAGCATTGCCTCATTTCAAGCATAGATAAATAAAGGAAGGATAGATTGCTATCTCCTTGTACGGTTAGCAATACTAACAATAACGTTGCTAGATGGCGTTACTTGTCTCGCTGGAAATAAAATTTGTTTGAAATCGACGAAATATAGCATTTTACTGTTCTGGTTCATCATATTTATTTATTTTATGAATAAAAACACAAACTTTTCATAACATCGCATCAGAAAATAGTGAATTCTTAATCAAGTGTTTTTAACATTTCTTTCATTAAATTTTCGGTGGTAAGCTGGCAATCTAACTAAGCGTGCAGATGGTTATTCTGGATTCCGGTAGATGGCGCACAACGATCAATTAAACAAAATATGTGCATTAAAATACGCTTTATTTACCTGTCACACACTACTCATACATACCGGTATATAACTTTACTCTTTGACTCAACTGTCATGCACGGTTGAGCAATTTACCCTCAGATCGTATGCCATGTGTCGCGTATTGTCGTATTCTAGCAAATTTTTGTTTTGTGGGCACAGTATAGTTGCTACACACACACACACATCGAATTTCGTTTCATCAACTGTTCGATAGATGGCACTAGGTATGTCACAATTTATCTAGTATAGTAGCGACATCAAAAATAATAAGTCGAACTACTAGGTACCGGCGAAAATAATAAGTTTTACGCGGGCTTCGTTCTAATGTATGGAGTGAGCAATCTATCCTTCCTTATTTATCTATGTTTCAAGTCATTCAAAATTATGACGCTGCCCTGTCTTCTCATCTTTCAGGTATCGGTGTATGTTTATGAAAACATTGATCCGTACAAAATACGTATAAGAGAGCGAACCGGCAACAAGATACTAGGTGTGAAACATAAACTACGAAAATCGAGTTTGTTGACACATATCATGGGTCCAACAGTGTTCAATTTATTACCAAAAAACATTTTGGAGTCACCCAACTTAACTCTTTTTAAATCCAGGTTGAAGTGCTGGCTTCTTGAGCAAGCGTTCTATTCTTTTAAAGACTTTCTTGTTCACAAGAATAACTTTAGAGATATATCTAATTAATTTAATTGTAATTAAATACATTGTAGGTTTTAAAATTTGATTAAAAAATTTATTTTAGTATAAATTAATAGAATATTTATTCTTTCTTAAGTTTTCAAAACAAATGCTTATAGACAAGCTCATTAATTAATTTAAGTTAATTTTTAAAAATAATAGTAAAAATTATACATGTTAAAATACTTTGGATTAAAATTATTATTCCTATAGATAAAGGGTGATTAATAAAATATATCATAAAAGAAAAAATTATGTATAGAAGGTTTATCTTGAATAAATTGCTTTATTTTAATAACTTGACAAAAAATTCAAAGATTTAAGATAATTGTAAGTTGTTAGTAAAGCCGATTCTGAAGGCTTTAATTTTAGTTTTGGTGCTGTCAAAACTAAATTTTCTTCATTGCAAAATAGTCCTTAGGTTTAAGAAACAGAAGTTAAATTACTTTGGAAAATTTCAAGTTTTGACAGCACTATAACTAAAATTAAAGCCTTCAGAATCGGCTTTATTTTGTAGTTAATTTTAAGTATTTATCAATGTGACATATAATGAATATTATGAAATAATAGAATATGAATATGACCTATACTATTAGGTATTCTAACTGTCCACTGCAGGCTGAACAGACATCTGTCAATAATGAAGGTACAAGATAGGGTTGCCAGATATTTTTTGATCCTGTAAGGGACAAATGCTAAATTTGGCAAAAAAAAACGGGATTTGAAATTTTTCCCCGGGACAAATGAAAAACATGTGTTTTACGTTCTTTTTTTTATGTGCTTTTATTGCTAGTTATATTTTAAAGAAGATCGTTAAGTTTTAATATATCTTTGTTTGATTTCTCATATTTTATCAAATCTGTGGTACATTAGTTGCGCACGTCAGTCCATTTCAATACCATCTGCGAATAAATCGTCTCTACAAAGCAATTGGAACAAGGGATACTGAAGATAAACGATGTAATTAGAAAAATGTTAGGGATTTCATTCCTGGAAAACCCTTCCATTATTTTCTTCCAATTCTCAATTGCACCTATACTTTGGTCATCAAACAACGTTGCAATTTCCAGGATTATTTCAATAATTTGAAAAATATTGAGATAATTCAGTCATGCGCGACGCGGTGCCTAATATTAATCGACTAATGTTGAAATACGGGACAAAGTCTGTCCCGGCGGGACGTTTAAAATTATGCCTGAAATACGGGACGTCCCGGGAAATACGGGACGTCTGGCAACCCTAGTACAGGAGGATCCCTCGTGCGAGGAGGAAACGAGTACACATTACTTAGGTGAATGCCTCATATATTGTAGCCTAAGATGGGAGATACTTGGTGATGACCACATCAAGGAGGAAGATCTCAAGTATCTTGAGTACTCAGATATACTTAGATTTATTAAAAGAAGCGGAAGATTTGAGGAGGGAACGCCCCTCCGACATTAGGATACCAAAGCTCTAAGCAATGGGAATTGTATGGAATAGCTCCAAACAGAGAGCCCAGCAGGCGTCCCACCTCAACATCAACATCATCATCATCATCATCATCATGGCTTCTACTACGGCAAACTATAAAATAATAAAAAATAAAAAAACTCAAACAAAAATCCTCGAATGTTTTTAAATTTATTTGTTATAATATTAATTAACATAAAATGTTTTTGTAGCGAAATCCATCGCTTTGAAAACTCTAATTATTATTAGAGTGCATTAAATACCAGAAATCAATCAGAAACAAATTTTAAAAGCAAAATATTTTGAAAACATTCCTCGGGCCAAGATTTGAACCTGCGTCCTGCGTATTGTAGCGACGACAGTGCCTTCTGTTCAGAATGAGCAAGGCGTGAAATCACATAACGCCCTCGTAAGCATTCAGTATGTGCATTACAAGCTGGTATATCAAAATGTCGCGTATCGCGGCTTGTTGCGAGTAAAGTGACGGCATCCGCTTTATGAATTCAACTTACAGTAGTTATAAATCTGAAAAAGATTTTGTATTGTGTTTTTGGTGGAATAAAGAATTTTATACTTGTATTTAAAATATTAAAATGTGACGTCATCACAAATTTTTTATATTTTACCGGTTTCCCAATGTAATTCTGCACCAAATTTCAACACAATCGGCTCGTCCTATTTAGTTTTACTATATGACCCCCTTGTAATTCAATTTATTTTAAATTTTGTTATTTGCGGCAATTTGGGCCTTATTTACACGTTTTTTGTGAAAATTTTAACTGGCTAATTACGGCTGAAGCTGTAAGTTCCCTAAGACAGACGGATGGACGAACAGACTGACCGCGGAGGCTTAGCAATAGGGCCCTGTTTAGCACCCTTTGTGGGTACGTCACCCTACAAATGGAAACGCAGACAAAACCTGTCTTCAAATAGAGCGATTTTGTAAGATTCCAGGGGTAAGCCGCTCCATACAAATATCGCATTCTAATAATTTGGGATTAAAACATGCATTCGCGGTGCGTTTTCTTTCATAAGGTTCCGTAGGCACTTGGGAACCGCACTCCTGTTGAAATGCCACTTCCAGACCCTAGGCCGCATTCACTACATTTTGGAATACTGCTTCGGACTCTTTTACATAGATTTCGCTACTTTGAAGTCTAAAGTTAGTGTTCGTTTTTGGTAGGTTTTTATTTCATTTCGTTGTTTAAGATATTTTATGATAAGATTATTTATTTATTTATTTGTATTACAAAAATACTAAACAATACAGGAGTGCAACAAAAACCTGTGGGGGTTTATCCGTGCACTCCGTTCCTCTTAACTACTTAAATAAACAACACTTCATAACATTAATCAAAAGTAAAAATAAAGAATTAACAGTAAAAAAAAAAAAAAAAAGCTTACATTCTAAAGGTAATTGAATTGGTTAACAATGGAACACTCGCTTTTCCACGATATTTTTATTTTGTAAGTATATACAACGTGTAACAGAAAGATGTTACCATATTTAAAGAGCTTATTCAGTCAATGGTATAGAACAACTTTTACTATGGAACAAAATATGTACCTCGAAAAAAACTCTGCCGAAATGTATGGAACGGCAGATTTTTTTTTGAGTTTTCAGGGTTGGCTCCACAGTAAAAGTTGTTCTATACCATTGACTGAATAAGCTCTTCAAATATGGTTACACCTTTCTGTTACACATTGTATATTTTGCTTTGGTACTAATATTAGATATTTTAGAGCGTTGAATATTAGGGCGTTACGGAAAAAAATCGACACTTTTAGAACTTGCATATCTACTTTATTTTATAATGTATTATTTTGATTAAATTGTATATTATATTTAGATTTTTTTTCTAGGCACCTGTTAAACAGAAATGCGATTGGAGCAATTCGGCTCGATACAAATATTTATTGCAACGAATTCTTTTTCGACACCAATTCTCCTGGTTTGACAATTTGGAATGACATAATGGACTGCAATTATATTTTATTAGATGGGTTTTAACAGTATCTAGGACCTGCCCCTCTATTCTGTACCTTTAGTTGCCAACTCGACTAGGTGCCTATCATCAAAATCATAGATAAAAACGGAATTTTCAAAATCGCGATTAGTCGTTATTGAATTATTTACGAACTGTGTCGTCACTTCAAGTGCGAACATATCCTTAGACAATCGGAATTCGATAGTATATCTATGTTTTTGATGATAGATGTCTAGATGGCAACTAAAGATACATAATAGGCCCTCTGGTTAAACAAAATTTTGATAGCAACTTTAGTACATTTTAAATCAATAAAAAACCGGCTTTTTGCTACTTTTCGTCACACTGTGGATTTTTTCGCATATGGAGTAACATGGACGCTAAAACTTTTACATATCACCTTAAAGGATTTTAGTTTATAACTAGATACAAGTAACAGTAACAAACCCTTTCTGTAAAAAATGTAAACTAAAATTTTACTGACTCGATGTATAGGGGCATAAATAATATTTTTCGTATTTTGCGAAAAGGGTCATTGAACCTTAGTCCTAACCACTTACCGAGTATCCAGTATGAATTTGGATATATCAACCTATTTAAAAATATTATTTTTGGACCTGGGCCAAAATCCGCCAAGTGCGAGTCAGACTCGCGTACCTAGGGTTCCGTATTGTGGATGATAAATTTAATTTTGTCATTTTTTTCGTGAATTTCTTAACCGCTTTATTTTTCCTGTTATCTTTACGTAAACATATATTACCGTGATTTTTTTCATATTTTTTGTCCATCAGTTTTGGAGATAGGGGGGGGGGGCATACATTTTTTTATGGTTTTTCAAGGATTTCTCCAAATAGATGCAAATAAATATAGCCAAACTATATATTTTTATTATCAACTTTTTAATACCTACAATTTGATATCCAAATTTTATTTTTATAAAATATTTTTTATTTATTTTACTTTTTTTTTAACTCGCTATAGTTTTCCTGTAGTTGGCCAGTTATGATCTATAATCGACATTTTTTTTCATATTTTTCGGTCCACCAGTTTCGGGGATAAGGGGGGGGGGGGGGGGGCATACATATTTTTGTGGTTTTTTAAGATTTCTCGAAACCAGTGCCAGTGCTAGTTTATATTTTTTAAATGCAAGTGCTCGTAAAGCCCCACTTTTTATGCATTAAAACCGAACAGAAAGTCGATTATTTTGCCCTAGGGCTTTATTATTATTATTTTTTTATTTATTTACAATGGTTGGCTAACCTGCAGCCTTTCCTATGCACCATAAATGTAATACTTTTTTTCCCACTGTTTAACTGCTCTGGATACAGTTCCTTTGAGCCAATTATAATTTAAAGTTAACAAGATTATATTTGTTTTATTTCCTCACACTATGCATTGAAAAATGTAGTATGATACACGGGCGTTAGAGCAATAAATTACTCGGTTACGTTTAAAACAAGAGTCCTTTTCGCCCTTGTAGCATAAATTACTATTACAATCAAATTTTTAATATCTACAATTTGATACCCATATTATTTATATAATAATATTTTTAATTTTTCTCTCTTTTTGGCAATATTTGAACAATTTCAAATTTTTCATATTTTTTATACCGTCATATGTGAGCAAATTAATTAATAATGTTATGTCTTTATCTTTAACGGTGCTAAAGTTATGAGGCTGTGACATACGGACGGACGGTCGGACGGACGGACGGACGGACGACAACGGAGTCTCACCAAAAGGTTCCTTTTGTACCTTCTAGGTACGGAACCCTAAAAATTGGCGTAAAGTCTTAACTTCGAAAATAATTCAAGGGTCATCGACAGATTGTCTTTCCATCATACTTGCTCTCTTGCACAATGTCAAACAGATAGTCACTATATCTTTGGCGCTTGCTAGCCACACTGTATGTTTTACCAATAGGGCAGGCACGCAATGTTTTGACGGCATGGTACCCAATTATCCAATATGTCGAAACTTGGAGCAACGACCTGATGCCCAATATTAGACAAAAACTTGTTTTCGGATGTACTCAGCGTGTTATTCTTGTGGCCATGGAAAGAGCGACACTATGATGGAAATTAATTTCTTGGTGATTTTTCTATCGCAAGGATGAGTTATTACCAGGGATAGGATAATCGGATCAATATACAAGGTGACTTTTTGATCATCGTCCAAATTCATACTGGAGGCTTGATAAGTGATCAGTATCTTGGATCAGTAACAATTTTTGTGAATTATAATTACATACGGCTTGAACACTCACGTGTGATTGTTGTTGACTATATGCCAACCGTTTCACCGATACAATTTCGGCATTATCAAGGCGAGTGTCGTTCTTAGGTCTTCTAATTTTTGTGAAATTCGTAAAATGAAATTTCGGCTTCCCATAGAAATTCAGTTCCAGTCCCGAGTGAATCACTATGGGGAGTCGAAATTTCATTTTACGAATTTCACCAAAATTGTTATTGATCCATGATACTGATCACTTACCAAGCCACCAGTATGAATTTGGACGATGATCAAAAAGTCACCTTGTATACCTAAAGTTGGAAAAATCCTTTAAAAAGTTTGTAGGTGTGGAGTCGGATTCTTAAAATATTTATTCATTTTGATAGTGATTTTGATACGGAAATTACGGCATTGCTCAAAACGTAACGATGATGTACCTAATACTTAAAAGATGTTACCGTAAATTTATATTATTTAGAAATTGTATACAATTCCTAGGAAATTTATAAAATGCCAAGTTTATTTATCTATTTGTTTATTTTATTTTATTTTTGATCGACCTTCTGTTTTGCCTTTTGCTCTGTTCGGCCTAAATAAGCTTGGCATTTTATAAATTTCCAAGGAATTGTATTAAATTCCTATTTTTTATTTAATTAATTTATTTATTTAGATTGCTGGTAACATATCTATTAAGTATTACATTATCGTAACGTATGTAGACGGGTGGTAGAGCTGATGCCGGGCTCGACTGTGGAGGTACCACCATCTTACTTGGAGACCACCTCGAAGTAATTCGGGGGAGAGTAAGAGGACAGCTCACAGGCAAAAAACCAGGAGGCCCACCATGCCTGGGACCGATGGATGGCGGTATATCCATCCCTAATAGCCGGGCCTTATATGGAACAGACTGGTGACGGGCAGTGGCGTGACTGGTGCGAGGGTTCCGGCACCGCGCTCACCAACCCGCCTGCCCAGCGTGTGTGAGTATGGGCAATTCTTCCAGGATGACCGCCGGGAATGGCAAAGTCCTGGAAAGGCTTATGTCCAGCAGTGGACGAACTAGGCTGATGGATGGATGTATGGAATTATCGTAACGTTTTAAATAATTGTAGAACTGTAGAATCAGTTATTCTTCTGTTTTACCGCAGATTTGAAGGAAATCTCTAGACAGGCTGATTAAGGCGAGGGTATTCACGTTTTTCCTGATAAACTTTGTATTCTTTTATGTTTTGTTTGTAAACAATAAAGATTAAAATAAAAATAAAAAACATTTGTCATATTTCACTCTTTTTCGGCCGCTTCGTAGATGATTACTTCAATTATTCTGCATCCAATAAAATGGCAAAGATAGGCCCTAAACTATGATATAGAGCCTATCCCTTTAGGAGACAGGCGTGAGTATTACTAAATATTCGGTCTTTACATATGAAATTGCCGTTTTCTAGACAAAATTTAAGGGAAACTCAATTATCAGTACTAACATTTTTGCATTTTTGTTAGGAATGACAAATCCAAATTATGTTGTTTCTTCTGGTATGAATCAGATAACATTAAACTAACTGCTACATTTATTTAATTTTTGAAAAGTGTCAGCTTTAAAAAATTATTACGAATCTTATCATGGAAATGGATGGTATTTAGGACGAACTGTTTTTGAAATTTTAGTTTTGGTTATCAAACTGACAATAAAAACAAAATTTAATAAGTAGATGTAAAACCTTGAAATCAACTTTCAAACAAAAAACAAATTATGGAAGTAGCTATTGAATTACAGGAATTGTGAACTCATGAATCTGTAAGACAATTTCGGCAATTTCATATATAAAGACCTATTATTATATCATTGGTCTTATATTAGGTTATGCATATATACCAAAATAAACGTCCTAAAAAATATGATATAAATTCAAATTCAAATAGTTTTATTTTGCAAAGTAGGTATATATATAATACACTTTTTACACTTCAAATTCAATCTAACAAAAATATATGTAATCAAACAATAAATGTACATGAACTAAATTAAAGGTTTATTTAATTTATATAGCAATATATATACGATTAAAATGATAGGTAAAATATATATTATGCAAGGTGAAATCCAATCAACCGCCCGAACCTATACCGGAGACCCGGCCAGGGACCAGGAACAAGGTTCAATGATCACCAACCGAGCCCCCAGCACGAATCAGCCATAAAACGGCCGTCATATTAAAAACCTGTATCTCTTATTCCAAAATAGTATTTTTTTGAGCGTCCCGCTTCCACTGAGAGAAGGGACTAGTGTAAACTGATAGCGTTGGAGCAGGACAGATTTCTCTGAATACCCTGGCGTTAACACCTCACTTGATTCCACTCTCCTACCCCGGATTGCCCGCTGCCTGCCCACTTCGTGGCCCAACAAAATGGCCGCCAGCCTACCGCGAGTTTTAATTTAATCAAACTTCAGTACAGTTATCTCTAAAACTGTTGACTTATTATCAAGTACCTCGTCTTAGCCAACAGGTGGCGTGATTTTAATGATAAACTTGAAACACAATCACACGTAGCTGTTGTTGTAACAAGAAAAAGCTTACATAAGCTGAAAACCAGTGTTGGAGATCAATCTCCAACATTTGCTGAGCCAGTGCCAGTTTAGTATTTTACAGAGCATGCGACAACTTTTGTAGGTATATTATTAATAATTATGTTTAAAATATTTTGTGCTTTTAATTTCTTTGTGAATTTTTGCATTGTGTCGTTTCGTGTACTGTATGTATTAACGGGACACCTGACGCTAGAACATCAACAACACTAGGTTTTCAAGGGTTCATTGGAAGAAACTAGGTCTCTCCTCATATTGAAGAAAATATATCTTTCTTTTATCTAGGGATTCCATTTGTAATGTTTTAAAATTTATACTTTTGTCAAAAAAAAAGTTCTCCACCCTCTTTTTTTTTATTTTCAAACGTTCAAAAATAATCAAAATTTGTTGTTACAATTTCGTCAATTTGACTAAGTTTCAATTAGTTTCAATTAATTAATTAAATCGGACTTTGGTATTAAATTAGACCCTGTTTTGGTATTTAATTTGTTAAATCATAGACAAAAAAAATTCTAATCAAATCATATTCTGTAGTATAACATAAATTATTTCAATTTTTTTACAAAATTAACATCTGAGTAAATCCAATCCATCAGCCAATATAGGTCCACTGCTGGACATAGGCCTCTCCAAGGGCACGCCACATTTTTCTATCCTCGGCCATCCTCATCCAGCCACTACCGGCAATCTTTTTTAGATCGTCAGTCTAGCGAGCTGGCGGGCGTCCTACACTGCGTCTGCCAGTTCGTGGTCTCCACTCAAGAACCTTTCTCCCCAATCGGTTGTCGGTTCTTCGGCTGATGTGGCCAGCCCACTGCCACTTCAGCTTGCTTATTTTAGAGGCTATGTCGATAACTTTGGTTCTCAAATTCAAATTCAAATTCAAATAGTTTATTTTGCAAAGCAGGTATAGATATATACACTTTTTACACGTCAAATTTAATCTAATAAAGAAAATATATGTAATAAAATAATAAATGTACATGAACTAATTTAAAGGTTTATTTAATTTATGTTGCAATATATTTACGATTAAAATGATAGGTAAAATATATATTATACAAGGTAAAATCCAATCAGCCGCCCGAACCCATACCGGAGACCCGGCCAGGGACCAAGAACAAGGTTCAATGATCACCAACCGAGCCCCCAGCACGAATCCAGGCGGCCGACCAAATCCCATCCTATATACTACATACTAATAGGTTACATATATAAATACATGCCTACCTCCGCCCATTCGATTAGTCTTGCTAAGAAGAAGGGCAAGAAACTTAGCAAGATCATGTCTTTTTTTTCAACATAAAACTTATACTATACAATATATATACAATATATTCTTTGACGAATCACCTCATTTCTGATATGATCCATCAAAGAAACTCCGAGCATAGCCCGCTCCATAGCTCGCTGAGCTACTTTGAATCGGTGAACTAGTACAACCGTCAGTGTCCACGTTTCGGCACCGTAAGTCATCTGAGTCATCTGAATAAAACCCGAACTTAATTGCTGCTTTTTGGTCACCAGCTGTAAGAACCACCTTGACTCCTACTCAAAGTGTTTCGTAATTCCATCGATTTTGTACACTTGCTCAACAGGTGTTCATAAAATAACGCAGAAAATGAATGTTTCAAATAGTACTCATCATCGTGAATAGCTTAGCGGAATCCTTTCCTTATTGCTTGTTTTTGTATGGAAGCCATAACTGAGGTTGATGTCTATGAAGTTAACAGTCGTTGCCGTTAATGGGCAGCTTTAAATCAGCTTAACAGCACTTTTCTAGAAGATGGTTCGTTAAGGCCCTTAATACCGCCAAATGGGTACTTTCTAAAGCCTACTCCTCTTTTATGGCCGAACCAAAAATATTAAAAAAATGTATTATGGATTATCAACTCTAGGACAACATATGCAACATTTTCCTTTTTCGTACCACCAAAACTTCTATATGAAAAATTGTTTCAACTAAATGGTGTTTTTTGGCTTGAATTCCTTACTGCTCCTAAGCGGCTTAGGTGATTTAATTCATTTATGCTTTGATAAATAGATAAACTTGATAGCTATAAATATAACATAGAATTATTCAATCGAACAATGACGCCCATGTGAAAAGTATTATTTTCTCCTATTTTGCCCTTTCAAGGACGCAGCGAGCGTCGTAACAGCCACCACGCATTGTGCACTGATTTGAACGTTATTTCAATGTCGTTTCCGTCGATATTCATACAGACAAACATCGAGCTGCTAATTTAGCGACGGTAATCGCCTTAAGGCGATAAGCGAAAAAAATACGGGTGTTTCTTTTCTGTGTATTTCATGAAATACACGGAAAATTTTAATAAATTTCTGGTATATGCATTATAATAATAAATAAATAAATAATAATAATAAATTTATTTTATTCCAGCTAATTTAGCCATAACTTACATTTAATTACAAAAAGATGTAACAGAATTAAAAATATTTAATCTTATCTAAACTGCACCGTTGTATGCAGTTGTGTCCAGGCAGCGTGTATAGGGCTTCCGGACCACTCAAACACAGCTCTCACGACCTGGTTTGTGGAGGTGCGGAGGCGCTCCGCAGCGCCGGCGGTCACGTGACGCAACAGCGCCGGCCAGCCGTTCACGCGCGCCTCGCAAAAGCCTTCAACTCTACTGTGCGAGAATCGCCTTCCTGAGGCGCTACAGTTGCGGGGGACTTATGACTATTATGACTATATAATCTAGGGTTAGGTAGGCATGTATTTATATAATGTAACCTATTAGTATATAGGATGGGATTTGGTCGGCCGCCTGGATTCGTGCTGGGGGCTCGGTTGGTGATCATTGAACCTTGTTCCAGCGGGCCTATTGTGTATCTCTAGTTGCCTTCTGGACTGGGTGTCTATCATTAAAAACATAGATATACTATCGAATTCCGATGTCCTAAGGATATTTTCGCACTTGAAGTGACGACACAGATTGTTAATAGTTCAATACCCACTAAAGGCAATTTGAAATTTCAGTTTTTAGCTATGTTTTTGATGATAGGCACCTCGTGCAGTTGGCAACGGATTCGTGCTGGGGGCTGGGTTGGTGATCATTGAACTGGTCCCTGGCCGGGTCTCCGGTGTGGGTTCGGGCGGCTGATTGGATTTTACCTTGTATAATATATATTTTACCTATCATTTTAATCGTAAATATATTGCTACATAAATTAAATAAACCTTTAATTTAGTTCATGTACATTTATTATTTTATTACATATATTTTCTTTATTAGATTAAATTTGACGTGTAAAAAGTGTATATATCTATACCTGCTTTAAAAAAATAAACTATTTGAATTTGGATTTGAAATTATTTAAGTGGATACTTTTTAAGCCACCGCTTTACAGACGAAGGAATCAATAGCCAAAGACAAATCACTCGTCTCAATGTCTGCTCTTTCGCTTGAGAGGTCATTTTAACATTTTTATTATTCCGATGAAATAAGCATTAACTAAGAATAATAACTAATAAATAACAAATAATAAACGATTAAAAACTATATAATCTACAAAGATTATTATTATTATTAAAAATTCTATATTGCACAAATAAAAACATGTACATAGGCGAGCTTAAGGCGATTACCATCGCCAAATTAGCAGCTCGATATTTGTCAGTACGAATATCAACGGAAACGACATTGAAATAACGTTCATATCAGCGCGCAATGCGTAGTGGCTGTTACGACGCTCGCTGCGTCCTTGAAAGAGCGAAATAGGAGAAAATTATGCTTTTCACATGGATGTGATTGTTCGATTGAATAATGTTATGTTATGTTTATAGATATCAAGTTTATCTATTTATCAAAGCATAAATGAATTCAATCGGCCAAGCCACTTAGGAGCAGTAGGAAATTCAAGCCAAAAACACCATTCAGTTAAAAAAATATTTCATGTAGAAGTTTTGGTGGTATGAAAGAGAAAAATGTTGTATATGTTGTCTAAGAGTTGATTATTCATAATACATTTTTCAATATTTTTGGTTTGGCCATAAACGAGGAGTAGGCTTTAGAAATACCCATTTGGCAATAGTAAGGCCCTTAATGCTAATTAGCATTTTCTTCCAGCTAACCTTTTGCGATGTGGAACTTGTCAAGGGTAGTGCTTTTATGAGGAAACAGTACTTTTTTACTTTTACTTTATACTTTTACTCCTCTGTTGTTTATTGGCTCCCTAGCGGTGTTATAATAAATTGGGCCAATCGCAGCGCATAATTGCGGTGTTATAATGTAATATTATAACATCGGTTAAACAATGTGCGTATAGGTAAGTACTTATAAAACTGCTTTTGATTTTGCAATTACCTTATTGTATGTAGTGTGGAGTAGATAAAAATAGTTAGGTAGGTATATACAAGGTGAATTTGTGAACATCGTCCAAATTCATACTTGAGCCTTGGTAAGTGATCGGCATCATGAACCGATAACGATTTTTGTGAAATTCGTATAACGAAATTTTGACTCCCCATAGTGATTCACTTAGGACTGGGAGTGAATTACTATGGGAAGTCAAAATTTCGTTATACAAATTTCACAAAAATCGTTATCGGTTCATGATGCCGATCACTTACCAAGCCTCTAGTATGAATTTGGACGATGGTCAAAAAGTCACCTTGTATAACGACCGACGGTACCGAAACAGTTTTGCCGACTTCTTTCTTCTTGAAACATATGTTATCTAGAAGTCGGGGTATTCCCCACGATATACCCTCTGTTCGAAATCCGTGGATATAGCAAAAAAAAAAAAACAATATGAGAAAATGAAAATGAAAAAAGCATTTATTTGCCTAAACGAAAGGAAAGGTACAATTTAAGTCTTAATCTTAATACATAAATAGAACAAGTACCACAAATTTATTGAACATTGATGCGTAAGCTAAATGCGTTTGGCGCTGACTTCTAGGACAGATAATATAATCTAGTCTTCTAGCTAGAGAACATATTTTCTAAGTATGTTTCAGGAAGAAAGAAGTCGGCAAAAGTGTTGTTACAAACACCCGTACGCTAAGAGCTCTTGACACGATTCCGAACACCCTGTAATCGGTACCTAGATCCGTGCCTCAGCCGCCGACTACACAGCATATCGAATCCCATCTTCTCTGCTGTCTTCACTCGAACTCTGGGCAAGGGTCCAAGTTATACCCCGCGGAACTAGGTCCCTCCGCACTCAGCCAACCTCTCACTCCGCCCTACTGGTGAGAGGGTGCCCGCCCTCCTCCGCGACATGTGAAGAACATGAAGGAACGGAAAGAACGGAAGGTGACCCCGTCTTCGCTCGCTCGTATGATTCCGAAACCGAAGGCAAGACAGAAAGGAAAGAAAACGAGAAGGTTTTTTGAGCAATACACGTTATATATATATATATATATATATATATATATATATATACAGGGTGGAAAAAATTTAAGGGCCCTGGAAGGGAACTACCTTAAATCGTTTAGTTAGCTCATTTTACTGAAAGGAAACATTTCAAACAGGAAAAAAATTTCATGGGTATCTCGTACAATAGATGAGTGTTAGACCAAATATTTATTAGACAAATTTTATCCTGAACAATAATCCTATCGATTCGTATAATAAAATAGCGAGGGCTTATTTTTTTTTATTTTTAGTTAGTTCGATTCCCGGGTAAGACAAGCTAATTTCGGAATATCTTTGAATGCTGTTTTGTTTCTTTTAAAAAATAAAGGAATGTTTCCTTTCAGTAAAATGAGCTAACTAAAGGATTTGAGATAGTTCCCCTCCAGGGCCCTTACATTTTTTCCACCCTGTATATACATATAGCACAATTTATTTAACTGTAAAAACCTTTCCTATTTAAATATACTATGGTGTTGTATATATATATACTAAAGTTGTGTTCATCTTACGGTGGCATGTATAAAAAAAGAAATTATGGTAATTATCAGTATCACAATTTATCATCAACATCCCGGTATCTAAATGTTTGTTCACAAATAGTATTAACATAAACTTCTTTTGACACAGTTTTGCTTTTAACTGCTTTATTCAACATCTCCTGTATCTCCTGCAAACTCTTCCCTTTGGTCTCAGGAATGCAGAACTTCGTATAAATCCCAACAGCCAAAATAAGACCGGAATAAAAATAAAAAACATTTTTAAACGTCATATGGTCTGCCATTGATTGAAAATTTTTAACCGAAATAAATATACACAGAGTTGAAATTATGTTACAGAGGCAAACACAAACACTTTTCACATTAGGTGCAAATACTTCACCGATTAAAACTGGTACGATGGGCGTCAGGCCGATTGTCATATTGACTCGGTAGACCAAAGTAGATGTGATTACCAACCACTGAGTATATGATGGACTGACTCCGAGTTCTAGTAAATGGTAGCTTAATCCCCATGTGAAGAATGCAGCACAAAAGATCAAACATGACGACAGCAACATAGTAACTCTTCCAAATTTGTCACCAATAGACACGGCCACCAAAGCAGCAGGAATAGCGATGGCGGTCATTATTGTAACCAAAGTATACGGAACGATTATTCCAATCTTGCCAGCCATGATTATGATCTCCAGATATTCAGATATAGTATATGTCCCGCTGAGTTGTACCAAACTGTAGACAACATTTATCATGAAGAGGGTCTTTAGATTGACAGGATCCTTTAGTTTCTTAACAGAGTTTAGAATCGAGACCCGTGGACTGGATTCTATAAATTCTTTAAGTTTAGCAAACTCCTCCTTCACATTATCGCTATCATTGTAATATCTAAGAGCTTTTTCTGCCTCTTCTATTTTGTTGCAATTCAAAAAATAATACGGCGTAGAAGGAATAAAGTAAAACGTGATAAGATTTATTCCAATTAAAGCCAAATTAATGGCTCCGAAAACCCAGGGGTCAAAGTGTGATCCCACAAGGTTACCGTAAAGCTGTCCGATCATGAATCCAGATGTCACAAAACTGAAAATGATCCCACGAATGCTAGGGTTCGCTATTTCACCTAAGTAAACGGGGTAGGTACTGAATGTAGTTCCCATGCCAAGACCACAACAGAACTGACTGAAGATGACTATGCTTATAGAGTTAGCACATATGAGGCTGATCCAAGCGCCAACGTAATAGAATCCACACACATACAAAGATGACTTCGCTCCAAAGTAGTTGGCTGCTAAGGATCCTGTTATTATTGCTATAAATCTGCTCACACTGTTAGTAGATGCAACCCACGATATCTGCTCTTTAGTAGCTTGGAATGGTGGATTTGGCCGGCTCAACTTGCCCAAGAGCGGTGATAACCAGCCAAAGTTGGCCCCCGCCATTGCCATCAGCAGAAAAACTGAAATCAAAAACTTTTACTTATTTGTAATGCTAATCTTTGATCGTACGCGATATACAAGTTTCTACGCTTATTTTTTGGGATTTTGGTCTCTTTGGCTAAGTCTCTTTAGCAAATTTACCAAATGAAAGCTTGTTTAAGAGTATGACATAGCCAGAACAAAAACCAGTTCCGGGCGTGGCTTATTCAGTTTACGTTTGCGCGCGGGGGGAAATTCGTCCCGGTTTCAAAGCTCGCGCCTTCCATAGCAAAATTATGTGAAATAGAGTGGACGAGGTAGGGTCAAAAGTAATACGTATTTAATTTTATCTAATTTATTAGTGTATTTCGATCATCGTCATACGGCATTGATCCTACTTGCTATCACGTCGGGACGTAAATTTATTATGGTCGGCTAAAAGTGGTTTTATGAGTGTTTGATTTATCAGTTGACACTCGGAACATTTCAGACACTCCTTTAGAGATACATAATAATATCGTGACGGTTAGTTGTCACCATTACCCATGCTTCAAATATTTTTCGCCCGTTGAGCTGGTTTTACACTTGCGGGAAAATAAATTGGCCCAATTATTTCTTTACAAAAAATTGTTACTAAAGTTGTTATTACAATAAACTTTTAACAAAAAAATAGCAACCGACTTCAATAGTAACAGCAGTCATTCACTAAAAAACTAATAATAATTCTATAAAGACCGATGGTACCGAAGCAACACTTTTGCCGACTTCTTTCTTCCTGAAACATTATGTTATCTAGAAGTTATCTAGAAGAAATGATTACCGCAATCTCGAGTTATGTGCTGTCATTCGTTAAAGAGTTCTACGGTGATGAAGCCAAGATCGAAGGTCAGGTAGGTACACTGGCAATTTTCAAGCAATTCCCTGCAATGAGCACCCTAACACAAACTAATTGCCGCAATCCAAAGTTATGTGCTGTCATCCGTTGAGGAGTTCTATGGTGATGAAGCCAGGATCGAAGGTCAGGTGGGTATTCTGGTAATCTCCAAGTAATACCCTTGAATTAGCACCCTAACGCAGTGATAGCCGCAATCTCGAGTTATGCGCTCTGATCCGTTGAGGAGTTCTATGGTGAATATGGTGATGAAGCCAGGATCGAAGGTCAGGTGGAAGAATGTCGATTTTAAAGTAATACCTTGTAATCAGCACCCCGGTACAAGGCGATTACCTCAATTTCGAGAGGTATGCTGTCATTTTCTGAGGAGTTCCACTGCCTATCTCTGAAGACCTTCATCAGATCATGACCAAACCCAAAATGGGACCTACCTGGAAGTACATTCTTTCAAACAAACAAAGAATTGTTCAAATCGGTTCAGAAATGACGGAGTTATGGAGTAACAACGCCAAAAAAAAAAAAAAACATACAGTCGAATTGAGAACCGCCTCCTTTTTGAAGTCGGTTAAAAAGTGGAAACTAACAAATACTCTCAGAAGGAATGCACCACGTCAATATCTATCTCACTGTAGCCTATCTCAATTATGTCGCTATCTCTCTCATTTAACTGCACCACGTCACTATCTATCTCACTGCAGCCTATCTCAATTATGCCTCTCTCATTTAACTACGTTTAACTGCGTAACTATCTCATTCCAACTCATTTTAAATAGCGTCACTATTTATCTTACTCTAACGCGTGTTAAATGGCATTTCTAATGCACGTCAAATAGTTTTACTGCCCGCCACTCTTTCATTGTAAATTCTAATTATTTAAAAAAATAACTTAAATCCTTTGGTACTAAAATAGTAATAACTTTTTTTCAAAAGTAATACACAGAAATTGCTAGATCATTTGAAAAACAATATTTGATGAGCCGTTATTTAAGACAATTTGCAAAACTAACATAGAACATTTTTTTTCAGGGTGTGGTGTCGAACTGACCTAATTACAAAAAATTGCTCATAAATTGAGTTTTTATTTTTTCTTCCTGATGTTACAGCATTTCAAGGTTTATTTTTGACTTTATCAATAGCAGGACTATTCAGATTTGTGCAACAAAAATGTAATCCTTAGAATTTAGAACTGGTTAGCTTGAATCTCAAAAATTTATTCGAATTTATAAAAGTACCATCAACTCGAAGGCTATCTACTTTTTGCTGAGGTCATAATTTGATATTCTGGTCAGGCATGAGCTGGCCTACCAGCCTTCCAAGGGAAAGCGTTGACTTTTGGGACACCTGTTTACCCTTGGGATAAATCGCCAAGTGTTTAAAATATAGAAATTTATTTGTATCATAGTTTGAAATGTTCAGGTCCCTTTACGCAAAATGAAAAAACAAAACTCTTTTAGGATTAATTTGTTGTCCCTATGTTTGTCTGTTTGTCCGTTTGTCTAGGCAATTTTTCTGGGTAAAATCAATAAATGCCAATATTTACGCCCTGTAAAACATGCATATTATAACGTTTTTATGGCCTTTTATTTAACTTTTTCATACAAATTTTCTCCTTATAAAAATATAGAGATCAACACTTGACATAATATTTTGCATTTGAAAGAAAGCACAGAAAAGAACTTTAGAATAAATAATGTAAAAAATATAAAAACCATATTTTTGTTTTTGTTTGTTAAATGTGGCGATAGCTT
Source organism: Ypsolopha sequella (assembly GCA_934047225.1). Lineage (NCBI taxonomy): Eukaryota > Metazoa > Arthropoda > Insecta > Lepidoptera > Ypsolophidae > Ypsolopha > Ypsolopha sequella. The sequence continues at coordinate 1,123,342 of OW204012.1, read as the reverse complement.
TGTTTATTATTATTTTTATTTTTTACTAAGATAACAAATATTTTCATACAAGGTTTTCCTTAAGGGTTATTTCTCCTAATTTGTAACAAAATATTAAGAAATAATTATAACGGTAAAGTACAACTTTTAGCTAAGACAATTTATTGTTAAAAGTTTGCTATATGCATAAACATATTTTAATGATATTATGGTATCTTCAAAATAATTGGGTTTTCCATAAGCGTGATATCAGATTTTTTAAGGAATTTACGGCTGATATCACGACGACGGACAAGCCATTTATTTTATTACTATTGTAATATCAATAAAAATATGTTTAGGCATACAGTAGACTTTTAACTATAAGTTTTCTTAACTAAAAGTTGTATTTTTACTAATTTAAATTGTATTTCTCATCAAGAAGTGCAAGATGGCAAGATATTCAAAATAAGTTAATTGAATTTGTGAAATGGTTTCAGGTAAAAACAGTTTTCCATGAAACGGTAACTGTTTATACATAGCAAAGTGTGTAAACTTAGTCATCTTACCATAAACGACGCCTGTATTTCCAGTATAGATAAAAATATACAATTTTTTGCGTAAAAACGAGGCAATATTGGCGATATCCTGACAGCTATTATGATAATGTTTTATAAAATTTTGGTTTTTGGGCTGTATAGAGACGTAGTTAGATGTCACTAGAATATAATAATGAAAAAAAGCATCATATTCCTGCCGTTAAAAACTCAACAAAATATGCGTATGAGTGATTTAGCTACATCGTGCCATAGTCACAACAACAAAACTGAATGAATTTGGAATGAATTCATACTTTTATGCGGGAAAATAATATATGTTGCTCTAAGAGAATAATTTTTTGATCAATATTGAAACCCAAATTAATTTACTTATACTTACTGAGATCTGTATCAAAGGTCAATGACCTTTTCGTGAAATTACCCTCTAGTATTGGCTCACCATTTCAGGTCCAATAAGTGAAGTTTTTTGCAAATTATATAGGTACATTTACTTGGGATAAATCGCCAAGTATTTAAAATATAGAAATTTATTTTGAAATATTTACAGTGCATGGCAAAATTATTAGATCGTAGATAATCCTGTCGGTACATGTTCCGGTTTTGTTACGCAAAATGAAAACAATGAAACTCTATTAGGATTAATTTGTTATCCCTATGTTTGTCTGTCTGTCCGTTTATCTAGACAATTTTTTCTGGGTAAAATTAATAAATACCAATATTAACGGCCCTCTATAGAGCTGTAAAAACATACTTTTGACGTTTTTATTTATATTACGTTTTAGGTTTTTACGTTTTTTTTTACGTTTTTCATACAAATTTTCCCACTATGAAAATGTAGGGATGAACACTTGAGATAATATTTTGCATTTAAAAGTCAACACAGAAAGGAATTGTTGAACAAATAATGTAAAAAATATGAAAACCATGTTGTTCTATTCTAAAGGGATTAATTATGTACTGTTCAATGTGGCGATAGCTTTGTTTATTTTTTTCCTTGAATTATTTTTTACTAAGATAACAAATAGTTTAATACAAGGTTTTCCTTAAGAGGTCCCTTTACCCCTGTATTTTTCTTAAAATTCATACAATAGGTATAAACCGAATGTGATGTCTACAGCTTATTTTCTTCATATCTTTTTTCATGAGTATATTGTAGTGACATCTTACTACGTCTCTATACAGCCCAAAAAGCAAAATTTGATAAAACACCATCATAATAGCTGTCAGGATATCGTCAATATTGCCTCGTTTTTACGCAAAGTTTAACAAGTTTGTATATTTTTATCTATACTGGAAATAAAAATGAGAGAAATACAGGCGTCGTTCATGTTAAGATGACTAAGTTTACACACTTTGCTAAGTATAAACAGTTACCGTTTCATGGAAAACTGTTTTTACCTGAAACCATTTCACAAATTCAATTAACTTATTTTGAATATATTGTCATCTTGCACTTATTGATGAGAAATACAATTTCAATAAGTAAAAATACAACTTTTAGTTAAGAAAACTTATAGTTAAAAGTCTGCTGTATGCATAAACATATTTTTAATTATATTACAATAGTAATAAAATAATTGGCTTATCCGTCGTCGTGATACCAGCGGTAAATTTCTTAAATAATCTGATATCACGCTTATGGAAAACCCAATTATTTTGAAGATACCATAATATCATTAAAATATGTTTATGCATATAGCAAACTTTTAACACTAAATTGTCTTAGCTAAAAGTTGTACTTTACCGTTATAATTATTTCTTAATATTTTGTTCCAAATTCGGAGAAATAGCCCTTAAGGAAAACCTTGTATGAAAATATTTTTTTTCTTTGTAACAAAGAAAAAAATAATAATAAACAAAGCTATCGCCACATTGAACAAACAGTAAATTATTAATCCCTTTAGAATAGAACGATATGGTTTTTATATTTTTTACATTATTTGTTCTACAGTTCCTTTCTGTGCTTTCTTTCAAATGCAAAATATTATGTCAAGTGTTGATCTCTATATTTTCATAAGGAGAAAATTTGTATGAAAAAGTTAAACAAAAGGCCATAAAAACGTTATAATATGTATGTTTTACAGGGCTGTAAATATTAGCATTTATTGATTTTACCCAGAAAAATTGCCTAGACAAACGGACAAACAGACAAACATAGGGACAACAAATTAATCCTAAAAGAGTTTTGTTTTTTCATTTTGCGTAAAGGGACCTGAACATTTCAAACTATGATACAAATAAATTTCTATATTTTAAACACTTGGCGATTTATCCCAAGGGTAAACAGGTGTCCCAAAAGTCAACGCTTACCCTTGGAAGGCTGGTAGGCCAGCTCATGACTGACCAGAATATCAAATTATGACCTCAGCAAAAAGTAGATAGTCTTCGAGTTGATGGTACTTTTATAAATTCGAATAGATTTTTGAGAGTCAAAGCTAACCAGTTCTAAATTCTAAGAATAAAATTTTTGTTGCGCAACTCTGAATAGTCCTGCTACTGTCAAAAATAAACCTTGAAATGCTGTAACATCAGGAAGAAAAAATAAAAACCCAATTTATGAGCAATTTTTTGTAATTAGGTTAGTTCGACACCACACCCTGAAAAAAAATGTTCTATGTTAGTTTTGCAAATTGTCTTAAATAACGGCTCATCAAATATTGTTTTTCAAATGATCTGGCAATTTTTGAAATAAAAGTTATTGCTATTTTACTACCAAAGGAGCTGCGTATTTTTTTAAATAATTATAATTTAGAATTAAAGAGTGGCGGGCAGTAAAAATATTTGACGTTCATTAGAAATGCCATTTAACACGCGTTAGAGTGAGATAAATAGTGACGCTATTTAAAATGAGTTGGAATGAGATAGTAACGCAGTTAAACGTGGTTGAATGAGAGAGGCATAATTGATATAGGCTACAGTGAGATAGATATTGACGTGGTGCATTCCTTCTGAGAATATTTGTTAGTTTCCATTTTTTGTAAAAACATCTTTAGTAAAAATTTTTTGTAAAGAAATTTTTGGTCCAATTTATTTTCCCGCAAGTGTAAGACCAGCTCAACGGGCGAAAAATATTTAAAGAATGGGTAATGGTGACAATTAACCGTCACGATATTATTATGTATCTCTGAAGGAGTTTCTGAAATGTTCCGAGGGTCAACTGATAAATCAAACACTCAAAAAACCACTTTTAGCCGACCATAATAAATTTACGTCCCGACGTGATAGCAAGTAGGATCAATGCCGTGTGACGATGATCGAAATACACTAATAAATTAGATAAAATAAAATACGTAACGTATCGGCACCGTTGTCCGACTAGGCTCCTGTATGCGACCGCCCAGTATTTTTGAAATTTGTAACAATATCCCGCGTCAAATAAGTGAACAATTGCTCGTCTCTTATAGGCCAATTCTTAAATTACCGATGAATCATGATTGGTTCTAATTTCCGCTACGTTCAATTTTGTTATTAATTTTGTTGTCACTGTGCATCGGTTTAGTTCGAAGTCGAGCTTTGCGGAACGTAAAAAGTTTGTGGAGGTTGTTTTTAATTTTTTGTTTGATTCTGCATATTTTGGTAAAACTGACATATTTTTTCATGTAATATAGGGTTCCGTTCATATATAAATGCAAGAGTTTTTAGGATTGATAAAATATTAATAGTCTTATCATCTTTTCTATTTCGGTCGGAATCAGGAGATCCGGTAAAACGATTGTTTCCAGATACCGTACAGTGGACGGTATCAGGTGTTTTATAGACTTTCAGACTTTTGTTAATTTTCATTATAAATTGTGGATAAAAACTATAATTTGAATATACACATATTTTTGTGACATATACATTTGCTTAATATCCTGATTCCGTCCTAAGTTTAGACTTTTAGATTGATTCATAATTTACTTAAAACATTCCGTTCTTTCTCAAATGTATTGGGATATTAAATGTACGTTAATGGTTTTAAAAAGTTATTTTATATTAAAAATTGACATCTGAGATATTATTATAAAATTTTTAATGACTATATATGTCTTTAAATTTCTATAAAGCTCACTCTTTTTTTTCATCACATTGGATAAATAATTAAAACACATAATTATTGTAATTGGACGGTAATGAGTGGTGATAAATTCAGTTTTGCTTGTTACCGACCACAATAAATATACCATAAACCGGAGTCTGGTCATCCGTTTGTGTATCAAGACAAAATTTTAAAGTACTTGCAAAAAATGTACGGTGCTCAAAAAGAGTGTGTTTGTATAGAAAAATACAAATAATGAGCAACAAGTAACACCTGTCATGAATTTATTTTAGTATGGCCTCAGGAACAAGTGTCACAAAAAAAAAATGAAACTGGTATTGAAATAAAACAACACATTACACAACAAGAACCAAACTGCTATGAAAATATGATGATATGAAAATAGCAGTTTATACAAACAATTGTGGAATCTTTTCAGTTTCAGTTTAAAGGAACATAGAAAAACCTCACCAAATGAAAGAAAAGAATGTCAAGTTAAATATGGAATTAATTATTCAGTACTTTTAAAGCTCGACCACAATTATAAAGTTGGCAGAATAGTTCCTAAAAATGAAACAATTTATTCCATGTATTCTGTAATATTATAGAAACAAGATAGATAAACCTAAACCTAAGAAAAAAATTGCCACATAAATTGAAAAAAAAAAATTTGTAAAGCAAGTTAAACTTATTGAAAATGAAGACGATGTTTTCAAACTTTTTATTAGCAAGGACTGTAATTATTTTAATTTGTAAATTTTATAAATAAAGTACAAGCTCTTAACCTTTTCTTTATCTTTGAATTCTTAGAAGTTACGAATTTCATTCATTAATTACTCAAAAAGAAAAAAAAACACCATTATATTTAATCACAGTTTAAAAATAAAGAAAAAATCGAAAAAATAAGTAAAATAACATAAAAACTTGATTGAATAGTTATAGACGAAAAGAGAAATATCATACGACATATATAGGCGTTTGAAGTTAGAAAACTGCTGGCATCTATTGACATAAAAATATAAAAAAGTATATTTTAAATCATGGTTTTTAAAATCCTGATGACGACCCCACTGAGGGGTCAAATATAGCACCTATAACTATTTAATGAAGTGTTTATATCTATGTAAAATAAAACATACAAATAATAAAAAAGCCGTTCAACGGTATTATACAAACAATATTTTATTAACATATTGAAATAAGATAAAATACACTTGGCCAAACATATGAAGTTTATATTGATAGCGACGAACATGAAAAAATGTAAAATATATACTATTAATAAAAGTTAATTAAAGCCTAAATTAAAAAAATTATTAATTGAAACAAACCATCTATACATTTTGATATCTCCAGTAACTTTTGACCCTATTTTTATGAGATAATGGCATTTTTGGCAATTTTTTGAATGGTGGTCGGAAACGGGTTACTTGCTGGACGGTATCAGGAAAACTTCAACTAAGCGGTCGGTAACTGGAGCTTTTAAGAAGGACAGGCAAACATATTAATAATATTTTTTTTTGTATACTCTGACAACATAAATATTGATAATTATACTTTATAATGAAAGTCTCAACAATAAGGTTTAAAGTAAGCTATATAAATAGTTTATAAATCAGTTTACGTTTATCTTTGGACGGTTTATTTGAAAAAAGGGCGAGAGTGGTCGGACTTGGGCGCATTTACGTTATTACTTTTGACCCTGCCTCGTCCACTCTATTCGTATTTTTGCTATGGTGACGCGAGCTTAGAGACCGGGACGAATTTCCCCCCGCGCGCAAATGTAACATGAATAAGCCACGCCCGGAACTGGTTTTTGTTTTGGCTATGTCATACTCTTAAGGAACATAATATAGTACTCAAGCAAACGGAGCCCCATTTCATATGTTTTGTGTGGTTTCTGTAAATTAAAATTTTAAAGATTTAAATATTAATATTCTAATTTACAGAAACCATTGGACATTTTGCGCTAACAGTTTACTTACACGATACATAGGTAATAAGGTTTTGTTGAATAACTATTTAAATTAACATTATATCATTGCAGTATAGAAGCGCAGAAAGAATAGTAAATCTGGATGTGAGGAGCTCTGATCCGGGATCACATCGAGATTTCTGCGTTTCTATACTGCAATGATATAATGTTAATTTATATCTCCTTGCGATGGATAAATCGTCAGGTGTTCAAACATAGAAATTTATTTCTATCATAGTTTGAATAACTATTTAGCGAATTTTGATTTTAAGTGTTCTTTTTCAGTTAAGGCGATATGTAAAAGTTTTAGCGTCCCTGTTACTCCATATGCGAAAAAACACTCATTGCGAGAGGGACCGATTCGTGGAAAAGTAGCAAAAAGTCGGTTTTTTATTGATATAAAATGTACAAAAGTTGCTATCAAAATTTAGTTTAACCAGGTCCTAGATATTGTTAAAATCCATCTAATAAAATATAATTGCAGTCCATATGTCATTCTAAATTGTCAAACCAGGAGAATTGGTGCCGAAAAAGACCTCACTTCAATAAATATTTCTATCGAGCCGAATTTCTCCAATCGCGTTTCTGTTTTAACAGAAAAGAATCCAAAAATAATATATATTTTTTTTCAAAATAATACATTATTTACTGAGGTAGATATGCACGTTCTTAAAGTGTCGATTTTTTTTTCGTAGCGCCTTAATTAGGAAAAAGCGGGTTTTTCACAATCCGGCTAAGTAACGGCTCTTATCTATTGCATTGACTCACCTTCTGCACTGGCTATCCATTGCATTTTAGTTTTACACTTAGTTTTAGCAACTTTTTCCATTGCGCATTGTTCTACTAAGTAAATTACTCAAAATAATAAGGAAGCCAAGTCCCGAAACGGAATTATCACTGAAACACCGTCTGCTTGTTGTGGCAAAAATAATGAAATCGACTTCATTTTCATTTATGCTGAAGTTGTTTGACTTCAAAACAGCTGCAGGCGCATGTCCACATTAACGAGAATTAGCTATTACCATGTACCTATTATCGTGATCACTTACCTTTGGTCTCGGTGCAACTAAACAACTAAAACCGGCCAAGTGCAAGTCAGACTAGCGTACCTAAGTTTCCGTATTGTGGAGGATAAATTTGATTTTGTGATTTTTTTTCGTGAATTTCTCAACCGCTTTATTTTTCCTGTAATCTTTACGTAAACACAGAAGAATCAGCAGATGTATGGAGGAACATCGAGGGCTGCCGACAGTCGAAGATATTTCTAAAAAAAAATGTAAGGTATATTCTAAACCTAAGCAGAATCAACCTAGGTATGTTGGTAGGTATTCTAACTGGCCACTGCAGGCTGAACAGACATCAGTCAATAACACGGGGATGGCGTAACACAAATTATATACGAGCACCGCTGTCGCCACTTTTTGGAACATTCCGCCCCTCTCGTACTGCGCGATTTTTCGCTTGGAGTGACAGTGACAAAAATAAGATTTGCATAGCCTCTTAATACCTTTGTAGAGAATATTTCTGCTACTCATACTCCACAACTTTCATAAAACAACAAAAATTCTCTAATTGAAAGGTAATGGTCGTACAAGGAAATGGACTTACAAGGAATTCGAACGATGGACATTCGGGGAATAAGACGAAACCGACCGAATCCAAAAATATAAGGTGACTTCTAATAATATAAGATATATTCTAATAATATTATAATGTCAAGCCTTACCTATTTCTATGATTAGTATATTTAACTGATGCCGGGTCCAGGTCGGACCCGAAATATATCTTAAACTGTGTAATTTTATAATTATAAAGTATTTTATTTAATTATTGATTCGTATAAATAAAAATGTATCTAATGATATAACCAAATTCATACTGGAGCCTCGGTAAGTGGTGAAGACCAAGGTTCAATGACCTTTTTTGTGAAAAGCGCAAAATAAAATTTGTGCCCAATTGACGAACAACTCCGAGTGAATTAGTATAGTGAGATTACATTTTATATTGCATTAGAAAAAAAATGGTCATTGAACCTTGGTCCTGACAACTTATCGAGTCTCCAGTATATATTTAGCTATTTAGAAGTCACATTATAACTATTTTTTTCTTTTGAATATCTATTGCCAAAGCAGTGCAGAATAAATTTTTTCCTGTTAGTCGGGTAGGTACATTTTTCAGTAGAAGTTTTGTAGCACTTCACCTTTTTGATAACAAAGGCCTTAAGTAGAAGGAAATTTTTTCAAAATCTCAAAATATTTTTTTCCTGTAATCTGTTTCTAAAGCAATAGAAATTTCAATAGTTTGTAATGCACTGTAATAATATTTATTAAATAAACACATGTTGATTTTATTTTGTTTATTATATTATCCTGACACCTAAATCTGCGTAAAATAAAAGAAATTTGTCAAATTAATTGAAAAAAAATAATTGTCAGATTGCATATCCGATATTTTGACATTTATTACAAATGTCCGATATTTGCGGACCCTATTTTGTAGACACCATTTCAACCCGTATGTACAGAACCAAGTCAACCAAGCAATAATTTTACAAAAACAAAATCACCACAATAAACACTCAAAATGGCAGCTCTTATGCAACCAAGCTAGAAGTGCTGTCTGTCTGTTTGTCTGTCAGTAAAAAGTGGACATCCCAGGAAACACTTTGCCAGTGTCACGACAGAGTGCAGTGAACTATAGACAAATGTTTGCTTGTCTATCTCTGTCGTTGGAGTTCAAGAAGCATTTTAAATTGGGTATGTGCTTAGCCAATACGTGAGATCTATTTAGCCAATACGTGAGATCTACTTAAAAGAGCAATGTTCTTTTAATTCGTTTATGAAAAGGTTTTGGGATTCTGTTAAAAGTAAAACCTAGTTTCGTTCTTTGTCTTATTCGCCATGTTCACCAGGAAAATTCATTTGAATTTTTTTTTGTCAATTGTAAACCATTTAAGAGAGCTTTTGCTTGACCCAAATAGAGGGTTAAGCAAAAGCTCTCTTGAATCAATCAAAATCTCGGGTTAAACTAAGATAAAGTCATGAGAATTTAACCCTACTCTCACCTCGAGTTAAACTTTAGTTAGCGAAGTAATTTTACCAGTCAAATGAAGGTCATAAGTTTAATTCTTATAATCTATCTATCTAATATATAAAAAGAGAAGTCCTGACTGACTGATTCATTCACTGACTCATCAACGCACAGCCCAAACCCTTCGACCTAGAAAGCTGAAATTTTGCACAAAGCTTCCCTTTGTAATGTAAACAAAGAATAAGAAAGGGTTTTTCGAAATTCTACCCCTAAGGGGGTGAAACGGGGGTCCAAAGTTTGTATGGGGAAACAAGATTAGTTAGACTATTTTATTCGAGACTTCACAGGAGTACTCCTATTCATAAATGAGTAAACACGTGTTTCAGGTTTTTTCAGAATTCAACCCCTAAAAGGGGGAAATGGGGTGACAAAGTCTGAAAATCAACATGGGTATCGTTTGTATGGTTTATCGGGTCGCTGATTACAAAAACAACAAAGATTTTAAAATACAACGTGGTGGACGTGAAAAAGAGCTTTTCCAGAATTCAACCCCTAAAAGGGAGAAATGGGGTGACCAAGTCTGAAAACCAACATGGGTATCGTTTATATGGTTTATCGGGTCGCTGATTAGGAAAACAACAACGATTTCTAAATCTAACGTAGTGAACGTGAAATAACATCATTTCCTGTTGGGGTACGACGGGGTTGAAATTTTGAAATGTGTAAATATCAATATGGGTGTCGTTTTTATGGTTTTTTTGGACGTTAATTACGAAAATGGCATCGATTTTGAAGTTTGAAAATTCTTGAAAGTATGTGTGCCAGAGCAAATCGGCTGTAACAGACGGACAGACAGACAGCCACACAAGTGATCCTATTAGGGTTCCATTTTTTCCTTTTGAGGTATCTATATATCAAACTATCTATCCAAAATCTATCTATCTATCTGTCTGTCTATCTATCTATCTATCTGTCTATCTATATCCCAGCAAAATATCTTTGGAACGGAAGGTGGTACATCCCTGTGGGTTGGACCACGGGGTGCCAAAAAAAGTTTTTTTTTTTAAATTTCAAAACTTTGACTGCCTGTATATCCCGAACGGCTGGAGTTAAACCCATGTTGATGGGTGTCTAGGAAAATGTCTCGACGAGATCGGTCTGCCGAAAGTGTCAAAACTTTACAGGCCCGTATCTCCCATGTTCATGATACTCTAAGAAAAGGGTTCGGCGAGATCTAGACGACGACGCCGGTAAAAAAAAAAACGAAAATAAAAAATTGACAAAATTTTGATCGGCCATATCTCCCGAACGGATAAGCGTAGGGAGTTCGGGTTTTAACTATAGTGATCGGTCAAGCTGGGGCTACACCACCAAAAAAAAATTAATTTGTCAGGTTTTGACAGTTTTTTCACAGGTCCAAAAAAGTATTCCGATTTACATGAAACTCGGTATCAAGGGGCATTCGGGGTCGCTGATTACGCTGCCATATACAAATTTGACATTCTTTGACAACTGATAGGGATTTTGATACTTTTTCGGAAAAACTTTGATCGGTGAGTTCCTTTTTTTGGCACTCTGGCGAGGCAGAAGGCCGAGCTAAGCTCCACGAGGCCGAAGGCCGATTAGTGTGTTTCTAGCGAGGCCGAATAACGAGCATGTGAGTTTTTCGGCCGAGCACTACACCTTGACTCCCAGAGGGAGTGAGAGCACTTATAATGTTTGTTTCTGATCCTATTAGGGTTCCATTTTTTCCTTTTCGCAATGACGATTAGTAAGTCTCAGGGTCAGTCACTGAAAACAGCAGGAATTAATCTTAGGGGGGACTGCTTTTCGCACGGCCAGTTGCACGTAGCCTGCTCGAGAGTGAGCTCACCTAGCAGCCTGGTCGTGTTAACAGCTGAGGGCAGAATTTCTAATGTATAAAGAGGTACTTCATGTATGAATTTAAAAAAACCAATAGGTAATAGGCCCCGCCAAAGAGACTTTACCTGGAGATCAAATAATTGTACCAAAAACACTCCAAACCAGATTTAAATACGTTCTATAAAAATTAGTACACAAAAACTAAATCAACGCGGGCGAAGCCGCGGGCAAAAGCTAGTATCTTATAATCTTAAATTAGTTTGCTGCAGAAGTAATGAATATGGCCAAAAATGTACTAACTGTCTCGAAACAGTTGTTCAATTAGCATGCTTTGGCATAAACTTACCATTTGTTTTTGCAGCAGAAACCCAATTTTTTGAAGTGGATGCTTTTATGTTCACTTCTCGAATTTGTTCAGAAGTCCCGCAAATCAAGGTATTTTCGTATTTAGTACTTGACAATAAGTACTTTTTGAAAGGGGAGTTCTTTCGTGAAAAGAACTTTAGGATAAGCTTGTGGACGTGATCTGCGCATTTAATTAGTTGTTAGATATTTGATTACTTATTAATGACTGTATGGAATAAGTTCCCTTTGCCTTCCAACTTGAGGTATTTTATTGAAACGGCATAATACCACCGCATAATAGTTCTGCTTATGTAGTGCATCAGGGATGTTTGCGGAGTACCTAACTGATGGCTCTGCGACCATAATTCGCAAAAAGACCTCATCCCTGATCCGCAGCACGCGGGACAGTCCCAACACCATCCTGGAGACTGTAGCCGACAGATTTACGTCACCACTATGGAGGTGCTTTGTGCGGAGAGTGATCATGGAGACATGCTCATCTCCTTGATCGCTCATACTGTTTTTATTTTTGTAAAGTTATTAAGTATCGTTAAATAAAAATTTCAAAATTTTCATATTTTTTTACACCATAGAATGTGGGCAAATTAATGCTATTTTTGTGCCAAATTTTACGTCTTTACCTTTAACGGTGCTAAAGTTATGAGGCTGTGACATACGGACGGATGGACAACGAAGTCTCACATAATGGTTCCTTTTGTAACTTTTAGGTACGGAACCCTTAAAACACAAAAATATTATTTATTATTTATGTTTTGGGTTGGATTTGAACTCGGGACCATCGGAGCGTCACTAGTCTGTTGTTCCAAAAAGCATTGATCTACACACCGCAACAAACAGTCAAATACGTTAGATTGCAAAAATTTGATAACTAATTTGCAGAGTTGAATATTTTAGATAAAACATGAGTTTTTTGGTTCTACAAAATGCTCGTTGAGTCGCACACAAGTTCACACAACACAGATGAGTCACTCAATTTGAAGATTTATAACGTAAATTGTATGAATATTTGTTAAAACTACGCGAAAAGTAATGCCTATTTTGACTGTACACAAACACTGTCAGATGGCTCTGGTTATTAGCTTTACGAGGGTGTATGTATCACCTTTGAACTTTAATTTTAGACACAAAATTTAAAATAATACGTTGGAGGACGTAAACATCAACCTTCCCATTCAAACTCGGACTCTCTTTAAAGAGAGACAGATAACTTTTTTTAAATCAATCACACATCTCAATCAGTTTAATGTCTAAAATTCTCAAGTGACGTCATACAGGACAATTCATTAAAAAATAATAGTTAATTTATATACTAAAATAATGCAAATTATGTCGAAAACTAGCGCATGTTATCTTAATAAAAGAACAATGAGAAAAATCTTTTAGAAATTTAGCTATAGGATTTCATTTGAGAGGATCTTATCATTATCGATCGTTAGATTTAGAAGCTCCTTGCTACGACAACCTCCATGAACTACAAAAATCAAAATCATGCAAAGGCACTCTTCTTTCCGCGGGAGATGCACTTTCACCCTCCCCCCTAACACCTATCTCAGAGGGGTCACCTCATGTCAATCGGGCTAGATCAGTGGGTCTACCGCGTAATTCTCATTTTCATCAACATCAACTTGAGATTGAAATTTGACGTGCGTGCGACGACGCCCGCCTAACATGCCATCTCTTTTGCACGCGTTGAATTTCGCATGCATTTGCTTGAAGTTGATACAAATGAGAATTACGCGGTAGAGCCCCAGCTCAGAACAACCTAAGGATCAACTGTGCCAAGCGGCGTCTTCCTACACAAAATCGTAAGGGGTCCTATATAAGCAAGCAGTAGGCTAAGTACTAGAGTCCCTTTTGTCATCCTTCGGGTACGGAACCATAAAATACTTTTGACAATGTACTTACTAGACCGCAGTCGTTCGTTTGCTACTATAAACCAGATGGCGCTACTTGTATATTACATCGCGATATCGTTTGATCTTCTTCAAAATACATATCATTACATGTAGGTATGGTATGCACGCGTGCATTTTGTGCCGAGGAAGTTACATTTTTAACCGACTTCAAAAAGGAGGCGGTTCTCAATTCGACTGTATGTTTTTTTTTTTTTTTTTGGCGTTGTTACTCCATAACTCCGTCATTTCTGAACCGATTTAAACAATTCTTTTTTTGTTTGGAAGAGTGTACTTCCAGGTAGGTCCCATTTTGGGATTGGTCATGATCTGATGAAGGTCTTCAGAGATAGGCAGTAGAACTCCTCAGAAAATGACAGCATACCTCTCGAAATTGAGGTAATCGCTTTGTACCTGAGTGCTGATTACAAGGTATTACTTGAAAATTGACATTCTTCCACCTGACCTTCGATCCTGGCTTCATCACCATATTCACCATAGAACTCCTCAACGGATCAGAGCACATAACTCGAGATTGCGGTAATCACTGCGTTAGGGTGCTAACTCAAGGGTATTACTTGGAGATTATCAGAATACCCTCCTGACCTTCGATCCTGGCTTCATCACCATAGAACTCCTCAACGGATGACAGCACATAACTTTGGATTGCGGTAATTAATTTGTGTTAGGGTGCTCATTGCAGGGCATTGCTTGAAAATTGCCAGTATACCCACCTGACCTTCGATCTTGGCTTCATCACCGTAGAACTCTTCAACGAATGACAGCACATAAGTCGAGATTGCGGTAATCATGTTGTGTTAGGGTGCTGATAGCAGGAAGCTACTCAAACATAGCTACATATACTGACTTGAATTTCTTTTCATATTAACACCACGTTTGCAAGAACTACCCATACTTCACAATTTAACCCAGCAACACTAAAAAATGTGAAATAAAATAAACTTTTAACAAAAAAATAGCAACCGACTTCAATAGTAACAGCAGTCGTTCACTAAAAAGTTAATAATAATTCTATAAAGACCGATGGTACCGAAGCAACACTTTTGCTGACTTCCTTCTTCCTGAAACAATATGTTATCTAGAAGTCGGCGTATTTCCTACGATATAGCAACATAAATACCAATATAAGAACGCCGACTTCTAGATAACATATTGTTTCAGGAAGAAGGAAGTCAGCAAAAGTGTTGCTTCGGTACCATCGGTCTTTATAGAATTATTATTAACTTTTTAGTGAACGACTGCTGTTACTATTGAAGTCGGTTGCTATTTTTTTGTTAAAAGTTTTTGGAAGGATTTCTCCATTAAGAGGATCCTGAGAATTCAGAGACGGTCATCGACTTATGAGGTACAAAAGGGAACCTTTAGGTTATGGTGAGACTCCGTTGTCCGTCCGTCTGTCATAAACTCATAAATTTATCACCGTTCATTTAAAATTTGATATTGTTCAAAATACTCATTCCAAAACAAAACAAAAATTTAATAAATAGTGCATGTGTGTATGTATTGATCACGGCAATATGTCTACTGCATCATGAGGAAGTGGAAATACCTTCTACTGGAGATTGATCACGGCAATATGTCTACTGCATCATGAGGAAGTGGAAATACCTTCTACTGGAGATTGATCACGGCAATATGTCTACTGCATCATGAGGAAGTGGAAATACCTTCTACTGGAGATTGATCACGGCAATATGTCTACTGCATCATGAGGAAGTGGAAATACCTTCTACTGGAGATTGATCACGGCAATATGTCTACTGCATCATGAGGAAGTGGAAATACCTTCTACTGGAGATTGATCACGGCAATATGTCTACTGCATCATGAGGAAGTGGAAATACCTTCTACTGGAGATTGATCACGGCAATATGTCTACTGCATCATGAGGAAGTGGAAATACCTTCTACTGGAGATTGATCACGGCAATATGTCTACTGCATCATGAGGAAGTGGAAATACCTTCTACTGGAGATTGATCACGGCAATATGTCTACTGCATCATGAGGAAGTGGAAATACCTTCTACTGGAGATTGATCACGGCAATATGTCTACTGCATCATGAGGAAGTGGAAATACCTTCTACTGGAGATTGATCACGGCAATATGTCTACTGCATCATGAGGAAGTGGAAATACCTTCTACTGGAGATTGATCACGGCAATATGTCTACTGCATCATGAGGAAGTGGAAATACCTTCTACTGGAGATTGATCACGGCAATATGTCTACTGCATCATGAGGAAGTGGAAATACCTTCTACTGGAGATTGATCACGGCAATATGTCTACTGCATCATGAGGAAGTGGAAATACCTTCTACTGGAGATTGATCACGGCAATATGTCTACTGCATCATGAGGAAGTGGAAATACCTTCTACTGGAGATTGATCACGGCAATATGTCTACTGCATCATGAGGAAGTGGAAATACCTTCTACTGGAGATTGATCACGGCAATATGTCTACTGCATCATGAGGAAGTGGAAATACCTTCTACTGGAGATTGATCACGGCAATATGTCTACTGCATCATGAGGAAGTGGAAATACCTTCTACTGGAGATTGATCACGGCAATATGTCTACTGCATCATGAGGAAGTGGAAATACCTTCTACTGGAGATTGATCACGGCAATATGTCTACTGCATCATGAGGAAGTGGAAATACCTTCTACTGGAGATTCTGAACGGCTTGCCGGCCGAGTTGTGCGCAGACTTGTCGTCTGGGCTATCCCAAAGTAAAACTTTATCTCTATGAAAAATATACTACCGTGTGTGTTAGCATATAACAAATATATTGTACTGTTACCTAGTTCGTAGCGAGCTGGTAGCGAGTCACTCGCATAAAATATACTACCGTGTGTGTTAGCATATAACAAATATATTGTACTGTTACCTAGTTCGTAGCGAGCTGGTAGCGAGTCACTCGCATAAAATATACTACCGTGTGTGTTAGCATATAACAAATATATTGTACTGTTACCTAGTTCGTAGCGAGCTGGTAGCGAGTCACTCGCATAAAATATACTACCGTGTGTGTTAGCATATAACAAATATATTGTACTGTTACCTAGTTCGTAGCGAGCTGGTAGCGAGTCACTCGCATAAAATATACTACCGTGTGTGTTAGCATATAACAAATATATTGTACTGTTACCTAGTTCGTAGCGAGCTGGTAGCGAGTCACTCGCATAAAATATACTACCGTGTGTGTTAGCATATAACAAATATATTGTACTGTTACCTAGTTCGTAGCGAGCTGGTAGCGAGTCACTCGCATAAAATATACTACCGTGTGTGTTAGCATATAACAAATATATTGTACTGTTACCTAGTTCGTAGCGAGCTGGTAGCGAGTCACTCGCATAAAATATACTACCGTGTGTGTTAGCATATAACAAATATATTGTACTGTTACCTAGTTCGTAGCGAGCTGGTAGCGAGTCACTCGCATAAAATATACTACCGTGTGTGTTAGCATATAACAAATATATTGTACTGTTACCTAGTTCGTAGCGAGCTGGTAGCGAGTCACTCGCATAAAATATACTACCGTGTGTGTTAGCATATAACAAATATATTGTACTGTTACCTAGTTCGTAGCGAGCTGGTAGCGAGTCACTCGCATAAACGCGTACGGGTTTCACAGGGATTGTCTTTGCTGTAATGTTGATAATAGTAGTTTATGTTAGCATATAACAAATATATTGTACTGTTACCTAGTTCGTAGCGAGCTGGTAGCGAGTCACTCGCATAAACGCGTACGGGTTTCACAGGGATTGTCTTTGCTGTAATGTTGATAATAGTAGTTTATGTTAGCATATAACAAATATATTGTTATTATATTGTTAAAATTCAGGCTTACAACCTACTTAGCAGCAGATGCTCCTAATCTCTTACACTATACTAAACTTGTTTGTAATCTAACTAAGCATAAATTGTGTAAACATGTCCCGTTTTTGTGAATAAATTACTTATTATTATTATTATTATTATTATTGTACTGTTACCTAGTTCGTAGCGAGCTGGTAGCGAGTCACTCGCATAAACGCGTACGGGTTTCACAGGGATTGTCTTTGCTGTAATGTTGATAAATATATAAAAATAGGTATACAGTGTGTAAATGCAAAACCAAGAATCCCTTTAGGGTATGAAAGTATACACGATACTGATACGATTACGATAAAAAAATTATACCTTAAATTTTTACCAAAAATTATATTGTTTTCCTAAGATCCAGCTACGCACTCTTATCAATGCAGTTCATTCACCCCGTAGTGCGGTAACGACCAATCACATTGAGTAATTATGTTCTGTGCTACTGACGCTATCAGAGGTCAACGACCAGCGAGAGTGTCCACCGGATTAGAGTATTTCAAGTTTAACAAATTCTGTTATTATGTGGTACTGCTACATAAAAAAAAAATTTGCCGCTATTTTTTTTAAACACTGTATGATTCATACTAACATACCCTAGAAGGATTCTTGCCTTTGCTTTTACACCCTGTATAGTATTAAGGTAACGAGGTAACGCCGCGCCGCCAGTGTCCTGGGTACCCTGCCCGGCGCGGCGATAGCGATGACTTAAATAATGTCTTTTATTTGTTTTAAATAAATTCGCATTTGTATTTTGTTTGTTAGTTTAGTTTGTAATATATTTATTTTTAGGCGTTTAGTTTGTTTAAGTTTTAAGTATTTTATAGTTTTATCTAGTTTTAATACAAAGTAAATTTTTTGTTATTTTAAATAATTAATTTACAATAAAAATAAAAAAACAAGTATTTCACATCTCATCTACCGCTCACCTGTAAACAGTATCTTGAGTACTCAGATTTACTTAGATTTATTAAAAGAAGCGGAAGATTTGAGGAGAGAACGCCCCTGTGACATTAGGATACCAAAGCTCAAGCAATGGGAATTGTATGGAATAGCTCCAAATAGAGAGCCGTCCATCTGCATGAGCCCAGCAGGCGTCCCACCTCAACATCATCATCATCATCAACACCACTCACCTGTGTTTAGTTGCGCTGGGCCTGGTTACCTATCTCGTAGGCTGTCGGTACATACATAGTTCAAGACCTTAAATATTCTTTTCAATGCAGGTGCTCGTAAAGGCCCACTTTTTATGCATCAAAACCGAACAAAAAGTCGATTATTTTGCCCTAGGGCTTTATTATTATTATTTTTTTTTATTTATTTACAATGGTTGGCTAACCTGCAGCCTTTCCTGTGTACCATAGATGTTATACTTTTTTTTCCACTGTTTAACGGCTCTGGATACAGTCCTTTTGAGCCAATTATAATTTAAAGTTCACAAGATTATATTTGTTTTCATTTCCTCACACTATGCATTGAAAAATGTAGTATGATACACGGGCGTAAGAGCAATAAATTACTCGGTTACGTTTAAAACACTCGCTACGCTCGTGTTTTAAATCGTCCTCGTAATTTATTCCTTTGCGCCCTAGTAGCATAAACTACTATTTCTTAAACATACGCGGAAATATTATCATTACTTTTGAATAAAGAACACGCGAAGTATCATATTTACGTAGACTGAAAAACCAAAATCACTTCCCGGCGCATTCTTTGAATTTGGAACGAAGAGTTTGTATGAAACGGTGTGCTGTTTGAATTTAGAACTCTTTCATCTATCGTACACATTGCGTTCTCGTGGCTGTATAGCCACAGATGTGTTTACCTTTCGGCACAAACTGTAAAAAAAAATTTAAATTTATTATGTAAAAGGCCCTTTTTTATTTCCTTGCATTTTTTTAAGAAAAGCACTATATATGTCTCGGCCGAAATGGCAATTGCCTATCTCGTATCACTGAAGTCCTCGCCTGCGGCTCGGCCTTCAAACTCATACTCGACCTGCAATTGCCTATTTCGCTGCCTTTGCAATAATGTACTATTCCATAATTTTTAAATTTTCTTGTTAATTTTAAAACAGTCATAAATAAGGTAAGTTTATGACATTCGCTGTTATTCTAAAGACTACCGTTAATTTTAATGTGTCAAAGAATTTGCCCGCTAATTTGTGATTTTTGACAGTTTACATTGGTTTTTACACTTTTACATTAATTAAATTAACATAATTTACATGTGTTAAGTTATTTTATCGCTGAATTTAGTTTTTTATGATGTCTTTACAGCTAGACCGCACGAGTTCATTAACAGTTCACTAATTATGGTTGATTGACTTACTTTTAGGGTTCCCCGTACCCGAAGGGTGCCAAACGGGACCCTATTACTAAGCCTCCGCTGTCTGTCTGTCTGTCCGTCTGTTACAGTGGTCTACAGCTTCAGCCGTTATATGTAGCGAGTTGAAATTTTCACAAAATATGTGTAACTATTGCATCTTTTGCGACAAATAATAAAAGTAAAAAAAAATGAAATCCCTGTACAAAAAAACATTGAAAAAGTAGCATTTTTAACGTTATCTTGTCCCGCCTCCTTTATCTCCGAAACGAAAAGACCGAAAAATATGAAAAAAATCATGGTAATGGTGATTATGTAAACATTACAGGAAAAATATAACGGTTAAGATATTAGGGTTCCGTACTCAGTGGGAGCCACCAATTGTTAGCCAGGTGCTTCCATTTTAGCGGCTTGTTTTTGTCGCCTCAATGATGCTATGGCATCTATACACATTGTTATTATTTACCATAATGTTTTTAAGGTTCCGTACCTGTATTGTGTGGTGGTACGGAACCCTTTGTGCGCGAGTCTGACTTGCACTTGCCCGGTTTTTTATTCCAATGCTTGTGGTCGTATAAAAAATATTTCATTGTCTTGATAACTTAACTAAAATTTAATATTGTTGAATATCCAAACTTTTGAGTTACGTGACATTTTTAAATTAAATTATTCGACTGACCACAATCCCAGATATTATTTTTTTAAGAGTGCTTTTGCAGCCGGATTGTGAAAAACCCGTCTTTTGCAGCCGGATTGTGAAAAACCCGTCTTTTGCAGCCGGATTGTGAAAAACCTGCCTTTTTCTAATTAATCGAAATCGAAATGTAAATTCGTTTTTTTTTTTTTTAATCTAATTTGAATTTTAATTTACAGAAACTAATAGAAACTTTGCGATGGCAACATACACAATACATAGGTAATAATGTTTTGTTGAATAACTATTGAGTGAATTTTGTATTAAGTGTTCTGTTTCGATTAATTAGAAAAAGGCGGGTTTTTTACAATCCGACTGCGAAACCGCTCTTACCCCTCGGCCATAGCTTCAGGCTTCGAGAGGCGCGCCAAGCGGTTCTTCTTGCGACGGCGCCGGCGGAGAGAACAAATGTATGAAGTTGTATAGAGCCGGCCATGAGTCGCCGCTCGCGCGTCTTGTCCGGCTTCGAGTGACTTGCGCTCTTAGGACGGCGGTGTGTTGGGAGGCGGGTGGTTGAAACAGTGATCGAGCGCACAGGATGAACCTAGTGTCGAGCGCCTTAAGCGAGCGGGCGCGCTATACATGAAGGCGCCGACGGGTGTCGTGGCAGGGCAAAGCCCTTCGCAAAAAGCCTGAAGCTATGGCCCTAGCGTTAAGCCTGTCTTCGAAATGTGACCGAGTTTGATTAGTTGTTATCCAAAATATGATGGAACTCCGTTTGTATGGAGCGCGCTCTATTCTAATTTCTAATAGAAATATTTTTCTAAGCACATCATTGATAAACCCTGTATATCAGTCATCTGATATCCAAACTTTATGTAACACTATTAAGAGGCTATGCGAATTTTATTTTTGTCACTGTCACTCCAAGCGAAAACACGCTCAGTGCGAGAGGGGCGGATTAAGGGCGAAAGCGAAAAATGTTAGTTTTATAATTTTTATAAAAAAACTAAAATAGCTAGCAAAATTTCAAATATCAAATCTCTAGATATTGTTAAAACACACCTAATAAAATATGTTTGAGTTCTGTAAATGGTTCCTATTCGTCAAACGAGGAGAAAAAGTGTGTTTGAAGACCTCATTTCAACAATTATTTCTATCGAGGAAAATTTATCCAAACATGTTTTCCAATTTCAAAACCCTAGATTATATGTCAAAATGCATATACCAGAAACTGATTATAATTTTCCGTGTATTTCATGAAATACACAGAAAAGAAACACCCGTATTTTTTTCGCATATCGCCTTAAGTTTATTGTTTAGTTAAATTTTTTTTTTGTTCCCATACGAACCGGACTAGTTCAAATTCAAAAAATTGTTTTACTTTTTTATTTCACCAACCGTCGTTAAATATTGTTCCTGATCACTAACCGGGTCTCTAGTATGAATTCGGGCGGTTGAATATTTAAATTACCTTAAAGTATATAAACAAAAAGTATTAATTTGCTCGACAACGACAACGAGTGTGTCGTAATATAAAAATATATAAAGAAAATGCATACTTTTTTATTTTATATTAACTTTTATCCCATAAAATAAATATAACGGGTATAAAAGGTACTAAACATAATATTTACTTAAGTAAATTTAGACAAAATTATATTAAAAAGATAAAATAGGAAATCAAATATCATTTAGTTAAATCATATGAATAAAACATTAAAATTTAGTTTCATTGTATGTTCCCAAAATATGATACTAGATTGATGGATGTGGAAGAGGCGAAAGAGGTGTGTCTGGATCGTAGCAGATAGAAGTCTGTAACCTCTGCCTACCCCTCTGGGAGACAGGCGTGAGTATATGTATGTATGTTCCCAAAATAATACTATTTATTAAAAAATACTATTCTTAAGTTTTTCAACAGGTTCTAGTTATTTTTTTAATGAGTACTGTGGTTATTAGTAGTAAAAATTTAGCCAAAATTAAACAAAGTAGAAAAACAAACACAAAGCCCTCGATGTGTAGAAGATTTTCTATAATTTCACAAGTTGCACCTTCGAGAGTTTCCACTTCTAGCATGATTGGTCGCGTATCTCCATACCCCGTTGTATCCTTCAACTCTGCTGCTCTGACGTCAAGTATGGTTTAATCCTTTTAATTTTCTTCATCGCTAAAAATAGATCACAGTTCAGGAGGTTAAGTCTCAGTATGTCGAAATAGCTTTCTCAGCCGTAAAAACCTGTTTGATTTGTCGAATTCCATACATTTTTAGCTCGAGTTTTAGAAATCTCGCATCAACTGTTTGCCCCATGGCTCGGATCAATCAAAAAGAGCCAAAATTTTGAATTAAACTACGGCATTGCTGCATAGCAACGCAGAAGAAAAGTAAATCCGAACATGAAGGATGCTCGTTAGCAACTGCGTAAAATATATGTATGATAAATTATACAGCGCCCCTAACGGTTTACGAGAGGAACCAGAAATTCTAATACAAAATATTTTACGCAGTCGCTATCGGGTATCAAGACGTAAACTCGTGGTAGGCCTACTGTAGGTAGGTGTGTGTTACACGTTAACATCTCCGTAACATATTTATATTAGAAATGATACAGCGCCCCTAGCGGCGAGTTTCCAATACAAAATATTTTATGCAGACGTTAACATGTATCAAGTGCAAAACTCATGGTAGATCTGCTGAAGCAATTCCTATATATTCTTGCTTCGAGCCCTAATATTCAAATCAAATAAAATATTTAGGGAAATTTTAAGTCATGCAAGTATTATCAATAGTTTTACCTTTACCAAGTTTTGAAGAAATTTTCAATGTGTTTAATATTGAAGAGAATAGAATAGAATAGAATAGAAAAAACTTTATTGGTGTCACACAATTAAAATACAATATAATCAATAACAAACAAAACAGAAGTGACACCCAAAAGGCCTCCACTCAGCATGTGTCATGGCACTATTCTGTACCACGACGCTGGTCTTCCGTGGACACCTCGCAGGGTAACATTACTTAGCATGCAACATAAGTAGCACATAATATCTTAACCCATAGAATTATTGAATTGAGATGACAATTGAATACAATAGACTCGCGTTACGATACGATATTGATGTACAGTAAAGTAGGTATGAAATGCACAATAGATTTCTGTAGCGTTGAATTGCGTTTCAGGTCTGACAAACCCTCATATATCCCAGGGCCGCGCCGCGCCGCCACGCCGAGTCGAAGAAGGTTTCGTAGAACGCGTAAGCTGTGCGGTCATTGCCAATGCCAAGGCTGTCCATATATAAAGCGCCGAGTTATGTAATTACGGCATTTTACAAATCGGTGGCACAGGGGCCGCACTGTGCGTATGTATAATTTCTATTTACTTTTTTCATATTTTTAAAACAATAAATTTGACGTAAATAGACAGGCATATTAAATAAAAGCACAAATATATTACCGTTTGTCCTAAAAACATAACCCAGGAAATTTTATAAAACTCTGGTTTATGCTTATTAAATTTTGATTAATACAATTTTATATATTTTATGAAAATTTGTTAAGAATGTGGTTTTATTTACTGATGTCCTGTCTTTTACTCCATAGTTACGGGCATAGTTAGCATAATTTGGATAGTGATCCGTGAGGGTGAGTTTTTTTTTTTGTTATTTATATATGACGTGTTAATAAGTATAAGTGACGTGATAAAATACTTAAACTATTCGGTAGTTTTAATATTAATATCTTTGATAATAGTGTCATTATATTAATGGATGAAAAAATTTTATTGAAACATAATTATACTGAAATAACATCAAAAATCCACCTATATAATAAAACTTGCCGAAAACAAAATACTAACCTTAAGCGGTTATAAAACCTTTATCTAATAAAAATAAATAATAATAAATTCATGATGGACTGCCGCAAAAAACGCCTTTTTCAATAAATTTTAATAATAATAATTTATACATATAATTGAAGAATGTGTTTTAATTTCAAGGATTTAAAACTTAAATAACAAAAAAGTAACTTGATTTAAAATTTAATTATCCTAAAATAAAAGAAAAAGCCTTAGAACATTATACTAAATAAAAATATTAATAAAAAAAAATTATAGGGCAAATGAAAGCTAAAAAGATTCTGAAATAAAATCTGATACCCCCTCTAGAGCAGCATTTCCCAAAGTGTGGGTCGCGACCCAGTATTGGGTTTCAAGCTGGTTTCTAGTGGGTCGTAATGAACTTTAAAATCAGGCCAAATGTAATGCGAATCTGCCGGCAGAAGTTTAGCCACACAGTTTAATAAATTATGCTAATTTAAAGATGAATAACCTTCACCTCTTTCTTATATCATTAAGTCTTATAGGCCCTCAATATTTGTGTTTTTTCAAGTGAGTTGCGGTTCATTTAATTTTGGGAAGCACTGTCCTAGAGGATTCCTATCATGGCGATATATGTAAGCGCTAGAGCAGGCGCTGAACAGTGCAAGACGTGCCCTTCATCACTCGTAAGATGTTTTTGCGTCAGTTGTCACTTTAGCCTGCTTTAGACACAAACCAGCGTCTATACCGCGTAACTCTAGTAGTAATGAATTTCATTCGAAATTCAACGCGTGTAAAAAAATAGCATTAGGGCTTGCACCCGGGAATACCCGGTTCCGAAATACCTGAGTATACCCAGTTCCAGTGGCGAGCACAGACCTTTTTGCTGGAAAAGCAAACAATTGGTCAAAAACAACAATAAAAAAAATATGAAAAAATTTAAATATCACCTTGAAAAAAAAAATTTTGTATGACGCCAGGGTAGACAGGGTAGAGTGAAAATTTCCTATACTCCCTTTTTTTTAAAGTGATATTTGAATTTTTTTATATTTTTTTTATTGTTGTTCTTGACCAATTGTTTGCTTTTCCAGCAAAAAGTTCTGTGCACGCCACTGCCCAGTTCTTCCAAGGTATCTGTTAATTAAAAAAAAAAAAAAAAATATATATATATATATATTAATGGTGAAAGTGGACATCCTTTCCTGACTCCTTCACTTATCTTTGCTTTCCCTTTTTTTTCGCCCACCTCTGTTACCGTTTCTTGATCCTTGTTCAGTTCGTATATTATTCTATATCATCCAAGACTGTGTCTATATGTAACTTACGAGCTACGCTCTTGTCGGTAGAGTACCCGCCAATCTTCTCTATCTTCTGCTAACGATTTTACCTCTAAATATGAAATTTCATCAATTTTCTCATTCACTTCAGTAAAGTAGGTGCATCTAGGTCTTCCTCGTCTTTTTTCCCCTCGACCTTACCTTCTATGATATTTTTCAAGAAACTATCATGTTGAATCAAGTGTCTTATCATCTTCCTTCTTCTATTTCAATGTTTTTCAACAAACATCTTTCTTCTTCTACTATTCTCCTCATTAATCTTCTTTTCTGTCCAGCTAATTCTCTTTATCCAAGCCCACATCTTATAAGACTTTTATCATCTTTTTCTGATCTACCTTATCGAAAGCCTTTTCTAAATGTATCAAAACTATATTATATTTTTCTGTCTAGGCAGATCCACCTTAACCCTCCTAATTCTCATCAAAAACCAGATCGCAGTCCAGATCTTTTACATACTGTATTTACAAGTACAGACAAAGTATCTTCATCATACATAACATGCTTAACATTGTCAACAAAAAACACCGTTATAACCGTTACATCAAACACCGTTGTATGTGATTGATTGACTTATCGTAAATTAATAGTAGGCCTAAGAACAGCAAAAAATCATAATCGCCAGCTAATCCACGTCGAAAAACGGTTCAAAATTAACTGTCTAGTCTCCGAGATAATCCCAAAGATAAATAATCAATACGCAATGGGCCAATAACCCTAAGAGAACCAGTCTTGAGCCAAAGTGCGATAAACTTACTTGGTTATTTTGACGTTTCATTAATAAAGCGCAGTTTAGTACCGGTTTTATAACACTTTGCCTATTAGCTCTAACGGGGGTTTAAATTGTATTACCTTCCTCTGTTTTACTAGCTTGTAAAACATCATTAGTTTGTAGAGATAGGCTTTTGACGAGATGTACTTTGCGTAGATCGTAATATAACATTATTTTACAGCCTTTTCGTTTTGTAGGACACATATTTTCACATTTTTCAAATCTCAAATTGGGCGATTTTTAGATATAATGGGTGGCGCAAAAGTAATGTCATAATTTGTATTGGTAGCCATTTTGTTATAAATGAAAAAAAATGAAATGAGCTCTGTTTTCATAAAAAGTTTATTTGAAAGTGTAAAATTGATGACATTAATTGGAAAAAATTATATCGCTCAAATGGCCACCTCCCAAGTTGATGCAAGATTACGCTCGTTTTACGGAATTTTGAATTGTTGCTCGCAAAACATCTGGCTATCTGGCACCAAATTGGCGATTTTTTCTTCAACGTTATGTTTCAAGACTTGCAAGGTTCGTGGTTTGTTGTGGTAAACGCGAGATTTTAAAAAGCCTCAAATCAAGAAGTCTGGTGCTGTTAGATCTGGTGATCTGGACGGCCAGTTCAAATCTCCAAAACGAGAGATCGAAATTTGTCAAATAAGCATTAACAATAATTTCACGTTCTTGAGGTGTGTTGACTTGTTGGCAACTAATTCTCTATACATCTACATTATAATTGTCAAAGCACGGTGAAATTTGGCGCCTTCTGCAAAAATGGCAGCCAATTCAAATTATGACATTACTTTTGCGCCACCTTGTACAATGAAGCGTTGGCTGAAGCCACTTTTGAGGGTTCCTGTTTTTTATACCTACAATTTGATACCCATATTGTATTTTTATAAAATATATTTTTTATTTATTTTACTTCTTTTTTTATATTTCTCACTTGTGCTAAATTTTTTTTAATCGCTATAGTTTTTCTGTAATTGGCCATTTATGATCTATAATCGAAATTTTTTCATATTTTCGGTCTACTAGTTTCGGAGATAAGGGGGAGGGACATAGATATTTTTGTGTTTTATTTTTAAGATTTTTCGAAACAAGTAGGAAATATAGTAAAAGTATATATTTTTACAATCAGCTTTTGAATATCTACAATTTGATACCCATATTGTATTTTTAGGATAATCTTTTTTTATTTTTCTCACTTTTGTTTTGGAAATATTTTGAATAATTTAAAATTTTTCATAATTTTTTTACACCGTGATATGTGGGCAAATTAATGCTATATTTGTGCCAAATTTCATGTCTTTATCTTTAACGGTGCTAAAGTTATGAGGCTATATGTCAATACGGACGGACGGACAACGGAGTCTCACCATAAAATTTCCTTGGTACTAAAAACCAAGAAAACTTTGTAAACTTTGTTTAAATTGTATGTTAATGTTATAAAGAAGAGAGCCGGTAGATAAGGTTAGAAGGTTGAGTCGCGGAACTTAGTGGAGTGACCGCCATACATAACCCTCGTGGTTGTTTTTTTATGACAACCCAGAAAACGTTAAAGTGCAAAAAATTTATTTTTAGTGGAAAGTTTTGAAGGGTGTCATATTTATTTATAATTGTATTATTTTTTTGTAGTGCCTTACACTTTTATAGGGTTCCGTAATCAAAGGGCAAAACAGAGCCCTAGCTGTACGTCTGTCTATCTGTCTGTCCGTCCGTATGTCACGTGTCTCTAGTTCTTAGTCGGAATGAGATAGAGATCTAAAAAACGTTGACCTATAACTGAATATTTAATTTAAAATATAATTAAATTAGTTTTTAGGCCCACCCTGCCCCTGATACATGAAAATTAAGCCGAAAATTTTTTTTTTCTTATTCTTACATCTGGGGTGTCATTGTCATAATTAAGAGTATGTGTTTTTTATTTTGTTTTATGTTGAACTATCAAATTGTCATTTTTACACGATTTATGTTACGGAGTCTATCTCAAAGATCAAAGTAATTAGGAATATGATATACGCTGTAATTAAACAACAAATAATGAAAACACCGATTTATAATGTAGTTATAGGTTTGCGTCCCCGAATACTCAATCAACTTAATTTTGCAGCTTTGTTTCATACAATTTGTAGGTAGTATAAGTTTTTAATTTCTGTTTAAATTATTTAAGTATTTTAAAAGAAAATATGAATATAAATAAAAAGTATTACTTGCAATCGATATATATTTCGACCCACTTGTGGTCGTCGTCAGCTAAAAAGGCTTTAAAATAATATTTATTCAATTATTTAAGTAAGTATTTTAACCTATTTGAATGCTTCGGAACCTTCAGGGCATGAGTCCTATTCCCACATGACTGGTTTTTTAAATTGTTATTTTCTTATTACGCTTAAAAAGCTTGCTTATCTGACTAGATATTTTTGTTTTCAGATAGTTAAATCAAGATGGCGTTAAAAGCATTATTTTTACTGTTTGCTGCGGCGCACACTGCTACCTCTACCCATCTCTTTAGAAGTAAGTATATAATCAATAAGTAACTGTTTTGGCTTAATCTTACCGGGTTAACCGAAGAACTCATAATGAAAGGAATAATTACTGTTTTAGACAGGAGTTTCAAGAATGGGATTGGAAAAACATAGAGATGAATTGTTTCATCATGAAGCTAAGTCAACTATTTAGAAAATGTTTTAAAATTACAAAAAAAATATTAAACTTGAGAAAAAGTGCTAAAATCAAATGGGTGACTAAGTGTATCCAGTAAATGAAACGTATTCTTAACACCAAAACTGTTTTTATACATGACTCAAATGTCATAAAATACAGGTGCTCTTACATGCGACTCGAAAAAGTAGTTAGACAAGGAAAAACCCTAACACTACAGAAAGAGTTAACTAAAGCTAAGAACTCTTCTAAATATACTAAGCACAGAAATAAAACAAAAAACAGTTTGCGAGAAAAAATATTGCTAAAAGTAAATGACATATTATAAATGATCCAACTAAAGTTGCAAACATATTTTCTAAAACCTTTAATGAAATTAATCCTATTCAATCTAACAACTTAACATCTTAAATAAAATTACTCTCTCAAACTACTCAAAGGGTTGAACATGATATGGAGTGTCGATATGTTAATGCAGTAGAAATTACAAAAATAGTAAAGACAATTAGGCTAAGACATCTTGTGGTTTTGATGGCATATCCATTACAATAATTTAAGATAATATCGATCTCCTAGCTGAACCACTTGCGACGTTCTTTAATGCGTGCTTGGATCCAGGTATTTTTCCTGATCAGCTAAAGATAGCAAAGGTCTTACCTGTACATAAAAAGAGACCAAAAACTGATCCAACCGTGCTGTTTCTGTACTGCCAGTTACTTCAAACATATTGGAAAACTTATTAGGGATAGGCTTATGGTACATTTGAATTTTAATAGAGTAATCAGTAAGAGGCAATTTGGTTATAAACTTGGTGTAGGAACCACAGACGCAATTGACGCTCTGGTTGATGACGTGGTTTACAGTCTTAATAATAAACGAAAAGTGGCAGGTCTGTTCCTAGATCTCAGCTCTGCTTTTGATTTAGTTGATCATAAAATTCTATTGTCCAAACTGGAGCATTACGGTATAAGAGAAAATATCTTGAAACTTATAACATCTTATTTGCAAAAGCAGTTTTTTGAGATTGAAACTATAGAGGATTAGTAGGAAAAAGTTATTAAATCAAAGACGGTCATGATTACTAAGGGCATTCCCCAAGGTTCCATTTTAGGGCCTATCTTTTTTGTCCTTTTCACTAACGACCTAATAAACCACATCATGAAATCTGTGTCAGAAATCAAACTCGTGGTTTTCGCAGCTGACACAAATGCTGTCATTTCTTTTAATGATTTAGACGATCTTAGTGAAAAATCAAATAAGGCATCAATGGTTTTTAATAACTGGTTCCAAATTAATGGAATGAAGCTAAACACTTCAAAAACAAATGCAATATTGTTTGGATCAACCTCTGGCAATAAAGACACCATACGTATCGGGGTGGAGAATAACACAATTACTCTGGTTGAAGACGTTAAATTTCTGGGTATCCGTATAGACTCATTACTAAGTTGGAAGCGGGAGTTGTGTGTAGTTGAGAGTTCAATTAGCTCAGCATACTATACTCTTGGAAGCCTACGATAAGAAGTTAGTATCAAGGAATTAAAAACAGTATATTACGCCCTTGAAGAATCGCGACTTAGGAATAGCATTCAATTTTGGGGAAATGGATACCAATATAATATGAATAAAGCTTTAGAATTACAAAAAAGAGCGATCCGTACAATCGTTATAATTCCTCAAACTGAGTCATGCAGAAATCATTTCATCCAGCTAGGTATTCTCACTGCTCCCAGTTTGTACATATTGGTTCTTCTCTCCAATCCTATCTAAAACAACAACGACTAGACTCCCGACGCAAGTACATAAAAACAGCCGTTACACCCAGGCTGCAAATCGCAAATCATGCAACAGGATTTCAATCAGTTTTTTTAGTTAACAAATTGCCTACAGACCTTAAGGCATATGACCACGCTAAATAAGCAACTCGATGTGTGTCGGTACAAATATCAACGCAAACGACATTGAAACAATGTTCATTTCAGCGCGTCTTGAAAAGTGGCTGTTACGACAACCTCTGCGTCTCCGGCTAGCGCAAAATAGGAGAAAATAATACTTTTCACATGGACGCATGAATGGAAAAAAAATTTTGAACTTAAATTTTTTAGATCTAAAAATTTTCTATAATTTGGTGAAATAATAATTAAAATCGCTTTAGGCGTTTGGAAGGAATAAGAGAATTCTTGTGTTAATCATGTGAAATTTTCGATGACGTTCGATTTTTTTTGTCAAAACTTACAATAGACAAACAGTTTATGAAACTTAAAATTTGTTTTTGACTCTATAATGCTTATCATATAAATTTTTATGAAAGTTTTTGGACCACCCGTGTGGGAGGAGTAGGCCTCAAAGACAGGTCTAAATTGCAGTTGGCGTAATCATTCGCCTTAAGATAATAACCAATCATACCTTGTTTAAAAATAAGCTAAAACAGTTCTTGTTGGAGAAATGTTTTTATACAGTGAGTGAGATATTTAACTTTTTACTTATTTTGACTCATATTGGGATTGTGACATTATAACTTCTTTGGAATATAATAAAAAATGTAATATAATAAATATGCAAAATGTTATAGGGCTGTAAATATGTAATATATCAATGTACGAGAATGATATATTTCTTTTATATAGTTTTAAATATTATTTGCGAAGGATTTATACATTTATAAGGAACGTACAACAGAAATCTCGTCCACCATCAATGTTTTTTGTATCTTCTGCAAATGTATCTTAAATAAATAAAAAATAAAAAAAATAAAAATATATATATATATTTAGTTTTAAGCTTTAATTTTGTACGCCATTAGGCAGATTATAATAGGACATGACAAAAATTGTAATATCATTCTTACCCATGTATCGACAAATAAACAATTTTGATTGATTGATTGATTGAAGATTAACAACTTTCCAGCAAAAAGACAAGCTCCCGGCAGCATCTTCACGGTGGGTAACGGGGAGCAGTGTCTCGGGTCGGACAGGTCGACCGGGGGTGTCTGCTTGTCTCGGAACCAGTGCAACACACAGGGAGGGAAGGCCATCGGATTCTGTGGTGTCTTTGCCACTTGCTGCTCACGTAAGTACCTATATACTTCCGAAAATTCATTCGCATTTTCGCGGGATAAACGTAGCCTATGTTACTCTCCGGCCCATGAACTATGCAAAAAATCACGATCCGTTGCTCCGTTGCTACGTGAAAGAAGGACAAACCAACAAACAACAAACCAACAAATCAACAAACGAACAACCAACAAAGCAACAAACGACACACCAACAAACACAATTTCGCATTTATAATAGGGGTACGGATAATCAGACCAGTGCTTTTTGAAAAAGAAGGACACATGCTTAGAGATCACTTTGACTGTCTCTCATAATCTGGACGTCCCGGGTTCCAATCTCGTGGGGACACAGTTATTGAAAATAGACACACTTACGATAACAAATAAAGTGAAAGTAAAATCAATGCATGACAAAAAATGAAAAAAAAGAAGAAACAGTACTTAATGCAAAATGACAAAAAGGAGCAAACTTAATATGTTCTGTCTGTGGCGCAAACTCAGCAAATGCTACAAGTTGAAGCAACTTGCAGCGCTGATTTTCAGTTTGCATAAATTAAACTACAAAAGCATAAATATGGTGAAATTTAATCAACGACCCGAATTCATACTGAAGACTCTGTACTAAATACATATACAATACAGGCAGTACAGGAGCGAAAAATTATTTTTTCCAATTTAACATAAAGGGTTCCTGATCACTAACCGAGTCTCTAGTATGAATTCGGGCGGTTTATTAAAATTCAATTTAATCTACTGATCATACTGAATAAATTTGCCTCTACTGTAAAATTAACCTATATGGATTGAGGGGCGTTTGAAATTAGACGACACATATACAAAAGATATACACACACTGCTATTGTTTTTAATGCTATCTGTACTTCCATGTGCGAATATAGACGGAGATAGTGTGTAAGTGAGAGGTGGATAGAACTGTCGCCATTTCTATTCACTGACGCGACTAAAACAAATTTAATAAAATTAATGAATTAAAATAAACTTAGTTAAAGACATTTTGCTCGTAGTGAATGCATGTGACGTCAGAACAAACACGAAGGTGGCTGTGTTCATCAACCCTCCACTGAGCAGAGAGTCTTCAGGACTGGAGTGTTCCTACAACGTTGAGATCAACAACAACAATGTCTGCCAGCTGAGGATCGACTTTGAAACCTTCAACCTGGCACCGCCTACTACTGTAAGTAACAAATGGTATTTTGTGCAACTAAATAAATTTTATAACAACAAAACAACAATACAACATACAAAACAGAGCAAAAAATAAAAAAGAATAGTTTGTACATTGTTGAGGAAGAAAGTATATAATAATAAGATATTAAAATGCCCCCCCCCACTAAGCAAGCTTCTCCTGGGAGACCTAGGTAAATATATATACATCAGGCACAAAACATCATGATTGAATCTAAGATATATTTCGAGCCCCACTGGGCCCGGCATCAGTAGTCTAAGCATGAAAACATCTCCAAAAGTCACCTTATACACGATCTACTAAGAAATTTTATTGCATGGAAAACTTTTCTGAAGAGACACACAATGGCTTCAATATTGACTTCATGATGCTATAAAGGAAACTGATTTTTTTCCTGCAGTGGCACTAGGGGGATCATAATTTTGATTCTACCACCAAAGACGCGTATCGTTGAAAGAAGTTTATATCACAATTTTATCACAAGTTAGACCCATTTATTAAAATGTTGTATTTTCTATATACTTGAAACTTAAATAACAAAAAAGTAACTTAATTTAAAACTAAATAATCCTAAAATAAAAGAAAAAGCCCTGAAACCTTATAGTAAATAAAAAATATTTTCTAAACCCTTGCCGTCGGGTGCGGTGCCCAAGAGACTGCCAGCATTACCCCGCTGGATCGCCAGACTGATCCTCTGACCGAGGTATGCCCCAGCCCTTGGGTCACTAGAGGCGTCGATCAAACGTGTCGAAAGTTCTTTGAAAAGACGACGTGCGCTCGGACCCCACGGCCTCAGGGTTTTAACACTGTTTTCTTTGGAGTCCTCTCCGAGGAATAGTACATTGTTCACCGAGGGAAGAAAGGGGAAGATTACCAACGAGGGTGTAGTTTGAGGCCCGAGGCGAAGCCAAGGGCCTCAATACACACGGGTTGGGAATCGCACTTTCTCCCGAGTGATACATAGTGCTTTATACTACACCTACAAGGAAATAGTATAATTTTACTTTTAATCAAGATACAATAAAAGAAACCGACTGACTCGCGTGCGATTGTCACTTTTTATCTCCTTCTTATTTTTTATTATGTATAGGAAAAGCAAGTGGCCAGTATCATTTTTCGAGTTTAGTGTACGAGTTCGCAAAATAATACTGGCCACTTGGCCACTTGCTCATTCTTAATGTTATTTAAAAAAAAACAGCACTTTAACAATGGATTTGCATATACTTTTTCTGCCCGCTCAAGCACGTTAACAATGAATTTTCATACACTTTTTCCGCCCGCATATTTATATGACAGTAATGACGTATTTTCTGCATCGTTTTCAAAAAAGTAAGAAGGTACTTTCCGAGCAGGTGTAGCATAAAACATATTTGCACCGCTTTAGGTTTTCTGCTGACTCCTTTGATCACAGTATTGCATGTAAAACGATTAAATTTGAAATATTTTTTATATTCCATTGAGGGTTTCATCTTCCGACACCCATGGTGACTAGCTTTCAAAATTCATGCCAGAGGCGTTTAATATGCCCTGAATGATCCTGACCATATTAGTGGATACAGACGGGGGGCTATGGGGCAATGACCACCACCAAATCGCCCAGGAGTTCCATGTATTTTACTCAACTTTTCGATTTGATTTGGGTGTACCTTTACACAGCATAGGTTTGCCAAAGGAACCTTAAGGCTAAAGGCACCTAGAATTTTTTTTCTTTACTTCTTGATAAAACTTGTCAGAATGCCGGGGAGGCCATATCAAATCCTGGATCCGCCCTTTCCTGACCACCAGTCAAATTGGTCACTTATCGCAGCAAGTTACCTGATTAACCACACCAACTTTTTTCAGGTGGAACCAGTAGAGAATGTAACTCAACGGCCAGGGTACACCTGCAGGAATGACGTCTTCCAAGTGAGCAACCTGCAAGCCAACTCTGACTTGATGCCGCCTCTCTGTGGTGACAACAATGGACAGCATCGTGAGTAAAGTTATATCCATTCCTGCATTTTGATTTTGGCAGCAAATTACATACCGAGGTGGTCCTTATTTCAAGTTTTTTTTGTTTTACCACGGGTGACCCCTCAATGTGTTCTCTATAGCTAAAAAGGAATAAAGATTTTTTTTCATATTTTTTTTTTACAAAATTTAGGGGTCGAAACCACAGTTTTAAAAATTTTAATTTACCCGTATTTTTAGCGATTCTTTTTCTATCGATATTTAAAAAAAATGCAGAAAGTTAGTTGTATTATTTTTCAACTTTCAAGGGTAAAAAGGAGATAATTTTTTGAAATGTATTTTTTTTCGATATCTACATTTCAAAAGCTAACTGTCCACATATTTCAAAAATTTTAATATCATTAAAAAAAGGTCAATGTACGGGGATTACAAAAGTTAAAACTGTTGTAGTGACCCCTAGATTTTGTTAAAAAAATATGAAAAGAAATCTTCATTCCTTTTTAGCTACAAAGAACAAATTGAGGGGTCACCCGTGGTAAAACAGAAAAAACTTAAAATAACGACCACCCTAATACATACATTCATATACTCACGCCTGTCTCCAAGAGGGGTAGGCAGAGATTACAGATTTCCATCTGCTACGATCCAGACATACCTATTTCGCCTCTTCCATAGCCATCAATCTAGTCATACAAGCTCTTCTATTCCGGGTACTTTTGACATTGCCCATCAAAATGTCGCCAATTTGTTTAGTCCTTCTAGGGCGTCCTGGTCGAGCTATACGTTCGTCATTTCTTTTGTCACTCTACTTTCATTCATCCTCTCTACATGTCCAAGCCACTGAAGCATTCCTCTTTCCATTCTTGTCACTACATCTTCTTTCAGACCGCAACGA
This sequence comes from Ypsolopha sequella, assembly GCA_934047225.1. Classification (NCBI taxonomy): domain Eukaryota; kingdom Metazoa; phylum Arthropoda; class Insecta; order Lepidoptera; family Ypsolophidae; genus Ypsolopha; species Ypsolopha sequella. The sequence continues at coordinate 1,087,127 of OW204012.1, read as the reverse complement.
TCCCATTTGTCAATATTTTTCACTCTATCATTCAATGTTAAACCGCAAATCCAATATCCTTAAAATTGATACATAAATCCTAACACACATGTGCCGGTCTGTGATTATTCAAAACTCAGGCATACACTTTCATATAACACACTCCATTTCACTCACCCTTTCACACACACTCTAATAACATTCCACATAAAATTATCACCCACACGTCATACATTACTCAACTAGTTTTATTTTGTCTCTTCTGTTACTTTTTAATATTTTCTAAATTTGTTATCGTCAGACTCACCAGTAAGAGTCTAATTTCCCACAACCCAAGGAATCCCAATGTAGGGATTTGAGTTTTATAAAAGACACATTTGTTAAACAACATAGTAATAGTGCATACAATATTTTTGTATTTCTTTTTGGTTGCAAATAAACATATATATATTTTTTTATTTAAATAAGCTGCAAATAATGCAACAAGTAGGTAAGTTACTAAATTTTGACGTCTTTCTCTCTCCCCACAGTGTATGTTCGTGTGAACGCATCGACCAACAGTAGGTCTATTCGGATCAACTTCAAGATCGCTGACCGCAGCTCACAGCCTAACCTACCCCAAGCCACCTGGAAGATCAAGGTCACACAGCTGGAGTGCTTCAATACCCTGGGGTGAGTAGAGAATGAGGAACATAATATTCAGGGTAAAAATCCTTTGCGTCAAGTAAGAATAGGACTCGTGCGCTGAGGGTTCTGTACGGTTATATCAAATAAGTTACTAGACTTATATGAAATATGAAATTTTGAAAATATCTCTACTTTTTGCAGTGCTTTTAAAGAAAGGAAAATATTTGAATATAATTTACACGCAAAGTATAAAAGACCGTTCCAAATGGAATCGAATAACTACGTAAACCACTTTTTCTTCATCTTTGTTTATTTCAATACAATCCACCTTAATCTGAAAACCGTTTTGCTAAATTTCACTGTAAAGGGCTCAGATATTAAGCTTTTTTCAGTAGATATCATAGTTTAAATCGGATGACAAAACAATACTTCTGAATCTGCAGTCTATCTGAATGATCGGCTAAAAAATTGTGAATGAGGTGAGCCGTTTTGAAATAATCATGTTTTATCCTCAAGAAAACTATAGTTTTATTTTGATAATTTACAGAAAATACCGTGACGGCATCTTGGAAGCCATCACATCCAATCTGCCATCCACACCATTGTCCACGTCTGCTGACCGCGATGAGTATCTTATTGGTAAGATTTTTTTGCAGATTCTCTTGTTATTTTCAAGATTTACTCTCTATTTATTAAACTGTTTTCTTCTGGCTTCCGCAACTTCATCTTAACATCATGTATATTACTATATAATATCAACATTTTGTTCCAATTTCAAATATCACACTTTGTCCTCCAGCTCCCCCTGGCTGTCTCCAGTACTACCCTGACAGATCTGGAGCCTTCGAGTCGTTCAACTACAACCGAGGAGCTGGTCCTTACATCGCCAACATGGCTTACGCTGCCTGCTTCAAGAGAACTCCTGATGTTTGTGGTGTCAAGTAAGTGGAAAATCCATGAGAAGGTAACTTAAGAAGATGGCATACCCTAGCAACTTTTTTTATTACCCGTCCAGCACAATAAGTCTAATGGCAAAGACTTTATTTGCTTTTCATAGAGGCGATTATATGTTGGCTCTTTGGTCTCTTTTTCTTGGACGCGTAATACTAGTGATCACGCAGCGAAACAACAAATTGGTGTATTTTTAGCTAATACTGAAATATTTTGTAGGGAAAAAAAATTTGAATTTAGGTGATATACCTTCATATTTCTATTACCTATTTTATGAAAACAAAATCAAGTTGATCTCTTAACTGCGTTCTTTAAGCGAACATTTGAAAACAAAAAAAAAAGAGGGTGCAAAACATTTTTTTTTTGACAAAAGTATAAATCTTAGTACATTGTTTATACGTAAGATCCCTAGAGAAAAGATTAATAAACCAAATATATTTTTTTCAATACAAGGAGAGTCCGAATTTCTTCAAACGAATCCTAGATAGCCTGGAGTTGGTCATGCTCTAGGCTCAGGTACAGTCTTAACAAGTTAATTACTAGCTTAGCTTATAAGCAGTTTTTAAGTACTAATTAACGTCACTACGGATAACATATGGATATGTCTTTCAGGATTGATAAAAAGGTCTTCTAAAACTTTTCTTACCTACATATGTTCAGCATAAAACTAAGTAACAGTAGGTACCGTAAAACACCCGGTTCTGGCCTTTCCCCAAAAGCTGTCTTTTATTATGACAATTTTATTTTGAATAGCTACTTTCACAGTAAATATCTTCTAATGCTCATTTTTATATTTTCGTATGAATTTATAACTTATATTTTGATGGAAAATGCGTATCTAAAATTAACTAAAGTAAAATCTAAAGTTTAATCCCAACAATTCCGAGAGGCATATCCTAGTTATGACCTACGTTTCCACTTAAAAACTGTATTTTATCCCAAATCGTAATGTTTTGTGCTCAAATTAATGCATTCTAAAACATGTAGACTTAGTTGTTTTTCTTTACCATTCAGACAATGGTTAGGTTACAAATACATTGCATAGGGCGACATACTGAAGTAGGGCAATGTCAAAAGTAGAAGAGCTTGTATGTAAGCCTAGATGGATGATGGATGTGGATGTGGAAGAGACGAAAGGGTGTGTCAGTCCTCTGGGACGCAGGCGTGAGTATATGTAGTATATATGTACATATGTATGTATGAGTGGTAGGATAGTCAAACAGTCCGGGTTTGATTCTTCTATAATTAACAGCTCTAACTTTGGTACCGCTGTCAAAGGGTAGTTCTTTATTAACCCCTTCACCTTTTTTTACTGAGATTATATGTTTTTATTGTGAAATCCATCGCTTTGAATAGTCTATTTGTTATTAGAGTGCATTACAAACTAGAAATCAATCAGAAACAAATTTAAAAGCACAAATATTTTTGAAAAAATTCCTCTGGCCAGGATTGCGACTGCGCTACCGAGGTTCGTATCTGGAACGCCGAATTTTTCCTCCATATCTGTGCACCGAATATTTTCGTAACTACTTGATAATATCAGCTTGTAATGCACATACTGAACACTCACGAGGGACTTTGCTAATGGTATCACCAATTCCAGATTAACAACAGCAAGTTTCGAGATGGCTTACCGCACAGAAGACAACCTCTACCTGGACACAGACTGTCAGATAAACCCTGTCACCCAAGGGGTTCCACAATCTGAAGACTACCTGTTCATACCAGAAGCCGAGACCGCTGATGGATTGAGAGGATCCAAGTTCTGCGGCCAAAGTGCTCTGAACCAGATTGTTGCATGTAAGTGCTCGTATTCCTATAGATTGAGTCAATGATCAAGACAACATGGGTTATGTTTCTGAATATCTTTTTATTCTTCTCGTAGAAAATTGTATGGTGGGTCCGAATTTGAACTGTTTTTTTTCATCATCTCTTGAAATATAACGTTTCTTAACACTTTTGAAGAGATTTTGCACATATTTACATCTTTTCATCATTACAAGTCCTTAATTAAAACTTATCCAGGGAAAAATGACAGAATTTGCGATTGATCCATATTTTTCAAAATGAACAATATTTTGCAAGAGCTTGTTCTATCTGTTGCCTATTTTATACCTACTAAGTTTGTAGTATGAAAAATTGGGTGTGATTGTTTAAATTAAAAACTACCTACGCTTGGTTTCATGAATCTTTTTATCCTTCTTTTAATAAGAACTATTAAGAAGTATAATTGAATATCAAAGCTGAAAATCTAATTGTTCTAAAAGTAGTAAAAACAAGCGATTATTCAAAATTCATTCTGTATTAGACAAATATTACGTAGTAATAAAAAAAAATCTGAGTTCAGATTCAAATTCAGCACACAAATTTCTGCAAGTATATCAAAATATATTTAAAAAAAACATATATTTGGTGATCAGTGATAGTGGTGATGAAATTAAGGATTTGGTTGTCTGATTCAAAGTTTTGGCAGATAGAATTTGGCAAGATTAAAATAAGTATAGCAATAGTGCAATTAGGGTCTGTTTCTAATTTGAGAAAATACTGCTAAGCAAAACTTTAGCGATGAATGAGTCAATGTCAAATGGCACTTTATTTCCTACTTTAAGTATTCCTCAACCTGGAATTTTTAAATGTAATATCGACGCTTAGAATTCTAAAATTGAATAAGCAACTTATTATTGCAAAAAAGAATATAAATGGCTACGCAAAAAATATTGATGAGAAAGGCAATTTTTTGCTTTTGTCTCTATTTTATTCGTTAAGTATGGAACTAGTAAATCGTTAAATTTACACCTTCTTGATCTTGATCGGAAGGGTGTGAAAAATCTGTATCCCATGCAGATAAACGATAAATAAATAAATAAACTTATTCTTTTTCAGCGACACCCCCCGGCCCCCTCTACGTCCACTTCCACAGTGACAACCTCGTCACCGATGACATCAACGAGTCCGGTTACAGATTCAGTTACAACGTCCTCAATAACTGCTATCTGAAGAGCAACAGTATTAAGTTTTAGTTTAAGTGAAATCGCTTCATTGTGATTCAACTCATTACTTGAATGAAGGTGGATATTATTGTTGTATTCATGTCTAAGTCTTTATTTATAGGTGACTGTCATCAAAATTGGCCATTTGTCACATTGTCTCTACTCCTTGCTGCTCTATGTATAGGATATAAAATATATATAAATACATAATGAAGAGTACTTGCTCTAAGTACATGTTTAAACTTAGAGCAACACCTAACTTTAAACATGTTCCTCTAAGGGTTAGGTTGCCATTATTATATTTTCAGCATTAATGTATGTTTTTAAGTTTCTTGACTGACTGCCAGAAAGCATTTATGGGTATTAAAGATTTATAGGTATATTATAATGTAGTCAGTAAGATAATTTTATTTCCAAAATAAACTATTTAGAAATATAATATTTTGTATTAATTTTAAATACCTGTCCATTATGTAACTGGAAAGCTAAACAACATTTTAGTTTTTTTTTATACACGTATAATTAACTTAAATATAGCAATATACAAAATAGTTGTGGATGGACTGTATAAATTACTTATATAAATACTTAATATTTTAAATACAGTAATTTACAAAATATTAAATGCAAACTCAGGTATTATGCACTTTTAATTACGTTTTCTTTTTTTTTCTAAAGTTACTAGATACGTTATGGATACATGGATAGCTTTACATTATTTATACAAATATCTGCATTTAAGAAACGCCATTTTGTTTTTCTATATTTTTAGGTGTTATATGACCACCGTCATAACTAGATATTGCTACAAGGTGACGGCTAGATAAGTTAAAATATCATAGTGAGTTAGTAAAACATCCAACACGAAACTTTTGACCTAAATAAAAAACAAATATACTCCTAAACATATCACTAGGCTTAAATCTATAAAATTACACATTAACTAATGACTATAGCATAACATTTCTCTTTTCATATCCTTGATGAAAGTATATAATAAAAACAAAATCAGTCTACCAATTCGTTTGATGATAAAATTGATAAATAAAAAAAATAAAAATCATGTATCGATGGCCGGAAAATTGCATAAAATTTATGAATTCAAATATATACAACATAAACAACATTTAAGATACTAGTTAAATTATTTTATTACTAAAGTACTATCAAAAACTATAATTCTAACAAAATCGTTGCAAGCAGTCTTATGTACAAAAAATGTAAACTCCTATTAATTAAATATATTATTATACAACTTAGAAATATACCATTTATCGTTTCCTTATTACCTATGCGACAAAATAATATCTTTTAATAATTTTAATGACAATATAAAACGATAAAATGTTTTTATGAATTAATAAAGAGGTCATCAACATAAACGTTAAACACTACTGATATTATGTAGATTTTTGACCGAATCAAAAAATTACAGATCCAAACTTAGCTAAAAATAAATTTTTAATGAACTACATTATAAATCAAAGGCAGTTCACATACATCAGTATTTGTTAATACCCCGCTAGCAGATCTAAATTAAAATCAAAGTTAGACTATCAGAAAACTTTCTAATAGACAAAGTCAGCTGGTATTAAAATGACTGATTTGTTTGAAGTACAATTTTTAGGCTTTTGTGTCCTGGTTTGGGCCATCGATACTAGAAGTACTATGTCCTATAAAATGGAGGTCCTCGGCTCACTGTGTAGGTTGATAGAGGGATGCCCTTGGTTCCGTATATAGCTTCCGGTGTGTTCTCATATTCCACGTCGTAATAGATTCCCGTTTGATTCTGTAAGAAATAAATAGATACAAAATCATTATTATTACGTACGGCTTGAACAGTCACGTGTGATTGTTGTTGACTATATGCCAACGTGAGTGTTCAAGTTGTATGTGATAATAATTTAGAATGTCAGCTCACGTGAATTTTACTAAAATACAAAATCAATACGTTGAAAAAAATTAATAAAAACAGAAACGTGGTGACTAAAAAAGAGTAATAGAACACAAAACAGCGATTTTTAGAATTATTTTCTGTCTGTTAAGGAACTGGTCTGTTGTTGTAGGATGCTGGTTGTTGTTGGGAAGCGGATGCAAATCCTGATGATTGAGCATGCACTAATTAAGTTTGTCGGAACTTCTATGCTTATACTTGTATGCTTCCTACTTGAAGGACGGTATAGGAAAACATTAATGGAACCTAAATGCCCTAACAGGCATATACAGGCAAAGGCAAGAATCCTTTAACGGAATGTTAGTAAGACTCTTGTGTAACGTATAACTTACATGCATACTCCTAGCTCTGGACTTTGGTCTTGGCACCAAGAGATCAGCTCTCTCTTGCACATGGCTGGACGCTTCGGAGCTTGTGGACTCTGTCGCCGCGTGATTTGTGTAACCTATAACATGAGGTTGGTTTAAAATTATGATCTTGCTAAGATTCTTGCCTTTCTTCTTTGCAAGACTAATGGAATGGGCCGAGCTAGGCATATATTTTTTTATATCTATCAAGTTTGTAGTATTTACTGCATTACATATGTTTTTATATATAATATTACCTATATGATATGGTCTGCATCAAAACTCGCTTTTCATTCAGTCTGCAGGACCTCTTCATTGCTCTTCTTTTCCAACCAACTAATTCCTTCCATTCTATGTCCAGCAGTGGACGAATACGGGCTGATGGATGTGGGCTTTAGTAAAAGTGTAAGAAACATGAAAAGACTTACCATACATATTGTGATGTGAGGCGGCGGTGTGCGCCCTTGAGGCGACCGTGTTTAGTGTACCATTGTGGTTGTACATACCCGATCTGAAATATACGTAAATAGTTCAAAATTGTGTGCAAAAGAGCATGCATTGCCCTAAAAACCGACCAAGAGCGAGTCGAGCTCACACAATTAGGGATAAAAAAAGTAAAATAAACAAAAAAAATATTTTATAAAAATACAATATGGATATAAAATTGTAGGTATTAAAAAGCTTATTGTAAAAATATATAGTTTGATTATATTTAATTGCATCTATTTCGAGAAATCCTTGAAAAAACACGAAAAATGTATACACCCCTCCCTTAAATCCAAAACTGGTGGACCGAAAAATATGAAAAAAATCATGGTAACATGTGTTTATAAGTAAAGATTACACGAAAAATAAAGCGGTTGAAAAATTTACGAAAATAAAATTACCAAATTAAATTTATCATCCACAATACGGAACACTAGTTACGCGAGTCTGACTCGCACTTGGCTGGTTTTTTGTATCGGTTGGTGTAGCTTTTAAATACCCAGTCCCTTGAAAACATCGGTGAAAAGAGATTGTACGAGTTCACAGTCCACACCCGGAAAACCTCTGACATCCCCGCTACCTTATGTCGTGACGACATCAAAGATTTCAAAAGTAAAGATAAGCCCTTACCGTAGTATGACAGCACCAAAATGTTTTCACCTTTAAATGGGTGACGCTCACACGTTTGAAATCAGTGCTCATCTGAACACAGGAAAGTTGGATGAATTTTTACGAGAAAAGGGTATGCCGTCGTGTACATTTTTAAAAGCACTAACATTTCAAGAAATACGAATAAAGCCAAAAGAGTGACATTTCACATTCAAAACACATTCAAAAACAATGCAATAGATTTTAGGTGCCAGGGCCCATCTAAACTTTTGAAAATTTGGACGACATACGTTTCATTAGTCACAAAACTCACCGAGGTAAAGGTACAGGCGGTAACGTTGGGTACCCTCCAAACAGAGCTGATGACGGACGTGTCACCGCCATTTGCTGAGCAGATTCCGCTTGCTGCAGAAAGAAAAAAAAAACATTACTACATACATACTGCATATAATCCTAACTCTTAAGGACTATTTTGTATCGAAGAAAATTTAGTTTTGACAGCACTAAAACTAAAATTAAAGTCTTCAGTCAAATCAAAGTCTTTATTATCTATTAGTAGCCCCCTGTTACGCATGTTTTCGTCATCCAATTATCCCAACCACACAACTAGTCAGGCCGGTGTATAAAAGGTGAGTTCCGGGCGGCAGCTCGTCATTTGCTGTCGAGCGGTCGGGTGGACCACACATCCCAAGGATGCCTCGTTTAGAGGCGAAACACGTGTCGATAAGTTTTCTTGCTTGTCATTTAAGATTGCTTTATTTTGTACTCGTACTGCTTGCTTTGATTGTGCATGTTTTATGCGGGAGGGCGGGCGGTGCTTGAGTTCTGCATTTTGAATAGCATGGTAAAAGTGTTTAGCGGAATATATCCACAAATTCATGATGGACTTGAATTCTATTCTGTGCCAGTCTGCAGAGACTGGCAGCGTCTTTTATGTAAGTCCAAGTTTCCAAGACTCCATGTCATCTGCCTTGTCTCCCTTCCCCGCTTTCCGTCCATTTTCCCTTCTATAATGTTCTTCAACATGCTATACTTTTCATGTCGATAAATGTGACCAAAATATGCTGTCTTTCGTATATGTGTCTTTCGTGGACATGGAATGTACAAGGATATTCAGGATAGATAAAGTACTTACGGCGTAATGATTGGCAGCCATCGCCTCTGCTATTTGTGCCCACCTCATCCTTTCTTCTAATGTGACCTGCAAAATTATATTCCTATTAATATTAACAACGCTAACTGCGATAAAAGTACCACAGACCGCTTAGCCATTAGACATCTTATCAACCATGAACAAGTGAGAAGTTTTTCCGCCACTGCCGGAATGTTGCGGTCAGTGGCGTGCATAGAACTTTTTTCCGGAAAAGCAATGGAAAGGTCAAGTTTGACAATAAAGAATATCTGAAAAAATTTACATACCACTTTGAAAAAAAAAGAAAAGTGATATTTAATTTTTTGCATACGTTTTATAGTTAAACTTGACCTTCAAAAGGTTCTGTGCATGCCACTCGGTATGGAATGACATTTGTAAAGGAGTGAAATTGCACTGATGTTTTGGCGAAAAAAGTTTGCCCTCCTTTCGACGTCTAATGGGTAAGTGGTCTGTGAGAAATAGAGAACATCATTCGCTATCATTTATAACAAATATTTTATTTACAGTATGAATTTAGCTATATCAATGAATGTTACGAGTACCTAATATATCTAAAGAAAAACAAATATAGATATTATGTTTATTTTGGGTCCAACTGGGCGGAGAGGTAGAAGACAAGATCGAACCTGATAAGGAGGCTGCCCGACCGGAGGAGCCTTGATGGTGTTGGCAGCCATGTAGTTGAACACTGGGGAACCCATGCCGGCTGCCTTCTGCTCACGAGACCACTTGCGACTGTAATGGAGGATTATTGGGGATTAAAAAAGGCAACGCAGCTGTCATTCGAGTTGTCAGCTGTCATTCAAGTTGTCAGTTGTCATTCGAGTTGTCAGTTGTCATTCAAGTTATCACTTGTCATTCGAGTTGTCAGCTGCACAGAACAATATTTCAATTTCTGTGGTCAGCTGTCATACAAGCTTCTCGTATTGTTTTACTATCAAAATTTATTCTTAGCGTTTTATTATGTAATAGAGGACATAATTTCGTTTTTTTTTAATATATTGTTTTCTTTTTCGAGTATAATTGAACCTTTTGAATGAATCGATTTCTGTCATTCATATGTGGCGCATCTTTATTATACGACATGACTGACTCAACTAAATGAATTATTAGACAACGGACAATACTGAACAAGGGTACATTATACAAGGTGAATTTTTGATCATCGTCCAAATTCATACTGGTGGCTTGGTAAGTGATCAGTATCATGGATCAATAACAATTTTGGTGAAATTCGTAAAATTAAATTTCGACTCCCCATAGTGATTCACTCGGAACTGGAAGTGAATTTCTAGGGGAAGCCGAAATTTCATTTTAAAAATTTCACAATTTTTTTTATTGATACAAGGTACTGATCACTTATCAAGCCTCCAGTATGAATTTGGACGATGATCAAAAAGTCACCTGGTATATCTGATACTGTTGTCTGCGGGCTTTCACTCCTATTGCATTTGTATTGAAAAGGTTTCTGGCTGCGACTGACGCGCAAATGGTTCGCGTTAGAATCGCATTTGTATCGCATTGTATGCATAGGTTCTTACCTCCAAGACAACAAAGCCGCCAAAGTGAGCGCGATGACCAACGCCGCAGCAAGTGAAGCTCCCACCGCCACGCCAACCACTTCTCCGTCAACCTCGCATGTTGACCCGTAGTAACCGGAATTGCAACTGAAAAGGTAAAAAATGGGAATGTTATAGATGTTGCCAATGGGAAAGAAAACCAAAAGCTTTTACGGTAGAGGGCGCTGCGTGTTTGTGTCTTATCACGGTCTTGTAAAAGACGCTGATAGATGTAATTTTTGCAGTCCACCTTCAGTTTTTTTTTTAAATCTAGCCTATATTTACGATATTCCTTCTTCTTTGTCTGTACTTCTTCCCTTATTTGGGATCAGCTCTTCTCGTTCGTATGCGCCAGGACGGTCTGTCCTGGGTTGTCTGTTCATTTAGCTGGGCACGTTCCAAGTCCTTGGATATGGTGGACCACCACGTAGCTGATGGACGTCCTACTCTTCTCCTGGTGTTCCGGAGAGCTAGCGCTTGTTTTACTACATGGTCGTCACCTCGTCTCATGACAAGACCGTACCATCTGAGACGGTCTTGCGTATATTTCCGGTATTCTAATTACGGCAATTCCTAAACCCTATCTCACCTGCAGTAAGGCTGGTTATTGGCGTAATGGCAGGATCCCCTCTCGTTGCAGTGTGACGCCGCGCACCCTTCACACACTCGCCCCCCTCGAGAGATCTCACCGGCGAATGTGTCACGTGTGGTGTCCGGGCAGTTACACCTGAAAACGAAATTGAGGTGTGATTAAGGCAAGCCGTCTTAGAGGTAAAGATTGATTAAGGCAAGCCGTTCTAGTGCCTACACAAATGCCTTTAGTGTTGTGGGGTGCTTAAAGGACCAATTTCCTGCAGCTGAATTTTCTAGGCTGATACAATCCATTAAGGCGCAAGTAGTCTTGAATCGACCTATGTCAGTATAAATATCGACCGAAACTATATTGAAATAACGTTCATATCAGCGCGCACTGCATTACGACGTCGCTGGGTCTCCGGATAGCGCAAAATTGGAAAAATTATACTTTTCACATGGACGCAATGGACAGAAAAAGAAAATCATAAATGATTTATATTTTCCTTGTATTTTAGTGCAAGAACCATACAAATACTATAAGTGTTTTTAAAGATATAACAAGTTTTACTTAATTTTAGCCTAAAAACAGCTTGACTTTCAACAATATTTTCATGCATACGCGAGAATAATTTCCTAAAATGAAATTGTTCTTTAACTAATAACATATTTATTTTTTTCATAATTTTTAAACATACCGTTTAAGAGAAATAACTTAGGTAATCAATATAGTCATTTTCGGATGTCGCTGGGAAAAGGCGCCTTAAGATATTCTTTATTGCACACCAAAAATCTAAAATAAGTGTAACAATTTATCCTGCAGCAAACTTGAAGACGTAATGACGCCATCAAGCTATCAGTCTGTCGTCTGCAAGTTGCCTTAGCTTACAATAACAAAGTAAGATAGCTAATCGTTTACCTGAATCCTCCCCAAGTATTGGTGCACATGGCCAGCTTGTGACAATCATTGAGCTCCGAAGATGTGCACTCGTCCAAATCTGAAACAAGATATTTTATCTTTACTGCTATCGGTCCCAAAATCGCTCGTTAAAAGTTTATTCCAAGGTTTGATCTACTGAAGCTATACTTATTGACCTATGCTGACTATTGAGCTGGAAACTTGTAGGGTATAGAAATATCTGGTTGCTATACTGTGTAAAATTTTGGCCCACATTCACCAGAGAATTATCCCGAATTATTTTGTCATGATATATATCCCCGAAAGGGTGTTAAAGCTAGGTGTTTCAGAGTGTGGACTGTCACTGAATCAGGCCATACCTGTAAACTCTCTTTTTACAAATGACTTTTACGTCCCTTTGAGCCTTATCGCCATAATTCTGGCTCAAATCCACGTACTTTAGGGATTCAGAGTATTTTTTCCACCGTTCAATAGAAAAACTGTGCATATTTATTCCGACAAACTCATTCGTGCACACTTTGGTTTGAGACATGGTGCAAGAGGGCTTATGTTAGGTCCGTATTGAATGCGGTTCTTACCATTAGGAGCCATGACAGCCCCGGCAGGCGTGTCGACCCACAACGCCGAGGCCCCTACATTGTTGGACCTCCTCCTGATGACCCCTAACAGATGACGTTGTATATCTGTAGCGACCCCAGTTCGGAGGGTCTCGGGAGTCTCTTGCATCTGATGAAAAATGGAAATTTTGATATTAATTTCATGAATACTTTTGGTGTGCTTTGCGGATTCGGAAGGGACAGGTACAACCTAAGGGCTTATTATGTATTTTTAGTTGCCAACTGTACTGGGTGCCTATCATCAAAACCATAGAGATATTATCGAATTCCAATTGTGTACGGATATGTTCGCACTTGAAGTGACGACACAGTTCGTACCCACTAAAGACAATTTTGAAAGTTCAGTTTTCATCTTTGTTTTTGTTGATAGGCACCCATTCCAGTTGGCAACCAAATATACATAATAGAGGGGCTGGTTCTATGTTTTACCACCACTAGGACTCAGATTTTCAAAGATCCAAGTATACTGACTATTTGTTGCATAATACTATTTCGGACGTCTGTGTATGAAAAGCACGCGTGCGAAATGCACGAGTGTGCGTTGGGCGCCCGCCATGTGGATGGTTTTATGTAAATGTGACCCATTAAATAATATAATAATAAACATGAGGATAATTCTCACCTGTATGGTGTAGTTCACGAACACGCCCTGGTGATGCTCGTCCCCACGATGTACTGTGTTCACTGAACCTCCCACGAAGTCATCAGAGAATGGCGTCATTGAGAACGCCGAGTCTATCTGTTGAGAGAAAGAATAGAATAGAATATGATTCTATTTGTCTTCCAAAATAATACAAACATTTTAAAATTAATTAAAATAAATCCGTAACATTTTAAAGTCTGGCGAAAACAAAATGGACAAAGACTCGGCATGTAGCTATTAAGCATGCAGATTAATAGCAGCCGATTTTCAGTCTAAGCCAAACATCGGTATAAAATAAGTTAGAACACAGTTGAAAATAGTTACATTAAAACAGCACGCATTTTTTTAAACATTAGGTAACATCACGCTTACAAAGGCACATTGTTAGACTGGGCCATAGACGAATACAGCCTACAGACTCCTCATAACAGGCGACCGATTTCTGTCAACACATCTGACTGAACCAGCAGATATAATTCGCCACTCTAAAATTATATGTTTCCGTAGGCCAAACCAAAATGGCTTCTATATTCATCACGTTAGAGTCTTCGTCTTCGGGAAAAATAAGTTTGTGGCGCTATACGTAAGATTAGAAGAGCCAATAGGATTGCAGTATCCCGTTTCGATTGTTGACAGAATTATTTGTACGCAAGATGTTGAACAATAGACGTCTTTCTAGGCTGTATTGTCTATGGACTGTGCGAATGTCGACTAGAAAGCTCGTTTGAATCGACTGTTGAATGTGAAGGAAGCTATTGAAATAACTATACCAGGAGAGCAGATAGAGGTTTGTTGTTTCTGAAACCTACTAGAAAGATAGAGGTGATAGTAGTGATGGAAGATGGAGATGGAGATGTTGATAACCAGTAACAGATCATACTTACAGCTCTCAAAGCCTCGTAGCTCAGTTGTTGGTAAGGTTCAGATTCCTTGTCAGCTAGCTTAGGGTCCCAAGCCACCTGGAAAATAAAAAAATAAATACATTAAAATAGGTAACAATATTATATTAAAGATTGATTTTTTTTCAGCCGTCCAAAACTATTATTTATTTATTTATTTACTTATTTATTTATTTATTGGTTTGCCAACAGACAGAGATGTAGCCCAATTTCAAGGCAAACACAGCATGTTAACATAAATGACAGTATCGCTCGATAGTCGATACAAAGACTACTATCTAGCTTGATAAAACTATGCTTAATTTTATGGGAGAATAGTGAATTTTTTTCGCCTCGACATGTATTTCTGGAGGTTTTTGGAGTGAGGACTGTGAGTTTAACAATTAACACTCGAACACCCTCCTTTCATCGACGATTTTGACGTCACAAAGTGGTAGTCATGAGCCTATCGTGCCCAAAATGTCATGAGACCTAGGATGAAGAGCGCTTACCCAGAAAGTGTGAGAGTGAAAGCTGGTAAGGCGTTAATCAGTTTGTCCAGAAACACAAAATCTACGGAAGTCTGCAACTGACGAATGAAATACGATTCAATTGCCTATATCGTCGTAATCGTCGTACGTACGCGTATATGTGTGCGTGCGCCTGTTTCCGCTCATTATGCGGAGTAAACCTTCTGTAAGTGGTTATTTCGTACTTCAGAGTTCCTCTGAGTCTTGCGTCATTGTCATTTTAAGTTATAAAATTTAGTCATTGTCCTGTTCGTAGTTATTTTTAATACATGTACAATTTAGGATATTAAAATCCATTATTGTCATTTTTGTATTGTTGCGGATTTTTTTGATAATAAAAAAACTATATTAAATTAAGGTTAAACGTCAGTCGCTTAGTACAAAGTGCATAACTTAACTTTGTATTTCTTGTTTAGAAGTTGAAAAATTAAAAACATTTTGGCATGTGGCAGTTGACGCCAATAGTTTATAAAGCCACAGATAAATATAATACTAGTAATAAAGCTAAGATTAATCGAATGGGCGGAGGTAGTCATGTATTTATATATCTAACCTATTAATATGTAGTATACTATAGGATGGGATTTGGTCGGCCGCCTGGATTCGTGCTGGGGGCTCGGTTGGTGATCATTGAACCTTGTTCCTGGTCCCTGGCCGGGTCTCCGGTATGGGTTCGGGCGGTTGATTGGATTTCACCTTGTATAATAATATTTTACCTATAATTTTAATCGTATATATATTGCTACATAAATTAAATAAACATTTAATTTAGTTCAGCATTTTAAGTTGGTTTTGAGAAGATTGTGACTAATTATGTATACAATTCCAAACTCTTGCTTTAACTCACTAAAACTGAATTATTGGCACAGACCAAAATGCTTTTCAATTTTAAATTTCTAAACAAGAAAAACAAAGTTAAGTTATGCACTTTGCGCTAAGCGACTGACGTTTAACCTAAAATTATTCTTACCTTTCTATCATAGAGTCTGTCGACCCTCAAGTTCAGGACCAAAGAAACCACTCTCCTGCAGGGATCCCTGTGCACCCTTCTCGCGTATCCTGGCCGACATTGGCAGCTGGATATACCTGGAAGAGTAAGTTACTCTCTTAGATGAGGAAGAACATTTCAAAGAAATATATGGGTGCTTGAGTTCTGAGACAAATTTGTCGGATAAATAATGAAAATCTGCAAAGGAAACAAGTGACCCATCAAGACAACTGCAATTTTCAAAACGTAAAAGATTATACAGGCTGCTTGGTAATTTGACCTATTCCTTTAAAGTGGTTATACTAGGGATAATTTCCAATAAATAATGCCTATCAACTAGGGGTCGCAAATAATTATTTTTTTTCTAGTACGTCAATATTTCAAAAATTACAAAATAAAAAAGGTTTTCTTTCCACTCAAGACTTTTTAATTCTGAGATTATGGGAATTCAGGGCACGTATTTTTTTTAATAATGGTCGCTCATATATCATTGATCAGAAATATAATGAATAAGTGCTGAGAGAGAAATATTTATTTTTAAATTATTTATTTTTGGTTATTAGTCTGAAAGTTTGAAAAATAATACAAAAACCTCCGTAACTCGGAGACCATTCATTTTCGACACCTAGTTGATAGGACTTAATTCGTTGGAAATTATCTCTAGTATAACCCTTTTCAAGGAATAGGTCGAATTACCAAGCATCCTGCATATAAAACGAAAAAATTTACTTATTTAGAATTTCTTGGTTTTTCTTTGATTTAAAAGCCAATTTGGAGCCATTTCATTAATTTTAAATCTAGGTAGAGAGGGGGTTCTTAACGATTCTAACAAAAGAGGGCAATCAAATAATAAAATATTGATAAAAGTCTGAAATTACTGACCCACTTCAGTCCTACATTTCTCGTTCTGGGCTTGGTCACAAGTGGAGTCATCGCCAACAATGCACGTGTCGATCCTAAACAGAGACAAGGAAAGACAAATTTTAAAATGGATCATGGGATACAAAAAGACAAAGGGGAACTAATTTCAAAGCCACATAAGCGTAAGTCAAGTTTTAATTTTGGTCATCATAATACTTTTGCAGGTGGTAGAGCTGATGCCAGGCTTGACAGTGGAGGTACCACATCTTCAGAAGAGTAAGCTCTCAAACAGGCACAAACCAGGTGGCCCAACATGCCTGGAACCGATCACCGATGGCGGTATATCCATCCCCAATTGCCGACCCTTATACAAAACAGACTGGTGACGGACAGCGGTGTCACTGATGCCATGGTTTCAGCACCGCGCTCACCAACCCGCCTGCCCAGCGTCACGGCCTAGAAGTGTGTTTCCTCGAAGTCACACTATTTTGTCCTACTAGTAGGACAACGATAAATTAGGCTTCCTCGTTGTCCTACTGCCATTATACCTAGCCTGTATAAACATATGAAGAGAGATTCATTTTAAAATCTTGGAAAGTCTTTTGTCCAGCAGTAGACGAACCAGGCTGAAGGATGGATGGTCGGAAAACACATAAAATTGTTCATGTGTTAAGTAAGCAAATACTAAAGCCGATTCTGAAGGCTTTAATTTTAGTTCTAGTGCTGTCAAAACTTAATTTTTTCCAAAGTAATTTAGCCTCTGTTCTTCACAATTATGAATTATTTTGCAATGATAAAAATTTAGTTTTGACAGCACTAAAACTAAAATTAAAGCCTTCAGAATCAGCTACATTATGCTTAGATTAGATTCATTGGTGCGTGGTGCATTGATGATTTGAACCTGAGTCTCAGGATTGTGATTACGGCGTCTTAGCTCAGTAGCTACCACAGCTGTTCAGATTTAGGAAACAGTATCTAGTGGTCATCAGCTAAATTATGTATCATTCAAGAAACATCAAAATTGCTAGTACTGCATTAGGTACAAATTATTGCAACTTCAAAATCATTCACAAACCTGACAGTAGGCTGAGGTCTTCTAATCTGCTGTTGGTTTTGCTGCGGTCTACCTGCGCCGTGAGGAGCTGGTCTCCTCACCGGCGTCTGAGGTATGTCGTCAGCGGGGATGGCGATACCAGTGCCAACCGAGGCTGGGGCTGGAGTGGCTGTGGGAGAAGATAAATCGAATGAAGATATTGGTCAAGATTTTGTTTTTACCCATCAACCCAACTGTATAAAAATTGAATAACTGAATCGTGCCTTCAATGAATATAGCGTTGAAACGAGCAAACTTTTAAAAGACTAAGCTCAGTCAGAACCACTTTTAGTTACTACACACATACTCACACAAATACTCACTCGTACCTGTGTCCCAAAGCGGTAAGCAGAGGCTTCACATTTTCATCTAATACGATCTTGATACACCTCTTTTGCCTCTTCCACTGAAGCATGCCTTTTTCTATTATGAACAGGCAATCGTACCTTTGCCAGAGAATATAAAGTATTACTACGTAAAGAAGCGACACTCTACTCCCCGCGCGAGATTATCGTCCCCCGCGGTCCCCCGCAAGTTAGTGGCAAATCTGGTGGCACGTAGAGCTCGAGTACCACTCGTTCGTTGCGCGCGTATTTTGTTTTTTGTTTTATTACGATACTGATTTTTAATTAATATGGTTCGTTTTTGTGGTGTTTATGGATGCATTGAAAACGGAACAAAAATAAAGAACAGTTGTCAAACAGTTGGTAAGAATTTCAACATTAAGTTGAAAGTTTAAAAATCGAATGTTTTTGTGTGACCGTCAGAGCTGAGCAAATTTCAACATGTCCTAAAAAATGTGTTTTTGTGCCCGAAGTACGGCGATAGGGCTCACCACCCATCACGTTGGGACGTAATATTTGTAGGTGAAACGCTCACACGCTTGCTGCCAGCCCTAGACTAGCTCACACAAGCGTGTGCGGACAAGCCAGTGCGCGCGTGAGAGTGTAGGTAAATAACTTGAGCACTCAGTATGGAGTGTCGGGGGTGTGCCTTTGCAGTCACATTTCGACTGCCTAAATGCCCATAAAGGAGGGTAGGGCTCTGTTCACTTCATTTCCCGCATTTATTCTTTTAGATACTATTAGATATTGTACATAGTAATATGACACATATACGCACCAGTAGGTCCAGGCTGCCTCAACACCGGTGTCGGGTTGACGCTAGTACTGGCCTCCCCGAACAGGTTGAGATAGGTCCTCTTCCCGTCGATGGAGACGAAGCCTTGTTCCCCTGACGCTGACACGATGATGTCGTCTGAGTGTCCGTAGAGAGGGTTCACGTTCACTATGTCCACTGGAAATTGGGAGCATGGATTTTGAAGTTATGTATGGCACAAATTTTAGGGTGCAGCGATGGGGGTGGTATAGGCAATGAATATAAATATATAATATAATCTCCCTATCCTCATCCATGTACGCTCTTATAACCAAACATTCAACAACTGTTTCACCGTAAGAATCATAAAATCATTTCACCAACCATTGACAGATATAAAATTAAGGACGTGGGAATACTCATACATATGGTCACTTGGTGCGCACTACGGACCAGGACTAAATAAGCAAAATTAACTTCAGACCAGAGGGCCTAATATGTATCTTTAGTTGCCATCTGGACTGGGTGTCTATCATCAAAAACATAGATATAATATCGAATTCCGATTTTCTAAGGATATGTTCGCACTTGAAGTGACGACACAGTTCTTAAATAGTTCAATACCGACTAATGGCAATTTTGAAAGTTCCGTTTTTAGCTATGTTTTTGATGATAGGCACCTAGACCAGTTGGCAACTAAAGATACATAATAGAGGGGCTGGACTTGACTTACAACAGACCAAAAACAATTGCCATCAATATCAGGGTACCTTGAGCAGCAATGCCATCTAGCGGGTTTGAGTGCGACTAATATTGTAAATAAACTTCGGGGTAGTGCACGAAGTACCCGCAGGGTGGCCTCTACATTTTTTTATTTTTATTTTTTTTGTTAAAGTAGGTTAAGCTCATTCATAATTATGTCATAAGGTTGTATATATATTTTTTTACTCATACTCAAATGTCATTCATTTAAACTCATTAGTCATAAGGTTGTATATATTTTATGTCATTTACTGTTCATAATTCAACTGATGCCGGCCCCAAAGTGGGCCGAAATATATTTCGAAAATAAGTTTCATACGCTGTTTTATATATTTATATAAAAACACTTATTGAAATAATTGTTTCCAGATATATTTCGACATATTTTATAGTCGGCGTCAGTGGAATTGGTACAATTAATTGTATTATATTATAGATATTAATTGTACCAATTCCACTGACGCCGACTATAAAATATGTCGAAATATATCTGGAAACAATTATTTCAATAAGTGTTTTTATATAAATATATATTATAATGTTAACTGAATAAAAAAACAAATAAGTTATATTTATATAACGTTAAACTCTCGCGTTTTGTACACATTATAATATATATAATCGGGTCTACCGCGATCAATTTTTACCTTTTTACGAAAAGGGGACACCCGACGTTTCGAGACAGTTGTTAAGTTATATTTAATATTTAATACGCTGTTTTAATTATACAAAAAAACAACAAATAAAAATACAATGAATATAAAGTCCTACTCCGTAAAGAAGTGACACTCACATCCCCCACTCCAGTTTATCGTCGCTCGCAAATAGACTGTAAGTTTGCGTGCTAAAACATTAGAGTACCGCTTGTCTATATAGACAAGCTAGTAAAGTTATGCGCGTGAGAGTAGTGGGTAATTAAGAGGCTATGCGAATTTTATTTTTGTCACTGTCACTCCAAGCGAAAACACGCTCAGTGCGAGAGGGGCGGATTCAGGGCGAAAGCGAAAAATGTTAGTTTTATAATTTTTATACAAAAACTAAAATAGCTAGCAAAATTTCAAAAATCAAATCTGTAGATATTGTTGAAACACACCTAATAAAACATGTTTCAGTTCTGTATATGGTTCCTATTCGTCAAACGAGGAGAAAAAGTGTGTTTGAAGACCTCATTTCAACAATTATTTCTATCGAGGAAAATTTATCCAAACATGTTTTCCAATTTCAAAACCCTAGATTATATAGTCAAAATGCATATACCAGAAAATGATTATAATTTTCCGTGTATTTCATGAAATACACAGAACAGAAACACCCGTATTTTTTTCGCATATCGCCTTAAATTGGTGTGGTTGTAAAGTAGTGGGTAATTAAAAGTTCTACTTTTTGGGTAATCAAAATCATCGGTTCAGAGCTGCTGTTGTCTGCCCCGCAGTAATGCACAAAACATAAAACTTAAATTTTATATAAGCAGCGGTAGCTCAGGAATAAAACGCTGGCCTCTCAATCTTGAGATCCAGGTTCGATCCCCGGTCGGGCATACACCAATGGGTTTTTTGGAATTTATGTGCATAGTATTTGTGCTTACTTTACCACTAGCTAACGGTGAAGGAAAACATCGTAAGGAAACCTGCATGTCCTAAAAAGCGTGTCTTTGTGTCCGAAGAACGGCGATAGGGTTTACCACTCATCACGTTGACACGAAATAATCATCGGTGAAACGTGGGTGTACCGAGTGTGGACTGTGACTTTGATTTCACAGTTCACACTCAAAACATCTCTGACACCCCCTCGAGGATTTATGTTGTCATGATATTCGTTATAATATTTAATGGTTTTTAAGTGGTAATCTCCATTGATTTGTAGCTATCAGTGGGTTTAACAATGCCGGCAATCAATCTCAGTAGTAATTAAAAAAGGTTTACCATGGGCACCAGGTTTTTCTCCTGGTCCTTGAATAGCTGACACCGTGACCTGGAAGATTTCCCCATAGCCCCCGGGAAGGGTCTCAGCAGCCGTGATGACCTCAGCTTCAGGCCGGGGTCTACCACCATGAGGCTTGAAGTCCGGGTCGTCAAGAACGATGCCAGGACGCGGCCGATATCCGTATGGGATGCTTTGGGATGCTGAAAGAAAAGAGATGAAGTTAGAAATGAAAAGACACTCGAATTTTTGAAACTTTGTGGTGCGAATATGAAAAAGGCAAAAGTTGTAACTGTTTTTCATGTAGATAGTTACCGTGTAATTTAGAAAAACCTACAACACCCCATTTCAAGCAATAATGCCGGCCTTTTAGAATTGATCAGAAGTCAAATTATTAGACAATTATAATTTTAAACACGTTTTACTTACGTGGTATTGGTTGCGAGTTGATGGAAGAAGATTTGATGACGCTGGATACATTTGTTAGTTCATTGACTGCTGGTGCATGAGTAGGTAATCCCTCTGTAGGTGTTGCCACAGCAATGGACATTGCCGTCGCTTTGTCAGCTATAGATGCTTCTATTAGATTTTCTGTTGTCGTTTCTATTTTTGTTTTGTTTTGTTTGTCTTCAGCTGGTTTGAATTTTTGTTTGTCTTTTTCAGTAGTGCTGTCTTTTTTCTTTTCCTTATCTGGTTTAAGAGGCTTTTCCTTAGCTTTTTCCGTTGTAGTGGAGGTAGTAGTAGGTTTAGTTGTAGGTTTTTCAGTTACTTTTTCAGTTGTGGTAGTTTTTTCTGTGGTTGTAGTTGTAGTTGTAGTTGTAGTTGTTGTACTGGTTGTGGTAGAACTAGTTGTTGTGTTTTCTTCTTTTGGCGTTACCACAGTTGTAACTTGAGCTTCTTCTTCTTTTTCTACGACCGCCTCTGTTTCTGTTGTAACTTCTACATTATCAGCTGGTTCTGACTCTTTTTCTTCATGGATATTATTTTCTAAATGACTAGTTTCAGTGTCGTTTAGAATAAGAATATCTTCGTCTTCATCGGGTGTTTCGTCAGATAGGTCGACAGTGGGAATTTCAATAGGTATAGGTACATTGGGTTTGTAACTAGGTAGATTCGGATTCGGTCTTCGATTAGGTGGTGGCCTAGGCCGAGGTCGGTGCCATGGAGGCAGGTTCGGTCTATTGAAACCTGGTCTATAAGGTGAGTTGCTTACAGGAGGTACGATTTGTTCAGGTATATTGATAGGCGGGCGTTCTCTGTGCGGAGGACGATCGAAAGGATATGGAGGTGGAGTTTTGGCTGGAATGAAAGGAGTTGCAGGCTTATCAAAATCAGGAGGCAATTGTGGAGCATCAGATATTCTAGGTGGGCCTCGGTTATTTATTCTGGAATTCATTGGTCGTCCAGGTCTACCATTTAAAAGTTGAGAGTTAGCTTGGACATTGACGTTTCCATTCAAAAGCTTGACAATCCCAGTGATAATATTCTGGATCTCCGCGTTGTTCTGTCTACCTTGCCCATTAGGGGTAGCTGTCGCAAAGATCGGTTGCACCGCTGACGGACGGATCTTGGGCCCCGGAGGTTGCAGTGCACGCGCCCTCGGGACCCTTTCTGCTTCCCCCGGAAACCTAAAATCAAGTCTATCACCAAAACCCTCGGATGAGAGGATGATCTCATCTCTATGATGAAGGAAATCTATGGTTTTTGTTGGATGTATTTCGTAGTACTTCCTTTTATTATGAATTTCTAATTCATTATCTATTTCATTGTTATTAGATGATGGTATTTCATCTATGTTTATTGACCTTGAAGCTCTTCCACCAAGAGGGTCTGCAGATCTAGCTACAATATGGTGGTTTTCCTTCTCATCATCACTGATGATGTTTTCTGGGATATCGTCAGCTAAATCACTGATGTCTTCACTGAATATAGCACTAGGTTCTATGTTAAAAGCTAAACTCTCTGTTCTGCTAGTTTCCAGGTTATAGTCTACTGGTGATCCTTCACTGACTGCCGATTTCGGTGATAACTGTGATATGGTGTAGGTTTCTTCGTAACCTGAAATGAGAGAAAAATTCACTGATTAATTATCTGCGCAACAACAATTCAATCGAAAAGCACACAATATTCTTACCTAACTGACTAAATGATGTAAATATTTAAAATTTTAAATAGGAAAGCTATACCGATAACAATATTTTGCCTCATCTATAAAATCTATAGCTAGATCTAGATCTATAATATAGATTACATATTATTTAACAATACCTGATATAACAATAACACACGTAGTAAATCCATAGGTAATCATTGAGAAAGGAAGAAGAAAATGCACAATCAGTCTGACAAATTGGTGTTTCTTTATTATTTTAATAATATTTTATACTTCAGCTGCGCTGACGTCGATAAAAATACACTAAAATCATATTCTTATTGCTTCATAACAAGGTTCAAAATTCTCTAATCCATGTTGTTTAGAAAGAAGCAAATCACAAAGCATGACGTAGTTAGATTGTGAGATAGAGTCAAGCTGTAAGAGTATCACGCAATCCGGATTTGGATTTAGTTACAGTTTATGTATTTAGACGAAGAACTGGGACGTACTGATCGATCACTTGGTGTGCGGTCTTGGTTCCGTACCCGAAGGGTGCCAAATGAGACCCTATTACTAAGCCTTCATTGTCTGTCCGTTCGTCTTCCACAGGGGTACACAGGTTCAGCCGTTATAGGTAGCGAGTTGACATTTTCTCAGAATACGTATTACTATACAAAATTTAATACAAAATTATTTATTGGATCAAAAATCTTAACCTAAAAAATAACAATGTTAAGGCTAAGGTATTCACAAAAAATAATATGTTCAACTGAAACTTAAGTAAGGCAAAGCCTGTCATTTAAGAGTCAGTTGCTGCTGCTCGTAGGGACACAGTTTAGTTAATACAGGTAGCCGAAAAAGAGAAAAGCATGCAATTTATTAAAGCGTTTTTACATTTACAAAACTATGGCCTCTAGCAATGGCAAATAAAAAAAATATTGAAGCCCCATTTTGTATGGGGTTCCCATTATCACGATTATCATGTCCCCTCCCTTATTTCCGAAACAAAAAGACCGAAAAATATGAACAAAATAATTTCTAATAAAATTCTTATCTGTTTTTGGTCAACATTCTACAGAACAAATCAAACATTTCAGATTTCTATCTCATTCCGTATAGCTAGAGACCCGTGACGTACGGACAGACAGACAGACAATTTTGCACGTTGGTTACGTAACCTTAAAAACTTCACGGTGAACTAAGGTACAATGACATGTGAGATTGAACCAATTATATGTATATGCTACCAGCCAAACTCGATTTTAGGAAAAATTGCTTAGCCGAGCAAAACTTTCTTGGAAATCCTTTAGAAGCGCTAAAATCAACTATGTGTTCTCAATTAAGGCGATATGTAAAAGTTTTAGCGTCCCTGTTACTCCATATGCGAAAAAACCCTCAGTGCGAGAGGGACGGATTCGTGTAAAAGTAGCAAAAAGTCGGTTTTTTATTAACATAACATGTACTAAAAATGCTATCAAAATTTCGTTTAACCAGGTCCTAGATACCGTCAAAACCCTTGTAATAAAATATAATTGCAGTCCATAGGTCATTCTAAATTGTCAAACCAGGAGAATTGGTGTCGAAAAAGACCTCATTTCGATAAATATTTCTGTAAAAAGATTCCAAAAATAATATACTATTTTATCAAAATAAAACGTTAAAGCTGGCCAGCATTTTTTATTTATTTGAATAATTTTAAGATTATGCACGTAGGTATATAGCTTGTAATTTACTGTATTTATATTTATAGGTTTAGTCTAATTTTTAATGTTATTTAAGTTTTATTTTGGGTCAATAAAAAATTAAGATAACGCTGGTAAAAAGCTCCCATTCCATTTCAAAAAGAAAATCAAATTTACTGAAGTAGATATGCAAGTTCTAAAAGTGTCGTTTTTTTGTCAGTGAAGTTATCTGCGGGTACGATCACATTCTTAATTGAGACGCATAGTAGATTTTAGCGCGCTCTGACGCAGGTGTAGCCCTAGTATTAGTGCGCAAACGCAGCTGAGTTGAACCTGCCAGAATCTGTCAAATCATTTCAGTATCTCTCAACCACACTCGAATTATTACTCAACTGTCCCATTCTAACCCAAATCATTAACGCGCCACATCACTTGCTTCACGATTTATGATATTTTGACGCCCATGTCGACGCTATAAGAGTTCTTCTAAAAGATTGCGTACGCGCGGGAAAGTCGCGATTGTGTCGGCTTGTGTCATCTTTATTGTTTTGTTTCCTACGAGACGCTGATGAGACTTTGTCGTAATAAAGTTACAGGTTCCGTACTTTGTGACCATTATAGAAAAGAAAAGGTATATGTGTGGGTTTGAGAGTGAAAAAGGTGGTACTTTGCTGGGACATTGTTACAAAGTGACGAAATGTCCGTGATAAGTAAGTTGCCAACTAATCTGAGATAACTACCAAGTAAACTAAACCCTATTTCATACAATATAAGATATTGTAATGATGCAGCAAACTTACTGAAGTTATGTGAAAGAAAAAAAAATTACTTCAGTAAGTTTGCTGCATCACTATTTTTTTCTTTCACGGTACATAATTATTTTAATATTAATTGGAGAGTATTTAGCTAATACTGAAATATTTTGTAGACACTAAAATATTGAATTTAAAGCGATATGTAAAAGTTTTAGCGTCCCTGTTACTCCATATGCGAAAAAACCCTCAGTGCGAGAGTGACGGATTCGCGGAAAAGTAGCAAAAAGTCTGTTTTTTATTTATATAAAATGTACTAAAGTTGCTATCAAAATTTCGTTTAACCAGATCCTAGATATCGTTAAAACCCATCTAATAAAATATAATTGCAGTCCATATGTCATTCTAAATTGTCAAACCAGGAGAATTGGTGCCGAAAAAGACCTCACTTCAATAAATATTTCTATCGAGCCGAAATTCTCCAATCGCGTTTCTGTTTTAACAGATCCCTAGAGAAAGATTCCAAAAATAATATATATTTTTTTCAAAATCATACATTATTTACTGAAGTAGATATGCACGTTCTTAAAGTGTCGATTTTTTTTTCGTAGCGCCTTAAGTAGACTAGCTTCATATTTCTATTATCTATATTATGAAAAAAAAAAAAACTAAGTCGATCCCTTAACCGCGTTCTTTTGCGGGAGGTTTAAAAACAAAAAAAATGGTTCGAAATATATTATTTTTAGACAAAATTATAACCTACATCTCAGTACATTTTTCAAAACACTTAATAAACGACCAACAAAATAAATGTATTTTTTTCAATATACTGAAATGAAAATGGAATGAAATGAAAATGAAAAAATCTTTATTGAAAATAAACGTACGAGTAAAGAGAGACCTAATTTCTTCCAAAAAACCCTCGAAAGTCTGGCGTTATTGATGTTCTAGGGTCATTTAGAGGCTTAATTTATTAAACTTGAACTCAATTTCTGTATAAAAGTTGGTAACCAATCATTGTAGTAACTTTAGGGAAGCCTAAACGCACTGTTGCAATTCATAGTTATCTGAACTGCAAAACCTAAGACTGGATGGCTCAATTTCGTTCTTATTGTATAACTTTAAAATGTATTGCTATTACATTCAAACATGATATACCGTGATTGGCTAGAAGCGATACGTGACACACTATATCATTTCTACATCCCGCTGAGCAGTGGCGTGCATTGAACTTTTTTCGGGAAAAGCAATCAGAAGGTCAAGTTTGACAATTAAAAAATCTTTTTTTTTAATAATACTTTGAAAAAAAAGTTTGTATGAAAATGTTCACTCTAGGGTAGATAGACAATGCCTACCCTGGCGTCATTTTAATTGTCAAAATTGACAACTTGACCTTCTGGTTGCTTTTCCAGAAAAAAAGTTCAATGCATGCCACTGCCGCTGAGTAGAAACCCTAATAGCTTAACAGCTATATTTTTCCTATAATTTTACGCAATTACTTGATTATTTAATACATTTTTCGGTCTTCTTGTTTCTGAGATAAAAGGGGGGAAATGATAGGGGGAGGGGTATGATGACTATTGGGTATTATTATTTTTATTTTATTGTTTTCTGTAATAGAGGCCCCAGTAAAACGTATTCTGTGAAAATTTAAACTGGCTAATAACGGCTGAAGCTGTAGACCTGTGGTAGACGGACGGACAGACAGCGGAGACTTAGTAATGATACCATTTGGCTTTCGTTCCGGTACTGTATTCAAATCTTACCACGGAGATAAAGGACAGCAGGCTTCGGACCAGCACCTTACCGACTGAACTATCACCGCTTTTTGGAGTAACAAACGATTCGTTTAAAACGTCATTCAAATCAAATTACAATTAACTAAATTGCTTGTCATAAAAAAGACATCAACGCGGTGTCACGCTTCCTAAAAGGGCTTTTAATAATACAGGTGGTAGAGCTGATGCCGGGCTCGACTGTGGAGATATTTTAATAATACAGGTGGTAGAGCTGATGCCGGGCTCGACTGTGGAGATATTTTTGTAATACAGGTGGTAGAGCTGATGCCGGGCTCGACTGTGGAGATATTTTTGTAATACAGGTGGTAGAGCTGATGCCGGGCTCGACTGTGGAGATATTTTAATAATACAGGTGGTAGAGCTGATGCCGGGCTCGACTGTGGAGATATTTTAATAATACAGGTGGTAGAGCTGATGCCGGGCTCGACTGTGGAGATATTTTAATAATACAGGTGGTAGAGCTGATGCCGGGCTCGACTGTGGAGATATTTTAATAATACAGGTGGTAGAGCTGATGCCGGGCTCGACTGTGGAGATATTTTAATAATACAGGTGGTAGAGCTGATGCCGGGCTCGACTGTGGAGATATTTTAATAATACAGGTGGTAGAGCTGATGCCGGGCTCGACTGTGGAGATATTTTAATAATACAGGTGGTAGAGCTGATGCCGGGCTCGACTGTGGAGATATTTTAATAATACAGGTGGTAGAGCTGATGCCGGGCTCGACTGTGGAGATATTTTTAAACGTTATCATTTTAACGTAATTTTTTGAGATATTCAAATAGTAATTTATGCAACAAGAGAGCAAATATTTTTTTTTGTTTGAATCCCGAGCTCGTGATTCTAAGTTAGAATCCTGAGCATGGTAAAGGATTCAATGGCACAAGAGCAGAATAAATTTGCTCTCGTGTGACAGATACAACTTTTCACCTCACTCGCGAGAAAACACAGATGTAAATACACCGAACGAACTTATAAGAATTCAATGGTTTTGTAAGGAGTGTTCCTTCCCAAAAGCCACGAATAATCGGGATAGTATATTTCGTGACGAGTATAAAATCGCGGATTTTCTTACCCGAGGAATGAAGCTAGTTTCGACG
Source organism: Ypsolopha sequella (assembly GCA_934047225.1). Classification (NCBI taxonomy): domain Eukaryota; kingdom Metazoa; phylum Arthropoda; class Insecta; order Lepidoptera; family Ypsolophidae; genus Ypsolopha; species Ypsolopha sequella. Next base: position 1,058,161 of record OW204012.1, on the reverse strand, counting down.
TTAAGGCGAACGTCAAAAGCTTACATTCCGAGGGTAAGAAAACCCATTTTTACTCGTTGCGAACGATACTTTTTCTACTACCTGATTTATGTATTTAAATAATTAATTTTTCCTTTCAAATTTAATGTATAAATTTTATGACTTTGCAAAGCACGGCGCGGTTTTCACCTTTTTTTTTTCAGGCTTCGGCCGGCCGGCGACTTTTATTTGTGGCCAGTATAATTTTGCGAAAAAAGAGTATCAGACGCGAAATGAAGACAAACGTCAAAAAGAACCTAATTTTGCAATAAATGGAATTTCAATACGATATTTCAAACTGACCTGATAGTCATTCCACAACGGGGCCCGGAAAGTTCGATTTTCAAAACTAATTTCGAGTATTAAATGGAACTTTTTCATAAAGGTAGTAGAAAAAATATTTGATAAACCGATCGAAAACGCAAAAAATAACCATCACGCGGGCAGAGAATATAAAGTATTATGACGCGGGTATTAACTCTATGAGAATCGGCCGGTCACTAGCGACACCCAAAAGGGTCCCTGTCAGACAACAGCAAAAAAAGATTTCATCTCAATCAGCCCAGCCGTTCTTACCGCTGACGGAAAAATGCTAAGGGTTTTTATTTTTGAAGGAACCCTAAGAATGTGCGTATCGTTTTCCTGTGACTAGGCTCAGAAGTACTAGGGCAGCAGAGGCCGGTAGAATTAACGGGGAGCCTAAATACTTGTAGCCGCACCTAGATGTTCGACACCGTTAGAAGATGTTTGTTTTTCTGTGCTCCTAGTACATGAACAGTCGGTTTTAGGTACTATTTTTTTCATAAACATACATATTGTCACGACATATATATCTCTGAATGGGTGGCAGACTGATAATATAACAGTCAACACTCGTGTCTTCTCACTTTTTCACTGACGATTTTTACATCCTAACGTGATAGGTATTGAGCCCTATCTTATCATTATCACCGTACAATAGGTACAAATACACACTTTTTATGGCTGCCCTTCTGTTATGTATCTTTGGTTGCCAACTGGAATGGGTGGCTATCATCAAAAACATAGATAAAAACTGAACTTTCAAAATTGAACTATTTACAATCTGTAACGTCACTTCAAGTGCGAATATATCCTTAGGACAATCGGAATTCGATAATACAGCTATGTTTTTGATGATAAGCACCCAGTCTAGTTGGCAACTAAAGATACATAAAAAGCCCGCAGGTTTACCTCACAGTCTTATCTTCAGTGTTCAGCAAATTGAAATAAAATAACAGATAATATTCGTACCTTTGTTATACGGCGTCGTCTTTATAGTTGCCGCAACGGCGCGGCGCGACTTAAATTTTTTTTTTTAATGCAAGCGCTCGTAAAGGTCCACTTTTTATGCATTAAAACCGAACAGAAAGTCGATTATTTTGCCCTAGGGGTTTATTATTTTTTATTTTTTATTTATTTACAATGGTTGGCTAACCTGCAGCCTTTCCTGTGTAACATATAAATGTTGTATTTTTAACATTTAAGATTATATTTGTTTTATTTCCTCACACTATGCATTGAAAAACATAGTATGATACACGGGTGTAAGAGCAATAAATTACTCGGTTACGTATACTCGCTACGCTCGTGTTTTAAATCGTCCTAGTAATTTATTCCTTTGCGCCCTTGTAGCATAAACTACTATTTCACCAAGTTATTGTATGACAAGTTGCTAACAATTTATAGTTTTGAGGGTTAGCATTGAATAAACTTTATCTGTGTATTTTTTTTTTGCATTTCTTATTACTACAAAAAGTTTAGTACCACGGAAGAAAAAATATATGGATAAAAATTCCATGAAAACTATACAAATGAATACCAGAAATGAGGTTCTTCACCACCGATTTACACGAAAATGATACCAAACTGACCTGACGATTGGCAGCCATCTTTAATAAACCCCCCCTCACCCCTCCTATCTCATCAACCTCTAGCATAGCTATCGCTTTTTCGTCCTGGTTATCACATTTTTCGAGCCCGCTGGGCTTCCCTACCATATAATATAAAGTTTCGAAAAGCTTATTGGTGCATTCTCGATTTGAACCTAAGATTGGTAAGATCTCGTCATTGGCGGGTATCAGGGCCATGCCCCCCTTCTTTATTGCACTCAAATAAGAAGATAAGATACATAGAAAAAACAGATAGAAGGCAAGAGCGGACTTATTCCTATGATATATTTTTGACTGACAAAATGAGTCATAAGGTGATATTAAATTGGCAGTAAACTATAAAAGTATATTAGTCTTAAGTTGATATGGAACACACAATCCGAGAAAACTATGATCAAACGAAATCATTAAATATTTTGAAATGAAGGTGCATTCGCCCAGAAAGTATCTAATAAATTAGAGTAACTTCTCATCACAGAACAGAATAAGTATCTAATAAATTAGAGTAACTTCTCATCACAGAACAGAATAAGTATCTAATAAATTAGAGTAACTTCTCATCACAGAACAGAATAAGTATCTAATAAATTAGAGTAACTTCTCATCACAGAACAGAATAAGTATCTAATAAATTAGAGTAACTTCTCATCACAGAACAGAATAAGTATCTAATAAATTAGAGTAACTTCTCATCACAGAACAGAATAATTATCTAATAAATTAGAGTAACTTCTCATCACAGAACAGAATAAGTATCTAATAAATTAGAGTAACTTCTCATCACAGAACAGAATAAGTATCTAATAAATTAGAGTAACTTCTCATCACAGAACAGAATAAGTATCTAATAAATTAGAGTAACTTCTCATCACAGAACAGAATAAGTCGTCTCATTCAGATGATGATGACAAGCCACGGCCCAAGCCTACAACTAGTGGAGTGAAAGGGTTGTCAAGCAGTTGAGTCTTGGTGTCCAGGGTGCGCCACTCAGACTCCTTTCAGCTTGCACCCCTAAAAATATTTTATAACTTTAACTATCCCTTAACTTACTATTCAATACCATGTTTTTTCAGCATCTTCTTTATTTTGTAACTTACCATTGACGACTTGTATTAGGATCGCGAACAACACCGCACCAAGGCGGCACCCACGCCGCCATGTTCTTTCCGCCATCTTGGATATATTGACAGTTCACTCTCTCACTCATTCGGTTTAGTTTCACATTTCACTTCACTACAATTCACACAAATTTTCACTTTTTGTTTTGTTCTGGCGGAGCTGTCCTGGTGGTCACATCAGGGCTGTTTCAGGTTTCTGTAACAAAGAAATGTTTTTTTTAAATCGTCAATCTCTTTCATCGGTATAATTTGTTAAACATAAATACGTTGTTTTTTTTCTCGCTGAATATGTATAGGTCACAGACACATCTGTGGTATGGGTCACAGACACATCTGTGATATGGGTCACAGACACATCTGTGATATAGGTCATAGACACATCTGTGGTATAGGCATAATGCGGAAAAAAACGACAAAAAAACTGAAAAAGTTTTGGCTGTGTAATACGCTGACGTGGAGTATGTGGCGTCGTATGTTGGGTGTTAACGGTGTCTGGTGTGGTGGGTCTACGAGTATTTTGCAGTTTTCGCCTACGTATTCGTAGAGGCGGTGTATCCACAATGGAGTGGTGAGAATAGTCGAGTCGGGGTACATAGTCTGCATCACACGTTCATAAACTCACACGCCTGTCTCCCAGAGATTTCCATTTGCTGATATGATCCTGATACACCTCTTGAGCTTGGTCCACATTTATCAATCTAGGCATACAAGCTCTACAACTCCGGGTACTTTTGACTTCGCCCTTCTTCAGTATGTCACCAATCTGGTCAGCATACGTCCTTCTAGGGCGGCCTGGTCCTCTAAAAATGCCATTTTGCATGAATCACATTATGATTCTGTTCTAATGCCGTCTCTGTTGCATACGTGAAAAATCTCTGACTCCATCCTACTTCCAAATCATTTTATGATTCACCCAAGTCGGCGTTTTTAGATCCCCTGGTCGAGCCGTACCTTCCACTTGCGTACCATACATTTCTATCGTCACTCTACTTTCATTTATCTTCTCTTCATTTCTATACCACTGAAGCCTTCCTTTTTCTATTCTAGTCACTACATTTTCATTCAGGCCGTAACGATCCCGTATGTCGATATTTTTCACTAATTTTCAGTGCGTCAATAACATGTCCTACTTCTCTTCACTATGTCCCACTTCTTTACATCCGTGTTACGATGATCGAGCTATCTTTAATATTTATTCGATGTGATGTACTTACTCATTCACTTCGTATGAGATCTTGACCTCAATATTACTTTGTACACTGACAAAACAAACTTACAAAATCCTTGTTAGTACAAAAACCCATTTTATAAACAGCAGCGCATTAGGTCAGTCGGTAAGACTCTCAATTTTAAGACCCAGGTTCGATCCCCGGTCGGGCATGCACCAATGAGTTTTTCGGAATGTATGTGCATAGTATTTGTTCTTTCTTGCCACTTGCTGAACGGTGAAGGAAAACATCGTAAGGAAACCTGCATGCACTAAAAAGCGTGTATTTGTGCCCGAAGTACGGCGATAGGGCTCACGTTGGGACGTAAAAACTACGGTGAAGAGAGGATGTTACGAGCGATATATATATTTTCTAGTGATAGCTAGTTTTTATTGGAATTACCTCTGACACCTCTATGGGGATATATCGTCGTCATGCTGCCAAAACCACTTATCTCGAGTTTGCCTTTCAGTGATTTATGCCATCTCTATATTATATTTTACTTGGAGTGAAACTGTGAATTTTATCATTTGCTTGGTTTTACCACTGGATATCTCAGAAACTAAGCGTTACAGCAAATAACTGGTTTTACCAGCAGGTAGCGAGTGAAAAAATGAGTCGATCCTAAAGTCAATTTAACTATTTTTTGACCAAAACTCGACATAATTGGTTGTTGCAGCAGGACGGCGATATGTCATAACGATATCTGTGTATTTCGTAAAAACGAATTGAAAAGAAAAAGGGCAAGTGCGAGTCGGACTCGCGCACAGTGGGTTCCGTACAGAATACGGGTACAGAAACCTTAAAACATTATGGTAAATAACAACAATATAGAATGATACTATAGAAACATCAAGGCGACTATAAACAAGGCGCTAAAATGGTAGCGCCAATTTTTTTTTATAATTTATTGATAGAGGCCATAGTTGCATGTATTCTGTAAAAAATTCAAACTGGCTACCTATAACGACTGACGCAGTAGACCTGTGACAGACGGACGAACAGACACACAGTGGAGAGTTAGTAATAGGGTCCCTATTTGGCACCCTTCGGGTACGAAATCCTAAAAAATGGGTAAACGCGAAACGCTTACCTGTTTGCCCGTCCATACGTAGAAAACAAGCAATCATATAATCTCTTCTCGCATAACTCAGCATAACCGACTAATTTAATACAGAAATGCCCCATGCCTTATTAAAAATCCTGCTGTACAACTTAATAGCCCCACCTTTCGACGAACGCCTAGTATTCAAAAGCCCCGTTAGACCACGCATGGTTTGATACAAAGAGGTGCGGAATACCAATAGCAACCTACAATACTCGATACCGTATTGGTTTTGAGTTTTGTTACGCTGAACGCGTTTGGCTCTAAACTAGTCTAACGTTGAGATTGGACCTCCTGATGGTTAGACATTTAGAGATTTATTTAGACATTTACTTATTATTCGAAACATTATAACATTACAGTAATAATTATAGACCAAATCGTTACAATATTGTATATATATATAATTTTATTTTAAGCACTAACATACTTTATTCTAGCATTCTCTTCCACACACATCCTATCCCATCTACAAACACATCACACTCTGGTGCTTTAGCGAGCAGGGAGCAGAGCTCTGGATATTGATATATTCTGCATCAGTACCACTTCTGTAAAAAGAAAAAACTTACCACTTCTGTAAACAGCTTTTTCAACCCAGACAATATCTAGTGTTTATTTGGATATGTAGTTGTCTAAAATCTCGATCTTATTACCTTACTTAGCCTATTTTTGTAATCTTATTGTCTAAACTTCATTACTTCTTTTTTTTTGTCTATCTATATGTGGAGACTTGTCATTAGCATAGGTTTAACAATTTATATATTACATGTGAGTTATTTAGCTGTAAGACTCCCAAATATTAAATAAATAAATATTGTATAGTTTACTAACTTCAAAGAACATTTATAATGGGTCCAATCGAAAAGATTTTAACCAGACTAGAGTGCTTACCTTTATAGAAAGCCGCACGCTAAAACAACCTTTATGTATCTCTATCTCTATTACTTATGAACTTTTGTCTATTGCCCGTCATCGATGACTCATTCTTTACTCTTGAAGGATAAAATAATTCAAGGTCAAATTTTTTCTTGTGGCCTTTTTACATGAAGTAAGCGCTCCAGTATGCTTAAGGGCCCGTTATCCCTGAAATTGAGCACTTCATTTTGCATCAAGTAGAACCTACTTTATGGTCTTTTATTATAGTTTAAAATCGAAACATCGCGCGCTCTTGTAAAAAACGTTTTTTGCTCAAAAACTATTTTAACGGTGAAGTTTTAAGAAAACTATCCACAAAAGTACTTACTAAATTACATTTTCTATAAGTTCCTATAATTTTCCTACGATTTGGTGAAGTAAATTTTATATAAAACGAAAAAAACATGAAAAATCGACCAAGTTTCGGTTTTTTTTTCGATCGAGCAAAGTGTAACGTATCGAGTTTTGAACCACAACAAAATCTGCACAAAGAATGTATATAACATATATATTTTTTTCAGACATAAAATATCACAATTTCACGGTTTAAAATGAATAAGTAAAGAGACAAAATTGGGATAAGCCCCCCTTAAGGGCCTTACTATTGCCAAATGGGTACTTTCTAAAGCCTACTCCTCGTTTATGGCCAAACCAAAAATATAGAAAAAATGTATTATGAATAATCAACTCTTAGACAACATATGCAACATTTTTCTTTTTCATACCACCAAAACTTCTACATGATTTTTTTTTTTTACTGAATGGTGTTTTTTGACCTCAAATTCCCTACTGCTCCTGAGTGGCTTGGCCGATTGAATTCATCTATGCTTTGATAAAAATATAAACTTTATAGCAATAAACTTAACATAAGATTATTCAATCGAGTAATCACGTCCAAGTGAAAAGTATAATTTTCTCCTATTTTGCCCTATCAAGGACGCAGCGAGCGTCGTAACAGCCACTATGCATTGCGCGCAGATATGAACGTTATTTCAATGTCGTTTCCGTTGATATTCGTACTGACAAATATCGAGCTGCTAATTCTTCTTGGGTCCAATCCTTGCGTTTATAGAGACTATGTCCATTACCAATGAGTTCACTGTTATGTCTTTATTATGCGTCCTTATCAGTCGTAACACCTACATGGCAGTCACTGAGAATGTGTACAATTTATAATTATTGTTATTGAAGTCTAGATTTGTAGACTATGATTCTACTACGTATATATGTACATATACAAGGTGTAACAGAAAGGTGTAACCATATTTGAAGAGCTTATTCAGTCAATGGTTTAGAACAACTTTTACTGTGGAGCCAACACTGAAATATCAAAAAAAAAATCTGCCCTTCCATACATTTCAGCCGAGCGGCATTGCATTTTTCTATGAAAAAGTTTTTTTTATTTCAAGGTACAGGGTTTGTTCCATAGTAAAAGTTGTTCTATACCATTGACTGAATAAGCTCTTCAAATATGGTTACACCTTTCTGTTACACGTTGTATACAAGGTGACTTTTTGATCATCGTCCAAATTCATACTGGAGGCTTGATAAGTGATCAGTATCTTGGATCAGTAACAATTTTTGTGAAATTCGTAAAATGAAATTTCGGTTTCCCATAGAAATTCAGTTCCAGTCCCGAGTGAATCACTATGGGGAGTCGAAATTTCATTTTACGAATTTCACCAAAATTGGTATTGATCCATGATACTGATCACTTACCAAGCCACCAGTATGAATTTGGACGATGATCAAAAAGTTACCTTGTATATACAACGTGTAACAGAAAGGTGTAACCATTTTTGAAGAGCTTATTCAGTCAATGGTTTAGAACAAATTTTGCTATGGAACAAATCCTGTATATCGAAAAAATAATACTTGCTTCATAGGAAAATGCAATGCCGCTCGGTCAAAATGTATGGAAGGGCAGATTTTTTTGGAGATTTCAGGGTTGTCTTCATAGTAAAAGTTGTTATACAAAAAAATACAAAAATACAAAAATATTTATTTCGGTAAAAAAACACATTTTAACAAAAACATTGTTGAGGCCTTCTTGTAAGTATAAAATACTTGTAACAGAAGACCCCACTCTTCCATAGCCATAAATTATTAAAATTTATACCAAAACAAATAATTGTAATAAACTTTATAACAAAAATTAAAATATTTTTACATGACAATTAAAGTTAGATGCACGGTCTTATTCGTGAGTGTGTGTAAATGTGTGCATATGTGTGATATGTGATGTGTTCTATACTATTAACTGAATGAGCTCTTCAAATATGGTTACACCTTTATGTTACATGTTGTATACACTCTAGGGGTAGTAGCCAAAAGACTGTATAGAGTCGGAGTGTGCTGAGTCGGTCTTTCCCTTCTTCTTAGCAAGACTAATCGAATGGGCGGAGTTAGGCATATATTTACATTTCAATAATCATAAAATTGTGGTAGAATAATTATTTTTGTTATTGTGCCGCTAGTGGCAGAATATATAATGTTGCTAAACGGCCGCTGGTGGCAGGCTAGACACTTTCTAATAATAATTATCGTATGGCCTTTTCTGCGGGAAATCTTTATAAAAGTTACCAAAACACAGTGGGTAAACTTGTATGGGAGTTGTTCCAAGCGCCACCAATATTAAGATGTATGTAAGATGTAAGCTCTTCAAATATGGTTACACTTTTCTGTTACACGTTGTATATATGTATATATCCGTCCATCAGCCTGTGTTCGTACACTGCTAGACTTACGATATTTTGTCACTCTTAGCGCTCATGTGGCCAGATCGTAGAATTGACACTTACTATGTATTAAGAGCGGTTTTGCAGCCGGATTGTGAAAAACCCGCCTTTTTCTGTTTTGATTAATTAGAAAAAGGCGGGTTTTTCACAATCTGGCTGCAAAACCGCTCTTAAACCGCTTGGTGGGCAAATTTGTATGAAATTGATTATGTAAAGGTCAATAACTTTTTTTTTGCGTTGAGATAGAAGCCTGATTTTTTTACAGCAACATGAGGATGTAAACTTAAGAGGTATTGTAGCCGATTCTGAAGGCTTTAGTTTAAGTTTTAGTGGTGTCAAACATAAAATTAATCCAAAGTAATTTAGATTCTGTTCCTAACTTTTAAGGACTATTTTGCAATTAATGAAATTTAGTTTTGACAGTACTAAAACTAAAATTAAAGCTTTTAGAATCGGCTATATTGTAAGAGGTATTAGTTTTAACTTTAGACTAAATACATGCGCAGCTTCTCGGTCCGTCATGTACCGGATGGAATTCCGGAGCATGGACAAACGCTCTAACGGCTAAAGCTGACAGACGGACAGACAGACAGCAGAGGTAGAAATACATCCCGTTTGTCACCTTTCGGGTACGGAACCCTAAAAAAGAAAAGGGAACCTGGTACTGCTTACTAACCGAATCTTCAGTCACCAGTATGAATAGTATTCATTGAATACATTACCTAGTCTGCAATAATTCTCAAACATGACTGATATTGTTTCAAGTAATGTAATTAATAAATATTTATAATACAATAAATAATATGGTATTATATAAATAGTAAATAATAAATATTTATAATTTTTATCGTTAACATCTTTTTCATTCCACCCAAAGGTTGCCTGGAAGATATTGCTATTAGCAATAAGTGCCGCCTTTGTACACAATTGTCTGTCTTTTATGTGAAAATGTGTTGTAAATTATGTTTGTAAGGGTACAAAAAGTGTAATAAATTAAATAAAATAAACTTATTGTGATATAACTCCCCGCTAATCACCACCCGAAATCCTCGATGACGTGCCACGGGCGTCACCAGAGCTGCGACACAACACTTGCCCAATCGGCGCTTGCGCAACCGTGGTTGCCAACTTCAATGTGCGTCCGGCGCTGAGTCATACGTGCTAGATCTTTATATCCGTATGATTTCCCTCACAATAATGATTCAAGAGGTTAAACGTTAGACTATCAACCTTGAGACCGGTGTTCGAATCCCTCCGAGCCAGCACCAGTGAGTTTTTCGGAATTTATGTGCATCAGCCTGTCGTCATCCATTATTGGACTTATAAATGCCTTTCCAAGATTTCGCCACTCTTGTCGGTGCTCCTGTAAGTGATGCCCATACTATCACACGCTGGGCAGGCGGGTTGGTGAGCGCGGTGCTGAAACACTCGCACCAGTGACGCCGCTGTCTGTCACCAGTCTGTTATAGACATATAAGGGCCGGGAATCCAGGATAGATATTACCTCACCATCTTGGACGAATAAACCTCCAAGCTCGTCATCAATCGTCGTAAAGTGGGAATGATTTTTTTTCTTGTCTATCCTCTAATGTGTGGTGTCATTGGATAGGTAATTTACAAATATTGGGAGTGCTAGAAGACCATTTTTCGATCCAGGGTTCTGTTTGCGAAATATTAAGCTTAAAAGTGTTATTTTTTGTTAGAGTCAAGTGTCTCCCCCCCCCCTGCCAGCGAAACGGTTGTATTTGGAGACGTGAAAAAAATCGCGGCAGTAGTATATATAACGAAATTAAAAGTAAAACTATCACAGCTAAGTAGGCTTTACAAGTTAAAGAGTACATATCGCGGCAAACTTTTAGTCCCCTCTAAACACGGCGCGATTCGCATCAGCAGGAACAAAATGTATGGGCCGTTCTTGGGAAGAGCAACTTCCGAACGTACTAGAAGTTTGGCGCGATCTGTATTAGTCGACAAACTTATAAAATGTACTTGGAGAAGAAGTCCGCTTATTGTGCAGGGCAACTACGGAACCCTACACTGCGCGTGGCCCGACACGCGCTTGGCCGGTTTTTAATTTTATTTTTATGGACATATCAAAACTTCTCCGCGAGGCTTTCTATAGTAACGGTGTCCAAAGAAGGGCGAATCAAGTTCTAAACATTCAGAGACGATGATAACTGAACTATGTGGGTCACGCGTCTTCACTTGCACCGTTACACAGACGGAGCTGTTTACAGCTACATGTTTGTCTATGGTTTGTATGTAACAGGTTTGTTTGTATGTAACAGGTTGGCGTTGCTTGGTCGTGAGGATGTTTATCTAATATTGTGTGATTGTGTGAAAGCAAAAGCACTTAGTAGAGCTGATGCTGGGCTCGACTGTGGTGGTACCACCATCTTACTTGGAGACCCCCTCGAAGTAATTCGGGGGAGAGTAAGAGGACAGCTCACAGGCAAAAAACCAGGAGGCCCACCATGCCTGGGACCGATGGATGGCGGTATATCCATCCCTAATAGCCGGGCCTTATATGGAACAGACTGGTGACAGGCAGCGGCGTCACTGGTGCAAGGGTTCCGGTACCTCACCAACCCGCCTGCCCAGCGTGTGTGAGTATGGGCAATTCTTCCAGGATGACTGCCGGGAGTGGCAAAGTCCTGGAAAGGCTTATGTCCAGCAGTGGACGAACTAGGCTGATGGATGACTTAAACGAAATTTTAGTAATATTTTGTACACATTACAAATAGAATCAATCAATACATATAATAAAACAGTAGAACCCGGTGTGTCTGTACATTGAAGAAAAGTAATGAAAATATAAAGGGGATGACTAATAGAAGAGTAATAGAACACAAAGCAGCAATTTTTAATAGTAGATTATGCACTAAGGGAATAAAGCAGTGTCTTACGTCACGGGCGGCATATTGAACCCTGAGCGTAACGAGGGACTCTAGAGTTAACTCCTGATCGTAGCGAGGGAGTTACATAGAGTCCTGAGTAAAGCGAGGGGTTCTAGCTGCCCAAGACAAAGACAGGCTTTATTCCAGAGGAGCATACTCTACTTTTCACACCTTCTGCGAGACAATAAAAAGCTCGACATTTTTTATCAACATTAATAATTCCATAAAATTCACTGACAATCACAGCACCAAACACCGTCTTTTGTTTCACATCACAAATTATAGAGGGATATTTCACATTCTTTGTAAACGCTTTTTTTCTTTTTGTTGAATTCTGCTTATGGTGGCCAGTTCGATTTTCGAACAAACCTCTTTACAATCCCATATGGGCATTTGTTTTCCACGAGTTTCCACACGAATTTGGCGTTCCAAATTTAAATCACTTTAATCCCTAGGGATTTTCATATAACTTTATATCCCTTGAGATATAATGCGTTACTTTACGTTGAGGTTGCATGATATGTAATTGGACATTGTCGAGCAGGTGGTGTGAAAAATTATTTTCTATCTGTCTGGCTGTCTGTCTGTTTGTTCACGCACATATCCGAAACCAATGAACAAATTTGGATGCGTTTTTTTTTATTATCATTGTAGTGACCCTGTTCAACATATAGGGGTGTTAATAAAATATCGCCCTAGCCAAAAACATCTGAATCTGTTCATTGAGTGAGTAATTCCCATGGATTAATTTTTAAAAGATTTTCGGTGTTACTACAAAACGGTGTTTAACTTTAGACAGTGCTTAAACCTGTTGCTGTCACTTTTTACAATGTGAAAGAAAAGGCGACAGCAATAGATTTAAACACTGTCTAAAGTTAAACACCGTTTTGTAGTAACACCGTAAATTTTTAATTTTTTCCAGACAATTTACGTCGTTTTAGGACATGGTTTTCATTATTTTGCTTATTAACCATTATTTTTTAGGATTTTTTAAGGAATTGTCCGAGGACCTTGTCACTTGAGAATTTTAGACATTATACTGATTGTGATGTGTGATTGCTTATAAAAAAGTGGTCTGTCTCTGTCTGTCTAGTCATCTGTCATCTAGCTGTCAAATTAGTCTTAAGCAAATTATTATAAATTTATCTTGATAGCAAAGGACACATTTCTAAACAGCCATTACTCAAGTGACGTTACACAAGGGCAAATGGAAGTTGCAGCCTTTTCGTAAATCTATTCATCATCATGAGGTTTTTTAGACCAAAACTTCGAAAATACGGCTTATTAAACCTAAATCTCGAAATGGTTTTTGAATTAACACACCTTAACATAATTTAATCTATGCCAGTTGTGCGACTTTAGTATATAAAGTTCTACGCAAGCGTCACGGAATTCGGGAGCAGAGAATATAAAGTATTATGGCGTGTGTATCAAACACTTTACTATTGGTGGTACAAATACTATTCACATAAATGCCGAAAAACTCATTGATGCATGCCCGACCGGGGATCGAACCTTGATCTCAAGAATGAGCCAGCGTTACCGCCGCTTAATTCTAAAGAATATACAAGGTGACTTTTTGATCATCGTCCAAATTCATACTGGAGGCTTGATAAGTGATCAGTATCTTGGATCAATAACAATTTTGTGAAATTTGTAAAATGAAATTTCGGCTTCCCATAGAAATTCACTTCCAGTTCCGAGTGAATCACTATGGGGAGTCGAAATTTCATTTTACGAATTTTACAAAAATGATTATTGATCCATGATACTGATCACTTACCAAGCCACCAGTATGAATTTGGACGATGATCAAAAAGTCACCTTGTATATCTATGTATATATAGGTAATATTTTCTTATATTACAATTGATTAAATAGATATACAAAATACAAAATAATTGATTTCTGTAACTTAATTTTAAATGTTTTTACAAGTTGTTGAAGTCTCTTTTTAAGTAAAGATTTATTATTTACATTGATAGTATATGATTAACACAAAAAATTAGTTTCAAAAAATTAAAATTTTGACAAATTTAAGAATAAGAATGTGGAGGTATGTACTAGTGTGTGAATTATGGTCTGTGTCAGGGTATGTGGGTGAGTGTAATGTTTATGAAAACCCTGTAAAACTCTAGTCCTTCGACCGAGGTCTTGGCATCAGATTTAGTTTATCTACTAGGAGGTGAGGGTTAATGTATGTGTGTGTGTGTGTGCGGGATTGTATAGTTGGAATTGATACAAATGCTGATACTTACTGCAAATCCGACCAAGAATTCCAGTGAAAGTGACTTTGGTGCGACATACCGAAGCACAAAATGACTTCGAAAGTGAAGAAATTCAATTGAAGTTACAGTGTACCATGTTACCAATTCAATTGAATTACAAATCTAGTTTTCTCTGTCTAATTGATCGTTTTTAAACTCGGTTGAGTGACAGCTACAGAAGAAAAATATAATTATGTGTGCAGCAATTTTATTTATTTATGCGTTGTTTATGTGCTCCGCCCGTGTTTAATCAATTTCTGCCCCGTTATCAGCTTGGGCGTTATTTTATCAACATCCCTTATATATGTGTTTACCAGGGTCACTTAGGTTACAATAAAGAAAACCGCATCCAAAATTCCAAATCCAACTAAGAATCAAACGATTTTAACAAAAAACCGAGCTTGAAGATTGGAATGAAAAAAAAATAACAAAAGTTTCCAGCTGGGTAGTTTCGCCCACAAAAACATCAATTCCGACTTCGAGAGAAGTCACTGACCTCAACTTTAGACCATACCTAAACCGAACACGTCTGGTGCTTTTAGTAGAATTTTGTTTTGCATAATGTTTTCATAGGCTATTACCATAGAAACGATTTGCAGCGCAGAATTAGATGGAAATTCCAGGAAAAATAACAGTAACTGTAATTTATACTTTATTGCCGTAAACAGAGATACAAATACTGAATAGCAGAAACGGCTATCTTGCCGCAAGTTAATTTATGGGCCATTTGAACCTATCAATATTGAAGCATTTTTATGACACAAATTTATTTCTGCATCGGCTATGGAAGCCCCTTCGCCCTTGCGTAACAAAGGTCAGGCACCCGCGTGAGCCATAGCGGCTGAGGCTGGTCGCCGAAGGCGACCAACAAGCCGAAGCTGCGAAGGCGAGCCTCAGCCGCTACGGCTCACGCGGGTGTCTGGTTGTTACGGCGGGCGAGGGCTGCCCTCCCTTCGCGCCTTCGGCTTTTTATATACACTCTAGGGGTAGTAGCCAAAAGACTGTAGAGTCGGGGTATGCTGAGTCGGTCTTTCCTTCTTCTTAGCAAGACTAATCGAATGGGCGGAGCTAGGCATATATTTAGATTTCAATAATCATAAACTTGTGGTAGAATAAACCCCAACAAAATAGAAAAATGAAAAATATATAAAATGTGTTTGCTGCGATTTTTACATTTGCAAAAACTTTCTTCAGGACCCCGTGTTGGAGTAAAGAAAGAAAGAAAGAAAGAAAGAAAAAAAGCTTTATTATCAAGATAAAAAAAAACAAAACACGACAAAAAACTATGCAAAAATATATATATATATATAAGAAATAGAATTACCCTGATAAATGGACGTAGCTCAGCTTTATGCTACCAAAAAAAAAAAAGTTTTTAGATAGCGCTGATTTTCAGCTACATCCATTCCACTAGTAAGTTTACAAATAATTATAAAGTACAAAACCAAGAGATTGCTTAAACTAATGAACACAGAAAATAAGGATGAGCGAAGTATTTACGAGTATGTATATGTATTGTAATCGCGGGATTACAGAACTGCAGAGCTGATGATAAAGGGAAAATGGATGAATTGACACAGGAGAATTGTGGGGCACTGACCTGGTTGGAATGTTGGCGAGCCGACGTATGCGCTGAAACTGTGCCGCGTGGTGTATTCCTTGTCGGGCTGATGATTACAGGGATATGCAGAATGTCTTGGAGTAATACACAGCACTGATATGTTCACAAGACACGGTAAATACGCGAGATTGGTTGTAGCGTCGCGAATGTGTGCACACATGTATTGTTCGGTCGACGGTTGCGGCGAAACAGTCCGGCCGCGCGAGCGCGCAGACGTGCGCCTCCGGAGGCGTCTCGAGCCGAAGAGAGCGAGTGAACCGCGGGCAGCGCGCGACTCGATTCTGTCGCGAGCCACTTTCTGCGCATGCGCTGAAATGCGCATACCGTCATGCTGTAGCGTGAACATCCTGGGGGGGCCGGGGCTGCGACTCCTCCATGAGCTGTGTCCAGATCCACAACTCGGATCACTCCATCCTTGCCAGGCATTGTGCGGAAAATTCTCCCCAACTTCCATTGGAGCGGAGGCAGGTCATCCTCTTTGATGAGGACCAGTTCACCCACTTGAGGAGGGGAAGAAGGGGAGAGCTATTTGGAGCGGGTTTGCAGGGTATGGAGGTAGGATCTGGACCAGAGAGTCAAAAAACGCTGAGAGAGCGCTTGAATGAGTTGAAACCGTTTAAGAGCAGATATGGGTCTGTCGTCAAAAGACTGCTCAGGTAGAGCGGTGAGCGGACGACCAATAATGAAATGTCCGGCCGTGAGAGGTTCAAAGTCCGTAGGGTCGGATGAAATCGGGCAGAGGGGTCTTGAGTTGAGTATTATTTCGTGCAGAGCGCCGAACCAAGTTATGTGCCGATTCGCGAGCTTGTGAGTGATTGCATCATAGTTTGTGCCGCAGTCTGAGCGAATGAGAACTGGAGTACCGCGACGTGAGATAAAACCTAACAGGGCTCGTGCTGAGTGAAATTGAGTGTGATTGAGTGAATGTACGTCTGCTATTTCAAGTGATACGGTTGGCAACAAAATTGGTGTGTTAGTGACGTTCACTACACGTTGTGCGGAGTTACAAGAATTCTCTGTTGGAGTTGAAGTCATTGAGTGAAAATGAACTGAGTGTGTATGTGATGAGTGTGTGTGTGATGAATGTGCTGAGTGCGCTGAGTGCTGGTTTCATTGAGTGAAAATGAGCTGAATGTGTATGTGATGAGTGAATGTGTGAGTGAAAATGAGCTGAGTGTGTATGTGCTGATTGAATGTGTGAGTGAAAATGAGCTGAGTGTGTATGTGCTGATTGAATGTGTGATGAGTGTGACTATATGTGAAAATGAGTTATTAAAACTTGAGCGCTACCAACTCCAACGTGCGGATAGCTTGTAACTTGCGCGGGCCGAAAAAACAAAGGCTATGTTCAAACGGAACACGTAAAATAAACACGACAGAGAGAAAGAAAAAAAAAAAAAATTTTTTTTTTTTTTTAAAAAACAACCTGTATATGAGCTGAACCAACGTGGAACACCCTATATGTGTACCATTAACAATAAGATCAGAGATGAGAAGAGAAGAAAAAAAAAATGTTTACTATATTTGTACTATATATACCCGGTTAAAACAGCAGACAATAACACGAGATTACCGTAACATTAAATATCAAAAAGGGCTGATCAACTTGTTCACCAAAATGTCATAACAGTATATTTACAACAAAACATCAGTCGTCGAAAATTCTATTTATAGAATAAAATACCTACCTACTGCCTCGAACGCGTAAACAAACAAAGAATGTATTTACCTCGCAGAAATCGGATCTAAATGAGCGGACAATCCAATGATGCAATGTATACGTATGTACTCAAAATAAAACGAAATAAAACGAAATAAAACTCGCACCAAAAAAAAATATTTCGCAAAATACGTGGGAAAACTATCTTTGACAGTGGGTAAATTACCCACTCCGCGGGTAAAAATTGGGTAAATTGGGTCGGGTCGGGTCGGGAAAATTTGGGTTTAATAAAGAAATATAGTGGACTGTATTAAACAATTGGGCTGAATGAATGGGCCGGTTCTATACCGATAAATGGAATGTTCTAGGCGGCGGTTCTAATTACCTACCCGCAATAGGTATTCGAGACCACAAAATATTTTTTGCCGGGAAAGGGGGCAAAATATTTAACCGGGTGAAAATGGACTGTAAATCGACGGGGGCTGGTTCAAACAAAGTTACGGGCCGGCGGGGGGGAGGCGGGGGGTGATATAAACCAAAAATTTTCCGCTCGACGGACCAAAATTTTTCTTGTATTGAAAATGGACTGTAGTAAATAGAGGGGGGGGGGGGCTGGTTCTAACGGTTCGAAGGGCCAAAATTTTTCGAAAACGGTCTCGAAGGATCAAAATGTAATCGCGGGATTACAGAACTGCAGAGCTGATGATAAAGGGAAAATGGATGAATTGACACAGGAGAATTGTGGGGCACTGACCTGGTTGGAATGTTGGCGAGCCGACGTATGCGCTGAAACTGTGCCGCGTGGTGTATTCCTTGTCGGGCTGATGATGACAGGGATATGCAGAATGTCTTGGAGTAATACACAGCACTGATATGTTCACAAGACACGGTAAATACGCGAGATTGGTTGTAGCGTCGCGAATGTGTGCACACATGTATTGTTCGGTCGACGGTTGCGGCGAAACAGTCCGGCCGCGCGAGCGCGCAGACGTGCGCCTCCGGAGGCGTCTCGAGCCGAAGAGAGCGAGTGAACCGCGGGCAGCGCGCGACTCGATTCTGTCGCGAGCCACTTTCTGCGCATGCGCTGAAATGCGCATACCGTCATGCTGTAGCGTGAACATGTATGTACAAAAATATGGGAAAGCTTAACTACTTAGATTAGTACCTTAAATATAGATTAGCGAATTATTTGGTTTTTGGGACATTTTAAAAGACCAAATGTTTTCTGCTTTATTAAGAGATTTTGCTTCAATTTGAGTTTGAATGTCTCGACTGAAATAAATTTGGAGTACTGGAGGCTGTAAATCATAATTAGTCACAGTCATCTCGAAATCTCTCGGATAGACTTTGATGGGGTTCTACTTGTTTGAGGACTACATTATGTGTTAAAAAGCCTTTTATCAGTCTAGTTAAAGAAAAAAAAAGTTTTATGTGTCTCCATCCATCCACCAGCCTAGTTCGTCCACTGCGGGACAAAAGCCTTTCCAGGACTTTGCCACTCCCGGCGGTCATCCTGGAAGAATTGCCCATACTCACACACGCTGGGCAGGCGGGTTGGTGAGCGCGGTGCCGGAACCCTCGCACCAGTGACGCCGCTGCAAGTCACCATGGATATACCGCCATCCATCGGTCCCAGGCATGTTGGGCCTGCTGGTTTTTTGCCTGTGAGCTGTCCTCTTACTCTCCCCCGAATTACTTCGAGGGGGTCTCCAAGTAAGATGGTGGTACCTCCACAGTCGAGCCCGGTGTCAGCTCTACCACCTAACCTGTCTGTCTGTCTATTCTAAATGAAAAAAAAAAAATTCAAGAGGAGCAGATTCGGAAGAAAGATGGCTAGTTATGCATAATAATAATTATGGTAATTAACTATATTGAGTTATCTCATAACGGAACATCAAAAAACCGGTTACCAAAAACGTTATGCCAATACTGAATTGTTGCTTTATGGTATCCGGTTAGAGACCATTTATTTTGATTATTTAATTTTCTCAAAAAAAGTCTTATAATGGCCATCGACGTGTCTCTTAATTGGTGAAATTTTGTTGCCAAATGAGATTTAAATATTGATTTCGTACATAACTTTTTGATTAAAAAATCGGCCAAGTGCGAGTCGGACTCGCGCACGAAGGGTTCCGTACCTTTATCTATAAAAACGGCAAAAAAAATGTTTGTTGTATTGGAGCCCCCTTAAATATTTATTTTATTCTGTTTTTTAGTATTTGTTGTTATAGCGGCAACAGAAATACATCATCTGTGAAAATTTCAACTGTCTAACTATCACGGTTCATGAGATACAGCCTGGTGACAGACAGACAGACGGACAGACAGACGAACAGCGGAGTCTTAGTAATAGGGTACCGTTGGGTACGGAACCCTAAAAATGACTGTCATTACGTCACAACGCAAAATGACCCGGTTCTGTTTTCGCCATCGTACGAGTATTTTACTTTAAATGTGATATCATCAATAGTATATTGTAGGGTTCCGCATCGCAGAATGAAAAAAAAACTGAATTTACATTTTAATATATAAAAATTAAGATATCCGCAATGATAGAAAACAGAAGGCAAGGGCGAACTTATTTCTACAAGAAATATCTTCTGAAACCTTGGGAAATACATTGTATTCTGTGTCTTTATTAAACCACAAACTTAAATAACAGATACAATACTTAAAATTAAAATAAAAAAAGACTAAAATCTCAACTAAAACATTTAGACCAGATAAAAAATGCTGGCCAATTAGTTTTTTTTTTTTTCTTTCTTCTGACATCTGACTGAAACTGACAATAGTGAGAGTGAGTGCATATCTCGCAACTGGATGATTAAATAAGCCACCTAATTGGACGGCTAGGTCCTTAATTAAGGCGATATGTAAAAGTTTTAGCGTCCCTGTTACTCCATATGCGAAAAAACCCTCAGTGCGAGTGGGACGGATTCGTGGAAAAGTAGCAAAAGGTCGGTTTTTTATTAATATAAAATGTACTAAAAATGCTATAAAAATTTCGTTTAACGAGGTTCTAGATACTGGTCAAACCCATCTAATAAAATATAATTGCAGTCCATATGTCATTCTAAATAGTCAAACCAGAAGAATTGGTGTCGATAAAGACCTCATTTCAATAAATATTTCTATCGAGCCCAAATTCTCCAATCGCGTTTCTGTTTTAACAGATCCCTAGAGAAAGATTCCAAAAATAATATACTATTTTAGCAAAATTATACATTATTTACCGAAGTAGATGTAGAAGTTCTAAAAGTGTCGATTTTTTTTCCGTAGCGCCTTCAATGGTGGCATCCAATTGAATGGCTAGGCGATACCTCAAAGTTTAACAAGTTGGCTGCCCGCAAGCTAACTCTTTGGAAACGGCTAAACTAAAAGCTGCCGCGTCATTTAAATTAAGTTCATATATTTGTCACTACAACACACACACACGCTATATAGCAGTCTTATATCAAAATGGCGCCAACAGCTGATAAAATGTTAGGTGATTTTATTACACAATTTTGCATATCTAATAAATTTTCATCAGAACTTCCATCATTAAATTTTAATCATAATATTTTTGAAGATATATAATATTTTGAAGAAATATGGAAAAGTAGTTTTAATGTATTTTTCAATGCAAGCTTGCTCGTAAAGGCCCACTTTTTATGCATCAAAACCGAACAGAAAGTCGATTATTTTGTCCTAGGGCTTTATTATTATTATTATTTTTAATTTATTTACAATGGTTGGCTAACCTGCAGCCTTTCCTGTTACCATAAATGTTATATTTTTTTTTCCACTGTTTGACGGCTCTGGATACAGTCCTTTTGAGCCAATCATAATGTAAAGTCCACAAGATTATATTTGTTTTATTTCCTCACACTATGCATTGAAAAACGTAGTATGATACACGGGCGTAAGAGCGATAAATCACTCGGTTACGTTTAAAACACTCGCTACGCTCGTGTTCGTAATTTATTCCTTTGTGCCCTAGTAGCATAAACTACTATAATTTTAATTAAGTCTCTCTAGTCAGTTTTAAAAACTTCACTTTCCCTTGGTCACCATTTACCCAAAAAGCTAAATACCGTTCAGCCCACTGGTTACACGTTGCGTTCAACTATTAGGCTAAGCATCCTTTAGCCATTTAAGAGGCTATGCGAATTTTATTTTTGTCATTGTCACTCCAAGCGAAAACACGCTCAGTGTGAGATGGGCGGATTCAGGGTGAAAGCAAAAAATGTTAGTTTTATAATTTTTATAAAAAAAACTAAAATAGCTAGCAAAATTTCAAATATTAAATCTCTAGATATTGTTGAAACACACCTAATAAAATATGTTTGAGTTCTGTATATGGTTCCTATTCGTCAAACGAGGAGAAAAAGTGTGTTTGAAGACCTCATTTCAACAATTATTTCTATCGAGGAAAATTTATCCAAACATGTTTTCCAATTTCAAAACCCTAGATTATATAGTCAAGATGCATATACCAGAAACAGATTATAATTTTCCGTGTATTTCATGAAATAAACAGAAAAGAAACACCTGTATTTTTTTCGCATATCGCCTTAATTGGATGTGGTGCAAGATTCACACAACAAATCCAAACGAATTTTAATTTTATCATCCAAACGAAATTGTATTGCAAATATCTTTTATATTTATAGGCAATTTTGTTTTCGTTTTATTATTTTTGCTACTTATTTATTTACTTGTAGCGAATCAATTGTATATTTTTCTTATCCACGAAAATGTTTCAAGTGGGCGACTCTACTGTAAATAATAGTATATTTCGTGACGAGTATAAAATGGCGGATTTTCTTATCCGAGGAATGAAGCTAGTTTCGACATAAGGCCAACGTCGAAAGCTTACATTCCGAGGGTAATAAAACCCATTTTTACTCGTTGCGGACGATACTTTTTCTACTACCTGATTTATGTATTTAAATATTTAATTTTTCCTTTCAAATTTAATGTATTTTATGACTTAGCAAAACGCGATGCGGTTTTTACCTTTTTTTTCAGGCTTCAGCCGGCGGCTTTTAATTGTGGCCAGTACCATTTTGCGAAAAAAGAGTGTCAGACGCGATATAATCGATTATGTCATGAATCGGAACGCAGGAAATTTCGATTGTAAAGACAAACTAAGGACGTCAAAAAGAACCTAATTTAGCATGAAATGAAGACAAACGTCAAAAAGAACCTAATTTTGCAATAAATGAAATTTCGATACGATATTTCAAACTGACCTGATAGTCATTTCGCAACGGGGCCCGGAAAGTTCGATTTTCAAAACAAATTTCGAGTATTAAATGGAACTTTTTTCTAAAGGTAGTAGAAAAATAATATTAACACATTACATAACGGTTTGTTTACCGGGTCATTTGGTAGGTCAACCGGAACGACCGACCCGGACCACAAAACCGGTGACATGTCCCGGTTTACCGGGACGAATGGCAACCCTACATACGGGATTTGAACCTGCGACTTTCGGATAGTAGTTGCGTTACGTTCGAACTACTTCGAAACATAAACCAAAGAGGTGGTCTATTTCGTTAAAGGAGATTTAATTCTTCTCAACAAATAAAAGTTACCATACAATTTACTAAAAATCTACATAATAATTAACAAAACTTATGTCCTCGTATTGTATTTACAGTTTTAAAGTGTGTCAGACAGTTTTCACTTTCTAGCATACAATTTTGATGCGGGTATGTAATATATTAAAATAAATTTTATATTTGCCGCGGTCGCTCAGTTGGTATAAAGGTAGATGAATTTTAACAAAACATAAGAAAACACTCTTCTTCTGAAAACTTCGCTGTCCGATGGTCTGTCTGTCTGTCCGTCTGTCACCAGGAGTCTATAGCTTCAGCCGTAATACAGCTAGAAGATAGCCAGTTGAAATGTTCAGTGTTACAATCGGCGTCTATCAAAAAACAATTGGAAACCATGGGAGACCCACGACCCTAAAAATTGGAAACCATAGGGGACCTACGACCCTAAAAATTGGAAACCATGGAAGACCATGGGGAACCCACGACCCTAAAAATTGGAAACCATAGGGGACCCACTACTCTAAAAATTGGAAACCATGTGGACCCGCAACCCTAAAAAACTTCAAAAACATAGCATTTTTGAAACTTAATTTGTTTCAGAACTTAAAGATACATACAAGTTTGTTATAAGTTGGTACAAATACTTACAAGTTGGTCAGATTATTATACATACTTAAAATAAAACTACAAATAATAAAAAATTGGGTTCCGTACATACCAGAAGATGCCGAATTGTTTATCAGGCGCTACCATTTTAGCTTGTTTTTGTCACCTTGATGTTATTTACCAACTGTTTTAGGGTTCTGTACCCATATTTTGTAATAGGAAGAACCCTTCCTGCGCGAGTCCGACTCGCACTTGGCCGGTTTTTTATGCTATCTATATCCATGTGGAGAAAGAGGGGAAGTGAGAGGTAGATAGAACGGTTGCCATGTTTATTCCGTCTATATTTCGCACACGGCAATGCATACAGTTGGGGCCGTAAGGCATTGGAATGGAGACCACGTACAGCAAAGCGCAGCGTAGGCCGCTCTCATGCCCGCTGGACTGACGATCTGAAGGACGTTGCGTGTGGCGGCTGGATGAGGATGACTGAGGACCGCCAAGAGTGGCGTAATATTGGAGAGGCCTATGTCCAGCAGTGGACGAATACGGGCTGATGGATGGATGGAATACATACTGATAAGATAACATAAAAAAAACAATAGCAGTCAATGTAAGTATTTACATAATATATCAAATCTCATACAGTGCGACAAGGTGATATGGCACGTGGACAAGAAGATTATAATTTTGTAAAAATATATCAAATCAAATCAAATCATTTATTGAAAGACCAACTATGGATCACAAATTTTGTTAGTAAACTTAGTCTAGTCCTATGCTAAGTGTTAGTAATATGAGTTATTAATATATGTTAGTAATATATGTTATTAATATATGTTAGTAATATATGTTATTAATATATGTTAGTAATATAGCTCACAATCATTGTTGACATACGTTTGTCGTTTTATGGCTCGTATATTAAAATAATAAATATTCTGTATCCCCTGAAGATGGATTAATGTCCGAAACCGGTTGGGAAGTGTGCAACGGGAAGTGTGCAACAAATATAATTGTGTTATGAAACAACTTGTACAAGTGTTTATGTTCAAAATCAAGATGCTTTCTATGTTTCATCAAGTGCCGACAATCGCAAGTATAAATCATATAGTATATAGTTCGGTTATATTTAATTGCATCTATTTCGAGAAATCCTTGAAAAACAATAAAAAATGTATGTATCTCCAAAAGTGGAGGACCAAAAATTATGAAAAAAAAATCATGTTAATATGTGTTTACTATTCAATCAATCAATCAATTCAAGGCCGTTTTCGGTCACAGCGACTGTTAATGCTGAGAGCGGCGCTGGTGAGCCCTCACGTGGCTGACGTAGCCGATTTTTGCAGTGAACGTGCGGCCACATTCACTGCACGTCAGCACCCCTCCAACTATATTATAATTGATGGCCACTGGTGGTCGGGCCTTAAGCTGGTCTCGTTTTGTGTCGAGCTCAGCGCGTCTAATTGACTCGAAAGCATACACCTTAGTGTTCACAGCCTGCCTCCAATGTGGTCTGTCTGCTGCCAGTGTTTCCCATTGTACTGGGTCTATTGCACATTTCTTCATGTGGCGGTTAAGCACATCTTTATACCGCAGAAATTGGCCGCCCTGTTTCCGTTTCCCTTCCTGCAGTTCGGAGTAGAAGATGCGCTTAGCCACCCTGGCATCAGACATTCGGGAAACATGGCCACACCATCGCAGCTGACGCCTCATTAGATAGGCCTCAATCCCACCGACATCAGCACGTCGCAGAACTTCCGTGTTTCTCACACGGTCCGACCAGTGGATGTTCTGGATGTCACGCAGGCATTTGAGGTGGAACCTATCCAATGTGCGAATATGCTTCCGGTATGGACACCACGATTCGGAGGCATAGAGAAGATTAGGCAAAACTATCGCCATGTACACAGAGACCTTTGTATGGAGCTTTAGGTCATGTGACCGGAACACCTTGGGACGAAGTTTGCCGTAGGCTGCAGCAGCTGCTCCTATTCTGCTGTTGACTTCATCGTCAAGATGGCACTTGGATGTAATCGTGCTCCCCAGATATTTGAATTTATCTACTTGCTTCAGCGATGCCTCACCGAGTTTTATATCGACTGGCGCACTGAGAGTGTTTTGAACCATCACTTCGGTTTTCTTAACACTGATTTTTAGGCCAAAACGCCGACATATCTCATCGAGGCTCGACATTAAGCGCTGTAGATCATCTGAGGATTCCGCCACGAAACACAGGTCATCTGCGTACATTATCTCCGTTATGGTGGTAAGACACACTTTGGTGTATGCTTTCAGCCTGGCTAAGTTGAAAACACCGCCGTCGGTGCGAAAACGAATACGGATACCGTCAGGCACTGATTGCAAGGCTTCCCGAACTACCACGGCAAAGTAAAGGGCAAAGAGAGTGGGTGCCAGCACGCAGCCTTGCTTGACTCCACAGCTGACATTGAAGAACTCTGTATCTTCGCCCTTTACCGCGACACAACACTGCATGTCATCATGCAGTAGCCGGACCAACCTCACAAACTTATCCGTGCATCCCAGTTTCGTCATGACGAAACTGGGTTTACTATTATGACATACTTACCGACATACAAACTACCCTCATACAACAATAACTATGGTACTCGCACTTGGGAGTACATGCTCCCAAAGATATTAAACGAACTACCAAGTGAAATTATAAGTCAACTGAATCGTAATCCTCACAAAATAAAAACTATTTTAAAGTGTCACTATCTCGATAAAAAAATTGATAAAATTAAATATGTAAAATTTTAGTTGTGAGCGCTTGCAGCGACTTGTTAGCTGTATAAGTTTTATAATATTGTATATTTTTCTTGTATTTACTCAATAAACGCATAAAAAAAAAGTTTACTTAAGATTACAGGAAAATTAAAGCGGTTAAGAAATTCACTAAAAAAAATTACAAAATTAAAGGAGATAGTTCTTTTTTGTATGGAAAGTGGTCTATGAACCAACAGATATAATATTGTGGATTTTACATTAAGTAACCCCAACTACACCTCTGTGCGAAAGGGCATCAAAATCTGACCCGACAGTTTTGAAATATTTCAAGCTGAAAATATTAGAATTACTTGACTTTGACTGATGTAAACAAAGGAAATGTGCGAGGGAGAGGCACATGTCAATTACCCTGACTTATAGTCAGGTGTGACAGAAAGAGGTGGCGTCAGCGTCTTCAAAGACACGGCGTGTAGTTTACCAACGCTAGTATAACAGGCCACTTATTTATAGTTCTTAGTTCGGCGTCATTGCAGTCAAAAATGTAATAAATGTAGCTCATTGCAAAATCGGAGTTCGTATAAGTTCCTTACTTTATTATAACATTATTGTCATAAAAATACTTAGTTATAGTAAAATAATATATTTGACTTGGAATATCTCAAAACTGTCGGGTCAGATTTTGATGACGTCATAACAAAAAAATACCGTCTTAATGTGTACTTCCTAAAAAAAATTACTCCATATCTGTTGGTCTATAGACCACTTTCGCCCAGTCTCCTTTATCATCCACAATACGGAACCCTAGGTACCCGAGTCTGACTCACATTTGGCCGGTTTTTAGGGTCCCGTAGTACCTAAAAGGTAAAAGGAACCTTTATGGTGAGACTCCGTTGTCCGTCCGTCCGTATGTCACAGCCTCATAACTTTAGCACCGTTAAAGGTACATACATGAAATTTGACACAAAAATAGCATTAATTTGCCCACATATCACGGTGTAAAAAAAATATGAAAAATTTTAAATTCTTTAAAGTATTTTTCAAAACAAAAGTGAGAAAAATAAAAAATATTATCCTAAAAACACAATATGGGTATCAAATTGTAAATATTAAAAAGCTTATTGTAAAAATATAAACTTTTACTATGTTTACTAACACTGATTTCGAGAAATCTTTAAAAAACCTCAAAAATATGTATGTCCCCCCTCCCTTATCTCCGAAACTGGTAGACAAAAAAATATGAAAAAAAATACAATGATAGATAGTAACTGGCCAATTACAGGAAAACTATAGCGATCAAAAAAAAGTTGAGCAAAAATTAGAAATTTAAAAAAAGAAGTATAATGAATAAAAAAAATATTTTATAAAATCTCAATATGGGTATCAAATTGTAGATATTAAAAAGTTGATAGTAAAAATATATACTTTTACTATATTTACTAACACTGAAACTGGTAAACTAAAAAATATGAAAAAAATCATGGTAATATGTGTTTACGTAAAGATTAGAGGAAAAATATACAAGCAGTTATGGGCAAGGTTTTAATTACTTTTCTTCTGATTCTTCTCAAAACTGTCGAATTACGGAACCCTACGTACGCGAGTCTGAGTCGCATTTGACCGTTTTTTTTTTTTGTAATTCTTAGTTAGGAGCACACAAAAATAATTGTACATTAACGGTGAATTGGTTGGTTGTAGTTGGAGGTATTTCTGAAACAGATTCTATAGAGCCTTTGCCACTGCTACATAAGTACGTACGACCAAAGATTTCAAAAGTAAAGATAAGCCCTTACCGTAGTATGACAGCACCAAAATGTTTCCACCTTTAAATGGGTGACGCTCACACGTTTGGAATCAGTGCTCATCTGAACACAGTGATAGTTGGACGCCTTAAGTGCACTTAAAGTTTTGAATTTTTACGACTTTAGTAGTCTGATCAGTTTGCTGACCGTAGGTAGACAGATTGCGCACTCATAAGTGTGCGCGCGTCGGCATTATGTTAACGCACACATTCAAAAACAATGCAATAGATTCTAGGTGCCAGGACTCATCTAAACTTTTGAAATCTTTGCGTACGCCACGCAATTGACCCAAAAGAAACGTGTTATTAAAAAAGTAAGACCAAAATAAATAAAGGTAACGGTAAACCCCATGAATGAAACGATGTTATTTTAGACACTGTTCCTTCTCAGACCGGTGCGTGGTCTAATTTTATTGTCGTTATCTACAAACAGATCTCCCTTCATCATAATAACATTTAAAACTGCTTGTAGCACCATCATGCGTACATGTGATCATTGAGATTACTTTTATAATTCAAGCCCACTCCATGCGTCTTTCATTTAAGGGGAAGATGTCAGTCTAACAAACTTTTTTTTTTCACTGTTGGCTACAGCAGCGGCTGATTGAAAACTTCTCGTCGTTGAGACAGGATGAAGAATGCTCGCTCAGGAAGTGGAAGAGTGAAACAAATTGAGAATAATTATAATTATAAAATATGTATGTCAATTAAATAAAAACAAATTTCACTATGTATGTATAAGCAAAATGCGTATTTGTGGCGAGCGTGTAACAATTTTAATGCAAAATCTCAGGAACTTGATCTCGATTTGTTCCATCTAT
Organism: Ypsolopha sequella; assembly: GCA_934047225.1. Taxonomy (NCBI): domain Eukaryota; kingdom Metazoa; phylum Arthropoda; class Insecta; order Lepidoptera; family Ypsolophidae; genus Ypsolopha; species Ypsolopha sequella. The sequence continues at coordinate 1,029,182 of OW204012.1, read as the reverse complement.
CTGTAGCAGGGATAAGATCAAAAATAAGTGTAAATTTCTTTAAAAATTAAATTTTGTTTGGTTTAATTATTAAATTAGTCTTTAATTAACATTGGTTTTTTTTCATGTTTGTCTATTTTTTATTTATACTAGCTTTTACTTTTACTGTCATAATAACGTTTGTGTCCAGAATACCGGTTTTTTTATTTTATTTTGTTAATTTAATATACAAAAATATTTAAAAGTGTAATATAGTAACTACGTAATAACTAGATTTTTTAAAAATATCAATAATACAAGGCAGAAAACCTCGTACTATGTATAAAGACTTAATCTATAACTATAAGTGAAAACTTGTAATTGGCCTTCTGTAATATTACATTTAAGTTTATATGCTATTTATTGTGCTGTAAGTTTTACGAATAAATAAATAAATAAATATATAATATGTAAAAAACAAAAAAAAACTTGAAGTTGGAACAAAACAATCTTAGAAATATCAAACTAGTTAAAATGAAAAAAATGGTGATGATGATGATGATGATGATAAAGATTGTACCTATAGCGAGATTGAAGTATAGTATTCTTTTGACGAGTACAGTTTTTCGAGCTGCCCTAGAAACAAACTTTATATATCGAGGGTATACTGCGAGAACCAGCTAAGTACAAGTTTTATAGTTTTGAGAATGTCAGTTTTTAATTTTGACAGTTTCATAACTTCGATTGTAGCAAATAAAAGGACTTGCGCTGCGGCGCTCCGGATGACTTGGTCATTTTCTTAATTTTGACACTTTCCTAACTGATCTCATTTTTAACTCGGCTTTTTCTTAGTTTGTCTCTTTTTCAAAGTTGACACTTAGCCTATTATGTATCTCTAGTTGCCTTCTGTACGGGGTGCCTATCATCAAAAACATAGATATACTATCGAATTCCGATTGTCTAAAGATATTTTCGCACTTGAAGTGACGACACAGTTCGTGAATAGTTCAATACCCACTAAAGACAATTTTTAAAATTCAGTTTTTATCTATCTTTTTGATGATAGGCATACAGTCCAATTGGCAACTAAAGATACAGAATAGGGGGGCTAGTCGAGAAATCGGTATTTATTCACTATTAAAGATGTCGATGACGTCTGTTCTCTCTTGTCATTCGTCCGACAGTGTCCGTCATACGTTGTTGTCTTTTCGTCAAAAGAAGGCTAGTCTACGCCAGACTCCTTGTCCATCTGTGGGTCCGTCTGTCTGTCCATAACATCGATTAATTAATTAGGTACTTAGGTTGGTTTAAAATGTAAAATATCAGGATCCAAGAGTATTATCACATTTAACTGGTTTAACAGACGACAGAGAGCACAAAAAACGGAGTATAACTGTTTTAGTTCCTCAATTTCGGCTATTTCGTCACTTAGTTGATTCACACAGTATACCCTCGATATATGGATGTAACTTCCACTTAACTCGCCAACGCCCTCCGGCTCGGCCGCGTGCCTGGTAACCGGTTCAGTTCCTGAACGAGCTTGTGGGTCAGTGGTTCTACCTGCGGCCCGAGACCTTGAGGTCCAAGACCTACTTCTGGTCCCTTCTGAACGTTTACATATTTCGTTTTGTCTCTGTGGTCTTGCGGTTCGAGTACAGTCAGCAAGAGATAGGTAAAACCAGGCCCAGCGCAAACACTATGATCCTAAGACCCACAGTTGAGTGATACAAATTTTAAACAATAATTTTGTAGATCTAAAAATTTTCTATAATTTGGTGAAAGAATCATTACAATCGCTTCTGACATTCGACAGGAATTCAATTCATGCGAAAATCATATGACACTTTCGATAACCATCGATAATTTTTTCTCAAAATTATCAACAGGAAATCAAACGTCAAATTTAAAAATTATTTTCAATGCAAATTCTCAAAAGGCCCACTTTTTATGCATCAAAACCGAATAGAAAGTAGATTATTTTGCCCTAGGGCTTTATTATTATTATTTTTTAATTTATTTACGAGAATTTGGCTAACCAGCAACCTTTCCTGTGTACCATAAATGTTATACTTTTTTTTCTACTGTTTAACGGCTCTGGATACAGTCATTTTGAGAAAATCATTAAGTTTCAAAATTGTAGCAATGTAACTTTCAACTTTAATAATTAAATTGTTTTCTTTGATTATATTTGTTTTATTTCCTCACACTATGCATTGAAAAACGTAGTATGATACACGGGCGTAAGAGCAATAAATTACTCGGTTATGTTTAAAACACTCGCTACGCTTGTATTTTAAATCGTTCTCGTAATTTATTCCTTTTCGCCCTTGTAGCATAAACTACTATTTTGACTTCATCATGCCTATCATATAATAGGTCTTTACCTATGACATTGCCGAAATTTTCATACAAATTTATTTGTTTTTTGTTTGCAAGTTGATTTCAAGGTTTCACATCTACGTATTAAATTTTGTTTTTATTTTCAGTTCGATTATAAAAAAGAAATGTTGAAAAACAATTCGTCCTTAATTGCCATCAGTTTCCATGATAAGATTCGTAATAATTTTTTACAGCTTACACTTTTCAAATATTAAATAAATTTTGCTTTTAGCTTAATGTTGTCTCATTCATACACAAAAGAAATTAAAAAGTTTGGATTTGTCATTCCTAAAAAAAATGCAAAAATGTTAGTAGGTACTGAAAATTGAGATTCCTTTAAGTTTTCTATAGAAAACAGCAATTTCATATGTAAAGACCTCATATTATTTTTGAAGTTATTGGACCACACGTGTGGGAGGAGTTGGCTTTCAAAACCAGGTCCAAATTTCATTTGGGGTATGTAAGGATTCATTTGGGGTATGTAAGGATTCATTTGGGGTATGTAAGGATTGATTTGGGGTATGTAAGGATTCATTTGGGGTATGTAAGGATTCATTTGGGGTATGTAAGGATTCATTTGGGGTATGTAAGGATTCAATTGGGGTATGTAAGGATTCATTTGGGGTATGTAAGGATTCATTTGGGGTATGTAAGGATTCATTTGGGGTATGTAAGGATTCATTTGGGGTATGTAAGGATTCCGAAACAACAATAACTGTGGCACTGGAAAGACTCATCTAACGTGTCGAATTTCACGAAATTTATAAAAGTATCGATAACTCGAAAACTATCCACGTTTTACTGAGGTCATATTTTGATATTCTGGACAGTCATGAGCTGGTCTATCAGCCCTCCAAGGGATAACGTTGACTTTTGGACACCCTGTATAATGTCTCTTTGCTTGTAGCTATTGATTTTTTGACATCTGAATATGTGGTATTGTTACTTCTGAAAATAACTTTTGTATATCTATCTATTATATCGTTTATAAATATATTATATTTAACTTTTATAAGCTTTTGATTAGTAGTGTTATTAAAACAATTAAAAAAATTATAACTCGATATATTTAAAGTAGGTTTCTGTAAAAATGATGTTGGTTATTTTTGATATTATTTAATTCACCAAGAAGAGCAGTGATTAAATAATATCAAAAATAACCAACATAATTTTTAGAGAAACCTACTTTATTATTTTTTAGAAAATAGTTTAAAACTAAAATTGTTTACAAGTGTCACTTTTACTTTTTATTTTTTTATTATGATACCTAAATTATATGTCACAAATTTTTTTTACATTCGACTGATGACGGCCCCATACCGAGGGCCGAAATATATCGAGTTATAATTTATCTATTATATCTATTATCTATTACATCATCTATCTCATTTTCTTTATGAATTGGAAAACCGATACGTCAATGGGCCTGATACGAAGACGGCGAAGCAAGAAGCAAAAGAGGTGTGTCAGGATCGTAGCAGATGGAGTTCTGCAGTTTCTACCTACCCCTTTTGGAGACAAGCGTGAGTATACGTATTTATGTCGGTCTATAGAATTAATTGTATCGTCAGCTTGCCAAGCATAAATAAAATCTGAAGTGTAAAAGGGAAATTTTCCCGGATAATTGATCCTAATTGGAGATTATTCTTTGAATGAATTCACAATGGACGGAGGTAGGCATGTATTTATATATGTAACCTATTACTATGTAGTATATAGGATGGGATTTGGTCGGCCGCCTGGATTCGTGCTGGGGGCTCGGTTGGTGATCATTGAACCTTGTTCCTGGTCCCTGGCCGGGTCTTCGGTATGGGTTCGGGCGGTTGATTGGATTTCACCTTGTATAATAATATTTTACCTATAATTTTAATCGTATATATATTGCTACATAAATTAAATAAACATTTAATCTAAGTAGTTCATGTACATTTATTATTTTATTACATATATTTTTATAAGATTAAAATTTGACTTGTGAAACGTGTATTATATATAATATACCTACTTTGCAAAATAAACTTTTTGAATTTGAATTTTGAATTTTGAAAGCTACATTGTGTGTTTTGTGTTAAATGCATAAACTAAGTCCAAATCTTTGTGTTATTTCTATTATTTTCTGTTGTGTATTTTTATTTTTTATTTTTTTTTATTTTGTGTTTTTGTTGTTAATTGTATAATGTTTAAGTTAGTAGCTACACTATCGTCTTAAGTTAGTCATGTAAAGATAGATGTAAGTTGAATAAATAAATTAAAAAAAAAACTTTTTAGGGTTCCGTACCCGAGGTGTGCCAAACGGGACCGTATTACCAAGCCTCCGCTTTCTGTCTATCTAACCGTCTATGATAGCTAGGGATCTATAGGTTCATTTATTTATTTTGTATATTTTAAATAATAAAACATTCAATAAATTTAAACCAAACTATAAAAATGTTCTTTACTTCTGAAACGTTTCTGGTTGGTCCTTTTCTTTCTTCTAGTTCAAATAATGTATTTGGATATAGTTTGAATACAACTGTACAATTTTTGATGCAGTTTTCTCTGTTACCGAGGATATGTGTGGAGGAAGGTTTTACATATAATACATTTTAATATCATAATTATGATGTTCGTCTATTCATCTTTTAGGGTTAGGTACTCAGATTTTAAAGGAGACAGGAGCAAACTTTGATGGGGACACCGGGAAAAATATCTGTTGACAGTTGATCACGTTATATACTTAATATTACGAACATAACCAAACTAATGTTATACATATGTATAAGTATTTAATATACAAGGTGACTTTTTAATCATCGTCCAAATTCATACTAGAGGCTTGGTAAGTGATCAGCATAACGAATCGATAACAATTTTTGTGAAATTCGTATGATGAAAATTCGACTTTCCATGGTAATTCACTCCCAGTCCTGAGTGAATCACTATGGGGAGTCGAAATTTCATTTTATGAATTTTACAAAAATCGTTATTGGTTCATGATGCTGATCACTTACCAAGGCTCAAATATGAATTTGGACGATGTTTACAAATTCACCTTGTATATTCAAGAATTTTAGAGAGTTTTATTTAAAAACATGGACTTATATTTGAGTATTTCTGTTCTTTATATTCACAAGTCAATTACGATCTTAATTACCTAATTAAATTAATTAAAAGTCAATATACAAGATGACAATTAATATTCATTAGCGCAATTTATGCGTCTACCCACAAACGAAGCTTTCTAATCCGTGTTATAACTCACCTTAAAATTCCAAATTCAAAATCAGCTGTTGAAAAACAAAATGCAAGGTGAAACCGCAAAAAACACTTCTTTTACACAAGTAACTTTCACATAGCCGACACACACGGTTCCGATCGTCAGACACTGTTCTAAGAATATCAACAAATGTAAAGATATTCTACAAAAATTCACTGAAAATTCAACACTTAAAAGTTCAAAAGAAAAAAGTTTGGAAGGTTTGTAAAAAAAGTTTTAAAATTGTTCGAAAACGCGTAGAATTTCGTTCAAAAACATGCGCGTGTAAAGGCGTCTGTCTTAGACTGGGGCGACATCGAATGAGTCCATTCGATCAACGCGAGGAAGCGTGACGGAAGATACAAATTGCGCAAGAGCGAAAGAGATGCTGGGGTGTAATGTAGCGGTAATTTTTTCCCCCCTTTCGCGCGTCTACTTTCTAAAACGCCGCGAGGTTTCTGTCTTATCGTTTTGGGCCAAAATTGCTAGTCATTACGGCTTTCTTTATTATTGAATAAGTTTTAAATAATAAAGAATACTGATGCATTGGTTTGGCAATAGAGTACAGTAGACTTCTGTCGAATGTAAAGAAAAAAATAAAAATATGTACTGGCCAAAAAGGAAAAATTTTAAATGAAATTTCTGTAAAGAAACAGATTTGAAAAATGGAATTGGTATGTTCATTATCTCATAAGAAAACGTGTAGGACAATTTCGCATCAGATCAACGTGGCTCGTTGGTCTAGGGGTATGATTCTCGCTTCGGGTGCGAGAGGTCCCGGGTTCAAATCCCGGACGAGCCCGTCAGAGTACCGCTGAAATCTTTTTGCATCTTATACAAATATCAAGTAATAACGTGAAAGTTAGAAGTTCAGTTTCGATTTCAACAACTTTCGGCCAAAACCAAGCCGAAAGTTATGAAATTATGATACTTCCATGAAGAACGTTGGGACATAATAATCGTCGTGAAACGAGGGTGTATCGTGTGCACTATGACATGCATTTTCACAGTTCGCACTCGAAACACCTCTGACACCCCCTCGGGGATTCACGTCGTGTCGATATATTATATAAGAACTAAAAACGAAAGTTTCAGTTACTGTCTGTCTGCCTTTCCGTAGTACAACCATAGACTAATATGGTACAACTCAAAACACCTTAGCTGATTGGGCATATAATATTGTGGGACTAAGAGACGAGAGAGAGTTAGTACAACCATAGACTAATGGTACAACTTAGTTATAATCATGTTATAATCTTTGTCCGTCTTCGTGAATAGCTAAATCAAATATTTAAAAATAAATTCTTTGAAAAAAAAGATTTACTTCGAAAAAATTTTGAAGTTTGAATAGTACACTGCATATTTCAATACTAGCATATTATTATATTATTATACTATTTATCATTACCTATTGTATTATATATTGTATGTCATGTTGTGGGTTTCAGATAAGGAGAAACCTCAGAATCTGAGGGAGAAACAATACAGTTCACCTCGTTTACTTCCATCTCTTTCTTTGAACTGTCAGTGAAAAACTTGGATGTTTATGTGGCTTTTATTTTTATTTATATTATTATTATTAAATATATTAAATTATAAATTTACACAAATAACACATTAACATAAATAAACTTGGTAATAAACCAAGATATATTTCGGGCCCCATTGGGCCCGGCATCAGTTGAAATTATAATTGTAAAGTTTCAAAGAAAAATAAAAATCTGTATATTCTATGGTTCCAATCATGGACAACAACACAGCAGCTTATACAGCTCGTTGCTAGTTTAGCTACTCGACACTAGATAACGCTTTTATGTGAAAATTCAAAATCACTCACAAGATGGCGCTTGTTCTAGAATAAGCCGACTAATTTCAATCGCCATGTAATTTTCTTTGAATTGGTTGTTCTCGTAAACAGCCATCTAAGTTTGTTCTAGTGTTTACAAATTGTTAGGATAATACGACAGGTGTTCGCCTCCCTTCTTCCCCCGCGCATCCCCAAACCGGAATTCTCCCCTCAAACGCCATCAAGTTTACTGTTGATGGAAAACAAACTTTTTACAAAACTTTTATTTGTGTTTTAAGCTTTGTAGTAGTTTTATCCTTTACTTTTCTAGAATTTAGACCTACAAATGTGTAAATTGGTGTTTTAATTGTATTAACAAGTGTTGAAAAGTACAAAAAATCGAGAGGAACCAAAAAACATGTTTGGTGCTAGCACAAGTAGCTCGACACAAAACCCGTCGAATATTTCTGCTATAAATAATGTTAGTGCTCTGTTTCAAACAGCGAAGAAGTATGAAGAACTCAACGTTATTGGAACAGGTAACTTTCGTCTAAGAACTCCATTAGAAATAGTCAAAATAACCTATCCAAACATGTGCCGGTTTAGCATTTGATTCGCGCATTTTTTAGAGCCCAGAACAAAAGACATTATGGTATCTTCTATTTATGAATTTTTCTGTCTTTTGGCATCTGTAGGTGTTCTACAAGCTAAAATGAGTCGTATTCCAGAAAAATTTAATATTTAACCGGTCTCTTACCCTCACCAGCAAAGGTAGGTAGCTAAATACATTTGTCAGCCCCTGTAAATTCGTAAAATATGTTGACAGCTGTGTTTTAGGCTGCAAAATAGATCGGACTAGTTCTTCACAACCATACGCTGGCAGAATTCATATCCTTAAATTTTTCGTGTAAATTAGTACCAAGCCACGTTCGGAGTGTCAATAAGGGGGCGCGCATAGATTAAACTATTTTAACTATGGTAAATTTTAACTTAGGTATGTACCCATTAGCTATCTGGCTCAGTTCCATCAGTTAGAACTAAGATACTTGAAAACTAATTAGAGGTATCATGTTGATCCCATTATTCCCAAGGGGTGTAAGTGCACTACCTGGCACCCCCCTGCTAGCCACCACCTGGCACCCCCCTGCAAGCGCACCACCTGGCACTCTTCTGCCAGCGCCCATGGAACTATAATTCTCAAAAAGTACCTGTAGACTAAGCATGAAAACATCTCTGTATAGTTGCGTTTCAAACTACATCAAAATCGCATGGAATCTGGGAAACCGCTCCAAGCTGACGGTAGCAGAACTAACAGCTATGTATGGCAACCTAAGTTTAGTTTCAAACGCAACAATATGGAGATGTTTTCATGCTTAGGCTACTGAACTAAAAACAATGTAGGTATAAGAATAATTGCTTGATTAGTGGTTGCCAGGGTCTTGGCATACAGAGAGGTAATGTGGCAAGTATTTTGGGCACTCTCCCGCAGGGCAGTGATCTAGAGGCAATTTTCTTTTTATAATTATTTTTTTAGGATTATTTCTGTTCTGTTATTTTAACCCCTTTAGTTATGTAATTTAATATTCTTAAGAAATATTCAGTATTTCTCTTTGAGAATAAATTATTGTGAAAATGTTTCAATCAATTAACCCTTAGAATTCGACGTTGCCTGATCAGACACAGAAAGCCGACTATGACTAACCACTAGGTTACCTGATCGGGACAGCTCCATTGACAAATATTTGTACTAAATTCAAACTCAACGCAGAATTCTACTGTTGCGTGGTAATAAATAGGCCAGATTTCTACAGGTTAACTGCATATAACTGAACGTTCTTCTCATTCTCAGGAGCGTACGGAACCGTCTACAAAGCTAGAGACCTGCACAATGGAGGTCAGATAGTGGCCATGAAGAAAGTCAAAGTACCTCTAACAGATGACGGTATCCCGCTGTCTACGATCAGAGAGATCTCACTGCTGAGACAGTTGGAGGCGTACTCTCATCCTAATATTGTTCGGTGAGGTTTATTTTATTTGCTTAGACCAGCGTTTCTTAACCTGTGGTCTGCGGACCCCTGGGGGTCCGCGAGCATATGTATGGGGTTTCGCAGCTTAATCTAGTAGATTACTAGATTATAATCGCAGTAGTAATATAAACCCAAATATCACTAATTTAGTTGCAAAAAAGCAGCACCAACCTTCTCATTAACATATGTTATATGAAAAAGTACATTTTTTTGTAATTTGCAGAACTAAAATAAATGGTCCGAAATTTATTGCTGCTTTTTTATTAAAGGGGTCCTTAAAATTGTGCTTGATTTCCTAAGGGGTCCGTTGGCAAAAAAGGTTAAGAAATGCTGGCTTAGACAAAAGACAAGAATTTTGTTGATTTGGTGTAACACATCTTAACTTATTTGACAGGACTAAACTTAATTCAAGTGTTCCGTCTTTTTCTTTCTGTAACGAAAAGACAAAGACTGGATGCTTAAAATAAGGTCAGTCCTGTCAAATAAGTTAAGTCGTGTTACACCGAATCAACAGAAATAACTGTTTTTTTTTTCTTAGAGTGACATTGGTGTCGATTCGACGCAACACAACTTATTTGACAGGACTGAGCATCCTGTCTTTGTCTTTTCGATACAGAAAGAAAAAGACAGAATGCTTAAATTAAGTTTAGTCCTGTCAATTAAGTTAAAACGACATAAGTGACAACAATAAAATGTACACAGCCTCTTAACACATACTTGTAAACTAAGTCTGTTTTCCAGTTGAATAGGTGCACACTACAGATCTCCATCTGCCACGACCCTGATACACTTCTGCCACATACAAACCTAACAGAAAACACACCAGTTACTTTTTTTCTTGTCGCTACTAATGGTTCCATTGTGACATCTCCTATTATTTTATTCCTCAGTCTCCTGGATGTGTGCCACGGTGGTCAGCCGCTAGACCGGGAGCAGCTGGTCTTGTTCCTCGTGTTCGAGCATGTGGAGCAGGACCTGGAGTCGTACCTGAAGAGAGCTCCCGGACCACTCTCCGAACATAGGATACGAGTGAGTTCACACTGCCGCTAGACTGGGAGCAAGACAGAAATGACCTAGTTAATAACAGGTTGAAATGGCGCGAGTTTTCATTCTGTTCGCCAATATTAGGTTTGTAATTTGGACTCAGAGTCCACTCGTGCAAGGGCGGATAAGAGGGGGGGTTACTAGGCCATGCGATGAGGTCATGTGATGAGGCCATGTGATGAGTGCGCGGTTTGTATTTTTTTTGTATTCATGTCTTTGATTAATTACTGACTCTAAACTCTCTAAAGTTTTGAAACGAGGCTCGAGGGCCCCCCGCAGTTAAAATTCCTGGACCAGCGGGTCTACCGCGTAATTCTCATTTTCATCAACATCAACTTGAGATTGAAATTTGACGTGCGTGCGACGACGCCCGCCTAACATGCCATCTCTTTTGCACGCGTTGAATTTCGCATGCACTTGCTTGAAGTTGATACAAATGAGAATTACGCGGTAGAGCCACTGCCCTTGCCCCCTCATGCCTCTTCTATACTCTTCACAACCGTCTTAACTACGTCGCACCTGCGCGTGAGTTGAACCCACATTCGACCAGTGGGTCATTCCTCGCTAATTGAAACCACGAGCGAAAAAAATAAATTCATTAGATACTATTAATTTGAATCACATTGTTGAGTAAAAGCCCCATGTTTAATTAAATAGCAAAAAATTCAAAAAAATTCTATCATTTTCTTCGTTTTTATCGAACTGAAACATTGACTTTCACGTATCTTCAAGTGGTACAGTTTTTGCTGATAAATTAGCAATACTGTTTGCGTCTATTTTGTTTACGACACGGCGTGTTTTGGGAACGAGATTTCACGGAAGGGTTTATGCTTTTACTTGGCGAACAGAAAATTGCAATATGTAAGTAAATTACCAATATATGACGCCTCAAGGTTAGGTATACCTTATGTCCCGACCGCCACGGAAAAATAGACGTTTAGTTTTCCTAACCTTAAAGTATTAGAACTGTAACGTAAATAACTTGTAGAAGTAAGAAGGGACTGGGCAGCTACCCTTCAGGCATATTTGCGAACAGCAAGGCGTTAGTTATAATATTTTGTGGGGAATCAAAGTTTGGTCCCGACCGCCACCAGTATGAGAGGTGAAAAATTTATCGTAAATAATACGTAAATCGCATATATTACGAATTTAATGAGAACATTGACGTTTTTGAGAAAGTATAAGTAAAATTCATGACATCGTTTTTTAACACCATGAATACTTATAACAGATTTACAGGTTCCGTTCTGTCCATAAAAAGTCTAATTAATACCTTTTTAATGTTGATCTCTTATTATGTTGTGATTGTTATTACTTAATTATGTTGCTTGAGTAATAAAACAATTATTTGATCTTGTAAAATATCATGATTGTGGTACTCGTCCCGACCGCCACGAAACCTTGTCCCAACCGCCGCACTTTTCAAAAATTTATATCTAGACATTCCTTTTACAAATTACTGTATGTTTTATCGAGTTATTCAGACCAACTATCTAGGCATCTATAAAAAAATATACAAAGCTGTACTACGACCAGATAGGCTGAGTATAACAGTTGTTTGCACAAATTTGAAAAGGGTGGGCGTGCCTGTCCCGTACGCCGCGTTTTTTCAAGGAGGGATTTAATATGATAAAATGCCAAAATGTTAGTATTTTACTAAATGATGTCCGTACACTAATATTTATCTATAATTCTGTATATTTATATTATGTAAAAAGAGTATAATTACAGATCTACAGATATAAGTATGTCGAAAAATGGAGTAAAACTGTCCCGACCGCCACCATGGAATGACCCCAGTATTTCTCTCTTTCCAGAGCATGTCCTTCGACATCCTCTCCGGGGTGGACTTCCTTCACTCCCACCGCATCATACACCGCGACTTGAAGCCTCACAACCTGCTAGTGACGTCACACGGCAATGTCAAGCTCGCCGACTTCGGCCTGGCCAAGACCTACGATACTGACATGAAGTTAACTAGTGTGGTGAGTACCGCCGAGAGTGGCGTTATCTTGGACAGGCAGCAGTGGATGAACCAGGTGGATGGATGGACGTACAATTCCCATGGCTTAGTTTTTAAAACTTTTTTTTCAGAGAATTTGCGCCATTTTAGGACCTAGTTTTCATTATTTTGTTATACAAGGTGACTTTTTGATCATCGTCCAAATTCATACTGGTGGCTTGGTAAGTGATCAGTATCATGGATCAATAACAATTTTGGTGAAATTCGTAAAATGAAATTTCGACTCCCCATAGTGATTCACTCGGGACTGGAACTGAATTTATATGGGAAGCCGAAATTTCATTTTACGAATTTCACAAAAATTGTTATTGATCCATGATACTGATCACTTACCAAGCCACCAGTATGAATTTGGACGATGATCAAAAAGTCACCTTGTATAAATTAACCTTTATTTTTTATGATTTTTTAAAGAATTGTCCGCTATGACGTCACCTGACAATTTTAGACAATAATACTGATTGTGATGGGTGATTGCTTATAAAAAAGTGGTCTGTCTCTGTCTGTCTACTCATCTGTCATCCAGCTGTCAAATTAGTCTGAAGCAAATTATTATAAATTTATCTTGATAGCAAAGGACACATTTCTAAACAGCCATTACACAAGTGACGTCACATAAAGGCAATTGGAAGTTGCAGCTTTTTCGTAAAAATGTTCATCATCATGAGGTTTCACAAATTCGAAAATACGGCTTATTAAACCTAAATCTCGAAATGGTTTTCGAATTAACACACCTTAACATAATTTAATCCAATCGAATTGTGTGTAACAACCCCCTCCCTCCCCTCAGGTAGTGACGCTGTGGTACCGCCCCCCGGAAGTCCTGCTGGGCGTGACGTACAACTCTGCGGTGGATGTGTGGAGCGCGGGGTGTGTGCTCGCTCAGCTACACACGTGCGCGCCCTTGCTGCCCGGCGGCAGTGACACGCATCAGCTCAGCATGATATTTAGGTTAGTCTGTTCTAATGGCAGGCTGAAGCAGTTCGGTTTAATGTAACAAGCCTGTTGGCACAGTATCCGCGCAGTATTTGCAGGATTCATCGCTCTTTTCAGGGTTCCGTAGTCAACAACAAGGAACCCTTATAGTTTCGCCATGTCCGTCTGTCTGTCTGTCCGCGGCTTAGCTGCGACTATTAGTACTAGAAAGCTGTAATTTGGCATAGGTATACATATTTATTACGCCGATAAAGTGGTACAGTAAAATTTTGAAAAATATTTTTTTTAGGGTACCTCCCCTACACGTAAAGTGGGGATGATTTTTTTTTTCTTGTTTATCCCCTAGTGTGGGGTATCGTTGGATAGGTAATTTTAAAATATTGGGGGTGTAAGAAGACCATTTTTCAATCCAGGGTTCTGTTTGCAAAATATTAAGCTTAAAACTGTTATTTTTTGTTAGAGTCAAGTGTGTGTCCCCCCCCCCCCTGCCGGTGAAACGGTTGTATTTGGAGACGTGAAAAAATTACGGCAGTAGTATACATAACGAAATTAAAAGGAAAACTATCACAGCTATGTAGGCTTTATAAGCTAACGAGTACAGATCGCGCCAAACTTTTAGTCCCCTCTAAACACGGGGCGATTCGCATCAGCAGGAACAAAATGTATGGGCCGTTCTTGGGAAGAGCAACTTCTGAGCGTACTAGAAGTTTGGCGCGATCTGTATTAGTCGACAAACTTATAAAATGTACTTGGAGAAGAAGTCCGCATATTGTGCAGGGCAACTACGGAACCCTACACTGTGCTAGGCCCTACACGCACTTGGCTGGTTTTTCCTTTTACTTTCAAGGGTAACCAGAGACTGCAGATTACCATCTGCTACGATCCTGACACATCTCTTTCGCCTCTTCCACATCCATCAATCTAGTCATACAAGCGCTTTTATTCCTTGTACCTTTGACTTTGTCCGTCTTCAGTAAAAACCGCTCTGTCTGCTGCCTTGGCTGCTGTCTTGTGTTTTCTTATCCCTTGGTTAAAGTAGATATAAGTCATATGTATAGTATAAGTTTTATGTAAAAAAAAGACATGATCTTGCTAAGTTTCTTGCTCTTCTTCTTAGCAAGACTAATCGAATGGGCGTAGGTAGGCATGTATTTATATATGTAACCTATTACTATGTAGTATATAGGATGGGATTTGGTCGGCCGCCTGGATTCGTGCTGGGGGCTCGGTTGGTGATCATTGAACCTTGTTCCTGGTCCCTGGCCGGGTCTCCGGTGTGGGTTCGGGCGGCTGATTGGATTTTACCTTGTATAATATATATTTTACCTATAATTTTAATCGTAAATATATTGCTACATAAATTAAATAAACCTTTAACTTAGTTCATGTACATTTATTATTTTATTACATATATTTTTTTATTACATTAGATTAAATTTGACGTGTAAAAAGTGTATATATCTATACCTGCTTTGCAAAATAAACTATTTGAATTTGAATCTGTATTTTTTGGCGAGGAGGCAGAACCACTTTCCTTATTTTTCCAAAGTGCAGCTCAAAGGGAAAGTTGTCTAGTGTGATCAGTAGATTAATTATTAATACCTGGTATATTTTGTGAATGTTCCAGGCTGATAGGGCGTCCCCCGAAACACGAGTGGCCGGACAACGCGTCGATAATGGCGGACAGCTTCCCCGAGTCGCCCCCCGTCGACCTCGCTGACGTCATACCCAGGATACACCCGCACGCGCTTGACCTCATTAAGGTATGGCTTTTCTTATAACTACAAGTGTACCCAAGGTAAGGCTTTTTTAGGGTTCCGTAGTACCTAAAAGGCACAAAAGGAACCTTTATGGTGAGACTCCGTTGTCCGTCCGTATGTCACAGTCTGATAACTGTAGCACCGTTAAAGATAAAGACATGAAATTTTGCACAAAAGTAGCATTAATTTGGCCACATATTATGGTGTAAAAAAAATATGAAAAAAACCCAAGGATCAACTGTGCCAAGCGGCGTCTTCTTACACAAAATCGCAAGGGGTCCTATATAAGCAAGCAGTAGGCTAAGTACTAGAGTCCCTTTTGTCATCCTTCGGGTACGGAACCATAAAATACTTTTGACAATGTACTTACTAGACCGCAGTCGTTCGTTTGCTACTATAAACCAGATGGCGCTACTTGTATATTACATCGTGATATCGTTTTATTTTCTACAAATACATATAAATGTTGGCAGTTGGAACAGGGGTCCACAAGCTATAATCTACGTCCATGTAAATTTATAATCTGCTAATATTGTATTTTTGGAAGGATTTCTCCATCAGGAGGATCCTGAGAATTCAGAGTCGGTAATAATCAATCTATGAGGTACAAAAGGGAACCTTTATGTTATGGTGAGACTCCGTTGTCCGTCTGTCCGTCATAAACTCATAAATTTACCACCTTCATTTAAAATTTGAAATTCTTCAAAATACCTAATTCCGAAACAAAAGTGAGAAAAATAAAAACTGTTATCCTAAAAATACAATATGGGTATAAAATTTTACATATTAAAAAGCTGATTGTGAAAAGATATACTTTTACTAAATTTACTGGAATTGGTTTCGAGAAATCTTTAAAAAACCACAAAAATATGTATGTCCCCCTTTTATCTCCGAAATTGGTAGACCGAAAAATATATAAAAAAATGTCGATCGTAGGTCATAACATAGCGATTAAAAAAAATGGGTACAAATGAGAAATATAAAACCAGCCAAGTGCGAGTCGGAGTCGCGCACGAAAGATTCCGTACCATTATCTATAAAAAACGGCAAAAAAATCACGTTTGTTGTATGGGAGCCCACTTAAATATTTATTTTATTCTGTTTTTAGTATTTGTTGTTATAGCGGCAACAAAAATACATCATCTGTGAAAATTTTAACTGTCTAACTATCACGGTTCATGAGATACAGCCTGGTGACAGACGGACATCGAAATCTTAGTAATAGGGTCCCGTTGGTTACCTTTAGATACGGAACCCTAAAACAAAAGTAAAAAAAATATATTTAATCATACAATATGCGTATCAAATTGTAGGTATTAAAGAGCTAATTGTATAAATATATAGTTAAGCTATACATTTTGTCGCATCTATTTCGAGAAACCGTTGAAAAACCACAAAAAATTATGTGCCCTCCTCCTTATCTCCAAAAATGGTGGACAGAAAAATATGAAAAAAGAAACGTTATATTTATGTGTTTACGTAAAGATTACAGGAAAAATAAAGCGGTTGAGAAATTCACGAAATAAAAATTTCAAAATTTAATTTATCATCCACGATATGGAACCCTAGGTACGCGAGTCTGACTCGCACTTGGCCGATTTTTTGAGCGTGCAACTACGACGCCTGCCTTATTTTCTAACATTTAATTAAAAAATCATGCAAAGGCACTGTCACCCTCCCCCCTAACACCTATCTCAAAGGGGTCACCTCATGTCAATCGGGCTAGATCAGCTCAGAACAACCTAAGGATCAACTGTGCCAAGCGGCGTCCTCCTACACAAAATCGCAAGGGGTCCTATATAAGCAAGCAGTAGGCTAAGTACTAGAGTCCCGTTTGTCATCCTTCGGGTACGGAACCATAAAATACTTTTGACAATGTACTTACTAGACCGCAATCGTTCGTTTGCTACAAAGAAAACTAGATGGCGCTACTTGCATATTACATCGCGATATCGTTTGATTTTCTACAAATACATATAAATGTTGGCAGTTGTAAATTTACAATCTGCGAATATTGTATTTCTAGAAGGATTTCTCCATCAGGAGGATCCTGAGAATTCAGAGTCGTCTGCTAATATTGTATTTTTGGAAGGATTTCTCCATCAGGAGGATCCTGAGAATTCAGAGTCGGTAATAATCAATCTATGAGGTACAAAAGGGAACCTTTATGTTATGGTGAGACTCCGTTGTCCGTCTGTCCGTCATAAACTCATAAATTTACCACCTTCATTTAAAATTTGAAATTCTTCAAAATACCTAATTCCGAAACAAAAGTGAGAAAAATAAAAACTGTTATCCTAAAAATACAATATGGGTATAAAATTTTACCTATTAAAAAGCTGATTGTGAAAAGATATACTTCTACTAAATTTACTGGAATTGGTTTCGAGAAATCTTTAAAAAACCACAAAAATATGTATGTCCCCCTTTTATCTCCGAAATTGGTAGACCGAAAAATATATAAAAAAATGTCGATCGTAGGTCATAACATAGCGATTAAAAAAAATGGGTACAAATGAGAAATATAAAACCAGCCAAGTGCGAGTCGGAGTCGCGCACGAAAGATTCCGTACCATTATCTATAAAAACGGCAAAAAAATCACGTTTGTTGTATGGGAGCCCACTTAAATATTTATTTTATTCTGTTTTTAGTATTTGTTGTTATAGCGGCAACAAAAATACATCATCTGTGAAAATTTTAACTGTCTAACTATCACGGTTCATGAGATACAGCCTGTAGCCTAAGCATGAAAACACCTCCGTATAGTTTAGTTCGAAACGAAACAGAACTGTTACTTAGGTGTCATACGTAGCAAGAGAACCGCGTTCGGTCCTGCGTTTGTTTAGTTCGAAACGAAACAGAACTGTTACTTAGGTGTCATACGTAGCAAGAGAACCGCGTTCGGTCCTGCGTTTGTTTAGTTCGAAACGAAACAGAACTGTTACTTAGGTGTCATACGTAGCAAGAGAACCGCGTTCGGTCCTGCGTTTGTTTAGTTCGAAACGAAACAGAACTGTTACTTAGGTGCCATACGTAGCAAGAGAACCGCGTTCGGTCCTGCGTTTGTTTAGTTCGAAACGAAACAGAACTGTTACTTAGGTGCCATACGTAGCAAGAGAACCGCGTTCGGTCCTGCGTTTGTTTAGTTCGAAACGAAACAGAACTGTTACTTAGGTGTCATACGTAGCAAGAGAACCGCGTTCGGTCCTGCGTTTGTTTAGTTCGAAACGAAACAGAACTGTTACTTAGGTGTCATACGTAGCAAGAGAACCGCGTTCGGTCCTGCGTTTGTTTAGTTCGAAACGAAACAGAACTGTTACTTAGGTGTCATACGTAGCAAGAGAACCGCGTTCGGTCCTGCGTTTGTTTAGTTCGAAACGAAACAGAACTGTTACTTAGGTGCCATACGTAGCAAGAGAACCGCGTTCGGTCCTGCGTTTGTTTAGTTCGAAACGAAACAGAACTGTTACTTAGGTGTCATACGTAGCAAGAGAACCGCGTTCGGTCCTGCGTTTGTTTAGTTCGAAACGAAACAGAACTGTTACTTAGGTGCCATACGTAGCAAGAGAACCGCGTTCGGTCCTGCGTTTGTTTAGTTCGAAACGAAACAGAACTGTTACTTAGGTGCCATACGTAGCAAGAGAACCGCGTTCGGTCCTGCGTTTGTTTAGTTCGAAACGAAACAGAACTGTTACTTAGGTGCCATACGTAGCAAGAGAACCGCGTTCGGTCCTGCGTTTGTTTAGTTCGAAACGAAACAGAACTGTTACTTAGGTGTCATACGTAGCAAGAGAACCGCGTTCGGTCCTGCGTTTGTTTAGTTCGAAACGAAACAGAACTGTTACTTAGGTGCCATACGTAGCAAGAGAACCGCGTTCGGTCCTGCGTTTGTTTAGTTCGAAACGAAACAGAACTGTTACTTAGGTGTCATACGTAGCAAGAGAACCGCGTTCGGTCCTGCGTTTGTTTAGTTCGAAACGAAACAGAACTGTTACTTAGGTGTCATACGTAGCAAGAGAACCGCGTTCGGTCCTGCGTTTGTTTAGTTCGAAACGAAACAGAACTGTTACTTAGGTGTCATACGTAGCAAGAGAACCGCGTTCGGTCCTGCGTTTGTTTAGTTCGAAACGAAACAGAACTGTTACTTAGGTGTCATACGTAGCAAGAGAACCGCGTTCGGTCCTGCGTTTGTTTAGTTCGAAACGAAACAGAACTGTTACTTAGGTGTCATACGTAGCAAGAGAACCGCGTTCGGTCCTGCGTTTGTTTAGTTCGAAACGAAACAGAACTGTTACTTAGGTGTCATACGTAGCAAGAGAACCGCGTTCGGTCCTGCGTTTGTTTAGTTCGAAACGAAACAGAACTGTTACTTAGGTGTCATACGTAGCAAGAGAACCGCGTTCGGTCCTGCGTTTGCTCGGAGATCAAACTGTGGAAGCGTTCGGGAAATAACTACGTTGGCGCATTCTGAAAATTTATATTTACGCAGTCTAAGTACAAATATATCATTTTATCTTAGCTAAAAGCCCAACACATACTGAAACATGTAAACAAATATAAATTAACATGTTCTTACGTCTATATTTGCATTGATTCATTGATATTTATCGTTTTTTTTATTGTTTAATTCGACATTGATCGAAAAAAAAACATGTTTTGAATGCGCTTTTTCTGCAAATGGTATTTTTTAATGTTGCTGTTTTAGGAATTTTATACCTACATTTCAGGAATTTTGTGAATTTAAATCATAAAGATAATATTTATTAAAATCTATATAGTTTATCTATATAGGTGATCCAAGGTTTAAAAAAACATCTTAAATCTGCCTGATTTATTAAACACTTAAAAAGAATGCATTTTGTTACAATAGATTGGCAAATAACTTTACTAAAGTGGCATTTTTCATTGGTAACTTCTTTTAAATTCTTCTTTTACTTATTCTCGCTTATAGTCATTATACAAATGTGTTACAGGGATATGAATGTTGATTATTTTTTCGTAAAAAAAAGTTTTTTGCGAGTATTGTCGATAATTATGAATTATTTTCTGGTATCACTAATCGCAAAAAAATATCTCGGTTGGTTACTGTTTTCCTGTGAAAGAAATAGAATAGACCTCATACATAATAGACTTTGTGTCTCATCTCATCAAGAAGACTAGTGATAATCAGATGGACATGATTCTTGGACTTGTGGAGACGTAAGTACTTATATACTAACCTAGAAAATGTCGATAAGAGGGCATGAACGATAATCCTTTCCGGAGTCTTTTTTCCCTTACTTATCTACTTTTGATCAGAATCTCAGCTTCTGCGATTGTAAAAAGAAACCGATATCATAGGTGCAATCTTTGCAGAAAATTCAAGTGATCCTTTTCTTGCTGAACATAACCTAATCTTATAAAAAACTTTATTACAGGAGCTGAATGATACAAATGCTGGACAAAAACCTGTCATATGCAAAGGACTGTCAGTGGAACTAACTTTATTATGTTTTATTTGTGTCCTGGATTGTGCAGCGTGCCCCTTTATTGACACTGAATGATGGATACAAACATTGCACTAAAGGACTAAGCAGAGACTGAGTCTACACTACACTCTGGTACCACCGCTGCCTTCACCTAACTCCTTAATTCAAATTATTCAGACTATTTTATTAACCAATATGTCGCTATTACAATAAGTACAAACATTATTATTGAACTTGATGCCATCCTCTCGGCAGATTTGCCCCGGTGCTGAAGAAAAGTGTCATCATCCCAGGTGATAGTTCTAGTGGGTATGTTGGCACAAATCAAGTGTGCCGAATCCCCATTGGAGCTGCCGCGGGGTACTATGTCACTTTGTTCATCGCAACATCCCCGTTCCGATTATCTCCGGGGATGATGATACTTATTTTCCAATTCTTCCCTGCACCGGGGCAGACCCACCAGGATGATGGTACTTACCAAGCCTATAATTGTATGAACCTTTTCTTCAATGAATATTTAAGGACTAGAGATACTTACTATAACATGAGTACTCGTGATTTGTTAGAATAAAATCTTTTAGTGTTAAAAAGTCTTAGAGATAATTATGTTTGTAGGTATTGCGTTATTAATTTTATGCTAAATAGATCTTTTAACATTTGCCAGTTTTAAATTTACTGTATTATGTGTATTAAGTTATGTAGGATATGTTTTAACAGTCCAAATAATAAATGACTTCTGACCTCTTGCATTCTTATATTTTTATCCCAACAACTTTGTGGATTGAAATGAGATTTAATTCTTGGGTTGAATAAACTTATACAAAGTTTTAAAAAAAATGTGATTCCAGTACTTACATAATAGTTATTAGATTAAAAATATATATATATAAGTTGTGATTTTAGTAAGTTATTCAATTTTGTACTATCTTGTAAAACTGATACTTTTCTCAGAATAACAACTTTATTTTGTATCAACATGGTATTTAATAAAAAAACGAAAATGTTGTACTGTTACTATTTATCTCTGGTTTACTTTATCCTTCCCAACACATCAACATGTACATTTTTGAGCCTTCTAAAAGCATTCTTATCAACAACTCTTGTTCTTTCATCGACAGTGGTAGATTGGCTTCAATAGATTGGCATATCATCAGTACCCAAGGTCGAAGTGAATATCCAGTCACCTGTAAATACAAAACATATTAGCATATTCATTTTTGATTTCAATCAAGGAATGCAATTTGCTTAAGATTGTAGACTGATGTTATGTTTAAATGGGGGCATTGCCCAGCGTGTTTGAGTATGGGCAATTCTTCCAGGATGACCGCCGGGAGAGGCAAAGTCCTTGAAAGGCTTATGTCCAGCAGTGGACGAACTAGGCTGATGGATGGATCAGTGGATTTAGGGAACCCAATTTTTTTATTAAAAGCTGTTCAACAGACATTGATTTCTTTATCATATATGAGAACCTATATATTTTTAATACAATACAAAGAAGCTTAATGCTGTAAACAAAAGGGCCACCTCAATAAATACTGTGATCGGGATAATGTCTTTACTAGCCTAAAAGAATGCAGTCTGAAACTGGCCGGCTATCCGATCTAAGTATTTATTGTTATAGTATTCAACATATTATTTATGACACTTCAACTACTTGGGCATGAGTAAAAAAAAAAAATCAAGGAATTCAAATAAATGATTGTTGTATTTTTAGGAGTTATGTTTTTAGGTAAAATTGTTTGTATTACTTAAGTGTAATTTAGCCTGTGGGTCCCCCAATTAAGATTATATTTTTTCCTTTTCTGGCAATAAATGATTTTTATGTTATGGAGCCCTTTGTTTACATCATAAATTATCCTCGAGTTTCATTTTATTCTATAATCATAAGAATGGTTCTAATAGGAAAGTGAATTTACATACCCCTCTTTGTTTAGTGTAGCTGCTATTGTTGTTGAAAATTTTATGAAGCTGTTTGTAATAGCATTTGCAGCAGATGATTGAGGGCATTTGTTACTTCAGTAGGAACTTATAGGCTAAAGCTGTCGTTTGTTCCAACTGTTGTAAAAACCTGCAAAAGAGAAATATTACTAAAATAGGTACCTACATTGTACATACCTATCTATCTACACAAACAGTGGTAAGTACCTAGGTATTCTTTTAGCTCTGCAGTTTTTAGCAAAAAAACAACAGCATATTTTCTGACTGTCAAGTAACAATACGGTTGGGGTCACGGGTGTGAATAATTAATAATTATTATGATACCTATCTATGATAAGGGAGTCCTATGAAAAAAAGACGTTTGAAAAAAACACTAAAACTAGGTTAGCTTACCGGCTTATAGGTGTCTCCTCATTTATTCCTTCTTGAAACCTCTGCCAAGCGAGGAAATAATTCGGCCTACGGTGTCCTCTCGTCGCCCAAAGCATTTTCTCCTTATTTTCTCCACAAATAGATAATTTTCGTTCCAAACGTGTCTATTCACTTACAATTTCCACAGTGAGTGAAAAACCGCGTTCAAACTGTACTGTGACTTAGGCTAATGTCAAAAAAGCACGCTCTTGCTGCCGATTTGCTAAGTACAGTTTCGTTCTGACTGTGAATTTACCTCCGTTGTGTTCTAACGGAGCAAAATGAGCTCCTGCTAGTTCCGCTACTGTCCGCTTGGAGCGGTGTCCCAGATTCCATACGATTTTAAATGTAGTTTGAAACGTAACTATACGGAGGTGTTTTCGTGCTTAGGCTACTGGTGACAGACGGACATCGAAGTCTTAGTAATAGGGTCCCGTTGGTTACCCTTTAGATACGGAACCCTAAAACAAAAGTAAAAAAAATATATTTAATCATACAATATGCGTATCAAATTGTAGGTATTAAAGAGCTAATTGTATAAATATATAGTTAAGCTATACATTTTGTCGCATCTATTTCGAGAAACCGTTGAAAAACCACAAAAAATTATGTGCCCTCCTCCTTATCTCCAAAAATGGTGGAGAGAAAAATATGAAAAAAAAAACGTTATATTTATGTGTTTACGTAAAGATTACAGGAAAAATAAAGCGGTTGAGAAATTCACGAAATAAAAATTTCAAAATTTAATTTATCATCCACGATATGGAACCCTAGGTACGCGAGTCTGACTCGCACTTGGCCGATTTTTTGAGCGTGCAACTACGACGCCTGCCTTATTTTCTAACATTTAATTAAAAAATCATGCAAAGGCACTGTCACCCTCCCCCCTAACACCTATCTCAAAGGGGTCACCTCATGTCAATCGGGCTAGATCAGCTCAGAACAACCTAAGGATCAACTGTGCCAAGCGGCGTCCTCCTACACAAAATCGCAAGGGGTCCTATATAAGCAAGCAGTAGGCTAAGTACTAGAGTCCCGTTTGTCATCCTTCGGGTACGGAACCATAAAATACTTTTGACAATGTACTTACTAGACCGCAATCGTTCGTTTGCTACAAAGAAAACTAGATGGCGCTACTTGCATATTACATCGCGATATCGTTTGATTTTCTACAAATACATAGATACCAACATGTAGGTTAGACAAATATAATTACAAAATGTCAATATGCTGGCAGTTGTAACAGGGGCCCATAAGCAGTAATCTATAAGTATCTTATATTCTGCAATATCGTATTTTTGGAAGGATTTCTCCATCAAGAGGAGGATCCTGAGAATTCAGAGTTGGTAATAATCAACCTATGGGGTACAAAAGGGAATCTTTAGGTTATGGTGAGACTCCGTTGTCCGTCTGTCCGTCATAAACTCATAAATTTACCACCGTTCATTTAAAATTTGAAATTCTTCAAAATACCTACTTCCAAAACAAAAGTGAGAAAAATAAAAACTGTTATCCTAAAAATACAATATGGGTATAAAATTGTACATATTAAAATATATACTTTTACTGTATTTACTGGCACTGGTTTCGAGAAATCTTTAAAAAACCACAACAATATGTATGTCCCCCCCCCCTTATCTCCGAAACTGGTAGATCGAAAAATATGAAAAAAATTTCAATTACAGGAAAACTATAGCGATTTAAAAAAAGTTGAGCACAAATGAGAAATATAAAAAAAGAAGTAAAATAAATTTAAAAAATATTTTATAAATATACAACATGGGTATCAAATTATAGGGATTAAAAAGGTGATTGTAAAAATGTAAAGTTTGCCTATACTTAAATGCATCTATTTCGAGAAATATTTGAAAAACTATAAAAAAATGTATGTGCCCCATCAATGTATCCCAAATGCTGTGAGCCGCTTTTGTTAACTGTCACTCTCGAGACGACCTTTTAGGTCAGTGTAGGTGATAGGGACTGTCTTTGTACAGATTGTTTTAGGATACAATTAGCACATCTTTATATTTTGGTAACTGTCACTCTCGAGACGACCTTTTAGGTCAGTGTAGGTGATAGGGACTGTCTTTGTACAGATTGTTTTAGGATACAATTAGCACATCTTTATATTTTGGTAACTGTCACTCTCGAGACGACCTTTTAGGTCAGTGTAGGTGATAGGGACTGTCTTTGTACAGATTGTTTTAGGATACAATTAGCACATCTTTATATTTTGGTAACTGTCACTCTCGAGACGACCTTTTAGTTCAGTGTAGGTGATAGGGACTGTCTTTGTACAGATTGTTTTAGGATACAATTAGCACATCTTTATATTTTGGTAACTGTCACTCTCGAGACGACCTTTTAGGTCAGTGTAGGTGATAGGGACTGTCTTTGTACAGATTGTTTTAGGATACAATTAGCACATCTTTATATTTTGGTAACTGTCACTCTCGAGACGACCTTTTAGGTCAGTGTAGGTGATAGGGACTGTCTTTGTACAGATTATTTTAGGATACAATTAGCACATCTTTATATTTTGTTAACTGTCACTCTCGAGACGACATTTTAGGTCAGTGTAGGTGATAGGGACTGTCTTTGTACAGATTATTTTAGGATACAATTAGCACATCTTTATATTTTGTTAACTGTCACTCTCGAGACGACATTTTAGGTCAGTGTAGGTGATAGGGACTGTCTTTGTACAGATTGTTTTAGGATACAATTAGCACATCTTTATATTTTGGTAACTGTCACTCTCGAGACGACCTTTTAGGTCAGTGTAGGTGATAGGGACTGTCTTTGTACAGATTATTTTAGGATACAATTAGCACATCTTTATATTTTGTTAACTGTCACTCTCGAGACGACATTTTAGGTCAGTGTAGGTGATAGGGACTGTCTTTGTACAGATTATTTTAGGATACAATTAGCACATCTTTATATTTTGTTAACTGTCACTCTCGAGACGACATTTTAGGTCAGTGTAGGTGATAGGGACTGTCTTTGTACAGATTGTTTTAGGATACAATTAGCACATCTTTATATTTTGTTAACTGTCACTCTCGAGACGACATTTTAGGTCAGTGTAGGTGATAGGGACTGTCTTTGTACAGATTGTTTTAGGATACAATTAGCACATCTTTATATTTTGTACAACATATTGGATGCTATTGTTTTTATTGGATAAGTGCTTCTGTATGTTTTGATTCAATAAATATTTTTTGTATTTGTACCACTATAGTGATTGGCTAAAAATGATGTGGGTTCTATCACGATACATTTGAAAGCGATAGCGACAGACATTGAAGAGACAATAACGCCTCTGCTCATTTGTGAAATAACAGATTAACCCATTTGTTACTTAACCCATTTGTTACTGTACTTTTTTTATAGTACTTACAGTTAGCTAAATCGTAGATTGTTTTTTTTTTTCAAGTTGCTTTTTGTAGTATTTGTTGATCTTTTTAACTAACAGCAATATTTGGGACAATTTTGGTTTTTTTTTTCAAGTTGCCTTTTTGTAGTATTTGTTGATCTTTTTAACTAACAGCAATATTTGGGACAATTTTGGTTTTTTTTTTTCAAGTTGCCTTTTTGTAGTATTTGTTGATCTTTTTAACTAACAGTAATATTTGGGACAATTTTGCGTGAATCCGGACCGAAGGAGTGCCACAGCTTGCGCCGCGAAGTATCCATAATTTAAATCCAGAAATGGTTTAAATATTAATAAAAACAATGTAGGAACATGTTCAAAGCTCCAATTTAAAGTATCTATTTTTATGCTTTCTTAGATAATGAATACATGCACTTTTTCATTTGTTTTTCGAGTTTACGAATTTAACTTTGGAACCGTTTTGCACGTCAAATGGTGTTAAATGTGCCAGCTCCAAAATTGCATAAAAACTTTTTGGTCGTTAAGAGGATGGCATACCCTAGCAACTTTTTTTATTACCCGTCCAATATAATACGTCCAATGGCAAAGACCTTATATGCTTTTGATATGCTTATGATATGTTGGCTCTTTGGCCTCTTTTTCTTGGACGCGTAAAACTAATGATCACGCAGCGAAACAACAAATTGGTGTGTTTTTAGCTAATAGTGAAATATTTTGTAGGGAAAAAATTATTGAATTTAGGTGATATACCTTCATATTTCTATTACCTATTTTATGAAAAAAAAAAATCAAATTGATTTCTTAACCGCGTTCTTGAAGCGAACATTTGAAAACCAAAAAAAAACGAGGGTGCAAAACTTTTTTTTTGACAAAAGTATAAATCTTAGTACATTGTTTATACGTAAGATCCCTAGAGAAAAGATTAATAAACTAAATATATTTTTTCCAATTCAAGGAGAGTCCGAATTTCTTCAAACGAATCCTAGATAGACTGGAGTTGGTCATGCTCTAGGCTCAGGTACAGTCTTAAAAGTACAGTCGGGAGTGGATTTGTTTTTCAAATAAACTATAAATTTGCTTTAAAATACAAAACTGTAAGAAACGAATTCTCACAGGAAAATGAAAAATAAACCGGCCAAGTACATGTCGGGACACGCGCAATGTAGGGTTCCGTAGTTGCCCTACACAACATGCGGACTTTTTCTCCAAGTACATTTCATAAGTTTGTCGACTAAATACAGATCGCGCCAAACTTCTAGTACGCTCGGTAGTTGCTCTTCCCAAGAATGACCCATACATTTTGTTCCTCCTGATGCGAATCGCCCCGTGTTTAGAGGGGGACTAAAAGTTTGGCGCGATCTGTACTCGTTAACTTGTAAAGCCTACTTAGCTGTGATAGTTTTCCTTTTAATTTCGTTATGTATACTACTGCCGTGATTTTTTTTCACGTCTCCAAATACAACCGTTTCGCTGGCAGGGGGGGGGGGGGACACTTGACTCTAGCAAAAATTAACACTTTTAAGCTTAATATTTCGCAAACGGAATCCTGGATCGAAAAATGGTCTTCTTACACCCCATATATTTTTAATTTACCTATCCAACGACACCCCACACTATGGTATAGACGAGAAAAAAAATCATCCGCACTTTACGTGTAGGGGAGGTATCATAAACAAAAATATTTTCCAAAATTTTACTGTACCACTTTATCGGCGTAATAAATATGTAAACTCATGCCAAATTACAGCTTTCTAGTACTAATAGTCTCTAAGCTAAGCCGCGGACAGAAGGACATGGCGAAACTAAAAGGGTTCTTTGTTGTTGACTACGGAACCCTAAAAACCGGTCAAGTGCGTGCCTAGGGTTCCGTGATTCAACAGTTTAGGGGACAGAAAATGTTATTTTATCATTTTGTTTTCCTGAAAAAATATAGCAGTTGAGAACAGCTGCTATATTGTTTCTGTATTCTTCACGTAAGCACATAATATATTACCATGATTTTTTTCATGTTTTTCGGTCCACCAGTTTTGGAGATAAGGGGGGACATACATTTTTGTGGTTTTTGTACATGCGAGTAAATTTAGCCAAACTATATATTTTTACAATCAGCTCTTTAATACCTACAATTTGATACCCATATTGTATTATTATGAAATCTATTTTGGTTTTTTTATATTTCTCGTTTGTGTTCAACTTTTTTTAATTCAATGTAATTGGCCAGTTATCACCTATAACCGACATTTTTTCACATTTCACCCAGTATATCGTCACTACATTGAACCCCGAGGGGGTGTGAAATTAAATGAAATAAATATATGAATGTAAGAGGTGTTCCGAGTGTGAACTGTGAAATGCAAGTTACAGTTCATACTCGGCACGGCTAGAATATTTGTTTAATAACTAGTTAAACTTGAGTTTCTCTTGAAAATTCTTTAAATTTTTTTCCATAATAAAGAGTATTTTTGTTGTGTTAAACTATTGTTTCAGCGATAATGACAATTTAAAGGGTTAATTTGGCTACGTCTCTTGTTTCTTCCAGGGCATGCTAGTCTTCGATCCAGCGAAACGGCTCACAGCACTTGATTGCCTCCAGCATCCGTTCTTCACAGAAGAAAACCCTAATTTATAATACTTACTTTTAGTTCACCGCTTTGTGTACAGATGGCGCCACTCGAGCTAGACTTAAGTGTCTGTCACCTCAAGAAAACTAAATTTTCTACAATTAAGTTCCTTTTTAGATAAAAAATTAGTTGTAAGAACTTTTTATTTATTAACACAATGTTGTAATAAATGCCACACATAGCAAAGAGTTACAAAACAAAGAGATTGACAGATATCATACATCTATGAAGATTTTTTTTTTTTAATAGAAGATTAATTTTTTCTATGAAAGCGCTAAATGCAGACATCACCAAAATTAATGATTACCTCGAAATTGAATCAACGTCTACAGTATTTTTTTATAAAAAAGGAATTTGTATTAATAAGAAATCTCACGGCGCACTCTACAGGATCAAAAATATTTTTAACAAAATAAATATTTAAAATGCCCAAATAACAACTCCCAACTAAGAACTATGTATAGGTATATATTACCTGCCAAACCCGATTTTAGGAGAAACTAGTTTGTCCTAGGCCAAAGTGGTTTTGGGCTGTCATAAAAAAAACACGAATGTTATTTATGGTTATATAATATACAGGATGTTTGGGGCATCGATGTTATTTATGGTTATATAATATACAGGATGTTTGGGGCATCGATGTAAATTTTTTCAGCGATGATAATTTTTGACTGGATTTACTTTAGTGCAAAGTTTAATAGTTTTCGTGAAATCGACTTTTGTTTGTTGTGTTTATTTAAAAATAGGTAAATGCAATGAAATGATAATAAAACAAGAATTATGGCTATAAATCATATTTACTAAAATTTACTTAAAATTATTTTCCTTCGTACTGTATTTTGCCTTATGTTTATTTTCACTTCTTTGTGAACACATTAATCTTGTTTTATTGTTAAAGTGTATTTAGGAACAATCTAAAATGAAAATGTATATCTTTAGCCATAATAGTGTTTTTTTGTCATTTCATTGCAGTAGCCTATTTTTAAGTAGCCAAAACTAAAAAACTATTAAACTTTGCACTAAAGTAAATTCAGTCACAAATGTTTAAAATCATTTCCTTTATCATCCCTGAAAATATTTAGATCGATGCCCCAAACACCCTGTATAACCTACTAACCTAACCTACCAACCTAACCTACCGGCTGTTTTCTGCGCTGCAGGACTTCCGAAAAACTAGTTTGTCCTAAAATCGGGTTTGGCAGGTAACATATACAAAACAATTTTTTTTTTGTATAAGGTTAAATAATATTAGTTGGCGAAAATCAAAACATAGGTAGTACTAGTCTATATGAACAATGAATGAATCTATATGAATGTTTGTATGGGAGCTAAGCGAAATTCTTAAAATTTGTTTTACACCTTTTCATACTGCACCAGTCAGCTGATCAGGACACATACAAATGTGAAGAGAAAAAAAGTTGTTAATTTCGCTTAGCTCCCATACAAACAGTTGTTTATATAGACTAGTACTACCTATGTTTTGAGTTTCGCTAACTAATATCATTTAACCTTATATAATGTGTAACAGAAAGGTGTAACCATATTTGAAGAGCTTATTCAGTCAATGGTATAGAACAACTTTAACTATGGAGCCAACCGTGAAATCTCAAAAAAAAATATTTGCCCTTCCATACATTTCGGCCGAGCGGCATTGCATTTTTATATGAAACAGCTTTTTTTTTTTTTTCGAGATACAGGTTTTGTTCCATAGTAAAAGTTGTTCTATACCATTGACTGAATAAGCTCTTCAAATATGGTTACACCTTTCTGTCACGCGTTGTATATTTAAAACATTGTTTTGTCGTAAATTTAGTATTATTTAGGAATTCACAATTATGGCAAATCCAACTTCTTTAAAGCCATATAAGTTTGGTTGAAAAAGTCGCTTTCTTCATATAGTACTTTATAAGAAGCCCGTGACTTCGTCTGCGTGGATTTGAGATATATACAACCTGTTTTACCATTTTCAACGCATTTTCGATACAAAGGTTTACACCCTTA
Source organism: Ypsolopha sequella (assembly GCA_934047225.1). Taxonomy (NCBI): domain Eukaryota; kingdom Metazoa; phylum Arthropoda; class Insecta; order Lepidoptera; family Ypsolophidae; genus Ypsolopha; species Ypsolopha sequella. The sequence continues at coordinate 998,197 of OW204012.1, read as the reverse complement.
CGGGGTGATATTCGTAAAATCCTTTTTAGTGCACCTCTACACCCCGGAACATAGTTCCAAATGTCATGTCTTCAGCGGTTTAGCCTGTGCATTGTCATTCCTTCACGGAGCCGTGTTTTTTATATAAAATATTTGTATACATATAAAAATTAAAAAAAAAACCTTTTTTTACAAAATCATTCATTTATTCATTAATTTAGTTTAACTTTAGTACTTCGTGTTCCCCCCTCTAGCCCTTATAGCTGCTTGCAGCCGGTTCTTCATTGACCTAATAAGTTTTTAATTAATTAAATGAATTTCACGTCCTGTATAGCGAATACTTTTAAATCAAAATGCATTTATTCAAAGGTGGAGGCCTATACCTTTAAAATGATATATATTTCATATGTTTATGTTTGTATGATTGGGTTATTCCCTTGAATATAGGACAACAATGCTTGAGTCGATTTTTATGTCCACCAGTGTATTTTATTTCTTGTAATTTAGTAACAATTCTGAAGGATCCACCTTTAACTGTAATGTTTTCAATGCATATCAGTAAATTATTATTACATACGGCTTGAACACTCACGTGTGATTGTTGTTGACTATATGCCAACCGTTTCACCGATACAATTTCGGCATTATCAAGGCGAGTGTCGTTCTTAGAACGACGACGCGGCGTTCACCGTAATGTCGTCGTCCTAAGAACGACACTCACCTTGATAATGCCGAAATTATATTGTTGAAACGGTCAAGCAATCAGAAGGTCAAGTACGACAATGAAAAAAATATGAAAAAATTTAAATAACACTTTGAAAAAAAAAAGTTTGTATGAAAATGTTCACTCTAGGAAAGGCAGTGCCTACCCTGGCGTCATACAAACTTTTTTTTTTCAAAGTGTTATTAAACATTTTTCATATTTTTGTTGTTGTCGTACTTGACCTTCTGATTGCTTTTCCGGAAAAAAGTTCTGTGCACGCCACTGGCATATAGTCAACAACAATCACACGTGACTGTTCAAGCCGTATGTAATAATAATTTAGTATGTCAGCTCACACGAGTTTTAATAGTATCATATCAGTAAATGTTTAAAATAATAATTTTTACTGAATTCTAGCACTTTGATATAGTACATATTTTCTAACAAAGAGTACAGTAATTGTGTACAATGCTACCTAAATTATACTTTTAATTGTCTAAGTTATTATACCACTGCTATTAAAAACTTTGAAACAATTTGCAAAGTTTTATTTTGTATGCAGCGGTATATTTAAATTTTTAAATTTAAATATAAAATAAATATTTAAATTTTTGCCTTCAGGTGCTGACATTGTTTTGTACTATTAATTGATCGTTGTTTTAATTAATAATGGATATGATTATTTTAATTAATTACAATTTAACTATAATGATATTTTTTATTTTTGGTATTGATTTTTGTCTTTACTATGGCTAAGAATTTGTACAAAGTGTTCCTCGATATTTTTGATGAGTTTTTTTGCCAAATAAAATTATTTTTTCAGTATTATACGCCTTTTTATCAAATTTACTTGAATATTATTATTCATAGTCATGATTTTTGAGGGAAAAAAAACAAGACGTGGTTGTAAGTGATACTTTATGTTATAATAAAATAATACTTGACCATTTCATAGAAAATCCTATATTTACTTAAACTAAGTAATTGTCATATTATACTCAAGTTTAAGTCACAACTAAGTATACAGTCTAAGTTTTAAAATGCAAGTACTAAACAACCTTTTTTAGTATTTAAAATATTATATTATAATATTTTTTACCTACTCCCATTCTGCAATAAGGTAATTGCAACATTTAAAGCAGTTTTATAACTACCTACATTGTTTATCCGATGTTATAATATTAATAACACCGCTAGAGAGCCAATCAACAACAGAGACGATAAATACGCCCCTTTTATCTTGATTGGCTTTCAAGGCAGCATTACCAGACGACGCACCCGAGGTTCATGAAGGAGTATTCTTCTAATTTCTCGTGAAATTGTTAGTTGTAGTTGAACATATTATAAATAAAGACGATATCTTTGATGGTCGTGGACAAAGTATTGTGTGCAACTGAACATAATTAGACATTGGGACACTCGTGCAAAATTATTACGAAACTCACTTCGTTCGTTTATATACAGTGAACGCTATTGGAGCCGTCGCTATACTAAACTGTGTCCGACACAGTTTTAGTGGGGTCATTTTTCAGCGCCTTCTGTTTTTAGAGTTCCGTACCTCAAAATGAAAAAACGGAACCCATAAAGGATCACTTTTGTAATAAAATCGGTCTTCTAAATCGACGCGAAATTTTTTTTAATCAATTTCATACAAATTTTTGACACTCCAGGGAATCAAAACTAATAGGGCACTTCCAGTTGACTTAGAAAATTAAAATATCGTTTACAGGTAGTTTTTATAGCACACATATAGGAATAACCTAAAAATTACAAATATTTCATTATTTAGGAAGTTACATAATACCAACTTAATTAGATCCTTTAGGTACAGGCCATCGGCACGGCTTTTAAGGTACGATCAAAAGTAGTGGGGGAATCCGCAGAAATCAATTATTTATTTATTTACTCATAGGAAGATTATCAAATGGTACAATAAAAATGCCGATAAAAAATCTTCACCTTATTGGGACTGTTTGAACGACAGAAGGGTTGGTTTGTTAGTCGCACCGTTACCCCTGTTACCGCACATCTCCGTGCCCTTAGGTACAGTCGCGCACACAAATATTTTTAGTAAAGCGTTTTGTGACTTGCAATTTTGTTACCAAGAAGCCGAAAAGAAACTTTGACTAGACAGGCAAGAAAATGTTTATTCATAAAATCTGGCTAAGCAATTTCGTGCGCGAGTGTACGTATACCATGAAGCAACAAGCCAGTGGAGAACGCAGAGACACATTCTCCTTCAAAACACAAGTCACCAATATACGGCGGGGGACGTGACAGCTTAGCGAGCTGTGATTGGACAGCTCAAGGTCAAAATTTGATGCGTAATTTGTGTAGGGATGTCATACAAGTGAAACGAAAAATTATCGATATCGATAAAATTAATTTTATTAATTAATTTGGAATTTTCGAGTTTGTCAAAGATATACCAATGAAAGTATTGTTGGGTAATAAATAAAACAAAATTATTTATTTGAGAAAGTAGCTACTCACTGATTTTTGAAATGAATTAATTTGGAGTATATTTTTCTTATATAATCCTTCGGGTTTTGATTATTTTTTGTAATGAAGGTTAGCCGGGCATCCACATATTTTTTTATTACACATGAAGCTAAGTCAATCAAGTGATTTGTGGATTCTGTATCAAATTGCACTGACAGACACTACTGATAAACATAGGCACTTCTGACGCTAAACAAACGCGTATAAAAATATCCCTACATTAAGTACTTACCTTACATACATTACATATACTTACATGCATACAATGTATGTAAGCAACAATACATTGTTCGATAAATTATTAAACACGTAGTAGGACAGCACTATCGAAAAAAAACGAGACAACTGTTGTGCATTTCACCGTGCGACAGAAAGAGAGGACGTGAAGACATCAACGCAAAGCGCAAGTTCAATTGAAATATTTAATTGTTATATTTTGAAGATTAAAAGTATACGAAAAACACTTACTTATGAAACGTTACTCCATCTTTTGTGGTACTTGAAGTAGAAGTATTCTTTCCACACCATTTTATTGCACAAGTAGGCATATTTACTGTAAATTTCGGATTTTTTCTACAGAAACACGCTATGTTTTCACGGACACAGCCAAACTCTGACTAAAACCAATGGCTTCGCTTCAAGCGCCTAAACGCTTTGGGAAGCGGCTGTTTGGCGAGTCGCGTTACCCCCGCATGCGCTCTCTACTGGCTTGTTGCTTCATGACGTATACCCAACTATCCCCCACTACTTTTGCTCGTACCTCAAAAACAGTGCCGATACATGTACATAGTACAGTGGAGACCACATCAAGTAAGACACATTGGACTTTGTATCTATCTTATATTCTTCTCTGTAGTGGTTAATGTCGTACTGCAAGGGTATCGCTTGATGTGGTCTCCACTGTACATAGAGTTGGATATCTATAAGTTTAACAGATCGTGAGTGTCAAGTTAAGTTGGTCCTTCATAACTGCAAGTGAAATTATTTACCATTTTTATAGGGTTCCATACCCGTATTGTGTGATGGTACTGAACCCTTTGTGGGCGAGTCCGACTCGCACTTGTCTGGTTTTGTTTATGTTAGCTAAACTTAATTACTTCGAGTTTTATTGCAGAAATTACTTATTTCGTTGAAATAACAAAATCACTGAGGGCCTGATACGAGATATTCAGAAAATACTAAGTTTAAAAATGGACATCGACCTTAGAAAGTAAATAATTAAAATTTAAAAATAATGACATTAATAAATGTTAGACTTATGATATGTATTCTTGAGTTTTGACACTAACGGAGTAGAGATGGGTTTTAAAATTGGTCAGCTGCTTCTTTTTCCTAACACTTAAAAATATTTTATATCACATTTTCGTAAAAAAAATTCAGACTTCACAGATTAATAAAAACCCAGTTACAGACTTTAAAAGATTACTGTACTGTTTTTAGTAGTAATTTTACAATGATAGCAAAATCTTATATGGGTGCAAGAAATTTCCAGATAAAGATCACGGATTTTCGTAACAATGTCGCTTTCTAAATGTCTTGAGACATAATGAGCATGCCGAACGGTCAAAATACAAATTTTAGCTAAGAAAATGTATTGTTAAAAGTTTGCTATATGCATAAACATATTTTTTTATGATATTACATTAGCTGTAAAACAATTTGCTTTTCCATAGTCGTGATAGCAGCCGTAAATTTCTAAAATAGTCTGATATCCCGCTTATGGAAAATGCAATTATTTTGAAGCTATCATAATATCATTCAAAATATGTTTATGCATATAGCAAACTTTTAACAATAAGTTGTCTTAGCTACAAGTTGTATTTTGGCCGTTATAATAATTTCTTAATATTTTGTAACAGATACGAATACGAGCAATCACGACTAAAGATGGCTCAGTTCACGCGCAACTAATTATTCTGTGTAATTTCTCTTGTTTCTTCACTTGACTGTTTTTCGCTTTCCTTTGCCTCGCTGCCGCCATCTTGAATTTTCTTCCCGCCGAATTTGAAAATCGTATCAAAATTGATCGTATTCTGATTATAAATCGTGTGGTCGGGCGTATCACCCCAACTTACAGGAGTCATTCTGCTAGAAACTTCGTTTACTTGAGAAATTTCTTGATTATTTATTTCTACGCTAGTTACTTCTGGGATCGGATTAAGTACTGGCTCAGAATTAACACTGGGTGTGATTTCAGGGTCAGAAATTCCTTCCAAAGACGCGCAGCGGTTTAGAAAGTTCATCATTCGTTCCTTATAGAATTCAGAACTGGTTTCCGTGTTTTGTTTCGTGCCTTTATCGTTGCTGTGTTGGTTTTTAACGTAGAATCCGTTTTCGCCGAATTTTAGAATTCTTTTGATTTTATTATTGCTTGGATAGTGATCTATTAAATCAGGCTTCGGTGCTAAATGCTTACCGTTCCTCATGTACTTCTTAGTGTTATTTCCTTTGATTTTTGTGACAACAGATATAGTATTCCCTCTCCTTTCTGTGTCTTCGTCTTTATAGTTATTTCTCATGCCCTTGTATGAAATTTTCACGCTCAGAAGAGACCACAAGAGCTCTAAGAATGCTGCAATCAGTATATTGATCGACAGAACCCGTTTCGTGAACAAATGTGAGGTGGTTTCTGCGTTATCTGATGCATTCCTTGCGATCACCAAATGAGACTCGTTCCTGTCTATCACGTCTGCATGCTTCACTATAAAAAAATCCTTAAATGGTGTTTTATCTTTGTAAAACTCTGTAATGTCGTCCTTCCCTTCCGACGTGCTCACGAACCAAACTGCGATCATCGTGAACGAAACGAGAGAGAAAATTGTCGACAAAACGGACATTATGAACAGCCAAGTAATATTTCTGTCGATATACCATCTAACCGAAGCCATGATAGCCGCCAAACCGGCAGCCAGAGCAAAAACTGTAAGCAAACTCGGTGCTATGACTAGTATATGACTGTAATTACTATCCTCTGACTCTTTAACGAATCGCTCAGTAACATTTTCTTCTGAAAACTCCGTGGTAGTGTCTAAAGTAAGATTGTACAAGAACTCGTTATTGTCAACGGCTTTCTGTGCAGCCTCATCCGAAGTCAATCGTTTAATTTGCTGATTGTTAGGATTGACGAGTGCAAGGCAAGCGAGTAGGAATGACGTAGCAGCTAATGCTATATGCACCCAGGCCAAACCGGACACGGTCGATGCAGAATACCTCCGCTCAGAAGGGTAGAGATTCCTCGTGTCTGGCTTAGTCTTCACTTTGATTGAATAAACGTCCTCCATGGCTAAATCACTGTTGACACGCCGCAAATGAAAACAATGTCATGTCGTAATCATTATTGAGATCAGTAAACCACGATTGGTTTTGCTGTTACAATATAAAACACTTAGTGGCCGAACCTGCGAGGTCTGGAGTTTCACTTTAAAACACGGATTTTGTGGCGAGTTTTTCACAATGTCACAGAGGTTTAACTGAATTGTGTCACTAGGTTATTGTTATATGTTTTGGGCGGTTGTTTTGATAGAATTTTGAAACAATGGACGTTGTAGGGGCACGGTGCTCGGGCGCGCAGCTGTCCCGTTTGAACGCTTGCAAGAGACTGAAGTCAGCAACAAGCAGAGCAAGCTTGGTGGTTTTTTGCTTGCGCTTGCGCAGCTTTAACGTTTTTTTGGGTTCCATCCAATAAGGAATCCTTACGGTATGCGAGACTTTTTTACGGTGTGCTTTGTCTATTTGATTAGATTGTCTTTCAGAAAAGATATATGATTGGAATTTAGTAATCTGATCGAAAGTCATGTAACAATTAATACATGCACTGTTGCATAGATTTAGCGCAAAAATATACATATGTTACCTATTTCATAATAACTATGTTTTTTATTAGCGAATGTAATGATGAGTTATTTTTAGGGTTCTGTAGTACCCAAAAGGTACAAAAGGAACCTTTATGGTGGGACTCCATTGTCCGTCCGTCCGTATGTCACAGCCTGCTCATGACTTTAGCACTATCAAAGATAAAGACTTGGCACAAAAACAGCATCAATTTGCCGACATAGCACGGTGTACAAACAAATATGAAAAGATTTAAATTTTTTCAAAATATATTTCCAATACAAGAGAGAGATTTTTTTTACCTAATCGTGATTATTCAATATGGTTATCAAATTGTAGATATTAAAAAGGTGATTGTTAAAATATACATATTATATATATATATATATACAAACAAATACAAATACAAATACGTTTATTTTCATTAATAGGATTACATTATATGGTAGGGGCTGGTGTCTCCCTTTAAGCTTTAAAAGGCCTGTGTCAGGAGGCACCGCTCTTCTTTAAAGCACTTATTATAAATATAACATTATACCACTTAAAACTACAACAAGAAAGAATAACAAAATATATACAATATACAAATAAGTAGGTGAAATTGAGTTTAATTTAAATTTAAGCATTGAGTTTTATTTAGTTTAATTTAATTTAGTTTATGCCTGCTCGTGTGTGGGGGAGGATGTGTGAGAGTGTGTAGAAGTGCGTGAGAGGGTGTAGAAGGGTGTGTGTGAGTGAGTGTGTGAGTGTGTTCATGTGAATAAGGGGTCGTAAGGGTATGTGTAAGAGTATTTGTGTAAGTATTACAGTCATTAACTTTCCAATATATCTTCTACTTCATCATAAGATTTTGTTTCCAACCATAAAGTAACAAATTTCTTACAATCGTGAAATGTTTTGGGATATATATCTATTTCTTTGTTAAGTAAATTGTACAGATGAGCCGCACGTCTTTCGTACTGTCTTTTAGCAGAGGTCGTGTTTGTTTTTGGCGCCGTCACATCATTTTTTTTCCTTCTACTCTTATATAATGTATAAAACCACAAAAATATGTAGGTATTTCCTCCCCCTTTATCTCCGAAACTGGTGGACCGAAAAATATGAAAAAAATTTCGCTCATAGGTCATAACTAGCCAATTACAGAAAAACTAAAGCGATTTAAAAAAGTTTAACACAAATGACAAATAAAAAAAGGTAAAAATTTTTTTTCATAAAAATACAAATATGGGTATCAAATTCCCATAGCTTAATTTCTAAAAGATTTTTTCAGAGAACATACGTAATTTTAGGACATAGTTTTCATTATTTTGGTATATGAATTAACCATTATTTTTTAGGATTTTTTAAAGAATTGTCCGATGACCTTGTCACTTGAGAATTTTAGACATTATACTGATTGTGATGTGTGATTGCTTATAAAAAAGTGATCTGTCTCTGTCTGTCTACTCATCTGTCATCTAGCTGTCAAATTAGTCTGAAGCAAATTATTATAAATTTATCTTGATAGCAAAGGACACATTTCCAAACAGCCATTTCTCAAGTGACGTCACACGAAGGCAAATGGAAGTTGCCGCTTTTTCGTAAAAATATTCATCATCATGAGGTTTTTTAATTAAATCTAAATCTCGAAATGGTTTTCGAATTAACACACCTTAACATAATTTAATCTAAGCGAATTGTAGTTGTAAAAATATTTAGGTTTGTTATATTTATTTTCATCTATTTTGAGAAATCCTCGAAAAACCACAAATATTTATGTCCCTCCCTTTATCTTATGTTTTAAGTCATGTTGTTTATTTCAGTTTTGTATAATATTGGCTTTTAATTTAACTTTTCACAAATGTAATTTGTTCACATCACAGGTCCGCATTAATTGTACCATTTTAGTACTTAGTATGTTTAACTATTTTGGTACAATATTTACATACCTATACCCAAAAATCTAAGCATTATGTACCTCTTTCTGTTAGTACTCCTTGATCAATAAATAAATAAAAATCTCCAAAACTGGTGGACCGAAACATATGAAAAAAATCATGGTAATACAGTGCTCCCAAAGTGATAATGCGTTTACAAATCTTCGCCAGTGTTCGGCAAAGTTCGTATTTCCTTACACTTTCTATACAAGCAATACGGTCACGTGGTACGTCCGGTCGCTCGGCTGTACATTTGTATGCGCATTATTACTTTAGGGGTACTGTACGTGCTTACGTAAAGATTACAGGGAAAATATAGCGGTTGAGAAATTCACGAAAACAAAATGACAACAATACATTTTTCATCCACAATACGGAACCCTAGGTACGCAAGTCTGACTCGCACTTAATCGTTTTTTTTTACTTTAGGATAAGTATAAAGCGTGATTAGGTACCTACGGAACCCACAGAGCGCTTAGTAAAATTTGTCTATTTTTTAAAAAGTTTTATATGTAATAACGTAATCATCTCCAAAAGACAATGTTACACTTAAGGTGGCTCCGTCGGAATAATTAGCAACTCGATTCGTGGTGGTTGAAATTTAGAACAAAATCATATTAAAATAAAGTCCTTATCAGCTCGCACTGCAACATGGCTGTTACGTCAGTCGCTGCGGCTGACAAGTGCGAAAATAGTGTGTTTTTAATTTATTTTATCCAAAATAAAATTAATTTCCAAGAACTGAGAAAACCAAATCATTTTATATTGCTTTAGAAGTTTATAAATTTTCCTACTGTTTCGATAAAAACTGCAGCAGTTATGTTGTTACAAGTGAACAAAAAATCGAGAAATAAGTGTAAACTTGGAATTTTCTTGTTTTACTTCTGTATGTTATAATGAAATTCAGGAAAAACCACATCACTATTTGTATCATGCAGATTACTATGTATTTTTCTTCTGTTGAAAAATGCTATAGTTACCGTATAAAATGGTTACAAAGTTACTTAGTTCAAGGTCGTTGGCGTTGGGAGAAACCTTAAGGCGATTACCGTCGCCAAATTAGCAGCTCGATGTTTGTCTGTACGAATATCGATGTAAACCACATTGAAATAACGTTCAGATCAGCGCAAAATGCGTGGTGGCTGTTACGACGCTCGCTGCGTCCTTGATAGGGTGAAATACGAGAAAATAATACTTTTCACTTGGACGTGATTGTTTGATTGAGTAATCTTATGTTATATTTATAGCTATCAAGTTTATCTATTTATCAAATCATAAATGAATTAAATCGACCAAACTGCTTAGCAGCAGTAGGTAATTCAAGCCAAAAAACACCATCCAGTTAAAACAATTTTTCATATAGAAGTTTTGGTGGTACGAAAAAGAAAAATGTTGCATATGTTTTCCTAGAGTTGATAATCCATAATACATTTTTTTCAATATTTTTGGTTTGGCCATAAAAGAGGAGTAGGCTTTAGAAAGTACCCATTTGGCGGTATTACGGGCCTTACTATTGCCAAATAGGTACTTTCTAAAGCCTACTCCTCGTTTATGACCAAACCAAAAATAATGAAAAAATGTATTATGGATAATCAACTCTTAGACAACATATTTCTTTTTCATACCACCAAAACTTCTACATGATTTTTTTTTTTACTGAATGGTGTTTTTTGACCTCAAATTCCCTACTGCTCCTGAGTGGCTTGGCCGATTGAATTCATCTATGCTTTGATAAATAGATAAACTTTATAGCTATAAACATAACATAAGATTATTCAATCGAGTAATCACGTCCAAGTGAAAAGTATAATTTTCTCCTATTTCGCCCTATCAAGGACGCAGCGAGCGTCGTAACAGCCACCAAGCATTGCGCGCTGATATGAACGTTATTTCAATGTCGTTTCCGTTGATATTTGTAGTGACAAATATCGAGCTGCTAATTTGGCGATGGTAATCGCCTTAAGCGCCTTAAAATCGATGAATGAAACCTGAGCAGGAAAGATGAGATTGTTATATAAATATTCGTATGTCTACGAAGATGTTTAATGAACGGTTCAAATATTTGATTTTAGAACCGTTCTTCTTTTTAAATTGTTATGATGACCTTGGTCTGTAACCGAAACACGAGTTTGAAAGGTCAATTGATATGTAGGTTTCCCTGTTTCACTTATCTACATTATGGCTTACGGCTTATGTGTGAGTCTTGTCCGGTGTAATAGTCGAATTTGGGCAGATACTTTGGGAGCGATCCCAAAAAACATTCCCAAACCCTCCCATTTTGGCCCATAATTGCAGCAGTGGACCACTGGAATCTTAAATATAATCTTATACTTATAATCGCTAACACAACAGCTTTGATAAGGACAACATAAAAAACAACAAATAAAATAGTCCAGCACCCGTAGCACGATGACGCGCAAGTCTTCATTTGTCACGCGTTTTATCGCGCGCAATCGACCTACCATAGTTTGGTCGATGTGCGCGCCGCCCCGTGCGCGATAAAAAGTGTTATAAACGAATTCGCGCGTTATCATGCAAAAGCACTCGTAGCACAGTGTTTAATCGCGCGCGGCGGCACTTAGTTGAATCACAAGTGCAAGGAGAGTGCCACGATGTTTTTTGCGATTAAACAGTATGTCACGCTCCTCGCACCTGTGATACAACTGAGTTGCATCGCGCGCGAATAAACACTGTGCTACAAGGCCAGATAGCCTTTCATAACATTAATAATTTCGTCAGGTTCCAACAATGACAGCAGGATAGCGTATATACAATTTTCAACAAGTGCGACAGAGATGGTATTAGAACCCGTGTCGCGACCCTTAGTTTGTGAACCTGCCCCAGGGGCAGATCGTGCCTCGGATCTATCTGACAGATTAAAAAAACCGGCCAAGTGCGAGTCGGACTCGCGCAAGAAGAGTTCCGTACCATTATCTATAAAAACGGCAAAAAAAAATGTCTGTTGTATGGGAGCCCCCTTATATATTTATTTTATACTGTTTTTTAGTATTTGTTGTTATAGCGGCAACAGAAATACATCATCTGTGAAAATTTCGACTGTCTAAATATCACGGTTCATGAGATACAGCCTGGTGACAGACGAACAGACAGACGGACAGCGGAGTCTTAGTAATAGGGTCCCGTTGGTTACCCTGTGGGTACGGAACCATAAAAACTAACAAAAATTATGCAAAGGACGTATTCGGCCACTAACGCGCAGGTCGTGACTTCAAGTGTGTGTTTATTTGTGCCCGAAGTACGGCGATATGGCCCACCCTACCACACATCACGGTGGGACCGAAGATTTCAAAAGTTTAGATGAGCCCTGGCACCTAAAACATATTGCATTGTTTTTGAATGTGTGCGTTAACATAATGCCGACGCGCGCACAATATGAGTGCGCAATCTGTCTACCTACGGTCAGCAAACTGATCAGACTAATAAAGTTGTTAAAATTATTAACTTTAAGTGCACTTAAGGCAGAGAATATAAAGTATTACTACGATTAAGGCGTCCAACTATCACTGTGTTCAGATGAGCACTGATTCCAAAAGTCTGAAACATTTTGGTGCTGTCATACTACGGTAAGGGCTTATCTTTACTTTTTAAATCTTTGGGTGGGAACAAATAATCGTCAGTTAAACATGAATCATCCATCCATCCATCAGCCTAGTTCGTCCACTGCTGGACATAAGCCTTTCCAGGACTTTGCCACACCCGGCGGTCATCCTGGAAGAATTGCCCATACTCACACACGCTGGGCAGGCGGGTTGGTGAGCGCGGTGACGGAAACCTCGCACCAGTGACGCCCCTGCCCGTCACCAGTCTGTTCCATATAAGGCCCGGCTATTAGGGATGGATATACCGCCATCCATCGGTCCCAGGCATAGTGGGCCTCCTGGTTTTTTGCCTGTGAACTGTCCTCTTACTCTCCCCCGAATTACTTCGAGGTGGTCTCCAAGTAAGATGGTGGTACCTCCACAGTCGAGCCCGGCATCAGCTCTACCAGCCGTGAATGAGTGTGAGTAATAAATAATGAGTCGAGCAAATGTATGAGTGTGACCTGTGACTTGCATTTTACAGTCCACATTCGGGACACCTCTGACACCCCCCTTGGGGATTCATGTCGTGACGATATATAAATTGTAAGATACCTACAATAAGTAATGCATATAATATATAAATAATAAATAAAAAAATATTTTTTAGTAGGTAAAACAATGTAATATCTTTAAGTACAAGCGATCAAGGCGAGAGCAGCATGGCCGCTGTATAAATTCTCACGTTGTCAGTATAATTGCATGGGATTGAGACATACACTTGGAGACAACTCAGTTAGCGCGTTGGGAAGTTATAAGTAAAACAATATAATATATATGTCGTGGCCACATCGTAGAATTGACCATTTCATGATCTAGTTGGCCATATCGTATTTCTGTTAAAATTGGGAGGGTCGCCTCGCTCCGCTCCGCTTCGCTTAGCTCTCCAAATGTATTTACATGTAAACCTAACACGCTCCTGCTCGCTCCGCTTCGCTTCGCTCGTCGTCGCACCTATTTTTTACTTTTGGTGAAGGATTTTTGATTTCATACTTTACGATCTGCCCAACCAGATCATGAAATGGTCAATTCTACTATATGGTCACGAGTTCACGACATATATGTATATACCTATATAAGCTGGATCAAGACGAGAGCAGCATGGCCACTATATTCTTTTACATTTTGTTAGGTATGGGAAGTTTATGCCAAGGTATGTTGATTGAAAAACTGTTTCTGAAAAGTGAGATAATACATTTTTTGCCATATTTCATTGTTTTTGTAGCAAAATAACTTGAGATTTTAGATATTTTTAGAATTTGCTAAACAGAGGAATCTATCACATGTTGGTAATTATGTCTCAAAACGGGCTTTGTCTCATGCGGTCAAAAATCTTGCCGCGACCTTATATCTGGTTTATTCGTTTGTTGACGATATAATCACAATTCTGGTAGTATAAAATAAAATTTAAAATAATTTTGTATAGTTCTTCCGGGTCTCTTAAATTGCGGTTTCAAATAGATCACCATCCATGATGATGGGATGATTTTAGGGTTTCGTACCTCAAAATGAAAAAACGGCAATCAAAACCTAAAGAGGGCACTTTCAGTGGACTAAAAAACTTGAAATTTCGTTAATAGGTAGGTCTTACGGCACACACATAGGAAAAAGTCTTAAAATTACAAATATTTAATTATTTAGGAAGCTATCAAATACCAACATAATTAGATTTATAGATCGTAAGTGTCAAGTTAAGTTGGTCCTTCTGCAAGTGGAGTTAATTACCATAAAGTTTTAAGGGTTTCGTACCCGTATTGTGTGGTGGTACGAAAGTTCGTGAGTGTGACTCGCACTTGGCCGGATTTTCATTGTCATTTTGTCTGTTCATTTCTTTACACATTCACGTACATTTTTAATTTTATTCCATTTATGCAATTTTGAATGCGTTCTAAAGGTCATAGTAACATTCTATAATCTAGAGACATACGTATAAGTTTCAGTTTAATTGGCTTAGTAGATGTTGCAGGTAATTTTTTTGACGAAAACTTGAAAAGTATTGTGGAAATTAAGCAGTTATCGAAGATCTCGGAAAAATACGGATGTTCAAGGACGAACCTTAAAACCCGGTGCAGGACGACACCAACTCCGATGCGAAGCGAGACGTATCGCGACAATAAAGCGCATATTTGGCTGGCTGATCTAAACAAGCGCCTCACGCTTTGCTACACGCCGTTCGAACTGTGCTGAGCGAGTCTCGCCCTTTGCGTTGGAAATAATAATTATTTTCGAATACCTTAATTGTGCCTCGATTACTTGTTATTTTTTATTCTGTTTTAATTAATTAGAATATTGATGATACTTCCAAGTGGTGTATGTGCTTACTTTGCTTGTTAAATCTTCATAAGTCACTTAACGAAGCCTCGTAAAAGTACGAAGGGCGAAAACCCATTATTTTACATACTTTTCTGATCTTTAACGCGATGTTTGTGAAAAAATCAGGACATACACCACTTTATATTGACCGTCTAAATGAAAGGCTAAAATTTATTTGTTTGAATTGTTCCACTTTCGCGAGTTATAGATATGTATGAAGTACGATTCGGAGCGGGTTCTTAAGTGGATGTCAATAGCAGCGTAGCCTTTAAGGCGATTACCGTCGCCAAATTAGCAGCTCGATGTTTGTCTGTATAAATATCGACGGAAACGACATTGAAATAACGTCCAAATCAGTGCACAATGCGTGGTGGCTGTTACGACGCTCGCTGCGTCCTTGAAAGGGCAAAATAGGAGAAAATAATACTTTTCACATGGGCGTCATTGTTCGATTGAATAATTCTATGTTATATTTATAGCTATCAAGTTTATCTATTTATCAAATCATAAATGAATTAAATCACCTAAGCCGCTTAGGAGCAGTAGGAAATTCAAGCCAAAAAACACCATTCAGTTGAAACAATTTTTCATATAGAAGTTTTGGTGGTACGAAAAAGAAAAATGTTGCATATGTTGTCCTAGAGTTGATAATCCATAATACATTTTTTCAATATTTTTGGTTTGGCCATAAAAGAGGAGTAGGCTTTAGAAAGTACCCATTTGGTGGTATTAAGGGCCTTAAACTGGTTGTAAATAGTATACATGTGTCTGACGGACTCACTTTTCTCTCGACCCACCACCTTAGTTGCCTACGAGACAAAAGTTCGTGCAGCAAACTGTTATTGTTTCAACGTTTTTAATTATCGGGTTTGCATAGTTTTTTAATTAAATTGTTCGAGCATGCAATTCGTAAATTCTTTATTTAGATACATTTCAAGCAAGTAGGTATGTGTAAAATTTGGCGTCCGATCTTTCTTTGGGAATGATCTAAATATTTTTAGGGTTCCGTACTTAAAAATAAACAAACAAAACCCTTTGTTGTCCATCTGTCTGTCTCTGGTCCCGTGAGAGATATCGAGTTGAAACCCTGCCCCCGACACTTCATAGTCAAGGCTCAAGTTATTTACCTACACTCTACGCACGCATCTGGCTTGTCCGCACACGCTTGTGTGTGTGCGTGAGCTAGTCTAGGGCTGGCAGCAATCGTGTGAGCGTCGTCGCCCGAGAGGGACACAATATAAGTCAGCAACTTATGTGATTCTCTTCCTAAATTTTAGCGTAGTCCAATTTCTGGTTCCCCGTGGATTAATCAGTATTAAAAAAAATATATGTATATATATACAAGGTTAAATTCAATTAGTTGGCGAAATTTGAAACATATGTAGAACATGTCCATATGAATAACTTTTTTTAATAGGATAGTGAAAAATTCTTAAAATTCGTTTTCACCTTTCCATACTGGACGAGTCAGCTGATCGGAGCAATTTGTAAAGGAGGAAGAGAAAAAAAGTTAAGAATTTCGCTTAGCTCCCATACAAACAGTTGTCCATATAGACTAGTACTATCTTTGTTTTGAGTTTCGCCAAATAATGTTATTTAACCTTATATATGTATATAAATCGTTACGACCTGAATGCCCCGGGGGGTGTCGGATGTGTTCCGAGTGTGAACTTTGAAATGCAAGTCACAGTCCACCCACACTCGGTAAACCCGCGTTTCACCTGCAAATATTACGTCCCAACGTGATGGGTGGTGAGCCCTATCATCGTTCTTCGGGCACAAATACACTCTTTTTAGGGCATGCAGGTTTCCTTACTATGTTTTCCTTCACTGTTCATACGTGGTAAGTACCTATTAGCAAATACTATGCACATTATGTACATTCCGAAGAACTCATTGGTTCCCGACCGGAGATCAAACCTTAATCATCTCAAGATTAACGCAATTCTAATTTTTGAAAAAAAGTTTTCCAGGCATCCATAAACACCGCAATAACGCACCATACTGATTAAAAATCAGTATCGTGATAAAACTTTGTAACAAAACACGCGCGCAGCAAACGAGTGGTAATCGAGCTCTGCCTGACTGACACGGTAATTGTTTATACTTAGCAAAGTGTGTAAACTTAGTCATCTTAACATGAACGACGCCTGTATTTCTCTCTTTTTTATTTCCAGTATAGATAAAAATATACAAACTTGTTAAACTTTGCGTAAAAACGAGGCAATATTGACGATATCCTGACAGCTATTATGATGGTGTTTTATCAAATTTTGCTTTTTGGGCTGCATAGAGACGTAGTTAGATGTCACTAGAATATACTCATGAAAAAAGATATGAAGAAAATAAGCTGAAGACGGTTTATACCTATTGTATGAATTTTAAGAAAAATACAGGGGTAAAGGGACCTCTTAAGGAAAACCTTGTATTAAACTATTTGTTATCTTAGTAAAAAATAATTCAAGGAAAAAAATAAACAAAGCTATCGCCACATTGAACAGTAGATAATTAATCCCTTTAGAATAGAACAACATGGTTTTCATATTTTTTACATTATTTGTTCAACAATTCCTTTCTGTGTTGACTTTTAAATGCAAAATATTATCTCAAGTGTTCATCCCTACATTTTCATAGTGAGAAAATTTCTATGAAAAACGTAAAAAAAAAAAGTAAAAACCTAAAACGTAATATAAATAAAAACGTCAAAAGTATGTTTTTACAGCTCTATAGAGGGCCGTTAATATTGGTATTTATTAATTTTACCCAGAAAAAATTGTCTAGACAAACGGACAGACAGACAAACATAGGGATAACAAATTAATCCTAAAAGAGTTTCATTGTTTTCATTTTGCGTAACAGAACCTGAACATGTACCGACAGGATTATCTACGATCTAATAATTTTGCCATGCACTGTAAATATTTCAAAATAAATTTCTATATTTTAAATGCTTGGCGATTTATCCCAAGTAAGTGTACCTATATAATTTGCAAAAAACTTCACTTATTGGACCTGAAATGGTGAGCCAATACTAAAGGGTAATTTCACGAAAAGGTCATTGACCTTTGTTACAGATCTCAGTAAGTATAAGTAAATTAATTTGGGTTTCAATAACGATCACAAAATTATTCTTTTAGAGTAACATATATTATTTTCCCGCATAAAAGTATGAATTCATTCCAAATTCATTCAGTTTTGTTGTTATGACTATGGCACGATGTAGCTAAATCACTCATACGCATATTTTGTTGAGTTTTTAACGGCAGGAATATGATGCTCCTCGAAATATTACTTTATAAAATTAATTTCAATGTGTTTTGAAGTAGTTTTGGGAGATATTTATAGCTTGCAAAAAAGGGCACAGGTTCCACGTCTTACGGGCGCCAACGCTAGGCGTAGACTGACAATATCTTGCTGCCGCTGACTGCATCAGTGGATTTACGTATTTTTGGAAAAAGGGGGTGCTTTTTTTGACCCGAATAACGTGGTATTTGGAAAATGAATAGATATCATTCACACTAATTTTATTAAAAAAAAAACAACAAAATCGCGAAAGCGATACCTAAAACAAAATCGATAAGAAGTGTGCAATAGAGGGTTACAAAAAAATTCATTGACAGTACAAATATGAATCGATTAACGTGGTTTGTGGAAAATGAATACCTTAAAGTTCAACCAAAAACATGTATTTTTTTTATGGCTATACGTAACCTAATTATTGCAACAAAATCATCCGAAAGCTGACATTTTATTTCTGTTTGTATTTTCGTTCCCCTTAATTTGATTGGCCTTTCAGAAACCGGGGGTTAGTCAAAGATGTATTTTGGCCGTTATATTTATTATTTCTTAATATTTTGTTACAAATTCGGAGATCGACCCATAAAGGTAATCAATACGAAAAGATCGTACTGCCGATGCCGTACTGGCACGATATCAATAACTAAATGATCAGCCAGTGTCAGTGACCTAGTCATTAATTCAGAGGTCGCGGGTTCACATCTTACTAGAGCACAACAGTCTATATGTATACACAGTCGCAACAGAGTGACCGTTACCGATTATATGTTGACAGAAAGTGGCACAACTAGGGCTGCCACCTTTCAAAATTGGCAGGCCCGGAATTATTAAAAAAGTTACAATTTTAATTTTTTGTTTCTCTGTGATTTATTCGGCAATTTTTTTTCTCTTGAAGGAATTTTAATATTTTTGGCCGCTTCGCCCGCGTTGACTTAGTTTTTCTATAGTCGTAACGAATCTGAAAATATTTTTCAGCTCATTAATTTTTAAGTAGTTACATAGTTACATAGTAGTTATATAAGTATACAGTAAGTATTATAAAGATAATAATAACATAGAAAAACAGTTAAATGAAATTTTTGTGAGATATACTTTGGGCCATTCGGGTCCGGCATCAGTCACAATGAAATAATGAAATTATAACAGATAGTCTAAATATTATTAGAGTGCAATACAAACTAGAAAATATCAATCAGAAACAAACCCAAAGACAAGAATATGAAAAAATTCCCCGGGCCAGGATTCGAACCTGCGACCTCTTGTTATCAAGACAAGCGCGCTACCAATTGCGCCACCGAGGTTCCTACCCGGACCGGTGAATTCTTCCATCATACTTGTCCACTGTTATTTTTTTTTTTTGCTTCTGCTTGATATACTAGCTTGTACAACACATATAGAACGCTCACGAGGGCGTTATGTGAAAAAAAAATAACAGTGGACAAGTATGATGGAAGAATTCACCGGTCCGGGTAGGAACCTCGGTGGCGCAATTGGTAGCGCGCTTGTCTTGATAACAAGAGGTCGCAGGTTCGAATCCTGGCCCGGGGAATTTTTTCATATTCTTGTCTTTGGGTTTGTTTCTGATTGATATTTTCTAGTTTGTATTGCACTCTAATAATATTTAGAGTATTCATAGCGATGGTTTTCGCAAAATAAACATAATCTATAACAGATAGGTAAAAAAATAATGAAGAAATAAAAAATATTTAAAATATGTTTAAATAATTAATTAAAAATTTAAAAAATATATACTTTTTATTTTTTTTATAATTGTTCACCTATTTGTTATATTTTCCTTATTTCATTGTGACTGATGCCGAGCCCGAATGGCCTGAAATATATCTCACAAAAATTTTATTAAACTGTTTTTCTATGTAATTATAAAATGATATGATATATAAAATGATAAAATGTAAACGATAAAATGTCAATATTTAATAGTTGTTTAAGTATTACTTATAAAAGTATTAAAAGTTTTTGTACTCTAACACACCGGCTATAGGCTATACCTATATATTTTTGTAAAATGTATCATTGTGATGCTGAGATGGGTCACCTGTGATCTAACAGCATCACAGGTTTGTGAATGTATGGCTATGGCGTATGCCAAGAATTATATATCCGGCCAAACCCGATTTCAGGATCAAACCGTTTTTGGGTTGTCATAAAAAAAATGACCACGAAGGTTATTTATGGCCATATATAACATTCTCATCTAACCTTATCTACCGGCTCTCTTCTGCGCTGTAGGACTTCCGAAAATTTGTTAGGCTCTATGACTTTCAATAACTAAACCCGTAGTAAATTAACTGCCACTATTTAAAAATCTCTTTTACTAATTAAGACCATTTTTTTTTACTAGCAAAGAATATAAACTTTAACTCCGTAAAGAAGCGACACTCACCTCCCCACGCGAGTTTATCGTCACCCACAAATCAGGTGCAGCATGCAGTACTCAGTAACAGCGTTTGTCCACGGTCCAGTATTCCATACGGTATTTGACGGACCGATAAGCTGCGGATATTTTTAGAACTGTAAATACATACGCAGTTTATCGGTCCGTCAAATACCAGATGGAAAACCGGACCGTAGACAAATGCTCTGGGGCTCAGTATCGCTTGTTCGCTGCGCGAGTGTGTGTGCACAAGCGTGTATGGACAAGATAGTTACGCGGGTGAGAGTCGTAGGTAATTAAATCGGGGACTGTATACTGAGTGTCATGGGTGTCCCGTAGACTGCGGAGAGGTGGCAGCCCTAGGCACAACACATAAATTATAATAAGACTTCCGTAACGGTTTGTTTGTGACTGTTGGAGTTTGAATTTCGGATCATACATACATCATCGTCACGACATGTATCCTCGAGAGGGTGTCAGGAGACTCAGGAACGTTTCCGGGTATGGACTGTGTAATTGAAGTTCACACTCAAACGACGATCATTTCATTTCATTTCATTTATTTATTCATGATCATGATCATTACGTCATATGCATGATCATTACGTCACAACGTGATGGGTGGTGTCTATCGCCGTACTTCGGGCACAACACACGCATTTTAGGGCATGCAAGTTTCCTCACGATGTTATAAAAGCGCATAATTATAACACAAATATATTTTTTTACCATTTCCTCTGTAATACCATAGAATAAGTAATAGACTAGCAGTTTCCATACAGTTTGTAGGCACAAAAAAGGTGTAAAATTCTAACGAAATCTAGACAGCGTTGCTAAATCCTCTAACGAACACGATGCTAAAAAAGACCGATTGTTGACGCTAGTGGCACAGCGATGTCACGTAACATAAAAATAATTCCCACTTCAATAATAGATGGCGCTGAAATATTCGCTGTTAGTGTTGCCAACTTAGCGCCATCTAGTTTTTCTAAGTAAAGCTATTACAGCCACATGTTTACTTGGTAACCATGAGAGTTTACTTGCAGCCAATTAAACAAATTATGCTTATATGCAACACTTAGCGACACCTAGTGTTGTAAGGGCGCGTAAAAAAATTTGCTACGCCTTGATGTATGGGAGTTGTCTGTATGTACGTAATAATACTTACCCCCGGTTTCTGAAAGGCCAATCAATGTTAACAGTAGATTAAAAAATAATTATTTGCGGATTAAGCCAGAAAAAGTGGGAATTTTACATTGAAATCAAAAATTAACTAAGTAAATTATTGATTCATCACTATTCAGACTTCATATATGCTTTATTTTCACCGTTATTTGCGGTTAAAGTTTTTTTAATCTACTGTTAACTTTGATTGGCCTTTCAGAAACCGGGGGTTAGTCTATGGTAATTTAATACACATTGGGATTTTGCGAATATTTTTTTTCTCACTTTTATATCTACTGAACGTATTTAGAACAATTAGAATGTTTCAAAATTTATATTTTGCCACATTATGCGAGCAAACTAATTATATTTTGTGCCAAATTATAAGTCTTCATCTTCAACAACGCTTCAAAAGTCATGAGGCTGTGACAGACGGACGGACGGACGGACGGACTACGACGGTGACTTTTTTAGGATTTCCGTACCCAAAGGGTAACCAACGGGACCCTATTACTAAGACTCCGCTGTCCGTCTGTCTGTCCGTCTGTCCGTCTGTCACCAGGCTGTATCTCATGAACCGTGATATTTAGACAGTCGAAATTTTCACAGATGATGTATTTCTGTTGCCGCTATAACAACAAATACTAAAAAACAGTATAAAATAAATATTTAAGGGGGCTCCCATACAACAGACATGTTTTTTTTGCCGTTTTTATAGATAATGGTACGGAACCCTTCGTGCGCGAGTCCGAAAAATCACGCTCACTGACACATCATCAAAGACTGTAAGGTACTTCCCGGTGACCTACCTATATGACGCAGGCAAATTGTATAATTCGTCAGTTTACAAACGGCGTCGTCAGTTTCTAAACGCTCGCTTTTTTGCCGTTCAGCAAATTGTAAACACTCGTGTGATGTGCCTTAGCCAAATTATAAAATGCTTCGTCATTTTATAAAAAGCCGAAATATAAAGTCTCACCAAAAAGTGAAAAATGGGTGCGACGTTGAGCGGAGCGAGGAGGAGCGTGTTAGGTTTACATGTAAGTACATATAGAGAGCCGAGCGAAGCAGAGCGAAGCGGCCCTCAGTAGTTCTAACAGAATTACGATATGTCTAGGCAAATTTTAAAATGCCGAATTCTACAATATGACAACGACGACTTAAATTACAAAACAGCGAGCGTTTAGAAACTGACAACGCCGTCGTTTGTAAGCTGAAGTATTTTACTATTTGCCTGTATACTATCTTATTAGGTACAAAAGGAGGTCGTTTGGCACACGAGAAGAAACAAACTCGAAAAAAGAAATATTATTGCGTGTGTACAGTACAGCATTTCTAACTTATACTTGTCTAGAAATGCTTACTTCCTGCTTTCTCAGTTATATTTCTGAATACATTTCAAATACGATTTACGTTGGGGCCGTAAGGCATTGTAATGGAGACCACGTACAGCAAAGCGTGGCGTAGGCCGCCCTCGTGCCCGCTGGACTAACGATCTGAAGGATGTTGCGGGTGGCGGCTGGA
The DNA here is from genome assembly GCA_934047225.1 of Ypsolopha sequella. Lineage (NCBI taxonomy): Eukaryota > Metazoa > Arthropoda > Insecta > Lepidoptera > Ypsolophidae > Ypsolopha > Ypsolopha sequella. Next base: position 974,974 of record OW204012.1, on the reverse strand, counting down.
TGAGGATGACTGAGGACCGCCAAGAGTGGCGTAATATTGGGGAGGCCTATGTCTGAACAGTGGACGAATACGGGCTGATGGATGGATGGACGATTTACTTTGCATAATATATTCTTAGGTTTTTATAAAATGGGAAAATAGCACAGCATTGGTGACATGAGTACACACGGCATGTCTTTTAACATCCTTTTTATCTCCTCTTTGTTTATATCTAGACATCCGCATTTCCTAGTCTTGCACTTTTTATCCATAATCTCATCTTCCATCGTCCTCTTTGAGGTATTCTTTTCTTTCTTCAGAAAACTGTGCAAATCGTGTAGGGTTTGTCTGTGTTTACTGCCCTTATTCAAATAATCTTCTAAAGATTTACTATATCTAAATGACGCAGGTCTAATTTGTTGTGTGGACTGTTCATGTATATCTGATGCCTCAAAAAATCTTACTGGTGATGCTGATTTAAGAAAGGATGGTTGCCGATTAGATTTACAGTTCCCTGCAGATAATATTCCCGGAGGAACAAGGCGATTTCTTCTGCAACCTGTTGGTGAGCCCCTTAAAGACGAGCTCAATGGCACTGGTTCAGTGAACATGCCGTCTGTGGTTTCTTCAATTGAGGAGTGTTTGCGCAGAGAGCCATGATCTAGTGTAGAATGTTCATCTACACTGTCTAGTTTTCTAATGTTCATTATCTTCAGGAGTTGATATATGAACACTTCGTAGCTCGGCGCATATCCTGGCATCAACACTTGATCCAGCCATTTCGCGACATAAACGGTTAGATCCGGCAGGAAATTACATTTACATATATCTCCTTTGTTTATCTTCAGTTGTAAATTGTTGAAAAAGTTTGCTAAGTCACAAATGTGTTCAAATCGCCTTTTCTTTTCTTCTACAATTGTGACAGGTGCTGCGGGTAGCGAGTATAGCCATTGTGCAATGTTGCTTATGTATATCAAGTCCCTCTTAAACCAATCCAGATCAAAAACAATTGGTTGGTGAATTTTTTTAAGTGTGCTGTAAACATCTTGTTTCGTAAGCTTGCTGCCAGTTATTTTTCTGATTTCTATCACCAGTTTTCTAATCAAAGCTTCTCTGGTCATTTTATCACAGACACCAATGTTGTAATTTGTATCGATAACAAGGTCTGTGAACTGTTTTGCGAGGTCTTCTTCAGTTACTAAATGGGGACAAGTACTTTCACCGATTTTATAAGTATCCTCTACCTTGCAACAGGGTGGTCTATGTTTCCTGGCTTCTTCACTGTGTATTTCTTCAATAAGTCTGTTAATTAACGCATTTTTAATGTACTTTATATTCGTTTTACATACTTTGGCTGATATTGTTTCAAGGAAAGATTCAACCGTTTGCAGAAGCTTATTTTCAAAACAATTTGTTTTTATGTCCACTTGGGTTCTAAGTAGATCTATTTGATTCGCAAAATTGCGGACAAATATTTGTTTCTGTGGATGTTGTAAAATGGTTTTAGATAATTCTAGACGTCCAAACCATTTAAAAACGGCTTTTAAAGTTACGAGCTCGTTACGAAATCGTTCAACACATATAGGTGTTGGCAAAACTGCTCCTTTTTTTAGCTTATTGTATACGTCTCTTCGTGTCTGTAGATTGATTTTCTCAAATTCTAGTAGTAGTCGTGTAACTATTGCTTCTTTAGCTATTAGATCTTCTGCATCTTCGTATTGTTTTAGGTATTCATTGACCACTAATATTAAATAGCGTTCAGCTACCTTTTCTTCTGGGCATGATGTTGTTTGATTATCAGTACTACGCTCTCTTTCACACCATTTTACGTGTTGGCACGGTGCATGTGACCTCTTGCAATCAACAGCTGGTGATTGAGCAATGTTCAAAGAATGGAATGATGTTGTATGCTGACTTCTTGCTGCTTCTTTATTATTTTCTGCATCTCGAGATGAAATACTTAATGATGTCAAACTCGCAGATCGTTCCAATTTTTCTACACTTAATTTAATTGTTGCTGTATCGTTTGTTTCTGGTCCTTTGAGATTTCCTACATGTTTATTTCCAATAACCAAATTCTTTAATGGCGTAGTTTCAAGTAGATTCTCTCCATTTATTTTTAGCGCATTTAAATTGCTTGTTGCCTCTTCTTCGCTCTTTTTTGCATTTTTATTTGTTGCATCAATTAATGATGGTAAGCTTTTTGCTCTTGCTTGATCTTGCATGCTTTTTGTAGATAAATTACCACTTTTAGTTCGATATATCAATATATTTCCAGAGGATTTCGGACTTGGTAAATAAGCTAAAGATTCAACAGTCTTCTTAAAAATTGGGACGGTTTGAATAGATTTTACTTCAGTAATAAATTTGACTGTGTTTCGTTTATGTTGAGTGTTCTCAATGCCAAGGAAGCTGTCCGCTACATCTTCAGCTAATTGGTGTAAGTCGATAATCCCATTTTTCGGGCAAAAAAGAACTACCGGCAAATCGTAAAATATGGTACACAATCTTTCTACAAGAAAAAGTCGGATTTTATGTATATTACCGGTGCTTACTTTGCCATCAATGCATGCTCCCAGATTTGCGATAAGTGAATTAGTTAAATACTTATAGACATCATTATTAACTTTTCTCTGCATTTCTTCTAATGTTGTGATCATTTCAGCAATTATTTGTTTTTTTACATCTTCCTTGAACACTTTATGAGTATTATTATGATGATCTATTGCATTTTCATGGAAATTTTCCTTTGTGGACAGAGTATTTACATGTTTAGAATCTTTGTGTCTCAGCATTTTACTAATATCTAAAATTTTATTCAGCAACACATTTGCGAATTGGTGTTTTAGTTCACTTATCTCTGTTTCATAGCCTGGATGCCATATTGGTAAAGAATCCAAACATAAATATATAACAAACTTCACGTTTTCTTTAAAATCTTTATCATCGATGTTATTTGATAGTTCAATTACATTTTCAATTAAGTTCCTTACAAGTTTGTTTCTCTGATATTTTCTTGAGCTTTTTTCACTTGGGTTAACAGGAACTAAATAAAACCATTTTAATATTTCATTTTCAATTTTTTTTGTATATGACTTCCAAATATCTGGTTTGTTTTCTAATTCGTCTATGTATGCATCTTTATAAGTAGAAGCACAGTTATCTTTGCTTAAACTTGGAGACAAAATATATTCGTGTTGATATTTCGTTATATTTTTATTGCAGTGTATAGTATTCTCTGCTAGTTCCTGCATATTATTAGTAATTTCTGTTTCTTGTGCGTCATGTATATCATATTCACCATTAAGAGCGTTTCGTGTTTTGGCATTGTGCGTCATTGAATTAAGTGAAATGTTGCCAATAAAATCATCTAAAATTTTCGAACGAATATTATTTTCAAGACTTTTATGTGCATCTTTAAGACTGTTGTCGGTTTTAGTGTTTATAATTTTTGGATTTTCTTTATACTCTAAATCTATACCATATGGCTGTTGCTCTTTAGATTGGCTAACGGCATCCTGTCTGCCAATTTTGATAAATGTTGCTGTCCCATGAAGAACATGCTTACTATCAACATCGACATCTATTGTACATTCCTGCTCACCACGGTTCTTGAAAATAATCGGTTTTGAACATTTCTCATCGTCCCAACAGCTTTCGCATCGTCTGACCAAACGAGTTTTTACTTCCACCTAAAAAGTATGTTTTAAATTAAAATAAATTACATTGCTGAACAATATTTATCTACTCCTGTACTACAATAAGGTAATTATAACATGAAACGCAGTATATGTACCTACATTATTATTATGTTACAATAACATTATAACACCAGGATTCTGCGCCGTGATTGGCCCAATTTATTATAACACTGCTAGAGAGCCATAAAAAACAACGACGAAAGCAAGTCCCGCCCTTATTTCTAAAGCCACGCCCTCTTTTTCCCGGGTGGCTTCTGATTTGCCCTCAGGCAGCATTATCAGACGACGCACCTGAGGTTCATGAACGAGTCTTCTTCTCATTTTTCGTGAAATTGTTGGTACAGAATATTTTAAAGAATTTCACACGAAAATGATATTTTTAATTGTCATAGAAGTAATTGTGTCCAACTAAAGATAATTAGACATTGGGACAATCGTTCAGTCTATCTACAACGTATAACAGAAAGGTGTAACCATATTTGAAGAGCTTATTCAGTCAATGGTATAGAATAACTTTTACTATGGAGCCAACCCCGAAATCTCAAAAATAAAATCTGCCATTCCATACATTTCGGCCGAGCGGCATTGCATTTTTCTATGAAACAGTTAATTTTGTTTTTCGAAATACAGGGTTTGTTCCATAGTATAATTTGTTCTATACCTACCATTGACTGAATAAGCTCTTCAAATATGGTTACACCTTTCTGTTACACGTTGTATACGAATGTCTAACATTGTGTCACAGTTACACGAAATACTGTTGTTTTATATTATAATGTAGTTATTACCGAACTTTCCATAGCTTTTAGCTTCTCCCAAAAGTTAATGCGACCATGAAATGACTCTGCGTCTATTTTTGAAGGTCTCGAAGACGGGCCGCATGAACACACCTGGATAAATAAAAATAAATAATAATTTGGACAAGTGCGAGTCAGACTCGTACAAAGGGTCCTGCCCTAAAAACTTCACTGAGAAAAAATCCTGGTTCCGTTAACCTGAATATAGTTCATTTAAACAGATAATATTGTACTATATGTGACGTCTATATTTATTGTTCAGTTTACTTATTTATTGTTCAGTTTACTTGAACAATCTAATGTAGACAATAATTCAAGTCAATATAACATAATTCTGTTTTTGTTTACAAGTTTTTTTTTACAAAACGATCTGGTAGTATTGTAAAAATATTTTTTATACTACACCTGCTCGGAAAGTACCTTCTTTCTTTGTTGAAAACGATGCAGAAAGTACGTCATTACTGTCATACAAATATGCGGGCGGAAAAAGTGTATGAAAATCCATTGTTAACGTGCTTCAGCGGGCAGAAAAAGTATATGCAAATCCATTGTTAACGTGCTTTTTTTTTTTAAATAACATAAAGAATGAGCAGGTGGCCAAGTGGCCAGTATTATTTTGCGAACTCGTACATAAAACTCGAAAAATGATACTGGCCACTTGCTTTTCCTGTACATAATAAAAAAATAAGAAGGAAATCAAAAAGTGACAATCGCACGCGAGTCAGTCGGTTTCTTTTATTGTATCTTGATTAAAAGTAAAATTATACTATTTCCTCGCAGGTGTAGTATAAAGCACTATGTATCACTCGGGAGAAAGTGCGATTCCCAACCCGTGTGTATTGAGGCCCTTGGCTTCGCCTCGGGCCTCAAACTACACCCTCGTTGGTAATCTTCCCCTTTCTTCCCTCGGTGAACAATGTACTATTCTCCGTGTTTATGGTAAATAACAACAATCTGTATAGAGGCGACAAAAACAAGACGCTAAAATAGTAGCGCCTGGCAAACAATTCGCGGCTCCCACTTAGTACGGAACCCTAATATATTAACCGCCATAGTTATTGTGTAATGTTACATAATGACCTATTACCATGATAAGAGGGAGGGGGTGGGGGTGTCATTATAACATTGAAAAATACTACTTTTTCGAGTTTTTTTTGTATGGGACCCCCGTTAGGTTTCACTTTTTTACTTTTTTGCCTTGAAAGATGCCACAGTAATACGTAATCTGTGAAAGTTTCAACTCGCTACCTATTACTGCTGAAGCTGTAGACCTGTGACAGACGGACGGACGGACAGATAGCGGAGACTTAGTAATAGGGTCCCGTTTGGCACCCTCCGGGTACGGAACACTTAAAACTAGCCAATAGCTGAGTAAAAGGTTTTGATGACTATATCAATCCAAATTTTTTAGTCACAAGATGAAGAGCGCTAGCTCAGAAAGCGGGAGAGTGTAATCAGGTGAGGAGTTAGTCGTCTGTCTAGTCAGAACCTCCCGTAAAATCTACCAAAGTCAAATATGAACGATTGATTAATACTACGCATTTTGCCTCCCTCTCACCCGTTATGGCTTCTCTCTCTATCACCGACATGGTGACGTCATGAAGGTGGTTACAAGCCACGGTCCAAGTTGAAGTGAAAGGATTTGTCGGCGTACAGGTAGCGGTACGGTTTTTGACGTCTGACCTTGACAGCGCTTGTAATTTTTTCTCTATCATAATCATAATCATAATCATTTATTTCGTAATATTCATTACATGAAAGAAAGAAAGAAAGAAAGAAAAGAGCTTTATTTCAGACACCACAGAAAACAAAACAAAAAAGAAAACAAATTAAAAACGAAATAGCCATATTCTGTGGTTATGAAAAAGGAGTCCAGCTCAGCTTAATGCCACAGCCGAAGCCACAGCGCTGGTATTCTGCTGGATCCTACTAAAATTAAAACTAATAACTATAACATAATAATATCAAACTTAAAATAAAATAAAAAGCGTATAGCATAAAATACATAAAAATTATAAGAAAAATAAATAAATTGTACTTGTTTAATAAGTAAATATGTAAATCTGAAATAAATAAACTAATAATAGCAAAAATACTTTTAAAAATGCATATTTATAAAATACTAAATAGATTATTTCATATCAAGGCATCGTTATTTGATTTTCAATTAAATAGCACTTGAGTTTAATTCGAAAATTAGCCTTCGTCTTGCATTCTCGAATAGGTGGGGGCAGGTCATTCCACACCTTTGAAGCCCTGTACCTAAAACTTCCCCTGAACCTAGCTGTTTGATGTCTTGGGACAATCAAAAGATATGCAGATGCCCTAGTGGAATATTTATTAACATCAGAAGACCACAACAGTTTATCAAATAGATATTTTGGATGTTTATGTTTTATTACACCAAACAACAGAACAGCAAAATGTAATTCACGACGTGCAGCCATCTTTAATTGCTTACATTCATTTAGGTAAGGCGTAACGTGTGCACGAGGTGGAACATTGTAACAGAAGCGTGTACATGCGTTTTGTACACGTTGTATTAGTTGGTTAGATCTGGATAGCAAGCAGTCTCCATACACTACATCACCATAGTTTAATTTGGAAAGAACCAAAGCTTCACACATTTGAACCCTAACATCAACACTAATATATTTTCTTATTTTATAAAGTAAACTTAGCCTATAGAAACAATTTTTAACAATATTTACAACGTGATCCTCAAAATTTAGTGAACCGTCCATTAACATTCCCAAATTTATTACTTCACTGGTTCTTTCAATATTCTCACCTTTAATCATTATTCTTGGATTCTCAGCTAGGGTATCGGAGATTTGCTTGTTAGTACCCAAAAGAATATATTTAGTTTTGCTAGAATTTAAAACTAAGGAACTTCGTTGTGACCAATCAGCTATAGCGTCAAGATCCTCGTTAATTTTGTTTATTGCAGAGACCGCATCTTGTGGTTTAAAAGAAAAATAAATCTGCAAGTCATCTGCGTAGATATGATATTTACAATGTTTTATTTTTTGGGATATGTTTGCCGTATATAAAATGAATAAAAGAGGCCCAAGTATGGAACCTTGGGGAACGCCTCGATCTAGGTATTTCGGTACGGAAGAAATGGTTGATCCATCCAATTTACGGAGTTGGACTAGTTGTTTCCTGTTACTTAGGTATCCGTTGAACCAGTCAATTGTTTTTTTCTCAACGCCATAGTAACTTAACTTGGACAATAGTAGGGGAATGTTAATACAGTCAAATGCCCGTGAGTAGTCCAATAACACTAAAGCAGTACACATACCCCTGTCTTGGTCTGAAATAATATTATCAACCACGTCTGTTAAAGCCGTACAAGTACTGACACCTTTCCTAAAACCAGATTGCACCGTAGGAAGAATTTTGTTGAATTCCAAATAAGACGAAAGTTGTGCATGTACTACTTTTTCAATTACTTTTGATAAAATTGGCAAAATGCATATTGCTCTCAGATCTTTGCTTAGAACAGGATCATGTCATGATCATACATGTCACTTTATAAATACTTAAATCTTAATTAAAATAATAATACAATGTATAATTGTACAAAACACATAATAATAATCTTAATAGTAAGCTTTACATTGCGCTTGTCATAAAAAAATCTTTCACCGAGTAGAATGCCTGCTCGACGAGCCAGCGCCTCAACCTGGATTTAAATATTGGGTTCATACTTGAGGACCCCAGTCCTCGAGACACCCGTCCTTTAGGACCCCGGTCCTTGAGAACCCCGATAAATTTGATTATCTTTTTTTTGTTTAATTTTGCTATTATCATGCTGGTGTACCATCGATACAAAAAGTGCTTCAAAGTACATTAATTAAATAATGTGTTAGTTTGGTTAATGCAACCTAGTTTAGAGTTAAGCTGATATAATTTTATGTTATTCCATATTTTAGATCCCTAGAAGTACTAATGACGACCCAGAAAAGTGGAACCATTGTTAAAAATTCTACCTGGCCACTAACTAATCTGTGATTATATTATGTGTGTTACGCGTAATCTGTATTAATAGTATTTAAATATACGATTATTTTTCACTAAACCTATAATTTATACCAAAGATCCAACATCCGTTAAAAATCATTACAATGTACTTACTGTGTTTACAATTTTTTACACGTACAAATCTTTGCTGGAATTAAAAAAAGGTAAATGTAAAAGCACTAGTGCAGTTAAATAAAGTAAAAAGTACGCGTGATTTAAAAGCTGCATTATGGACCTAAAGGCGCTGAAATAAGAGCCACTTTATTAGCAACTGCTAATTATTCATTTTGTTAGTTTAACACTTTTGTTGGCGATTACACTTTAAGCAACATTGGCATTTTTTCAAATTTATCGGGGTTCTCAAGAATCGGGGTCCTAAAGGACGGGGGCCTAAAGGATCGGGGTCCTCGAGGAAAAACCCTAAATATTTGTAGATTTGGAGATCCTATAATATTTTTAGGCAACAAATTGTAAACAGTGGGGCCCATAACATGCGTAAGCATACTTGACTTTTTAAGTCTATGTTTCACGCCAATGATTTTGTCACCCGTACGCGGTCTTATACGTATTTTATATGAGCCGATATTTTGGTAGGTATACACCGCCACCTGAAAGATGACAACAGATGGGAGTGTCATTATTTTCAGGGACTTGAAATGTGGTTTCACTGTTTCTGTCCGTGGTATTTGCATAATAGCTCTGATCGCGCGTTTCTGCATACGGAAGGCACGTTCGCAGTCAGCGGCGCACTTAGTAATTTTGTGCGCGAATGAACACATGTGCCAGTCCCCCACCACTTTCGCCGAGCGATCAAAAACCGTGGCGCTACCCTACCTGTATGTGTAGAGTTAGTGATCAGACAGACTCGTCACTCCTTTCATGCGGCCCATAAACCTGTCCGAATAGAGCGAGCGCTACTGTTTGAAGTTGTTGAACCTGCTCGTAATGTGGTGTTACCTGATTGTTAGCACCATCATCACAGAGGTTGTGAGCTGACGCGACCCTCCAGTGTTCAGGGACTTGATATTGGCCTCGTCGATCAAATGGTGCGAGTTTTGGATGATGCAGCTTCCGGTGGTCTGTCAAACGTTCTTCTAATTTTGGATGATGCAGCTTCCGGTGGTCCGTCAGACGTCCTTCTAATTCTGGATGATGCAGCTTCCGGTGGTCCGTCAAACGCCCTTCTAATTTTGGACAAGTTTCACTGTTTGGCTAGAAGAGCGAATGAATACATCAAGGTATAACATTTGAAGGGTAATGGGGAAGAATGTGTCAAGTTTGGCTATCGAAATATTACACTGAGTTTTATTTTTACGTCTTGCGTAAGTCTTAAAAACTATATGGGTGAAATTTCACCCAGGTCTGTGGTTTTTTGCAGCTACAATCTTGAGTTTTTGTAGCTGCGCTTTGCGAGTTCTTGTATTCTCCTAGTAGATAAACAGTAACAGCCCTCAAACGCGTGGGGGAGTGGTTGCTTGTTCGTGCAGGTTCGGCGACACGCTTGTCACCTTGGTGAATTTCCACCCATAATAGGGCACTACTGGTTTAAACTGGTGTTTATCTTTTAATGTATTATTATTATTGAATATTGCAGGCAAAAAAGCATTTTTATGTGTCATTCTATTTTTAGATATTTTTTTTATTTATCTCACTTTTGTTTTGGAAATATTTTGAACAATTTCAAATTTTTCATTTTTGTTTACACCGTGATATGTGGGCAAATTAATGCTATTTTTGTGACAAATTTCATGTCTTTATCATTAACGGTGCTAAAGTTATGAGGCTGTGACATACGGACGGACGGACGGACGGACAACGGAGGCTCACCATAAAGATTCCTTTTCTACCTTTTAGGTACTACGGAACCCTAAAAACAGTTGTTTGTATCGCAAATAAGAATTTAGAAAAATGATTGCGCTCTACATTTTGAGATAAATTTCAATCGAGCTTACTTACTCTTCTCCCTCGACGAAGTTATTGTTTATAATTTGCCACGTTTTGTACAATCATCTTTAGACGAAGTTATTGTTTATAATTTGCCACGTTTTGTACAATCATCTTTAGACGAAGTTATTGTTTATAATTTACCACGTTTTGTACAATCATCTTTAGACGAAGTTATTGTTTATAATTTACCACGTTTTGTACAATCATCTTTAGACGAAGTTATTGTTTATAATTTACCACGTTTTGTACAATCATCTTTAGACGAAGTTATTGTTTATAATTTACCACGTTTTGTACAATCATCTTTAGACGAAGTTATTGTTTATAATTTACCACGTTTTGTACAATCATCTTTAGACGAAGTTATTGTTTATAATTTGCCACGTTTTGTACAATCATCTTTAGACGAAGTTATTGTTTATAATTTACCACGTTTTGTACAATCATCTTTAGACGAAGTTATTGTTTATAATTTACCACGTTTTGTACAATCATCTTTAGACGAAGTTATTGTTTATAATTTACCACGTTTTGTACAATCATCTTTAGACGAAGTTATTGTTTATAATTTACCACGTTTTGTACAATCATCTTTAGACGAAGTTATTGTTTATAATTTACCACGTTTTGTACAATCATCTTTAGACGAAGTTATTGTTTATAATTTACCACGTTTTGTACAATCATCTTTAGACGAAGTTATTGTTTATAATTTACCACGTTTTGTACAATCATCTTTAGACGAAGTTATTGTTTATAATTTACCACGTTTTGTACAATCATCTTTAGACGAAGTTATTGTTTATAATTTACCACGTTTTGTACAATCATCTTTAGACGAAGTTATTGTTTATAATTTACCACGTTTTGTACAATCATCTTTAGACGAAGTTATTGTTTATAATTTACCACGTTTTGTACAATCATCTTTAGACGAAGTTATTGTTTATAATTTACCACGTTTTGTACAATCATCTTTAGACGAAGTTATTGTTTATAATTTACCACGTTTTGTACAATCATCTTTAGACGAAGTTATTGTTTATAATTTGCCACGTTTTGTACAATCATCTTTAGACGAAGTTATTGTTTATAATTTACCACGTTTTGTACAATCATCTTTAGACGAAGTTATTGTTTATAATTTGCCACGTTTTGTACAATCATCTTTCGAGGAAGTTATTGTTTATAATTTGCCACGTTTTGTACAATCATCTTTCGAGGAAGTTATTGTTTATAATTTACCACGTTTTGTACAATCATCTTTCGAGGAAGTTATTGTTTATAATTTGCCACGTTTTGTACAATCATCTTTCGACGAAGTTATTGTTTATAATTTGCCACGTTTTGTACAATCATCTTTCGACGAAGTTATTGTTTATAATTTGCCACGTTTTGTACAATCATCTTTCGACGAAGTTATGCCGCGTTTTTTACAGTGGAGACCACATCAAGTAAGACACATTGGACTGTGTACCTATCTTATATTCTTCTCTGTAGGCGCTAATGTCGTACTGCAAGTGTATAGCTTGATGCGGTCTCCACTGTACACTCATCTTTCGACACCCAGACTACGTAGACTACAAACTAAAATGTTAGTTCGTTGGTTTTGGTATTCTTTAACTACTAAAAATTTTATGAAGATAAAATAATAACCACCTTTAAATTATTCCTTAAATTTGTTAGGAACGTTGAATCCATGGCGAAGGCTATGTGATGTCCATAGAATATATAGCCATTTGATATTATTTATTTAATTTTTCTTAGGTTCTTCCACCCATCTTGTATAATCATCATCAGTAATTTGTTTGTCTAAAATAAGACTGAATATAATAAGTTAAATGAATACCAATTTGATAATGATGATGGTGATGATGCTGATGATGATGTTGATGATGATCTTGATGATGATGATGATGGTGATGATGGTGGTGATGATGATGATGATGATTTTTTTTTTGCATTTTAGGGTTTCGCAGCCAAGATTATAAACCGCTATCATTTCGTCATATCTGTACTTAGAGCAGTGTCGGATTAATGCTACTTGATGCCCTAAGCAATCCACGCTCATGGGCTCCCTATACAATAGTACAGCAATATTGGTCTTTAATAGTAGTTTATGCTACAAGGGCGAAAAGGAATAAATTACGAGGACGATTTAAAACACGAGCGTAGCGAGTAATTTATTGTAATTTATTGCTTTTACGCCCGTGTACCATACTACGTTTTTCAATGCATAGTGTGAGGAAATGAAAACAAATATAATCTTGTGAACTTTCAATTATAATTGGCTCAAAAGGATTGTATCCAGAGCCGTTAAACAGTGAAAAAAAAAGTAAAACATCTATGGTATACAGGAAAGGCTGCACGTTAGCCAACCATTGCAAACAAATTTAAAAAAAAATAATAATAAAAGCCCTAGGGCAAAATAATCGACTTTCTGTTCGGTTTTGATGCATAAAAAGTGGGCCTTTACGAGCACTTGCATTGAAAAAAAATTTACGTGTTTATTACATAAGATCGATCAAAGTACTTTCTTAGAATATGTACGAAAGAGATAAGTAGAGTAGCTATTATAATAAAAACCAACACGACTATTTTCAAAATTTTTTTGAAACTCGACTTTTGCAAACAGCAAATTCGCGAACAATAGCGTCAAAGATCAATTTTCTTAGCATATCTGCCTCTATCAATATATTGATAAAGCGTCGTACCTCTCTTGTAGCATCGTCGTCCGTTTTTAATACCTTGCTGACTATTCGGAAGATTTGGATATCACGAGTCAACGCAACAACATCACATTACTCTAAGTATTCAATTTAATTACGCGCGGATTTTAATAATCTTTGCCTTTCATGTGCTAGAAAATATTTTTTCGTCGCTGTTTATGGTGCCCCCCGAGACGTGATGCCCTAAGCAATTGCTTAATTTGCTTATAGGCTAATCCGGCACTGACTTAGAGGTAATCCGTATAAGTTAGTCGTCGCCCGCGACGTTACTTGGACGAAGAACGGCGATAGGGCTCACTACCTAGCACGCTGGGACGTGATAACAGTCGGTGAAATGTGGGTGTGATTGCGAACTGTGACTTGCATGTTACAGTCCACACTCGAATATACCTATGACATTCATGTCGTGCTTAAGTATATTAATAAGCGAAAAGGGAGAAAAATAAACTTGAGAAACATTTTTCATTTTATATTCTTTGTATAATAAATATAATTTATACTTGCGATTGTCGGCACTTGGTGAAACTTGGAAAGCATCTTTAATAAAACTCACTTGTACACTATTTCACACATTTAATTAATAGTTATACACCCAACCGGTTTCGAATAATTAATTCATTTTCAAGGGGTTTTATTTATTTATTTCCGAACTACTGCAACTACGTGCTGTAAAAACCAATATAATAAATAATAAATATATATAATATTGGTTTTTACAGCACGTAGTTGCAGTAGTTCGGAAATAAATAAATAAAACCCCTTGAAAATTAATTAATTATTCGAAACCGGTTGGGTGTATAACTATTAATTAAATGTGTGAAATAGTGTACAAGTGAGTTTTATTAAAGATATTCTTTGTAGTTAGTGTCTATTTCAAGTATTACTTATAATTTAGTTTTATTTATGTTATTGAAGTTTCTTGTTAATAATACACTGGATGAAACGAAACCAAATGACCTACTGATCATACTTAAGAGCCTATAGTACCTGACATTGAGCACCTCTTTTCTATAACGTTTCATTAATTGTTTAAGGCGTATGACCACGCTAAATAAGCAACTCGATGTGTGTCGGTACAAATATCAACGGAAACGACATTGAAATAATGTTCATTTCAGCGTGCCTTGAAAAGTGGCTGTTACGACAACCACTGCGTCTCCGGCTAGAGCAAAATAGGAGAAAATAATACTTTTCACATGGACGTCATGAACGGAAAAAAATTTCCTATGATTTGGTGAAATAATAATTAAAATCGCTTTAGGCGCTTGGAAGGAGTAAGAGAATTCTTGTGTTAATCATGTGAAACTTTCGATGACTTTCGATTTTTTTGTCAAAACTTACAATAGAAAAACAGTTTATGACACTTCAATTTTATTTTTGACTCTATAATGCCTATCATATATTTTTATGAAAGTTTTTGGACCACCCGTGTGGGAGGAGTAGGCCTTCAAAGACAGGTCCAAATTGCAGTTGGCGTATCCATTCGCCTTAAAATAGCGCGCTATGAGCCGTGATTGTTACAACAGAGTAGAACCATCGCGCACTCTCAAAAAGCGCGGTTGCCCTCAAAAAACATTTTTTAGGGTGAAAGTAATGTTTATTTTTAAAATGTTTTACTTTCCGTATGTGATTTATATTGATATCAGTTAGTGTGTCAAGTTTTATAATCTAATTTAAAGTATAAAATATTAATTAGTGGTTTATTCTATAGCTCCACAGTCGAGCCCGGCATCAGGTGGTAGAGCTGATGCCGGGCTCGACTGTGGAGGTACCACCATCTTACTTGGAGACACCCTCGAAGTAATTCGGGGGAGAGTAAGAGAATAGCTTACAGGCAAAAAACTAGGAGGCCCACCATGCCTGGGACCGATGGATGGCGGTATATACATCCCTAATAGCCGGGCCTTATATGGAACATACTGGTGACGGGCAGTGGCGTCACTGGTGCGAGGGTTCCGGCACCGCGCTCACCAACCCGCCTGCCCAGCGTGTGTGAGTATGGGCAATTCTTCCAGGATGACCGCCGGGAGTGGCAAAGTCCTGAAAAGGCTTATATCCAGCAGTGGACGAACTAGGCTGATGGATGGATGGATGGATAGCGGTTTATTGTACGGTAACATTTGCAAATCTTTTCTATTAGTAAAATTTAATGGTATTAAGTTGTAAACTAATTCCAGGCGTAGCATTAGTCCTCAATATTAGTTTATATTTATTTCAGGGTTATTGTAGCAATATTGTTGATATAACAATGGATCAAGCAATGTGACGTATTATAGACTCTTAAAACATACCTGCGAAACTAAAACTGGACCTGTCCATAGAATAGTATTTTGTGCAAGTGTAACATAATGTGAGACATTGGAACACAACTGCTGTGAGTTTCGTAATAGACTGCACGAGTGCCCCAATGTCTAATTATGTTCAGTTGCACACAATTATTTATCTACGACCATCAAAAACATTGTCTTCGCGATTCGCGCGATTATTTATAATATTTTCAACAAACAATTTCACGAAAAATGAGAAACGAACACTCGTTCATAAAGTGTAAGACGTGCGTCTGACGGTATTGCCGCTAGTACACCAACACGTGCGTCTGACGGTATTGCCGCTAGTACACCAACACGTGCGTCTGACGGTATTGCCGCTAGTTCACCAACACGTGCGTCTGACGGTATTGCCGCTAGTACACCAACACGTGCGTCTGACGGTATTGCCGCTAGTACACCAACACGTGCGTCTGACGGTATTGCCGCTAGTACACCAACACGTGCGTCTGACGGTATTGCCGCTAGTACACCAACACGTGCGTCTGACGGTATTGCCGCTAGTACACCAACACGTGCGTCTGACGGTATTGCCGCTAGGACACCAACACGTGCGTCTGACGGTATTGCCGCTAGTACACCAACACGTGCGTCTGACGGTATTGCCGCTACGAAATATGTAAATATGTAAAGCAGAACTCTGCCGAACTTCGTAACTTTGAATCTGGTGACCGTCGTTACCCCTCCCGCAGACCGAATGACCTACATGCCGTTAAGCATCGTCTCAGCAAGACAGGTAACTCCTTGCACTGCATAGCTCCGTGTTTGTTTAAGGGCCTTACTATTGCCAAATGGGTACTTTCTAAAGCCTACTCCTCGTTTATGGCGAAACCAAAAATAATGAAAAACTGTATTATGAATAATCAACTCTTAGACAACATATACAACATTTTTCTTTTTCATACCACCAAAACTTCTACATGAAATAGTTTTTTAACTGAATGGTGTTTTTTGGCTTGAATTTCCTACTGTTCCTAAGTGGCTTGGCCGATTGAATTTATGTATGCTTTGATAAATAGATAAACTTGATATGTATAATGACATAACATTATTCAATCGAACAATCACATCCTAGTG
Source organism: Ypsolopha sequella (assembly GCA_934047225.1). Taxonomy (NCBI): domain Eukaryota; kingdom Metazoa; phylum Arthropoda; class Insecta; order Lepidoptera; family Ypsolophidae; genus Ypsolopha; species Ypsolopha sequella. The sequence continues at coordinate 958,391 of OW204012.1, read as the reverse complement.
AAAAGTATAATTTTCTCCTATTTCGCCCTATCAAGGACGCAGCGAGCGTCGTAACAGCCACTATGCATTACGCGCTGATATGAACGTTATTTCAATGTCGTTTCTGTTGATATTCATACCGACAAATATCGAGATGCTTATTTGGCGACAGTAATCGCCTTAACAAGCTGCCCGATCACATTAAAAAAGTGCATACGTTGCGAACATTTGTAAGCAAAGTCAAAGCATTTCTTTTAGAAAAGGCATACTATTCCGTAAAAGAATACCTATCGGATGATGTTACATAAAAACTGTATTGTTGAAATATAATAATTGAAATATAGAATATAACCTACTGACCTACTTTAATTTTATAATAATGTAATACTATTGTAATAATGTAATAATAATTTTAGACATGTAATGATAAATTATGAATAAATGAGTATGAGTATGAAACCAAATAGAAGTGAGAACGAGAAAAGAGGGTTTGGCTTAATTTCTTATTTTCTCCAACGGTATTATAATAAATGTAGCTATAAAAAAAATAATATCATAACATCGGTCAAACAAACTTATAAAACCGCTTTTGTTGTTAATAATAACCTTAATAATTACCTATTGGAGTAGATACAATTATGCGCGGGTACCGTTCTATCAATATGCCTCGTGTATTCACAATTATTTCAATGAAATCAAGTAGGTCTTCCAGCTTTACAACTGTGTTACTTTCTATAAATATTACTTTCTGTAAATCCGGCGTAACTCCATAAACTTGACGCCACTGATCGTAAAGTGGCCTTCAATAGATTTGGAGTAGTTTTTTCGTCATTTTACAATTTTTTTGATATTTTGGCACGGCTGCAGAGGTTATTGCCGATGATTGACCATAGACATAGAAGACCATTTTTTTTCTTTGATTGTCCGACTCAGATTTTTGAACGACCTGAAGTTTTATCTATGGACTTGAATTGATTGAGGAGTGCGACCTCAGAACTAAAACTGAACCCACGAATAGGATTAAGGTCTGATATTGGTTGACGTGATGTGACAATTAGGTACTGTGTTAGTCTTACAATAAGGATGCCTTATTCTAAGGCAGGGGTCGGCAACCTTATGATATAAGAGGGCCATAAATGTTACCAGGGGATGAGCTAGGGCCGCATCTCATTTTTGTATTTAAATAAATATCATATTTATTGTAGTTTTAAACATTTTAAGTATTATTTATTAAAATAATTAATGCTATTTTTGCGGCAGCATCTGACTTACAAGTTTTTGTATTTCGCTTGCATTTTAAATCTGGAAATGCGCAGTATTGAGTCTAATTGTGCATTCTTTAACCGAAAACAATGCATGCTTTTTGGATAGTTCAGAATGGAAAATACTCGTATCTGCTGAAGCTGCTCCCACAAATATATTATGTACTACCAAATATGAGTATCATGCAGTAGTTGCGGGCCGTACCAAAGCGGTTCACGGGCCGCATGCGGCCCGCGGACCGCCGGTTGCCGACCGCTGTTCTAAGGTGTTAGTCACACACATATACTTAGGATAATCCCATGGAATTAGTATGTATACAAATTCCATGGGATTAGTATGTATATGTCGGCGCAAATCGTGAGACATGGTACAGAATATAAACAACGATACAGGTGACAATAGTTTAATACTTCTAGTCGCAGAGAAAAATGTTACAATATCAGCGCGCCACCTCTGTTTTATATCACAAAGTCAATAAAGCTATTCTCTTTATTTAATTATTTAAAATAATCACATTTACTAAAACCAATTACTGAAGTATTACTTTTGTAATTTAATAAAACAATTCGATATAGCAAAAACCTCAAAAAGCTTCATATTAATAAATTATATTTATTATCAGAAAGTGTTTTGATTAGTCGCATGTCGGACCAATATATTGAAATTCACATAGAATAAGAGTTATGTGATTATTTTGCTTATAATCTATATAAAAACCATAATCATGCCAGATTACAAGATAAGAAACAATAATTACACACAAATTAATCGAATAAACACATTTTAGTAAATGGCGCGAAAGGAAGTTATCACTTATCATTATCACACAGCTGTCACAAGTCTAGGTCTATGCTACTTATTAAATTATAACTTATAAGAAAACCACTGTTATCAATTTTACTAAAGATAAATAATAATTATGAATTAATTACAAACGAATTGCCCAAATATTACATTGTTATAGCATTTTGCTAGTATTGACCATAAACATTACTTAACGCAAGCCAAGAACATTACATATTAATTCTATATGATAACTTTGAGGAAATAATCAATTATCTAACGTTTCTAAAATCATGAAAATACTTATTGTCATCTTCGAGACAACAAGCGCCCACACGGCCATTCTGATTCAGCGCGCTCTCTGCGCTATACTTACGTTTTGTAATAATAAAAACAAAATGTAATTAGCTATCATAATATCAAACATATTACAATTCAAAACAGAAATAACCCAACTTAGGATATGTCTATACCTATACATAAGTAGAAAAATTAAATATCTTCCCCCTCCTTGGGGAAATACATCATAAAATTCCAACAAATCGACATGGCATCACCCATCCTGGGATCTAGCCCAACAAATCCACATGGCATCACCCATCCTGGGATCTAGCCCAACAAATCCACATGGCATCACCCATCCTGGGATCTAGCCCAACAAATCCACATGGCATCACCCATCCTGGGATCTAGCCCAACAAATCCACATGGCATCACCCATCCTGGGATCTAGCCCAACAAATCCACATGGCATCACCCATCCTGGGATCTAGCCCAACAAATCCACATGGCATCACCCATCCTGGGATCTAGCCCAACAAATCCACATGGCATCACCCATCCTGGGATCTAGCCCAACAAATCCACATGGCATCACCCATCCTGGGATCTAGCCCAACAAATCCACATGGCATCACCCATCCTGGGATCTAGCCCAACAAATCCACATGGCATCACCCATCCTGGGATCTAGCCCAACAAATCCACATGGCATCACCCATCCTGGGATCTAGCCCAACAAATCCACATGGCATCACCCATCCTGGGATCTAGCCCAACAAATCCACATGGCATCACCCATCCTGGGATCTAGCCCAACAAATCCACATGGCATCACCCATCCTGGGATCTAGCCCAACAAATCCACATGGCATCACCCATCCTGGGATCTAGCCCAACAAATCCACATGGCATCACCCATCCTGGGATCTAGCCCAACAAATCCACATGGCATCACCCATCCTGGGATCTAGCCCAACAAATCCACATGGCATCACCCATCCTGGGATCTAGCCCAACAAATCCACATGGCATCACCCATCCTGGGATCTAGCCCAACAAATCCACATGGCATCACCCATCCTGGGATCTAGCCCAACAAATCCACATGGCATCACCCATCCTGGGATCTAGCCCAACAAATCCACATGGCATCACCCATCCTGGGATCTAGCCCAACAAATCCACATGGCATCACCCATCCTGGGATCTAGCCCAACAAATCCACATGGCATCACCCATACCGGGATCTAGCCCAACAAGACCGGGAAAAGGAAACGCATGGTGGCCAGCCAGCGTCGGGGTAGGATGATTTGGATCAATATGATAAATAAATTAAATAGCAAATACAATAGTCATATTCATCTAGATTAGCATTAATAAAATCAGCTAAAATTACCACATCTCACATCATGACCATCATTCATCGAGTGTGTTCCCAGAAGTGGATGCACCTTGATCAACAGATATTTCCCCATCATTATTAGCCGTCGCCCACACGGACTGTTCCTCCTCAGATTCACTTACTTCAAACGGATCATTCTGAGCCAATGGTGCTGGTCGGAGAGAGTCATGACATGCGATCTTTTCAGAACAACCACGAAGATTTACATGTGTTAACTTATATCGGTCATTAGGTAAAACCTCAATAACCTCCATGGGACCTTCGAATTTTGAACCAAGTTTCGTTGTATGACGCTCATGGCGGCGCAAAAGTACGTAATCACCAATATTAAAAGGTTTTATTCGCGCTTTTCCTTTATTGAAGCGGTTTTTGTCCTGAGAAGATCGCTCGTCCATCCTATCTTTACATATTTGTCGCTGTTTATCTAGGTCATCAATTGCCTCATCATCGTCGTTTTGTATGAGCTTTAAACCTGGTGGGGAACATTTTTTTGCCCAGTAACATTTTTAGTGGAGCTTTTCCAGTACTTTTAGACATCGAACAATTAATAGCTAACTGCAAATCTTCTAGAGCAAAATGCCAAGGTTTTTCGAGTTTAACAATAGACATGTTATCTTTAATTATGTTTTCCATTCAATCTTCCCGTTACGTCACCATGGACAGTATGAAAAATAAAGAGCTTTCCCTAACTTATCAATTTGATCAGCTATAAGGGGAAACGGGGAATGCTCTCGTAATGTGTTTTTATATTTAACTCACTATAATCGATGCAAAGTCGATCAGAGCCATCTTTTTTTTTTTTTCCGAACAAAATGGGACTACTAAATGGTGAAGAACTGTATTGAATAATATCGTTACTTTTGAGATCATTAATTATTTCCTTAACCTTTTTGCATTCAAATGGAGACATCCGATAGGGACGGCGCTGAACGACTTTATAGTTATTTTTCAGTCGGATTTTTAACTCTTCCGTAGTAACTTCCAATACTCTATTACCTAGCGTGAAGTTATTACTGTAGTCTCTAAATATGGAAATCAAAGTTTCTAGGTCTGTCTGGTCAGTAAGGTCAGTACCTAAATCCATAGTAAAATCATAATCTGTACACTGATTTATAAGCAGAGGCTTTGAGCGTTTTACGGAAATATTATCTTTGCAAATGGTGACAGTCAGTCCAGGAGTTTTTAGCAAATCAAACCCTATTAAAATATCAAATTGAGTTTGATTATCTTTTGCCACAAAAAACTCAAATTCAAGATCAACATCATCAATTTTCACACGCGTCGTAATACTTGTGTTACAAAATACCGGACAACCACCAATGCCGAAAAATGTAACATTGACAGATTTTCGTTAACCGGCGACTGTCTTATAGAAACTCTCCCGAATCAGAAAACAATCTGCACCCGTATCAAAACCAGCATCAAATAAACAAAACATTTTTTTGTCAATTTCAATTGGTATCATGCTACGCGAATTTGACGAACAGATATTAATTGATTTAGCTAGTTTTGTTTCGTTCATCGCTTTGGCGTCGAAAACAGTTTTTCTCGTTATGACCTTTGCGGTGACAATAACTGCATTCGTAAACCTTGTTGTTATTGTTTACGGCAGCAGAGTGGGTAGAATTTAAATTTAGACTGGACCGAACTGTTGGGGACTGTGTTAAATTTGGAATGGAATTAGTTTTCTGATTACCCGCCTCCTTACATTCTCGTGATCGATGCCCTATTTTATTGCAATTTAAACAAGTAATTGTGTCGCGTTTATATGAATTGTTTGATTCAGCAACGCATGGTTTTTTACTGTCAGAGTAATGCTTTGAAACATTATTTAAACTGTCTATTTTGCGTTTTCTAAACGTCCTCAATACAGACACTAATTGAGACAATGACACAGGGGTATTTCTCAAAAGCTCAGATCGAACATACTCAGGGTAAATACCTGTAATCAAGGCTTCTACAACTTCTGCATCCGTAGACTCTGGTCGCACCCTCTTGAACAGCGTCCACGCGGTAGTAGCGTAATCCGCATATGTGGTCGCCTGGTCCGATGTGTATGCTCGCCACTTCAGGACATCATCTGCGTAGCGGAATTCTCTAGCAAAAGATTGAATTAGTTCGGTTTTCATTTGATCCCACGTGGTGGAGTGAAGGGACCACGTATCAGCCCATGTTTTAGCTCTACCCCTCAATTGAAGAATAGCCTTCATTCGTGCCTCGTGCGGTGGTATCCTAAACTGAGCTATGGTTTGGTCAACATTGTCACACCAATCCCTAACATCGTGGGATCGAATATCGGGGTCAAAAGGCGGTAGATAAAAATCACAGCGAGAGCGCGATGGCGTGATTTCTGCAGACAGAGCAGCCGTAACTGCACTGGCAGCGGCTTGTTTCGTAACAGAGTTAAGCAAATTCATAACCTGGTTCATCGTGAAAGTAGTATCCTCGGCGTACGCTCCAACAGCGTCAGACCGGGGTCCATGAGTTGGCTCCGTCTCTCGTCCGGTCGCAGAGCTGGCGGCACCGTTGGCGCTGGCTGTCTCTCGTTGGGTCGCAGATCTGGCGGCACCGTTGACGCTGGCTGTCTCTCGTCCGGTCGCAGATTTGGCGGTATTAGCGCCGGCTGTATCTCGTCCGGTCGAAGATCCACTTGAATTGACTGAGGCCATCTTTAGTCCAGTCGCACAGCTGCCGGAGCCGGGGTCCATTTCTTGTACAAGTTCATTACTGCCGTGGTCTAAATCGGAGGTTGCGAGGGGTGAATCCCACCGCTGCTGTCGGCGCAAATCGTGAGACATGGTACAGAATATAAACAACGATACAGGTGACAATAGTTTAATACTTCTAGTCGCAGAGAAAAATGTTACAATATCAGCGCGCCACCTCTGTTTTATATCACAAAGTCAATAAAGCTATTCTCTTTATTTAATTATTTAAAATAATCACATTTACTAAAACCAATTACTGAAGTATTACTTTTGTAATTTAATAAAACAATTCGATATAGCAAAAACCTCAAAAAGCTTCATATTAATAAATTATATTTATTATCAGAAAGTGTTTTGATTAGTCGCATGTCGGACCAATATATTGAAATTCACATAGAATAAGAGTTATGTGATTATTTTGCTTATAATCTATATAAAAACCATAATCATGCCAGATTACAAGATAAGAAACAATAATTACACACAAATTAATCGAATAAACACATTTTAGTAAATGGCGCGAAAGGAAGTTATCACTTATCATTATCACACAGCTGTCACAAGTCTAGGTCTATGCTACTTATTAAATTATAACTTATAAGAAAACCACTGTTATCAATTTTACTAAAGATAAATAATAATTATGAATTAATTACAAACGAATTGCCCAAATATTACATTGTTATAGCATTTTGCTAGTATTGACCATAAACATTACTTAACGCAAGCCAAGAACATTACATATTAATTCTATATGATAACTTTGAGGAAATAATCAATTATCTAACGTTTCTAAAATCATGAAAATACTTATTGTCATCTTCGAGACAACAAGCGCCCACATATACATACTAATTCCATGGGATTATCCTAAGTCTATGGTCACACACATTATCAGAAGCACAGTATGGTGATCTGTGATCAGAGGCCAAAAAAAGAAAGGAGCATCCCCGAGTGACGTAAACTGACATTTGTATGTTACTGACCCAACTAACTGACATTTGTATGTTACTGACCCAACTAACTGACATTTGTATGCTACTGACCCAACTAACTGACATTTGTATGTTACTGACCCAACTAACTGACATTTGTATGTTACTGACCCAACTAACTGACATTTGTATGTTACTGACCCAACTAACTGACATTTGTATGTTACTGACCCAACTAACTGACATTTGTATGCTACTGACCCAACTAACTGACATTTGTATGTTACTGACCCAACTAACTGACATTTGTATGTTACTGACCCAACTAACTGACATTTGTATGTTACTGACCCAACTAACTGACATTTGTATGCTACTGACCCAACTAACTGACATTTGTATTTTACTGACCCAACTAACTGACATTTGTATGATACTGACCCAACTAACTGACATTTGTATGTTACTGACCCAACTAGCTGACATTTGTATGTTACTGACCCAACTAACTGACATTTGTATGTTACTGACCCAACTAACTGACATTTGTATGTTACTGACCCAACTAACTGACATTTGTATGTTACTGACCCAACTAACTGACAAATAGGTACTTTGGTACTCTTATTCTGAGGGTAAATCTATAATTTTCTGTCATGTCTGTTATTGATACGAGTATGATATAGTCATAGTGTGTAAGTATATTAACATATTTAGTGTACACGTATGTATGTCTACTTTTTATTATGACTTCTATTTATCAATCCGGGTTTGCTGGAAGAAATCTATTTTTAGAGATAAGCTCGCCTATTTACATTACATATCTAAGTTAAATGTGAAAATAATATGTTTCTTTTGTGTATAATAAAGAATACCCTTGGATTAAGCTGAAATCTCTGCACAGTCTGATAAACGCCTCGCTTGCTCTCTCCCACTTTTTGGACACTTTTCATCCTAGTCCTAATTATCATATCTTGTTTCCTACTTTTGATACATTTATCTTACCTATTCCGATCACTAGTTATATACAACGTGTAACAGAAAGGTGTAACCATATTTGAAGATCTTGTAAATAAAACACATTCTTGGTAACTGTTCCACTTTTATAATTTATTTACAAAATGTTTTATTTACAAGATGTTTCAAATGTTCCATCAAGAACCAACAACGACAAGAAGTATAAGTTTTATGTTAAAAAAAAGACATGATCTTGCCAAGTTTCTTGCCCGTTCTTCTTAGCAAGACTAATCGAATGGGCGGAGGTAGGCATGTATTTATATATGTAACCTATTACTATGTAGTATATAGGATGGGATTTGGTCGGCCGCCTGGATTCGTGCTGGGGGCTCGGTTGGTGATCATTGAACCTTGTTCCTGGTCCCTGGCCGGGTCTCCGGTATGGGTTCGGGCGGTTGATTGGATTTCACCTTGTATAATAATATTTTACCTATAATTTTAATCGTATATATATTGCTACATAAATTAAATAAACATTTAATCTAAGTAGTTCATGTACATTTATTATTTTATTACATATATTTTTATAAGATTAAAATTTGACTTGTGAAACGTGTATCATATATACCTACTTTGCAAAAGAAACTTTTTGAATTTTGAATTTTATCAATTTCATATTTGAAGAGCTTATTCAATCAATGGTATAGAACAACTTTTACTATGAAACAAAACCTGTATCTCGAAAAAAAAAATCAAATGTTTCACAGTAAAATGCAATGCCGCTCAGCCAAAATGTATGAAAGAGCAGTTTTTTTTTTTGAGATTTTGGCGTTGGCTCCATAGTAAAAGTTGTTCTATACCACCTACACACCTTTCTGTTACACCTTGTATAAGTATATCCACGATATCATGACTAATAATGACTATACAATAAAATATCAGGTCCCGGCAGTAAATAATGCACATGAAGGGTACAGGGGAATAAAGATGATAGTCTTTAAGACTCTAAGATACAGAATTTCATATTTTTATACGGAGTTGACTTTTGACTTTAATTTACTAAACAGTAAGAATCCAAATAGGACAGATGTTAAATTCCGTTGTTTTATAAGTTTTAATGAATTTGTGACATTCATCTTTTTTCCACTGTACCCTTCACATATTGTCGTATCGTAATCTCTGTCGCACGGTCCGGCACTCCACTAATAATGAGTATACAATAAAATATCAGGTCCCGGCAGTAAATAATCCACATATTGTCGTATCGTAATCTCTGTCGCACGGTCCGGCACTCCACTAAGCCGAAATAAGCTGATCTGCATTATTGCCGGGACTTATAACATTTTTAAGACCTTTAGCCAGGCATTATCGGAAAACGACAATGAAAGATACTTCGGTGCTAAAAAAAAAACTTGAAATATTCCTCCTAAACAACCCTTAAACCATTCACACTACATACATTGTCGGATTCATTTTTATTGAAAACACATTACAATTTTTGTAGTAGAACTGCGAAGTTCAAATAAAATCAAATGCGTCGCCTTTTCAACCTTATTTCATCGTACAACAGACCACCGCGCCTTAATAGAGACACACCACCGCGCCTAAATAGAGGACCGTACAACACACCACCGCGAGTTAATAGAGGACCGTACAACATACCAAGTGGGGAACTGAGGATGGGGAAAGTCGGCATAAAGACACAAACCTCACTGAAATTAAAAAAGTCTGCAAAACGGAAATCAATATAATATGATATTTGCTAACGAGTATAATTGCTAATAATTAAAATTTTGTTTTAGTGATGCGGGATGCTCCACGACCTCAACACTGCCTCAAACCATGCCGGGTCCGGTTAGCCGGTTATTGTCGATGAGGTGACCCTCAAAGTTGTTCAGGAGACAGGAATATGTCTACTTAGGGCAGACTATTCAATAAAGAAGACGCAACTTCGAGAGAGGCTGCAAGGAGCATTCCACTGGGTTGGGCTCGGTTCAGGAAATTACGTCAGGTATTCTTTTCGGCCATTCCTCAGTGCTGAAACACGAAAGTCTTCAACCAGTGCGTCCTGCCAGTCATGTCATGACTTACCAGTGGCATGCATACAACTTTTTTCCGGAAAAGCAACCTGAAGGTCAAGCGTGACAATAAAAAATTATGAAAAAATTTAAATAACACTTTGAAAAAAAAAAGTTCGTATGACGCCAGGGTACGCACTGCCTACCCTAGAGTGTAGTTTAAGGTTGTATTTTCATACAAACTTTTTTTTTCAAAGTGTTATTTAAATTTTTTCATTTTTTTTTTTATTGTCAAACTTGACCAAACTTGACCAAACTTGACCTTCTGATTGCTTTTCCGGAAAAAAGTTGTATGCACGCCACTGTAACTTACGGTGCCGAAACGTGGACACTGAGCTAGCCTGCTGGTTCAAAGTCGCTCAGCGAGCTATGGAGCGGGCTATGATCGTGTCTCTTTGATAGACCGGATCCGGTCACCTAGGGCCACATTCCTTAAACGGCCTTTTCCCGTTGATGGCCTATTCTCCTAACGGCCACTTCGCTAAAAGGGCCACGATCACATTTCCCCTAACGGCTCAATCCCCAAATTCCCACAAGATAACTGGCCACTTATAAACTATCTATGGAGTACTTTCGAATTTTAAACAGAATGCTTGTAGAATAATCGATTTGATAAGGTGATTCGTCAAAGAACCAAGTTCATCAACATAACCTCTAACATAAGCAAGCTGAAGTGGCTAGGTGCTGGTCACATCTGCCAATGAACTGACAACAAACGCAATGTGGGGAAAAGTGGAGATCACGACCCGACAGACGCAGTGTAAGACGCCCGCCACCTTGACTGACGATCTTGAAAAAATTGCTGGTAGTAGCTAGATGAGGATGGCCGAAGAAAGAAAAATGTAGCATGCCCTTGGATTGGAGAGACCTATGTATCGCGCGACGTGATTCATCTCTTGCCGTTAGAAATAACAATTTACTATTATCAGCTAATACTCCACGCAGCAGCGAGCTAAATACAAACAAAAATCATCAGGTAATAGCTGTAAATTTATTTTTAATAACCAAACAAATAAACAATGCTTTAAATATGACCATATTCTAAACGCGTATAAAGAAACCTAAATCTGTTACGAAAATCTTATATAAAGTACATAAAAGGTAATGGCATACATGAGAACGGGAGATCAGACATATGTTTTCTCCTTAATTTTTGCATTTTTCGTAAACATTCACAATATTCAACAGTATCGTCATCGTCTTCGTCTGTTTCTATGTCGTTTTCATGTTGGTCTAAATTGTGACCAATTGACGTCCAGAAGTCTTCTTTAACACAATCATTGCTTGGCATATGTGTTATGGTATGTGTGTGTATGGTTGGGAAAGATGTATTTTGATGGTCTATTGGTTGTCCAAGGTGTGGTAAAGTGTTCTCTTTGTGATCCTCAGGATGTGAACCAAAAACAGCTTCAGAGTCTGCGAAATTATGTGTCTTGGGATGTTGTGCACGGGGTACAACCTCTCCTAAATATTGAATAGCATAATCTATCAGTCGAGTTTTCATGCTATATCTTTTTATTTCTAATTCAATATTATCTGGTAATAAGTCAAAAACATCGTCTATAGCTTCTTCTAACATTTTACGGCATAAGAGTAAATTGCTTGATGCTACGTCATTTGACTCAATTTTAAAAATAAATTTTTGAATAGTATCACAAAGTATATGTTTGACCTCAACCATTGTAACACTCTCAAGAGAATCTTCATCAATCGGTATATCCGCACACCATTGTCTTATAAATGCGTCGAGTTCTTCACGGATTTGCCATAAAGACTTTTTTATAAAGCTATATTGATGTTTGGGACTTTCGCTTCCTAAATTAGTATTTGGCTGAAGACATGATATTTTTTCTTGATTAAACATCCTTTTTGACCATGTAGGTTTACTAAGGCGTCGCTGATGGAATGGGATTCTATTCTTTATATTTAAGCGACCACTGAAAATAGCATCTGAACCACTTAGTCTTCTTGGTCTCATTATCCTCTTAGTGTATGTTGGTGTGCTATGTTTCCCATTTTTGATTTTGTTGCGTGCAATATTTTTTGTATTTCTAGCAATTGAAGTAGTTCCTGAACAAATTGGTTTTCCAGAAAATGTTGACTGTTTTGATCCGTCATAGCGGCAAGATAGTACTAGTGAGCCGTCAGCCCAGTGGAAGTATATATCTTCAATATTTTTCCAAAGTGCTCTCGTTATCTCTGAAATGTAGAGCTCAATTTGTATTGAAGGTTCTACAGGTAATTGTTTTAAGTGTCGAATAATTTCATTTCTCATGAGTTCTTTATTTTCTTCCACTATAGCTCGCTCCGGATGTATAGTTAGATTTGTAAGTGTTAGTATAAGATGATCCAGAATATTCTGCGTGGAGGTTGGACACCGACTTTTTTTGAGTGGCAAAGTTGTACTCCAGTTGATTACACTTTCGTAAATATGTTTTTTTAGTAATCCCAGGCTTTTGTCTTCTTCTGGGTCCATTTGAAGACAGTATAAAAGATGTTTGGTTTCAGTATTTATAAAATTTGTATCATTAAAGTGTTTAGGATCAATTGGTATAGCTTTCATGAAATTTTTTATTTCTGTGTTTAACTCTGTATAGTTATTGTTGTTGGGGATATCTAGCCAACGCTTCAATTTTGAAGTAAATTTGCAAGTTTCTTCTTCAGCTGGCATGCTACATAGGGGTAAATGTCTTAACCAAACTTGAACGTTCTTGGTAATATTGTCAGTTTCATCGATTTTTTGTGTTTCGGAAGCAGTAACATTACTTTGGCATTCCATCACATTTTTTGCAAGGATAGCGGCATCTTCTTGACGGTCCAAACATTTATTATTACTATATGGTTTTTTGGTTGAGAGCCAATCGGAAATTTCTTTTTGTAATCTTTTGTCTAGAATCTTAGGTGGTTGGTCAGAAAATTTGCATTTAGTTTCTTCAATTAGTTTCACCAAATCAGACACTACATTTTTTTTATTATGTGCTAGACATAAAGGCAATGAATCTAACCAACCCTCAACTGTCCTGGCTAATTTTTGACAAATCACTTTTTGTGTATCTGTATATAAATCACAAAAAGGCACTCGTTTAATTCTTTCTTTTAAACTACTAACAGGTACAGTGTTTTTGTTGAGGTTAAAATATTTCTTTGACCATAATTCTACTTCTTTCTCTATTGTTTTATCGGGCTTTTTAGGTCTGGATCTTAAACTTTCAGTTAAATCCATTGCAAGTATATTAATTGCTTCATTTATTTCAATTGAAGATTGATTTTCTATGCAAAGGAAATCATCCCACCATTCAGTTATTTCTTTAACTAACGTTTTCTTGTATAATTGATCAGGCTGTAGTTCCACATGCTGACATTCTTCAGTGTTCCTTGGCCCAGTAAAGTAAGGACAAGGGGAGGAATTAATACCTCTCATGAGTTCCGGTGCACGATCAATAGTCTCCAGATTATTTTCACCAGCAAATTTGTTAATCCAATGAAAAATTTGGTATCGTAAATAGTCCAGTTCATGTTTCTCGTCACTTTTATGTGCCGGATTATTCTTTAAATACTTTTGTCTATCCATAATATCTGTAGCTAAATCATTAATAGCAATTTGTCTAAATCCTTCCAATTTACAAGTTGATTCTATGTTCAAATTTGAAAGCCACTGGTCGATCTGTGCATATAAAAATTTCATATGATTTTCAAGTTGTTCATTTATTTCGTTCGATTCCTTTATAGCTCTGGCTTCTGCCGGCGAAACAGGTCTTTTAGGGCAAGTGCCGGAGACTTCTGAAATGCTATAAGGTGATCTAATTTGTGATGCTCCCATTAATTTCGTAGTGTCACATACGCCTGATATACTATAATCCGTATCATTTCCGCATTTTTTTTGTGAAACGTTAGATTTCCTTTGAGATCCTATACGATCAGATATTCCAGATATGCTAAACTCGGTAATCCTTGATCGTAGTTGGTCGGATATTTCTGATATACTGTATTCTGTATCATTATGATAGTGTTTAGATCGCAGAGGATCTGATACCCTTGAGATACTAAACTCTTTTCTCGGTCTTTTACGTGTCGACTCAAATCGTGGTAGAGAGAGGTTTAAAGAATTGTCATGAGAGTCCATTTGATCCAATATTTCCGAGATACTCAAATCTGTTTCATTTCCAGTTCTTTTTTGCAATGATTGCATAGGATCATATACTCCCGATATGCTGTACTCTTCACTGTGTCTTGTTTTTTCTTTACTTTCGCTGTGGCAACAAGGACTATCATTATTAATTTGTGGTGACCACATAGATACCATTGGCTCATTTACTTCTGATATGCTCCAATCAGGACGCATGCTCTTTGGTCTCTTTGGTGTTGATGCATACTGTGGTGAGGAGAAATTAATTGAACCACTATTACCATTAATTTGTGGTGACCACATAGATACCATTGGCTCATTTACTTCTGATATGCTCCAATCAGGACGCATGCTCTTTGGTCTCTTTGGTGTTGATGCATACTGTGGCGAGGAGAAATTAATTGAACCACTATCACCATTAATTTGTGGTGACCACATTGATGCCATTGGCTCGTCAACTTCTGAGATGCTCCAATCCGGACTTTGGCTTTTAGGTCTCCTAGGTGTGGATGTACACTTTGGCGAGGAGAAAGTAATTGTACCATCACGAGTCGAGTGTTTCGGTGTCTTTGCATTCTGAGATTTTAGCGAGTTTTTGCATTTTGGATTCTTACAACTCGGTTTCTTCGTTGTCAATATAGGAATAGGTATTCTCTGAATACTGTTTATGAGTTCCGATGCATGAGCAAGAGGTTCTTGGTTATTTTCGCCCACCACCTTGTTAATCCATGTAAAGATTTGACATCGAAGGATGTCGAGTTGATGATCTTCATCAGTTATGTTTTGCGTACATGTTATCTGTTCGTATTTGTGTCTATCTACAATATCTTCAGCTAAATCTTTTGACACTATTTGCCTGAATCCCTCCTCACGAGCCATTGGTATGTGCATATGAAGATTGTTTAACCAATTGTCGATTTGTGTGGATAGCAATTTTGTATATTGTTTAACATTTTGCTTGGTTTCTTGCTCTAGAATTTCTTTTATATCTAAGTTAGAATTGTAATATCGATCTTGTAAAGGTTCTAGAGATTGCATAGTACAGTGTTCTCTTGCTGTTTCATACTGTGTTGATCTTGATCCTGCAGTGTGGTAAGTACTATTACAATTCTCATTTGCATTTGTAATATTTGGCAATTCTGTAGTTCGACAAACCTCTTGTGTACACAAACCGTGAGTTTCGTTCTCTTTCTTTACTTTTTTATTTTTTATTTTGGTTTTGTCTTTACATTTTGGATTACTGCAAGATGGTTGATTATTTATATCACTTGTCATAATTTCTTGCGAAACTTCTCCGATGCTATAGTTTGTACACTCGCCTTTATTTGAATCCTTGTGACAAGCTATTGCCTGTGATACTTCTCCGATACTGTAATCAGTATTATTTTCAATCCCAACTTCTAAAATACAGCTGTTTGAACTTGTTTCATGAATTTGTGATTTAATACCACTATCATGTTCAGTTTCGCTTTTTTTTAACAATCTTTCCAACTTAGGCACATTTTTAACACTATAATTAGTGTTATCGTCGCATTTTATTCCAGGTTTATTTATTGATGATCTTGTAGATCCTGTCAAATCTGCTTTGTTATATTTATTTGTATTGTTTTGTTTTTTTATAGTTGTTGCAGTAGAAGCAGATACTTTTTCTATACTGCAATCTTGTGTTGTATAATTGTTCTTCGCAGGTTTATTAATTGTTTTAGAGTAATTTTTACATTTATGGCGACCACAACATGGTTGCTTATTTCGGCCAATAGTCGTATTTTGTTGTGAAACTTTTCTATTTCTATAATTTGTAATTTTGTTTTGGTCTAATGGTGAATCTGTATGGCCAGATAAATTGCTTGTATCTGTGAATGAGTAACTTGATTTATGTGGTTGTTTTAGTAAATTTTTACATTTTTTCTTCTTACAACTTGGTTTCATTCTTGTCAATATAGGAACAGGTATACCTTGAATTCTGCTTATGAGTTCTGACGTATGTGACAAAATGCCTTTGTTAGTCTGTCCCGCTAACTTATTTACCCATTTAAGTAGCTGATCTTCTGTTGAATTATAAATATTATTCATCTGATTATACTTTTGTCCCTCTACAATATCTCTAACTAAATCTGTAACAGCTCTTTGTCTGAACTCTTTTTCTCGTGCTTGCGGTATATGTGTAAGAATAGTATTTAACCATTCATCTACTTGTTCAGATATGAGTTTCACATAATTTTTTACGTTATCGTTTGTGTCTCTATCTGGTACTGCTTCTATGCTTGAGTCTACATGATTAACAAATGTGTTTTTTGGTGACAATGTTATATTGTTGGTTGGAGTCGTTTGGTATATAAGGAAAGTATCTGATTGCGAATTCTTGAAACTAGGTAATTTAGAAGACGCAACTTGTTTACAGCTTGCGATATGAGTCATTTCTTTTACGTCTTTTAAAATACATTTAGCTAAAGTCACAGCTTCCTCATTAGAAAATAAGCCATCTGGATGTTGTAATAATTCTAATATTTCATTGATAACTGCTTTTTCATTACCGAAACGAATTGCTTGCATTGAATCTAATATAATATCAGTTATTTCTTGTTCTATAAAATTTATATCTTCTTCATTAACAAAATTTTGTTTTTTTTCCAGAATGTTATTAAGTTCTGTTCTGATTTTGCTGCTTATTTCTTTTTCTGTTGGCTGTATAAAGCAGTTGTAAGTAAAATGTTCAGAAGCCACACCTATAATTCTAATTTTTTTGACACAGGGTTGATTTATTGTCATTGGTTTATGGGCGTTCATTTGTTTTCGAACTATTAAAACTTGTACAAGTTTTTTTAATAATTTATCACTTAGTTTTTGTTTCACATAATTTTTGTTGATTTTATTGTCATCATCAGTCAACGCAATTTTGTCCAGAAAATCTAAAATTTCAAATTTTAACGCGCTTGTATAGTCTTCATTACAGTTTGATTCTTTAGCAAATAATGCTAAAATTCGATCAACAAATTTTTCAACGTCGTCACTTTTAGTTTCATGGACTATAGAGTTTCCTTCAGTATTGATCGTTTTGTACCAATTGTGAACTTCATTTTGAATCTCTCGTTTCTTATCCTGGCGATTGGACGCAACATTTTTGATAGTTAATAAAGAAGAGTTTTGGAGGTTAGTAGCACTGTTTTGAATAATATCACCACAATTTCTGGCGAGTCTCCGAGACCATTCATCAAACAATACATCTCTCAAACAGTTTTTGATATGTTTTAAGAAATCGTACTCGGATCGTGTTTTCTCAAAATTTTCTGATAAAAGGCGTAGCTTTTCTTGTAATTTTTTTAAAGTTTCTTTGCGTAGTTTTTTTTCTTTTGTAGTTTTACCTGAAATAATATAAAAATATTTATCTGCCAAATTCAATTATCCATTAATTTCAAACAATTATGAACGAAGAACTGCGAAACAAGGGTTCTAGTTTCAAATCTCCTCCATCAGACCTCACAACGTGCACGATTACGGTGATTTAACATATCTAATATCATCTTTAATTCATATATGGTGATTTTATTATAGCAAATGCAACTAAAATAGTAATTCACAATTAGTAACGAATTTTTACTAGAAGGCGCTGTTGACGAGCTCGGTGTACAGCGCCTTCTAGCAGTTAATTCATAAATAAATAACATTAGAGGTACACTTAGTGCTATGTGAGAACTATTTGCTTAATTTATCTTTAGTTATCTTTAGTTACATCCAGAAAATTTAGCTACACAGCAGTGGAAACTCCACCTAAATATTATGTTCAATAACTTTTACGTGAATCACAAAAAAAATTTGTTAGTTATTCGAGTTCCAGGGTCCCCAGGAAAACTTCTTCTGACATTTTTACCCTTGCACTGCCAAAATAATTTTAATATTACATTTTAAGTATTGATATAGATTTAGATATTATTTTTAACAATCTAAATGTTAATTTAGTAACAAAAGCTGTTCTGTTTCAAATCCCACTATACCCTTCTTTATCTTTACCTGTAGGTATATTTTCTACTAACTCCAGTATTTGAAAATATACTCTATTCCCATTGCACTTCAAAGGTTTCGAGCTGCTTCCTTCTTTCTTTCTGTTCTGACTTAGATGCTTTCTCATCTCTTTTGAGTCTTCTGCTGTTGTTGTTGACGCGTTTTTCAGTTTGACTGTTTGGGTTATTGTGTTATGAACTATCAGGGTTTGTGTGTCGGTGTCTTTCAGTTGTGTTGCTTTATCCATTCTTCTTTCTTGACTATTCCTTTCTAGAGAGTTGTACGACTGAGAGTTCGGCAGCGTTGTCTCGTTCACACGTTGAATCAAGGACGTTAATTGATTGACGGGGACAGTTACCTAAAATAAACGACAGTCAGTAGATTTGTTTCCTTCTAAGATAAATATAATTAGTTACAAAGATAACTTACAGTTCTTATAAGTTCTAGATCAGGGATGGCGGTTACTTTTCTCGAAATCTTGAACGGAGAAGCTAAAAAACAACAACTTATTATAAAATAGGTATATTCTTTCATAAATTAACGATTTCAAGTAAAATCTGCATGTTACATAAGTATATACCTTGTAATTCTGCGTTTGTTTGAACATTCTAGAAAAAAAAAGAAAAAAAAAACTATTTTCTATGACCACAAGTTATCAGGAGATAAAAACACTCAAGGCGCGTAAATTGCATCAAAGTTGAATACGATGAAATCTATATAACCTTTCGAAAATATATTATGGGTAGTATAAGTAATAACCAGGGATACGATATATACCTAAAGTTGGAAAAACTGAGAAAGTTTGTAGGTGTGGAGTTGGCTTCTTATAATATTATTTTTATAGTAAAAATCCCGGACTTACGGAATTACTTAAAACGTTACGATAATGTTATACTTAATAGACATGTTACCGGCAAGGTAAATAAATAAATAAATAAAATAATAAAAAAAAATCCCTAGGAAATTTATAAAATGCCAAGCTTATTTAGACCGAACAGAGTAAAAGGCAAAACAGAAGGCCAATCAAAATTAAAATAAAATAAACAAATAGATAAATAAGCTCGGCATTTCATAAATTTCCTAAGAATTGTATACAGTTTCTAAATAATATAAATTTACGGTAACATCTATCTATTAAGTATTAGGTACATCATCGTAACTTTTTAAGCAATACCGTAATTTCCGTAATGTTCACTATCAAAATATACAATATTTTAAGAATCCGACTCCACACCTACAAACTTTTTCAATGATTTTTCCAACTTCAGGTATATATTGATCCGATTATCCTATTCCTGGTAATAACTTAGTTTAATGTGGCTAATAAAGCAGATTCTGAAAGCTATTTGGTACTAAGCTTTCATTTTAAGCTGTCAGAACTTGAATTTTTCCAAAATTCTTCTGTTCTGTTCTATTCTGTTCTGTTGCTATGTTCCTAACACTTAAGCACTATCTCGCAATGAAGAAAATTTAGTTTTGATATTTTTGTTTTTTTTTTTATTCAGATTCTGATTTAAAATAATGATCGTATTAAATCATAAAGATACATTAAAATATTAAACTTACATTCGCTTGGCAACTTTTCTGCGCCAGCCCCGAACTATCTTTAAACGCTGTTTGAATTGACTGACTCACACATCTCCGATCTTCTTCACTTTTAGATGTACCTCTTGCACTATAACTTGTTGGAAAAACATCTCTTCTATTTTCTTGCATCGCATTATCTTCAGCTATTCTACAATTTTCCCTTACAGTCTCCGCCTGAGGGGTTATGTTTGGACCATCGTTTATACGCATGGCTTCTGAAGTGGTGACGGCCCAATTTAGTTTAATATTGGGGTATGTTTGCTGGTTTATTTGCGAAGATCTGTTAGCAGATGACATGTTGTTCGGGTTGCAGTTTGAGGATAGGACATCCATATTTTGGGATGATGAGCTTATGTTTCTGGAACCTGTGGAGAAATTTACCAAAATCCAATTTATAGGAACACGAAAATAAAAAACGAAAAAAGGCACGTGCCCGAAGAAAATTACATTGTGATCTAAAAAGCGTCAGAGAAAAATGATCGACTTTGACTCCTGAAAACCTGTTTGTGAACTCAAAGTCATGCGTGATGATTGTGCTTGTTTGTTTGTTAAAACAACGCATCCATAGTTGATAAAGAATGTATGGGTTCTAAGGAAGCCTCCCCAAATTTCAACTTCATTCGCTCGTAAGGCATTGCATCTTGCCTACTAGTGGACGAGGCTCTATAGTCGCCAATAACAGATTTAGTGATCGGTGTGGAAGTGGTGAGCTGACGCGAGAGACGATGACACTGTCTTCTCTTCCTCCCGCACCGCTCTCTACCGCAGAAACCTACTCAGTTAAGCGCTAGATCTGTAGAATAACGTACTTACATGTTACGGTAGCAACTACAGTCTATAAAATATATAGCTTGAGCCCTGTGACAGCAGGACAGCACTATACAATTTGTATTTCTAACTCTCTTTCTCATGCTCAAATATGTATAGCGCTGACAGCTGTCACAGGGCTCAAGGTATATTTTACGAACTGTAATAAATAACATATCGAGCCAAATCAGGGTTTCTTCTTCTTGAAGAGCCACTTCACCTTTTGAGGTTGGCAGTCAACTACTTGCATCGGTTTCTACTTTCAGCAAGTTTGGATAGTTCTATTTCGGTTTTGGCACTGATCCTTCTCTTTCCTTACACCTTGCAGGTATCGTTGGGAAAGGTGTAACTAATTGTTAGAAGATCTCGGAACCCAGAAGAAAACTGACCGTTATGTTTAGCCTGGCTGTAGTTGATGAGACGCTCGATGAGTTCAATCGACCGATTTGAAGAAGTATTCGGGTATTTCCGGAGAGAATCGACGAACGCACTCTGCTTCAGTGGCGAACGTACCGAATAATCTGAAAGGATTCTCTATAAACAGGAGAATAACTCAAACGGTTTGGGCATAAAGATATAATAGATGAAAGAAGAGTAAAGAAAGAAATATAAGGTGCAATTGGTGTGCAAGTGGAAAGTAAATATTATAATACATGAAAGAAGAGTAAAGAAAGAAATATAAGGTGCAATTGGTGTGGAAGTGGAAAGTAAATATATAATACATGAAAGAAGAGTAAAGAATGAAATATAAGGTGCAATTGGTGTGGAAGTGGAAAGTAAATATTATAATACATGAAAGAAGAGTAAAGAAAGAAATATAAGGTGCAATTGGTGTGGAAGTGGAAAGTAAATATATAATACATAAAAGAAGAGTAAAGAATGAAATATACTAAGGTGCAATTGGTGTGCAAGTGGAAGGTAAAGTTCGAGCGGGCTACCTTAGAAAAAAGTATGCCGTCTCAATTGGCGACTTAGAAATGAAAGAGTTGAGAGTGGTTTGTTAGGGTTGTAGCAAATGGAAATCTGTGTTGTCTGCCTACTTCTCTGGGAGACAGGCGTGGGTATATGTTTGTAGTAACTGAAATGTTCGATATCTACAATTTTCAATGAGAAAGCTGCAAAATCTCTAAATGGAAGAGAAACAAATACTGTCAAAACCTTGCTGCTTAATAATGTTGGTTGAAAGAAGTGTATTCTGATCAGATATAACCGAAAGTGGCTGGGGTTGATCTTGCTAGGCGTTGTTATTAGTTTAATAATCAACTAACCTCTCTCAGGACTGCGCTTGCCACCCCTGGAGGCGAACAGGCGTGTTGGCTTGTAGTCATCGCCGCTGGCCAGCGCCCCGATAACGAAGTTATCACGACCTGTAGCATAAGAAGTAGATCAAGTTTACATCGCGCCAAGTTTTAGCTAAATCGACCCAGTAGTTTTCGAGTGGATGGATGAATTAATGACAGGCACCTGACGAAAGAAATACTTTTATTGACCAGGTGTCTTATCAAATAGACGAATCATTAATCTTTACTTTGACGAACTCTTCCGGAAAATTCCAACCAACTAAAATTTTTGTTCGTCGGAAATGTCTTTTTTGTGTGACTAAACAAAAACAAAAGAAAAGAAGGCTAAGGGAAAAACTGCCAATGAATTTCCAGAAATTCTTCTGCAGTTCAGTGTCTTAAGCTCACCCCTACATGATCCCAATGGTCTTTGCGGTGGAAACTCAGTCAGTTCGACGGGAGGTGACGTTGGCCTCAAGTTACCATGCGACATCTGAGGACAATAATAAAAAAATAATAACCATTTGATGAAATGCTTGCCGTTAAGGCCTATTAGAGTGGCTGGTAGGTAGACGACTGAGACCATAAGTGTAGAGAGAACGTGTAGAAGTAGTGTAAAGAGGGTGGTGGAGGATCAGCTAATTTATCTTTGTTTTTAGGGTTCCGTGGTACCTAAAAGGTACAAAAGGAACCTTATGGTGAGACTACGTTGTCCGTCCGTCCGTATGTCACAGCCTCTTAACTTTACCACCGTTAAAGATAAATAAATGAAATTTTGCAGAAAAATAGCATTAATTTGCCCACATATAACGGTGTAAAAAAAAGAAAAATTTGAAATTGTTCAAAATATTTCCAAAACAAAAATGAGAAAAATTAAAAAAATATTAGCCTAAAAATACAATATGGGTATCAAATTGTAGATATTAAAAAGTTGATTGTAAAAGTATATGCTTTTACTTTATCTACTGGCACTGGTTTCGAGAAATCTTTAAAAAAACACAAAAATATGTATGTCCCCCCCCCCCTTATCGCCGAAGTAGAACGAAGAATATGAAAAGAACTAGCTTCTGCCCGCGGCTTCGCCCGCGTGGCCTACAGGAAACAAATTACATTTTTTAACCGACTTCAAAAAAGAGGCGGTTCTCAATTCGACTGTATGTTTTTTTTTTTTTTTTTTTTAATTTTTTTTTTTTGGCGTTGTTACTCCATAACTCTGTCATTTCCCAACCGATTTGAACAATTCTTTTTTTGTTTGAAAGAGTATACTTCCAGGTAGGTCCCATTTTGGGTTTGGTCATGATCTGATGAAGGTCTTCAGAGATAGGCAGTAGAACTCCTCAGAAAATGACAGCATATCTCTTGAAATTGAGGCAATAGCTATGTACTTGGGTGTTGATTACAAGGTATTACTTGAAAATCGACATTCTTCCACCTGACCTTCGATCCTGGCTTCATCAACATATTCACCATAGAACTCTTCAACGGATCAGAGCACATAACTCGAGATTGCGGCAATCACTGCGTTAGGGTGCTGATTCAAGTGTATTACTTGGAGATTATCAGAATACCCACCTGACCTTCGATCCTGGCTTCATCACCATAGAACTCCTCAACGGATGACAGCACATAACTTTAGATTGCGGCAACCAGTTTGTGTTAGGGTGCTCATTGCAGGGCATTGCTGAAAATTGCCAGTGTACCCACCTGAATCTCGATCTTGGCTTCATCACCGTAGAACTCTTCAACGGATGACAGCACATAACTCGAGATTGCGGTAATCATGTTGTGTTAGGGTGCTGATAGCAGGAAGCTACTCAAACATGGCTACTTATACTCACTTGAACTTCGTTTCATATTAACACCACGTTTGCAAGAACTACCTATACCTCACAATTTAACCCAGCAACACTAAAAAATGTGAAATAAAATAAACTTTTAACAAAAAAATAGCAACCGACTTCAATAGTAACAGCAGTCATTCACTAAAAAGCTAATAATAATTCTATAAAGACCGATGGTACCGAAGCAACACTTTTGCCGACTTCTTTCTTCCTGAAACATTATGTTATCTAGAAGTCGGCGTATTTCCTACGATATAGCAACATAGAAACCAATATAAGAACGCCGACTTCTAGATAACATAACGTTTCAGGAAGAAAGAAGTCGGCAAAAGTGTTGCTTCGGTACCATCGGTCTTTATAGAATTATTATTAGCTTTTTAGTGAATGACTGCTGTTACTATTGAAGTCGGTTGCTATTTTTTTGTTAAAAGTTTATTTTATTTCAGAAACAAACTCCCTCTGTGAGTCAAGGTGTAGTGCTCGGCCGAAAAACTCGCATGCTCGTTTTTCGGCCTCGTGCCAAATAACGGGACTCACCGATCAAAGTTTTTCCGAAAAAGTGTAAAAAGCCCTATCAGTTTGCAATAAATTTCAAATTTGAATACGGCAGCGTAATTCGCAACCCTAAATGCCCGTTTCATGCAAATCGGAATACTTTTTTGGACCTGTCCCTGCCCCAGTTGACCGATCACTCTAGTTAAAACACAAACAATTAGCCGTTCGGGAGATATGGCTGATCAAAATTTTGGCAATTTTTTTTCGAATTTTTTTTACTGTCGTCTAGATCTTGCCGAGCCTTTTTCTTAGAGTACTGAACATGTGTCTAGCATCAGTCGTTTGAGAGATACGGGCCTGTAAAGTTTTGACACTTTCGGCAGGTAGATCTCGTCGAGACCTTTTCCTAGACACCCATCAACATGGGTCTAACTCTAGCCGTTTGGGAGACACAGGCCGTCGAAGTTATGACATTAAAAAAGATTTTTTGGCACCCCATGGTCCAACCCCTAGGGATGTACTACCTTCCGTTCCAAAGATATTATGCTGGGATATATATAGATAGATAGATACAGATAGATAGATAGATATAGATAGATAGATAGATAGATAGATAGATAGATAGATAGATAGATTGATATACAGATAGATAGATAGATAGATTGTGGATATATAGATAGATGGATACCTCAAAAGGAAAAAATGAAACCCTAAAAGGATCACTTGTGTGCCTGTCTGTCTGTCCCTCTGTTACAGCCGATTTGCTCTGGCACATATACTTTCAAGAATTTTCATGTCCACTATGTTAAATTATTAAATTTCAAAACCGATGCCATTTTCGTAATTAACGTCCCAAAAAACCATAAAAACGACACATTGATATTTACACATTTCAACATTTAAACCCCATCGTACCCCAACAGGGGATGATGGTATTTCACGTCCACTACATTGGATTTAGAAATCGTTGTTGTTTTCGTAATCAGTGACCCGATAAACCATACAAACGATATCCATGTTGATTTTCAGACTTTGTCACCCCATTTCCCCCTTTTAGGGGTTGAATTCTGAAAAAACCTGAAACACATGTTTACTCATTCATGGATAAGAGTACTCCTGTGAAGTCTCGAATAGTCTAACTAATCTTGTTTCCCCATACAAACGTAGTGATTGCCGCAATCTCGAGTTATGTGCTCTGATCCGTTGAGGAGTTCTATGGTGAATATGGTGATGAAGCCAGGATCGAAGGTCAGGTGGAAGAATGTCGATTTTCAAGTAAAACCTTGTAATCAGCACCCAGGTACAAAGCGATTACCACAATTTCGAGAGGTATGCTGTCATTTTCTGAGGAGCCTATCTCTGAAGACCTTCATCAGATCATAACCAAATCCAAAATAGGACCTACCTGAAAGTATAATCTTCCAAACAAAAAAAGAATTATTCAAATCGGTTCAGAAATGACGGAGTTATGGAGTAACAACGCCAAAAAAAATACAGTCGAATTGAGAACCTCCTCCTTTTTTTTTGAAGTCTGTTAAAAATCAATACGTTGGATCTGATGATCACTGATGGTGACTGATGGACTGATGGC
The DNA here is from genome assembly GCA_934047225.1 of Ypsolopha sequella. NCBI lineage: Eukaryota > Metazoa > Arthropoda > Insecta > Lepidoptera > Ypsolophidae > Ypsolopha > Ypsolopha sequella. Next base: position 932,278 of record OW204012.1, on the reverse strand, counting down.
GCGTACGGAGGTTTTTAAACAAAAAAAAGTACTCAAATATTGCGTAAAAAATTTTTTTTTACCTGGTTGCCTACTCATGACCTGCCCTACCTACTTATTTTGCTGCTATAGATCGGTTAAATATAATACTAAGTGGTAACTGGTAAGGAGACACTTTCCGCACATTTTATATAATAAAGAATGGGGGGATACCATCACTTCCAGCACCGTCGTTGGGGTCTAAGCCTATCAGTAATTTAAGAACATCTTTCTCAGATACCTCAAAACCAGAGACAATACAACCATCGTCGCAGAAGGGGGCTGCAAAATCATTATCGGAATAATTATTTGCAGCTGCTATAAGAACTGAAGCAAAAAAATCGTTAAACCCTTGACAAATACTTAGTGCGTTTTCGACAGGCCCTTTATAATTAAGTTTTGCGATAAGCGGAACCACCTCTGCGAGCTTTCACGTAAGACCATAATAACTTAGGGTTAATTTTGAGGTTTGATTGTATTGTATTAATATATTGCTTGAAACATTCATACTGGATAGCTTTAAAAAATTAAAAAGTTGATTGTAAAAATAATATACTTTTATTATATTTACTGGCAATGGTATCGAGAAATCTTTAAAAAACCCCAAAAATATGTATGCCCCCCCCCCTTATCTCCAAAACTATTGGACCAAATGATATGAAAAAAAATAAATAAATAAATAAACATACAGTCGAATTGAGAACCGCCTCCTTTTTGAAGTCGGTTAAAAAATAAGGGTAATATGTGTTTACGTAAAGATTGCAGGAAAAATAAAGCGGTTAAGAAATTCACGAAAAAAAAATTAAATTTATCATCCACAATACGGAACCCTAGGTACGCGAGTCTGACTCGCACTTGGCCGGTTTTTTAGGGTTCCGTAGTCAACAACAAGGAACCCTTATAGTTTCGCCATGTCCGTCTGTCTGTCTGTCTGCCTGTCTGTCTGTCTGTCCGCGGCTTAGCTTAGAGACTATTAGTACTAGAAAGCTGTAATTTGGCATGGGTATACATATTTATTACACCGATAAACAGGTACAGTAAAATTTTGAAAAATATTTTTTTATGGTACCTCCCCTACACGTAAAGTGGGGATGATTTTTGTTTCTCGTCTATCCCCTTGTGTGGGGTGTCATTGGATAGAGATAATTTAAAAATATTGGGGGTATGAGAAGACTATTTTTCGATCCACGGTTCCGTTTGCGAAATATTAAGCTTAAAAGTGTTAATTTTTGTTAGAATCAAGTGTCCCCCCCCCTGCCAGTGAAACGGTTGTATTTGGACACGTGACGAAAATCACGGCAGTAGTATACATAACGAAATTAAAAGGAAAACTATCACAGCTAAGTAGGCTTTACAAGTTAACGAGTACAGATCGCGCCAAACTTTTAGTCCCCTAACACATTCGCATCAGCAGGAACAAAATGTATGGGCCTTTCTTGGGAAGAGCAACTTCCGAGCGTACTAGAAATTTGGCGCGATCTGTATTATTATAGATAATGGTACGGAACTCTTCGTGCGCGAATCCGACTCGCACTTGGCTGGTTTTTATTATTTTTATAAGCAATCACACATCACAATCAGTGTAATGTTTAAAATTCTCAAGTGACGTCATATAGGACAATTCTATAAAAAATTATGGTTAATTATGGTTTAAAATAATGAAAACTTTGTCCAAAAATGGCACATATTCTCTAAAGAAAATATAAATAAAAAAAATCTTTTAGAAATCAAGCTACGGGAATTCATTAGAGAGGATCTTATCATTATCGATCGTTAGATTTAGAAGCTCCTTGTTACGACAACCTCCATGAACTCAAAAATCAAAATCATGCAAAGGCACTCTTCTTTCCGTGGCAGATGCACTTTCACCCTCCCCCCTAACACCTATCTCAGAGGGGTCACCTCATGTCAATCGGGCTAGATCAGGTCCTCTAAAAAGGCCTCTTTGAATGAATCATATTATGATTCCGTTCTAATGCCGTCTCTTTTGCACGCGTGACTCCATCCTACTTTTAAATCATTTTATGATTCACCCAAGTCGGCCTCTTTAGATCCCCTGGCAACTACTCTGTATAATCTGTGCCCCTGGTCCTCTTAAAAGGTCGTTTTGCATGAATCACATTATGATTCTGGTCTATTGCCATCTCTTTTGCACACGTGAAAAAACTCTGACTCTGTCGTACTTTCAAATCATTTTATAATTCACACAAGTCGGCCTTTTTTAAGATCCCCAGCTCAGAACAACCCAAGGATCAACTGTGCCAAGCGGCGTCTTCCTACACAAAGTCGCAAGGGGTCCTATATAAGCAAGGGGTAGACTATGCACTAGAGTCCCGTTTGTCATCCTTCGGGTACAGAACTATAAAATACTTTTGACAACGTACAGTGGAGACCACATCAAGCTATACACTTGCAGTACGACATAAGCCCCTACAGAGAAGAATATAAGATAGGTACAAAGTCCAATGTGTCTTACTTGATGCGGTCTCCACTGTACCTACTAGATCGTAGTCGTAAACACTAGATGGCGCTACTTGCATATTACATCGCGATATCGTTTGATTTCCTTCAAAATACATACATACAAAAAAGGCAACGAACAAATACTGCAAATTGTACAGATACTGATAGATACTGAAAATTGTATAGTTAATGAAAATCATGTTTTTTTTGTAAGGATTTCTCCATTAAGAGGATCCTGGTGTCAGATTCAGAAATGGTAATCAGGTTTCCGTAGTTTGGCAGGTTGGGGTGTTAACTGAGTGAAACACAGGTTAACTGTTAGTAGTCCGATATAATCAAGTGGCTAAAACCACACAAGAAAACACGTCGATACTATACAATGTCGGGAAGAGAACTGGCGTGGCTACGTACGTGCCTTGCCACAAGTCGTGCGCAGTTACTTATTGCTATAATCAGCAATTTCATGACTCCACAGTAGTAAGTACCTAAAAGGTACAAAAGGAAAACCTTTGGGTTATAGTGAGACTCCGTTGTTCCTCCGTCCGTCATAAACTCATAACCACCGTTCATTTGAAATTTGAAATTGTTCAAAATACTACTTTCAAAACAAAATTGAGAAAAATAAAAACCATTATCCTAAAAATAAAAACCATTATCCTAAAAAGCTGATTGTAAAAATATATACTGTTACTAAATTTACTGGCATTTGTTTCGAGAAATATTTACAAAACCACAAAAATATGTTTGTACCCCCTTTATCGCCGAAATTGGTGGATCGAAAAATATGAAAATAATGTCGATTGTAGATCATAACTGATCATTATAATATATATAATCGGGTCTACCGCGATCAATTTTTACCTTTTTTACGAAAAGGGGACACCCGACGTTTCGAGACAGTTGCATGTCTCGTGGTCTACGGTCAGTTTCCCACTTTGAGGGATAATATATATATTATTATATATATTATAATGTGTACGAAACGCGAGAGTTTAAAGTCATAACTAATCAATTACAGAAAAACTATAGCGATTTAAAAAATAATCCACAAATATAAAATATAAAAAAAGTCAAATAAATTAAATAATATTATATAATAATACAATACAATACAAACTGGAGGACCAAAATAGAGCAAACATTTCGATTACAGATCATAACTGGCCAATTATCAGGAAAACTATAGCGAAAAAATAAAAATGAGCACAAATAAAAAATAATAAAAAAGGAGTAAAATAAATATAAAAATATTTTATAAAAATAAAATATGGTTATCATATTGTAGGTATTAAAAAGCTGATTGTAAAAGTAAATAGTTTGGCTATATTTAATTGCGTCTATTTCGAGAAATCCTTAAAAAACCATAAAAAATTGTATGTCCCCCCCTTATGTCTAAAACTGGTGGACCAAAAATTATGAAAAAAATCATGGTAATATGTGTTTACGTAAATATTACAGAAAAATAAAGTGGTTGAGAAATTCACGAAAAAACTGACTCAATTTATTTAATCATCCACAATACGGAACTCTAAGTATGCGAGTCTGAATCGCACTTGGCCGGTTTTTTAAATGTCTACGCATGTTATTATTGCTAAATAATTAAATTACTTTCTCAAAAAGTCCTCCTTTGATTTAAACTCCTTAAAACGAGAAACAAACCGTAAAATCTGTAGAGCGACCGCACACGGTAGAGTCATAGTAAATCTGTAGAGCGACCGCACACGGTAGAGTCATAGTAAATCTGTAGAGCGACCGCACACGGTAGAGTCATAGTAAATCTGTAGAGCGACCGCACACGGTAGAGTCATAGTAAATCTGTAGAGCGACCGCACACGGTAGAGTCATAGTAAATCTGTAGAGCGACCGCACACGGTAGAGTCATAGTAAATCTGTAGAGCGACCGCACACGGTAGAGTCATAGTAAAACAAACTTTCCGTGCGGTCCGAAATAGAATTACATAGATAAAAGCTATGAATGAATTAAAGTGTGAGCGATGACTGGTCCGTAATTTGTGAGCTAGCAAACGATGTGAAAGATAGCTTATGATTCGGACCGCATTAAAAAAGATACATCTTAACCATAACCTCTTACCACAGAATACAATACGATTATTTTATTTTACTTCGTCAAAGTACCGTGATTCGTGATGGAACAAGAAGAGTTTGTAGCACTGTTATTCAATGTAGACTCAGACAGTGACAAAAAAAATATATATATTCTTCCTTTTCGACGAAGAGTTCCACACGACTTTCCATTTGTTTCTCTCATGACCGAATAAAACATATACCATGGTTTATCTGATCTGAACTGCTGAAATAATGGAGCGAAAACAATTTTTGACACTCCATTCCGTTCAACGCTCACATCGCCTCACCTCCGTCGCATAAGCCACGAAAGTCATACGAATGAATGAACGCATTTGCTTCACTCATGGATTATTAGCCATTCACCTCATTCATTCGTAATCGATTTTAGCGAAATAATTCTATTTCGGAACGCGGGGTATGATTTACATATTTGACGGTATCGATTCGGTGAAGCACATCTTAACTTATTTGACAGGACTAAACTTAATTTAAGCGTACTGTCCTTGTCTTTTCGATAAAGAAAGAAAAAGACGGGACGTTTAAAATAAGGTAAGTCCTGTCACATAAGTTAATTCGTGTTATGCCGAATCGATACCAATATCTCTGTAAGTACTTGGTATTTTTCGTTGATTTAAAAACTTTTACCCATGTAAAAATACTACTAACGCTATCTGCTTACCCATAAACATAAATAAGTTAGAGTGGATAAGTCTATTATTCAAGTACTTTCGCCTAATCTTACATTTTACATTGATCAAGTATATAAATATAAAATAGTAGTTTATGCTACAAGGGCGAAAAGGAATAAATTAAACACGAGCGTAGCGAGTGTTTTAAACGTAACCGTGTAATTTATTGCTCTTACGCCCGTGTATCATACTACGTTTTTCAATGCATAGTGTGAGGAAATAAAACAAATAATAAATAAAATAATCTTGTGAACTTTAAATTATGATTGTCTCAAAAGGACTGTATCCAGAGCCGTTAAACAGTGGAAAAAAAAAGTATAACATTTATGGTACACAGGAAAGGCTGCAGGTTAGCCAACCATTGTAAATAAATAAAAAAATAATAAGCCCTAGGACAAAATGATCGACTTTCTGTTCGGTTTTGATGCATAAAAAGTGGGCCTTTACGAGCACTTGCATTGAAAAATATTTTAAATGGTTTAATGTATAGGTAAGTTTTTCTTCTTAGTTTTTTCTTAATTCATTTTATTATATGTTATTTAAGTTCTTTTTTTTTTGTTAATAAAAATATGAATTAAGAGTATATAATTGAGTCAGCATATTTATGCAAAAACTCTATAATTTAGGGAGCCCAGTCTTTATGTCAAAACCTACGAAAGTAGGCAACCGGGCTCGTGTGAGACTGACTTTAATTGTAATATTGGTTGAATTGTAGTGCTGTAGGTCGCCACGGTGATATATCGTCTGTGCAAAGGTCCCCGTTACTCCAGGCGGAAAAACCCGCAGTGCGAGAGGGACGGAATCGGGGAAAATTGACAAAAATTCGGTTTTATTTCCATACCCAGTAATTTAGGTATTGTCAAAACCCATCTAAATAAATATTTTTGAAGTCTGTGTGGTATCCCAATTTGTCAGAATATCAAAAAAAGTGTAAATTTAGACCTCATTTCAATAATTATTTCTATCGAGTGAAATTCCTCCAATCGCGTTTCTGATAGACCAAAATCTAGAAAATGGTCCCAAAATTGTTATACTAATATATTTTACTTGGAACTTCTTTAAAAGAGCAGATAAATAACTTCAAAAAGTGTTAATTTTTTCACGATATACCCCCTCAAGGCGATATACCACCTTGTTAACACTTGGTGACGAAATATTTAAACAAAGCAAGGCAACCCTTACCTGATAACTGCTGGCATATCTCCCATCAGTGGCTTGAGTACAGGAATCAAATTTGTCCACCCGGACTTGCACTCCATGAGAGATATTATTGTGTTCCTCCTGCCTTGGAAACTGGTAGCTGCCTTGACGTCTCTGGTGCATTGGTGCTTCGTAGTTTGAAGCACAACTTCTTTGACATAGCCGTAAGTCCGGGCCACGATGGACGTCCGGGCCACGATAGAGGTCCGGGCCACGATGTACATCTGGGCCACGATGGATGTCCGGGCCACGATGGATGTCCGGGCCACGATGGATGTCCGGGCCACGATGGATGTCCGGGCCAGGACAGTAACTGTACTGGTGGTACGAGTGGTCGCGCGGATATCTTTCTGTGCAGCTTCGTTGGGCTGCTGCCAATTTGTTTTGGTTTGTCACTGAAAATAATCAGTGGTTGGTTACTGGATGAATTATTATTATTCATAAATATATATATATATATATATCTCAGATTCTTACGAATATTAAAGTAGAAATTGAATAAAAAAGAAAATTTTCGATATATATTTCGACCCACTTGGGATACTTTGGATACCTCATAACACTTTACCTATACCCACACATGCTCGCTCTCATTCTCATTCATTTAACAACTGCTTCACTTTTCGTATCATTAAAGCCTTTCACCCCCCTTTGACTGACATTGAACTGAGAACTTGGGAATCGTCTTACATTTGGTCACTTGGTGCCCACTATGGAGCCGGACTAAACAGACAACACTGACCGACAGACAGACCCTTCTCTACCTTCACCAGATGAGAGCAAAAAGGTAGGTAAATTAAATAGGTTAAGAAAATAGGTTAAGTTTGTCAATTAATTGTTAACTCTATTTTATTTATGATATTATTCCATATTCGACTGACGACGATCCCAAGTGGGTCGAAATATATCTCGAAAATTTTCTTTTTTATTCAATTTCTACTTTAATATTCGTAAGAATCTGTGTATATATATATATATATATAATAAAACGTTTAAAAAAAGCTTTTAAAGTAAAAATATTTATTATCATATTATTCATAAAATATGTTTTGAAACGTAGTAAGTTACATTTACATTTATTTATTTATTTAAAGATTTATTTACATGTTTGCAATTCTTATTACATAGTTTAACTAGAACAAATTAAATAATTATGAATGTTTGTATCGTAACATAACATTTATTAGTGTAGCAAGAACGCAATTTCAATCTGTGTGCTTCAGATTTAAAGAGGCCTATGGCCCATAAATAAATCTTCCGCGAGCGTCGCCTAACTAAGAGAACGTATAAAAATAACAAATATAAAGAAAGAGAAAAGGGAACCACCACCTCACAAAAGACAAGCCCACAAACACAAGTTAAGTTTTGCGTTAATAATAATAATAATAATAAATTCTATATTTACATGAATTTAAAACAAGTAACATGAACTAAAATACCAAGATCAGCTAACTATTTCACAAAATAAGTAGTTGCTCTGACACCTAAGGTAAGAGAGTATCTTGAGATTTAGGTGTCAGTTGCCTCCCTATAAACAATGTAGACTGTACAAGATAATAAACATTGAATTTATGCAGGAATAAAAAACTAATTAACATAACAAATTAAAAAAAAATTCAAATACAAAATGTGTACAAGTATGTGTTCGAGAGGGTGTGTGTGGGGGTGTTTGCGTGAGTGAGATAGGGTATTTATGAGTGAGTGAAGATGTGACAGCAGTTCGCTGTCACTCACCTTGATCGTCTCGTAGTTTATTGTTGATCTCCACTAAACCGAAGGACCAGGCTCAAATTCCATTGAGGACTTCGGTCTGCGTGCTTCGAAAAGAACGTTAAGGTATATTCGTGCCAGAAGAACGGCGATAGGTCTCACGACCCATCACGCTGGGACCAGACAACTGTCGATGAAACGAGGGTTTCAGGTGTGGCCTGTGACCTTCACTTCATAGTGCATACTCGGATAGACCACAGAGACGACTTCATATCTTGACAAGTTTATGTATTCATAATTACACAGAAAGATTGTAAAGACCAGGCAAACTTAACCCTCAAAGCTCGCAACAGCACCTTGTGTACACTCACCAGCTTGCGCGATGTGACTGGGCAGCAGTGTGTACTGTCTCCCGGAGTCCAGCACGGTCACCGCCAGCTCCGCGTCTTTCAGGGCTCTCACTACGGCCACCATCCCTTCGCCCTCCATCCTCCCTTGTGGTCACACTTCAGTTGCTGCCAATGGGGATGTGCTGGGAATATTAAGATATTTTTACATAAATAATTTTTTATACAAAAATATATTGACTTCCGATAACTTCTGATTACAAGGTGGTATAGTGCGCGCCAATATTTTAGTCGCCTCTGAGTGAGCTACGAGTGCAATCTTGCGCAGATACAGTCAAGGAAATAATAATATCAACGGTTGATTATTAAATGTTGACTATAATTGGGAAGGTGTACTTGTTGTACCTACTTATTTAATTATTTATTTATTATTTTACTGCAATCGTAACTATATAAATAAAATGCATTAATATAAACACCATTTTCCTACATTGTCGCCTTAAAACGCTATAACGTCCGCGAGGAATTACAACAAGAATAAACTTTAACAAACTAAATCAACAAAACTTTAATAAACTAAATCAACAAAACAACAAATAAAGGCAACAAAAACAATAAACTATAACAAACAGATTCAACGATAAACTTAACGAATCATGGAATTTTTTCCTCGTAGGTACTTTTCATGCAACGCGCGCATGTGTAGTATACGGACGTAGCACTAACACTAACGCATAGTGTTGACACCTGCTGAACGGCGAGCGGGGGGTGTGGTGCGGCACGTAGGCGGGTGTGCTCCGCGCCCTCGCTCCTGTAACGTCCCCCTGACACCGTAAAACGGCCAATGCGTCGATTCTTGGGGCTAGCTTCAGAGGCGACTAAAAGATTGGCGCGCACTGTAGAGCTGATGCCGGGCTCGACTGTGGAGGTATCACCATCTTACTTGGAGCCCCCCTCGAAGTAATTCGGGGGAGAGTAAGAGGACAGCTCACAGGCAAAAAAAACAGGAGGCCCACCATGCCTGGGACCGATGGATGGCGGTATATACATCCCTAATAGCCGGGCCTTATATGGAACAGACTGGTGACGGGCAGTGGCGTCACTGGTGTGAGGGTTCTGGCACCGCGCTCACCAACCCGCCTGCCCAGCGTGTGTGAGTATGGGCAATTCTTCCAGGATGACCGCCGGGAGTGGCAAAGTCCTGGAAAGGCTTATGTCCAGCAGTGGACGAACTAGGCTGATGGATGGATGGATGAATGAACTTCTGATGTCAGTATCACTTTTAATTAAATGTTATCGTTTTCACCTTAATTTCTTGATTATTTTTTGTCGTCAGTTATCTTACACTTGGTCACTACCATCCATCCATTAGCCTGCTGGCATCATTGACTGCTGAACATAGGCCTTTCCTGGATTCCGCCACTTTTAGCGGTCTTCCTGGAAGAAATGCCCGCTGGGTAGGTGGTGAGCGCGGTGCCAAAACCTTTACACCAGTACCACCGCTGCCCGTCACAAGTGTGTGTTTATATAAGAGCCGGCAATTGGGGATTAATATATCCTCATCAATCGGTCCCAGGCATGGTGAACCACCTGACTGTACCTGTTTGAGAGATGTCCTCGTACTCTCCCCCGAATAAGTTAGAGGGCAAGTGCCTTTACCACTTAACCTAATTTAAATAAGTACCCAAATTTTGTTCAGGCTAGCACTTTTGTTTTTGTCTAGATTTATTGATCAAGATTAACTATATTGAAACCAACTGCAACCTATAAGACCGCAAATTACGTAAATATAAGTTAGTTTTAGAGTGCGCTTTACTAGAAAATGTGAGAATGAAAGTAGGTGCTAAGCCCAGGGACTTCCGCAAAGTCTACGGAAGTAGGGGAGGCGCTAAGCCCAGGGACTTCCGCAAAGTCTACGGAAGTAGGGGAGGCGCTAAGCCCAGGGACTTCCGCAAAGTCTACGGAAGTAGGGGAGGCGCTAAGCCCAGGGACTTCCGCAAAGTCTACGGAAGTAGGGGAGGCGCTAAGCCAAGGGACTTCCGCAAAGTCTACGGAAGTAGGGGAGGCGCTAAGGCCAGGGACTTCCGCAAAGTCTACGGAAGTAGGGGAGGCGCTAAGCCTAGGGACTTCCGCAAAGTCTACGGAAGTAAGGGAGGCGCTAAGGCCAGGGACTTCCGCAAAGTCTACGGAAGTAGGGGAGGCGCTAAGGCCAGGGACTTCCGCAAAGTCTACGGAAGTAGGGGAGGCGCTAAGCCCAGGGACTTCCGCAAAGTCTACGGAAGTAGGGGAGGCGCTAAGCCCAGGGACTTCCGCAAAGTCTACGGAAGTAGGGGAGGCGTTAAGCCTAGGGACTTCCGCAAAGTCTACGGAAGTCCACTCTGCCGGTACGGATTCTCATGTTGGACATGTTGAGAGCATGAATGAAAGTAGAGTGACGACATTAATTTGTGGTGGGCAAGTGGAAGGTATGCCGACTAAATTGGTGACATACTGAAGAAGGGAAATATCAAAAGTACCAGGAATAGAAGTGCTTGAATGACTAGATTGTGTGTCAGAGGTGTGTCAGAATCGTAGGAGATGTAAATATGTAGTATATATGTCTACCCCTCTAGGAGACAGGTGTATGTAGTACTGTAAGCTGGTGTATTATCACACCCCCGACACTTCATAGTCCTCGCTCAAGTTATTTACCTACACTCTCACGCGCGCATCTGGCTTGTCCGCACACGCTTGTGTGTGTGCGTGAGCTAGTCTAGGGCTGGCAGCAAGCGTGTGAGCGTCGTCGATCGAGAGGGACAACATTTATAGTCAGCAACTTATATGATTCTCTTCCTAAATTTTAGCGTGGTTAATCCCTAGGTCCTAGTTCTGGTTCCCCATGGATAAATTTGTATTAAAAAAATATATATTTTATATTCTCTGGTATTACCGTCATCTTCAGCAGTCTCGCCAGTGAGCAGCAGTACACGTCAGGTCGGTAGCAACTCTGCCAGCTCTCTCCGTTCGACACTGGCCTGTAATTCACAACATTGTGTTCTGTGGCAGCATTTTGTTTTACCTACAGTGGACTGGGTCGTTACTAGGGTTGCCAACCGTCCCGCTATACGCGGGGCGTCCCGTTTCTGAGACCCTTAATGAGACAACCCGCTCATGGTTTTGTTTCACTTTTCGGAATAAGCTACACACGCACATACATTAATTTTTAATACAGTTAATTTTTCCTATCCATGCAAGGATTTTTACAATTTTATACTAAAAAATTCTTAAAAGTGCCAAATCACAAAAAAAAAACATTTAAAAAGTAATTTATCTCTTAATAAAGTATATGTTAATTACACTATAACTTATTATAATCTTATAGTCTATAAGGTTATAGTCTAAACCGTTTTTTAGGTAAATTTGGACTGCTATTAATATAACCAGGTGTTTTATTTACGTTTCATTCTGATTTGCGAAGAAAAGTTTATATTTTATTGTAATCTTAACAAAATTTGTTGTATCCGCTTTTTTAATCTTCATTTCTCGCAAATTCGTATTTCAAAGTTGGCAAACCTAATCGTTACCATGAGTTTAGGTCTCGATTCTCGTTAGCGACTGCGTAAAGTATTTTGTATGAACAATTCTGGTTCTTCACACAAGAAATTTCCCATAGCTTAATTTTTAAAAGATTTTATTTTTAATTTTTTTCGGAGAATTTACGTCATTTTAGGACATGGTTTTCATTATTTTGCTATATATATTGACCATTATTTTTTTATGATTTTTTTAAAGAATTGTCCGATGACCTTGTCACTTGAGAATTTTAGACATTTTACTGATTGTGATGTGTGATTGCTTATAAAAAAAGTGGTCTGTCTCTGTCTGTCTACTCATCTGTCATCCAGCTGTCAAATTAGTCTGAAGCAAATTATTATAAATTTATCTTGATAGCAAAGGACACATTTCTAAACAGCCATTAATCAAGTGACGTCACACAAGGGCAAATGTAAGTTGCAGCCTTTTCGTAAAAATATTCATCATCTTGAGGTTTTTTTAACCAAAATTTCGAAAATACGGCTTATTAAACCTAAATCTCGAAATGGTTTTCGAATTAACACACCTTAAAATAATTTAATCTATGCCAAATTTTGGCGAAACAAAATTAAAACAGCATTTTAACACTACAGACAGCTCCCGCTACGGTCTAGGTATTTCTTAACAATAAAACTACATAACATAACTACATAATTTTGTTTACTTTTTGTATTAGGTATTTACATATGAAATTGCCGTTTTCTATAGAGAATTTGAAGGAAACTCAATTTTCAGTACTAAAATTTGTGCATTTTTTTTAGGAATTACAAATGCAAACTTTTTAATTTCTTTTGTGTATGAATGAGACAACATTAAGGTAACAGTAACATTAATTTAATTTTTGAAAAGGGTCAGCTGTGAAAAATTATTAAGAAATTTAATGGAAATGGATGGCATTTAGGACGAACTGTTTTTGAAGATTTAATTTTTACAATCAAACTGAAAATAAAAATGAAATTTTTATACGTAGATATGAAACCTTAAAATCAACTTTCATACAAAAAACAAAACATTGAAATAGCTATTGAATTACAGGAATTATGAACTCATGAATCTGTCAGTAAATTTCAGCAATTTCAGCAAAAGTTCCTAAGTTGCTCACTCGTAGTACCATACCTAAAGTTGTCTTTGTTCTAAAGTCTGTAAAAAAAGAAACAGGTAAAAGAGATCCACTATACCGAATGTGTAAGAGTTACAATGAGAATTTCTTGAATATCGACTTCAGTAATTGTTCATATATGTGTTATAAAAGACAAGTGAAGAAAGCGCTTTCTGACAATTAATTAATCTTTATAATTTTCTGTGTGCATGTTAGTTTTAAGATTGGTTGTGGGTTTTAGCTTTGTAGTATAATTCTTTAAACAAAAATATAATATTACTTTTATCTTTATCTCCTGTCTGCGTCACTTCAAACATTTATATTATCTGTGAGTATGCTAAGGATAGTGGTACAATGAAAAAATACCTATAACTTTACTGTAAGATGTTATGTGCCTCTCTCTGTTTGTACTCCTTGTTTGTAAATAAATAAATAAATAAATTTTATAAGTAAATACCTATTATTTTTACTCGAGCCCCGAACCTTGTCAGAATCAGAATGCGCCCCCCCTCCCCCTGGATCCGCCCCTGGTGCGCTGGCCCAGAAGCAGCCAAGAGCCAAGGCGGTAATCAGTCTTTCGAGGGAATTCCGCAAAAATTTTCGAAGGCCGGTAACAGACGAATGACTGATACTTTAGGTTATGATATGAGGAGTGAACCTTCTGTAAGTGGTTATTTTGTGCTTTCGGGTATGAAAAATGAAAATGAAAATGAAAATTATTTATTGCACAACAAAGGATTTGAATACATATATGTGAATACATTTAGTGGCCAGGGCCTCCTATTAGATGTTCAAAGGGACATCTGTGTTAGGAAGACCTGCTCTTCCATAGGACCATCTACATTTAAGTTGCGCTTAACATATAAAATTTGTACAAGTTTGAAATTAAGAGTGTGTGTATGTGTGTATGAGAGAGGGTGTGTAAGTGTGTGTGGGTGTGATGTATCTTAATATACCTATCTATTACATTTCAAGTAGTTTTTCAACCTCATTATATAGCAAAGGTTTTAACCATGCAGATACTGCATTTTTACAATTAAAACTGGTCATAGGATATATATCGATTTTTCTGTTAATTTTATTATATAGATGGCAAGACAATTTATCATATTGAGAATTACCAAAAGCAGTTTTCATAACATCAGCATAGGCAACGATATCTTTTCTTCTTTTATTTCTGAGATTAGGGTCATAGCCAAGAGATCTGTGCTTTTTAACAATTACAAGAACAATATACAATTTTCTAAGAGATAGCAAGTTACAAAGTGTATAAAGATCCACCGTAGGAAATCTATAGGGTTTAAAATACATTACCTTAATAAGCGACCGTTGAGCTCTTTCAACGTCGAGAAATTTAGTTTTCAAAGCGCCACCCCATACTGTGATGCAATATGTTATGACAGACTGAGCAAGTGCAGTATAAACGATGTTTAAAAAATTTTTCCCAGAGTTGGGCTTATTGGTTTGATTATCGGCTTTCTGTTTATTCAAACTATTAGCAGGGACAATATGGCGAAGCGATTTGAAAATCCAAATTAATTTTCTTATTCTACTAGAAACTAGTTCAAGATGGGCATGCCATTTCAAGTTTTGATCCATTTTAACACCAAGATATTTGACAGAAGTCACTCTAGTTAACAAAAAGCATGAACAGCTGTTATTGAAGCTATTTCCACATTCATGAATTTTAATTTTAAAGTTGTTAGAAGGTTGAGTACGATTAGTCAGTGTAAAGCAGATGAAAACAGTCTTGCTTGTATTTAGGGTAAGTAGGTTACCACCAAGCCATTCAGAAACCCGTGCCAGACCCTCCCCCGCATCCACAGCAATATTTTCCCAAGTTGGATTAGAGAAGACAATGGCGGTATCGTCTGCATAGGAGAAAACTTTGGCATTTTTGATTTGTAGATTACACAGGTCGTTGATGTAGATTAGGAAGAGAGACGGCCCAAGAACACTACCCTGAGGGACACCAAAACCAGACAACTCGCAGGAATCACTCACAACAGAACCAATCCTAGTGCTCTGTTTCCTTTCAGAAAGATAATTTTTAAGAAGATCCAAGGGGGTCCCTCTAATACCCAGTCTTTCTAGCTTTTGCAAAAGAATGGAGACAGAGACGGAATCGAAGGCTTTCTTGATATCAAGATACACCGCCATGCATTTGATTCCTTTATCTAAATTATTAATTATCAAAGATGATAAAGCTGCAACAGCATCCTCGGTGGATTTCTGTTTTCTAAAACCAAACTGAAATTCGGAGAGAATTTTGTGAGTTTCAAGGTAATCTAAGAGCCGATTATTGATTAATTTCTCAATAATTTTTGATATCGCAGGCAGGACGGAGATCGGCCTGTAGTTATTTATATTGTCTCTGTCTCCACTCTTATACACAGGTGTAACAACAGCTTGTTTTAATATTCTCGGGAACACCCCTTTTTTAAAACAGACATTAGCTAAATGCGCAATTATTGGGACAACCTCATTACTGACAAATTTCAAGTATTTATTAGATATTTTATCATGGCCAGGGGCACTATCATTTTTTAAGCTCATCAAAATGCTCATCAAAAAGGGTATAAAGTAGTATTATCGATGTACCACAAAGACATATTATATTGTTGGCGTACCTTTTCATGATCCCTTAGTCGCCTTTTACGACATCCTAAAGAAGACATGATTTTCATAGAATACAATATATCATGTCCTTTACCGGCAAATATAAAAATAAAAAAAAATTACACCCAAAAAACATCGAAAAGTAGCATCGTCTATCTTAAAATAAAAGATCATGAAATGGTCAATTCTACGATGTGGCCACGACATATACAAGGTGTAACAGAAAGGTGTAACCATATTTGAAGAGCTTATTCAGTCAATGGTATAGAACAACTTTGGCTCGTCTCTTATAAGAGTATATGTACAAAGGTACCTTCATTTTTTTTTCCAGAATAGCTCTTGTTATTCTCATTAATCTCACGAAATTTCAGTTACCGGAAATCAATAGTTTTCCCAAAAAAAAAATGTTCAAGTTTCGTAAAATAACCTCAAAAATTGTCTTAAGGTGCAATTTTAATTGATTTTATGACTTGATTTTTTTTTTGGTTTTGTTTCGAAACTGCTGTGAGTCACGCATTAAAATTGACGTAATTTAATTTTTTTTTTTGTTGTATTTCGCTAAAAATTGGCTCAAAGGACTAGTATAAAACCAATGCAGGCATTTTGTTTTATTTGTGATTTCATTCAAAGTTTATAAAGTTTATGCATGTCTTTTATTTAGCTTATCAAAAATAATAGGTTGCATTTTTGTTGTATTGGTGCTGATTAGTGATTTAATAGAAAAAATAGGTCGAATCTGTTGCAAAACCGAATCAGAGCACCTGACTAACCTGACTTCATGCAAAAAATAGGTTGAATATGTTCCAAAACCGAATCAGAGCACCCTGAATCTATACAGTCTTGTGGGTACTACCCCTAGAGTGTATATAAAAAGCCAAGGTGAGCATGGGTGACTGTGCTTTGTTACGCAAGGGCGAAGGGGCTGCACTTTCCGCAACGCCGAAGCAATTGCAGAAGTCATTTTGGTTATATAAAGTTATAGAGACAAAAAAATTAGGTTATTTTTTATTTTTTTTTAATAAACAAATTTCACTACCCCCCATCCCACTATACGTATACTTAATATTCAAGTTATTTCATCCTACCTAAAATAAACTAGATTTTTTTTATTTTGAAAAAAAATTATAAAAAAAACTATTGATTTCCGGTACCCACCCCCCCTTGGGGGGAGGAATTATACCCTCCTTCCCCTCCCCTCCCCCGCCCAAAACATATACATAGGTACATATACTTATATAAGAGTCCTTCCTGCATTTTTCTATGAAAAACTATTTATTTTTCGAGATACAGGGTTTGTTCCATAGTAAAAGTTGTTCTATACCATTGACTGAATAAGCTCTTCAAATATGGTTACACCTTTCTGTTACATGTTGTATATATACATAGAAGTTCAGGTTAAATTGTTGTACATTAGTGAAACGCAGAAGAAAAGGGACTCATAACTCCAAAATATGTGCCCAGTTTGATGAAGTTTTATGCCACGGCAAACTATGCCACCAAAGTATTTACCAAGTTTGTTAGCGAACTACGACAGTCGGAGAGAAACGGTATTCTCTTGAGCTAATCCGCAGGTCAGAAAAAAATATAAAAGTACTCACATCTCCTTCAAAAATAATTGTTAAAACTTGTTCACAATATTATGTAAAGAAATGATATACCTAAGTTATACACATTCGAATTTTTCGCAGGACTTGATTCAGTAGATTAATTAATTTAGAATTTTTCTGTAAAACTAAATCATTTGATCAGTAAAATGACAAATAAATAAATGACATTATTTTATTCTTCTGTTCTGTTCATGGTTTAAAAAGAAATATTTTTGAAGAAAATTTACTTTAGTTTTGTAATATTGTCACTTGATACTGGATGGCTCTCAAAATGTAATGCCATCTATCAGATGATAACTAACCCAGATTGGTTTTATGATTACACTACAGATAGCGCTGTCACATGAACACATGAATTAGTTTTGCTACTTGAAAACAGATGGCAACCTGCTCGTGAGTATTAGAAATCAGAGGCGTTTTTTGGTTCAACCGTTACATATTCCCTGCGTTCCGAAATAGAATTATATCGCTAAAATCGATTACGAAAGTATGAAGTGAATGGCTTATGATCCATTGTAATTCTATTACGGACCGCAGGTAGGTTTCACTATTTTTCGTACACAATCTTATTTTTATAAATGAAAACAATGGTTACTTATAAAATAAACAGAATGGTTTAATATCTTGGCTTTTTAAAATCGAGTGTTAATGTGTGTAATAATGGGGTATTACGTCGCATGGAGCGTTTTGAATGGGGCGCGGCACATTCGGACGTAAACTGAAATCGAATACGTTCGAATGGGGCGGTCGTAAAAATTGTAAACGGTACTGTCACTTACAGAATATATGAACATTTGGCAATGTTATTTTTTTATCATCATATCAGTAAGATTTACTCTACACTAACTATATATTTACTTGGTTTAAATCAAATACGTACAGAAACATGACATGACAGAAACAGATCATCATAACCTGGTTTGCACGATCTCAGGTAGCCAGTTTAACAATGACCCTTTCTGGTCAACCGATCACAAATGAACTGCTTATCTGTGACGAGTGTGACGTCAGAGGACCAGCGCAAAGCATTTTTTTTTGCGGTCTGTTCACTGTAGTTTTTGCAACAGTCTGCTCGTATAGTGCGTTATGTTTGTGAATTAAATGGGATAAAACACTTAGCGGTAAGTACTTATAAATAGTTATATCAAACTATAATTCCCTTGCGGTGTGATTCCACTTTTGTAGGTGACTGTACTTAATTATTGATATTACATTGAAATTTTTATGACCGCTCCATTCGAACGTAGACGATTTCAGTTTACGTCCGAATGTGCCGCGCCCCATTTAAAACGCCCCATTCAGACGTAATACCCAATAATGAAGTAAGGGTGCGCCTCCAGTGTAAACACGACAAATATTTTCGTACGTAAGAAAATCTTTAATAAGCAATGTTTTTGAAAAAAATTGCACTTCACTAACATAAACAATCATAATTTTCAACTACATACTCTATTTAACCCATTTTTTACAGTTTTAGATGGATAAATATTGTGTATCAAACTTTGTTTATCATATCCGTGTTTATCTGTGAAATTGATGTTTCCCATAATTTTTAAAGTGATTGTTTGGACAGTTCAGTACAGAACACGATACCGTTTCAATGGAATGCTAGAAGGTGCTGTTTTTAACTATTTCATTCCAATGCTTTGTAAAATTTTGATATTGCCGCTTTTTCTCTGGACCAAACCTGAGGTGCGATTGTGTAAGAAAATTGTCATGAAATCGTCTATCACAATTGCTTTAAAATGTAACGTGATTGGCTAGAAATGACGTGACTCATCACTTCTAGCCAATCACGCGTACTTTTGAAAGCAATAGCGATAGATGTTGAAGTTAGACAATAAGGGATCAGCTCTGAGCCAGGACGGGAAACCTAACAACGTTTGACGTTTAGAATTCCATACGGCCAAAGAGCCTTTATCAGTCTAGTTAAAGAAAAAAAAGTATTCTATGTCCATGGAGAAATGTGAATAATCGCACTGGATAGTGTTTAGAATTTTTGAGGGATAGTGCGATTTTTACGCTGTTAAAATTCGCCTGACAGTTGACATTTCAGAGTTTTCCCGGATATTGGAGAAAATTCAAAACTTGAAACAATTATATAACATTTTTAAGGGGAAGAAAGGTTGTTGTGAAGAATTGTGAAAGTTGCATAATGAATAATGATCGTAAGAGCTCCATTTTCTTCCCATTTTTAATATTTGCTCTTTTCGGAACTGCTGCGATAGAATTATGTCTTGAAAATGCAAAAGCTGTTATGCTTTATATTTCGTTAATAGCATTTATTTTCCTTTCTTAGCGACTACAAAAAGTAATTTTGGTTTCCCTCCCTTGAAATTCATTTGAGGTTATTTCGTTTATTACCCCGACCTGTTCTAAAACACTTTTTTTTACGGGATCACTCTACCACACGTTTTGAAATGGACCCTATAATAAAAAAAAAAGGTTTAAAAATTTAAAGAAGTGCCTCAGCTGCCGGATCCGGCATTTGAGATGGATGCCGGAGCCGGCATTTGGGACAGCTGCTAGAGGTAACGTGATTAAATTATTTATATTCTTTTAATTCGTCACTTCAGATATCAAACCTTTGTTATAGTGGTAAAGCACCGCTGAAAGTTTTGGTAACTAGTTGTCGAGGTTCGAATCGTCAGAAGCTTTTTAATAATTTTATTACCAGAGTAAGGAAAAAAAAAATTTAAACAAATAGTCAAAATCAGGTGCAACGACGAGCTAAGTGACTAAGAGCGTGTTGGGTTTAAATTTAAATAAATTAAGGGAGCTGAGCGAAGCGACTTCCTTATTTTTAATAGAATTTATGATATACGTAAAAGTCCTTCTGAGGAGGCCCCTTTACGCCTGGATTTTTCTTTAGATTCATACAAAAGGTAAAAATTGAATGTGAAGTCAACAGCTTATTTTCTTCACATTTTTTCATAAGTATTATCTAGCGACATCTAACTACGTCTCCAAAAAGCCCAAAAAGCAAAATTTGAAGAAACACCATCATAATATTGCCTCGTTAAGTTGTATATTTTTATATATACTGGAAATGAAAAAAAAATTACAGTAATACAGACGTCGTTCATGTAAAGAAGACTAAGTTCATACACTTTTCTATAAATAAACAATTACCATTTCATGGAAAATTGTTTTTTCCTGAAACCATTTCACAAATTCGGCGCTTTTTGAATATCTTGATGAGAGATGGGTTGGAGTGCGGTGTGGGGGAGAAGGGAAACATATATAAAGATGTGTGCAAAGTTTCATTGAGATCAAAGCTGGAATTCTCAGTTGAATTTTTATCTCATAGCGGATGGTTGCTTCCTTTGCGCTTTTTTACTGTCATCGAATAAACAATGTTACGTTGATCGAAGCGGTAGAGTCCGGTCCATGTTTATGGGATTATCCGCTAGAATGTTATAAAAACAAAATTAATAAACAGCGTTTTTGGCAAATGGTTTGTGATATATTTATTAAGAATTTTCGGGAATTGCTTATAGACAAAAAAGAAAACAACTCGTAGATAAATTTTTGATACTTGAAAACTGGAAAATAAGATTTTAACCGAATTCAAACGTAGTAGCAGACATTCACTAAAAAGTTTTAAAATGTGTTACTACCGAAATAACATATAAGCTGACTTCTTTCTTTCCGAAATATATGTTTTCCAGAAATCGGCGCTCTCATAATGGTTTTTGTGTTACTATTGAGCTGATTGTAAACATATACTACATCAACTCATTTCAGCCATTCGTTTTCTAAAAACAAAATAACATTTTCAAAACATACCAAGTTTGGGCTCTTTCAGGTAGACAGGCACGTAGCCGAGAGGGGGGGGGGGGCTTGAGAGCCTGAACATAACATTTAAAATTAGCAGGACGTTTTATTTAATCAAATACCAGCGAAAACTCCTTCCGAAACAAAATACTGGGTACATGCCTACATATAGAAAACGGCTGTAGGATATCTTGTGAACATAGGCAAAAATAAATAAATAAAAAAAACAATAAAAATTATTTTTCTTGTTTTCTGTGATTTTAGTGATGTTTCAGATTTTTTTTCTCGATCAACTCAGTTGTGGGCGTGGCCAAATGTCACGCTGTTTAATTTTCCTATAAGGTGCACGCTTCATGAAACTTGCGAGGACAAACTAATCATGCCGATTTCGTCGCGGGCGCAAATTGAAAACTTGTTTCAAGAGAAATCGTATTTTAGCATGACTGTGGACGTTTTCAATCATTATTTTTGGTGGTTATTAATCTGAATAACATTTTCAATTATAGAATTAAATGAGACTTGAGAATAATTCATGACTTATATAAAAACGGCTCACCTCAATACGTGTTATGGTCGGGAAAGCCGACCAGTTTCAGCAGACTGCCTTCATCTGGGCGAGTCTAAATCTGCTGAAAATGGTCGGCTTTCCCGATCATAACATTATTGAGGTGAGCCGTTTTTATATAAAATATTTTCAATGTTTGACTTATATTGATTTTTTCTAAAATAATAAATGTACATTCAGCTTCACTTTGGTAAAAAACAGTTGCATTGACGTATTTTTGGAGTCTATTGTTAAGATATTACTCAAATTTTACGATTTTTAGTTCGACTTATACATAGATCTAGAAAATGTTAATGGACTTGGCCTTAAATATAATAATAACATTCCAAATTCAAATGCAAATAGTTTATTTTGCAAAGTAGGTATATAAAATACACGTTTCACAAGTCAAAATTTAATCTTATAAAAAATATATGTAATAAAATAATAAATGTACATGAACTAGATTAAAGGTTCATTTAATTTATGTAGCAATATACATACGATTAAAATTATAGGTATAATATATATTATATAAGGTGAAATCCAATCAACCACTCGATCCTACACCGGAAACCCGGCCAGCAGGGACCAGGAACAAGGTTCAATGATCACCAACCGAACCCCCAGCACGAATCCAGGCGGCCGACCAAATCCCATCCTATATACTACATACTAATAGGTTACATAAATAAATACATGCCTACCTCCGCCCATTCGATTAGTCTTGCTAAGAAGAACGGGCAAGAAATTTAGCAAGTTCATGTCTTTTTTTTAACATAAAACTTATACTATACAACAAATGACTTATATCTACTTTAACCAAGGGATAAGAAAATACAAGACAGCAGGGATTCAAGTTAATGAAAAAAAAAGAAAAACATTTATATCTTTACCTACCTGTCTCATATAGTCTATTTCCTTTTACAGTCTGTAATTAATTAATTAGATTAATTAGGTGTCCATAGACACCCCACAATGTGGGCACAGCGTTTGTATGGAGGTTTGGCTGTCATGATGCCTCTTAACAGCGAGTTCCTTTGCACTTTTTAGAAAAAGAAAAACAAACTTGTCATGACGCCATGACAGGTCACGTGATGTAAATTTTTGTCGGGCATGCGCGACAGTCGCAGAATTTCCGAGTGATTTTTGAAATGGTGAGCTTATTTGTTAAAAATATGGTTTCATTTTGCGTTTGTTTGCTTATCTGAACCATGAGTAATGTGTAAAGGTAATTAAGTGACAATGTGGTTAGATAATCGAGGAGAAACGGGAAGTGTTTTCATGTTGCAAAGGTCACATCTTAAAATGGGAATGTCGCCTGCAAATGGTTTTTATTTCTTTCATTTCTTTGCTTGTGCACTGTTTTACGTCCGAAGCTGCTAGAAAACTTCTCGGTAAGGTAGCCAAGACCTTAATTAAGATATATCTCGCTTCACAAACTCTATCAATCTCACTTTTGTCGAGTCAATTTATTTGACAGATCACGGGCGCTTTGTCAGGGACATTTTTGCTCATTTTGCATAAAATTCGACACGAAATCCCTTACATTTGCGCAACAAATGTTTCTATTTAGCAGCCTTATCAATTTTACTGCTCAATAACTCGTATTTATTCGATTAAATTCAAAGTGTTGATGTAATACTGTAATAGGTTTACTTCTTGCATTACATGAGAAATTAGTGAAATTTCTCACCTTACTACCGTTACACTAAGTTGAGAGCCACGGTAAACATGTTTCAATACCGTACGTGTGTTTTCAAGATATATTTTCGCCAATAACGCTCATTGCTTGAGACATTGAGATGACATCATTTTGCTCTGCAGATTTACACCTATAGATACAAAGTAGGTACACACAGTCACTTACTGTGTACAACACATGTTCAAACGTGAACACCAACACTGGACTGATAACTTTTACCAGAATACTCTTCGCAGGAGATGTGTAACTTTAGACATTTTGTGTTGGTTGTTTTCCAATATTTTTGTTCAGTCAAAAGCACCCAGAATAGAAGAGCTTGTAAGACATTCAAGTGTGAAAGAGGTGTGTCAGGATTGTAGCAGATGTGATCTCTAGTTTTTGCCTACCACTCTGGGAGATAGGTGTGAATATGTATTCTATTAAGTTCTTTCTATTGCTAAAACTACAACGAAAGCCCTGCGTTCCGAAATAGAATTATATCGCTAAAATCGATTACGAAAGTATGAAGTGAATGGCTTATGATCCATTGTAATTCTATTACGGACCGCAGGGCAGGTAACAGCCAAATTGAATGTTCATTTGATCATTCATTCATTCAATCAGTCAATAAGCCCTTTATCCTGAACTAACTATCTTTCTGTTCTTATAGAATATCTCTTAGTTCATTGTTACTCTTGGCAAAGGCCTCCTCTAATGTCTTTCATTGTTTCCTGTCACAAGCAACTCTTCTCCAGTCAGGACCTGCTGTCAGTTTAACTCGTCTTCCCATCTTTTTTGCTGCCTTCCTGTGCTCCGTTGGCCATCTCTAGGGTACCAATCTATGACAATTTTGTTTTCTTTTTCTTGGGTACACTTTATAATATGACCTGTCTATTTTGCAGAGCACATCAACAACCTTTGTTTTTGCATGTCTCAGTATGTCATATACTATCCTGTTTTTGCATCAAGTCTGAGTATGTCATATACTATCCTGTTTTTGCATGTCTCAGTATGTCATATACTATCCTGTTTTGTGCTTGTCTGAGTATGTCATATACTATCCTGTTTTTGCATGTCTGAGTATGTCATATACTATCCTGTTTTTGCATGTCTGAGTATGTCATATACTATCCTGTTTTTGCATGTCTGAGTATGTCATATAATAACATCGATTTGGCGCAACACAACTTGACTTAATTGACAGGACTAAACTTAATTTAACTGTTCAGGTCCTCTAAAAAGGCCACTTTGGATGAATCATGTTATGATTCTGTTCTAATGCCGTCTCTTTTGCACGTGTGAAAAAACTCTGACTCTATCCTACTTTCAAATCATTTTATGATTCACCCAAGTCGGCCATTTTAGATCCCCTGTCCTTTTCTTTCTGTATCGAAAAGACAAAGACAGGACGCTCAAAATAAGGTTAGTCTTGTAAGTTGTGATGCGCCGAATCGACACAACTATCCTGTTTTTGCATGTCTGAGTATGTCATATACTATCCTGTTTTTGCATTTCTCAGTATGTCATATACTATCCTGTTTTTGCATGTCTCAGTATGTCACATACTATCTGAGTATGTCATATACTATCTGAGTATGTCATATACTATCCTGTTTTTTGATACCTCTCATTCTTCTTTTCATGGACCTTGGCAATGTTCAAGCATTTCTCTGTGGTGTTTGGTAAGTGACCAAGTTTCGCAACCATATGTGATGGAAGTGTACATACATGTATTGGAGAGTTTCCATTTTATCCAGATACTACTTGGATCCATTCATCATGTACTTATTTTTGCTATTATACAAATCATTAGGTCTGTCACCCAAATCAGGCCATTTAAAGCCATTTGTGTGGTGCTGTATTGCTAATCTGTATGTTACTTAATGTTAAAAACCAAAAGATTCAATAGTAACTTGGTCTTGGTCTGCTGGAAAAGCTGCATTTGTCCAAAAAAATGTGTTTCCACCTGGTCTTGGCAATGTCAATTGAACCGAAGTTCTTAAACAATTTGTTTATACACTTCTCTAAAACAATGACATTCTCACCTTGTTGAAAGTCATGAGAAATACCCAAATATTTGTATTTTCTCCAAAACTTAATTGTAATTTTATTTTACCCTCAACTCCTCCGCTTGTGTAAGTACGGCATACTTGTTCTCATTCTACTAAAATACATATATATATATATATATATAAATTAAAACACAAAAAAAATTGTACAGAGTGCTTGTTCTTCAGAAATCCGATTGATAAGTTGCTAATTAATGATAATAAATATTGAAAATAATATTATTATAATATAATTAAAATTGCAAATTTGGAAATTTTCCCATCAATGAAGCAGTTAAAGCCCCAAGAGCTACCACTTTAGAAAAAAATCTCTACTTACTTTCCAGTATAATAATTGAAAGGCTGCTCAATTAGCAATGAGCTGTTTTTAAATAGCAAAGTATTTGATGGATTCTATTGATGGTTCTTGGTGTAATATCATCTTCAATTAATTATATACTAATTCTTGTATGTACTTTTATTCCACAAATAAATATTTGGAATATTTGTGGCATAAAAGTATAAGAATTTGTTTTGTGTATAATTGATTAAACAGCAATATACTGATAAATTGTTAATACAAAATATAAAAATATGGTAAAGTTGACAATTGTATCGATTCGACTCAACAGGGCTTATTTGACAGGACTAAACTTAATTTGAGCATTCTGTCTTTTTCTTTCTGTATCGAAAAGACAAAGACAGAAAGCTCAAAACAAGGTTAGTCCTGTCAAATTAGTTAAGTTGTGTTGCGCTGAATCGACACCAATATATGTATATTTCAGATCTGGATCGAATCTGAAATATATCATGAGACCACTTTACCATATTTATACTTGCATTAAAGCCGATTCTGTAGGATTTAATTTTAGTTTTAGAGCTGTCACAACTAAATTTTGTTTATTGCAAAATAGTCTTTGAATGCTGGGAACAGAAGCTAAATTACTTTTGGATAATTTTAGTTTTGACAGCACTAAAACAAAAATTAAAGCCTTCAGAATCAGCTACATAAACACCGATTCGGTGTTACAAGTTTTAACTTAACTGACAGGACTAAACTTAATTTAAGCATTCTGTCTCTTTCTTTCTGTATCGAAATGACAAAGACAGGGCGCTCAAAATAAGGTTAGTTCTGTCAAATAAGTTAAGTTGTGTTGCGCCGAATCGACACCATTATCAGCATATTTATATCTTTATAAACAAAAACATTAACTGTGTTACTACAAAACGATGTTTAACTTTAGACAGTGTTTAAATCTGTTGTTGTCGCCTTTTCTTTCATATCGTAAAAAAGTGACAGCAACAGATTTAAACACTGTCTAAAGTTAAACACCGTTTTGTAGTTACACCGTAAAGCTTTTGGAGTATATTTGATTTTAAAAGTTACTAAGTAGGAAAGTTCTTGTAGATAAAGTCTTGGACAAGCTAAAATTTATACTTGGATTTTACCTATAAATATGTGTTGTTTATGAAAATTTTATTACATTTTTGTTTTTACCTATGTATTATATTTTTCTTTTACTTCATTGTGGCTGATGCCGGGCCCGAATGGCCTGAAATATATCTCACTAAAGTTTAATTTTACGTTGTTTTATCTTAATCTAATCATTTATAAAGACAAAAAAGTCAGTATTTAATATTTATTAATTATATTTCTAGGCATTTAATTGAGCAGCAGACTTTCCACAAAGTTATTCTGGTAACCATGAAATTATAGGTTTATTTTCAACTATTCCATACAGGTACAAACAGCAAAAGTAGCAGTTTATAATTTACTAGCTTTTGCATACAGCTTCACTCGCATGTAAATGTCTTTCAATCTTTGAGTAGTATTGACAGTTTTCAACTTGGCGCCTTACTAACACTCCTATAGCCTATACAGGATGTTAAGATTAAGTTGCGGAAGCCGAAAACTGGTGATAGTACTAGTACAACGACCTTCTGTGAAAAAAAAATTGAGAAATGAGAAAACAAAATCTGTTGTTTCGTACATTTTGTTTAGTTAGCTATGTCACTTTTCTATGGAATAGCTGTTTTTTTTTTGCGATTCGTTTGCTTTTGGATTGGCTTCATAGTAAAAGATGTTCGTATGGACGAATACTATCGCCAGTTTCCAGCTGCCGCAACTTCATATTAACACCCAGGGCCACTACGATGGTAATAAAAAAAAACACATCCAAATCCCTTGAGTAGTTTTCGAGTTAAAATTGAATATACATACAGACAGACAGACATGCTTTTTAGTTTTGGCCTCAGTCAAATTTTGAAAAAATATTCATTTACAGACATGATATTTTTAATAAGTTTATTAGTAATAAAGATTTATTAATCTAAACAAAGAATCTTTTAGTAATAACATTTTCCAACAATTCAAATTCCCTTGGCCTGAGTTGGGCCTATGAGACTAATAAAGACTAATAATTTCTGTGATACAGAGCTAGATGTCTCAATGCTTTATCTAAATTAGTAAATTGTGATACTTTTGTCATTATGATGTCATCCATATTTGAACCGCTAGCCGGGGTCAGTGGATAAGGTATCCTTGCACCTGGGATTAGAGATAACTTTGCATTGACTCATTTATGTTGCTTGTAAGGCAAGGTTTAAACTATGAGTATTGTTGATTGTTCTATACAAGGAACAATGATCAACATTTATGTCGAGCTAAAATCGGCTTTATTTCAAAAGTGTGAGAGATGATTGTTTCTCTACAAAATGTTTGGGAACAGAAATGTAAAACCATTACTGAATTTTCAGTTATTTAAGAATGGAACCTCTATTATCTATGATTGATCAAATAACAAAGTTTAATAATAATAAATAAATTTTCTTCTTGTTTCAACTATTACATTTATTATGTTTATTTTTGCGAAATCCATCGCTATGAATACCCTAAATATTATTTAGAGTGCATTACAAACTAGAAAATATCAATCGGAAACGAATCCAAAGATAAGAATTTGAAAAAATTCCCCGGGCCAGGATTCGAACCTGCGACCTCTTGTTATCAAGACAAGCGCGCTACCAATTGCGCCACCAAGGTTCCTACCTAGACCGGCGAATTCTTCCATCATACATGTCCACTGTTATTTTTGCATCTGCTTGATATACTAGCTTGTACTGCACATATAGAACGCTCACGAGTCATCTACGGTGTCAAATTTCACAAAATACATAAAAGCATCGATAACTCGAAAACTATCGACTTTTTACTGACGTCATATTTTGATATTCTGGACAGTCATGAGCCGGTCTATCAGCCCTCCAAGGGATAACGTTGACTTTTGGGACACTCTGCATATAAAAAAAAACACAAATACTGATTAAACAAAAAGCAGGTTTACTTTTGTTTTTAATTAAATTAATATAACCACGTAATGCTATAGATCGAAGTTGTCCGAAATAAAAGATTTTTATTTTTATTTTATTTTATTTATTTATTATAATATTACTGATCATACTGAACAAAGTTAACAAAAGAAACAAACATGGTCACGCAAACGAAAATCGTTCCTAAACATTCAAAATTCAGAGTAAGTTAAACGTAAAAATATTTTTATTTCTGCCAATTTTTGGAAAAGTTATCCATTTTGATCAGCAGAGTATGTGGTTTCATTTAGAGATAACTGTACATTTAGAGATAACTGTACATTTAGAGATAACTGTACATTTAGAGATAACTGTACATTTAGAGATAACTGTACATTTAGAGATAACTGTACATTTAGAGATAACTGTACATTTAGAGATAACTGTACATTTAGAGATAACTGTACATTTAGAGATAACTGTACATTTAGAGATAACTGTACATTTACACTCAGTATTATTTTTGTGTTGAGCCATGAAGGAGTTTTTTTTGAATAGGTAACAGTTTTATTAAAATTTATACTTGCGATTGTCGGCACTTGGTGAAACTTGAAACACATCTTGAATTAAAACACTTGTACTTGTAGTTTCACTTTATTTGTGTTAAACTAGTGAAACTAGTGAAAAAGTGAAACTACAAGTACAAGTGTTTTAATTCAAGAACAGTTTTTTTTAACTCGAAACTGTTTTTTATTTTTTAATACCAAGTTTTTGAAACTTAAAAAAAATATTTCATTGAATAAAGTTGGTACTAAATGACCATTTAAGTGCATTGAAATCAACAATTCAATAAAAAGAAAAAAAAATCTTGATTTATATCTAATTTTTGATATGTATCGGATACATATAAAAAAAAATCGTTTTTTTTCATATTTATTAAAAAAAAACGCTATTTTCGAACCCTGCTTTAACACAGAACACAGTGTATGTCAGTATATGATATAATAGGCAAACAATAATAAAACAAATTCCTTCTGTAGGTATTAAATAATAAATCTTTAATAATATAATTTTTTGTAACTTTAATCATTCTTAAGGGCGCACCGAGCGTTTGCCTTTGTCTCTGTCTTTTTCTTTACGTGTAAAGAGTAAAGATAATAACCAAACTTTTGCACTTTTTCAATGTTTTTCGTTGTTATTTTCATTATATTGTTTTTAAATATAAAAACTATCGTGTATAAACGCTCCAGTCATCTATGAACTTTATTTCAGTAAATGAAACATAATATTAAATTACATATTTATAATAAAAAGTAGGGAAATAGAGAAAAAAATTACTCGAAAAGAGGTAACTTTGTGAATTTATTCTATCGAGCCAACTTTATCAAATCGTGTTTCCATCGTGTATACAGTCTAGTATATATACCCAATAGCACCAATATATTTCCATATATTTTAATTTAATTGTTTACTACTTCAAACAAGGGTTATAAAAATGTGTTTGACTGTGTAAAAAGCTTGTTGCGCTCTTAAATAATGTCAGTATGTAATTGTTATAATAAAGTAAGTTTCAAAGGTCTACCATTTTACTGTTTTATTACAAATGTGTATTTAAAGTAGAGCCACTGAGTGATGGCACTTATGACAGCTGCATTTAGTGATGACGTACATTTCAAATTTCGGTTAAAAATAAAAATCAAGTGTGAGGTTACTCAACATTAGACACGTCACTCAACATTCAACATAATGATACAAAAGGAAAATGTGCCAAAACCAGTGGCGTAGCTATCGGAGGGATATGCGGTGTAGTGCCCCGGGGCCCCCAAGAGATGTTTAAATATCTAAATCAAAAAAAGTATTTTACTATCATTTATTTTCGTTTAGTTTAACTTCGTCATTGTTTTGTTTTTAATTAAATATTATTGCGTAACTTGGCGACCTCAAACACAACCTATAAAAAATGAGAAACTTAAAAAAAAAGATCTTTTATTCTATACGAATTATATTGCACAATAAAGCAACATCCAAATCGAAAAATAATAACCGAAACAAGTAGTACATCACTATCAACAATGAAGTATAACATTTTGTATTCACACTTGCCTATAAATAATTACGATACTTTGTAAGCATTTAAACGTCATAGGCGCCATCACTCAGTGGCTCTACTGTAGAGCCTAACATATTTTGATGTTCATATAGGTATGTGCTCAATTAAACAAGATCATCTATATCTATTTTCAATGGCTTCCTTCATCTGTAGTCTATTTATATAATATTTACTGTTACATAATTAGAATATTTATTTTGTTTGTTGGTTGTTTTGAAGATGTATATCTGAGATGTGGTTCTTTTGATTTTTATATCATAGTAGATATATACCTTAGAGCAGGGGTGTTCAACATTTTTATATCATAGTAGATATATACCTTAGAGCAGGGGTGTTCAACATTTTTATATCATAGTAGATATATACCTTAGAGCAGGGGTGTTCAACATTTTTATATCATAGTAGATATATACCTTAGAGCAGGGGTGTTCAACATTTTTATATCATAGTAGATATATACCTTAGAGCAGGGGTGTTCAACATTTTTATATCATAGTAGATATATACCTTAGAGCAGGGGTGTTCAACATTTTTATATCATAGTAGATATATACCTTAGAGCAGGGGTGTTCAACATTTTTATATCATAGTAGATATATACCTTAGAGCAGGGGTGTTCAACATTTTTATATCATAGTAGATATATACCTTAGAGCAGGGGTGTTCAACATTTTTTAGCTGGAAGGCACCTTAGAGCAGGGGTGTTCAACATTTTTATATCATAGTAGATATATACCTTAGAGCAGGGGTGTTCAACATTTTTATATCATAGTAGATATATACCTTAGAGCAGGGGTGTTCAACATTTTTATATCATAGTAGATATATACCTTAGAGCAGGGGTGTTCAACATTTTTATATCATAGTAGATATATACCTTAGAGCAGGGGTGTTCAACATTTTTATATCATAGTAGATATATACCTTAGAGCAGGGGTGTTCAACATTTTTATATCATAGTAGATATATACCTTAGAGCAGGGGTGTTCAACATTTTTATATCATAGTAGATATATACCTTAGAGCAGGGGTGTTCAACATTTTTTAGCTGGAAGGCCAATAATCTATTCCAGGTCTGTTAAAAGGCTGCACATTTCCGCACGTAAACATACCAAACAAGTGAATTAAAAATGTCTTTATTTGGTCAAAAATAATAAGATACACAGATTAATGTGAGAATTGACATTGTTTACTTTTCACCAGATTGTCGACATTTGCTTCTATGTTTGTGCTCGCAATCCGCAGACTACCTTCCAGATGTCCATCCGTAACCCTTGTCCTGGTTTTGGATTTTACATTTTTCATCCTTAAAAATGGCTGCTCGCATTCATTTTATTTTAGAAGTGTTGCCCGTGATTCTTATAGAATAGATGAAAATTTCCTTAGCCTCTGAGGGCCGCAAAAAATGTCCAGGGCCGCGGGTTGAAAACCCTTGCCTTAGAGCATTTTGCTAGTCGCTTAGAAATCTTCCCATTAAGGCGTTATATGATGCGAAAGTGCTGCAACTTTGGAAAAAAATATTTCTTTTTTTTTTAAAGTAAAGTAAAAATTCCTTTATTTCCATAAAAAGTCTTAACTAAGTACAATTTATACGGCGGTTCTCAAACTAAGCTAAGGCTTGGCATTTGAGAGCCAGGTGACTCGTTTACCAATATTTATGTACTGTTTGGCTCGACGCCCTTTGTGGCTGGAATAATTACATTTCACATAGGTACCTGAAATTTTTAACTATAAAGGTAAATTTAAGTAAAAGTAAAATTAAATAAAATCTAATATCAACATGCAAGTATTTAAAAACAATTCTAAAAGACCATCTAAATATTTATACTACAAGATAAATAAATTATGTTTAGTGTGTTTATGTAAGTGGTAGTTAGATAGAATTTATACGATTATAAAAGAGGAGAGAAGAGGATAGGGAGGCAAGGAACAGGGAGTATTTTAGAATAATTATTCACAATTTGCTCAATTAAATGCCTAAAAATAGCAGTGAACTATTTACATAGCAAAGTTTTCAGAAACAACATTTTATAGCAAAAACTTACGCCAAAAGCGGCGGTTTTCAGCAAAAGTTAGAATTTTAGCTCATCGAATAAGTTGTCTATGAAAACTATGCTATGTAAAAACGGTTCATTGCTATTTATAGAGATTTATTTGGGCAGAATTTCAATAATTATTCTGATCGGTTACTAATCTGGAGGCACGGCAGTGCCCCCGCCAAGCCTCGCAAAACAACGCGGAACGGCCGTACCATCGTATTCTCGAAGCAGCTCACGACACTTTCAAGCCCCCTGTATCTTAGTTGCGGGTAAAGCTAGAAGTCTGAAATTTCAGTTACCAAGAGTATTTACTGAAGCTACTTTTACCCCCAAATTATAAATTTGATTACGAAATATCTCAGGTCTAAGTTCCCTTATTTTGTCACTGACTGACTGACCTATCATCAAAACTCTAAAGGTGTTCTAGCAGGCCTACGAACTTGAAATTTTGCATGCGGTTAGTGTTAAGTTTACATTGCATTTAAAAAATATACAAATGTTATTGCGGTCAGTAATTTAATATTTCCGTACAAAGTGTATGTTATCAGCTGCATTTATAAATTTGTGTGACACTAGATGGCGTTGGTAGTACGCTGCTTTGCACTATAGACATGTACCACGACAAATTCCCACTAAAAACCACTAAAAGAAAATAAATTTTTCATAGTTTTGACTCCAAGCTGAGTTGCCCCCTATGAAAACTGAAAATTTTTGCAAGTGGTCAACTCAGCCCGCGGGCTAAGTTTGTTGCGGGCTGAGTTGCCCCTGAAGTCGAATGTATGTCCACCTTTATCTTCGAAAATATAGCAAGTAGTAAAAATAAAAAATGAAACTGGTAAAGTGCGAATCGGACTCGGGTATAAAGGGTTCCGCACCCCCACACAATGCAGGTACGGAACCCTAAGAGTAAAAAACAACAATATAGATGCCATAGAAACATCAAGGCGACAAAAAACAAAGCAATAAAACGTTAGCGCCTACAAAAAGAAATGAGATCCACCGTAAAAAGTTGTGAGATCTTATGTAAAGCCAAGTCTGTAATATTAGTTTGTATGGAAGCATCTTTTTATTTTAGTTAGCATGGCACCTATTTAACAAATTTATCATTAATTGTTTCCTAATTAGTTAACTACCAACATTAAGTGACTGATTAGTCATCTTTATTTCTATAATAAAATATAGTGACTTGGCAATCGCACAGTACTAATAAAGCGCTGCTGCATAGAAATATCTTTACTATGGGAGGTCAACATTTTATTTTGCGAAATTAGCAAAAAATGTTATTGATCTGTGATATTGATCACTTACTTAGCCTCCAGTATGAATTTTTGGCTTAACAAATAAATGTCACCTTATATATTTAAATACATTTGTGTATGTATGTATAGCTCCATTATCATATCATGTACATTATGTAATGTAAAGTAAAATGGTTGAAATAACCTCACTCGACACTCTCCAGCCGCCAGTCCAGACTGATTTGTTAGCTGATGGATGGCAGAAAATATTGTCAGTGTGTTTTGTGTTTTTGTGAGAGGGGTGTGTGACTGTTTGTGATTGTATTAGTTATTGTTAATTGTTTTAGTCTTTGTCTTATATTATTCACTGTCTTTAATTATTATAAATTGGTGTGTCCATTTTAATTAAACGTTTATTATACATATATACAGATTCTTACGAATATTAAAGTAGAAATTGAATAAAAAAGAAAATTTTCGATATATATTTCGACCCACTTGGGATCGTCGTCAGTCGAATATAGAATAATATCATAAATAAAATAGAGTTAACAATAAATTGACAAACTTAACCTATTTAGTTTACCTACCTTTTTGCTCTCATCTGGTGAAGGTAGAGAAGGGTCTGTCTGTCGGTCAGTGTTGTCTGTTTAGTCCGGCTCCGTAGTGGGCACCAAGTGACCAAATGTAGGACGATTCCCAAGTTCTCAGTTCAATGTCAGTCAAGTCACCCCCCTTTGACTGACATTGAACTGAGAACTTGGGAATCGTCCTACATTTGGTCACTGCCCACTACTGGTCAATTTCTACTTTAATATCCGTAAGAATCTGTATATATATAATAATAAAACGGTTAAAAAAAGCTTTTAAAGCAAAAGTATTTATTATCACATTTTAATTAAAGTAAAACCATGGTGTTCGTCTATGGTAAAACTAAATAAATTTTTAAACTTTTTTCAGGTAATCTCCGCGGCAACCCTAGTGATTAGCGAGAGATGTGATAGTCCATACGTCTAGTGGCTTTGTGTTAAGTAGGAACTGTCGACAGTGCATTCTAAAGTGGACCTCAGTGCTCAGGAGACAGGAGTGTTAATGCAATGTTAGGGACTTCAGTGGTGACAGTTTTTTGTATGACCATTGACTATTTGGATTTATCTGTGGATAAACAGAGCCTGTGGTGAAAGGTAAGTTATTTTAAATGTTACAGCCTAATAACTTGATAATATGGAACCGGTCAAGTGGGAGTGTGACTCACGCCCTGAGGGTTCTGTACCATTCAAATAATCCATATAACGTGAAATTTAATGAACCGCCCCAATTCATATTGGAAACAGGAACAATGTTAAAAAAAAAGTTGTGTCTTCCGGACGGCTTGTACTAAGAATTGTATTTGAACTAGTTCAGTTTGCAAGGGAAAAAAACTTTTTTTATTTTGGAAATAAGAATCATTGAACCGTGTCCCTGATCGCTAACTGAGTCTCCAGTATGAATTCGATGTTTGATTAAATTTCACTTTGTATAATTTGAACAAAAATTATAAACTTATTTAAAAAATTATAAACCTACACAATTTGTGAAACCAAACTGAAAGTTTAAATTGGTTGAGTATTTGAGTACGTTACCCGAAAACTACAGTATTTGTTGTTTAAATACCGTATATAAGGTATTTCAATTTAAATTGAAAGTAATTAAGGAGGTGATTCAGGATCGTTAATACATCACATTACACTGCTAAGCACATTTTTTTGCGCGAACTTTTTTTCATTTTTCATTACAAAGTGGTCCGATCAGCTGACTCAGTTTGTATGGACAAGTGAAGAAAAAGTTTGCTCAAAAAAAAGTACTTTGCAGTGGAATGTGATGTATTAACGATACTGAATCACCTCCTAAATTACTTTCAATTTAAATTGAAATACCTTTTATAGTACATACAAAGCAATATACAAAGATTTTAAACTGATAATCTTGAAATAAGTGTCACTTTGGAAAGCAACCTGATGATAACACACTTGTACACTGGTTCACAATATTTTATTAATATCAATTAATTTTCAAGTTTTTTTTTAGGTATTTAAAACGTGAACTACGTGCTGTGAACAACCATGTTCATTTATGTAGATAAAAATTATAATTGAAAATTAATTGATATACGAAACCCTCAGACCAGAGACGAAACCGGTTGGTGTAAAGAAATAACAAAAATAAAATATTAGTGTCAAACACTTCGTCCATTGCTGGACATAGTAGACATAAGCCTCTCCCGGCGGTCATCCTGGAAGAATTGCCCATACTCACACACGCTGGGCAGGCGGGTTGGTGAGCGCGGTGCCGGAACCCTCGCACCAGTGCACCAGTCACCAGTCTGTTCCATATAAGGCCCGGCTATTAGGGATGGATATACCGCCATCCATCGGTCCCAGGCATGGTGGGCCTCCTAGTTTTTTGCCTGTGAGCTGTCCTCTTACTCTCCCCCGAATTACTTCGAGGGGGTCTCCAAGTACTCCAAGACCAAGACCTCCACAGTCGAGCCCGGCATCAGTTCTACCACCTACAAGATGGATGGATGAGTGTCAAACAGTGTACGGACGGACGCCGGCATCACAGGCTACTGACTGGTAGTTTTTATTGCGGTGTCATAGAAGTTAAAGTCGTTTACAAATAAGCTTGGAGCTTAAACTGCAGGCGACTGTTTTCATCAAGACGCTTTCCAAATTTCACCAAAAGATTAAATTTATCAATATCTGTTTGTCTGTACTGTTTTAACTCGAGAACCACTCAACGGATTTGGATGCAGTTTTCTTTATTACAATCATAGTGACCCTGGTCAACATAATATAGGCTCCAAGCCGAAAACTGATGATAAATGAAGATGCTACACGAGCGAAGCCGCTGGCAATAGCTAGTGAAGAATAATCAGAGGGTTAAATAAGACGCCAAACGCTTTACCCCCTCCACTCCACTTCTCCAGATGGCGCACTACCCGACTCCAGCGTCGCTGGAGGCAGCGCTGCCGCTACTGACGCGACCAGACCTCCGTCTCCGGCAGCAGCTCGGTGAACAGCTGGTGGAGCTGGTGCGGAGAGAGGAGGAGATCACACCGGACACCGCGGCGCAGCTCCTCGACGCTCTCAACCAGTGGCTCGCTGGCGGGAACTTCAAGGTAACTTGCGTTTTTTTGTTCACGATTAGCTCCACGCCTAAAGTAGGGCCACTGAGTGATGGCACTTATGACAGCTGCATTTAGTGATGAGGTACATTTCAAATTTCGGTTAAAAATAAAAATCAAGTGTGAGTTTACTCAACATTAGACACGTCATTCAACATTCAACATAACGATACAAAAGGAAAATGTGCGAAAACCAGTGGCGTAGTTATCGGAGGGCTATGCGGTGTAGTGCCCCGGGGCCCCCAAGAGATGTTTAAATATCTAAATCGAAAAAAGTATTTTACTATCATTTATTTTCGTTTAGTTTAACTTCGTCATTGTTTTGTTTTTAATTAAATATTATTGCGCAACTTGGCGACCTCAAACACGACCTATAAAAAAAGAGAAACTTTAAAAAAAAAAATCTTTGTTTCTCTACGAATTCTATTGCACAATAAAGCAACATTCAAATCGAAAAATAATAACCGAAACAAGTAGTACATCACTATCAACAATGAAGTATTACATTTTTCAATTCACACTTGCTTATAAATAATTACGATACTTTGTAGGCATTTAAACGTCATAGGCGCCATCACTCAGTGGCTCTACTGTAGTTACTACCGCGCTGATGGAAATTGTCGCTGAGATCTTGGATGAAGAGTAGTGGCGAGGCCCTGAAGTCAGTCAGTCTGTCCAGGGAATCCTGCAAATTTGGACCTGTAACCTCTCTGTCTCTTTCTCTCGGTGCGAGTGGTCGCTTGGCAGCACGGGTTCGTCATGAGGGTGGTATGTATATACGTATATAAATAATTTATTGAACAAAATAATTTACAATACACAAAGGCAATAATGGTTTAAGACGTTTATTTCTCATAAAGAACAAATACAATGTTCACTTATATAATGAGATAATCCATCCATCCACCCATCAGCCCCTATTCGTCCACTGCTGGACACAGGCCTCCCCAATATTGCGCCACTCTTGGCGGTCCTCAGTCATCCTCATCCAGCCGCCACCCGCAACGTCCTTCAGATCGTCAGTCCAGCGGGCACGAGAGCGGCCTACGCTGCGCTCTGCTGTACATGGTCTCCGTTCCAATGACTTACGGCCCCAACGGTTATCACGTCGGCGACAAATATGGCCAGTCCACTGCCACTTCAACTTACTGATTTACCTAAATTTCATTTAAATATATAATTGTGTTAGTAAACTGTTAATTAGCATTCTCTCCCAGTTAACCTTTGGTGATGGGAAAAGTTTTTAAGGGTAGTGCCAGTTAAGTTGATTACTATAATCAATTCGACCAAGAAATCATATTGTATATTAAATATAGTTAACACACGAATATAATTGAGCCACGGATGAAAATTACCACCAGTTAATGTGAAAGGATTTGTTCTTAGCCTAACTATAAATTATACACAAATTCCTGTACTTTTATTCCACAAATATTTATTTTTATTTTAGTTTAGGCGACCGGTTTCGTATGAGACATTCTCGGGCCAACAAATTATTAATACATACTTAAACTCACGCCTGTCTCCCAAAGAGGTAGGCAGAGACTACAGATATCCATCTGCTTCGTTCCTATATCCATTAATCTAGTCATACAATCTCTGCTATTCCGGGTCCTTTTGACATTGCTCTTGCATAGTAATGTCGCCCATTTGATCAGCATACGTCCTCCTAGGGCAACCCGGTCGAGTTTTTAGAAGTACATCACCAGTTTTCTGTTTTTCAGTGACTAAACATCCTGCCTGTGTAATATCTACTAAGAGTTATCTGAAATAAGTTCACCATCCTCAAGTTGTAGTTCAATAAACAGACCAAATCTAAAACTAATCTAGATCTTTCTTCCTGCTCTAGTATCAACATTACTCTTGAAAATATCTGTAGTGTTGGTCGCAGTGGTTACAAGTGTAACCATTTCTGTAGTGTTGGTCGCAGTGGTTACAAGTGTAACCATTTAGCTTCAATTCAATTATTTGGTTTTATAACAAGTTCTTCAAATTCAAATTCAAATAGTTTATTTTGCAAAGCAGGTATAGATATATACACTTTTTACACGTCAAATTTAATGTAATAAAGAAAATATATGTAATAAAATAATAAATGTACATGAACTAAATTAAAGGTTTATTTAATTTATGTAGCAATATATTTACGATTATAATGATAGGTAAAATATATATTATACAAGGTAAAATCCAATCTTTTTATGAAATTTATGATTGTCAGAATGGTCAGTACAATGTACTGTTCATACTGAACAACTCTCTCAAAGAAACGAACCCGCAGACATGAACATTTTTTTTACCCGATCAGCCCTTCTATGTCACCGGCATATCGTGGAAATCGGCGTATTACGATTTGCCCAGGCAATTCTAGATCGATCATATATCCGCTGTTTCCATAAGTGTTCATATGTATTACTATAACAAAAAACAAAACTAGGAATACCCACAATAACATTATCTTATTGTTATAATTCGTGTTTTTTGGCAATTGTGTGATAAAACTTGTGGAATAACAAGCATTCCAAATTTTTATACTTGGTATAGTTCGCCATTTTGACGCTTCGCATGCAGTCCACTAAAATCAATATTTTTAATTTATTGGCGGAGCCACTATTGTGGGGTCCCCTCTCTTGTGGAGGCCCCGGGGCTATAGCCCCGGTTGCCCTCCCCTAAATCCGGCCCTGGCTTGATGTGATCGTTTGTAATATTTTTATTGTCCCCTGACGCGAGCGCTACAACTGCTCAACAGGATCCACGATCACACAGACATATTTCTCTGTTCTCTGAGTGAATTCACAAGAACAGCGTTGTATATTATTTGTTATGTATAATTTTTTTTTTTTTTTTTTTTTTTTTTTTGCTTGTATTATGTGTTTGTAGTTTAGGGTGAAAATTGTAAATATGTACTACGTCTATTGTTTTTATGCCATAGTAGTTTTGTTTAATTATATGTTAGCTGCACTATCGCATTGGCCTAGCTGTTAAGATAGTGTAATGTAGTTAATAAATAAATAAATAAAATAAAATAAAATATTACTAACTAGCTTTTGCCCGCGGCTTCGCCCGCGTTGATTAAGTTTTTGTATAGTTGTAAACACTTTTAGATCATTAATTTTTTAGTACGTAGTTGACCTGAGTCTGGTTTGGAGATATGGAGTGTTTTTGATTCTCATCATCTCTAATTTGATCCCTTACATAGTGTCTTTGACCGAGCCGCTTTTCTGATCGACACTATTTTTGTTCTCTGAATTAATCCTTTGCTAATGTGTCTTTGGTGGTCTTTAATAACTGATTTAATCCCCTAGTTATAGTATGTTTGGCTGAAGGCCGAGCCTCGTCTCTGAACGTCACTATTTCTTGTTCCCATGAAAACTGATTTATGGGATAAAAAGTAGCCTATGTGCTATTCCAGGTCTAGAACTACATCTGTGCAAAGTTTCAGGCCAATCAGTTCAGTAGTTACGGCGTGAAGGAGTAACAAACATCCATTCATACATCCATCCAAACTTTCGCATTTATAATATTAGTGGGATTTCATTAACATATTTGGTCTTTTTGTTTCAATTTTTCCCTCAGGCTGTATTTCTTGGTTTTGGTAGAAGAAATCTCATTATAAGCTCGCCAATGTGCGTATTGTTTCAATGTAAATATAATCTGTATCCATGTTTCTGTGTGTACAGTACAATAAAGAATGCTTCAGTCTACAGCGATGCCGGTAGAGCGGTATGGATGTATCATAATATAATGCATTATGTTTCTTACCCTCATTATTAAAGAGCGCACGGTCCGTCGGTTTGTCACGCGTCATTGCCTTGCATATAGTTAACATTGCGCTCCACTGAAAGATCGTACCATTGCGGATT
Organism: Ypsolopha sequella; assembly: GCA_934047225.1. Classification (NCBI taxonomy): domain Eukaryota; kingdom Metazoa; phylum Arthropoda; class Insecta; order Lepidoptera; family Ypsolophidae; genus Ypsolopha; species Ypsolopha sequella. The sequence continues at coordinate 891,087 of OW204012.1, read as the reverse complement.
ATATCTTTAACAAGTTCTGACTGAAAAATTCTAATTAGTCCGTCAGTTAGATTATGAGAAAATATTGGACACGTATTTTATTCTTTTGTCAATTAAACAAAAAATGATGAAGATATAGCCCGCTAAAGTTCCGCGTGACGTCACGCCTAAGTACACTTTTTCCCTAGGCGTGACGTCACCAGCCCCCACTCCCAAACTTTATCGCGCTTCATCTCTGTAATTTTTTGTTTGATTGACAAAAGAAAAAATATGTGTCCAATATTTTTTGATAATCTAAATGACGGACTAAATAGAATAATATTTTCTTTACCCTGTCATCTCCCCTATTCATAAATTCTTTACATTTCAATTTGTAGATTGTTATTTCATTTTGTCCTTATTTTTCACATTTGTCTGACGAGGATACTTTTGCTATCGCTAATGACATTTTCGGTGATTTTATGATGTTTCAGATTTTTGTTTCTCGATAATTGTGTTACTTGTGTCAAATTTAAAAGATGCACAATGTAGGTAGTTCAACTTCTAACTAATTTTATTCCGTAAAAATATGCAAAACTTTCCAAACGCCATGTGTGGTGGAACCTATAAGGCTCGATATACATCGCGCATTAGAAAGATATCGCGCACTGTCTTGTGTGATGCAACATCTCTTCGCGTAATCAGCGGAACGCCGGCATTAGTTTTTATTCGTCCGTATATCCGACAATCGCTTTAAGATGTGGTCTCATACGCACATAACGTCCTATAGCGCACTGAATGTTACAGATATGTTTATAATTGTGTGGTGTATTCGCTGAAGGTTTCAACAGAACTATAAACGAGTGGGAAAGTTATATCAGTTTGTTCTTGTGAGTGTTGTTTTTGGGAAGATTTTAGCTTGTCTGCCGTCCTCGTGGTTCAGTTACTAGTGCGGACACAAAGAGTGTCAACTCTAGAGTCATTATTTCTACCAAAAGAATGGCGGGAGCGCCTTGCGCTTAAATTGTTTGCCGAAATTCCATTGTTCTTTTTTTTTACCTTGCATTTCGCCATTCAATTAATGATTAAGTATAAGGACGGATCGACTAACATGAATTTATTTCGCGATACGTGACATGTTTCGAATTCCTTCCGAATTCGTTGTCAAGCGAGCGAGGGTCTATCGTCAGCGGACGAAGTCCTTGCACAAACGTCGCTAACGACAGACCCTCGCTCGCTTGACAACGATTTCGGAAGGAATTCGAAACATGTCGCGTATAGGACCCGTCTTTATACTTAATTATGAATTCAATTTACAATAGTTACAAATCTAAAATTCAATTAATGGCGAAATTAATTTTATTTCTGTAAATATAGCGTTTTATTAAATTTCAGTAACTTAATTCTTGCAACGGCTGAAGCTGTAGATCCCCGTGACAGACAGACAACGGAGGCTTAGTAATAGGGTCCCGTTTGGCACCCTTCGGGTACGGAACCCTAAAAATTAATCAAAAACTATTATATTTCTACAAATCTACGCAAAATGACCGTTCAAATTAATACGCGAAAAAATTTTCCTCCCAATAATGTGTCATGCCGAATGACACATTATTGGGAAGACAATTGAGGGGTATAATAGCAATGTTTAACAAAAATACGTTGAGTATGTCGAAAAAATCCCATTCCATTTACGCTTACAGGTAAAACGCATTTTAATTGTGTTTTACGTCATCATGCGACCACAGTTCAATGTCACTTTGGCTTTTCTAGCAAAGTTGTGATGTCTAATGCATTACTTTGTTAATTATCTAGCAAAGTTGTGATGTCTAATGCATTACTTTGTTAATTATCTAGCAAAGTTGTGATGTCTAATGCATTACTTTGTTAATTATCTAGCAAAGTTGTGATGTCTAATGCATTACTTTGTTAATTATCTAGCAAAGTTGTGATGTCTAATGCATTACTTTGTTAATTATCTAGCAAAGTTGTGATGTCTAATGCATTACTTTGTTAATTATCTAGCAAAGTTGTGATGTCTAATGCATTACTTTGTTAATTATCTAGCAAAGTTGTGATGTCTAATGCATTACTTTGTTAATTATCTAGCAAAGTTGTGATGTCTAATGCATTACTTTGTTAATTATCTAGCAAAGTTGTGATGTCTAATGCATTACTTTGTTAATTATCTAGCAAAGTTGTGATGTCTAATGCATTACTTTGTTAATTATCTAGCAAAGTTGTGATGTCTAATGCATTACTTTGTTAATTATCTAGCAAAGTTGTGATGTCTAATGCATTACTTTGTTAATTATCTAGCAAAGTTGTGATGTCTAATGCATTACTTTGTTAATTATCTAGCAAAGTTGTGATGTCTAATGCATTACTTTGTTAATTATCTAGCAAAGTTGTGATGTCTAATGCATTACTTTGTTAATTATCTAGCAAAGTTGTGATGTCTAATGCATTACTTTGTTAATTATCTAGCAAAGTTGTGATGTCTAATGCATTACTTTGTTAATTATCTAGCAAAGTTGTGATGTCTAATGCATTACTTTGTTAATTATCTAGCAAAGTTGTGATGTCTAATGCATTACTTTGTTAATTATCTAGCAAAGTTGTGATGTCTAATGCATTACTTTGTTAATTATCTAGCAAAGTTGTGATGTCTAATGCATTACTTTGTTAATTATCTAGCAAAGTTGTGATGTCTAATGCATTACTTTGTTAATTATCTAGCAAAGTTGTGATGTCTAATGCATTACTTTGTTAATTATCTAGCAAAGTTGTGATGTCTAATGCATTACTTTGTTAATTATCTAGCAAAGTTGTGATGTCTAATGCATTACTTTGTTAATTATCTAGCAAAGTTGTGATGTCTAATGCATTACTTTGTTAATTATCTAGCAAAGTTGTGATGTCTAATGCATTACTTTGTTAATTATCTAGCAAAGTTGTGATGTCTAATGCATTACTTTGTTAATTATCTAGCAAAGTTGTGATGTCTAATGCATTACTTTGTTAATTATCTAGCAAAGTTGTGATGTCTAATGCATTACTTTGTTAATTATCCTGCACAATCATTTTGAAGCGTGTTTATTGTTGCTGCGCAGGATCATTTAAAACGTAAATCAAGAAATAACACAACAACCGACAATCCTGCACTGCCTTTGTTACTGTACTCGGCCCCCTTTTCACATTTATGTATTTGGTGGGAACAATCAGGGGTATCCAAACTTTTTAGCCTAAGGGCCACACTGATTCCTCCACTTAGTCCCGAGAGCCAAGACCTAGATAGCTCATCATACCAATATACTGTAGTTTTGACGCGCTAATGTTCGTATTGGGACCAGTCAGTGAGATATCTTTTGTGTACTTCGCAATTTTGGTTGGTATCTCGGGCAAGACGGAGTTAGCCGAAGCGCGTGCTGTACACAAACCTTGAAATAGGGTTATAAATAATATTCTTATAATAACGCCACTTTTAGACAAAAACGCATGATAACGTTTCTATTAATATCGTAAATAACATTACGTTGTTATTATAATTTTGTGAATTTTAAATAAACTAATAGCGGGCTAGAAACCGGCACCGAGAAAAAAATTCTGGTTCCGTTAACCTGAATATAGTTCGTTTAAACAGAAAACATTGTACTATATGTGACGTCTATATTTATTGTTCAGTTTACTTAAACAATCTAATGTAGACAATAATTCAAGTCAATATAACATAATTCTGTTTTTGTTTACAAGTTTTTTTTTTTGTAAAATTATTTTTTCTCCGTGGGACATGTCCGGCCAGCGACCGCGGTGTGGGCTGGATTGGTAGTGCTCGCGGGCCGTTGTTTGGAAACCCCTGATCTAAATCAATCTGAATATCGTATCTAATCTGCACGGCTGCTACAGGCGTCTCGGGGATACATGTCTTGACCGTTTATTTATATATTTGTTGGTTCTCAGGTCGCCCAAAATGGCCTCGAGACCATATCAGCCCTAGCAGAGCGTCTGGGCCCAGAGTTCTCGCCCTACGTGCCTTCCGTACTGCCGCATATATTGGACAGGTGAGCTCACTGACAACGTTCCGTCTATAGACCGGACGGATAACTCTTCGCTTTATTCATTGTTGAAATAACAACGTAAGAAAGGAACGAAAAAATGTCTGATGAATAAGTGAATGAGAAAAGAATAGCTGTAAGATAACAATCGATGAAAGACAGCAAATTCCAATCTGTATATACGTATACATATATATATATATATATATATATATATATATATATATATATATATATATATATATATATATATATAAATGTCCCTGACTGACTCACTGATTTATCAGAGTCCAGACCAAATGGCTGGACCTAGGAACATAAAATTTGGATTGAAGGTTCCTTGTATGACGTAGACATCCGCTTAGATGGGATTTTAGGACATTCCCATGGCACTTACAGAAGTCCTGACTCACTCTTTCACTCATTCTTCGCGGTCTTCACGATCCCAGGCTCTATTCTCTTTGCCTTTGACGCGAAAAAACGCCGGTCGTCGAGCACCTCTCAGACGAATCTGCGAGTCATACAATAAAACACTCCTCTCAGCTGACCTATTTAATTCAAAAAGGTTTACATTTAAACGACCAATAAGACAAACTCTTGACGACTCTTAACAACAAATAAATAATCTTATTTCAATCAACCATAATCTAATTAAATAATATTATGTATGTATATGGTATATATGTATGTATTGGTATGCATGTAGTATATAATTATTCTTTAACATTGTGTGTTTAATTAATTATAATCAAAATTGTACATTTAGTTAAGTTAGGTTTAGATTTAGATTTAGGTATTTTCTGTAGCGTCACCAAATTTTATATTTTTTCTTGTTATCTCTCTGAGGAAAATGTTGAAGGGAGTAGATTTAACTATTTGTAAACAAAATGTTTGTTAGTTCCTTTTAGTTATATCTGCAGTTTACTTCTGTTGTTTTTCCCTAAATAAATAAATAAATAAATAAATTAATTCTGACTCATTCACTCATTTATTCTGACTCATTCACTGACTCATCAAAACCCAGCCCAAAACCTAGGAAGCTGAAATGTTGTCCAGAGGTTTCTTATGTAATGTATACAAGAAAAAAAGCCGGGTTTTTCGAAACCCCACGGGATGCTTGCGAGCAATGCCGCGGGGTGCCCTCTAGTGTACAATATATTTTAGGTGCAATAAATAATTTAATAATAATTATTAAACAACGTTGTCACCCCATCGGGAGATCGCTTTAGATCGAGAAATGATTTTTATAGTAGTTTATGCTACAAGGGCGCAAAGGAATAAATTACGAGGGCGATTTAAAACACGAGTGTAGCGAGTGTTTTAAACGTAACCGAGTAATTTATTGAAATTGATACTTGTCGTTGTTGGTTCTTGATGGAACATTTGAAACATCTTGTCAATAAAACACATTCTTGGTAACTGTTCCACTTTATATCTATTTGTAGTTTTAAGCAATTATAATAGTTAAAAAAAGACAAACTTTATATTTTTTCGAAATATTTCGGCCTCATCAGTGAGGCCGTCATCAGTCGAGTTGACAGGTAAAAATTATAAAAAAATATATATGAAAACAAGTTGGTACAGTCTGAAAAATGATAGGAACTATTTACATAAAAAAAAAAAAAAAAAGAAAAAAAAAAAAATGGTGAAAGAAAGGTGGTAAAATAAAAAAAGAAAAGAAACAGTTTGGAGGGGAGTACTTGTTGATTGGGTCAGTTGGTCGAGTCTGTCAGTGCTGTCTGTTGAGTCCGGGTCCATAATGTGCGCCAAGTGGCCAGATATATGCTGTCTCCCAGGTCCTAAGTTCTATGTCGGTCAATGGTGGAGTGAATGATTTAATGATGCGGACTGTGAAGCAGTTGTTGAAAAGTTGGTTGTGGAAGCGGGTGTGTGTCGGGATGGGTAGGATGTTGTTTTGTATAGTGTCTGATGTGTGTCTGTCACCACAGTACTCCCCTCCAAACTGTTTCTTTTCTTTTTTTATTTTACCACCTTTCTTTCACCATTTTTTTTTTTTTCTTTTTTATGTAAATAGTTCCTATCATTTTTCAGACTGTACCAACTTGTTTTCATATATATTTTTTTATAATTTTTACCTGTCAACTCGACTGATGACGGCCTCACTGATGAGGCCGAAATATTTCGAAAAAATATAAAGTTTGTCTTTTTTTAACTATTATAATTGCTTAAAACTACAAATAAAAAGCTTATATAGCTAAGGTTATATTTATTCATACTTTATATCTATATTACACTAGCGACCGGTTTCGTTATAATAACATCGTCAGGCAATTGGATACGAATCATGAGATGGAAAATGTATTTCGTCTTTGTTTACATTTGTGATGTGATGACGTCATCAATTTATTGCTTTTACGGCCGTGTATCATACTACGTTTTTCAATGCATTGTGTGAGGAAATAAAACAAATATAATTTTGTGAACTTTAAATTGTAATTGGCTCAAAAGGACTGTATCCAGAGCCGTTTAACATTTGACATTTATGGTACACAGGAAAGGCTGCAGGTTAGCCAACCATTGCAAACAAATAAAAAAATAAAAAATAATAAAGCCCTAGGGCAAAATAATCAACTTTCTGTTCGGTTTTGATGCATAAAAAGTGGGCCTTTACGAGCACATGCATTGAAAAAATATTAGTGTTGTGTTAAGTTGAATGGCTGCGGATAGAATGATGATCAGTGTGTGTTACATCAGGCGCCAGCTGCGGAAAGAGTGACCAGTGGAAAGCAGTTCAAATTTGGTGATATCTTTGCAAGTTATGGGCATTTTTTGTAAGATATACAAGGTGTAAAAGCAAAGGCAAGAATCCTTCTAGGGTATGTTAGTATGAATCATACAGTGTTTAAAAAAAATAGCGGCAATTTTTTTTCATGTAGCAGTACCACATAATAACACGATTTGTTAAACTTGAAATACTCTAATCCGGTGGACACTCTCGCTGGTCGTTGACCTCTGATAGCGTCAGTTGCACAGAACATAATTACTCAATGTGATTGGTCGTTACCACACTACGGGGTGAATGAACTGCATTGATAAGAGTGCGTAGCTGGATCTTAGGAAAACAATATAATTTTTGGTAAAAATTTAAGGTATACTTTTTTTATCGTAATCGTATCAGTATCGTGTATACTTTCATACCCTAAAGGGATTCTTGGTTTTGCATTTACACCCTGTATAACACAGAACATAAGTCTTAGCTGGTATTTTTAAATTGCTTGCCTCAACGTAGTACCAAAACGAGAAAGTCGACCGACCACCACGGACAGTCCACTAACCGACCACCACGGACAGTCCACTAACCGACCACCACGGACAGTCCACTAACCGACCACCACGGACAGTCCACTAACCGACCACCACGGACAGTCCACTAACCGACCACCACGGACAGTCCACTAACCGACCACCACGGACAGTCCACTAACCGACCACCACGGACAGTCCACTAACCGACCACCACGGACAGTCCACTAACCGACCACCACGGACAGTCCACTAACCGACCACCACGGACAGTCCACTAACCGACCACCACGGACAGTCCACTAACCGACCACCACGGACAGTCCACTAACCGACCACCACGGACAGTCCACTAACCGACCACCACGGACAGTCCACTAACCGACCACCACGGACAGTCCACTAACCGACCACCACGGACAGTCCACTAACCGACCACCACGGACAGTCCACTAACCGACCACCACGGACAGTCCACTAACCGACCACCACGGACAGTCCACTAACCGACCACCACGGACAGTCCACTAACCCTTGGTTCCAGAAAAACAGCCCGACTTAGCTAGCGCTATAACACCTTGTGAACAAATATCATCAACATCAGCCGCAAATTCAAATTAACTGGTGTTTTGCGTGCGCGGAAGTTGATTAAAAAAAACCGGTCAAGTGCGAGTCGGACTCGCGCACGAAGTGTTCCGTAACATTATCTATAATAATACAGATCGCGCCAAACTTCTAGTCCGCTCGGAAGTTGCTCTTCCCGTTCTTCCATACATTTTGTTCCTGCTGATGCGAATCGCCCCGTGTTTAGAGGGGACAAAAAGTTTGGCGCGATCTGTACTCGTTAACTTGTAAATGTAAAGCCTACTTAGCTGTGATAGTTTCCTTTTTAATTTCGCTATATATACTAATGCCGTGATTTTTTTTACGTCTCCAAATACAACCGTTTCGCCGGCAGGGGGGGGGGGGGACACTTGACTCTAACAAAAATTAACACTTTTAAGTTTAATATTTCGCAAACGGAACCCTGGATCGAAAAATGATCTCCTCACACCCGTAATATTTTTTAATTACCTATCCAACGACACCCCACACTAGGGGATAGACGAGAAAAAAATAATCATCCCCACTTTACGTGTAGGGGAGGTACCCCAAAAAAAAAGATATTTTTCAAAATTTTACTGTACCGCTTTATCGGCGTGATAAATACGTATATCCATGCCAAATTACAGCTTTCTAGTACTAATAGTCTCTAAGCTAAGCCGCGTACAGACAGACAGACAGACAGACGGACATGGCGAAACTATAAGAGTTCCTTGTTGTTGACTACGGAACCCTAAAAAGGATAGATAATTCAAAAATAAAAGCGTTTGTGCAGGACGGAAGTTTAGCTTGATACTGGGCCTTAACCACAAATGTTCGCTTCCAGGCTAGCTGACACGAAGGAGGCCGTGCGTCACATGGCACGGCTGTGCATCTCTAGTCTCGGAGACAGTCGCGCGGCGCCCCCCCGGGTGTTGCTCGCGAAGCTCATACCGGTGCTGCAGCACAAGGCGGCGCCTGCCAGGGAGGAGGCTATCAAGGCGATATCTTTGTTGCTATACACGTGAGACTATTCCATCTTTTATATATGTTACCGACCAAAACCAATTAGTCTTTTGTGTTTTAACAAGTCGCTTAGAGCGCTATTAAGTGTCCCACAGGCATGCTGTGTTTGCCTATAATTGGGAATACACTCGTACAGTGGAGACCACATCACGCTATACACTTGCAGTACGACATTAGCCCCTACAGAGAAGAATATAAGATAGGTACAAAGTCCAATGTGTCTTACTTGATGCGGTCTCCACTGTACGTGTGTGTTTGTCTTTATATACCTATATTTTTTTTTTTTAATCTTATTTATTTTATAAGCCATACATCTTGAGATTAATTCGGCTTAAAAATAATTACAATGTTGGACGATGTGTAAAACAGTTGGGATTACTACTATGAGTGTTTTTATAATATTCAGATCTAAGGTTCAGTGAGTCTATTATGAAACTTACAAATCTATCACTATATTAGGCCGTGAACCCTGAACTTAAGATTTGATGGAGAAAGAAGATAAAATCCCCAGTAGAGCACCGAGTTTCATTTAAGAAATCCAACCTACATTGTTCGTTGATTTTACACTCGAGTACTAAGTGTAGGAGGTCCTCTTCTCTCTCACGTCGTGTACAGTTTGGATCGTCTCTTTTTTTCATGATGAAGTTAAACTTGTTAAGTGTGATGTGGTAAGTTCGAGTTCGGAAGCATATAACTAGATATTTTCTGTTGAGGTTTCTTGAGGTGAACCAAGGTACGCGAGGTGGTTCTTCTACAATGGTCCTGTACCAGATGCCCTTGTTTTGAGAGCACTCATTAAAATAGGATTTAAATTTTATATAATTGTCGTTTTTAATTTTTGAAAGATGATCAGTATAGTGTACCTATTAACTTTTGTAAGTGTCATTTCTGTTGGCAGACCAATAAAAAAAAAACATTTAAGACAAACCGGTTTTGCCTAGCCCAAATTGGTTAAGAGTGTTGAAAAGGAGAAAACTGATGTTTTGCGTTTGAATAGAACAGGATATACAATTCAAAAACAAAAGCATTGTTGCAGGACGGAAGTTAAGTTTGACACTGGGCCTTAAAACTAAATCTAAGAGTATATCCTTCCAGTCACGGTGCGCAAGAGTTGCAGCTGCGATCAGCTGTTCCGAACCTCGCGGCGCTGATCAGTGACCCCAACGCGGCCGTGAGAGACGCCGCCATACAACTACTGGTTGACGTTTACAGACACGTTGGTACGTATCTAGACTAGGGTTGCCATATTTTCCCGAAACCCCGTCGGAAAACATCGGTTAAGGAAGATAATTTTTTATACGTGAAAAACTTGTGAAAAAAATAATTTATTAAATGGCTAACCCCCGGTTTCTGAAAGGCCAATCAATGTTAACAGGAGATTAAAAAATAATTATCTGCGGATTAAGCCAGAAAAAGTGGGAATTTTACATTGAAATCAAAAATTAACTAAGTTAATTATTGATTCACCACTATTCAGACTTCTTATATGCTTTATTTTCACCGTTATTTGCGGTTAAAGATTTTTTAATCTACTGTTAACTTTTATTGGCCTTTCAGAAACCGGGGGTAAGTGAGGTATTCAAATATGCTTTTGAGTATTTATCAGACTTGTTCACCTGGGCCACTAATTGTCGATTCCCTATAACGAATTCGTAAAATTTTTCACAACTCATTTATTATTTATCAAAAATAGAGCCGTTTTACCTGTAAATAAAACGGTTATTAAACATACTTACCTTATTCGAAGCCCAATAAAAACATGAGAGAAGCATTGCTTGTTTCCGGAACAAAATAGCCGTGCATTTCCGGTTCCGTCATGATCTTGTCATTATACCTGTCTTTTTAGCATCGTTTCCGCCTCCCGCCCAACCACCGGCAGTTTAGTTTTGTAGTCTAAATTTTTCATCATTGCGTCTCTATGTTAATGCCACCAGGCAGGCTTTAAGTTATTGGGCTTCGAATAAGGTAAGTATGTTTAATAACCGTTTTATTTACAGGTAAAACGGCTCTATTAAACCCACTGTACCGTTATTCGAAGCCCAATAAAAACATGAGAGACGTGTTTGTTATCGCCTGGTGGTTGGTGGTGAATAACGCCAATGTGACTGATAAAGATGATACTTATGAAACGACAAAAGCATTTGTAGCAAAAAATACTAGGATTAATTTGCAAAAAATGTAAATTACTGATCAATCATTTATTTACCTCTCCAATTCAAAGTATTTGTATCAAATAACAATCACAATATCAGTGTTATTGCAAAATAAATGCGTTAATTTAAACTTCATATAATTAAAAATCAAAACATAGCTTTTGTATTAAATCAACTTGTCGGAACAAAATGTTTTGTAATAATGTTCGCATTTGGGGTAGATGCTTTCGCAATCTCTCGACAGTAGTATTTACAGAACGTGTTCACTGATCTCCAATTACCTCTCGCGAGAATATCGTCTAATGAAAAGTTCTCGATCCAGTTTTTAGACGCTACAGCTGATCTAAAACTGCCTGGAGTCCCTTCTATACCCGCTTCTTGGAGTAATTTCTTTATCCAGCCTCCGATAATAGTACGTGTTGCTGGCTTTGGATCGCCCGATGTACTAAGGAACAAGTTATCGGATTTGATCAAGTCCCTTCTTGACCGAGACAACTTGATCAAGTTGTTTGTCCAAAATACTGGGTCTGTAGCTTTGTTATCCTTATTCGCCAAAAGTTTCCATCCGGATTGTTGACGAGTCACTGTATCAGTTTTGGAACCGAAAGCGGGGAAGAGTATAATACTGTCGTCCGAGATTGTGCAGTGATCTTGTGAAATTTTTAGCAATGTCAGGTCATGAACCCGTCTGCCCGAGCACAAAAGAAGTATAGCCGCTGTGTACTTAGAGGTCTCATACAAACTTGTTGTATTAGGTACTTTGCTACTCATATACTGTATGAGTCTATCAATGTCCCAAATAGGCGGCTTTGGTCGTTTTGGTTTTGCAAGGGATATTGATTTTAAAACCTGCTTTACCATCGAGTGACTGCTTAGTTTTTGAGTTTCGTTGGGATCACAAAAAGTTGACACTACTGATTTATGGACTAAAATTGTACTTAGCGCAAGGCCTTCTTTTTGATGAAGGTCAGCCAAAAATCTAGCTAACTGGGAGCCACTTGGTTTATAGATATCTATACCATTATTGGTTGCCCATCTTGTCCATCTATTCCATGCTGGTTTATAAGTGTTTAATGTTGATACACGCCAACCCGAGGCCAATAACTTTTTCTGTTCATCCGTCCAACCAATTAGGTGCGGATTCCACCCCCACATTTCCATACCTCCAGCATCATTTCTGCTACTTTGGGTGGTGGATTGCCCGTCGATATATCTACTAGAACCTGCGACAGGTTCTTGATCGTGAATGGTGCTGCAAGAGCCCTGCTCTTCAGGTCTGGCCTCCAGTATACCTTTTCCCATCGAGGGACTACAATCAGGTAAGTTCCCTGGGCTTTGTTCAGATATGATAATATTCTGGGTATGAGATAGGGGGGAGGAAATATCCATGCAAGGGAGAAGTTCCATGTCATTCCTAGTGTATCGTAGCCGCTCGCCCCCTCGTCTGACCTGTCGAGTGTACAGTAACTCTCCACTACGTGAGCTTGACGAGAGGCAAACAGGTCCATCACAGGGACTCCCCATTTGTTGAATATAACTTGTGTCGCTTGTGGGAGCAAATGCCACTCCGGTGGAGTTTTTTGGCGGGACAAGTGATCGGCGTGACAATTGTAATTTCCAGGAATGTGATATATTGTCATGTGTATATTGAAGAGGTCCAGAATTTGAAAAACTTTCGCTGTTAACTCTGTCAAGGCTGCGGATTTCGTTCCGCCTTCGTTGCGCAAGTAAGAGACAACAGTCTTGTTGTCGCACTGAACATAAAGAGCCTTCGAACTCAGGTGCTGACAATGACCTTTTAAAATTTTTAAAATGGCAATCATTTCCTTTTGATTGCAATGGAGTTTTTGCTCTGATTCTGTCCATGTTCCAAGTATGCTTTTGCTGTCCATTTTGCCCCCCCATCCTAAATCGCTTGCATCTGTTGTAAGATAATGCGTCGGCAAGGGACTGTGAATGATCGAGCCTCGTCTGCAATTCTCTAGCCACCATTTTAGCTCCTTGTAAGCGTTCTGGGGCAACGGACATGACCTCATTATATCCGCTCGAAGTAGTGTATTGGCTTGTACCTGCAAAGCGCGATAGTGCAGACGTCCTCTTGGGACCGCAAAACTGACAAAATTCATGAGGCCTATAAGTTTCTGTAGCTCTGCAAGAGTTGCTTTCTCCTTCAATACTAAGTCTTGTATTTGTGATTCTAGCCTGAACGCCAATCTGTCTGGAATGTACTTCACATTCTGCCACGTGTCCCATACAATTCAAGGAATTCCAGAGCTTTTTGTGGCTGGAGCACAGACTTCTCTTTGTTGATAGTCCATCCTAGGTGCTCCAGTAGGTCCACCGTCATGAAAATTTGTTCTTTCAGAGTATTCAGGTCTTGGTGGCTCAAGAAAAAATCGTCCAGATAGACGAGTAGACGTACTCCCCGGTTTCTTAGTTGATGAGCAATCCAGTTGGTAAGCACACTGTGCACGTTTACCAGTCGAAATTTGTCGGTGTGAACAAACTGGTTCAAGTTCTTGAGATTGAAAATGGGTCTTGAAGTACCGTCGCTCTTGGGTCGGAGGAATATTGTAGACACAAAACTCGGTGAGTTTTTGGCTACCCTCAATACATTTTGAACTCGCATTTTGTTTATGACCTCCGACATTTCTTCGGAGACTAAGGTGTTGCTTTTGCTGTAGTTCGGTGGACAAAGCGGCGGCTTCCTTTTGAACGGGATGCGATAACCTTTTATTATATTGAGAATGTAAGGCGGAGCCCCAAGCTGTTCCCAGTGGCTGTAGTACAGACCGAGCTGTCCGGCACGAAACGTCTTGTTTGAGTCAATATTTGTGTGAACGACCTCTCTTATCCCGGTGGGATGTAGGCGAGCGGTGTCGAGCTCCTCTATGCGAATTATCGCGGCCTCTGGAGCTTGGATTCTTATTTCCTCGCCCTCGAAAATTACTACTCGGTTTTTTACGCGAGTCGTACTTACCACGTGATGCTTGATTCGCAAACTTCGTCTGCCCTGGAGCTAGGAAAGACGTCTTGGGATCGGTCTGCGGAGCAGAGGTAATACGATCCCTATCTTTAGGCCAGAACACATTCTTCACTCCTCCAGCCTTTTCCAGCACAGCACTAAATTTCTCAGCATTGAAAAGGTTCGAGCATGTTGGGGGTATTTTGCGAAACACATTTTTGTAATAGGGATCTTTGACAGAGGCCAGTATGGCTTCCCTCCTGTGCTGAATAAGTTCGGCTCTGTGTCCACACACTAGTTGAATTGTATCGCTTGATGCCTTGAAATACTCACCTTGTGAAAAAACCTCTGTCAACTTTGCATATACTTCGCTGTAATTAAGATCATTAGCTTGACGAGCCCAGGTCAGAAAACGTTGCATTTCATTTTGTAGCGAATCTCGCTGTTTTAACAAGGCACAGGTAATGCCCGCAAAAGCTTTTTCCATGTTACAATTGGTTTTTGAAACATCGTAACGTCTAACCTCTTCGTTGGGATCCAAATCCGTAAAGCCAGGTGTCAAAACACATGATTTCTGCACGTCCGCGTATCGAACGTTATTCCAGTCATCATTATCGAAACGCTGCAGCTCATTGAGCTGTTGCAACATCTCGGACGACGCAAGAGGTACAGCCGGTTCTTTTGTTTTAGTAGCGATCGACAGACTAATAACGGGTTCGACATGGGCCTCGATCTCAAATAATTCATCGCTAGCATTTAAATCAATGTGATCATCCTTATTGCCACTGTCCGCAATAGATTCGTGAACACTATGGCTTGACCCAGCATGTAACCGTCGTTTTAGGTTGTAAATTTCATTAAATAAATGATCAAACTTGCGTTTTTCCTGGCGCTTCTTACGCTTGTTCCTCCTGCGACGGCGCGCCCCTCCCGAGCTGGAAGAGCTCGAGGTGGAGCTGGTCGTGCTGCTGCTGCTGGACGACCTCGCTCGCTTGTGTGGTCTCTTCGGTGGTGGTTCCTCTGGATGCCCGTCGTCGTTTGCTTCTCCACTCCCAGACGGAATTACATTACTCATGTTTATACTGTAACCGAACGGTAACACCGTTAACTCGTATAAATAACGTAATTTTTTATTAAAAAACCATGAGTAATGCCGGACAAGAAAAGTGGACAAGATAAAAATATTTTTGCTGAATCCAAACTAGACGTGCAAAGATTCAGCAATTCCTTTTAGGTAATTGCCCAAAGCTTTAAAGAATGTATAAACGGGGTAAAGACTTACCAATTTCGAAGATTTTACCTTGAAATTATTTTCCACTTAATAAATTTAACACGTGTAGGTAATAGCACGACAAAATTCCAAAAATGGCGGACCGTTCGCTAGTATTTAACAGACGACCGCCTCTGTCGGAAACACAACGCCAATGATGAAAAATTTAGACTACAAAACTAAACTGCCGGTGGTTGGGCGGGAGGCGGAAACGATGCTAAAAAGACAGGTATAATGACAATATCATGACGGAACCGGAAATGCACGGCTATTTTGTTCCGGAAACAAGCAATGCTTCTCTCATGTTTTTATTGGGCTTCGAATAACGGTACAGTGGGTTTAATATTGCACAACTCACTGTACAATTAAAAAGGTAATATTAATTAATACATAAAATATTTACAGAAACATAAAATCAACAAAAGTAACCAATATAAAAATACATATTTTGGTCTAAGGCTTAGAATATAAGAACATCGTCATTAAGGCTTCACTCTCACAAAATTTCAAGCATTCCCGCACCACATCCGTCATTTTGTCAGAGAAAAGATCACACAGTGGTTCTGATACAAAGAGTGCATTGAGTTTCATGCGCTCACGCACTAGTGGGGACTCCCTCCGCGCCACGGAGTTACATGTTGATTAACTTACATTTAAGAAATGTCGACCTCCAAGCGATTCCATTCGTCTGTCCACTGCGTAAAAGTATGCGCTGTACACGCGAGCACACGAATCACCGTGTTCTGATAGTCGGGCTGTAAATTAGAATTTGTCCGGACATTTTGTAGTTCGTCGGGACACCGCTGTTAATAACCGTGACATGTCCCGACGTATCGGGGTGAATGGCAACCCTAATCTATACAAACAAACGGGGCGACAGACACTGGCTTGTTAAAAATCCGAAGAATGATCCTCAAGAAAACGTATTATTTCCAGGTGAACGTTTACGGTCTGACTTGAAGAAGAAGGAGCTAATGCCGGCACAGAAGATGGCGCTGCTAGAACAGAGGTTCGACGAGGCGAGGGAGGCCGGACTGCTGCTGTCTTCAGGTTGGTTCATTCTCTTTATTATTTAGTACACAAGAAGCAGCTAATGCCGGCACGGAAGATGGTGCTGCTAGGACAGAGGTTCGACGAGGCGAGGGAGGCCGGACTGCTGCTGTCTTCAGGTTGGTTCATTCACTTCTTGTTTAGTACACAAGAAGGAGCTAATGCCGGCACAGAAGATGGCGCTGCTAGAACAGAGTTTCGACGAGGCGAGGGAGGCCGGACTGCTGCTGTCTTCAGGTTGGTTCATTCACTTCTTGTTTAGTACACAAGAAGGAGCTAATGCCGGCACAGAAGATGGCGCTGCTAGAACAGAGTTTCGACGAGGCGAGGGAGGCCGGACTGCTGCTGTCTTCAGGTTGGTTCATTCTCTTTATTATTTAGTACACAAGAAGCAGCTAATGCCAGCACAGAAGATGGCGCTGCTAGAACAGAGGTTCGACGAGGCGAGGTAGTTTTGTCATGAGGGTGGTGACAAGCCACCGTCGGAGTCTACCACCAGTTGAAGTGACAGGATTAGTCAGTTGTGTCTCGATATATTTGTGTGTATTTGCAGTATCAGTGGTTTTATCTCAGTTTACGTCACTCAGGGAGGCTACCATGCATCCTACACCATTCAACCGGTGGGCCGTTTCGTTTTTGAGCTGCGAATGTTGAATTTGTATTATTTCATCGTACGAATAAATATAATATTAGCTATATTCAGCCTTTTATTTATAGTTCGATTAAATGGATAAAATATCAACAACAAAAAAAGGGAACTTTATATTTAATAGTAGATTATGCACCAAGGGAATAAAGCAGTGTCTTACGTCACGGGCGGCATATTGACTCCTGAGCGTAACGAGGGACTCTATATAGAGTTATATAGAGTCCTGAGTAAAGCGAGGGGTTCAAGCTGCCCAAGACAAAGATTATTCCAGAGGAGCTACTCTACTTTTCACACCTTCTGCGAGACAATAAAAAGCTCGACATTTTTTATCAACATTAATAATTCAATAAAATTCACTGACAATCACAGCACCAAACACCGTCTTTTGTTTCACATTCTTTGTAAACGCTTTTTTTCTTTTTGTTGAATTCTGCTTATGGTGGCCAGTTCGATTTTCGAACAAACCTCTTTACAATCCCATATGGGCATTTGTTTTCCACGAGTTTCCACACGAATTTGACGTTCCAAATTTAAATCACTTTAATCTCTAGGGATTTTAATAAAACTTTATATCCCTTGAGATATAATGCGTTACTTTACGTTGAGGTTGCATGATATGTAATTGGACATTGTCGAGCAGGTGGTGTGAAAAGACATATTTCGGCCTTTTCAATGACTGATGACGGCTTAATTGAAGAGGCCAAAGTATATCATAAAATGTTAAGTTTTCTTTCTCTTGTTGATTTTATGCTTCTATTATTTTGTGGTAATTTCATCCACTGTTTTCTTCTCTTCCAGCGACACAACGCGAGGGCGCGGACGAGGCGGACTTCGTAGCGCGAAGTGCGAAGCGCACGATGGCGATACCGACGTCCGCGCGGGGCAGGGAGGGGGACAACTCCGGCGCATCCACTCCAGGTCGGTCTACATTGTTTATATACTTGCCATACCACGTTTACCGAGACGTTGCATTCCCCCTACTGACACCTGCCGCCGCGTCAAAGGAAATGCTGCCGTGTTAACTCTCGACACAAAAGAACCCGCCGGCCTCTGACCGCTCATGACCTAACTCTCGTACTATGATAATCATGTGTGCATTTTATAACAGAAGTCATACATGTCAGAAGTATCGTTTTATAAAATGAAGTATCTTAATACTGAGTAGTGAATGGACCGCCTTACAACGTCTCGATAAAACGGTACTGCTTAACACTAAGTTATTCCTCAAGAGCTTATTCTCCGAAATAGTTAGTGATCAACTCTTTAACCCTTTTTTTAAGTGATTTTTGTGTTGTTGGCCGCGTGTCCTTCATAACTACCGGATATAAAGAGGGAACGCTGAAGCTCTGGTGAGGGTTGAGGCCTGACATCTAGCTTCACACCTACATTTTAAGCCTAATGACATAAGGAACAGTAACGGTCCTAACACACTACCCTGCGGTACACCTAAATTTTTTGTTATCTGGAAGGCATAGACTTTTCGAACCTTAGTTTTTGGACACACGTAATATAGGTTATTTGTCTTCTATCGCTAACATGAAACTAATTTCTTTCCTAACATGTGCCATCATCGCTGGATCGTCTGCTGACCACTGGACTAACCATTCATCATCACGACAACTGGTGCCTGCTACTAAATACATACCGAAATCACCTAAAATTGCCAATATTTCTCCTTTCCTAACAACATCTCACCGATATCTGCCTACATTTAAATTATTTATCCATTCTAAAACTTACCTCTTTCTACAATTACTTATTGCTATCAAAATCACTCTTTTTACATCCATTTTCAATGCCAATACTTTCTTTTTATGCCAATTTTTTATCGACTTCCGTCTACATTTAATGCTCTTCTATTATATTTAATTATTATCGTTTTTAATTCTTCAATACCTTCTCACACCTTCTCCACAAACACGACAAACGTATCCCTGAACTACTTCTGAACGTCCCAACGTCCCTATTGTATCGCAAACAGCTTGCGATCCTCCAAAAAGGCCGCTAGCAGGGTTATACAGCTTGCCTGCAGCCAATAGGAAGCCGCCGCCGCCGATCAAGTTGTCCAGTGCGGCCACAGGTAACTATACTAGTTAGAACTAGCTTTAGTATATACAAGCAGCGGATTATCTCAGAGATACGACCGTCAACTATTTAAGTGTACACTTCTTATGTCGCCTCTTTACTTGATCACAGAGGTAAGGATCAATGGCGGCCATAAATATCATAATAATAATATACGACGTGTAACAGAAAGCTGTGGTCATATTTGAAGACTTTATTCTGTCAATGGTATAGAACAACTTTTATTTATAATAATAAAATAGTTCTTTATTGAGGTTACGAAGACCCATTGTAAAAACACATCGGTTGGTGATCATTGAACCTTGTTCCTGGTCCCCGGCCGGGTCTCCGGTATGGGTTCGGGTGGCTGATTGGATTTTACCTTGTGTAATTTATATTTTACCTATCATTTTAATCGTAAATATATTGCTACATAAATTAAATAAACCTTTAATTTAGTTCATGTACATTTATTATTTTATTACATATATTTTCTTTATTAGATTAAATTTGACGTGTAAAAAGTGTACATATCTATACCTGCTTTAAAAATAAACTATTTGAATTTGAATTTGACACATGAAAATACATTAAAAAATACACAATTTAAATAACAAAAACTAAATGAAAATAAATATTATGTATTAATTATTTATTTCTTATTCCTATATTTTTATTTTATTCGAGTGTATATTTTTGATTACATTTAAGTAAACCCAACCTTTATTATTCCCCTGCATATATTTCCCCATATCATTATTTATGACATTAAACTATTACCTATACACATATATTATTTAATTACTTATATTACATTAAAACTGACCTGTAATAAGTGTATCTGTTATACCTACATTACTTTAATAAATATATTTCATTTCATTCATATGGAGGCGACACTGAAATCACGAAAAAAAGTGTAGTTTCATAGAAAAATGCAATGGCGCTCGGCCGAAATGTATGGAAGGGCAGATTTTTTTTCCTAGATTTCAGGGTTGGCTCCATGGTGAAAATTGTTCTATACCATTGACTGAATAAGCTCTTCAAATATGACCACAGCTTTCTCTTACACGTTGTATTTTCGCTTAAAAATTTTCATATTTCCTATCAAATAAAATGCCTATCAAATAAGCATTAACTTATCACGAAATAATAACGGAATAACTTAAAATAATGATTAATTAAAAAATTATAAATCATCCTTATTCAAATTATCCTTATTTCATCAATCAGAATAAATACAAACTACCGTAAGGCAATATGCCAAAAAAAATACGGGTGTTTCTTTTCTGTGTATTTCATGAAATAAACGGAAAATTATAATCAGCTTCTGGTAAATACATTTTGACTATATAATCTAGGGTTTTGAAATTGGAAAACATGTTTGGATACATTTTCCTCGATAGAAATAATTGTTGAAATGAGGTCTTCAAACACACTTTTTCTCCTCGTTTGACGAATAGGAACCATATACAGAACTCTAAACATATTTTATTAGGTGTGTTTCAACAATATCTAGAGATTTGATATTTGAAATTTTGCTAGCTATTTTAGTTTTTTTATAAAAATTATAAAACTTGAAATTTTTCGCTTTCGCCCTGAATCCGCCTCTCGCACTGCGCGATTTTTCGCTTGGAGTGACAGTGACAAAAATAAAATTCGCATAGCCTCTTAAAGAATATAATTTACAAATGATTTTGATATATTCGGACACTTAAGGCGAAGGCAGGAGTCCCACGTCACCGAGACTGTCTGCTGGCTCTGGACAGAGAACGGTGGAAAATGCTACACCGACAAGATCTACGTTATGTAGTTGATGATGAATATTGAAAACGTAAGATGATGCGACCTATTGTTTAAGGAGAAGTGAGCATTGGGGAATACAAGTTTCTACAAGTGTATTAAAGTACCAGACGTAAATAAAAATCTGAAAAAAAATCATATTGTTTTTGAAGATATAAGAAATCTTACGACTGTTCTAAAAACATGGTTTGAAAGGAGACGGTCAGAATCGGCCTTAACCGCGTACATGAAATAAATGTATACTATCATTTTTGTTAGATTTATTCGTAACTAGTCACTTTCATAATAACGCGGACACAGATATTAAAATAATATATCTCGCAGCCGGTCATGAGAGAACTTCGCTTCCAGCGTGCTTTGATAGAGTCATGCGTGACGCAATCGGCCGTCTCAGCTTTTTATTTCACGATTCATGCTATTCTTCTGGATTTTGATAGAGATTACATTACGACTGACATTCGAGCATGACCCTTTTAAATGTATCAGAATCATCGTGAAACATTGTTACAACTATGAACGTTTCAAACGTGCTTAAGTTTATTTTCGCAATGCCATATGAAGATAACCTCAAAATAAAAACGATTTATCATAAAAAGTAATTAAAAGATTGTGTCCGTTTTAAATGGATAGTCAAACCGTGTTATTTTGAATTTGTTCTTTATCATTGACCACAATATATTTGTGTACTCTCTTAAGGCATTTTGCTTACGGGGAACTGACCGTCTCCTTTTCCCATAACCAAAAAAAAAACTATTGACACCTGTAAATTTTATTTATCACATTTTATATCTGTAATCTGGTTCTTAACGTTACAAACTTGACACGGAATGTTTTTTTGGATTAACTGTCCATGTTTTGACTCCCTACAAGATTTTTTTCAATATTGTGTAAGATTTCTTTTTTAATTAAGTTTCAGTCAGATTGTCGCTTACGTTGAATTCAATAAAGCTCATATAATATGTCTATCTTGCTCACTCGCACTCGACTTTAGATAAGTTCCTCCTGCACTTTCACAGCACATTTTCCTGATGCCCACTTAACCTTAAGTGATAATGAGAACGAAGAGTGTTAAAAAAGTCCCGTCTGTCCTGCAGTGTCAAGCACGAGCGTCGGCCTCTCTGCTGGCGAGGCGGGAGCTGTGTCGAGCGAGGCATTCGAGGCGGCGTTCGCATGTACCGCGCCCGCCGCGGTGTACGGGGCAAGGGGGCTCGATGACCTGGTGCGTCACGCGGCCGTGCTGCTTGGCGACAGGAGTGCTGACTGGGAGAAACGGGTTGATGCGGTGAGTGGTCTTTCGTTGTACAGTAGCAGGCCTGAACTCCGTCCATATCCTGAATTCCGTCCATGTCTCGAACTCCGTCCATGTCTTGAATTCCGCCCGGCTCTAGAGTTTTGCCATTGGCACTGGGATGCAAAATTCTCCACGAGTTGGGACTCAAGAAAGAAAGCTTTGGTTCAATGTGTGAGTGCAAGGCTCGTATACGATCCAATGCGCTGGTATATTGTAGTGGTGTATTGTAGGAGCTGAACAAAAAAATCACGTCATTTTGTTAAAGAAATGTTGTGCCTCTCTCCGTTATTTAAATCTAGTTTTACGTTAACGTCTGGCCACAAAATAACCACTAACAGAAGGTTCACTCCATGTAACTAGCTAAAACAGGCGCACGCACACATAGACGCGTACTTACGACGATCACGGACATAGTCGGGCGAATGCCAGTCACGAGTGCACGCGCTTTGGCGATACATGTGATTATATTGTTTGGAGTGACGTATTTTATGGTATGAAATATGTGTAAAGCATAACGAAATTGTTGCGTATATGTTTTTTCGAATACAACATTAAACCGAAGGGAATCGATTTTTTTTATAATTACCCATCACTGCAGAAAGGTTAACGAATTTATAGACTTAGTAATTAATTATAATAAATAAATACGTTTAAATAACTCCCAACTCGAAGTTTTCGCAGATATATCGTTAACTACCCTTTCGCCCGCGGCTCCGCCCGCGTTCATTAAATCTGTGCATTTTATTAACAAATTAGCAAATTATTAACAACCCTTATGATCTATATGTTGACCAGGGTCAGTACAATGACAATAAAAAAAACTCATCAAAATACGTCGAGTAGTTCTCAAGTTAAAACGAAACTTACATACAGACAAACAAACATTCTAGGAATGGTAGTTTTGGCTTCAGTAAAGCACTAAAATAAAAATCAAATAGACAGCCCTAGCGTTACGGTCGAGCGTAGGTAATTAAAATCAAGGTCACCCGGAGTAGGCCTTCTGTTAGTGGTTATTTTGTGGTCTGGCTAGCTAAAGCTGTTGCGTTTACCTAGAGCGGGTCAAGTAAATATCAAAAAAGCAAGGCTGGTAAAATGTGATATTACAATGGAAGTTTCGGTATTAGTTAATAGTTTTTACAATACTAGACATCGGATTATATGCATTTGCATGTTTGCATATGCAAATGCATATAATTCCATTTTTATAACGTTATTGCACATTTTGGTACTTTTTCATTGGTAGTGCATATTTCAGTGGTTATACGTGTTAGGCGGGTTGTATTATGCTGTCGAAAGCTGTGTTGTTTTATGCAGAGAATTTCGAAGCGATAAAAGAAGTAGTTGGCAAATTTTACGGATCAGACGCTATTGCAATCAATTCAAGACAGCTGGCATTTGAGGATTCTTCAATCAAAACAAATATTGCTCTTATTGCAACACATTTCAGCGAATTGCCCGATGATATTGAGAAACCAGAAACAAGAAACTAAAAACCTTCCTCTGTGCAAGTCCTTGGAAATATTAGAAAAAATGATTGAACAGAGTAACGCCCTTCCGAGTTCACTATCGCAAAAGGTTCGTGGCAAATTAACTGCAGTTTTGTATAAAAACCCCGGTCTTGAAGGAATAAAGAAAATTGACGCATTTATCAACGGCACCGGGCAAACTCAGCCTGAAGAGGTCTCTGCAGAAATGGCGTCAAATTTCAAGTTCTGTCCGGTAACGTCAGTTGACGTCGAAAGGTCATTTTCAGCCCATAAATTAATATTAAGTGACAAACGTCGCAAGTTTCCTGTAGAAAACCTGGAAAAATATGTTATTGTTTATTGTCACAAGAATTATAACAATAACTAATATAAATATATATGTATGACATATAAATATAATGTTAAAATAAACGTAAATTGTAATAATAAATGGTTTTTTGATTGTGCATATTTTGTGCATATTTCGCCCTTTTTAGTGCATATTTTGGCATTTTGATAGTGCATATAATCCGATGTCTATACATTACTAAACTTGAGGTAATGATGCCAGATAGACCAATATCTTTTCTTCAACTTTATGTTCAGCCCCTCTTCCGATCTCTGCTAACGATCGATTGTGTCGTTCCAGCTGAAGAAGATCCGTTCTCTGCTGACGGCGAACGCGCACACGCAGTTCCCGAGCGAGTTCTACGCGCACCTCAAGGAGCTGTCCGTGCCGTTCCTCGTCGTCATCAAGGATCTACGGAGTCAGGTCTGGATCTACATACATACATATACTCACGCCTGTCCCCCAGAGAGCTAGGCAGAGACTACAGACTTCCATCCGCTACGATCCAGACACACCTCTTTCGGATCTTCCACATCCATCAATCTAGACATACACCGGGTACGTACCCTATTCCGGGTACGTAGTTTTGACATCGCCCTTCTTCAGTGTGTCGCCAATTTAGTCAGTATAACAACCTTCTAGGGTGGCCTGCGGGCCTATTATGTATCTCTAGTTGCCAACTGAACTAGGTGCCTATCATCAAAACATAGATATACTATCGAATTCCGATTTTCTAAGGATATGTTCGCACTTGAAGTGACGACACAGTTCGTAAATAGTTCAACACCCACTAAAGGCAATTTTGAAATTTCTGTTTTTTATCTATGTTATTGATGATACGCACCCAGTTCAGTTGGCAACCAAAGATACAGAATAGGGGGGGCTGGTCGAGCTGTACCTTCCACTTGCGCGCCATAAATTTCTTTCGTCACTCAACTTTCATTCATGTCCAAACCTTCATTCCTTTTTATATTCTAGTAACTACATCTTTTCTCATGCCGCAACGATCCCGTATGTAGATATTTTTCACTCTATCATTCAATGTTAAACCACACATACTCCATCAGGAATTTTGAATTTGAATTTGGAACACGTTTCCACTGCATTCACATTTTTTTCTTGATATCTCCCGACATATGTATATATTTTATACAATAATTATAATGTCTCAGGTGGTCCGCGAGGCGTGTATAACGATCGCGCACATGGCCAAAGTGCTGAAGAACAAGCTGGAGCAGTTCAGCTTGTACATACTGCAGGAGCTGATCAATCTCATACAGAACGCTGCCAAGGTGAGTCACTGTTGCTATATAAGAACAAGCTGGAGCAGTTCAGCTTGTACATACTGCAGGAGCTGATCAATCTCATACAGAACGCTGCCAAGGTGAGTCACTGTTGCTATACCACGGTGGTACGTCCGGTCGCTCGGCTATATATTTGTATGCGCATTATTACTTTGGGAGTACTGTACCAGTTTATTATTAGTATAGAGTGTATATAAAATGTATAATTTCCAGGTGGTATCATCGGCCGGCACGGTCTGTGTCCGGTACATAGTGACGTACGTCCACTCGCCGCGCCTGCTGCCCGTCGTCGTCACCAACCTGACGAGCCACAAGTCCAAGGAGATCCGGTCCACGCTCAGGTCTGTAGTTGCTCTTATATGTTACCATAGACTAAGTATTACTACGGCTGTGCAGTGGGGTACAATCGAGTCGACATGTTCATTATACACAAATAATTATTATACGTTACTCTTCTCTCACTGCGACGGGTCAGGGTTGGTTGTGTAGTGCTTCACTTATACCATACACTAAGTATTACTACGTATAGACTAGCAGTTCCCATACAACAGTTTGTAGCCACAAAACAGGTATCAAATTCTAACGAAATATAGATGGCGTTGCTGAATCCTCTAACAGACACGATGCTAAAAAAGACCGATTGGTGACGCTAGTGGCACAGCGATGTCACGTAACATAAAAATAATTCCCACTCCGATAATAGATGGCGCTGAAATATTCCCTGTTAGTGTTGCCAACTTAGCGCCATCTAGTTTTTCCAAGCAAAGCTATTACAGCCACATGATAACTTGGTAACCACGAGAGTTTACTTGCTGCCAATTAAACAAATTATGCTTATTTGCAACACTTGACGACACCTAGTGTTGTAAGGGCGCGTATAAAATTTGCTACGCCTACAACAGGGACGTTGCGTCACGAGGGATAGCATCATAGACTAAGTATTACTACGTATAGACCGACAACTCCCATACGTCAAGCGACTCGTCGTGTTCCGGAATGACGTCATTACTAGCTTGGCGCCACGGTTTATATGGTATATGGTATTAACTAGGTAGGCTTCGGCCATGGCGTGCCACCACCTCCTCGTGACGCAATCGTAACGCCAAGCTGCTCGTCGTGTTGCGGCATGACGTCATGACGTTTCTCACGAGTTGCTCTCGATCCTGTAAGAAGTACCTAACAGATGTCTACGTCAAGGAACCTAAAGTCCAATTTATATGTTGCGGCCTTAAAAATTTGAATTTGAAAAGAGATGTAGTGACTAGAATAGAAACAGGAATTCTTCGGTGGTTTGGAAATGTAGAGAAGATGAATGAAAGTAGAGTGACGGAAGAAATGTATGGTGCGCAAGTGGAAGGTACAGCTCGACCAGGCCGCCCTAGAAGGATGTTTGCTGACCGAATTGGCGACATACTGAAGAAGGGCCTTGTCAACTTGACATTGTCAAGACTTACCCGGAATAGAAGAGCTTGTATGACTAGATTGATGGATGTGGAAGAGGCGAAAGTGATATGTCAGGATCGTAGCAGATGGAAATCTGTAGTCTCTGCCTAGCCCTATGGGAGACAGGCGTGAGTATATTCAGGATATTATCTTTATATATATATACATGTATATATATAGAGTGAATATTCATTTTCGATTTATTTCGTTATGGGGCCGTCTTCAGTCTAATTGATAAAGGTTACGAAAATCAAAATAATAATCATGTTTTATGTATGTACCCTCTCTTTTCAGCGAGGTGCTAGTGCTAATCCTGGAGAAGTGGCCGCCTCTGACTGTGGAGAAGCAACAGCAGTGCATCCGGGACGCGATCCGGCGCGCCTGCGTCGACGCAGACAGCACCGCGAGGACCTACGGGCGGAGGTGGGCCTTATATCTACTAGGGCAGGGTTTCTCAAAGTAGGGTACGCGAACCCCCAGGGGTCCGCCAGTTGATTCAATTTGCGACAAGAAACAAGCCCACCTATCAAATTAACTAATTAACAACATTACTTTGTGACTGTATTATCATTTATATTTAAATAAAAATCCTTTTATGGCAAGTTTGTTTTAAAGGGCCGCAGTAGACTGGGAAAATATAGGTGTATTGAAATATTGGAAATATTTTGAACAATATCAAATTTTTCATATTTTTAAAACACCGTAATATATGGTCAAATTAATGCAATTTTGTGCCAAATTTCATGTCTTCATCTTTTACGGTGCTAAAGTTATGAGGCTGTGACATACCGACGGACGGACAGCGGAGTCTCACCATAAAGGTTCCTTTTGTACCTTTTAGATACTACGGAACCCTAAAAACTATAAATTAATAAAGCTACGCCAGTAACCGTGTTCTACCTATTGGCTTGCAACATTAATTTGGTTTATTTTAATAGCTGGCAATACCAGCATCGGTCACTTCCTTCTTCTCTAATCCAAATCCACATGAGTAACATGTGATTTGTTCAATATATTCCGTAAAACAAAGATACAGTCCACCACAATCAAGCTAAGCCACCAATACTACCTTCACAATATATGGGTCTTTGAACTGCGTTCACTACAGTTTGTGTCCGTTGCAGGGCGTACTGGGCGTACAAGCGTCAGTTCCCTGGTGACGCGGAGCAGCTGTTCGCTCGGCTCGACTCGGCCGCGCAGAAGCAGATAGAGCGAGAGCGCAACATCGGTAGTGTCGACAGTATACAGCACATCGGTACAGGTGGGTTGTCTGTCTCTCTAACGGGTAGGCAGACGCTACAGATTTCCATCTGCTAAGATCCTGACAGCTCTTTTTCTTTACTACCATCCAATCTAGGCAACAAGCTCTTCTGTTCTCATTACTTTGCACTTTTTTCTTTAGTATATCGTCAATTTGGTCGGCATATGTACGGTCGAGCTTTACCTTCCATAAATTTCTTTTGTCACGCTACTTTCATTAAACCCTCCGGTCGGCAGTCGGCCTGTCAAACGGTTCTTAAGGTTGCTGCATAGCCGGCCGCCGGCATAACAAATGAATTCCCAACTACTTGCATTTCGAGCTATTTATGTAACTGTTGGCATCGCTTTTTGTTGTGTGTGGTTTAATTATGAGTAAAAAAGACAGTAGATTCTAGCAACTGCTAGCAGTTTTCCGCAGGGCGCTCGATACAGGACCCTAGAAGCGTATTTGGCGGTCTTAGCACCGGAAAGGTTATTCCAAACTATGCATAAATAGCAATAAATAAATATTTGTTTTACAGAAAGAAGAGCCATAACCAGCCCTCGAAGTCCGTCGGTCAGCGTGTCAGGTAGGTGTAAATACGTTGTATAATCACTTACTATACCTGTGTCTTAGAGTACTACCATACACTAAGTATTACTACGTATAGACTAGCAGTGCCCATACATCAGTTTGTAGCCACAATAAACGTGTAAAATTATAACGAAATCTAGATGGCGTTGCTAAATCCTGTAATGAACACGCTGCTTAAAAAGACCGATTGGTGACGCTAGTGGCACAGCGATGTCACGCAACATAAAAATAATTCCCACTTCGATAATAGATGGCGCTGAAATATTACCTGTTAATGTTGCGAACTTAGCGCCATCTAGTTTTTCTAAGCAAAGCTATTACAGTCACATGTTTACTTGGTAACCATGAGAGTTTACTTACAGCCAATTAAACAAATTATGCTTATTTGCAACACTTGGCGACACCTAGTGTTGTAAGGACGCGTAAAAAAATTGCTATGCCTTGATGTATGGGAGTTGTTGGTCTATACGTAGTAATACTTAGTATATGGTACTACAAAATTATGTACAGTAGTACCATATAAGTAATGTGCGTGGGAATATTCGCCACTTTTCGGCAAAGGTCGCATTTCCGAACACTTTCTATTGAATCTATGACAGATAGTGCACCTCCGGCCGGCTGTATACAACCGAAATTACCTTAAATCGCGTCCGGTTCCGATTGTTTCCACATGTTCTAAATGACTTATATTTTCTCTACGATGTGTAACAGAAAGGTGTAACCATATCTGAAGAGCTTATTTAGTCAATAGTATAGAACAACTTTTTCTATGGAACCAACCCCGAAATCTCAAAAAAAAAAAACATATTTGAAGAGTTTATTTAGTCAATAGTATAGAACAACTTTTTCTATGGAACCAACCCCGAAATCTCAAAAAAAAAAAACATATTTGAAGAGTTTATTTAGTCAATAGTATAGAACAACTTTTTCTATGGAACCAACCCCGAAATCTCAAAAAAAACATATTTGAAGAGTTTATTTAGTCAATAGTATAGAACAACTTTTACTATGGAACCAACCCCGAAATCTCAAAAAAAAAAACATATTTGAAGAGTTTATTTAGTCAATAGTATAGAACAACTTTTACTATGGAACCAACCCCGAAATCTCAAAAAAAAAACATATTTGAAGAGTTTATTTAGTCAATAGTATAGAACAACTTTTTCTATGGAACCAACCCCGAAATCTCAAAAAAAACATATTTGAAGAGTTTATTTAGTCAATAGTATAGAACAACTTTTACTATGGAACCAACCCCGAAATCTCAAAAAAAAAACATATTTGAAGAGTTTATTTAGTCAATAGTATAGAACAACTTTTACTATGGAACCAACCCCGAAATCTCAAAAAAAAAACATATTTGAAGAGTTTATTTAGTCAATAGTATAGAACAACTTTTTCTATGGAACCAACCCCGAAATCTCAAAAAAAAAAACATATTTGAAGAGTTTATTTAGTCAATAGTATAGAACAACTTTTTCTATGGAACCAACCCCGAAATCTCAAAAAAAAAAAAAAACATTTGAAGAGTTTATTTAGTCAATAGTATAGAACAACTTTTTCTATGGAACCAACCCCGAAATCTCAAAAAAAAAAACATATTTGAAGAGTTTATTTAGTCAATAGTATAGAACAACTTTTTCTATGGAACCAACCCCGAAATCTCAAAAAAAAAAAAACATTTGAAGAGTTTATTTAGTCAATAGTATAGAACAACTTTTTCTATGGAACCAACCCCGAAATCTCAAAAAAAAAAACATTTGAAGAGTTTATTTAGTCAATAGTATAGAACAACTTTTTCTATGGAACCAACCCCGAAATCTCAAAAAAAAAACATATTTGAAGAGTTTATTTAGTCAATAGTATAAAACAACTTTTACTATGGAACCAACCACGAAATCTCAAAAAAAAAAACTGCTCTTCCATACATTTCGGTCGAGCGGCATTGCCTTTTTCTATGAAACAGATAATTTTTTTTTCGAGATGCATGGTTTGCTCCAAACCATTCACTAAATAAGCTCTTCAAATATGGTTACACCTTTCTGTTACACCTTGTATAATAAGTTTCCAAATGCTATTGCAATGTTTAGGGCTCTTACAATTTGTGATTTAGATATTTTCGAGAATACGAAAACTGGCGAACATTTGTGTACGAATTAATTATATCTGTAGAGGAAAGTACCGTCGACACACTTGCTCCATGTTACAATCGTTATTAAAGGAGTCTAGTTTGGATGAGCAAGTGTCACTGGGTCACTGGAAGGTTTTATGTTTTACTGATGTTACAAATGAAGTTTTTCATTGAGAAATAATCTAAGTGTAGGTAATAAAACATATGTTACATTGTAAATAAATATTGACATTTTTGTCTTATTAAATGATTAGAATTAAATAAAACAAGATTAAATAAAATTTTTGTGAGATACTAGCGAGCCGCCCCGGCTTCGCACGGGCATGTATTATACATATTAACCTTCCTCTTGAATCACTCTATCTATTGAAAAAAACCGCATCAAAATACGTTGCGTAGTTTTAAATCTAGGCATACATATGGACAGACAGACAGCGGGAAGCGACTTTATTTTATACGATGTAGTGATATTTCGGGCTATTTGTTTGTATTTGTATTCGAGCCCGGCATCAATTTCCAATTGTGACTGACGCCGGGCCCGAATGAACCGAAATATATCTCACTAAAATTTAATTTAACCTTTTTTTATTCTAATCATATAATATATTACATTGAAAACATTCGAGTTCTGAATGCTCCAAGTAAATACTTGAAAATCAGTGACATTGTAATTATAGATGACATTATAATAATATTAAATATCTACTACGTAAAGATAAGGGTGGAACTAAGTCTTGATTTTAAGGGGGGGGGGGGGGGGGGAGTTGTGGATCACGGCAGGCGGTATCAAAAGCGTGCTCTCAAATCTCACCATACTTATACAGACAGTCTCAACAAATCCCTTTACCTATGGTTGACATGGTTGTAGTACTGCTAGACTTTTAAAATATTGCTACGGCCTAACAGACCCTGCGTTCCGAAATAGAATTATATCGCTAAAATCGATTACGAAAGTATGAAGTTAATGGCTTATGATCCACTGTAATTCTATTTCGGACCGCAGGGAGGGTATCATAAGATACTATTATATTTGTTTTTTTCCACTGTTTAATGGCTCTGGATACAGTCCTTTTGAGCCAATCATAATTTAAAGTTCACAAGATTGTATTTGTTTTATTTCCTCACTTTGCATTGAAAAATGTAGTATGATACACGGGCGTAAAAGCAATAAATTACTCGGTTACGTTTAAAACACTCGCTACACTAAAGACTAGAACAACACTAGGACAAGTGCGTGTGCATGCACTACTACAACCATAATCAAACGGACTTGGTGAAATATAATATCTGTAGAAGATTTTTAACTTTAAACTTGGGTTTGTTATTCAGATGAAACCTTGTCCGCTTTTGTCGATAAAACTTACTTTTTTCAAGATCAGTTAGAGGGCGATCGCCCCCTCCCACCCCGTATCTCTAGATCCGCGCCTGTGCATGCATATGTTACTATTTCTTGAACTACCTGTAATTGATTTGTTATCAGATAGGCTTCCTTAGAAATCAAATATTTCAACTTTTGTTGATATTTTCTCTTTAATATTGTTGAGGACTACTCGCAGATATCAGGAAATGTGGTAATGGGGCGTGGTGATAGCGAACGCATGTGACCAGAAACAGGCATACCGGTCCGTGGCTACAGGTTGATGCGCCGCCCTCTTTTTGCATGTGTACTATTATGTATATTACTATGTATATATAGTGTACGGGAGAAATATGTGTATTTGTGCCGTAGGTACTTATAGTTTTTTTGTTTGTCGGTGAAATAAGTGTGAGTAAACATGGAGACATGTGAACACGAACAAATTATAGTAATAAGACACATTTCCTGATATCTATGGCTATACTATACTATAGATTTATAAATTCTCGAATCGAATAGAATAAGTTATAAATAAATGAATTTGTTTTGCCGGCATTGTACAAACATGTTTTGCCGTCCATTGTACGAACTTGTTTTGCCGTCTATTGTACGAATTTGTTTTGCCGTCCATGTACGAACGTGTTTGAACAATCATTCCTTATTATAGCATTTGAATCTTTGACTGCTATTTAGTCAATTATATAATTTATTTTAGATCAGATATTTACCATATTGAGATGTTCACGTTTCGAACTTAATGTATATTTTATTATTAGACATTTTATTGAATTAATAAATTTTATTGAAACTATAAACAGTGTTGTTATTTGTTTCGCGGGCTCACCGTGTTGCGATATCACCGTCATCCATTCAATCATCATAACCCTTTTGGTCGTCGAAGTAAAACAGCAAAATCTTGGCTATTCAGCCACTAATTCGCAACATGGTCAGTCCAGCGAATCAAATAATACAGCATACAGTTCGCGTCAACTTAGAAGGCGGGTGTGGGGTTAGCAGTATCTCCCCCCGAGACCCCTTCCTTGTCGAAGCTCTGAGAATGCGCGGCTGTGACGCCAAGCGACCAACTACACGCGCGCCTTCTCTGTTGACACGAGTTAACAAACAAACAGCAGAGAACGGGACGGAAGTATGCGAATAAGCGAGATACATTATAGCCGATCTCGTTTACTCTTAAGGGGCTTCAGTAAGCTAAATTAGTTTGATGTGTGTCGGTACAACTATCGACAGAAACGACATTGAAATAACGTTCATATCAGCTCGCATTGCAAAGTGGCTGTTACGACGATCGCTGCTGGATAGCGCAATATAGGAGAAAATAATACTTTCCATATTGTAAATTAGATATTTATATGGGCCATCATTGATTTTTGCAGATTTTCGCCTGCAAATTTTATTTTAGGTTAAAGCTTTTCACAATTACGGGACACAAATCGATAATTATGTTATATAATATTATTAAAACTCGCGTGACCTGACATACTAAATTATTATTACATACGGTCCTAAGAACGACACTCGCCTTGATAATGCCGAAATTGTATCGGTGAAACGGTTGGCATATAGTCAACAACAATCACACGTGAGTGTTCAAGTCGTATGTAATAATAATTTAATTATGTTATATTTCGAAATCTCGTAATATTCTTAGAAAATTAAAAGCGATTCAGAAACGTCCCTAAATGCAGTTTAGTTTCTGAAGCCCCTTAAAGCGTTGTCTCTTTTTTCGTTTAGTTCTAGAGTTACTGGGCTTATTGAAACACAAAGTGGGTGTTATATTCGTCTGTGTATATCTACGGAGTTTGTTTTCGTTTAGTTCTAGAGTTACTGGGCTTATTGAAACACAAAGTGGGTGTTATATTCGTCTGTGTATATCTACGGAGTTTGTTTTCGTTTAGTTCTAGAGTTACTGGGCTTATTGAAACACAAAGTGGGTGTTATATTCGTCTGTGTATATCTACGGAGTTTGTTTTCGTTTAGTTCTAGAGTTACTGGGCTTATTGAAACACAAAGTGGGTGTTATATTCGTCTGTGTATATCTACGGAGTTTGTTTTCGTTTAGTTCTAGAGTTACTGGGCTTATTGAAACACAAAGTGGGTGTTATATTCGTCTGTGTATATCTACGGAGTTTGTTTTCGTTTAGTTCTAGAGTTACTGGGCTTATTGAAACACAAAGTGGGTGTTATATTCGTCTGTGTATATCTACGGAGTTTGTTTTCGTTTAGTTCTAGAGTTACTGGGCTTATTGAAACACAAAGTGGGTGTTATATTCGTCTGTGTATATCTACGGAGTTTGTTTTCGTTTAGTTCTAGAGTTACTGGGCTTATTGAAACACAAAGTGGGTGTTATATTCGTCTGTGTATATCTACGGAGTTTGTTTTCGTTTAGTTCTAGAGTTACTGGGCTTATTGAAACACAAAGTGGGTGTTATATTCGTCTGTGTATATCTACGGAGTTTGTTTTCGTTTAGTTCTAGAGTTACTGGGCTTATTGAAACACAAAGTGGGTGTTATATTCGTCTGTGTATATCTACGGAGTTTGTTTTCGTTTAGTTCTAGAGTTACTGGGCTTATTGAAACACAAAGTGGGTGTTATATTCGTCTGTGTATATCTACGGAGTTTGTTTTCGTTTAGTTCTAGAGTTACTGGGCTTATTGAAACACAAAGTGGGTGTTATATTCGTCTGTGTATATCTACGGAGTTTGTTTTCGTTTAGTTCTAGAGTTACTGGGCTTATTGAAACACAAAGTGGGTGTTATATTCGTCTGTGTATATCTACGGAGTTTGTTTTCGTTTAGTTCTAGAGTTACTGGGCTTATTGAAACACAAAGTGGGTGTTATATTCGTCTGTGTATATCTACGGAGTTTGTTTTCGTTTAGTTCTAGAGTTACTGGGCTTATTGAAACACAAAGTGGGTGTTATATTCGTCTGTGTATATCTACGGAGTTTGTTTTCGTTTAGTTCTAGAGTTACTGGGCTTATTGAAACACAAAGTGGGTGTTATATTCGTCTGTGTATATCTACGGAGTTTGTTTTCGTTTAGTTCTAGAGTTACTGGGCTTATTGAAACACAAAGTGGGTGTTATATTCGTCTGTGTATATCTACGGAGTTTGTTTTCGTTTAGTTCTAGAGTTACTGGGCTTATTGAAACACAAAGTGGGTGTTATATTCGTCTGTGTATATCTACGGAGTTTGTTTTCGTTTAGTTCTAGAGTTACTGGGCTTATTGAAACACAAAGTGGGTGTTATATTCGTCTGTGTATATCTACGGAGTTTGTTTTCGTTTAGTTCTAGAGTTACTGGGCTTATTGAAACACAAAGTGGGTGTTATATTCGTCTGTGTATATCTACGGAGTTTGTTTTCGTTTAGTTCTAGAGTTACTGGGCTTATTGAAACACAAAGTGGGTGTTATATTCGTCTGTGTATATCTACGGAGTTTGTTTTCGTTTAGTTCTAGAGTTACTGGGCTTATTGAAACACAAAGTGGGTGTTATATTCGTCTGTGTATATCTACGGAGTTTGTTTTCGTTTAGTTCTAGAGTTACTGGGCTTATTGAAACACAAAGTGGGTGTTATATTCGTCTGTGTATATCTACGGAGTTTGTTTTCGTTTAGTTCTAGAGTTACTGGGCTTATTGAAACACAAAGTGGGTGTTATATTCGTCTGTGTATATCTACGGAGTTTGTTTTCGTTTAGTTCTAGAGTTACTGGGCTTATTGAAACACAAAGTGGGTGTTATATTCGTCTGTGTATATCTACGGAGTTTGTTTTCGTTTAGTTCTAGAGTTACTGGGCTTATTGAAACACAAAGTGGGTGTTATATTCGTCTGTGTATATCTACGGAGTTTGTTTTCGTTTAGTTCTAGAGTTACTGGGCTTATTGAAACACAAAGTGGGTGTTATATTCGTCTGTGTATATCTACGGAGTTTGTTTTCGTTTAGTTCTAGAGTTACTGGGCTTATTGAAACACAAAGTGGGTGTTATATTCGTCTGTGTATATCTACGGAGTTTGTTTTCGTTTAGTTCTAGAGTTACTGGGCTTATTGAAACACAAAGTGGGTGTTATATTCGTCTGTGTATATCTACGGAGTTTGTTTTCGTTTAGTTCTAGAGTTACTGGGCTTATTGAAACACAAAGTGGGTGTTATATTCGTCTGTGTATATCTACGGAGTTTGTTTTCGTTTAGTTCTAGAGTTACTGGGCTTATTGAAACACAAAGTGGGTGTTATATTCGTCTGTGTATATCTACGGAGTTTGTTTTCGTTTAGTTCTAGAGTTACTGGGCTTATTGAAACACAAAGTGGGTGTTATATTCGTCTGTGTATATCTACGGAGTTTGTTTTCGTTTAGTTCTAGAGTTACTGGGCTTATTGAAACACAAAGTGGGTGTTATATTCGTCTGTGTATATCTACGGAGTTTGTTTTCGTTTAGTTCTAGAGTTACTGGGCTTATTGAAACACAAAGTGGGTGTTATATTCGTCTGTGTATATCTACGGAGTTTGTTTTCGTTTAGTTCTAGAGTTACTGGGCTTATTGAAACACAAAGTGGGTGTTATATTCGTCTGTGTATATCTACGGAGTTTGTTTTCGTTTAGTTCTAGAGTTACTGGGCTTATTGAAACACAAAGTGGGTGTTATATTCGTCTGTGTATATCTACGGAGTTTGTTTTCGTTTAGTTCTAGAGTTACTGGGCTTATTGAAACACAAAGTGGGTGTTATATTCGTCTGTGTATATCTACGGAGTTTGTTTTCGTTTAGTTCTAGAGTTACTGGGCTTATTGAAACACAAAGTGGGTGTTATATTCGTCTGTGTATATCTACGGAGTTTGTTTTCGTTTAGTTCTAGAGTTACTGGGCTTATTGAAACACAAAGTGGGTGTTATATTCGTCTGTGTATATCTACGGAGTTTGTTTTCGTTTAGTTCTAGAGTTACTGGGCTTATTGAAACACAAAGTGGGTGTTATATTCGTCTGTGTATATCTACGGAGTTTGTTTTCGTTTAGTTCTAGAGTTACTGGGCTTATTGAAACACAAAGTGGGTGTTATATTCGTCTGTGTATATCTACGGAGTTTGTTTTCGTTTAGTTCTAGAGTTACTGGGCTTATTGAAACACAAAGTGGGTGTTATATTCGTCTGTGTATATCTACGGAGTTTGTTTTCGTTTAGTTCTAGAGTTACTGGGCTTATTGAAACACAAAGTGGGTGTTATATTCGTCTGTGTATATCTACGGAGTTTGTTTTCGTTTAGTTCTAGAGTTACTGGGCTTATTGAAACACAAAGTGGGTGTTATATTCGTCTGTGTATATCTACGGAGTTTGTTTTCGTTTAGTTCTAGAGTTACTGGGCTTATTGAAACACAAAGTGGGTGTTATATTCGTCTGTGTATATCTACGGAGTTTGTTTTCGTTTAGTTCTAGAGTTACTGGGCTTATTGAAACACAAAGTGGGTGTTATATTCGTCTGTGTATATCTACGGAGTTTGTTTTCGTTTAGTTCTAGAGTTACTGGGCTTATTGAAACACAAAGTGGGTGTTATATTCGTCTGTGTATATCTACGGAGTTTGTTTTCGTTTAGTTCTAGAGTTACTGGGCTTATTGAAACACAAAGTGGGTGTTATATTCGTCTGTGTATATCTACGGAGTTTGTTTTCGTTTAGTTCTAGAGTTACTGGGCTTATTGAAACACAAAGTGGGTGTTATATTCGTCTGTGTATATCTACGGAGTTTGTTTTCGTTTAGTTCTAGAGTTACTGGGCTTATTGAAACACAAAGTGGGTGTTATATTCGTCTGTGTATATCTACGGAGTTTGTTTTCGTTTAGTTCTAGAGTTACTGGGCTTATTGAAACACAAAGTGGGTGTTATATTCGTCTGTGTATATCTACGGAGTTTGTTTTCGTTTAGTTCTAGAGTTACTGGGCTTATTGAAACACAAAGTGGGTGTTATATTCGTCTGTGTATATCTACGGAGTTTGTTTTCGTTTAGTTCTAGAGTTACTGGGCTTATTGAAACACAAAGTGGGTGTTATATTCGTCTGTGTATATCTACGGAGTTTGTTTTCGTTTAGTTCTAGAGTTACTGGGCTTATTGAAACACAAAGTGGGTGTTATATTCGTCTGTGTATATCTACGGAGTTTGTTTTCGTTTAGTTCTAGAGTTACTGGGCTTATTGAAACACAAAGTGGGTGTTATATTCGTCTGTGTATATCTACGGAGTTTGTTTTCGTTTAGTTCTAGAGTTACTGGGCTTATTGAAACACAAAGTGGGTGTTATATTCGTCTGTGTATATCTACGGAGTTTGTTTTCGTTTAGTTCTAGAGTTACTGGGCTTATTGAAACACAAAGTGGGTGTTATATTCGTCTGTGTATATCTACGGAGTTTGTTTTCGTTTAGTTCTAGAGTTACTGGGCTTATTGAAACACAAAGTGGGTGTTATATTCGTCTGTGTATATCTACGGAGTTTGTTTTCGTTTAGTTCTAGAGTTACTGGGCTTATTGAAACACAAAGTGGGTGTTATATTCGTCTGTGTATATCTACGGAGTTTGTTTTCGTTTAGTTCTAGAGTTACTGGGCTTATTGAAACACAAAGTGGGTGTTATATTCGTCTGTGTATATCTACGGAGTTTGTTTTCGTTTAGTTCTAGAGTTACTGGGCTTATTGAAACACAAAGTGGGTGTTATATTCGTCTGTGTATATCTACGGAGTTTGTTTTCGTTTAGTTCTAGAGTTACTGGGCTTATTGAAACACAAAGTGGGTGTTATATTCGTCTGTGTATATCTACGGAGTTTGTTTTCGTTTAGTTCTAGAGTTACTGGGCTTATTGAAACACAAAGTGGGTGTTATATTCGTCTGTGTATATCTACGGAGTTTGTTTTCGTTTAGTTCTAGAGTTACTGGGCTTATTGAAACACAAAGTGGGTGTTATATTCGTCTGTGTATATCTACGGAGTTTGTTTTCGTTTAGTTCTAGAGTTACTGGGCTTATTGAAACACAAAGTGGGTGTTATATTCGTCTGTGTATATCTACGGAGTTTGTTTTCGTTTAGTTCTAGAGTTACTGGGCTTATTGAAACACAAAGTGGGTGTTATATTCGTCTGTGTATATCTACGGAGTTTGTTTTCGTTTAGTTCTAGAGTTACTGGGCTTATTGAAACACAAAGTGGGTGTTATATTCGTCTGTGTATATCTACGGAGTTTGTTTTCTTTTTTTTTTCTATTTTTTACTATTCATTATAATATAATCATTCAATCAAACATTTCTCTTTCCCCCGCTGCCTTGGACTCGGTTTGTATATTATATAAATAAAAAAACTAAAGCATCAACTGAGAACCTGGTCTCAGGCGTCAGTCGCACACATTCGTTGAGGAGACGTCGAGCTTCACAAGAGAGACCGCCGATATCACAAATACCCGTCGCAATGAGAGGTACGCGATTATAGTCCTTGTTACTTCGTAATAGGGGTATAAGACATAATACATATAAGACATAATAAGAAATAATACATTTTTATTCATAATTAAGATTACAAGTCAAGAAATTGTTATAGTAGTTTATGCTACAAGAGCGAAAAGGGATAAATCACGAGGACGATTCAAAACACGAGCGTAGCGAGTGTTTTAAACGTAACCGAGTAATTTATTGCTCTTACGCCCGTGTATCATACTACGTTTTTCAATGCATAGTGTGAGGAAATAAAACAAATATAAATAATCTTATGAACTTTAAATTATGATTGGCTCAAAAGCATTGTATCCAGAGCTGTTAAAAGTGGAAAAAAGTATAACATTTATGGTACACACGAAAGGCTGCAGGTTAGCCAACCATAGTAAATAAATTAACAAAAATAATAATAATAATTAAGCCCTAGGGCAAAATAATCGACTTTCTGTTTGGTTTTGATGCATAAAAAGTGGGCCTTTACGAGCACATGCATTGAAATAGTAGTTTATGCTACAAGGGCGCAAAGGAATAAATTACGAGGACGATATAAAACACGAGCGTAGCGAGTGTTTTAAACGTATCCGAGTAATTTATTGCTTTTACGCCCGTGTATCATACTACGTTTTTCAATGCATAGTGTGAGGAAATAAAAACAAATATAATCTTGTGAACTTTAAATTATAATTGGCGCAAAAGGACTGTATCCAGAGCCGTTAAACAGTGGAAAAAAAAGTATAAATTCATGGTACACAGGAAAGGCTGCAGGTTAGCCAACCATTGTAAATAAAAAAAAATAATAATAATATTAAAGCCCTAGGGCAAAATAATCGACTTTTTGTTCGGTTTTGATGCATAAAAAGTGGGCCTTTACGAGCACATGCATTGAAAAATTATTTAACATTGGTTGCATGTACAGCTACAGAAGTAGCCTTAAAAATAATAATACAATATCAATTATAAATTAATTATTAAAAATTATCTATATTAGTGATAAAAATAAAAAAAATATTTGATCAATATATATTTGTCTCTTTTTTATGAGATTTTTAATGTAGTTTTGGTTGACTAAAAATTAATAATAAAAAGGTAAAAATAATAATTTAACTCAAGATATATTTCGGGCCCCACTGGGCCCGGCATCAGTTGAGATTCTGACACTGGGCCCGAAATATATCTTGAGTTAAATTATTATTTTTACCTTTTTATTATTAATTTTTAATCAACCAAAACTACATTAAAAATATAAAAAATATTATAATTATCCTACGTCAAATACAGAATAATAAATGTCAAAGAATATACAAAATGTCAAATAATCAGAATTTTTAAAAACACATGGATGCGCTGTCATTGCACTGGCAATGGTGCATCGAAATAAAGTACAGAAAACTGTAGATAGTACTTGTCTATACGAACATCTTTTAGTATGGAGTCTACACTGAAATCAAGAAAAAAAAATCGGCTGTTCCATAAAAAAGTAAACAGGCTTTTTTCACGATTTCGGGGTTGACTCCATGAAAAAAGTTGTTAGTATAGATAGACGAGTATTATAGTATAAGACATAGTATGTTTAGTTACTATAAGCAACCCGGATTAGTCAGTGCGGAGGATGACGACAAAGGGAATCGCGTGGGGAGAGGGCGGCAAACCTGAAGTATTAGGTCCTTACATATGAAATTGGCGTTTTGTATGGAGAATTTGAATGAAACTCTAATTTTTTCCAGGAATGGCATATCTAAATTTTGTTATTTCTTTTGCGTATGAATGAGACAACATTAAGCTAACAGCAACGTTAATATTTGAAAACTGTCAGCTGTAAAAAAATATTACGAATCTTATCATGGAAATGTCATTTAGGAACTGTTTTTGAAGATTTAATTTTAGTTATCAAACTGAAAATAAAAACAAAATTTAATACGTAGATGTAAAACCTTGAAATCAACTTTCAAACAAAAAACAAATAATAGAAATAGCTATTGAATTACAGGAATTATGAACTCATGAATCTGTAAGAAAATTTCTCCAATTTCATATGTAAAGACCTAATACACTGTCTGGCACACTCTCAATGCAACATAAACCCGCCCCCTTGTAGCGTCGCGGGCGATGACTGACTTAACGGCCGGTTTTAGGATATTCAGCGATTAAAGTACAGCTTGTATAACAAGAGATATATCCTACAGAAGTTACCTTGATCCCCGCGTGGGAATGCGCAATCATCTCGCGTCCTTGTTCTATGTGAGTCTCGCTCGCACACTGCTACGTCATACGATCTCAGTAAAGCCGATTCTGAAGTCTTTAATTTTAGTTTTAGTGCTGCCAAAATTAAATGTTCTTGATTGCAAAATAGTCCGTAAGTGTCAGGGACAGAAGCTAAATTACTTTGGAAAAAATTAAGCCTTCAGAATCATAGAATTAAATGAGACTTGAGGATAATTCATGATTTATATAAAAACGGCTCACCGGCAGTGTGAGGCGTAACGTCGTCGCGTAAACGTCTCCACTCGCCCAGGTGAAGGCAGTCTAAAATAATAGACGTGATGCGTTTGCGCATTATATCATAGAAGTCGTCCGTGTGTGCTTCCGCTAACATTGTTGACGCACTGCAGACCGTGGTAGCCCCATCAACATCCTAAAGGCGTTGTTGTAGGTAACTCGTAAGGCGCTGAAGGTCTTTAGCAATGATATGATACTTAATTTTAGAAAACGATACTTCCGACATGTATGACTTCTGTTATAAAATGAAACTACACTTAATTATCATGGTACGAGGATTCCCACAACCCTACTCTCTGACTGACCGATCATCAAAACTTATAAGGGTCTTCCCGGTGACTTACAATCTTGAAATTTGGTACGAAGGGAGGTTTTTTAGCACAAATGGCGGGATAAAAATAGTAAATTCAAATGTACCGAGTTGGTTCCTCCGAGAGTTGGCAAACCTACGACCATCCCTAATGGGTTGGCAACCCTACGACCATCCTGCGAGAGTTGGCAAACCTACGACCATCCCTAATGGGTTGGCAACCCTACGACCATCCTGCGAGAGTTGGCAAACCTACGACCATCCCTAATGGGTTGGCAACCCTACGACCATCCTGCGAGAGTTGGCAAACCTACGACCATCCCTAATGGGTTGGCAACCCTACGACCATCCCTAATAGTAGATTCCACAAGTGAAAAAAATAAAAACCATTAATTTCCAATTCTATATGTACATTATACGTGACCAACTTAATTATTCAGTTTTGTTTCATACATTTTGAACGTAATGATAAGTTTGTCTGTATTTTTTTTTGTTCGAATTATTCAAGTCTACTAACTTAGTTGAGACATCGTTACGGAACTCTCAGGGGACGAGCCCTACTCGCACTTAACTAGTTTTTGTGACTAAATATGTAATTTCCTCTCCTCCTTCAGATCGGTCGCCATCTGCGCAGGCGCAGGCGCGGTCGGTGTCGGCTCTGGACGCAGCGGCGGCGCAGCGTGCGCGCGCGCGTGCTCTATACTCGCACTACACTCGCAGCAAGGTCACCGCCAACACTAACAGCTTGCGTGAGTATCCGCTCTGGTCGGACACGCCAGCAGTGGTGTGTCGTCCCCAGAACGCCGACAACCTCGGTGCAAAACGTTTCCCGTTGACACAGCTTCGCACATCAATACCACACAACAAACACATATTAAACACACCCTATAACATCATGCAAAACCAGCAACAGTTTAATTAAAATAAAATAGAAGATGTAAATCTGTAGTCTCTGGCTACCCCTCTGGGAGACAGGCGTGAGTGTATGTATGTATGTATGTAAAACATTGAATTTTTAAGGATTAGTTTTTGCATTTTAATATATATTATTGGGTCTACCGCGATCAATTTTTACCTTTTTTACGAAAAGGGGACACCCGACGTTTCCCCTTTTCGTAAAAAAGGTAAAAGTTAATCGCGGTAGACCCGATAATATATATTATAATGTGTACGAAACGCGAGAGTTTAAAGTTATAGATGAGTTTTTGTATAAGATGGTATAATTTAGTAGGTAAGATGTTTTTCTTTTGTGGCAACACTTCCTTGTTGTGCCGATTAAAATTGCAGTTACAAGTGTGCTCCGTTATTTTTATTGTGTAAATAATCCAAATAACAGTAAAAACAATAGTATTAGAGCTCTTAAGAAAGCTGAGTCAGCAACTGCATTTACCTACTCGAATGCTGTCATTGCCCGGTATTCTTTGTAGGTGAAACCTAGAATCCAATACACAAACGGATGAATCAACACCGATACACAGCAGACCGCATACAAAATCACATTATTATCATACCTACACATACGTGACTCCATAATCTGACCTTTAACGAATATTTCATCCTACAAATCGTTTATTTGGTCTTTTGGAACTCATTATAGGCCTGGATGGCTATTTTGGCACTTGCGAAAAAATTTGCTACGGCAGATTTCGGGTGATTTTAGAAAGGATTTTTTACGGAAATGATTGATTTTTCTGCTTTCGCAGTTTTTGCGCACGTGCCAGAATCGCCGTCCAGGGTTGCAATTGTGTAAGAAAATCGTATTGACAGCAAATCGTATTTGACAGCTTAAATCGTACTGTTTTAATTGTCAAACGGCTATTCAACTAAGCAAATTAGCCAGTTTGACAATTAAAATCTTACGTTTTAAACTATAAAATGAATACCATTTTCTTACACAATTCGGTCCTTTTTTAACTTCAATGTGCAATTTTCGTCCGCTTATAAATATATCAGTTTAGGTATGTAATTTCAATAATACATATTTTTGTGCTTTTAAACCTATTTTATAAGTATTGTAGTATTTACAGGAAGTGACGTAATGATATTAGGTTGAATAGTCGAATCCTTGTCATACTTAAAGATGCGTTCAAATATATTTTTTCGTATTGATGTGATGATGACGTCACTGAAGGTCAAATGAAAGACATCACTTTTGTCATTTAATAAAGGTTATGCATGCTTATTTTAATATCTGTATACTAGAAACGGTTAAGGAAAGTATACCTCGAAACGGTTTTTGAATCGTAAA
Source organism: Ypsolopha sequella (assembly GCA_934047225.1). Classification (NCBI taxonomy): domain Eukaryota; kingdom Metazoa; phylum Arthropoda; class Insecta; order Lepidoptera; family Ypsolophidae; genus Ypsolopha; species Ypsolopha sequella. The sequence goes on along the minus strand of OW204012.1, from coordinate 846,544 downwards.
TATTGACAAAAAAAAGAAGAGGCCAATTCCACAACAGGACTAAACAAACAACACTAACCGACGACGTACACAACCCGACTTGACTCAACAAACGACGTACACAACATGACTTGACTCAACAAACAACTCTTTCCATATACCTAACCTTAGCTACATTAAAACTAAATTTACAGTTTCAAAGTTTCACGATCGGAGCAGTCTGCGTAGTAACCAGAAAAAAAAGAAACTTGTTCCGATTCATATTAAATATTTTATCATTGTTGATTCGAAGAATTAAACTATTTTCATTAAAGTTTTGATGTCTTTAGTTTAGTCTTTAGCCTAGCTCTATGGTAAACACTAAATAACATTATTGTTTATGCTTCCATACAGAGGGAGAAAGTTCACAAGAAGGTACTAATTATCTATATCAAATGCAAATTTATTTATGCACTTCTATTATGCTGTATACTTTTTTACCTATGTTTGCACCAATCACAAAAGTACAATTTAGCTTGTACCCGTTCCGGATTAAATAAATTGAGATGGAAGATTTTACATGTGTGTTATTTATTAAGCTAACGGGCGTCAAACAGCGTGCAATGCGAAGTACTTTGTTAGATACCCCAAGGAGGCATTTTGCGTCAAATATTTATTTCTCGTGCTCCAACGTTACTTTTGCGAAAACATACATAAACTGTTTCGCATTTTTTTTTATAACGAATTTATCATTGTAATTCCTTGAAATTTTGCGTATACTTATATATCAATCGAACTCTTGCGTCTACGTTACGTATTAACGTTAACTGAGCCCGTCTCCTACATGAAGATTTTTATGAAAATCAATTTCGTTTGAAAAGCTAAAAACAGTAAAATTATTTTTATTTACTCCCATACGGCAATTGTAACAGACCCAACCAACAACAGAGACGAGAAATAAGTCCCGATATTAATTCTTAAGCCACGCCCCCTTTATCCTGATTGGTCTTCAAGCCGCATTACCGAAACGACGCACCCGAGGTTCATGAACGAATGTTCTACTTTTTATTTTTCGTGAAATTGTTGAAAATATAATAAATAAAGACGATATTGTTGATGGTCGTAGATAAAGTATTGTGTACAACTGAACATAATTAGACATTGGGATACTCGTGCAAAGTTATTACGAAGCGAACGAAATGACAAAGCACTCGTGTCCCAATGTCTTAGATTATATTACACAAAATATTATTTCGATATCTCAACAAATTGCGAAGATATTGGCAATTAAGTGAGCTTAACGGCTTGTCTCGTGATGTCATCTGACACGATTTCATACTAAACGTAATAAATATTGTTATCGCTAACTTCGGTAAATTAATAAATTTTCCAAAAACGCAAAAAGTTTTGTGCTTTGTTGTAACTGTAATTAATAATCAGCTACTATTAAAAAATGTAGTGATATTTGACAACAGGGCACGTGTGCATTATAACGAGCTGTATTGAAGGGGGCTACGTCACATCAAAATGTAAACAGATATTCCATCTCAATTATTAGTACGTCTGGAACGGGATAAATATTTAATTATTTTAAGTAATTTTGTTTTCCAGTAAAACAGTTATATAACGGTTATTATGTTCTGTCCCTTTCTTGCCACTGTATGTTCCGCACCTTTTTTAAGTCTAGTAACTTTTATTATATGTGAGTGGTTGACCAAAAAGAAACCTCAAGGGAAAATAATTGATTTCGAGTAAATCGCGTTTGAAGTTTGAAGTAGAAACAAAAACTAGTGTACGCTGTGTGTAGTAAGGTGTAATTTCTACAAAACTTTCTCGGCTCACAAAATAGTAGTTTATGCTACAAGGGCGCAAAGGAATAAATTACAAGGACGATTTAAAAACACGAGCGTAGCGAGTGTTTTAAACGTAACCGAGTAATTTATTGCTTTTACGCCCGTGTATCATACTACGTTTTTCAATGCATAGTGTGAGGAAATGAAAACAAATATAATCTTGTGAACTTTAAATTATGATTGGCTCAAAAGGATTGTATCCAGAGCCGTTAAACAGTGGAAAAAAAAAGTATAACATCTATGGTACACAGGAAAGGCTGCAGGTTAGCCAACCATTGCAAACAAATTAAAAAATAATAATAATAAAGCCCTAGGGCAAAATAATCGACTCTGTTCGGTTTTGATGCATAAAAAGTGGGCATTTACGAGCACTTGCATTGAAAAAAAAATTCGGCACCTAAAAATATGCTGGTTAGACCAAAACAAAGCTAAAAGACAATAGATTCAAAAATTCAAAAAAAAAAAAAAAACTTTTCTAATCCCTCCAGGTCCCTTTTTGGTCAACCACTCACATATTTCTATGACTTCTGCTGCACACAATTATCACCTTTTTGCTGTATTATGTTATCACCTATTTTGTTGCATTCGCTTCTTCTACCATATTTATTGTTACTGGTGGACTATTGCTAGATTCCAATAGCTGGGTGTGGGCAGGTCGTGAGACGGGCTACTTTCCTCCCCGCAACCCGCGTAGACTATGGGGCTTATTATTATTATTTAGGAAATTAAATTGGTGACAGGAGGACTGGAGGGGGTGAACAAGGATGTCTCTAAGATGTCAATAGAGGGTTCCGTCGTCCTTACACGTTCCCTAAGTGTGTTTAAAGAAAATGGCGCCTAAAGTTTTGGAGGAATACTATAAATATTAAATACGGTTCTTGTAAATTTCAGAAAGATAAATATATAGATAACGCTACGGCGAATCCGAATATATAATTAACTCAATTCCCATAGCTTAATTTTTAAAAGATTTTATTTTCAATTTTTTTCGGAGAATTTACGTCATTTTAGGACATGGTTTTCATTATTTTGCTATATACAAGGTGACTTTTTGATCATCGTCCAAATTCATACTGGTGGCTTGGTAAGTGATCAGTATCATGGATCAATAACAATTTTGGTGAAATTCGTAAAATAAAATTTTGACTCCCCATAGTGATTCACTCGGGACTGGAACTGAATTTATATGGGAAGCCGAAATTTCATTTTACGAATTCCACAAAAATTGTTACTGATCCAAGATACTGATCACTTATCAAGCCTCCAGTATGAATTTGGACGATGATCATAAAGTCACCTTGTATATTGACCATTATTTTCCGATGACCTTGTTACTTGAGAATTTTAGACATTATACTGATTGTGATGTGTGATTGCTTATAAAAAAAGTGGTCTGTCTCTGTCTGTCTACTCATCTGTCATCTAGCTGTCAAATTAGTCTGAAGCAAATTATTATAAATTTATCTTGATAGCAAAGGACACATTTCTAAACAGCCATTAATAAAGTGACGTCACACAAGGGCAAATGTAAGTTGCAGCCTTTTCGTAAAAATATTCATCATCTTGAGGTTTTTTTAACCAAAACTTCGAAAATACGGCTTATTAAACCTAAATGTCGAAATGGTTTTCGAATTAACACACCTTAAAATAATTTAATCTATGCCAATTTAGACGAAAATTTCAGTTACCGCTGAACGTGTAAGGACTGCAGGCTTGGGGAGTCAAAATTTATAGGTTGTCAACTTCGTGCTTACCGCGCCCACGGGGTACAGACGTTGGCGGGTACGAGGTAGCACGAGACTTAGTGTGCAGGGCCGTGCGCAAGGCATTCCAAGTACACAAGTATGACATTGACAACTTTAAAATATCATAGAGTCTACAAAAGAGATCCATTATACATCGGTTTATACTACCCTTGTCTATGGAGCGACCTCCCCGGCGACTGGCCATCCGCCTTGGTCCGCCCCACGCGTCGTGCTCGCTCATCCTCCCGCCACACCATCCGCATCCCCTCCGAGACCCCGCCCGCCGACCCCTATACCCCGTGGGCGCGGGCGCACGAAGTTGACAACCTATAGCCAAATTTGCATCCAATGACTTATAGACGCCTTCAGTTACATCAGTAGATCATGTGGTTTGTTTACAAGATACCTGTCAGTGGACAGCCGGTGTACCCTTTGCTGTCACACTTGTGTGATAACTGATGTAATATATATATAGTTAATAATTTGATCCTGACAAGAGTTAGAGCGTCGAAAATAAATAAATATATATCCCAGTAATGTGTATCAGGTTGTTGCTTATATGGCAAAAAACAAAAAAAAATTGTAATCTCACCCTCCCCCATTTTGTTATAATAATAAAATAAAAATAAAAATCATTTATTTCCGAACTTGGTTCCATAAAAATTTCAATTACAAAAAAAAAAAACAATTACACAGTTATGTAATAAAATAAAAATAAAACAAAATAATACCCTATTAACAGATGCTATTTTTTTTCTTCAAACTAATTTTACGGGTCGCTACCAGCTGTCGAAGTTTTGAAGAAACAAGTTCAAAGAAACAAATTATAAATGACAACCATTTTTATTAAAATCAAATACAATTAAGCCAAACTAAATTAAAATTACGATTTTTATGACACTAAAGTAGACTTTAAAAGTCTGAAAAAAAAAGCTATCATCTGTTAATACTAGAACCTAATGGCGGGGTGAGACAATTACTTTTAAATAGTTAATATGTAAGCAACACCCTAATGTGTCTCCGTTTCCAGCTCGTCCCAAGAGGTCGCCGGTCGGCCCGACCGCTAGCGGGGTCCCGCCCAGTCCGGGACGGAGTCGCTCTCGGCCGCGTGTCTCGCACTCGCAACGTGAGTATACATTTGGCGCCAAGTGGCGAAGTGGTGTCGAGAAAGGGTGGGGAGGGTGTCATTCGAAAGGGAAGCGCATGAAGTTTTGTAACCCGCCTGGTCAGTTTTGTAACCCGCCTGGTCAGTTTTCTAACCCGCCTGGTCAGTTTTGTAACCCGCCTGGTCAGTTTTGTAACCCGCCTGGTCAGTTGTCGCCATGCATCGGACGAAGAAGCAGACGTTTCCCGTCGAGACTTATTTTTACAACACTTCGCAGAGCGTCTCCGAGCCGAGCTTGTATGGCCGGCACGTCCTTCACGTTGGGACGTAATAGTCGTAGATGAAACGCGGCTGTACCGAGTGAACGCCAGCTAAAAATGGTATTTAATTCCAGCGACGTCCCGCTCCTCGTCCCCTTCGTCCCGCAGCAGCGGCCCCATGTCGCTCGCTTCAGCCAGACGGAGACCCTCTGGCATACCGAGATCTCTGGCCAACTCCAGAGAGAGCAGCCCCACCAGGTACAGTCTATTTGCATACAGATCGTCAGCTAACATATGCGAGTGAAATTATTTATTTATTTATATTTATATTTGGGAAACAAACAGTTGAACATTACATAAAAACAATACACATCGAAATTACACAAACCAGCAAAGTTTCCACACATAGATAAACAAATGTAAAACAAGCAGTACAGTTCTAAGAAACAAGACAGTTGAAGTTAAATATAAAAATGAAATGAAATTAAAATCAACATATATTACAAATATTACAAACAATCTTCAAATTTCGACTATTATAGTTTTTTAAGCGAAAATGGTGACACATTAAATAAATCAATGTCATTAAATTCTTTGTTATATAAAATACAGGTCCTGTATAAAAAACAATTTACTAAATAATTGTTTGTGGTTGATGGCACAGAAAACAATCTTAAACTTCTTGTTGTCTTTGACGGACAACGGAAATTTATTTGGCCAAGCAAATGTGGAGTATCAACTAAACAATTATTTTATATAAAAGTTCAATATCATGAGAGATTCGTCTAACCTTAAGAGAAATAAGGCTGAAGCATTGTTTTGGAGGTAATCTATAGTTCAGTTCACGCCTTATCTTTTAAAACAATTTGCTAAGGATAGCGACGTGATGGAACCCAAAGAGTATATGAAACAAATCAAATTATGGCTTATGACTCTCAACTACGAGAAGACAGAAAAACTTTTAGAGATAGTTAAATAGGTGCAACTTTCCGAATACATCATTCACAATACTCGTATTTCCTGATCCAATAAACCTTTCATAAATCCTTACAAACAAACACACCCCCTCACCTTACTCACAGGAGCGTGCACTATTTAGAATTAAGTTCACAATGTTATTATTTTTATTTTTTTTATTGTTTAATATGTGTCTTATATCCCTGATTACATTATTGTAACTGACATGCTGCAAGACGGCTGCAAAGCCAGCGTAGGTGTCAGGAATTATGTTTTTTACAAAATGTCTTACTTTGTCTGTTTTAATTTGTGTTACTATTTTGTTTTTATGCTTGTTTTTTTTTTTTAGATCAATCAATGTATTTTTATTTTTTCATTTTTTTTGTCTGACCATCCATGTGGTTTTTATCCATATTGTTTCTGTGTATTTCTTTTTTGTATTCTTTTTAAAATTTTTGAATTTTAGCAATCTTTTAAATATGGATTAATTTATCTGAAATAAATTAATATTATTATTATTATTATTATTATAAGGACGGTCGTCATGAGCGCAGAAACTCAGTTGTGGACCTGGCCAAAAGTAATGCTATTTCATTTCACTATAACGTGCACGCTCCATGAAACTTGCGAAGGCGATACAATCGCATCGATTTCGTCGCGGGCACAATACCGAAAACGTGTGTCACGAAAAATTAAATCTGGCAATACTGTGAAGGTTCTCAATACATTATTGGCTAAAATTCATCGAGATTACATTTTCAATGCGCCATTAGTTATATTTATTTTATTTTATCTAAAACAATAAAAGCACATACGGCTGCACATTTGGTGAAAAACCGTTAAATTTACGTTAATTTAATGATTTTTTTATAAGATACGATTCAAATTTTCCGATTTTTAGGTCTAATGCAGCATAGATCTGTCAACGGAGTCAGGCTAAAATATTATAAAGTATTCCATAGACACCTCACAATTTTGTGTTCATTTTGTGTTAGATTGCGCGTGATGGCTGTACAGCTCTTGAGCTGTAGTAATTTTGGTGGGATTTCTAGGCACTACACTTGATGGAGAACAAAGTCTTTTGTAATTAAAAGGTATTTTAATTAGCACCAGTATACTAGGTGTCACCAACACACAAATCAGAAGAACAGGAAGTTCAGTTTTAGTTGCCACAATAATAAAATTATAAGTCTTTGTTGGGGTTGCCAACAATGGCTGTCCTTAAGGGGCTATACCGTGAAAATTGACACTTTTTGAAGTTATTTATCTGCTCTGTTAATGAAGTTCCAAGTAAAATAAATTAGTATAACAATTTTGGGACCTTTTATTAGATTTTGGTCTATCAGAAACGCGATAGGAGGAATTTCATTCGATAGAAATAATTATTGAAATCAGGTCTAAATTTACACTTTTTTTGATATTCTGACAAATTAGAATAGCATACAGACTTGAAAAATATTTATTTAGATGGGTTTTAACTACACCTAAATTACTGGTTATGGAATTTTTTGTAGCTATTTTAGTTAATTTTAAATTAATTTAAAACCGAATTTTTGACAACTTTTCCCGATTCCGTCCCTTTCGCACTGCGGGTCTTTCTGCCTAGAGTAACGGGGACCTTTGCTAGCACAGTATATCACCTTAATTATGTTCCGTATTTTGTTAAAACCCCACTGAATTGTAGACAATGTCACGCCCAAACATTAAACTTCCACATCACTCCCACAGGAGCTCTCGCTCGAACAGCGTGGTGGGCTCCGCTCTACGCCGGAGAGAGTCGGTGGAGCGCACCGCGCCCACCAGGACCCCGGCCGCGTCTATGAGACTTCTGCAGCAGAGCAGGGACGCAGAGGGATCTTTGAGGGTAACGGGAAATATTTGTTAACTACTTTCGCGATGAAAATGAGCCCGTCCTGCATGAACATTTTTATGGCAATTGATTGCGTTTAAAAAGCTAACAACAGTAGTGAAATTATTTTTTCGATATCTCAAAAAATTACGAAGTTATTGGCAATCAAAGTGAGCTTAACTGCTGTATCGTGACGTCATCTGACACTATTTCGTACTAAAAGTGATAAATATCGCTATCGCTAACTTCAATATTATTAAAACTAGCGTGAGCTGACATACTAAATTATTATTACATACGGCTTGAACACTCACGTGTGACTGTTGTTGACTATATGCCAACCGTTTCACCGATACAATTTCGGCACGCGAGTTTTTTTCTTAAGTCCGGTATATTATTAAAAACGATATTCTGTGGACGGTGTTTTTTTTTTCAAGTTTTTTTTTTTGCTCAATCATTGTTCTCCAGACATTTTAGAAGATCTTTCTTCCCGCTTACCCTTCAAATGTGCCCGATTTCAATATAATAATATATTTCAGAGCCCGGACGACCACTCCCTCCTGGACAACACGCGCATGCGCGACGACGATTCTGAGGCGTCGAGCGTGTGCTCCGAGCGAAGTATAGACTCTTACAGGCGACATGATGTGAGTTATATTTTATTTTGACTATACTCAATGTTTTTGTACTATAAAGTACAAAGATACATGTAGTATCAGAATAACCGTCAATGGTTATTCTCAGTGGAAATAATGAGACCCACCCAGCAACAACAATAAACTTTAACAAACTAAATCAACAAAATAACAAATAAAGGCAACACAAACAGATTCAACGATTAACTTAACGTATCATAGAATTCCACGAACGTACTTTTCATGCAACTCGCGCGTGTGTAGTGTACGGACGTAGCACTAACACTAACGCATAGTGTTGACACCTGCTAAATGGCGAGCGGGGGGTGTGGTGCGGCACGCAGGCGGGTGTGCTCCGCGCCCTCGCTCCTGTAACGTCCCCCTGACACCGTAAAACGGCTATTGCGTCGCCTCTTGCGTCTATCTTCAGAGGCGACTAAAAGATTGGCGCGCACTATACTGAGGTTGAATGCAACACGCTCATTGCTTCATTTTCGTTTCGTATTATTTTCCATTCAAGCTGGTGCGTCTCCGTGAAAGCCTTTTCATTTGAATGAAACATGAGCGTGTCGTATTCAATGAACAATCCACTATCTACGTAACTACTAAGTTTAAGTTATAGTGAATCGCTGATCACGGAACTGATGTCATTCGGTTGTTGTCACATTAAAATCGAATGTTGTCACTCATTTGACTTGAATTCCGTTGCTATCACATATTTAAACCAAATTCCGTAGTTTTGACTTAAATTAAAATCCAACTGATTGGACTTAAACTCCGATGTCACTCATTTGACTAAAGAATCAAAGTTGCCACTTAATTATCTTGAATCAAATGTTGTCACTCGTTTGGCTAAATAACTAAAGTTGTCACTCAATTAACATGAATCCAATGTTGTCACCAATTTGACTTTAATTTCGTTGCTGTCACTTAATTGAACTAAATTGTGTTGTTTTCAATTAATATAAAATCCAATTGATAGTAATTAAACTCCGATGTCACTAATTTGGCCTAAAATCCAATGTTGTCACTAAATTGACTTTAATTTCGTTGTTGTCACTTAATTTAACTAAATTGTGTTGTTTTCAATTAATATAAAATCCAATTGATAGTAATTAAACTCCGATGTCACTAATTTGGCCTAAAATCCAATGTTGTCACTAAATTGACTTTAATTTCGTTGTTGTCACTTAATTTAACTAAATTGTGTTGTTTTCAATTAATATAAAATCCAATTGATAGTAATTAAACTCCGATGTCACTAATTTGGCCTAAAATCCAATGTTGTCACTAAATTGACTTTAATTTCGTTGTTGTCACTTAATTTAACTAAATTGTGTTGTTTTCAATTAATATAAAATCCAATTGATAGTAATTAAACTCCGATGTCACTAATTTGGCCTAAAATCCAATGTTGTCACTAAATTGACTTTAATTTCGTTGTTGTCCCTTAATTTAACTAAATTGTGTTGTTTTCAATTAATATAAAATCCAATTGATAGTAATTAAACTCCGATATCACTAATTTGGCCTAAAATGCAATGTTGTCACTAATTTGACTAAAAATCCAAAGTTGTCACTAATTTGACTAAAAATCCAAAGTTGTCACTAATTTGACTAAAAATCCAAAGTTGTCACTAATTGGGCCTAAATTCCGACGTTTTCATTAATTTGTTGCGTGTGATGGCTACATCCGCAGAGCGTCTCGTGGTCAGGGTCGATGTCCCGCCTCGGGTGGGAGAGTGCGCCGCCCCCCCCTGATGACATCATCGCTCTCTGCGCCTGCACACACTGGACCGAGCGGAAGGACGGACTCACTCATCTGGTATGTTACATTATTATTATTGTTACATAAATATATACATGTACTGTCTCCCAGAAGGGTAGACAGAGATTACAGATTTCCATCTGCCACGATCCTGACACACCTCTAGCTTTTTTCACATCCATCAATAAAGGTGGTCATACAAGAACTTCTATTCCGGGCACTTTTGACATTGCCCTTCTTCAGTATGTCGTCACTTTAGTCGGCATACGTCCTGACCCCTCGGCCACAGCTTCAGGCTTCTGGCGGCGCTTCTTGCTGCGCTTCCAGGCGGTTTTTGCGACGGGCTTTGCCCTGCCACGACACCCGTCGGTACCTTCATGTATAGCGCATTCGCTCGCTCAAAGCGTTCGACACTAGGTTCGTCCTGTGCGCTCGATCACTGGCGCGGCTGTTGCGGTTGCGAGAGCGCAAGTCACTCGAAGCCGGACAAGACGCGTGAGTGCCCATGGCCGGCTCTATACAACTTCATACATTAGTTCTCTCCGCCGGCGCCGTCGCAAGAAGAACCGCTTGAAGCTGTGGCCGACCGGTTATGGGATGGCCCTGGGCCTTTTTGTCCAACTTCAATATGTGTCGCTATCGCTTTGAAATGTATCGTGGTTGGCTAGAAATGACATCACACATTATTTTCAGCCAATCACGATGCCTTTGAAAGCGATAGCGATAGATATTGAAGTTTAACAATAAAGCCCCAGTCGAGCTGTACCTTCCACTTGCGCACCATAAATTTCTTTCGTCACTCTACTTTCATTCATCCTCTCTACATGTCCAAACATCATTTCTTTTCTAATTAATGTAACAACCAATGGTATATAACCAGTGCGTCCTTCCAGTGATGACGTACGGCGCTGAGACGTGGTCTCTTACCAAAGGCCTGATCCGCCGATTTAAGGTCGCTCAACGAGCTATGGAGCGGGCTATGCTTGGGATATCTCTGATGGATAAAATCCGAAACGAAGATATCCGTCAGAGATCGAAGGTGACCGACATAGCCTAGCAAGTTGAAGTGGCAGTGGACTGGCCATATTTGTCGCCGACGTGATAACCGCGTACAGCAAAGTGCAGCGTAGGCCGCCCTCGTGCCCGCTGGACTGACGATCTGAAGGACGTTGCGGGTGGCGGCCGGATGAGGATGACTGAGGACCGCCAAGAGTGGCGTAATATGGGGGAGGCCTGTGTCCAGCAGTGGACGAATAGAGGCTGATGGATGGAATAAATGTAATTAGCGTATTACGCTATGTTGTGTAGCGTTTACTGTAATTTTATGAGAATTATGTAATTGGCATAGATTAAATTATTTTAAGGTGTGTTAATTCGAAAACCATTTCGAGATTTAGGTTTAATAAGCCGTATTTTCGAAGTTTTGGTTAAAAAACCTCAAGATGATGAATATTTTTACGAAAAGGCTGCAACTTACATTTGCCCTTGTGTGACGTCACTTGATTAATGGCTGTTTAGAAATGTGTCCTTTGCTATCAAGATAAATTTATAATAATTTGCTTCAGACTAATTTGACAGCTAGATGACAGATGAGTAGACACTTTTTTATAAGCAATCACACATCACAATCAGTGTATAATGTCTAAAATTCTCAAGTGACAAGGTCATCGGACAATTCTTTAAAAAAATCATGAAAAAAAAATGGTCAGTATATCTAGCAAAATAATAAAAAACCATGTCCTAAAATGACGTAAATTCTCCGAAAAAATTTAAAAATAAACGGCGTAACTACAAAACGGTGTTTAACTTTAGACAGTGTTTAAATCTGTTGCTGTCACTTTTTTACAATATGAAAGAAAAGGCGACAACAACAGATTTAAACACTGTCTAAAGTTAAACAATGTTTTGTAGTAATACGGAAAATCTTTTAAAAATCAAGCTATGGGAATTGTAAAACTTTTTAATTTCTTGCATTTTAAAAATGTTCTGTTTGTAAGAGTGTATCATAATTATAGTTGTATTTCATTGTTATGGTTCTTAAGGTCTGTTTGTGTTTGTTATTATTTATATTTACTATTTGTGTTGTGACTGTTTGTTACCTGAATAAAATAAATGTAATGTTAATGCTGTGTCCCTGTCTCCGCAGGCGAACTATTTAAACAGTGGACGGCTGTTGACTGAGGAGCAGCTGCGGCGACTGACGGAACTGCTCAACAAGATGTTCGTGGACGCGCACACTAAGGTAAAGGTAACGTCCCCTTGCAATTATTGTGGGAACGGCTGCTGCCTCTACTAACTGTGCTAAGGGACGCATTCAAACTCGCTTAAATAACAAAAACCGGCCAAGTGCGAGTTGGGCTTCGCTCTTTTATAGGTTGTCAACTTCGTGCCTACCGCGCCCGTAGGGTACAGAGGTTTTACATATGCAAAGTAATTAATACAGTCATAGCACATTTACTTCAAACCTTGTATGAGTTTTGAATCTTTCTCTTAATTGCATATTATATTTACATAATATGTATTTGCATATATGAAGAGTGTTTTGGAAAAACAACCAATGTCACTTTTCTGACATTTTACAGGAAGTAAATATTAAAATCAATCAGCCCACATCTACCAACCGTTGGGCATAGGTAAATAAAACCTTATATAATTAGTTACATGGAAAAATCTTATTTATGTTTTTTTATTAAACATGGATATATGAACCATCCGCATCCCCTCCGAGACCCCGCCCGCCGACCCCTATACCCCGTGGGCGCGGGCGCACGATGTTGACAAGGTATAGGGTTCTGTATATATGACCAATTATATCAAACTAGATATTTATTTAATGTTAGGTAATGCTCTAATTCTGTCAGACATAAAAACTGCAAAATTAAGTTAGTTGAGTATTCGGGGACGTAACCCTAAAACTACGTTATAGATCGGCGTTTTTAGTATTTGTTGTTTAAATACAGCATATGGTACATAATATACAGAAATTTCAAATACCTAACTGCTTTGGCCTTTGAGTATAGACCCCGTAACAAAAATGGTCTAAAAATGGCAACTTTGATAGGCCCCGGTTTCTTTATTTTTCAAGATAAAAAAAATATATATATTTATACTCTACTTAATGAGTTCTAGACAATCAAATGGCATCCCACATGCTAGGGTAAGAAAAAAAAAGTCGGCTCCATTTTCATGTATTGGAGTCACTTTAAATTCAAAATTCGGTTTTGGGTCAACATTTTACACAAAATTTCAGATTTCTATCTCATTCCGTCTAAGATTTCAAATCGTTAACGTCAAATCGTTAATCGTTAACAAGTTTTTGTTGAGCAACCTGACTTGAATGGGCTGGCGCATTGTTATGAAAGAACGGCACCTTGTTTTCGTCAACCCAGGGCGCTTTTCTACGATATCTTCATGCAATTTTGTTAAAAGCCCTGCTTAGTATTCTCCATTAATATATTTACCCTTTTCTATATTTACCCCTGACGCCATTACCTTTCCAGCCGACAACGGTACTTACTTTGCTTTTTTCGGAGCTGGTTCACCTGCCTTAGTCTACTGTTTTGTTTGATTTTCATTTCGGGTGATCAATGGTAAACCCAAGTTTCCATGGTCACAAAAATCCGAAGAGTTCTTATGAAAAATCTCCAAACAGTCGATAGACTTTCGTACAAGGATTCCCATTTGCTCTGGAGTCAACAAACGCGGCCCATCTGGCGCAAAGCTTTTTCATGTGCAACAAGTCATGTAAAATAAAATGGATCCGTTCCATTGAGATGCCTACGGCGTCTGCTAGTTCACGGTCTTTCAGTCATCTGTCTGCCAAAACCATTTTATGGACTTTATCAACAACTTCTGATGTGACGGCTGTTTTTGGAGCTCCTGCACGTTGTGGGTCTACGACGCTTGTTCTGCCGCAAACAAAGTTATTAACCCAAAGTCGAAGAGTTTCAAAGGAAGGACATAAGTAACCCAATGTCGGCAATACCCTTTCTTGAATATCTTCAGCCGTTTTTCCTTCTAAAAAATAATTTAATAACGCCGCAAATAATTTTTTTTTTCAATTTAGGCGCCAAAGATTTTTAAGTCGTTGTCATTCAAAAAGTTTGCATTTGACTTGTAACCTTGAAGATCATCTATTAATTAAACAGTCTTTTTGGTGAAATATTAATTGTTGGCCGCAATTTGTACAACTACTTGAACCAGGAGACTTATCAAACCACCCTAGTAAATTATAATAAATAAACAGCATATTTTGGGAACCTTAGATTTAGTATAAATCTAACGCAAAAATTTCAACTGACGTTTAGAGCCTTTATGAATCATGCGAAACATGTTCAGAGTCGGTGTTATGACGCGAGTTGATTTTTGAACGGGTTCGTGTTGTAACTCGAGAACTCGAGTAGGAAACCCAACCCAGTGTGAATTTAGGAACGGCTGTCTGTAGCGTCGCGGGCGAAGATCGACTTATCCGGCTTATCTATAACTGTCGGCTGCCCCATTCCCCGTCCTCTACTAGATCACACCCGCCTTTTAATCTTAAAACACAGAGAGCGCGTGCCGCCCGCTCCCCGCCCCTAACGATGCGGGCCAATACTGATTTATCCGGTTTGCCTGTAGCTTCACACATTTATCCGGTTTGCCTGTAGCTTCACACATTTATCCGGTTTGCCTGTAGCTTCACACATTTATCCGGTTTGCCTGTAGCTTCACACATTTATCCGGTTTGCCTGTAGCTTCACACATTTATCCGGTTTGCCTGTAGCTTCACACATTTATCCGGTTTGCCTGTAGCTTCACACATTTATCCGGTTTGCCTGTAGCTTCACACATTTATCCGGTTTGCCTGTAGCTTCACACATTTATCCGGTTTGCCTGTAGCTTCACACATTTATCCGGTTTGCCTGTAGCTTCACACATTTATCCGGTTTGCCTGTAGCTTCACACATTTATCCGATTTGCCTGTAGCTTCACACATTTATCCGGTTTGCCTGTAGCTTCACACATTCCTTGCTGAAGTTTTGGCCAGTTTTCGTACAAAAGCTGCGCGTAATATTCAAACCCGCCCACTTACAGGTATTCTCCTTGCTCCTGGATGCTGTGTGCGAACTGTTGCTGGTGCACTGGCAGCAGCTGAAGGACTGGCTCTACCAGCTCATGTTCAGGTGAGCTGTAGAATATATAGGGTGAATCAATCGAATGCTTCCTGGAGGAAAAGTACTCTAGATATTGAAGATAGAAAATTTTACTTAAAGAAACCTTTACTTTGTTTAAAGTAAAGAAATACTGCAATCAAATAATTTTGAAAAATCACCTGCCTGTATCGGGAATCGAATCGGACAAATGTGAAAAAAAAACAATCTGTGTTTTAAATATTATTAGAGTGCATTACAAACTAGAAGAGATCAATCAGAAACAAATCCAAAGACAAGAAATTGAAAAAATTCCCCGGGCCAGTATTCGAACCTGCGACCTCTTGTTATCAAGACAAGCGCGCTACCAATTGCGACACCGAGGTTCCTACCTAGACCGGTGAATTCTTCCATCATACTTGTCCACTGTTATAATGAGAACTGTGAATTTCTTAACTTTCTGAAGCAACAATATTGTAGCGACGACAGCGCCATCTGTTTCTTAAGAACAAGGCGTGAAATCACATAACGCCCTCGTCTGTGTTCTGTATGTGCAGTACAACCTAGTATATCAAGCAGATGCAAAAATAACAATGGACAAGTATGATGAAAGAATTCACCGTTCTGGGTAGGAACCTCGGTGTCGCAATTGGTAGCGCGCTTGTCTTGATAACAAGAGGTCGCAGGTTCGAATCCTGGCCCGGGGAATTGTTCCAAATTCTTATCTTTGGATTTGTTTCTGATTGATCTTTTCTAGTTTGTAATGCACTCCAATTATATTTAGAGTATTCATAGCGATGGATTTCACAAAATAAACATAATCTTAATATGTATTTTATGACAACGATCGAAAGGGTCAATCGTGAGAACCAAAATGTTCTAAGTAACATCGTATCCTAAATTAAAGGAAGACTGCATTGTCAAGGAATATGTAATATAACTTAAATAAACTATGTATTAATGAATATAATAGTTAACATTAGTTAACTTGATTGTTGTATGTTGACACAGGTTACTAATGAAGCTCGGCACTGACATACTGGGCTCTGTGCAGAGCAAGATATTGAAGACTTTAGACGTCATACACGAATGCTTCCCCGCAGAGCTGCAACTACACAATATATTCAGGTAAATACATCTCATATTTGGGGAAATACACTATTTATTTGCGGAAATATATATTGTACTGTGTGTCAATGTACTGATATATTTTAATAATAATGGACATACGTTTGTCGTTTTATGGCTCGTATATTAAAATAATAACTATTCTGTATCCCCTGAAGATGGATTGATTTCCGAAACCGGTTAGGAAGTGTGCAATGGGAAGTGTGCAACAAATATAATTATGTTATGAAACAACTAGTACAAGTGTTTGTGTTCAAAATCAAGATATTTTAATAAAACAACAAACTTTTACTGATATATGAACAATTTCCCCAAGAAAAATGCACGATTTATTTACCACACAATGTTATATTCAAGAGAAATACACAAGAGAAATGTTAAGATAAAAACACTATACATTTAGAAAAACATATATATTAAATTATTTTGGTAAATATAAATAATATGTAGAGAAATATACCAGTATATTAAGGAAAATAATAATTACAATTAAGGTCCTTCGTACGCTTGATCAGATCCAGATGATAGGTGCTATCCTTCAACTTAATTTCAATGAAAGCGTCCGGCATATCAGATTGGATCAGTGTACAAGCTTACTTGTGGTCTGTACTAACTTTTAATACCAAGCTAAATATGTGATTTTGATAAACTTTATGTGGTCAGTTTTTTAACTAAAATCCATGATATTTTCATATATCAATAAAATTGCATCTTAGCTATAATCGTGTAGTTAAATGCACGTATTCATAATAATATGACTTGTTTTCAGGTTCCTTGCGGACGGCGCGACGGCTCCCACAGCTAAGACGAAAGCAGCCGCACTGCGCTTTCTAGCTGATCTAGCGCACGACTATTGCGCACCTAACAGTCTAGCTACAGCGCTGCATGGTAAGCTCTTTCCCGCTTCAACTTTTTGTGTACCCAATGGTGTGGCGTCGTACAGGGGAGTGTTTTAGGGCCGTTATTGTTTCTTGATATATCAGGTGTAAATTTATTTATTGGTGTTATTTAATGAAGCGACCTACTAGATTATACTGAAAAACTTTTCCAAAGAAACAATTAGGCGCACTTGAATACATTTTTAAATTTTCCACATGAATCTTAAATTGCTACTTGTATCGATTCGGCGCAACACGACTTAGAATGGAATAGAATAGAATATAGTTTATTTGCGTTATTTGGTACATAATGTTCTTATATTGAGAGGTAAAGTATTACAATGTACTTAAATAATAACTTAAATTTATTATTAAATATGCGACGACATATTTCTGTATCGAAAAGACAAAGACAACTCTCAAAATAAGGTTGGTCCTATCAAATAAGTTAAGTTGTTGTAGCCGCTGGCTACAGGATGCAGGGCTGATGGAATTTGAGTGGGAGAGCAGACAGGATAAGAAAAAGATTGTGGGTAAACTGACCTTTGTTGGAATGTCTGTGGACGGGCCGACGGGAGATGCGGTGACGTGCTGAGCCTTCTTGTTGGCTAGTTGAGCTGGCGTCTGTGCAGGGATGTATTGAATGTCCTGGTTTGAGTGATGTACACAGCACTTGTATTAACACTACACTTTAGGTACGCGATATTGTTTGTGCTGACGCGAATGTCTATTGTTTAGAGCTGTCGGCTGCGCGGGCGCGCGCGCGTGCGCCTTGAGAGGCTCGTCGATCCGAACAGACCGAGCGAGCGGCGGTCAGCGCGGGACTCGATTCCGTCGCGAGTCACCCTTTCTGCGCATGCGCTGACGTCACGCTGTTTAGCGTGAACATCCTGGGGGGGCCGGGGCTGCGGCTCCATGGGCTGTGTCCAGATCCACAACTTGGATCACTCCATCCTTGCCAGGCATTGTGCGGAGAATTCTCCCCAACTTCCATTGGAGCGGAGGCAGGTCATCCTCTTTGATGAGGACCAGTTCACCCACTTGAGGAGGGGAGGAAGGGGAGAGCTGATTGGAGCGGGTTTGCAGGGTATGGAGGTAGGATCTGGACCAGAGAATCCAAAAGCGCTGAGAGAGCGCTTGAATGAGCTGAAAGCGTTTAAGAACAGATATGGGTCTGTCGTAAAAAGACTGCTCAGGTAGAGCGGTGAGCGGACGACCAATAATGAAATGTCCGGCCGTGAGAGGGTCAAAGTCCGTAGGATCGGATAAAATCGGGCAGAGGGGTCTTGAGTTGAGTATTATTTCGTGCAGAGCGCCGAACCAAGTTATGTGCTGATTCGCGAGCTGGTGAGTGATTGCATCATAGTTTGTGCCGCAGTCTGAGCGAATGAGAACTGGAGTACCGCGACGTGAGATAAAACCTAACAGGGCTCGTGCTGAGTGAAATTGAGTGTGATTGAGTGAATGTACGTCTGCTATTTCAAGTGATACGGTTGGCAACAAAATTGGTGTGTTAGTGACGTTCACTACACGTTGTGCGGAGTTACAAGAATTCTCTGTTGGAGTTGAAGTCATTGAGTGAAAATGAACTGAGTGTGTATGTGATGAGTGTGTGTGTGATGACTGAGTGCTGGTTTCATAGAGTGAAAATGAGCTGAATGTGTATCTGATGAGTGAATGTGTGAGTGAAAATGAGCTGAGTGTGTCTATATGTGCTGATTGAATGTGTGAGTGAAAATGAGCTGAGTGTGTATGTGCTGATTGAATGTGTGAGTGAAAATGAGTTGAGTGTGTATGTGCTGATTGAATGTGTGATGAGTGTGACTATATGTGAAAATGAGTTATTAAAAACTTGAGCGCTACCAACTCCAACGTGCGGATAGCTTGTAACTTGCGCGGGCCGAAATAACAAAGGCTATGTTCAAACGGAACACGGAAAATAAACCCGACAGAGAGAAGAGAAAGAGAAAAAAAAAAAAAATTTTTTTTTTTTTAAACAACCTGTATATGAGCTGATACACCAACTTGGAACACCCTATATGTGTACCATAAACAATAAAAGCAGAGATGAGATGAAAAAACAAAAAAAAAAAATTTACTATAAAAAGCAGACAATATCAGGATAAAACTGTTCGGCAATATATTACTGCAACACAAGATTACCGTGATTACAAGATTACAATCGACAAGGCTTGTTCACTCTTATGTTATTATGCTACTTCCCGCTTACACGAAGCTAAATGCTATTCTATTTATATAATAAAATACCTAGCCGAAATCGGATCTAAATGAGCGGACAAACTAATGATGAAATCACGCTTTAGTAATATACGTAATACGTATGTATATGCACGAAATAAAGCGAATTTATACTCTCACAAAAAATATCTCGCAAGATACGAGAACTATCTTTGACAGTGGGTAGATTTGCACCTCTTCGCGCGATAGAAAACAAAGTGAAGTGTAGGTACTCAAAACGTTGTAACACGATATGAAACTAAAATGTGAACTATGTATTTACGAGCAAAGTTGAATCACTTCGAGAACATTTGAAAAAATTGGGTCGGGAATTACATGTAAAAAATGTTGAGCAAAATGCTGACTTTGAGTTTAATTAATTTTACGTATGGGGTTTATAAGGGCTGATAATTAATCCCTGGAAGTGACGGGGGGGGTTTAATAAAGAAATATAGTGGACCGTAATAAACAATTGGGCCGAATGGATATAATTATATTATCTGAGCTGAACAATAATTACAACCGTGATGAAAATGAGTTATTCTGTAAAGGGGCGTGGGGGGGTCGGTTCTAACCGATAAATGGAATGTTCCAGGCGGCGGTTCTAATTATCTACCCGCGATAGGTATTCGAAACCACAAAATATTTTTTGCCGGGAAAGGGGGCAAAATATGTAACCGGGTGAAAATGGACTGTAAGGACCAGAATTCGATCCGGCCGAAGGACCAAAAATGTAGCCGCTGGCTACAGGATGCAGGGCTGATGGAATTTGAGTGGGAGAGCAGACAGGATAAGAAAAAGATTGTGGGTAAACTGACCTTTGTTGGAATGTCTGTGGACGGGCCGACGGGAGATGCGGTGACGTGCTGAGCCTTCTTGTTGGCTAGTTGAGCTGGCGTCTGTGCAGGGATGTATTGAATGTCCTGGTTTGAGTGATGTACACAGCACTTGTATTAACACTACACTTTAGGTACGCGATATTGTTTGTGCTGACGCGAATGTCTATTGTTTAGAGCTGTCGGCTGCGCGGGCGCGCGCGCGTGCGCCTTGAGAGGCTCGTCGATCCGAACAGACCGAGCGAGCGGCGGTCAGCGCGGGACTCGATTCCGTCGCGAGTCACCCTTTCTGCGCATGCGCTGACGTCACGCTGTTTAGCGTGAACAGTTGTGTTCCGCCGAATCGATACCATTGTGAATTTTATATGAGCAATTTATTTCTTTTATCCCTTGCTTGGTTCTTTGAAAAAGTTCTTCAGTATAATGAGTAGAGTTGTAGATGTGATTTTAATCAACGACACGACTAAACTTATTTGACAGGGCTAAACTTAATTTGAGCATTCTGTCTTTTTCTTTCTGTATCGAAAAGACAAAGACAGAACTCTCAAAATATGGTTAGTCCTATCAAATAAGTTAAGTTGTGTTCCGCCGAATCGATAACATTGTGAATTTTATATGAGCAATTTATTTCTTTTATCCCTTGCTTGGTTCTTTGAAAAAGTTCTTAAGTATGATGAGTAGAGTTGTAGATATGATTTTAATTAACGTTACTGTATGGCCTCGCACAGGGCACCGTGTTAGGGCCATTATTGTCCCTGCTTTATATTTACTTGTAATACATCATCACGACATGAATCCCCTGGGGGTGAGAAGAGTGTTTCCAAATACGGACTGACATTTTCACCGACAGGTTTACTGCGTCCCAGCGTGGTGTGTGGGGTGCTATATCGCCGTACTTCGGGCATAAATATGTACCAACAGTTTAACGTGCCTTCCGAAGTATGCAGACTGGACACAGATGTTCCACGACGGGTTTTTAATTAGACCACAGAGGCAGGCAGTAGAACGCTGGCCTCTCAATCTCGAGACCAGATTTGATCCCTGGTCGGGCATGCACCAACGAGTTTTTCAGAATTTATGAATCGTTCAACCTTCATCGTTCAGCAAGTGGTAAGTGTCAGGTAGTATTTCTATTACCTGACATACCTTGCTGAACGATGAAGGAAAACATCGTGAGGAAACCTGCATGCCCTAAAAAGCGTGTATTTGTGCCTGAAGTACGGCGATAGGGCTCACCACCCATCACGTTGAGACGTAATAATTGTTGGTGAAACGTGGTGAAATTTCACACTCAGGAACACCTCTGACACACCTCGGGGATTCATGTCGTAATGATATTGAAGAAAAAAAATGAATCACCTTGATTGTCCGCAGGTGGTGCGACCGGCGTGGCGGGACGCGCTCTAGTCCGCGTGGCCAACCTCGCGACGGACCCGCGCGGCGGTGACGTCAGAGCGGCGGCGCGACGCGCGCTCGCCGCGCTCTACGACTGTAACCCTGTGCCGGTCAGTTCGTGTGTCTTTACTTGTGTATGTAAGCATCATCGTGGCGGGACGGGACACAGGATTTGTCTAGCAGAATCGTAGAAGAAAACTCCAGAAGAATAGTTATAAATTGGCGACCGTGACAGGGCTTCAACAAATATATATTAATCAAAAATTATTTTTTAGAGGCATGCTTGACTCTATCTCTTCTGTATAACGTACTTGACATTAGCTTGACCTGTAAGGTTAACGCCTCTTCCCCTTCCAGTTCACGGCACTGATGAGCGAGTTGCCGCCGGAGACGCAGGCGCTGGTCAACGGGATCGTCCAGCAACACGTGCGGAGGACCTCCAGCAGTCAGTATCTCTTGTTTGTTTGTGTGCCTCTTATGAGTTCGCTTCTTTCTTTATAAATACAGGAGCCTTATTGTCAACATTAACAAGGTATCATGATTGGCTGGAAATCATCATTTTTAAAGGTATTTTGTTTAAATTTTAATTTAAGATGAAATTTAATGTCTAAATTTGTAATATGTTTATCTTATGTGCTTTTTGTGTATATGGTTGAAACCTAGTACACCTAGTAGCCCATTTGTAACAATTTTTGCTAATCGCTGTTAATTACTTTCTTGATACCTTTGAAAGCGATAGCAATAGATGTTGAAGTTAGACAAAAAGGCCCCTGGTTTGATTATATGCAGCTTTCAGTGTTAGGTTGTGGTTTGCTGGAGAAGGATCGCGACAAAAAAAAAAACTGGCCAAGTGCGCACGAAGGGTTCTGTACCATTATCTATAAAAACGGCAAAAAATCACGTTTTCTGTATGCGGGGCCCCATAAATACTTATTTTATTCTGTTTTTTAGTATTTAGCAAAAAAAAAATAAATAATTTGTGAAAATTTCAACTGTCTAACTGTCACGGTTCTTGAGATACAGCCTGGTGACAGACGGACAGACAGACGGACAGCGGAGTCTTAGTAATAGCACACCCCCGTCACTTCATAGTCAAGGCTCAAGTTATTTACCTACACTCTCACGCGCGCATCTGGCTTGTCCGCACACGCTTGTGTGTGTGCGTGAGCTAGTCTAGGGCTGGCAGCAATCGTGTGAGCGTCGTCGCCCGAGAGGGACACAATATAAGTCAGCAACTTATGTGATTCGCTTCCTAAATTTTAGCGTAGTCCAATTTCTGGTTCCCCGTGGATTAATCAGTATTAAAAAAAATTATATATATATATATATATACAAGGTTAAATTCAATTAGTTGGCGAAATTTGAAACATATGTAGAACATGTCCATATGAATAACTTTTTTTAATAGGATAGTGAAAAATTCTTAAAATTCGTTTTCACCTTTCCATACTGGACGAGTCAGCTGATCGGAGCAATTTGTATGGGAGGAAGTGAAAAAAAGTTAAGAATTTCGCTTAGCTCCCATACAAACAGTTGTCCATATAGACTAGTACTACCTTTGTTTTGAGTTTCGCCAAATAATGTTATTTAACCTTATATGTATATAAATCGTTACGACCTGAATGCCCCGGGGGGTGTCGGATGTGTTCCGAGTGTGAACTTTGAAATGCAAGTCACAGTCCACCCACACTCGGTAAACCCGCGTTTCACCTGCAAATATTACGTCCCAACGTGATCGGTGGTGAGCCCTGTCATCGTTCTTCGGGCACAAATACACACTTTTTAGGGCATGCAGGTTTCCTTACTATGTTTTCCTTCACTGTTCACAAGTGGTAAGTACCTATTAGCAAATACTATGCACATTATGTAAATTCCGAAGAACTCATTGGTGCATGCCCGACCGGAGATCGAACCTTAATCTCAAGATTAAGAGGCCAGCGTTCTACCCCTGAGTTACCGCTGCTTTTTCGTTACTTTAAAAGTAAATATATATATATATATATATATATATAGTATGCCTAAGCTTAGTAGGTACCTATATAGTTTCGTATGCATAAATGATCATCATAGAATTAACAACTACTCAAACATAAATTTTGGAAAAAAAATGAAAACTTGTCAAAATATGGAAAGTTATAAATACTGATTTTATTGTTCCAAATGCGTTACTGAACGAAATTGTAAGGTTTGATCACGCAATTCTAATTTTTGAAAAAAAGTTTTGCAGGCATCCATAAACACTGCAATAACGCACCATACTGATTAAAAATCAGTATCGTGATAAAACTTTGTAACAAAACACGCGCGCAGCAAACGAGAGGTAATCGAGCTCTGCCTGACTCCAGATTTCCACTAACTTGCGGGGGACCGCGGGGTCCGTTAAATTCGCGCGGGGAGGTGAGTGTCGCTTCTTTACGTAGTAATACTTTATATTCTCTGGTAATAGGGTAGTCTTAGTAGTAGTTGGTTACCCTTTGGGTACGGAACCCGAAAACAAACGAATTGAGGAACAATTTTTTTATTATTGGTGGGTTAGTAAAGGCTATCTCTTTTAGAAATCCTTTGGATTGAGGAACTCTTAAAAAAAATTGTCTATAGTCTGTGCACACAATAAATTATACACGTTTAGAAAAAGCAGTTAGTAGTTACGTAGTAAGTACTAAATTATTATTACATACGGCTTGAACACTCACGTGTGATTGTTGTTGACTATATACCAACCGTTTCACCGATACAATTTTGGCATTATCAAGGCAATTGTCGGTCTTAGGATGACGACGCGGCTCCATCTTGGGAACTATCTCTCGATGGATCGAGCAACTTTAGGACAGTGCCTAGTGACAGTGACGACGTTGTGAGCTCCGTATGTTTAATAACCGCCCCTAATAACGAACAATTGGAACAATTAAAATAATCATCCACCATCCCACCTCCTTCGACGACGCAGCCAACGCTTAGCGCGGGAGCAATGCGTGCAGCTCGCCGATCGGCGGCTGCCAGTGCCCGTTTGATAACGACGGTGAACGCCGCGTCAACGTCTTAAGAATGACACTCGCCTTGGTAATGCCGAAATTGTATATGTGAAACGGTTGGCATATAGTCAACAACAATCACACGTGAGTGTTTAAGTCATATGTAATAATAACGTAGTAAGTTAGAACTCGGAGTCATTTCTGACAACCGGGACAATCTCTTTCAGAGATAAGCTTGCCTAGTTGCATAAACTTAAAACTGTTACTATTAATATTTTGTATACAATAAATAATTTGAATATGTATTTATTAATTGGTATATACTTTGTGCAGCCGGCAGCGAGTCCCCGCTACGCTCTGGCGGCCCCGCGTCGTGCTCGGAGGATGTATACTCACGCATCCGCAAGACTACCTCCGAGATACACACATACACCGCGCAGCATTCCAACGGTAACGGTCTGTCGATACTTACATATATAGCATATATTGACATCTTTAATACATCTTTACATGATCATATTACAATTTACATGATCTTGCCAAGTTTCTTGCCCGTTCTTCTTAGCAAGATTAATCGAATGGGCGGAGGTAGGCATGTATTTATATATGTAACCTATTAGTATGTTGTATATAGGATGGGATTTGGTCGGCCGCCTGGATTCGTGCTGGGGGCTCGGTTGGTGATCATTGAACCTTGTTCCTGGTCCCTGGCCGGGTCTCCGGTATGGGTTCGGGCGGTTGATTGGATTTCACCTTGTATAATAATATTTTACCTATAATTTTATTAATTATATTAATATAAATTATATTATATTTTTATTATATTATATATAAATTATATAATATTATATTTATATAATTTATAGTAAATAGATTGCAGTCCAGATCGTGACTCGGAGCCATGAATGAATGAATTGACACTTTATTGTAAAAAAAAAGAAGATATTTACAAAGACAGAAAACAGATGGAAGGCAATGGTAGACTTATTCCTAAAAAAAAATTCTGGTCAACCTCATTAAAAACATGAATACTTCATTTGACTTAATTTTGATTCTAAATATTATCTTATTATTGTCTTGCAATGCATTCATCTTACAGATTAATTATTATTCCTTTTAAAGTAAATATAAATAAAACGTATATATTTTACAGCAGAATGCGGTAACCACATGTCGAGCAAAGACTCTGGCATCTCTGACGTCACACTGTCCAACAGAGGCTTTAACGGAGTACCGAACGGACATTATAACGCGTGAGTACTTTACTTTTGAACCTCACCTGCACTCGGTGCGCTCTGCCGACTAGCGGACGAGATACAGCGGCCTAATTACCGTATTATATGCATTGCTAATTTAGTGTATTGTACGAACAGAGAGGGTGCGCGTGCGGCGTCCGCCGACAGCTCGGAGGAGGCGAATAGCACCAAAGAGTCGTCGCCGATCCCCGCACACAATAGACTGGACTTGCATCATCATGGGTGAGTTGAGAACACTGCCGGGTCTAACACGTGTTTTGTGATGAATTTATCGCACGTTAGAAAGAAAGAAAGAAATTTATTTGGGGACAAAAAGAATACATGGAAAAGCAACATATAGGTACATAATAACTATTAACTTAAAACTAGTACTTATAATTAACATATTAATCACAATAGTCTAAGATTAGGATGAAGCTATCCCATGCATTCAACGTCACCAAACTGGCCATAACTCAGCATGGTGCTGTGACGCAATAATACATACTTATACAAACATAATGTATGCATACTACGCCACAACGTTACGTTACGTTACACTCCAGATGCTTTGTGAATGAAAGCTGGGCGGAAAAAAGTGTAACATTTCGACCGTTACGTTTTGCTGTATCGCTTTCCATACACTTATTAATCGCTAACGATCCTTACCGCGTTTCATAGTACGGGGTGGGAGAGCGACGCGAGTGGTGGGTTGCCTTGCGCGTCAGTATTAAAAGGAATTTTGTTCTAATCGTGTCTTCCACAACACCTCTCGGCTTCTTAGTTTTGTTTTCCCACAAAGTGGGAAAGCAAAGGGAACTAAGCCTATACAGCCTAGTCTGAGGTTATTAATCTATACTTATATATACATATTTTAATAATGAAGTAGTTGTGTCTGTAATCAAACATTTTTCAAAATTTTAAATGAAATGGGTTGTTGAATGAATACACACTTTATTGTACACAGGAGAATAAAAAAATGAGCACAAAGTTTTGAACTCACAATGTTTTACAAGGGCGGACTTATCACTTAAAGCAATTTCTTCCAACCAACCTTTGGGTGGTAAATAATGTATTTTTATTTAATGTGAAAGTGGGATACCAAATTTATAAAATAAAATAAACAAAACCAATAAAGTGAATATACATCATGCAACTACAGTGAGGGGACTTAAATAATGCACATGGAGCTAAAGAGAGAGTTTCGTCTTCGTAGAGCGTCGTCTCTGTTGCACGGAGCACTAACATCCTGGTATCTACTAGGAGCTATTAAAACAATTGGGATTTTAAATATTTTAATAAAATACATCAAAATATTTTTTTAGGAAACATGATTGAAAAAAGAACACAAAAATGAACAATTATTACGAAAAAAATACTTGAAATAATTACTTCAACCGCCATCCTCAAAATGTATGAATGTGTTGGCTTCTTTTACGAAATATTTGTAAACATTATAATTAATTTCACGATACTGACTGTGCAAGGTATCCCCTTTTTTATTTTTGATACAATTGTACCATTAGTTACCATAAATTTGTTCACAATTACGTAATAAGAAAATTGATAATATTTTTTATTTTGAAATGTTAAGATATTATCTAGTTAGGAAACAAAACCAATTTCAAAAAGAAAAGAGCCAAATTGTCGTGGATGAATACTGGCGAAGACCCAAAAAGTAGTATGGGTAAAAAAGTTAAATAATTTCAATGAACTATTTCCATCGCCAGGGATTACAACAGCCTGGGTCGCGACAAGATCAGACCTTACGAGACAGATGAAGATGGGTTCATCATCACCAAATGTAAGTACTG
The DNA here is from genome assembly GCA_934047225.1 of Ypsolopha sequella. Lineage (NCBI taxonomy): Eukaryota > Metazoa > Arthropoda > Insecta > Lepidoptera > Ypsolophidae > Ypsolopha > Ypsolopha sequella. The sequence continues at coordinate 818,789 of OW204012.1, read as the reverse complement.
ACAACATACATATGTCGCCGCCCTGTGGTGAAATCACGTTTTTTAATGGGACGGCTAGGTTGTTAATTAATAATAATAATAATAATAATACATTTATTTTATTCCAGCTAATTACAAAAAGATGTAACAGAATTAAAAATATTTAATCTTATCTAAACTGCACCGTTGTATGCAGTTGTGTCCAGGCAGCGTGTATAGGGCTTCCGGACCACTCAAACACAGCTCTCACGACCTGGTTTGTGGAGGTGCGGAGGCGGTCCGCAGCGCCGGCGGTCACGTGACGCAACAGCGCCGGCCAGCCGTTCATTAAATGGCGGCATCCAATTAAACGGCTAGAAGTTGCTAAGCTCATTAGTTTAACGATTAACCAGAGGGCTGAACGACGCTTAGCCTTTTGTTAAAATATATTTCAATGCAAGTGCTCGTTAAGGCCCACTTTTTATGCATCAAAACCGAACAGAAAGTCAATTATTTTGCCCTAGGGCTTTATTATTATTATTTATATGCAATGGTTGGCTAACCTGCAGCCTTTCCTGTTTACCATAAATGTTTTACTTTTTTTCCACTGTTAAACGGCTCTGGATACAGTCCTTTTGAGCCAATCATAATTTAAAGTTCACAAGATTATATTTGTTTTCATTTCCTTACACTATGCATTGAAAAACGTACACGGGCGTAAGAGCAATAAATTACTCGGTTACGTTTAAAACACACGCTCGTGTTTTAAATCGTTCTCGTTATTTATTCCTTTTCGCCCTTGTACCATAAACTACTATTATGATAATATTGTTAGTGTGGCCATGGACGAAATACTAGAGGACTGACAACCGCCATACTTTGAAGCGTAATTCGATTTTTAGTTTCAAATTTGTAGCTAGATAGAGCTACTGGTTCAAAACAATCGAATTCAATCGGATTCACGGCTCAAGTGGGGATTACTTTCTTTCTTAGTAAAGGTAGGCTCGTAGTGGTTCCAATTAATTTCGGAAAGATGGCGGTATAAGCGCGCGCGCCCTTTAGTTCGCGCTCAGCCGCCGCACCGCTGCCTATTCTTTCAAAATTACTAAATGTAATTTACTATCTACCACTTTTGACAATCAAGATTTTGTTTAAATCAATTTGATTTCCTAAGAACAAACAACTTGCTCACCGCGACAGTGCCCGTTTTATCGTACCTCTCTTTCGGTAATCAGATACTTGAGAGTGAATGAAACTAACATCGCTCGCACGCGCCTTCTCAATGGCGATAGGCATAACTGACATTGAATGTTATTTAGACGAAATAACGTCTTAATTTGATTGAATACATTTTTGCTACATCTACTTATATACCTATGATAATGTAATGTAATAATACACCTACGAACATCGTCTTTTCGGATGGTTCCTGCCTGATGAACTTTTCTTAGCGACAAGCGAATGACAGTGTGTTTTTCTAGTTGTTTATGAGAGGTCAGCTGTGCTTGTGTTTGTGCTCGAACTTTTGATTCAGAGTTAAGGGTCGCTTGCGCCAAGCATGCTTTCGCGTTTGGACAATTTAACAAAATAAAATAAAATATTTTTAACAAATAAAATTTGTGTAAGTACTTAGTTAAGAAGTTGAACTTATGTACATTATAATGTTTCAGATTTAACACAAGTATCACAATCATCGAGAAAAAAAATCGGAAAGATCACTAAAATCACGGAAAACGTAATTTGGCTTTGGAACTAGTATGATGAGTCTACTATTCTAACAACAAAATAAAATATTTTTTTATAGAGTAAAGAAATGAAAGTAGCCTTTACAGATTTTTTTTATCTTGTATTTCCTTTTGTTATTATAAAGAAATACTCCAACATTCAACATTTTTCCTATACAAAAAAATTACGCAAGAAGAATTTTAAAGTTTGTGTATTTCTTTTTAAATAAGGAAAGGAAAAAAAAATTATATGAATAAGGTACTTTGATCTTATCACGCAAAAAAAAAAATTCAATATGGATCAAAAAAAATATTTTTTTTCTGTTTGCAACGCCAAATTACGTTTTTCGTGATTTTAGTGATCTTACCGATTTTTTTTCTCGATGATTATGATACTTGTGTCAAATCTGAAAAATTATAATGTAGTTCAACTTCAAATTTTATTTGTTAAAAATATTTTGTTTTAATATGTTAAATTGTCCAAACGCGAGAGCATGTTTGGTGCAACCGACCCTTAAGAGGATAGTTTCTGCAAAACCATAATTTATTCTCCCTGGTTTGAAGAATCTAGCCATACTACATAAAAAAGAAAAAATATGTATTTCTTTCGGGAATATAATATACACACATATCAAAACAGAATCCTAAGAAGTCATTTGAATATGGAGAAATAAAGTGCCCAAGATGGCTCTAAAAAAAGTTTTCATGTCGAGGTTTAAATTTATTAAAGTAAAAACCCGTTCATATTATTTATGGAATAAATTCTGTATAAACTTTATTAAACTCTTAACGGGACAGATATTTATTTTATAGCAACTTTGCTTTTTTTTAAATAATAAAATTTTGACTTTTTTCAAGAATCCGTCCCTCTCACACTGCGGGTCTTTCCGCACGGAGTAACAGGATAGTATGCAAGCGGAACCTATCCTCTTAATTTCCGACCGTGTAAAATGAGTTACACAAAGTGCGCCTACTGTAAATGTAATAAAACAAGTAGAGAACTATCGATGTTGCCGCCTACTTCTTTGGATTCGGAACTCAGATAAGAACGTAATTTTTGTCAGAATTCAAAAACAGATGTCGGTAGGTACTAAGTTCGATGCGGCTCAACCAATTTGGTAGTTTACTTTATTCCCGAAGTAATCCCATGTACCTCAACTGGGTGAAGATCACAGTATAAAAAAATCGGTCAAGTGCAAGTCAGACTCGCGTACCTAGGGTTCCGTATTGTGGATGATAAATTGAATTTTGTAATTTTTTTTTCGTGAAATTCTCAACCATTTTATTTTCCTGTAATCTTTACGTAAACACATATTACCATGACTTTTTTCATATTTTTCGGTCCACCAGTTTTGGAGATAAGGGGAGGGATAATATTTTTATGGCTTTTCAAGGATTTCTCGGAAAAGGTGCAATAAAATATAGCCATACTATATATTTTTATAATTAGCATTTTAATACCTTTAATTTGATACTCGTATTGTATTATATAGTATATATTTTTTTAAATATATTTTTCTTCTTTTTTTATATTTCTCATTTGTGCTCAACTTTTTTCAAGTGCTAGTTTTCCTGTAATTAGTCAGTTATGAGCTATAATTGACATTTTTTTTATATTTTTCGATTTACCAATTTCGGAGATAAGGGGACGACATACATATTTTTGTGGTTTTTTTAAAGATTTCTCGAAACTAGTGCCAGTAAATATAGTAAAAGTATATATTTTTACAATAAGCTTTTTAATATAATAAAAAGCTATTCATATAGATATTTAGATATTTTTAATAGTTATTCAACAAAACCTTATTACCTATGTATTGTGTATGTTCCCATCGCAAAGTTTCCATTGGTTTCTATAAATTGGAACCTCAAAATTTTTGAAATTCTAAAATTCTGATTTACTTATGACTTCAAATATTCTGATTACAAACGGAAACTTTACGATGGCAACATACACAATACATAGGTAATAAGGTTTTGTTGAATAACTATTGAGTGAATTTTGAATTGACGCGTTTTGTTTCGACTAATTAGAAAAGTGCGGGTTTTTCACAATCCGGCTGCGAAACCGCTCTTAGTAACCCACTTCGCTCTAGTACTGTAATTTTCAATTTGGAAGCCGTTCCAAAAAACATCCGGGAGAGTAATTTTTACCCTGACATCAAGATAGCGTATGGTAAATGTATAAAGTGTGAAAGGGACAGACTCTTGTGAGGTAAATTTATATTAACTAGTTTTGGAACATAACCTAGCTTTTCTTTTATCTTATCTTTATCCCATTCTCTTTGCGCGCGCATTTATACCTGCGATGCGACACTTCACGTGCACATGCATTTGTATTGTCTACTACACTTATGTGTGTGCGATGTTTCGCTCGTAAACAACATGAAATAGTAAAAGCGCCATCTCTGATTACTCGTGGATATTACGATGAATTATACTACGCCCTCTGCCTAAGTACCAAGCATCCATTGTATGTTAAGCTAGCGGGCGAGATAGTAGTGACATCTAGGAATAATACAGGATTTTGGCTTTCTAGCAGAGTACGTTTTTTTGTATAGGGTTGTCTGTCTTCTCGTATTGTTTGTCTATGGTGTGGCCAAGGGAAATAAAGTGGGTGAAACTTTTTATTTACTGAAACTGCTGATACAAATAAGTGCAAGTTCAGATTCTGAAAGGCTGGTGTTAAGAGAACAAACACACTTGAACTAATTTCTCAAACAAAACTGTTTTTTTTTAAACTAAAACGATGAAAGTTGAGATAAAAATAATTATACTTATTATTTTTCATTACAAGTATTTAAATATACACGAAACTATATCAAAAATCACCAAACAGCTGTTGACGCCATATTTGTTTTAGGACTGCTAGCGCTGCAGTGGCAGAAAAATGAACTAAATTTGAATGACATCCGTGGCTTTTGTTTTAACCGTTGCCAAAGGGCAACCAACACAGTAAACGTTGACAACACGTAAAACCAGCCGCCTAGCCATCCAATTTGATGCCGCCATTTAATTAACGACCTAGGCGTCCAATTAGAAGGCTAATTTAACCACCCGTTGGCGATATATACAAATACTGACGCCTATGTCCCAGAGGGATAGACAGGCTACAGATTTTAATTTGCTACGATCCTGACACTGACACAACTCTTTTGTCTCTTCCACATCTATCAGTCTATTATAGTCATACAAGCTCTTATATTCCGGGTACTTTTGACAACCCTTCTTCAGTATGTTGACATTTTGGTGGGCGTTCGTCCTTCTGGAGGGGCCCGGGGCCTTATTGTCTAACTTCAACATCTATCGCTATCGCTTATAAATGTATCGTGATTGTCCAGAAATTATGTGAATGTGTGATGTAATTTCTAGCCAATCACGATACATTTGATGTAAATGTGTGATGTCATTTCTAGCAATCACGATACATTTGATGTAAATGTGTGATGTCATTTCTAGCAATCACGATACATTTGATGTAAATGTGTGATGTCATTTCTAGCCAATCACGATACATTTGATGTAAATGTGTGATGTCATTTCTAGCAATCACGATACATTTGATGTAAATGTGTGATGTCATTTCCAGCCAATCACGATACATTTGATGTAAATGTGTGATGTCATTTCTAGCAATCACGATACATTTGATGTAAATGTGTGATGTCATTTCTAGTAATCACGATTCATTTGATGTAAATATGTGATGTCATTTCTAGCAATCACGATACATTTGATGTAAATGTGTGATGTCATTTCTAGTAATCACGATACATTTGATGTAAATGTGTGATGTCATTTCTAGCCAATCACGATACATTTGATGTAAATGTGTGATGTCATTTCTAGCCAATCACGATACATTTGATGTAAATGTGTGATGTCATTTCTAGCAATCACGATACATTTGATGTAAATGTGTGATGTCATTTCTAGCCAATCACGATACATTTGATGTAAATGTGTGATGTCATTTCTAGCAATCACGATACATTTGATGTAAATGTGTGATGTCATTTCCAGCCAATCACGATACATTTGATGTAAATGTGTGATGTCATTTCTAGCAATCACGATACATTTGATGTAAATGTGTGATGTCATTTCTAGTAATCACGATTCATTTGATGTAAATATGTGATGTCATTTCTAGCAATCACGATACATTTGATGTAAATGTGTGATGTCATTTCTAGTAATCACGATACATTTGATGTAAATGTGTGATGTCATTTCTAGCCAATCACGATACATTTGATGTAAATGTGTGATGTCATTTCTAGCCAATCACGATACATTTGATGTAAATGTGTGATGTCATTTCTAGCAATCACGATACATTTGAAAGCGATAGCGATACATATTGAAGTAAGATAATAAGCTTTACTGAACTAGCTAACACGTATGTACCGGCATGTTGCAGCCGGTCTGCGTGAGACACAAGTGCTGGAAGCTCTCTGCAAGTTGGACGTGAACAACGAGCCGGCGGAGCAGTGGGAGCGGCTCCTGCTCGCCACTCACGAGATACTCAAGTACGGCGACTGTAGGAAACCTATCGAATACTTCAAGTGAGTATTGCATGTATAACCTGGAGCAATAAAGAAAGGAATCTTAGATGGCGCCCATCATCATCCCCTCTCACTCGCACAGTATATTGTGAATTCTGACATTTCAAGTGATGTTTACGACAATAACCCTAACCACTGTAGTGTTGATGTATCCAGCATTAACATCAATCAGAACTTAATACTTAAACATCTAGAGAATATTGATACCACTAAGGGCGCTGGTTGTGATAACGTTCATCCTTATTTAATAGTAAAATGCGCAAAGGCGCTCAGTCTACCGCTATTTCTTATTTTCTCCAAATCCCTTAAGGTTGTTTTCCTGACATTTGGAAAATGGCTCTTGTAACACCTATTTTTAAAGGAGGTGATAAATCATCCGTGAAAGATTACAGACCCATTTCCAAGTTATGCATTTTTGGTAAAGTCTTGGAAAAAATAGTAACACTAGAGGTGGCAGCCAGTGTTCGCCAACATATTTTACCCCAGCAGCATGGCTTCATGAAAGGGAGAAGTGTGGAGACTAATCTATTGAGTTTTACAGACTTTGTTATTAAAGCTCTTGAGGATGGTCATCAGGTTGATGCCGTGTATACCGATTTTTCTAAAGCTTTCGATAAAATTAATCATAAAACTCTCATTTCTAAATTATTAAACATCGGTATACACGGTGACCTCTTAAGATGGATAAAATCCTATATTGAGAATCGTTCCCAGGCAGTGGCTCTCAAGGGTTTTGTTTCTACTTTCCTCCAAATTAGTTCTGGTGTCCCACAAGGGTCTCACCTTGGGCCACTCTTATTTGTTCTCTATATTAATGATATTGTACAAATATTTAGTGAACCTACTCACTTTCTATTATACGCAGATGATATGAAAATTTATCGTATAATAAGCAACGTCAAAGACTGCGCTAAACTCCAGGAGGATCTTTACACCCTCATGTCCTATTGCAGCAGAAATTCTCTGTTTTTAAACAAGGATAAATGCTGTGTCATTAGTTTTTCTAGACAACGAAGTGCTATCATTAATAATTATAATTTCTCAGGTAACCCTTTAAACCGTGTGGGCAAAATTAGAGATCTAGGTGTGATTCTTGATCACAAAATGGATTTCAATCTCCACATCGATCAAATAATTAACAAAGCTTTTAAAAGACTAGGTTTTGTACTTCGACAGTGCCAACCTTTTAAGCTTGCATCAACGTACAAGATCATCTATTTCAGCTTTGTTCGTAGTATTCTTGATTACTGTAGCGTCGTTTGGAGTCCAAATTACTCAACACATAAGGACCGAATCGAGAGGGTTCAGAAGAAATTTTTGAAGGCACTAGACTACAGAACAAGGACATTTTTCACTGACTACGAATCCTCTGCTAATCGTCATAATATTACCTCTCTTGCTGACCGTCGTACCATCACTGACGCCATTTTCCTTTTTAAAATCTTAAATAATAAAGTAGACTGCCTATCACTTGTTGAAAGGCTTTCTTTCAAGGTCCCCAGGCTTTCGTCTCGCAACTTAGGTTTTAACTTTCATGTCGATACCTGCCGCACTAATTACTCTCAACTTAGGTTTTAACTTTCATGTCGATACCTGCCGCACTAATTACTCTCAAAATCGATATTTGGTTCGTGCCCCAAAAAAGTATAATCAAGTACTGAGTAACACTGATATTTTCTTAGAAAGTTTGCACTCTTATAAGAATAAGGTTTCATTTATTGTGACAAATAAGTAACAAACCATGTATGTACAAGGAATTATGATATGTATAATAATGCTGTGTTTCTGTATAAATACTGTATAAATTTCGCACTCATACTGTAAATTTTTATCATTTAACTGTAGGTTATGAGCTAATTTATGTTTGATCTTTCTTATGGTTCTTTAGGTTAGTTTGTGTTTATATTAATGTACTTTATCTGTGTTGTAACTGTTTGTTAACCTGAGTAAATAAATAAATAAAATAAAAAATAAATAAATATCTGTCTTCAGTCGCACAACTGCGTACTGCATGCAAAAAATATAGTCTGGATTTGCCGCTCAAGCTCACTCCACGCGTCTAGTTTCCCAACACATTGTTACTTGTTAAACTTCCACTTAACTTCAAATATAAGGTGAAATTTAATCTACCGCCATAATTCATACTGGAGACTCGGTTTGTAATCAGGAACAAGATCAAATGACCCTTTTTTGCGAAATCCCAAAAAAAATATTTTTCTTCCTATGTGAACTGGACTAGTTCAAATACAATTTCTAGTCTAGGCAGTATAGGAGCAAACATTTTTTTTTTCAAATTTCGCCGTTGGTGTCAGTACACATTGTTCCTGATCACTAACCGAGTCTGCAGTATGAATTCTAGCTGTTGATTAAATTTCACCTTGTATATTAAAATAGACCAAAAATATTACAAAAAAATATTAAAGAAACAACTTTTTATGCTGTCTGTATCAAATCACAGGTACATGCCGCCATTTTAGATTCCTTTCTTTAATGCTCCGGGTTATACCGCCATGTTGCAGCCGGTCTGCGTGAGGGACAAGTGCTGCAACCTCTCTGCAAGTGAACCATGTACTGATACAACTATTCAGGCATTGAAAAATACAAATCACTTTAAAATAAAAGTGAAGCGATTTTTCTCAACAGAGTACCCATCTTCGAAATCAAATATCCAATATTATTATAATTTTTGTATGTTTATTTATTATTTGTATATGTATTTGTATATTTTATAGGTATGTATTCATTTATTTAAAATTTTTCATGTATTTTTATATGTAAGTTTATGTCTTAGATATTTAGGTTTATATTTTAATATTGATCTTCCTATTATTTTCTGATTAGTATTTACACCTCCACATGTTATTTTGTTCATCTTTCTGTTAGCTACCAAGGGTTGCCTGGAAAATATTGCTATTAGCAATAAGTGCCGCCATTGTACACCATGTTTAATTGTTTATTTTGTTTTGTCTTTAAGTTATTTGTGTAAATGTGCAAAAAGTGTTGTAAATAAAATAAAATATATACTCCAGCGAGATGATTCATTTCAGTAGTCTCTATACTTTTCTTAGGCAAATGGGCTTCCGCTCTGCTTTGCCTGATGAAAAGCGCTCGGAAAGTGGACGCAAAATCTACGGAAGGTGGCAACGGACTGTTGACTGATATTACGCAACTTTGTTACGACACTTTTGATATCTGTCACTTTTGACATGTCACATTTTTGTCACCTGACAATTTTGACATCTGTCACTTTTAACATGTATAGTTTTTTTACATCTGTCACTTTTAACATATAAAGTCTTTCATAAAAACGATATCTGTATGTAGACTAGTATAGCTACATATCATTAATGTGTGTGTACATTCAACAGGAACATATTGAGGGTGGCTCTCGCCGCGTTGACGATAGAGGAGAGTTCCGCTGATAAAGAGAACACGGACGCGTCTTCCAACGCCAACCAGGCGTCAGGTCAGTGCGAGCTGTAATGTACTCTAGCGGTTAAGATATAAGATTTATTTTCAGTATTTTGTTTATGAACACACTGTAATACAGGTCCCGGCAGTAAATAATGCACATCGTAACGTAGCGTCATCTCTGTCGCACGAAGCACTAACAGTCCGGTGACAGAGACGGCGCTCTACGAAGCCGAAGATAGCCGATGTGCATTATTTACTGCCGGATACTGTACATCCTTGTACCGATGTAGGTACTGTTGCTTCTACAAACAATATACAAGGTGTAACCATATTTGAAGAGCTTATTCAGTCAATGGTATACAACAACTTTTATTATCGAGCCAACACTGAAATCTCAAAAAAAAATCTGTCCTTCCATACATTTCGGCCGAGCGGCATTGCATTTTTCTGTGAAACAGTTAATTTTTTCTTCGAGATACATGGTTTTTTCCAAAGTAAAAGTTGTTCTATACCATTGACTGAATAAGCTCTTCAAATATGGTTACAGCTTTCTGTTACACGTTGTATAAACCATATTCTAATAATTATTAGAATGCATTACGTAACAAATTTAAAAGAAAAAATATGCTTGAAAATGTTTCTCGGGCCAGGATTTGAACCTGCGACCTCCTGCTTATATCTGTCAAATCAGTCGGAAGCAAATTATTATAAATCTATCTTGATAGCAAAGGACACATTTCTAAACAGCCTTTTCTCAAATTACGACACCCGAGGGCAAATGGAAGTTTTCGTAAAAATATTCATAACCCTGCAGTTTTTTAGACCACAAGTTCTAAAATACGGCTTATTAAGCCAAAGTCTCGAAATGGTTTTCGAATTAACACACCTTTACATTATTTAGTCTAAGCGAATTATTGTTAAAGCATGCATTTTTATGACATTAATTTCAATTTACACTACATGTTAATTTTATAGTACCCGGAATAGAAGAGCTTGTATGACTAGATTGATGGATGTGGAAGAACATAGAACATTTTTATTGGTAATGTGCATTAAAAGTCAAGATTTTTTTTTTTTACATTCTTCACTATGAAGTAAATTATAACATTAATAGTACAATAGTACACTGTGCGATGAATCAAAAATAAATAAAAATAAATTAATTCAAATAATAATGATTATAAATTGCATTAAAATTAATTCACAAATTAAAGTATTAACTATATAAATACTATTCTGTGCAGAATTCCTCCACACTGTACAGGTTCCGCACAATAAGCCATTGTTTTAATTTCGTCTTAAAGGAGCTGACAGTTTTTGCTTCTGTCACGAGTGAAGGGAGACGGTTATATACCCTGGGGCCCATTATGTGTGTCGCTTTGGATGTCTTCGTCAGTTTGTGACTTAAAGATACAAGTTTGTGAGCGTTTCGGGTGCATTTTGTATGTATATCATCGCCCCTCTTATATAGGTGTATGTTCTCACGCATGTATACCGCGACCTGATGGATCATGATCGACGGCAACGTGAGGATACCTAATTCCTTAAAGTAGGGACGTGCTGACGTGCGTTGCGATGACACCTGCACGATCGCGCGGACGGCCGTTTTCTGCATCTTGAAGGCGCGCCCCCACAGCGAAGAGGCGAAGAGCTACGTCACGACCGTAGCAGATGAAAATCCTTTGGGAGACAGGCTTGAGTATATGTATTTATGTTCAATTTACAACACATTTCTATTATATTTCAGGTTGGGGCTCAGCGGGGGAGCGCGCCGCGGCGGAGGCCGTCAAAGTGCTGATCTGGCTGTGCCGCCGCCCGGAGACCAGGCCGCTCTGGCTCAGCTTTTTCGACCTCATCCTGCTGAAGCTGATCAACGCGTACGGCACTGGCAACAAGGAGGTGATGCGTTCTGTGGACGCCGGGCTGCCGCACATCGCTCGAGCGCTGCCGCAGCAACAGGTGGAGCCTTTATCAGTCTTTTACATTACATGGCGACCCTGCCAGTGCATCTTAAGGCGATATGCGAAAAAATACGGGTGTTTCTTTTTTATGTATTTCATGAAATACACGGAAAATTATAATCTGTTTCTGGTATATGCATTTTGACTATATAATCTAGGGTTTTGAAATTGGAAAACATGTTTGGATAAATTTTCCTCGATAGAAATAATTGTTGAAATGAGGTCTTCAAACACACTTTTTCTCCTCGTTTGGCGAATAGGAACCATATATAGAACTCAAACATATTTTATTAGGTGTGTTTTAACAATATCTAGAGATTTGATATTTGAAACTTTGCTAGCTATTTTAGTTTTTTTAATAAAAATATAAAACCAACTTTTTTCCCTTTTGCCCTGAATCAGCCCCTCTCGCACTGCGCGATTTTTCGATTGGAATGAAAGTGACAAAAATAAAATTCGCATAGCCTCTTAAAACGTTATCTACATTCTTTATTCTTTATTGTACACACACGGAAATATAAACATAAACAAAATTACAGTAAAAAGATGCAAATTGGCGAGCTTATCTCTAAACAGAGATTTCTGACAGGAAAACCATCACAATAGGAAAAAGTAACATAAACGGAGTAATCATACACGTGTACACAGAGAAGAAGAACATACAAAGAATTATACAAGTTTAATAACAAAATGAAAATTTATATCAATACTTACTATAAATACAATATATAAAATATTATAAATATACATAGTGTGTAATAAACTACATAAACATAAATATATACAAGGTGACTTTTTGATCATCGTCCTGATTCATACTGGTGGCTTGGTAAGTGATCAGTATCATGGATCAATAACAATTTTGGTGAAATTCGTAAAATGAAATTTCGACTCCCCATAGTGATTCACCCCGAATTGGAAGTGCTCGCGTCGCTCGCGTTTCTTTCAATCTTTCAATTATCGACTTGGTGGTTACTTTATCAATAACCACCAAGTTGACCAGGGTCACTACGATGATAATAAAGAAAACCGCATCCAAATTTATTGAGTGGTTCTCGAGTTAAAATGAAACGAATAGAGGGACAGACAAATATAAAAAAAAAAAAGTTTTGGCCTCAGTACAAAATGAATAACACATTTTATTTAAAATTTCGTAAAAATACTCAATGTATGGTCACGACTTTTTTACTATTTTATTATTATTACAGATATTGTTTGTGTTTTTTTAGATATTATTACGCCTGCCTCGCATTAAATTTTTAAACAATAATAGTAGTATTAGTTGTTTCAAGAAATGAACAAGCCGCGTTGTTTCAGGTGCTAGCGCTCCTAAAGCCACTGATCAAGACGCGTGGGCACCTGACCTCCCTTTGCGCTCTGAAGTTGGCCGCGGATGTCGCCAAGGCGAGACCGAACGAGATCACTGACGAGAGCGCCGGACAGCTGATGGAGGGAGTCGCCGTGGTAATGTAGCAACTGTGCACATGCGCGTTATTATTGTACTTCTTAAACATCGCTATACTTAATTATTAACAAATAACAAAAAAAAAAAATTGGATTCAAACCTGAGACCTCTTGCTATCACGACAAACGAGCTACCGACTGTGCCACCGAGGCTCTCATCTGGACCGGTGAATTTTTCCTCCATACTTGGACAACGAGTTTTTTAACTACTTGATACACCAACCTGTAATGCACATACTGAACGCTCACGAGGGCGTTGTGTACTTTCATGCCTTGTTTGTTATGCATTACGTATACCTATTTTATAAAATAATAAACTATATGAATTTGAATTTTAAATTGTCATTGCTTCAGTACCGTGGGTCTACCGCGTAATTCTCATTTTCATCAACATCAACTTGAGATTGAAATTTGTCGTGCGTGCGACGACGCCCGCCTAACATGCCATCTCTTTTGCACGCGTTGAATTTCGCATGCATTTGCTTGAAGTTGATACAAATGAGAATTACGCGGTAGAGCCCCAGGTTTACAGGTACAGTGGAAAAATTCATCAGTCCACATAAGAACCTCGGTCGATGCTTTCGAGTCGCAGGTTCGAATACTGGCACGAGGAATTAAAAAAAAGAAATTGTTCACTTGAAATTTGTTTCTGATTGATCTGATTTATTATTGCTAGTTTGTAATGCACTCTAATTATAATAATTCAGAATACCTATCCAAAGCGATTGATTTCGCTATAAAAACATGCAATAAAACGTTTGTCTTGTTCCAGTTGGCGGACCATCAGAACTCTGCGGTGCGCAAGGCGGCGGTGTTCTGCATGGTGGCGTTCACAAACGCGCTCGGAGAGGAACGGATGAAGCCGCATCTCAGACATCTCTCCGTCAGCAAGTTACGTCTAGTGCAGGTCAGTGGACGGACCACCAGAACTCAGCGACAGTAGTTAGTTACTTCTAAAGAGAATAGAAGTATCAACATTAGCTGTTTACAGTTTATGGATAGTCGTGACCGTGAGTCGTGAGTTACCGGCACGTGTCTCTGTTGTTCTATTGCTATCCACAAAGTTAATCCGATAATCCGAATAGGTCAAAATAATATTTCCTGAACTATACACCCAGTATATAATCACAAGAGTCTAAACTAGTAGGTCGTCACGAACTGTGAACTAGCAGTCCATCCCGAACTGTGAACTAGCAGTTCGTCCCGCACTGTGAACTCGCGATGTACTTCTTACAACCCCATATTTCGGCAACCCCTTGACCGATTTGGCTCATGTTCGAACTTAAAAATTCGTTTTGTCTTATTTACTCGCCTTCCAAATTTCATGACGTTCCGATCAGCGATACTCCAGTTATCGTCGGACAAACATTTATACATACAAACGCTGGATTGTTCAAGTAGACTCTGAGAACTTCGCTCGCTCTTTCGAGAAAAGGCGCAGTTTAATAAACCCCTCTCTCCCAGGTGTACATAAACAAGCACAACTCGGGCGAGTCGTCCAAGTCGCCCGGCGGCAGCGGGGGCGGCACGTAGCGGCGACACAGACGCGCGCGCACGCACACACGCGCCACGCAGACCGAGTGACACGCTGTGACGTCGCAACATGGCCGCCGGTACACCGGGGTACGAGAGACTTGACTTTTATACAGCTGTTTATTTTCCAACGAAACGTTTGAACGTGAGCTCACTAGATGGCGCTGATGGTAACTTTGGAACCAGTGCTGGACTCGTATGCAATGGGGTGCGTTCCCTTTTGGTCGCATCAATGCATTGTTACCTACAAAACAAGTATAAATACCGGATCAAGTAAAATTGAGTTGACATTTATATCTTTCTTTTCCAAAAAATAATCAAAGACTTCCTAAATAAAAAAATTAGAAGATCGTAAAATTAAGCACAATTGTATCATATTAATATTTTTTTATAAATAAACGGAGTTGATAGGAAAAAATCTATCATTTGGAACAGTTGCCATCACCATTAAAACAAATAAAAGATGGCGACAGATCTGTATCTAAATTGTTTCTTCTTTTTGCAAACATTGATGAAAAATGAAACATGACCCAGTAGTTTTGCATTTGAAGAGCATATAATGTCATCAAAGTACCAACATAAAGTACCTCATTAAACTGCATAATACCTGACCGGCATGGTTATTAAACTCACAGGAGATTGAAATTCAAACACATTGAATTTCCCAAACAAATGGAAAATCGAAACCGACTGGTATCAACATGTATTTATCGTCAAAACGGAACGTGTCTACGCGTATCTTTAAAACGGAACGCTCGATTCGTGTTAACTCGATGATGCACAAAAAGGAACGTAGCCTTTGCAGAGTACGGCGGCGACGGGTCAAGCTTGGTTGCAGTAGTCCGTGCACGTATACGTTGCTGAAGTGTGCGTAAGTGCGGGAGATATATTATACGCAATAGTGCTCACGCACATATTCTTACGTATAAGCATAGACTAAGTATTACTACGTATAGACCGACAACTCCCATACATCAAGGCGTAGCAAATTTTTTACGCGCCCTTACAACTTTAGGTGTCGCCAAGTGTTGCAAATAAGCGTAATTTGTTTAAATAGCTGCAATTAAACTGTCATGGTTACTAGCCCTGCGTTCCGAAATAGAATTACAATGGATAATAAGCCATTCACTTCATACTTTCGTAATCGATTTTAGCGATATAATTCTATTTCGGACCGCAGGGCAAGTAAACATGTGACTGTAATAGTTTATCTTAGAAAAACTAGATGGCGCTAAGTTGGCAACACTAACAGTGAATATTTCAGCGCCATCTATTATCGAAATAGGAATTATTTTATGTTACGTGACATCGCTGTGTCACTAGCGTCACAATTCGGTCTTTTTTAGCATCGTGTCCGTTAGAGGATTTAGCAACGCCATCTAGATTTCGTTATAATTTTACACCTTTTTTGTGGCTACAAACTGATGTATAGGAACTGCTAGTCTATACGTAGTAATACTTAGTGTATGGTATAAGTGAAGCACTACACAACCAACCCTGACCCGTCGCAGTGAGAGAAGAGTAACGTATAATAATTATTTGGGTATAATGAACATGTCGAGTCGATTGTACCCCACTGCACAGCCGACGTCACTTTCGTTTAATTTCGGACTTTATTTCTTTTGATTAAGATTTAGTTTTGTCTAACAGAAAACTCAACTGGGAATCAGTTGAAATTTTGATATTTTCTGTATATTTTATTAATTATTATACAGAATAATATATTACAAATAATGCTTTGTTTCTTCTTTCATTGCAATTTTGTCTCGAAAACTATGCTTGAAAAAATTCAGTATAACATTTGTTTTATTGATTGTACTCATGTTGTTGTAATACATTAAAATCAGGTTTTACTAGTAATGTCTGTTTATGAAACTTCCAAAGATTACCTGATTTTATTGTTTGTCACGAAGTTAGTTACGCTATGTAAATATTACTTTGAAAAGACATTAATAATTATTTTTTTCATTATTTTGACAATATCGGCGAAAATGGAAAAGCGCGCGTCCCTAAGAAACTTTAACGAAAATATATGTATTAAAGTGATAGTGCAGATTTTGTGAGAAATTCCAATGATTATTAAATTAAAAAGTGTTTCATAGTACAAGTTACTCAAAATTAAATAACACAAAGAAACGATGACATAATGAAATAATGAAAATTGTCAAAGACATTAGAATTTCGAACAAAAGGGTTTGTAATGTATGATATTAAGTATGGTAAAATTGTATGTCGACGTAACTTATTACTTTGGCTGTACAGTACGTTAAGAGTAGGAGAGAAGCTTTCTTCGTTACTTTTCGTCTTTTCAAAATTAATAACAGCCTTTTTGTAAAGCAACTGATATTCATGACTTGACTGCGACATCGGTGTGCAGTTGTAGATTTTTATACGTCTCTATTTGGTCAAGTATATATTTAGCTAGTCTTTTTTGAGATTCACGCCATGTCTAGTTTGTTATGACATCATGTATCGGAATTTTTCCAGGGCCTTAGTTTAGGTAGTGCCAACACCTACTGTCAGAGTACAGTCTGTACAGGTCTGACAACTCTAATGTGACGTCATCACTAGTGGTACAAGGAAGACATTTCTTTAGGAGAGTTTGGCAGATTTATTGATTTATATATTATTTGACGTTCAGACCAGATGAAAAATAAAAAGCAATTTCATAACTTTTTTAAATTATTTTTTATCGTTATTTTATTGTACTCGCGGAAGATCGATGAGATTATAATTTTCGTTTAGTTGTAGGTACCTAATTGTTATTTAATCACTGTGCGTCTTTTTAATTAAACAAAAAAGAAAAAACTTGACATTGGCGGAACTAATGTGCGGAGTCCACAATATCGGAAGCCAGATAAAATGGCATTGAATTGAATTGAATGATTTTAACACTAGAGTAGGCGCGCCCAAATTGACTCCTGAAACGGTCGCGCGGGGTACATGTGTAGCCCATTTTGAATGCAAATATTGTGGGTCATCTTTAGGTAGAATGAAAAAGTTTTTAATTTAATGAATAATCATCTTTATTTTTATCGTTTAATAATGAAAAAATAAAAAACATGAATTTTTAGGTACTTTTTAACGAAACAATAGAATACTTGGAATAATCAACATGAGACGCAGACGCCGCCATGATTTCCTAAAAAGATATTAATACTAAGTATATTTGTTATGAAACGGTATGTAACATGCAAAAATTACACGAAAATTAAGTACTCTTAAAATATTAGTACAATTTTTGCATAAATAATAGGGATTTATCACATTCCTTGAAAGGTCGTGCGGGCTACATACGCAGCCCATTCACTTTATTAGTCGTTCTGTTCTGAAGTCCGTGTGCTGAGGGTAGCGACACGCTACTGAGCGACGCGGGGGTCCATAGTAGAGGAATACACGGAAGAATAGCGCAGTAGTGTAACGCGTTTGAGAAAGAAGCACCAATAATATACCCTGGTCTACACCTGTAGCCCACGCGTCCACCCTAGTGTTAAATTTAATATAAAGTAAGAACTATAAAAATAATACATAAATATGTAAACAATTCAAAAGTAATAAGTTTCTTAATTCTCATGAATAAATACGGTGCTTAAAAATAAAATGGTAATGAAAAATTTGTTGCTCAAAATCCTATAGTAAAATCGCATGTACCACTATTGATGACGTCATCACTAAAAGCCATTTCAGTTGTAAGGCCTGATATACATTAATAGATTGCAATACAATAATAGAAGTTGACAATTCAATCTAAAATTGAAAATTGAAAACTGCTTAACCTATTGTTGGTAACATAAATTATTCATGTACTGAAAATCGAACCTGCTCGCGAACATGCTCAGGATGCCACTGGTGATGGCCCGAACTCTGCCTACCAGGGATGCATACCGTTTGCGCATGGTCACGTAGAAGCAATCTACTCGCCCTTCCGCGAACATGCCCGATGCACTGCAGGACCGGGGAAGCCCCATCAGCATCCTGAACGCGTTGGCTATGGTTGTGTTGTGACGTTCACATACAGGGTGTAAATACAAAACCAAGAATCCCTTTAGGGTATGAAAGTATAGACCAGGGGTCGGCAACCTTATGATATAGGAGGGCCACAAATGTTACCAGGGGATCAGCAAGGGCCGCATCTCATTTTTGTATTAAAATAAATATCATATTTATTGTAGTTTTAAACATTTTAAGTATTAATTATTAAAATAATTAATGCGATTCTTGCGACTGCATTTGACATCCAAGTTTTCGTATTTCGCTTGCATTTTAAATGCTTAAATGCGCAGTATTGCGTCTAATTGTGCATTCTTTAACCGAAAACAATGCTTGCTTTTTGGATAGTTCAGAATGGAAAACATCTGCTGAAGCTGCTCACACAAATATGTACTACCAAATATAATTATCATGAAGTAGTTGCGGGCCGTACCAAAGCGGTTCACGGGCCGCATGCGGCCCGCGGGCCGCCGGTTGCCGACGCCTGGTATAGACGATACTGATACGATTACGATAAAAAAAAGTATACCTTAAAATTTTACCAAAAATTGTTTTGTTTTTCTAAGACCCAGCTACGCACTCTTATCAATGCAGTTCATTTACCCCGTAGTGCGGTAACGACCAATCACATTGAGTAATTATGTTCTGTGCTACTGACGCTATCAGAGGTCAACGACCAGCGAGAGTGTCCACCGGATTAGAGTATTTCAAGTTTAACAAATCGTGTTAATATGTGGTACTGCTACATAAAAAAAAATTGCCGCTAGTTTTTTTAAACACTGTATGATTCATCCTAACATACCCTAGAAGGATTCTTGCTTTTGCTTTTACAACCTGTATATGCGGGTTTTGTGTGTGTGTGCGTTTTGTAGCGCTACAGAGGTTACGCACACTAGAAAAAAGTGTGTGTGTACGCACTACTACAACCATAGCTAAACGTACTTGGTGAGATAAAATATCTGTACGAATAGAACATTTTTTTAAACGTTTGATCTTTATATCAAATTGCCTTGTACTAATATTAGTGTAACCGTGGAAAATCCGATACTTGCGGTGTTACTACAAAACAGTGTTTAACTTTAGACAGTGTTTAAATCTGTCGTTGTCACCTTTTTTTTCATATTGTAAAAGAGTGACAGCAACAGATTTAAACACTGTCTAAAGTAAAACACAGTTTTGTGGTAAGACCCTTGATGTTTACGTAAAATAAGGAACCAAATAATAATGAAACGATGATCTTTATTTTCACAAATAAAATACGACGTCTGACGTCAATAAACTAGACAACATTTTTAGTCCGAAAAGTCTTGTACTTGTGTATAGAGCTTGTAACTCCGTTAACATTCAAATACTATTGTTTAACTTAATTGTTTAACTGCAGATATTAACACGTCTCGAAACCGTCTCGATTAATACTGAAAATTTAATAATAACAACCGAATTCGCTTTTCGATTAATGAAAATATAAATAAATTATATTATTTGTTAAAAACTTGGTTGGGTAAAAACACAGATATGAGGAGATATGGCAAGGAGATGTGGCGCCAAAAATATGCCTCTTGCGAGACCCCAAGTCAATAGAGATGTTTTGTCCGTGGCTACAGGTTGATGCGTCGCCTTCTTTTTGCGTGTGTACTACTAGTGTGCGTGAGAGATGTGTGCCGTACTTATAGTTTTTGTATTTATGTCGATGAAATAAGTGTGAGGAAACTTGGAGACATGTGAACACGAATAGTTATAGTAATAAGGCAAATCTCCTGATATCTGTGACTGAAAATGTCACGTGATTAATTCGGAAAACTCTAATTAGTCCAGTAAATGAAAAAATTGAGGTCGAATTAAAGATACACTAGGGAAATACCTAACTTCGAAATAATATTATTTTCATATTATTGACACTGCCCTCCCCCCTCCCTCCCGGAAGAACGTATTGTTTCTTATACCGGGTGTAAACTGCTACCTTTACATGAAACCACATATTCTACTGATCATACTGAACCACTTTTCCAACAAAATACCGCGTCAACCATTAGTTTAGGAAATATTTGAGTTTCAAACTAAAATGTGTGAACCTTAACGCAACGAGATACGGGCGTTTTTTAAAGGCAGCGTTGTCAGCGAAACAGCTGTTCACGCGCAGCGTTCTGAAATAAACCTTCCTCGGGGGAGTTAAAGTCTTAAAGCTACAGTTAAATTTCTTCTCTGACGTTTTGCGCGTGTATTTTTCTTCAGATAGGTTCAGTTTTTAATAGAAAAATAGAAATAGAAATAGAAAAAGTTTATTTGTCTAAAAAAAACACATAAAAGTAACACGACATAATTATACACAAAAATACATTAAACAAAAAGGAGACAGCTCAGCATATGCTGTGAGCATGGTAAACATGTCTACACGGCGCTGATTTTCAGCTGATCCTGTATCATCTACAATTAATCATAAATTTCGGTAGGTGATGCACAATATACAAGCAACTATTCTTTACATCCTGTATATTTCCAAAATAATAAGACTCTTGATCTTAGCCATGTTGTTTGTAGCCATGGTCTAACTAACGTGGTCATAAAAAAAATATGAATCAGGGATTCTTTTCAACTTGAATTTTTCAGTTTGTTAACTGATATTTTCACCCAGTGTATATTTAATTCTACCTGCTCCATACAAACATTTTTAGATTGACTGGACTAATAAATAGATGATGGCTAAAGGAACTAGATTTCCGCTACATTTCATTACACGAAATTTTAGGGTATGAAAAGTTTGTTTGCAAGTTGATAGGATTGGTTGTTGCTTGTGTGTTTGACAGATCGGGTGGTAGTTGACAGCTGTCATTTTCCATGTGTTTTGACATGAATATTTGTACCATGTTTTCAGCCTAAAAAGCTCTAAGTGATTTATGTCTGAAGTCAGAATTCAATTTTTAATATGACATAAGTCAGTCTATTTTAGAAATCGTGACAGTTTAAAAGATTATTAACAGATGGGGTACCTATTGTGTTTTAACATTAACTAATAAATCCTAGATCGTTTTCGTATATGTATAGATAGATGGCGTTGGATTGTATTGTGCCTTTTTGCCAAAAACTCTGTTATTACTACTCACATGTTTGACAACTTTTTTGACAGTTGTCAGTAACCGTCAAAAAGGATATTGAATAATTTTTTTAGTATATTCGTTGAGTTTAACAAGCGATTAATATACCTTCACGTGCGGGAAATACTCGAAAAAGAAGGAGTTCGCTTTTAAATATATAATGTTGATGTTGTTTCATTGTATCTCCCTCTTTGTGTAAAAATATATTTTGTAATTCTCTTTTAAATTATGTTTGTAATTTACCTTTTATATACAGAATAAGGCGGTTAGAGTTGAGTTTTCTTTATTCTTACTTTGAGAAATTTCATGGAATTAACTCTGCTTTTTTAAACTTAGATAAAAGACTTTAAGGTGGATGCGATGGGTGTCGTTCCCAAACGCACAACTTGTGATTTTTTTTTTTTATAAAAAGATCAGAAAATACGATTTATAACATTGCGCGACAATAGTTTAATGTTAGTTAGGCTATTCTAGCAAAAATGTGTTATTTTATGCAATAAGTTGTAAATGATCCTAAGCCTAAGCATGAACACATCTCCGTATCGTTACGTTTGAAACTAAACTTATGTTGCCATACGTAGCTGTTAGTTCCGCTACTGTCCGCTTGGAGCGGTTTACCAGATTACATACGATATTGATGTAGTTTGAAACGCAACTATACGGAGATGTTTTCATGCTTAGGTTACTGCACTATAATTTCAAACTTTATTGTGCAGGATAATTTCCAAAGTAATGCATAAAATAACAAAACTTTGCTCGAAAAGCCTAATTGACATTAAACTATTAATGAATCAAATTTTTTTGATACATTCTATTCAAAAATAATAAAAACAATAATTGGTCATGCGTTTTGGAACAAGACCCGTTGCGTCCACCTTAAGGAGCGGGGCGGTGTCACGTGAATTTTCTTTTTCACTTTCGAGTCATAATTTATATAAATGTAACTTTGCACATAAGGTGTCTTTAACTTTAGTTATAATTGTTCACTAATAATGTAATATTGTACACATTAAAATGTAACCTAATCTTTTTACTTTTTCTTTCTTTCTTTTTTTTTTTAATAAAACAAATGACTTGTATGTTTTTCGGTGTATAAATGTGAGTGGTTTTTATGAAAGGTTTCAAAGACGGTTTTATATTTAGTTTTCAAGACAACTTAAAGAATCTCATTTTCGTACAAACGATTTAATTAATATTTTACTTTAGAACATTTTGGGGAGTTGTTCGTTTTTCTTGAATGTCTTTCAAACTTTACAATATAAAGATATATTCGCTGTTTGATGTTAAAAAGTCTTTTCTATTTAGCAAATAAGGCGCCGACCACACAGAGCGCGTTCTGTATGTTAAGAGCCGTTTAGCAGGTGGATTGTGAAAAATCCGCCTTTTTCTCATTAATTAATTTTTGTTTTCTGGAAATCGTTTATTCCTTTCAGCAAGTAATAAAACTGACACTTGGTTTATAATTAAGATTTTTAATGCTTAATTAAAGATACTAAAGAAATCTGTAACCGTCATTCGAACCTTTTCTAAATACCCACTTTGAATTGTTTTATGTATTGAGTGGTTGTTTATCCAAAAAAAAAACATAATTCGTGAACATTCCTAAAATTTGTTGAAAACTTATTTGATTGCTGTAGATGTAAGAAATGTTTTTAGGCCGAAAATGCATCTTTCTTGTGGTAAAAGGATTTTAAAGGTGACCACTCAATACGTAAAATAGACACAGCTTGTCAAGGTTTAAATGTGAATACGCCTGAGGTAGTGGAGGGAGGGGGATATCAATTGTCCTTGGTCACTTTGACAGTCATGCAGTGCTAAGGTGCCTGAAGAAAACGTAGACAAGGGAGCCCACATCCTCAACATGGACATCCTTAGTGCGGCCCTGTTCACTGACTGCTTACTTAATAATTGTCACATTTTATCAATATGAATTTCGATTGTCTCAGGCGTATTAAAAAAAAAAAGATTAAAAAAACAACTGCATTTATGAAACAAAAGTCTAGCTTCAAGTGATTGCGAGTGCTACTGTGTCAAAATGTACCCGTAATTATTATTATTATTGTATTTAATTAATAATTAATAATATTAAATTAATTAATGTACGATAGTTATAAATAAAAATGATTTTTAAGCCTTCGTTCTTTTTTTATTTTTGTTTTACAACCTTTTTTATTTTATTTTTACCGAGTATTATTGAAGTTTATAATGACTCAGTTTAATTATTTAATGAGTAATGTTTACTTACATAATTAACTATTAAATGACTAACGTTGTACTGACATGTTATATATATCAGTTGTTTAAATATTTACACAGACAAAGGCGACAGAAACCGCGTCTGGGTAATTTCTAGAATATACCTACAACCAATTAAAAAATTTTTTTTTGAGATTCCGAAATAATTAATACCAAAACTGAATCGCTTGAAAGTGCTTGTGTCTCTGATCCCAGAAAGATAGTCAACAGGTTGAGGTATTTAAATCATATGAGTGTTTTGGGCACGATTTGCAATTTTTTTCCAAAAATAAAGGCCATTTGCGTGTATACCTCTTGCCTTTTTAGTGACATATTGCAATTTTTTGTTACCATTTTTATAATTATACGACTGCCTCCTAAATTAATCTGTACCCCTATTGCGAAAGTGTGTTTGTTGGTTTGTCTTTCTTTCACGCAGCAACGGATGGACCTGGTTTTTTGCATAGAGATAGTTTATGAGCTGGAGAGTGTGACATAGGCTAATTTTTATTACGGGATTTTTATTATAGTTTTTTAATAACTACTACATACTTGTAAAATTATAAAAATACTTAAAAGTAAATAAGTTCCTCATTCGCTGGTAGTTTTTTAGATTCTTGCTTATGTAATTTCATCCATCAGCCTAGTTCGTCCACTGCTGCGGCTCTACCGCGTAATTCTCATTTGTATCGAGTTCAAGCAAATGCATGCGAAATTCAACGTGTGCAAAAGAGATGGCATGTTAGGCGGGCGTCGTCGCACGCACGACAAATTTCAATCTCAAGTTTATGTTGATGAAAATGAGAATTACGCGGTAGACCCACTGGTCATAAGCCTTTTCAGGACTTAACCACTCCCGGCGGTCATCCTGGAAGAATTGCCGGAACCCTCGCACCAGTGACGCCGCTGCCCGTCACCAGTCTGTTCCATATAAGGCCCGGCTATTAGGGATGGATATACCGCCATCCATCCGTCCCAGGCATGGTGGACCTCCTGGTTTTTTGCCTGTGAGCTGTCCTCTTACTCTCCCCCGAATTACTTCGAGGGGGTCTCCAAGTAAGATGGTGTACCTCCACAGTTGAGCCCGGCATCAGCTCTACCACCTATGTAATTTAATTAACTATTTGTTTATTACATAAATACATACAGGCTGTATTTTTCGTCGATTAATTATTGTGTTGTATAGATAAAGGCGCAAAAAATGGAAGTACAGTCTGCATACGAGATACGTAATTAGGCCCAGGACAAACACTATGATTTTAACGCTGCAAGTACATAAATGATTGATGAGATGAGGAATATTATACTAGTTTCTTATCTCTTGTTTTTTTTAAGGTCTTTGTTGTTTATTATTTGTTAATATTTGTTTTTAATCAGTGCGTCACAATATTAATTGCACAAAAATAATAAAATGCCTGTCAAATATAAAAGAAAACATGTTTGCCTTTTAATTAAACAAATACATAAATTTAAATGCGTACGTCTTTAATGTAAATCTTTTGTAACAGTTGGCATCTGTTTAAATTCATAAATTTTTAAATTTCATTCTCTTCCAGAAAAATATTGTTTATTGGCTGTTTAAAGGGGCCAGTGGTTTCGGAATTAAACAGTTGTTTTTGCAAACTGTAAGTGAGAAGTACTGCGTGCAACTCGCTACCAGCAACAATGATCAAGTTACTGTTTTTAGCGGTGACTGCGACACTTTGTTTAGCGGGTAAGTTTGTTTTATTATTTATTTATGGTAGCAAGATGAGTGCATCAAAAAGGAACCATATTAACTTGATGTTGTTGGAAATGTGCTCCTCCAACTTTACCACACGAAAGAAGGTAATACCCAGAACTTACGGAAATATTTACAACGTGGATGTTGTGTCTTGTATCGGAGAAGTAGGGACCACTCGAGATATCGCAGCATCCAAATTTCGACTTATTGTCACAGATACCTACTGTTTGTCCATTCATACATGTTATAGGTTGTAGAGATTTGTTCAAACTCAAACCTGTATACAGGGGGGAGGGATAAGGGTGTCAATCCCCTCCCGAAATCTTTGAACATAAAAATATTTGAAATAATGTTGCTTTTTTAATACTATAAAAATGTATTCAACGAAATATAGGTAAATTACTGTAATACCTCTAATATTTGTTACTAAAAAATGGATGATTATGACACGTCTTTTATGTTTTACAAGCATTTTTGTAAATTTCATCCACTTTCGAAGACTGGCTACGGGCATGTTCAAGTTATTTAAGTCAATATCTAACATTAATTGCACTCATGTTGTAAGCAGGGCACTGCGACTTGAATTAACTTTTTTTGAAACAATAACACTTAAGAACCCGCTCTGAATCGGACTTCATACATATCTAAAAACCATAATAACTCGCGAAAGTGGAACAATTCAATCAAATAAATTTTAGGCTTTCATTTAGACGGTCAATATGAAGTGGTGTATGTCCCTGATTTTTTCACAAACATCGCGTTAAAGATCAGAAAAATAATGGGTTTTCGCCCTAAAATCGGGTACTTTTACAAGGCTTCGTTAAGTGACTTATAAACATTTAACAAGCAAATTAAGCACATACACCACTTGGAAGTATCATCAATATTCTAATTAATTAAAACACAATAAAAAATAACAAGTAATCGAGGCACAATTAAGGTTTTCGGAAATAATTGTTATTTCCAACGCAAAGGGCGAGACTCGCTCAGCACAGTTCGAACGGCGTGGGGCAAAGCGTGAGGCGCTTGTTAAGATCAGCCAGCCAAATGTGCGCTTTATTGTCGCGATACGTCTCGCTTCGCATCGGAGTTGGCGTCGTCCCGCACCGGGTTCTTAAGTAATATATTTTACTAATAACTAACTTTCGTTCTATTTGAATAGTACGTAACGTTTTTATCCAATACATCGTTTCACTTATAGTGCCGTCAGACATTCAAAGGCCCTGCTACCTCCAAGACCTGCGCTGTATCGGCGACAACCTCGCCGCCAACTCGCGGTGCAACCGCAACGTGCGCGGGCGCATACCGTCTCAGTACTCCATCCCCACGTACAGATACGAGACGCCCTTCTTCAAGTCCTCCTACATCGATAACAACTTGGTGATCCGGAACCACGACCGATGCGTCGTGTCTGAGTTCTAGTAAGTTTTCTTTCGTTAAGGTGAAGTGGGCATTCGTTCTGTGACAAAAATAAATACACGACCGCGACTTGAATCCCCGAGAGGATGTCAATGGTGTTCCCGAGTGCGAACTTTGAAATGCAAGTCACAGTCCACACTTGGGAAACTCGCTTTTCACCGACATTTATTACATCCCAAACGTAATGGGTGGTGGCGAGGCCTATTGTCGTACTTCGGGCACAAATGGACCCATAACACAAAATAGATACACCAGAAGGCCGACTCCATACAACGAGCGAAAACAGACGCACACATGCATAGACGCGTACGTATGACGATCTCGGCAGAATTTCGTATTGGCATTCGACCTACTTCATCCGAGATCGTCGTACGTACGCGTCTATGTGTGCGTGCGCCTGTTTTGCGCTAGTTTTGCGGAGTAAACATTTTGTAAGTGGTTATTTTGTGGCCACAGTCTGTCGTGCCCTCCGAAGGACGCTGTCCGAACACAATGTGAACCGCGGGGATTGAACCCACAATCTCAGTTAACAGGCGAGCACTCTACCACTCGGCCACAGAGGATAATAATATTTATTTATACAAATATAAATAATAAATGTAGTAAAAAGTTGTGTCTGTACATTTTATATACCTTTATTTTATGTATTTTGTTGTATGTGTGTATATATATAAATATATTTGTATATATTATAACTTTAAATATATATATTTTTTCCCTTTATAGTTATATGTATTTTTATATAATTATATATTATAATATTCATTTTGAAATTTAGTAGATAGTTTAATTTATCTTTTTGTAAAATTATCTATTTAATTTTGCTCACAAAATTTAATGTTATTTTATTGGACACTGCCTACCTTTTTGTATTTTTGTATTTCACCACACCTATAGTTTGGCTGGAAAAGATTTCAGTAGAAATAAGCTCGCTTTTGTACAGTTTTTTTTTTTTTTTATGTAATATTTCATGTGCAATAAAGAATAAAGAATTGAATATTTTTTCGAAACTTTAAATGAAATGGGTTTTAGTACACTGTCCGGCACGGCACGGCACGGTTTTAGAGGCATGAGCAACAAAGTAGTGGGGATCAGCGGATACAATTTTGTACGGACCGAAAAAATCAGTTCTGCGTATGCAAGGTCTCTAACCCCTCGGCCATAGCTTCAGGCTTCGAGAGGCGCGCCAAGCGGTTCTTCTTGCGACGGCGCCGGCGGAGAGAACAAATGTATGAAGTTGTATAGGGCCGGCCATAGATCGCATATCGCGCGTCCTGTCCGGCTTCGAGTGACTTGCGCTCTCTCGACGGCGGTGTGCGGGGAGGCGGGGAGCTGCGCCAGTGATCGAGCGCATAGGAAGAACCTAGTGTCGAGCGCTTTGAGCGAGCGAGCGCGCTATACATCCGATGCGGTGGAAGGCGCCGACGGGTGTCGTGGCAGGGCAAAGCCCGTCGCAAAAACCGCCTGGAAGCGCAGCAAGAAGCGCCGCCAGAAGCCTGAAGCTATGGCCAAGCGGTAAAACCGTGTCGGGGAGTGTATTGTACGAGGATTTTTAGCATTTTTGTCTGTCTGTCTGTTCCGTCCTAACTCGAGAACCACTCAACGGATTTGAATTCGGTTTTCTTTATTATCATCTTAGTGACCCTGGTCAACATATACTAGTATAAGGGGTGTCGATAAAATAACTGCCAAGGCCAAAACGGGTCAAATATTGAATAAACGTTTACAATAGACCCAACTAAGCTCCTCAACCTGTCCAGCTTGAACAAGAGAACAGACAAGGCCGTGCTGTCCCTCGAATGTCGGAACCTCAACTTCGAGTCGGACAGAATGCTGATACAGCACGGGACTGGCGTCGAGGACACCGAGTTCCGTTACCACATCAACGGCACCTACCGTAAGTACAACAATTGTACAGAAAATTTTACATGTTTTAATTATATTTATATGTAATATCATACAGATTGTTAATATGATAACCTTTTACCTTAAAACGGGGTATTCTACCCACAAATATGAACGTCACTACGGGACCATCCCTGAAATCACAACAAAAAAAAAACAGCTGTTTTGATCGAGTTGGTACCTATTGCTATTTTCTATGAAACAGTCAATTTTTTTTGTTACAAAATATATTCACTTTTGAAAAGCTTCACTTGTTTTATGAATATTTAGGAATAAATAATTAAATTGAATACTTTACACTGCAAAGTTAAACTGCTCAAGATATATTTCGGGTCCGATCTGGACCCGGCATCAGTTGAGTATTCTAATCTAATTCTAATCTAATCTAATTAGAATACTCAACTGATGCCGAGTCCAGATCGGACCCGAAATATATATTGAGCAGTTTGATTTTTTTTTTCCCACGGTAAAAGTTTTCCATATTCATAGCTATACCACCCTCTTTGAAGGAAAAAGGTTATCAAATTAACACGTATCCGATGGGAAGTAAACTATATTTGTGTCCGGCATCAGTTACCTTTAGGTAAATCATATAATATTTACTATAAAAATAATACAGTATGAAAAGGTAAAAAAGTACACGTAATTTTAATTAATAATTAATAAATTACAAGTAATAAATGACAGATTTACAATTTGAATTGAAAATTCATTAAAATTTAGACATAATGTCAGACAGAAGTAACGGAGCATTCAATACGCATCGCGACTCAAAAGCAGCGTAGAGCAAGGGTCTCTATTTGGTGGACCAAAACTTTCGTCCACTTTGCCACATTTGTGCTCAAAACTCGTGTCGGTAACTGTAGCAAAAAATCAAGAATATTAAAGTAGGGCCACTGAGTAATGGCACTTATGACAACTGCATTTAGTGATGAGGTACATTTCAAATTTCGGTTAAAAATAAAAATCAAGTGTGAGTTTACTCAACATTAGACACGTCATTCAACATTCAACATAATGATACAAAAGGAAAATGTGCCAAAACCAGTGGCGTAGCTATCGGAGGGCTACGCGGTGTAGTGCCCCGGGGCCCCCAAGAGATGTTTAAATATCTAAATCGAAAAACAGTATTTTACTATCATTTGTTTTAACTTCGTCATTGTTTTGTTTTAAATTAAATATTATTGCGTAACTTGGCGTACTCAAACACGACCTATAAAAATGAGAAACTTTTAAAAAAAAAATTCTTTGTTTCTATACCAATTGTATTGCACAATAAAGCAACATTCAAATCGAAAAATAATAACTGAAACAAGTAATTTTTTAATTCACACTTGCTTATAAATAATTACGATACTGTGTAGGCATTTAAACGTCATAGGCGCCATCACTCAGTGGCTCTACTGTAATAAAATGGGTAGCGGGGATATGTCAGTCCTCGTGAGGGTGTCGCACGCGCCGGACCACCTCGCGAAGCCTGATGAAGGTCACTCTTAAGTTGACCGAAACGTAGAGTGTTTCTCGCATAAATAATAGTGAGTCTTAGCTGTGTTATCTATTTCGTTATGAGGGACACTCACCCTAATTTTAGTGATATAAATAATAAAAGGTTTTGTTTCTTCTTCTCGCAGCTATAATTCGCGTGACAGTGACCCTGAACCACGCAGACCACATGGACCTCTGTCAGGAGTATGCGTACACTGAGGTGCCAGTGCTGCCCGTCTTCAAAATAGACCCTCTAGGTATTTACTCAACCAAACTGGAGCGCTGAATTCTTAATACAAGGCACAAATAGACCAACCAACCAGCAGATGAGATGTGCCAGTAGTTTCTGAGTTTATTCGTTACAAACATAACAATCTTTCCTCTTTATAATTAGTGTAGATATGTAGTACCAACGTTAAACTTATTTCACCGACAAACGCAAAAACTATCAGTGCGGCACACGTATCTACTC
The DNA here is from genome assembly GCA_934047225.1 of Ypsolopha sequella. Classification (NCBI taxonomy): domain Eukaryota; kingdom Metazoa; phylum Arthropoda; class Insecta; order Lepidoptera; family Ypsolophidae; genus Ypsolopha; species Ypsolopha sequella. The sequence goes on along the minus strand of OW204012.1, from coordinate 787,846 downwards.
ATATTTCTCACGCACGCACGCCTAATAGTACACATGCAAAAAGAGAGCGGCGCATTAACCTGTAGCCACGGACAGCAAAACACATCTCTATTGGCATTGGGTCACGCATGAATCCTATATTTGGCCTCATGCGTTCGCAAGTGCACTTTACCATATCTCCATATTTGATGATAGTAGTCGAGACGTTTCAACCATCTAGTAATGCTAATACACTTTCAGACCCACCGACCAAGAGCTTCCTGACCCGTGACATGTCAGAGCTCCTCATCTACGAGGTAGAGACCTTCGCGTACAGAGGTCAAGAGATCATCGGCGAGTACATCAACAACCTCATTTGTTACTTTGGGTGCAAGGCTTTTTAACCGTCCACAAGTACGTGAATGGTGGGGTTAAATTTTTTTCGTGATATTATATAACTTTTTGAACGCAATCTAAACATTTGGCAAGGTATTTATTCTTCTTTATAATCGAGTCAATAAAAGCATTTTCTTCTTTTTTTTAGTTGTGTTATTTCTGTTTCCTAACTCAATTTTGAATAGTGAATTCCCATAGCTTAATTTTTAAGATTTTTTTTAAGAGTGTATACGCCATTTTAGGACATAGTTTTCATTATTTTGGTAAATAAATTAACCATTATTTTTTAAAGAATTGACCGAAGACCTTGTCACTTGAGAATTTTAGACATTATACTGATTGTGACGTGTGATTGCTTATAAAAAAGTGGTCTGTCTCTGTCTACTTATCTGTCAAATCAGTCGGAAGCAAATTATTATAAACGTAGGTATCTTGATAGCAAAGGACACATTTCTAAACAGCCATTACTCAAGTGACGTCACACATTATAGCTTCGACTGCTTAGAAGTGATGTCCCGGGGCTACAATAGTAGCCACCGTTTTGCAACCAGATGACTTATCTAGACTTTAGGATAATATATACAGGGTGGAAAAAATTTAAGGGCCCTCTTGGGGAGCTACCTTAAATCCTTTAGTTAGCTTATTTAACTGAAAGGAAACATTCCTTTATTTTTTAAAAGAAACAAAACTGCATTCAAAGATCTTCTAAAATTCGCTTGTCTCACCCGGGAATCGAACCAACTTAAAATTAAAAAAATAAACCCTCGCTACTTTATTATACGAATCGGTAGGATTGTTGTTGACTATTGACACACAACGTTTATAGACTTTATGACTATAAATACCTTTGCTTTACTCGTAAATAACGTATGCATGTCCGGCTGTTTGTGAGTACGATAGGGACACTGATCAAAAGGGTCGTTTGGCGAAAGGTAGGTTTTTTTTCAACTTGACATTATGCGCACGAGACCATAGACGCTTCAATCAATGCTATTTCTGTGATTCTGTAACTGAAAGTTAAATTTAAAACAACAATTTAATTATCAACATTTTATTGGATCATCACAACTTCGGAACACTGCATTTAAGGACAATGTGACTTCGTGAAGGCAAAGCTAACAATATTTTATATAGCAACACTTTATAGTGAACAATCTGAAAAAATATGACTATTTTCATAACATGGCGTTTAAAACACTATCTTCTATAATACTTTTAAATAAAATAATTGCTAAGTTAATTATAAATCAAAGAAATAAGTAAACTTTATTGCACTTAAGTATGTATTAGTACATTTACTATTTAATAAATATGAAATATGTAAAATATTGTAGAAGATAGCACTGTCTATAAATCTATTAACACTATTTTACAATATGGCATTAAAGTTAATGTTAATTATTCTTTATGTTTGATCAAGTTAAAAGGCATGCCACAGCCTGCGCCATTGCATCTTTATTGTTATATTGTTAATTTACAATGTTTAAATTTGTTTGATAATATCATTATAGGAGTACAATATTTTCATGAATAGTTTATATTCGCAAAATTATCGATCATGTTATTTTTAATAGAATCATAACAAATAACTAGGACAGTTTAAGTTCATAAATTGAAAAAAAAAACGCAAGAATCTGAAAACCATAAAAAATTCCAACTTTAAAAAGCTGTTGAGAAAATTGTAAATACTATAAAAACAGTACATTATAAATGATCGATGATTTGCGAAAAAATACATATTATTCGTATGATAAATTAGATAGGTACGTATTTTTATAAATGGACAGATTCTAGATTTCGAGATTTATTTTATTACTAATAACTATTTTTATTATTCATTCCAAAACCTATCTAATAAAGCTCCTAAACTTTTCTAACTTTTTAAACATTCCTTCCTATTCTCTGTTAGTCCCAACAATATTTTATTAAAAATCACCACAAAATTAATGATAACATTAAAAACAGACGATACAAATACATGGTGACTTCTAATCATCTTTTAACATTTAAACAAATTTATAAGGATTTTATCCTTTTCTTAATAAGACATCATATTATTCATTTGAGATTTTAATTAATTCACAATTTTCACATATCCTATTTCTTCTTCCAGCTCTACCGTTCTCCTTAAAATTATTGATCACTTAAACTTTACTAATCAGTGGTACTGCTGGCTTCACGCACACAAACTATACGTAAGTACCAAAACTTGGACCCAATTATTAAAAGAAAAACAATCCTTCACCTCCAAAACAAATCAGCTGCTATTATAATTGCCACAAAATAATAATATAAAAATAATATGTCATTTTATTATAGGATAAAGCTTTTTACAACGTTAAAAAATAAATTATGTGTGTAATAAAAAGAAATATATTAAAAACAGCATATACGATCGGAGCAATCGGACACATGCTTTGGGGAACACCATTAAAAAAAAAAACAGTTTTATAATGCACAATATTGGAATTTAGAAAGTGCAAATAAACCTGCTTTAGTGGAATGTTATCTAAACAACAATGTATATGGATAGATAATGTTTGATTTAAGATGGATGTTTAAAGAAAACTTAGTAATTCTCAGGGGGCTGGATCTTAAAATTAATCAGTAGCCTAAGCATGAAAACATCTCCGTATAGTTGCGTTTCAAACTACATCAATATCGTATGGAATCTGGGAAACCGCTCCAAGCGGACAGTAGCGGAACTAACAGTTACAGTGCGCGCCAATCTTTTAGACGCCTCTGAAGAAAGCCGCAAGAGGCGACGCAATAGCCGTTTTACGGTGTCAGGGGGACGTTACAGGAGCGAGGGCACCCCCCGCTCGCCGTTCAGCAGGTGTCTGTCAACACTATGCGTTAGTGTTAGTGCTACGTCCGTACACTACACCGCGCGTTGTATGAAAAGTACCTTCGAGGAAAAAATTCTATGATTCGTTAAGTTTATCGTTGATTTAGTTGGTTAAATTTTATTGTTAAAGCGTTTTAAGGTGACAATGTAGGAAAATTGTGTTTATATTAATGCGTTTTATTTATATACTTAAGATTGCACTAAAATAATAAATAAATAATTAAATAGCTAGGTACAACAAGTACACCTTCCCACTTATAGTAAACATTTAATAATCAACCGTTGATATTATTGTTTCCTCGACTGTACCTGCGCAAGCTTGCACTCGTAACTCATTCAGAGGCGACTAAAAGATTGGCGCGCACTGTACGTATGGCAACCCAAGTTTAGTTTCAAACGCAACTATACGGAGATGTGTTCATAATTAGGCTACTGATGGTCCATTTAGGTCAAGTGAGTGGAACTTTTCAATGTAACAGATTATTATTTTGTTGCGATTCCAGGTTTGGGTTCACAATAAAAGTTGTCTAATGTCAAATTTTCACTGACCAAAAAATCCAGCGTGCATTTTCCAAAATACATAATCTATGAATAATGTATTAAGCAAAACTAAATGAAATGCAATTCCCCAAAGCAATTATTTAAGATTTAAAACAAACCGTGGACCGTATACACGTGATAAGTTTGTTGAAAAGTTTATTTTTGAAGTACGGTCACCAAAAGAGATAAGTAACCAGCGCCTAGATTATGTATCGTTGAATCGGTGTCCAACTGGTTGCAGCCATAGACAATTGTGGTACTTTCGCACCTCAAGTGACGTCACAGTTCGTAAATAGTTCAATACCCACTGAAGGCAACTATAAAAGTTATTTTTTTTAATCTATTATGTTTGGTGGTTGGCGACCGTTTCAGAGATACATAATAGGGCCGCAGTCTAACCGGATAAGCAAGTCCTCGCCCGCGTCGGTGCAGGGACGCGGGGTATGACGACAAAGGTAATCGCGCGGGGAGCGGGCGGCAGGCAACAAGAGCCCACCCCGCGCCCCTGTAGCGTCGCGGACTAGTACTGACTCATCCTATTATCGCGATTGTTTTACTACAGGGCCAATCCTAAAGCCGTGAAAAAAGTCAACTGTCCGATACATTTTCGTCAAAGTTTCTATTGAACAGCCAAATTTTTTTCCGAGATTTCAGTGGTGGCTCTATAGTGAAAGTCGATTTTGCAAAAAAAGCATTATCTAATTGAAAAATAAAATATACAAAACATCAACTGTGTTACTACAAAACGGTGTTTAACTTTGTTTAAATCTGTTGTTGTCGCCTTTTCTTTCATATCGTTAAAGAGTGACAGCAACACATTTAAACACTGTCTAAAGTTAAACACCGTTTTGTAGTAACACCGCAATTCATTATACTTTACAACCGACTTGTTATAATACTATAGACATATCTATCATTTAAATGTACTGAGATGGCTTAGATCTTTTATTATATTTATTTAATTATATTAAAATAAAAAACAAATCAAAAATCTCAATATTACCTAATTATTTGAGCAGAATAGATTTGAAAAATCACAAAATATAATTCACAACATTTTTTCGCATTAAGCATACATTTCGATCTCCTTCATTTGGGAGCCCTAAAGGTTGAAAACATGTAAATACAGTCACAATACAATTAAAAATAATATAAAAATACTACGACAAAATTATTCAGAACCATTTTTGTTTTCTAATGTCGGTACAGACAGTGTCACAAAATGTTGTTGAAATATAATAAGAATAAAACGTTTCAATAAAGTACGTCAATGAATAAATCTCTCTCATATACAGAGTGTAAATTTAATTATGTACTTCCTTCAAGGGGCTCATTCTTTACCAGGAGGGGAACACAAAGAAAAAGCTGCGCAAAAAAAATATTTTCGTTGTCAATTTTTTTTTTAGTTCTTTGATATACATGTAATTCGTACATTTGACGTTAAACTGCAACAAAACTCAACATTACGAGCTAGTTGAATCTGTCGAAACATAAAAAAAAATTGTGTTCCTTTCATGACAAATAATAACCTTCTTGCGGGTAGTTCACAATTAGGTTTACATCAAGGGCGTACGCAGGATTTCACTCAGGCGGGGGCGTAGAAACTCAATAATATAGGCATAGGTTCTAAAACGAAAAATACAAATAAATTATTGAACACTACGTATGTGTTTTCTATATCAAATTTATCTTTAAAAATTTAGTCTCCGGGGGTTTTCAGTAGTCCCTATGTATATAGCTTACCTACAGTATGTTTTCAAGACAATAGTTAGTTTTCAGTGTAAAGCGAGATATTAATTTTAGTACATAACACTTGCTTGTCTCACACTCCAGGGGGGCTATTTTTGCCAAGGGGGGGGCAGCTGCCTCTACCTGCCCCCCTGCGTACGCCCTTGGTTTGCATTGTATAGATACACCATACAATTGAGGTATCGCCCGCGGTATGGGGGGAACGTCGGGCGGCGCGGAGGTAAGAGTTGAGCGGGGAGTGGTGGTGCGGGCGGGGGACAAGCAGGACCCAACATTCCCCCATGCCGCGGGCGATCCACCATCTATATGGTTTATCCAGTCTGTGAATGTCTAAAACAAGATAACCTCTCGAATAACTAATTATTACCTACGTGTTTTCTACTATGTTTTGGGCTCCCCTACGTTTTGTAAAACGCCGGCTTTTTATCCATTAGGATGCGTCAGACTGACTAGGTACATTAAATAGATTCAGTTTTAAAACCGGCTTTTTTTTGTTCGTTTGGCACCGCTCTAATGTTAGCTATTAAGGGTTGATTATTTAGTACTATTACGCAATCATAAGACGTCATAGTAACACCCAAAAATAATAACAAATAAAATATACACAAGGTGAAATTAAGGTCTTGTCAACTCCTGATTCTCGCTCTCGCTCTAACTAGGTTGAACTTCGTATTGGACAATTTCTGAGGTCACGGGGCCACGCGTGGAAATTTATTTATTTTGTAGTTTTATTTTTATTATTTTAAAACTTAATCAAAAGTAAAAAAGTTACCCGGTAAGACTCTATTAAAGCCGATTCTGAAGGTTTTAATATTAGTTTTAGAGCTGTCAAAACTTGAAAATTTTCAAAGTAATTTAACTTCTAACCCTAACAGTTAAGGATTATTTTGCAATGAAGAAAATTTAGTTTTGACAACACTAAAACTAAAATTAAAGCCTTCAGACTTGGCTATAATGTCATATTATAGGTATTTAATTTGAAAATAAAAGGTGATAGTTGTCGATCCAAACTTTGAGTTCTCGCATACGAAAAATATGATAATGAAACTTGCATTTTTTTGCGTATAAACGAAACTACTTATAAAATTCTGCTCCGGTATTTATTAAAGGGTCATGATTTTATTTCGATTAAGAGGCTATGCGAATTTTATTTTTGTTACTGTCACTCCAAGCGAAAAATCGCGCAGTGCGAGAGGGGCGGATTTAGGGCAAAAGGGAAAAATGTTGGTTTTGTATTTTTATTAAAAAAACTAAAATAGCTAGCAAAATTTCAAATATCAAATTGTTAAAACACCTAATAAAATATGTTTGAGTTCTGTATATGGTTCCTATTCGTCAAACGAGGAGAAAAAGTGTGTTTGAAGACCTCATTTCAACAATTATTTCTATCGAGGAAAATTTATCCAAACATTTTTTCCAATTTCAAAACCCTAGATTATATAGTCAGAATGCATATACCAGAAATTTATTAAAATTTTCCGTGTATTTCATGAAATACACAGAAAAGAAACACCCGTATTTTTTTCGCATAGCGCCTTAAACAAACACGATACCAAAAAATTGCATTTTTTAGAGCGAGACGGAGTGTGTTGGGTGCTGACAATGTCTTAATTTATACAACAAAACTCATACTGGATGTTTGTTAAGTGAACAGTTTTACGGATCAATAATACGTTTTGAGAAATTTTTGGAATACATTTTTACTTGCCACAGTACTGGTTTGTAGGAAACAGGAACAAAAATAATTTTTGAATTTACAAAAATGGATCTTCAGTATGAATTTGGCTGCTAAATTAAGAGTGGTTTCGTAGCCGGATTGTGAAAAACCCGCCTTTTACTAATTAATCGAAACAGGACACTTAAATTCAAAATCCATTCAATAGTCATATTATATCATCTAAATATCTGTAAATTAGAACTTTAAAATTTTTGTAATTCTAATTTACATAAGCCAATGGAAACTTTGCGATGGGAACAAACACTATACATAGGTAATAAGGTTTTGTTGAATAACTATTGAGTGAATTTTGAATTTAAGTGTTCTGTTTCGATTAATTAGAAAAAGGCGGGTATTTCACAATCCGGCTGCGAAACCGCTTAACGTCACCTTGTATGTCGTCGGCACATCCTAGAATTGGGCATATCATGATCTGCCCAGGTCAGCTCCTCAAATGTATAACATGTAAACCTAACACGCTCCTCCCCGCGCCGCTCGTCGTTACAACTATTTTTTGACTTATAGTAAAACATTTTTGATTTCATACTTTACGATCTGCCCAATTTTACGATATGCCCACAGACAGACTAGTTTGTTAGTTCCGTGACAGACTAACAAACAACGCACAGCCTACACCGATGAATATAAAAACACAGGGGTAAAGAGGTAACTACAGGTTTTAATCTAAACATTTATATTTTCCCTGCGGCATATTCATTGCTTCAGCCGGTAGTTATTTTCGAGCGTTACAAATTACTTCTTACGATCAAGTGACACAACTTAACAACCCACCCTTATGATAAAAATCTACAACGGACGAGAACTGCGAACGGAAAACACATAGAAGACGCGTTTCTAACAAACTGTCATTAGAAAATGGTACCAGACATTCAAAAGGCTTATTACTGGTCCGTAGCAAGAAGCTCATGACAATACTGGAGCGCTGACTTCCTATATCAAGACCACGCCCAAAAATTTGACCTTCAAATTCTATACCTTTAAAGAGTAATAAAGACAGTGATTTTATGACACCATACCATGATTCATGAGTAATAGAGATAAGAGACAAATAAGTCATTTATTTTGGAGTGCGGCTTTCAGTAGAGGTTAGCACTCCTAGAATTTTTTGCGTGAAAAGTAATGAGAGTATGAAAAGATTAAAAAAGGGAACAAAAGGTTTAAAAAAAAAATGTATGAGAATTTGAATTAAAAACCTGTAGTCATATTTGCTATTCTCTATGCCTTTCCAACAAAAAGTGGTTCGTACTCCGGTGGTTCGTACAGTGTCATTTTAATTATACAGCGGACGCAACAAGTTTATAACCATACTGAGTGCTTATCTCTACAGAAAACCGCAGGCTACAATAAATAACGTTTATGTATCTCTATCACTTAAGAAACTTTTGTCTATTTCCCGTCATCGATGACTCTTTACGCTCAAGGAAAAATTTTTGGCGTGGCCTTGTTACAAGTCGTAAGTGCTCCAGTGCGTTGAGAAGCTTCTTTACCCGACGCCATAGAAACATGTGCCCCGCACAGTTTTCATGTGGCATTTTTCAGCACTATAAAGACTCCCATGTATTTTTAGTTCGCTGATTATCAGCAGTAACTAGTAAATAACCCACAAAGCTTTTTGTACATAGCGTATAGTCTGTGATCTCGTTCATACATCTGCAATAGACAGGCAAACAACTAAATCAAACAAAAATGAACGACACGAAAAAAAATTGCATGCTAAAAATGAGATTCTAAAATATATATAATGTTCAAAAAGCACAAGCTACCAGGTTTTACAGAAATCTTGTCATGGCGAGGGAGTTTGCAAAAAGTTATTTTGTAGCCTGTGACTAAACAAGTTCACATACAAATTGTCATGCACAATTGAGATTCATAGTAAGAAAAAACAAAAACATACCAATTTTATAATATTATATACCGTGTGTATTAATGACACGCTCAGCAAATTAAACCACATGCTATATATTGCTATAGATCTATATCTATAAACCACATTATACTGAACTACTTCCACGGAAAAACTTTAAAAAATAACACGAACCCGAAATTTTCAATGGAAAACCGAAAAAAATTATTATATACAAGTATTAGCAAAAATCATAAAACAAAAGTTTATCAGTAGAGTGGTTTAATTTCTTAGCACATTATTAATACAGCCTATATATGCGCTTTGGTAACGATTACTAGCGCCCTCTATTGTACCTCTGACGTATTAAACGCTTAAGGCGGTGCGTAACTGGTCATGGTGAAGATACTACGCAAAAACATGCAGTTTTGAATAAAATATCTTTGTTCAGAGCCTATTTTCGTCTGTGAATTTACTATGTCTACTGAAATCTGTGTCAGGTACACGCTCTTTTCACCGACGACATCCCATCGTCATCTTTTATCACACCAATATTTTGTATCGGCAAATAAATGCTATTTATATTGAAAATTTCAACTTTACATGGTAAAAGTTGTGAGGTTGTGACCTACAATTGAGTGTCATAATAATGAGTGTTTTTTTAAACTTTTGGGTGCGGAACCTTAAAAATATTTTCAATGCATGTGCTCGTAAAGGCCCACTTTTTATGCATCAAAACCGAACAGAAAGTCGATTATTTTGCCCTAGGGCTTTAATATTGTTTTTTTTTTATTCATTCACAATGGTTGGCTAACCTGCAGCCTTTCCTATGAACCATAAATGTTATACTTTTTTTCCACTGTTTAACGGCTCTGGATACAGTCCTTTTGAGCCAATTATAATTTAAAGTTCACAAAATCATATTTGTTTTATTTCCTCACACTATGCATTGAAAAACGTAGTATGATACACGGGCGTAAAAGCAATAAATTACTCGGTTACGTTTAAAACACTCGCTACGCTCGTGTTTAAATCGTCCTCGTAATTTATTCCTTTGCGCCCTTGTAGCATAAACTACTATTAATCAGGCACCAGATTTGTGAATACATTAAAATAGGCTCAGAACAAGGTAAATAACAATAAATTTTCAAGTGTGATCGCAATATTTTCTAAGACAAAACGCACACTTTTAGTTATACATAAATATAACACAACTGATACGAAACTGTCCCAAGCAAAAGCAACCAAACTACTGTACTCGTACAGTTTCACACAATGAACAAAGAAAATCTATCGGAATATATAGAAAAATCAATTAGAAAAAAAATATCTGACAGAAATAAGCCTCAGTCGGGGCTCGAACTTGTATCTCTGAGTGTCGCGGGCCGGCCACTTGTACAGCTACCTACCACTCTTACTTTGTAACTACTTGATACATATCTATTAATGCACATATAAATCGCTCACGAGGGCGTTGTGTGCATTCCACGCCTTGTTCTAAGGAACAGAGATGGCGCTGTCGTCGCTACAATATGTGTAGCCGTTTTATTATGTACTAGCTTTTGCCGGCCGCTTCACCCGCGCTGATTTCGTTTGCATTTTCCCGGGAAAAGAAGTAGCCTATGTCACTCTCCGGCCCGTAAACTATCCCTATGCAAAAAAGTCATGTCGATCCGTTGTTGCCTGAAAGAAGGCCAAACCAACAACTAACAAACGAACAAACACACTTTCGTGTTTATAATAGGGGTACGGATAGCGAAATTTGTTGTCTGGGAAACTCTAATAGTATTTTGTGCAACTGTAACATAATGTGAGACATTGGGACACGAGTGCTTGTTTACGAAACGAACGAAATGAGTTTCGTAATGACTTTGCACAAGTGTCCCAATGTCCAATTATGTTCAGTTGCACAATTTTGAATTTTGACACATTATATACGACCATCAAAAATATCGTATTTATTTATAATATTTTCAACTAAGAATTTCACGAAAAATGAGAAGACATTCGTTCGTGAACCTCGGGTGCGCCGTTCCGGTGAAGCTGCCTTGAAGGCCAATCAGGATAAAGGCGTGGCTTAAGGAATAAGGTCGGTAATTATTTCTCGCCTCTGTTGTCGATTGGGTCTATAGCAATTTTATAATAAATTGGGTCAATCGCAGCGCAAAATCGCGATGGTATAATCGGATAAACAATGTAGGTACTTATAAAACTGCTTTTGATGTTGCGATTGCCTTTTTGCAGTATGGGAGCAGATAAACATTATTAGAGTGTTATTAGAGTACATTACAATCTAGAAAACATCTATCAGATACAAATCCAAAGATAAGAATTTGGAAAAATTCCCCGGGCCAGGATTCGAACCTGTGACCTCTTGTTATCAAGACAAGCGCGCTACCAATTGCGCCACCGAGGTTCCTACCCAGCCCGGTGAATTTTTCCATCATACTTGTCCACTGTTATTTTGTGCATCTGCTTGATATACTAGCTTGTACTGCACATACAGAACGCTCACGAGGGTGTTATGTGATTTCACGCCTTCTTAAGAAACAGATGGCGCTAATAATATTTAAAGCATTCATAGCGATGAATTTTGCAAAATAAACATAACATTATTAGAGTGCCATTATTACTAAAGAAAGTTATATTTTCGTCAGATAATTTGTTTCTAAATGATTTTAAATCTTGGACGATAGGTCTCGTTTCATTTTAAATTATTAAATCAAAGAAAATAACATAAAAAGCACACACATATCCCCACTAAACTACTAGCTATGCAAGGCATTGATTTTCACTTTCTTATTATAATAAAAATACATTATAATATTTACACTTAATTAAGTATATGAACTTTTCGACTCAACAATGTTTTTGTAACAATTCTTAAAAAGATATAATCTTTTGACATGTTTATCATGGGACATCTCTAGACAGAACTTATGTATTTATAAAGTTGACTTTCATACATACTGGAGACACGGTAAGTCATCAGAGCTAGGTGCAGCTTGATAAATTCTCTAAATGTAATACCATCGGACCCAAACAAGTTGATGCAACGAAAAACGTCATTAGAATTTCCAAAAGATATAACTACTCTGTGTTTTTGTTTTTCATTGCACTGAAACGACGTCCCATATCTCCAGTATGAATTAGGCTACGTCACCATAAGCAGATGTATTGTTAGTAAAAGAAGAATGTAGTGTTAAAAAGTATTAATTTACAATATTTCCTTGTATATACTTGGATTGTCGTGGAAACAGCCTGACACGTCGACAATAGAGATTGTTTTCGGATATTTCCTCTCTATAATCCAGTTCATAAAATCCGGTCAAGCGAAAAGTTTTACTATATTTTAGCATAAATTGGGGCCCATTGCATCCCTACTTTGTTTGTTTTATTAATACTTTAATTGAATTGTGTTTTTTATCAACGGGATAGCCAAAAGTGGCGGTTCTCTAACTTTTGTGTATTGTTTAATCATAAATATATTCATTTGTCCTTTCGATCACTTGAGTACTATGGACTATTAATTGTCATAAAGATATACAGATAGTTCGCGAAATATTACTTGTTGCGATTAATGAAAAACATAAAGGACGGCTTATCTATAGTGCTAAGTACAATAAACTCACGATTTTACAAAAAAATGTAAAAGGGGTAAACGATCTTGATACATTCTAATTAGTTCACACCAGGCCTCGTAGCACAGTGTTTAATCGCGCGCGATGTCACTTAGTTATTATTAATTCACACACGAACCCTCGTATACACACACCTATCACAACAAATACTATCACTGCATGTTATTCAATGTAATTAACCATGTTTTTGTATTTTAATAATTTAATGTAATAATGCACCTTATTAATTTAATTCATTTGATAATATTATCTATTCTTGTATATTTAATGTTGAGCACTTTATCTTGTAAAGTCTACATTGTTGTCCATAAGCTAAGGTCAACCAAAGGGAGGGCGCTGACACCTAAATCTCAAGATACCTTAGGTGTCAGAGCAACTACTTATCTTTTGTAATAATTAAGCTGATCTCTGATATTTTTGTTAATTTTATTTGTTATAATCTGTGTCAATAAAGAAATTTATTTATTTATAATAATTATTAAGTACGTAATAAAACAGTCATGGAAGAGCCCTGTGTTCGATAGCTAGTTTCTACCAGCAAGTCAAATTTTCGGAAGAATAAAATAAGAACATACAGCTTTAGAACTTGCGAAGGCTATAATATAATTCGTATTTTCGAACATGCCAAGTCAGACCTTAGGCTTCAATATATTATCCTGAGCTATAAGAAGAAATGATATTTTAAGTTGTTATAAAATATTTTATGTTGTTATAAATAAATTTCAGGACTGACCATCGAACTTGGCACCCATTTAGATCTCAATTTTTTTGTCGTTGAAGTCAACAACCAGGGCATATATCATAATTTTGAACTTGGCTCTCATTTCACATTTATGTTTTTGATGGGATATTGTTTAATCGCAAAAAACATCGTGTCACTCTCCTCACACGTGTGATTCAACTAAGTGGCGTCGCGTGCGATTAAACACTGTGCTAAAAGTGCTGAACACTTTAAATAAATGTTTTTAAAATTCATTATTGGTTTACTATTAATGACACTGTGTGGGTAGTTGTAAATAAAAATGTTGGGTATATAAATGACACTTATAAAATTATCTGAGTTGCTTCTAAGAAAATTCAAAGTATCAATACTAGCTGTTCACAGTTTATGGATGGCGTATCATTTAATGATCCCACGTACTCTTTTGTTCTATTGTTCTCCAAAGTTAAGCCGAATTGCAGCAAATAATATTTCTATAACTATCTATCTCTAGATATAGTAAATCTGATTGTACCATTCGTAAAAATTTGCGTATCATATTTTCAGAAACGTTGACCAGCTTTTATCTCACGACACTAGCTACTCCTAGCAGACGCCGTAGATACAAAGTGTTTCCATCTTGGTTACTCACACATCGACAAAAGCTAGAAGAAATATATACTGCATCTATGCCGCGTGCTAAAAATAAAAAAAACTTGACGAAATATAGCAACACTTGTACTTGTCTCACAATATATTTAATTACTTTGCCTGGATTTACATCATTATCAAGTTTAACCTCTCGCATGCCTCGTCAAGCATTCGGACCAGAGACACAATTGATTTAATTTGCATAATTTTTATGCAGCCATGCGAGAAGCTAAATATTTAATACATCTTTAATTGATATAGCGAAACCGGTCAGGCAAAGTCACGAAATATCTTGCGAAACCGGTACAAGTGTTTATCATTTATCATTTCGCTCTCCAAGTGCCGACAATCGCAAGTATTAACTATACAAAAGAAACTCCCAATAATGGCAGCAGTACTCTCGGGACTCGTCATGAACGTGACAACGCTATATGCGTAACGCGAATGGCAATAGAGCCCGTCTCATCTTAATAAAAACATATGTACAGTTTCACAATATAAAGTCACTACATGGTAACTCCAACCGGATTCGCCTCACGGCATCATCAAGGAACAAGAGGAAGCTACTAAATATAAGGATTAATACTAATTGTTATTTACAGCAATGTATAATATTAATCCTTATATTTAAAAGTTTCCCGTTGTCCCCAACAACAACTTTGGTTGTTACCAAAGGCTTGATCCACCGATTTAAGGTCGCTCAACGAGATATGGAGCGGGCTATGCTTAGGATATCTCTGATGGATAAAATCCGAAACGAAGATATCCGTCAGAGATCGAAGGTGATCGACATAGCATAGTAAGTTGAAGTGGCAGTGGACTGGCCATATTTGTCGCCGACGTGATAACCGTTGGGACCGTAAAGCATTGGAATGGAGACCGCGTACAGCAAAGCGCAGCGTAGGCCGCCCTCGTGCCCGCTGGACTGACGATCTTAAGGACGTTGCGGGTGGCGGCTGGATGAGGATGACTGAGGACCGCCAAGGGAGGCCTATGTCCAGCAGTGGACGAACACGGGCTGATGGATGATGTTGTCCCTTGATGATGACGTGAGGCGAAACCGGTTGGAGTTACCATATAGTGAAATTATATTATGAAACAGTACACGTGTTTTTATCAAGATGTTGATGATATTTCACCAAGTGCCGACAATCGCAAGCATAGCTCGGTCCCATTCATAGCGAGGGAGTACAACGACCATTAAATGTACAAATAACCTACGCGGGCTACACTAAACCCATAGACAACCCGGATAAGCAAGTCCTCGCCCGCGTCGTTACAGGGACTCGCGCGGCGAGCGGGCGGATGGCACTCTCTCAGTTCAACATAAGCCCTCCCCGCGCCCCTGACGCGTCGCGGGCGACGACTCACCCGGCCGGTCTATGGTCCGATACAGCTAAGAACGAGGTACTGATAAAGGCGCAGAGTTCCCCACCAGAGCGAGTTAGTAGAGAGTGTGGGTATTACGTCATCGGTCGGACTAGCTTAGTTAGTGGCTTTGGCTGGGTTTTGGGGCGCAGCCGGTCTCTCCTTACCTGCGTTAGCCGGATTCGTTCGCACCTGAAATAACATTGATTATTTAAACTATTATAATACATAATCTTGATAAAAACACCTGTACTGTTTCACAATATCACTTTATAATATTGAATAATTGAATTGAATAATTATTCACCATCTGCAATGTAAACAACAACTACACATTTATTTGTTGTTTATTGTTTATTATATTTAATAACTACATAGTTTTCCTTGATAATGCCGTAAGGCGAAACCGGTTGGAGTATTAAAAAGTGATATTGTGAAACAGTACAAGTGTTTTAATCAAGATTATGACGATGTTTCACCAAGTGCCGACAATCGCAAGTATTAATCATATTATAATACAGGTGGTAGAGTTGATGCCGGCCTCGACTGTAGAGGTGCCACCGAAGTTATACGGGGGAGAGTAAGATGACAGTTCTCAAACAGGCACAACCAGGTGGCCCACCATGCCTGAGACCTCGCGGTATATATGTCGTGGCCACATCGTAGAATTGACCATTTCATGATCTGGTTGGGCAGATCGTAAAGTATGAAATCAAAAATCTTTCACCAAAAGTAAAAAATAGATGCGACGACGAGCGAAGCGAAGCGGAGTCAGGAGCGTGTTAGGTTTACATGTAAATACATTTGGGGAGCCGAGCGAAGCAGAGCGGAGCGAGACGACCCTCTAATTTCAACAGAAATACGACATGGCCAACCAGATCATGAAATGGTCAATTCTACGATATGGCCACGACATAAACATCCCCAATTGCCGGCCCTTATATAAAACAGACTGGTGACAGACAGCGGCGTCACTGGCTGGTGCGAGTGTTTCAGCATCGCGCTCACCAACCCGCCTGCCCAGCGTGTGAGGCTGATGGATGGATGGAAACCTGCATGCCCTAAAAAGCGCTAGACTGGTAAGCGTGGTGTCGAAAACCTCGCACTAGTGACGCTGCTGTCCGTCATCTGTCTGTTTTACAAGGGTCGGAAATTGGGGATGGATATACCGCCATCAATCGGTCTACTGGCTGAACAAGTTGACAAGGAACAGAAAAATGTGGCACGCACATGCCTAGTAGTCGACAAATATTGATGGCTGATGGATTGACCTGCTCTGTAGTTAGTATTGGCGGTCCACCGTAACTTAAATACACAGATGGACTGGATTGTAGGTTTAGTTCGCAGTGTTTTCCTTCACCGTCCAGTGTCAGCTGAACGTACCTATCAACAGTGTGCGGGTGCTGCAGCCCTACGTGCAGCGACCTCATGGCGGCGGGCGGCACGCGGTGCACCTTCACGTGCGAGTACGCGTCGCAGGGCTGCGGCGAGCGCGACTGGTGCTGGCTGAACGACCACTGTGGACGGACGCGCGGCACAGACCGGAGCGCGCAGATACCTGACGATTGAACGGGCATTTAGAGCGGAATATCTCTAATATTATTTATTGAAAAAGGCGTTACTTTGCGGAAGTCCATCATGAATTTGTGGATATATTAATAATTTGCAATAGCATTTTGTGCTCGTACTACTTGCTTTGTTCGTGCATGTTTTATGCGGGAGGGCGGGCGGTGCTTGAGTCTGCATTTTGAATAGCATGGTAAGAGTGTTTAGCGGAATATTGCAAATTATTAATATATCCACAAATTCATCTCTAATATTTATTACTACATAGGTTCTATCTAACGAAGTACGTATAGCTATGGTTGTAGTAGTGACGTGTACACGTTTTGTGTGTGTTGCACGTTTTTTACCGCTCCAGAAGTTACGCGCACTAGAAGTGCGTATACTACGACAACCATAATCAAACAGACTTTTTGAGATAGAATATTCTGTAAAATAAATAATAAAAATTATAAAAACACGACTGCCATAATCTCAAAATTAACTTAGTAACGATACCCAGTGCAGTCAGGGGACAGCTCTACATTTTATATGTTGTGTTTTGTATGTCTCCAGACTGCACTGGGTATCGTTACTAAGTTAATTTTGAGATTATGGCAGTCGTGTTTTTTAATATTTTTATTCAATACTTTTATACCCAGTGTTAACCAGTCCAAATTGGTTAAAGCGTTCAGTAGATATGATGGAATAAAGAAAAATACATATATGAACCCTGAAAACAATACACTCCTTTTCGGAGGCAGTCGTGTAGCAACATTTACATAATTTAGAAGTCACGTCAATTGTAATATGTAATTAACATTTTGATAAATTTGTTAAAAACAATTACAACATTTTGATTTACAACATTTTAATTTACAACATTTTAATTAACAACATTTTGATAAAATATTTTTAAAATAGTTCAATTTTCAAAATAACATTTTGAAAATTGAACTATTTTAAAAATAATGCTGCGCAAAAAGAAATTACATAGAACAACAAAATTATATAAAGATGCCAATGTTCTTACCGTCAGACAGTTATACATACTGCAATGTGTGCTTAGAATTCATAAAAACATATCTATAGACCCTAAAATTCTCAATAAACGGAATCCTCATTCAGTTATCAAATGCGCTACAGTAAGAACTTTGTTTGCTCAAAACCAATTTGGTACACAATCAATTTACCTTTACAATAAGATAAACCGAATATTAAATATATACACCATGTCATACTTTGAATGTAAAAATAAACTTACAATATGGCTAAAAAGTTTGACTTACGAACAAACCGAACTCATATTATCGCATGACACCTCCACCTTCAATAAGCTCAAATAAAGTACTCATCCTCTCCATACCGCATATTTTCTTAAATATCTTTTTTATCTTATGATATCACCATAAATATACCCCCCTAGAGTGATAAACAATATATCCCGAGCCTACGGTCGTAGAGCTAGGGAACCACCCTAAAAAACACACACATACCCTTTCTTTCATATACACAATACATATACACACACACACACCCTCACACACAAGACACCCACTCTCTTGTAGTTATATTATTATATTATTTCACAACATAAACCCTCATACACACACATTTTTTCTTTATATCTATGTATTAAGCAAGACCTAATTTTAATTTTAATACAAAATTGTAAAATAAGATCCGTAGAAAGAGCGGGTCTCCCTTAAAACAGGTTGTAAAACTTAAAAGGGGAGTCCCACCCCCTCAAAACCTACATTTTGTAAAGTAAATAAAGAATTTTTGATTTTGATTTTTTTTTTTGAATTAACAAAACACTCAACCTAGCGGTACAGTGGTACAGGAACCACTGACTGACCTCAATAAAGAACCGCAGGTAAACGCGGCCCTGAACTTGTGACATTACAACGTAGAACACTCACCGGTGATATAGACGTCCTCCAGATGGAAGTAAGGCGTGTCGAGCGCCGCCCGATACAGCGCCCGCGCAGCCGGCAGCGACAGCGCGTAGCCCGTGCCGGACAGGTACCGCGGGTACACGCGGCCCCCGTACATGTACCGCGGACTGAACCTGCAAACGTTACATAGGTCGCTGGTTCAAATCCGGCTGGGAGGACCACAAGGTTCGTCTAGAAACCGTCGATACGACTTAGGATAAAGCGCGTTCGTCTAGAAACCGTCGATACGACTTAGCCTAGGATAAAGAGCGTTCGTCTAGAACAGGGGTCTCCAAACTATGGCCCGCGGGCCAAAACCGGCCCGCGAACACCACCAAACCGGCCCAATGCCCAGTTTCTTTTTTATTTAAAGGTTACAAACTTATAATAATAACGTAATTATATTTTTTTTATATCAAAACTAACAACTGATATTAATAGAAACGTTATCATGCGTGTTCGTCTAAAAGTAGCGTATTATAAGAATGTTATTTATAATCCTATTTCAAGGTTCACAGCACACGCTTCGGCTAACTACGTCGTAATGGTTAATGTCCTTTACACTTGCCCGAAGTACCAACCGAAATTGCGAACGGAGCGGAGTACACTCCTGCGCCCTGCACAATATATATCTCACTGACCGGCTAGTTCCTATACGAACGAAGCGGAGTACACTCCTGCGCCCTGCACAATAGATATCTCACTGACCGGCTAGTTCCTATACGAACGAAGCGGAGTACACTCCTGCGCCCTGCACAATATATATCTCACTGACCGGCTAGTTCCTATACGAACGAAGCGGAGTACACTCCTGCGCCCTGCACAATATATATCTCACTGACCGGCTAGTTCCTATACGAACGAAGCGGAGTACACTCCTGCGCCCTGCACAATATATATCTCACTGACCGGCTAGTTCCTATACGAACGGAGCGGAGTACACTCCTGCGCCCTGCACAATATATATCTCACTGGCCGGCTAGTTCCTATACGAACGAAGCGGAGTACACTCCTGCGCCCTGCACAATATATATCTCACTGACCGGCTAGTTCCTATACGAACGAAGCGGAGTACACTCCTGCGCCCTGCACAATATATATCTCACTGGCCGGCTAGTTCCTATACGAACGAAGCGGAGTACACTCCTGCGCCCTGCACAATATATATCTCAGTGACCGGCTAGTTCCTATACGAACGAAGCGGAGTACACTCCTGCGCCCTGCACAATATATATCTCACTGGCCGGCTAGTTCCTATACGAACGAAGCGGAGTACACTCCTGCGCCCTGCACAATATATATCTCACTGACCGGCTAGTTCCTATACGAACGGAGCGGAGTACACTCCTGCGCCCTGCACAATAGATATCTCACTGACCGGCTAGTTCCTATACGAACGAAGCGGAGTACACTCCTGCGCCCTGCACAATAGATATCTCACTGACCGGCTAGTTCCTATACGAACGGAGCGGAGTACACTCCTGCGCCCTGCACAATAGATATCTCACTGACCGGCTAGTTCCTATACGAACGAAGCGGAGTACACTCCTGCGCCCTGCACAATATATATCTCACTGGCCGGCTAGTTCCTATACGAACGAAGCGGAGTACACTCCTGCGCCCTGCACAATATATATCTCACTGGCCGGCTAGTTCCTATACGAACGAAGCGGAGTACACTCCTGCGCCCTGCACAATATATATCTCACTGGCCGGCTAGTTCCTATACGAACGAAGCGGAGTACACTCCTGCGCCCTGCACAATATATATCTCACTGGCCGGCTAGTTCCCATACAAACGAAGCGGAGTACACTCCTGCGCCCTGCACAATATATATCTCACTGACCGGCTAGTTCCTATACGAACGGAGCGGAGTACACTCCTGCGCCCTGCACAATATATATCTCACTGGCCGGCTAGTTCCTATACGAACGAAGCGGAGTACACTCCTGCGCCCTGCACAATAGATATCTCACTGACCGGCTAGTTCCTATACGAACGGAGCGGAGTACACTCCTGCGCCCTGCACAATAGATATCTCACTGACCGGCTAGTTCCTATACGAACGAAGCGGAGTACACTCCTGCGCCCTGCACAATATATATCTCACTGGCCGGCTAGTTCCTATACGAACGAAGCGGAGTACACTCCTGCGCCCTGCACAATATATATCTCACTGGCCGGCTAGTTCCTATACGAACGAAGCGGAGTACACTCCTGCGCCCTGCACAATATATATCTCACTGGCCGGCTAGTTCCTATACGAACGAAGCGGAGTACACTCCTGCGCCCTGCACAATATATATCTCACTGGCCGGCTAGTTCCTATACGAACGAAGCGGAGTACACTCCTGCGCCCTGCACAATATATATCTCACTGGCCGGCTAGTTCCTATACGAACGAAGCGGAGTACACTCCTGCGCCCTGCACAATATATATCTCACTGGCCGGCTAGTTCCTATACGAACGAAGCGGAGTACACTCCTGCGCCCTGCACAATATATATCTCACTGGCCGGCTAGTTCCTATACAAACGAAGCGGAGTACACTCCTGCGCCCTGCACAATATATATCTCACTGGCCGGCTAGTTCCTATACGAACGAAGCGGAGTACACTCCTGCGCCCTGCACAATATATATCTCACTGGCCGGCTAGTTCCTATACGAACGAAGCGGAGTACACTCCTGCGCCCTGCACAATATATATCTCACTGACCGGCTAGTTCCTATACGAACGGAGCGGAGTACACTCCTGCGCCCTGCACAATATATATCTCACTGGCCGGCTAGTTCCTATACGAACGAAGCGGAGTACACTCCTGCGCCCTGCACAATAGATATCTCACTGACCGGCTAGTTCCTATACGAACGGAGCGGAGTACACTCCTGCGCCCTGCACAATAGATATCTCACTGACCGGCTAGTTCCTATACGAACGAAGCGGAGTACACTCCTGCGCCCTGCACAATATATATCTCACTGGCCGGCTAGTTCCTATACGAACGAAGCGGAGTACACTCCTGCGCCCTGCACAATATATATCTCACTGGCCGGCTAGTTCCTATACGAACGAAGCGGAGTACACTCCTGCGCCCTGCACAATATATATCTCACTGGCCGGCTAGTTCCTATACGAACGAAGCGGAGTACACTCCTGCGCCCTGCACAATAGATATCTCACTGACCGGCTAGTTCCTATACGAACGAAGCGGAGTACACTCCTGCGCCCTGCACAATATATATCTCACTGACCGGCTAGTTCCTATACGAACGAAGCGGAGTACACTCCTGCGCCCTGCACAATATATATCTCACTGGCCGGCTAGTTCCTATACGAACGAAGCGGAGTACACTCCTGCGCCCTGCACAATAGATATCTCACTGACCGGCTAGTTCCTATACGAACGAAGCGGAGTACACTCCTGCGCCCTGCACAATATATATCTCACTGGCCGGCTAGTTCCTATACGAACGAAGCGGAGTACACTCCTGCGCCCTGCACAATATATATCTCACTGACCGGCTAGTTCCTATACGAACGAAGCGGAGTACACTCCTGCGCCCTGCACAATATATATCTCACTGACCGGCTAGTTCCTATACGAACGAAGCGGAGTACACTCCTGCGCCCTGCACAATATATATCTCACTGACCGGCTAGTTCCTATACGAACGAAGCGGAGTACACTCCTGCGCCCTGCACAATATATATCTCACTGGCCGGCTAGTTCCTATACGAACGAAGCGGAGTACACTCCTGCGCCCTGCACAATATATATCTCACTGGCCGGCTAGTTCCTATACGAACGAAGCGGAGTACACTCCTGCGCCCTGCACAATATATATCTCACTGACCGGCTAGTTCCTATACGAACGAAGCGGAGTACACTCCTGCGCCCTGCACAATATATATCTCACTGGCCGGCTAGTTCCTATACGAACGAAGCGGAGTACACTCCTGCGCCCTGCACAATATATATCTCACTGGCCGGCTAGTTCCTATACGAACGAAGCGGAGTACACTCCTGCGCCCTGCACAATATATATCTCACTGGCCGGCTAGTTCCTATACGAACGAAGCGGAGTACACTCCTGCGCCCTGCACAATATATATCTCACTGGCCGGCTAGTCTCAATACATAAATTTACGCGTCAAAACTACAGTTGGTATTTTGGAATGATGAGCTAGTAGGTCTTGGCTCTCGGGACTTAGTGGAAGAATCAGTGCGGCCCTTAGGCTAAAAAGTTTGGGGACCCCTGGTCTAGAAATTGGGGGAAGCAGGCGAGGCGTTATCAGTCTTTCCAGGGACCTACGCAAAAATCTACGGAAGTCAGTAACTGTACGAATAGTTGATACTACGCAACTGCCTATAACCCCTGCCTCGGTACAGCTACTAATAACGACATGATACTAAAGTATATTTCTATGGAAGCTGGAAAATCGGTTAATGACCTTTGCGCATTTCGTACTGGACCCCGTACCATGAAACGCAATAATTTGCGTCGAGCGATAAAGATTATATGGTGAGATTGACGTATCGTTTTATTTTGACGCCTATAGTTTTTCGAGCTGCCGTAGAAACAGACTTTAGCCGGAATAGCAGCAGATAGCGAGTTTTTTTTATTAATAATTTCATTATAGAATTAAATGAGACTTGAGGATAATTCATGATTTATATAAAAACCACCAATACCATCTGCATCGATGTCATCCCGAGCCCTGCGAGCCGCAGCCCGCTGTGTGAGGCGTAACGTCGTCGCGTAAACGTCTTTACTCGCCCAGATGAAGGCAGTCTAAATCTGCTGAAACTGGTCGGCTTTCCCGATCATAACACGTATTGAGGTGAGCCGTTTTTATATAAATCAATAATTATATTAATACGTATTATACAATAACAAGACCACGTTGTATCAGTGTACTACAAATAGTAAATGTAGAGCGAGATTTGAACCCAACATATTTTTTTTTTTTATTATTTTTCTTATACTCACAAGAGCTGCAAAAAATTAAATTTTTATTAATTATAATTATGGTAATAATACAGGTTGATAATGATCCCTCTAGCTATATTCAAGAAACCTATTCTATGTTCGAATTAGAAAATACATGTTTTGTTACTTTTGTCTTGTTTCATACTAAAAACAAAAGATATCGACTGTCAAAGTTTTCCTACAAAAACCGAATAGCGTTGTCATATCACTGTCAAGCTAAACACGTGACGCGCGTCACCGCCTCGCCTCGCCACATGGCCGACCGGCCGGCTTCCAAACGTTGTCGGCAAATTACCCTTTGTCGCGAGCCGACAAGTAAGTATTCTTTATCCGAGCCACCAAAGGACACCGCTTTTGTTTTGCATGCCGCTCTGAAAGGAGAAATCAGCGATCATAAGTTGCAATTTTCCCTTCATACTTTTACGGGCTTAGGACCGTCAAAATACAGAAGTTGTTTAGATTGCGCTAAAGAATTACTCGTAAGAATGCTTTGAATAGGATTTATAATTTACAAACAGCAAGTAGGTAAGTAGCTAAGTTACGAAATCGTTAGGTACTTAGTCACTTCTGTATTCAGGCGTACTTAAAAAATTGAAATCAACTTATGTACAAGTAATTGAAATCAACGAAGTTGTATACCTAAACTAACATTAGCTGTACTTCAGCAATTGTTCGAAATGCAGTCCGTTTCTCTCTAAACAGAGTCTAGCACGTTTTACTGCATTCCTTCTCAGTTTTCTCAGCACTACAAAGTCACTTTTTACAGCGTTAAATGCACTGATAATACGGTCTTTCAGTTCTTCGCGGCTTTGAGACTCCTCCGAGTATACGCGGCGTTTGATTTCTCCCCACAAAAAAAAATCACAGGGCGTGAGGTCTGGTGACCTGGCAGGCCATGCCACAGGCCCGGCGCGACCTATCCATCGGTCTCCGTACTCTTCATTGAGGTACTCCCGTACCTGTTGGGCGTAATGAGGTGGTGCTCCGTCTTGCTGGAAATAAAAGTCATGCAAGTACGCGAGCGGCACATCCTCCAAATAGTCTGCAATCACACCTCTTAGCATGTCTAGGTATGTGCCTCCGGTTAAACGTTCTTCAATAAAATACGGCCCAAGCACTTTGTCACCAATAATACCGGCCCACACATTAACACTGAACCGCACTTGATGGTGATGTTCGCGAATCATGTGTGGGTTTCTGTACGACCACCAGTGTTCATTGTGGCAATTGTACAGACCCACACGTGTAAACATTGACTCGTCAGTCCATAAAATGTTTTTGTTTTGGTTCTGAAGGAACCACTCACAAAACGTGCGACGATTTTGCGCGTCAGCCTCATGCAGGTGCTGCACTGTCTGAAAATGATATGCATGAAGTCCAGCATAGTGCAACAATTTCCACACTGTTGGTTGGCTAATTTCAAACCGCTGAGCTGCGTCTCGCGTACTGGCTCGGGGGTGCCGCTCAAAGAAGTCGAACACAGCATCTTCTACCTCAATAGCCAGACGTGGCGCGCCAGCCCCTTGTGCATGGCTTGGCACGGTAAACTGACCATAATCCAGTAGCCGCTGGTTTACCGCTAAAATCGTTTGACGATGTGGAACCGTGGCGTTGACAAGTCCTTGAGCACGAAGCCGAGGAATGCTCTCCTCTTCGTACAATGTTCTCGCTCGGTAAAGATTTTCTCCACTGAGGATGTACACTCGCACCATTTCGTAATATTCGCGAGAAGAGTACATCGGCATCGTGACGACTCGAAAATAGTTGCGCGGCGGGAGAGAAAATTTGCACTTTTATTGTATTTGCGCATGCACTCGTGACGTCGGTGCGCCGGCGACTGGCGATCGCGGGCCGGGGCGGGGGTAGGTGGTACACAGGTGTACGGGAATGTTTTTCATTGATGGTTGGGGCCCGGCGGCTAGTCGCGTAGGCTAGCCATTTTATTCGCAATTTGGAAACTTTTCCCGATAAAAATATGGGGGAAAAAAAAACTTTTTTTTTTACGATTCTGTGTTCTATTAGTGATTTGGATTCATAGATTTCAATAAAGCTAGGGGTTTCATTATCAACCTGTATAATTAAAACTAGCCAGAGCTGACATACTAAATTATCATTACATGCGGCTTTGACACTCACGTGTGATTGTTGTTGACAACGACGGTGAACGCCGCGTCGTCGTCATAAGAACGGCACTCGCCTTGATCATGCCGAAATTGTGTCAGTGAAACGGTTGGCATATAGTCAACAGCAATCACACGTGTGTGTTTAAGGCGATATGTAAAAGTTTTAGCGTCCCTGTTACTCCATATGCGAAAAAACCCTCAGTGCGAGTGGGACGGATTCGTGGAAAAGTAGCAAAAAGTCGGTTTTTTATTAATTTAAAATGTACTAAGATATTTTGTCAAAAAGATTCTCAAGGAGACTTTACAAATACATAATATCCACATTTTGAATGCAATTTCACAATGAAATTAGTTAGGACTTCAGAATTACAGGAAAAACTAAAACAATTTAGAGGTCTTTTCGGAATTAAATTCTATCAAGAAAATTTCAACCGATCGCGTTTTCCTTCAATGAGAATCTTAATCAAATACTCAATAAACATTTACCCAAAAATGAAATACGTAGATGACGTTACAGTGGAGTAAATGGATTCAAAAAAACACAATTTTTTTTCGGTATCGCCTTAAGGGAATGTTTAGGGGGTCCAACGTAGGTCCAATTTGAGTGTTTTCATGTCGATTTTAGTCATTAAAAAACAGTAGAATACAAAAAAGTTAGACTTACTTATTTTAACTTACAAGTACAAAAAAAATATAGCAATAATAATATTACATATACATAATGCAATAAATTCAACAAAGTTGATAGATATATACGCTATATTATTGATCTTGCTAAGTTTCTTGCCCTTCTTCTTAGCAAGACTAATCGAATGGGCGGAGGTAGGATGTATTTATATATGTAACCTATTATTATGTAGTATATAGGATGGGATTTGGTCGGCCGCCTGGATTCGTGCTGGGGGCTCGGTTGGTGATCATTGAACCTTGTTCCTGGTCCCTGCCCGGGTCTCCGGTATGGGTTCGGGCGGCTGATTGAATTTTACCTTGTATAATATATATTTTACCCATCATTTTAATCGTAAATATATTGCTACATAAATTAAATAAACCTTTAATTTAGTTCATGTACATATATTATTTTATTACATATATTTTCTTTATTACATTAAATTTGACGTGTAAAAAGTGTATATATCTATACCTGCTTTGCAAAATAAACTATTTGAATTTGAATTTGAATTTTGAATTTAAATAAATACATATATGGCTAACTCCGCCATTCGATTGGTTTTTCAAAGAAGAAGGGCAAGAAACTTTGCAAGTTTGTTTTAACACTCACCACTTATTGCTAGCGTCGAGCACCGGCTTGGCCCCGTGTATGAGGTCCCCCATGAGTACGTACTCGTCCCCCGCGCGGCCCTCCCTGCGCTCGTGCTCCAGCGACTTGTTTCTGAGTGTCGACATCAGGCTCGGCACGTTTATGTACATATCGTCGTCAGTCTTCAGGATGTATCGCACTGGAATATACATTATATTATGGGTAATTATTAATCGGGCGAATAAAATAGTAGTTTATGCTACAAGGGCGAAAAGGAATAAATTACGAAGACGATTTAAAACACGAGCGTAGCGAGTGTTTTTAACGTAACCGAGTAATTTATTGCGCTTACGACCTTGTATCATACTACGTTTTTCAATGCAAAGTGTGAGGAAATAAAACAAATATCATCTTGTGAACTTTAAATTATGATTGGCTCAAAAGGACTGTATCCAGAGCCGTTAAACAGTGGAAAAAAAGTATAACATTTATAGTACATAGTGTATAATTGTAAGTACACAAAACCTTACCATTTGTGTATCATAGTTTGTTAGAATTATAGTTTAGTTAAGTTTAATACAACTAGATGGCGGTGAACCGATTTACATCGCGATATCGTTGTGTTTCTTCTAGTTTGTTGTACCAATTTTGAAGTTCGAATTAGAGGCTCATTTATTCACACCTATTTTTGGAGTTTGATTTCTATTGTCTATTCCACAAGGGTGCTTTTTGGGATAGTACAGTACATGGTCCTATCGAAGCGGATTCAAAAATCGGCTTGTGGATTTGTGAGTCGTGTCTGTCAGTCCAACCACCAACACTAAAGCGCAACGGATTGTTGCGGAGAGTGTTGTTTTCCTGTTTCCGGTGTCCTGGACCTTTGAAGCAAAGATAACCAGCCAGGAGGGAGACAGTCAAGTCAGTCAAGGAAGTAGCAGCAACTGACGAAAGGCGGGAAATTCGTAAGCGGAAGCGGCGGATGAAGTGAGTTTGAAGTTCAACGTCATAAGGTGAAGTGTGTGCCAAATCGCTGTGAGTACTGTTTAATTAATTCATTTAGTGTATGCAAATTTGAACTCTATTTCAAGCAGAAAAATAACTTTAAAATTTGAACTGTAGTTTGAAAAGACTTAGAATAGTTTCAAGAAAAGTGAAGTGACGGGGAACCTATGCCCGATTTTCTATAGAGTTGTCAAACACTTAGAAAAATTACGAAGATCATGAACTTGTAAAATTTTGAATACGATTACCTGGTATATAGACTTGTAAACATTGAGAAAGACTGTGTGTTGGTAGACTTGCTATGTTCCGTGGTCATTAATTAATTATAAGTTTGTTAAGTTGGTTTGTAAAACTGTAAGAAATTATGGAGAGTTTAATTAAGTTGCAAAGTCACTATTTAGAGAATGTATCAAAGGCTAAATCAAATTTCCTCAAGTCTCCTAAAGAAAGGATTACTGTTTCGTATGTAGAAACGCGACTTGAAGCTTTAGAAAAGGTATGGCAATGCTTTTTTGAGACTCATAATAAAATTGTTTGTGAGTACGATGCGGATTATTCTAAGAGCAATTATTGCAAATCCTCTGCGTATGACTCTATGGAAGAACTGTATATGGATTATAAGTGCTGTCTTAAAGAAAAACTAGAGCAGTTAAAAGATAAAAACCGCAATAGTTCTTCTGCTAGTGAAGTTCGTCTGGCTCATGATTCAAATCCGATAAAGTTACCGAAGATTGTCCTCCCTACTTTTTCTGGAAAATACTTAGAGTGGCCTACCTTTCGCGATTTATACGAAACTCTAATTCATAAGAACGCGTCTTTAGCTGATGTACAGAAATTACATTATCTTAAAAGTCATCTTACAGACGAAGCTGAACAATTAGTTAGGCACATCCCTATCACTGAAGCAAATTACGAGCAATGTTGGGAGTTACTGACGAAACGGTATAGTAATAAGCGTTATATTTCAAACTGTATTTTGAATAGATTATTAAGTCAGAAACAGTTATCAGTAGAGTCGTCTTATGGTATCAAGCAGCTCCTGGATACCACTTGCGAATGTTTAAATGCACTCTCAAATATCGGAGTAAATGTAGCTTCTTGGGATATCTTAATCATCCATTTGATTGCTCATAAATTAGATTCAGAAACGCGCAAACAATGGGAATCAAAAGTTTGTGAGTTGTCAGATGAACTGCCTACTTTGGCATTATTTAAAGAATTTTTGGAGCATAAGTTTAGATCGTTAGAATTTCTGGATCCAAAAACCAAACCGAGAGTCTATACAAATATTGCTAAAACAGCTGTTCATGTAGCTAGTATTAATGATGATGTCAAATGCCAATTCTGTCAAGGTAATCATAAAATTGCTAACTGCAAAGAGTTTGCAAAGGAGGAATATGATTCACGACATAACTTTGTCCAAACAAATAGATTATGTTTTAACTGTCTGGGAATCAATCATCCTGTATTTTCATGCCGTCAAACCGCTAGATGCCGCATTTGCAAGAGGAAACATCATTCCTTATTGCATCCTAAGGAGTTTTTGACATCACCCACTAACAACAGCGCATCAGGTGATAAAGCTGTTGTTGCAGTTTCGACTACCGCAACATTGGAGGAGTCAAAGAATGTTGTCGCTTGTTTCTCGAACACTAGCAGCCAAGTTCTGCTAGCTACAGCGTTGGTAAGAGTTGAATCAGAAACAGGTGACAGTAAGTCAACACTGAAATGTTTATTGGATCAAGGGTCACAGGCTTCGTTTATCACGGAGTCAGCAGTTCAAGCCCTTGGACTGCAGAAGCTTCCAAATAAAATTTCAGTTACAGGAGTAGGTGGTCAAGAGGGTACGTTAGATTCAAAGGCATTTGTTGCTATCAAGCTTCAATCCATTCATGATCCAAGGTTTACAGTGGTGGTCAAGGCGCATGTCCTTAGGAAGCTTACAACCCTTCTTCCAGCTAAGAAGGTAGTGATTCCATTTTGGCCTGAACTAACAAACATGAAATTAGCAGATCCAAAATTCAATCTACCTAATAAGGTTGATTTGTTGCTAGGAGCAGAAGTATACTGTCAGATTTTAGAAGAAGGTTTAATCAAGGGTCCTCCTGGTTGTCCTGTAGCGCAGAAAACCAAGCTAGGGTGGATTCTATCT
The DNA here is from genome assembly GCA_934047225.1 of Ypsolopha sequella. Classification (NCBI taxonomy): domain Eukaryota; kingdom Metazoa; phylum Arthropoda; class Insecta; order Lepidoptera; family Ypsolophidae; genus Ypsolopha; species Ypsolopha sequella. Next base: position 757,403 of record OW204012.1, on the reverse strand, counting down.
GGTCAGTGCATTTCTGGTGAAGAAAACGAATCAAAATCGATAGTTTCTTTGCATACTCAAATTGATGACAATGAGTTATTGCGAAAATTCTGGGAACTCGAAGCAGAATCATTTTCGGCGAAGAAGATCTTGACTCAAGAGGAACAAAGATGTGAAGATATCTTTATGACTACCACCAAAAGAGATGAGACTGGACGATATATCGTCAAACTACCATTTCGCGATGAAGATCCTAAGTGTAAGCAGGGTAAAACTGAACAGATAGCAACAAAGAGATTTCAAATGTTGGAGAAAAGGTTCTCAAAGGATGAGAAGTATAAAGAACAATATGCCAATGTAATGAAGGAGTGCCTAGATTTGGGTCATATGGAGTTAGTTCCAGAAGATCAACGTAGAAAAGCAGATGCAGTGTATCTACCACATCACGGCGTTACCCGAGAAGACAAGATCACTACAAAACTAAGAATTGTGTATGATGCGTCTTGTGTCGGCGTAAACGGCGTATCCTTGAATAATGATCTACTGGTGGGTCCCAATCTTCAATTGGATCTTAGACATATTGTTATGAAGTGGCGTAAACATAAAATATGTTTAGTGGCAGACATTGTTAAAATGTACCGCCAAGTAAAGGTAACAAAAGAAGACTCCGACTTTCAACGCGTTGTATGGCGAGATGAGCATGGAGTATTACAACATTACAGAATGCTGCGTATCACCTTCGGCATTGCATCGGCTCCATATCTCGCAGTTAGAGTATTACATCAAATAGCACAAGACGAGGGTCAAAAGTACGAATTGGCAGCTGAAAAGGTACTCACTGATTGACGATCTGATGACCGGTTGCAATACACTTGACGAAGGCTTGATGCTATATAAAGATAATTATGAATGAGTTGATGAGTAAGGGAGGGTTTCAGCTTCAGAAATGGATGAGTAACAGTCAAGAGTTAATGGAAGAAATAGGTCAGACAGTAACCAAAGAAGAAAAGTTACATGTAGGATTAGAAAAAGGGATACAGAAGGTTTTAGGTTTGACTTGGAATAACAAAACAGACCAGTTTGAGTATTCTCTTCAAATTCTACCATTGAACACTCCTGTGACCAAAAGAAAAGTGATATCGGACATCTCACGTTTGTTCGATCCCCTGGGGTGGATTGGTCCAATTATTATTAGAGCAAAGATATTCATCCAGAAGCTTTGGATTTCTGGTATAGGATGGGATCAAGAACTTCCTCCTCAATTATTGCAGGAATGGTTAAGTTATCGGAGTGAACTTTCACAAGTTACAACCTTTAGCATCCCTAGATGGATTCACATGAGTTTAGATGATGGTGTTATAGAACTCCATGGCTTTAGCGATGCTTCGTGCGAGGCTTATGCAGCTGTTGTGTACAGTCGTGTAGTAGATAAAAACGGTAAAGTGCAGATTAGTCTCATCACGTCGAAAACAAGAGTATCTCCAATCAAACAAATCTCCATTCCAAGATTGGAATTATTTGGAGCGCAGTTACTCGCTAGGTTGCTTCATGAAGTAGCAGAGATAATTGGAGATACAAAAGGATCATGTTCATGCTTGGACAGATTCTTCAGTTGTGTTGGCGTGGTTGAGCAGTCATCCAAACCGCTGGAAGACGTTTGTGGCCAATAGAGTTTCAGAGATTTTGCAGCTGTATGATCGGAGTTACTGGTCACACGTCAAATCTAAAGACAACCCCGCTGATGCAGTCTCTCGAGGTGTTAGTCCAACGGAACTTACAGATTTACAACTGTGGAAGCAGGGTCCAGATTGGCTCTTAAACAAAGAAATAAGTTACAGTCCACTACCTGAGAATGGCCAAACTGGACTAGATACTGAGCAAGAAATGAAGTCCGTGAAATTGTGTGGCAGTACTACAATTGATAATCGTGAGCATGAGTTGTTCGACAGATTCTCTTCTTTGCGAAAACTTGTTAGAGTAGTAGCATTTTGTCGAAGATTCTATGAGCTCATTCACACAAAACCAAAACCCACATACCCGACTTGGCTTACAAGTGAAGAACTGCAAAAAGTGCTTAAATTTTGCATTATCGAGTGTCAGAAACACTACTTTGGAATTGAAATTGATGATTTGACTAAATCAGGTACTGTGAGTAAGAAAAGCAAACTTGCTTCTCTCAATCCAATCATTGATGCTGATGGTATTCTTCGCGTTGGAGGGCGATTGCAGAAAGCTCAGATTCTGGAGAGTAGAAAACATCCTATTTTGATACCTGAAAAGTCTCGATTCACGGAGCTTATCATTAAGGACGCTCACGAGAAGACGCTTCATGGAGGCCCCCAATTGATGGTGAATTATATTCGGACTAAGTATTGGGTATTAAAGGTAAAGAATTTAGCGAAACTCTGCGTTCGCCATTGCATAAAATGTTTGCGATATTCAGCTCGAGCAAACCAACCCTTAATGGGTCAGTTGCCAGAAGCTAGAACATCTCCTTCTAGACCGTTTTGTCGCAGCGGTGTTGATTACGCAGGTCCTTTTGCGATAAGGACAACCAAGGGAAGAGGACATCACGCTACCAAAGGCTACATTTGCCTTTTTATATGTATGGCCACCAGGGCTATACATTTAGAAGCCGTAAGTGATATGACCTCAGAAGGTTTTATTGCTGCATTCAGAAGGTTTGTAGCACGGCGTGGTCACTGTGAAGATCTTTGGAGCGACAATGGCACAAATTTTGTAGGTGCAGATCGAGAGCTGAAAAGTCTTCTTGTTAATGAAAAGTCCACTGTCGCTTCAGAAATTGTTGAGTGCCTTGCAAATAATGGAACGACGTGGCATAGAATTCCAGCACATAGTCCCAATTTTGGAGGACTGTGGGAGGCTGGAGTGAAATCGACCAAACACCACTTGAAACGTGTGATTGGTGAGTCCACTCTCACGTTTGAGGAATTCACAACTGTGTTGGCTCAAATTGAGGCTTGCCTTAATTCGAGACCAATTTCAAAAATGAGTGAGAATTTAGAAGACCCCTTTCCTTTGACACCAGGGCATTTTCTAGTTGGGGAACCACTAGTTCTTATTCCTGACTCAAATTATGAGAAGTCCAATGTTACCAATCTTAGAAGGTGGCAGCTTACCAAAAGAATGGTTCAAGATTTCTGGCGACGATGGTCACGAGAATATCTTTCACAATTTTACCATCGATATAAATGGAATCAACAAACTCCTGAACCTAAGATTGGAGACGTAGTCCTGGTGATGGAAGATGATCTTCCTCCGGCTAAGTGGCTTTACGGCATTATTATAGAAAAACATTCTGGTTTGGACAAGGTTACACGTGTTGTAAGTTTACGTTGTAAAAATAATGTAATTAAAAGGCCTGTGTCTAAACTATGTATTTTGCCAGTAACAGATTGAAGTTGTAAGATAATTGGTTCGTAGAAGTTCAGATTTAAGTTTCATTTCTGTGTTATTTTAAGAATTTATGTTTGTTAAGATGGACATACGTCCATAGGAGGCGGAATGTATAATTGTAAGTACACAAAACCTTACCATTTGTGTATCATAGTTTGTTAGAATTATAGTTTAGTTAAGTTTAATACAACTAGATGGCGGTGAACCGATTTACATCGCGATATCGTTGTGTTTCTTCTAGTTTGTTGTACCAATTTTGAAGTTCGAATTAGAGGCTCATTTATTCACACCTATTTTTGGAGTTTGATTTCTATTGTCTATTCCACAAGGGTGCTTTTTGGGATAGTACAGTACACATAGGAAAGGTTAGCCGACATCTCGTAAATAAATTTAAAAAATATAATAATACAGCCCTAGGGCAAAATAATCGACTTTCTGGTCGCTTTTGATGCATAAAAAGTGGGCCTTTACGAGCACTTGCATTGAAAAATAAAATAAAGTAGGTGTTTGTGTGTATAGTTATAGTCCCACTAATATTATTAATGCGAAAGTTTGGATGAATGTAAGGATGGATGTATGGACGTTTGTTACTCCTTTACGCCGTAACTACTGAACCGATTGGGCTAAAACTTTGCACAAATGTAGTTCTGGACTTGGAATAGCACATAGGCTACTTTTTATCCCATAAATCAGTTCCCATTGGAAGGCAATTGAGTGTCATGTTCCTATAGAAAAGTGATGAAATGTTACTCCTTTACGCCGTATCTACTGAACCGATTGGGCTGAAACTTTGCAAAAATATAGTTCTAAACCTGGAATAAGACATAGACTAGATAAATGTTTTTACACGGTCAAGGAATACCTAGGATACGAATAAATATAAATATTATTTGATTATGACATTTATAATATAAAGAACACTACAGACATTTTTTCATTTTAACTAGTTTTATATTCCTACGATTGTTTTGTTCCAACTTCAAGTTTTTTTTTACATATTATATATTGACATTTGTTCTTATTTAATTGAAATACATATTTTATAATTATAATTATTCTCAATTTGTTTTTTGTTAGTGCATGATTTAAATATACAACCAAATATTTGTACGCCATGACATGGTTGAATTTGTTGGGACTGTAACTATATGTAACATCCATTGTAAACCCGAATTCTCACAAATAAACGATTTACTTACTTACTTACTTTGACAGATTCGATTGTCTTCACAAAAACTGAACAAAGGCGGGCGAAGCCGCGGGCAAAAGCTAGTTTATAATAAGTTTTCGTGTACAATAAAAATAAATAGTAATTGTAACCAGTACTCACGGCTATCGCTGCAATGATTCGTGACCCACTTCAGCATCATTATAGACTTCAGCGTCAGATTGTTATACGAATCTACGAAGTTCTCCTGTATCACGTCCCCGTACCGCTCCACCTCCTCCTCGATTTTACTCTGAACATCTGTACTGTTGTCCTGGGGAGGCAGTCCTAATAAAAAAGTAAGTTTAAAATCTAATTCAATATCATCTGGCAATTTAATATCTTCCTTCTTCGGTAATTCTTGCTGCAAGTTGAGCTTCTGCTTTTTCAACATATTCAGAACCTTATCAATGTCAGGCGTGTCGGCGTACCCGTTCAGAGGTATCTTCATTACATTACTGGGGTAGTCGTAATCATAATCTTGCTGCACTTCTTGAGTATCTTGATTAATGTTCTCGATCTCTTTATTCATGTCGAATTCTTGTAAATTATTATCGTTTTCATCTTCGAATCTCTTCTCTTCCGTTGCCGTATCAGTCTTATCATTTTTTTGCATGTTTTTCAGCGCTTCCGCCAGTTTTGGTAGCAGAGCGGCGAAACCAGCTTCCCGTCTCGTTCTATTCAACTCTTCTGTACTATTTATAGATATAATTGTAGGTTCGGGATACAAATCATAAGTGTAATTGTAGTTTTTGTACCTCTCTTTAGTCATTGCATACAGTTTTGTTAGTTCTAGGTAGTTCTTGTAGCTGCCCCACGTTTCTCTGATAGCGATTCGCCTGTCGAAGTTCGTCGTGGAGGAACAGACAACTATGAGTAAAAAAAGCTTGTTCCTTTTGTTTTCAGACTTGGAACAAATGTGTTTGGGCTCGTGGAGCGTGGTTATATTGTTTGGTTGTACGTAGATTTTTGTATCACGATTTGTATGGACGGGCCAACCTGCTACTATATCTGGAAATAATATACGAAAAACATATTTAGGTAAACGCCTTTATTAAATTAAATTGAATACTTGCAATTGGCAGAAACAGAGTATGAGTCTTTACACATGAAATTGCCGAAATTTTCTTACAGATTCATGACTTCATAATTGTTGTAATTCAATAGCTATTTCTATTATTTGTTTTTTGTTTGAAAGTTGATTTCAAGGTTTTACATCTACGTATTAAATTTTGTTTAATATATAGTTGCAGCTACAATACAAACAGGTACTAATTACAATTAGTATTACCGATGTGGGTGGAGAACATCACCAGCCTGCGACTGCGGTGCCGAGGTGCAAAATGTGGACCACATCATCCGAGAATGCCCAACCCGAAAGTATAATGGAAACATTTCTGACCTGTTCATACTTACAGAAGACGCAGCTGCATGGCTAAAGACATTCCCAATAATATTATGAACGACTTGTAAACTTTTATAACTCATACGATTAAATAAATAAAAAGCTACAACACAAACCGACCCACCTTTAGGTACATGATGAATAACTCTATTATACATAGGTATGTACATGAGCACACAGAACAGTATCATCGCCGTACAGAACAGAGTGAAGCGCACGACGACGCCCAGCGGCGAGCGGCGCCGTTCTGTCGGCTTGCCGTCCGTTGTGTACGGGGCGTAGTGGCGGTACTTGTCGTATCTGGAGCACAATATGGCTGACGTTACTTAAGGGCCTTACTATTGCCAAATGGGTACTTTCTAAAGGCTACTCCTCGTTTATGGCCAAACCAAAAATAATGAAAAAATGTATTATGAATAATCAACTCTTAGACAACATATACAAGATTTTTCTTTTTCATACCACCAAAACTTTTACATGATTTTTTTTTTTTACTGAATGGTGTTTTTTGACCTCAAATTCCCTACTGCTCCTGAGTGGCTTGGCCGATTGAATTCATCTATGCTTTGATAAATAGATAAACTTTGTAGCTATAAACATAACATAAGATTATTTAATCGAGTAATCATGTCCAAGTGAAAGGTATAATTTTCCCCTATTTCGCCCTATCAAGGACGCAGCGAGCGTCGTAACAGCCACTATGCATTGCGCGCTGATATGAACGTTATTTCAATGTCGTGTCCGTTGATATTTGTAGTGACAAATATCGAGCTGCTAATTTGGCGATGGTAATCGCCTTAAGGCGTAGTAGGTCGATCGCATAACGAAAGAGATAAACATATCTGAAAAACCGGCCAAGTGCGAGTCGGACTCGCGCACGTAGGGTTCCGTACCATTATCTATAAAAACGGCAAAAAAAACATGTCTGTTGTATGGGAGCACCCTTAAATATTTATTTTATTCTGTTTTTTAGTATTTTTTGTTATAGCGGCAACAGAAATACATCATCTGTGAACATTTCAACTGTCTAACTATCACGGTTCATGAGATACAGCCTGGTGACAGACGGACGGACAGCGGAGTCTTAGTAATAGGGTCCCGTTGGTTACAGTTTTTGGGTACGGACCCCTAAAAAGTGTGCGTCCGAGTAGTGCGGTGCATCAAGAAGAGACTGGACAATGCTGTTTTTATAGTTTGTAAAATATAGCTTCATTAGAATGTCAGCTCTCGAAGTGCCTCGCTTAGTGATGGGACACTACTGAGGAAATCGAGATTTTGTGTGTCTGTTTATCGACTGAGTTCTAGTAGCTGCATTTTTTGAAAACTATTCATCCTACATAATTTTTATATAGCAAAATTTGTCAGGCTGGTTATTTTATGTTCAATAGATCAACATTAAAATTAAGTTTCCTTCATTCGATTATTATATTATGTTTACTACAAATACAGGAATATTTTGTAAATGCTTAAGGGTAAATAAATAAGTGATACCTTGAAGAAGTGGTAAAGTACGTATCATACTTAAATAAAACGTCTTAAATCTTAGACTGATCGACTCACTTTAATCGATTGTCCCATCCCTATGATTTCTCCCAGATGACGTGGCTTTGTCATGACGTGTAAAAATCAAAGCGTTATTTTTGTAATTACAAACTAACTACAATTTACTGCTTTCTAAAAGAAAATATAATACTTGAAAGATATAATAAAGAAAACACAACACTCTTTACTTTCCATGTTATTTTTACTTGTAAGAATACAGCGAAAAGCATGTGTTAAAAATTAGTTCGTTTTTAGCCGCTGGTACAAAGTTGTGGCGTTGGTAATCCTTACAACTGCCATTCTAATCAAGCTATATTTTACGGACTATAATGAATACAATTTTATATAAATTCACAAAAAGCGTTTTTGAAAAATGTGGCCAAAATATGCAAAATCGGAGAAAAAATATTTTTACAATACTACCAGATCGTTTTGTAAAATAACCTTGTAAACAAAAACAGAATTATGTTATATTTACTTGAATTATTGTCGACATTAGATTGTTCAAGTAAACGGAACATTGTTCAAGTAAACTGAACAATAAATATAGACGTCACATATAGAACAATATTTTCTGTTTAAATGAGCTATATTCAGGTTAACGGAACCAGAATTTTTTCTCAGTGTGCGGGACCCAGTGAATAGAGATGTGTTGTGTAGTGTTGTCTGTGGCTACAGGTTGATGCGCCGCCCTCTTTTTGCATGTGTACTATTAGTGTGAGTGAGAAATATGAGTATAAATATGACTATAGACATATGTCCTTATAACGGCTTTTTCAAGGTCACCATCAGTGATTCCCCTATTAAGGGCGCACCGAGCGTTTGCCTTTATCTCTGTCTTTTCTTTACGTGTAAAGAGTAAAGAAAATAACCAAACTTTTGCACTTTTTCAATGTTTCAAAAACTATCGTGTATAAACGCTCCAGTCGTCTATGAACTTTATTTTAGTAAATGAATCATAATATCAAATTACTTATTTTTATGAAAAAGTAGCAAATTTATTCTATCGAGCCAACTTTATTAAATCGTGTGTCCATCGTGTATACAGTCTATTATATATCCCCAATAATACCAATATATTTCCCTAGATTTTAATTTAATTGTTCACTACTTCAAACAAGGGTAATAAAAACGTGTTTGATGTGTAAAAAGCTCGGTACGTTCTTAAACCCAGTTATAAGCCGGCGACGGGCCGTTGTTAGCGCTTTGTTGCTTGTCCTATCCATGCGAGTATAGACCTTATGTGTATAGATACAAGGTTCAGACTCACTTGTAAGCCAGCAGCGGGCCATCGTCGCTGTGTTCGTCATCGTCGTCGTCAGCGGTGGCGGAGCGGTTGCGAGCGTAGCCTGCCTCCCAGCCATACGAGTAGCCCTGGTCCATATGACGCTGGAATAGAGGTCATTTTACTTTGAATATCGGTTTGAGCAAGGAAAGGTTAGTTTGCGTAAGGTGGATCACGGATGGATGAGGATGACGCATGACCGCCAAGAGTGGCGAAATATTGGAGAGGCCTAATGTCTAGCTTATAAACAGCTAATTCTACTTTTTATGTATTGACTTGAGTACATAATTAATAAATAATAATGTTGTTTACTAATTATTTTATTAATTGTGTACACATATTTGTAAATTTTGAACTGTATAAGTGCGAATTGTTTCGCCTATGTACTAAAATAAATGAATCTATGAATCTAAAGCTGTGGACGAACACAGGCTGATGGATGGATGCATGCGATCGAAATTTCATTTTAAATTTGTTGAATAAATATCTAGGAAAAGTGGAACAATAGTTAATAATCTAATGACTTATTTATTCTTATCGTTAGCCTTAATTGCTAAAGGACTTGTGCTTTTTAGGATTCCGTAGTACCTAAAAGGTGAAAAAGGAACCTTCATGGTGAGACTCCGTTGTCCGTCCGTCCGTATGTCACAGCCTCATAACTTAAGCACCGTAAAGATAAGGACTTTAAGTTTGGCACAAAAATAGCATTAATTTGCCCACATATCACGCTGTAAAAAACATATGAAAAATTTTAAATTATTCAATATATTTCCAAAACAAAATTAAGAAAAATAAAAAGTATTATCCTAAAAATACAATATGGGTATCAAACTGTAGATATTAAAAAGCTTATTATAAAAAGATATACTTATACTATATTTACTGGCACGGTTTCGAGAAATCTTAAAAAAAAACACAAAAATTATGTATGACCCACTCTCTTATCTCCAAAACTGGTAGACCGAAAAATATGAAAAAAATTATGGTAATATGTGTTTACGTAAAGATTACAGGAAAAATAAAGCGGTTAAGAAACTCACGAAAAAAATGACAAAGTTAAATTTGTCATCCACAATACGGAACCCTAGATACGCGAGTCTGACTCGTTTTTTTAACAGTGAAACGGTTATGAGCTTGTGAGTCTTGGCAACCTTCTTTACATGAAATATTTTTGGTGGGATTTCATTTCTTTTTGTGAGGAACTTTTATATACACACTTGCACACCCCTTTATGGCGTGAGGGTGAAATCTATAGATTTTGTAATTTTTTCTGTGTTTGTTTGCAAGTTTTAGAATGCATACCAAATTTCAGTTTTCTAATATTTTTGGAAGTTTGAAATATAAATTGTTATATAATAGTTAATAGATACTATACTGATTGTTGGCACTTGGTGGAATTTATAAAACATTGTTTTAGAAAAACACTTGTACTTATCCACATATTACATATAACTTTAATATGCCCGACCGGTTTCGCTGTAAAGCATTTTCTAGGGCCTTTTACACATCCTAACTAAATGCTTTACAGCGAAACCGGTCGGGCATAATAAAGTTATATGTAATATGTGGATAAGTACAAGTGTTTATATATATTTTTTATATTTATTCTTGTTGCACACAGAAAACTTAATTCTAAATTATATAATAAAAGTTATGTACAATGGCGTGCTTATCTCAATAATGAGATTTCTTCCAGCAAACCAAGGGTGATAAGGATATTTGAAATAAATAAGATATTCATATTGTGCACGATAATATTTATACAGAAACAAGATTAAATTAATAGTAGATACCTAATTAGTTAAAAATAATAACAAACTACATGAGATTTACATACTACATAGTATAAATAAATATAACAATACATATTCAATAAATAAATACACAATACTGATATATACATACACCTACACGATAGGTTGTCGAAGATAGTGCTCTTTTATTTTCCTTTTGAATACACCAATGGAGGGGCTATCCCTGATAGTGTGAGAAAGGGAGTTCCACAGTTGGATGGACTTAACAGTGAAAGAGTTTCCATACGCCCCGGTGTTATGAGAAGGTGTTTTTAAAAGTGAGACTGTATGAGACCTGACTTGCTTGTCTCTAAGGAAAATATACTCATAACGATCGCGGAGGTATGGAGGAGAAGTGGGACTCTTTAAAATGTTGAAAAGGCAACAGAGGATATGAACATACTGAAGCTGTTTAATGGGAAGCCATTTTAATTGTTCACGGTACTGAGATACATGATCATATTTTCTTAGTCCATAGATAAACCTGATTCCCAGATTTTGTAAACGTTCAAGTTTACCAAGCAGCTCCTGACTGGCATCTAAAAAACAGACATCAGCGTAGTTGATGATCGGCAAAAGTAGAGATTGTGCCAGAGTAACTTTAGTTTCAAAGGGGAGAAATTTCTGGAGACGCTTAAGAGAATGAAATGTGGCAAAGACTTTCCTGCTGACCTCATTAATATGCGCAGCCCACGTCAGATTACAATCAAATATGACACCCAAATTTTTTGCAGATTTAGTGTAGGCAATAGGGATATCGTTATAAACTACTTGTGGAATTACCGTTTGATTGAGAAGGTATAAATACGGTAGGTAGGTAGAGTGGACTTTGGAACAGTACATCGGATAGTCCTGACAAATTAAAATGACCATGTGGCGCGCCCCAAAATCAAAACAAAACAAGCAAATCAAGTGTCCACTTAGATGATTACTGATAAATCTGATTATGGATGGAGAGTAGCTTCTATTTGGTTGAAGCAGCTGCAGCTGCTCCTCGCCTAGTGGATTGTTTTTTTGGATTTTCTGGGTTCTGAGATATGTCTGTCGAAGGAAACTTTTTCATAAGAATTGCCAGCCAATCGCTCCACCTTGTGCCGAGTCTTGTCCGGTAGCAGCAACACTATCCTTCCTTCTGATGTCCAACACTTATTCAAACCAAAGTGTTTGCGGGCAGCTATAAATGTATCTTGTCGAGCTTTGGTTAGGAACTCTGAGACTGTAACTCCAGTTCCCTTGAGTCCCGTTTTGGAGTTCCACACAGCAGCACGTGAAGACTGAGAAACGCACCAATAGAGGTCTGGTTTTGGAAGTTTTACTGCCGAGACGATGACATACAGCTATCTCCTTGGTACATTGATCTGTCAACTTCATTTGGTCAGTTATTACTTTTGAGACTTTCGCTATAGGATCTTCATCTTTGGTTTCAGGAATGCCATGGAATAAGAGGACCTTTCTTCTTGACACCATCTCATGCCGATCTAGGCCAAGGGCTAATAGCTCAACTTGTGATCTTAGCATGGACAGTGATTCACACACAAATGTTTTAAATTGTGCAAACTCACCGGCCAGTGCAGATAAATTTTGAGGAGCTTTTGTGGCAGTGCCAGGAGCAGCATTGTGTAGATTCTTCTCATAGTCACTCATCCTCTCAAGAAACATAGCCGCCATATCCTCCATGCTCTTGGATAGCTGGGTGTAGGGGTCTATTTCACACTCAGGTTTTGTAAACTTCCACTAGTAATTCTTGAAGAAATTTTAACTGTCCAGGTGTAGAAGGGGTCTATTAATGAATTCCATTAATTATAACATATAAAAAACAGCAACAAATAATTAAAAATTAAAAAAATAATATGGAGCTCTATTTTCATACGACTACCCACGTAAAAAAAAAAAAAAACAAAAAGTGTTTTTCTAAAACAACGATACTAACATAGTTGTTAAGTTGTTTGAAGTACTAACACCTGTGGCCTAGCCCGAAATATAAATATTTGATTTGATTTGAATACGGTACCGGACCTCCTTTATGATGGGTCGGAGTGGAAGGTGAAAATTACAAATTTCCAAATTTGTTTTTAGTTACAGTAGAGCCACTGAGTGATGGCGCCTATGACGTTTAAATGCCTACAAAGTATCGTAATTATTTATAAGCAAGTGTGAATTAAAAAATGTAATACTTCATTGTTGATAATGATGTACTACTTGTTTCGGTTATTATATTTTGAGCTTTATTGTGCAATAGAATTCGTATAGAAACAAAGTTTTTTTTTTTTAAGTTTCTCATGTTTTATAGGTCGTGTTTGAGTTCGCCAAGTTACGCAATAATATTTAATTAAAAACAAAACAATGACGAAGTTAAACTAAACGAAAATAAATGATAGTAAAATACTTTTTTGATTTAGATATTTAAACATCTCTTGGGGGCCCCGGGGCACTACACCGCATAGCTCTCCGATAGCTACGCCACTGGTTTTGGCACATTTTCCTTTTGTATCATTACGTTGAATGTTGAATGACGTGTCTAATGTTGAGTAAACTCACACTTGATTTTTATTTTTAACCGAAATTTGTAATGTACCTCATCACTAAATGCAGCTGTCATTAGTGCCTTCACTCAATGGCTCTACTTTAGTGTGCTAATCGTGGTGTGTAAGGAGCGTGAACATGATAATACAGTTCGTTCTTGCGTGACGTTGACATACAACAATACATATCAATACATATAATAAAACAGTAGAACACAGTGTGTGTTACATCAACGTGTAACATTGAAGAAAAGTAATAAAAATATAAAGGACAACCCTCTCACCTCACAAGCTTGAAAAATATAAAGGACAACCCTCTCACCTCACAAGCTTGAAAAATATAAAGGACAACCCTCTCACCTCACAAGCTTGAAAAGGATCTAATTATCATTCAAAATGTGCTTGCAAAAATACAAAATTGTCGTTACCCGCTTGCTTAGTAAAGGTTTTTAAAATTCGAACCTTTCTATTCAAAAAAGGTTTCTATACTGCCAGCTCACTGAAATCTATATATAATAAAAGGTTTCTATACTGCCAGCTCACTGAAATCTATATATAATAAAAGAATAGAACCCAAAGGTTTGCACATTAAAGAAAATTGAAAAAAATAGAAAATGGGTGACCAAAAAAGAGTAATAGAACACAAATCAGAGATTTTCGAAATTCTTTTCTGTCTGTCTGTCTGTTCACACACATCTCCGAAACCACTGAACGGATTTTTATGTAATTTCCACAGGTGGACATAACTTAATTTGTATTAGAATATAGGTTTTGTTTCATTAAAATCGGATGACGGAAAAAAAAAGTTATCGTCATTTAAAGATTTTTGGAATTTACTTTTCTACTGTCAGAAGTTACATAGCAAATAATAATTACTGGCGATGAAGCCCTATAGACGTCACGAGTCACGAACGATTGTATAAAACCGGCCAAGTGCGAGTCGGACTCGCGCACAAAGGGTTTTTATTTATTTATTTATTTACAAACAAGGAGTACAAACAGAGAGAGGCACACAGATAGGGTTCCGTACCATTATCTATAAAGACGGCAAAAAAATCACGTTTGTTGTATGGGAGCCCCCTTAAATATTTATTTTATTCTGTTTTTTAGTATTTGTAGTTATGGCGGCAACAGAAATACATCTGTGAAAATTTCAACTTTCTGACTATCACGGTTCATGAGATACAGCCTGGTGACAGACGGACAGACAAACGGACAGACAGACGGACAGCGGAGTCTTAGTAATAGGGTCCCGTTGATTACCCTTTGGGTACGGAACTCTAAAAATCGTAAATATTGTAGTTTTGGCCTCAGTACTCAGTATTTAAAATTTCACGATAATATTCAATGTACAGAAACTAACTGTTTACTACTGCACATAACGTCGGTAGCTCAGCGGTAGAATGCTGGCCTCTCAATCTAGAGATACAGGTTCGATCTCCGGTCTGGCATGCACCAATGAGTTTTTCGGAATTTATGTGTATAGTATTTGTTCTTTCTTGCCACTTGCTGAACTGTGAAGGAAAACATCGTAAAGAAACCTGCATGCACTAAAAAGCGTGTATTTGTGCTTGAAGTAGGGCGCTAGGGCTCACAACTACCCATCACGATGGGACGTAATATTCGTCGGTGAACTGCGAGCGTACCGAGTGCGAACTTTGACTTTTTCACAGTTCACACTCGGAACACCTCTGACACCTCCTCGGGGATTCATGTCGTGACGATATATTATTATTAGTACTTATGGTTTGCTGCCAGAAATCTCTGTTTAGAGATAAGCTCTCCAATGTACATCTCTTTTCACCATAATTTTGTTACGTTTATATATTTTATGTGTAGGTAAAATTGTATTTTATTTATACATATATGTATTTTAATTGATAGGTGTCTTAAAGCATATAGGTGTAATTATAATATGTATTTTAATCATTATTTATTTATATGTATGTACATCAGTTAGTTAAATTAGAGTGTTTTCGTTTATTATATGGTAGGAAGTATTAACTTTGTACACGTATGATTACTGTTTTCTTTTTATGTATTCCTGATCTTTTTTTTCGGTTTGCTGGAAGAAATCTCTCATAGAGATAAGGTCGCTGCTGTACACTAATTTTAATGTTTACGTGTGTAATTAAATATTCTGTGTACAATAAAGAATAAGAATAAGAAAATTGTATCAACCGCCTGAATTCGCACTGGAGACTCGGTTAGTGATCACGAACAAGGATTTGGGCGGTTGATTCATTTACAATGAAGAATCTTTATTCTTATATAAAAGTTTTAGATATTCCGCGCTGTCATATTAGATCTGATGTGCTGACGCTCTGGTAAGAGGTCGGAGAATAAAGTGGGGCAACTGAACTTTGACTCTCTATCGAGTTCGACACTAAACTCAAATGGTAACCTCTTAGTCAACTTTGAACTTTCACGATAGTTGTACACTTTCACGGGCCTCCTTGTGGCGGAGAACTCTATGACAATCCCGTGGTACAGTGGAGGTCATACCAAGCTAGACACTGTAGGTCAGTGGCGTGCATAGCACTTTTTTCCGGAAAAGCAATCAGAAGATCAAGATTGACAATAAAAAAATATAAAAAATTAAATATCACTTTGAAAAAAAAAAGTTTGTAAGAAAATGTTCACTCTAGGGTAGGCAGTGCCTACTCTGACGTCATACAAACTTTTTTTTTTCAAAGTGTTATTTAAATTTTTTCAGATTTTTTATATTGTAAATCTTAACCTTCTGGTTGCTTTTCCGGAAAAAAGTTCTATGCACGCCACTGCTGTAGGTATTCATTAGGTGATGCATTCTCTATATTTTGAGTGTTAGAAAGTGCTCTCAGCCCTCTCAACAATGTTATACGAAAATACTCGAAGCGCGCTCGACAAACATACAACCTTTTTTTACACACATTTTCATTGAAAGGAGGACAAAGTCCAAACTGTTTAGCTCAACGTGTTCTCCACTGTACACAGTAAACAATGCATTTAAGATATCACATAAAAAGGCGAGCTTATATTTGTCTAAGACGACATTTTCTATCAAATCAATGCACACGCCACTCACGCCTGTCTCCCAAAGAGACTACAGATTTCCGTCTGCTACGATCCTGACACACCTCTTTCACATAGATCAATCTAGTCATATAAGCTCTTCTAGTAAAATCCTTTCACTCCTCTGGAATGGTAGTGTAAATGAAGGTTTTATGAGCCTTCTTACATTATGAGAGGGGGGTGTGGATGTACTTTAATAAGTACATCAATTAGTAATTAAATTGGCCATAAATTAAATTGTGTGATCGTCTAATTTACCTACTGCTAAGACCCATAAGTTGTGTGATCGTCTAATTTACCTACTGCTAAGACCCATACGTTGTGTGATCGTCTAATTTACCTACTGCTAAGACCCATACGTTGTGTGATCGTCTAATTTACCTACTGCTAAGACCCATACGTTGTGTGATCGTCTAATTTACCTACTGCTAAGACCCATACGTTGTGTTTCAAAGACGTTTAATTAAAGTAAGTAGAGAAAGAAAAAAAAAGAAAATATGCTCCGAGTGAAATACGCGACTTCCAGGGTTATCAAGAAAAGGTGAGAAGGCATGCTACTTAGCTACGTGTTTCAGCAGAACGGCCAAGGGTAGAAATCACGTTCACTGCTGTTCCGTATTTCACATAAAACGACACTTTCACTTGCGACTGCACAAAGACGATTTGTATTTGTAACGTAAACACTGTTATGTTTTATATCATAGTTATGTATATTAATGAAAATATGTTAAGTGTATGAATATAATATATTTATATATTAAGGTTGTGAATTTAAAAGAGATTTCTGGCCGTTGCTCGCTGAGTTGCGTCGGGGTAGAATAATCAAGGGATTCTAGACCTAAAATAGGGCTAGAAGAAAATGGGGGCCCCTGCATACTGTTGTTTTACGAACCAAGTCTCCCAGCACACCTAATAACTTGGACCTAACTAGACATCAATCAGTCTAGCCACCTTACAAATCCAGCGAAAGTGCGATACAACCATCCTAAACCCTATAATTTTTAAACCATGCATTTCCCAACTTTCAAACCATCACAACTGATTTCATACATCCCTCCTGTAGTTCCTACGACGCTTGATCAAGCTAAAACTACGTACTTCCTAAAAGCCCCATAGTACACTCCTATACTCTTGGCTCTCCTTGATTATAGACAAAGAATAGCAGAAAATCCAGCCAGCTCCCTTGTTGAACCACGATCTACATCGGCGTTCTCAGGCGAGCTAACCGCACACTGAATTTCCATTAACCCTATGCTATAACCAAGGTTTAAATAGCTCGTCTCCACCTCTTGAAGTACCTAGAAAACCCCGTGAAATATTCCTATACTCTCGGCTCTCCTTGATTATGGGCAAAGAATAGCAGAAAATTCAGCCAGATCCCTTGTTGAACCACGATTTAACCACGAGCTAACTGCATACTGAATTTCCGGGAACCCTATGCCACAATCACAGATTGAATAGCTCGTTCCCACCTCTCGAAGTACCTAGATAATATCTAAATAAAGTAGCACACATCAACATTCTCAAAAAAGTAAATAGAAGCTAGAATTCGAAATAAACAAAAAGAATTGAGAGGAGCCATTATTTCTGCACTCCATGTAGTACCTGTATGAAGAAAAACTAGAAGAAAGATATACAAATATATGCTGCCAAATTTGGACATGTTGGGTGATAAAATTAACGTGACTATCTCCAAATACAAAAACATGATGTGTGAACACGGCCTGCAGTGTGCAATACCTACAAGCGAGAGAACGCGCGAGGCGATCGTCGATGGAGTGCTGCAGATCTCATGTATTGACCATGTGTGGGTGCGCCGGCGCAGAGCGACACGCGCTCACGCACACATGCTCACCTGCAAGTTATCGGATCACCACATGGTAGGAATCAGATTACACCTTTTGCCGGACGATAACAACCCGGATGCAACCGCAACAAGGTATGCGATATCTAATAAATTAGTTAAACAAAAGTTGGATCTGTTAGACTGGGATGAGTTATCGTTGATCGAGTGTCCCATTACATTGTATGAAAAGCTCGCTTTATTGTTTGGCAACATCTATAATGAAGCGACTATTGAAATAAAACAAAGCAGTAAAAGAGACTCTAAACCTTGGATAAATAAGCAGTTAGTTAAAATGATCGAACGAAGAGATGAGTTGTTTAGAACGTGGAAAAAGTTTCCTTATAATATGAATCATAGATTAGAGTACACGCGATACAGAAATAAAGTAAATAAAATTATAAATGATGCCAAAAATAGGTATAGACAGGAGGAACTTAAAAAATGCGATGGTGATTTTAGAAAAATTTGGTGTAGCATTAATAAGTGGCTGGGTCGAAAAAAAAGTAGTCTGGATAGTACCGTGATGAAATACTTAGGAAAAACAGACAATGTACAAAATATTTGTAATAACTTCTCAAAAACATTTACCCAAGAAATTCAAAGTATTAAGCATAACTGTAATAAAAAGTTTTTAGACCGAAATACCTACATTAATAAAAGTGATGTGAACACTTACAAATAAGAATATTAAAATATTTAGTGGATAAAAATACAAAAGAGAAATGTAAAGATGAGTATGATAAGTTATTTTTAGTTTGTAAGATCCTTCCTGTTCACTGTAAAGTTAAATACTTAATTGCTTTAGATTCATATTTCACTCAAGACTACAAAACCCCAGCAGAACACCGCCATTACACTAGATCTGTTAAGAAAGGTACATTGACACAGCCATCAGCAAAAAATTATTACGGGGAAAGAACTAGACAGTACTTGACTCCGAAGCTATGTAACAGCTACCCTCTCTTGCTGGATAAAAACAAATTAAAAATAAGCACTATTAAACCAAAACTCAAAAGTATATTGTTAAATTAAAATAATAAACAGGTAGATAATTAATGTACTCGTAGATTGTAAATTGCGATTTTGCTGTATTCGTAGTTACATTAGTTAGACATAAGTAAATACCCGGAATTATATAAGCGCTTCGCCAACAAACTGTATTGCAGTTTGGCGATCTTTGTAAAATTTTATAAAATGTATTATTGTAAAAATAAACCAAATAAAAAAAAAAAAAAAAAAAAAAGCTGTAACCTGCTATAAAAGTAAATGAAGCGAAATCTCGTTGGTTTCTCGTGGCCCTACACAATGCCTCCTCTCTCAAACTCTAGAAATCTCAGCAAAACGTTGGAACAGAAATATATAGTGACGCCTTCTCCGGAATCTACATTTCGAATAAAATAAGTGATAAATATAAAATTGCTGTAAATAAATAAATTGTTGATATAAATTCTTAAAATATAGAATATACATATATGGGGTTTACGCTCGCGTAATTTTAACCGGTGACTCTATATCTAAATCCGTTATTTTGTTTGCTTATTTTCGATTTAAATCACTCTCACTTTTCAGAAGTAAAACACTCTTCCACACTTTAGCAAACCGAACAAAAACCGAACCGCACGCGTTTACGATTTATTCTCTCGGACGAAAACCGCGTATCCGTTAGGCCAGGGGGAAATCGATATGATGTAATTTTATTATACGTTGATGGCCATCAACCCGGCGGACCGTCCCGTTTTCGTCCCCAAAACCAACTGCCCAGCTTTCACGTTGCTCCTGCGCAACTCCCTGACGATTTCCCTGACCATTTCTCGTCACGCCCCCTTCCAGACACATTATTTTATTAATTAATTAGTTGTCAAACCCTACTTGAGGTTTGTTTTCGCTAAATTCAACAAAAACAGTCAAAGAGTGTGAAACACATTAAATTTTATGGTATTGCGTCCGCTGCAATATACAGAGTATCGAAAAATACAGTGTTGTTGCCTCATAGTCTAAGTTAAAATAGAAATAAACCGAAAATATAGAAATTTAAACATCCTTCTGAATAACACTTCTCTAATTTAAATGCAAAGAGATATTATAAAATACCTTCGACTGTCAAAGCCTGCCTCCACTTCTTCTGGCTTCACTAACGTACTTTAAATATATCTTCGACTGTCAAAGCCTGCCTCCACTTCTTCTGGCTTCACTAACGTACTTTAAAAATATCTTCGACTGTCAAAGCCTGCCTCCACTTCTTCTGGCTTCACTAACGTACTTTAAAAATATCTTCGACTGTCAAAGCCTGCCTCCACTTCTTCTGGCTTCACTAACGTACTTTAAAAACAACACTGATTGGGTTACGTTTAAAACTAGAAAAATATGTCTCAGAGTCATAACCTAGAGTCATTTAGTTGTTAGTTTATAATCAAAAGCCGTCTTTCAGAATTCGAGTCTTTCAGTACAAATTTAATCACAAAATATTTCACCCTCTGTATGTTTGCAGCTCTGTGTCCCCGTACAACTTCTCGAGATAACCGAAAAAAAAAAACTGTAACATGGTTTCTGCCCATAAAACCTGACAACTACTCGACGATCAATTAATCTATCAGTTTTATGGCCTTTGAACTCTATACAAAAAAAAACTTCTGGCGCCAAATATAACCTCTGCCAAATAAAGAGTGCATCTATGCGTTTTTATACTTAATAACTTGGTCCCTATGACGTTGTGACATAAGGTCGCAACTTCGTTCTAGTTTCTTCACGTTACTCGTACCTTTGGAAGACATTGTGTATTCGTAGAATCCACAAAACAGTCCCTATCGATAAAGCTTCAAAAGACGTAGGGTCACATTCGAAATTAAACTTAAACATAAAGACATATGAACGAAGAGTCAATTAAATTATTAGTATTTGGCCACACCCTTTGTGCGTTTGAGGGTTGTTCATATTTTAAACTGTTGAACCTCACATCACAAATGTCGCTACTAATTACGTTTCAAAATAAGATACTGTAAAGCTAAAGTACAAACTTTCGCTTTTACAGTAGGCAAAACAGCTATAATATTTTCGGTATAGCTCGGTGTGTACACAAAGGACGCCGTGACGTCACCAAGTTCACGTGAGTGGGCGCAGCCATTCGGGGTTATTTTGGTCCGATCGAAGCACGACAATATACGTGGGCTTTGGAATAAAACTTAGCTCTGAAATGTACACGCGCATTGTTTGACAACAACTTTACTATGATTTTAATGTTTTGTCTTTAAAATAATAATTTTTATTTTTTTTAATTACATTAATTTAGTAATAAAAATATGAACGCCTAAATTTTAGTTTTCATTGTTCAACAAAATAAAAATCCGGTCAAGTGCGAGTAGGCCTTGAGGGTTCCTTACATATTATCGTTTAAAAGACAAACTTATTCCACTTGGAGTTATAAATGACCAACTTAACTTGACACTAACGATCTAAACAATTTATGGCTTAGTGGTCTGTGCTAAAGGGTATATTTAAGTTGGTTCTTAATAACTTTTTAAAGAATGAAATATACCGTACAATGGGGATATTTGGGTTTCAGGAGGCTATTTGGGACACTTCAAATTATAACATTCGACGTGATGTATTTCTAGTAAGAATAATGGTAGAACGCAAAAATCTATTTCTGGCAACACTATATCTAACGTCAGAACGTCGAGGAAGATTTAGAGGTTATCGTGTGTCGCGCCGACGTGTCAGCGGTAATTAACTAAAAATAAGAAAAATCCGTGTTTTCTGAGTGTGGTCTTCTTTCCTTTGCCAGTCCCTGGTTTTCCAAGTAAGTGCAAATTGTAATCTACTATCAAAATAAAGGCATTACGCTGATTTAAACGCACTATTACAACACAAAACTAACCTCATTTTTATTAGCTTTATTGGTGTTTTTGTTGGATGGGGCTATTTGGGTCAGAATTTTGGGGCTATTTGGGACAGCTGCGTTTGAAAATTATTTTTATTTTCTTTTTTTCTACAGGATGGTTCGGGAGTACCAAAGGACGTATAGACATGTGCTTCGTGGAAGTCTTGATACTGGTCTTGCTGAATTAACAGGGAATAAGCCAGCTTTCTCAAAACCAGCTATAAGATTTGCAGATATGACATTCTTTTCATTCATCAAGGCTTGCAGTTTGTTCAAAAGTCTGGGAAAGACAGATTTGACCAATGTTTTGTGTTTTTTACCCTCAGTCTTCTTCCATTGAGTTAAAATGATCCGCCAATACTTTTTCAATGGCCCGTAAAAAACCACATCTAGCGGTTGTAACAAATGTGTTGTTTTGGGTGGCAAACAAATGAAGCTGATGTTATGTTTTTCACATTCTTCCAAGATTTTTGAAGAAAAATGTGATGAAAGATTATCTCCTACAATTACTTTTCGTCCAGGATTTTTTTTTGGCGTACGGAGTTATAACGGTCGTGAACCAGTTTTCAAATGTGGCACCATCGAACCACCCACTTTTAGATCGACTATAACGCGTATCCTCTGGTCCGCCTTCCATCCACGTATCCCACAAGAACTCAGCCTTATATACGACATATATAGGGAGCATTTGACCTTCTGCTGTGCCAGTGTACATTACACTCACAGCAGTTTTTGAGCTGTTTATCAGACGCTCCGGATATTTAGTTCCACGTTTAAAAATATACTTCTTCACGCATAACGTAAGCCTTGACATGTCATGCCCGAAACTGCCCAAGACTCCACATGTCATGCCAAACAAATGTTGAAAATATGAAGAAATTTTTTAAATGCCTGATAAACAATGTTAATTTTTTTAAAGATATTTAGTTGATTCGAAAAAGTTTCAGCGGGCACATTTCAAAGTGTTAAATTTATGTTAAAGTCAAAAATTGTTCCTACATAATTCTAACTCTATGCTTAACAAATGTTGACAATATGAAGAAATTTTATAATACTTGATAAGCAATGTTAATTATTTTAAATTTAAGACATTTAGTTGATCCGAAAAAGTTTCAACAGGCACATTTCGTAAGTGTTAAATTTATGTAAGTGTCAAAAATTGTTCCTACTTAATTCTAAGTTTATGCCAAGCAAATGTTGAGAATATGGAGAAATTTCTATAACACCCAAAAAGCAATGTTAATTATTTTCAATTTAAGATTTTTAGTTGATTCGAAAAATTTTCAGCAGGCACATTTCGTAAGTGTTAAATTTATTTAAGTGTCAAAAATTGTTCCTACTTAATTCTATGTCAAACAAATGTTGACAATAGGGAGAAATTTAAAATAAGTATATTTAATATTTTTTTATTAAAGATTTAGTTGATTCAAAAAAGCTTTTTATTTAATTTTAAGCTATATATACCAAAATAAACGTTTTGTGATTTTGAAACGCACCTTAAAATGAAGCTACGTTGTGGTTTTAGTGTCCCAAATATCGCTAGCGGCACAAAATTCAGTATTTCTATCAAAATCATGCATAATTTGGTACAAAATATATCCAAAACCAAAAAGCCCCAACCCTGGGGCTAATTGGGACAGCCAAAAAGAAATATATATATCCGTTAACTTGATACCTACATACAAATCATTGGTACAAAACGATGCATTAAGCCTAGTTACACAAAATATATATATAAAAGAGGTTGCAAGGTAATTATATAAATTTACATAAACGTTTTATCAAAAAAACTGACCCAATTAGCCCCACTTTACGGTAGGTAATTTTCATATTTTTCCCTATACATGTGCTATTCTATAAGATATACGAAATTTCAAGTTACTAAGTCAACTGGAAGTGCTCTATAATAGGTTTTCATTGTAAGCAAATTTGTATGAAATTTATTTTGTTCGGGGCAATAACTTTTGCATTGAGTTATTTATAAACCTGAATGTTTTACATCAACATGGAGCTGTAGACATCTGTAGGAGAAATCACTTGAGAAATGGCTGTTTAGAAATGTGTCCTTTGATATCAAGATAAATTTATAATAATTTGCTTACAACTAACTTGACAGCTGGATGACAGATGAGGAGACAGACAGAGACAGGCTACTTTTTTTTACAAGCAATCACACGTCACAATCAGTTTAATGTCTAAAATTCTCAAGTGACGTCATATCGGACAATTCTTTAAAAAATGATTAGAAAATAATCGTTGATTTATTTACCAAAATAATGAAAACTATGTCCTAAAATGGCGTATATTCCCTGAAAAAAAAAAATCTTTTATTAAGCTATGTGAATTGGGCTCGACAGACAGACTGATAACAAAGTGAACCTATTAGGGTTCCATTTTTTATTTTGAGTTCCGGAATCCTAAAAACCGGCCAAGTGCGAGTCGAGCCTCGCTCTCTTAGGGTTCCGTAATTATATCGAACTAGATATTTATTTAATGTTAGGTACTGCTCTAATTCTGTCAGACATAAAAACTGCAAAAATAAGTTAGTTGAGTATTCGGGGACGTAACCCTAAAACTACGTTATAGATCGGCGTTTTTAGTATTTGTGGTTTAAATACAGCATATGGTACATAATATACAGAAATTTCAAATTCCTAACTGCTTTGGCCTTTGAGATAGACCCCGTAACAAAAATTGTCCAAAAATGGCAACTTTCATAGCCCCCCACTTCTTTATTTTTTAAGATAAACAAAAATTCTACTTAATAAGCTCTAGACAATGACACCCTATACATTTTCATGTATGAGCCCCCCACCCCCCCGAAAAATTAAAAATTCGGTTTTGGGTCGACATTTTACACAACATATAAAAATTTCAGGTTTCTATCGCATTCCGTCTAATATACGGACAGACTTTGGGATTTGCCCTTTGGGTACGGAACCCTAAAAACGCTCAAATTTGATGCTTTATCAATTATCACTTAACTGCTTGAGTAAAATTGTGGCCTTAAACAACATTTTACAAATAATAATAATAATAATATATAAATAAATATAAATTGTATTAAATATATTCACTTTTGAAAAGCTTGACTATAAAATACTTTGTATTGTAAAATTAAACCGCTCAAGATATATTTTGGGTCCGATCTGGACCTGGCATCAGTTGAGTACCTATACTAATAACATAAATAAATATATAAATACTTAATAAACTCGATCCCAACGCTAAAAACACTTTCCCTTATTAGTTCCCAAAATTGGTCATTGCTGTTACGGATATTCTATCAAAATTGGTCATTGCTGTTACGGATATTCTATCAAAATTGGTCATTGCTGTTACGGATATTCTATCAAAATTGGTCATTGCTGTTACGGATATTCTATCAAAAAAATACAAAAATGTTTATTTACGCCAACATTATTTCAAGTTACAATATTGTTGTTGGGACTTCCTTTTAAGTATAACAATACCTGTAACAGGAAGCCCCGATCTTCGCATCTGAACTACTTCCTGAGGCAGAACATGTCATTATATTATCGCATCTGAACTACTTTTGTACCAAAGAGCAAGTTTGTTTGTAATAGGTTATTAATTTATTAATTTTTTTCTTTATTTGCGATAACATATATTTTTGCGCAGTCTTATTCATATTTTTTCGTCCTACAGAAAGGGCGGTAATGAAAAAGTGTCAAAACAGTGCTCGGGCGCTACTTATCGATCTAAAAGTATTTCGGAAAAGGACAGAAACACGGCTCGCAATGACGTCATGTTTTTCAGCCAGACTCCTAAAAGGACACTTCAAATTAATAGCGCGCACAAAACAAAATACCATAACTAATGTACATTTGATGTACCCATATAAGTACATAACTGATAATGAATACGGCTTTGTTTGGGTTCGAGGTCGTCGGATGCGCCAGTACAGGGAATTATTAGAGAACTATATAACTATATATAGGTGTAAATCAGTGGCGTGCACAGAACTTTTTGCTGGAAAAGCAAGCAATTATCATATATATTTTAATATCACTTTGAAAAAAAAAAGTTTGTATTGGAAATTTTCACTCTAGGGTAGACATTGTCTACCCTGGCGTAATTTTTTTTTTCAAAGTGATATTTAAATTTTTTTTGGTATTTTTTTATTGTTATATTCTTGGCCAATTTCTTGCTTTTCCAGCAAAAAGTTCTGTGCACGCCACTGGTGTAAATAGACCGCGACGTCTAAATATAACCACATAATCATACTGAACATTACCCAAAACAATGCGCAAATCTTCAGAGAAAACGATATTTGACTTAAGAGGCTATGCGAATTTTACGTTTGTCACTGGCACTCCAAGCAAAAAATCGCGCAGTGCGAGAGGGGCGGATTCAGGGCAAAAGGGAAAAAAGTTGGTTTTATATTTTTATTAAAAAAAAAACTAAAATAGCTAGCAAAATTTCAAATATCAAATCTGTAGATATTGTTGAAACACACCTAATAAAATATGTTTGAGTTCTCTTATCATTTCAACAATTATTTCTATCGAAGAAAATTTATACAAACATGTTTTCCAATTTTAAAGTCAAAATGCATATACCAGAAATGTATTAAAATTTTCCGTGTATTTCATGAAATACACGGAAAAGAAACACCCGTATTTTTTTCGCATATCGCCTTAACTCGCAGGAGGAAGGGGCTCCACAATACTAAAGACCATCGGGTCTACCGCGTAATTCTCATTTTCATCAACATCAACTTGAGATTGAAACTTGACGTGCGTGCGACGACGCCCGCCTAACATGCCATCTCTTTTGCACGCGTTGAATTTCGCATGCATTTGCTTGAAGTTGATACAAATGAGAATTACGTGGTAGAGCCCCTGTTTTGTATTGGATTCAGGACCGTCAACGGAGATGGTAAAAATTTGAAAAAAAATATAGCCTGTTTTGTGACTCAAGGCAATTATTAATTACACTTTATAAATAAACATACTTTCAATCTTCTATTAATTAAACTTTTAAAAAAGCATGAATTTCACGTAAAAAGCGATGTTTCCAAAAAGATTGAAACGAAACCAACACACGCAGATACTAACGAGAAAAAAATATATTTATTACATAAAGAAATTATAGTTAATGTCCTAATGAAGCCGCGATTTCAAAATAACTGAAGTTTTGCGTGCGCGGCATCAGATTAGAGCAGGATAGAGAGTTAAAAAACAAACGCGTTAGAGCAGGACGGAATTCTAGCATAGTGCAGCCCGTTAAGAACGCTGCGCGTGAACAGCTGTTTCACGGAAGACGTTGACACAAAAAACGCCCGTATCTCGGTGCGTTAGGGTTTACGCATTATTGGTTAATATTATATAAAATAAACATAAAATAAAACATACATAAAAAAAACCGGCCAAGTGCGAGTCAGACTCGCGTACCTAGTGTTCCGTATCGTATTGTGGATGATAAATTTAATTTTTTCATTTTTTTTCGTGAATTTTTTAACCGCTATATTTTTCCTGTAATTTTTACGTAAACACATATTACAATTATTTTTTTCATATTTTTCGGTCCACCAGTTTTGGAGATAAGAGGGGGACATACATTTTTTTATGGTTTTTCAATGATTTCTCGAAATAGATGCAATTAAATACTAGCCAAACTATATAGTTTTACAATCATCTTTTTAATACCTACAATTTGATACCCATATTGTATTTTTATAAAATATTTTTTTTATTCATTTTACTTTTTTTATATTTCTCATTTCTGCTTAACTTATTTTAAATCGCTATAGTTTTCCTGTAATTGGCCAAATATATATGTAATTGACATTTTTTTCATATAATTCGGTCTATCAGTTTCGGAGATAAGGGGGGGGGACATCATATTTTTGTGTTTTTTTTTAAGGTTTCTCGAAACCAGTGCCAGTAAATATAGTATAAGTATATATTTTTATACACAACAACAATAAACTTTAACAAACTAAATCAACAAAACAACAAATAAAGGCAACAAAAACAATAACAAACAGATTCAACGATAAACTTAACGAATCATAGAATTTTTTCCTCGAAGGTACTTTTCATACAACGCGCGCGTGTGTAGCGTACGGACGTAGCACTAACACTAACGCATAGTGTTGACACCTGCTAAATAGCGAGCGGGGGGTGTGCTCCGCGCCCTCGCTCCTGTAACGTCCTCCTGACACCGTAAAACGGCTATTGCGTCGCCTCTTGCGGCTTTCTTCAGAGGCGACTAAAAGATTGGCGCGCACTGTAGTAAAATTCCGCCGTTTATGAATGGCGTCGTCAGTTTCTAAACGCTCGCTGTTTTGCAATTTGCCATTCGATAAATGGAAAAATTCCCGCCGTTTGTAAAATGACTTTTTAAAAATGAGAAAATAACATGCTATAGGGGTGCATAAAATAACGTGAAAATAAATGCCGTTACAGCAATGAGAAAATTTATAAAAATACATTTTTATTAAGGTTTCTACCAACGCCAACGACCTTGAACTAAGTAACTTTGTAACCATTTTATACGGTAACTATAGCACTTTTCAACAGAAGAAAAATACATAGTAATCTGCATGATACAAATAGTGATGTGGTTTTTCCTGAATTTCATTGTAACATACAGAAATGAAGCAAGAAAATTCCAAGTTTACTCTTCTTTCTCGACTTTTTGTTCACTTGTAACAACATAACTGCTGCAGTTTTAATCGAAATAGTATGGAAATTTATAAACTTCTAGACGAAATAATTTAAAATGATTTGGTTTTCTCAGTTCTTGAAAATTAATTGTATTTTGGATAAAATAAATTAAAAACACACTATTTTCGCACTTGTCAGCCGCAGCGACTGACGTAACAGCCATGTTGCAGTGCGAGCTGATAAGGACTTTATTTTAATATGGTTTTGTTCGAAATTTCAACCACCACGAATCGAGTTGCTAATTATTACGACGGAGCCACCTTAAGCACTCCCATACTCATTCGGTTTGCTATAACAAATCTCTTAGAGGGGTAAGCTCGCCGATGTACTAAATTGTATACATTCAAAGTATATACCACCTTTTTAGGGTTTCGTAGTACCTAAAAGGTGCAAAAGGAACCTTTATGATGAGACTCCGTTGTCCGTCCGACCGTATGTCACAGCCTCATAACTTTAGCACGATATGAAATTGGGCACAAAAATAGCATTAATTTGGCCACATATCACGGTGTAAAAAAATAGGTATGAAAAATTTGAAACGGTTCAAAATATTTCCAAAACAAAAGTGAGAAAAATAAAGTAAAAATATATACTCATACTATATTTACTGGCACTGGTTTCGAGAAACCTTAAAAAAAAACACCAAAATATGATGTCCCCCCCCCCTTATCTCCGAAACTGGTAGACCGAAAAATATGAAAAAAATGTCAATTACATATATATTTGGCCAATTACAGGAAAACTATAGCGATTTAAAATAAGTTAAGCAGAAATGAGAAATATAAAAAAAGTAAAATGAATAAAAAAAATATTTTATAAAAATACAATATGGGTATCAAATTGTAGGTATTAAAAAGATGATTGTAAAACTATATAGTTTGGCTAGTATTTAATTGCATCTATTTCGAGAAATCATTGAAAAACCATAAAAAAATGTATGTCCCCCTCTTATCTCCAAAACTGGTGGACCGAAAAATATGAAAAAAATAATTGTAATATGTGTTTACGTAAAAATTACAGGAATAATATAGCGGTTAAAAAATTCACGAAAAAAAATGAAAAAATTAAATTTATCATCCACAATACGGCAGTGGCGTGCACAGAACTTTTTGTTGGAAAAGCAAGCAATTGGTCAAGAATAACAATAAAAAAAAAAATGAAAAAATTTAAACACCTCTTTAAAAAAAAAAGTTTGTATAGGAAATTTTCACTCTAGGGTAGACATTGTCTACCCTGGCGTCATACAAAATTATTTTTTTCAAATTGATATTTAAATTTTTTCATTTTTTTTTTATTGTTATTCTTGTTATTCAGGGGCGACTAAAAGATTGGCGCGCACTGTATTTGCCTTCCACATAATATACATATACTAATAATAAAGTAGAAGGAAGGTCTCGTATATATATATTTATATATTATTGCGACATTTTGAATAAAATGGGTTAACATTTGGTTTGGGTTCACAACTAGTAAACAAATATTGCAATGTAAGAAGATGTAAACATTACGACGTCATAGATAACATTGTTTATACATAATTGTATATAATTACTAGCTATAGCCCGCATCTCCACCTGATTAGCTTTATAAGGTTCCGTAACCGGACGGAACCTTATTACTAAGCCTAAGCTGTCTGTCTGTCACAGTGGTCTACAGCTTTAGCCGTTATAGGTAGCTAGTTGAAATTATCACAGAATGTGTGTTACATACGTATGGATGGCGTCTATCACGGAAAACAATAAAATGAAAAAATATATATATTTCGAAAATTTTATTCTTTCGATAAAAAATATCGAAGAAAAATAAATTTTTTTGCGTTATTTGTTTCAGCTCTATCTTAAACATCTGTTTTTTGTCGCCTTGATGTTGCTTTGGTGCAATATTACGAAACGGAACCCTTCGAGCGCGAGTCCGAATCGCACATGGCCAAATTTTTTATTATTTTTATCTTCGAAATACATTTTTATATTTTCATGTACGGAACCCTAAGAATATCGAGTATTATTTAGTAGTCATTAAGGGTATCTAATTAATAATGTAAGCAAATAACATGTCAGTCTATAAGCAGCTAGTGTTCATATATTCAAAATGACATCATCCAATGTTGAAAGGAAGTGGCACTTTTCTAAGTAACCCGAGCCGTTTCATTCAAAATTAGTTCTTAAGGCCATCTAAATAAAGATTTCAAAGGTTAACCATTTTCGTAGCGAACCTGCAAAGTTATCCATTCAAATTAGGGTTGATGAACAATGTTTGAAGGACATTGATTTTGTCCCATATTTTTAATCGATATTACAGGATATTATATTTATATCGTCCCTTATTTTGAGTGAAACCAGTAAACAAGTTTAACTTAAGGCGATTACCGTCGCCAAATTAGCAGCTCGATGTTTGTCTGTATGAATATCGACGGAAACGACATTGAAATAACGTTCAAATCAGTGCACAATGCGTGGTGGCTGTTACGACGCTCGCTGCGTCCTTGAAAGGGCAAAATACGAGAAAATAATACTTTTCACATGGGCGTCATTGTTCGATTGAATAATTCTATGTTATATTTAAAGCTATCAAGTTTATCTATTTATCAAAGCATAAATGAATTAAATCACCTAAGCCGCTTAAGAGCAGTAGGAAATTCCAGCCAAAAAACACCATTCAGTTGAAACAATTTTTCATATAGAAGTTTTGGTGGTACGAAAAAGAAAAATGTTGCATATGTTGTCCTAAAGTTGATAATCCATAATACATTTTTTCAATATTTTTGGTTTGGCCATAAAAGAGGAGTAGGCTTTAGAAAGTACCCATTTGGCGGTATTAAGGGCCTTAAAATAGGACCGTCCAATCGTCTATCCATCTGCTGGACATACACAGGTCCAGGATTTCGCCACTCTTGTAAGTAAAGCCCATACTCACACACGCTGGGCAGGCGGGTTGGTGAGCGCGGTGCTGAAACACTCGCACAAGTGACGCTGCTGTCTGTTACCAGTCTGTTTTATGTAAGGATATACCGCCATCAATCGGTCCCAGACATGGTGGGCCACCTGGTTGTTTCTGTTTGACAGCTGTCCTCTTACTCTCCCCCAAAAATCTTCGAGGGTTTTTCGAGTAACGTGGTGGTATCTCCACAGTCGAGTTCAGCATCGGCTCTAGCTTTTATTAAAAATATTAGGTAATAATTGATACCTACCTAATATCAACTTATATATTTCCATATTTCTCCGAGACCCCAACGGGAAACTTTGGTTATGGAAGGGAATTTTTTATAGGTATGTAAAATAAGCCAAAAACTGATAGAAAATTTATGAATTACTAGCCTTTTGACCGCGGCTTCGCCCGCGTTAAATCAATCTCTACCCCATTTTTGGCTTGGGCGTTATTTTATCAACACCCCTCATACATACATACATACATACATACATACGTTAACCAGGACGAGAAGTCTTCTCACACCCCCTTCCGGGGCGTGGGGACTCAGTGTCAGGGCGGGTGCCCCCTGATTGAGTTGACTATCGATGGACAGGTCAGTGGAGATGGCGCACTGTTGATTTGCCCGCGCCTGTGCCCGACCCTATAGAAGAGGAGCCGCGACGAGCCCGGCCGCTTGTATTTCGCAGGCTTTTCTCCGGAACGTTGATGAGTCTCTTTATCTCCGCTTCGTCCTGCTCCTGGTAGACTTCGGATGTGAGCTGAGCTGGTGCTGCGGCAGTCCTGGTTGCGGGGGCAAGTGGGTCTGCCACAACCTTTTTGTGCCTCTTCCTGGACCTCCTGCGACGAGATTTGGGGGCGTGTTTCCTGGCTGGAGGAGGGTTCGCCTCGTCCACGAGGGACGCTGGCACCGTCGTCTCTGGTGATGGTTTGGAAGGTGGCTGCAGCGTGGAATCTGTGTCTTAAGGC
This sequence comes from Ypsolopha sequella, assembly GCA_934047225.1. Lineage (NCBI taxonomy): Eukaryota > Metazoa > Arthropoda > Insecta > Lepidoptera > Ypsolophidae > Ypsolopha > Ypsolopha sequella. The sequence continues at coordinate 724,887 of OW204012.1, read as the reverse complement.
GATGGTTCTAGCCTTTTTGTTCCGGGAGTCTTTTCGGAACACAAGGCAGAAGGTGTTACTGGCTGATTGGGGACCCCTCCCCCCGCAGTTTGCGCAGGTCACAGACTCTTTTCTCGGGCGCGGGCTGTGGTATTGCGCAGGCCCCTGTTTCCCTCTCCAGGCTTCCAATTTGATGCCGGGCAGGTACATGAATTCAGGCATCAGGTTTGGCGTCATTTTGATTTGGGCGAAGAAAATACAGCCGGAGCGCCCCACTCTTGCCCTGATCGGCTTGCAATACTCGACCTCAGCCCAGGTCAGTGAGTGCTTGAATTTGAATTTGAATCGTGGCGAATGCCAGACCCCATACCCCTTTCCGCGGGGGATTCCGCTGGTGGAAAGCCTGGTTCGAGAGTACAGAGAGGGCATCACGACTCAGGCGCTCTCAAGAAAGGTGCTCCTCTCCACGCAGCTTGCGCGGGCGTGATTCACGAAAATATTTACGACGAAATATTTGGCGAATACAGTAACGAGAGATAGGACCATGCACTACCATCGTACAATCAGTTCTCATATATTAACCAGAGTCGTTACGATGATAATAAAGAAAACCGCATCCAAATCCGCTGAGTGGTTCTCGAGTTAAAACGGAACGTACATACTGTAGCGTTATTTTTTAAAAAAAAATATTGTTTGTTCCGCCACTACATACTAATGAACGTAATTTCGAATTAAATTTGGACTGCCACCAGGCAAGCCTGGTGACAGCCAAAAAAAGAGGTAAACCTGGATGAATAAGCCGTATAATTTAAATAACAAAACACAAAAATAACAAAACCGAAGTAAGAAAAATATGGTACAAAAGAACAATAATATCAGAGGAGTATCGGTATAAAGGAAATTCTTAGATCAAAAAAAATTATTATGTCAAATTCCACTTATTTAGGATTTTAATTTCCTTTTAGCTTGAACGACGCATTTATTCATAAAATAATGGATTTTAAATTTGGTTGTCGACACTAGTTTATAGGATCCTTTAAACTAAGATTTCACGGAAGTTTTGATAACTCTTGATCCGAAAGAAAAACGTAATAATAAGGTGTTACGAGCAATCGTTATCTAGCTTTACACTAAGGAATAAAAATAATCGATGCTGAATATTAAGCTACAGATATTAAAAACCTGGTAAGGGTCTCTTCGTGACTTTGGGAGTTTCCGGTGTTCCCGGGAGCAGTCGATGAAGCTTGGCGATTTCAATTTTAGTATCGGAAGCTTTAGCTCACCAGGGACGTGGTCCTTACATCAGGCCTCAATAGGTACAACCGTACGAGATGGCGGATGGGATAATCAGACTGGGGAGACCCAGAAACCCTTTAAAAATTAATCCCGAAGGGTCGCTGTAAAGAAATAAAACAACGGCGTCAAGACATGCTTATGAAACGAGGGAAAGGAAGTTAACGTATTGGAAACGGGACAAAAAGGATTTTCAGAGAATGAAACCAAAATTACACAAAACTCACCGGGAAATGCAGGAAAACTGGCTTACACAATGCTCAGGGCAATTGCGCTCTGTTTCTATATTTTAAATATTAAATTTGTTATTTTGCAAAAGTGATTTTCTTTCCTCTGTCACGATCTTCTCTGATATGAGAAAAATAACAAAAAAATCTGACAAGAATATTCTAACTATTTGAATTCGAAAATTCAGAAAAGCAGCCAACGATAAAGAAAGACTAAAAATATATAAAAAGGTTGAATACTTGTAGCGAATGCTACAATATCCTCAAACGACACAAAAAAAATTTAAACTAGCTTAAAGGAAATTAACTTCCAGAAGGATAAACAATCGAATAAACACCTAGACTAATCAAAATGCCTTGAAACAAAAGGACTTGATTAAGTAAAAACAAGGTAGTAGCCTATATTGCTCTCTAACCCACAAACTATCTTCAGGCAACAATCACGTAGAAACGTTGCTCCGTTGCTGCCTGAAGAAGGACAAACCAACACACTAACAAACCACTAAACAACAAATTAACGACCAACAAATCAATAACCAACAAACTAACAACCAACAAACCACAACCAACAACTCAACAACCAACAAATCAACAACCAACAAATTAACGATCAACAAATCTACGACCAACAAACTAACAACTACCAAACCAACAATGAACAAAACAAGAACTAACCAATTAAAAACCAACAAATCAACAAAACAACAATCCAAAAACCAACAACTCAACAACCAACAATCCAAAAACCAACAAATTAACTACCAACAAATCAACAACCAACAAATAACTACAAACAAACCAACAACCAACAAATTAACTACCAACGAATCAACAACCAACAAATTAACGATCAACAAATCTACGACCAACAACTCAACAACCATCAAACCAAGAGCCAACAAATTAAAATCGAAAGGATACTTTATTTAACAAAAAGGGAGAATTTATCAAAAATAGTGTAAATCGGAAGCCGCAATGATATGTGCAAAAAAAGGTTTTGCTATTCAATTGACCTCCATACAGCGAAAATAGTTTGTTAAAAAATGTAAACCAGAAAGTTCAAAATAATAGACAAATATTCAAATGTCGACTTTGACAGTTGACAAGACTGAAAATGTAAACAAAGATTTCAGCAATTGCAAAACCTTTTCAAGAAAAATTTCAACGTTTGTTCTGTAAAAACAAAAAGATTAATTCGAGGATTTGCGACAAAATTTCTTGCAAGGAAGAGACAATCTCAATATTATTGTGAAAATTTAATAACAAAATGAGATTGCCTATATTGGATTAGGGATCAACAGGAAACGAATAAAGTGACCACCCGGATCTACTGGTATCAACAATTATGCTAGAAACACAATAAATATGTTTAACTAGTAACTACCACATTTATGGATAAATTACAATAAATTTATTTGACTTGAAAACTCAGTGTAATTTATTTACTAGAACAGGTAACAATTATTAATGATAGATATGGAAAGTAATAGGCTACTAAATATTGAAATGCACTTACCTGCAGGTCCTACCTAACTATACATAAGGAAATTAGGTTAGGGATAGGATAATATACACACACAAATAAAACAGGTAATACACAAAAAGTGTGTAAATACTTTATTCCTTTATTAAAATTTGCAAAACATAGATTTCACAAATTAAGGGTACTCATAAAGACAAAAAATATTCTTCGTGGAAAAATTTGGTTCCTTTCGACAGCTTGGTATTGGGGTTCCTTAGAAGAGAAAACGCTGCCTGAAAACAAACAAAATTTAGTAGGTTGGAAAATTAGTCTACGAAAGCGTAGACACCACCGTCGAATTGAGAAAAAAACGTTAAAGTACAGCAAGTAATATTCAGAAAACCGTACTTACCTTTTGTTCGGGCGCCATATTTGTAGCGTTATTTTAAAAAAAAAAAAAAAATATTATTTTCCGTCACTACATACTAACGAACGTAATTTCGAATTAAATTTTGGCTGTCACCAGGCTTGCCTGGTGGCAGTCCAAATTTAATTCGAAATTACGTTCATTAGTATGTAGTGGCGGAACAAACAATAATTTTTTTTAAAAAATAACGCTACAAATATGGCGCCCGAACAGGGACGTGGTCCTTACATCAGGCCTCAATAGGTACAACCGTACGAGATGGCGGATGGGATAATCAGACTGGGGAGACCCAGAAACCCTTTAAAAATTAATCCCGAAGGGTCGCTGTAAAGAAATAAAACAACGGCGTCAAGACATGCTTATGAAACGAGGGAAAGGAAGTTAACGTATTGGAAACGGGACAAAAAGGATTTTCAGAGAATGAAACCAAAATTACACAAAACTCACCGGGAAATGCAGGAAAACTGGCTTACACAATGCTCAGGGCAATTGCGCTCTGTTTCTATATTTTAAATATTAAATTTGTTATTTTGCAAAAGTGATTTTCTTTCCTCTGTCACGATCTTCTCTGATATGAGAAAAATAACAAAAAAATCTGACAAGAATATTCTAACTATTTGAATTCGAAAATTCAGAAAAGCAGCCAACGATAAAGAAAGACTAAAAATATATAAAAAGGTTGAATACTTGTAGCGAATGCTACAATACATACAGACAAAAATTCTAAAAATTTTAGCCATTTTTCTGTCAATTTGATGACAAGAAAATTAATATTTTGCTAAACAAATGCTCAAAACATAAAAAAGGCAGCTCAGTCCCATCAGAAAGGATCTTCTCTAAGGCTGGAGAAATTATGAATGATAAAAGGAGCAGGGTGAAAGACAAAAATTTAAACACTTTACTTTTCATTAAACAAAACTACCAATTATTTTAATTTGATTAATTATAAATAACTGTGCCATTGTTATTTTTAATAGATTTTTTTGGATGTTAGTTATTAGTTTATTACACAAATATATATTTTTTAAAGGAACGAATTTTGTTTGAGTTTAATACCTATAAAACTATTGATTATCTATCGATTTATCGATTGTTTTTTGTAAAACTATCGATGTTTAAGCAACACTACAGACAGGTATGACTGTACTTTAAATGAAATCGTGCAAAACGGATAGAATACTTCAATGTCGTACTTCTGTTTTTAATGTAATTTAGTCTTTGCGATTGGTAGTGAAAGTCCTAGGTGGGCCACGTTGGCCTTCAGAGAGGGCCTGCAAGCCGCCTATTTGTTATGTCAATGCTTATATATATAATATAATTATATATACAAGGTGACTTTTTGATCATCGTCCAAATTCATACTGGAAGCTTGATAAGTGATCAGTATCTTGGATCAATAACAATTTTTGTGAAATTCGTATAATGAAATTTTGGCTTCCCATATAAATTCACTTCCAGTCCCTAGTGAATCACTATGGGGAGTCGAAATTTCATTTTACGAATTTTACCAAAATTGTTATTGATCCATGATACTGACCACTTACCAAGCCACCAATATGAATTTGGACGATGATCAAAAATTCACCTTGTATAATAGCGGTCCGCGGTGCGCGCCTGCTACTTCGCCACCGTGCACTCGTTGCTGCAGTACGGCTCTGAGTTGTGCGCGCGCGCCGCCGACTGGGAGCGCGCGTTCCGCATGCAAAAACGAGCGATCCGAGCGATCGTGCAAATCCCCCGAACTGACTCAGCATTGCCTCATTTCAAGTCATTGAAAATTATGACGCTGCCCTGTCTTCTCATCTTTCAGGTATCGGTGTATGTTTATGAAAACATTGATTCGTACAAAATACGTATAAGACAGCGAACCGGCAACAAGATACTAGGTGTGAAACATAAACTACGAAAATCGAGTTTGTTGACACATATCATGGGTCCAACAGTGTTCAATTTATTACCAAAAAACATTTTGGGGTCACCCAACTTAACTATTTTTAAATCCAGGTTGAAGTGCTGGCTTCTTGAGCAAGCGTTCTATTCTTTTAAAGACTTTCTTGTTCACAAGAACAACTTTAGAGATATATCTAATTAATTACATTGTAATTAATTATAAGTTGTTAGTTTGTAGCCAATTTTAAGTATTTATTAATGTGACATATATGAATATGAATATGAATATAAGCACATTCTTTACTGATAATACTGAGTACTTTTCCCATAGAAACATACAGGCGTGAATATCTATCATTAATAAATCACAATCATGGCACACGCTCGATTTCCAAGGGTAAATTTGAAGTAACTAAAGTAAATAACTACTTCGGTGACAGGACTTTAAGAAAACGCCTACCATATGTACTAAATAGTTTACCCGAAGATATTTGAAACGAGCATAAGTTTAGGAGGTCTCTTAAAAAGTATCTTTTAGAGACACTCAATAATTAAGCATACACAAAGTATTATTTTTTCTTTTCTCTCTTTTATATTTTAATTTTAAATAATAGAAAATGATTTTTTGTTACTCACGAGCAGGGTTGGATTCAGACCCTCGGAAAATTATTGTCTATGGGAATTTAAAATATACTACTTGGCTAAAATTATACTATGTTTCGTTTTTCGTCGATTTTTGTTTTGAATTGAAACAAAATAGCCGATTTGTAAGTGAAATTTTTAAAAAATTTACTATACATATTAATAATTTAATAAAAGAGCCTATTTGTTAGTAAAATTTTCAAAAAAATTACTTAAAATATTCATAACGCACAGAAGTTCCCTATATTGTAGGATAAATGTTAAAAAGCAAAACTTCTCAACTAATAAAACAAGTCGGTCGGCCTGAAGATAAAACTATGTTATTTTTACGTAGTATAGTTCCATTACGATACTACATACTACATGTCATGAAAATATGGTACAAATAGTATAATTATACTACGAAATCCAACCCTGCTCACGAGACTCATTCCTGCAGTCAAACTGTTTATACAGTTTTGCAGGGCATTGTTTTAAAATATAAGATTTGTTTCCTGTGTAATAATTTAAATAAATAAATAAAAATAAAACAAAACCATGCAAAACTTTTGAATTTTTAAACAAAAGTTTAGAATTGTTGTCTGTCTGTCTGTATGTATGTTCCATTTTACCTCAAGACAGCTCAACAGATTTGGATGCGGTTTTCTTTATTATCATCATAGTGACCCTGGTCAACATACATATATATGCCTATAACTCCAATAGCCTGTACTATAGGCTATAGAAGGTGTTAATAAAATAACGGCTTTATTTTCATAATTTAACCATTATGATAATGATTTAAACATATATTTTGATTGATTTAAAAATATATTATATTGCCATTTAATTAAACCTAGGCTAGGCAGAGCAACATGCAGGTCCCTTCCTGATGATGCCTCCTGGCCGTTTTCAGTCACAGTTACCGGTTCAGATTTCTCCCTATCTTAGGAGTTAATAGCTATGTAGTGAAGTTAGAGAAAGGTTCATGGTTAAAAATTTCAATGAATTTAAGATTTAAGTTATTTCAGTGTGGGAAAAAAAGGGTAGAATGTAAGTTTGTGTGGCAACGAAACAACTCGTCCTATGAACTCTCACCAATTTTCTCTCAGTCCTGTAATTTCCTCCAATATCACAACCTACAAACAATACAGGTAGAGCGGATGAAATAGGAAATTATTTTATATTGATTTAAAATAAGCAGAAAATTTGAGGAAAGAATGCGGTTAGAGTGTTGATAAGGTGGCACGATATCAACAACACGTTACCCCAACCAAGAATGCCCCTGGGACAATAGGATACCAAAGCTCCAAGCAATGTGAACTAGGTGAAGTACCAATTGGAGAGCTGACCAACCCCCTGACCCCAGCAGGTATCCCACCACAAAGTCATCAGTCATCACCATCATACAAACAACAGCGAAAATAATAGCATGCCCCCTTATCCACACTCTGATCTAATGGACTTCTACAATTTACAAATGCCTTTTCTTGTTGGACTGATACCTATTAGATATTGTCCCATTACCACAACAATACAAATCACTGAATTGGATAGTAATTTATGTAACAAGTGATTTATAATCTTGCTGGTTAGGCCATTAAGTAATGTTCAGTGAGTAAACACTGAGACAGACAAGGTTTCAACACGTTTTATGTATATTTATAATTAAAAACCACACATTTTTGTTTGTAGGCAAAACCATGATATGAAATGAGACCTCGGAAAAGTAAGTAAACATAGAATTAGGTGTAGGAAAAAAAATCAATTATCACGTAAAGTCGTTAAGCGTCTAACAGAATAGAATAGAAGGCAAATTACAAGAGCAATTACTGACAAAAGTATAAAAAAACCAAGTTAGAATTCTTATTTAAATCTTGAGTAGTACTTACCGTTAAAGAGGCGCGGGTTTGAAAAAAATGATGATCCGGATAACACTTTTTAACTTACTTCATAACTTAACAACGTTCTTTATAATTTTAATTAAATATTTGAATAAATAACACGGAAATAACCACCGCTCAATAGCCAGCCGCAGCCATTTTGATTCTTGTTCCTAATAACGGAAGAAACCAGTATTACTTATTTGACAGCAGGAGAGTACAATCAGTTTTCTTTTGCGAGTAACAGAGATGGATGAATTGTATATACTAGCATATTTTTCAAGTGGAACGCAAAATCTTGTGATAACGTTTCATTACACTTAGAAAAAGTCTGATAATATTTATCTAGGCTCTCTTTTCAAATTCAAATCTTCCCTAGAATAATCCCCGTGGTGTCTCTTTGTTGTAAAGTATAGGCCATGGAGTTAGTATGTGGGTTTGAGCCAAAATAAATGTACATTTCTCACAGGATCCTTGTGAGAAACGTTTCTCACGTTTCTCACAAGGATCATGAAACGTTTCTCACATTTCTCACAAAGGTGCGTTCACATAGTAGCTGTTTTATTTACGCGATTAAGACCTGAATCATATATTCATTATGTGTAAAAATCGCGAAAAAGTTCACTAAATTGTATTATTCTAGATTATTATTATCTATTCCGTTGACATTATTACCGAAACAAACAAAAAGGACACTGAAAATAACTAAAACCAAAATTTAGTGCCTAAGCCCAAACCTGATAGCGTGACACCATGATAGACAAAACACAATTTAATTAAAAAGCATCTAAAAATACAGCACTTAAATACTTTGAGAAACAGTCATGTGAGAAATAATGCCAGTGTAAACGAACCTTACTTTTACATTTTTGTTCGATCGTTTCTCACAAGCACACCAAAATACATGTTTCGGTGTCACTTTGATCGATATTTATAGGTTATAACCAAAAATTTCGTTAGTAGAAACACGTTACTGGTTGTGTTAGCATCACATTTAAGTAACTAAATCTTTTGCACTATTACTAAACATAAAAATTACTTACCTTTCTTGATTTTACTGCGTTTCTCACAAGAGTTTTGGCAAAAAATAGACGATGACGAACACTATGACTACCGTGAACTTGGGCGCATAGACAATGGAGACTTTTTTCTTTTTAAATAATGATGATAGATGTTGCCCGCTTCAAAAAATATAGTGAGGTGACAGTTTCTACCACTCTTTTATGGCTTTAATAGCATTTCTCACAAATTATTTCTCACAGGTATGAAATTGAGAAAACTTCTTTCAAGTTTTTTTTTTCTTATTATTTCCTATGCTAGGGGGACAAAATAACAATAAAACAGAAGAACAAGTCCTATCCTAACGATTCGATATGGTTTTATTTGTAGGATCTGTTGGTTTCTGGAAATTTTAGCTTTTATTCTTATCAAGGTCGTGAGATGGACATGTCTCAAATGTATGGGCGCAGAAATTTGATAATTAGTATGCATTTTTTTTCAAAAAACTGATGAGTGCCAGCGTGGGTATGTCCATTAAATTAGAATGAATATAAACTATCCTATATAAACAAAAGTAAACCATTTATATAACGCAAGAAACATGGGCACAATCATCGACTAACGGTGATGGACACGTTGTTTTACCCAAACGTACATTTATTTTGGCTCAAACCCATGTACTACGAGTAGTACATACTAATTCCATGGTATAGGCACAGGTATAGGTATGTTTTCTCATAAAGAGAAAAAATATAAAAAGCGAGAAGGCAACGACAAAGAACCTGACATTTAGAAATGAAGTCTTCATCTTAGGAAAGAACAATAACTGCAAAACGGAACGTTTCATTTTCCGTAAAAAATTAGGAAAACGAAACGTTCCGTTTTGCAAAACAATTTTACTTTTGTTTGATTTGCTGATTTGCTCGCTCACTTTGCTCTTGCTCAGGGCCATAGAGTTAGAGTATATAATTAGGCCTATAAATAAAGGAAGTAACTTTTTCCGAAATTTCATCGTTTTAGAAAATTATTAGGAAAAACAATGGCTTCTAAGACGCAGATTCTGTCGATGTACAAAATGCTTCTGAGGGAATCGGAGAAATTCAATAACTACAACTTCAGGTACCTAATTGAATCTTATTACATTACATAACCTAAAAATTCTTCATAAATCAGCTGAAGATTTTTGATTATTACACTTTTACTGGGTAATGTTGCTGACCCGCAGTAGGGTAGGCAGAATTGTGGATTTGGCGAGGATTCTGATCGAAAATAGTTGCGAGCCCAGCATATTTTTCATGCCCCATTTTAGACTGAACATTAATCAAAGAAACAGGGTACATATCAAATAGCCTGGAGTGCATTGCTAAGTTCTCGATGACTCGCTCACCTGTCTTTATTTACACGAACCGTTTCAAAACAATCTGGACCCCCCTGTAACTCAGTAACTAAAAAAATATTTTTTAAAATAAACCGAAATCTAAATAATCTAATGAATAACTGTGCAATATGAAAAAAAAAAAATTGTTTTATTTCATGTTCTAGGAAGAAATCTTTGTTTTTACTGTTTGGCAATTTTGAAAATCTTATAGGTGTCAGCTGACTGGTTAATGAATGAATATACTCATAATACTTTTTATACCGTTTTAGGTCTTACGCTGTCAGAAGGGTACGAGATGCATTCAGAGAGAATAAAGGACTAACAGACCCAAAGTTACTAAAGAAACAATTCGCCTACGCTGAAGAGAACTTGGGGATTCTACGTCGTCAGGTAATTTAAAAAACATATCATTGGTTAATGTTTTATTCATAATGTAATCACCATTATCTATATCAGAAGGTAGGTACTAGTTGTGTAGTACTGAGTTGAGATTTTCAATGACGGACGTTATGAATAACAATGTTATATAAAAACCTGGTCAAGTGCGAGTAGGATTCGTGCCCTGAGGGTTCCGTACTATTTAAATATGTTAATATACTTGAATAATTTTAACAGAAATTAAAAACTTATCATTACATACAAAATTCATTGAGCAAAACTGAAAAATTAAGTTGGAGGAGTATTCGGGGACGTAACCCTAAAACTACATTATAAATTGATGTTTTCAGTATTTGTTGTGTAAATACAGCAAATGGTAGATAATATACAGAAATTTCAAATTCCTAATTGCTTTGGTCTTTGTACCCCATAACGTTGATAGAGCCCTTTCTCTATATTTGAGGATAAAATATACATATGTATACAAGGTGACTTTTTGACCATCGTCCAAATTCATACTGGTGGCTTGGTAAGTGATCAGTATCATGCATCAATAACAATTTTGTTGAAATTCGTAAAATGAAATTTCGACTCCCCGTAGTGATTCACTCGGGACTGGAACTGAATTTATATGGGAAGCCGAAATTTCAATAAACGAATTTCACAAAAATTGTTACTGATCCTAGATACTGATAACTTATCAAGCCTCCAGTATGAATTTGGACGATGATCAAAAAGTCACCTTATATGTATACTCTTCTCAATGAGCTCTAATGACAGCCCATATGCTAGGCTAAGAAAAAAAACCGGCCAAGTGCGAGTCAGACTCGCGTACCTAGGGTTTTAATATAGTAATTTTTTTTTTTTTACAATTTTTCAACCGCTTTAGTTTTTCCTTTTATCTTTATGTAAACACATATGACCATGTTTTTCCTTTTATCTTTATGTAAACACATATGACCATGTTTTTTTTTTACAATTTTTCAACCGCTTTAGTTTTTCCTTTTATCTTTATGTAAACACATATGACCATGTTTTTTTTTTACAATTTTTCAACCGCTTTAGTTTTTCCTTTTATCTTTATGTAAACACATATGACCATGTTTTTCCTTTTATCTTTATGTAAACACATATGACCATGTTTTTTTTTTACAATTTTTCAACCGCTTTAGTTTTTCCTTTTATCTTTATGTAAACACATATGACCATGTTTTTTTTTTACAATTTTTCAACCGCTTTAGTTTTTCCTTTTATCTTTATGTAAACACATATGACCATGTTTTTTTTTTACAATTTTTCAACCGCTTTAGTTTTTCCTTTTATCTTTATGTAAACACATATGACCATGTTTTTCCTTTTATCTTTATGTAAACACATATGACCATGTTTTTTTTTTACAATTTTTCAACCGCTTTAGTTTTTCCTTTTATCTTTATGTAAACACATATGACCATGTTTTTCCTTTTATCTTTATGTAAACACATATGACCATGTTTTTTTTTTACAATTTTTCAACCGCTTTAGTTTTTCCTTTTATCTTTATGTAAACACATATGACCATGTTTTTTTTTTACAATTTTTCAACCGCTTTAGTTTTTCCTTTTATCTTTATGTAAACACATATGACCATGTTTTTTTTTTACAATTTTTCAACCGCTTTAGTTTTTCCTTTTATCTTTATGTAAACACATATGACCATGTTTTTTTTTACAATTTTTCAACCGCTTTAGTTTTTCCTTTTATCTTTATGTAAACACATATGACCATGTTTTTTTTTTACAATTTTTCAACCGCTTTAGTTTTTCCTTTTATCTTTATGTAAACACATATGACCATGTTTTTTTTTTACAATTTTTCAACCGCTTTAGTTTTTCCTTTTATCTTTATGTAAACACATATGACCATGTTTTTTTTTTACAATTTTTCAACCGCTTTAGTTTTTCCTTTTATCTTTATGTAAACACATATGACCATGTTTTTTTTTTACAATTTTTCAACCGCTTTAGTTTTTCCTTTTATCTTTATGTAAACACATATGACCATGTTTTTTTTTTACAATTTTTCAACCGCTTTAGTTTTTCCTTTTATCTTTATGTAAACACATATGACCATGTTTTTTTTTTACAATTTTTCAACCGCTTTAGTTTTTCCTTTTATCTTTATGTAAACACATATGACCATGTTTTTTTTTACAATTTTTCAACCGCTTTAGTTTTTCCTTTTATCTTTATGTAAACACATATGACCATGTTTTTTTTTTACAATTTTTCAACCGCTTTAGTTTTTCCTTTTATCTTTATGTAAACACATATGACCATGTTTTTTTTTACAATTTTTCAACCGCTTTAGTTTTTCCTTTTATCTTTATGTAAACACATATGACCATGTTTTTTTTTTACAATTTTTCAACCGCTTTAGTTTTTCCTTTTATCTTTATGTAAACACATATGACCATGTTTTTTTTTCATATTTCGTCGGCATACATCCTTCTAGGGCGGCCTGAGATAATAAATTAAAAAAAATCGCTGGGCTGTCTTACTCTTTATTCTTTATCCATGGTATGGTTTGTGTAATTAAGTTATCTAGCCTCGTTTTCTCTTTGCAGGTTGCAATCGGTGACATGTATAAGACAGAAAAGCTGGTAATAGAGAATATGCGGTAAATTCAATATATTTATTATAGATTATTTTAATTATAAATAACAGAATTGATGTATGTGTTACTCACACCAAAAAGCTCTGTATTATAGGCAAACCGGATAACTCAGTGATCGCCCGTGATGTCACAGGGATGCGAGGATGATGATGACTGTTGATGACAAAGGGGATTCATGGTGTAGTGAGTGACCATAGACATAAAATAGTTTTTTTGTAGCGAGCGACTCTTCAAACATTATTTGACATTTTAGTACAGATTAACTGTCATTTTGACCTGCCTTTACAAACTTTGTAAACCCTGCTCAATCTGCTCATACCTAATTATAACTCTCGTGAGACTCTCGCCATGAAGAGAACAAAGGTATAAGTAAAGCGAAATGCAATTAGGTCCATTTCCTTTACTCATATAGCTTGTTCCCACCAGAACCGCGAGTCTGGCGAGAGTGTAAATGAAGTATCAGAGTTATTGTTGAAAAAGTCGACACTAGTGTAGCGGCATTGCCGTTTTTGAATGGTTGGTATTGCGAAATGAGTTGATTTTTGATTTTCGAAGTGAGTTGAATTTTGTTAGTGTTGCAATCCGTGCAGGAAACCCAACCCGGTGTGGGTTTATGATAGGCTACCTGTAGCGTCGCGGGCAACAAGTTTATAACCAGACTGAGTGCTTACCTCTACAGAAAACCCCACGCTACAATAAATGACGTTTATGTATCTCTACTTTTGTCTATTCCCCGTCATCGATGACTCTTTACTTTTGAAGAGTAGATAATCTGAAGGTTTTAGCGCAAGTAAGTGAAGTATGAGCTCCAGTATGGTTATATAACTTATAAGTTACTGATTTATCCGGGTCTATAGATACTTGAATGTTGTATTGTAAATCCTCACGAAACTTTTAATCATGTCTAAAACAGCTGCTGTTATAGAATCAAGGGCTATTTAGGCATCTCAGTTAAAGGAATAATAAGGAAAAATATTTAGATATAAAACTAACAAGGTTGAAAATTGTTTGATAAAATTCGAAATCTGTAAAATAAATATATAGTTTATTTAGTAAAACGATATTAAATCCAATTCTGAAGGCTTTAATTTTAGTTTTAGTGCTGTCAAAGCTTAAAATTTTCCAAAGAAATTTAGCTTCTAATGCTAACTCTTAAGGACTATTTTGTATCCATGAAAATTTAGTTTTGACAGCACTAAAACTAAAATTAAAGCCTTCAGAATCGGCTTTATTGGCACCTATACCTATAGGTAGGTTTGGAAGCCGATTCTGAAGGCTTTAATTTTAGTTTTATTTCTGACAAAACTAAATTTTCTTCATTGCAAAATAGCATAATAGTTACGAACTGAAGCTAAATTACTTTGGAAAAAATTTAGTTTTTACAAAAGAAAAATAAAAGCATTCACTCTACTTTGATCTTTATCTTGTCATAGCTAACACTCCATTATAAACCGCCAATCGTGCCTTTGCAGTTACATTTTGAATGCAGTGGAAATGCGTTCCTTATGGAGTATGTGTGGTTTAACATGGAATGACAGAGTGAAAAATACCGACATACGGATCGTTACGGCATGAAAGAAGATGTAGTGACTAGAATATAAAAAGGAATGCTTCGTTGGTTTGGAGAATGAATGAAAGATGAGTGACGAAAGAAATTTATTGTGTGCAAGTGGAAGGTAGAGCTCAACCAGGCCGCCCTAGAATTACGTATACTGACCAAATTGGCGAGATATTCAAGAATGGCAATGTCAAAAGTACCCGGAATAGAAGAGCTTGTTTGACTAGATTGATGGATGTGGAAGAGGTGAAAGAGTTGTGTCATAATCGTAGCAGACGGAAATCTGTCGTCTCTGCTTACCCCTCTGGGAGACAGGCGTGAGTATATGTAGTATGTATGTAAAATTAAAGCCTTCAGAATCGCCTTCAGTGTTATGTTTATTTTTCGATTGTTAATATAACAGTTAGCAGACGTTTACAAACAAACCAACCAATATCTTAATCAGTCTAATGATAAACCCATAGACGAATACAGCCTACAGACTCCTCATAACAGGCGACCGATTTCTGTCTACACATCTGACTGAACCAGCAGATACAATTCGCCACACCAAAATTATGTTTCGTTAGGCTAAACCAAAATGGCTTCTATATTCATTACGTTAGAGTCTTCGTCTTCGGGAAAGATAAGTTTGTGGCGCTATACGTAAGATTGAAAGAGCCAATAGGATTGCAGTATCCCGTTTCGATTGTTGACAGAATTATTTGTACGTAAGATGTTGAACAATAGACGTCTTTCTGGGCTGTATTGTCTATGAATAAACCAGTATACGCTTGTTGCATTTGTTACATGTTACTTATCTAAGCTTGTTGTATTATATATATAGGTAATATAATAGATTGTTTTGTAAATATTTGATTTAGAAAGTAATAATAAACCAAGTACTCTTGTAATGAAACTGTGCATTATTTTCGTCATTCTTAATTATTATTGTAAGATCTCGTTAAAAATACGAATACATTTTCATTAAGTTGTAAAATGTCCGCTGTTTTATTGTAAAATATGTTCATTTTCTATAAAGATGAAACCGAAAGTCTTTCACCAAGAGGTGCGTTTACATCTAAGTACATATTGGGAGCCGAGCGAAGCGGAGCAGAGCGAGGCGACCCTCAATAGTTCTAACGTAATTACTAGATATTATGCCGAAGCAAATTATAAGATGCCGAATTCTACTACGTATATGATGAAGATTCTTCAAGTTGTAAAATAGTCCGCGTTTACAAGGAACGCAAATTACTAGAATTTGCCCGAAAACAAAATTAGAGATAACCTACACATCAGATTCAGTAAAAGTAAATCTTGGATTACCACAGGGCAGCGTATTAGGACCACTGTTGTTCTTAATATATATAATGACTTACCTAATGCTTACAGCATGCTCCCATTGAGATGATAGCACAGCTATTTACACTGGTAATCATCTGAGTACATTCGAATCAGAAATTAATAATTCTCTTAAATACAATATCAATTGGCCAAATATTAATAAACTGCAATAAGACCAAACAAAAAATTAAACTTCTTTGCATATGATTTGTATATGCTTCGCAAAGTGGTTAATATTGACATAGTTATTGATATTACTGACATTTAATTCTAATCAAAATTATTTCTTGTAACATTTTATTGGTTTCTTGACATTTATTGATCTATTAAAGTGATTTACTGTTGACTTTTAATTTAATTTTTTTGGTCATGTCTATAATATTGTAATAATTACCCAATTTGTACGTCTAGCGACAGAGCACAAGGCACTTTATACATATCAGGTACTAAAACATCATTTATCTTGTCCACCTGTGTCTCAACAAATGAAGTTTTTGAGTTTGAATTTAACAATTTTATTTCAAGACTATCACACAGGGTGTAATTTTTTAATAAATTTGATAGTTAGACCGCGAAGAATGTTAAAATTCCTCATGGTCAAATCAGTTTGACTACTAAGTTTGACCACGAGGAAGGAAGGGTTAAATCTACGTGACTGTCCATTAGTAGGAGCACGAGGATATGCTTATCCGTATGGCCCTACCGGTAGGAGCATAAGGACATATTGGTCCTCGTGCTCCTACCAGTAGGAGAACCGAGATAGGAGCAAGCGGAAACGTTCAAATTGAAGACGACGCCCCGTTTGTTAACTGCCGAATTTTACCATTTGCCGCGACATTTGTGACTTAAATATTAGCGAGACTATTTTTCAGCAATCTTTTAATGCAAATCCATTCGAGAGTCGATTTTCCGGATTTGTAACAAAATATGAAGAAATAGTTATAGCGGCCGAAATATGTACAACTTTTAGATGAGAGTAATTTATAACAATAGTTTACTATATGATTAAATGTATCTTAAATTATATTACTCTTCTTTAGTTATCCCCTTGCTATTTTTATTACTTTTCTCCAATTTACAGACAAACCGGGCTCTACTCTTATATCAGGAAATATGTATTGATTAAATAAAATCATAGTTGACGTTTATCGGATTTTTATTGATTTTAACAGTTTTTATTGTAGGAGTGACACCACACCATCGATATCCGCACCAGGTGTCCCCCATGCTAGCTATGCCACAGCGATAAAGAAATGTATGGAGATCGGAGAGCGATATGTATCTTTTTCTTTTGACGCTAACTGTGGGTCAACCATGAGTTTTGCACTCGATACTCACGTAAAATATTTCGTGTTGAGAATTGTGGTACCTCTTGTAAACCGCTAGGGGGCGCTATGCAAATGTGGTACCTCTCGTAAACCGCTAGGGGGCGCTATGCAATTATGGTACCTCTTGTAAACCGCTACGGGGTGCTGTGCAATTGTGGTACCTCTCGTAAACCGCTAGGGGGCGCTATGCAATTGTGGTACCTCTCGCAAACCGCTAGGGGGCGCTATGCAATTGTGGTACCTCTCGTAAACCGCTAGGGGGCGCTATGCAATTGTGGTACCTCTCGTAAACCGCAATTTCTCGTACAAATATTTCGCAAAAGTTAACGTGTTTCGAGTGCACGACACTCATGCTAGACCCACTGACGTTTTTTTGGCTGCCCTTAAAACAATCTATACGTACTTAATAGATTTATTAATGAATGAGGGGTTCCGTATTAATATAGTATTTTGGTAGCTTCAAAATAATTGGTTTTTCCAGAGTCGTGAGTATATTAATTAAGTGACTATTTTGGAATGTATTGCTAAATTTACGACTAATGGAAAATACAAGTATTTTAAAGATACTTACTACAATATCACTTTTCAAAAAACAGCTTTTACATATGGCTCACTAAATGCAAAAAGACCACAAGCACAAGTAAACAAATACAAATTAAATATTTAAGAGTGCATTACAAACTAGAAACAAATTTCAAGTAAACAAATATTTGAAAAAATTTCTCGGTTCAGGATTCGAACCTGCCTGCGACCTCCTGTTTACATGACAGAATGTTTGTAACTACTTAAAATACAGAACGCTCACGAGGGCGTTATGTGAAATTCACGCTTTGTTCTGGCTCGAGGAAGTTGTTCAAATATTTGTTTCTACTTTGTAATGCACTCTAAAATAAAATGTAATTTAATTTAAAGTGTCAATATTTTAGACTTGTGCACTTTTTGCAGTAAGTAGTGGTTCATATAGTGCTTTCTTATTACACAATTACATAATTTTTGCTGCGAGCAATTCTTTTTATGTGATAGTTATTTATTCTGATTTTAAACAAAATTTGAAGAACTGATCCTTAAATGAATGTAAATGAAACTTTTTCTTTGTTTGACTGCTCTAAGACTTAACCTTCTAAAACAGCTACAACCCCATCATTTCCTTAATAAACAGCTATACCACTGTCTTCTGAAGATTCCCCAGATTTCGTCTTCTTGGTATGCCGTCTCTTCTCTTCCTTCCTGTGTTTCTTCCCACGGGTATGTTTTCTTTTGTGCAACTTCCTCTTCCTCTTCTTATCCACTTCTCTCTCTTCGGATTGTTCCGTGTTAGTTCGTGTCATTTTTCTTCTCTGGTTTTCTATTGGCGCCATGTAGATTGGATGCGTCGGATCCTACAATAATTTAGATAATGCATTTAAAAGAATTAAATAAATGTACTAGTATCGTTGTTTTTTTAAGGCAGCGTTTTGTGTCAGTATTACAACATTACATAGATTATTTAAGTGGATACTTCTCAAGTCATCTCTTTACTCAATCACAGAGGAAGGAATTAATAGCGGCCATAGCTATCATACTAATATGTCCGTGAGTGTGGTCATCAGATTAACATAATAAACAAGCTCAGCTATCGTTGGTAAGTCGGTTATGTAATTAATAGCGGCCATAGCTATCATACTAATATGTCCGTGAGTGTGGTCATCAGATTCAACATAATAGACAAGCTCAGCTATCGTTGGTAAGTCGGTTATGTAATTAATAGCGGCCATAGCTATCATACTAATATGTCCGTGAGTGTGGTCATCAGATTCAACATAATAAACAAGCTCAGCTATCGTTGGTAAGTCGGTTATGTAATTAATAGCGGCCATAGCTATCATACTAATATGTCCGTGAGTGTGGTCATCAGATTAACATAATAAACAAGCTCAGCTATCGTTGGTAAGTCGGTTATGTAATTAATAGCGGCCATAGCTATCATACTAATATGTCCGTGAGTGTGGTCATCAGATTCAACATAATAGACAAGCTCAGCTATCGTTGGTAAGTCGGTTATGTAATTAATAGCGGCCATAGCTATCATACTAATATGTCCGTGAGTGTGGTCATCAGATTAACATAATAAACAAGCTCAGCTATCGTTGGTAAGTCGGTTATGTAATTAATAGCGGCCATAGCTATCATACTAATATGTCCGTGAGTGTGGTCATCAGATTCAACATAATAAACAAGCTCAGCTATCGTTGGTAACTCGTTTATGTAGTTAAGAGGATGGCATACTCTAGCAACTTTTTTATTACCCGTCCAGCACAATAAGTCTAATGGCAAAGACTTTATTTGCTTTTCATAGAGGCGATTATACGTTGGCTCTTTGGCCTCTTTTTCTTAGACGCGTAATACTAGTTATCACGCAGCGAAACAACAAATTGGTGTGTTTTTAGCTAATACTGAAATATTTTGTAGGGAAAAAAATATTGAATTTAGGTGATATACCTTCATATTTCTATTAAGTACCTATTTTATGAAAAAAAAAAAATTAAGTTGATCACTTATCCGCGTTCTTCAAGCGAACGTTTGAAAACCAAAAAAAGACAGGGTGCAAAACATATTTTTTTGACAAAAGTATAAATCTTAGTACATTGTTTATACGTAAGATACCTAGAGAAAAGATTAATAAACGAAATATATTTTTTTCAATACAAGGAGAGTCCGAATTTCTTCAAACGAATCCTAGATAGACTGGAGTTGGTCATGCTCTAGGCTCAGGTATAGTCTTAAACCGAATAAACCCATACGAACCTCGTGACCGACTATTGAAGTGTCAAACCATCACCAACCACCATAGTACATACTGGTGGTTTATAGCGGCCTGAAGTTAGCTGCACAATCACGTTTGATAGCCAACGTTTCCCCACGATTTTTGACGTTTGTTGAGGATCATAACCGATTCGTGGGTGTTTATAGTGGAAAATAGTAGTCAATTGTGATCTGATGATCGTACCCATAGACAGCAGCGCATAAACTTACGAAGTCATTTAAGAAACCTAAAGTAAAATTTTCCTGTTCCTTGGTCTAGCCGTTTGGTCTAGTCAGTCTAACCGTTTTCATGTAACTTTGTCTATCATCATCAGCGGCAAGACCAACATTTCATGTGAAAAAGACATTTGGATCATGACGTGACTAAGTCAGTTGTGGGCGCGGCACAAAGTTCATGCTTTTTCATTTCGCTGTAATATGCACGTTTCATGAAACTTGTGAAGACAATACAATCGTGCCGATTCCGTAGCATGACATGTCGCGTCGAGTAACATGATTTTGGCAAGAGTGGACGTTGTCAAACATATTTTGGCAAGATTGTGGACGTTGTCAAACATATTTTGGCAAGATTGTGGACGTTGTCAAACATATTTTGGCAAGATTGTGGACGTTGTCAAACATATTTTGGCAAGATTGTGGACGTTGTCAAACATATTTTGGCAAGATTGTGGACGTTGTCAAACATATTTTGGCAAGAGTGGACGTTGTCAAACATATTTTGGCAAGATTGTGGACGTTGTCAAACATATTTTGGCAAGATTGTGGACGTTGTCAAACATATTTTGGCAAGATTGTGGACGTTGTCAAACATATTTTGGCAAGATTGTGGACGTTGTCAAACATATTTTTGGTTAAGGTGGATGGTCCAAAGACAATCTTCATACAAACTTGCGGGAACCAATAACGACGACAGAAGTATTATTATTTAATTCTGTTACCTTTTTCCACACGTTCCATCAACTTTACACCCGCGAATATTCAATTTTTTTACAAACAAACTTTTTTAGAATCTAATTTTGTTATTTAAAATTTTTGTAATCCAATGTATGAAAGTTTTAAATTGCAAAATTACACTTAAAACATTTTGTTTTTAAGAAAAACTGAATATTCGCGGGTGTAAAGTGGATGGAACGTGTGGAAAAAGGTAACAGAATTAAATAATAAAACTTCCGTCGTCGTTATTGGTTCCCACAAGTTTTTTATAAAAACTACCTTGGACCATCTACCTTAATATCAATAATGTAGGCACAGATAATATATATGTATAGGTAACATTTTCGGTGCGCGAATATAATAATATTATTTTTTTTGATTTTATCTAAAACAGAAAATATTAAAGCCTATTCTGAAGACTTTAATTTTAGTTATACTTAGTTCTGTCAAAACTTGAAATTTTCCGAAGTAATTTAGCATCTGTTCTATTATGTATTATGTTCATATTTTCAATAAAGAAAATTGACAGCAATTTGACAGCACTCAAAATTAAAGACTGTATCGGCTTTATTTGCTTATTTGAAACTTTGATTAATTTAGTGAAGATGCGGTATAACCACAACGCGGATGGATCCACAAATACAGGTCCAGCGGGCCTATCTTTGTTTAGTAGTATTCCAAGCGGGGCGTTTGTGTGCACGTAATTGAAAACACCTTTACCTGTGCTATAAAATCCAGAAAAAAACTGCAGATATGCCTCCGTGTGCATTTATCGGGTGTACAAATAACTCAAGGACAAAAAACAAATTGCATGGCATCACCTTCCACTCGTAAGTATACCAAAACCAGAAAATTTCCTTAAATTACTTTCTGTTTGTTTTGTTTACACTTCGCCATTTGCAGAAAAGGACGGTAATATTCAGCATGAATGTGTGCGACTAGTTCAGTTGCGCTAGCGGAGACAGTCTTTCGCTTGCATGCCGCGTCACGTACAGAGAGACAAACTTATCTGTTTCAGTGGGCCAAACTAAAATGGCTTCTATTGTCACTGTCAGTCTTTGCTACCGGAATAAATAAGATTGTGGCTCTGTAATCACACTAGACTTCACCACTCACCTCAGCTCGCTTTCTCTCGGCTTTGTAACGAACCGAGCCGACCAAGCAATATCCTGTCTTGCTCGCTCAAAAGTCTTGTCTCGTCAATCTATCTCATTCGCTGATGGTAATTGCATATGCATATTATGGTACGAAATACCTGTTCCATTTCTCGAATCAGTCGAGTAAGGGCGTTACGAATCTTCACTAAATTAATCAAAGATTTGAAAATCATTTTTTTTTATGTCTAAGCTGCGGCATAGATAATGCCAATATACTGAGCCTAAAATATAAAAAAAATCATTCCAAGACATGGTGGTTTCGGGTGCACTTTTACCTTTGAGCATGTACCAAACTTTTACACAGCTTAGGTACTTTAAAAGCTCTTGATAGATTTGCCAAAAGCGTCTCAAGGCTTATTTTTTTTACTTTAAGATAAACCTTATCAGAATGCCCCCCCCCCTCCAATTTTGTACACCTCACAATTTTGTGTTTGCTTTTTTATGGAGGTTTGCGCGTGATGGCTGACCTTAAATCTTTAAGGTGCGCGAGGCCCCACGGACCATGATGCCGTGGGCGGGCGGCAGTGGCGTGCACAGAACTTTTTTCCGGAAAAGCAATCAGAATGTCAAGTACAACAATAAAAAATATATGAAAAAATTTTAATGACACTTTGAAAAAAAAAAGTTTGTATGACGCCAGGGTAGGCACTGCCTTTCCTAGAGTGAACATTTTCATACAAACTTTTTTTTTTCAAAGTGTTATTTAAATTTTTTCATATTTTTTTTATTGTCGTACTTGACCTTCTGATTGCTTTTCCGGAAAAAAGTTCTGTGCACGCCACTGGCGGGCGGTGGCTCGCGTCGCCCACGGACGGCGATGCCGTGGGCGGGTGGTGGCTCACATCGCCCACGGACCGCGATTATGTGGGCGGGCGGTGACTCACGTTGCCCAAGGACCGCGATGCCGTGGGCGGACGGTGGCTCACGTCGACCACGGACCGCGATGCCGTGGGCGGGCGGTGGATCACGTCGACCACGGACCGCGATGCCGTGGGCGGACGGTGGCTCACGTCGACCACGGACCGCGATGCCGTGAGCGGGCGGTGGCTCACGTCGCCCACGGACCGCGATGCCGTGAGCGGGCCTTACCTTACCTTCTCCGGATCACTTCTCCTGACGGGATTTTCAGCGTCGTTGTAGTAGCCCGGGAGCCGGTTGTCTTCGACGTAGAGCGGCAGCTCGCTCGTCACTTCCACTGCAGCGTTGTGTACGTATTTGCTGACAGTGCCGCCCGACCTTCTGCCCGAGAACCTAACGATCAGAACCAACCAGATATGTTACAAGCTACATAATGTAGGTACAAGCTTTTCAGGTGGTATTATTAATAATGTTTTTTTTTTTAATGACGTAATAATGTTCACGCAAAATATGAATTTAATATCCGTATAAAACATTTAAGGGTCGGTATAATGTCAGATGCACAATTTAAAATGAGCATAAAACATTGTGTAACTTGGTCAATCGGTTTAATAAAAATAATATAGATAATAGACTATAGGGCTGATATTCGTGCAGAAGCAAAAACGCAAAAGCTTTAAGTTCGCTCGATAGAAAAAAATTACGAAGTTACCTCTATATTTCATGTTTTTCGAGTGTTAAAGGACCTTTTTTAAAACAGCTTGCCTTGAAATTTGTATTAAAAATAAGAAATCAAATGACCCCGTATAATTGCACGGGGATTTTGAATAATTCAGTTTCGTTTTCATTTAATTTAACATCTAAGAATTGGCGCTTACGTCGATTTATTCTGAGACAAGGCGGCGACAAGATATCTCGGTCGCACGCGCTTTTTGTTCCATGCTTTGTTTCGTCACTCACCCGTCGGTCAGTTGTGATCGCTCCGTTGAGACGGGAGGGCTACGTTTTTGCGCTCTCGACGTCCCGGTTTCGTAATTTAAATAAATCTCGTAATTTGAAACATGGGAAATAAATGCAACCAATGTAAAAAATGGAATAAAAATGTTTTACGAGTGAAAATAAAGCAGTGGATGAAAGTAATGCAAAGGTACGCCATTACTTAAGGTGGTAAAACCAACACAATTTCATACGATTTTATAATTGGATACATGCCCTAATTACTTCAAAACAGACTTCTCAAATATGGCTATAAAAATCAACAAAAAATCTAGTTTCCGCATATGCAATAATATTATTCGAATATTGTTTAATTATTACGCCATTAATAAATCAAAAGTAGTTAAAATTTGCAAGATTTTTGTGTGTATTGGTGAGACTTACGCACACATAGAAGTCCATGATAGGTCGTACAAATACGTTTCATTCATAAAACTTTGTTCCGATTGTAGCACAAAATAATAACTTACAATATTGTTAAATTTATTAACGATATAAAAAACAAATCAATGTCTCAGGTAAAATTATTTCAAATTAACTTCAATAAAAAAAAAACATTTCTTATTTTATTATTACAAAAATCGACTACCATAATTTCCTTAGAATGTATTTTTTTTATTTGTCACCGTACATTGTGTGAAGATTCGGAACGGTAGCGGCCATGTCAACATTGCATATTTATCACGTCAAGCGTTTTAAGTGCTAGCTTTTGACAGCAATTCACAACGCTAATCAGTCGCCATTGCATGAAGCACTCGATCTGTGTTGAACACAATAATCAACAATGGCTGACGCTCAACTGATTTCTTTCTGCGTAAACAAACGTGAACGAAATAGATTTTTAGAGATTCAGTGTGATAAGTACAGCAATTCGTTATAAATAGAGAAAAGAAAGTTATTTGAATGCCACCACGATGAAGCGTGCTGTTATCAAGCATGAATATTCCGGGCACAAAGTGAACAGCAAGCGTTCGAGAGCTGCCATGAAACCAGCGTTGCCGGTACGGGTATTTCTACCCGATTTCGGGTAATTTAGGCCCTCACCGGGTATCTTACGGGTAATCATAACTGCCGGGTAATTTCGGGTAATTTTTCAACAAACCCGTATTGAATTTCTCGAATTAAATCGTATTGACGCTGTTGATGCACAAAACGGAATAATTTTGAGACGCATCATGCGCGCAAATGCCCAAAACGGAATGCATCCTAACAATTCCTATCTTTATCTACTCTGTGTGTGTGAGTATACGTGAGTCCTACATGTGAGGCAAAACGTGCAAAAGGGATGCTCTTATACAAATTCTCATTGGATAAGGCAAGCACGAAGAGTTTTTTTACCATCAATCAAGGTCGAAGCTTTTGTTTTGTTTTGCTGTTTTGCAGTTTTCACTTAAAAGCTACAAAAAACTTGATCTGAATGTGTAAACTTTAGCAGAAAGAAATCTTTTTATTGTTGTTGATGATAATTCTTTCCAAGTACCTACTTATAGTAGGAATTCTCTTGTCTTGTTGTGTGAGATTGGATATCGTGTACCGGTAAGTAGGTACTTACCTAAATCAAACTTTATAATTTTCATCCGTGATTTTGTTAAGCAATTCGCAGTGTTTTGTGTTTATTTTATTGCAGTTTATATGATGATGATAATAAAGTATATATTATTTCAATTTTTACTGCAGAAATGAATTTAAGTGTAAAATCAGACCGCATCGGTTTGTTTTGTTGTAGGTACTTATGTATATTTCATTTTGGCGCCTTGGCGGTCAATTCAACGATACTTTTTCTCTATTTAATAGATAAGATAGATCTAGATTCTATCTCTTTTTCATGTAGAGAAAGAACGAACGATGCCACAGATCACTTTTAATACTACAAAAACGATGCTTTTTCCGTGTTTATATCACCTGCATCGTGATGCGGCGATTTGTGTTATAAACGACCATTTTTTAACTGTCAGTTTGACACTTCCCAATTTCCGTGTTTAAATCACCTTCATCGTGATGAAGACTGCACCATGATGCGGCGATTTGTGTTATAAACGACCATTTTTTAACTGTCAGTTTGACACTTTCCAATGACAATTGTCAAAAATACGATGCAGACTGCATCGTGATGGCCGCATCACGATGCAGGTGCTATAAACACGCTAATTGACAATTGTCAAAAATACGATGCAGACTGCATCGTGATGGCCGCATCACGATGCAGGTGCTATAAACACGCTATTTGTTATTTTTGGTGTTACCAGTGCATGCAAAAAGCTAACAAATTGTGAATTTTTCAAAACTAAAAACTAACTTAAACCGGCAGCATTATTTGCTCACTTTCTGGACGTCATCATCGATTTTAAAACTTATACTCGCTTTACAAACTTATTTTACTCGCGTATCTATTAAAGATTATAAAAAACAGAGATGGCGAACATTAACACAAAAATATTTATGCTGATCTTTCAATTGTCAGATAGGTAGTAAATAATGCCGTAAGTTTTATTCAAGGGCAGGGCCGGCAGCGGGCTATTAAAAAACTATTAAAAAGTAGATTTTATGCATTTTTTTCGTTTCTTCGGATTTTTATGTTTGCTTTTTTTTGGTGGCAGGTTGCGAATATGGATAAGTTTGTTTTAAAAACTTCACGAAAACCCATTGAGAAAACTGCACAAATACAACCGCCTACTAATTTTAATAATAATGCTGCAAAAACCACTAACAAACCTAACATTCACTCCAAGTCACCCACACCAGGACCATCTTCCAGAATTGACCCCATAGTAGACACGACACCCGAAACATCGACTATAACAGAACTCGAGTTAGTAACACAACTAGCTAGCGTTTGTGATTCCTCGAACCAACCTGAGCTACTTGAACCCAATAAAGATAAAGTTAGCAAGAAACGACGAGCGAGTTACAATAACGAACCCGAGAAGAAAAGAGTTACGCCTGCTGCACCCACCGTCTTTAATGAGAACTGGCTTCATGATAATCACTTTAAAAATTGGCTCCAAAAATTTAAAGATAACTCGGGCAACACGGTAGCTTATTGTAAATTTTGCTGCTCTTCGTTACAATGTCATAGATCAATTTTAGTAAGACATGCAAGCTCCTCAAAACATAATTCAATAGTTAGAGACGCGTCAACGAGTAAGTCAATTCCTAAACTACTGAGACCGTCACCACTTGAAGAGCAGACGAGGAGAGCTGAATTAAAATTGACATCTTTAACAGCGACAAAAAATTTGCCATTTAACTTATTAGAGACTTTGACGCCCTTGATGTCGGATATTTTTCCAGACTCAGCTATAGCTAACAACATGAAACTCAGTCGGACCAAAGGCCAGGCTATGTTGACTCAAGTTTTAGGACCTGAATTAAAGAAAACAATGATTGATCAACTAAAGAAACCCGGAACTTATTTCAGTATAATCATCGATGAAACCACTGATATCACTGTTACAAAACAATGTGCAATGGCTGTCATTTATTTTGATGGCAATACAAACAAAGTTGAAACAAGCTTTTTCGAAATTTACGAAGTGACTGATGGTACTGGTCAAAACTTATATTTTGAAATGATGGCACGCCTGGAAAAGGAGAATATACCATTTGAAAATGTCGTCGGTTTTGCATCTGATACCACCAACTCTATGGTTGGAAAACACAACTCCGTGTTCAGTCATCTAAAAGAAAAATTACCTCACATAGCTTGTGTGAAATGCTCGTGCCACAGCATTCATTTGGTGGCTTCAAAAGCAAGGGCTATTCTTCCGCGCAATATTGAAGACATGCTCAGAAATGTGGGCTCACATTTTAATCGAAGTGCTCTACGTCAGAAACGATTGCAGGAATTACAAAATTTCTTCCAAGTGGAAATTCACAAAATTTTGAGCCCCTGCACAACAAGGTGGCTATCGTTAAAAGCCTGTGTAGATCGCATTCTCGAGCAAAAAGACGTCCTGAAGGAGTACTTCAAAAATGACTTGCAAACTGATCCCAGTATCACCACAGAGAACATTTTAATGACCTTAAATAATTCATTTTCCATCATTTATTTGGAATTTATGTCTTACGTGCTAGAATTACTAAACGACTTTAATAAACTATTTCAAAGTGATAAACCACTGTTACATGAATTAAAACCTCAAGTAGAGAAACTTCTTAGAAACATTGCTGCAAACTACATGGAATTTTCCTACATAAAACGGACTGACATCTTTAAAGTCGACTACAAAAATCCGGGTAGATTCGTTCCTCTAGAGAAAATTTACCTAGGAGTACTGGCTCAACAGTCATTGCAAGATTTAAAAAAAGATCCTAACCCTCCTCCTGATTGTGACATCGATGAGGTTTTAAAAAAGTGTCTCGCCTTTTACATCGAAGCGTTCAAAGAAATAACAAACAGATTCACTTTCGAAGACCCCCTCTATACGTGCATCGACATAGTTAATCCCAGGATTGCCCAAAAATACAACAACAAAGACCTAAAAAATGTTTTAGAGAGATTTCCGTTTCTAAAAACACATGTGAACGAACAAGATCTCGTAAATGAATGGAGAGAACACGCTTTCCTTGATCATGAAATCCTGGGACTATCACCTAACTTATCAGTTGAAGAGTATTGGGGAAAGGTATTCTCTCTGAAGAATGAAATTGGTGGCGAGCTCTTTCCGAATACGAAAAAGGTGATGAGTTTGCTTTTGGTGCTGCCCTTCTCCAACGCATGCGTTGAGCGTGTATTTAGCCGACTAAAAAACATTAAAACAGACCACAGAAACAAATTAAAAACGAACACAATTTCCGCATTGATGTCCGCTGCCCAAGGAATTAAAGACAATACTGTTAAATTTGAGCCCTCCAAGAAAATGCTGTGCGCTAAATTAGAATATAAACTAAGCAAATAATAAATATTAATAAAAAAAATATTATAAATTATACAATTTGACCATGACATCCCTATGCAAGGTAACCACCAAATAACTTTGTTACTAACCTTTTTAATACATATGTGCATTTTGATATATCATGTTTTCCTTAATGCTTTTTAAATTTAACTGTAGAAGTTGTTGTAGGTGGTAGTAAAAAAATGTTTATGCTTACAATAAAAAATCAAGTTCAAACTGTTTTTTTTTACAGATTACAAACGCCAATCGGCCATTCCAAAAGTCAATTAAAATGTTTTCAATAAAAATTAATAATGAAATGGTATCGAATGTGATAATTTTCAGAAAAAAGGTAATGAATGTTTAAATACAGTATTCTAGTAATTATAATAGTCTTAATGTGCCTTAAGAAAATTCTTATACATTTTTCTTATAGCAACGTCACCATTAAAAGCTCTACCTACCTAAAATTAAAATTGTATTTTTTTTTTCAGCTCGTCTTTTTATAGGAAATGTCGCCAAAATCAGTTAAAAATACTATTGAAAACATAATGATCCAGTTGATTTATAAAGAGATATGTTGATATAAAAATAAAAGGTAAGACAATATTTCGGGTACCAAACGGGTATTTCGGGTAATTTTTGTGTCGGTTTCGGACTTTTTCTAGTTTAAGTGCCGGCAACACTGCATGAAACGTTGCTATGGTGAAGAGAAAAGGTAAATATTTTATCACTATTTTGAAAATTAATTATGTTAGTCTAGAGTGTCGATAAGAGGGCACGACATACAACATCTTACCATGTTTACTCTAAAAATATTGTATTTCCTTCCAGTCGACCTGGCGCACAAATGAGCCGAAGGGTTCTTGTGACCAACCTAATGCTGCCATAGAAGTGCATCCAGAAGGAAGTTCTTCTAATCCTACACCTAAACGCGCCATCCGAACATATAAACAAAAATTGACAGACATGCCTCGTAAAAAAAAATGTCCTTTTACACCTACTCGTGAGGTATCACAGATTCGCAGGGACGGACGTCAGGCATGATGAACAGACAGCTGGACCCAGCAATGAACCAGTAGATATTATTTGGACACAAGATGCAGACATGGAGAAGCACGAATTAAGCATTGAAAAAACATGTGGTGTTTCTAGTCTTGAAGGCTTACAAGGCTATCGTATAGTAGATATTCAATATTTATTAAAATGGTCTTTGAAAATCCAAACTGAACACAAAAAACACTGCACTTGTGGCCACTTGGAGTTTGTTCGAGAAGAAAGAAATGGACTGAGTAGCACTTTCCAATTTAAATGCAACACTTGTGATCAAATTTATGTAGGAAAGACGGAGGGTGTCGAGAAAATCAACCAGTCATTTGTGTGGGGAATTCTAACCGGAGGGAGTTATTATGCCCAAAGTGACAATTTGCTTGCCGCTATGGATATACCCACGATTTCACAAAAAAAGTATGCAAAAACTGAATTACATTTGAGAAAAGTATGGGAAGAACACTAGTATAAAGAAATGCTAGAAGCTGGAAAAAAAGAAAAACAAATTGCCGTTGAAAAACGGCACATATGCTCGGATGGAGTTCCATATACCTATAACAGTACATGTAGATGGAGGCTGGTCAAAGAGGTCTTATGGACACAACTTTAATGCCAATTCAGGAATAGTAAGTTTAGTTATTTGATAAGTTTTAGTTCTGATTTCTTGAACGAGCGAGCAAAGTTTTCTGATAAAGTCTATTTGAACAATCTGGTGTTTTATATGTATGTATGTATGAATTGTTGTCTTTATCTCTTTATAGCTCTTTACCTATAGATTGTTTAATTTTCAGGCTTGCATAATTGGAAAGGAAACAAAAAAATGCTTGTTTTTGGGCATAAAAAATAAATACTGCAGCATGTGCAATATTTATTATCTCATGCAGTATATTCATCAAAGCCTTACTTTACGTTGTAACTTAATATAATATATTTTTTTGCAGGTATTGTTGAGGGTGAAAACGCCATTGTGGAAGTAAAATGCTTTTCTTCCGTTGCAAGATTGTCAAAGACACTGGAAGAAGTAGCACAAACAAAAAAAACTTTTCACTAACATTTAGTAACAGCCGCCTGGACGTTAATAAAAAACATAATTACTATTACCAAGTATGTGCTCTAGCTGTATATATAATATAATATAATATAATATAATAAATACTATGAATTTGTTAATAAATAGGTACTAAGATAAATACTTTTTTTTTCAGATCCAGGGACAATTGAAAGTGGCTCAGAGAGACAAGTGCTACCTGATTTGCTTTTTGGACGTTGGCAGCCCTATAAAAGTAATAATAATTCAAAAAGATGATGAGTTCATTAAAAACATGATTCCAAAACTGAGTGACTTTTATAGAAGATGCGTTTTGCCAGAAATAATTTTAAGGAGAGTACCTGCTAATCAAAAATGCTTGGAGCCTAAATAGACATTAGTGTAACAAAATTTAACTTATTTGACAGGACTTAACTTAATTTTAGCATTTGTCTTTTTCTTTCTGTATCGTAAAGACATATAAAAATATAAAATAAAACAATTAAATATTCACTTTGGGTTTTTACTTACCAATTATTCCTTTCATATTTTTTTTTTTTTAGTTTGTTCTATTTTTACATTAACATAATTCGATAATTGGAAAATGTGAAAAGCTTTTGAATACCATTATTAATCATATTTCTTGATAAAGATGAAAATTTCCCAAGTATTGGAAAAACAACTTATGTCAAGGTGTAATTATTGATTTTTTGTAAATATTGAAGAACAAGTTGTATATTTACTCATTAAATTTGATATAAAAATGAAAACTGTAAGCTAATATGTATTATGGAAAATGTTTTTTGCCTCTGTTGTAAATTTGCAAAACTTGACATGTGTTGTTTTTCCTCGAGACCCTTCAATTAGTGTAACCCATTCTGTTATCGATTTTCGATAATAATTGGCAAACAATAGACATAAAGCCCAATCACGCCTTGTGAAGTTAGAGTTAGACGGACTAGTGTTAGTTAAAAAAAATTTGAATGTTTTTTTTTTTAAACCTTTCGTTATCAAAGGGAAGTGCTTCATGAGCTGATGGTAAACATATTCTACATTTCATTTCAGCCATTCGTTTAAAAAAAAAAATCAAACACGAAAATTCCTCAGCCGTTTCCTGAATGAAGGACTTAGTATTGTTTGGAGAACGTTTTTTTTTTTTGGAAACGAGTGCTTGAAATAAAGTGGTGCTGTACCAAGTACATTTTTACAATCAGCTTATGAATCCCTTTCTTTTGAAACGACACGAAAGTTTGCAGTAAAATAAATAAAAGTGTCCATACAAAAAATTATGTCGTTATTGAAAACTTATCAAAGACACATTAGCAGAGGTTTAATTCAGAGAACAAAAAATAGTGTCGATCAGAAAAGCGGCTCGGTCTTCGGCGGACTTCGGCCTCGCCAAAGACACTTTCCATGGTGATCAAATTAGATATGATGAGTATCAAAAATACTCCAAACCAGAGTCAGCTGTTTACGTACTAAAAAATTACAGATTTGATACGACTGGGACGTAATATATTCGTCGGTGAAACGCGGGTGTATCGAGTGTGGACTGTGACTTGCATTTCACAGTTCGCACACGGAACACCTCTGACACCCCTTCGGTGATTCATGTCGTGACGATATATTAATATTATTATTGATACGACTATATAAAAAATTAAGGCAGGCGAAGCCGCGGGCAAAAGCTAGTTCAATATAATCCCGCTGTGAAGAATATGTGATAAATAAATCATCTTGTTTTTTTTTTTATCTAAATTTTGATAAATGTTTGTTTCATACCAATGCTGACAACAATTGTATAATACTCGTAATCTAATATTTTGTCTTGTTTTGCAAAGTCAATACGTTGCCGCTCTGCTTCCTCGGTAAAATACGGAGCGGCAACGTTTTACGTTTTGTATCGATTTGATTTTTATGAATGAATAAACTCACACATTGGCAGAACTGCCTTTACTAGTGTGCGTATTAGTTTGACAACTAATGAATTTATGAAACATTTGGAAGTGTAGTAAAAGCAAAGGGATTTCACATTTATTATCACTCCAAAGCGTCGTGAAATAAATTGCTTTATCCGCATATCAACTCAATTAATACCCAAAAGCAACAATAACAGGTATAATCATTAATTTGTTCTAGTTTCTTAGAGCGTGGCGCCATCTAACATTCTGAGCTCATTTCTGTTTACGGCTTTACCACCTTAACAAAATAAGTAGATAGGTCATGTTTTATTAAAGATGTTGAACTAAAGGTTGTCTCAATGGACTAATGAATATCGCTATGTTTTTCGTCTGAGTTATTTTTTTTAGCTTACAATTTAATATCACAATAAATATGGTTGATGGATGTGGAAGAGGCGAAAGAGTTGTGTCTGGATCGTAGCAGATGGAAATCTGTAGTCTCTGCCTACCCCTCTGGGAGACTAACAAAACCTTATCTCACCATCACCATCGCCATCGCCATCGCGATCCCGATCGCGATCGTGATCGTGGTCGTGATCGTGATCGTGATCGTGGTCGTATCGTCGTATCGACGTATCGTCGTATCGACTTATCGACGTATCGTCGTATCGACTTATCGTCGTATCGACGTATCGACGTATCGTCGTATCGACGTATCGTCGTATCGACGTATTGCCGTATGGTCGTATCGTCGTATCGACGTATGATCGTATCGACGTATCAACGTATCGACGTATCGACGTATCGTCGTATCAACGTATCGACGTATCGTCGTATCGATGTATCGTCGTATCGACGTATTGCCGTATCGTCGTATCGACGTATCGTCGTATCGACGTATCTTCGTATCGTCGTATCGACGTATCGTCGTATCGACGTATCGTCGTATCGACGTATCGTCGTATCCTCGTATCGACGTATCGTCGTATGGTCGTTTCCTCGTATCGGCGTATCGACGTATCGGCGTATCGACGTATCGACGTATCGTCGTATCGACGTATCGACGTATCGTTGTATCATCATCGTCATCATTATCTTTGCAAGTATGACTTTCGAAAAATAAAATTTTGAAATATAAAAATTAGATGCAAACACAATTACGCAAAAAAATTCCATTGCGAACTAACCGTTTTGTCAACTGGGTTGAATTTTGTACAGTGGAGACCTCATCAAGTAAGACACATTGGACTTTGTACCTATCTTATATTCTTCTCTGTAGGGGCTAATGTCGTACTGCAAGTGTATAGCTTGATGTGGTCTCCACTGTACATCGTAGATGCATTATACTTATTATTGAAAACTAGCACGTGCACGGGTTAATGACCGCGGATCCACACCGCTCGTGGGAGCTAAGAAATAGCGCTCGCGGCCGGTGACGGCCGGTCGCGCAAACAGTTGAGGTGCGGGGATGCGGGGGCAAAATCACTAATTTGTCCAGGTTTATACGCAGCCTTAAGTGGAGTAATGGTAGAGGTTATGTTTTGAGAACAAAAAACAGAAGTCGTAGGCATGTTGGTAGCCGTTTTATAGTCTAAACCAGGGGTCTCCAAACTTTTTTGCCTAAGGGCCACACTGATTTCTCCACTAAGTCCCGAGGGCCAAGACTATAATAGCTCATGATTCCAAAATACTGTAGTTTTAACGCGCAAATTTTCGTATTGGTATTAGCCGGTCAGTGAGATATCTATTGTGCAGGGCGTAGGAGAGTTCTCCGCTCCGTTTGCAATTTCGGTTTGTACTTCGGAGTTAGCCGCAGCGCGTGTTGTGCGCAGACCTTGAAATTGTAAATAACATTCGTATAATAACCTATTATAAATAATATCCTATTATAAATTGCAGTAGATCTATGTGCTACGTGAAGTCTATGCCTCCTGTAATATTCAGTTTATATATGAGTCATGCAGTGGATCTATGTGCTACGTGAATTCTATGCCTCCTGTAATATTCAGTTTATATATGAGTCATGCAGTAGATCTATGTGCTACGTGAAGTATATATATCCTGTAATATGCAGTTTATATTTGAGCCATGCAGTGGATCTATGTGCTACTGGAAGTCTATAGGTACCTCCTGTAATATTCAGCCACTGGGCTAGGTCGCTTTTTGCGTGTATAGAACTCAATGTCTTCACGCACAAACTCTTTGTTCAGCTGCCGACGGATCCTGGTTTTAAAGTAAGTAATTATAATCTAAGTTTTGGGTAACTTTTAAAACACAGAAAAAATTGCCATTATAAATTAATTGCCGTAAGATGCACAATGTAATTTTCTATGACATTATGTGCTGACCAGATGGATGGATGTGGAAGAAGAGAAAAAAGCGTGTCAGGATCGTAGCAGATAGCAATATGTGATCTCTGGGTACCTCTGTAGCATCGGTCAAACAATGTAGGTACATATAAAAACGCTTTTAATGTTCTGGGAGTAGATAAAACACTTTATAATGTATTTTTTATAATATAAATGTTTGTTGAAGAAAGACAAATTGTGAATGTCGTAGGTAAATTTTCAGAGTCTGTTTTTGTTATGTTTTTATGATTGGCAATTTACCTGCGACATATACATACCTAGAAATTCACATAATACAACGTGTAACAGAAAGGTGTAACCATATTTGAAGAGCTTGGTATTCTTTTTATAATAACCTTTCTGTTACACGTTGGATATATGTGTGCATCTTTCTGCAATAATTAAGTAGAACTGCATACTCAAGCCTGTCTCCGAAAGGGGTAGGCAGAGAGTACAGGTTTCCATCAGCTACGATCCTGGCACACTTCTTTAACTTCTGCCACATCCATCAATCAAGTCATGCAAGCTCTTCTATTCCGGGTATTTTTTGACTTCGCCCTTCTTCAGTATGTCGCCAATTTGGTCAGCATACGTCCTTCTAGGGCGGCCTGGTCGAGCTGTACCTTCCTTATGCGTTACTTATATTACATACTTATTTATTTTGTCACTCTTCTTTAACTTATTCATACATAAGGTGACATTTATTTATGCAGCCAAATTCATACTGAAGACTCGGTAAGTAGTCGGTATCAAGTTTCGGTGACCCTTTTTGGGAAATTCGGAAAAACTTTTTGCCAGTTCCCTACAAACGCAAGCCCAATCATTATCACTATGGAAAGTCAACATTTTCGCAAATAATGTTATTGATCCTTGATGCTGATAACTTACCAAGCCTCTAGTATGAATTTGGCTGCATAAATTAATTTCACGTTTTATATTATAAAGTTAAATATAACATTTTTGTCCTTTTGTGTCCATAATATATATAGCATCCAAAAATATGGAGGTCAGTGGTAACAGTAGATCTGCCGACAGCGTACAACCCACCTCTTCTCCGCGCTGTCAGCTTCGTCGTCATCCCCCTGGTTCATTCGGTGTACGACACCTTCGATGTCTCTCATCCTGGTGCCGATGGCGTCCACCAGGGTCTGCAGCTGCGGCGAGTGATCTTCCTTCTTGGGTTCATCATCGTCTGTGACGTGGTATTTTGCATCCTGGAAAAATAAATATATTATAATGCCGGCTCTTTTTTCGGCCTCGCTAGCTTTGTTTGGGATTTTGTCAGTTTGAGAGGGAGTGAGAGCGCTTATAATGTATGTTTCTGAAAAAAAAACATGTCGTTTATTTCCTGTGGGCGTAGCCGCGTGCAAAAGCTAGTGTATTTATATGGAGGGAGGAGGGCCTATTTCGTGTATTCGTTTTCGTTATTTCAATTTACCGAATACGCGTTTCCGTCCGTTGTCGGTTTTTGATTCTGCTGATCCAAATACCGCAACACGAAAATTAACCTGAGTATCGCTATCTGTTGTCGAGTAGCAGAAGTTTCTGTAATGGCCTACAGATGTTACTTTAATACGCCATCTATTGGTTGAAAGAAGAACAAAGTTTTTTTAATTTCATTACTATTACACGTGAAAACTCTGCTACCTAGTGTTGAGTAGCGGTACTTGTACGATGTTAATTGATGGTGTTATAGTCGAAATGAAGGTCAAATAATAATATATGTAACTTTGTCTGACAACAGAGTCGAGTACCTAGCAGAACTTTTTCTGTAATGGCATACAGATGTTGCTCTATTACGCCATCTATGGGTCAAAAGTAGAAAAAAGATCGTTTTATTTTGACTATAGATGGCGCTGCATGCTAATACCGCCATCTAGTGTTGAGTAGCAATACTTGAAAAGTATTAATTTTAAACCCTGATGGCGCTGCAGTCGGAATGAAACTAAAGATTCTTACTCTATCGTTCTCCACGTTTGGTTCAATCATCTTCTTGTCATCGCTTTGCCAGTCCATATGTGGGACCTGAGAAAATATTAAAATCCAATAAATTTATATAGAATGTAGAAACCCAATCAGCTTCTGATCACTGTTTAGACAATGTCATATTAGAGATAGGCCTTGGCCAAGTTTTTTTGACGGGGCGTCCAAAACAATTGATTTTTAAAGAGGTACTCGGAGTTGTATGGCTCACTCAGTTCCCAAAATGAAAATTATACATATTCGCACGTATACATAATCACACCGAGCCCTGTTCCATTGTTATCTAATCACCTTGCGGCTTTCGACAACGTCTAAAGACACGAATGATACTCTCTAACTTGAGGTCGTCTACTGGGTATTACGTCTGAATACTCCACTATCCAGGATGGAGTGCCGGAGATGAAGTCCTCCCACTGGGAGCGCACGGTCGCACGCACGAGTACACGCGTCCACACGCAAACAGTGTTCATTGGACAACTTAAGAGGATGGCATACCCTAGCAACTTTTTTTATTACCCGTCCAGTATAATACGTCCAAAAACACGATGCGAAACAACAAATTGGTATGTTTTTAGCTAATACTGAAATAGTTTGCAGGGGAAAAAGTAGAATCCCTTCATATTTCTATTACCTATTTTATGAAAAAAAAAAAAACCGGCCAAGTGCGAGTCAGACTCGCGTACCTAGGGTTCCGTATTGTGGATGATAAATTTAATTTTGTCATTTTTTTTCGTGAATTTCTCAACCGCTTTATATTTCCTGTAATCTTTACGTAAATACATATTACCATGATTTTTTTCATATTTTTTGGTCCACCAGTTTTGGAGATAAGGGGTTTTTTTAAAGATTTCTCGAAACCAGTGCCAGTAAGTATAGCAAAAGTATATATTTTTAAAATTAGCTTTTTAATACCTACAATTTGATACCCATATTGTATTTTTATAAAATATTTTTTTCATTTATTTTGCTTCTTTTTTTATATTTCTCATTAGTGCTGAATTTTTTTTAATCGCTATAGTTTTCCTGTAATTGGCCAGTTATGATCTATAATTGACATTTTTTTCATATTTTTCGGTAAACCAGTTTCGGAGATAAAGGGGGGGGGGACATACATATTTTGGGGTTTTTTAAAGATTTCTCGAAACCAGTGTCAGTAAATATTTTTACAATTTGATACCCATGTTGTATTTTTAGGCGATAATTTTTTATTTTTCTCACTTTTGTTTTGGGAATATTTTGAATAATTTCAAATTTTTCATATATTTTTTACACCCTCATATGTGGGCAATATATATAATAAATTTAATGTATTTATCTTTAATGGTGCTAAAGTTATGAGGCTGTGACATACGGACGGACGGACAACGGAGTCTCACCATAAGGTTCCTTTTGTACCTTTTAGGTACGGAACCCTAATTACCGAACTTCTGTGCAAAGCTAGTTCCATATAAAGGTGTTTCCAAAATGCATCTTCTTCTGCTTGAAAATAGTTTTACATCTTTATTTATACAGATTATATGTTGCAAGGTGCACTAGGGGCAGGTGATGTTGACAGAATGCTCACCGATTCAGGCTGAAGAGGTTTGGGTGTGTTAGTGCCGGTGATGAACGTCTCCTGCGATGTGTCCAGGGACTGCAAACGAAATATGAAAATAAAAACATAGGACTGGTGCGGCTGCGGCAGCGGCTGAGGGAAATAAGAGGCACAAGTATGCAGCCCTTAGATCGGACTGCATGTTTGCGCCTTTTGGGGTCGAGACCCTCGGGCCGTGGGGTCCTGATGCTAAGCTCTTTTAAAGATTTATCTGCACGGCTGATCGACGCTTGTGGGGACCCGAAGGCTGGCGCGTATCTTGGCCAGAGAATTAGTCTGGCCATTCAAAGAGGAAACGCTGCCAGCCTTCTAGGTACCCTTCCACGTGACGGTGGCGATCTAGATAGGATTTTTCATTTAGTTTGGTTTATTTTTATAAGGTATAGGTTTTATAAGGGTTTTAGGTTAGTGTTTTGTTTTAGGTAAGTTTTATTTTGTTGGTAGGTTTAATGTTATTTAAGTATTATTCAAGAATTGTTGATAGATCAGTTGATAGATCAGTCAGTCAGTCAGGGTATTCTTTTTTATATAATTACGTCGTCGCCATATCGTATCGTATTTTCCTAGGCATATCGTACGTAATTCTGTTAGGACTACTGAGGCTCGTCTCGCTCCACTCCGCTTCGTTCGGCTCCCCAAATATAAACCTAAACACGCTCCGCCTCGCTCTGTTCGGCGTCGTCGCACCGATTATATTGACTTTTTGGTGAAATAAACAATATGCCAGATTCTACAAAATGACGAGGGAGTGTAGATTGATAGACAAAGAAGTAGACATAAGTTTACATAAATATTTGTTTAAGCTTGTACACGAGTGTGTGTTATGTATAATTTGTGTAAGATATTCCACCAAGAACCATCGATCGAACATCAAATACATTTACCTTCTCCAGTACAGCATCATCGTCTGTTTCTGTATCAGCTCGAGCCTTTGTCTTCTGTCTGGGCCTGAAAATATATGCATGTTGACTTTACAATTTATAAAATATATGCATGTTGACTTTACAATTTATAAAATCAGAATAAAAATAGTATTTTGTGCAACTGTAACAAAATGTGAAACATCTTGTCAATAAAACACATTCTTGGTAACTGTTCCACTTTTATGTGTATATTACACTAGCGACCGGTTTCATTATAATAACATCGTCAG
The DNA here is from genome assembly GCA_934047225.1 of Ypsolopha sequella. NCBI lineage: Eukaryota > Metazoa > Arthropoda > Insecta > Lepidoptera > Ypsolophidae > Ypsolopha > Ypsolopha sequella. The sequence goes on along the minus strand of OW204012.1, from coordinate 684,804 downwards.
GCTATTGGATACGAATCATGAGATGAAACATGAAAATGTGAAACATTAGGACACGAGTGCTTGTTTACAAAACGAACGAAGTGAGTTTCGTAATAGTTTTGCACGAGTGTCCCAATGTGTTTTGTTCAATTGCACACAATACTTTATATACACTTTATATTTACACTCGCATCGTACGGGTTTCAGAGGGGCGGCTTAGTTAAAATTATGTTTTTTGCTGAAATGTTCAAAAACGAAAAATACGAAAATAAAAAACCACGAAAAATTAGAAAAAAATCACTCGTCATGCATGATACGTCATGATACTTCATGCATGATACCTGAGCCAACATTGGTGAAATTAAATAAGTTAGTGACACACGTTATCAGAAGTCAAAAACCAGTTAATAATAATAATACCTGAGCCAATTGGAATTAGTATGTACATGCCTGAGACCAATCAGAAGAAATCAAGACAGACCGTTATCGCTTGTGATTGGTTCTCTAGCGGTGTTACAATAAATTTGGTCAATCACAGCCCAGAATTGCGATGTTATAATTACATTACAATATTACATTATAACATCGGTCTAACAAACTTATAAAACAGCTTTTGATGTTGTAATTACCTATTTCAGTATGGGAGTCGATAAAATATATATTTAGATTATATGTTTCATAGCGAACCATCATCGCTTTGAATATAATGTAACACTGTAACACTCTAAATAGTATTAGAGTATATAAAAAAACCGGCCAAGTGTGATTCGGACTCGCACATGAAGGGTTCCGTACCATTATCTATAATACTACAGATCGCACCAAACTTCTAGTACGGTCGGAAGTTTCTCTTCCCAAGAACGGCCAATACATTTTGTTCCTGCTTGTTGCAGAATACCTTTGCGGGAAAGCGTTTCGGAGCTTTGGTAATTAGAATAGATTACATAAAATAATATTTTGTGCGAAAATCGACTGGTTTATTTGAACTTTAGACGGTGACAAACTGACACACAGAAAACCTCAGACTACCAACTCTCTATGGACGTCACTGGAGCTGGCCAGTATCTAACACTTTCCCTCAGCTCTGGGGCGTCCGATCCACTATGCCCAAAAGCTCTTATATATATTTCTATAAGGGAAATACGACTGTGACGCTTCACTCTCCTCGTTAACTTTCCCTTTTTCTATAGTTCCTTCTTTCTTTTGTTTGAACCCTTTGACAACAAGGCGAGCTTTATACTTTTCTATAGTACCATCTGGATTAGTTTTTACTTTGTACACCCATTTCGAAGGTAGAGCTTTTCTGTGTTTAGGCAGCTCTTGCAGTTCCCATACTTGCAACTGATGAAGAGAAGCCATTTCACTTTTCATGGCTTGCGTCCATTTACTCTTGTCCTTTCTAGACATTGCTTCCTTGTATGATGTCGGTTCTAGATTCGTATCTGCCAACATTACATAGTCATCCAATTTGGCTGGGCGTCGTATATTTTGTCTGAGATTGTACCTCGGATTGTATCTGGGATTCTCAACCTCTAAATCCACGTCATTTCCTTCAGCATCCAAATATATATCCTCATCTGAATATTCATATAGATCTGAATCTGTGGGAACGTCGTCTCTCTCAGAGACTGGTAGCATTTCTGATCTTTCCGTGATGTTTTCCTGTATATCAGGCGTAAATGACATTCGCTCTTTTTCCAAGACATCTTCATCAGGCGTAACTGATACTCGCCTTTTTTCTACGATGTCCTCTTCTCCCTCTAATTGGATTGACCTAACTTTTATTTCAGGAATTGCGGCATCTAATGACACTGACCATTTTCTCTCAACGGGGTTATTGTCATCACTTTCTCCCGAACTATTCCCTGCGTTGTCTATCATAGGTGTTTCTTCGAATACAACATCTCTTGAACGGATAAGTTTATTGACTTCATTCTTATCTTTGTACCAAATCCGATAACCATCGTCATTGTCGTACCCAATTAAAACTCCTTTGGTAGCTTTCTTATCTAGCTTTTTTCTTTTTGGTTTTGGTACATGCGCATAACATGTGCTTCCTATAATTCTCAAATGCTTTATGTTTGGCTTCTTACCAAACCATAGCTCATACGGTGACTTGTCTTTCTCTCTAGTTGCACCTGTTCGATTAAGTATGTACGCTGCCGTCATTACTAACTCAGCCCATAATGCTTTCGGCATCTCTTTCTGAGCATTCATCAGAGTGCGTGCGGTTTCTACTAGCGTTCTGTTTTCTCGCTCACTACAGCCATTCTGTTCAGGCGTGTAAGGCATAACAAGACGTTGTTGAATCCCTTTTCTGTTCAAAATATCTTTCACATCTTTGTTGTCAAACTCAGAACCATTGTCGCTCAACAAAGTTTTTATTACGTGTCCTGCTGTATTTGCTTCTTGTAGCATTTGAACAAGTTTGTCTTTGACTTCACTTTTGTTTTTCATGCAATAGACCATTCTATAGCCAGAGTAGTCATCTTTGAAAAGAACATAGTAACGATATTTCGTGAAACTCATAGGGAAAGGACCGCAAACATCAGTATGAATTATTTGTCCAAGCTGCGTAGACCTCTCTCTGGTCCCAAACTTAAGCCTGTGCATCTTTCCATAAATGCATGCTTCGCACAACTCTTTGTCTAATTCGAGAGACAATCCCATTTCCTTTTTAATTACTTCTTTCACATGTCTTTTGTTTTGATGCGCTAGCCTTTCGTGATACAGCTGCATCAAGTTTTCTGTTGTAGTTGCAAATAGTCGAAGTGATGGCAGGACATTCCTTGTCTTTAATTTATAAAGTCCTCCATTTTGACTACGTTTGCCAACTAGCACAACTTCCCCATTTACTATAATTTCGCAAGTTTTCGGGGTCGAAACAAACTTGCTGTCTCTAATCTTATCATGCATCGCTAGCACTGAATAAAGATTTCTCTGTATCGAAGGCACATACCACACATCTGTGAGTGTAATTTTTACAATTTTTCCATTCATCTCTGAGTCTACATCTATTGTTCCTTTGCCTTTTGCTTGAACAAGAGTACCATTTGCTGTAGTAACTGTATGACTCTCGTGAAACTTTTCATATGTTTGAAATAAATCACTCCTGCTTGTCACGTGGCTTGTTGCTCCATTATCAACATACCACGCCTCCGTATCTCTCGGTAAGAATGCCATTATATCTGTAACATTCATTAACATATTCGTTTTCTGACTGGAAGATGGTTTGTTTTTACTGTCTTTCGGTGGGCGACCATCGCTTATCCATTTCTGGCAGGATCTGACCCGATGTCCCATCTCGTTACAGTAATTACATCTAATTTGCTCATCTCCCTTCTTCTTGTCTTTGCGAACCTTGTTACCTTTGGGTTGTTGTGTCGTCACTAACACCTCTTCGCTCGATTCACCATGCTTCTTTGCAAGTAGCTTCTTGTGAGCGCACAGGTTGCTTGTCAAACCTTCTATTCTGATAGTCTCTTCGTTCAAATTTGTTGTAAGCAGAATGAGAGCATTGTTCTCTGCCTGTATAAAACGAGCTAGTTTCGTTCTAAATGCAGTTACCGCTGCATCTCCTGCGCCTGCTATCAACACTGGTCTCGTTGATTTTCCTTCCACAATATCCAGAGCACCTGGTGTGCTTTTCAACAAAATGGACATTTTGTATTTCCATGTATCCCAATTACCCTTACCTTGAAGTGGTGCAATGTGTACCTTTGTACTCAAATTTTCCACAACCTCAAGTTGCTCCATAGTTTGGTACCTACAGATATTTTTATTCTTCTAAAGCTGGGCTCTCATAACCTGTTGCAGAATACCTTTGCGGGAAAGCGTTTCGGAGCTTTGGTAATTAGAATAGATTACATAAAATAATATTTTGTGCGAAAATCGACTGGTTTATTTGAACTTTAGACAGTGACAAACTGACACACAGAAAACCTCAGACTACCAACTCTCTATGGACGTCACTGGAGCTGGCCAGTATCTAACACTGCTGATGCGAATCGCCCCGTGTTTTCTAAACACTAAAAGTTTGGCGCGATCTGTACTTGTTAACTTGTATGAGGCGTGATAGTTTTCCTTTTAATTTCGTTGTATACTACTGCCGTGATTTTTTTCACGTCTCCAAATACAACCGTTTCGCTGGCAGGGGAGGGGGACACTTGACTCTAACAAAAATTAACACTTTTAAGCTTAATATTTCGCAAACAGAACCCTGGGTCGAAAAATGTTCTTCTAACACCCCCAATATTTTTAAATTACCTATCCAACGACACCCTACACTAGGGTATAGACGAGAATAAAAAAAATCATCCCCACTTTACGTGTAGGGGAAGTACCCTAAAAAAAAACTTTTTCAAAATTTTACTGTACTTCTTTATTGGCGTGATAAATATGTATATCTATGCCAAAATACAGCTTTCTAGTACTAATAGTCTCTAAGCTAAGCCTAGGACAGACAGACAGACAGACAGACAGACAGACAGACAGACGGACATGCCGAAACTATAAGGGTTCCTTATTGTTGACTACGGAACCCTAATAAAAAACTAGAAAAGATCAATCAGAAACAAATTTCAAGTAAACAAATACTATGAAAAAAATTCTCGGACCAGAATTCAAACCTGCGACCTCTTTATACAGGATCAGCGACATCTCGGCCCGTGTGTACCGTCGGCATGAAAAGTTTCGACCTCAGATTTTATTAATTTATTGGTAGAATATATTTATTAATTTTATGAATAAATGTATTAAATATTATATAAATAAACGAAGATTTGTACGGATGCGTTCGAGCTGTCGGAATACTGTAACTGTTTTGTATCCACAATGATTTATCTATAATACACTTCTCATAAAAAAAATCGAAATTTTCAAGTTTATGTTTTTAATGGATTATTACCTGCGGTGCGCGCGCGCCGAAATCTGACCAGCGCGGCAGCGCTGACATCGGCTTGTCCAGCCAGGCCTGCCGTCGGTCTGTACGTGAGCGACCACCTCACCCCAGTCAACAGCTGCTCCTCAAACATTCTAGATAACCGACCTAAACTATGCTTGGTTATGGGTAAGAGACTGTAAAATCCTCATGTGGAAGAGCGAGAAGTCCAAAGTGATCTACATTAACAAATAATCGGACCTAAACAAATTAAAATCACTCAATGATGTGTTTTCTTCCTGTTTTCTTGAGCATTCTTTTTATGCTTCATTTTTTGTGCAGTTTCATTTACTATAGCTATTTAAAGGTAAAAGTTTATTTCTGTAAAAAGCATTGTTATGTTAATAACAACTGTATCTCATATTCATTAAAAATGATATTTTTAATACCCTAATGAATGACCTAATGCATCAATGTTCAAGTGTTTTTACAGCGACTTCGGTTTTGGTGAACAATAAATTCTTTAATTGTTGTATTAAAATTTCAACTTGGGATAGTAATCACACAAAAAATTGTTATTCACGTCTACGAGATCTAATCGTTTATACATTCATATTTAGAAATGACATTTACACATCACATTTTAAAAAAATTGGCTCAGGTATTCCACAAGGATCTCACTTGGGTCCTTTGTTATTTATTTTGTATATAAATGACATAACAAACAATATATCAAACTCAAATGTATTACTTTATGCTGATGACACCAAGATTTTTAGAATTACGAGTATATGTGACGCTGGCGACTGCAACTTGTTTAGACGATTTAGACGACGCAAATGATTTCGACGAGTTTGAGACGTTTTGTAACAACAACAACCTATTTTTAAATCCAGATACATGCTCCGTTATTAGTTTTAGCAGAAAAAAAAGCTCTGTAATTTATAATTGTAAACGGTGTAATAAAGATTTAACCAGAGTAACAGAAAGTCGTGATCTGGGTGTCCTTATGGACTCCAAACTTTGCTTTGAAGCACACACGGTCTATTGATAAATTACTTAGTAAAGCTTATAGACAAATGTGTTTTGTGCTCCGTGTCGGGAAGCCATTTAAAAAGGCATCCACCTACAGACCTTTGTATAATAGCCATGTTCGTAGCCGCCTGGAATACGCTTGTACAACCTGGCATCCATTTATGTAAGTCATAATATTGACAGAATAGAAAAACTTCAAAGAAAGTTTGTTAAGAACCCGGTCCGCGACGACGACAGTTTTGGTCATTTTTCTGGCCTTTATCGCGATGTTTTTGGAAAAACCACGGACATACACCACTTCATATCGGCCGTTTAAATGAATGCCTAAAATTATTTGATTGAATTGTTTCTCTTTTGCTAATTATTTTGGTACTTACGAGCCCGAATAGTTCTTCATAATGTCTAAGTACCAAAATAATTCGCAAAGGAGAAACAATTCAATCAAATGAATTTTAGGACTTCATTTAGACGGCCAATATGAATTGGTGTATGTCCCTGGTTTTTACAAAAACATCGCGGTATAGATGAGTAAAATATTTAATAAAAAATACTTCGGATCAAACGGATGAAAAATACGGCGCTCTTTACGGCGGTTCTTAAGGCGCTCGATTACAGAACCGGTCACGTTTACTCTGATTATACTGTATCAGCAAAACGACATAATATTGAATTATTAAGACATCGTCGTGATTACATCGATGCTATTGTTCTGTACATAATAGTAAATTGTATAATCGACGGACCCCGCATTATTAAAAATATCCTTTTCCATTTTCCTCGTAGACGTGGACGTACTTGTCGTATAAAAAGTTCGTTTTCTATTGCTAAGTGTAAAAAAATATGTTACGCAAACAACAGCTTCACTAGACGTGCTAGTAAACTTTATAATGATAGGCTAACGATATTGACATCTTTAATACATCTTTAGTTTGTTACAGAAATAATATTTTTAAACAAATTTCAGTCACAAAATACAAATAGTTAAGAATATGTGTGTGTGTGTGTGTGTGTATTTTTTTATATTTTGTTAATTTTTACTTACACGAGTAGATGGGTTATTATGTTAACAGATTGTTTATTTTCGTTTAGGAGACAATTATGTCTTATGTAATAATTAACTAAAAGACTCTTTGTCTCTGAATAAAATAAAATAAATAAAAATTAGAAAAGTATTGTATGATACGTAAAAAATTAAAATGTCATAATTATATATAACAGTAGGCCAGAAGGTTTTGAATTCCCTATGTTAATGTTCCAAATTCAAATTTTCTAATAATCCATTAAAAACATAAACTTGAAAATTGTTTCGATTTTTTTGATGAGAAGTGTATCATATATATCATATATATAACCATATTGTGTATCTATAACATTTTATATTACCATATCGTATATTATATATAACTATATTGTGTATCTCGCATTAATAGTGTACACGTGTGCATTTCTATTTATTTATTACGAATTCTATTTAATATTATGTTTTTGCGTACAATAAACAATATTTAAAGTGACCAAACTACATAAAGCCAAACTTACTTGTTCTTTCGGTCGTTAGTGGTCAATGCAATCTGAAAAATAAACCGTGTTGATAAAGACAAGAAGCATAACTTAGGGAGAATTTTACAAATAAATCAATAAATACAGGAAGTGTCAACGACGTGAATGTTTAAACAACGCTAAAAATAATCACTTGCCCTTAGAAAATGACTACTTAGATATTAAAATTATATACATGGCAGTGTCTTTTTTCGCGTTGATTAAAAAAATATCAATTAGAGTTGTTCAGTATAATCTAGGCTTACAGTTACCTCACAGTGTTTTCCTTCACCGTTCAGCAAAAGTGGTATTAAATATATAAACTCGGAAGAAACTGGCTGGATTTGAACTTCGTACAGACGTTTAAACCACTAGACACAGAGGCGGTTCAAAAATCCCTAAGGAACTTGATAATAGAGCGCCCAGGGCGCTCGGGCATCACGGCGGGCGCTCGCATCGGCGTAGCATGGTAGGGACATGGTTGGGCACGGTATGGTCCCGACATAAAACCCGGTGGACCCCCAAAAAAGTTAAATCAAATATATTTAAGTTTATATTTAAATTATGTTTAACTTTCAACCAAGCAAGGGCCTATAATACCTCACTTTCTGCTTTATACCAACAAATACTGCAACAATCACTCTGAAATAAATATATGGTAAAGTTGAGGACCAATGCTATGGCGAAAACTTGATACCATTAAATTTTCTTGATAGAATAAAATTACAAAGTAACCTCCAAACCGTACTATAAACCGAAAGCATTCAATGAATACATGACATTAAATCTGAAACTTTGCATAATGTAACTGATATTAGAATAAAGCAGCTGCAGGCTATAAAATGAAAATAAAAAGCATTATTTTCCCCGTAAAAAGCGCGTTGTATTCAGCCTAACTTGGACCGCCCTGCCGCCCGACCCCCGAGATTCAGCCCCGCTGAGGCGCGGAAAAGTGGGGGCGAAACTTGAATTCGAGCTGAGGTGTTATAAACACAAACGAATTCATATTTTACGTGTTAAGTTATTTTTGATTCCTATGTAAATTCCATTAATAAACCATAATTTTGAACAAAACCAATTTTGTGTCAGGCTGGCCTTAGGAGTCCCGTGCCCCTCATAACAAAACTCTGGCTACGCCAATAGGCGCTTCTTGCATTGAGCGCTGTTTTGTATCCACAGCGCCCCGTCCACCCGCCCGGGGCGCTTGCTGTATCAAGTCCCCTATAAAGAGAACGGACCACGAGATCAGGATGAGCTCTGCCGTTGTTGTCGGGGCCGGCTCGCATGCTGACCTTGTGACTCGGCTCCGGCTGCTCCGCCAGCTCGTACACGGGACCTTGCTCCGTGTTCCTGCAACATACACATCTCCAACTGCTTATCTTTTCATTAGTTACCAGCCTTTTGCCCGCGGCTCCACCCACGTTTATGAAATATTTGCCCGGTGTTCGTTGGCAGTTACTTTATCAACACTATAGCCTATTATGTTGACCAGCCCCCCTATTCTGTATCTTTAGTTGCCAACTGAACGAAGTGCCTATCATCAAAAACATAGATAAAAACTAAAATTTCAAAATTGCCTTTAGTGTGTATTGAACTATTAACAATCTGTGTCGTCACTTCAAGTGCGAAAATATCCTTAGGACATCGGAATTCGATAGTATATCTATGTTTTTGATGATAGACACCCAGTCCAGAAGGCAACTAGAGATACATAATAGGCCCGCAGGTCACTACGATGATAATAAAGAAAACCGCATCCAAATCAGTCTCATCATCCAAGTCAATCGAGTGGTTCTCGAGTTCAAACGGAACATACATTCGTAAAGACAGATGGACAAAATAAAAATTGTAGTTTTGGCCTTAGCACAAATACTAAAAATAAAATAACTTTTTATTTACGTATCAAAAAGACAAAAGAAACACACTTATCCTATCTAACTTATTAATGTAATTTCTAACTATTCTGTAACGTTGGAGACCAATGTAGGCGAAAACGTGGGTCATGGCCTCCAGCGCCTTCCTACAGGCCAAGTGAACATTGTAGCCGATTCTGAAGGCTTTAACTTTAGTTTTAGTGCTATCAAAACTAAATTTTCATCTTTGCAAAATAGTTCATAAGCGTCAAGAACAGAAGCTAAATTACTTTGGAAAAGTTTAAGTCTTGACAGCACTAAAACTAAAGTTAAAGCCTTCAGCATCGGCTTTATTGATTGAAATATTAGGAGCAAAATAGAATATTACAAATCTAAAGAATATGTATGATTAACTGCTACTTGAACATAGTTTATTTTATAGATTTTTCACAAAAAGTAGAACCAAAAAAAATATAGATATCCATGGGCGCATTTTGAATTGGATTAATTAGAAAAAGGCGTGTTTTTCACAATCCAACGTATTCTACTGACGTACCTTAACTTAATAACTGTTTAATAACCTCTAAAATTACGGGGTATAGGTTCAAAGTCACCCAGTATACGGACGGTTGGACGGCCCCTGAAAAAGAGCCACATACTTGGCAGAAACGAAGGGTTCTCCTGAAGGAGGCGGTCGCTTCATCTTGTACATGTGGCTCCAGGGCGCCGCCGGGAGCACCTCCCAGGGCTGTCCCAACACGCGCGTCCACACCTCCCCGCGCACCACCACCAGGCATCTGAGAAATAGGGGGAGAGTTTGTTTACCGGGTGTTGAACATATAAGTTTAAGACGTATATGTCTTGAGAAGGCGCTTTTGGCAAACTTATTATACCTATTCTATGTAAAAGTGCGACCGAATCAAATTGAGAAGTCGAGTCAGATGTATATAGAATTCCTTAGATTAGGTTATACCGGGTGTATTAATAACGTGCTCAGAAAACTAAACCACGACGTGCTCTACCGATTGGGCCAACACCGGTCTGGACCCCTAGACCCCCTGGGCACGTCCTTGGGCGCGGCGTCCGCTGGTACCATCGAGCAACTAGTCCGGAGAAGGAATGACGTACCGTCCGATTTCGCCGACTATCAGTGATTTTGCATAGACTTGACTAAATGCGCCTTACGTCAACTTACCAGGGATTCTTTATCTCTTTCTTTATGACTGCGTTGTTTAGCCAATCGGAGCACGTGAAAACAAAACGAAAGTGTCATTGAATCTCTATGGATAGTTTCTCTCTGGCTGTTAATATATTAAAGGCACAGACCACTTTGTAGATGGTCAGTTGAACATAGTGGTTACCTAAGTCTGGTGCAGCAGTAGGGGAACTGCATGTTGGTGTCCTCGACCACCTCCTCACACTCGATGGCCGACTCTGGAGCCTCCACACGCTTGCACCTGGCGGTAGAGATACCAGGATTACATAAACTCTCGAGTAACGTTACCAAATGGAGGTTTTCACAAATTGTCCTCCCTCACTTGCAGAAAACTTTAATTTTTAGGGTTACCTACCCAAAGGGTAAAAAGGAGCCCTATTAATGACAATCTGCTGTCCATCTGTCTGAGACCAGAAATTTTGATGTGTTATGTAGAATATTGAACTAAAAATGTAATTAAATTATTTTTCAGGTGGTCCTATACATGAAATAGGAGCAGAAAAAATCTCACTCTGACATGGGGGCATCATTATATAGAACTAACTGAGAAGGAAAAAAAAAATTGTTCCTAATTTATATTTTAATTTATTTTCTGTAATTTAAAAAAATATGTAAAAACTTATTACGTAATTATCCTTCAAGGTTAATTTACGTTTTCTTTTATTTTAGGTAATTGGTTTAAGTTATAGTTTATTATTTCATGATTCAGTAGTAATTTATAAAATTTAGCATGTTGTATTTTTTTATTTAAGTTTTTTGTTGTTTGTTAACAATAAAGCCAATTCTGAAGGCTTTAATTTTAGTTTTAGTCCCGTCAAAGCTTAAAATTCTCCAAAGAAATTTAACTTCTAATACTAACTCTTAAGGACTATTTTGTATCGAAGAAAATTTAGCATTGACAGCACTAAAACTAAAATTAAAGCCTTCAGAATCGGCTTTATTGTACCACTATGCGAGTGCTGTGTGCTCCTATAATTTGTATAGCTCTGCAGGACTATTGTATAGTCAATAAGTAGATGTATTCGGAGTACATATGTAGTTGGGACTCCTTAATAAATAAATAGATCAATATATATATGTATATATATATATATATTTTTGCCTTCGGAAATGAAGAAATGGGGGCCGTCAAAATTGACAGTTTTAGACCATTTTGTTACGGGGTCCATCTCAAAGACGTAGTAGATCGGAATTTGGATTTTCTGATATATTCAAAACTCCGATTTATATAGTTTGAGGGTTACGTCCCTAAATACTTGACCAACTTAATTTTCCAGCTTTGTTTCATAAATTTTGTATGTAGGTAGTGAGTGATAATTTTGTAATTTTCATTAACTTAATTTGAGTCTATTTCTATATTACGGAACCCTCAACGCGAGTCCTACTCGCGCTTGAAGGTTTTTCTTTTTTCAAAATTCGCGCACGTCAGTGATACCGCTCAGTTTGACCATAGACTAAGTATTACTATTCCTTATTTTAAGATTAGTATACTTAGTCTATGGTTTGATTTGACCCATGCCATGTACAAACAAAACATACAAATATCCATTGACCTAAAGATTGCAAATATCAGATAAAATTTTAGGTTTATTTTCAGTTGTGACATAATCTAATTAAATAATGTAAATATTTTTATCTACTCCCGATGTCTCACATTACATGCTACATTAAGGTACTTAAGTACAAGTTACAACATCAAAAGCAACATGTTATAATTTTACTTGCAAAATAAACTATTTGAATTTGAATTTACATTATAATACTGCAATTATTATTCTGCGCTGTGGCCATTTCCAAATTTATTACAACAGCGCCAGAGAACCAATCACAAGCGACGACGACATACCATTATAATTACCATTATAACATAAAATAACAAAAGAATTCTTATACAGAAAGAGACAGAAAATTTGTGTTCCCGAAAAACGTAGTTCTTGTGGTTGGTTTTTTGAATTAGTGCATGGACGCAAATGAAAAATATCAAGTTAAGAAAAGGGGATTGTACGAGACGATGGCAAGAGGCCTGATGGTATGTCATTAATTCCTTGGAAACATGGGCGTCCGCTAGTGTGGGACGCTACATGCGTCGACACACTGGCGGCCTCCCATGTTAGACAAACTTGTAAAGCTGCTGGTGCGGCGGCGGATTCGGCCGAAAGCAACAAACGGCGCATATATGTCAGCTTAGATAGCTGCTACATGTTTATGCCGTTTGGCGTCGAGACTTTGGGCCCGTGGGGTCCAGAGGCAAGAAAATTATTTAAGGAACTGTCATCGCGCCTGGTCAACGTCTCGGGTGACCAGAGGGCTGGTGCTTACCTCGGCCAGAGAATAAGTCTGGCCATCCAGAGAGGTAATGTAGCCAGCATTCTGGGCACCTTACCAAGGGACAGCGATCTGGATCCAGTTTTTTATTTGTAATAGGTTTATTTTATTTATAGGATAGTTTTAAGTTTTTTTATATTATATAAGTTTTTGTGTTTTGAATAAATATAATTACAATTTTTTATTAGTTAAGAAAATGTTATTATTTTTTCTAACAGAATGGGAGTCCAACTTTATATTCGAGATATTTGTAACTAATGTCGATTGAGAGGTTATCTCAAGAGCCAAGAATATTATGATAATGATGATAGACCGCAGTGGCGGCCCGAGGGCAGGGTGAGGGGGGTCACAGGGGTCCCCCCCCTCAAAATGATCCACGCTGGTTACAAAATCTCCCTAAACTCGACGGTTAAGGAACATTTTGAATAGATTATTAATTGCTATCTTAGAACAAACTGCTATAGTCTAAGCCAGCGTTTCTTAACATGTGGTCCGCGGACCCCTGGGCAGAGAATATAAAGTATTACTACGTAAAGAAGCGACACTCACCTCCCCGCGCGAATTTAACGGCCCCCGCGGTCCCCCGCAAGTTAGTGGAAATCTGGAGTCAGGCAGAGCTCGATTACCACTCGTTTGCTGCGCGCGTGTTTTGTTACAAAGTTTTATCACGATACTGATTTTTAATCAGTATGGTGCGTTATTGCAGTGTTTATGGATGCCTGGAAAACTCTTTTTCAAAAATTACAATTGCGTGATCAAACCTTACAATTTCGTTCAGTTCAGTTCAGTCAACGCATTTGGAACAATAAAATCAGTATTTATAACTTTCCATGTTTTGACAAGTTTTCATTTTTTTTCCAAAATTTATGTTTGAGTAGTTGTTAATTATATGATGATCATTTATGCATACGAAACTATATAGGTACCTACTAAGCTTAGGCATACTATATATATATATATATACTTTAAAAGTAAATATATAGATATATATATATATAATTATATATTTACTTTTAATGTAACGAAAAAGCAGCGGTAACTCAGGGGTAGAACGCTGGCCTCTTAATCTTGAGATTAAGGTTCGATCTCCGGTCGGGCATGCACCAATGATTTCTTCGGAATTTACATAATGTGCATAGTATTTGCTAATAGGTACTTACCACTTGTGAACAGTGAAGGAAAACATAGTAAGGAAACCTGCATGCCCTAAAAAGAGTGTATTTGTTCCCGAAGAACAATGATAGGGCTCACCACCCATCACGTTGGGACGCAATATTTGCAGGTGAAACGCGGGTTTACCGAGTGTGGGTGGACTGTGACTTGCATTTCAAAGTTCACACTCCGACACATCCGGCACCCCCCGGAGCATTCAGGTCGTAACGATTTATATACATATATAAGGTTAAATAACATTATTTGGCGAAACTCAAAACAAAGGTAGTACTAGTCTATATGGACAACTGTTTGTATGGGAGCTAAGCGAAATTCTCAACTTTTTTTATTTTCCTCCTATACAAATTGCTCCGATCAGCTGACTCGTCCAGTATGGAAAGGTGAAAACGAATTTTAAGAATTTTTCACTATCCTATTAAAAAAAGTTATTCATATGGACATGTTCTACATATGTTTCAAATTACGCCAACTAATTGAATTTAACCTTGTATATATATATATATATATATATATATATATATACATATATTTTTTTAATACTGATTAATCCACGGGGAACCAGAAATTGGACTACGCTAAAATTTAGGAAGAGAATCACATAAGTTGCTGACTTATATTGTGTCCCTCTCGGGCGACGACGCTCACACGATTGCTGCCAGCCCTAGACTAGCTCACGCACACACACAAGCGTGTGCGGACAAGCCAGATGCGCGCGTTAGAGTGTAGGTAAATAACTTGAGCCTTGACTATGAAGTGTCGGGGGTGTGCCCTGGGGGTCCCCGAGCATATGTAATGGCTAATCTATGGACAATTAACAATCATAAATAAATGCCACCAAATTTTTTTTCCACCAAAAAACCTTCTCATTAACGTATTTTGTATGAAAAAGTACATTTTTTTTTGTAATCTGTAGAACTAAAATAAGTGGTTTTATTATGGTTTTAAATATCGGTCCGAAATTTATTGCTGCTTTTTTATCAAGGGGATCCTTAAAAAGGTTAAGAAACGCTGGTCTAAGCAATAAATCAAAATTAGTAAAAAAAAAAAAAAAAAAAACCCATCCCAAAGATGCCCCCCCCCCCCAAATCCTTATGCTGCACCCACGCCTGGTAACAAGCATGAGTCGTGACAGTGACCCTGACTATCACATCAACCAACCAGATACAATCGCTGATGATTTCGTAGAATAGTCCTAGAACCCTACATATTTCGTAGAACTTTCTGTTCCTAGAACCCTACATATTTCGTAGAACTTTCTGTTCCTAGAACCCTACATATTTCGTAGAACTTTCTGTTCCTAGAACCCTACATATTTCGTAGAACTTTCTGTTCCTAGAACCCTACATATTTCGTAGAACTTTCTGTTCCTAGAACCCTACATATTTCGTAGAACTTTCTGTTCCTAGAACCCTACATATTTCGTAGAACTTTCTGTTCCTAGAACCCTACATATTTCGTAGAACTTTCTGTTCCTAGAACCCTACATATTTCGTAGAACTTTCTATTCCTAGAACCCTACATATTTCAAGTATATCCGATTTGACTTGAATACCCGTGGAGCCAAAATGTTTTTTTTGTTAATTTATAGTAAGCAAGTAAGTAAGCAAGATGTCCCAGGTTCGAATCCCGGTTCGGTGCTCCACACCCAGATTAAAATTTCTTCTGCGTTACTAAGTCGCATAATAAAATTGTCATCATTTTGGTGAGGGCAGCACTGTTATATAAATAGGTCAAATATAACATATCAAAATGGCGGCCTGCCAACAATGAAACCAACCAATCACACGAGGTTCTCTTGCCAGCTCTTATATGGAAACCCTTCGGATAGTGACCGAAGCATTAAGATTAAGGCCTGCCCCCAGCAGTTACACTATTCGGATGGGATGGGGGGGCATACGTATCAGAGTACGTTCCGTAAACGTAATGCTTGTAGGTCTGTGTCACTGACGTACCCGACAGTAGATATACTCGTAGATGGCCAAGTTCCTCCCACCAGGCTGGCACCGGTGTCTGGTGCAGAGTACGCGTCAGCCCACCCCTTGTACGTACCCGACAGTATAGATGGCTAAGTTCCTCCCGCCAGGCTGGCACCGGTGTCTGGTGCAGAGTACGCGTCAGCCCACCCCTTGTACGTACCCGACAGTATAGATGGCTAAGTTCCTCCCGCCAGGCTGGCACCGGTGTCTGGTGCAGAGTACGCGTCAGCCCACCCCTTGTACGAACCCGACAGTATAGATGGCTAAGTTCCTCCCGCCAGGCTGGCACCGGTGTCTGGTGCAGGAGTACGCGTCAGCCCACCCCTTGTACGTACCCGACAGTATAGATGGCCAATTTCCTCCCGCCAGGCTGGCACCGGTGTCTGGTGCAGGAGTACGCGTCAGCCCACTCCGTGTACGTACCCGACAGTATAGATGGCCAAGTTCCTCCCGCCAGGCTGGCACCGGTGTCTGGTGCAGGAGTACGCGTCAGCCCACTCCGTGTACGCAGCATGCTTCCTCATTGTACGCGGGTCCGTACAAACTGGGAACAGAAAACAGCGCATAAATACATGTCTTTAGGAGCTCAACTTACTAAATTCACACTTGAGAGAAAAAAACTTTCTTGCAAACCGGAAGAATTATTGAAAGTCTACTAAATTTACCTAAAAAGACGGATATTTGTGTACAAACAACAAACAAATAAAACGTTGTAAGGGTACCTATGTAGTACACATGTAATTAATTTATTGTTACTGTCTGCTTCCTGCAGTACTATTGCACGAAAAGGAACAGAATAAATAATATATATGTAGTTTTATTTGAACCTTCATGGTGAGACTCAGTTGTCCGTCCGTCCGTATGTCACAGCCTCATAACTTTAGCACCGTTAAAGATAAAGACATGAAATTTGGCACAGAAACAGCATTAACTTGTCCACATACCACGGTGTAAAAAAAATGAAAAACTTGAAATCGTTTAATATATTTCCAAAACAAAAGTGATAAAAATAAAAAATGTTATTCTATAAATACAATATGCGTAAGTATTAAATTGTAGATATTAAAATTTTTATTGTAAAAATATATACTTTTTATATTTTCGAGAAATCTTTAAAAAACCACAAAATATGTATGTCCCCCCCACATACCCTTATCTCCGAAACTGGTAGACCGAAAAATATGAAAAATATGTCGACTATAGATCATAACTGGCCAATTACAGGAAAACTATAGGTAAAATAAATAAAAAAATATTTTATAAATATACAATACGGGTATCAAATTGTAGGTATTAAAAAGCTGATTGTAAAAATATATAGTTTGGTTATATTTAATTGCATCTAGTTCGAGAAATCCTTGAAAAACCATAAAAAATTGTATGTCTCCCCCCTTATCTCGAAAACTGGTGGACCAAAAAATATGAAAAAATCATGGTAATATGTGTTTACGTAAAGATTACAGGAAAAATAAAGCGATTGAGAAATTCACGAAAAAAAAAATATTACAAAACTAAATTTATCATCCACAAGCGTGGTACGCGAGTCTGACTAGCACTTGGCCGATTTTTTTATATTATAACTATCTATATTTTAGTACATTTTGCAGAGATGAAAGGTACAAATACGGAAATAGGAGGCTAAATCTTTAAAAAAAATCTTAAAATTTCTTGCTTTTGTTTTTTAATTCATAAGGTTTTAACTGATGAAGTAAACCAAAATTATAAACGAAATGTGAAATCTTTTATTTTATTTGTATTTTGCAAAAAAAAACATTGAACCTTGGTACCGTGTCTCCCAGTGGCGTGCATAGAACTTTTTTCCGAAAAAGCAGTCAGAAGGTCAAGTTTGACAATAAAAAAAATATGAAAAAATTCATGTAACACTTTCAAAAAAGAAAATTTGTGTGACGCCAGGTTAGGCACTGCCTACCCTAGAGTACACATTTTCATACCAACTTTTTTTTTCAAAGTTTTAATTAAATTTTTCAAACTTGTTGTCAAACTTGACCCTCTGATTGCTTTTCCAGAAAAAAGTTCTACGTCAGCCACTGTTGTCTCCAGTATGAATTTGGCTGCATAAAGCAAATCACCTCAGGCCATAGAGCAGACCTCTGTGCGTTACGCTATTCACTCGAGGCTGTTCATTACCATGTTGTTCATTAAAATGTTAGGTACCTGTTACAAAAAGCCTACAAAACATCCACAGAGGCGGATTATCCTGTTGGCTAACTATAGGCACGTGCCTAGGGCGCGAGGTTTCAAGGGGCGCGCGCAGAAGTTTTTAAACAAAAAATTTAAAAGGTAAGAATTTTTAACATTATATCATTGCAGTTTAGCCGATTCTGAAGGCTTAGTTTTAGTTTTAGTGCTGTCAGACATAAAATTATTCCAAAGTAATTTAGACTCTGTTCCTAACTTTTAAGGACTATTTTGAAATGAATGAAATTTTGTTTTGTTTATACTATATAAACGCAGAAAGAATCCCGGTTCAGAGCTCCTCACATCCAGATTTACTTTTCTTTCTGCGTTTCTATACTGCAATGGTATAATGTTAATTTATATCTCCTTGCGATGGATAAATCGCCAAGTGTTTAAACATAGAAATTTATTTCTGTCATAGTAAGATTATTTTTTTGTCTACTTACCTATTCATGACCCGGCCTACCTACCTACTTGTTGCAAAATAAATTCAAATGCGTATGGATGGCTGCCAGAGGGGCGCCGATGAGGTGCTTGCCTAGGGCACTGTCGGCATTTAATCCACCTCTGTGCCAATAAAGTGCTTGCCTAGGGCACTGTCGGCATTTAATCCACCTCTGTGCCAATGAGGTGCTTGCCTAGGGCACTGTCGGCATTTAATCTACCTCTGTGCCAATGAGGTGCATGCCTAGGGCACTGTCGGCATTTAATCCACCTCTGTGCCAATCAGGTGCTTGCCTAGGGCACTGTCGGCATTTAATCCACCTCTGTGCCAATGAGGTGCTTGCCTAGGGCACTGTCGGCATTTAATCCACCTCTGTGCCAATCAGGTGCTTGCCTAGGGCACTGTCGGCATTTAATCCACCTCTGTGCCAATCAGGTGCTTGCCTAGGGCACTGTCGGCATTTAATCCACCTCTGTGCCAATCAGGTGCTTGCCTAGGGCACTGTCGGCATTTAATCTACCTCTGTGCCAATCAGGTGCTTGCCTAGGGCACTGTCGGCATTTAATCCACCTCTGTGCCAATAAGGTGCTTGCCTAGGGCACTGTCGGCATTTAATGCACCTCTGTGCCAATGAGGTGCTTGCCTAGGGCACTGTCGCCATTTAATCCACCTCTGTGCCAATAAAGTGCTTGCCTAGGGCACTGTCAGCATTTAATCCACCTCTGTGCCAATAAGGTGCTTGCCTAGGGCACTGTCGGCATTTAATCCACCTCTGTGCCAATGAGGTGCTTGCCTAGGGCACTGTCGGTATTTAATGCACCTCTGTGCCAATGAGGTGCTTGCCTAGGGCACTGTCGGCATTTAATCCACCTCTGTGCCAATCAGGTGCTTGCCTAGGGCACTGTCGGCATTTAATCCATCCATTTAACAAGACAAGACAAGACAAGACAAGACAAGTGACAAGAGGGTTTATAAGATGTGTCTCCGAGTGACTGAGCTATACGGTCAACTGTCCCTGAGTGACTGAGCTATACGGTCAACTGTCCCTGAGTGACTGACCTGTCATACAGTCAACTCACACGAATTTTACGTCACAACATGATGAAGGAGAGCCATTAATTCCAAAAAACTAGAAAAAACTTACATTGATCCTTAAAAGAGTTTGCATTTTTTACTGCCACCGCATTTGCATATATAAATAAACATAGGAAAATATTAAAACTCAACATTTTAAATTAAAACTAGCACTTTTTACAAGAAACTGATAACATTTTAGTGTCACTGTACGGGAACTACTGGTTGCGATGTTTGGAAAATGAAGGAAAGGCAGGTACAGAGCAGTACAACATGTTTTAAGTACTTATTTTTTTATTTCTTGTAATTAGATGAACTGTTTATAAACCGTTATTAAGGTACATTTTCCGTGCAACGTTGCTGCGGCTCTGCTACTTAAGGGTCCGTATAATGTCAATAATTTCAGATTGCGTATCTTGGTTAATCGGTTTAATAAAAATAATGTGGATAGAAAACTATACTTGTGATAAGCATATCTTAACAAAAACGCATTAACTTTATGTTCACTCAGTAAAAAAAATACGAAGCTAGGTACCTCTAAATTTCATGTCTTTCAAGCGTTAAAGTGCCTTCCTCAAATCATACAACTTTGAAACTTGTATTAAAAATAAGTGAACAAAGGACCCCGTAAGCGTGTCTTAGAATATTTTAATAATTTCAACTAGAAGTGGAGTTATTAAATAAAATCAGTTTTTGATAAGCGCGGGTTTTTCAGTTGTCGGAACAGCTTCGTCAAAAATGAACGACATCTGATTGATGCAAGAAGAGGCGCTCAATCTGACCATAACTGAGAGAAAATACTTGGTACCCTGTCAAAAATCGACACTTTTAGAACTTGCATATCTACTTCAGTAAACAAGGTATTATTTTGATAAAATAGTATATTATTTGGAATCTTTTTGTAGGGATCTGTTAAACAGAAACGCAATTAGAGAAATTCGGCTCGATAGAAATATTTCTTGAAATGAGGTCCTTTTCGACACCATTTCTCCTGGGTTGACAATTTGGAATGACATATGGACTACAATTATACTTTACTAGCTTTTGCCCGCGGCTTCGCCCGCGTTGATTTAGTTTTTATTACACAACATATTTAAATCTGGTTTGGAGTGTTTTTGGTGCAATTCTTTGATCTCCAGGTAAAGTCTCTTTGACGGGGCCTATTACCTATTAGTTTTTTTTTATTCATATTTAAAGTACGTTTATAAGAGCTCTCATTCCCACAGGGACTCACCGATCAAAGTTTTTCCGAAAAAGTATCAAAATCCCTATCAGTTGTCAAAAAATGACAAATTTGAATACGGCAGCGTAATCGGCAACCTTGAATGCCCTTCGATACCGAGTTTCGTGTGACCTGTCAAAAACTGTCAAAACCTGTAAAATTTTTTTTTTGTCATGTAGCCCTACCTTGACTGATCACTATAGTTGAAACCAAAACTCCCTACGATTAGCCGTTCGGGAGATATGGCCGATCAAAATTCTGTCAATTTTTCTTCTTTTCGTTTTTTTTACCGTCGTCTAGATCTCACCGAGCCCTTTTCTTAGAGTACCATGAACATGGGTCTTGCATCAGCCGTTTGGGAGATAAGGGTCTGTAAAGTTTTGATACTTTCGGCAGTTAGACAGCCATCAACATGGGCCTAACTCCAGCCGTTTGGGAGATACAGGCCGTCAAAGTTTTGACATTAAAAAAGAAAAACTTTTTTGGCACACCGTGGTCCAAGTATATCCCAAGTATATCCCTTCCGTTCCAAAGATATTTTGCTGGAATATAGATAGATATAGACAGATAGATAGATAGATAGATAGACACATAGATATTAGATAGATATATAGATTGACCTCAAAAGGAAATAATGGAACCCTAATATGATCACTTGTGTGGCTGTCTGTCTGTCCGTCAACAACAGCCGATTTGCTCTGGCACACATACATTTTCATGTCCACTATATTAAATGTCAAAACCGATGCAATTTTCGTAATTAATGTCCAAGAAAACCATAAAAACGACACCCATATTGATATTTACACATTTCAAAATTTCAACCCCATCGCACCCCAACAGGAAATGATGTTATTTCACGTTCACTACGTTGGATTTAGAAATCGTTGTTGTTTTCGTAATCAGCGACCCGATAAACCATACAAACGATACCCATGTTGATTTTCAGACTTTGTCACCCCATTTCCCCCTTTTAGGGGTTGAATTCTGAAAAAACCTGAAACACGTGTTTACTCATTTATGAATAGGAGTACTCCTGTGAAGTCTCGAATAAAATAGTCTAACTAATCTTGTTTCCCCATACAAACTTTGGACCCCCGTTTCACCCCCTTAGGGGTAGAATTTCGAAAAACCCTTTCTTATTCCTTGTTTACATTACAAAGGGAAGCTTTGTGCAAAATTTCAGCTTTCTAGGTCGAAGGGTTTGGGCTGTGCGTTGATGAGTCAGTGAATGACAGCCGCACTCAGAGTCGTTTAATTGTCCATTAAGGACGACTTAAGTAAAGAATTAAAAAAGTTCACTCTCAGAGTCAGTTAACGCTTCATTAATTTCATTTAATGTTCGTTAACTTTAAGTGTCGAAGCACCCCTACTTAACTATCTAATGACTGATTAAATTTGACGTTTCCAAAGGTGAGAATAGAACTTGTGAATCTGTGTTGTGAATATTGTGGGATTTGGTTTTCGCATTGCGCCTATAGTTTCATAGAATATGAGTTTGTGGATTACGCTAGAAGACATAGGGAGCCGGGACCGAGGAGGTATACGTGATTACGGGGATCCGTTTAGAAAATACTCTATTACCGAATTTCACTCCCGGTATTTTACTTATTTTATAATTAACTTAAATAACATTAAAATTAAAATAAAAAGGACTAAAATAAATACATCTAAACTAAACTAAAAATATCCTTGAAAATAAAATAAAACACCTTAAAAGATAAACTATATTATAAATATAAAACTTCGTCCACATCGCTGCTCTGCGGCAAGGTGCCCAGTATGCTGGCGACATTCCCATTTTAATTTTTATTATTTTCTACATTAAAACAAATTATTACAATTTTGTATTTATTTTTAATTTTATTGTTAATTATTTTCTACATTAAAACAAATTATTAATTATTTTCATTTATTTTTAATTTTAATGTAAATTACTTTCTACATTAATACAAATTATTACAATTTTTCTAGTCTTTTCTTTACTTCCTCCAACTCCAATTTTACTTTTTCTTCCTCTAAAGCCGCAGTTCGTTTTTATCGAAACGGTAGTCGATAGTGACAGGCAGCCCTACGTTTACTTAAATCGATCATTAACTAATGACAGGTAAAAAATCGTCTCTGAGTTGAACCAGCCATTAAGTCATTTAATGGCAATTACCTAAATACGCATTAGCGTTAACTTAACGAACGACTCTGAGTGCGGCTGTGAGTCAGTGAATGAATCAGTCAGTCAGGACTTCTCTTTTTATATATATAGATAGATGGGTTTTATCAGTATCTAAGACCAGCGGGCCTATTATGTATCTCTAGTTGCCAACTGGACTGGGTGTCTATCATCAAAAACAGACATACTATTGAATTCCGATTATCTAAAGGTTATGTTCGCACTTGAAGTAAGGACACGGTTCGTAAATAGTTTAATACCCACTAAAGACAATTTTGAAAGTTCAGTTTTTATCTATGTTTTTGATGATAGGCACCCAGTCGAGTTGGCAACCAAAGATACAGAATAGGGGGGCAGGTCCTAGGCTGGTCAAACGAAATTGTGATAGCAACTTGAGTACGTTTTATATTAATAAAAAACCGACTTTCTGCTACTTTTCCTCGAAGGGATTTTTCGAATATAGAGTAACAGGGACGCTAAAATATTTACATATCGCCTTAAATACTTATTAGCACTTGGCCTCACAGAATTAAGGCACTTTCAAACGCGACTGTACTAAAATCAAAACAGTCATTCAAGACCATGTGATATTTACAAACAAAATTTTGAACTAGCTAACGTTTTATCCCATAACTGCGAAAAAACTTGATTACAAATAGAAAACATCTATAAATATCAAATTTTTTATTCAATACCGAAACTTGGAAGCCCTTTGTATAAATAGACACAAAAACATATTGTCACGACATAATTCCCCGAGGGGGTGTCAGAGGTTTTCCCGTGCGTGAACTGAAAAATGTGAAATGCAAGTCACACTTGGTACACTCGCTTTTCACCGCGATTATTGCGTCCCAAACGTGAGCGTGAGCCAAACAAATTAATTAGTCTAGCGGCCATTCAGGCAATAGTGCTCTATTTGTTGAATCTCGTGAACATGAGCTCTATTTACCTAACACAGGTATCGATGGATTCTTCATGGTCTTTAGATAACGAACCTGCTGTTTTAAAGTCAAATTTTGGGGAGAGCAGGTATTTGTGACGTAATAAAAATGACGCCGGCTTCTGCAAATTTCTCGCACTCTATTCAACCTATTTGTTCGCGTGATTTGTCATTGAAAGATTTGTTTATGTTCTATTTGTGACTTCTAAGCATTTTGTTTTAGTTAAGTTTTATTTTGTAGGTAGATTTTTAAGTGTTTGATTGTTATTTAAGTATTATTTTAAGCATTTATATGTAATTATAACATTTTTATAGAAACGAAGCAAAAAGTGATTTTTAAATATAGTTGTCTGTATATTATTTACCACAACTTCTTAACTGTACATTAATTCCAATTAATAGTACGAATAAAAACCTTGCATATTTAAAGGTCTTTCCAACAAGGTATAAATTATTCTTGTACAGCTGTAAACAAGCGAGCTAAACTGCGTTTTTGTCGTGATATGAAACGATTTCGCGTTGTGAAAACATCGATGTCGATGTAATGACGTATAGTTCGGGCCGTTGAAAGGCTCGCGTGAAATTAGCTGTCAAAGTAATGTACTTTTTTATCTTGCAAAAATATTAAAATTGAACAAATATTACAAATAGGTGACTTTCTAACATATTTGAATATACGAGTATATTATATTGAATATATTGAATTATCAATATCAAATTTTACGAACCTTTAAAAAACATAATGAATGATAATATTAATGTACAATAATCTGTAATACTTGTAACTGTGGCTAAGCAACGTAAAAATAAAGAAATTATATTATTTATAAATATATGTATTATTTTAGTGTGAATATAACTGTTTTTCAGTGCATATCTACGATAACTAAGTATAAAAGGAGACACTTCAATAGTGTGGAAAACACGCGTAGAGTAGCAGCTACATAGAGGAAATAACAGTTGCGTAACGAGAATGATTATTATTAATTATTTATTACTCAAGAGTCAAGAGTTTCATTCATTATGTTTATGGATAGGTTTTTAAATGTTCTTAAAATTTGATAACGACAATCATAGCGAAAATATGTGTCTGTTAAAAGTTTTATTGGAAAATATATATTAAAACATATTTAAAGTCACCTATTTGTAATATTTGTTTAATTTTAACATTTGTGAACTTTGTGTTTAAGAAAAATATAAAGTGCATTACTGTGCAGGTGACAGCTGATTTCACGCGAGCCTTTCACCGACCCGAACTGTACATCATTACATCGACATCGATGTTTTCACGACGCGAAATCGTGTCACGTCACGACAAAAACGCAGTGTAGCTCGCTTGTTTATAGCTTTAAAAAAAATTATACCTTATTGGAAAGACCTTTAAATATGCTAAATTTTTTATCACAGCTTTTAAATGGATTTAATGTACAATTAAGAAGTTGTGGTAAATAATATACAGACAATATTGATAAATCACTTTTTGCCTCATATCTATAAATTTTTTATAGTTACATAAAATACTTAAAAATCACAAAAAGAACATACAAACCTTTTAATGACCCCTCACACAAACAAATAGGTTGAATAGAGTTCGAGAAATTTGCAGAAATCGTAAACCCTTGTCGCCATCTTTATTACGTCATAAGTACATCTTGACAGGCAGGTTCGTCATCTAGAGATCACGAGGAACCCATCGATACTTGTTGTAAGTAAATAGAGCTCGTGTCTACGACTTTTGTCAAAATCAATGACCAGCTGAAACACTAAATGTGCAACTATTTTGCCCGCAACTTCGCTCGCGTGGAACCTGGAGGTGCCTTTTAATAATCGACAGTTTTCAGCTTGGTGGTTATTTTGTTAACACCTCTTATAACCTGTATGTTGACCGTTCACTAAAGAAAACCGCATCGTAATCCGATGAGTGGATCTCGAATTAAAACGGAACAAATACATACATACAGACAGACATACAGACAAAATCTTGGAACTTGCTAATACTGTATGGAAATAAAGGAATAATATAAAAAAGAGATGATCTAAAAGAAATTTCTGAATCCCATAAAGTATACACATTTGGGGGGGGGGGGGCTTTCAAATTCAAATTCAAATTCAAAAAGTTTATTTTGCAAAGTAGGTATATATAATACACGTTTCACAAGTCAAATTTTAATCTTATAAAAATATATGTAATAAAATAATAAATGTACATGAACTACTTAGATTAAATGTTTATTTAATTTATGTAGCAATATATATACAATTAAAATTATAGGTAAAATATTATTATACAAGGTGAAATCCAATCAACCGCCCGAACCCATACCGGAGACCCGGCCAGGGACCAGGAACAAGGTTCAATGATCACCAACCGAGCCCCCAGCACGAATCCAGGCGGCCGACCAAATCCCATCCTATATACTACATAGTAATAGGTTACGTATATAAATACATGCCTACCTCCGCCCATTCGATTAGTCTTGCTAAGAAGAACGGGCAAGAAACTTGGCAAGATCATGTCTTTTTTTTTTAACATAAACTTAAACTATACATTGAATTACTTATATCTACTTTAACCAAGGGATAAGAAAATACAAGACAGCAGGAATTCAGGTTCATGAAAAAAGAAAAACATATATATCTTTGCCTACCTGTCTCATATAGTCTATTCCCTTTTACAGTCTGTAATTAATTAATGTTAACTCTTAAGAGGAATCAAAAGTTAGGAAATTATATTAATTAATTAAATTATTACCTACTATCATCAAAATCAGTATCACTATAACACCATGCTTCACCATCATCCAAATATTCATTTATTTTATAATATGCCTTTTTCAGTAGGCCCTGCTTAATATACTGTTTAAACTTATTCTCTGACAAAGTAAGGACCTCTTTTGGAAGTTTATTGTAAAATCTTATACCATGTCCTACGAAAGAGGTACTCACTTTGGCGAGTCTGACTTTTGGAAAAGCCAGTTTATACTTATTTCTGGTTTCCTTACAATGTTGCTCACCAAGCCTCGGGAGAGACTCAACATTTTTTCTAACATATCTAAGGACCTGGTAAATATATTCACAAGAAACAGTTAGTATATTAATTTCTTTGAACTTTTCTCTTAATGAATCCCGGTGCTTCATATTATAAATAGCCCGAATTGCTCTCTTCTGCAAAACAAAGACTGCGTCTGTATCCGCGGCTCTACCCCATAACAGCATGCCGTATGACATAATGCTGTGAAAGTAACTAAAATAGACTAGTCTAGCAGTATCTACATCAGTAATTTGCCTTATGCGTCTAACAGCGTATGCGGCCGAACTAAGTCTACCACATAGGGCTTCTATGTGGGGACCCCACTGAAGACGAGAGTCAACCGTAATGCCCAAAAACTTAGTTTCGTTAACTAACTCCAGCTTGGACCCCTGCAAAAGCAAATTACAATCCACTTGAATAACATTTGGTAACGTGAATTTTATACATTTTGTCTTTTTTGCGTTTAAAACTAAATTATTTACAGTAAACCAATCAAGCACCAGTGATAAAGTTGTATTCGCGTCGTCAAGGATATCTTTACGTCTATTAACTTTAAAAATAAGTGACGTGTCGTCTGCGAATAGTACTATCTTAGTTAAGTCTTTAATTAAATAGGGAAGGTCATTTATGTAAATTAAAAACAGCAAGGGCCCCAATATGGAACCCTGCGGGACACCCATTTTAACTAATGCTCCACATGATTTTACCCCATTAATGTCTACCTTTTGAATACGATCACTAAGATACGACTTCATTAACGCCAAAGATTTGCCCCTCACTCCGTAGTGATCTAATTTACATAAGAGTGTTTCATGATTAACGCAGTCGAAGGCTTTCGAGAGGTCACAAAATACACCAAATGCATCCTGCTTTTCTTCCCAAGCATCAAAAATGTGCTTAACTAAAGCAACTCCTGCATCTGTGGTTGACCTCCCTCTAGTGAATCCGTATTGTTCACAGTGAAGCAACTTATTTAAATTAAAATGAAATAACAATTGATTAAAAACTATTTTTTCAAAAACCTTACTCAAAACCGGTAAAACTGACACAGGTCTATAGTTTGATGGGTCACCGTTGTCGCCTGATTTAAAAAGGGGGATCAATTTACTAAACTTCATTAAGTCAGGAAAGATACCATCATCTACACATTTATTAAAAATTAATGCCAAATAAGGAGCTATTAAATCAATAACAGAACTTATAACTTTCACAGATAGGCCCCATAAGTCCTCGGTTTTTTTCAAGTTAAGCGATTTAAATGCTTTAATTACAGTTAATGAATTAATATGTTTAAAAGCAAATACAGAAAGACACTGAGGTACGTTATCTATTAGAAGATCCTGCGCAAGCCCAGGGCTTGAATTTAAATCTTTAGTTGTTAAGGACGGAATTTCAGTAAAGAATTGTTCAAAGGCATTCGCAACCTCTTTATCTCCCGTAACGACTTCATTGTTAATACTTAACTTAAGCTCGTTATCACGTTTCTTACTTTTCCCAGTTTCAGTATTTATGATGTTCCATACTGTTTTTACTTTGTTATCGGACCTTTTAAGTTTTTTATTTAAGTAGATACTTTTTGCTTTTAAACACACCAATTTAAAGATGCGTGAGTAATTTTTCATGAATTCAGTAAATTTAACATTATTATTGTAGGACTTTATGTCGTATAATTCGTATAAATGATTTCTGCTTTTGTAAATACCTGGAGTCGCCCAGTCACTGAAGGTGATTTTACTTTTGTTAGAAAGTTTTTGCATCTTAAACGTATTTTCGAACTCTTTGGAGACTATGTTGAAAAGGTCTGTAAAGAGAGCGTTTGGATCGTCTTGGAGAAGATTAAAATGTGCTAATTTAACTTCTAGGCTTGCTTTGAAACAATCTACTTTGTGAGTTGTAATAGGCCTGCAAAAAGCTTTTTTGGGCAATTGATTTACGCTTTGTTTAATGGTTATAGTTTGGCCACTGTGATCGGACTGCAAGCGGTTGATTACTTTATTGTCTGAATATTCGCAATCACAGAATATATTGTCGAGGCATGACGCAGTATCCCGAGTAATTCGAGTAGGTTCTAAGAACACATTAGACAAATTAAATGATTTGAATAAATGTATTAATTTTGAGCGCATAATCGATTTTTCTAGTAAATCTACGTTAAAATCTCCACATATAATAACTTTTTTCTTGGCATCAAATAATAATTTTAAAACCTCTTCCATTGCTTTTTCAAAAATGTTGTAATCTTGTCCCGAGGGTCGGTAAACACAGAGGATAATATATGTACTCATTTCTATGCAAGCTAATTCAATTTGATGTTCTACAGAAAGTTTTACAATGTCTTTTCTTTCCTTGGCTTTTATATTATTTTTTACAAGAATCATGGATCCACCTTTTTGTATTTTTAATCTATTGTAGCAGCTAAGAACACTAAAATTATTCACATTAAAATGCATATTATGTTCATGTAGATGGTGTTCGGTTACACAAAAAATATCTGTTTTTGATTCCTCTAAGAACAACTCGATTGAAAGTATTTTGCCGAGAAAGCCGCCTTGTATATTTTGATGTACCAGCTTTAATACAGGCAGCCCTCCCGTTGTCTTCAATTCTAAAAAGAATTTTTTACAATTTTGTTAGTACTTGTACTAACCGTGTCAATAGGGACAAAATTATGTAAATAATTAACATTACAAATACCATCAATTATAACAGGTATTGGAAAATTTTCTGTTACACACTTTGTAACAGATTCACTACATTCTAAAATGCATGCTAACTTAGTAGCTAATTGTTTTTTATAATAATTTGCAAGGTACAAAGTACCTTCTGTCAAAGAAAAATTACGAATGTGGATATTCGTTTTAAAGTAGTGCACTTTGTCACTGTGACACGCCGAGAAGTTGTGCATGCACATATTCAAATTATATAAATTAGTTTTTTGTGACCCTGTAAGTAATTCTGAATAAGGGAATTCACAAATAATGATTTTTTTAACCCTAAGCTGTAACATTAGCTCGAGATATTTAATAAGGTCACTTTGTGTGATACCTGTACTATTTCCTATTAACAGAACAATTGTAGTATTTAAATTATATTCCATTTTAAGCAAACGTTCTACAATTTGTATGAAAGATGCACCTGGCATGCAAATATTGGTGACTTTCTGCACAAGTTTATTTCCTAATAAGGGCCCTAAGTTTTTTCCAATAGTGTCTGTAAACACAACAGTATTTTGTCCTTGCGACGCCGAGGATCCAGTCGCTGACGCAGCAACCGACAAGGGCTCAGAGGGCTGAGGGGAAGAGCTCGGCGTGGGCAGCGCGTTAGACGTAGGTGCAGGATCTGACGCGGTTTCCACTGCAGGAGTGGATGATGGTTCTGCGCCATGACCGGAGCCTCGACGAAGACGAGCAGAACGGTGACGTTGCCTTCGACGGGTAGCCTTGCTCTTAGGTTGAGGTGTGGAGACCGGTGTTTTGGGACGCTGGTAACGCTGACAGTCCTCACCTCCGGACTCGGACGGGGGCACTGGCACTTCAGGAGAGCCTGGGGACACTTTCAGACCTGTGACAGAGGTGTGCTCCTGTGCGGGTGATGTCATAGTCATGCCAAGGTGTCTCTGAGATGGTGAGAGGCCCATAGACGTATGCAGATCTTGAGGGGTCAGTATAGGTGGAGTGTCCGGAAAAGCCAGAGTTGCAGATGACCTACACAGCAGGCAGCTACTGTGTATGCAGCTACGTTCCTCTGAAGGCTGTGTCGCTTTTACAAGGAACTGTAGTTTTTCATCATTGCTGTCTATGATTTCACCCATGGATTCAGCAATCTTCAACATTTCTGCAAAGGTTACATCCTGCTGAATAAGCTCATCCCTTGCAGCATGATATTTTTGTCGCATGGCCTCTAGTTCCAATCTCAATGCGGTGATTTCGCTCGATTGGTGTGTTACAGTCACATTATTTGAGTCGATAGTGTGTAATGTTGAATGAGATTCATCGCAGCTAACTAATTCATCATATAGTACCATAGATGTTTGTAGGGTTCGCTCTGCTTCATGGTTTTCTCGTTCCATGATTACTTGTTGCAGTTCATTATGGGCCTTTGCAAGCTGCTGTTCAAGGTCACATATTTTTTGTAGTGATGCTTCATGTGTTCGGATGCACTCATTGTAAGAAGTGATTTCCTTGTGTAATGAATCTCGTTGAGTATGGAATGTTGCACGCTCCCTGTCAATAACAATCATCTCACGTTTTAAGAGACTGTTTTGAGTGTTCACATTTTCTATCTCTTGTTCACTCTCTTTCCGCTCTTGGAGAAGCTGAGCATTGAGCTCTCTGGCAGTCTTGAGGTCCTCAAGGGTGGTCGCCAACTTCAGCTGCAATTCTTGATTTAGAGCCCTGCTCAGTTGGCTCCGGGTCATCATTTTGACGGATTGATCTGAAATGATATGGGGGAGAACGGTAGTATTTCCACAAACTTAGCCAGGAAGTATGAGAGCCCTTTATGCAGGATTGTGTTATGCTTGTAATGTGTAGGTTTGGTGCTTGAGTTTTGTGGGTGATGTGAATTAAACAAGTAATTTAGTCAAGCGTTCGACTGTGCTTCCACTATTCGTCAAGCACAGCGAGCCAAACTAATACTTGTGTGTGAAACTGGACGTTTCTCACAGTGTGAGATATGTATTTTAAGGAATTGTGTATGTTAAATGTATATAATGACTCTAAATAATCAATGGAATTGCAAATAATCTCCTAGCTACAATCATATAAATAATAGTAAACAATAGTAATAATGCACTGAGAGTTGAGTAAAGTATGTAAAATAAAAGGTGAAATAAATGTTAGAATACAAAATAAGACTGTGGAAAATAAATTAATAGGTAAGTGAGAGAAAGAAAGGCTGAAAATTATAGAGAAAAATTAGCAAGAAAACAAGAAACAATCTAAAAATAGATTACTCAGTGCTAAATATGATAAGAGATTTGTCTAGTACAGGCAAGGTACAATATTTTACCTAACTACTAGGTCTTACAATAAATTACATAAAAACACGATATACTCGCCTTTAGAATCCTTTGTTATCGGTGACCGTTACTAACAAATTTTAGCCAAAAATTTATCGGTTTTTGGCGTTTTCACTAATAAATAAATTTACCCCCTAGGTATTTTATACACTAATTAACAATAAAACACTAATAATTGATGAAATTAGGGGGATTTAAACTAAAATTATAAATAAAAACAGGAGCTGCTGTTTTTGACAGCTGCTCAGGGCGCGTTCCGTTTAGTTGCGTTTCCATCGAAAAAAAATTTAATCTTTTACCCCCCACTGGATCTGCCCTTGAGTCCAGGGTTGTTTTTATTTTATGTTCACAGTTGTGTGACAAGGATCCTTCTGCGTGTTTCTGGTAGTCGGCCAATTTTCATGGCGTCCCCCTCTCTCAAAATACGTTTTGGTGGCAGTGGGACGGTGTGGATCACCAGTGGCAGTGGGACGGTGTGGATGTCTGGTTGGCGGTGTGCGCGGGCGGACCTTTTCGGACTCAAATATTTGTTTAAGATTTATTGACATCAGAAGAACGTTTACGTGGTATCCTTACTTCTGAAAATAAAGTTCATTATTTCATTATTAATTTTTCATTTCATTGTTGTCCCCATAGTCAAAGTTGTTCGATTTCCCCCCCCCTAACATCATCCTATCGTCATTAATCATTATCCAATGAGCCCCCCACCCTCCCACAAATCTGACTTACTTTTTGTTATCTGTATTACAAAATTAAAATTTCGATAGTTTTTTAGGGTTCCGTAGTAGGTACCTAAAAGGTACAAAAGGAACCTTTTATGGTGAGACTCCGTTGTCCGTCTGTCCGTCCGTCCGTATGCCTCATAACTTCGTTAAAGATAAAGACATGAAATTTGGCACAAAAAATGGCATTAATCTGCTGTAAAAAAAAGTATGAAAAATTTGAAATTGTTCAAAATATTTTCAAAATAAAAGTGAGAAAAATTCAAAATATTATCCTAAAATACAATATGGGTATCAAATTGTAGATATTCAAAATGTTATTGTAAATATATACTTTTACTATATTTACTGGCACTGGTTTCGAGAAATCTTTAAAAAACCACAAAAATATGCGCCCCTTATCTCCGAAACTGGTAAATCAAAAAAAATTTAAAAAATGTCGATTACAGATTCTGACATCTTCACGGCATGAATCCCCGAGGGGTATTACAGGTTTATCCTAGCATGGACTGTGAAATAAAAGTCACTGTCCACCCTGGTACACTCACGGTTCACCGACGATTATTACCGTCGAGCGCACCGTATTTCATAAACAAATACCGTTGCAACCTGACGTTATACGGAGTACGGACCCGCCTAACAACTTTGTTTATTTTTGCTTTGTGATAAACCTGGTCAGTGTCCCCCCCCCCCCCCCCTTGCTCCTAAGCGCTTTGAACCCTTGATCTTCGGATCAGTAGTCGAGTGCTCGAAGTGAACTATAAACTGAACCGTTCACTAACAATTATTATTATCATTCAGTTCAGTCAGTGTCCCGCGATGTTCTCAGTCACTCGTGTGGTTCTGTGCCTCGTGTGGTGCGCCGCGGTATGTTACTTTATTGTTTTTGTTACCTACCTCGAGAGGATATGTCACGGATGCATGGTCACTGTTACTCGAGGTCACTGCCACAGTGCGAGAGGGACGGATTCCGGAAGAAGTAGCAAAATGTCGGTTTTAAATTAATATAAATTTAACTAAAATTACTATCAAAATTTCAAATTAGCAGAATAATATTGTTGAGATATGTATGTCATTCCTTTTTGTCAAACTTTGGTCAAACTACAAGAAAATGTGTCGATCAACACCTCATTTCATGAGTGTTGCCAGGTTTTAGTTTTAAGAAAATAAAACGACAAAAGGGCTTGAAATAAAATTTATATTCGTTATGTTTGTGAAAAATTCTAGAAGCTGCTAGCAGAAGTGGCACTTGACCCGGAAAACGTAAAAGCAGGGGTAGGGTTGTAATATTTTAAACTTTTCGGATGGGGTTTGAACCCTCAAAATCCCCCCTGGTTACGCCCATGCCTCATTTCAATAATTATTTCTAACGAGCGAAGTTTCTTCAATCGCGATTCTGTACTACAGGAAACTAGAAAAAGATTTAAAAATTAACACTTGGTGTTTGATGTTGCGGAAGCCGGAAACTGGCGATAATATTCGTTCATACAAACAACAAATGTTGAAACAAAATTTGAGTCTTTCCCAAGGCTTGGTGAGCAACACTGTAAGGAAACCAGTATTAAGGATAAACTGGCTTTTCCAAAAATTAGACTTGCCAAGGGGGTACCTCTTTCGTGGGACATGGTATAAGATTTTACAACAAATTTCCAAACTTTGTCGCGTCGAGTTGGAAGCCTGATTTTTTTACAGCACCATAGGGCCCTAGACTGCTGTAAGAGATATCAGTTTCAACAAAAAGGTCTTGATAGAAGGACAGACGGACAAAAAAGTGAACCTATAAGGGTTCCGTTTTTTCATTTTGAGGTATGGAAACCTAAAAATATAATGTTTTTAGAATGTATACCTAGTTGGTAAGTAGATAATAATATATAAATTATATACTCGGTATTATACAACATTTGTTTAGTTACCACTTGCTGACGATGAGAAGGCCTTATAGAGTTAGGGGCTTTTTAGGTTTCCGTACTCAACAATAAGGAACCCTTACAGTTTCGCCACGTCCGTCTGTATGTCTGTCTGCCTGTCCGCGGCTTATAGCTTAGAGACTATTAGTACTAGAAAGCTGTAATTTGGCATGGTTATACATATTTATCACGCCGATATCACGCTTTACAAGTTAACGAGTACAGATCGCGCCAAACTTTTATTCCCCTCTAAACACGGGGCGATTCGCATCAGCAGGAACAAAATGTATGGGCCGTTCTTGGAAAGAGCAACTTCCGAGCGTACTAGAAGTTTGGCGCGATCTGTATAGTCGACAAACTTATAAAATGTACTTGGAGAAGAAATCCGCATGTTGTGTAGGGCAACTATGGAACCCTACGCTGCGCGTGGCTTGACACGCACTTGGCCGGTTTTCTCTACGTGAGATCTGATACCTTTTTAACAGTGAAAGCGTTATCGAGCTTATGAGTCTTGGCTTGGTTGGAAATCCCACCAAAAACATGAATTGTTTTTGGTGGGATTTCATTTCGATTTGTAAGAAAATACATGGGAGGGTAAAAGTTGCAGAATTTGTGTATGAATTAGTCTGCATACCAAACTTCAACCTTTTAGGACTTTTGGAAGTTTGGAATAGAAATTTTTATATAATACAGAACCAGACCCCCCTTACTGAGGGGTTAGAGGTTGAAAGTTTTTTTGTTATTTGTGTGCTAATCCTAGCTTGCATACCAAATTTCAGCTTTCTAGGACTAAAGGAAGCATCCTTGAGGTTTTGATGATCATGATGAGTGAGTGGGTGAATCAGTCAGTGAGTCAGTGATGAAATAGACGTATTTTGGGTAATAATAAAATCCAAACTAGGCATAAAAGCTAGACAAAAAGCTTAGCGTATTTTATAAATCTGCTAACTACCTACTTACATCTTATTCTAAAAATTTGAGCTTTCTAGTATTATCCATGCCGAAACGAGAAAATTTACGTAATGCCCTGCTACCTTCGGCACGTCTTGGCGGGGCCACTCCGTACCCCAATATTTTGTCTGCATTCTACGTGCTGAAAAATGTTTAACCAGGATATATCGTCATCTGTTTTTGTGTTGACTGTACTGCTTAAACTAACACAAGAACTTACTATATACGTATATACTCACGCCTGGTAACCAGTGGGGTGGGTAGGCTAATCCCGTTTCAAGGATATACAAACTAGCTCTATCAAAATTCCAGTTGGACGGGTTACGAGTTGCTAGTACAGGTCTCGTTTTGTTTGTATTGTCATTTTTAGGGTTCCGTACCACAGAATTATTTTAACTTCTGTGTTCCGTACCTTAGGGTACAAAAGGAACCGTTGTCCGTACCTTCCTATTATTCGAATATGTCACAACCTCATAACTTTAGAAAATATAATTAATTTGTCCTCATAATATGGTGTAGTAAAAAATAGAATGTCCGAAATTGTTAAAAATATTGCCACAAAAAAAGAGTGTCTTTTTTTTCCATAAATAATTTCTTAAACAAATTGTAGGTACTAAAAAAAACATGGTAATCATCATAATCATAATCATAATCATTTAATTTATTTGCAGATTAAAGCCACACCTGGCACACCAATCATTTTATAGAATACACAGAACAAAAAAAACATGGATGATTACGTAAAGATTACAGGAAAAATATCGCAGTTGCAGATTTTTTTGGGAATAATTTGATTTTTGAAGCAATTGAGAAATAGTAACTGTTTATCTGGCTTGTTTAACGGGACACCTGACGCTAGAACATCAACAACACCAGGTTTTCGATGATTCATTGGAAGAAACTAGGTCTCTCCTCATATTAAAGAAAATATATTTGATTTATCGATCTTTTATCTAGGGATCCCACCCAGTGCGTGCACAGAACTTTTTTCCGGAAAAGCAATCAGAAGGTCAAGTACGACAATAAAAAAAATATGAAAAAATTTAAATAACACTTTGAAAAAAAAAAGTTTGTATGCAAATGTTCACTCTACGAAAGGCAGTGCCTACCCTGGCGTCATATTTTTTCATATTTTTTTTTGTCGTACTTGACCTTCTGATTGCTTTTCCGGAAAAAAGTTCTGTGCACGCCACTGACTGATCCCACCTATGAACAATGTTTTAAGATTTTTACTATTAGCTTATGTGTCTTTCAGCCAACAGAGGCGTTATCATCAAATATGTATTCATTTTTCGCTCTGCTCTATCTTTTGTTTTGTCGGGAACATTGTGTATCTATATGCGAAGAAAGAATAATTACAATGTGCAAGTATTGAAATCGAAAAAAGGTTTGTTTTTTATATAAAAGGAAAAGTTGTTCTTTTGTCAAAACCTGGATTATTTTCTTTTGTTTTTAGACTTCCGTAGTACCTTTAGCACCGTCAAATATAAATACATGAAATTTGACGCAAAAGTAGCATTAATTTGCCCACATATGAGTGTGTAAAAAAAATATGAAAAATTTGAAATTGTTCAAAATATTTCCAAAACAAGAGTGAGAAAAATAAAAAATATTAGCCTAAAAATACAACATGTGAATCAAACTGTAGGTATTAAAAATTTGATTCTAAAAATATATACTTTTAATATATTGACTGAAACTGGTTTCGAGAAATCTTTAAAAAACCCCAAAAATATGTATGTGCCCCCCCCCCCCCCCACTTTTCCTTTTTTGGTCTTGGATGTCGCCTCTTCATGGGCCAAAGTGTCCTGAGGTTAACAGAAAACCAGCGTTTATGCCCTATATCAAAGGTATTACGGATAAGATTGGAACAGCATTAAATAAATACTCCATTAAGACTGTATATACTCCGTTATCCAAAGTGGCAAGCCATTTACGCACACCAAAGGATATGATTCCTTTTCAAAATCCAGGTGTCTATAAGATAAAATGCAGCTGTGAAAGTTCCTACATTGGCCAAACAAAACGTGGCGTACAGGAAAGGGTCAAGGAACACATAGCAGCTGTGAAAAACCGGCAGATGTAGAAATCAGCGATAGCAGAACATCTTTTAGAATCCGGGACCAACCACTGGATAGAACTGCATAACCCGAAAATTCTCTCCACCGATCGCCATTACTACCCTAGAATTGTGCGTGAAGCGATTGAAATCAAGAAACATCCAAATAATTTCAATAGGGAAGATGGTTTCAAATTGTCTCCCACATGGAGTCCAGTCATCGGGAAATTTAAATCGCGGGTTTCTTCTCTTAGTGCATCTCCGGATACTGTGAGCGTTGTGTGCCGTGCGTGAATAAGATAACAATTAATTTTAAAGACTAAAGTGTTTTTGCGGGTACAAGGAAAATACTTCGGTCGTCACCTGCATCTCATCACTGCGCCTCGCCATACTTGCCAGTTTCCCGTAGACCACGAGACATGCAACTGTCTCGAAACGTCGGTAGGCCCGATTATATATATTATAATGTGTACGAAACGCGAGAGTTTAAAGTTATATATAACTGGCCAATTACAGCAAAACTATAGCAATTAAAAAAAAGTTCAGCACTAATGAGAAATATAAAAAAAGAAGCAAAATAAATAAAAAAAATATTTTATAAAAATACAACATGGGTATCAAATTGTAGGTATTAAAAAGTTGTTTCTAAAAATATATATTTTTTATATATTTACTGACACTAGTTTCGAGAAATCTTTAAAAAACTCCAAAAATGTGTATGCCCCCCCCCCCCCCCCCCTTATCTCCGAAACTGGCAGACCGAAAAATATGAAAAAAATGACAATTATAGATCATAACTGGCCAATTACAGGAAAACTATAGCAATTTAAAAAAAATCAGCACTAATGAGAAATATATAAAAAGAAGCAAAATAAATAAAAAAAATATTTTATAAAAATACAACATGGATATCAAATTGTAGGTATCAAAAAGCTGATTTTAAAAATATACACTTTTACTATACTTACTGGCACTGGTTTCGAGAAATTTAAAAACGCCCTTATCTACAAAACTGGTGGACCAAAAAATATATGAAAAAAATCATGGTAATATGTGTTTACGTAAAGATTACAGGAAAAAAAAACGGTCGAGAAATTAAAAAAAAAAATGACAAAATTAAATTTATCATCCACAATACGGAACCCTAGGTACGCGAGTCTGACTCGCACTTGGCAGGTTTTTTTTTTAAAGATATAATTTTGCATATTATCGAATTGAATGAAACTTGAGGTTAAAACATGAATATTGCAAAACGGCTCGCCTCAATAACTACGTTTGGTCGGTCTGGTAATGCTATCCCGATCAAAACGGCTCGCCTCAATAACTACGTTTGGTCGGTCTGGTAATGCTATCCCGATCAAAACGGCTCGCCTCAATAACTACGTTTGGTCGGTCTGGTAATGCTATCCCGATCAAAACGGCTCGCCTCAATAACTACGTTTGGTCGGTCTGGTAATGCTATCCCGATCAAAACGGCTCGCCTCAATAACTACGTTTGGTCGGTCTGGTAATGCTATCCCGATCAAAACGGCTCGCCTCAATAACTACGTTTGGTCGGTCTGGTAATGCTATCCCGATCAAAACGGCTCGCCTCAATAACTACGTTTGGTCGGTCTGGTAATGCTATCCCGATCAAAAATAGTTATTGAGGTGAGCCTTTTTACAATAATCATTTTGCATATTACTCGGATTTGGGTTAAAAAATTATTTGGAAATTTGTATTGTGGGGGCTGCTGTAGCCCTGGTTGTCCTCCCCTAAATCCGGCCCTTAGAAAATTGAACTTTAGCACTATTGTTCGCGAATTTGCTGTCCGTATAAGACGCAAATAGGTTTAAAAAAAATCTCTTACGTATTCTAACAAAAGAATGTACAGGTAGTGGTACGGTTTTTGACGTCTGACCTTGACTGCGCTAGTCATTTTTCTCTATCGCACTTAGTAATTTTGTGCGTGAATGAACACATGCGCTAGTCCCCCACCACTTTCGCCGAGCGGTCAAAAACCGTGCCGCGACCTACTGTACTGTAAATACGTATCTAATGATCGATCTCTTTGTAATAAACACGTGAATTTTTTGCCATTGTGACACGAATATAACCTCTAATGTTTCAGTAATAAAGTATCTACAGGTTCTTGATTTTCACACAAACCCTTCTTACCATTTGTTTCATAAAATATATTTGTTGCACACTTCCCAACTTGTTTCGGAAATCAATCCATCTTCAGGGGATACAAAACACTTATTTTTAGGGTCTTGTCTTGTATTTTCTTATCCCTTGGTTAAAGTAGATATAAGTAATTCAATGTATAGTTTAAGTTTATGTTAAAAAAAAAGACATGATCTTGCCAAGTTTCTTGCCCGTTCTTCTTAGCTAGACTAATCGAATGGGCGGAGGTAGGCATGTATTTATATATGTAACCTATTACTATGTAGTATATAGGATGGGATTTGGTCGGCCGCCTGGATTCGTGCTGGGGGTTCGGTTGGTGATCATTGAACCTTGTTCCTGGTCCCTGGCCGGGTCTCCGGTGTGGGTTCGGGCGGCTGATTGGATTTCACCTTGTATAATAATATTTTACCTATAATTTTAATCGTATATATATTGCTACATAAATTAAATAAACATTTAATCTAAGTAGTTCATGTACATTTATTATTTTATTACATATATTTTTATAAGATTAAAATTTGACTTGTGAAACGTGTATTATATATACCTACTTTGCAAAATAAACTTTTTGAATTTTTGAATTTTGAATTTTGGTTCCGTACCCAAAGGGTAACCAACGGGAGCCTATTGCTAAAACTCCGCTGTCCGTCTGTCACCAGGCTGTATCTCATTAACCGTGAAAGTGAGACAGTTGAATTTTCACGGTGATGTATTTCTGTTGCCGCTATAATTTCAAATACTAAAAAACAGAATAAAATAAATATTTAAGGGGGCTCCCATACAACAGACATGTTTTTTTTGCCGTTTTTATAGATAATTGTACGGAACCTTTCGTGCGACTCCCACTTGGCCGGTTTTGTTTTAATAAACAAAACACATATTTTTAATAATAAGTGTTTTGTATCCCCTGAAGATAGATTGATTTCCGAAACCGGTTGGGAAGTGTGCACCAAATATATTTTATGAAACAAATAGTACAGTGTTTGTGTTGAAAATAAAGATGCTGTCTATGTTACATCAAGTGCTGACAATCGCAAGTATAAATCACATCTACAGGTTGCTTTTCATCTCACGAATCAGTTCTCATGAGATGGTAATGTGAGGTCACAGTGGTTATTTTGTGGTGCGGTGTCGAAGTTTCTGCAGAAAAATTGTGTATTTTTATTTCTCCTCACACCATTGTATTGTCACATGATCTACTTGACTGAGCATTTAATTATGTCTGCGGTATTAGGGTTACCAGATCACATACATTTAATTATGTTTGCGGTATTAGGGTTACCAGATCACATAAATTTTTCTGTCATATTAGAATTTTTCTCCTTCTGCTTCTGCCAGGAAATTTGGAAAAAATAGGATTTGTCAAGATTAATTAATTAATATAAAATTAATTATCTGAAAAAATTATTTCATGTCCAAGTTGCGTTGTATGATGTTACGTTATTGCAAATCTAAAACATTATGAACGGCCGTTTAGACATGCCATACAGATTTGACGTTTCTAAAACGCGGAACATTTTGATTTCATAATTTCATTCTTTAGTTTATAAAACGATCACTTATCCAAACCCATATTGTTTATACCGTTCATCATTGTCACAATCCAAGAAATAGAATTGCATAACTTTTTCGCGATTTTAGCGTTCGTGTGTTCTTTCTAGCTTTTCAATTGTATATAATAGATTATTTATTGAGTTACTTTTTTTGTAACAAAAAATGTTGAAAATCGCGTTACCTTTCCATTAAAATAAAATATTCTCAAAAATTACAGGACACTCACTAAATTAACAGGGATTGTGGGAGGAATTCGCATACTGGAGCTGGTATCCCCAAACGGCACCACCTGTGCGTGACTAGAGTCCGCGCCACAACTGAAGTCCGATGGATCAAGGCATTTTGGTTCATATTTTAAAGTGAATAAAGACTTTGATGGAGGACTTCAGTGTTGGCGCGCACTCTAATATAACATTCTTCAACATTTATATATCCATGTCATTATTATATTGACGGTAGACGTACAAAATACAACAAAACTCGATGTTAGTTATCATTTTCGACACTCTGCGTTGTGACTTGTGGTGTGAAAGATAACAAATTATAGAAGCTTGAAGCAGCTATTACGTGTCTTGCACTTTCACGTAAGTACATACAAATACATACAAATATTGAGCGGTTTCGCAGCCGGATTTTCGAAAACCCGCCTTTTCCTAATTAATCGAAACGACTAGCATGAACTTGGTATCGACTCGACATAGATTCGATAAATAAAAATGCAACTCTTATTTAATTGCAATAAGGGTTATCGTCTGGAATTTATCGATTCTATCTGTCAAATTTATCTAATCGACACGTACGTGCTCGCATATACGGGTGTTTCTTTTCCGTGTATTTGAAATACACGGACAATTATAATCAGTTTCTGGTATATGCTTTTGACTATATAATGTAGGGTTTTGTTTTATGTTTGGATAAACTTTCCTCGATATAAATAATTGTTGAAATGAGATCTTCTAACACACTTTTTCTCCTCATTTGACGAATAGGGACCATGTACAGAACTCAAACATATTTTATTAGATGGGTTTCAACAATATCTAGATTTTTGATTTTGGAAATTTTAATAAAAATATAAAACCAACTTTTTCCCCTTTTGCCCTGTGACAAAAATAAAATTCGCATAGCCTCTTAAAAGAGGCTTTATTATTATCCCATAAAAAGGAATACAATTTTCTTAAACTATAAGTAATATGTCTATTAAACTATAAGTAATATGTCTATTAAACTATAAGTAATATGTCTATTAAACTATAAGTAATATGTCTATTAAACTATAAGTAATATGTCTATTAAACTATAAGTAATATGTCTATTAAACTATAAGTAATATGTCTATTAAACTATAAGTAATATGTCTATTAAACTATAAGTAATATGTCAATTAAACTATAAGTAATATGTCTATTAAACTATAAGTAATATGTCTATTAAACTATAAGTAATATGTCTATTAAACTATAAGTAATATGTCTATTAAACTATAAGTAATATGTCTATTAAACTATAAGTAATATGTCTATTAAACTATAAGTAATATGTCTATTAAACTATAAGTAATATGTCTATTAAACTATAAGTAATATGTCTATTAAACTATAAGTAATATGTCTATTAAACTATAAGTAATATGTCTATTAAACTATAAGTAATATGTCTATTAAACTATAAGTAATATGTCAATTAAACTATAAGTAATATGTCTATTAAACTATAAGTAATATGTCTATTAAACTATAAGTAATATGTCTATTAAACTATAAGTAATATG
This sequence comes from Ypsolopha sequella, assembly GCA_934047225.1. NCBI lineage: Eukaryota > Metazoa > Arthropoda > Insecta > Lepidoptera > Ypsolophidae > Ypsolopha > Ypsolopha sequella. Next base: position 641,597 of record OW204012.1, on the reverse strand, counting down.
TCTATTAAACTATAAGTAATATGTCTATTAAACTATAAGTAATATGTCTATTAAACTATAAGTAATATGTCTATTAAACTATAAGTAATATGTCTATTAAACTATAAGTAATATGTCTATTAAACTATAAGTAATATGTCTATTAAACTATAAGTAATATGTCTATTAAATACGAAATCCACAACTTTTTGGAAACTCTAAATATTTATTAAAAGATGAAAAGATTCTAATTTCAAGTAAGATAAAATTTGTTTTACTTGAAATCTGCGGGTCTACCACGTAATTCTCATTTTCATCAACATCAACTTGAGATTGAAATTTGACGTGCGTGCGACGACGCCCGCCTAACATGCCATCTCTTTTGCACGCGTTGAATTTCGCATGCATTTGCTTGAAGTTGATACAAATGAGAATTACGCGGTAGAGCCCCTGTTCCTAATTGATATCTTGATATTTTATGCACGTGACTTTTTAAACATCGTCCAAACTCGTACTGGAGGCTTGGTAAGTGATCAGTATCATGGAACAATTGCAATTTTTGTAAAATTCGTAAATATAAATTTCGACTTACTATATCATACTGGTTGCTGGGACTGGGAGTGAAGAAGTCGAAATTTTATTTTACCAATTTCACAAAAATGACTAAGCCTTCAGTTTAAATTTGGACGATGATCAAAAAGTCACATTAGTGTCGATTCGGTGTAAAAAAACGGATTTAAAAAAAACCAACAAAATCGCGAAAGCGATACCTGAAACAAAATCGATAAGAAGTGTAAAATAGAGGGTTACAAAAAAATTCATTGACAGTACAAATATGAATCGATTAACGTGGTTTGTGTAAAATGAATTCCTTAAAGTTCAACCAAGAACATATATTTTTTATGGCTATACGTAACCTAATTATTGCAACAAAATCATCCGAAAGCTGACATTTTATTTCTGTTTGTATTTTTGTTCCCCTTAACTTATTTGACAGGACTAAACTTAATTTAACCGTCCTGTCTTCTTCTTTCTGTATCGAAAAGACAAAGACAGGACGCTTGAAATATGGTTAGTTCCATCAAATAAGTTTAGTCGTGTTACGCCGAATCGACACCAGTGTATAGAATAAACAGGATGTTGAAGCTAAGATCATTCCAGATGACGTCATCGCATCCAGCCGCTCTGGTGGTGCCTAGATGGAAGATGAACAACGGTCTGGAGATACCTGCTGTCGCATTGGGAACTTATCTTGGATTTGATAAGGTTAGTTTTAACTGCGCCTACAAGTTTTTTTGGTCTCACCAGTACAAAAAGAGGGCGTTAGAAAGAAAGAAGGAAAGAAAAGGCTTTTATTTTGAAAGTTACACCAATACAAAAAACCGGCCAAGTGCGAGTCAGACTCGCGTACCTAGGGTTCCGTATTGTGGATGATAAATTTTATTTTGTATTTTTTTCGTGAATTTCTCAACCGCTTTATTTTTCCGGTAATCTTTATGTCAACACATAATTACAATTTTTTTCATATTTTTTGATCCGCCAGTTTTGGAGATAGGGGGGGACATACATATTTTTGGGGTATTTTGAAGATTTCTCGAAACCAGTTGGCACTGGCAAATATTTTTTTCATTTTTTTTACTTTTTTTTATATTTCTCATTTGTCCTCAATTTTTTTTCAATTATGATCTATAATTGTCAATTTTTTTTCATATTTTTCGGTCCACCAGTTTCGGAGATAAGTGGGGGGGAGGGGCAAACATATTTTTGTTTTTTTTTTAAAGATTTCTCGAAACCAGTGCCAGTAAATATAGTAAAAGTATATATTTTTACAATTAGCTTTTTAATATCTACAATTTGATACCCATATAGTATTTTTAGGCTAATATTTTTTATTTTTCCCATTTTTGTTTTGGAAATATTTTGAACAATTTTTTATTTTTTATTTTTTTTAGACAAGATATGTGGACAAATTAATGCTATTTTTGTGCCAAATTTCATGTATTTATCTTTAACGGTGTTAAAGTTATGGATGCTGTGACATACGGACGGACGGACAACGGAGTCTCACCATAAGGTTATTTTTGTACCTTTTAGGTACCCGTGTACTATATGTATAAAATAAGACCTACCTGTAATCGAAATTTCATGTTTCTAAGTCAACTGGAAGTGCCCTATAGGTTTTCATGGTGAACAAATTTGTATGAAATTGATTGCTGTCGGTGTGGCACCAACGTCAACCAGCTTGGGCACCACGGCCTATCTTGCCAACGTAGTGCTGGTCGCTTGTCGCGGCATGCCAGCCTTAATGATGTCATCCGGAGGGCCTTTGTCACCGTCGGCGTGCCAGCTGTCCTAGAGCCGAAAGGCCTTGCACGCAGCGATGGCAAGAGGCCCGACGGTATGACAATCATTCCTTGGAAATACGGCAAGTCACTGGTGTGGGACGCAACATGCGTTGATACTCTTGCTGCGTCCCACATCCAAGTCACGGCTGCCAAGGCTGGCGCAGCAGCGGCAGCGGCCGAGGGATCCAAAAGGCGCAAATATGCAGAGCTCAGTTCGGAGTACGCGTTTGCGCCTTTTGGAGTCGAAACCCTTGGGCCGTGGGGTCAAGAGGCTAAATGTCTTTTTAAAGAAATTTCCTCTCGGCTGGTTGACGTTTCGGGGGACCCAAAAGCTGGCGCATACTTTGGACAACGCCTTAGTTTGGCAATCCAAAGAGGAAATGCTGCCAGCATTCTGGGAACCCTGCCACAAGACGGCGGCGATCTGGCCAACATTTTTTACTTAGTTTAATTTTACTTTAGGAGACATTTTAGTTTTATAGGTAAATTTATAAGGTTTAATTTTAGTTTTATTTCATGTTATTTAAGTTTTTATGTTTCTGTTAATAAAATATACCAAGTTTCTGGTATATGCATCTTGACTATTATATATAATCTAGGGATTTGAAATTGGAAAACATGTTTGGATAAATTTTCCTCGATAGAAATAATTGTTGAGATGAGGTCTTCAAACACACGTTTTCTCCTCGTTTGACGAATAGGAACCATAACTATACAGAACTCAAACATATTTTATTAGGTGTGTTTTAACAATATCTAGAGATTTGATATATAAAATTTTGCTAGCTATGAAATTGATTATGTAAGTGTTAACTTTGTTTCGCTGTGTGTTAGAAACCTGATTTTTTTAGTAGACTGTTGGTCCCGCTAATCCCGCGGGATCGCGCATGATTTCACGTGCGGGACTGATCCCGCAAAATTCGTACGAGATACCGGTATACCGGGATTGCATTCCCTAGTTAAGACGTGTGGCAATTCTGATTCAATAATTTTATGTTTTATCTATATTGTGTTTGTAAATGTTTATTTTCTGTGAAAAACAAATAATAAGAGTTATAAAAGTTTTTACATCCAAAATTATAAAACTTCACCCATTCTTAACCAAACCTCTCGCCTTCCAGAACGGCATATTGAAGCCAGAGGACAAGCAACTCCGTAATGTGGTACAACAAGCTATCGAGCTCGGCTACCGGCACATCGACACCGCAGCCGTCTACCAGACCGAGAAGGAGATAGGAGAGGCTATAGCCAACATGGTGGCCAACGGCACCGTGCGGAGAGAGGACATCTTTGTTACTACTAAGGTGAGGGTGCCACTCGGCTGCCTGTGCCGGCTACCGAAGAGAAGAAAGGAGAGGGTATAGCCAACATGGTGGCTAACGGCAGTGTGCGGAGACATCTTGAGGTGAAGACGATACGGGGTGAGGACGGGGTGAGGACGGGGTGAGGACGGCCAGAACGAAGAGAAGATATGAGAGGCAATATCAGTAGTTGCGTTACTTTACCAGTAACAAACAAATGCAACATAACGAAACAAAGTGAAGACGGTAACGACGGAACCCTTAGTGCGCTTACTTGCATTTGTTAGTCTTCTACTCTTTGAATTGAGAATAATCCTATATATTAAACTAGTCTTTCGCCCACGGCAGAAATCGGAACATACGTACATACATACAGCCAAGAATTCTAAAAATGTTGGTTCTTGCCTAGTACACTGCTAAAATAACTAATTTCATTTAAAATTTGGCAAAAATATTCAAAGTACAGACATCACTTTTTTACCAGTTCATTAAAACCGATTCTGGAGGCTTTAATTTTAGTTTTCGTGCTGTTCAATTTTAAAATGATCCATAGTAGGTAATTTAACTTCAGTTTCTAACACTTAAGGACTAAAACTAAAACTTTAACATTAGTATAGATTACAAAATTATAATGCACACATTCCTGCATATATTTTAAATTACCTAGGTTTAGTTTAATTATCTTTATTAATTGTAAATAACGAGATGTGTTTTCCTTATTGATGCACGCACCACTCCAGACCACATGGGTCATACAATATTATTTTCTTTACTGATAGCAATTGTTATTGCCATACATAATACTGTGTATACCTAACGTTGATAAAATTGTTTTAATAAACAAAGGTCAATTTACTCGTACACATTTATTAATATTTATGCCAACTACGATAAAATCGTTTAACCTATAGATTCAGCGGCGTATTTTAAGATTTGACGCCCGGCATTGTAAGGTTTGTCACCCGGCATTGTAAGGTTTGTCACCCGGCATTGTAAGGTTTGTCACCCGGCATTGTAAGGTTTGTCACCCCGTTAACGAGAAAAAAGCAAAAATATTTCAATTATAAAATAAAATCCAGCAGTGTGTTGATGTGGGCTGTGATAATAATGAATGAAAAAACTAAAAATACCTTATAAACAAATAAACACAATTTATTCAATATTTACATATTTTCCGATGAATATTTTTTTAATGACAGTATAAAGTCAAAAAGCAATATAAATTAAAAGAATAACCAGAAAGATACCCAACGATTGGTAATGACAGGCCCCCAAAGCTGATCGTGAGGTGCAGCTTGCGCCGCCCCTCGCAGCCTGCCGGCCCGGACCATGGCCCTTTTGGCCCTAGGGTAAATAAGCCATATCCATAGTGAAGTTGGGTTTTTATCACCTATTATTACGTTTTCGAACCACAAACGGAGATGTTTTCGCGCTTGCTAGGGCTCCCCTACCAATTCCAATGTGTAAGCATTTTCTAACCACTTTTTTGAGTACCAACATATTTATCCATCCATTAGCCTGTCTTCGTCTACTGCTGGACATAGGCCTTTACAATATTTTACAACTGTTGGCGGTCCTCCTAATAAAAATGCCCATATTCACACAAGTTGGGCAGGCGGGTTGGTGAGCGTGATGCCGAAACCCTCACACCGGCGACGCCGCTGCCCATCACCAGTATATTTTATTAAATCCGCCATCAATACCAGGCATGGTGGGCCACCTGGTTGTGCCTGAGATCTGTCATCTTACTCTCCCCCCATATAACTTCGGGGGGGTTGTGGGTAAGATGGTGGTACCTCGACAGTCGAGCCGGGCTCAGCTCTACCACCTAATTAGCAAACAATTCGCGGCTCCCACTAAGTACGGGACCCTATTATCGTAATTGCTATATTTTTCATGTAATGTTTACATAATAGTAAGTAAGTAAGTAATATATTATTATTTATTTCATGCCACCATATACATAATACACATACATAACATAGAATGGTAACTTAAAAAGAACTAAAATGAAAAAAATATATATAATAAAAACCTTACACTATTACCAGAATGAAGAAAAATATGTACAAAAATAAAAACTATTTGGTGGCTAATACTAAAAGGTATTATTTCAGCATACTAAAAAATACTTTTAATACTAAAAGGTATTATTTCAGCATATTGCTGCAAAACATTTAGCTTTGCAGCACTGGTTTTCGAATAATACCCGAATGAAGTGACTCGCGGGAGCCAGTGTGCATTAAAGTCATTCGGACCTGTGACTAAACCATAAAACTAATCATAATGAGTAATCAATTCAATGTACTGATCATATACAACGAACCGTGTGCCGTGAACCGTGTGAACAAAACGGAATTTGTTAGTGTCATGTGGGTAGTAGTAGGTACATAAATAAAGAGCAAACGATTCCGCTACAAAGTTTTCCACTACTACTAATCACCCAATACCATAATATTTTTCATTTTTTTTTGGTCCTCTATAACGTTCAAAAATGCTACTTTTTCGAGGTGTTTTTAAATGAAGACCCCCCTTGAATACATTTTTTTTTTATTATTATTTGCAGTAATAGAGGCCACAGTAAATCGTATTCTTTGAACATTTCAACTCGCTTCCTATAACGGCTGAAGCTGTAGACCCCTGTGATAGACATACAGACAGACAGATAGACAGCGGAGGTTTTCGGGTACGGAGCCCTAAAAACAACATACCAAGTTAGCCCTGTAGCCTAAGCATGAAAACATCTCCATACAGTTGCGTTTCAAACTACATCAAAATCGTATGTAATCTGGGAAACTGCTCCAAGCGGACAGTAGCGGAACTAACGGAGATGTACTCCCAAAAAGATTCGGTCGATCGTTTATCGTTGGAGCATACGTCCATCACACGCACAGAGAGTATGATAGAGATGGATATGCGACCGAACGATGATAATTCGATCGAATTTTTTCACTTCGCAGCCCGAAGATAGGTAATATCTCCTCAGAGAATGATGATAATAATGAGACAACAAATCATCATCTCATCACTCATAAGATACCTCGTTGAGCTCAATATATTACCCACTACAAAAAACCCATATAATCCCATTAAAATTACCCTAAACTTGCACTTGTTCCAGCTGTGGAATACCCGTCACGGCAGGAAGCAGGTCGAAGAGGCGCTCCGAGAGTCTCTGGCCAAGCTACAGCTGTCCTATGTGGACTTGTACCTGATGCACTGGCCCCTCGGGTTAAATGTAAGTTTGTACTATTGTTCCAGCTGTGGAACACTAGTCACGGCAGGGAACAACAGGATGCGTGACAGACGACTTTTGTTCTTTATTTTTTAAATATTAGTGAAAAGAACAATACCATTGACAGAATGAGCCCTTCAAATATGAAGACACCTTTCTGTTACATGCATACCTATTCATAATAAGTGGTGTAACCTAAGCACGAAGTCATTACAGTTTGCGTCCACGTAAAATTCCGTACGGAATCTGAAAACCGTCCCAAGCGGACAGTAGCGGAATTAATAGATTCCATAACAACCGAAATAAAACGGTGATAATTTCATGCTAAAGCTTAAGTGAAGATCTCCTTTTAAATATTCCAGGATGACTACAGCTTCTCTACCACAGACTACATGGAGACGTGGCGAGGAATGGAGGACGTCCAGAGAGCCGGACTAGCGCGGTCAATAGGGATCTCTAACTTCAACCAGTCACAAATAGCACGCGTATTGAAGGAAGCCGATGTGGCACCTGCCGTCTTACAGATTGAGGTACTTATGGACGTGATTGGGGTACGCTGGCTTATAGACTATGGGGGTACAGTCGGTAACCCTATGAAATCAACTAACAAAATGTGACCAATTCGTAGATGTGTAGAAAAATAACTACATAAAAACTACAGGGTTGTACATACACTACAGTCAGCAAAAACATCACAATTTTTCTGATAAAAAAATCACATCAATAAGTAACAAGTAGGGCTCTACGAGTATTATGTTCAATAGAGCGTATCAAAAGGTGCTTGAAAAAATAAGGTTTGCGCGTCCTATGTTGGTACTAACTTGAGCCTGCCTGATTTTATCGAAAATCGATTTATTTGAAAATATCGATTCAACATCGTTTTCAGCAAAATGTGGTCAATTCGTAGTTGTGTAGAAAAAAAAACTACCCCTATGTCCCTTTTGACACTTAATAAAAATAAAAATTCTAGTTCCATCATGCAACTCGGCAATGGAACTACTGAATGACTCTTCTTTTTAACAGGAATACACATTTATATACATATTAACGTTCAACTTTACTTTAATATAAATGGTGGGTCCACACAAGACACAAAATTGTACGTCACGGAGGCCCCCCCAATCAGTGGGTCTAAGGAGACATATCGTCGCTGCGCCTGCAAAATCCGCTATGTGAATATAAATTTTATGCAATTTTAATTCGTATCGTAATGAAAATAGTTATAAAAATTACATAAAATTTTAAATCACACAGCGGATTTTGCAGGCGCAGCGACGATATTTCTGGTGGGGGTCAATTTGGTCTACGAAGACGATATTTTTCATGTACTGTCATGTCGAATGTGTAGAACAAACAAAAAACATTTCTTATTACCAGGATTTACATAATTAAATGCCTAGAAATAGCGACGTCTATTTATAGCTAAAATTTAAAAGCGGTCTTTTTAGCACAAGTTAAAATTTTAGCTCGTCGAAGACGGTGTCTATGTCTATGTATGTCTATGTCTTTACGTTTAAAAAATAGCAACTCAATTGGCCTTGATAAAGTACCTACTTATCTTCTCAAAGATTGTCGTAAAGTTCTTTGTATTCCCCTCTGTCACATATTTAATCTTGCTCTGATAACAAGCAAATACCCCACTAAGTGGAAGCTGACTAAAGTTATTCCCATACCGAAAAGCAGTAGTAGAGCGGCAGAGGATGAGTATCGTCCTATCGCAAATCTTTCCTCTCCTGCCAAGGTCTTGGAGAAGATTTTACATCATATAATATATAAACAGGTTAATCCTCTTATCTGCAACGAACAGCATGGCTTTAGGCCTGGTCGATCAGTCGATACTAACTTGATAACCCTATGCCCATTTACACGTTCTAGTACCCCCTGCCCATTTACACGTTCTAGTACCCCCTGCCCATTTACACGTTCTAGTACCCCCTGCCCATTTACACGTTCTAGTACCCCCTGCCCATTTACACGTTCTAGTACCCCCTGCCCATTTACACGTTCTAGTACCCCCTGCCCATTTACACGTTCTAGTACCCCCATGCCCATTTACACGTTCTAGTATCCCATGCCCATTTACACGTTCTAGTACCCCCTGCCCATTTACACGTTCTAGTACCCCCTGCCCATTTACACGTTCTAGTACCCCATGCCCATTTACACGTTCTAGTACCCCCTGCCCATTTACACGTTCTAGTACCCCCCTGCCCATTTACACGTTCTAGTACCCCCTGCCCATTTACACGTTCTAGTACCCCCCTGCCCATTTACACGTTCTAGTACCCCCTGCCCATTTACACGTTCTAGTACCCCCTGCCCATTTACACGTTCTAGTACCCCCTGCCCATTTACACGTTCTAGTACCCCCTGCCCATTTACACGTTCTAGTACCCCATGCCCATTTACACGTTCTATTACCCCATGCCCATTTACACGTTCTAGTACCCCATGCCCATTTACACGTTCTAGTACCCCCTGCCCATTTACACGTTCTAGTACCCCCTGCCCATTTACACGTTCTAGTACCCCATGCCCATTTACACGTTCTAGTACCCCCTGCCCATTTACACGTTCTAGTACCCCCTGCCCATTTACACGTTCTAGTACCCCCTGCCCATTTACACGTTCTAGTACCCCCTGCCCATTTACACGTTCTAGTACCCCCTGCCCATTTACACGTTCTAGTACCCCCTGCCCATTTACACGTTCTAGTACCCCCTGCCCATTTACACGTTCTAGTACCCCCTGCCCATTTACACGTTCTAGTACCCCCTGCCCATTTACACGTTCTAGTACCCCCTGCCCATTTACACGTTCTAGTACCCCCTGCCCATTTACACGTTCTAGTACCCCCTGCCCATTTACACGTTCTAGTACCCCCTGCCCATTTACACGTTCTAGTACCCCCTGCCCATTTACACGTTCTAGTACCCCCTGCCCATTTACACGTTCTAGTACCCCCTGCCCATTTACACGTTCTAGTACCCCCTGCCCATTTACACGTTCTAGTACCCCCTGCCCATTTACACGTTCTAGTACCCCCTGCCCATTTACACGTTCTAGTACCCCCTGCCCATTTACACGTTCTAGTACCCCCTGCCCATTTACACGTTCTAGTACCCCCTGCCCATTTACACGTTCTAGTACCCCCTGCCCATTTACACGTTCTAGTACCCCCTGCCCATTTACACGTTCTAGTACCCCCTGCCCATTTACACGTTCTAGTACCCCATGCCCATTTACACGTTCTATTACCCCATGCCCATTTACACGTTCTAGTACCCCATGCCCATTTACACGTTCTAGTACACCATGCCCATTTACACGTTCTAGTACCCCCTGCCCATTTACACGTTCTATTACCCCATGCCCATTTACACGTTCTAGTACCCCATGCCCATTTACACGTTCTAGTACCCCATGCCCATTTACACGTTCTAGTACCCCATGCCCATTTACACATTCTAGTACCCCATGCCCATTCTACCAGTGGAATAGTAGATGTATTTGACATGTAAGTCTTCGTTATTTTCGCAGGCCCACCCTCAAATAGTCCAAAAAGACCTCATCACTTACGCTCAAGGGCAAGGTCTCGTAGTGATGGGGTACAGTCCTTTCGGCTCCTTGGTATCGAGGCTCGGACTGGAAGTCGGAGGGCCGAAGATAGACAACCCTATACTGGTTGAGATCGCTAAGAAGTACGGGAAGACTACACCACAGATATTATTGAGATGGCTTGTAAGTATTTATTTATTTAATGAAAATGAAAATGAAAAATGGTTTATTGGTAATTATAAGCTCTTAAAAATTAGGAAGGTGGTGACCGGAGTCTTCTTTTAAGCTGAGAGCAGCCTGTGCCAGAAGACCCCACTCTTCCACGTATTGTATCTATATATCTACCAACTATGTAATGTTCAAGAAAAAGAATACTAAAAAACTAACACTATACAAATCAAAGAATAATAAAACTAAAACATAATATAAATTCTAAATACAAATTATACAAATTTAAAGTTTAAAGTTTAGTACTGCAGCAAACACATTTGCGAGAATAAAAAAGTGAGAGGGTGTGTGTGCGTGGGTGAGGGGGTGTGTGTGAGGGTGAGATTTTGATATTTTGACAAACTAAGCGATATACACTGGCTGGGTTTTGTATATACTCGTATGTAGAGTATGCACTTATTTGATCATACTAACAACTTTCATTATGGAGCCAAGCCTATTCGTCCAAGAGCCAAGCCTGAAATCGCGCTAAATCAGGCTTTTCATAGAACAGGTGATACTAGAAATCAGAGCACCAATTACGGTATTTCTCTGGCGCGAACACGAGAGACTGACAAGGGACAATCAACACGCAGGACACCCCCGTCACTTCATAGTCAAGGCTCAAGTTATTTACCTACACTCTTACGCGCGCATCTGGCTTGTCCGCACACGCTTGTGTGTGTGCGTGAGCTAGTCTAGGGCTGGCAGCAATCGTGTGAGCGTCGTCGCCCGAGAGGGACACAATATAAGTCAGCAACTTATGTGATTCTCTTCCTAAATTTTAGCGTAGTCCAATTTCTGGTTCCCCGTGGATTAATCAGTATTAAAAAAATATATGTATACAACGTGTAACAGAAAGGTGTAACCATATTTAAGGAGGTAATTTAGGGAATAGTACTAATGCTATTGGCATTTGTATTAACTCCAAAATCAAGGTTAAATTATATATATATACAAGGTTAAATTCAATTCAAATTCAAATTTGAAACATATGTAGAACATGTCCATATGAATAACTTTTTTTAATAGGATAGTGAAAAATTCTTAAAATTCGTTTTCACCTTTCCATACTGGACGAGTCAGCTGATCGGAGCAATTTGTATAGGAGGAAGTGAAAAAAAGTTAAGAATTTCGCTTAGCTCCCATACAAACAGTTGTCCATATAGACTAGTACTACCTTTGTTTTGAGTTTCGCCAAATAATGTTATTTAACCTTATATATGTATATAAATCGTTACGACCTGAATGCCCCGGGGGGTGTCGGATGTGTTCCGAGTGTGAACTTTGAAATGCAAGTTACAGTCCACCCACACTCGGTAAACCCGCGTTTCACCTGCAAATATTACGTCCTAACGTGATGGGTGGTGAGCCCTATCATCGTTCTTCGGGCACAAATACACTCTTTTTAGGGCATGCAGGTTTCCTTACTATGTTTTCCTTCACTGTTCACAAGTGGTAAGTACCTATTAGCAAATACTATGCACATTATGTAAATTCCGAAGAACTCATTGGTGCATGCCCGACCGGAGATCGAACCTTAATCTCAAGATTAAGAGGCCAGCGTTCTACCCCTGAGTTACCGCTAGTTTTTCGTTACTTTAAAAGTAAATATATATATATATATATATATATATATATATAGTATGCCTAAGCTTAGTAGGTACCTATATAGTTTCGTATGCATAAATGATCATCATATAATTAACAACTACTCAAACATGAACTTTGGAAAAAAAATGAAAACTTGTCAAAACATGGAAAGTTATAAATACTGATTTTATTGTTCCAAATGCGTTACTGAACGAAATTGTAAGGTTTGATCACGCAATTCTAATTTTTGAAAAAAAGTTTTCCAGGCATCCATAAACACTGCAATAACGCACCATACTGATTAAAAATCAGTATCGTGATAAAACTTTGTAACAAAACACGCGCGCAGCAAACAAGTGGTAATCGAGCTCTGCCTGACTCCAGATTTCCACTAACTTGCGGGGGACCGCGGGGGACGTTAAATTCGCGCGGGGAGGAGAGTGTCGCTTCTTTACGTAGTAATACTTTATATTCTCTGACGCAGGCGAAACTTGGCACAACTTTTTTTTTCTGTCTATTACCGTATAGAGCTTATAAATACGTGGTAAATTATCAAAAATTGAAGGTAAATAGGGCGCGTTATACTTAGAACGTAGTACGTAGGGAGTGCTTTATATGGTAATTCAGAATCAGAATCAGAATCAGAAGTCTTTATTTGTATAAACATAGGTAAATGGTTGTTTTGAGATAAAATATGGTCCCATATGTTTTGCCATATTCGGCACACAAAAAATTCAACTTAATACTAAACAAAACATAAACTATTGAATTCTATTAATTAATATTATACAATTATAATTAGGTAATAATTAGGTAATAATAGAAAATAATTAGGTAAGTACATGTTAAAATCTTAAAGCTAAAATAAAAAAATATTAATTAAATGACCTGACGTTTACAAATTTGTATCTGTTAAAAACTCCTTTACCGTATAATATGTTTTTTTTACAAGAAAGTCTTTTAATTTGGTTTTAAATGTTGCAATATTTTGAATTTCTGTCAAAGAGTTCGGAAGTTTATTATAGACGGTAGACGCCATACCGAGGATACTTTCAGTGAAGTGTGTCGTGTTACGCGGGAATGTTTTGATTTTATTAACGCGCCTTGTACTGTTAAAATGAGTAAATAAGTCATGATTTGTCTTTACAAATATGGAGACTTCGAAAATATAAATACACGGAAGAGTAAGTAATTTATGCTTCTTAAAAAACGGCTTGGATGTATCAGAGGGTCTAAGACAAAACATTGCTCTGATACATTTTTTCTGGGCTTTGAACGGACGAAGTTTATCAGTTGCATTTCCCCAGAAGATGACGCCGAATCGCAAGGTTGACACGACATGACCGTGATAAGCTGTGATGACAGCGTCTATATTTACAACTTTACGGAGTTGGTAAAGTGCATATGAAAAGCTATTTAGTTTTTTACATACGATATCGATTTGTGCTTTCCAATTCAAGTTCTCGTCAATATGTATTCCCAAAAATTTTGTTACGTTCGTTTCACCAATTGTATTATTAGTATAATTGATATTCATTATTAAATCTTTTCTGTTTTGTTTGTGTTTAAATTGCATAATTTTTGTTTTATTTAGATTTATAACAAGATTATTTATATTAAGCCAGTTTATAATATTAGCTAAGGCATTATTTATATCTGACTCGTAAGTGTTTACATTATTTCCAATGAAAATGGCAGTGCTGTCATCGGCGAATAACGTTATGGGATGATCTATTGCTTTAGGTAGATCATTAATATAGATCAGAAATAGGAGTGGCCCCAATACGCTCCCTTGTGGTACACCATATCGTATTTTAGCAGTCTCCGATGTGTAGGTTACCTCAATTTTAGTGCGATGACAGATTTTACTAATATGAGTTTGCTGTTCTCTATCGCTTAAGTACGATTTTATCAAGTTCAGAACATTTCCACGGATTCCGTATTTCTCTAACTTATTTATTAAAATGTCATGATCTACAAAATCAAACGCTTTGGTCATGTCCATATAAAGCGCTGATATTGGAACCGTTTTGTCCATATTTATCGTGATTAGGCGAAGGAATTCATAGATCGCCATATTTATCGTTTTATTGATCCTAAAACCTTTTTGCTCTTTAGCCAATATATTATGTTTTTCTAGGTAATTGTTTAAATTATTATATACGACCTTTTCAAATATTTTGGAAAAAATTGAGATAAGAGCAATAGGTCGGTAAAAATCCATATTTTCCTTGTCTTCTTTTTTAAAAAGAGGTTTTATAATTGATGTTTTCAATCGATCTGGATATGTGCCATATTCAATACATAAATTGACAATGTGACTTATTATAGGAGAAATAATAAGGGCTACTTGTTTTATTACGTTTGTACATATATTGTCAAAGCCTGTGCTATTGGTGTTCTTAAGTTTCATAATTATGTTATATATATCCTTAGGATTAGTGGGGGGCATAAACATTGAATTAGAGATATTAAATGTCATTGTGTTGATACTTTTATTATTATTGCATGTCAATCTATTAGCATTATTTGATGTCACGATATTAGTAAAATGTTCATTAAAGGTTTGAGCAATTATTTTTGGATCCGTAATTGTACTTCCATTGTGTTTAATTTGATTTATATTTTCCTTCGGTATATTTAGTTTATTATTATTTATAATCTTCCATGTATCTCTAGCTTTATTCGTTGAATTTTGAATGCAATAATTATTTTGGGCCTTTTGAGTAAGTTTAGTTATAATTCTCAGCTGTTTCGCGTATGATTTGAATTTTATTTTGTTTTCTGGATTAGGTGATAGCCTATATTTCCAGAGCAACTCTCTCTGACGCTTACAACATTTTATTATGCCTTTTGATATCCACCTTGGTTTTCTATGTGTATTAATTTTTACTTTTATGAGTGGAAAACAAATCATAGAAAAGCTTAAAATTATCATGAAATTTATTAAAAGCTACGTTGGGGTCATTACTAGCGAAGACCTCATTAAAGTTTAATTTAGCTAGACAGTCTTTAAATTTCTAAATATTTTCAGAAGAATAGTCGTGCTTCATAACGAACCAATGGTTGATTGTAACACTTTTTTTGACTGGACATTTGAGAATTTGTGCAGTGTGGTCAGACAAGCCAAATTCAATTACCTCGCCCTTTGATCCTCGAACATTGTGAATAAAATTATCCAGACAAGTTCCGCTTTTTAGGCGGGTTGGCTCATTGATTGCTGTAGTCAAATTATAACTGAGCAGAATGCTTTGAAATTTTGTTGTACGTGGAATATTTTCTAGGAAATTTATATTGAAATCTCCGCACAGAATCAGTTTTTTATTTGGGTTTAGGCCATATTTTTCCAAAAAACCACTTAATTTATGAAAGAATATATCCAATTTATCGTTAGTATACTTGGGAGCCCTATAAATGCAAATAACAATAATCTTATGTTCTATTAACTCGACAGCAGCTACTTCCAAGATATTGGGAACATTAAATTTATATATCTCATCCATATTCTTGTATTTTTGTCCGTTTTTAACAAATATACATGAGCCACCGTGTCTACTGCTTCTAGTACTGTATGATACTAATGAATAATTGGGTATGTTTAATGTCTTTTCATCGCCCTGGATCATATTGTGTTCGGTAATGCAAAGAGCATCGACATTTTTTCCAGTTTTTGCCAGCTCATTAATGTTAACTGTTAGAATATCTGACTTTGAAATCAGTCCATCGATATTTTGATGGAGCACATGTATGTGCTTATAGACGAAAAAAGTCTGCATTGTTTCCTGATATGGGAGAGTTATTTGATGATGTAGATGTTTTAGTTTCGGTGTGTTGGGGTTGTGCAACTTGTGAATTTAGTGTTATTTTCGATACTATGATTGTCTTTTTTGGATTAAAATAGTATGGTATAGTACCCTTTTTAGGTTCAACCTTGACATATTCTTGTTTACGTGATTTAGTTACAGTTTGCTTTAATCTATTTTTGATAATTTCATACGACAAAAATGTAGATTTGTATTCAAGATAATCAATAAGTAAGTTGATCTTATGACATAGGGTTTGGAGATACTTCCGCTTATAACAAACGTCATCAACCTCAACAAAAGTTGTATTTTTATGATATTGAAGATGTAGTTTTAGCGTTTGATTTACCATTTTTTCACTTAAATAATAATTATGAGTTACAGAAACCACATACACGTGTTTGCATTTACGGAGTTTATACAATGCAATGGACATATCAGAGTTGATTTTATTTGGGTTGCAATCGTAGCTACCAATACCCAAAATTACGATATCTTGATCTGAGAGGATTTTAACTATTTTATCTAGATCTTCAAAAAATTGAGAAATTGGGGCGTTCGGTCTCAGCAAAGAGGATGTTGAATAGTCATCATTCCATTTTCCCGCTCTTGTATCCAGAAGTGAACCTGATAGTCCGACTAAGTTTTCGTTTCCTAAGATATGGATGACACCCTTAGCTTTTTTGTTAACGTTTTCACTTATTTGTTTATGTTCAGAGATAGGTGCTTTTTGCTCTGCTTCTAAGATGTTTACTTGAGATCTTATTTCTTGGTTCTTAGTATTCATATTTGTTCTCTCTTTTAAAACGTTTGGGTTGTTGATCTGATCCGACGACGCAGTTGTATGATTTGCAATTGCATTATGTTTCGTTATGTATTCGTTTTCTTGTTCTGTAGGTGCTCTTGTTTCTCCTTGGAGCAGTGCATGACTATTTAAAGGTGAATCGGAACGACCATTTCTAGAGACAGATAATAGTTTTCTATATGTTGGAGTAAATTCATTTTTATTGCTGCGGGGGGTCGAGGTTGAAACACCAGGAGAATTCCTTGTTATAGTTAAATCATTTATTCCTACTGATTTGTATAATTTTAACTTTTGTTCATATTCCTGTAATTTTATCTTTAGCTGGTTGTTTTCCAGATTTAGTTTTTCGATTTCTTCGTGAGATGAGTCTAATTCTGAATGTAGTTTAATAATTTCACTTTTTAATTCATCTATTTGATGGAGTTCACCAGTTGAAATGTTCGGTAAGCTTTTCGTACTAGTATTCATTGAATCAAAGTCCCATGAATGGTCTTTATGGGTGTCTTGAGTGGCTCTTAAATCGTTATCACTTCTCCTATGTTTTCGACGCGTAATATTATCAAATTGATTTTTGGTGTCATTCATTTTTGTTTAATGTTGCTGATTAATAGATGTACAGCGCAATGTTACCTTAATTGACGAAGACGTTGTGACGTATATAAAAATGCAAAAAGAATTTCCTTTGGCTGGGATCGAACTTGGATCTCGTGATTATGGCTTAGTCACTGCAACCACTACGCCATTGCCGTCTAAAATAATGGTGCGAAAATATCGAATGAGTGCTGTGGTTTGTTAAACTTAGTCGACGAACAGAGTTTGGACTTTGACCTTTCTTTGTTTCTTCGCACTGCACAAAGTGAGTCACAATGTCACAACACAGGTCACAAATTGTAACGGTTATCATTGATTTTTGGTCAAAACTTCTTTATTAGAGTGAATTTAAAGAATTACATTTTTGTTTTGCTCTGATGATTTTACCAGCTACACTGTGATATAACACACGATTCTTAATTTTTACTTTTTACACATATAAACAAATAATGTTTACGGAGCAAATGAATAACGATCCGACCTCTTTGAGAGCGTACGGCGAGATGTTTAATTAATAGAATGCGAGAATTAATAAATAATTATAAAATGGTATACAAAGTCGAGTCTAGCGACGAGCGAGTGGCGAGCGAGGACTATAAAAACACTTGCGTGAGGTTCATAATCTGCTTTTCTTTCAACTACCGCATAAAGAAACGAAGACAAATAAACCAAACATTCATTTATTTAAAAAAAGAAAAATTAAATTTGAACAATAGAGGTTTTACTGGATTTGCTTTATTTTAAATTGTTAGCCCCTTGATCCCCCCCCCCCCCCCTGGATCCGCCAATGTATTCTGATGACTGCTAGTAAAATATTGTTACTCTTTCCATTCCAGATCGAAAGAAAAATCATACCGATCCCGAAGACCATCAAACCCCATCGTCTGCTGAAAAATATCAACGTCTTCGACTTCAAACTGACTCCTGAAGAGGTTGAGAAAGTCAGCAGTTTCGACGAGCATAAGCGGTTCACTGAGCCCTCGTTTTGGCAAAACCATCCTTATTACCCGTTCGGGAAGGTCGGAAAACCTATTGCTAATCCGTTTTTGAAATAAAATGTTAAATGTGAAAATCGCATTTTGATGTTAAAACTTATTGGCAAAAAAGAATCCCAACTGTCTTGTGTAGCATTCGCTACAGGTATTCAACCTGTTTCATCTATTTTAGTCTTTTTTTGTCGTTGATTTCTTTACTCAATTTTCAAAGTTTAAATTTTAGAAAGTCTTGTCATGGTTTTTGTTATTTTTCTGATATCTAAGAGTATCGTCGTTGAAATGCGAGATCCCATGGATTCATAAAACGGAGCATATTTGCCCTAGAGTCAGTTGAAGCCTTTTTCCTTC
Organism: Ypsolopha sequella; assembly: GCA_934047225.1. NCBI lineage: Eukaryota > Metazoa > Arthropoda > Insecta > Lepidoptera > Ypsolophidae > Ypsolopha > Ypsolopha sequella. The sequence goes on along the minus strand of OW204012.1, from coordinate 622,837 downwards.
TTTTCCTGGTAAGTTTTGCGTACTTTTGGTTTCATTCTCTGAAAATCCCTTTTGTCCCCTTTCCAATACGTTAATTTCCTTGCCCGGGTTTCGTAGGCATGTCTTGACGCTGTTGTTTTATTTCTTTACAGCGACCCTTCAGGTTTTTAAGGGTTTCTATTTTTCCGCGCACCACCTTTTCCCGGCTATCCTGTTTGGATGCGCATCAGGAGAAAACTTCCTTATTTGCTAGAGGAGTGAGCTACGTAATAGTAGAGGCTAACGGGACGGGTCAAGGTTGCTGTAAGAGTCCATTTCCCAAGTTGGTCCTGAAGGTTGGCGCGTGACAGTCACGGATTGACTGGCCACTCCGTGGGCACACCGCCGACACTTCATAGTCAAGGCTCAAGTTATTTACCTACACTCTCACGCGCGCATCTGGCTTGTCCGCACACGCTTGTGTGTGTGCGTGAGCTAGTCTAGGGCTGGCAGCAATCGTGTGAGCGTCGTCGCCCGAGAGGGACACAATATAAGTCAGCAACTTATGTGATTCTCTTCCTAAATTTTAGCGTAGTCCAATTTCTGGTTCCCCGTGGATTAATCAGTATTAAAAAAATATATGTATATAAAATTCAATTAGTTGGCGAAATTTGAAACATATGTAGAACATGTCCATATGAATAACTTTTTTTAATAGGATAGTGAAAAATTCTTAAAATTCGTTTTCACCTTTCCATACTGGACGAGTCAGCTGATCGGAGCAATTTGTACAGGAGGAAGTGAAAAAAAGTTAAGAATTTCGCTTAGCTCCCATACAAACAATTGTCCATATAGACTAGTACTACCTTTGTTTTGAGTTTCGCCAATTAATGTTATTTAACCTTATATATGTATATAAATCGTTACGACCTGAATGCCCCGGGGGGTGTTGGATGTGTTCCGAGTGTGAACTTTGAAATGCAAGTCACAGTCCACCCACACTCGGTAAACCCGCGTTTCACCTGCAAATATTTCGTCCCAACGTGATGGGTAGTGAGCCCTATCATCGTTCTTCGGGCACAAATACACTCTTTTTAGGGCATGCAGGTTTCCTTACTATGTTTTCCTTCACTGTTCACAAGTGGTAAGTACCTATTAGCAAATACTATGCACATTATGTAAATTCCGAAGAACTCATTGGTGCATGCCCGACCGGAGATCGAACCTTAATCTCAAGATTAAGAGGCCAGCGTTCTACCCCTGAGTTACCGCTGCTTTTTCGTTACTCTAAAAGTAAATATATAGATATATATATATATATATAGTATGCCTAAGCTTAGTAGGTACCTATATAGTTTCGTATGCATAAATGATCATCATATAATTAACAACTACTCAAACATAAATTTTGTAAAAAAAATTAAAACTTGTCAAAACATGGAAAGTTATAAATACTGATTTTATTGTTCCAAATGCGTTACTGAACGAAATTGTAAGGTTTGATCACGCAATTCTAATTTTTGAAAAAAAGTTTTCCAGGCATCCATAAACACTGCAATAACGCACCATACTGATTAAAAATCAGTATCGTGATAAAACTTTGTAACAAAACGAGTGGTAATCGAGCTCTGCCTGACTCCAGATTTCCACTAACTTGCGGGGGACCGCGGGGGACGTTAAATTCGCGCGGGGAGGTGAGTGTCGCTTCTTTACGTAGTAATACTTTTTATTCTCTGCCGTGGGGAAGAATTCCAGCATCGACGTCACGCAGACACCCCTATCAGGGTTTTATATCTGTAGCCTGGTATTTAATAGACCCTGAATCAATCATTTTCTTCCCTAATGTAAAGCTAGATAATGACTGCTTTTAATACCTTTACGAATTAAAGTTATATTTTCTCTCGTCTAGAAGTTACTACTACTTCGGCGTAATACTAGTTTCTGGGATCCTATAAACTGGTTGTAACATTCAATTTTGAATCTATAATATCGTAAGCCAATAGCGTCGTTAAAGCTATAATAAAAAATCCTAAAAACAAGATAGAGACTAGGTATTTTTCTTGTTAATTTTCGACGTAATACTCTTGTGATATATTTGTGTTTTTGTACCTTTTTATATCAGGATTGTTATTTTTAATTTATCCATAAAATTATATAGTATCTTTATCCTGATTTATCCTTTTTTTTTGACTGTCACCAGGCTTGCCGTGTTCTTCCCTTTAAGAGAAAGGCAAAGGGATTTGAGCCCATACAGCCTTGTCTTAGGCAATTGTCTTTAAAATACCTTGTGGCATGATCAAAGAGTAAAAATAGAGCAAATTCACAGACATTCAATACTAGTTTAAATTTTTGTGGGCAATTATTCTGAGGGGCAAATTACTCACCACACCATAGACATTTTGTCCATCTTCACCCGTTTTGTTAGATTGGTGGGGTATTATTTTATATTCAGTGCTCTTGAAAATAGCCCCAAATCAATTTGGGCCATAAATAAAGCCCAATCCGCATATTACAGCTGTAAATTTGGGGCTAAAAAAAAAACCCTGTGAAAAACGAAGATTTTAAACGTTGCTTGCGTTCAAACGAACTGATTAGACAACATAAGGCTAAAACTTTGCTGCATGACGACCATTCTGGTGCTAGAAATGTTTTATAAATTTAGTGTACGTACAGGTTTAAAAAAAAAAGAATTGAATTTCTCAACTGTCTGATGCAACAGGTATTGTAGCGACGACAGCGCCTTCTGTTCAGAACGAGCAAGGCGTAAAACACATAACGCCCTCGTGAGCGTTCAGATTATGCATTACAAGCTGGTATATCAATTTGTTAAAAAAATTCGGTGTGCAGATATGGTGGAAAAATTTGTCGTTCCAGATACGAACCTCGGTAGTGCCGTCGGTAGAGCACCTGTTATGTAAGCAGGAGGTCGCAGGTTCAAATCCTGGCCCGAGGAAATTTTTCAAAAATATTTGTGCTTTTAAATTTGTTTCTTATTGATTTCTAGTTTGTAATGCATTCTAATAATAATAAGACTATATGCTGCTATATGTATATAAATTAGAATACTTTTATGAGTTCAATGTAATTTTCCCTTATTTTTCAAGCTTTTAGTTTAGTTTGGTTTCGCTCATCCTTAGAAACTCTCCCACAAATTGTACGGTGGGAGTTTTTAAATAAATACGTGAAGTTGTGGAAGCGTTTTGAGACAGCAAAATAGCAGTTTACACGCAATATTCTAAAATAGACCTTACTACTATAGTACTAGAGTCCTCGAGCTAGTCCTGGACCATCTGTGAAGTGCTCAAAACTTTAGATATTATACTACTCGTATTTATAGTGAAATACAGCGGATAAGTAATGTCCAATGAGCTTGTATTATTTGTAATATCCTATATATCTTGAAGAGAGTGTTTTAATTTATAATTTGCACTTTTTGTAGTGAGGGGATAATATCGATGTTCATAATTTATCGATAAATTCATCATTCAAACAAGTTGATGTTTAGTTGTTTAGCAATGAGACGGGGATGAAAAAAAACACAGTTAATTTATAACAAGACCTACAATTATGGCACTTTGATTTATTTGACAAAACACACTTCGCAAAGCTTTTTTTTTTTCACTTTAGGTTTGAAGCTAGAAAACAAGAATGAGCTTCATTCGATGAATTCTAATACTGCTCGGATTATTGTCGGTATTTCAAGGCTTCAAACCGCCAGCTCACACTTTCTTATGGCTTAAAAATTTGCAAAGGTAACTGTTTATATTATTTTAATTTAAAAAAATTACATACAAATTGTCGCGCTTGAATCGACACGCATCTTTATATTTTTTGTAAATCAACGTGAATTGTCAATGTAAGTAAGTATAAACAGAAATTAGGTAATAAAAATGTATCTTAATTACCCTTTTTTTATTTGAACCATCGTAATGACATGAGAAAAATCTGACAATCGGGCCACATAATGTTAGGTAATTTTGTCGAGGTTATTTTAGTACAAATCGACTAAATTTTCGGTAAGTATTGTTAGTTTTTGCAAAGCAGTCAGCTGATTTTTATTGGATATGGGAAGTGCAAGAGATTGTTAGAAATATTTTGAATAAAACGACCCGTTTGAGTACCTATGTAAATAGAAATAAGTGTGTGTTACCGTTATATATCTGATATCTGTTACCGTTACGTTTGTTACCGTTATATATCTGATATCTGTTACCGTTATGTTTGATATCGTTCTGATATACTAAGATGATCCTTTTTCCATTTTCAAGAACGTCGTTTTATTCAAAAGTAGTAAAGAATTCTAATTGACTATCAAATATTTTTGCTTCATAACAGCTAGTTCATTCTAAAGTATGCGTGATATGCGATAATTAGAAAGGTGAAAGAGGAAGTTTATATAAATTAATGTGTTAAAATATTTTTTCATTTTTGTCTTATTGCTTTGAAAAAATACTTTAACACTACATCGTAACTCTTAAATTACGTAGTCTAATTTAAAATATTAAATTATAGAGACTTTTAGGGTAAAATGTTAGGTACTTAAGTCTTAATAACAGCACTATATATAGTAATTTTTACACTTTGCCTTTTCATTCATAAAACTTAGCTACCTTAAAGATTAATATGTTAAATATGTGGATTTTATAATGGGTTAAATAGCTAATTTAGTTTTTACTAAGTAAGTTTTAGCCAGTTAGTATTTTAAAATGATATTATTAAATAACGATATTAGGGAACATTAGTAAGTATTTTTTAAGGTTTATTAACATAATTATTGTGTGGGTAAACCTTTAAAAAATCCACATAGATTACAAAAATGTTTTATTTTCGCATTCCAAAGTGCCAAATAGTCAAATACTATGGCTGGGTGGGAAAGCCTGGCTACTGTGCGGTGTAACATGCACAAAGAACCTTCTAAATATAACAATATGGCTGAAATTTCATTATAAAAATAATAAATACCGAATTAGAATGAGCTCGAGTCACATGCAATGATAAACTTTTAATACAACTTCATCACGTTACTCAAAGAAAGTTTACGAAATATCAACAAACATAACACGAAATACCTATACGAAACATTTTTCTTACTACATTTTATATGATATAAAAATTATAAATATATTTATGATTATTTAATTCGATTCGAAGATATTTTACAATATTTAACAAAACTTAAAGGTAATGCTTTGCACTCTCATATATTTTTATAACCTACAGCCCTAACCCTAAATGATATGATGCTTACGACTTCGGCTTTAAATTATTTTAGTATAAGTATTGTTATTGCAAATATATTAAAAACAAATGTATGTCACTACGTTGTTGCTACAAATTGTTTTACACAGAGAAAACAGACTTTTAAATGAATATCACTGTGTTTTAAAGCAACGGTCGAGAAATAAGGTTTTTAATTGACAAATAAATGTGTTTTTTTTTCTATTTTGTACTAATATCATAGTAGTTCTGCGCCTTATTTAATACAGCCCTTAGCTAATTATGTCAAAAACTGCTTAAATAATCGTATTTTATACATTAACGATTAAAGTATTTGGTGTTCATATCATAACCTACGCATCATATGCTACGCGAACCTTATTCTTTATGTAATAGTATTTTCTATTTGTCTAGCAAATTATTATTCTGTTAATGTTATCTACCACACTCCTAACCCCGAAAATACATGATTTTAAAAAAACACTAAATAAATAATGTAAATTCAACTGTTAGTAAATGATAATTATGATACCTATTTTTTTTCCACATGCTTCGTACAATATTATATCCATGAATATTTTTAAAATCATTGCTTATTGATATTACTTTATAATGTTTTCGCCCAATGTTCTTAATTTACAGATAAAGATAGCCGTGTTACAACACTACTACAAATAAATTTTATATTCATGAATAAATATAAAATAATCTGATAGATATGTAACTCAATAAAAAACTACCGTAAACATGAAACACAACCTTCTTATATACCATTACGATACAATTTGTTTACTCCTTACGGCAGTTTTAAGCTAGTTCCTTCATTATGTCGTCTCAAATCTATCAATTGTCTATCTAACAAGTGCTGCACGTCTATTATAAGTGCATAGTATGAGCAAGTCCTTGTTGGTCTACGTATTTTGGACCAATCGTTTGAAAAGCTTTGAAAAAGAGACATTACATCTCAATCGACCACAGTTGTAAATCGATCGATTAAGATTTTACTGTGGCCAACACTGGACACAGAAAACTATTTACAAGCTTAAAACAAACGTTTAAATTTTATTTTATTATCGATTTTATGTATTGGAAAGCTCCATTATTATTTTATCTAGATAACACTATATTATTAACCTCTTACAAATATTATTTAGAGCAAAAACGCTGGACATGGAAATTGCATAGATGAAAATTTCGCGACTGATTTTCAGATAATTGTATTGGTAAAAATCGCTTTTCTACTAACATTTTGCCTTCAAACTTTCGATAGCAAAATGGTCAATTTATATGAAAATCAATCACTGAAGACTAGAATCTACTATCTACTTGGACGAAAATGGAATTTGATACGATCCAAACCAAATCTAGGGTTAGTGGAAAAATCTGTGATTCAGTCATTCGATTCAGTTCTATGGGCTTAGTAACATAATGTAATTACTTATATTGTTTTAATAAAAATAAACTTACGTTTTATAAGTATCTACAGCTATTGCTTGCTTTTTGTAAAAAGCGTGCTAAAAGTTACCGTTACGTGTCTGATTTAATAGAAAAAAGTTATGTGACAATCTTAATTTTTTACGATTTTAACATCACCACTTTCACTACGCTTTTTCCTAGGAAACCAGTGAGTGAGGGCCCCAATCGAAATTGTAATCTAGCTGCTATCGGCCGCAGTATAATCGACTAAACACAATCGATCGACTGAATCACCTTCCGCCACGCACTAGCTCGCTACTTCACCTACATGCACATGCTAAGAACGCGAGCGCTACAACCAAAGTGGCGCCCAAACTTGTAGCCGAATTGCACATGTCCTCTTCGCAAAAACACATGTGGCCTGTGCCAGTGCTTTCCATCATGCATACGTGGTCCACCATGAATAAGTTTATTTGAAGCTGCGATGTACACGTTCTTCTAACTACTTCGTATGCTGAAAATAAGAAAAAGGAAATATTATGAGATTGAAATACCATTGATTTAAAACAATCATTGATGGCTGCGGAAACTGAGCAGATTAGTAAATTAAGGCTTTCATCGCAAGAAATATTTGCAAATTATCATATTGATTTATGAACCCAAATTTATAATGGTGACTCAGTTAGTAATTATAAATGACAACCTATATTTTTGTTTAACAAAAATATCGTTTTCACTTCCACAAATATCCATGTACAAACCAAACCTCGAGTACATATACATATACATACATATACATATACATACCAGATATAAATTAATAGATATTTTTAAATGAATCGCCTGATCATACTGCACACCTTCCCCTAAAAAACAAACCCACGGTAACAAAACAATATTGTAAATGACATGTTCCCTTACTAATTTTGAAAACCTACAGTCAATTTTGTATGGGCAGGTTCAAGTATTTTTATTCATTTGCGCTGTTTTGTGGTATGGAGAGGTAATTTTTTTTTCTTGCACATGTCGTAAAAAGTAATCCTTGTTTGTTTTCTGATCAATTACCAAGTCACTAATTTATAAAATGTAAGACTTGTACAACAATATACAACGTGAAATTTAAGTCATTTTGCTAACGAAAACTGGTGATAGTACTTGTCCGTATGAACAACTTTTTCTATGGAGCCAACCCTAAAATCGAAAAAAATATCAGCTGTTCCATAGAGAAGTTAAATACCTACTCGAATCACATGTATGAAACAGCTGATTTTTTTTCACGATTTCAGTGTTTCAGTTTAAAAGTTGTTCATATGGAGGAGTACTATCACCAGTTTTCGTTAACAAAAATATAAATCAAAATCACCCATTAATTTGATGCAAACGACAAATAAAAGACGAGAATGAATAATGTTTTAGTTTTATGTGAATATTTATTTCATCTATCTATCCCTAAACTTCACATCTGAGCTGTCATTAAATTGGACCATCAATGCATTTAGTATCAATGCTACTAATATTTAGTATCAATGCTACTAATATTTAGTATCAATGCTACTAATATTTAGCAGCGTTTCGTCAAACAGACACCACGAACACATTTATTTCGTCGTACATTATTCCAAAAAATACACTGAATGCAGCTTTTTAGGGTTGCGTAGTCAACAACAAGGAACCCTTATAGTTTCGCCATGTCCGTCTTTCTGTCTGTCTGTCCGCGGCTTAGCTTAGAGACTATTAGTACTATAAAGTTGTTATTTGGCATGGGTATACATATTTATTACGCCAATAAAGTGGTACAGTAAAATTTTGAAAAATATTTTATTTCAGGTTACCTCCCTTACAAGTAAAGTGGGGATGAATTTTTTTTTCTTGTCTATCCTCTAGTGTGGGGTGTCGTTGGATAGGTAATTTAGAAATATTGGGGGTGTGAGAAGACCATTTTTCGATCCAGAGTTCCGTTTGCGAAATATTAAACTTAAAAGTGTTAATTTTTGTTAGAGTCAAGTGTCCCCCCCCCCCCCCTGCCGATGAAACGGTTGTATTTGGAGACGTGAAAAAAATCACGGCAGTTGTATACATAACGAAATTAAAAGGAAAACTATCACAGTTAAGTAGGCTTTACAAGTTAACGAGTACAGATCGCGCTGAACTTTTAGTCCTCTCAAACACGGGGCGATTCGCATCAGCAGGAACAAAATGTAAGGGCCGTTCTTGGGAAGAGCCACTTCCGAGCGGACTAGAAGTTTGGCGCGATCTGTATTATTATAGATAATGGTACGGAACCCTTTGTGCGCGAGTCCGACTCGCACTTGGCCGGTTTTTTATACCATTATTTAATTTTTAGTTATACAGGTTTTGGCTGTTTATAAGATGCAGCAAACAAAAATGTCTCTGACTCAGCAAACTGTAACGCTGATCTTCTTTCAGAAGCGTGTTGCGACTCATATGCCAGGTAACTTAATCTAAACATTAATTATTAAATAAGACTGAATATACTTACGGCTCTTTGAATACCGGACCATTTTGACGCAGCATCCGTTGCAGGTCTGCAGTGGAGGCTGGTCCCTCGGCAGGGCTGTGTAGTTGAAGGGATCCTTACATCGAGGGTCTGTCCAGCTGTCGCACTCGTAGCAGTAGATCGTCCGAGCTGGGGAAATCCCGGATACAAGTTACATAACACAGTCAATACGTAGTTTACTCAAGCGGTGCCTTTGGAAAAAGTTGAATGATTAATCTATCGCAATTTTTTTAAATTGGTTTGTTATTTTAATTAATAGTTATTCAGACACGTACTTTCGTTACTTTTACCATCACTATTGCCTATATAATCCAAAACAATAAAATCACTCAAATAGACACATTACAATATTTTTTCAACAAAATTCTCATATATAGCAATGATGGAGGTATGTCTATACTTGTATATCGATCTGATCTTTAAACTTTCAGTTTGATATCATGATACATAATTATTACTTCATGCACCAATTTTAAGCTAAATAATACAAGTAAATTTTAGTTTGGTTTGCGAAGGTTTCAAGCTTTGTCCAAAGTTCATGCTTAGTATTTTACAGCACAAAATAACAACAAGGCTATAAGTTGCACGCAAAGCTTTTCACATGGTATGTTAGTTGGTATTTATGTGGGTCGATATTATGATTCTTGATTTCATGGAAAGCCTAAGGTTGTTCGAATTACTTATTTCGTATACCTAGTACTCGTACAGAATGTTTAATCTTACTTTCACAAAATTACAGACTTAAAAAAAACCTACAATAAACGCTAGACTAACATTTACATACAAAAAACCAAAGAGTAAAAAAAGAATCTAAAATGGATTCTATTCTATTTCAGTCTAAGTAAAAATAGAAAAGTTGTGTAAAAGCCTGAATGTAAATCGATTCTCCTAATTGGTTTTCTATGGAACAGCACTAATCGCATTTGAGACCTACCTTAACTAGTGCTGAGTATACATTTATGTCGACGTTATCGATGTACACTTGTTGAAGATGACCTCTTCTCACTATGAATTGAATTTATAGTATAGGTACCTACGTAATAATAATATATGAAACACGTAAAAAGATGCAAAAAGAAGCATAAGCAAGCATGGTGTTTTTTAATGAAACATAATATACAAGGTGTTAAGATGAAGTTACGGAAGTCAGAAACTGGCGATGGTACCCCTTAATAAGATTAATTATACCTACATTTGAAAAAACAGTTTTTTCATAAATTTTGTTCGGGCAGCTATGTAGCTTTTCTATGGCAAAATGATTTTTTTTTTTCGAGAATTAAAGTTTGGCTCCATTATAAAAGTTGTTCGTATGAACTAGTACTATCGCAAGTTTCCGACTTCCGCAACTTCACCTTAACACTCAGTATATATGGAAACGCAAAAATTTTATATTTTCATATTGACAAATTAAGGAAGAGTTGTTGAATTTTATTAAAAAACACCTGATTGGTTAAATTGTAGGAAATTTGTGTTTATAATACAGTACCTGTAGAAAATCTGTTGAAACATATAAATTGTAAATATTCAAGAAAATATTTGCTTTACTCATGCATAAACATTTTAGTAACAATCAAAGACCCTTAACTCAGTCTACGGTTTTATTTGAAGGAATATAATTATAACGTTAAAATATATGAATATTTTCTGCTTTTTTTAAACATGTCATAACTAGGTAAGATGAGAAATTTTGTTAAAGTATGCCAATGTTGTGTAAAACCATTACTGAAATGTAATATTCAGATATTTGTTGATGCGACGCGCAAAAAAGCGTTCTAGATTATATTTTAGTAATTCAGCCTTGCGTAAAACGGCACAAAAATATGTTGAAGCTTAAAGCAATATTATGTAAACTGAACTGTTTTCCCAAGAAAAGTCGTACTTACTTTGGCATTCCGCCTGAACAAGGGGGCTGAGACTTAGTGCCCATAATGCTGAAAATCCATGCTTTAATTAGTAAAACAAAAAGATAGAATAAATAAAAAAACTCTATTTCTAAACAAAATGTGTAAACACATATTTTATCCTGTAAATAACTGAATCTAAAACATATTTTTTGTTGTTGAGAAAAAAAAAACCGTAGACTGAGTCCAAAATAGTGATACTTAAACTTTAGAAGCATCTAAAAGATCAAGAGTAGAATTTAAAAAAAACAAAGTTTGTACACTTTAAAAATATACAGTCTATTTTTACGGCTACTAAAAATACTTTGTTGTTTCATATTTTTGTATACGTTATAAAATGGATTTTTTAGACTTGTATATTTTTATGTGTCTCTTACCGAAATTATTAGTTCTATTCATGGTTAAGAAGTGTTTCTGAAAGTGTCATAGTATTTTTTTAGTAATCTGAAAATGTAAAGTCAGTTATTCACAGGAGAGAAAGACAAGGTACATGTATTTCTTGAGCTCTTTTTGGAAATCGTGTAGTAATAAAAAGAATAATAGGTAGGTCGATAAAAACACTCTCATGCAGAAAATTACCCATTCGACGAAACATGGACAAACATTCCTGTGGACACTCAAACACGATTTATACAATTGGTCATTCTAAAAGGTAGAAATATTTCATCATCTTTAGCATGTTCCAAATAATTTTCTTTGTTTAAAATACCAAGTTAGACTGACCCAAGTATATCTGCAAACGCATTTCTCAACATTAAATCTCCAGATTGAATTTAACAAAAATCATCAATTAATTTATCGATATCGATAAATTCTACTTTTTGTTTTATTGCACTGCGATTCGTGTGTGTTACACACAACTATACCTGAACATAGTTTATGTACTTTAATTGCAAGTTAATTAAAAAATGTCTATTGTCATATTTTGGGTCACAGTTCGCTAGCCAGACCATGTAATTCACGATTTATGTTGTGTATTGAATCCGTGAGTAAATGAAGAAAAGAGCATTTGCAGTAAATAGCATCACATACAACATGATACAACACATCTAGAAGGTATTACAGAGGTAGTGACATCTATATTTATCACACGGAGAATATGTCAAATACACGTACACGGTGTTTACGTATATTTATAGTTATTACCAGTTCGTATGCATGAGTTTGCCTTCACTTGGTCCACTCCGAACCAGGACATGAGAAGAACTGAAATAGATAGAAGACATCTTCGTAAAATAACTATTTTAAGCTGTTTCAAATACCATCATGCATTAAGTAATCTTATGTTGCCAGGTCAGTGGTTTTCCCACCATTAGTAGGGATATAAGAGCGTTGAAAGAAGTTTTGGTGGGACGTTAGACGATTAGAGATATACGTTAGATCAGAGGTTCTCAGCTGCCACCATCCAGACACACCCCTTTTACAGCTTCCAAATCTAACAATCTAGTCATACAAGCATGAATTTGATTTTACCTCATCCATAATTATGTCGCTAATTTGGTCGGAAAGCACCCTCCTACGGCGACCGGTCGATCTTTAACTTCAACTTGCGCTGTGCACCATATAGCGGGATTTATTATATTTGAAAAAAAACGCTATGTTATTTGAAATATTTCTATTTTAATACAAAGTATAGACATGAAAGAAATATGGAACACAATATCCGATAAATAGCTGCCTCGTGGCTCGTCGTGACTCAGCACTGTTGAACACTTTGGAATACATTTTCGATGACATTTTGACATAATTCTGACTCAGTTTCATCAATAGCTCGTCGAATCTCGTCTTTCAGTTCAGGAATTAATGTAGGGTTTTTAGTAGAGACAACCTAGGTATGTTGGTAGGTATTCTAACTGGCCACTGCAGGCTGAACAGACATACAGGAGGATCCCTCGTGTCAGCACTGTAGCGAGGAGGTAACGAGTAAACATTACTTAGGACAATGATTCATATATTGTAGCCTAAGATGGGAGATACTTGGTGATGACCACATCAAGGAGGAAGATCTCAAGTATCTTGAGTACTCAGATATACTTAGATTTATTAAAAGAAGCGGAAGATTTGAGGAGGGAACGCCCCTGGAACATTAGGATACCAAAGCTCAAGCAATGGGAATTGTATGGAATAGCTCCAAATAGAGACCCGACCATCCTCCTGAGCCCAGCAGGCGTCCCACCTCAACAACATCATCAAATTTTTAGCATTTAAATGTTCCTTTCAAAAAACCCAAATGAAAGTAATTCATTGGCATCAAATCGCATGATCTTGGTGGCCAATTCACATCGCCGCGGCTCAAGTCAACTCTTCCTTCAAATTTCATCCTCAACAATTCCATTGTTGACAGGCACGGTCCTGTTGAAACTACAAACTACTTTTACATTTTCAGCAAATTGAAGCCAGAATTTGTATATCATCTCGCGGTAAAGTCAGGTTTACATTATAGCTAGTCAGTAGTAGAGTAACTTTGCCTAGTTACACTTAGGTAAAGTTAGGGTAAAGTAGGAATCACATTGCTCGACTTCCTACTCTACCCGTGTGAACTAGATATAACAAACCGCCGTTGACGGTGACCGCATTGCCAGCCGCATTCTCGAAGGACAACAGACCAATCAATGGGACTGCCCTTTTTGGCCCTTTTTTAAAAGGCAAAATGCGTTCATTTATCTGATACCTATTGGTGTTGATTCGGTGTGGCACATCTTAACTTATTTGACAGGATTAATCTTAATTTAAGCGTTCTGTCCTTGTCTTTTCGATAAAGAGAGAGAAAAAGACAAGACGCTTAAAATGAGGTTAGTCCTCTCAAATAAGTTAAGTCGTGTTACGCCGAATCGACACTAATGTATTCCATATATAACCTTATCTCTTCGCGCGGCGCCACTAGTTGAATCACAAGTGCAAGAAGCGTGACGTACTGTTTAATCGCAAAAACATCGTGTCACGCTCCTCGTACTTGTGATTCAACTAAGTCGCATCGCGCGCGATTAAACACTGTGCTACGGGCCCATGTCTGCACTCTTTATTAAAATTAAAACATCAGGACTTTTCAAATAAATACGTTTTTCAAAATTGTCGGTTTTAAAGGGACACCTTTTATTTCTTTCATCCTCTCTATGGAGATGACATAAAGTGAGTATGCCTTGCTAAATGTAGAGTGGAGACCACATCAAGCTATACACTTGCAGTACGACATTAGCCCCTACAGAGAAGAATATAAGATAGGTACAAAGTCCAATGTGTCTTACTTGATGCGGTCTCCACCTGTACCTAAATACATACATATTTTAATTTAAAATCCATTTATAAATCCAGTTTAATCTAAGTAGATTGTCAAAAAAAGTGGCAAGTAAAATAATTTCCTTTTAAATTAAAAAGTTTAGTTGGATGCGCGTAGCATGAAAGCAATTAAATGTAAAAGTTTATTATGGAGGCTGCCAAAGTGCAGACACTGATGATCCACAGACTTACAGTAAAATACGAAATGTTTATTTTGAAACAATAATGGAGATAGATACTTAATTTTATTCAATGCAAGTGCTCGTAAAGGCCCACTTTTTATGCATCAAAACCGAACAGAAAGTCGATTATTTTGCCCTAGGGCTTTATTATTATTATTTTTTTTTATTTATTTACAATGGTTGGCTAACCTGCAGCCTTTCTTGTGTACCATAGACGTAATACTTTTTTTCCCACTGTGTAACGGATCTGGATACAGTCCTTTTGAGCCAATAATAATTTAAAGTTCACAAGATTATATTTGTTTTCATTTCCTCACACTATGCATTGAAAAATGTAGTATGACACACGGGCGTAAAAGCAATAAATTACTCGGTTACGTTTAAAACACTCGCTACGCTCGTGTTTTAAATCGTCCTCGTGATTTATTCCTTTGCGCCCTTGTAGCATAAACTACTATTAGGAGCACACAAACATACACACTGCACTTTAATAACTATAACTAATATTATACTTATATTTAAGATAAATATTTTAGAGTAAGTTTATTTGGTACGATAATTTGATGGAAATGGAAGATCGTGTCCTTTTCATACAGGTGTTCTTCACTTAATAAAAGGTCACAGCCACCAAGATATAAGTTTGTACCTACCATTTTTGTTAAGGCGCTCTTATCCCAGAAGAGTGACTCTCTGTCTTTTTCTTTACGTGTAAGGAGTAAAGAAAATAACCACACTTTTGTACTTTTTCGTTGTTTTTATCGGTTTTTAAATTGTTTAAAAATAAGGGATATGTTTATTAAAACCCACATACGTGGTCGACCTAGAAAATTTAAAGAGCAATATTACTACATATGTTTCGTTAATAAAAGAGTGGAATTATGGAAATGGCATGATTTGAGAGTCTTATTACATGCTGTGTTCGTGAATTATTTCTATCGAGCAAAGTTTATCTGATCGTGTAACACATGCGTGGAAGACCTAGATAAAGGTTCGAACAACATATATTGCGTATTTTTTTTTTGAAGTTTTAGACTATATTTGAAAGTTCTATTTGACTTTGAAATTACTGATTTTGGGATAAGAGCGCCTTAAAGAAATAAATATTTTTCATTTTCAATTGTGAGCCTGCTTATTTTAAACAACGTTTTTTTTTTCAATCCCAAAACAGAAAGTATTTCTAATGGCCAGATAACACCGCGCATAAAATAAATAATTATACAAATGAAAGTTATAAGAAGCACTGAAAATAGCAAGTTTCCAAAATAACACGAACATGACATAAATAAAATACTATCAACTAAAATAACCTCAAAGATCGTCGTCGTTGGAACTGCAGAGCGTTTATAATATACTGTTATAATACTGTTTAGAGGTTATTTTATTAACGGTACAAAACTAAAACTATGAAGGTCACACTTAACTGTTCTTCTTTTTTTTGAGCTCTTTGCTTACATTCAGAACAACTTTTCGTAAAAAAAAAATGAGAAATCGAAAGAGTAGTTTATGCTACTAGGGCGAAAAGGAATACATTACGAGGACGATTTAAAATACGAGCGTAGCGAGTGTTTTAAACGTAACCGAGTAATTTATTGCTCTTACGCCGGTGTATCATACTACGTTTTTCAATGCAAAGTGTGAGTAAATAAAATAAATATAATCTTGTGAACTTTAAATTATGATTGGCTCAAAAGGACTGTATCCAGAGCCGTTAAACAGAGGAAAGAAAAGTATGACATTTATGGTACACAGGAAAGGCTGCAGGTTAGCCAACCATTGTAAATAAATTAAAAAAAAATAAAATATTAAAGCCCTAGGGCAAAATAATCGACTTTCTGTTCGGTTTTGATGCATAAAAAGTGGGCCTTTACGAGCAGTCCAGTGGGGTGCACAGAACTTTTTGCTGGAAAAGCAAACAATTGGTCAAGAACAACAATAAAAAAAATATAAAAAAATTTAAATATCACTTTGAAAAAAAAAAGTTTGTATAGGAAATTTTGACCCTAGGGTAGACATTGTCTACCCTGGCGTCATACAAAATTTTTTTTTTCAAAGTGGTATTAAAAATTTTTTATATTTTTTTTATTGTTACTCTTGACCAATTGTTTGCTTTTCCAGCAAAAAGTTCTGTGCACGCCACTGAGTCGAGCACTTGCATTGAAAAAAATAATTTGTTGTTTTATACATTTAGGTCGGGTTGCTATGTAACTTTTCTATGGAACAGCTGATTTTGTATTAAGGTTTGGCTCCATTATAAAAGTTATTCGTATGTACGAATACTATCGCCAGTTTCCGACTTGCGCAACATCATCTTAACACCCTGTATAAATGTTTCTCTTACAAATATAAGTGAGATATTACAATAACAAATATCTAATACAAATACTATGATAATTTATAATTTATCCCACATGTACATTTCATGAATAATAATTTTTTCACCACCCAAAGGTTGGCTTGAAGAAATTGCTTTTAGTAATAAGCCCAGCCCGCCTTTGTACAATGTTGTGTATTCCCAACTTTTCATCTCTTATTTTGATTTCGTGTGTGTACAATAAAGTGTGTAATCATTAAAAAGATTAAATTTTAAAATTCAAAAATCTTTAAAAAATTAACAATTGTCCTCTTCGTTTATATTCAAGAGGAGTTGTTTGTAAGGTTTTTGTTCTATTTATTTTATTTTTTATTTTATTTATGAACAAAAATCCACGACACATACAGTAAACATTAACTAAATATTACATCAGCTAACATTGCCAATAACTTGATAAACAATAAATATACATAATTCTACACTAGGAACTAACATGATAATTAATTTATAAAAAACAATAATAAGAAAAAGACGCAAGACTGTGTGTTTACTTACTAAACTAGATATTGGTGTTATAAACTCATAATTAATTGAAACTGCAATAGTCAAATATTAATGGAATCCAACGTTACGTTTTCCTAACAACCAATGTATTTGACCCATAATGATATTGTTGAACGATATTTTTTTTGTTATACAACGTGTAACAGAAATGTGTAACCATATTTGAAGAGCTTATTCAGTCAATGGTATAGAACAACTTTTATTATGGAGCCGACCCTGAAATCTCAAAAACAATCTGCCCTTCCATACATTTCAACCGAGCGGCATTGCATTTTTCTATGAAAAAGTTAATTTTTTTTCGAGATACAAGGTTTGTTCCATAGTAAAACTTGTTCTATCTATACCATTGACTGAATAAGCTCTTCAAATATGGTTACACCTTTCTGTTACACGTTGTATAAGCTTAAATAATATTAGTTAGCGAAACTCAAAACATAGGTAGTACTAGTCTATATGAACAACTGTTTGTATGGGAGCTAAGCGAAATTCGTAACATTTTTTCACTTCCTTACATACAAATTGCCACGATCAGCAGACTGGTTAAGTATGGAAATGTGAAAACAAATTCTTAGAATTTTGCACAATCCCAATAGAAAAAGTTGTTGATATGGACATGTTGTACATATGTTTAAAATTTTGCCAACAAATTTAATTTAACCTTGTACAAGGTGACTTTGTTTATGCAGCCGAATTCATACTGGAGAATCGGTAAATGGTCAGAACCTTTTTGTGAAAAACGCAGCATAAAATTTATATTTCCTATAATTGATTCGGTCTTGTTCGTGACACAATATTTTTTTTTCCGTATTCTGTAAAAAAGGTAATTGATCCTACCTGACCACTTACCGAGTCTCCAGTATGAATTTGGCTGTATAAACAAAAGCCGCCTTATATATTATTTACCCGCCATTAAGTAGGTAAAAGCTATAAAATTATGAATGGTGTCGTTAATGGTGTCGTTCCAGAGACGTTTTATTTTATAAATAAATGGACTCGGTAAAGTAAACTAGGACAACGGGTGAAATAGACGAAAATATTAGAGGAAGCACTGTAAGGTGATGTTACCAGTTTCTGCCACTAAGGCAAGTTTCTGCCTTACACTTTATCTATGACCTGATTAAGAATTCAATATTTTCTGATGCGATGTTATGAAAATTTTGTATTTTTATTCATAAAATAAATAAAAATGATGAACCAGAACAGTAAAATGCTATATTTCGTCGATTTCAGACAAATTTTATTTCCAGCGAGACAAGTAACGCCATCTAGCAACGTTATTTTTAGTATTGCGAACAGTACAAGGAGATAGTAATCTATCCTTCCTTTATTTATCTATGGTTACACCAACCTTTATTATTTCCCTGCATATTTCCCCAAATTATTATTTTGATATAAAACTATTACCTATACACATGTATTATTTAATTACTTATATTACATAAAAACTGACCTGTAATAAGTGTATCTGTTATACCTACATTACATAAATAAATATATTTCATTTAATTTCAAGGTGGGCTTTCCCGTTATCGGCTGCCATATACGTGTAAATGCTTTAAACGTCACAAACAACGTTTATGGCTTTGATCTCAATGAAACTTTGCACACATCTTTATCCCTTCCACCACACTGCACTCCGACCTATCTCTCATCGAGAGACACAAGATGGTGAGGTATTAAAAAAGCGCCAAACTAGTGAAATGGTTTCAGGTAAAAACTGTTTCCCATGAAACGGTAACTGTTTATTTATAGAAAAGTGTGTAAACTTAGTCTTCTTTATATGAACGACGTCTGTATTTCTCTCTTTTTCATTTCCAGTATAGATAGAAATTATACAACTTGTTAAACTTTGTGTAAAAACGAGGCAACATTCACGATATCCTGACAGCTATTATGATGGTGTTTCATAAAATTTTTCTTTTTGGGCTGTATAGAGACGAACTTAGGTGTCGTCAGATTATTATGAAAAAAAAAAAATGAAGAAAATAAGCAAAAAAATACATTTTAAACATCGGTAAAATAATGCGTACGTAATTCTGTCCGTGAATAGCGATGTAATCTGATTTAATGTACGCTTAATATAAAAACCCGTATCAATTTTAAAATATCACGAAAATGTGACGTCACGCCACTGACCACATTTGTAATGCCCTGGTATTTTTAGTTTAGTCCAATCGGCACGTTGTTTTGAGTTGTACTGGAGACAGAAGCACAAAAACTAAGTACTTATACATAATATATTATAAATATTTTATATATGCTTTTTGTTAGCATTAACGCTACCCTTTTATCGTAAACATCTTTTTCATTCCACCCAAAGGTTGCACAAAGGTTGCACAAAGGTTGCACAAAGGTTTTCATGTAAAAATGTGCTGTAAATTATGTTTGTAAAGGTACAAAAGTGTAATAAAATAAAAAAATTTAAGATCGTTAGTAAATAAAGAGAGAGATGAATAGTAAACATAAAGTCTCATTAAAACACTAAAATGATTTAACATTAACATTACAGCAGATGAAACAAACATCAACAGTAGTGACGTTCAACATGAAAGCGACAGCTGTCTTTGGTACGTTTGCATTGCTATTATGGATATCAATATTTATATTTGAGATCATGATCATGTAAAATTATCTAACGAATGAGCCAGTTGATATACTAATAAAATTCTTTCATGTCCAATATTACGTCTATTTTTACAAATGGACAATAATTTTGTTACTTGAAAACTACTGGAGGATGTTTAATGCAGTTTCCGCTTTATACGTTTAAAAAGATTTTGTTAAATAAGGCTGGAAGTTGGAGAAATAAATATAATTTACCTTATAACGATAACAATCAAATTTTAGGTAAATGTTCAACAATCGAGTCAAACTAATTTCACAAATTCGTCAGAAAAACGTCGAGACGTTTACAAGACTAGGTATAAATAGACCGTTTATTAGAAAACAAAACACACCAAAGACCGATGTAAATGTTGGACGAAACTGAATCATCTGAGATTCGGGAGGACACGTAGAAAGGTATGTCATTTCACTTTTGGAAACGCTTGCAGCGTTTGCTTGCAAGTCTTTTTTCTGCGTTATGTAGTACATTATGTACAAGTTTTGTAGTACATCATGTACAATTCTGTCTCAGGGTGCGCAATGAGTAAGTGGAGTTGACTTCTGGATAGACAAGATTTTTAGTCCACACGCGTTGTGTCATCTAGTATTACTTATATTGGAAAAAAAGCGTGCTGGTTGGTCAGGTTTAGGGATGGGTTTCCACCCGGGAAAATTCCCGATTGCGGTAAAATTCTCGGAAAGTTTCCGTGAAAACACCCGTTCGGGAAAAATTTCGGGTGTTTTCATTTTGACATTTTGTTTTAATATATTTTGAAATAAAAGCTATCCACCATGGCAAAAAGGTAGATCTGCTGTATTGTAGCTAGATGACAGAAAGTTCTTCTTTAATTGACAGTATAATTTTTCTCTCAGAAAGTAATGCATATTTCAGAAAAACTTTATCAGTTAAAGGTAAACTTTATAACAAAAAAAAATTGTTCGGTTACTTAACCTTTTAATTAAATATTTTCAAGTGCCTGTAGTTTCCAAAGCGCATTTTTCGCAGTTAAGCGAAAGGAAATAAAATGTTGGCTGTGACTTCCTCTATCACCTGCAGTAAGTTTCATTTTAAGTTTCATAGAATTTGTGAAGAAAAATGAAAAAAACCGACCGATTGGGAATTTTCCCCGATAAACACCGGGAATTTTCCCAAACGGGAATTTTCTCGCGCCCATCTCTAGTCAGGTTAAAAGTTTCTGTATGGCGAGTTGCAGAACGTAGTGGAGCGAGCAATATACATAATCTTCTAGGTTATTTCTAAGACAACCCAGAAATCCTTTAGTTGTGCCCCTTATCGACACTCTGACCCCAACACAAGGTACATCCTTTTCCCACAGGAAAGCTAGAAATAAAGGTAGGATTACCTGGTACGGGGAAAATCCAGCGCATTGTGGTTCAGTGTGGAGCGTCACGACGCTCCTTCAATCAGTCCGTGTCTTCAACTCGCCTGCTCAGCCATGATCATCACCACTTCAACATAACACAACATTAACACGCTAACTTCATGAGGAATACGGTACAAATAACTAACAATAATAATCATTGTTTAATGGTGATTAAAAAAAAGGTAAATAAAATTTAATTACTTATCAAAATTCTTTCATATTAGTAAACATAATAAAAAAATTCTAGGAATTTAAAATAAATTTATCGATAAGTAAATTAGATTACATAATTAGCATGACAGCACTATTGATGCCACAATGCATCTTTAAGAAAATAAAAGATCGAAAAAAGGCGGGAGTTTTTATAAACGATTTTATCATCATAAGTTTGTTATTTTATTTGGTTCCGAGAGTATTTATGTATTTTTAAATTAATAAATTGCAAATATATATTTAAGTAAAGTTTCCAGATAAAATATAATAATATGTTCTATGTTTTTTTTTATGGGTACGCAGTATACACAGGCTGATGTTTAAATTCAAGGTAAGTATATATATATACTAATTGCAAATATTATTTTCAAATGATTTATACGTACCATTAAATATTAACAATATACCAAACCAAATACCTAATCATTAACCTCTTTTCAAAATCCTCAATGATGGATTTACCTAACACCGCTTTTGAGTCGGATAAAAAGACAAAATGTTAAAATATTGTAAAGGCTGGTCATTTTCAACATTGTTTTCATTGAAAAAGGTGGTATTCAAGAAAAAATTAGGCTTTTTTAGTGAAGTAAAACCTAAAATCTACACTAAGAAAATTTTAGGTGCGCGCGCATTATTGATTTCAGGGAGACATATCAGTAACTGCTTGAAGTAAACCATTGTTAATAGTACCACTTTCCTACGAATTCCATTTTCTTTCAACACAAAAACAATAAAATTAACGTTTAAATTAATTAAAAAATCCTATAATGATTTGACAAAACATACGCAGTAAGTACGTAAAAAATACCAGAAAAAAAATGAAAAAAATGGCACAAAATTTTACTTTATACATTTTTGTGTACCAGTTCTTTTACTATTTTATGCCACAAAAATTACACAGAAAAAAAATGCAAACGACGTTTCACTGCACTATTTACTTTTCGAATGAATTTCGTATCCCAATTTCTTACCGGCCAGTCTCATATTAATTCCAAGGGATCACACGGCACGCCTCCAACTGCTGTTATAAATCTATTTGAAGCATATTTCGGGTAAAGATACTATTTTATAATAGAATTTCGCGTGGATGTGACGATTTTGAGCACATTTTATTGAGAAAATATGCGACAAGTTCTCAATGCGCAGAAGCTAGGACTGGCTGAGTTGCCATGTGCCAAAATTTTACTTCCACTTGGCAGTTGATACGAAAAAGTCTGTTCATATCTGTGATTATGTCTGTCGTACTTTGTGGCGGGTTCTGTCAATCTAAATATAAGATGACTCTGATTGATATAGCCAAATTCATACTGGAAACTTTGTAAGTGATCTAACAACGTTCATTACCCTTTCTGTGAGAAATGTAAAATAAAATTTAGGCTTCACTAATTGACACGGGGTTGTTCGTAAACAAGTAAAGTGACACAAATAATATTATCTACTTCGTATTTTGTATAAGGGTCCTGCCTGACGACTCATTGAATCAGGCTATATCAATCAAAGTTACCTTATACTGGATGTTAAGATGATGTTCCGGAAGCCGAAAACTGGCGACAGAAAAAAAAATCAAGAAATCGTGAAAAAAAATCTGTCGTTTCATACATTTTGGTCGAGTAGGTATGGTAACTTTTCTATGGAACTGCTATTTTTTCTGGGTTGGAATTAGTAGTCTGCTCTAAGATGTAAAGTGGCTAAATGTACTCCAAGGGCATAGTCAGGTAAGGGCAGTACGGGCATAGGGGAGCAGCTGTAAAAAAGTGGCTGTATAGCTGAGTAGGCACGAAACCCTAAAAATACTTCCTTACTGACCGGTATATATTCCCACAATTTTCGGGTAACCAATAATGGCAGCACTGTCACCGGCGGAGGGTGCGGATTTGCTGCTATGCGGACTTGGACGTACTTTCATCACAAATACTTTGACACTGTTAACTCTTATTTACCACCAATAAGGTTGATTGTTGTGTAGCAAATGCGTCCGAAAGACGCTGAGGGATAGCTTGAGTATTTTATAAAATAGTAAATAATTAATATCTAGTAATTGCATAAAACTGTATTTTACAATTATCAATCAAATGTTTTCTTTTACAATTTTTTGGGTTTTGTATGAATACGGAAAGTAAACCCGTATAGCAAAGCTTCATTGAACAATAAAATGGCATTAAATAATTTATTTACATTTATTATTATTTAATAAATATTTCATTAATTAATCCAATGAACAATATATATTGCGTTTGATTAATAATAATAATACTTAGAACATAAATTAATAATAGTAGATTATTAACCAAGGGCTGTATGACATCAATTGCATACGAGGTTTTTGGCGCCTGAGCGAAGCGAAGGCGCTAATTAACCCGAGTATGCAATTGATGCTTACGCCCGAGATAAATACTCTACTTTACATATCGATTGTGAGGTAAGTAAACAACAAGACAGCAGGTTTCAATGAACATTTATTAAGAAGAAAAAAATGTGTATTTAATTAAAATTAATAGTAAAATTATTACAATTTGTAAGAGATATGGTCACGTTCTTTTTAGGAATATTTATAGTTTGAGTATGAGTTTGTGATGATAAGACTTGAGTTTGAGTGACTTGAGGTTCTTGCATCGTAAATGGCGGCAGTTGACTGGTACTATTTTCTTCATTAAAAAATGGCTCAGATGATGTGCTTTGACGTTGTGATTTCAAGTTTATATTTTCTGTTATTTTAGAAGTAATTTTGCTTTTGTTTGCCACCGAATCTTCGATATAACCTTCGGCCACTTTGCTGGACTTCCAGCCGCCGTGCCTTTTTAACAGAGTGAGGTTGGCTCCCGAATCAGCCAATAGAGTCGCTGATGTTCTGCGAAAGCAATGCCCGGTGTATAACTCTACGTTACTCAGTTTTAAATATGTGGCTATTTGCTTTGGCATGCCTGTAAATTTGTTGTTTCCTATTACTTGTCTGTGGCATTTTCCTTTACTGTAATTAAGAAAAAAACGATTTGTATCCACGTTTTCAGGCCGAAGAGCTTGATATTTTTCAACATAATTTGCAAATTCTTCATGCACAACAAATGACCGGTCAATTTTAGTTTTCGTGTTAGGCAGTTTTATGAGTAGTAATTTGTTATGTTTTTCTACATTTTCTATTGTCAAGTTTGTCAATTCCACGGTTCTGCAGGCTCCCGATATCCCAAAAATTAGAACAACCTGTAAAAAAGACATAAGTTGTATTAAAGGCACCAAATTCGCATAGTATTTTTGTGAAATATTTTGGTAACTTATTAAAAAGGGCAAGTAAATACGTAGGTACCTTTATTGCTAAATAAATTTCATCCGGAGCTTCATTTAAGAATTTCTGTACTTCTTCTGCAGTAAATACCTTCGATTTCTTGCTTTTAAAGCCGTCAGACTGCCTTTTCAAGAAAGCAGTAAGTTTAGAAAAATCTTTCAAATTCACGTCATGTTTTGTCATCATTGTAGATTTTAGCATGGAATAAAAGCACCATAAACTGGAAGGTTGTAGCCTCTTAGATAATTCATCAAAATATGATATAAAAACAATTTCAGAAAGAGATTTCACTTTTTTTTCTGACCGCCATTTCATAAATTCGTCGTATGCCTTTACATATCTTTCTTTCGAGTTCGGCGGTAATATATTTTCGACAACTGTTTTTGCCCTTTCTATAATAAAATCGGGCGTTAGATCTATGTCTTCGTCACTAGACATGTTTAAAACTTTTGAAAAAGAACTCAAACAGGAAAATTAATTACTTTCGCGATGCTTTCGCGCCTACTAGTAGACTGCCTTTTTTTTTTTCACGCACGCAAGCGCGTTAAATCTTGCTGGCCAGTTTGATTTTTAAATCGATTCCATCTAACATACGATGTGGAAACAAATAGTTCCATATTTAAAATAAAATCTTTATAAAATAAATTGTCTAGATTCCGATTCGAGTAATTAATCGATACCGAGAAAAAAAATATAAACTTTTTAAAAATATTCTTCGTGCAGTATGAGTATGACAGTTCTTTTTTCAAATTCCAAAACCTATGCTATAATGATAGTCATACACCCCGGCATTCAGGGGTGTAAGGGTGTACTTACAGAGCAAGAGATATGTAAAGTAACATTAAAGCAAAAATTTAAAACAGGAAAATAAAACAAATGAAATATTAAAATATGGATTTAGGAAAAAATATGAAACTTACAAAATATTTCATTATTTAGGAAGTTATCAAAGACCAACCTAATTAGACCCTTTAGATACAAACAGTTTAATACATCGTAAATGTCAAGTTAAGTTGGACCTCCATAACTGCAAGTGGAATTATTTACCACTAGCGACCCGCCCCGGCATGTATTATACATATAAACATTCCTCTTGAATCACTCTATCTATTAAAAAAAACCGCATCAAAATCCGTTGCGTAGTTTTAAAGATCTATGCATACATAGGGACTGATAGGGACAGACAGACAGCGGGAAGCGACTTTGTTTTATACTATGTAGTGATAATGTTTTTAGGGTCCCGTACCCGTATTCTGTGGTGGTACGGAACCCTTTCCGTACCACCACAGAATACAGGTATGGGACCCTGAAAGTTCGACTTGCACTTGGCCGTTTTGTTATTATTATTTATTTTCACTTTATTACTTTCACGGTACGTTTTCAATAAAGAAACGTGAACATATCTTTAGCGTTCCGTACCCGAAGAGTGCCAAACGTGTCTGTCTGTATATCTGTCACAGGTCTACTGCTTCAGCCGTTATAGGTAGAGAGTTAAAATTGTCACAGAATACGTGTTACTATCAAAGACTTCAAAAGTAAAGATAGGTATGCTCTTACCGTAGTATGACAGCACCAAACACGTTTGGAATCAGTGCTCA
Organism: Ypsolopha sequella; assembly: GCA_934047225.1. Lineage (NCBI taxonomy): Eukaryota > Metazoa > Arthropoda > Insecta > Lepidoptera > Ypsolophidae > Ypsolopha > Ypsolopha sequella. The sequence goes on along the minus strand of OW204012.1, from coordinate 596,414 downwards.
TCTGAACACAGTGATAGTTGGACGCCTTAAGTGCACTTAAAAGTTAATAATTTTAACAACTTTAGTAGTCTGATCAGTTTGCTGACCGTAGGTAGACAGATTGCGCGCGTCGGCATTATGTTAACGCACGCATTCAAATACAATGCCAGGTGCTAGACCATTTAGGTGCCAGGGCTCATCTATACTTTTGAAATCTTTGGTTACTATGCCATATTTCAAGGCAAATAATAAACTCGCACTTGGCCGGTTTTTTTTTTTCCACAGGTATTTCCTCTTCTTTGAGGAAGTTGTTCAGTATGATCAGTACGTTATGTAATATAGAGAAACGTGTCCATTAACATTCTTTTTGAACGCTATTATGTAAATAATAAATAAAACATCAATAATAATTTTATTATTTTTGTATTTGATGACCTCGTATTGTACAACATTACATAGAAAATTACATACTTTGCAATAGGCTTAATAAAAAAGAATACATAAATAAGACATGCAGAGATTTGAATTCAAATACTTTTTTTTCATTCATCAATCTTTGGATGCAATGCGGCATGTTACAAAAAGAATCAAAATTTAACTGAATGCATTGTTTTTGTAAATAATTATATTTGCGTTACCGTCCATATCGACAAGTTAGTGGATGCACAAATAAAATAATCATCCGCAAAATTAAATTATTGTGATCAAATACGTTGTTGAAAGAAGATATTTCTTTTGTTTTAAGGACACATTTTAAACAAGGATAATAATGTTGAATCATTTAATGATTTTCGTTACATTTTCATGTTTTGGTTATTACCTGAATCAATAGACTTTGGGTATAGCAATGGCAACCGTTCTATCTACTTCTCACTTACACACTATTTCCGTCTGTATTCGCACATGTAAATACAGATAACATTGAAACAATAGCAGTCAATGTGTGTATTTTCAAATCCCATACAGTACAGCAAGAGCTGGCGGCCATTTCTATTCGCAAGGTCTAGTATCTACATGGACTGGCCATATTTGTCGCCGACGTGATAACCGTTGGGGCCGTAAGGCATTGGAATGGAGACCACGTACAGCAAAGCGCAGCGTAGGCCGCCCTCGTGCCCGCTGGACTGACGATCTGAAGGACGTTGCGGGTGGCGGCTGGATGAGGATGACTGAGGACCGCCAAGAGTGGCGTAATATTGGGGAGGCCTATGTCCAGCAGTGGACGAATACGGGCTGATGGATGTATGAATGATTATCTACATTTGTAAATAGAATTGAGAGATAATATTTCGAAACTACTGTTTTTTAGTCAGTAAAATGTATTTATTGTCTGAACCTTCGTCCCGTGAAAACAACGGATAGTGTCGGTACAAATATCAGACTAACCGGAGGAATTTCATCAAAAACAAAAAATCCGCGGGTTGTCGTTGATACGACCGTAATTTTTTAAGTGGATACTTCTTATGTCGCCTCTTTACTCAATCACAGAGGAAGCAATCAATGGATGCCATAATAACATATCAGTGATGGCAGCGCATTCGCTTAAGAACAGATATCATGAAGCGACCAACTCAGTTGTGGGCGTGGCCAATATCATGCTGTTTCATTTCGCTATAAGGTGCACGCTCCATGAAAATTGCGAGGACAATACAATCGTGCCGATTTCGTCGCGGGCGCCAAATTGAAAACTTGTTGAAAATTTCAAGATTTTTAGTTCGACTTAAACATAGATCTAGATAATGTTAATGTACTCAGTCTAAAATATTATAATAAGATTCCATAGACACCTCACAATGTGGTGACAACGTTTGTATGGAGGTTTGCGTGTGATGACGCCTATTAAGATGTTATTATTCCGAGCATTAAGTTATATATAATGAATCATATTTAATATCTAACAAATAATGAACGATTAAGGCTGCGTATAAACCTGGACAAATTAGTGATTTTGCCCCCGCATCCTCGCACCTCAACTGTTTGCGCGACCGGCCGTCACCGGCCGCGAGCGCTATTTCTTAGCTCCCACGAGCGGTGTGGATCCGCGGTCATTAACCCGTGCACGTGCTAGTTTTCAATAATAAGTATAATGCATCTACGATGTATAAAATTCAACCCAGTTGACAAAACGGTTTGTTCGCATTTTTTTGCGTAATTGTGTTTGCATCTAATTTCTATATTTCAAAATTTTATTTTTCGAAAGTCATACTTGCAAAGATAATGATAACGATGATGATACAACGATACGTCGATACGACGATACGTCGATACAACGATACGTCGATACGCCGATACGTCGATACGCCGATACGTCGATACGCCGATACGTCGATACGACGATACGTCGATACGGGGATACGACGATACGATGATACGGCAATACGTCGATACGACGATACGTCGATACGAGGAAACGATGATACGTCGATACGACGATACGTCGATACGAGGATACGACGATACGACGATACGTCGATACGAGGATACGACGATACGTCGATACTACGATACATCGATACGATGATACGTCGATACGACGATACGAAGATACGTCGATACGACGATACGTCGATACGACGATACGGTACGGCAATACGTCGATACGACGATACGTCGATACGAGGATACGTCGATACGCTGATACGTTGATACGACGATACGTCGATACGAGGAAACGATGATACGTCGATACGAGGATATGACGATACGAGGATACGGCAACACGTCGATACGACGATACGAAGATACGTCGATACGACGATATGGCAATACGTCGATACGACGATACATCGATACGAGGATACGACGATACGTCGATACGTTGATACGACGATACGTCGATACGTCGATCCGTTGATACGATGATACGTCGATACGACGATACGAAGATACGTCGATACGACGATACGTCGATACGACGATACGGTACGGCAATACGTCGATACGACGATACGTCGATACGAGGATACGTCGATACGCCGATACGTTGATACGACGATACGTCGATACGAGGAAACGATGATACGTCGATACGAGGATATGACGATACGAGGATACGGCAACACGTCGATACGACGATACGTTGATACGAGGATACCTCAATACGCCGAAACGTCGATACGATGATACGTCGATACAAGGAAACGACGATACGACGATACGTCGATACGTCGATACGTTGATACGTCGATATGTCAATACGACGATACGTCGATACGCCGATACGTCGATACGATGGTACGTCGATATGTCGATACGACGATACGTCGATACCCCGATACGTCGATACGTTGGTACGTCGATATGTCGATACGACGATACGTCGATACGCCGATACGACGATACGTTGATACGAGGATACGACGATACGGCAATACGTCGATACGATGAAACGTCGATACGAGGAAACGACCATACGACGGTACGTCGATACGAGGATACGACGATACGTCGATACGACGATACGTCGATACGACGATACGAGGAAACGACCATACGACGATACAACGATACGTCGATACGAGGATACGACGATACGTCGATACGACGATACGAAGATACGTCGATACGTCGATCCGTTGATACGTCGATACGTCGATACGAGGAAACGACCATACGACGATACAACGATACGTCGATACGAGGATACGACGATATGTCGATACGACGATACGAAGATACGTCGATACGAAGATACGGCAATACGTCGATACGACGATACATCGATACGAGGATACGTCGATACGACGATACGTCGATACGACGATACGAAGATACGTCGATACGACGATAAGTCGATACGACCATACGGCAATACGTCGATACGACGATACGTCGATACGTCGATACGACGATAAGTCGATACGACGATACGTCGATACGACGATACGACCACGATCACGATCACGATCACGATCACGACCACGATCACGATCGCGATCGTGATCGCATGGCGATGGTGATGGTGAGATAAAGTTTTGTTAGTCTCCCAGAGGGGTAGGCAGAGACTACAGATTTCCATCTGCTACGATCCAGACACAACTCTTTCGCCTCTTCCACATCCATCAACCATATTTATTGTGATATTAAATTGTAAGCTAAAAAAAATACCTCAGACAAAAAACATAGCGATATTCATTAGTCCATTGAGACAACCTTTAGTTCAACATCGTTAATAAAACATGACCTATCTACTTATTTTGTTAAGTAATGGCGTACCTTTGCATTACTTTCATCCACTGCTTTATTTTCACTCGTAAAACATTTTTTACATTGGTTGCATTTATTTCCCATGTTTCAAATTACGAGATTTATTTAAATTACGAAACCGGGACGTCGAGAGCGCAAAAACGTAGCCCTCCCGTCTCAACGGAGCGATCACAACTGACCGACGGGTGAGCGACGAAACAAAGCATGGAACAAAAAGCGCGTGCGACCGAGATATCTTGTCGCCGCCTTGTCTCAGAATAAATCGACGTAAGCGCCAATTCTTAGATGTTAAATTAAATGAAAACGAAACAGAATTATTCAAAATCCCCGTGCAATTATACGGGGTCATTTGTTTTCTTATTTTTAATACAAATTTCAAGGCAAACTGTTTTAAGAAAGGTCCTTTAACACTCGAAAAACATGAAATATAGAGGTAACTTCGTAATTTTTTTCTATCGAGCGAACTTAAAGCTTTTGCGTTTTTGCTTCTGCACGAATATCAGCCCTATAGTCTATTATCTATATTATTTTTATTAAACCGATTGACCAAGTTACACAATGTTTTATGCTCATTTGAAATTGTGCATCTGACATTATACCGACCCTTAACAAAAGTAGTAATCTATAATCGAGAATCAAATAATCCTTTAATTGTTAAAAAACCTCGCACCGGAAGTGACGCACAAGTTCTGAACATGCCCCCTCTCTATAGGAGATGCGAACAAACAAGTATCCACTTCAAAATACCTAGTAATAGGAAAAAATAAATTTAACTCAGGGAGAAAGCAAATTTGATATTGTTTAAATAAGGAAAAGAGAATCTTATATTGTATGAAATAAGGTTTACTTTAGTAATTATCTCAGATTAGTCGTCAACTTGTAGCAAACATTTCATCAATTTAAAAATGCATCCATAAATTGTAATAAATTTACATATTTATACAAATAAAAGTATGATAATAGTGCAGCAACGGTCACCGCAGTTTTGAACAGGATGGGTGACCACTTTCGTTACATTGTCTTAAATTAAGCTATGAATAGAACATTACACAATGTTTTTAACATTATGTTTGTATTTTTAAACTACAAGTCACTTTTAGGTAGTTAGATAACAATAAAAAGCTTAGTACTTACACAAGAGCAACGCTCTTAATTGTTAATTAAATTACACAATACAATTAAATCGAGTTGTATATTTCAACTACCTACACTCGAACTTACTTTAACGGGTTAATGATATCAAGTTCTGATAAAGTTAACTAAGTTATTCAGTAAATGCTCCAAATATATATATTTATATATGTACTAGTTAATCGATTCGTCAAAAATTACATCAAAATGCTAGAAACATACATACATATACTTAAATATACATTTTTATAAAATTTCAACTAAATAATTTGTTACAAAATTAAATCCTCTTGTATAGACAGGTCACTCGTCCTTACCTACTTACGTAGATTTTGCAGAAATCCCTAGAGAGAATGAATGCAAGTCACAGTCCTCAATTGGTATACCCGCTTTTCACCGACGATTATTACGTCCCAAATTACGATTATGTACATGTTTATTTGACTAATACCTGCTACCGTGAATGATGGAAATCGCCGATACGACCTAGGATGAAGGGCGCTCGCGCTGGGAGTGACAGCAGACGATGAGTCGTTACAAGGACTTCCGCAAAAATCTACGGGAGTCGGTACGGGAGTCTGTTGAGATATAGTATGTTTCTAGCATCACAATCTATTAAAGAGCTAACGAAGTTACACATAGACAAGATGTCAAGCGCGACCGTCCCGCGGGGCGACAGACGTTGGCGGGGGCGAGGTAGCTGCGACTGTCGGTGAGTGACGCGCTTCCCTTCCCCGCTACACCGCACGCCCCCCCGCTGATATCTAGAGCACCTCGTCCCCGCCAACGTCATAAGACTCAAGCCCCTAATCGTAGAATATTTCTTTACGTTATCTGTTATTTTCTATTTCGGGGGGGCTTGTTTCTCAAAGCCCCCCCTCGCCAGCGCCAATGGCCAAGGTCTGTCGGCCCGCGGGACGGCCCCACGCTATCTCGTTTGTCTATAGCCCTTTACTTCAACAAAAATTTCGGATTTGCGCTAATTGTCGACATAGTTTTAATAGTCTATGAAGCAGAATGCAAATCTATTCTCCATTACAAATTAAAGAGGTGTGCTAACTTCAACATCGTCAAGGCTCTTCAATATAATGGCCCTTGTACACGCTGGGCCAATATTTGTACCAGTGACTGGCCTGGCTATAGGCCACGCATACATATGTATACAAATCCGCCACATAAAAGGTGACTTTTTGATCATCGTCCAAATTCGTACTGGAGGCTTGGTACGTGATCAGTATCTTGGATCAGTAACAATTTTTGTAAAATTCGTAAAATGAAATTTCGGCTTCCCATATAAATTCAGTTCCAGTCCCGAGTGATTCACTATGGGGAGTCGAAATTTCATTTTACGAATTTCACCAAAATTGTTATTGATCCATGATACTGATCACTTACCAAGCCACCAGTATGAATTTGGACGATGATTAAAAAGTCACCTTGTATAATGCGCATAAAAATCTATAGCTGACCGACCAGACTTGTCATGATCTGTCATGTATTGTATAGAAGGCGTAAGGAAATACGACCTTTGCCGAAGAGTGGCGAAGATTCCTCTGCTCATTATTTATAATACTCTGTGTCCCAGAGGGGCAGGCAGACACTACGGATTTTCATCTGCAACGATGCCGACACACCTCTTTTGCTTCTTGGAAGTATAAGACCCAGATTGAATAATCCGCGCTTTGCAAAATCCCTAGTACAATATTAATTTAAATCACTAAATATATGTCATATGAACACATTAATGACCAACCGTCTGGTTTATTGCAGTTCCGCATCGAAGCGGGAACCGTTTACGATCAATTTACTTAATTATTACTTTAGAACCCTCCATCCAGCCGAAACCAAACTAACAATTTTTGACATATCATAAAAAAACATTTTTCTTTTCTACTTATATATCACAGAAACGCCGATTGCACACACTATCTAAAAAGCTTAGTACAGTAACAGTCCAAATTAAAAAAATAAACATATTTACGTTTTTTTTGTCAATTCATGCTGTGTTATCAACATCTACCAAACGTACCATTATACAGGGTGTCAATGGACTGCTATATTTAAATGGAACCGCATAATCTACTGATCATACTGAAAAAATACCCAAATTAAATAAACAGTTCACCTCTCCATACTAACTTTAATAACTTACTAAAAATGTTGTAACGTAAGGGAAAGTGATAAATCGAATGGGCGGAGGTAGGCATGTATTTATATATGTAACCTATTACTATGTAGTATATAGGATGGGATTTGGTCGGCCGCCTGGATTCGTGCTGGGGGCTCGGTTGGTGATCATTGAACCTTGTTCCTGGTCCCTGGCCGGGTCTCCGGTATGGGTTCGGGCGGTTGATTGGATTTCACCTTGTATAATATATATTTTACCTATCATTTTAATATTGCTACATAAATTAAATAAACCCTTAATCTAGTTCATGTACATTTATTATTTTATTACATATATTTTTATAAGATTAAATTTTGACTTGTGAAACGTGTATTATATATACCTACTTTGCAAAATAAACTATTTGAATTTGAGTGAAGTTATTTACATTTGCTTGAGTATGTATCTTTGGGAAACTTGTTCAGTATATCAGTAGAATATATGGTTACATTTGAAGATTTACACCTGTATATATTTTTCGCATTTTATTCTTTATTTGAAAATAGAACATCGTAACTTAGAGTTAGACAAGAGGTGAAAACACTCATTTTTACTATTTATGTAAAGCCCGCTACTCAATTCTGATCCCATTATTTCTATCGTTCAGGCAACATTACACTATTACGAGTTTTTTTTAATCCTAATTCTCCGGGATAAAATGTAGAATACACAGGCTGAATTTGTAGTCGCTAAAAAACCAAAAACTAGACTGTACTTGTCTATATGAACAATTTTTACTATGAAGGCAATCCTAAAATCACCAAAAAAAATAAATAAGAAGCTGTTCCATAGAAAACAATGATATTATATAATAATAAAGTAACCTAATTGCTAGACAAGGTACTACTTGACCAAAATGTATCGAACAGCTGATAATATTTCTTAATTTCAGTGTTGGCTCCATAGTAAAAGTCGATCGTATAGACGAGTACCATCTCTAGATTTCGGCTTTACAGAGACTAAAGTTCAGTCCAGTCCAATTCCAACAAATTCAGCCAATTATGCTGACCCGGATCATAACCTACCCCGCAGCAAAAGTATCATCTCAATCCGTTCATTGGTTACGGAGTTAAAAGCTTACAAACTTTTAGGTTTCGATTATTAGTGGTATTTTTCCGGCGCACGCGGTGTTGTGCAGGGTTGTATACCACCCTGTATAACGTATATCGGGTGAAAATGGACAGCTATCTTTAAATAAAACCATATAATTTACTGATCAACTTTCCCAAAGAAACAACCGCGCAGATGGTAACGAAACTTGGGAAACCTCCGACACCTCCCTCGGGGATTCATGTCGTAATGATATGTTTATCTCGTTATCTACAGGTAGTATTGAGAGGTGCACAATTCCCATAGCTTAATCGCGAAAAGATTTCTCTTTAATTTTTTCAGTTTAGGACATGGTTTTCATTATTTTGGTACATAAATTAACCATTATTTTTGTATGATTGTTTAAAGAATTGTCCGATATGACGTCACTTGAGAATTTTAGACATTATACTGATTGTGATATGTGATAACTTATAAAAAAGTGGTCTGTCTCTGTCTGTCTACTCATCTGTCGAAATTTGTCGAAAGCAAATTGTTATAAATTTATCTTGATAGCAAAGGACACATTTTTAAACTACCATTTCTCAAGTGACGTCACACGAACGCAAATGGAAGTTGCAGCTTTTTCTTAGAAACATTCATCATCATGAGGTTTTTTAGACCACAAGTTCTAAAATACAGCTTACTAAACCTAAATCTCGAAATGGTTTTCGAATTAACACACCTTAACATAATTTAATCAAAGCGAATTTGATTTGCGCGTGTTCGTGTCTCGGGAAAGTTGTTCAGCATGAACATGTGTACATTTGAATATAGCGGTCTATTTACACCCTGTACATAATATATATAATCTAAACTCAAATAATGTTGCAGCAGCGACAGTAGCGGGGCCGCGCGCCGGCCGCCGGCACGGGCGGAGTCACGGGCGCGAAGTAGGCGTGCACGCGAATGTTCGGGAGGTGCGTCTGTGTGAGCATTTATACTAGTTTCATTATAATTGTATCGTTTATTTGGAATACCATCAGCAATGAAGGGTCGGTTGCGCCAAACATGCTCTCGCGTTTGGACAATTTAGCTTATTAAAACAAAATATTTTTAAAGTAATGAAATTTGTGTAAGTAAGTACAGAAGTAGAACTATAGTGGTATCGATTCGGTGTAGCACATGTTAACTTATTTGACAGGACTAAACTTAATTTAAGAGTTCTGTCCTTATAAAATTTATTGAAAAAGGCGTTACTTTGCGGAAGTCCATCATAAATTTGTGGATATATTAATAATTTGCAATATTCCGCTAAACACTCTTACCATGCTATTCAAAATGCAGACTCAAGCACCGCCCGCCCTCCCGCATAAAACATGCACGAACAAAGCAAGTAGTACGAACACAAAATAAAGCAATCTTAAATAACAAGCAAGAAAACTTATCGACACGTGTTTCGCCTCTGAACGAGGCATCCTCGGGATGTGTAGTCCGCCCGACCACTCGACAGCAAAAAAATCAAATTTGCGGCGGTGCTTGAGTCTGCATTTTGAATAGCATGGTAAGAGTGTTTAGCGGAATATTGCAAATTATTAATATATCCACAAATTTAGTACTGTCTTTGTCTTCGATAAAGAGAGAAAAAGACAGGATGCTTGAAATAAGGTTAGTCCTGTCAAATAAGTTAAGTCGTGTTACGTCGAATCGATACAATTATAGAACTACATTATTTCAGATTTGACACAAGTATCACAATCATCGAGAAAAAAATCGGAAAGATCAGTAAAATCACGAAAAACGTAATTTGGCTTTGGAACTAGTATGATCAGTCTATTGATCTAACTACAAAATAAAATATTTTTTTATACAGTAATGAGTAAAGAAACGAAAGAAGCCTTTACAGATTTTTATTATTTTTTATTTCCTTTCGTTATTTTAAAAGAAATACTCAAAAATTCTACATTTTCCCTGTACAGAAAATTACGCAAAAAGAATGTGAATGTTTGTGTATTTCTTTTTAAACAACGAAAGGAAAAAAAAATATAATATGAATAACGCAAAAAAAAAAATTCAAGTTGAAAAAAAAATCTGTTATTATTATGTTAAAATTATGTTTTTCGTGATTTTAGTGATCTTCCTAATTTTTTTTCCTCCATGATTGTGATACTTGTACCAAATCTGAAAAATTATAATGTAGTTCAACTTCTTAACTACTTACACAAATTTAATTTGTTGAAAATATTTTGCTTTAATAAGCTAAATTGTCCAAACACGAGAACACGTTTGGCGCAACCGACCCTTAACCGAGTTTCCAGTACAAATTTGACTGTATAATGCAAAGTCACTTAATACTTGTAGTAGTTGCAAGAAAAGCCACATTACCCTTAGCTTCCGTATCGCGTTGCGCGTAACGAGCTGACAGTCGTACAGCTCTATCAGCTGCAACTTGTGACACGCCGCCAGGTGTTCCAACGCGCCGTCCGTCACCAGAGGGCAGTTATCCAGACCTGAAAACAATATATACACGGTATTCACGTGCTAAGGGTCTGAACAAAGGCGCGAGATTTTGGTCCAATCCGATAGTACAAGCGTCAGTTAGTGCTAGAAGCGCTACGTTCATAGAACGGTTAGACACCAGGACTTAGCACAATAGGCATGATGACTAAACAATTCTAATAATTCCGTCAGTTAGATTATCAGAAAATATTGGACACGTATTTATTCTTTTGTCAATTAAACACAAAATTATAAAGATATAGCCCGCTAAAGTTCCGCGTAACGTCACGGCTAAGTACACTTTTTACCTAGGCGTGACGTCACCAACCTCCACTTCCAAACTTTGAGGCGCTTTATCTCTGTCACTTTTTGTTTGATTGACAAAAGAAAAAATACGTGTGCAATATTTTTTGATAATCTAAATGACGGACTAAATAGAATAATATTTTGTTTACCCTGTCATCTCCCCTATTGTAAATATACCTTAGAGATAGCTTGGGATCCTATATCAGAGAGATGGATCTCGATCCCGCTAGTTCGTCAGTAAGTCATCTAGGACATCTAGCAGCCAGCGCTATAAGCGCTGCGTCCGTCAGTCTTAAACACTCGAACACCAGGACTTAGCTACTTCTGGAGTTATGGCGTCGATTTTTTGATTGAAAATAAAATATTCCATTTTCAATATTTTGATCGATAATAGTGATGGAATATTGTGTATTAAATCGCCGTAACTTGTCCAGTGCGTTGTTTGGTGGAACAAAAGTGAAATGTGTGATGTTACGTGTGTTGTTTAGTGGAACAAAAGTGGAAGGTGTGATGTTACGTGTGTTGTTTGGTGGAACAAAAGTGAAATGTGTGATGTTACGTGTGTTGTTTAGTGGAACAAAAGTGGAAGGTGTGATGTTACGTGTGTTGTTTAGTGGAACAAAAGTGAAATGTGTGATGTTACGTGTGTTGTTTAGTGGAACAAAAGTAAAATGTGTGATGTTACGTGTGTTGTTTAGTGGAACAAAAGTGGAAGTTGTGATGTTACGTGTGTTGTTTAGTGGAACAAAAGTGGAAGTTGTGATGTTACGTGTGTTGTTTAGTGGAACAAAAGTGAAATGTGTGATGTTACGTGTGTTGTTTAGTGGAACAAAAGTGGAAGTTGTGATGTTACGTGTGTTGTTTAGTGGAACAAAAGTGGAAGTTGTGATGTTACGTGTGTTGTTTAGTGGAACAAAAGTGAAATGTGTGATGTTACGTGTGTTGTTTAGTGGAACAAAAGTGGAAGTTGTGATGTTACGTGTGTTGTTTAGTGGAACAAAAGTGAAATGTGTGATGTTACGTGTGTTGTTTAGTGGAACAAAAGTGGAAGTTGTGATGTTACGTGTGTTGTTTAGTGGAACAAAAGTAAAATGTGTGATGTTACGTGTGTTGTTTAGTGGAACAAAAGTGGAAGTTGTGATGTTACGTGTGTTGTTTAGTGGAACAAAAGTGGAAGTTGTGATGTTACGTGTGTTGTTTAGTGGAACAAAAGTGAAATGTGTGATGTTACGTGTGTTGTTTAGTGGAACAAAAGTGGAAGTTGTGATGTTACGTGTGTTGTTTAGTGGAACAAAAGTGAAATGTGTGATGTTACGTGTGTTGTTTAGTGGAACAAAAGTGAAATGTGTGATGTTACGTGTGTTGTTTAGTGGAACAAAAGTGGAAGTTGTGATGTTACGTGTGTTGTTTAGTGGAACAAAAGTGGAAGTTGTGATGTTACGTGTGTTGTTTAGTGGAACAAAAGTGAAATGTGTGATGTTACGTGTGTTGTTTAGTGGAACAAAAGTGGAAGTTGTGATGTTACGTGTGTTGTTTAGTGGAACAAAAGTGAAATGTGTGATGTTACGTGTGTTGTTTAGTGGAACAAAAGTGGAAGTTGTGATGTTACGTGTGTTGTTTAGTGGAACAAAAGTAAAATGTGTGATGTTACGTGTGTTGTTTAGTGGAACAAAAGTGGAAGTTGTGATGTTACGTGTGTTGTTTAGTGGAACAAAAGTGGAAGTTGTGATGTTACGTGTGTTGTTTAGTGGAACAAAAGTGAAATGTGTGATGTTACGTGTGTTGTTTAGTGGAACAAAAGTGGAAGTTGTGATGTTACGTGTGTTGTTTAGTGGAACAAAAGTGAAATGTGTGATGTTACGTGTGTTGTTTAGTGGAACAAAAGTGGAAGTTGTGATGTTACGTGTGTTGTTTAGTGGAACAAAAGTGGAAGTTGTGATGTTACGTGTGTTGTTTAGTGGAACAAAAGTGGAAGTTGTGATGTTACGTGTGTTGTTTAGTGGAACAAAAGTGGAAGTTGTGATGTTACGTGTGTTGTTTAGTGGAACAAAAGTGGAAGTTGTGATGTTACGTGTGTTGTTTAGTGGAACAAAAGTGGAAGTTGTGATGTTACGTGTGTTGTTTAGTGGAACAAAAGTGGAAGTTGTGATGTTACGTGTGTTGTTTAGTGGAACAAAAGTGGAAGTTGTGATGTTACGTGTGTTGTTTAGTGGAACAAAAGTGGAAGTTGTGATGTTACGTGTGTTGTTTAGTGGAACAAAAGTGGAAGGTGTGCCGCTACGTGTGCTCTTTTCATACTTCCTAGTACGCACTAAATAATTTTAGCTCGAACTGACAGACTGATGATCCTCAAACATGAAGGATACTTACATACAGTGATTTTATACAGATATTAAAAACTCAGACATGGCTGTATGGGCTAAGTTACCTTTGCCTTCCCACTTAGTGGGAGAATGCAACCAAAAAGTGACGTGCTCAGAAAATTAAACCACCCTAACTCTACTCAATATACTGAATCATTATTATAGAAACACTTTAAACCAGCATCTCGGTGAATACAGGTATCATTGTATCGAAGTTAGGTTCCCATAGACAAGTTACCTAGTACAGTGAGGTGCTGCGCGGCGCAGGGAGACATCGACAACTGCTTGATGCCGAAATCTGTGATTAGTTCACAGTGGGACAGGGTCTGTTGATAGAAAATAATACATTCATAACATTACAGTAGAGCCACTGAGTGATGGCGCCTATGACGTTTAAATGCCTACAAAGTATCGTAATTATTTATAAGCAAGTGTGAATTAAAAAATGTAATACTTCATTGTTGATAGTGATGTACTACTTGTTTCGGTTATTATTTTTCGATTTGAATGTTGCTTTATTGTGCAATAGAATTCGTATAGAAACAATGTTTTTATTTTTATAAAGGTTTCTCATTTTTTATAGGTCGTGTTTGAGGTCGCCAAGTTACGCAATAATATTTAATTAAAAACAAAACAATGACGAAGTTAAACTAAACGAAAATAAATGATAGTAAAATACTTTATTCGATTTAGATATTTAAACATCTCTTGGGGGCCCCGGGGCACTACACCGCATAGCCCTCCGATAGCTACGCCACTGGTTTTGGCACATTTTCCTTTTGTATCATTATGTTGAATGTTGAATGACGTGTCTAATGTTGAGTAAACTCACACTTGATTTTAATTTTTAACCGAAATTTGAAATGTACCTCATCACTAAATGCAGCTGTCATAAGTGCCATCACTCAGTGGCTCTACTTTAGACATATTATTTATAATTAAGATTACACGTCAACAAATTGTTAAATTATTTAACATTGATTGCATACAGCTACAGAAGTAGTCTTAAAAAATAATAATACAATACCAATTATAAATTAATTATTAAAAATAATAATACAATGGTATCAATTCGGCATAACACGTCTTAACTTATTTGACAGGACTAACCTTATTTTAAGCGTCCTGTCTTTTTGGGAAGTGTGCAAGGGGAAGTGTGCAACAAATATAATTGTGTTATGAAACAACTTGTACAAGTGTTTATATTCAAAATCAAGATGCTTTCTATGTTTCATCAAGTGCCGACAATCGCAAGTATAAATCCTGTCTTTTTCTTTCTTTATCGAAAAGACAAGGACAGAACGCTTAAATTAAGTTTAGTTTAACATGTGCTTCACCGAATCGGTACAATTACCAAATATAAATTAATTCTTAAAAATTAACTACATTAGTGATCAAAATATAAAAATTAGTATAATATTATTATCCTACGTCAAATATAGAATAATATTAACAGATATACATACAATATACCTGTGGGGAATACATTACATATGTGGTGGATCCGGACGTGAGTATCGAAACTATACTATGTAGATCTGGTAAGCTGGTTACCTTTTACTATGTACATAGTATGTACATACAGTACAGCCGTTTGTTTCAACATAATTTTGTATGTCAGCTCACGCAGTTTCAATAGTATTAACCAAAATTAATGAATGAATGAAATTTTAGTTCACAAAATGTTTTTTTTTTTATTTCACAAAATATAAATTAAAAGCTTATTATTTACGATAAATAACAAATAGGAAAACATATTAATTTTACATAACTTATATTTATAGTCAAGTCAAGACTACTAGGCGTACTAGTTTATAAAATAAACTGTTTGACGGCAATGTACGTTTCAGTGTTGAAGTAAAAGTTGTTCGTCTAGAGTCTTTATTATGGAGAAGTACTGTCTCCAGTATGACTAACACTTGCAATTGTCGTCACTTGGTGAAACATCCTCAATATCTTGATAAAAACACATGTACTGTTTCACAATACCACTATATACATAACTCCAACAAAACAAAATGCATTCTTTTTAAGTGTTTAGGCAGATTTAAGACATTTTTTCAAATCTTGGATCACCTATGTAGATAAACTATATAGATCTTAATAAGTATTATCTTTATGATTTAAATTCACAAAATTCCTGAAATGTAGGTATAAAATTCCTAAAACAGCAACATTAAAAAATACCATTTGCAGAAAAAGCGCACTCAAAACATATTTTTTTTTCGGTCAATGTCGTAATTAAACAATAAAAATAACGATACATATCAACGAATCAATGCGAATATAGACGTAAGAACATGTTAATTTATATTTGTTTACATGTTTCAGTATGTGCTGGGCTTTTAGCTAAGTTAATATGATATATTTCTACTTGACTGCGTAAATATAAAATTTCAGAATGCGCCAACGTGGTTATTTCCCGAACGTTTCTACAGTTCGATCTCCGAGCAAACGCAGGACCGAACGCGGTTTCAAAACTAATTTCGAGTATTAAATGGAACTTTTTCATAAAGGTAGTAGAAAAATTACTTAACGCAGCTGCTAAAGACTATGACACAAGGACTTACCAACTTTTCTATCCTGGGACAGCCCATCGCGAGGTGTATTAAGGTCGAATCGGTGATGAGTACACACTCCTCCAAGTCCATCCGCTCCAGCAGACGACAACTCTGTCGGAAAACATTACAACATAATAAATCGTCACGACATGAATCCCCGAGGGAGTGTCAGAGGTGTACGGTAGTCGAAAGTAAGAACTGTGAAATGAAAGTCACAGACCGCACTTCCATCATTTCATTTCATTTCATTTCATTTATTTAATTCATTAACAATAAAATTGCATTTGAAATTATTCTTATATACTAGATATGAACTTAAAGTCTAACACAGAATAAAAATTATAAAATTGCAATACTAATATACTAATAACAATAAAAAAAAATATGTCACGTTCTTAGTAAAACTAACAATATTAACTAAACTAAACGAACAAAATCTCAAAATGTTTACAAGTCATCAACAGAGTACAAGCACCTATCTAATAAGAACTGCTTTAGTTTATTTTTAAACGTGAGTTGGCTGGTAATTTGTTTAAGTTCTGTTGGCAATTTGTTGAACAACTGAACTGATTGGAATCTTGTAGAATGAATAGCAATTTCTAACCTAGGTGAAAAAACTACTTTTAAGTGTTTGCGTCGAGAGTCCAATCTTTGTTTCAGTTGTACCGCAGTTTCAAACTTATGAAGATTCTTAACAAGGTTTGTTAGAAGAACCAATACGTACAGACTGGGAGCTGTAAAGATACCTAGATCCTTAAAATGATCCCTGCATGATTCTGTTTGGGGAATTCGAACAATCGTACGAATCGCTCTCTTTTGAATGATGAATGCCTTATTCATGTTGTACTGATAACTTTGTCCCCAAAACTGAATACTATTTCTCAGTCGTGATTCTACCAATGCGAAATAAACCGTTTTTAGTTCCTTAATTCCAATTTCTTCCCTTAAACTTCTTGAAGCATAGCATGATGAACTGATCGACCCTTCAATTGCAGCCAATTAACGTTTCCAATTTAGTAACTGATCTATATAGGTTCCCAGAAATTTAACCTCCTTGACTGGAACAACTTTCTCGTTACCCATAATTACATTTATAGTGTCTCTATTTCCAGTGGTTGTCTTAAACAACATAGCACTAGTTTTTGATGTGTTCAGCTTTAATGCGTTAATTTGGAACCAGTTATTAAATACAGATAGAGCACTGTTTACCTTGTCACTTAGTTCATCTAAATGCATGGAGTTTATAATGGCGTTTGTGTCATCCGCAAACACTACAAGTTTAATTCCTGACAGAGATTTCATGACGTGATTAATCAGATCATTTGTAAACAGGATAAAAAATATAGGACCTAAAATTGAGCCTTGAGGCACGCCCTTAGTAATTGGGACCGTGTTGGATTTTACTACTTGCTCCCTTTGATTCTCTACGATTTTTACTTCAACAAATTGCTTCCTATTTTGTAGGTATGATTTAAAAATGTTTAAAATATTGCCCATATTATATAAAAGTAAGAAACGAGATAACGAACTTAAGTTAAGTATTAACAATGAAGTCGTTACAGGAGATAAAGAAGTTGCGAATGCCTTTGAACAATTCTTTACTGAAATTCCTTCCTTAACAACTAAAGATTTAAATTCAAGCCCTAGGCTTGCGCAGGATCTTTTAATAGATCACGTACCTCAGTGTCTTTCTGTATTTGCTTTTAAACATATTAATTCATTAACTGTAATTAAAGCATTTAAATCGCTTAACTTGAAAAAAACCGAGGACTTATGGGGCCTATCTGTGAAAGTTATAAGTTCTGTTATTGATTTAATAGCTCCTTATTTGGCATTAATTTTTAATAAATGTGTAGATGATGGTATCTTTCCTGACTTAATGAAGTTTAGTAAATTGATCCCCCTTTTTAAATCAGGCGACCACGGGGACCCTTCAAACTATAGACCTGTGTCAGTTTTACCGGTATTGAGTAAGGTTTTTGAAAAAATAGTTTTTAATCAATTGTTATTTCATTTTAATTTAAATAAGTTACTTCACTGTGAACAATATGGATTCACTAGAGGGATGTCAACCACAGATGCAGGAGTTGCTTTAGTTAAGCACATTTTTGATGCTTGGGAAGAAAAGCAAGATGCATTTGGTGTATTTTGTGACCTCTCGAAAGCCTTTGATTGCGTTAATCATGAAACACTCTTATGTAAATTGGATCACTACGGAGTGAGGGGCAAATCTTTGGCGTTATTGAAGTCATATCTTAGTGATCGTATTCAAAAGGTAGACATTAACGGGGTAAAATCAAGTGGAGCATTAGTTAAAATGGGTGTCCCGCAGGGTTCCATATTAGGGCCCTTGCTGTTTTTAATTTACATAAATGACCTTCCATATTTAGTTAAAGACTTAACGAAGATAGTATTATTCGCAGACGACACGTCACTTATTTTTAAAGTTAATAGACGTAAAGATATCCTTGACGGCGCGAATACAACTTTATCACTGGTGCTTGATTGGTTTACTGTAAATAATTTAGTTTTAAACGCAAAAAAGACAAAGTGTATAAAATTTACGTTACCAAATGTAATTCAAGTGGATGGTAATTTGCTTTTGCAGGGGTCCAAGCTGGAGTTAGTTAACGAAACAAAGTTTTTAGGCATTACGGTAGACTCTCGTCTTCAGTGGGGTCCCCACATAGAAGCCCTATGTGGTAGACTTAGTTCGGCCGCATACGCTGTTAGACGCATAAGACAAATTACTGATGTAGATACTGCTAGACTAGTCTATTTTAGTTACTTTCACAGCATTATGTCATACGGCATGCTGTTATGGGGTAGAGCCGCGGATACAGACGCAGTCTTTGTTTTGCAGAAGAGAGCAATTCGGGCTATTTATAATATGAAGCACCGGGATTCATTAAGACAAAAGTTCAAAGAAATTAATATATTAACGGTTCCTTGTGAATATATTTACCAAGTCCTTAGATATGTCAGAAAAAATGTTGAGTCTTTCCCAAGGCTTGGTAAGCAACATTGTAAGGAGACCAGAAATAAGCATAAACTGGCTTTTCCAAAAATCAGACTCGCTAAGGTGAGTACCTCTTTTGTAGGACATGGTATAAGATTTTACAATAAACTTCCAGACCTCCGTCCTTACTTTGTCAGAGAATAAGTTTAAACTGTATATTAAGCAGGGCCTATTGAAAAAGGCATATTATAAAATAAATGAATATTTGGATGATGGTGAAGCATGGTGTTACAGTGATAATGATACTCGTAGTAAGTTATAATTTAATTAAATAGTATAATTTCTTAACTTATGATTCCTCTAAGGTGTAAACATTAATTGATTATAGACTGTAAAAGGAAAAGGACTATATGAGACAGGTAGACAAAGATATATATGTTTTTCTTTTTTTCATTAACCTGAATTCCTACTGTCTTGTATTTTCTTATCCCTTGGTTAAAGTAGATATAAGTCATATATTGTATAGTATAAGTTTTATATTGAAAAAAAGACATGATCTTGCTAAGTTTCTTGCCCTTCTTCTTAGCAAGACTAATCGAATGGGCGGAGGTAGGCATGTATTTATATATGTAACCTATTAGTATGTAGTATATAGGATGGGATTTGGTCGGCCGCCTGGATTCGTGCTGGGGGCTCGGTTGGTGATCACTGAACCTTGTTCCTGGTCCCTGGCCGGGTCTCCGGTATGGGTTCGGGCGGCTGATTGGATTTTACCTTGTATAATATATATTTTACCTATCATTTTAATCGTAAATATATTGCTACATAAATTAAATAAACCTTTAATTTAGTTCATGTACATTTATTATTCTATTACATATATTTTCTTTATTAGATTAAATTTGACGTGTAAAAAGTGTATATATCTATACCTGCTTTGCAAAATAAACTATTTGAATTTGAATTTGAATTTGAATTTGAATTTGCCCCTAACGCCGTAGTGCTCTAGTTTACACAGTAAAATTTCGTGATCCACTAAATCAAAAGCAGAGCTGAGATCGAGAAACAAGCCAGCCACTTTTTGTTTGTTATTCAGACTGCAAACGACATCATCAACTAGTGCATCTATTGCATTCGTAGTCCCTACACTGCGTTTGTACCCAAATTGCCTGTCGCTGATTACTTTATGTAAATTTAAATGTACTAGCAGCCTTTCCTTGAGTACCTTTTCAAATGTCTTTGAAACGACTGGCAATAACGAAACTCCTCGGTATTTAGCTGGGTCTGTTTTTGATCCTTTTTTATGTATTGGTAAGACCTTTGCTAATTTTAACTGATCCGGGAAAATACCTGCGTCCAAGCAAGCGTTAAAGAATATTGCAAGAGGTTCAGCCAGAAGGTCAATATTATCTTTTATTACTTTAATGGGCATTTCATCATACCCATATGAGGGCTTATTCTCCATTCGTTTAACTATTTTTAAAATTTCAATTGTACTTATTTTTCGAATTCTCTGTGTTTTCTGTTAAACATTTCAAGGAAGCATTAAGATTTTTTTTATTCAATGGATTGGAAAAATGGGAAAAGTTTTCAGAAAAAATATTTGCTATTTTAATTGGTTCGTTTATTAACGTTTCGTTTACTTTAAGCAATATTTTATCGCGTACGGTTTTTTTTGTTTTATTTCTATGCTGGTTTACTACCTTCCATATTTGTTTAGAGGAATTACTTGCTTTAATTATCTCTTTCTGCACTGTTAACTTTTTTGCTTGCCGAACCACTTTTTTAAACAGTCTCATATAATTGCATTTATATCTAGTAAAAGCGGAGTCATTTACAATACCGGTCTTTGTGTTAAGAATACGTTTCATTTTACTTGATACTCTTACACCCTTAGTAACCCATTTGATTTTTTCACATTTTCTTAAGTTAACACGTTTTTTTATCTTTTTAAAACACATCTTAAACACTTGATTGAATTTCATGATAAAAGTATTTATTCCAATGTTATTCCAATTTTGGTTTTGTAACTCCTGTCTAAAAGTATAATTATTCCTAGCACTGAAAGTCCTACGCTCTACTTGAAGGAAATCTTTGTTGGACACAGGGGCATTCATACGTTTTACTCTAATACAGCATGATATGGCTGCATGGCCATCAGCCAGCCCATTATGATCAACCTTGGTTTTTTCTATATTATTTTCTGGTATGTTTGTGAAGATGTTATCTATGCATGACTCACGAATGAAAGTTGTTTCGTTAATTAAGCATCTAAAGTTATAGCATTTTAGTAAAGGTAAATAATTCCCTTAGATTCTTGGAATCATCAAATAAATTTATATTGAAATCTCCAATAATAACAGAGTTCTTATCAAATAAGTGCTGCAGCAGCTTTTCTAATCTTTCAAAGAATTGGTCAAAATTGTTATCTTTCGGATTACGGTAACAACAACATATTGAGATATTGCTTTCCACGTCCTTAATCCCACAAATTTCGAAACATTGTATTTTATGTAGCGTTTTACAAATATTTATTTCCTCTGTTTTTTTGTCTTTATTGCCTAATATTAAAGTACCTCCTCTTTTTTTTGGTGGTCGAACATTATAAGTTAATAAATTAAATTTATCAAAGCTAAGTAAAGGAGCTGTTTTCTCGTTTAAAAAGTGTTCACTTATACCAACAAAATGAGGGGTTTCATTTAAATCGGTTAAATACAGATCTAACATGTCTTTTTTATTGCTTATTCCACAGAGGTTTTGATGAAGAATATTAATTTGTATTTCTTCTAATCTACTATTTCTATCTTGCACCTTGCAATCTCCATCGTCTATCGTAATATTAAGGTCTAATTCACTCTTGGTTTTCAGATCCCTCACGAAAAAACTCTATCTCTGACTGCTGTTCATTGCATATACAAGTTTCTGTTTGTGTGCCTTTATCAAAAAACTCTATCTCTGACTGCTGTTCATTGCATATACAAGTTTCTGTTTGTGTGCCTTTATCAAAAAACTCTATCTCTGACTGCTGTTCATTGCATATACAAGTTTCTGTTTGTGTGCCTTTATCAAAAAACTATCTCTGACTGCTGTTCATTGCATATACAACTTTCTGTTTGTGTGCCTTTATCAAAAAACTCTATCTCTGACTGCTGTTCATTGCATATACAAGTTTCTGTTTGTGTGCCTTTATCAAAAAACTCTATCTCTGACTGCTGTTCATTGCATATACAAGTTTCTGTTTGTGTGCCTTTATCAAAAAACCTTGTCTGCTCTATCCTACTAGTTGTTATTATTCGACTTTTTGTGTAATTTATGAAATTATTCTTATAGTTTATATAACTAGTAAACTAGTAAGCTATCGCTTACTAGGGGCATAGATAAGGACCCACAGGTCCCACAGCCAGCGTACCTTTCGCACAGTGGCGTGTACAGAGTTTTTAGACAGGGTAGACATAAAAAATTAAAAGCCTAAAAAACTTGGTAAACACTTACCAAATAATCAAGTTACTGTTTGCGATTTGCCACCTAATATCGTTTCGCAATTATTTGTTTATATCATCAAAACAAAACACAGTTTCAAAAATGCACCATTTCTTAACTTTTGTACACACACTTTGTACAACATGTTGTCACATTGAATAACACTGGCACTAGCCATTTTTTTATACTGCTTGTCATCAATTTGCGTAAAGAACCAACGAAAAACAATAATGGATGGCGCCCGCCAAGCCGCCAAAGCGAAGGTGGCATTTTCAGTGAATGTCGTAAAAAGCCGTCGGCTTTTTGCACAGTCGTCGCCTACATTTTGCACGCAAACAAGCACAAACTTTTGCATTGTGTGCCATGTATTTACAATAACGCACGCAAACATAGACTTTTAGAATATAACCCACACATAGACACCGACAGCCATCATTCCGCGATGTCTTTTGGCATCGAGTGCACGGAACACTTGGACCGAGTGAGCGAGCGACTCGGAACTGAGACTCGCAGTTCCCGCTAATGACAATAGATGGCGGTCGGTGTCGCTACATTTTAGCAGAAAATTTATTACGATATGCGTAAATGATGCGTATTTGTCAGGGTAGACAGTGTCTTTTTGTCTGTATGGACCGCACGCCACTGCTTTCGCAACACGCAGACCGAATATTAATATTAATATGTCCCTGTTTGAAACCGCGACCTCAGTATTAGTAGCCGAGGCGTTCGATCCATTAGACCACAGAGGCGGTCTCATCGGCGAAAAATATGCTTATCTTAGCTAAAAGACACCAGGCCCCGTAGCACAGTATTAAATCGCGCGCGACGCGAGGTGCGAGGAACGTGACATACTGTTTAATCGCAAGAACATCATGTCACGCTCCTCGCACTTGCGATTCAACTAAATAGCGTCGGGCGCGATTAAACACTGTGCTACGAGAGCTGGACTTAGCTACTTCCGGACTTAGCACAATCTGTTAACTTACCCTGGAGATGGCTTGGAATCCTATATCAGTGAGTTGGTCCAGTCCCGCTAGTTCTATCGTCAGTAAGTCCGGACATCTAGCGGCTAGCGCTAGAAGCGCTGCGTCCGTCAGTCTCGAACAGCCGGACACGCAGAGAGACCGCAGTTTTGGACCCAAAAGTGAGATCGAGTCGTCGGTTATATTCTGTTGGAAGGAAAATAGAAATGTTGTTAGAGGGCGACAACTGGAAATAACACTAACTTTATATATCTACACTGTGTACTAGGTACAAGGTGTTAATAGACTGCAGCCTAATCATGAAAACATCTCCGTATAGTTGCGTTTGAAACTAAACTTAGGTTGTCATACGTAGCTGTTAGTTCCGCTACTGTCCGCTTGGAGCGGTTTACCAGATTACATACGATTTTTATGTAGTTTGTAACGTAACTATACTAAGACTTTCAAACCAGCTTTTTATACAACAAATTCTCTTAGAAAGTTTATATGCAATAATAAACATCCCACTCCAACTATACAAAAGAGTGGTATATACAAATTGTCATGTAAAGACTGCGATAAAATATACGTTGGTCAAACCGGTAGGTCATTTAACACTAGAATTAATAGTAGTTTATGCTACTAGGGCGAAAAGGAATAAATTACGAGGACGATTTAAAACACGAGCGTAAACGTAACCGAAAAATTTATTACTTTTACGCCCGTGTATCATACTACGTTTTTCAATGCATAGTGTGAGGAAATAAAAACAAATATAAATAATCTTATGTACTTTAAATTATGATTGGCTCAAAAGGATTGTATCCAGAGCCGTTAAACAGTGGAAAAAAAAGTATAACATCTATGGTACACAGGAAAGGCTCCAGGTTAGCCAACCATTGCAAACAAATTAAAAAAATAATATTAATAAAGCCCTAGGGCAAAATAATCGACTTTCTGTTCACAACCCTGCACATTGAGCACCTCCAAGTGGACACAATGAGTCGCGAGACACGAGACCGCCCTGTCGTTCACGTTCTTACAATAAATAAAAGTAAACTCACATCACATCCCTGCACATTGAGCACCTCCAAGTGGACACAATGTGTCGCGAGACACGAGACCGCCCTGTCGTTCACGTTCTTACAATAAATAAAAGTAAACTCACATCACATCCCTGCACATTGAGCACCTCCAAGTGGACACAATGAGTCGCGAGACACGAGACCGCCCTGTCGTTCACGTTCTTACAATAAATAAAAGTAAACTCACATCACATCCCTGCACATTGAGCACCTCCAAGTCGACACAATGAGTCGCGAGACACGAGACCGCCCTGTCGTTCACGTTCTTACAATAAATAAAAGTAAACTCACATCACATCCCTGCACATTGAGCACCTCCAAGTGGACACAATGAGTCGCGAGACACGAGACCGCCCTGTCGTTCACGTTCTTACAATAAATAAAAGTAAACTCACATCACATCCCTGCACATTGAGCACCTCCAAGTCGACACAATGAGTCGCGAGACACGAGACCGCCCTGTCGTTCACGTTCTTACAATAAATAAAAGTAAACTCACATCACATCCCTGCACATTGAGCACCTCCAAGTCGACACAATGAGTCGCGAGACACGAGACCGCCCTGTCGTTCACGTTCTTACAATAAATAAAAGTAAACTCACATCACATCCCTGCACATTGAGCACCTCCAAGTGGACACAATGAGTCGCGAGACACGAGACCGCCCTGTCGTTCACGTTCTTACAATAAATAAAAGTAAACTCACATCACATCCCTGCACATTGAGCACCTCCAAGTCGACACAATGAGTCGCGAGACACGAGACCGCCCTGTCGTTCACGTTCTTACAATAAATAAAAGTAAACTCACATCACATCCCTGCACATTGAGCACCTCCAAGTCGACACAATGTGTCGCGAGACACGAGACCGCCCTGTCGTTCACGTTCTTACAATAAATAAAAGTAAACTCACATCACATCCCTGCACATTGAGCACCTCCAAGTCGACACAATGTGTCGCGAGACACGAGACCGCCCTGTCGTTCACGTTCTTACAATAAATAAAAGTAAACTCACATCACATCCCTGCACATTGAGCACCTCCAAGTCGACACAATGTGTCGCGAGACACGAGACCGCCCTGTCGTTCACGTTCTTACAATAAATAAAAGTAAACTCACATCACATCCCTGCACATTGAGCACCTCCAAGTCGACACAATGTGTCGCGAGACACGAGACCGCCCTGTCGTTCACGTTCTTACAATAAATAAAAGTAAACTCACATCACATCCCTGCACATTGAGCACCTCCAAGTCGACACAATGAGTCGCGAGACACGAGACCGCCCTGTCGTTCACGTTCTTACAATAAATAAAAGTAAACTCACATCACATCCCTGCACATTGAGCACCTCCAAGTCGACACAATGAGTCGCGAGACACGAGACCGCCCTGTCGTTCACGTTCTTACAATAAATAAAAGTAAACTCACATCACATCCCTGCACATTGAGCACCTCCAAGTCGACACAATGAGTCGCGAGACACGAGACCGCCCTGTCGTTCACGTTCTTACAATAAATAAAAGTAAACTCACATCACATCCCTGCACATTGAGCACCTCCAAGTCGACACAATGTGTCGCGAGACACGAGACCGCCCTGTCGTTCACGTTCTTACAATAAATAAAAGTAAACTCACATCACATCCCTGCACATTGAGCACCTCCAAGTCGACACAATGTGTCGCGAGACACGAGACCGCCCTGTCGTTCACGTTCTTACAATAAATAAAAGTAAACTCACATCACATCCCTGCACATTGAGCACCTCCAAGTCGACACAATGTGTCGCGAGACACGAGACCGCCCTGTCGTTCACGTTCTTACAATAAATAAAAGTAAACTCACATCACATCCCTGCACATTGAGCACCTCCAAGTCGACACAATGTGTCGCGAGACACGAGACCGCCCTGTCGTTCACGTTCTTACAATAAATAAAAGTAAACTCACATCACATCCCTGCACATTGAGCACCTCCAAGTCGACACAATGAGTCGCGAGACACGAGACCGCCCTGTCGTTCACGTTCTTACAATAAATAAAAGTAAACTCACATCACATCCCTGCACATTGAGCACCTCCAAGTCGACACAATGTGTCGCGAGACACGAGACCGCCCTGTCGTTCACGTTCTTACAATAAATAAAAGTAAACTCACATCACATCCCTGCACATTGAGCACCTCCAAGTCGACACAATGTGTCGCGAGACACGAGACCGCCCTGTCGTTCACGTTCTTACAATAAATAAAAGTAAACTCACATCACATCCCTGCACATTGAGCACCTCCAAGTCGACACAATGAGTCGCGAGACACGAGACCGCCCTGTCGTTCACGTTCTTACAATAAATAAAAGTAAACTCACATCACATCCCTGCACATTGAGCACCTCCAAGTCGACACAATGTGTCGCGAGACACGAGACCGCCCTGTCGTTCACGTTCTTACAATAAATAAAAGTAAACTCACATCACATCCCTGCACATTGAGCACCTCCAAGTCGACACAATGTGTCGCGAGACACGAGACCGCCCTGTCGTTCACGTTCTTACAATAAATAAAAGTAAACTCACATCACATCCCTGCACATTGAGCACCTCCAAGTCGACACAATGTGTCGCGAGACACGAGACCGCCCTGTCGTTCACGTTCTTACAATAAATAAAAGTAAACTCACATCACATCCCTGCACATTGAGCACCTCCAAGTCGACACAATGTGTCGCGAGACACGAGACCGCCCTGTCGTTCACGTTCTTACAATAAATAAAAGTAAACTCACATCACATCCCTGCACATTGAGCACCTCCAAGTGGACACAATGAGTCGCGAGACACGAGACCGCCCTGTCGTTCACGTTCTTACAATAAATAAAAGTAAACTCACATCACATCCCTGCACATTGAGCACCTCCAAGTCGACACAATGAGTCGCGAGACACGAGACCGCCCTGTCGTTCACGTTCTTACAATAAATAAAAGTAAACTCACATCACATCCCTGCACATTGAGCACCTCCAAGTCGACACAATGTGTCGCGAGACACGAGACCGCCCTGTCGTTCACGTTCTTACAATAAATAAAAGTAAACTCACATCACATCCCTGCACATTGAGCACCTCCAAGTCGACACAATGTGTCGCGAGACACGAGACCGCCCTGTCGTTCACGTTCTTACAATAAATAAAAGTAAACTCACATCACATCCCTGCACATTGAGCACCTCCAAGTCGACACAATGAGTCGCGAGACACGAGACCGCCCTGTCGTTCACGTTCTTACAATAAATAAAAGTAAACTCACATCACATCCCTGCACATTGAGCACCTCCAAGTCGACACAATGTGTCGCGAGACACGAGACCGCCCTGTCGTTCACGTTCTTACAATAAATAAAAGTAAACTCACATCACATCCCTGCACATTGAGCACCTCCAAGTCGACACAATGAGTCGCGAGACACGAGACCGCCCTGTCGTTCACGTTCTTACAATAAATAAAAGTAAACTCACATCACATCCCTGCACATTGAGCACCTCCAAGTCGACACAATGAGTCGCGAGACACGAGACCGCCCTGTCGTTCACGTTCTTACAATAAATAAAAGTAAACTCACATCACATCCCTGCACATTGAGCACCTCCAAGTCGACACAATGTGTCGCGAGACACGAGACCGCCCTGTCGTTCACGTTCTTACAATAAATAAAAGTAAACTCACATCACATCCCTGCACATTGAGCACCTCCAAGTCGACACAATGTGTCGCGAGACACGAGACCGCCCTGTCGTTCACGTTCTTACAATAAATAAAAGTAAACTCACATCACATCCCTGCACATTGAGCACCTCCAAGTCGACACAATGTGTCGCGAGACACGAGACCGCCCTGTCGTTCACGTTCTTACAATAAATAAAAGTAAACTCACATCACATCCCTGCACATTGAGCACCTCCAAGTCGACACAATGTGTCGCGAGACACGAGACCGCCCTGTCGTTCACGTTCTTACAATAAATAAAAGTAAACTCACATCACAACCCTGCACATTGAGCACCTCCAAGTCGACACAATGTGTCGCGAGACACGAGACCGCCCTGTCGTTCACGTTCTTACAATAAATAAAAGTAAACTCACATCACATCCCTGCACATTGAGCACCTCCAAGTCGACACAATGTGTCGCGAGACACGAGACCGCCCTGTCGTTCACGTTCTTACAATAAATAAAAGTAAACTCACATCACATCCCTGCACATTGAGCACCTCCAAGTCGACACAATGAGTCGCGAGACACGAGACCGCCCTGTCGTTCACGTTCTTACAATAAATAAAAGTAAACTCACATCACATCCCTGCACATTGAGCACCTCCAAGTCGACACAATGTGTCGCGAGACACGAGACCGCCCTGTCGTTCACGTTCTTACAATAAATAAAAGTAAACTCACATCACATCCCTGCACATTGAGCACCTCCAAGTGGACACAATGAGTCGCGAGACACGAGACCGCCCTGTCGTTCACGTTCTTACAATAAATAAAAGTAAACTCACATCACATCCCTGCACATTGAGCACCTCCAAGTCGACACAATGTGTCGCGAGACACGAGACCGCCCTGTCGTTCACGTTCTTACAATAAATAAAAGTAAACTCACATCACATCCCTGCACATTGAGCACCTCCAAGTCGACACAATGTGTCGCGAGACACGAGACCGCCCTGTCGTTCACGTTCTTACAATAAATAAAAGTAAACTCACATCACATCCCTGCACATTGAGCACCTCCAAGTGGACACAATGAGTCGCGAGACACGAGACCGCCCTGTCGTTCACGTTCTTACAATAAATAAAAGTAAACTCACATCACATCCCTGCACATTGAGCACCTCCAAGTCGACACAATGTGTCGCGAGACACGAGACCGCCCTGTCGTTCACGTTCTTACAATAAATAAAAGTAAACTCACATCACATCCCTGCACATTGAGCACCTCCAAGTCGACACAATGTGTCGCGAGACACGAGACCGCCCTGTCGTTCACGTTCTTACAATAAATAAAAGTAAACTCACATCACATCCCTGCACATTGAGCACCTCCAAGTCGACACAATGTGTCGCGAGACACGAGACCGCCCTGTCGTTCACGTTCTTACAATAAATAAAAGTAAACTCACATCACATCCCTGCACATTGAGCACCTCCAAGTCGACACAATGTGTCGCGAGACACGAGACCGCCCTGTCGTTCACGTTCTTACAATAAATAAAAGTAAACTCACATCACATCCCTGCACATTGAGCACCTCCAAGTCGACACAATGTGTCGCGAGACACGAGACCGCCCTGTCGTTCACGTTCTTACAATAAATAAAAGTAAACTCACATCACATCCCTGCACATTGAGCACCTCCAAGTCGACACAATGTGTCGCGAGACACGAGACCGCCCTGTCGTTCACGTTCTTACAATAAATAAAAGTAAACTCACATCACATCCCTGCACATTGAGCACCTCCAAGTCGACACAATGAGTCGCGAGACACGAGACCGCCCTGTCGTTCACGTTCTTACAATAAATAAAAGTAAACTCACATCACATCCCTGCACATTGAGCACCTCCAAGTCGACACAATGAGTCGCGAGACACGAGACCGCCCTGTCGTTCACGTTCTTACAATAAATAAAAGTAAACTCACATCACATCCCTGCACATTGAGCACCTCCAAGTCGACACAATGTGTCGCGAGACACGAGACCGCCCTGTCGTTCACGTTCTTACAATAAATAAAAGTAAACTCACATCACATCCCTGCACATTGAGCACCTCCAAGTCGACACAATGAGTCGCGAGACACGAGACCGCCCTGTCGTTCACGTTCTTACAATAAATAAAAGTAAACTCACATCACATCCCTGCACATTGAGCACCTCCAAGTCGACACAATGTGTCGCGAGACACGAGACCGCCCTGTCGTTCACGTTCTTACAACCTGGAACAATATTACATCTATATTTCTGGGGTATGCTGAAAATCAGCGCTGCTCGATTTCTATGAGATCGTCAGCTTTGCTGAGCATGCTACCATTTGCTAGAAATGTCTAAAACTTTTTTCTTCTATTTTAACCTGTATGTTTAGATTTAAGTATTTTTTGGCAATAAACAATTTTTGTTCTTTATTCTTTTTAGTAATATACAACATTACAGGAGACCATTGCACTGTAAAAATTAGGTAGGTAAGTATACATATATATTTTTTTTCTTTACTTAGGATCTAGTATGTATCTAAGAAAACAAACATTTTGACATAAATCTACATATAAACAAAACTTAAATTAAACGTTCAAAAATTTACACACTCACGGAAAATACGGAATAACTCATCCGCAAATAGATCGACCTGTGGCCTTGAATAAAGTAATGTCGTATCTATACATTTTAATATTTTTATACTGATAAATAGGATATACAAATATAATTAAATCTCAAAATATATTTCTGGTTCGACCTGGACCCGGCAGCAGTTGAGTATCTTAAGAGGATATACCGTGGCGAAATCAGTGTTTGATGGGCGTGGTTTCGCGCTCGCCGCGAGCAGAGAATATAAAGTATTACAGCGAGTCAGCGCGACAAACCGCAGCTGCAGGAGTATTGCCGTTGCAATATTCCACAATTTCCACATAACATACTAAATAACTAATCAATTCAAAAATAAATATTATATTATTAAATACAAATAAATTTAATTATCATACAGATACAGTTATCGAGTTTTCACTGTATTTTGAAATTTTAGAACAGAAGCAGTGGAGTCGCTATTATGGTTTTATTTTCAAAAATATTGACCACAAAAAAATAAGTTTTCGTGATGATAAGCTAATCGTTGGTATAGGAGCCCAGAGAATTTTTTACACGTCATTTTCAGGATAAATTGTAAAAAGAAAAGGACAATGGTTCTTTTAAAATATTTTAATCAGAAGAATTCAAAATCAACCACGTGGTTTACAATCTCCTCATTATTTTCTACTACTACGGCCTTTGGTCGCGAGTTTGTCTCTGGATAATTATTTCTTGGAGGGGCTTTCGGACACATGTTTTCTTTATCCTGTTCTTTCACATATTCTGGATCACGAATTTGTAAATTTAGTCTGTGTCTGGGATCAACCACTTCTGGTAAAACACAATCATTGAAAAACGAAAGCAAATGTGGCTCCATTCTTTCATGCCAAAATAATAATTGGTCATGCTTTAGTATAATTTCGGTTTTTATCTGATTATTTCCGTACCATACGGCCAATGCACATTTTCCTTTTTGACAAATATATAATTGGCCTTGAGCTTGAATAAACCAATCAGATTTTTGGTTTACTTCTATCTGTCCAGTTTTCTTATTTTTACGCCAAGAATGCATCTTTATGAATTCATTTGAATACATTCTGTAACAAAAGTGAATATTGTAAACAAAAAGCTAAAAATATATTTACTTTTAAATATTTTGTCTTTATTTATTCATAAACTCACGAAACTCACAATCTTCGATGCCTATTTCGTATGGATGTTCTTGTTCATCATCATGAGTATGATCTTCTTAATGTCTGCGCTTCTTAGTCACATCCTTAGGTCTAGAATAAAAAGACAATATTATACGAATGTGACAGTGGAATACACGTAAGCAGACACAACCGGTATTTGCCGTATGGGCAGAGTTTGCTGGGTAGCTGGACTGCAGAGTTTATTCAAACAAAAGATTATCACATTTCACAGTTACATTTTCAACATTGTTGATAAAAGACTAAAAAATGACATATACATATTATATATATATATTATATATATATATTATTTCATTACCCCAATTCCAAGGTTTAAAATTATATTGAAAAGAGGCAAATTTGGGATAGTACCCCCTTAATAGAAATATATTAGTACTTAGTATTAAAATTATTTATAAACAGAATATTTTACTTTTTTACTTTGATATTATATTACTTTGACATTTTGATACATGTGATGCTAGATTATTATTGTTTAGATTAAATTTTTTGACATCTGTATTGAATTTATTTACTTTTTAAATTATTTATCCTCTTTTACTTTTTATTGTTTTAGATTGCAATTGTTTGTGTTAACTACATTGAGAAGTGTAACTGGCGGTTATAAATAAATATAGGCTCGTCTCTTACAAGAGTATACGAACAAAGGTACCTTCATTTTTTTTTCCAGAATAGCTCTTGTTATTGTTATTAATCTCACGAAATTTCAGTTACCGGAAATCGATAGTTTCCTCAAAAAAAATGTTCAAGTTTCGTAAAATAACCTCAAAAATTGTCTCAAGGTGCAATTTTAATTGATTTTATGACTTGATATTTTTTTTTGGTTGTGTTCCGAAACTGCTGTGAGTTATGCATTAAAATTGACGTAATTTAATTTTTTTGTTCTTATAGTATAAAACCAATGCAGGCATTATTTTTTCTTTGTGATTTCATTCAAAGTTTATAAAGTTTATGCATGTCTTTTATTTAGCTTACCTAATAGGTTGCCTTTTTGTTGTATTTATGCTGATTAGTGATTTAATAGAAAAAATAGGTTGAATCTGTTGCAAAACCGAATCAGAGCACCTGACTCTATGCAAAAAATAGGTTGAATCTGTTCCAAAACAGAATCAGAGCACCTTGAATCTATACAGTCTTGTGGGTACTACCCCTAGAGTGTATATAAAAAGCCGTAGGCGTGGAGGAAGGGCAGCCCTCGCCTGGCGACCAACAAGCCGAAGCTCCGAAGGTGAGCATGGGTGACTGTCCTTTGTTACGCAAGGGCGAAGGGGCTGCACTTTCCGCAACGCCCAAGCAATTGCAAAAGTAATTTTGGGTCTTTAAAGTTAAAGAGACAAAAAAGTGAGGTTTTGTTTTGATTTTTTTTTTTTAACTATTTTCATTTCCCCCCCCCCCCTCCCACTATACGTACACTTAATATTCAAGTTATTTTATTCTACCTAAAATAACCTAGAAATTTTTAATTTTGAAAAAAAAAAATAAAAAAAAAACTATTGATTTCCGGTACCCCCCCCTTCGGGGGAGGAATTATACCCCCCCCCTCCCCCTCTAAACATATACATAGGTACATATACTTATATAAGAGTCCTTCCTAAACATATCTTATGTCTCATGTCTTATACCATCACCGGGTCCCTGAAAAACATAACCCTCCCTCGGGCGGGCGGTCGGATAAATGACGAATTCAAGTAAACAAATAAACTTTTTGTTTGAAACAAATTTTTGGTTACAAAATGCTCACCTTTCTTGATTTTGCTCGAAGTCGGTAGATGCATAACATGCCAGACGAGCTATTTTTGTCTGGAGATAGTAGTAGTAACTCCTGTTCTATAATTTTACAAGAATAATCTGTCCCTGAGTCTGATATTAATACATCATCAACTGATAAAGATCGAAGACCTATAAAAATATAAAGAAAATGTGACAATGATGAAATATATATGATACTTCATTTAAAAAAATTTAAATATTGGACATATTTCAATTTTTTATACTAGGTACTTAATATATATTTGTAGCTATTTTATCCGAATTTGTTTTGAGAAGAAAGAAAAAATAACAAATTACTACACTTAAATATTTCTAACATCATATTTTACTTAAAATTATAATATTCATAACATTTTGAAACCCTTACCCTCTTTTTGGAATCGACTGGGTGTTTAAAATTCTCTGCTCGTTTAAATTAAATATCATCAATGACGACTCCATGACTTTGCTTTGTTCTGTTGCTCTCGAACCGCTTGCACTGTCATTGAACGTCTGTGCTGATGGGTTTATTTAATCTATCTTATTTTCATGGTTATGTAAACATCTTTTAGCCCTGAAAAATATCACATAATATATAAGTAAAGCGTTTTACAGATACTACACTAGATTCCAGAAAAGTCCGTCCTTGCAAGTTGACATGTAACAAATAAAAATCATATGTAGGTACTTACATGATTTTTGCGACCATGTTGTGACCTCTAGCTTGCATGTACTTCTTATATTTTTTTTACGTATGATTGTTCTGTTTTTATTTATTCCCCATTTTGGGGTATTGTTTTACGATTACGATTTATATCAGTAAACAACAATCAGTTTTAACCCTAAAACGAATCTTAACGAGATAAAAACTATAATTCAATAATGAATATTAACTTAGCAATAGATTATGATTGATAACAAACTTAAAATTTGTGGAAACGGGGAAAAACAAAGAGGATCAAACGCAGCACAGGTCCTTCTCACGGTAGAGCTCAGCGAGCACTGAAGAAAGTGAACGAGTGTGACAGCGCTATAGCCCGAACGTACAGAGCAGCAGTAGCACACGCGATAACAATAGTGCGCGCAAATCTCGACCTTACCGTCACTTGACGCGCAATTCATGTAAAAAATCGTAAAAAAATAACTAGAGTACCCAACTGAAAAATGATAACAGATAATTTAAAATAAAACGTTTCACATTCAGAGAAAAATCGTGGTTAGGATACGTTGAACCATTGAGGAGTAAAATTAAAAAAAGGGAAATATAAGACGTTACTTTGGAATTATTTTCTATCGAGAAAATTTTATCCAATTGCGTTTTCCATAACACATAATTTGAAGAATATGCCCAAGATTCATATAGTCTGAAACCAGATCTTTATATATTGTAGTTGTGTCATAAAATGAAATGAAAAACCCACTCCGATGTCGGTATATCCCCTTAATTAAGATAATTAAGATTTAATTAATTTAATTTTAATCAATTTTAATTAAGATACTCAACTGCTGCCGGGTCCAGGTCGGACCCGAAATATATTTTGAGATTTAATTATATTTGTATATCCTATTTATCAATATATTTATATCTTTTAAAAAAACTTTAAAAGCTGTTATAGCGTATATAATTTTAATATTTTTGTGAAGTTTTAATACCCCTAAAAGGCTACCAAGATCCAACTACATTCTTTTTAATATACCCTTTGCTAAGACTAACCTAGGTACTAACGCTCCTTTAACGAGATCTTGCCGCCAGTACAATGTTATTTCCAAATACGCCAAAGCAGATATTGATATTTTCTCCGGGCTCAACACCTTCAAGTCCTCTGTCAGTAAATACTTAGCCAAAAAAACTACACGCACAAATAAACACAAAGCATAAAATAAGTAGGTACCTACCTAGTTATTTTAAAAAAATCTTCGCACAAAATTTGTTAACCTAGTTTTAATTTCATATTTTATAGAATATACGAGTAGTAAATGCTCCTATTAGTATAAGAATTGTTCATAATTGTCTTAACTGGTGCATGATGTGGATGTGGATTTTAAGATTATTCCATTTAAGTAAGTTTATTGTATTTCTTGTTGGTGTTCCTAAATAAATAAATAAATAAATAAATGAAATGTGTTTGAAATAGATAAGTTTATTCTACATTGGCGCGACGAACAAACTGTTCCGCTGCTTGCACGTTACATGTGTTCGCTACCACTAGTTGGTACGGTTGTTACATACATCGGCACGGTTCAAAGGCACGGGCAAATGTAGTGGGGGTATGTAGTCACACGTACACTGGCGCACGTTATTGTTTAGCCGGATCTTGCTCCCGTCTTTACAACCGTGCCGATGTATGTACGATGGACTAGATCAGATCGTTTTTGAAAAGTGAACCAGTCTATAGGTAGTGTAGTGCGAGTGTATTTTAGTTGAAAAGTGAACCAGTCTATAGGTAGTGTAGTGCGAGTGTATTTTAGTTGAAAAGTGAACCAGTCTATAGGTAGTGTAGTGCGAGTGTATTTTAGTTGAAAAGTGAACCAGTCTATAGGTAGTGTAGTGCGAGTGTATTTTAGTTGAAAAGTGAACCAGTCTATAGGTAGTGTAGTGCGAGTGTATTTTAGTTGAAAAGTGAACCAGTCTATAGGTAGTGTAGTGCGAGTGTATTTTAGTTGAAAAGTGAACCAGTCTATAGGTAGTGTAGTGCGAGTGTATTTTAGTTGAAAAGTGAACCAGTCTATAGGTAGTGTAGTGCGAGTGTATTTTAGTTGAAAAGTGAACCAGTCTATAGGTAGTGTAGTGCGAGTGTATTTTAGTTGAAAAGTGAACCAGTCTATAGGTAGTGTAGTGCGAGTGTATTTTAGTTGAAAAGTGAACCAGTCTATAGGTAGTGTAGTGCGAGTGTATTTTAGTTGAAAAGTGAACCAGTCTATAGGTAGTGTAGTGCGAGTGTATTTTAGTTGAAAAGTGAACCAGTCTATAGGTAGTGTAGTGCGAGTGTATTTTAGTTGAAAAGTGAACCAGTCTATAGGTAGTGTAGTGCGAGTGTATTTTAGTTGAAAAGTGAACCAGTCTATAGGTAGTGTAGTGCGAGTGTATTTTAGTTGAAAAGTGAACCAGTCTATAGGTAGTGTAGTGCGAGTGTATTTTAGTTGAAAAGTGAACCAGTCTATAGGTAGTGTAGTGCGAGTGTATTTTAGTTGAAAAGTGAACCAGTCTATAGGTAGTGTAGTGAGAGTGTATTTTAGTTGAAAAGTGAACCAGTCTATAGGTAGTGTAGTGAGAGTGTATTTTAGTTGAAAAGTGAACCAGTCTATAGGTAGTGTAGTGAGAGTGTATTTTAGTTGAAAAGTGAACCAGTCTATAGGTAGTGTAGTGAGAGTGTATTTTAGTTGAAAAGTGAACCAGTCTATAGGTAGTGTAGTGAGAGTGTAGTTTAGTTGAAAAGTGAACCAGTCTATAGGTAGTGTAGTGAGAGTGTATTTTAGTTGAAAAGTGAACCAGTCTATAGGTAGTGTAGTGAGAGTGTATTTTAGTTGAAAAGTGAACCAGTCTATAGGTAGTGTAGTGAGAGTGTATTTTAGTTGAAAAGTGAACCAGTCTATAGGTAGTGTAGTGAGAGTGTATTTTAGTTGAAAAGTGAACCAGTCTATAGGTAGTGTAGTGCGAGTGTATTTTAGTTGAAAAGTGAACCAGTCTATAGGTAGTGTAGTGAGAGTGTATTTTAGTTGAAAAGTGAACCAGTCTATAGGTAGTGTAGTGAGAGTGTATTTTAGTTGAAAAGTGAACCAGTCTATAGGTAGTGTAGTGAGAGTGTATTTTAGTTGAAAAGTGAACCAGTCTATAGGTAGTGTAGTGAGAGTGTATTTTAGTTGAAAAGTGAACCAGTCTATAGGTAGTGTAGTGCGAGTGTATTTTAGTTGAAAAGTGAACCAGTCTATAGGTAGTGTAGTGAGAGTGTATTTTAGTTGAAAAGTGAACCAGTCTATAGGTAGTGTAGTGAGAGTGTATTTTAGTTGAAAAGTGAACCAGTCTATAGGTAGTGTAGTGAGAGTGTATTTTAGTTGAAAAGTGAACCAGTCTATAGGTAGTGTAGTGAGAGTGTATTTTAGTTGAAAAGTGAACCAGTCTATAGGTAGTGTAGTGAGAGTGTATTTTAGTTGAAAAGTGAACCAGTCTATAGGTAGTGTAGTGAGAGTGTATTTTAGTTGAAAAGTGAACCAGTCTATAGGTAGTGTAGTGAGAGTGTATTTTAGTTGAAAAGTGAACCAGTCTATAGGTAGTGTAGTGCGAGTGTATTTTAGTTGAAAAGTGAACCAGTCTATAGGTAGTGTAGTGAGAGTGTATTTTAGTTGAAAAGTGAACCAGTCTATAGGTAGTGTAGTGAGAGTGTATTTTAGTTGAAAAGTGAACCAGTCTATAGGTAGTGTAGTGAGAGTGTATTTTAGTTGAAAAGTGAACCAGTCTATAGGTAGTGTAGTGAGAGTGTATTTTAGTTGAAAAGTGAACCAGTCTATAGGTAGTGTAGTGAGAGTGTATTTTAGTTGAAAAGTGAACCAGTCTATAGGTAGTGTAGTGAGAGTGTATTTTAGTTGAAAAGTGAACCAGTCTATAGGTAGTGTAGTGAGAGTGTATTTTAGTTGAAAAGTGAACCAGTCTATAGGTAGTGTAGTGAGAGTGTATTTTAGTTGAAAAGTGAACCAGTCTATAGGTAGTGTAGTGAGAGTGTATTTTAGTTGAAAAGTGAACCAGTCTATAGGTAGTGTAGTGAGAGTGTATTTTAGTTGAAAAGTGAACCAGTCTATAGGTAGTGTAGTGAGAGTGTATTTTAGTTGAAAAGTGAACCAGTCTATAGGTAGTGTAGTGCGAGTGTATTTTAGTTGAAAAGTGAACCAGTCTATAGGTAGTGTAGTGCGAGTGTATTTTAGTTGAAAAGTGAACCAGTCTATAGGTAGTGTAGTGAGAGTGTATTTTAGTTGAAAAGTGAACCAGTCTATAGGTAGTGTAGTGAGAGTGTATTTTAGTTGAAAAGTGAACCAGTCTATAGGTAGTGTAGTGAGAGTGTATTTTAGTTGAAAAGTGAACCAGTCTATAGGTAGTGTAGTGAGAGTGTATTTTAGTTGAAAAGTGAACCAGTCTATAGGTAGTGTAGTGAGAGTGTATTTTAGTTGAAAAGTGAACCAGTCTATAGGTAGTGTAGTGCGAGTGTATTTTAGTTGAAAAGTGAACCAGTCTATAGGTAGTGTAGTGCGAGTGTATTTTAGTTGAAAAGTGAACCAGTCTATAGGTAGTGTAGTGAGAGTGTATTTTAGTTGAAAAGTGAACCAGTCTATAGGTAGTGTAGTGAGAGTGTATTTTAGTTGAAAAGTGAACCAGTCTATAGGTAGTGTAGTGAGAGTGTATTTTAGTTGAAAAGTGAACCAGTCTATAGGTAGTGTAGTGAGAGTGTATTTTAGTTGAAAAGTGAACCAGTCTATAGGTAGTGTAGTGAGAGTGTATTTTAGTTGAAAAGTGAACCAGTCTATAGGTAGTGTAGTGAGAGTGTATTTTAGTTGAAAAGTGAACCAGTCTATAGGTAGTGTAGTGAGAGTGTATTTTAGTTGAAAAGTGAACCAGTCTATAGGTAGTGTAGTGAGAGTGTATTTTAGTTGAAAAGTGAACCAGTCTATAGGTAGTGTAGTGAGAGTGTATTTTAGTTGAAAAGTGAACCAGTCTATAGGTAGTGTAGTGAGAGTGTATTTTAGTTGAAAAGTGAACCAGTCTATAGGTAGTGTAGTGCGAGTGTATTTTAGTTGAAAAGTGAACCAGTCTATAGGTAGTGTAGTGAGAGTGTATTTTAGTTGAAAAGTGAACCAGTCTATAGGTAGTGTAGTGCGAGTGTATTTTAGTTGAAAAGTGAACTGTGTGTGAGTGTATTTCAGTCAGTGAAACTACTGTACCTTTACAGATGAAGCTCCTCAGCTTGGGGCAGCCCCGCGCCAGCGCTTCCACGCCGTTCTCTGATATCGACTGACACCACGACACGTTCACGCTGGTTATTAGCTGCGGAACAAGATAACTTGTGTTAACAAAAATTAGTAAATGATAAAATTGTTAAAAAAAATGTATATTAAGCATTACTTTTAACTAAATCTATCGCTTTGAAAGCGACAATTGGGAATAATACTAATGGAATATACAAATAGTCGTACCGTGGGATTGGTTACAGACAATTGCGTAGTATCAGCAATTCGTCCGTTACCGACTTACGTAGATTTTTGCAGAAGTCCCTATAGATACTGATAAACGCCTCACCTTCCCAGTTTCTGTGCGAGCGACCTTCATCCTACCTAGGTCTTAAACAACTATTTGGAATCAAGTTCATTACGATCAGTAGTTAATGTGGTTTCATTTTACAAAACCTGTTAAATGAAACTATAAGCTCGACCAGGCCGCCCTAGAAGGACGTATGCTGACCAAATTGGCGACATATTGAAGAAGGGCAAAATCAATACCATCCGGGATAATAGAGCTTATATGAGTAGATTGATGGACGTGGAAGAGGTGAAAGCTGCAGATTAGCAGGAGATTGAAATATGTAGGGTACAGCTACAGGCTGTAATCTGTAGTCACTATTTCTTGAGTAATTAAATGTTTGTATTTCTTGTTTCAATACATGATACATAATATACAGAAAATACAACTAGTTTAGTTTTTGATATAGACCCAGTAACAAAAATGGTCTAAAACTTATACTTTAATGGCCTACCGTTTCTTTATTTTTTACTCAATCAGCTTTACAAAATAACACACACACCCTCTCTCTCTCTCACACACACACAAACACCCTGTCATGCCAAAATAAGAAAAAAAAGCCGCTCATTTTCCTATACAGGTTGAAAATGAACCCTCTAGCTATATTGAAATATATGAATCAGAACCACCAATAGAACACAGATTTTTCAGATTTCACAGATTCGAAATTTCGAATGTCTAACATACGTCACGGGACATTTGACTGACAATAGACCGTAGGGCCTTCCTCGCAACGATGAACTAACATTACCGACGACGGCATTGGTGCCCGCCCCCGCAATACACCCTCCCGCCCGCGATTAAATTTGCCGGTCGATATTTTTATTTTTAGGGTTTCATACCTAAAAGGTACAAAAGGAACCATTATGGTGAGACACCGTTGTCCGTCCGTCCGTATGTCACAGCCTCATAACTTTGGCAACGTTAAAGATAAAGACATGAAATTTGGCAAAAAATAGCATTAATTTGCCCACATATCACGGTGTAAAAAAAATATGAAAAATGTGAAATTGTTCAAATTATTTCCAAAACAAAAGTGCGAAAAATAAAAAATATTATCCTAAAAATACAATGTGGGTACCAAATTGTAGGTATTAAAAAGCTGATTGTAAAGATATATAGTTTTGTTATATTTAATTGCATCTATTTCGAGAAATCCTTGAAAAACTATAAAAAATTGTATGTCCTCCTTATCTCCAAAACTGGTGGGCTAAAAAGCTGGAGGGTTTATTATCGACCTGTGTATTTGTGAGAACTTACCGGGCACCCGTCAGAGATTGTGAGTAGAAGGTGAACTTACCGGGCACCCGTCAGAGATTGTGAGTAGAAGGTGAACTTACCGGGCACCCGTCAGAGGTTGTGAGTAGAAGGTGAACTTACCGGGCACCCGTCAGAGGTTGTGAGTAGAAGGTGAACTTACCGGGCACCCGTCAGAGGTTGTGAGTAGAAGGTGAACTTACCGGGCACCCGTCAGAGGTTGTGAGTAGAAGGTGAACTTACCGGGCACCCGTCAGAGGTTGTGAGTAGAAGGTGAACTTACCGGGCACCCGTCAGAGGTTGTGAGTAGAAGGTGAACTTACCGGGCACCCGTCAGAGATTGTGAGTAGAAGGTGAACTTACCGGGCACCCGTCAGAGGTTGTGAGTAGAAGGTGAACTTACCGGGCACCCGTCAGAGGTTGTGAGTAGAAGGTGAACTTACCGGGCACCCGTCAGAGGTTGTGAGTAGAAGGTGAACTTACCGGGCACCCGTCAGAGATTGTGAGTAGAAGGTGAACTTACCGGGCACCCGTCAGAGGTTGTGAGTAGAAGGTGAACTTACCGGGCACCCGTCAGAGGTTGTGAGTAGAAGGTGAACTTACCGGGCACCCGTCAGAGGTTGTGAGTAGAAGGTGAACTTACCGGGCACCCGTCAGAGGTTGTGAGTAGAAGGTGAACTTACCGGGCACCCGTCAGAGATTGTGAGTAGAAGGTGAACTTACCGGGCACCCGTCAGAGGTTGTGAGTAGAAGGTGAACTTACCGGGCACCCGTCAGAGGTTGTGAGTAGAAGGTGAACTTACCGGGCACCCGTCAGAGGTTGTGAGTAGAAGGTGAACTTACCGGGCACCCGTCAGAGGTTGTGAGTAGAAGGTGAACTTACCGGGCACCCGTCAGAAGTTGTGAGTAGAAGGTGAACTTACCGGGCACCCGTCAGAGATTGTGAGTAGAAGGTGAACTTACCGGGCACCCGTCAGAGGTTGTGAGTAGAAGGTGAACTTACCGGGCACCCGTCAGAGGTTGTGAGTAGAAGGTGAACTTACCGGGCACCCGTCAGAGGTTGTGAGTAGAAGGTGAACTTACCGGGCACCCGTCAGAGGTTGTGAGTAGAAGGTGAACTTACCGGGCACCCGTCAGAGGTTGTGAGTAGAAGGTGAACTTACCGGGCACCCGTCAGAAGTTGTGAGTAGAAGGTGAACTTACCGGGCACCCGTCAGAGATTGTGAGTAGAAGGTGAACTTACCGGGCACCCGTCAGAGGTTGTGAGTAGAAGGTGAACTTACCGGGCACCCGTCAGAGGTTGTGAGTAGAAGGTGAACTTACCGGGCACCCGTCAGAGGTTGTGAGTAGAAGGTGAACTTACCGGGCACCCGTCAGAGGTTGTGAGTAGAAGGTGAACTTACCGGGCACCCGTCAGAGATTGTGAGTAGAAGGTGAACTTACCGGGCACCCGTCAGAGATTGTGAGTAGAAGGTGAACTTACCGGGCACCCGTCAGAGGTTGTGAGTAGAAGGTGAACTTACCGGGCACCCGTCAGAGATTGTGAGTAGAAGGTGAACTTACCGGGCACCCGTCAGAGGTTGTGAGTAGAAGGTGAACTTACCGGGCACCCGTCAGAGATTGCTTTGAGCGATATGTCTGTTATACTGGGACACGAGTCTAGATTTATCCTGGAAAATAAATAAACATCATTTAAAAATAATTAATAAATAAAATAAAAATATCACACATAAATATATAACGCGAACAGAAATCTTCGCAAGTTTTCATATTCTCGAAAATAACCGAATCATAAATTGTAAGATC
This sequence comes from Ypsolopha sequella, assembly GCA_934047225.1. NCBI lineage: Eukaryota > Metazoa > Arthropoda > Insecta > Lepidoptera > Ypsolophidae > Ypsolopha > Ypsolopha sequella. The sequence continues at coordinate 553,039 of OW204012.1, read as the reverse complement.
CACAGACCACTAAGCCATTAGACGTCGTAAGGAGGGCAATACACAAATGTCATTACATACTATCACATCTTTATTTCCTTCTTTAGTACCCTCCCCGCATTACCGCGCTGGTGGCGTGCACAGAACTTTTTTCCGGAAAAGCAATCAGAAGGTCAAGTACAACAATTAAAAAAAAATTTTTTTTTTAACGACACTTTGAAAAAAAAAAGTTTGTATGACGCCAGGGTAGGCACTGCCTTTCCTAGAGTGAACATTTTCATACAATTTTTTTTTTCAAAGTGTTATTTTTAATTTTTTCATATATTTTTTATTGTTGTACTTGACCTTCTGATTGCTTTTCCGGAAAAAAGTTCTGTGCACGCCACTGCAGCAACACCCCGACAGTAGCGGAAATAATAGTTACTTTTCCGTGGTTGATACGATGTCTAGTGGTTAAATGGTCTGCGGATGTATTACACTGAGTGTGCGGTTGGTCTATGTTGACGGTACAGACAGAGCGGGCAGCAATTTTTAATCCTAAGGTCTCAAATTGGAATAGAACACCAAATAGGTCTCCACTCAGCAATCAGCATGTGTCACGAGCATGGCTAGCGCCATAACGCTGATTTTCAGTGGATGCCTATATATATGTCACAAGTATACCTATATTAAAAATGAAATAATAAAATGAGGCAATCATACGCGTAATCCCTAGAGATACCATAAAATTATATGTTTTTATTGCGAAATCCATCACTTTGAATACTCTAATGCAGCGTTTCCTAACCTGTGGTCCGCGGACACCGGGGTCCGCGTGTATGTATTTGGGGGTCCGCAGGCTTATCTCTGGACTGTTTTTTTTGTTAAAAAGTTTTTTTTTTATGTGTTTGTAGTATGATTTGAAATAAATGATTTGAATTTTATTGCTGTTTTCATTATTAAGGGGATCCTTGATAATTTTGCTTGATTTCTTAGGAGTCCGTAGCTGTAAAAGGTTAAGAAATGCTGCTCTAACGAATACCATGAGATCCTGGATACTTCGAATATTCCAATCGATTACCTCTACTTAATGAAAGAATCTACTGAAATGTCGTTCACTAAACAGAATCTAATAAGATGTAAAAATTAAAATAATTTATAAAATCCCCGCGAGCAACGCCCCGGGTGTCTGCTAGTAGTGTATAAAATAAGAGATACTCACCTCTGTAGTTTGTTACATTTCCTTCCTAAGGCCTGGCAGGTTTGGTCGGTGATTTTCTTACATTTATTGAGATTTAAGTCTTCGATATTTGGACATAACTGGAATCAGAGACAAAATAGAGTTAACAATGCATTTCTTTCAGGAAAGAAGAAAGAAGATGTACTGAACACAATAGAAAAAGATTTACGAAAGAGATTTATGGTGCGCAAGTGGAAGGTACAGCTCGACCAGGCCGCCATAGAAGGACATATGCTGGCCGAATTGGCGACATATTGAAGAAGGGCAATGTCAAAAGTACCCGGAATAGAAGAGCTTGTATGACTAGCTTGATGGATGTAGAAGAGGCGAAAGAGGTGCGTCTGGATCGTAGAAGATGGAAATATGTAGTCTCTGCCTACCCCTCTGGGAGACAGGCGTGAGTATATGTATGTATATACAATTTTGTTAGTTTTTGAAGTTCCTCGAGTGCCGGCGCGCCGTGCACTTGTAATTAAAAATTGGGAGCTGGCGCCGGAAGTCACGTGATTTCGTTGTATACGTCCTCTTGTTTCGCTACTTCGGTAAACTTCTGAGGTGGATTCGAACCTGGTGCTCTTGTTTACACACTACACTACTACATCTGTAGACCACAGAACATATTAATAAGGAATGGAAATGCCATGAAAGCCGTGACTAGGGTTGCCAACCGTACTTTAAAATAAAGTATCTTACGTTATTTTGGGTCTCTGTACTTTTATCGTGTTTTTAGATATTTAATTAAATAAAAGACCGTTATACGTATCACTATGTATTGTTCGGAAAACAGAATGACCAACGCTCGTGTTACCCACTCTTGTTCAACATAAAAATCAAAATAAATCTACCTTCAAACATCACAATCCCTCCACCACTATTTAAAAAATATATAAAATTAAACTAAAAAGTTATCTTAACCTAGGTTCCTTGTAATTAGGATTTTTATTTCTTGTAGCTCTTATAGGTCGAGGGGGACGACGGCCAACGGCCACATCAGAATTAGACACGGAAACAATATCATTTGTTTGACAATCTAAAAATGCTTCTTCTTGCACCGGATCAGAATTAGCATTATCCTCACACCTTGATGGTGCATCCGAAACTAACTCATTCGCATCACTCCTCTCCATCTCCGGATCCGACGGAGGCGATGATGGTGAAGCAATACACGTAGGAGTACACACATTATTAACAGTTTCAACCGGAACAATGGCTGAGTCTACTCCCTCACAGTCGTCATCTAAAGATTCATTAATACAATCCTCAAAAGTACTAAAATCGTCTTCGTCAATATCCACTGTTACATCAGATTCTGATCCCGTGTATCTTAACAATTGATCAAAATGTTTCTTAATGCTAATATTTAATTCAGGTATAAAAACAATAAACATTCTTAAGCCTATTTTTTCTTTAATCACACCGGTCTTCCACAGATGTTTCGTTCCATTGTAGAAAAAATGTTTTATCAACACTTTTTGTCCAACTACAAAGTTCACTTTTCTATGGCCCCCATATTGTTTATGCTGTGAGATCTGTTTAAAACAAACATTACGTTTAGCTTCGGACGCTAACGACACTGCTGATGACTCCTGTTCAACAGAACCGGTGACCCGCATAAGATCAAACCTACGTCGCAAAGGGCGACCTATTAGAAGCTGAGCTGGCGAAAAACCTGTCGTACAGTGCACGGAATTCCTGTACTCAAACAAAAAATTATTTAATTTTTTTACAATTGAACTCTGATTCTCGTTTGCTTTTAAAATTACTTTTAATCCTTTTTTTATTGTTTTGACGCTATTTTCTGCTTGACCGTTCGAAGGTGGGTGATATGGCGCGCCGGTCACGTGTTTTATACCGTTTGCACTACAGAAACTTTCCAATACGTTTGAACAAAAATTTGCCGCGTTGTCTGTGACTAATGTTCGAATTAAACCGAAACGACTAAACATTTCCTCTAATTTTGCCACGATCGAGTTACTGTCCGTTGTAGGCAGTAAAAAACATTCCACCCACTTGGAATGCGCATCAACTGCAATCAAGTATTGTTTACCGTGTAAAGAAAACATATCGATATGAACTCGCTCCCAGGCTCGCTCGGGATACGGCCACGGTCTTAAAGGAGCACGTGGTGGATCGGAACGCAATGCATTACATAAACTACACGACCCTATCTTTTGTTCAATATGCTTATCAATATTAGGCCACCACATATAGGACCTGGCTTCGGCTTTCGTTTTAACCACACCAAAATGCGAATTGTGCAATTCTTTTAACAATTGCTCCCGAAACTTTGAAGGAATAACAACCTTATGACCTCTCATAATACAATCATTCTCTAAAGATAGTTCCAACCTACAATTAAAATATGGTTTTAAATCCTCACTCGTCATTTTAACGGGCCACCCTTTTTTTATGAACTCCGTCACTTCTCGCAAAACGTTATCCCGAGATGTTTCGAGCTTAATGTCATTAAAGGAAACCGGTTTCAAAAATGAATCACATAAATAATTAACGTACAAGGTGTAATCAGTACCTTGCACATCCGATTCATCGTACCTATCAACTTTGACTGACCGAGATAAGAAGTCAGCTACGTTATTCTCGCTTTTAACGTATTCAATTTTATAATTGTACGCTGATAAAAATATAGCGTATCGTTGTAAACGGTTTGCTGCTAATTCAGGTACCCCCTTTTTGCCCCCAAAAATAGTAATCAAGGGTTTGTGATCAGTCCGCAAAATGAATGGAACCGTACGACCGTATAGGTAATGGTGAAATTTTTTAATTGCGAAAATAATGGAAGCTGCTTCTTTTTGTATCTGTGCATAATTACGTTCAGCTTTAGATAATGAGCGTGATGCATAAGCAACCACTCTCTCTGAACCGTCTGGCTGTCGTTGCGCTAGCACGGCTCCCAACCCTTCAGGCCCCGCGTCTGACGTCACTATTGTCGGGTACTCGGGATTATAATGAGCTAAAACTCGTTCATCAGCCATTTCTTGTTTTATTCTTATAAATGAGTTTTCCTGTGCCTCTTTCCAAAGCCATTTTTCGCCCTTTTTTAATAATAAATGTAATGGACTCAGCAAACTAGACGTGTTGGGGATAAAACATCTGTAATAATTAACCATTCCTAAAAATGACTTTAATTCGCTAATATTTTTAGGTGGTTTACAATTTAAAATTGCTTCAACTTTATCTTTAGATTTGTGCAGCCCATGTTTATCTATTATAAACCCAAGGTACTCTACGGATTTCTGAAACAACTTACATTTCTCTGGTTTCAATCTCAAACCGGCGTCTTCTAATCTACTCAAAACTTGCTCTAATCTTTGAGTATGGATTTCCTTTGTTTCTCCCGTTACCAAAACATCATCTAAAAATATACAAGTACCCTCAATATCTCCTAGCAAATTTTCCATGGTTTGTTGAAAAATAAAGGGTGCATTACTTAACCCAAAGACCAAACGATTAAAACGGTATAAACCCTTGTGGGTATTAATGCAAGTTAGGTTTTTAGACTCATCTAGTTCTAGCTGGTTGTATGCCCTAGCCAGATCTAGCTTAGAAAACTCTACGCCATTGTACAACTTCGCAAACAAATCTTCAATACGAGGAATGGGGTAGTTATCCAAAAATAAAACTTTGTTGAGGGTAACTGAGTAATCTCCGCAAATTCTCACTTCTCCATCGCGGCGTAACACTGGGACAATCGGCGTGGCAATGTTTGAATGTTGAACTTTTTCTAAAATACCTAATTCTTCTAAACGTTTCAGTTCATTCTCAACTTTTGTTTTTAGTGCCAATGGAACTGGACGAGGTTTAAAAAACCTATATTCTGCCTCAGATTTAACTTTTAGGTGCACTTTATACCTATTAAATTTACCTAATTCATCCGAAAACAATTTTGAATATTTCTTTGTCAACATTGAACCCACATCCTCGCTCGTTATATTATTGCAATCCACCCTACATAACTGCAAATTAAACTTGCTTATGAAATCCCTACCTAACAAGGTGGGTCGTTTGTTTTGTGTTGCAATAACAAATAGCTTTATTGGTTCCGTACGGTTTTCGTATGTTATTAATAAAGAAACGTAACCTAGCGGTGAAATTTTGCTTCCGTTATAACAATTTAAAATCACCGTACACGGTTCTAGATTGTATTTGTTTCTAAAACAAGTATCGTAAATAGACTCAGGCAAAACTGAAACAGCGCTTCCACTGTCAATTTCACATGAAATATTTTCGCCAGCTATCAAAACTTTCTGACTCATCGGGTCACCGTTCACGCTTTTGATATTATATAGATCATAAATACCTTCTACAGTGTCGTCATCGTCCGCCGCCATAAAATAATTATTGGATTTTACTTGAGCTTTACACATACGCTTCAAGTGGCCTTTTTTATGGCACTTTTGACAATTATAGTTAACGAAACGGCACTGGTCTCGCGAATGACTTTTATACCCGCACACTTCACAACACTTTGCATTCCGTGAAACAGATGGGCCCGCTCGCGCGCCGCTTCCATCCGCATGCATGGCGAATACTGGTTGAGCGAGCGCGGCCGTGGCCTCGGTGCGTGAAGACTGCACCCCCTGACGCGCGCACCGTACACTCTTCGCCAGGTCTACCGCCTTATTGAAAGTGAGGCTGTTGACATCTTCACCAAACAGCTTTTCCTTTTCTTTGGTGTTCTCCAAACCCAGAACGAAACGATCCCTTAACGCTGTGTCTAGTTCCGATTTAAACCCACAGTATAACGCCAAGTTACGCACTCGCGCCGCCCATTCTGCTAAATCCTCCCCGACTCGCTGTTCTGCTTTGTAGAAGGCATATCTCTCAGCAAAACTGCTTTTCTTGGAAGCAAAATGGGTATCCAGTAGAAGTAAGATTGCAGTAAATTCCGTGTTCTCCAAGTCGTTGGGGAAAGCTAAATCTCTCACGACACGGTAAGTGTCCTCCACCAAAGCCGCCAGTAGTAAAGCTCTTCGTTTTACAAAAGACTTGTCGGTTTCTTTGTCAATTCCGTTTGCTAGACACGTCTGATTAAACCGACTTTTAAAAATGCTCCACTCTTGTACTCGATGGTCGAACATGAGACTGTTTCCAATCATATTATTTGCCATTTTCAACACAATTATGCTGAACACTACTTAATACGCGTGAATTATTTTCTCGTCGCCAAAAATATCGTGTTTTTAGATATTTAATTAAATAAAAGACCGTTATACGTATCACTATGTATTGTTCGGAAAACAGAATGACCAACGCTCGTGTTACCCACTCTTGTTCAACATAAAAATCAAAATAAATCTACCTTCAAACATCACAACTTTATACTTTTGAATACCAATAAAGTACGTGAAAATACTTTATTTCAATCTTTACGTAACATTAGACGTAAACTGACTACACCAGCCAGCAAAAACACAGCTGTCAAGAAATCCGAGGGAAAATGTATGACTTGTGAGAAGTTGTGCATTTGCGTTTGTGCAAAGAGCACAAAAAATACAGTTTCACAAAAGGATTCCAGGATGTTAGTATGGAGCCGGCCTTCCTAGTTCCTATATACCTACCGTCCGCTGCCTTGATATTTTTTCCAAAATATCTTTGAATCCCCTTGAATAAAGGATACTTTTTTCAAGGACCGTACTTTTTATTTACCTTCCCTAAAATCAGATATACGTTATTACTTCCAAAAAAAGTTGGCAACCCTAGCCGTGACTGCGACGCACCGATATGATCAATACGTCAAGACATAACCCGCGGGCCTCTCATTTCTCAACCGAACGCGTTAGAACAAACATATAGTAAAATGGTGTATTGCAGCGTGGTAAATTGTTCTAACTCTTCAAAATATGCGTCGCGTATGTTTACTAACTAGGTAATGCTAACGTTTTCCAAAAAGCGGCGACAGCTGTGCTCGTATAAATTTTTTGTCACGGCATCCCCGTGCTGTAGACCTACCATGAGTTTTGGAGTCGATACTGCTAGCGACAGCATACATATTTGTATGAGAAATTATAGAACAGCGCCTCTAGTCTTACAAAAAACCAAAATTTCCAATACAAAATATTTTACGCAGTCGCTAACGTGTATCGAGTCCAAAACTCATGGTAGGCCTACAGAAATGAAATTAATTTATTTATGTATTGTAGGTATATCAGATACACTTATTACAGGTCGGTATATCGAATTGTTGTAGCACTAGGTTCGAATCTATGTCAGTATTTTTTATTAATCGGTGTTGGGAAACTTAAATGAAATTTCAACGAAGTCAAAGATAGGTGCAACGACAAGCGGAGTGAAGTGGAGCGTGCTAGGTTCACAAGCGGAGTGAAGTGGAGCGTGCTAGGTTCACAAGCGGAGTGAAGTGGAGCGTGCTAGGTTCACAAGCGGAGTGAAGTGGAGCGTGCTAGGTTCACAAGTAAATATGAAGCGCTTATCTGCACTTTAAACTTTTTGTAGAATGATTACAACATACCTCTGGGGGACAGGCGTGAGTATATGAATGTATGTACATAATTTGTGATATAAGCAAAATCCAGCACCTGTTTCATTTGTTCGCTGTCTGTCGCCGGCACCCGTTGTTGGTGCCGGTCTTAACTGCGGCTTTATTTGTTTAAATTAGGTCTGATTTGGAGAACTCGGTTTCAAAATAAACGCCTTTTCTTTCTTTCTTTCTTTCAAATCCTGTAGACCACATTTGGTGTGCGTGAAATCCCGAAGAACGGTGATAAGACATTACGATGGGACGTGATAATCGTCAATGAAACGTGGGTGTGATAGTACAAACTCGGAAACACGTAGAACACCCACTAGGAAATTCATAACGTGATGGTTTTTTTAGGGTTCCGTACCCAAAGGGTAACCAACGGAACCCTATTACTAAGACTCCACTGTCCGTCTGTCACCAGGCTGTATCTCATGAACCGTGATAGTTAGACAGTTGAAATTTTCACAGATGGTGTATTTCTGTTGCCGCTATAACAACAAATACTAAAAAACAGAATAAAATAAATATTTAAGGGGGCTTTCATACAACAAACATGTTTTTGTTTCCGTTTTTGATAGATATTGGTACGGAACCCTTCGTGCTCGACTCGCACTTGGCCGGTTTTTACTAACCTGTGCTAAAGTCTTCATAGATCCGTCCCCTATACTCTCGCACCCTCTCAGTGACAATTGGCGAAGGAACCCGCCGCATCGCTGCGATATGTTTTCTATTACTGGACCCTGGAAATATTGGCAGTTACATTAACGTAAGTAAGTGCCTCAGCTGCGGGAGCCGGCATTTCGGACAGCTGCCGGACGCCACGTGATTATGTTGTATATGTTCGTTTGATTCGTCACTTCAGATATCGAATCGTTGGTGTAATGGTAGTGCAACAGGTTATTATAAACTACCCCCTTATTGTCTAACTTCAACATCCATCACTATCGCTTTCATATGTATCGTGATTACCTAGTAATTACATCAGACATCATTTATAGCCAATCGCGATACACTTGAAAGCAAGAGCAATAGATGTTGAAGTTATACAAATAGGGGACAGGTGTCTGGGTTAAAATTCTCGTCAAAAGTACTTCATTTCTTTTTTGGAGTTCAAAAATTTAATCGAAATTTCAACAAAACGTCTAAATAAAAGGAGCAGAGCGAAGCTCTTTTTGTATTAACATAATTCATTATACGCAAAAATCCTTCTTGTTTTCTATTGACAATCACCTCCGGCTCCTGACCTATAATTTCATGATTGCCGGCTCCGGCAGCTGAGGCACAGCCTTAATGTAATAATGCGAATAATGTTAGATCATAAATTATTATTTAAAAAATTGAATTACAACTTGAACGATTAAAAATGAATTTGTGGATATATTAATAATTTGCAATATTCCGCTAAACACTCTTACCATGCTATTCAAAATGCAGACTCAAGCACCGCCTGCCCTCCCGCAAAACTTGCTTTGCTTGTGCATGCTTTAAGCTTGCTTTGCTTGTGCATGCTTTAAGCTTGCTTTGCTTGTGCATGCTTTATGCGGGAGGGCGGGCGGTGCTTGAGTCTGCATTTAGAATAGCATGGTAAGAGTGTTTATCGGAATATTGCAAATTATTAATTCATATATCCACAAATTCATGATGGACTTCCGCAAAGTAACGCCTTTTTCAATAAATTTTGAACGATTAAGCCTGTAAATCACAATTAATGATAAAATTTACCTCGTCGGTCTAGCGGGCAAGAGGTCGGCCTACGCTACGCTTTGCTGTACGTGGTCTCCATTCCAATGCCTTTCGGCGTCAACAGCAATCGTGTCGGCGACAAATATGGCCAGCCCACTGCCACTTCAACTTACTAATAATTCGGCAGGCTATGTCGGTCACTTTCGATCTTTGGACCGACGACCGGAAGCACGTTGCTGAATGAGGATGAAGCAGGACCGACAAGAGTGGCGAAATACTGGAGAGGCCTATGTCCGGCAGGCCTATTATGTATCTCTAGTTGCCAACTGAACTGGGTGCCTATCATCAAAAACATAGATATACTATCGAATTCCGATTGTCTAAGGATATATTCGCACTTGAACTAAACTTGAACTAGTTCGCACTAAAGGCAATTTTGAAATATCTGTTTTTATCTATGTTTCAATTCAATTCAATTCAAATTTATTTGCACCATAATGTTTGAAAGGTCTTAAAAAACATTTATAGTATCAATTACGGACCCTGTCGGGCACAGCAAAGTAACTTAAAACTAGTAACACAATTATTGTTATTCTACATACGTAATTACCTATATACTTATAGGATATAAAGAAACATATCCATTTTATATTTAAGTAAGTAAGTATCATAAACAAGGCATGCATTTGTGCTTAAAATCTAGGTAAATACAATTTCTTTCTTTTATATCTATAAATCTTAATATTCTAGTTATTTAAGTTTAAGTATTCTTCAATTGTGTAGGGACATTTTGTATTAAATAAGTTTTTATTTTGTTATTATAAGTTGTAAGTTTTGGTTCATTTTTTATATAATTTTTTAGTTTGTTAAATAGTCTTATTGCCATATAATATGGGCTACGGTTATGTTTTTGATGATCCGCACCCAGTTCAGTTGGCAACAAAAGATACAGAATAGAAGGGCAGGAGTGGACGAACACAGGCTGATGGTTGGATGGGTGAATATTTACCTCAACATCTGTCTGAACACAGGCTGATGGTTGGATGGGTGAATATTTACCTCAACATCTGTCTGAACACAGGCTGATGGTTGGATGGGTGAATATTTACCTCAACGTCTGTCTGAACACAGGCTGATGGTTGGATGGGTGAATATTTACCTCAACATCTGTCTGAACACAGGCTGATGGTTGGATGGGTGAATATTTACCTCAACATCTGTCTGAACACAGGCTGATGGATGGATGGGTGAATATTTACCTCAACATCTGTCTGAACACAGGCTGATGGTTGGATGGGTGAATATTTACCTCAACATCTGTCTGAACACAGGCTGATGGTTGGATGGGTGAATATTTACCTCAACATCTGTCTGAACACAGGCTGATGGTTGGATGGGTGAATATTTACCTCAACATCTGTCTGAACACAGGCTGATGGATGGATGGGTTAATATTTACCTCAACATCTGTCTGAACACAGGCTGATGGTTGGATGGGTGAATATTTACCTCAACATCTGTCTGAAACTCGAACAAGTCTATCCTCTGCCAGTTCGATCCGTCCAACGCCAGGATATTCCATAACTTTGATACCTGGAATGTAATAATAACACATTATATACATATTTTTTAAACGTTTCTTCTCTGTGACAAATATGTCCCGACACCCTGAGCCCGATCATGGGATGTCAATAGAACATTTAATACTTATACACCCACTTTGCACCGACGACGTTAACATCCCATCCACATGCTAAACCTATATGAGATAATTAGATACAGCTGCGGACTACGCAGCGACAATGATCGTTTTTCCTTGTGTCAAATTTAGTGTTAAATAAGATTCCCAGATGGCACTGTCGTATTCTTTAGCAACAAAATAAAAGACAAAATTTACACAGATTCCAAATAAACTAAAAACCACTTTGACATTAATTGCTACAAAACATATTTTATCTATGGTGACATGGACAGCGACATCTGGAGGAATGATAAGAACTAAGAAAAAAACTAGGAAAATGCTCATTTCACTTAAGAGGCTATGCGAATTTTATTTTTGTCACCATCATTCCAAGCGAAAAATCGCGCAGTGCGAGAGGGGCGGATTCAGGGCAAAAGGGAAAAAAGTTGGATTTATATTTTTATAAAAATAACTAAAATAGCCAGCAAAATTTCAAATATTAAATCTCTAGATATTGTTGAAACACACCTAATAAAATATGTTTGAGTTCTGTATATGGTTCCTATTCGTCAAACGAGGAGAAAAAGTGTGTTTGAAGACCACATTTCAACAATTATTTCTATCCAGGAAAATTTATCCAAACATGTTTTCCAATTTCAAATCCCTAGATTATATAGAAACTGATTATAATTTTCCGTGTATTTCATGAAATAAGAAACACCCGTATTATTTTCGCATATCGCCTTAATAGTTCAGTAAAAACAAGTTTCTGAAGGCTTCAACTTTAGTTTAAAAAACTGCTGACAAAACTAAATTTTCTTCATTGCAAAATACTCTTTAAGTGTTTGGGACAGAAGCTACATTACTTTGGAATTATTCAAGTTTTGACGGCACTTAAATTAGAGCCTTCATAATCTGCTTATTAAATAATATGAAAATCAAAAAAGGTTTACCGAATTTAAAAGATTTCCATACAAAAGTTAACCTCTGTAGGTTAACAGTAGGTAGGTTAATGAGTTTTGCACTGGATACAAGTTAGCGACTGTGTAAAAAAATATTTTAGAAATTCTGGTTCCCCTCGTAAACCGCTAGGGGCGCTGTGCAATTTCTCATATAAATATTTTACGTAGTCGCTAACATGTATCGAGCGCAAAACTCATGGTAGACCTGCAGTTTATTATTTAAAATGGTTTCTGCTTGGTGGACTGATCGTTGGAGCAAAGCTTGTCTATAGGAACATCAGTCAGCCTTTGCCCGCGTCGTTACAGGGACGCGGGGGATGAGGACAAAGGGCATCACGCGGGGAGCGGGCGGGGAACGGGCGGCAGACTTGTGAAAAAGATAGTGTATCTCTCTCAGTAAAACATAAGCCTGCCCTGTCTCACCTGCCTGTAGCGTCGCAGGCAAAGACTTACTTATCCGGCCAGTCTATAGTGTGTATACACAAGAGGGCAGACTTACATACCTGTGCACAGCGGCACAGAGAGACCACGTCCAGATACGACACACTTACATACCTGTGCACAGCGGCACACAGAGACCACGTCCAGATACGACACACTTACATACCTGTGCACAGCGGCACACAGAGACCACGTCCAGATACGACACACTTACATACCTGTGCACAGCGGCACAGAGAGACCACGTCCAGATACGACACACTTACATACCTGTGCACAGCGGCACAGAGAGACCACGTCCAGATACGACACACTTACATACCTGTGCACAGCGGCACACAGAGACCACGTCCAGATACGACACACTTACATACCTGTGCACAGCGGCACACAGAGACCACGTCCAGATACGACACACTTACATACCTGTGCACAGCGGCACAGAGAGACCACGTCCAGATACGACACACTTACATACCTGTGCACAGCGGCACAGAGAGACCACGTCCAGATACGACACACTTACATACCTGTGCACAGCGGCACAGAGAGACCACGTCCAGATACGACACACTTACATACCTGTGCACAGCGGCACACAGAGACCACGTCCAGATACGACACACTTACATACCTGTGCACAGCGGCACAGAGAGACCACGTCCAGATACGACACACTTACATACCTGTGCACAGCGGCACTGAGAGACCACGTCCAGATACGACACACTTACATACCTGTGCACAGCGGCACAGAGAGACCACGTCCAGATACGACACACTTACATACCTGTGCACAGCGGCACAGAGAGACCACGTCCAGATACGACACACTTACATACCTGTGCACAGCGGCACAGAGAGACCACGTCCAGATACGACACACTTACATACCTGTGCACAGCGGCACAGAGAGACCACGTCCAGATACGACACACTTACATACCTGTGCACAGCGGCACAGAGAGACCACGTCCAGATACGACACACTTACATACCTGTGCACAGCGGCACAGAGAGACCACGTCCAGATACGACACACTTACATACCTGTGCACAGCGGCACAGAGAGACCACGTCCAGATACGACACACTTACATACCTGTGCACAGCGGCACAGAGAGACCACGTCCAGATACGACACACTTACATACCTGTGCACAGCGGCACAGAGAGACCACGTCCAGATACGACAGGATCCGTAGAAGCAGCTCCTTTGGGAGTTTCTTGTTTATATGATTATCATCCTCGCCCGTGAATCGGGCTATCTGGAAAGTTCAGAAATAAATTTTGTTAACACGTTTTGTTTTCTAAGGAATCAGAAAAATGTTTTTAGGTTTCTATACTCAAAGGGTGCCAAACGGAACCCTATTACTAAACCTCTGCCGTCTGTCCGTCTATCATAGGTCTACAGCTTCAGCCGTTAGAGGTAGACAGTTGAAATTTTCACACAATATTAGATATTGAATGGCTTCAGAAACTCAATGGGGGTTAAAAATAACATATTTTTTGTTTCAGTTTAAAAATGGTAATACATACAAGTACCAAATTTGGTTGGATTGTTTGTACATACATACAGTAAATATAGTTACATATATAGTAAAACAAGATATAATAAAAACTTTGTTAAAACCAATGGTCATAGCTACAAGAAATCGTATTTAGGCGACTAACCCTAACTATTGGAGAATGTTACTTCTGCATTCACAGATTTTATACAAAATGTAAAATCATTGAGAAAAACTGTAACTTTTACAATTTTGTTTTTATTTTTATTTATTTTAATTTTATTTTGTTTTTAGCCACAAAATGATCGCTCGAGTTGTTTACAACTTCTACACCGAAACCTGTTCATGTGAAATGAATATGTACTATTATGATATCATATTGACTGACCGATTTTCGGATTTATCAGTTGGTATTTTTCGTTTTTAGAATTACTTGAATTTTTGTAAAATGAACATAATGCAACCGACCCATGCTTTACTTAAAAATTTTCAAGATGTAATTATTTTTTTTCTAGATTAGACTACTTTCAAATATTATTTGACAGTTAAAAACTTTTGTGAAACCCTATAATTGGTCTTTGTTTGTATACTTATAAGTTTACCACTATTATTTAAAATGACGATGTTTTTTTAAATAAGCATACTGTAATTGACTGTTGGGTTTCCGAATAAAAATTAAAAATATATATATTATTATTCTTATTTGATTCTACGTTGGCCGCGAGAGCAAAAGTCGTCCCTTTCATGAATTTCGTCGGACACCTTCATAAATTGACAAATTAACGTATCAACTGTTAGATCTTGATCTCCAAAACACGGAACTGTCTGTCGTACAATCCCTCAATGGTGGACGTTAGTGCTGTGACGTCATAAAGATGGCGGCCGAACGCTTTTGTTTTACGATGTTTACTCGATAACTGCTGAGTCTTAAGCTACGTGTGACATATCTTTTGAAAGCCCATTAAATGTTTTATCAGTAACGTTTGTCACATTTTATTGTAAATATTATAGTTTCAGCGGAAATAGAAAGATTCTTTTTTTCAAATGTTTCATTAAATTTCTGGATATTGTCTAGAATATATTAATTTTATTGCAATTTTTATTACTTATGTAAATGCGCAACTATTAGAGATTTTAAAAAGGTAAGTTTTATAGCTGTACGACGAGTGTACGGGATTTAAAGGTGGTACAGTGCGCGCCAATCTTTTAGTCGCCTCTGAAGATAGCCGCACGAGGCGACGCAATAGCCGTTTTACGGTGTCAGGGGGACGTTACAGGAGCTAGAGCGCGGAGCACACCCGCCTGCATGCCGCACCAAACCCCCCGCTCGCCATTTAGCAGGTGTCAACACTATGCGTTAGTGTTAGTGCTACGTCCGTACACTACACACGCGCGCGTTCCATGAAAAGTACATTGGAGGAAAAAATTCCATGATTCGTTAAGTTTATCGTTGAATCTGTTTGTTATTGTTTTTGTTGCCTTTATTTGTTGTTTTGTTGATTTAGTTTGTTAAAGTTTATAGCTGCTGTTAAGCCTCGCGGACGTTATAGCGTTTCAAGGCGACAATGTAGGAAAATGGTGTTTATATTAATACGTTTTATTTATATAGTTAAGATCGCACTAAAATAATAAATAAATAATGAAATAGGTAGGTACAACAAGTACACCTTCCCACTTATAGTAAACATTTAATAATCAACCGTTCATATTATTGTTTCCTTGACTGTACCTGCGCAAGCTTGCACTCGTAACTCAATCAGAGGCGACTAAAAGATTGGCGCGCACTATATTTGTGAAGACGTCGCGACGAATCGTAAACGGCAGCGCACAAAAGTTTATACCGCCTTTGAGAAAAGCCGCGACTCCCTGCCGGTGCCCACTAGATACTCATTTGCGTCTTATTATCAATACGAAATAGACGTATGCAAAAATTGCGAAATTGCAAACTATCTATATTTTAAATATTATTAGAGTGCATTACAAACTAGAAAAGATCAATCAGGAACGCACCCAAAGACAAGAATTTGAAAAAATTTCCCGGGCCATAATTTTTTTTTTAAATTGTCTTTGGGTTTGTTTCTGATTGATCTTTTCTAGTTTGTAATGCACTCTAATAATATTTAGAGTATTCATAGGGATGGATTTCGCAAAATAAACATAATATATTGATATTTCTTCTAATAAGTAATAGGCATAGTTATGATTTATATAAAAACGGCTGACCTCAATACGTGTTATGATCGGGAAAGCCGACCAGTTTCAGGAGATTTAGACTGCCTTCATCTGGGCGAGTGAAGACGTTTACGCGACGACGTGTGAGGCGTAACATCGAGGTGAGCCGTTTTTATATAAATCATGATTTATCCTCAAGTCTCATTTAATTTAATTCTATAAAGGCATAGTTATAACTTATTACTCAACAAGTTGGTTTTTAGTGAGCGTTGTTGTTTACTGTGATAGTT
Organism: Ypsolopha sequella; assembly: GCA_934047225.1. Taxonomy (NCBI): domain Eukaryota; kingdom Metazoa; phylum Arthropoda; class Insecta; order Lepidoptera; family Ypsolophidae; genus Ypsolopha; species Ypsolopha sequella. The sequence continues at coordinate 536,605 of OW204012.1, read as the reverse complement.
GAATAATTATGGAACCAGTGGGTCTACCGCGTAATTCTCATTTTCATCAACATCAAGTTGAGATTGAAATTTGTCGTGCGTGCGACGACACCCGCCTAACATGCCATCTCTTTTGCACGCGTTGAATTTCGCATACATTTGCTTGAAGTTGATACAAATGAGAATTACGCGGTAGAGCCCCAGAAGCCCTGACTGCATTGGCACCAGACAAGAAGTCGAAAAATTTCAATTTATGTATCATTTATCAAAGTGGGAACCAAGATTTAAGTAATGCGACCGAAAACAGCATTAAAACGTTTAAGCAGGCATTCAAGGGCAGAAAAAGCATTCAGGGTAATGTTTCTTTACCAGCCACGGAAAGCTCTTCTATATTTGATCATCTGTGCGATTAATAAATAAATATTAAATCTTTATTTTTGCTCTTCAAAAATAAAATGTACCTTTTTTCACAATTTTTAGTTTTGCCCGCAATCCTGTAATTTTACTTTTAATAGTTTTAATATTAATTTTGTAAATTTTATGTTGTGTGTACATGATAAGTATAAAAAGAGCATTAAAACAACATTGTTTTTTTTACCGCATGCAGAGGGACGCCACAAAACCCTATCTTACTTGATTTTGTATTCTCTAGGTAGACTTCCGAGGCTTGCGGCCGATCGCAGCCGCACGCAATTCAGTCGTTTTCATAGTGTTACTATAGCCGCATTGGCCGCACGCGACTGTCACAAGCCTCGGAAGTGGTGCCATACATTTTCAAAGTGCGACTATGGCCGCATCAATCACGTAGGGCGATCGGCCGCAAGGCACGGAAGTTAACCTTTAGAGTAGTTCTACAAAACATATTATAACATAAATAGCTGTAACACCATTAGTTTCTGAGATGTACCAGAAAGTAGGACCAACATTCCCAAAATTTAAAATGTTTTAAGCAATGTTTAAGTATATATCTAAAAATATTATAGTTACGATAAAAATGACTGAACCCTGGTAGAACTTTGAAAAAGCTTTCAAATGATATGTTACATATTATTATAGCAATACGAGGGCAATACCATGATGTGGTATTTTATTCAGATACCAAGTGGATAATATCAAAAACTTTTACTTGCACCACAAAATCGGAATAATTTTTCACATTTCTCAGTATATCGCTATTAAACTTAGTACATTGTATTCTTTATGAATTTTCCTACAAAATATATAATAACGAAAATTGCTGTAACACCTTTAGTTTCTGAGATATACCAGAAAGCAGAAAAAGCATTCCTAAAATTTAAATTTTTTTTTAGCGATTTTCAAGTATATCTTTAAGCCTATTATAGTTATGATAAAGTGACAAAACCTTTTTGATAGAAAATTGAATGAGCTTTCAAATAATTTATCACAAATAGCATACGATTCATTAGTTATCGAGTAAACATCGTAAAACAAAAGCGTTCAGCCGCCATCTTTATGACGTCACTGATGTCTATCATTGCGTTATCGTACGACAAGCAGTTCCGTGTTCTGGAGATCAAGACCTATCCCTTGATACCCCAGTTGTCTATTTCCGAAAAGAATATAGAAAAAGACCGGCCAAGTGCGAGTCAGACTCGCATACCTATTGTGGATGATAAATTTAATTTTGTCATATTTCGTGAATTTCTCAACTGCTTTATTTTTCCTGCAATCTTTACGTAAACACATATTATCATGATTTTTTTCATATTGTTCGGTCCACCAGTTTTGGAGATAAGGGAGGGGGATTACATTTTTAATGGTTTTTCAAGGATTTCTCGAAATAGATGCAATTAAATATACCCAAGCTTATATATTTTTACAATCAGCTTTTTAATACCTACAATTTGATACCCATATTGTATTTTTTTTAATATTTTTTTATTTATTTTACTTACTTCTTTTTCAACTTTTTTTAAATCACTACAGATCATAAAGTGAACGAAAAAAAAACATACAAGTGTGATTCCAATCATGTCTAGCTGAAAATGACCCCACAATGAAGTGTAATTTTGTAGCATTCACTATGTCTTTGAGCCAGCCAAATACGGCTGGCCTTGTGTCGCATGACAACAACAATCACGAGCCTTTTGCCCTTTTCAGTCTCTGGTGCCATTTTCAAATGACTCTTTGTTAGAAATGCATCTTTCATGTTTTTTTTTTTCTATTTGCCGGTTCAACCAAGGTCAAGGTATTAGAACTCTTAGAAAACTAAAAATAATATTCTCATACGAGTACTAGAGCACTAAATGTATGGATGGGAATTTTATTTTGTGCTTTCTAAGAATTCTAATACCTTGACCTTGATTGACCCCATAGACACTTATTAAAATTAGGTTAAATGCATGTTATGTATTTCATATAATATTGTGTGTGTAATGTGTTTATGATAAATAAAAAAACAAATGTAAAAAAAAATATCCAGTTGTCCACAACCAGACATTATCTGTGTTACTACAAAACGGTGTTTAACTTTAGACAGTGTTTAAATCTGTTGTTGTCACCTTTTCTTTCATATCGTAAAAAAGTGACAGCAACAGATTTAAACACTGTCTAAAGTTAAACATCATTTTGTAGTAACACCGTATATTTTTTACATTGTGTAAGAAACGTATGACGTAAAACATATGATTTTAAGTTTTAAACTGGCTAACTTGCTTGGGAGAATAGCAGTTTGATAATAGAAACATACGGTGTTACTACAAAACGGTGTTTAACTTTAGACAGTGTTTAAATCTGTTGCTGTCACTTTTTTATGATATGAAAGAAGAGGCGACAACAACAGATTTAAACACTGTCTAAAGTTAAACATCGTTTTGTAGTAACACCGCATATGTTTTAAGCTGTCAAATGAATATGATTTTCTTACACAATTTGCACCGCTGGTAAATACTGGAAGTGGCAAACATGAGATAGTTGCCTCTGTAGACGACAAAAAACCCCAATATACGGCGTTTGATGATTAAAAGGTTTCCTTTTGCAGAGTGAATACTTAGAACCCTTAGATCATTTTACGAAGGGTAGCCATAAAAAAAATTGATGTAGGAAAGAGAGGGAGTAGTTTTTCGTTATTAAAATATGATAATTCAATATATGTTTTTTTCTAGTTACAACGTTAAGTTTAGTATCATTTTTAACTAAACTTGAGACGTACAGGCGATATACGAAATAATACTTATAGTATTTCATATAAAAATCTCGAAATTAAAATAAAATTATAAAAAAATCTCACTTTTTTGACGATAATTTAATTAAAGTTAAATTTGTCGGGTCCGATGATCCAAACGACTCACTAATCTGTTTAACTTATGTTGAAGAGGCACATAGCCGTATTTTTTTACATGCATAAGATATGGCCCTCAATGGCGCGTCAAAAATTACGATACACACGGTTGATTCAGATGTTGTGGTTATAGTGATATCCTTTTATTTTTCACTTCAGTAACATGGTCTCAAGGAGCTGTGGATATCTTTCGGCACTGGCAAATACCATATCTACATACCGGTGCATGAAGTAGCAAACCATTTAATCGCAGATAAAACAGAAGCTTTAAGAGGCTACCATGCATTCACAGGGTGTGACACCGTTTCAGCGTTTCATTCTATGCACTTAATCAGCATTTTTCTAAACTGCCTGTCTCCTTAGAAGACAAATTAAAAAACAAAACTCTCCTAAACCTTCGTAATAAGCCCAAACCTGACTGCGATCATTTTACCTTCAAGACTGTTTCTGAGTGTGACGTTAAGAGAGCAATTCTTTCTATTACTTCAAAGGCTGTGGGTGATGACGAAATTTGCTCTCAAACGCTGCATCTTATACTAGATGAACTTTTACCTGTCCTAGCTGACGTTATCAACTGCTCCCTTGTCACCAGCTCATTCCCCACAGCCTGGAAAAATGCACATGTCATCCCTCTTCCAAAGACTACAAACCCATCATCGTTTTCTGAGTATCGTCCAATTTCCATTCTTCCTATCCTTTCTAAAGTTCTTGAGTCTTTAGTCCACAACCAAATTTCGTATTTCTTATCTAAAAATAGGTCACGGCACTCCTGAAAGTCTCCAATGATATAAGATTAGCTATTGACAATAAGAAACTGACTATACTCACACTATTAGATTTCAGTAATGCATTTAACTGTGTAGACTTCGATGTACTCCTTAGCATTCTTAGCTCTCTTAACGTATCTCCTCTTGTCACAGAATGGTTTGATACTTATTTAAGGGGTCGCCTGCAGTGCATACGCTCGGATGAAGTTTCCTCGGAGTGGTGCCAATTAACTGCTGGTGTACCTCAAGGTGGTGTCCTCTCTCCTCTCCTTTTTTCAATTTTTATAAATTCTGTTTCCAATGTTCTTTCTTCAAACTACTATCTTTACGCAGACGATTTACAACTCTACCGCCACTTTGTTGTAATTGAGGCAGATATTGCTGTCTCAGAAATGAACAGTGATCTTTCAAACATTCACAGGTGGGCGGAGGCTTTCGGACTTTTGGTTAATCCCAAAAATCTCAAGCCATTATTTTCGGTAGCAGATATATGACTAACCTTCTCAATCAAACGGTAATTCCACAAGTAGTTTATAACGATATCCCTATTGCCTACACTAAATCTGCAAAAAATTGATTGTAATCTGACGTGGGCTGCGCATATTAATGAGGTCAGCAGGAAGGTCTTTGCCACATTTCATTCCCTTAAGCGTCTCCAGAAATTTCTCCCCTTTGAAACTAAAGTTACTCTCGCATTTTTCAAATAAGGCATTTTAGTTTGATTTATCACTACCTGGGTCCTGAATACCAGTAACAGGCATTATTTAGACATGCTTACTCTAACTTAAACTACACCATCTTTTTCTGTCATAAGAGTTTGTGGTCAAAATCGGGTCTTTGTAATTTATAGTGTTCTCGATATTGTGGTTTTTTTTTTTTTTCATCTATTTTACTCAGACTAATACATTATGTGGGTACTTTTTAAAAGGGAGATTAAATAGGCTTTTAAAATTAATAATTTTTATTTTATCATCTGTTAAATTAAAAATGATATGGACGACTTTGTACAAAAAAAAGGAAAATGACGATTACATATTTTCTTTTTTTTTAGCTTTTCTGTGGAAAATATTGCAAACTGAATAGCAGAAATGAATTCTACGTATTTGATTTACTCGAAAATGATACCCAACTTGACCTTTTAGCTACAATGTTAATGTCAGGAATCTCTCCCCCCCCTACCACCGACATAAAAAACTTACATTAATAAAATTAATGGCTACCCTTCTTAAATCATTCTTTCAGTCCTAAAAAGCAATGCACCAAAAGGAAATATCTTAATCATTAATCGCCGTATATTTTAGTGTACACAGGCAACTAAGAGTAACACTCAACATTATAATAACATCAAATATTATAATAACACTGTCTTATCTACAACTGAAGTAGATAAAACTTATCAGCTGTTTGTTGTGATTTCTGTTTATAAATATTGATGATTATATTATAGTCAATCTAAAATAGACTCAATCTACATTGCACAGAGAATAATTTTTACTTATGTACAAAACTGGTGAACCAAACATCAAAATAAATTATATGGATCCGTGATGATTTACAAAAAAGAATGTTATTTATTTTGAACTTATTTGAAAGAAAATTTATCAATTAAATTTTACAAATAAATAAACTATTATACTTAGTCCTAGAGGTTTTCTTTGTCACTTAATCATGCATGTTGACATTTTATAAACCTCAAGTTTCATTAGCCTCAATAATACCTCATTACAGGCTGTTACAATTCACGGATCAACCGAAATAACGGCAAAGAGAGTTGACTGTCCGCCGCCGCGCGTTCAGTCAGAGGTCAATAAACTATAGCTACATACATAACAAAGGAAATACAAGGCGCTAAAGAAGCCGCTGGCAATGCTATGACGCAAAAAAACACCTAGATATAATAAGTAAAATAAAAAGAAAATATGCGGCCAATGCGCCGAGGAAATTGCTTATTTTAAAAACAAAAGTTTTAAAATAGACCAAGAGTTGTTTACCATTGTTGTTGTGTCGTAACTTTTGTTGCGATTTTCGTGCAAGTATCTTCGCCGTGTTCATTTAGTAAAACGTGGATCCTGTTAGTAGAAGAACAAAGAAACTTCCTGGTAAAGCCTTTTAAAGCGAAGTCAGCTGTTTTCAAACGAAAACACAAACAAGATGACAAGTGGTGGTCTGCGATCGATTCCTCTTACCTCGAATTTATTCCTTCCGGAATAGGACATGCTGGGGTACGGCGTCACCTTCGCCACTATGTTTAATTTCACTAACACTTCGGCTAAAAATTATTCAACAGATTATGAGCGAAAAGTCGGTACGAATCAACAAATGGACGAATTTTCATGCGACTTTTCCGAGAAGTTCTTTCTTTCTTCGCAATTTTGAAATGCGTTCTGAATTCTCAACCGCATTTTTTTATTCTAACGTTGGAATACCATTTTTGTTATTTAATTAATTCATAATAATTGCAAGAAATTGTAGCTTTGCAAACAAAATAATCGAATTTAATTCCAAGCTTTTGGAAACTGAAAACCTAGGCAATTAGGAAACAAAAGGCAGATCAGTGCGTATAATGTTGTATGATTTGATTTAAGTGCTTGGGTGGGTATTCAATTTCTTGTTTTTGAATTTACTTAGTTTGACAGATGACAGATAGAACTGTTTTTTGCGTAGTATTTTGATTCGTTTAAAGTTAGACCGTTTTAAAAACAAATTTTTCGCTAGGCCTGCTTTTAGTTTAGTCATCTTTAATAATAATAATTATTGTTCTGAGGTAGGTATTGTCATAGCTATGGTATTGTTTTATTTGCTCAGTGGTAGGTATATAATAAGTCTATGAAGCTTATGATTCAGAAGGGCGTTCATAAATTAATAATTTCGTCTGGTTTCTGACAGCAGGATAACGCATACAGTTTTCAATGCGGCAAAGAAAACTGGAGCCAAAAAGGGATTATAATTTGTAGGGTTCCGAACCCGACGGATTATGTTTATACCTACACTTGCAATACCAAATTAGCCCCTATAATTAAATGTATAAGATGAGTACAATGTCCAATGTGTAAAGATTAACGTGATATCCACTGATAGCCGTTCATAAATTAAACATTTCGTCAGGTTCCAACACTGACAGCAGGATAGCCTCAGAATCTCAGAATAAGGAATACAAATAGAAGCCTGACTAAAATAGGAACTGGGCATTAGCCATTGTACTCATCTAACGTAAATTACGACTGTGTACGAGTGAATGAAACGACGGACCGCACTTACTTTATATTTTTCCTGGTGTGTCACTAGATTGAACCAAACAAATGTCAGATGGATGTAATTTGGATGTATTTTAAATATTATAATACCATCAAATTAAATATGTCTCATCATTGTATCGTTGTGTTGTAATATCGTTCGTTGCGTGCATCACATCTTAATTTGGTGGCATCGAAATGTCTATTGCATTTTGCGAAAGTTTACAGCTTCACCGAGAGAAATTAAATATTTTGGTGCTCTTCCTCTCAAAATTCGTGAAAGTGTGATTTATTATTGTTTGTGTTGATTGTTTTTTTAACATTGTAATAAAATGTCTTGTGCGATTGAAGGCTGTAAATCGCATACAGGAAGAAAAGAAAACAACAATGAAGCAATATCATTTCATCGGTGAGTTCTGATAGTTTTTATGTTAATAAGTTGCAGGATCATACCTAAAACTCAGTAACAATAATAGTAGTTCTTGTAAATCATACTCGTGTTCAATTCTACACCGATATTTGCCTGTTTTATATAGATTTTCTGCCGACTATGAGAGGTTATGTTTTTTCGTATAGTGATGTACTAAAGTCCGTGTGGCAAACTATCGAACATTGGTTCCCGCAGCAGCCGTGCATAAAGGATAATAGATTAATGAGAGGTTTTCTTTTTGAGTATTAAAAAAAAACATAGTTTCCCAGAACTCTGTAGATGGTGTTGAACTGACTACGTTGCTAGGTGCCAAAGCCAAAACGATTGAAAAAAAAAACATTGCGTCACGTCACGTCACATACGCTCGTTGGTTGGTGACATGATTGTGTGCTGAGCATATTATGCTATGAGCAAATGCTTTGTTATGGTCCGTCCAGGTTTAAAATGTACCATGGCTTGTACTCATTGCGCTTTACGACTTTCATCTTTAGGAAAAAGATGTATGCCTCCATTTTTATACAAATCCACAAGGCACAGACTTCTCTTCTTTTTCTCTTGGGACATTTTCTTTCTGGCTTAGAAAACTCATAAAAAGACTGCTAATTATTTTTTCTTTTTCCTTGTTGTTATTATTTATTTATTTTCAAAATGTCATTGTGATGTGATGTGACAATGACATTAATTACTTTTTTATGTACGTTTCGTTTTACGATCTCAAAATTACATTCAAGTGCAATAATCAAAAAATTATGTGACGTTCCGTTCCTTGCAGTAAATTACCAAGTTCAGCGCCATCTATCCAGCGACTAGGGAAGAGTAAAAAAAAAAAGAAAAGAAAATCCCTCATTGCAGCGCGAGTTAAAAGAAAAATAATGCCGAATAAATATCGCTATATTTTTTTGTTACAGATTTCCAAAAAGGGAAGAATTAAAAAGTGAATGGCTTAGACGAATAATTTGACCAAATTGGGCAATTAAAAAAAGTGGTCATATTTGTTCGAAACACTTTACGTCGGATTCTTTTGGACCAAACGAAAATTTAAAATGGAGACTTTTAAAAGCAGATGCCTTACCAACGTTATATTTACCAGATACAGACACATTGGTAACCTTTAAATAATTATGTATAATTGCATTATCAATCTTGTTTGTAGGTACGTGCTTATACTATACTATAGTATATTAACTCGATAATTTTTCAATTTTAGGCAACAGAACCAGTACCTATGGATGTCTGTGGTTTAGAAAAGTGCATACTTCTATGTTCACAAATCGTTCTGAAAGGCCTGTTCGTTCACGTTACTGCCGTGATCGACTTCACGAAGAAATTCCGCAGATCAAGACATTTTCGTACTTAGTGGTTGACAATAAAAGTACTTTGACAGGGTAGTTCTATCGTGAAATGAATTTTGGGAATGCTTATTGACTTGAACTGCGCATAATTTGATTTCTTATTACAGGTTATTAGGTATTTTAATCGTTCATTATTTGTTATTAGTTTTTATTCAAGATAAGTTGATGTTTATTTGATAGAAATAAAAAAAAAATGAAATTACCTCTGTAGTAATACATTCACTTAAATAGTTTACGGTTGTAAGCTACAGCATTTTTTGTACTAGAAACAAGCACAATTTTGGACTTAACTTATGTACCTACCTGCCTACGATATAGTAATTTGTACTTAATGAAAAATATTATGCTAAACGAAAGATATCCTTTTATTAATTCCTTATTTACACAATATAACATGTGTCCCACTGGGGTAGACAGAGACCACTTTGCTATTAATTCTCTTGGCCTCCTTCCAAAGCAAGAGGATGTCACCAGAAAGGTCGGTGCCTCCTGCATTCTCTTTTTTTTCACACTTTGATACGATATGATGTGTGGTAAGGAGATTGGTCGCGGTTCATTTCGATTTGGTTTATTTATCGTATTCAAAAATCGACATTGTTACATCACTAGCAAAGCAACGAACTAGTGACAACCTACCTAATTAAGAAAAAACTAATACATATCCATCTCTCTCTAACGCACTAAAATGTCGTAAGAAAATCAAGGATAGGTGTCTTTCTCCGCGTATTATTTTAGCCAGGTTTCTATTTGTATTCCTTATTCTGAGCTCAGAATAAGGATATTCTGAGAGGATAGCGCACACAATAGTTCATGAACGCGGCCCTGTCACCACCAGCCTCCTTTATGCTCTCTTCGAGTTAATTTATTATAGTGTCATCTAGTATCGAATAGCAGAACTTGTATAACTTAGCTAAATATCTGAGGCAACCATGTTATTTAGGGTATAATAGCAAAACAAAGAAGTTATTTCTACATTTCGTAGGTGGCGCTAGAGTAGATTTTACGCTACAGTACGACATTACAACATAAATAGTTATTTATATTGGTTTTCCTATTCGCTACTAGTTGGCACAAGAGTATGAGAGCTGGTGAACGTAAAAAAGAGAGCCCAAGTATAAATATCCGTCACTATAAGTAATAAGTGAACAACGACCGTCGTCAGCTGGCTGCATAGAGTAAATTATATATGGCTGGCTGGATGGTATTGAGTATGGATGTGAGAGGGTTTTAAACAGTGCCGGATTAGCCCGAAAGCAAATTAAGCAACTGCTTAGGGCATCACGTCTCAGGGGGCACCACAAACAGCACCGATAAAACATTTTTAAGCTCATGAAAAGTAAGACTTATTGAAAACCCGCGTGTAATCAATTTGCCTAGCTTGAGTAATGCGATGTCGTTGCGTGCACCTCACGTGAATTTGCAAATCTTCCGAAAAGTTAGGTATTAAAACGAACGAAAATTTAATGCTACAAGAGAGGCTCGAGGCTTTATCAATTTTAAATATAGAGGCCTATGTGCATATAGAACGTCGACACTATTGTTCGTGAATTTGCTGTCCGTAAAAGTCGCAAGTGGGATTTTAAATAATGAAAAAATGGTATGCTTTGGTTTTTATTATAAATTCACTTATCTCTTTCGTACACATTTAAAAAAAAATGACTCAGATAAGTAGTATACTCTTTGTACGTAATGATTGATCTCTTTGTAATAAATACGTAACATATTTGAAAGAACGACACTGATCTACCAGTGGATAGGGGCCCATAGGCGCGGATTGTTTAGGGCATCAAGTAGTCTCAAGGCGAATGGATACGCCAACTGCAATTTGGACCTGTCTTTGAAGGCCTACTCCTCCCACACGGGTGATCCAAAAACTTTCATTAAAATATATGATAGGCATTATAGAGTCAAAAATAAATTTTAAGTTTCATAAACTGTTTTTCTATTGTTAGTTTTGACAAAAAAAATCGAAAGTCGTCGAAAGTTTCACATGATTAAGACAAGAATTCTCTTACTCCTTCGAAACGCCTAAAGCGATTTTAATCATTATTTCACCAAATTATAGGAAATTTTTAGATCTATAAAATTTAAGTTCAACATTTTTTTTTCGCTCATGGCGTCCATGTGAAAAGTATTATTTTCTCCTATTTTGCGCTAGCCGGAGACGCAGTGGTTGTCGTAACAGCCACTTTTCAAGGCACGCTGAAATGAACATTATTTCAATGTCGTTTCCGTTTATATTTGTACCGACACACATCGAGTTGCTTAATTAGCGTGGTCATACGCCTTAAGGGCCTTACTATTGCCAAATGGGTATCTACTTTCTAAAGCCTACTCCTCGTTTACGGCCAAACCAAAAATAATAAAAAAAATTATTATGAATGATCAGCTTTTAGACAACATATGCAACATTTTTCTTTTTCATACCACCAAAACTTCTACATGAAAAAATTTATTAGCTAAATGGTGTTTTTTGGTTTGAATTTCCTACTGCTCCTAAGTGGCTTAGCCGATTGAATTCATTTATGCTTTGATAAATAGATAAACTTGATAGCTATAAACATAACAAAGGATTATTCAATCGAACAATCGCGTCCAAGTGAAAAGTATAATTTTCTCCTATTTCGCCCTACCAAGGACGCAGCGAGCGTCGTAACAGCCACTATGCATTGCGCGCTGATATGAACGTTATTTCAATGTCGTTTCCGTTGATATTTGTACCGACATACATCGAGTTGCTTATTTAGCGTGGTCATACGCCTTAATCCGGCACTGGTTTTAAACTATTTTATGAACTTTGAAATATTAGAAAGCGGCGGTGGCTCAGGGTATCCTCGGTCGAGCATGCACCAATGAGTTTTTCGGAATGTATGTGCATAGTATTTGTTCTTACTTACCACTTGCTGAGCGGTGAAGGAAAACATAGTGACATGACATTTGAACTGTAGGTTCCTTGTATGGCGCCGTTAATAGCTCTTTGATTTTAACATTTCTCTCTCCAACATCCCTCTCGTCGGTCGAATAAATAGTATTAGGGAGGAGGCAGTAAGATCACAATATTTACGTTGCATTGCGTGTATTAAAAAACATATCAAGTAGACAAGAATATCAGCTGGTAAAAAATACATCGTAAAGAAAAACTACATTAAAAAAAACAAGTATTCATTCAAAAAGCACATTTTTTTTTAGTGTTCATTTCGTATACATAAAAGCACGATCACTTTACACTACACACATACATAGACACACGCCAGTTTATATATATATTATATATAAACAAAATATATAATAATATAAATATTACCGCATTACAAAATGAAAAACCAATTCACCTTATTTTTTTTTTATTTTGGATTTGAATCCAATGTCAAATCGCAACCGAAACATGATTATTGTGATTGAGTTTATTGTTAATTATTAAAAGATTATAAGAATGTCATGGACGTACAAAAAAAGGCGGACGTTGTTTCACTAACCAACAACTGAAGCACCCATAGTAAGTCTAGTCGCTTGTACAGTAAAGATCAAATCAAGCTATACCCATTGAATTTTGTACATGTCTTATATCCTTCACTATAGGGGCTAATTTAGTATTGCAAGTGTATAGCTTGATGTGATCTCCACTACACTCGAGTCCGACACGCACACATTCGCATTATAGTACGTCTAAGATCCATAGTAATTCCACTCACACACTTACAAGCCGCCGCCATTGCTATGCTTCAGTAGTTGCTTAGCGGCGATTCCGTCCGCCCTTTTTTGTACGTCCATGAAGCATATTCATATTATAAAGAACATTGCGATATTTAGGATCTTTATTTTTAAATAAATTTAATGATCAAAGAAGAAACCACTTGTGATTGTGATATAAATATAGTGAAAAGGTAAATATATCGCAATAATAAATGAATATATAGATATTAAGTACAGTCAACAAAGGAGATAGGTAACCAGAAACACTTTGCTCCTCAGACCCACAGTTACGTTAGAAACTACATCAAAATCGTATGTAATCTGGTAAACCGCTCCAAGCGGACAGTAGCGGAACTAACAGCTACGTATGGCAACCTAAGTTTAGTTTCAAACGCAACTATACGGATATGTGGTCATGATTAGGCCTGCATTGTTACCTATCTGTTTTGTTGACTCTTCTTTGAATCTGAGTAATAAAATAGAACAGGAGGGAATGCTCGACATGCGCCATTAGATTCAAACTAAGTTAATATCTATTTCGTTAGCTAATATTTGTCAACTTATAATTTCAATGATAAATATCAAAATCTTTCCAAAATCTATTCTGCCATATTGAGATCACCAAAAGCACCATTGTGGAAAAGAGTTGTGTTAGTACCAAAGCTTGTGAATACTGACTTAATGTTAAACACATTTATTACTGTGCTCATTGTTAGCTATATTACTGACAACATTATATAATATTACTGACAACATTATATAATATTACTGACAACATTATATAATATTACTGACAACATTATATAATATTACTGACAACATTATATAATATTACTGACAACATTATATTATGTTACTGACAACATTATATAATATTACTGACAACATTATATAATATTACTGACAACATTATATAATATTACTGACAACATTATATTATGTTACTGACAACATTATATAATATTACTGACAACATTATATAATATTACTGACAACATTATATAATATTACTGACAACATTATATAATATTACTGACAACATTATATAATGTTACTGACAACATTATATAATATTACTGACAACATTATATAATATTACTGACAACATTATATAATATTACTGACAACATTATATAATATTACTGACAACATTATATAATATTACTGACAACATTATATAATATTACTGATAACATTATATAATATTACTGACAACATTATATAATATTACTGACAACATTATATAATATTACTGACAACATTATATAATATTACTGACAACATTATATAATATTACTGACAACATTATATAATATTACTGACAACATTATATAATATTACTGACAACATTATATAATATTACTGGTAAAAATTATTACATTTACTTTTTTCTAATTTATCAATAAAAATATACTTATTTTTCTAATTATATTCAGGACACCAATTTATTATTATACGTACGTTCATTTATATTTGATATTAATTTAATATTTAAGTGCTAAATATTCCTGTCTAAAAATAGAATATTTACAACATTCGGAATTATTTAAAAACAGTTATTTGTGGCAAGAAACAAATAAATGCAAGATTGGAATACAAACTTACAAACTATACGGTGAAATTTAAACAACCGCCAAAACTCGTACTGGTGGCTCGGTTAGTGATCAGGAACAATGTTCAATGACCTATCAGGCGAAATTCTATGCTCCCGTATTGCCTATTCTAGGACTTGGCCTTTCTTTTTTTCGTCAATATTTACGACTCAAAAACCTTTTCTTAACCGTTTCTGGTATACAGATATCAAAATAAGCCCTTTGTTAAATGAAAACAAGTGATGTCTTTCATTTGACCTTCAGTGACGTCATCATCACACTTTCAATACGAAAAATATATTTCTTGAACGCATCTTCAAGTATGACAAAGATTCGACTATTCAACCTAATATCATTACGTCACTTCCTGTAAATACTACAATAATTATAAAATCGGTTTGAAAGCACGAAAATATGTATTATTGAAATTACATACTTAAATTGATCTATTTATTACAAAAAACAATTGCACATTGAATTGAATATAAAAAAACGACCGAACTAGTCCAGGTGCTCTACCGCGTAATTCTCATTTGTATCAACTTCAAGCAAATGCATGCGAAATTCAACGCGTGCAAAAGAGATGGCATGTTAGGCGGGCGTCGTCGCACGCACGACAAATTTCAATCTCAAGTTGATGTTGATGAAAATGAGAATTACGTGGTAGACCCACAGTTCGTACGGGAACATTTTTTTTTCTGATTTCGAAAGAAAATGTCACTGAACCTTGTTCCTGATCACTAACCGAGTCTCCAGCATGAATTCGGCGGTTGATTAAATTTCACGTTTTATATTTTGTTTATAAGAGGATTGAAAATTGATGGTAGATTTATCGATAGTGTTGTGTCAAATTTATTACATTTATACATATATTATTATAATTTATTACATTTAATACATACTGGCCTCACGTATACTATGGCTTTTATAAAAAAAAAACAAATTTTTAAATTTTACTTATTGTTTACATACTTTGTATATTTAAGTTTCAAAATGACATTTTGCACACAAAAATATTTAAGTTTCAAAATGACATTTTGCACACAAAACTATTTAAGTTTCAAAATGACATTTTGCACACAAAACTATTTAAGTTTCAAAATGACATTTTGCACACAAAAATATTTAAGTTTCAAAATGACATTTTGCACACAAAAATATTTAAGTTTCAAAATGACATTTTGCACACAAAACTATTTAAGTTTCAAAATGACATTTTGCACACAAAAATATTTAAGTTTCAAAATTACATTTTGCACACAAAAATATTTTAGGTCAAAAATACTAATACTGAGACATAATTTAAACTTAAAATTTTATAATACGAATATAAAAAGTACTAAAATGTAGACAAAATAACATAAATGGCATCACTTTACACTCGCACAGCTTCAAAGATCTTTCACAAGTAATAATACATTTTGTCTTAAAAATACATTTTATAAAATAACCTATTACATAACAATTACAAATTTAATTTAATTATTGTACGTTTGTAATATGCTTTCGTTAAATATAGAACACTCATTTACTTCATGTATTGCTTTGACATTTGGTCCTAATTTATTTATTAAATATGTATTTGAACAAAATTAGACCTCATTATTATTATTAATTAATTTGAGAAAGGAATGTGCAGGAATGATATTTCACTAAGAGAATGCGTCTTTTTAGGGATTTATGAAACAGATAACTCAAAAACTACTGGCCCGATTGAGCTAAAATTTGGTGTAAGTGCGATTTAAATAGAGATTCCGTATGTGAATTAACTTACGAAACCCGTGTATAGTTTCGACGGTACCCTATCGGTACTGTTGCTCGTCGTATCGCTTCACTATATCCGGTATCGCGTTGGGGTCCACCGGTACTGCTTCCATCAGTTCCGCTAAGTTTTTCTTGTAGGACAGCTTTCTGAAGAATTTTGAGCTGAAAATATAATTATTAAATAAATATATATGTAAAAAGTCTGTCCGTTCAAACATGCTCCGCCTTTGATAAATGCCTTGAGCTCAAAGAATGCCGACACCGGCGTACACACGCACGTCAATCATACTACATCAAATTGCGCATCGACAATGTTTTCTTTATTCTTTATTGTACACACACATAGAAACATGGATACTTATTATATTTAATTTTAAACAATATGCACATTGGCGTGATTATCTCTAAAAAGAAATTTCTTCCAGCAAAACCAAGAGGAAATAACGAAAAAAAAAAACGATTCAGTAATTTCGAATAATCATCGATTGCTTATAAAAAAGTGTTCTGTCTCTGTCTGTCTACTCATCTGGCAAATTAGTGTATAAATGTACAAAAAGTGTAATAAATAAAAAAATATAATATACAAGGTGACTTTTTGATCATCGTCCAAATTCATACTGGAGGCTTGATAAGTAGTCAGTATCTTGGATCAATAACAATATTTGTGAAATACGTAAAATGAAATTTCGGCTTCCCATAGAAATTCACTTCCAGTCCCGAGTGAATCACTATGGGGAGTCGAAATTTCATTTTACGAATTTCACAAAAATTGTTATTGATCCATGATACTCATCACTTACCAAGCCACTATTATGAATTTGGACGATGATCAAAAAGTCAGCTTGTATATCAGTCGGAAGCAAATTATTATAAATTTATTTTGACGGCAAAGGACACATTTCTAAACAGCCTTTTCTCAAGTAACTTCACACGAAGTCAAATGGAAGTTACAGCTTTTTCATAAAAAATGATCATGAGGTTTTTCAGATCACAAGATCTAAAATACGGCTTATTGAATCTAAATCTGGAAAAGGTTTTCGAATTAACACACCTTAACATAATTTAATCTAAGCGAATTCCGTTAGGCTGTTCTGCAGCTATTTGCTTATTTACACATTGTATATTTTTCGAAGCAATAAAACTTTTTTTACTTTACTTATACAACGTGTAACAAAAAGGTGTAACCATATTTGAAGAGCTTATTCAGTCAATGATATAGAACAACTTTTACTATGGAGCCAACCCTGAAATCTCAAAAAAAATCTACCCTTCCATACATTTCAGCCGAGCGGCATTGCATTTTTCTATGAAACAGTTGATATATTTTTTTTTTCGAGATACAGGGTATGTTCTATAGTAAAAGTTGTTCTATACCATTGACTGAACAAGCTCTTCAAATATGGTTACACCTTTCTGTTACACCTTGTATATCCTAAACAGTGAGCAGTTTAGCGACCTGTACCTGATAAATGGCTTTGACAGCACCACCATGGACTTGAGCCAAAACGTCGGGTGTACCAAGTAGAGCTGTTGCAAACTCTTCCTTAACCTGACAATTACACAAATAAACTATGATTAGATAAATAGAAGCCACATTATATACAACCATTTATTAAACAGTATATTACAGGTGGTAGAGCTGATGCCGGGCTCGACCGTGGAGGTACCACCATCTTACTCTTTCGGGGGAGAGTAACAGGACAGTTCTCAAACAGGCACAACCAGGTGGCCCACCATGCCTGAGACCGTATATACATCCCCAACTTCCGGACTTTAAACAAAACAGACTGGTAACAGACAGCGGCGTCACTGGTGCGAGTGTTTCAGCACCGCGCTCACCAACCCGCCTGCCCAGCGTGTGTTAGTATGGGCATCACTTACAGGAGCACCGACAAGAGTGGTGAAATGTTGGAAACACCTATGTTCAACAGTGGACGAATGGGCTATTGGATAGAGAAGGGCCCTAGAAGGATGTTGGTTGACCAAATTGGTGACATACAGAAGAGCAAAGTCAAAAGAAGAGCTTGTATTACCAGATTGATGGTTGTGAAAGATGTCCAGCAGTGGACGAACCAGGCTGGTGTATGTCGGCACGTACCTCCTGTCGATCAGCTTGTACCACTGGTGCAGCCAGCGCCAGGTCGGCAGCCGGCGGCGGCCCGCGCTGCCGTGCAGGTACACCAGCACGTACGAGTCACTCACCAGCCGCTCCAGTGACCAGATCACGTACCTGGGGAAGTGGAATATAAAATGAAATGTATTTATTTATGTAATGTAGGTATATCAGATACACTTATTACAGGTCAATTTTAATGTAATATAAGTAATTAATAGTACATTATTGCAAAGGCAGCGAAATAGGCAATTGCCATTTCGGCCGAGGCATATATAGTGCTTCTCTTAAAAAATGAAAGGAAATAAAAAAGGGCCTTTTACATAATAAATTTTCATATACTTTCATATATTTTTCTTTTGATTTCGCTGGAAGCAGGTTTTCCATCGCTAATTTAGCTTCCGATCTTAAATCTGGTGGAGTGCAAGTCAATGTTCATTTCATTTTCATTTTCAGAATCATCGGAACTCATTTTAATTTATTATTAACCAAATAACAACGAACTCCGCTTTACCGCCTTTTTTTTTTACAGTTTGTGCCGAAAGATAAACGCATCTGTGGCTATACAGCCACGAGAACGCAATGTGTACGATAGATGAAAGAGTTCTAAATTCAAACAGCACACCGTTTCATACAACATTGCCGGTGCGCTCTTCGTTCCAAATTCAAAGAATGCGCCGGGAAGTGATTTTGGTTTTTCAGTCTACGTAAATATGATACTTCGCGTGTTCTTTATTCAAAAGTAATGATAATATTTCCGCGTATGTTTAAGAAAATAATATATGTGTATAGGTAACAGTTTTATGTCATAAATAATAATATGGGGAAATATGCAGGGGAACAATAAAGGTTGGGTTTACTTAAGTTTAATAATAAAAATACATATGAATATAATAAAATAAAGGATATAATATTGTAAATATTTATTTATTTATTTAACTAATTAATTAATATATGCAATACATATCATACATATAGTAAATATATGCCTAACTCCGCCCATTCGATTAGTCTTGCTAAGAAGAAAGGCAAGAAACGTAGCAAGATCATGTCTTTTTTTTTATAATATTAGTTACAACTAAAAAGTAAGCCTATAATTTAATTGGAGTCAATACAACGCACTTCAGGATATATAATTTGCACCAATTCGGATTATCTTTGGATAACAATTGAACAGACGCGCAAGTAACTCACGACTCACGGTCATACTGTCCATAAACTGTGAACAGCTAATGTTGATACTTGTAATTCTCTTAACTTCTTTGTACGAATAAGAGTTACTTATATACCCAAAACTTTTATATAAACCCCAAGGCCTTATTGCCTGAATTCAATCCTATCGCTATCGCTTTCAAGTCATGGTGATTGGCCAGAAATGACATCCACATTATTCTTAGCATTAGCATATCATTCGTTTCGTAAATTTGTACTGCAGGTTCCTTGTATGACGTAGACATTTGCTGAAAAGGGATTTTAGGGATCGAAACGGTGTGCAGTGCCAGTAGCCGCCGTGCGACAACACTCTGACATACCGCTCTATGACCTGACACTGAGCACACTTAGCTACTTGAAGGTGAACTCACAGGAACAGGTTGTCCATGACGTAGTGGTAGTCCGGGCGCGCGCTGTCCGGGAGATGGCACGCGGAGACCACGATGATGGCGCAGCCGCAGCGCGAGTAGCCGCCGTGCGACAACACTCGGAAGTACGGTTCGATCACCTGACCAGACCACAAATATTACTATTGTAACCGGTATGTATAGCTATTATATTTATCATTTAAAAAAGGTCATAACTCCACTTAGGTTGTAAACTTCTTGGCACGGATGGATAATATTCAAAAACAACATAGAAGAACTGACGTTTTGTTTTAGTGAAGGGACATGTAAGTACTCGATTCTGCTAAACATCGATATCGATAACGATAACGACTCGTGAAATCCAGGAGGTACTTTTATAAGTTTATTGGATATAGTTAAAACACAACAGAGATTAAAAATAACAAATACAAATGTAGCATTGCGACATGCACTTTCGTGCGTCATTAAAGTTACGCTTAGTCAGTAAGTTAGAATTAAGGTATTTTTGTACTAATTAAATATATTCATTCATTATACGACCATCAACCAAACAACCTGTTTCCTTTAACTTGTTCCTGACATCAGTACACCTACACGTATCACCACACAAATACAACCCGCAGAGAAGGTAAAACATTTTCCAGGGTTTGAGGACATTTTGAGGTAGTTCCTTATATTAGATATAAAAAATTTGCATCCATTTTAATTTATCACTTCAATATTATTTAGCAATAAAACTAATAATGGTGTCGATGTTAAATATTTATTTCTTTAAGAATTTTGATTCTCATTTTTTCACTAGGCATCAGAGACAAATATCGCCACTGACACAAATATCGATAGTTTAGTTCTGCGGTGTGCACTAGGGTCGTGATGTCATGTTAATAACACAGGAAAGCATAAAGAATAAACTTCCTGCTGAAAGCGCGCGCATTAGCTTTGAATTTTTTCATTATTTCAATCAAATAAGCAATATGAATAAAAACTAATAACAAATAATTAACGATAAAAAATGTAATATTCTGTAACAAGAAATCAAATTATATGTATTTGTCACAAGTTATCTGTAACAAGTTATCTGTAACAAGTTATCTGTAACAAGTCAATAAGCTTTTCCTCAAATTCTTTTCACGAAAGAGCTCCCCTGTCAAAGTACTTTTATTGTCAAGCACTAAATACGAAAATGCCTTAAGGCGATATGCGAAAAAAATACGGGTGTTTCTTTTCTGTGTATTTAAAGAAAAAAACGGAAAATTATAATCAGCTTCTGGCATATGCATCTTGACTATATACGAGGGGCATGCCAAAAGAAACTAGATACTCAAAAATTATAAAATTTATTCTTTATTACAAGTATCGATCTTTTCGAAGTATTCACCCTGAGCACGTATACACTTTTCTATACGTCTGAACTTAATGGAAAATACCAATGACCACTCTTCTTTAGACACCTCAGAAATCTCGAAAATATAGGCAGCCAGTGCATCTTCTTTGCTTTCAAACTTCTTCCCCTTTATTTTTTTCTTTGATTCTTGGAAACAGGTAAAATCACAAGGTGCTAGGTCAGGGGAATATGGTGAGTGAGGGAGGATTGACGCATTTTTTGAGTCGAAAAAGTCAAGTGTTTTGGCAGACGTGTGCGACGCCGCATTGTCGTGGTGCCTGAGAAGGCGTCGGATTCCTGACTTCGGTCGCTTGTCACACCAAGCTGATATTACTGTTGGAGCACAAACTGTCACATACCATTCGGAGTTCATCGTTCTTTGATTCTCTAGCACTACAGTAGCAATATGATCCGTTTTGCTGAAAATCGAGGCGACCATTTGTTTCTGTGTGCTTCGTGCACGGCGACATTTCGTTGGAGTTGGCTCATCTTCAAAGCACCATACAGTCGAATGTCACTTTGTTTCGGGATCATAGTTATAAAGCCATGTTTCATCACCAGTCAGCATATCATACACATTTTTTTTCTCGCCACCGTCGAATTTATCTATCATGAATAGGCACCAATCCAACCGACGGTCTTCTGCTCATCGGTAAGTTTGTGCGGCACCCATCTCAAACAACATTTACGGAGAGAAAGGTGGTCGTGAATTATGGTTTGCATTGCTGCTGATCCAATTCCCTGTTCTCGCTCCAGCTCTACATACATAATTCGTTGGTTTTCGCGAATAAGTTTTTCGACTGCACGAACGTTTTCTTCTGTGACCGCGGTTGGCAGCCGACCTGTCTTCGCTTCATCTTTGAGACATCCCCGTCCTCTTTTAAATTCAGCAAACCAATTAAATACTGTTGTTCGTGAGCAACCAGACTCACCAAAAGTAGTAGCAAAATTCAAATTCAAAATTCAAAAAGTTTATTTTGCAAAGTAGGTATATATAATACACGTTTCACAAGTCAAATTTTAATCTTATAAAAATATATGTAATAAAATAATAAATGTACATGAACTACTTAGATTAAATGTTTATTTAATTTATGTAGCAATATATATACGATTAAAATTATAGGTAAAATATTATTATACAAGGTGAAATCCAATCAACCGCCCGAACCCATACCGGAGACCCGGCCAGGGATCAGGAACAGGTTCAATGATCACCAACCGAGCCCCCAGCACGAATCCAGGCAGCCGACCAAATCCCATCCTATATACTACATAGTAATAGGTTACATATATAAATACATGCCTACCTCCGCCCATTCGATTAGTCTTGCTAAGAAGAACGGGCAAGAAACTTGGCAAGATCATGCCTTTTTTTTTTTAACATAAACTTAAACTATACATCAAATTACTTATATCTACTTTAACCAAGGGATAAGAAAATACAAGACAGCCAAAAGTTCAAAACATTCTTGAGGCTTAAAACTTTTTTATAGTCATAATAAATCATAGCGCGACAATCACTTCGACTGAGCTCCATTGCTGCAAGCGAATTCCCGCCAGATTCTCGGAAAAATGATGCTCATCCAAATAAAAAAAAAAGAAATGATGTGCGTTCTATTTTCAGATATACCAACAAACAACCAGCCTACAAGATGATGTATAACTTGCCAGTGTCAATCAAGGAGTAAAGAGTATCTAACTTCTTTTGGCATGCCCCTCGTAATCTAGGGATTTGAAATGAGGGGTTTTCAAAGTCAAATTAAAAAAGAAAAAGTAGTACCGAACGACTCAATAGATGGCGCAGCCTGTACTAAAAGTGTCAAAAAAATGTCTTCCTGGCAACACTAGTTTCTTTTGATTTTGACACTTCGTCTTTGCTTCGTTCTTTTTTGTGGTCAATCCATGCCTCACATGTATTATTGCTAAGATCTATTGTTTTTTCCGTAATTAATTCTTAGGGAAACTGTCCTATATTTTTACAATTAGCCACAACGATGGGCTGACCATGTTAAAAGTTGAATGACATACCAAGCTATTTTGTTAACGTAAACAATATAGATAGAAAAATAAATAAAACGAAATAGGAATGTCTTTATGAAGGTTGTTGTTGGATTTGACAATTGACTTGACAATTTTAATCTTGCTGCCCACAGATTAAAAAATAATCTAAGCTTTTTGACACTTGAAAGCAGGGTAACGCCATCTATGTTTACTTCTGAAAGCTTGATCAAGGTCAGTCTGGAAAACCGCTCATTGAAAAACATGTTTCGATAAATTTTCCTCGATAGAAATAATTGTTGAAATGAGGTCTTCAAACACGCTTTTTCTCCTCGTTTGACGAATAGGAACCATATACAGAACTCAAAGATATTTTATTAGG
Organism: Ypsolopha sequella; assembly: GCA_934047225.1. Taxonomy (NCBI): domain Eukaryota; kingdom Metazoa; phylum Arthropoda; class Insecta; order Lepidoptera; family Ypsolophidae; genus Ypsolopha; species Ypsolopha sequella. The sequence goes on along the minus strand of OW204012.1, from coordinate 513,034 downwards.
TGTGTTTCAACAATATCTAGAGATTTGACATTTGAAATTTTGCTAGCTATTTTAGTTTTGTTAATAAAAATATAAAACCAACTTTTTTCCCTTTTGCTCTGAATCCGCCCCTCTCGCACTGCGCGATTTTTTGCTTGGAGTGACAGTGACAAAAATAAAATTCGCATAGCCTCTTAATAAGCGTCGTTACACACAAACCTCCATACAAACGTTGTCATCACATTGTGAGGTGTCTATCTATAGAATGTTATTATAATATTTTATGCTGAGTACATTAACATTATCTAGATCTATGTTTAAGTCGAACTAAAAATCGTGGAGTAACATCCAGGGATCGGAATACGTAGAGTTTTTAAGTACATACGTAGACCATAACATGGATATGATCGATTACATGGAAACCGCCAATCCGCTTTGGGGTTGTTTGTACATCCAGTAACCAATTTATTTATCCTTTATTTTATTTTTGATCATAAAAATGATTAATGACACTGAGGATGTTTTTCTATTTTTTCTATTAATGGTCAATATGAAGTGGTGTATGTCCCTGATTTTTTTCACAAACATCGCGTTAAAGACCAGAAAAATATTTAAAATAATGGGTTTTCGCTCTAAAATCGAGTACAATTTGTACATTTAACAAGCGAAGTAAGCACATATACCACTTGGTAATTAATACCATCATTCTAAATTATCAAAACATAATAAAGAATAATCGAGGCACAATTTATGTACATATTCGGAAATAATAATATATTTCAACACAAAGGCACAAAATAACCACTAACAGAAGGCCTACTCCGGGTGACCTTGATTTTAATTACCTATGCTCCCATAACGCTAGGGCTGTCTATGTACTAATAATAAAGTAAAAATTTCGTACTCTGCACACTAATATTTTTTTAAAAAATTTACTGAAATGGGTTTTTAGTGTTTTACTGAAGTCAAAACTACCATTTGCATAATGTTTGTCTGTCTGTATGTATGTTCCGTTTTAACTTGAGAACCACTTGACGGATTTTGATACGGTTTTTTTTATTGTCATTGTAGTAAAAAATTCGAGTTACTTTGGCACTTTGAGCCACGATCTCTCTTCCTCCAACTCTTACCTTCTTGTCACAGGTGCGATGTCCGCCGGTAGCTAAAGGCACTTTGAGCCACGATCTCTCTTCCTCCAACTCTTACCTTCTTGTCACAGGTGCGATGTCCGCCGGTAGCTAAAGGCACTTTGAGCCACGATCTCTCTTCCTCCAACTCTTCAGCGGCAGAATATTCAGATATCGGGTCACTTTCCGTTATCGAGTTCCTGGAACCATAGAGAAATAGATCAGGATCTCTACTAGAGCAACTACAATAGGTAACTGTGGCGCGTGCTACGCGTGCAGATATGGTATTGGAAAAAAAAGAAATAATAGACAAACAATTTTGTACAAGTTGAAAGGCAAAAAATTACAAAATAATTATCCACAAATTTCTCTTTAAGCTCCACACCTTGTACACCAGCATCACGACCAGCGTTCCCCGCGGCGGGTTCAAGTAGTTTGAGACTTTGGTATTCAGCACTCATTACCGACTCATCGCCACCGAGTATAATTACGATCTTAATAAAATGTTCTTCATGCTACACACTTTCTAGCGTCGTCATAGACGCTAGTGTTCCGGTTTCAGCAGCTAGTCTCCGAGGTCCGGTTCCGGGCGAGGCTCGTCCTCCTCCGGCCCAGGCTGCAGTTGGACATGTTGTACATACCTCCTAGCGTCGTCATAGACGCTAGTGTCGCGAGCAGCGTCCCCCGCAGCGTGTTCCGGTTCCGACAGCTGGTCTCCGAGGTCCGGTTCCGGGCGAGGCTCGTCCTCCTCCGAGCCGAGGCTGCAGTTTGAGATGCTGTCGAGGCTCACGTCACGAGGCTGGAAACGAAATCAACTTTATACCATCTACACTTGTTAGGAAAATAACATGTCTTTTTGACATCTCTACCAATAGATGACTCTCTCGTAATGAAGTAGTAAAAAGGTCTGTGTCTGTACATTGAATATTTTAATGAAATGGATTATTTACGAAGAATGAAAAAAACATAGAAGTCTCATTTCTAACAAATTGTCATTTGAAAATGGCACCAAAATTCAAATTCAAAATTCAAAAAGTTTATTTTGCAAAGTAGGTATATATAATAAAATAATAAATGTTCAGAATAAAATGTATATTTCGGAACGCATCCATCAATGGTCTATATATTTTGTCTATGGACTTGGAGCTGTCAAATACGAGGGACGTGGAATTTTCTTGGTATAGATCGCGGACGATTTTAATATGTGTTATTAAGGGATATTAACGGTAAATCGGTGCGGACATCGTAAGAAACAGTATTCAGTCAATGGCTGACGTTATTTTGGCGTGAAGGCCAACTTTTAGTGAATTTCCTGTGTGTGTGTGACATAACCTATGTCCACGCGGCTTCCGACAAGTGGACTTGTTAATTACTATTTCTGGGTTCGGATGCATCCTGGGGTAGGAGGTTTGTGTTTAGATTCATCGTGGAAGGTGATCAACGTGTCACGGCACCGACACGCCTTGGAGTCCATGTGGAGGGTCTTCGAGCGATGATCAGTGGATGACGTCATCATACAACTGTCTGGTAGGACGTTTTATATTAAATATTATAGATCATAAGATACTTGTATACTATGAATCTGGGACAGCTTATGGGCCCCTGTTCCAGCTGCAAGTATCACCCTTTAGCATACAATTAGTGGTGTCTGAGCGTGGTTATGGAATCCTCGCATCAGTGACGCCGATGCCCGTCACTAGTCAGTATTACCACTTTTTATATGCTACAATTTCTGGTAGCAACGAGCGTTTTTATCAAACAAGCTTTGGTAGCCAGTCCGTGGTTAACCCCAACTTTGGTTTATATACATATAAACAGCGGAACTGGGCGGCCCCAGTGTCATTGAACTGTTAACATAGCTAGGCTATTTACATGTACATGTAGCAATTACAAATTGGATTTGTTTAGTGCTTTGAGTAGATAATTGATTACCGGAGGGTACCACATTGATGTGGTTCAGTAATATCAGTATAAATTGTTAATTTAGTACATATCAAGTGTTCTTGTATTGCAATAACATTATATCATATAACGGTTTATATTATAGATTGGAAATCAACTTGTTAGCTAATATACGGTTATCTTGGCTTGAATTTATGTACTTACAAGGATGTATACAAGTGCATAGTGGAATGTGCATTCGGGTTTGTGTGTATTGTATACACCAAATATAATTTAAATTTGGTAATATAGAATTAGGTAGGAACCTATTTGTTTGTTTAGTATTGACGGACAGTACATACATTGGTAATTGGGAATTAATTTTGCTAATTAAATTCTATTTATAGGTAGGGTATCTATTGAGCAGTGCTTCTGTATTTTGTGCCGTGTCAGGGTGTTTGCTAAATAGTTTTTATTTATACATTTCCCGGTTCATTGCGGCATGATGTCCAAGTCTCACAAGGCTGCGTTGGCGAAAGAGCTCCGCTGGTTTACAACCGTCCAGGGATTGCTTTCTCGTTCGGATCGCGACAATGCAATCCTGGAGAGAGCCGAGCGGATGCATCAGCGGCTGGCTGATGCAGAGGCGGCTGTGGCAGCACTGCAGGAAAGTGACGAGCCTTTGAAGAGGTATGTTACGGATTTAGCTCAGATAAAAGGGATTTATGATGATATAACAGAGGCGGCCTCCATGATCAAAAAGCGACAATCGGGCAGCCCGGTTGTTAGCGCACCTAGACCAACAGATGGCGCCACTGGTAAGACGCTGGTTATAAAGTCAAATAATATTGCTAATGTAAAGAGGCAAAATTCAGGAGGTCCTGTAGTTGTCACGCCTCAACCGGTAGATGGCGTGTCTAGTAGTTTGGCTAATTTAAAACTAAATAAATTCAATGGGAAAAATCAAGAATGGGTTTCATATAGGAATATGTTTAATTCATTAGTAAATTCTAGGGTAGATTTATCAAAGGGGCAAAAGATGGCATATTTGATGTCAACATTGGAGGGCGAAGCAAGGTCGCTCATCCAGCACCTCAGGGTAGAGGATGATCATTATGATATAGCGTGGGGCTTATTAAATGATAGGTATCAGAACATGCGCTTACTGGCGGATGCGCATGCGTCTCAATTGTTGACGTTACCTAGGGTAACCGACTGGGCACAGCTGAGGCAGCAATTACTAACTCCGGTCACTGTGGCGTGTAATGCCCTTAGAACATTAGGTTTACCGGTGGACGAGTGGTCGTTTTTACTCGTTCACATTATTTTAGGTAGGTTGCCTAATGACGTGAGGTCACGTTTTGAGCGGGTGTCCGCAGAAAAAGATGGCAGCACTGTGCCTAAATTTACGGACTTAATGAGGTTTATTGAATATGAAGCTAGGGTAGCAGAAACATCACAGCCGGACTTGGCGCCATCTGGGGCGCAATCATTTTCGTCTGTTGGCTCATCGGAATGTGGGGAGCCCAGACAACCGCAGCAGTCGCGGGGACGCGATATGACGCGTTTAGCGGCGGTCGCCGTGATCGAGAGGTCATTGACCTGTTATCAGTGTGGCCATACGGGGCATGACCTGCTGAGATGTCAGCAGTGGCGAAACCTGCACGTCACCGAGCGGCGACGCATAGTGAAGCGTAAGGGCCTGTGTTTCGGTTGCTTGGGCAATCATTTTGAACGTAATTGTCCCGAGCCACGACGTTGCAGTGTTTGTGAGGGGCCTCACCATTTATTGTTGTGTGCCAACAGATCTGAAGCGGCTTCACCGGTCCCGCAGCGACGGAGCCCTACGGGCGGGGGTGCTTCAGGGAGAACTCCCCCCCCCCCTTGGACAACGGGGGTGCGTCAGGGAGAACTTCCCCCCCCTCGGTCCAGGGAAGGCATGCTGTCGAGCAGAGCTCCCCTCCGTCGGAACGGAGGACTGCGGCGCGAGGCGCGCCCCCTCACCGGGAGGTGAGTTATGTATATGCGCGTGGACCCGTAGGGGGCATGCCTACGGGCTATCACACATATGGCCATGTTGTGAATTGGGCCCCTACGGGCGGGGGCCAATTAGAGTTGGCAAGGGCTAGGCCCCCCCTCCCCGCGCCGGTTTTGGTGCCAGCTGGCATGGAGCACCGTGTTAAGACGGAGTCACGGGGTTACTCACCGCCGTACCGGGAATACCCGCGGTTAGAGTACCACCCGCCGTACTCAGGGAGAGTTGGAGGCTACGCTCCCCCCATGGTGGGGATGTGCACGCGCCAGCCTTATTACTGCCAGTGGACTGGTCCTGCACTCCACAGGTGGGGTAGCCTGTAACCAGCTTGTTCAAGCTATGAGTACGGAACCGCGGACGGTTCTGTTGCCTACCGCGATGGCTCGCGTCTAGGGCCCCAGGGGGGATTGAGTTAGGGTAAGGGCCCTCCTCGACTTGGAAAATCAAGTGGCGCACCGATTAGTTTTGAACCTGGAGGTTTCGTCGGTGCCGCTCCTAGGTATTGGTGGACTGGAGTTGAATCAGCGGCTGCAGCCATGGTTATAGACAATATTGTCGGCTGGCAGTCTTCTTTGGACCTTCCTCCGTCCATAATCTCATGCACGTCAGGTCTGCATCTGGCAGACCCACGTTTTGTCATCCGGCCCCAGTCGATGTTTTCCTGGGCGCGGATTTGTTAGGATGGATCCTATTTGGTTTTAAAAGACTCTGGGTTCTTCTTCATTGGTGGAGGTATTCACAATTTTGGATATTCGATATTTGATTCGATACTTGGATTATTATGTTCGAACTTAGGAAATGGCTTTCAAACGAACATAGACTGTTTGCAGATTTGGAGGATTCCAAGATGGTGGTATTATGTTGAAATACCAACCAGTCAATGAAATTTATATATTTTGTCCCCAGCCATGAGTGCAGAGGAGCGTTGGAGCGCATTGGTACACGGTTCGTGTACTTCAGGCGGACCTCATCAAGTTTAGACTTCGAGTACTGCGCGAGGATCACGCCAGGCTGAAGTGAGCGGTTGCTCGTTTGAATCCTTTCACGGATTATGAAGGACTTCTGCGTTTTGGAGGCTGATTTTGGAGAGCTGACCTGCCATACGGAAGTCTTCATCCTTTGCTTCTACCCAAAACGGACCTTTGGTAAATCTGTTGGTGTCGGATTGACACATACGTAATGCGCACGGGGGTTTTCAGCAATCGCAACGCTCGGGTTGTAAAAGCATACCTTGTGTATTTGTGTGCTTGGCCACCAAGGCCGTTCACTTGGCAGTGGTATCAGCTTTGACTACGGAGGCCTTCGTCGCCGCGTTGGATCGTTTCGTGTCGCGTAAGGGTTTACCTTCACTTATTCGCTCCGACAATGGCACAAACTACAAAGGTACTGCTAACTATCTAAAAGATATTGATAATTTTTTGTTTTGTAAATAACTATGCTAGTTTAAGTTAAATCTTCGCCCGGAAAGGGGTAACTTGGCGGTACAGTCCCCCAAATTGCCCTCACTGGGGAGGGAATTTTTTGAAGCTGCCGTCAAGTCGGCGAAGACCCACCTCCGCTGCGTTATTGGGGAAACTGTCCTAATTTTTGAGGAGCTTGCCACTGTGTATTGTAAAGTGGAAGCGGTCCTCAACTCTCGTCCTCTCTGTGGTCAGACAGGACTGAGCATCCTAGGGAAGGAAATTTAATTCTTTGGAAGGATATGAACTTGCTATCCTTGTTTGGCGCCGGGGCCGTATATTAAAGTTGTTTTGGCGGAGACGGAACTCCACGCGTCGCAGAGGTGTTGGTCGAAGGTTCGATTTTGTGACGAGCCATGACAACTCTCTCCCGTCTCCCGGTTGTATGAGCTAGTGGCCTGATTGCTCAGCCCAGAGCGGGGGCCTGTTCAGAATAAAATGTATATTTCGGAACGCATCCATCAATGGTCTATATATTTTGTCTATGGACTTGGAGCTGTCAAATACGAGGGACGTGGAATTTTCTTGGTATAGATCGCGGACGATTTTAATATGTGTTATTAAGGGATATTAACGGTAAATCGGTGCGGACATCGTAAGAAACAGTATTCAGTCAATGGCTGACGTTATTTTGGCGTGAAGGCCAACTTTTAGTGAATTTCCTGTGTGTGTGTGACATAACCTATGTCCACGCGGCTTCCGACAAGTGGACTTGTTAATTACTATTTCTGGGTTCGGATGCATCCTGGGGTAGGAGGTTTGTGTTTAGATTCATCGTGGAAGGTGATCAACGTGTCACGGCACCGACACGCCTTGGAGTCCATGTGGAGGGTCTTCGAGCGATGATCAGTGGATGACGTCATCATACAACTGTCTGGTAGGACGTTTTATATTAAATATTATAGATCATAAGATACTTGTATACTATGAATCTGGGACAGCTTATGGGCCCCTGTTCCAGCTGCAAGTATCACCCTTTAGCATACAATTAGTGGTGTCTGAGCGTGGTTATGGAATCCTCGCATCAGTGACGCCGATGCCCGTCACTAGTCAGTATTACCACTTTTTATATGCTACAATTTCTGGTAGCAACGAGCGTTTTTATCAAACAATAAATGTACATGAACTACTTAGATTAAATGTTTATTTAATTTATGTAGCAATATACAACGTGTAACAAAAAGGTGAAACCATATTTGAAGAGCTTATTCAGTCAATGCTATGGAACAACTTTTACTATGAAACAAAACCTGTATCTCGAAACATTTTTTTTACTGTTTCATAGAAAAGTGCAATGCCGCTCGGCCAAAATGTATGGAAGGGCAGTTTTTGTTTTTTGAGATTCCAGGGTTGGCTCCATAGTAAAAGATGTTGTATACCATTGACTGAATAAGCTCTTCAAATATGGTTACACCTTTCTGTTACACCTTGTATATACGATTAAAATGATAGGTAAAATATTATTATACAAGGTGAAATCCATTCAACCGCCCGAACCCATACCGGAGACCCGGCCAGGGACCAGGAACAAGGTTCAATGATCACCAACCAAGCCCCCAGCACGAATCCAGGCGGCCGACCAAATCCCATCCTATATACTACATACTAATAATAGGTTACATATATAAATACATGCCTACCTCCGCCGATTCGACCACTAGAGGGCAGAGACCGAAAAAAGCAAAAGGCTCATGATTGGTTCGCACTTTTGTAATGCGACACTAAGCCGGCCGTGATTGACCGACTTAAAATACTCGATGAATGCTATTGGAGCCGTCGCTGTACGTCCTCCGTGTGCAATATAACGACGCCTTTAGGATGTTGTTGCGGCTGCCGCGATTCTACAGTGCATCTGGCATGTTCGTGGAGGCGATACATATCATACAATTGCATATTATACATTACATATAATATAGCGGGAACAGAAATACATTATCTGTGAAAATTTCAAGTGTCTAACCATTACGGTTCATGAGATACAGCCTGGTGACAGACGGACAGCGGAGTCTTAGTAATAGGGTTTCATCGGTTTCGAGTACAGAACCCTAAAAAGGAACGCCTCGGTAGTATTGACGCGTAGAGAGGATGAATGAAAGCAGAGTGACGTAAGAATTTTATGTTGCGCAAGTGAAAGGTACAGCTCAACCAGGCCGCCCTAGAAGGACGTATGCTGACCAAATTGGCGACATACTGAAGAAGGGCAAAATCAATACCATCCGGGATAATAGAGCTTATATGACGAGATTGATGGACGTGGAAGGGGCGAAAGAAATTCAGTTCAGGATCGTAGCAGATGAAAATCTGCAGTCTCTGGCTACCCATCTGATCCATCCATCCATCAGTCTAGTTCGTCCACTGCTGGACATAAGCTTTTCCAGGACTTTGCCATTCCCGGCGGTCATCCTGGAAGAATTGCCCATACTCACACACGCTGGGCAGGCGGGTTGGTGATCGCAGTTCCGGAACCCTCGCACCAGTGACGCCGTTGCCCGTCACCAGTCTGTTCCATATAAGGCCCGGCTATTAGGGGTGGATATACCGCCATCCATCGGTCCCAGGCATGGTGGGCCTCCTGTTTTTTTTGCCTGTGAGCTGTCCCCTTACTCTCCCCCGAATTACTTCGAGGGGTTCTACAAGTAAGATGGTGGCACCACCACAGTCGAGCCCGGCATCAGCTCTACCACCTAGTCTCCCCCTCCGATAGGCGTGAGTATATGTATGTATGCCTTAACTCTTTCGTAATATTGAATCATGGATATTGGTCATCGATAATGTCAAAGTAACTCGTTGATGCAACTTGTGTATTTTCTCACGTTCGTTCAAATAACAAAAGAGTGCGTGTGGGAACAACAACAGGTATTTAACTCGGTTTGTATGTTTAAATATATGAGGTAATTTAAGAACGTATTTTCAGCGAGCAAAATGTTTTCAACATGTCGCGAGATAACATTTCATGTGAGGCAATCGGTCACATGTATTATTATTTTTTCAATGCAAGTGCTCGTAAAGGCCCACTTTTTATGCATCAAAACCGCACAGAAAGTCAATTATTTTGCCCTAGGGCTTTATTATTATTATTTTTTTTTATTTACGAGAAGTTGCAACCTTTCCTGTGTACCATAAATGTTATACCATAAAAAGTGTTCATGACTCCCGCCGTGACACATGGAGAACTCCCGTAACGAATACAAGCTTTGCTCAAAAATTTTCCCCTTTCTTAGGTCCCTTTCTCGTATATTCAAGGACAAATAATACCCTATCTCTTCTTCATCTAACACGTTACCCATGCAAAAAAATTCTACACGATTGGCTCTCCCCCTTAGATTACGAACAAACCGAGGATATGCTTAAAATTGACACATAATTCCTAACACACATGTACCGGTCTGTATCAAGTATTTCAAAACTCAGGCATACACCTTCATAAAACACACTCTATTTTACTCACCCTTTCACACACACTCTAATAACATTCCACATACAATTATCACCCACACGTCATACATTACTCAATTAGTTTTATTTTGTCTCTTCTGTTACTTTTTAATCTTATGTTACTTTTTAATATTTTATAAATTTGTTATCGTCAGACTCACCAGGAAGGGTCTAATTTCCAACAACCCAGGGAATCCTAATGTGGGGATTAGAGTTTATAAAAGACACACTTGTCAAACAATATAGTAATAGTGCATACAATATTTTTGTATATCTTTTTGGTTGCAAATAAACATATTTTATTATTTATTTATTATTATTTATATACTTTTTTTCCACTGTTTAACGGCTCTGGATACATTTTGAGCCAATCATTAACTTGAAAATTGTAACAATGGAACTTTCAACTTTAATAATAAAAAAAATTTCTTTGATTATATTTGTTTTATTTCCTCACACTATGCATTGAAAAACGTAGTATGATACACGTGCGTAAGAGCAATAAATTACTCGGTTACGTTTAAATTAAAATACTCGCTACGCTCGTGTTATAAATCGTCCTCGTGATTTATTCCTTTATCCCTTGTAGCATAAACTACTATTTCAATGCAAGTGCTCGTGAAGGCCCACTTTTTATGCATCAAAACCGCACAGAAAGTCGATTATTTTGACCTAGGGCTTCATTATTATATATTTTTTTTATTTATTTACGAGAACTTGGCTAACCTGCAACCTTTCCTGTGTACCATAAATGTTGTACTTTTTTTCCACTGTTTAACGGCTCTGGATAAAGTCTTTTTGAGCCAATCATAATTTAAAGTTCACAAGATTATGTTTGTTTCATTTCCTCACAATATGCATTGATAAACGTAGTATGATACACGGGCGTTAGAGCAATAAATTACTCGGTTACGTTTAAAACACTCGCGCCCTTGTAGCATAAACTACTATTTCATACTCTTATTTAATTTTAATTTATCTTTTTTTATCCTTGTCACTGATCAGTGATCACTTACAAAGTAAATATGACCTTTTAGATAGATTGCCAGAACACGTTCATTTAACACTATGTAACTGACCAAAATTAATTACACCATGAAGGTTTCAATTCTGCACGGAACGCTAATGGTCTTTTTGTTTAATTTTATCAACTTCTTCAATCAATGTAATATTTTACAATGTTACGTATTGAAGGCTGCGTTTAATTTATTGCATTATGTAATTAAAACTTGTAATTACATTATGTAATTAATTGTACCTCAAAGTTTTAATACAAAACGAACTGATATACATTTTTGCATTTTACTTACGCCTGTCTCCCAGAGAGGTAGGCAGAGACTACATATTTCCATCTGCTACGATCCTAAAACACCCCTTTCGCCTCTTCCACATCCATCAATCTAGTCATACAAGCTCTTATATTCCGGGTACTTTTGACGTGGCCCTTCTTCAGTATGTCGCTTATTTGATCAGGATCAGTCAATCTTTACCTTTCACTTTCGCATCGTAAATGTATATATTCATTCTACTTTCGTTCATCCTATGTGCACGCAGCGCCCCCTATCGGTCACCGCGTGGCCGTATCGCCACGTATTTAAATCCTGCCGGTCAAGCATGCAACAGTGAGTTTTTCGAAATTTATGTGCAGTGTATTTGTACACTTACTACTTGCTGAAGAAAAACACCGTGAGGTAAATCTGCACGCCGTAAAAAGTCCGAGACCCGAAGCACAGCGACAAGGCTTACGTCTTACGTTGGGACATTAAAATCGTTGGTAAAAGATGATGTTACGAGTGTCAAGTGTTCTAGTGATAGCTCACTTTTAAAAACACCTGTCCTGACAGTTCTCCTGCGTCTACACGGATATCACGTCTAGCTACACCCCGAGTAGCACTATATGTTTACTTACAACGACGATCCTCCGCCTGGTGTCGCTAGTGTTGCTGCTCGTGTGTTGCAGTACGACGCTGCCGGTGCGAGGGTCTAGCTGCGCTCGGTACATAGACAAGTCTTCCTGCGTCGACGCGGAAATCACGTCGGGGGACTCCAAGTCCTGTCATGGATAACAAAATATACATATTGATAAAAACCGCAAAAAATATCTCCAACCGGTTTCGCTTTACATGTTTGAAATACATACGAAGGATTGTTTAGATTACGTGCGAAATTAATAGGTAGATGGACAGAAGTTGACCGCTCGCTCACGGGTTTGAGTCCACTTTGTGTTATTTGATAAACCCGAAATAGTGATTTAACCCTTCACCGACTGACGTGTGCCATCGAACGGCTAAGGGTGGCGATGTTGAAAATGGGGTTAAGTCAAATTCTTAATTCACGTTTATTCGGAAATTGCTAAGCCCTCACGGGCTCAGCGGGTTCGGCCCGAGTCAACTCGGTTAAACTCGACTCGATTCGGATTCGAGTTTCATTTGGGAATATTATTGGTGATAATTAGACCAGTGATAAGTTGGAATCTAAGTGTTAATATTTGGCTCCGCGAACTATTGCGGACGGTATGCGCAAAACGCGATACGAGCACGCGTCGACCGATAAAAGGCACTGCTTAAAAGTTGAACTGTCTGAAGCGACACGTGCACCGCGTTCCGAATGACGACATAATCGATTTTATCGCGTCAACAGCCATTCCGAGTCAGTGTTAGCGCGATAATGATAGCCCTACAATGGCCGCTATGACGTCATAGATGACATCATGAACGACGCCATGTTGTGCTATCATCGACCATGCTTTAGAGCGTTTGCACTGTGAGCGATCTATGAAAAGTGACAGCCGGCTGGCGGCAATTTTAAAAATAATTTATTCGGAGCATAAGAGTTTATTATTAAACCATGATTCAAAGATTGAAGTTAGAGGAAATGACTTCTTGGACCTAGTAAAGTAGTATACTGTTTGTATTCACGTAACGTAAAACAAATTCCTACAAATTCTGTCACTTTCAAGTGTCAACGTCCATGTCACGTTCAAATGCGTTCCGAATGGATCATAAGTTTAAGCAGTGATGGACGCCATTGTCCATTCGGTACGACTTGATGGGCGTGAGAAGTTTGATGGTAGTGTTGGCACTATTAGTGTCATGCGGAACGCGGTGATGGTAGCGATGACAGTGACATCTCGGTTCGCTTTCGGTTTGTACCGAGTATGGACTGTCAGTCGCATTTCACAGTTCACGCTCGGGAACAACTAGGGGCCTCGGGGATTCATGTCGTGATGATATATTAATTTAAAATACATGTCAGTTTACACCAGGCGCAACGAGCACGTAGATCAATGAATGACTCACCTGGCTCTGTAGACCGATGTCGCTGGACATTTCTATCGGCAGCTCGAAGTTCGGTATCGACCGCAGCAGGGAGGTCGACTCGCACCATTCTGCTGTCTGCTGTACAAACAACTTGTTGTGATTACTACAAACACGGCTGGCGCACCCTGGACAGTTACTGCTAGGGTTGCCACCTTTCAAAGAGGGTAGACCCAGACATTATGGAAAAGTCGCAATTTTTATTAGACACAACGTTTTTCTTTTTCATAATTCCTTGATTACATTACGATTACAAATTAAATATCGCTGCTCGGACCTGGTTGATTTATGAAATCATATTTTTGGTTTGACATTTTAGCAACTTCCAGTTTTTTGTTACTCTGGTTATTGAATTACTTTAAAAGTTCTTGGTAGTCATATTATAATTGAACTTTACAATTTACTCAGACTGACAGTACTAATACTATCAAGTCGTTCCGCATGAAAAATGGCGTTCATCAGCGCCTAAACTAATGATCGATTCGGTACTATTTTGAGCTCGATATGGATGTTGACATATGACAAGGGCAGAAAAACAAAACATAACCACAATTTGTTAAAATTGAATTACGTTGTGTGAATACAAAGGGAATGTACTTTACCTATCTTGCAGTGTTAGAGTTATTTATGCCTCGTCGAGACCAATCACTAAACGTTGGTACAAACAATACATTACATAAAGTAGTAACTGATCACTACGTAATGAAAGAAACTGCAAGATTTACTTAGCCAGGTATAGGCCGCTCCACATTCTCAGCGAGACTCTCGCCGTGAAGGGGAGAAAGCTATATGAGACTCTATTGCGTTTCGCCTTACTCGTATAGCTTTGTCCCTTTCAGGCAAGAGTCTGGCCGAGAATGTGGAGCACGTTTTACTCCAATAGCCTACCATGAGTGTAGAACTCGATACTTGCTAGCGACTGCGTAATACATTTATATGAGATAATGTACAGCACCTCTAGGGAGGAACCAGTATTTCAAATACTAGATATTTGATGCAGTCGCTAGAGTATCGATTCCCAAACTCATGGTGGGCCCAAAGACTTGCAGATAGAATGGAAATCAATGATTTTTGGATTGACAAACAGAAAAACGACAGATTGATCCAATCCAATTCATATTTTGGATGGTGACGTATGGACCGCCAAAAAAAAGAGTCAAGTTTGAAAATCTACTCACCCCTGACTTAATCACTTCTTTCTCTGGTATGCTGACACTGGCACTCAATACTTCAGTGTTAATGGGCGTACTCTCTCTTTCCATTCTTAATTTCTTATTCCTCTCTTCCATATACTTGAGTATGGCACTATCATCTCTATGACCATCTACAATATCACTATCACTAGAATTAACTTGGAGATCAAAACATGGAACAATTTTCCTCCTTCTCGGATCAGGCTTTTCGATTCTGGCCACATCAGGAGGGCTGGTCAGCCCATCTATCCTGGATATGTCGTTAAGAATCTGACTGTCGGCTGTGCTGAAATTCTCATGGAAATACAAGTTGTTTTTGGACGTATTCCTTTGAGGGCCATCGAAATCTGTAAAGCTATTAACTTCATTTGTAGCTCTTTCGTCTTCTATGCTTGAGAGACTCAAATCTCTTGGCTCCTCCTCGAGTTTCTTGACATCTTTCTTGGGTACCACATCTGGGTAGTTTTCTATAGAATCGGGACTTCCCAGGCCCATTAGCGGGTGGTTAGTTGCTAAAGTAAGCGATGTACTGAACTTTGGTGGACTGATGCCAAGGTTTCTTGGCCTATTTATGCTATTGTCTTCTACTTCCAGGGAATTGAGCCTTAAATTTGTAATTTTTGCTACAAGACTATCATTTAGCACTATACTGTTTAATTGTTTATTGACGAGACTGTCGCTCTCTGGTTCAGAAAGTCTAAGAACTGATGTTTCATTAGTTTTTGGGTTTTGTAATCGAAGGACTGCCTCATCAGTGTTGTCGTTTGTGCTTTGGTCCTTATCCTCAAAGTCTGAAGACAGGACTGAGTTTGGGGTATCCTGGGTGGAGAGGAATGACTCGGAGCCTGTGTCCATCTTCTCATCTGAGGACTGGGAGCTGAGCAGGTCCTGGTTATCAGTTGGACGCGGCGATGTCGTGTTGGTACTGTAACAATAACAACATGACATACCATCTAAACATGTATCATCCAGGCGTCAAAGATGTTTCAGAGTGTGGGAACAGCCAACACTCGTACACCCTCATTTCAACGACAATTTTCATGACTGAGCTGCTGCCCTTATGATGATGGTCCTTAAGGGGTGTAGAGAAAGGATTTTTGGAGATTCACCCCGTAAAGGAAATCTTTTATATCTAAAATGTCTTTTCAAGAGGGTACAACGTGCTGTTTGTATCCCAAATGCCGACGAAGTCACGGACTTTATATGATATGATAAATAAAAGATTGTGCTCGAAGTACGGCTACCGGGCTCACCACACATCACGTTTGGGATGTAATAATCGTCAGTGGAAAGCAGGTGCACCAAGTGATTTGCTTGGGAACACTTTTGATACCTAGGACCGGATTTAGAGGTCTGGAGGCCCTGGGGCAACAAAGGAGAGGAGGCCTCCTCTATTGTTTCAATATTTTATTACGAGATAAGTCAAGGCCAAAATACAACGTGTAGCTAAGAGCAATGTACACTTATAGTTTTCTATATACATAAACGTATTTTAAATATTGTTTTAAAAAAACATTTGTACTTATCCACATATTACATATAACTTTATTATGCCCGACCGGTTTCGCTGTAAAGCATTTTCTAGGGCCTTTTACACATCCTAACTAACAAATCATATATATAAAAAGAGAAGTCCTGACTGACTCATTCACTGACTCATCAACGCACAGCCCAAACCCTTGGACCTAGAAAGCTGAAATTTTGCACAGAGCTTCCCTTTGTAATGTAGACGAGGAATAAGAAAGGATTTTTCGAAATTCCACCTCTAAGGGAGTGAAACGGGGTTTTATTCGAGACTTCACAGGAGTACTCCTATTCATAAATGAGTAAACACCTGTTTCAGGTTTTTTCAGAATTCAACCCCTAAAAGGGGGAAATGGGGTGACAAAGTCTGAAAATCAACATGGGTATCGTTTGTATGGTTTATCGGGTCGCTGATTACGAAAACAACAACGATTTTAAAATCCAACGTGATGGACGTGAAAAAGGCTTTTCCAGAATTCAACCCCTAAAAGGGAGACATGGGGTGACAAAGTCTAAAAACCAACATGGGTATCGTTTGTATGGTTTATCAGGTCGCTGATTATGAAAACAACAACGATTTCTAAATCCAACGTAGTGGACGTGAAATACCATCATCCCCTGTTGGGGTGCGATGGGGTTGAAATGTTGAAATGTGTATATATCAATATGGGTGTCGTTTTTATGGGTTTTTGGACGTTAATTACGAAAATGGCATCGATTTTGAAATTTAATATAGTGGACATGAAAATTCTTGAAAGTATGTGTGCCAGAGCAAATCGGCTGCAACAGACGGACAGACAGACAGACAGCCACACAAGTGATCCTATTAGGGTTATTTTTTTTCCTTTTGAGGTATCTATCTATCTACATATATATCCACAATCTATCTATCTGTCTATCTATCTATCTTTCTATCTATCTATCAGTGGCGTGCACAGAACTTTTTGCTGGAAAAGCAAGCAATTGGTCAAGAATAACAATAAAAAAAATATGAAAAAATTTAAATATCACTTAGAAAAAAAAAAGTTTGTATAGGAAATTTTCACTCTAGGGTAGACATTGTCTACCCTGGCTTCATACAATTTTTTTTTTCAAAGTGATATTTAAATTTTTTCATATTTTTTTTATCGTTGTTCTTGACGAATTGTTTGCTTTTCCAGCAAAAAGTTCTGTGCACACCACTGCTATCTATCTATATATATCCCAGCAAAATATCTTTGGAACGGAAGGTGGTACATCCCTAGGGGTCGGACCACGGGGGACAAAAAAAAGTTTTTTTTAATGTCAAAACTTCGACGGCCTGTATCTCGGCTGGAGTTAGACCCATGTTCATGGGTGTCTAGGAAAAGGTCTTGACGAGATCTACCTGCCGAAAGTGTCAAAACTTTACAGGCCCGTATCTCCCAAACGGCTGATGCTAGACCCATGTTCATGGTACCCTAAGAAAAGGGGTCGGCGAGATCTAGACGACGACGGTAAAAAAAAAGGAAAAAAAATCCAAAATTTTGATCGGCCATATCTCCCGAATGGCTAATTGTAGGGAGTTCGGGTTTCAACTATAGTGATTGGTCGAGCTGGGGCTACATCACCGAAAAAAAAAAATTTTACATGTTTTGACAGTTTTTTGTCATCACAAAAAAATATTCCGATTTGCATGAAACTCGGTATCAAGGGGCATTCAAGGTCGCCGATTGCGCTGCCGTATTCAAATTTGTCATTTTTTACAACTGATAGAGATTTTGACACTTTTTCGGAAAAACTTTGATCGGTGAGTCCCCGTGTTTGGCAGTTGCGAGTTTTTCGGCCAAGCACTACACCTTGACTCCCAGAGGGTGTGAGAGCACCCCTGTTGGAGTGTGATTGGATTGCAATGTTGAAATATGTAAATATCAATATGTTGTCGTTTTTATGTTTTTTTTGGACGTTAATTACGAAAATGACATCGATTTTGACATTTAATATAGTGGACATGAACATTATTGAAAGTATGTGTGTCAGTGCAAATCGACTGTAACAGACGGACAGACAGACAGCTACACAAGTGATCCTATTAGGGTTCCATTTTTCCTTTTCGCAATGACGATTAATAAGTCTCAGGGTCAGTCACTGAAAACAGCAGGAATTGATGTTAGGGGATCTGCTCGAGAGTGAGCTCACCTAGCAGCCTGGTTGTGTTAACAGTTGAGGGCAGAACTTCTAATGTAGTATATAAAGAGGTACTTTAAGTATGAATTAAAAACCTAATAGGTAATAAGCTCCGCCAAAGAGACTTTACCTGGAGATCAAATGATTGCACCAAAGACACTCCAAACCAGTTTTAAATACGTTCTATAAAAAGTACTACACAAAAACTAAATCAACGCGGGCGAAGCCGCGGGCAAAAGCTAGTAAATAATATACACTACAACCATGTCTAAAATGACGTGCAATCAATTTATAAATTCCACCAAATGCCAACAATCACTAGCATCTACTATGTATTTTAAATAATATTATGGGGACTTCGAAATAATTCGATTTTCCATTAGAGTGAAGTTAGAATTTTTAATTTAATCTTTCTAACTTCACTCTTATCGAAAATCCAATTATTTTGAAGCTACTTACCATAATATAATTAAAAGTATGTTTATGCATAGAGCAAACTATTGGTATACGCTGCTCTTTGCTAAAAGTTGTATTTTGGGTGTGAGTGAGTATTTCTTAACATTTTGTTATAATAAATCCAGAGAATCGACCCATAACTAATGAAACCCTGTCACCTTTTTTCGACGAAAAATCATTGATTTCGTTGAAATACAGCTCCCAGAGTTTTTGTCTTGTCATAGTTTTTTATTTGCATATTAATCGGTTTTGAGGTAATTAAATACCTATTATGGGGGACCCTCTCTTGTGGGGGCCCCGGGACTGTAACCGATTGCCCTCCCCAAAATCTGTAAATCTGGCCCTGCTGATACTCACTCGTGTCGTGACGGTATGTTTATAACAGGTACGAGGCACTTATGTTAGAGAATGACATAACACGTATGTGAACATAGATGTATGTGACATACAAGTTTTGTAACACTTTTAGTTTTGTAACAGTCCCACAGTGCAATCAGTAAGCTACTTTTTACTGACAATATCATGGCAAAGACGTGTGCAAACCAATATGATTGGCATTGAAGAATTAGTTTGCAATGTGCAGTATATTTAATTAGTTTGCAATGTGCAGTATATTTAATTAGTTTGCAATGTGCAGTATATTTAATTAGTTTGCAATGTGCAGTATATTTAATTAGTTTGCAATGTGCAGTATATTTAATTAGTTTGCAATGTGCAGTATATTTAATTAGTTTGCAATGTGCAGTATATTTAATTAGTTTGCAATGTGCAGTATATTTAATTAGTTTGCAATGTGCAGTATATTTAATTAGTTTGCAATGTGCAGTATATTTAATTAGTTTGCAATGTGCAGTATATTTAATTAGTTTGCAATGTGCAGTATATTTAATTAGTTTGCAATGTGCAGTATATTTAATTAGTTTGCAATGTGCAGTATATTTAATTAGTTTGCAATGTGCAGTATATTTAATTAGTTTGCAATGTGCAGTATATTTAATTAGTTTGCAATGTGCAGTATATTTAATTAGTTTGCAATGTGCAGTATATTTAATTAGTTTGCAATGTGCAGTATATTTAATTAGTTTGCAATGTGCAGTATATTTAATTAGTTTGCAATGTGCAGTATATTTAATTAGTTTGCAATGTGCAGTATATTTAATTAGTTTGCAATGTGCAGTATATTTAATTAGTTTGCAATGTGCAGTATATTTAATTAGTTTGCAATGTGCAGTATATTTAATTAGTTTGCAATGTGCAGTATATTTAATTAGTTTGCAATGTGCAGTATATTTAATTAGTTTGCAATGTGCAGTATATTTAATTAGTTTGCAATGTGCAGTATATTTAATTAGTTTGCAATGTGCAGTATATTTAATTAGTTTGCAATGTGCAGTATATTTAATTAGTTTGCAATGTGCAGTATATTTAATTAGTTTGCAATGTGCAGTATATTTAATTAGTTTGCAATGTGCAGTATATTTAATTAGTTTGCAATGTGCAGTATATTTAATTAGTTTGCAATGTGCAGTATATTTAATTAGTTTGCAATGTGCAGTATATTTAATTAGTTTGCAATGTGCAGTATATTTAATTAGTTTGCAATGTGCAGTATATTTAATTAGTTTGCAATGTGCAGTATATTTAATTAGTTTGCAATGTGCAGTATATTTAATTAGTTTGCAATGTGCAGTATATTTAATTAGTTTGCAATGTGCAGTATATTTAATTAGTTTGCAATGTGCAGTATATTTAATTAGTTTGCAATGTGCAGTATATTTAATTAGTTTGCAATGTGCAGTATATTTAATTAGTTTGCAATGTGCAGTATATTTAATTAGTTTGCAATGTGCAGTATATTTAATTAGTTTGCAATGTGCAGTATATTTAATTAGTTTGCAATGTGCAGTATATTTAATTAGTTTGCAATGTGCAGTATATTTAATTAGTTTGCAATGTGCAGTATATTTAATTAGTTTGCAATGTGCAGTATATTTAATTAGTTTGCAATGTGCAGTATATTTAATTAGTTTGCAATGTGCAGTATATTTAATTAGTTTGCAATGTGCAGTATATTTAATTAGTTTGCAATGTGCAGTATATTTAATTAGTTTGCAATGTGCAGTATATTTAATTAGTTTGCAATGTGCAGTATATTTAATTAGTTTGTCGGAAGATAATAGATGATGTCAGAAGAAATCATAGAGAATTTCAATAAGTTTCAAAATAAACTAAAAAAAATCATTTAAAACAAATGTTTCGAAAAAAAACAGTGAAGTGGGAGTAGTACTCCGTCCCTGAGGGTTCTGTATATATCGTTTAAAAGACAAAAACATATTCTACTTGCAGCAATGACCGACCAACTTAACTTGACACTTAATAATAATAAGGCATAGGGATGTGTACTCTGGTATGTCCTGTACGTCCAGTGCAATCAGTCACCGCAGGGCGGCTTGTGGCGAGCCGATGGTGAGTGGCGACACCACGGACCCTACCTCCAGGGGACACTATCACACATGCGCTTACACACACACACACCCGTCACCTCTGCGATTGCCTTAACAAGCCGGCCAGAGTGGAGATGCAAGAGCAGAACCTATGCTCCAGGTTGGAAGTGTAAAATATCATAACGCCGGGGGCACTTGACTGCATAAGGATCATGCGCCCCGCAGACTCACCTCTCAACAACCTTAGCTGCCCACATAGAGTTGCCCCCTGGCCGCCCCATGGTGGCTAAATAGGGGGCCTACAATGGCGATCCATCTAGGATCCTTATCAAGCAGCAAGTCACCATCTGCCATACATAAATGTTTGAGAGATTTTCGAGGCAGCTGTCCATTATCTCACTCCATAGCCCTGTTATCTGTTGCATTTAGCATCCCATCCTCATAGCCCACTCCAAGTCGCTTCCTTCATGGTAATAGTTTGGCAACTGTGGGGGAATGTCAGTTAGTGTATCTCAAGGATACATTGAGGGAGATGCAGTCATCTCACATTTAGATTAAATGGTACCAAAGGCCTCTTCAATGTTGGCTTCGGCCCCATGAATGCCTTTTTATATACTCACAAATACAGTCTCAGTCTTGATGAGTAGCACACGTTAGGTATTTGACACAAGCCAGACTGGTGATTTTCATCTACTTCCACATTATGCACTGACATGTATAAACTACCCTCTATATCCAGTACACTACACCTTTCAAACGACTGGGTCCCTGTGGACCTGAGACTGAAAAGTGCACCTACATCATAATAATCATAAAGCTTTGTATTCTGAAATTAATAGTTAATAGGCCACCTCTAACGATTTCCACTGTTATCTATGTTGAGATACTTACAATCTATTTAATTCTAAGTATCTAAAGGGTTTAATTAAGTTGAACAAGAATAACTTCTAAAAGAATTAAATAACATAATAATAGTTTATGCTACAAGGGCGAAAAGGAATAAATAACGAGGATGATCGATTTTAAACGTAATCGAGTAATTTATTGCTCTTACGCCCGTGTATCATACTACGTTTTTCAATGCATAGTGTGAGGAAATAAAACAAATATAATCTTGTGAACTTTAAATTATGATTAGCTCAAAAGGACTGTATCCAGAGCCGTTAAACAGTGGTAAAAAAGTATAACATTTATGGTACACAGGAAAGGCTGCAGGTTAGCCAACCATTGCAAATTAAAAAAAATAATAATAATAAAGCCCTAGGGCAAAATAATTGACATTCTGTTCGGTTTTGATGCATAAAAAGTAGGCCTTTACGAGCACTTGCATTGAAAAAATATAAAATGTATTTATTTCCCAACACAAAGATACAATTAGTTTAAAGCAACTGGCTCCCAAAAAGTAAAAACTGAGAGGAACCACAATATAGTTAATTTTCATATTTTTTCCTATGTCTGTGCTATAAGACCTACCTGCGAGTGAAATTTCAAGTTTCTAAGTTAACTGAAACCGCCCCGAAGGTTTTTATGGTGAGCAAATTTGTACGAAAATTGATTACGTAAAGGGAAATGACTTTTTTTCACATTGAGTTAGAAGCCTATTTTTTATACATCACCATGGGGACTGTACACTTCTGTAAGATGTATCAGTTTCAACTTGATATCTCATACGGGGCCCGAGCAAAAGGGTCGTGAACTCTTGACAGACGGGCAGACAGGCAGACGGACAACAAAGTGAACCTATAAGGGTTCTGTTTATTTATTTTGAGGCACAGAACACTAAAACTATCCAAGAAGATATCCTCTTGAATAATATTAAATGTAGGTTTGATTTTTGTTGCTGCGCCCCTATGAAGGGTCATGTAAACTAAATTTGGCTCGCCATTTAAACGTTTTCTGTTTAGTATCTAATAAATGTTTTTATAGTAGTTAGGTATGGTTGCTAGGTTTATTATCCTGAAATTTCAGCTTGAGGAAACTCATAGTTCTTGAGTTATGAATTTTTGAAATTATTAAAAATTTTGCTTCACATTTACAAATTACGAAAGGAAACATGTCATGGGTGATATTCCCTTTACCTTTGTGAGTATGGTCGAAATTATTTTATTAGTTTTCTCAACAAACTAAGAAGGGGTACTTATTTAAAATAGGTCAAATCTGTTCCAAAACCGAATCAGTGCACCCAGACTACAGTCTTGTGGTCGATACAACTAGATTGTATATAAAAAGCCAGAGGCACAAAGGGAGGGCAGCCCTTGCCCGCTGTAACAAAGCACAGGCACCCGTGTGAGCTGCAGCAGCCGAGGCTGAAGCCGAAGCTGTGACAGTGAGCATAGGTGCCTGTGCTTTGTAACGCAAAGGGTGAAGGGACTGCACTTCCTGAAGCACCGGAACAGCAGAAGTCACTATTCAGTAAAAGACATGCGAAGCCCTAAAGGAAACATAGAATAGATTAGTCTATTTCTCCATGCATGAGCCGAGGGCATGTCAGAAGTCTGAGTCGCTGAATATAAACTCTAAAGGTTCATGAAAAAGACCAAGTTTATTAGACTATGGCTAGGAACAATACTTTTGAGTATCGTACCCCCTTAATGACACTCTGACCCAGGTGTCTAATTACTTTGGTCCAAAAAAAAAAAAACATCTACTTCCGATCAAAGGTGGGTGCATAAGGGGGGGTCACACACCTCCTCCCTCCTTTCAATTCAAGAGATGTTGTACTGACCTTCCCGAAAAACAAACTGAAAATCTCAGTGAAGAGCGCCTCAGAGTAAGTAAAGTACTAAAGGGCAGCTTCAAATTACATTCATCTGAATAAAGGATAAATTTTAAAAGTCCTAGATCCTGCCCCATTATCGACACCAAGACCGAAATATTTATATCATCATCAACAGTTCTGTCGAATTATTGTACAAAAGAGGGTACATTATCACAAGGGGGTATGAATCATGATTATCTACAACAAGAAAGGTGGCTGTAATTTTATTGACCATATATTTATTAACCAGTAAGAGGAGCACAATGCCAAATAGCCAGTAAGAATTTTATATATTCAAGAAATTAAATTTATTAACAGAATTTAGAGGAGCCTCAAAAATGTTCATAAAGTTACCAAAAAATAGAAAGTCTGTTGGCTCCAGGAATGTAAACTCACCTCATCTGTACACGAATCGTAATATTTTCTTACTAATTTGGCCACTGATATTAAATTTCAATAAATAATTAAGTAGGTAAATAATAATAAAATTATTATTGTAGTACACACACAACAACAAAACAAACCAACGAACGAACGCTGAAAACAGACGTCAAATCAAACGGTTTAGCAAACAAACCTCAAACAATCAACCAACATTTGCAATTATAGGGATGCCACTATAGAAATCGTAATTTTCCTTGATATATCGGAAAAATAACGTTTGAAAATAAAAGCTGGCCAAGAGCGAGGCAAACTCGCGTTATTAGGGTTCCGTGAATTTCTCAACCACTTTATTTTACCTGTAATCTTTACGTAAACACATATTACCATGATTTTTTTCATATTTTCAAGTCCACCAGTTTTGGAGATAACAGGGGGACATTCTTTTTCAAATTCAAATTGTTTATTTTGCAAATTAGGTATATATAATACACTTTTTACAAGTAAAATTTGATCCAATAAAAATATATGTAATAAAATAATAAATATACGTAAACCAAATTAAAGGTTTATTTAATTTATGTAGCAATATATATA
Source organism: Ypsolopha sequella (assembly GCA_934047225.1). Classification (NCBI taxonomy): domain Eukaryota; kingdom Metazoa; phylum Arthropoda; class Insecta; order Lepidoptera; family Ypsolophidae; genus Ypsolopha; species Ypsolopha sequella. Next base: position 488,302 of record OW204012.1, on the reverse strand, counting down.
TATACGATTAAAATTCGGCTAAAATGTATGGAAGGGTAGTTTTTTTTTTGAGATTTCGGGCTTGGCTCCATAGTAAAGTTGTTCTACATCATTGACTGAATAATCTTTTCAAATATGGTTACACCTTTTTGTTACACGTTGTATATCTTTGTCTGTCTTATATAATTAATGTTTACTCCTTATAGGAATCATAAGTTCATAATCATTACAAAATATCATTATCACTGTAACACCATGCTTCACCATCACCCAAAAATTTTAAAATTTTAAATTTTTTTCTGATTTTCCAAGGATTTCTCAAAATAGATGCATATAAAAAACTTCTTAATATCTACAATTTGATACCCATATTATATATTTATAAAATATTTTTTTAATTTATTTTACTTCTATTTTTTTATTTCTCATTTGTGTTCAACTGTTTTTAAATCGCTATAGTTTTTCTGTAATTGGCCAGTTATGATATAAAATCGTCATTTTTTTTTTCATTTTCTTCTGTCCACCAGTTTCGGTGATGAGGGGGAGACATACATATTTTTGTGTTTGTTTTAAAGAATTTTAGAAACCAGTGCCACTAAATATTGTAAAAATATATATTTTTACAATTGGCTTTTTAATATCTACAATTTGATACCCATATTGTATTTTTAGGATAATAATTTTTATTTTTCTCACTTTTGTTTTGGAAATATTTTGAACAATTTCAAATTTCTCATGTTTTTTACACTGTGATATGTGGGCATATTAATGCTATTTTTGTGCCAAATTTCATGTCATGTTTATCTTTAACGGTCCTGATGAAGTTATGAGGCTGTGACATACAGACAGACGGACGGACAACGGAGTCTCACCGTAAAGGTTCCTTTTGTACCTTTTAGGTACTATGGAACCTTAGAAATAAGGCTAGCCCACCCTATAGTATTTTAGCCGTGGGTGGCTTATCCGTACGTAACCCAGGGTGAATAGAATTCTTATTCTTAATCTTTTTATTGTACTTAAAGAAAATCAATACATACAAACATAATATAAATAAATGAACATGAAGAAAGGTAAAATTATCTCTATAAAGAGATTTCTTCCTGTCTACCTCTGGAGATAATATGATATATTTTATATAAAGGTAGACATACATACGTGAACATAGATTAAAGAATAATAATAATTTATTTAAATATAATAAATGTAGATATTAATAAAATATAATTTTAGTTTAAATCCCCCTAATTTCATCAATTATTAGTGTTTTATTGTTAATTAGTGTATAAAATACCTAGGGGGTAAATTTATTTATTAGTGAAAAGGCCAAAAACGGATAAATTTTTGGCTAAAATTTGTTAGTAACGGTCACCGAGAACAAAGCATTTTAAAGGCAAGTATATCGTGTTTTTATGTAATTTATTGTAAGACCTAGTAGTTAGGTAAAATTATTGTACCTTGCCTGTACTAGACAAATCTCTTATCATATTTAGCACTGAGTAATCTATTTTTAGATTGTTTCTTGTTTTCTTGCTAATTTTTCTCTATAATTTTCAGCCTTTCTTTCTCTCACTACCTATTAATTTATTTTCCAGTCTTATTTTGTATTCTTACATTTATTTCACCTTTTATTTTACATACTTTACTCAACTCTCAGTGCATTATTACTATTGCTTACTATTATTTATATGATTGTAGCTAGGAGATTATTTGAAATTCCATTGATTATTTAGAGTCATTATATTATATACATTTAACATACACAATTCCTTAAAATACATATCTCACACTGTGAGAAACGTCCAGTTTCACACACAAGAGTTAGTTTGGCTCGCTGTGCTTGACGAATAGTGGAAGCACAGTCGAACGCTTGACTAAATTACTTGTTTAATTCACATCACCCACAAAACTCAAGCACCAAACCTACACATTACAAGCATAACACAATCCTGAATAAAGGGCTCTCATACTTCCTGGCTAAGTTTGTGGAAATACTACCGTTCTCCCCCATATCATTTCAGGTCAATCCGTCAAAATGATGACCCGGAGCCAACTGAGCAGGGCTCTAAATCAAGAATTGCAGCTGAAGTTGGCGACCACCCTTGAGGACCTCAAGACTGCCAGAGAGCTCAATGCTCAGCTTCTCCAAGAGCGGAAAGAGAGTGAACAAGAGATAGAAAATGTGAACACTCAAAACAGTCTCTTAAAACGTGAGATGATTGTTATTGACAGGGAGCGTGCAACATTCCATACTCAACGAGATTCATTACACAAGGAAATCACTTCTTACAATGAGTGCATCCGAACACATGAAGCGTCACTACAAAAAATATGTGACCTTGAACAGCAGCTTGCAAAGGCCCATAATGAACTGCAACAAGTAATCATGGAACGAGAAAACCATGAAGCAGAGCGAACCCTACAAACATCTATGGTACTATACGATGAATTAGTTAGCTGCAATGAATCTCATTCAACATTACACACTATCGACTCAACTAATGTGACTGTAACACACCAATCGAGCGAAATCACCGAATTGAGATTGGAACTAGAGGCCATGCGACAAAAATATCATGCTGCAAGGGATGAGCTTATTCAGCAGGATGTAACCTTTGCAGAAATGTTGAAAATTGCTGAATCCATGGGTGAAATCATAGACAGCAATGATGAAAAACTACAGTTCCTTGTAAAAGCGACACAGCCTTCAGAGGAACGTAGCTGCATACACAGTAGCTGCCTGCTGTGTAGGTCATCTGAAACTCCGGCTTTTCCGGACACTCCGCCTATACTGACCCCTCAAAATCTGCATACGTCTATGGGCCTCTCACCATCTCAGAGACACCTTGACATGACAATGACATCACCCGCACAGGAGCACACCTCTGTCACTGGTCTGAAAGTGTCCCCAGGCTCTCCTGAAGTGCCAGTGCCCCCGTCCGAGTCCGGAGGTGAGGACTGTCAGCGTCACCAGCGTCCCAAAACACCGGTCTCCACACCTCAACCTAAGAGCAAGGCTACCCGTCGAAGGCAACGTCACCGTTCTGCTCGCCTTCGTCGAGGCTCCGGTCATGGCGCAGAACCATCATCCACTCCTGCAGTGGAAACCGCGTCAGATCCTGCACCTTCGTCTAACGCGCTGCCCACGCCGAGCTCTTCCCCTCAGCCCTCTGAGCCCTTGTCGGTTGCTGCGTCAGCGACTGGATCCTCGGCGTCGCAAGGACAAAATACTGTTGTGTTTACAGACACTATTGGAAAAAACTTAGGGCCCTTATTAGGAAATAAACTTGTGCAGAAAGTCACCAACATTTGCATGCCAGGTGCATCTTTCATACAAATTGTAGAACGTTTGCTTAAAATGGAATATAAATTAAATACAACAATTGTTCTGTTGATAGGAAATAGTACAGGTATCACACAAAGTGACCTTATTAAATATCTCGAGCTAATGTTACAGCTTAGGGTTAAAAAAATCATTATTTGTGAATTCCCTTATTCAGAATTACTTACAGGGTCACAAAAAACTAATTTATATAATTTGAATATGTGCATGCACAACTACTCAGCGTGTCACAGTGACAAAGTGCAATACTTTAAAACGAATATACACATTCGTAATTTTTTTTTGACAGAAGGTACTTTGTACCTTGCAAATTATTATAAAAAACAATTAGCTACTAAGTTAGCATGCATTTTAGAATGTAGTGAATCTGTTACAAAGTGTGTAACAGGAAATTTTCCAATACCTGTTATAATTGATGGTATTTGTAATGTTAATTATTTACATAATTTTGTCCCTATTGACACGGTTAGTACAAGTACTAACAAAATTGTAAAAAATTCTTTTTAGAATTGAAGACAACGGGAGGGCTGCCTGTATTAAAGGTGGTACATCAAAATATACAAGGCGGCTTTCTCGGCAAAATACTTTCAATCGAGTTGTTCTTAGAGGAATCAAAAACAGATATTTTGTGTGTAACCGAACACCATCTACATGAACATAATATGCAGTTTAATGTGAATAATTTTAGTGTTCTTAGCTGCTACAATAGATTAAAAATACAAAAAGGTGGATCCATGATTCTTGTAAAAAATAATATAAAAGCAAAGGAAAGAAAAGACATAGTAAAACTTTCTGTAGAACATCAAATTGAATTAGCTTGCATAGAAATGAGTATATATATTATCCTCTGTGTTTACCGACCCTCAGGACAAGATTACAACATTTTTGAAAAAGCAATGGAAGAGGTTTTAAAATTATTATTTGATTCCAAGAAAAAAGTTATTATATGTGGAGATTTTAACGTAGATTTACTAGAAAAATCGATTATGCGCTCAAAATTAATACATTTATTCAAATCATTTAATTTGTCTAATGTGTTCTTAGAACCTACTCGAATTACTCGGGATACTGCGTCATGCCTCGACAATATATTCTGTGATTGCGAATATTCAGACAATAAAGTAATCAACCGCTTGCAGTCCGATCACAGTGGCCAAACTATAACCATTAAACAAAGCGTAAATCAATTGCCCAAAAAAGCTTTTTGCAGGCCTATTACAACTCACAAAGTAGATTGTTTCAAAGCAAACCTAGAAGTTAAATTAGCACATTTTAATCTTCTCCAAGACGATCCAAACGCTCTCTTTACAGACCTTTTCAACATAGTCTCCAAAGAGTTCGAAAATACGTTTAAGATGCAAAAACTTTCTAACAAAAGTAAAATCACCTTCAGTGACTGGGCGACTCCAGGTATTTACAAAAGCAGAAATCATTTATACGAATTATACGACAAAAAGTCCTACAATAATAATGTTAAATTTACTGAATTCATGAAAAATTACTCACGCATCTTTAAATTGGTGTGTTTAAAAGCAAAAAGTATCTACTTGAATAAAAAACTTAAAAGGTCCGATAACAAAGTAAAAACAGTATGGAACATCATAAATACTGAAACTGGGAAAAGTAAGAAACGTGATAACGAGCTTAAGTTAAGTATTAACAATGAAGTCGTTACGGGAGATAAAGAGGTTGCGAATGCCTTTGAACAATTCTTTACTGAAATTCCTTCCTTAACAACTAAAGATTTAAATTCAAGCCCTGGGCTTGCGCAGGATCTTTTAATAGATAACGTACCGCAGTGTCTTTCTGTATTTGCTTTTAAACATATTAATTCATTAACTGTAATTAAAGCATTTAAATCGCTTAACTTGAAAAAAACCGAGGACTTATGGGGCTTATCTGTGAAAGTTATAAGTTCTGTTATTGATTTAATAGCTCCTTATTTGGCATTAATTTTTAATAAATGTGTAGATGACGGTGTCTTTCCTGACTTAATGAAGTTTAGTAAATTGATCCCCCTTTTTAAATCAGGCGACAACGGTGACCCATCAAACTATAGACCTGTGTCAGTTTTACCGGTTTTGAGTAAGGTTTTTGAAAAAATGGTTTTTAATCAATTGTTATTTCATTTTAATTTAAATAAATTGCTTCACTGTGAACAGTATGGATTCACTAGAGGGAGGTCAACCACAGATGCAGGAGTTGCTTTAGTTAAGCATATTTTTGATGCTTGGGAAGAAAAGCAGGATGCATTTGGTGTATTTTGTGACCTCTCGAAAGCCTTCGATTGCGTTAATCATGAAACACTCTTATGTAAATTAGATCACTACGGAGTGAGGGGCAAATCTTTGGCGTTAATGAAGTCGTATCTTAGTGATCGTATTCAAAAGGTAGACATTAACGGGGTAAAATCATGTGGAGCATTAGTTAAAATGGGTGTCCCGCAGGGTTCCATATTGGGGCCCTTGCTGTTTTTAATTTACATAAATGACCTTCCCTATTTAATTAAAGACTTAACTAAGATAGTACTATTCGCAGACGACACGTCACTTATTTTTAAAGTTAATAGACGTAAAGATATCCTTGACGACGCGAATACAACTTTATCACTAGTGCTTGATTGGTTTACTGTAAATAATTTAGTTTTAAACGCAAAAAAGACGAAATGTATAAAATTCACGTTACCAAATGTAATTCAAGTGGATTGTAATTTGCTTTTGCAGGGGTCCAAGCTGGAGTTAGTTAACGAAACTAAGTTTTTGGGCATTACGGTAGACTCTCGTCTTCAGTGGGGTCCCCACATAGAAGCCCTATGTGGTAGACTTAGTTCGGCCGCATACGCTGTTAGACGCATAAGGCAAATTACTGATGTAGATACTGCTAGACTAGTCTATTTTAGTTACTTTCACAGCATTTTGTCATACGGCATGCTGTTATGGGGTAGAGCCGCGGATACAGACGCAGTCTTTGTTTTGCAGAAGAGAGCAATTCGGGCTATTTATAATATGAAGCACCGGGATTCATTAAGAGAAAAGTTCAAAGAAATTAATATATTAACTGTTCCTTGTGAATATATTTACCAAGTCCTTAGATATGTCAGAAAAAATGTTGAGTCTCTCCCAAGGCTTGGTGAGCAACATTGTAAGGAAACCAGAAATAAGTATAAACTGGCTTTTCCAAAAATCAGACTCGCCAAAGTGAGTACCTCTTTCGTAGGACATGGTATAAGATTTTACAATAAACTTCCAAAGGAGGTCCTTACTTTGTCAGAGAATAAGTTTAAACAGTATATTAAGCAGGGCCTACTGAAAAAGGCATATTATAAAATAAATGAATATTTGGATGATGGTGAAGCATGGTGTTATAGTGATACTGATTTTAATGAAAGTAGGTAATAATTTAATTAATTAATATAATTTCCTAACTTTTGATTCCTCTTAAGAGTTAACATTAATTAATTACAGACTGTAAAAGGAAATAGACTATATGAGACAGGTAGGCAAAGATATATATGTTTTTCTTTTTTCATTAACCTGAATTCCTGCTGTCTTGTATTTTCTTATCCCTTGGTTAAAGTAGATATAAGTAATTTGATGTATAGTATAAGTTTATGTTAAAAAAAAAAGACATGATCTTGCCAAGTTTCTTGCCCGTTCTTCTTAGCAAGACTAATCGAATGGGCGGAGGTAGGCATGTATTTATATATGTAACCTATTACTATGTAGTATATAGGATGGGATTTGGTCGGCTGCCTGGATTCGTGCTGGGGGCTCGGTTGGTGATCATTGAACCTGTTCCTGGTCCCTGGCCGGGTCTCCGGTATGGGTTCGGGCGGTTGATTGGATTTCATCTTGTATAATAATATTTTACCTATAATTTTAATCGTATATATATTGCTACATAAATTAAAAAAAACATTTAATCTAAGTAGTTCATGTACATTTATTATTTTATTACATATATTTTTATAAGATTAAAATTTGACTTGTGAAACGTGTATTATATATACCTACTTTGCAAAATAAACTTTTTGAATTTTGAATTTTGAATTTTAAATTACTATTAGAGTCAATTCATATTCGATATTAAATTATTTCCAAGACTTCAAGGAAAATCACAGAAGTTGGGAACACTTTCAAGAATGGTTTGACAGCTGCGGCCATCTTTCTTTTGTCTTGTTTAACAGCCTCGCATCGTTGCAATGTTTAAATCGATGTTTGTCATAGTCCTGTGAAATTAGACTTTAGATTTTATGGTTATAATAACACTTTGCAACCCGTTGCACAGTTCATCGCTGCAACGATTTGTGTCTGTTAAACGTAACGTTTCATATTTTTAAGGCATGGATTTTCCACCATTCGTCCCAAAATAAAAAACGCGTTCACGATAAGTGAAATTAATAAATGTGGCACAACAGCTAGTCCCAAAAAGATTTGATAAATGGATGTGTTTAAAAGTTGGAACAACGGTTGGATTTGAATTCAATTTATTATTAAAAAAATAACCAAAACTACATTATCACTGTTGCCACTATTGACACATCGCACCCTTATTCCACAAGTTCATTGTTGTTTCATGTGCCTTTTTTATTAGGTCGAGCACAAAATATATGGCCTCTATTTGCTTGTAAAAATTAGGCGTCTAACTCAATGCAAACCGATGACATACCTAGGTATAAGTCCTACAATGCTTATGCATGGCACCATCAGCAGACATCAAAATTCATCTCCCAGAAAGAAGAGATAGGGTGACGCGACCTCATGTTAGTAAAGCATGTACCTATGTACCTAACATTCTGAATATTTTTTTAGACACGGTTCGGCTACCCCATAGATAACTGTGGGCTACCCTTAGCAATAACTGTGGGCTACCCTTAGCAATTACCGCGCCTGGTGGAAAGCGTTGGTAACTACACTCAGAAAGTGGAAGAGTGAGGCGTTAATCAATTTGTCTATGGTAGACCTCCGCATAATCATCGGAATTCGAATGAGTTAGGCTGCTATTAAAATAAGTAACTGTGTTTTTAAATATTATGTTATAAATGTTAATTTAATGGTTATTGTACTTATTTTGATAATAAAAACAGCTGTAATAATAATAAATACTATTTGCATCTTTTTTTAACAAAGGATAATTTGATTTCTGGTCATATATTGTTACGTTTTTTAATAAACACCCACACTCTTTTTTCGCCTTTTCTACAGAATATCTGACCAACTAAAGGTTCTTAAACTAAACTTTCTTAGCTGAAAATAATGGTGTCGATTTGATGTAACACGACTTAATTTATTTGACAGTACTAACCTTATTTTAAGCTACAGAGAACCTACTCTCAGTTATATAACTATTAGATGTAATTAAACTGTTCTAGTTTATAAGCTAATTTAAATATTTGTTACTTTGTTATCTTAAGGTGTTCTAGGTAACTTCGTAATTCACACTTTGCACTCCTCGTAAACATTTATTTAATTTTTAAGCATAAAATTATTATCTTAGTCCTTTTACAAATACAACCTACTTTTGTACCTATAGTTTAATTTAGGCAAAAAATTTAAGAGCTAGAGACCTGTGACCTGGCGGATTTCCCATAAGGCCGACTGGACCCGCGCCTAGGGCGGCCGATATTAGGAGCGGCCACCTGCACCTGCAGCCGGCGCGGCGGTAGTGAGGGTGCCATCTAGCTGAAAATTTCGGAGAAAAGGGTGGCTGTTACTGAATGGCCTAGGGCGGCTAAGATGGCTAATCCGCCTCTGCCCGTTACATACGGACGGACAGACAGACGGATCTAGCGGAGTGACGTTGATAGGGTTTTGTTTTGCCCTTTGGATAAGGAACCCTAAAAATTCGTAAGTGAATACGTAAGCAGTACGGTCATTTATAATGTTTATATTGAATTATAATGTTTATATGAATCTTCGCCATTCTCCGGCAGAGATCGTATTTCTGAACACTCGATAGACGATATATCTCCAAATAAAGTGACTAATATATCGTCACGACATGAGTCCGAGATGGGTTGTTAGAGATATTTCCGAGTATGATCTGTGAAATGCAAGCCACAGTTCACACTCGTACACCCACGTTTCACTAATAATTTATGTCCTATCATGATTGGTGTTGAGCCCCATCGCCGTACTTTGGACAAAAAATTAAATGAACTAGCTAATATGCTTTTTGAAGAACGCTGCCCGATCACAAATATATAAGTAACTACAGGATTTGAACTCGCTCTCTAGGTTAGTGGCAGACTTTTGAGCAGCAGAGGCGTTCAATCATTCAATGAGTAGGAAATTATTTAGTACACAAAAGAAGAGGTGCTAAAAACCATTATTAGCCACTGAAACAAAGAAACATTGTGTAAGACGATCATAGTTTACAATACAAACAACAGATTTCTCAGAAAATTACTTTTATAATTCGAAAACAACTATTTTATGATACAGTCGTTTGTCTTGTGCGTTTAGTTTCATTGAGGGTCTAACACTGGGAGTTTGAACTGTGCTTTAATGTTTTCCCGCCATGCGTAAGGTAAGTGATATAATAAAAGCTAATAAAAGCCATCTTAACCCGGTGGTGCAAGGTATGCGCTGTGTCCTAGAGGGCGCAAATTAACCCCTAAATTTTGGTGAAAAAGAAAATTAACATAATATCTTCACCAACACTCTAGCTAGTCCATTGCTGGATTAAAACCACATCCTGCGCCTTTATTTTACAAATACATCGACGACAACATCGCAGTCGGCACGTCATCCATTAGTCATCAGTTACGATGTGCAAGCCAACTCTTCTAAGTTAAACCATAATAAGTTATTTTCTGGTGCATTTAATTTTGTGCAAGGGGCCTTATTTTCGCATCTCGGCGCAAATCAAAGACGGCCCTGGCTTCTTATTACAAACAAAATAAATCACCCACTTGTTTGAAATTGATCGAGGCATCCTTGTCAACCTTAACTAAACCCACCTTTGGAAATAAGTTTAGAGTTGGTTTTAGGGTATGCGCTAAAAATTTAAGCTTATGTATTCCAGCATGATTATTTTTATCTAACTCAACATGTTTTGAAGTGGATACTCTTATGTTCGCATCTCATATAGTGGGGCCCACAGAATCTGAGTTGGGGCCTATTCAGAACTTGTACGTCACTTCCGTTATTAACACCACGGAAGAATTCCACAGACCAAGGGATTTTTGTACTCAGTAGGTACTATTGACAGTAAAAATACTTTAACAGGGAAATTCTCCCGTAAAATGAACTTGATCTGCGCCACAGAACTATTTTCCTTGATCTGCGCATTTGTTGACAGATTTTTTCTTAGAATAAGTATTCCTTATTCTTAGGATTTCTTTCGCACAATATCAAAGCACAAACAATAATTCATAAGCTCAGAATTCAAATGAAGTGTCTTTGGTAGCAAAAACTTGAAACTTGACAGTTTTGTTTCTCTTTTTGTGATGGTTGTCGTAGCTCAACAAGTTCTTGTAAAAATATTGTGATTGGATGGAAGTTAATAGTATATTTGCTATATCATGATTCCTGTGACGTTTCATTCCGCCGAGTCATTTAGGGCATAATTATAGTCTCTATTTGCATTTTATTAATAGTCTCTATTTTTTAAAAGTCATGGTGAGTTCCCCAAACTCTGGTGGGGATTTCTTGGCTAATCAAAATTATATAGCCTCTTATGAAATGAATCAGATACACTTATTACAGGTCGGTTTTAATGTAATATAGTTAAACAATATTTGTATTGGTAATAGTTTTTTATAAAAACTAATAATATGGGGAACTATACAAAAAAATAATAAAGGTTAATAAAATAATACACTTTAATCAAATTAAAAATAATAAGGAACAAATATAATAATATGGTAATAGTTTGGCAACTGTGGGGGACTGTCAGTTAGTGTATCTCAACGATACATTGAGGGAGATGCGGTCATCTCACATTTAGATTAAATGTTACCAAATGCCTCTTCAATGTTGGCTTCGGCCCCATGAATGCCTTTCAAATGACCGGGTCCCTATGGGCCCGTGACTGAAAAGTGTACCTACATAATAATAATATTAAAATTCTTTATTGCACAGTTAAATTTTTGTACACAGGCGAGCTTAATACTATTTAGTATTTTCTACCAGCTAACCTTAATGGAGCGCCTGGAGCGTCAAAATCATAGAAACCTCAGACTTCCGTTACAGTGGATGAAAAAAAAAAAATTGGAATGTTTAGCTAATAACATAAATAAAAAAGTTTACCTATTGAAAATTTGTGCTTTTGATTTTAAAATAAAAAAAATGGATAATTATAATAATTCAAATAGGATGAGGCATATTATTCTGTAAAATGATGTTGTATATGAAAATTAAGTTGAGGTATATTTTTATATATGCATAATAAGTGGGTAAATGTAGTAATTCAAGGAAAATTGAAAAAAAAGGTAACATTTAAAATAAAATTTTTGTTTATTAAGGTATTTTACATTATTGATCTATATCAAATATTCTCTTCCACTTCAGTCATTTTAATGGCAGGTAAAGTATTAAAGGCAGCTATTTCCGTTACACTGTAAACATGCTACACTACAATATAAACCACTCTTCCGACATCCACAAGCAGCTCCACACCCCTTTTTGCAATTGCAAAATAACATTTGCAGTAGATTATCCGGTGCTGGTAATTGGTTCATGGTTATTGGGATGAACATGTTATTGAGATACTTCCACCCCCAAACTCCAATATTTATGTCGTTTCCTAACCATATCTGGGTTTGCAGGTACACTCTTTTCAGGTGTTCAATTGCGGCATCAGTTGTAGGTGGTAATGATGACAGAATAACACTTGTATTTTTGGTTGTAGCTTTAATGAAAATATTGTATCTCAATGTATTCAAGTCTTTGATTTTTGCCGGAGCTCCATATAAAGCCAAATACATGCTACACCTGCTTGAAATATATTATTGAAGTCTTCATTTATGTTTTTAAATATTTTTGCTAATTCATGCAAATCATGACGTTTTTCTCGGACTAATTTTCTTTTCAACGTTAATCAGGTGCATAGAATTTTTAATCGAATTATAACAATCTACATGATATTTTGCTTCGAGTGCCTGTAAATCTGTGATGTTAGCAATTCTTTTATGGATTTCGCGATAATAGTCATTTTTCTGTATGGCTATAAAATTCAGAATGGAGTCACTCAAAGTTGCAGTATTGATGTGTGAAATTTGTCTTCGCCGATGTTTATTCAATTTTGCTTCTTTTGCTTTATCAGCTTCTTGGCCACAAAAGATACAATTTGTTTCCCAATCAAAGTTCAATACATCAGTGCTACTTCGAAGCTTTTTTTTCGGAGGTGAACATGAAGTTTCATTTTGCTCCTTCTTCTTATAAATTTCAATATATTTTTTATTAATATATTTTTGACGACAACTTGTATGAGCTGGAATATTAATTTTTTATCTTTTTTCAATTAAAGCACAAAAAAATTTTTGGTAAACTTTGCAAGATATAGTATAAGAAAGAAAATGCCACCTCAACCAAAAAAATTCATTCACTGTAGCAATTTTCCGAGGTCAAAACCCCCAGGCGCTCCACTACCTTTAGCAATGGGGAAGTTATTGGGGTAGTGACATGATTTTCAAATATTTACAATTGTATTAATATACTATATATACAAGGTGAATTTGTCAACATCGTCCAAATTCATACTGGAGGCTTGATAAGTGATCAGTATCTTGGATCAGTAACAATTTTTGTGAAATTCGTATAATGAAATTTCGGCTTCCCATATAAATACAGTTCCAGTCCCGAGTGAATCACTATGGGGAGTCGAAATTTTATTTTACGAATTTCAACAAAATTGTTATTGATCCAAGATACTGACCACTTATCAAGCCTCCAGTATGAATTTGGACGATGATCAAAAAGTCACCTTGTATATTATACTTAAATACTCAGTAAATTATATTAAACTACATGCTAAAAAACAAAATAAAAAAATAATTGATAAGTTCAAGTACTTATACTACTTAAAAGTTTATATATACCGTACATAAATATCTATAATGATGAGAATTTACCTTATAAATAATAGTCATAAAAAGAAATTAAGAAACCTTCTGTAAATTAAGAAATTGTATGCATTACATATGCGTTATATTAAAATATATGCATTACATATAATAAATATACGCCGCCCATTCGTACTATTGATAGTAGGTACTAAAATAAGAGTTACCCAACGAAACTTGAAGGAATCGTCATGTAGCGAATAACGTAGGTAGTTGAACAATAACATTATGTGTCAAATAATGTTGACAACTTCCTGTCATTATCACTGTTGCCAACTTAGCTACTTTAAGATCTAACTATTTTTGATATCAGACAGCTACATTTTTTTTTTTTTTTATTTATTTATTTAAGAAACAAACAGCCACATAAAAATTAACATTACAAATGGACTTAATTAATTTAGGCCTAAAGTCTCCTTAATTTAAAATATTACGTATATTTCCGCTAAGCGAAATAAATCAAAAACTTATGTAAATAATTTTTACAATAATGGCTCAAATAAATTTGAGTTTAAGAATTGCTATCTAATAAAGAACTAAAAATTTTTCTGGTAACAGATATTTTAAATGTAGAAAAAGATACACAAAACATGTCGACATTTGTTAAATTGTCATTGTAAAATCGGCAAACACGCCTAATAAAACTGTTTTGTGCATAGCACGTTTTACAGGGAGCTATAGCAAACAAATTCTTTTTACGGCATGCACGTTCACATCTGCGAGGTATTCTAAAGTTGATTTTATGTAACAAATCGGGGGTATCTATGATATTATAAATTATTTTATAAAGCATACAAGCGTCAATGTAGTCACGCCTATGGGATAGAAGTTGTACTTTATGTCTATCAGCTGAACTATTATACTTAGTCAAGATAAGCATAACCTGTTCTATAGTCGAGGGCTTTCACAAACTTTTTTTGCAGTTTCTCAAGTCTATCAATATGAATCTTACAAAATGGGTGCCAGACTGAACAGGCAAACTCCAATCTACTGCGAACAAAACTGTTGTACAAAATTTTATAAGTTAACGGATTTTGAAACAGCTTTCCGGCTCTTAAAATAAAACCTAATTGTTTATAAGATTTGCTGAGTATTGTATCAATGTGTGGTACATAAGTGAGTCCAGAGTCCATTATAACACCGAGATCACGAATTTGTGTGACCCGTTTAAGATTAGTGTTACATAATTTGTAATCGTAAAAAATAGGTTTCTTCTTCCTGCTAAAAGTAATTATACTGCATTTGTCTGGATTTAAAAATAAATTATTTTCAATACAAAAGCTTTCAAATTTAAGTAGGTCAAGTTGTAAATCATTACAGTCAATAGGGTTACGTATAATTTTAAATAATTTTGTGTCGTCAGCATAAAGTAAGGATAAAGTAAAGTAACATTTTAAGAGTTTTAGTGTTTTTCTGTAATTATCTTCATTCCAGATAGGATTAAAAAGAATTTGGAGTTTTAAAAGGTAATATAATAATAATAAACCCCATTTTAAATTAAAATAAAATGGCTGTTACTCGTTTGTCTTCTCCATTCATATGAGAATAGCCATTTAATTTTGGTTCAATTATATTTGATTTATATTTATTAGTTTGTTTTATTTAATTTTAAAACCCAACTCTTTTTAATCTTATCTGGAATCAAGTATAGCTATTTCAGATGCTGTTATAATTGCTGCAATTAAAGCTGTTTTATTCAAGTTTTATTGTATTTAGCCAAAATAAGTACTTGAAAAAATATAAAAATTACTCCAAATTAAAGAAGTAATCTGAACAAGATGTGTTTTCACAACCACGACCATCGACATCGTTTCTCTTTGATCGGTTTAATTTATTTGTATTTTGTATAATATTTAAACATTATTTGTGATTATCTACATTTTATTATATAAAAAATGTATCTAATAAAATAAAGGTTGTGATGTTCTTATATTTTTATTAATTATTGGGAAACAAACAGTTAAAAAAATAACATAACAAAAAAAAATACACAAATAAATTACACAAACCAACAAAGTTTCTAGACATAGACAAACAAATGAAAAACAAGCAGTACAGTTCCAAGACACAAGAAAGTTAAAGTGAAAAAATAAAAAATAAAAATTTTAATAAAATGAAAAATGTAAAGATCATTTACTTAATAACACAAACAATCTTAACATTTTGATTTTAAATAACTTTTTAAGTGAAAAAGGTGACACGTTAAATAAATAAATATTATTAAATTGTTTGAAATAGGAGTTATACGTCCTGTATAAGGAGCGATTTATTAGCTGCTTTTTAAGGCGCTACGGAAAAAAATCGACACTTTAAGGACTTGCATATCTACTTCAGTAAATAATGTATTATTTTGATAAAACAGTATATAATTTTTGGAATCTTTTTCTTGGGATCTGTTAAAACAGGAACGCGATTCGAGAAATTCGGCTCGATAGAAATATTTATTGAAATGAGGTCCTTTTCGACACCAATTCTCCTGGTTTGGCAATTTAGAATGACATATAGACTGCAACTATATTTTATTAGGTGAGTTTTAACAGTATCTAGGACCTGGTTCAACGAAATTTTGATAGCAACTTTAGTACATTTTATATTAATAAAAAACCGACGTTTTGCTACTTTTCCACGAATCCGTCCCTCTCGCACTGAGGATTTTTCGCATATGGAGTAACAGGGACGCTAAAACTTTTACATATCGCCTTAACTTCTTTGCTAGCTGCTTTGCTGTGTTTCTTTTACGGTAGGTATTTAATAAATATACAGCGTGTAACTGTGTTCGGCAACTTTCGTATTAACGTTAATTATGTACATTTTAAAAATAAAGTTCATTATTTCATTTCATATTCACGATACTAATGCAAAAGATAAAAACAAGTATAATTAAAAAAAACGATAGAAAAACCAGGATATTTTTTTCATTTAATTTTTGTCAATCAATTTCAGCCATAGTGCAGTTGATGCTCAAAAGAGATGTGGGTTCACGGCGCGAGAGAATGATATGCAATCATAATTACTAGCACTTTGTTCTGAAATAGCTAAACTTGAAAAAAATAGGACCTACGACACAAAGTAGACACTACATCTTCAATCACAAAGATTGTATGATTTTTTTTGTAGTAAGCGTTGCGTATAATTATTAATTAATATTAATGACATTACCAATTCAACATCCTGTATACAAGCAACATAGTGACAAGTATTTTGGGCACTCTCCCGCAGGACAGTGATCTGGAGGCAATTTTCTTTTTATAATTATTTGTTTACGATTATTTGTTCTGTTATTTTAAGATGTACATACTATTTAATTAAAAAGCTAATTGTAAAAAAAAAAAAACAAATAAAAGTAACATAGGGTAACATTAATTTATGAAGCCAAACTCATACTGAATTACTTTCAATGAAGATTTTTTTTGTATTTCCTTCGAACGCAAGCCGGACGGCTAAGTCAGTTACTATGGGATGTCAACATTTTAATTTGCGAAATTGGCAAAAAGTGTTATCGATTCATTAGTGATCACTTACCAAGCCTCCAGTATTCCTTATACCAATAATCAATAAAAAGTTCATGAAGCTACTTGAACAATCCAGCTTTTGTATGAATGTATGAATGTTTGTCCGATGATAACTCGAATTTATTCAAATTTCATAACCGTTTTATTATATATATGTATAATTTGAAAATAAATATTTTTACTTTAAAACCTTTTTTTAACCGTTTTATTATATATATATATACAGATTCTTACGAATATTAAAGTAGAAATTTAATAAAAAAGAAAATTTTCGATATATATTTCGACCCACTTGGGATCGTCGTCAGTCGAATATATTTTTAGATATTAAATTCGATAATAAATCGACATTCGACTGACGACGATCCCAAGTGGGTCGAAATATATATCGAAAATTTTCTTTTTTATTCAATTTCTACTTTAATATTCGTAAGAATCTGTATATATATATATATATAATAAAACGGTTAAAAAAAGCTTTTAAAGTAAAAATATTTATTTTCAAATTTCATACAAATTTTTCAAATTTGCAAGGGAACCAAAACCTATGGAGCACTTCCAGTTGATTTAGAAACTTGAAATTTCGTTTACAGGTAGGTCTTATTTATAGAACACATAGGAAATAATCTGAAAATTACAAATATTTAATTATTTAGGAAGGGACTAAGGCCAACTTAATTAGACCCTATAGATATATAGAGTTTAATAGATCGGAAGTGTCAAGTTAAGTTGGTCATTCATAACTACAAGTAGAATTGTTTACCATGTTTTTAGGGATTCGTACCCGTATTGTGTGTTGGTACGGAACCCCTTGTGCGCGGGTCCAACTCGCACTTGGCCGTTTTTTTTCTATTACACCACTATAATTATTATCAACACTGTTCAACTCACTAATACTTATGTGATATGATTTTCATTTTGTAAATGGTAGGAAGGGAAACGAAGTAAAAGGAAATTTACAAATTTCCAAAGTTATTCGCAGTCCGTGTGAACGAATGAGTGTAGAGTCCATTGTTTGTTGAATTTTACGGGTATTCTTCTTGTGACTCAAATAACAAACTGCATTTTTCAACAGCGTATCATTTGCTGATGTTTTCTAAACAAGGAAGTCTGAAGGTATATTTGTAGCTGGCGATTCCCAAGAAAAGTCAGTTTGTTTCTGAAGATTCAACGAATAACACTTTAATGCTTAGAAAAGTTTTTATTGATAAATATAATATAATTAACAGGTGGTTTAAGCTCACAATAAAAATGGAATACAGCTCGCTAATATTTTTAGTATACCTAGTGGTGCCTGCTGTTTTGGCTGAAGACGTTAGCTGTAAGTATCTATGAACGATTAATTAATTTTATAGTTTTAGTAAAAATCGATAGCGTTATATTAAACTGATAATTAACTATTATTTCAGATCAAGCATGTGTAGATAAGTATTCTAGAAAAGGCTACCAGCCATGGCAGGAGTGGTCGGATCATTACACTTGTCATCGATACCGATGTGAAATCAGAGATGGAAAATACTTTATTGCTGCTGTAGGGTAAGGAAAAGTGTGTTCTTGGAGCCTTTATTTATCAAAACGTGTTACAAATACTAATCAATTATTTGTGTAAATCTAGGTGCAGAAAACCGAAAATTCCAGAGAACGCACTAGAATGCCACGAATACATTGAAGATGAAAACGTTGGTACGTATTACCTTTTTTCAGCATGTATATTTTTGCTTAGTGGTCTTTTAATATAAAATTGGTGTGAGCATATAAACAGTTTCATTAATTGGTGTGAGCATATAAACAGTTTCATTAATATTTTCAGAGTTCCCAACTTGCTGCGCAAGATTGCGGTGCGTTGTTGAGGTCAATGGTGAAAGGATCGTCCAAACGAGAGGTCAGCCTGGAGAATTATTCCCCGACAAGTAAGAAAATTGAAATCTTGTATAAATTCAAATGATTTCAATTTGATTAGAATAAACATGTTAACTAATTTTCAGACCTTGGAAAGGGCAGCAAAATGAGCCAAACCCTGCCGTGATAGGAATGGGTCAGGCCCCAGCCGTGAATGGCGAGCCTCAAGTTGTTCAATCAGCTCCAGGAATCTTCAGTGGCAGAGCTCCAGGTAGCGTCAATTATTTTATTTGATAAAGTCTATTGGGACTTAATAAATTGCTTAAAACTTGATTATTTTATTATGTTTTAATGTTTTTTTGGCGTGTTTGATTAATCTATTGCTATTTTATTAATTTAGCCAACAATATTCCCAACAGCGGACAGCAACGATATTAATGGAAGAAGGTACGTAGACCCTTACCCAAATCAGCAAATCCAAGACTCACCTCGCAAGAAGAGGTCCACGGTACATCCCCTTTTTGATCGTGGTTTGCTAGACCATGAACTTAGTGGACGTCAAGTCCAAGCGTTTAAAATTAGTGGCTATTCCCCTGAAAAATATACATCATATTTTTCGAAGAACGCCAAAGTTTTAAACAGCAAGTATAATTTTAACTGATGTAAAGTTAGTTGGATAAAAAATATTTGGAATGTTACAAACAATGTAAATTTTATTTTCAGTTTGTATTTTGTTAAATTATACCAAATGCAAAATTTAATGTATTTTTAAGAGTATTAATATTTAATTAGCAGTAGCAATAGATAATGTTTAAATAAATAGATAATGTTTAAATAAATAATAAAGCAGATTCTGAAGGCTTTAATTTTAGTTTTAGTGCTGTCAAAACTTAAATTTTGCCAAAGTAATTTAGCTTCTGTTCCTAAACTTTAAGAACTATTTCGCAATGAACAAAATTTAGTTTTGACAGCACTAAAACTAAAATTAAAGCCTTCAAAATCGGCTTTAGTGGATACTAGATTTAAGTACTTATACGAAACCCTTATCATTAATCTATTTTTGTTGTTTTGAATAAAGCAAAATAAAATAAATATAAATTTTATTTTAATACAAGTAACCTTTTTTAAAAGATGCTTAAAAATGTATTAGGAAAGCTCTCAATTCTAAAAGATTTTTTTCAAGTGTAGTGTAATTCATTACCTATAATGTACTTGACAATTAAGGTTTTGGTTTAATTAATTTTATTCACATCTTGAATTAAAACACTTGTACTTGTAGTTTCACTTTATTTAAAATTTAAATAAAGTGAAACTACAAGTACAAGTGTTTTAATTCAAGATGTGTTTCAAAATTCACCAAGTGCCGACAATCGCAAGTATAAATTTAATTTTATTCAAATACAATTTATATTGTTTGTGAATTAATAAATGATGATGATGATTACAATATTTTTTGGAAAATTATCAAATAAGAACTGCCGTTGGAAATTTTGCCGTACCTACCATGGCAAATATATCATTGAATTTAGAAAAAAATATAGGTACAATGAGAATTTTAATATTTCTTGAAGGATTGATTGTTCGTGTTATAAGATCGATCCAAACAAATTTAAGTAGAAAAAACGTGCTGCAAGATGGTACCATATATTTTATGATTTAAAAATATAACCCCTTCTGTTTCCTTTTTTAAATTAAATATAAAGACCCTACGTTTAATAAATAACATACCTACTTACACACCTGTATCCCAAAAATGTAGAGACCATAGATATGCATCTGCGACGGTCCTGACACACTAATTGCACTTCTAAGGAAAAATAATCGATTCTTTTAGAACTTGCATATCTACTTCAGTAAAGAAGGTTTTATTTTGATAAAATAGAATATTATTTTCTGAATCTTTTTCTAGGGATCTGTTAAACAGAAACGCGATTGGAGATATTCGGCTCGATAAAAGTATTTATTGAAATGAGGTCTTTTTCAAGACCATTTCTCCTGGTTTGATAATTTGGAATGACATTATGGACTACGATTATACTTAATTAGATGGGTTTTAATAGTATCTAGGACCTGCCCCCCTATTCTGTATCTTTAGTTGCCAACTGACCTAGGTGCCTATCATCAAAAACATAGATAAATACTGAAATTTAAAAATTTCCTTTAGTGGGTATTGAACTATTAACAATCTGTGTCGTCACTTCAAGTGCGAACATATCCTTAGGAAATCGGAATTCGATAGTATATCTATGTTTTTGATGATAGACAGACACCCAGTCCAGAAGGCAACTAGAGATACATAATAGGCCCGCTGGTTAAACGAAATTTTGATAGCAACTTGAGTACATTTTATATTAATAAAAAACCGACATTTTGCTACTTTTCCTCGAATCCATCCCTCTCGCACTGAGGTTTTTTTTCGCATATAGAGTAACAGGGAAGCTAAAATATTTACATATCACCTTAAATGGAGACATACAAGCCAAAAGTGTAAGGTAGAGCCCACAAGTACTATTAAAGTAAAGTAAGCCGTCCAAGTACGTACTCAGCTACTTTAAAAAGCTCCCGGAATAGAAGGCCTTGTATTACTAATGAATGAAAGTCGGTGCAGCGTAAAATGTATAAAAATGTAAAACAACAATTAGCTAAAGTAAAATTTTTTACTCTTTCGTTGTAACAGCTATTCTTAATAAAGACTTCTCAGTACTATAAAACATATTTTCGGCTTTAGTTTCAATTGTTTATAGCTAAAGGAATTGTAAGTAGCTTTTGCCTTCAGCTTCGTCGACGCTAGCCTCCCTATGAACATCAAAATATCGTTGAACCAGCGAGCAAAGTTCGCTGATTCTATCGCCGAGCTCATCAAAGACGGTGTCTACAAAAACTATGCTATTTAAAAATAATTAATTACTCCATCTACGCATTTACTTGAGCAGATTTTCAATAATTATTCTAGTAAGTAAATAATAATTTGTTTTCTAAATTGGCAGCACTTTCGCAATGGCTCAAAAGGACTAGTTTCCGGGCCGTAAAACTTATTAAAAAAAAAAAAGCTTTCTTATGTTTTCCGGGTCTAATGAGACTCCAAAGTAGGTATCTTTTTCTTTAATGTTTTGCCATTTACTGACAAAAGTTTGGTGAAACAACAAAAATAAATAAATGTGAGGTACACGTGACGTCACGGACGTTATAGGTTATACTTACATATACTTAGGTACTTACATATACACATATGTATTTTTATCTTGGTTACTTTAGTTGATTTTATGTTTCTGTAAATATTTTATGTAGATTATTATTATTATTAATTATTATAAAATTTTTGATTGTACAGTGAATTAGATTAGTATGTAATGCTGTGCAATATTTTTGATGAATAAATAAAATAAATAAATGATTTTATTTTGATTTTATTCATGCTTAATGAATATAAATACAATTTAAGTTTTAGATCAACAAATAATCAAAACGTTGAAACTGGATATGATACTGTGAGAAGTGAAGTGACCCAAAATCCATATATTTATGAACCACTAGTATCGCCACCAGGCAAAAATAAACCAGCCGGTAAGTGGCACTCGTTCTTATTACAATAAATAAGTCGGCGCTTGTTTGAAGCGTGAATCGCAGTTGTGCAACACAACCCGTACACAACTCATCCTAATGGCTAGCCCGTGCTTCATTCGAATTGATAATACATAATATGCCGTGTGTGCCTTTGAGAATTGGCGGGTACAGGGGGGGAGCTTTGGGGGCTATGATAAATATATGGAATTCCATATATTTGACTATTTTACTAGACCTTTCAATTAGATTTGGGTGCACCTTTTACACAGCATTATGTTTAATAGATTTGCCAAAAGCACATTAAGGCTTAAGGCACCTACAAATTTCCCTTTTTAGGGTTCCGTACCCAATCGGGACCCTATTACTAAGACTCCGCTGTCCGTCTGTCTGTCTGTCCGTCTGTAACCAGGCTGTATCTCACGAACCGTGCATGATAGTTAGACAGTTGAAATTTTCACAGATGATGTATTTCTGTTGCCGCTATAACAACAAATACTAAACAGAATAAAATAAATATTTAAGGGGGCTCCTATACAATAGACATGTTTTTTTGCTGTTTTTATAGATAATGGTACGGAATCTTTCGTGTGCGAGTCCGACTCGCACTTGGCCGTTTTTTTTTACTTTGTGATAAATCTTGTCAGAATGCCCCCCTCCCTCCCAAAATCAAATCCTGGATCCACCCTTGCCTTTGATCAACTGTGGGCAAAGCAGAGTGGGTATCATTTGACTCAAACAAAAACATTGGTTTTTAACTTTTTTTCACAGGTGGTGCGAGTGATAAAAGTAATAACAAAAACGCACGGAAATATAGAGACTTAGACTCAAAGAAAACTCAAGTAACTGAAACACCCAGCATGTTGTTGTTATTCGAAGAAGAACCACATGAATATCATCAATTACAAAGAAGCCAAGAACACGAATTCTACGATGCTCCTGACAGCAGTATTCTGTATTTTTTACGCACCTAACGCACCTAACGCACAAAACACGTAAAGATGTTCTACTAAGTAATCTAAATACTTTATAAAGTCTACATAGGTACTTTATAAAGTCTACATAGGTACTTAAGTACACACTATTATACTAGGTATCTCTTTTATTTCAGTCAAGATAAATTATTGTAAAAATTATACCGTATTCGAGGGTTTCTTTGACATCTTTTTTCTTATTTTTTTAGAAATCCCTTTTTTTACGGGCTTGTGGTAGACTTTTTGGTATTGTAATAGTTTTATTTGATAGATTAGGATAGTAACTAGTATGTAAGATAGCTTTTTTCTTAAAAAATATGTCTTAATATATTTAAATATATTCTTAAACTTTGAGTCGAAGTAGTTCTATGAAGAGGGTTACTTTGACCCGTAGATTTTTGTGACCCAAAAACCATACTATGATAGTATTGAACCAATATAAGCCCTATACAACAGTGGAAAAAATACATATTACAGACTTGACGCAAAAAAAGTCAGATTTTCGCAGAAAATTCTAATTAAACTTTTTTTTTGCATTGCAGCCTCAAAATTCAAAATTCAAAAAGTTTATTTTGCAAAGTAGGTATATATAATACACGTTTCACAAGTCAAATTTTAATCTTACAAAAATATATGTAATAAAATAATAAATGTACATGAACTACTTAGATTAAATGTTTATTTAATTTATGTAGCAATATATATACGATTAAAATTATAGGTAAAATATTATTATACAAGGTGAAATCCAATCAACCGCCCGAACCTATACCGGAGACCCGGCCAGGGACCAGGAACAAGGTTCAATGATCACCAACCGAACCCAGAGCACGAATCCAGGCGGCCGACCAAATCCCATCCTATATACTACATAGTAATAGGTTACATATATAAATACATGCCTACCTCCGCCCATTTCCGCCTCTTTGGGCACATGAAGAAAAATATCAGAAAAACCTATTAAAAAAATTTATCATAATTAATCTCAAAGGTCATAATTTAACCATTATTTATTTATACTTAATTTAATAGTATCTAAAATAAACTTTCTACAATGATAATTAATATTTAACAATTTTTTATCTAAATTCAAATTCAATTCAAATATATTCAAATTCAAATTCAAATCCATAAATAAAATCAAATTAATTACCAAAAAATTAGGTAACCTTTCTCAAACAAACTGCAAGGCAAAATTTATCTAGGTACAAAAATAGTTACCTAGTATTAACGACATTTTTGTTTTCTTCAGTACTTAGCCATTTAACTCAAGAATGGATAATCAACCTTGTATTTAATTTTGGGGACATCTGTCTTACAGATAACACTATTATTTAAGGCATAATCCATGAGCCAAAGTATATCCACATTTAATTTTAAGAATTTAGTACCTAAGCTTGTGATAAAAGCATATTTGATAACATCACTGTCCTCGTAAACATTGTACCTATATCTGACCCCAGCAAAAACAAATTTATATAGGGAACTTACCGAAAATCGCACTTCCAAATGAAAGCAGACGTAAAATACGCAAGTTTTCAGTATCCTCGTTTGAAACATGCGAAAAGTTTGGTTAACCTTGGTTAACCAATCAAAAACAGATATCTATAGTGCCACCTAACATTTCGAATGCGAATTAGAACGTTGACTATCATTGCTACGAAAATGCGGGAAGATCAAACAAGTTTTCGTTTTGAGCCAAAGTCACCCCATAGCTAAAGAAACCCTTAAATACGGTACCTACTTATAAAACGGCCACCCTTTAATAAAAACCAAATTAAAATAAAATTTAATGCAGCCGAATAAGCTTATAGCTTAAGCATTTTCGGGCAGCCTTTGCTTTTATTTACACGGGTCACTGAAAAAGCAAAAAGTCCTCTGTTTGTTGTCTGTCTGTCCTATAAATAATTTCATTTCATTCCTCACCTCAGAATAAGCTGAATTAGCCTTATTCTGAGTTTCATTTATTTCATTGGTTAGTTAGGTATTTCATTCCTCTGTCTGGCACCCAAACACTTCGTTTTTTGTTGTCAAATCTCGGTTAAAATTATCTAATGGTGAATTATGTTCTCTGTCATTCAGGGAACATAATATTGAATTTTCATTTATCAAAACACAATCTATAGGCGTTGTTGAATGGCTGTAAAATGTGTAACGACAGACCAGACATATGTATGTTGACTTTAGGCTGTTTTCGAGTTGAAATGTACAAAAAGAGCCTGATCTAGAGACTTATTGAAAAAGCTAAACATACCCAACTAGTTTTAGTAGCAAGTTGCTAGATAAGCAGAGATGGAACCTCAGAAACCATTTGCCTGTACAATTTTGGATTGTGGTATGGCATTTACCAATGAAGGCCACTTGCATGGTCACACCAAGAAACACGACATGTCGCTGCAGCTCGGCTCCGAACAGAAGGGTCATTTTGTTGGTAAGTCTAAGGTTAATCTATTTATTACTGAATAGTTTTTGCCCACCACTTCGTCTTGATTTGATTTTATATTCAGAACTCTATTCATTCTGTACATAGTCGGGTCATAAGTTTTGTCACATATCAAGTGTATTATATTAATTTATAAATGGGATGATAGGTAAAAATGTATAATAGTTTATTTGATACAAGCCCGTAATCTGTGAATCCAGTCATTGATACAATCATGCAAGACATTGAGGTCCATTTCGGCCACTCACTGCTTTGATGAGCGATAGCTTCAGCGACTGGAATAACCAGTGGCAATTTGTGAACATTGTTCATTTAAGAGGCTCTACAAGGTTTTGCAGAACTGTATTTTGGTACACCAGAGCACTGGTATTCACACCATTTTCACAAAAAAAAACTTAGTGGGGCCCAAATACGACACTCCAAGCCAAACCATCACCGATGAGGGATGATGACCACGTTGAACATGCGGGACACGCCTGCTCGCTTCGTCACTGTTGGGAGCATACCCCTTTTCATTTGCTTATTGAAGCTCTCTTCGACTGTAAAAAGTTTTTCATCTGAAAATAAGATTTCTCTGTATTTTTTTCTCGCGTACCGTCTTGATAAAAGTGTGATCGATTTAGGGCTCCGTAATACCTAAAAGGTACAAAAGGAACCTTTATGGTGAGACTCCGTCGTCCGTCTGTCCGTCCGTATGTCACAGCCTCATAACTATGTAGCACCGTTAAAGATAAAGATATGAAATTTGGCACAAAAATAGCATAAATTTGTCCATATGTCATGGTGTAAAACATAATATGAAAAATTTGAAATTGTTCAAAATATTTCCAAAACAAAAGTGAGAAAAAATAAACTTTTAACAAAAAATAGCAACCGACTTCAATAGTAACAGCAGTCATTCACTAAAAAGTTAATAATAATTCTATAAAGACCGATGGTACCGAAGCAACACTTTTGCCGACTTCTTTCTTCCTGAAACTATATGTTATCTAGAAGTCGGCGTTCTTATATTGGTATTTATGTTGCTGTATCGTAGGAAATACGCCGACTTCTAGATAACATATTGTTTCAGGAAGAAAGAAGTCAGCAAAAGTGTTGCTTCGGTACCATCGGTCTTTATAGAATTATTATTAACTTTTTAGTGAATGACTGCTGTTACTATTGAAGTCGGTTGCTATTTTTTTGTTAAAAGTTTATTTTTTCTCACTTTTGTTTTGGAAATATTTTGAACAATTTCAAATTTTTCATATTATGTAAAAAAAAAAAAAAAACATACAGTCGAATTGAGAACCGCCTCCTGTTTGAAGTCGGTTAAAAATAAAAAATAATATCTTAAAAATACAATCAAATTGTAGATAATATAAAGCTGAATGTAAAATTAATACATTTACGAAGTCTTTTGTAAATAAACGTTAGGAATGGGAATGTTATTTTGCGTTTTGTGACAGTTCTAACACCCTGACCCCGTGTGACACTCTAATGAATTGTGGTCCTTGTCAGTAACCAAATCTAGAAAGATGGTAAAAAAACATTTTTTTCCAATATCCGTGAATGCAGAAGAAAAATCTCTAAAACTTAGTGTCAATTTCCTAAAGCAGTTTTCTTGTCGCTATAACATATCTGGTAGCTGCTCTTGGTGACCTGACTTAACTTTCCATCCTGTATATTATCTTGGTGACCTGACTTAACTTTCCATCCTGTATATTTCAGCAGATCAGACTCCGACACCAACACGGTTCATCAGAAACTGTGAGGAAGTGGGCCTGTTCCAGGAGCTGCAGAATGTGAGGAAGTGGGCCTGTTCCAGGAGCTGCAGAATGTGAGGAAGTGGGCCTGTTCCAGGAGCTGCAGAATGTGAGGAAGTGGGCCTGTTCCAGGAGCTGCAGAATGTGAGGAAGTGGGCCTGTTCCAGGAGCTGCAGAATGTGAACCCTTTCGACGAGGGGTTCAAGAGAGCCATGGAGACCAAGTGAGTTGTAATACATTCATGTGCTCACGAATTATTAAAAAATATAAAATATTCAATACCAAAACTATGACAGAAATAAATTTCTATGTTTGAACACTTGGCGATTTATCCATCGCAAGGAGATATAAATTAACATTATATCATTGCAGTATAGAAACGCAGAAAGAAAAGTAAATCTGGATGTGATGAGCTCTGAACCGGGAATCGAACCCGGGACCTCTCGCTTGCCGGGCGATTGCTCTAACCTAGTTTCGATAAGAGAAATGTGTATTCTTCACTACCCGATACTGTAACAGGTGACGGTAGGACATAATGGTCTTTGACTAGCTTTGAATACACTAGCGTCCTCTAGGCGCCAAGTGGCTCACTGTAAAGTGGGTATCTATAAATATCATTGCAGTATGGGAAAGCACATCGGTAAATTCACGAGTTGTGTTGATACCTGGATAGCTCAGAGGTTAGAGCAATCGCCCGGCAAGCGTGAGGTCCCGGGTTCGATTCCCGGTTCAGAGCTCCTCACACCCAGATTTACTTTTCTTTCTGCGTTTCTATACTGCAATGATATAATGTTAATTCAATACCAAGTTTCGTCTGCGTGGTGACGTCACTTTTACGCACTTCAGTCTGGCGTTCGCGTCACAGAATCAAGTTTTCATTTCGTGTTAGGTAAGATAATAAAAAACCCATTGAAATATATTTATATGCTTATTACTAAACAAGTTTCATTATATTTTTTTATTCATTAATTTTAGAGATATTTTGAAAAATAAAGTCAGTGTAAGGATATGGGCTGAAGAGCTACAATACCTTTGCCTAGCAATAAATAAAAACCGGCCAAGTGCGAGTCAGACTCGCGTACCTAGGGTTCCGTATTGTGGATGATAAATTTAGTTTTGTTATTTTTTTTTCATGAATTTCTCGATCGCTTTATTTTTCCTGTAATCTTTACGTAAACACATATTACCATGATTTTTTTCATATTTTTTGGTCTACCACCCATATTCTTAGACGTTTCCTCGAGATTTCCTCGACTCGACTCGACCTCACTCGAGGAATTTTGTATGTTTAGTCGACAAATATCTCCTCCACTTGAGCGATTCCCTTAGTCGAGTCGAGGAATCAACTCAACACAAAAAGCTACCGATTTTCAGCCTTAGCCTTTAATGAAAAAGAAACACAAAGAAAAATATAAACAATAGACAAATTAAAACTCAAATTATAATTGTGTTGTAAAAAAAAAGTTGCTGCAAAATATAAAAACACAAAGGAACATTAAATAAAATTAAAATTAAAGTTTTAATAATGTAATATCTAGGTACTTATAAAACTGACTTGTATGTTATTCCCTTATTGCAGTATGGGGGTAGATACAATTAATTTGTGTATGTAAAAATACAGATTTTGGAAAAAGGTAGCGGGTTAATAGTTTGAAATGTTGCAGATTACAGTAATTGGGGCGCTGGACGGAACTGTACTCCACGTGCTTTTGACTGACAAAAACAGGGATCCTCTCTCTGGAAGGAGCCATGTGTTGCTCGGACGACGTGCTCCACACACCACAGATGCTGCTCCCGACTCTAGCAGACAGCTTCACCGCGACCAACAACCGCAGCGATATTACTATTAGCAGGTGAGTAACGTGCTCCACACACCGCAGATGCTGCTCCCGACTCTAGCAGACAGCTTCACCGCGACCAACAACCGCAGCGATATTACTATTAGCAGGTGAGTAACGTGCTCCACACACCACAGATGCTGCTCCCGACTCTAGCAGACAGCTTCACCGCGACCAACAACCGCAGCGATATTACTATTAGCAGGTGAGTAACGTGCTACACACACCGCAGATGCTGCTCCCGACTCTAGCAGACAGCTTCACCGCGACCAACAACCGCAGCGATATTACTATTAGCAGGTGAGTAACGTGCTACACACACCGCAGATGCTGCTCCCGACTCTAGCAGACAGCTTCACCGCGACCAACAACCGCAGCGATATTACTATTAGCAGGTGAGTAACGTGCTCCACACACCAGAGATGCTACTCCCGACTCTAGCAGACAGCTTCACCGCAACCATATAGGGCACTAGCTTCCAGTTGACTTAGATACTCTTACTGATGTAACGCATATTGTCTCACCATGACAACAACCTATAGGGCACTAGCTTCCAGTTGACTTAGAGACTCTTACTGATGTAACGCATATTGTCTCACCATGACAACAACCTATAGGGCACTAGCTTCCAGTTGACTTAGAGACTCTTACTGATGTAACGCATATTGTCTCACCATGACAACAACCTATAGGGCACTAGCTTCCAGTTGACTTAGAAACTTGAAATACCGTTCACAACTAGGTCTTTTAGCACAAGTAAACAAAATAAAAACAGAAAATTACTCATAATAATTATACAAATTAAACATGGGTTTAATTTTAAGGGGCAGAACGCCCTCTCAATCTTGAGATCCAGGTTCGATCCCCGGTCGGGCATGCACCAATGAGTTTGTTGGTTTGCTGAACGGTGAACGAAAACATCGTGAGGAAACAAACCTGCGCACTACAAAGTGTATATTTGTGGCGATAGGGGTCACCAGCACCACCCATCACGTTGGTCACCAGCACCACCCATCACGTTGGTCACCAGCACCACCCATCAGGTTGGGACCTAATAATATATCGTCAGATTCGTCAGTGAAATGTACCGATCTGTGACGTCACAGTTCTCATTTGGGAACACACTGACACCTCCTTTAGGGATTAATTTCGTGCCGATATATATTAAAAATAAGATGAAATATTTTGGATTGATTAGTATCGTACCTAGACACGTGATTTATAAATCTTAATCCTATTAATATTTCCTGCCGCTTTATCTGCGGATATCTTACTAGATGCGTAAATAATACAA
The DNA here is from genome assembly GCA_934047225.1 of Ypsolopha sequella. Classification (NCBI taxonomy): domain Eukaryota; kingdom Metazoa; phylum Arthropoda; class Insecta; order Lepidoptera; family Ypsolophidae; genus Ypsolopha; species Ypsolopha sequella. The sequence goes on along the minus strand of OW204012.1, from coordinate 457,711 downwards.
AACATGTGTAAGTTATCTAATAAGTTTCGGTACTATGTTGTAAACATATTTAGAAGAAACGAATAATTGCGAAAATCTTGGGATTTTTGCAAAGGTACGGATTTTGGTTGCCTTTCACCAAAAAGTCAAAAATAGGTGCGACGACGAGCCAAGCGAAGTGAGGACGAGCTTGTTCGACAAGTTGTTATAAATAAATTTAATTAATATTTTTTTGTACTTGCTGTGATTTGCTCTATAAATAAAATAAAATAAAATCCGTTTTTAGGATGCCCAAGAGGTGTCAAACGGGACAAATGATAATAATAAAAAAAATTAAACCCAAGGGGAACCCCATACAAAAACCTTCGATAAAGTATGTAGCGTTTTTAGGGTTCCATATCCAAGGGTATCTAACGGGACCCTATCACAAAGACTCCGCTGTCCGTCTGTCTGTCTGTCCGTCTGTCACCCATGAACCGCGATAGTTAGACAGTTGAAATTTTCACAGATGATGTATTTCTGTTGCCGCTATAACAACAAATACTAAAAAACAAAGAAATAATGAAAACAATGATGGTGATTGCGTAAATGATTAGGTACAGCAAAATATAGAGGTTAAAATATAGGGGTTAAGATATTAGGGTTCCGCGGGAGCCGCGAATTGTTTGTCAAGGCGTTACCATTTTAGCGGTTTGTTTTTGTCGCCTTAATTTAGGCTATTACTGAGATACTATACGGAACCCTAAAATATTTCTGACACCCCCTGATACACGTATTAAGGTGATATGCGAAAAAAATACGGGGAGTTGGGGCTTGAGCCGACCTGAAGCTTGCTATATGTATCTCCTCTAGTACCAGAATGGTTTGATTCATACTTACGTAGTCGCCAGCAGTGCATTCGTTCTGATTATGTAACATCAGGGTGGTGCGTAGTTACTGCTGGTGTTCCACAAGGTGGCGTCCTTTCGCCTCTCCTATTTTTAACTTTTATAAATTCTATCACCGAAACGTTATCTTGTCGTTACCATCTCAATGCAGACGATTTGCAACAGTATCGCCATTTTCGTGTAGAGGATGTACACGCGGCCATCCAAAGGATGAATCATGGCCTAAATTGCATCTCTGAATGGGCTAAGTCATTTGGTCTCCTTGTCAATCCTAAGAAATCACAAGCCATGTTGATAGGTAGCAGATACTGGTTGGGGGTTCTTAGCAATGGAATAATTCCCTCCGTAATTTTCAATCGGATTCCAATTGTATAGGTATACTCAAACAAAGCTAAAAACTTGGGTATTATAATTGATAGCCTCCTGTCCTGGGTGCCGCATGTGAATGAGACCATCAGAAGAGTTCATGGTGCTTTTCACTCCCTAAAGCAACTCCAGAATTTACTACCCTTTAAGACCAAAATTATGCTTCCCAAACGTTTCTTCTTCCCATTATCGACTATGTTGATTTTTGTCTCTTGATGTCAACGAGGAATTGGTAAATAAACTTGAACGTCATCAAAACTTACTTTTATACGTTGACGTAAGTAACTGTACCTATTTATACGTTGACGTAAGTAACTGAAACTAGATATAGATAATGGAAACGCACAACATTTTCATAACAAAATGAGGTAATTTATTTGTCCATGTCTCATTGGACACTAGGCCGTGTATTTATTCAATATTATCAGCAGCCTATCTGAAAAGTTCACTAAAAATAAATTTTTTTGCCGTCAGGCGATCGTTCTAGGAATTAAATCAGGGATAGCAATCTACATGATGTTTACAAGTTAATATATTGTAATTCCTTTATCGATAACACGAGTAATAGTAATTCATTACGAATTACACGATAAATCTATCACCACACAAGCATCTTATCTAAATCCCAAAGACTAGCTGTATAAAAAGACAAATTATGATCAACAATTCGCAGTACTCGCGAAATAGCAACTATAATAAAGTTGCAATCGTCAGCGTCACTGCGCAACATCTAATAGCGTCAATATTGGCGCCAAAATGATTGGTACGTACTCTTGCAATGATATTATCATCAGAAATCATCCTCTCTTATAAAAGCCGCTTTCTCAGTACCGAGGATCTGGCTCTCAGGACCCGATATCAAGTGATAAAAACTTGGTGCTTTCTTGTTGTTAGAGTATAGGTTTAATATTTCCTATCTGGTAGATGAACGAGTATACTGACAGTGACTTATTCCTAGGCATCGAAATAATTTCCTAGGTAATCTCCGGACTTACAATTTACAATATATATAACCGTATGACTTGAAATTGTTTTAGAATATCATCAATGTACAGACAGACACAGCTCTTTTCTTATATAGTTTTTATGGTATTTAATATAATTAGCTTTATAAGGGATAGGATATTCGGATCGATATACCTATATACCTAAAGTTGGAAAAATCCTCGAAATACGAGTAGTTTGTAGGTGTGGAGTCGGATTCTTAAAATATTTATTTATTTTATAATAATAATAATATATAATAATTCTTTATTTTCGTTAGAAAAATAACCTTAAAATAACAAATCGAATACATAACAATAAAAAATTATAAAATTAAAACTAAATAATATTTAAAATTAAACTAAATAAAAAATTCTATCAAGGTCGCTGCCGTCGTGCGGGAGAGTACCTAGCAGGCTGGCAGCGTTACCTCGTTGTATGGCCAGACTGATTCTCTGGCCGAGGTAAGCCCCAGCCCGAGGGTCCCCGGAGGCATCGACCAGGCGTTTTGATAGATCTTTATATAAAGAATGTGCACTCGGTCCCCACGGTCCGAGTGTCTCAACGCCGAAGGGCGCAAACATATAGTCCGTACTCAGGGCTACATATCTGCGCCGCTTCTTTTTTTCAGCTCCTTCCGCCGCGGCGCCCGCCTTCGAGCAGGTCGTTGGTAAGTAGGATGAGGCTAGTGTATCAACACAAGTCGCATCCCACACCAAAGACCTGCCACATTTCCACGGCATCAATGTCATTCCGTCGGGCCTCTTCCCGTCGTCCCGAGAGAGCCCGTACGGTTCTGTAGTAGCTGGGACGCTACAGCTGGCAAGGGCCCGGCGGATGATGTCGTTCAGATTAGCGTGACGCGCGAGGCGGCCGGCGCTGAATTGGCAAGACAGACCGTGGTGACCAAGTGGGTCGACGCTCTCCCCACAGCGGCAGCGATGAGGTTGGTTTGTTTTTGTACCCAGTCGCAGGCTTACGGCCAAAGTTAAAGTTGTCCTATCCAACAGAGTGCCGATGTTTGGTGAAGGCAACGCATTCAGCCAGTAACCCGACTCTGGTGTGCTAGTGGCTAAGAGACGAGCCCTGTCAGCGATGTTGGGAGAAGTTTCAAGGAGCTGTGTTTGAACTTGTTTGCACAAGGGCTCATCCCATAACCTTTGTAATTTTGGATTAGCTGGAGGAATTAGATTTGGTGAGGAATTCATCCAGGCATTCCTGGCCTCGGCCAAGCCTGCGACTTCAACATCACCAAGTGACGGGTTTATTATAGTACCGTAGAGGTCGCGAGTGCTATGAGCCGAGGACAGGAAGGCCGGGAGTGCAACACTAGAAATTTTACGTATACCTAGGCCTCCCATCCTGACTGGTAGGGTGGCCTGGGTCCAGGTACGCTCATCCAATGTGCAATTTAGAATTTTGGATAATGTGTCTTTTATTAGTTCGTCCAAACTGTTCGTCAGATTTTCGGATTTCCACAGAGGGGCACATCGGAGAACGTAAGTAAATTTTGGTACAAATAAGCAGTATCTGATTATGAAAAGCGCCATATGTGGACTGATCTCAGTCAGGCGCCCGGATGACTCTTTGAATTTTTTTACTTGGTCCTCCACATATTCAGAGATTGATTCGTTAAAAATGGGCGCTCCTAAGAGGCGGAGCGTTTCTCTGTTTACATTTTTTATATTAGCGGCTAGACTGTTAAATTTAGATAAGATATTTTCTTTTTCTTGGGCCTGAATCGATTCATTAATATAAAGTTCACATTTGGAAAAATTTAGTGATAAACCGATGGATTCGAATTCGGTAATAAGAATGTTGAGATCTTTTAGAACCGTAGCCGCTTCGCCTCCAATCGTGCCATCATCCAGGTACCAAACGTTGAATTTCGAATTTAGGGTCGAAATAATTGGGTGTATGGCCAAACTGAAAATCGCCGGGCCAAGAGGGTCGCCTTGCTGACATCCAACGGCAGAATGAATAAGATGTTCATGATATAGCAGATTTGATGGGGTGCTATAACACTGATGTACATACTTGTAAATTTGGGGGGTAACTTCTTTGACTTGGGCTAACAAGGCGCCCCTGTTGATCGAGCTGAATGCATTCCTCACGTCCACCTTCAGCATCACTTCACCACCGCCGTGTTCGAGGAATGTGCGGGCTGCATGTACAGCAGCCTCACAGCCTCCATTGCTGCCGTAGCCTAGTTGAATAGGCTGAAATGTATTTGTAAATATAGGTAATAAGTGCCGGCAGCAGATTTTCGAAGCAATACGGCGAATGGTGTTGCCAACGGCTATGGGCCTGATTCCCCCATCCTTCTTTCTTAGTGCGCAGAGATTTGCGCCATATAGGGTGTTAATAATAGTTTCACAAACCTTTCCTGATAACATTAAATTTACAAGTTCCGTCAGGTCTGCCAAAAGAGTTCGACCGGTATCGCCTATGGTGCCACAGACAAGGTCTTTTAAGTGTTGCGGCGATAGACCGTCGAGGCCACCGGCCGAGCCTTTCTTAAAAGACATGATCGCAGCCAGTGTGTCATCAACAGTTGCCTGAGGTGTAGGATCAGAAGGATGGGGTGGATCAGGGAGCCGTGTTGTTGATGCTGGAGATGGATGTTTTGACTGAAGGGCCGAGAGGGTTTCCGGTGTTTCGGTGACTATTACGTCGGTGGAGAATAAGAGCTGAGCGGCTCCTCTGATATCACCCTCCCCAACTTTCGTTTCCACTTTCTTGCATATATTATCTGGGGGGTTATGATGAGCCTTTTTTTCTTTAACAGGTATATCTGGCTTGCAACGATTTGTACAATTCTGCTTGATTTTATATGTCAATGAGCCGCTGTCTTTGTCTTTTGTCACATGCAGTGTCTGATAAGGGAATGATAGAAGATTTTCCCAGCTGGACTTGTCGTTATTGTTTATTGTATTACGGATGCAGGTCGAAAGAGACGCAGCGACTGTGTTGCGCGCACCTCGAGGAATACGCTTTACTAGCGGTAGGTTTTTCTTATAAGAACTTAATAATTTCCAAAAAGGTTGTGTAGATATACTTGCTGAAGAATCTGAAGATGGAATGAGGGCGGTACTGCTATTGTCATTGCTCGTGTTTGGCTTGTGTTTTCTGCCAATGTGGATTTTAAGACCTCTTGTACTCTAGTTACAAGACTGATATATTTTATTCTGTCTTAGTAATTTTCTTAAGTACCCAGGGAGTTACCCTGTTCCCTAGTTTAGGTAATCCTGAATCTTAGGGTCACAGTGTCATATCCCCTCGACGAGATACAGACTTCGATAGGTGATGTTTATTTTGATTTATAAAATATGCTGCAAAATATAATGTTTATAACTATATATACATTTAACATAGATGCAAAAGAGAAATGATAGTGAAAAATATGGAAATTACGGCATTGCTTAAAACGTTACGATGATGTACATAATTCTTCACAAAAAAACATCTTATTCGATAGGCAATGACGTTCTAGACGAGGTACAGCAAGTTAGAGACCTTGGTATAATTTTGGACAACCAATTGAATTTCATACCCCATTTCGACCACATCATCAAAAAAGCAGCCAAAATAGTTGGCTTCATTAGAAGAACCACAAAGCCTTTTAAAACCACCGCCACTAAAATCACCTTGTTTAATGCTCTTGTTCGTAGCATACTGGAGTTTGGAAGTGTTGTTTGGAATCCTACATATAACAATCACATAACACGTCTTGAATCCATCCAGCGCTCTTTTAGTAGACATCTTACTTACATTTCCCCCGGTATAAGTCGTAGAGTGCCATACGATAAAAGGCTCACTTTTCTTAAATTCATTTCTCTTTGCAATCGCAGACGTATGCTTGACCTATCCTTTCTTCATAATATTATAAGCGGCCGGGCCATCTGTCAGGAGCTTTTAGAAAGAACTGATTTCTTTGTGCCCCGTATTAACTCACGTCGTCGTGTCCAGGTAGACACGTTTCAAATTCCAAATTGTAGAACAAACCTCAAGTCTCACTCTTCTATGTCTAGAATACTGCGTATTTACAATAAATTATGGCGATCTTACGAACTAGATATTTTTCGAGATAGTTTTAATTCTTTTAAGTCTAAATTATTAACAATATAACCTAATTTAAATTTTTATTTCTTGCCAGTTTAATGTTGTGCTTTTTAATTATTAATTAAGTATTAATTGCATGTAAGTTTTAGTTTTTCACTTAGTTTTGTGTTTAATTTAATTTATGTATCACGTTAATTACGAATGCTGTACATATCTGCGGGTCTACCGCGTAATTCGAAAGAGATGGCATGTTAGGCGGGCGTCGTCGCACGCACGTCAAATTTCAATCTCAAGTTGATGTTGATGAAAATCAGAATTACGCGGTAGACCCGCTGTTAAAGATGTAAACATTAGTTTTAGAATTGTTCATGTACTGTACATATTACAAATGTAATGTGTTTACATTGTTGATGTGCCTTTTCTAATAAATAAATAAATAAATACTTTATTTATATTATTTAGAAATTGTATACAATTCCTAGTAAATTTATAAAATGCCAAGCTGATTTATTTAATTTTATTTTTGATCGGTCTTCTGTTTTGCCTTTTGCTCTGTTTGGCCTAAATAATCTTGGCATTTTATCAATTTCCTATTATATATATATATAATTATAAATTATATAATTATAATATATAATTATAAATTATATATATAATTATAATTATAAATTATATATATATATATAATTTTGTAATTTAATTTATTTATTTACTTAGATTGCCGGTAACATATTGTAGCATTACTTTTTAAAATTAGTAAGCTTCTTTCGGCCTAAATTTGGACTGCCACCAGGCAAGCCTGGTGACAGCCAAAAAAAAAAGATAAATCAGGATAAAGACACTATATAATTTGCTAGGCTACCTGGTGGCAGTCCAAAAGTAATGCTACAATATCTATTAAGTATTACATTATCGTAACGTTTTAAGTAATTCCCATAATTCCGAGATTTTTACTATAAAAATAATATTATAAGAAGCCGACTCCACACCTACAAACTTTCTCAGTTTACTCACGGTATTCGGCCATGAGTTTACTTATTAGTTTTTCAGTTTACTTATTATAGTAGCTAGCCAATGATATTCCAAGCCCATCTACGAGTATTATACAATCGCTGCAACCAATTTCGCAATAAAAAAAATATTTTCCAAAATAGATGACGCTATTTAAACGAAATATTTTTTTATTTATTTATAAATATTTATAGATTTTTTGTATACTAAAATTTTACACCCTACATTAATTCTAACCAAAGATTTCTTGTTTTTTTTTTAACAATCGTTATGACCTCTATAAAGGCCTTCATCGCCAGGAATTATTATTTGCTACGTTACTTGTCGCTAGTAACACTAGAAAAGTAAATTTCAAAAATCTTTAAATGACGATATTTTTTTGTTCCAACACCCTATCTTAATGAACATATACCTATATTATAATTCAAATCACCTGTAAAAACTATTTGAAAATCCGTTTAGTAGTTTTGGAGATGTGTGTGAAGCTGTGAAGAGACAGACAGACAGAAAATAATTCTAAAAATTGTTGATTTGACTTGTATCGTTATCTTTTAGTCACCCTCTTTCTATTTTATTACTTTTCTAATTAAAAAATACGTGGAACTGTACTGAGCCAAGATGCCCCCCTCCCCCTCCCCCCCGAAATCGTAGGTTGCGACCGCGCCTGGGTGTTGCAGGTTGCTCCCTGGTGTCGCTACGTTGACTGATTACACTGGACGTACTAGTAGGCTGGGACCGCGCCTGGGTGTTGCAGGTTGCTCCCTGGTGTCGCTACGTTGACTGATTACACTGGACGTACTAGTAGGCGATGGAGTCGTCACGTACCAACGCTTATTTATATTAATTAAATATTTATAATAATATTATTGGGTTAAGGTTTAAAGTCAACCTGTATACTTTAATACGCCCGGCCGCCCCCCACCCGCCGCCCCCCACCCGCCGCCGCCCAATGCCCGCCCCCCGCCCGCCACTCGCGTCTCTCGTACTATAAAACGCCGTTGTAATACAACAAATGACAGTTTTTCGTTTCTGATGCTAGAAATCCCTGAATAAGTGTTAAATGTCTTAAACAGCTAAGATTTCTCAATCTTTATGAAAATATTATAAGAATATTAATTCAATTCTTATCTTTATTTCGACAAAAAAACAGACTTTTTGGCACTAAGTTGACACAACTCCATGCTCAAACTTGAACTGTGAGGACATTTGCGAGATTTCTTGTATATTTAGAGTTCCTTACCCGAAGGGCAAAACGTTCGTAAAACACGGGCATAGAGGATGACACGGGTCTTTAGCTTGTAGACGAAGTGAAATGATGATTCTGCTATGGCAAGCTATGACTGGCTGTGGAGCTGTCAAAGTGACAGGTAACTTCAGCACAGCTTGCGTCCCATAATGTCCGTCAAGTAGGTGGCCAAAGGCTTGTCCTACCTGACCTTAGGCTTCAATATGTAAGTACGCACTGAAAAGTGAACAATAATAAATAAAATTAACTGATATTTGTTGTTGTCATTAATTGTTATAATTTATTGACCCTCAGATAGTAAACTGATAGTAGATACGCGGCTGGTTGCAGTAGGTAGGTACATGCTTTTATCACTATCTCCTTATCAGTAAGCTTTGTACTTTGAGAGTAATAAACCAAGATGTACTTATTTATATAATTTATTACCTTTTATTTATTTATAATTTTCCTACCTAACCTTGTGAATAACATTGTCCATGTATAGATATATAATTATATATATGTATATATATACAATACAAGGTTAAATTTAATTAATTGGCGAAATTTGAAACATATGTAGGTACAACATGTCCATATGAACAACTTTTTATATTAGGATTGTGCAAAATTCTTAAAATTTGTTTTTGCCTGTCCATATTGGACCAGTCAGCTGATCGAGACAATGCGTATGGGAGAAAGCAGTTGCTCATATTGATTAGTATTACAGATGTTTCGATAACTAATATTAATTAACCTTATATATGGAGTTAGTAGCCACTTGGTGCAAGACCCTGAAATCTCTCTACTAGAGTTCAACTGGTGGTCTCCCGCTGATAGGCGCGGTCTCAGCCTACGATTGGGGGGGGGGGGGGTCATCTTGGCCCAAGTACAGTTCCACGCATTTTTTAAATTATTTCAATTAAATCTATTGAAGTTTTTCTACCTTTCGACTATCAAAATGTTTCCTAAACGTCAAGTTTTAGAAGATTTTGGAATCAGCGTGGAAAGTTTTGGCGGAATATACCGCATTTGAAATGATAAACCGTTTACTCGTTGCTTTTGTGTCGCCAGACGACATCAAACTTGGACTTGACCCGTTCTAGGTAAACGCAACAGCTGTAGCTAGCGAGACGTTGACTTAAATAATGGAGAATAACAACATTTTCGTAACGAAATGCTGTGATTTTTTTGTTCAGCGGCTCCGGCGAGCCTGCCGACGCTGAGCCGTCCGTTTAATGTGAAACTTGTTATGTGGTAGCACCTTCAAGGGGGCCAAACTCTCTATGGCAGTAAGACAGCGTGTTCTCTCTCCATGTTATATCTCTTTTTATTTTTTATATAGAAATATTTATGTATTATATTTGTAAGTAGGTAGTTTAAAAATAATTATTATTAGGGTGCATTACAAACTAAAAATCAAATTTTGTAATCAGAAACAAATTTAAAAGCACAAATATTTTGTAAAAATTCTTCGGGTCAGGATTTGAACCTGCGACCTCCTCTCCTGGTAAAAAGTGTTCTGTGGACCTCCTGCTCACATGACAGGCGCGCTGTGCACTGTACCACCTAGCCCTCCGATTGCTACGCCCCTGCCTGCTTGACTTAAGGGCCTTACTATTGCCAAATGGGTACTTTCTAAAGCCTACTCCTTGTTTATGGCCAAACCAAAAATAATGAAAAAATGTATTATGAATAATCAACTCTTAGACAACATATGCAACATTTTTCTTTTTCATACCACCAAAACTTCTACATGAATTTTTTTTTTAACTGCATGGTATTTTTTGGCTTAAATTTTTTACTGCTCCTAAGTGGCTTGGCCGATTGAATTCATTTATGCTTTGATAAATAGATAAACTTGATAGCTATAAACATAACATATGATTATTCAATCGAATAATCACGTCCATGTGAAAAGTATAATTTTATCCTATTTCGCCATATCAAGGACGCAGCGAGCGTCGTAACAGCCACTATGCATTGCTCGCTGATATAAACGTTATTTCAATGCCGTTTCCGTTGATATTCGTAGTGACAAATATCGAACGCCTTAAGTTCAATCCCACATGACAGGCGCGCTGTGCACTGTACCAGCTAGCCCTCCGATAGCAACGATATGTTTAATATTTGTTGATATTCTTATTAAATTTGACATTTCCTCTCTCCAGCATACATAATCGCCGCTATAGCCCTGGGCACGACCCAGGCACGCCCGCAAGTTTCCATCGGCTCTGTGACGGGTGGCTTGTATGTCTGCCCCCCCGAGGGCCACTGGCTCCTGCCCCACGAGTACGACTGCACCAAGTTCTACTACTGCGAGTACGGCGTACGGTGGGAGACGCCCCGGGACTGTGCCCTGGGCACCGAGTTCTCGTTCGAGTTGCAGGTTTGTTGGATTTTTTGGTCGCTGATAACTGGATAACTAGAGATGGTACTCGTTGATACCAACCTTTTCTATAGAATCAAAACTGAAATCGCGAAAAGTAAACAACGGATCTTTCATTACGTTCTCATGTATAAAGTACCTGGACGAATGAGCTCCGCTCTACGATAAATTAAAAATCTCTTTCCACCAGCTTTCCCCACAATATTTGCTCCGATTTGTTTCTATGCATGAAACGCGTCGATGCCGTTTGACAAAACGGAACTATCAAATCACGTCAGCATGCATGAACATTTTTTATGGTTCCGTACCTCAAAATGAAAAAACACAACCCTTTTAGGATCACTTTGTTGTCCGTCTGTCTGTCACGGCTCACGACCCTTTTGCTCGGGCTCTTTTGAGATATCAAGTTGAAGCTGATACCTCTTACAGTAGTCTACGGCCCCATAATGCTAAAAAAGGATGTATGGTTAACCATGTAACACTTTATTTATAAGTTATTTTGTAAGTTATTTATTTTGTAAGTTACTTGCCTTCTTGGTTAATTTGTTATAATTTAAGTTAGTATATAATATCTTGTTTTATTTTTTATTTTTTACTGTATTTTTTTTGGCAATAAATTCCGTTTTTTCTTTCTTTCTTTAAAAAAAAATCAGGCTTCTAACTCGACGCAAAAAAAGTTATTGCACCTTACATAGTAAATTTCATACAAATTTTGACACTCGCAAGGGAATCAAAACCTATAGGGCACTTCCAGCTGACTTAGAAACTTGACATTTCGTTTACAGGTAGGTCTTACAGGCACACACATAGGAAAAATCTGAAAAATACAAATATTTAATTAGTTAGACTACTAGTATTATATTGTCTGTGGTTAGACCAACTTCATTAGACCCTTTAAATACATAGAGTTTAATAAATCGTAAGTGTCAAGTTAAGTTGGTTCATCATAACTGCAAGTGGAATTATTTACCATATTGTTAGGGTTCCGTGCCCGTACTGTGTGGTCGTACGGAACCCTTTGTGTGCGAGTCTGACTCGCACATGGCCGGTTTTTATAATCTAAAGGCAGTATTTTAATATATTACTACTCTTACAGATATGTGTTCACCCGCAACTAGCTAACTGTCATAGCACGGGCGTGCCGCCGACAGAGGCCCCTGAAACCGAGGCTCCAGAAACCGAGGCACCAACCACACAGGCCCCAGAAACTGAAGCAACAACCACACAGGCCCCAGAAACTGAAGCAACAACCACACAGGCCCCAGAAACTGAAGCAACAACCACACAGGCCCCAGAAACTGAAGCACCAACCACACAGGCCCCAGAAACTGAAGCACCAACTACACAGGCCCCCGAAACTGAAGCAACAACCACGCAGGCCCCAGAAACTGAAGCACCAACTACACAGGCCCCAGAAACTGAAGCAACAACCACGCAGGCCCCAGAAACTGAAGCACCAACCACACAGGCCCCAGAAACTGAAGCACCAACTACACAGGCCCCAGAAACTGAAGCAACAACCACGCAGGCCCCAGAAACTGAAGCACCAACTACACAGGCCCCAGAAACTGAAGCAACAACCACACAGACCCCAGAAACTGAAGTACCAACCACACAGGCCCCAGAAACTGAAGCACCAACTACACAGGCCCCAGAAACTGAAGCACTAACTACACAGGCCCCAGAAACTGAAGCACCAACCACACAGGCCCCAGAAACTGAAGCGCCAACTACACAGGCCCCAGAAACTGAAGCACCAACTACACAGGCCCCAGAAACTGAAGCACCAACTACACAGGCCCCAGAAACTGAAGCACCAACTACACAAGCCCCAGAAACAGAGACCCCAACAACACAGGCCCCTGAAACCGAGGCCCCTGAAACTGAGGCCCCTGAAACTGAGGCTCCAGCAACAGAGGCACCAACTACAACTGAAGAACCAACTACTGAAGATACAGATGTTAACGAATGCCCAGCTGACTGGGACATTCACCTCCTGTTGGCTCACGAGACCGAATGTGATCTCTACTACTCTTGTGTTCATGGTGAAAAAGTGTTGATGCCGTGTGCTCCCGGCACTCATTTCAATCCCGCGATTCAGGTTGATGCTTTTTTTATTAGTATCTCTTTGGGTATAAATGACTTGGGATCTAATTTAAATGTGTTTTTATAGGTTTGCGATTGGCCCGAAAATGCGGGATGTGCTAATTCCGGAAATAGTACTGGAGACAACGGAAATGGAAATGGAAACAGCGAAGAAGATAATGGAAGCGAAGAAGAGGATAATGAAAACGAATGGCTCGACAACGGTTGTCCAGCTGACTGGAACGTGCACAAACTGCTTCCTCATGAGAGTGAATGTGACCGATACTACTCTTGTGTCCACGGAGACAAAGTTCTGATGCCGTGCTCCCCTGGCACACACTTCAACCCTGTGCTCCAGGTAAGACAAGTAACCAAATAAAACTATCACAATGTAGGTCCACAGTCGTCATTAAATCTTAGTATATCTTACAAAATGTTTACTTGCGATTTTCGGCACTTGGTTCAACTCAAGCTTAGTATATCGATATTTTAAACTCTTAGTAATTAATGATTTTTTTTTTATTGAATTTATAGGTTTGTGACTGGCCTCAAAATGCTGGTTGCACCAATTCTGGAAATAGCGTAGAAGATAACGGAAACGATAATGGAAGTGATGCAGAAGATAGTGATAACGTGAGCGGTAGTGGTGAGTCAAACGACAACGGTTGTCCAGCTGACTGGAACGTGCACAAACTTCTTCCTCATGAGAGTGAATGTGACCGATACTACTCTTGTGTCCACGGAGATAAAGTTCTGATGCCGTGCTCACCCGGCACACACTTCAATCCTACGCTCCAGGTAAGATAATAAACTTAGCAACACAGTCATCAGAAATAATTGTTTGGACTATTAGATTTCCTAACAAAACTAAAATATATTGACTTTAATTCTTTTTAATTATAATTATAATTTAAGGTTTGCGACTGGCCCGAAAATGCTGGCTGTACCAATTCCGGAAACAGCGTGGAAGATAATGGAAACGGTGAAGACAACAGTAACGGAAATGGAAGTGTTGAAGAAGATAGTGATGACGGAAGTGGTAGTGGTGAATCACTCGACAACGGTTGTCCAGCTGACTGGAACGTGCACAAACTGCTCCCTCATGAGAGTGAATGTGACCGATACTACTCCTGTGTCCACGGAGACAAAGTTCTGATGCCGTGCTCACCTGGCACACACTTCAATCCTGCGCTCCAGGTAAGATAATAAACTTAGCAACACAGTCATCAGAAATAATTGTTTGGACCATTAGATTTCCTAACAAAACTAAAATATATTTTATTTATTTAAGGAAAACTTACAGCTATAATATATATATAAATCATACAAACTTTGTAACAGAAAAGCCAATTACAAGTTTTCACAGATAGGTTCAAATTTGGAAACATAAGGTACAAAAAAAATAAAATAGTTACGAGTACAATACAGTTAGTCACAGTTTAGCAGTAATAAAGAGATGAAGAAAGAGTAACGTAAACAACAATGTAAAAATAAAGTAGAAATTTAACCCAAAAACAATGCAGAATCTTACAATCTATTTGACAGAGTCACAAAATTTAGTACCTAATTATACATTTACAAATACTATTAACACTATTACAAAATAAATCGATGTCACTGTTGTCTGTACATAAGCTATTAAATGATTTAGCAGCTCTTGAAAGAAAGGCATTTTGGCTGTAATTACTATAAACGCGAGGTATGTGGAGAGTGGGCTTATGACGAAACCGACGCGAAGGAACTAATAAATTTAAATTAACTAGCAATTCAGGACAGTCAATATAACCTTGTGCAATTTTCATTAGCATTGAGATATCAGCTACACAACGTCGAATATGAAGTGGAAGAAGATGTAGTTGACGACAAAGATGCTCATAATCTTTATAAGGAATTTTGAATTTATATCTTAGATAACGAGTAAATTTTTTTTGAATTTTTTCTATTTTAGATAATATAAATTTCATAACGAGAATTCCACACTTGAGAAGCATATTCAAGGTGACTTCTCACGAATGCACAATATATAATCTTGATAGATTTTAGCTGACGAAAGTTACTGCAAGAACGCATAACAAATCCTAGCGCCTTAGAAGCCTTATTGACTATTGATTCAATATGACGATCGAAAATCAATTTGCTATCCATTATGACTCCGAGATCCCTGATTTCATCGCATTTGGTAATTTGTACATTTTTAAGAAAATAACACGAATTAAATAAAGTATGTTTACGGGTAAATGAAATTGAGAAGCACTTGGATACGTTTATATCGAGTTTATTGCTAATGCAATACTGATCCAGTCTTAGTAGATCATCCTGGAGGAGAAATGAGTCTAAAGAATGGTTAACCTCTCTGAATATCTTCATATCGTCTGCGAATAGGAGAAAGTTCGAATGTTTAAAACAGATATCGATATCGTTGATAAATATAACAAATAAGAGAGGTCCCAGCAGAGATCCTTGGGGGACTCCAGAGGTAATACACATCCAGGATGATATATAGCCATTGAGAGCTACAGCTTGTGTCCTGTTTCTGACGTATGATGAAAACCACCGGAACAGGTCTCCTCTAATGCCAGCAGCAAGAAGTTTCTGCATAAGCAGTTCATGACCTATACGGTCAAAAGCCTTACTGTAATCCGTAAAAACAGCATCTACCTGATTTTTGCTGTCCATTTTGCTACTAATAAAATCATTAAAAAGAACTAGATTTGTAGTAGTGGATCTATGTTTCAAAAATCCATGTTGATGGGGACTAAAATTATGCTTGAGTGTTGAGTAGATTTGATTATATACGATACGTTCCAAAACTTTTGCGATAAGACATAATTTTGATATAGGTCTATAGTTAATAATTAAATTTCTAGGTCCTTTTTTGTAGATTAGTGTGATAAAAGCTGATTTCCACTTACGAGGCATAACACCTTCAGCAACCGATCTCTTAAATATAATTGCTAGAGGAAATATATATTGACTTTAATTATTTTTAATTATAATTATAATTTAAGGTTTGCGACTGGCCCGAAAATGCTGGCTGTACCAATTCCGGAAACAGCGTGGAAGATAATGGAAACGGTGAAGACAACAGTAACGGAAATGGAAGTGTTGAAGAAGATAGTGATGACGGAAGTGGTAGTGGTGAATCACTCGACAACGGTTGTCCAGCTGACTGGAACGTGCACAAACTGCTCCCTCATGAGAGTGAATGTGACCGATACTACTCTTGTGTCCACGGAAACAAGGTTCTGATGTCTTGCGGACCCGGCACACACTTCAACCCTGATCTTCAGGTACGTTCAACTTTTTTCACAACCTATTTAAACTAGCGTATAATGCATGTATGATTCGTTTTTTAGGGTTCCGTAGTACCTGAAACGTACAAAAGGAACGTTATGGTGGGACTCCGTTGTCCGTCCGTCCGTATCTCACAGCCTCATAACTTTAGCACCGTTAATGACATAAAATTTGGCACAAAAATGGCGTTAATTTGCCCACATATTACGGTGTAAAAAAAACGAAAAATTTTAAATTGTTCAAAATATTTCCAAAACAAAAGTGAGAAAAATAAAAAATATTATCCTAAAAATACAATATGGGTATCAAATTGTATATATTAAAAAGTTTATTGTAAAAATATATACTTTTACTGGCACTGGTTTCGATCCCCCCTTAACTCCAAAACTGGTAGACCGAAAATTATGAAAAAAAATATGGTATATATGTGTTTACGTAAAGATTACAGAAAAAATAAAAGGGTTAAGAAATTCACGAAAAAAATTTACAAAATTAAATTTATAATCCACTATACGGAACCCTAGGTACGCGAGTACGACTCGCGCTTGGCCAGTTTTTTTATTATTCCTGTAGATCTTCCTTATTTATCGATATTACCTAGTTTACTATATGTCTATCCATCAGCCTAGTTCGTCCACCCTGGACATAAGCCTTTCCAGGACTTTGCCACTCCCGGTGGTCATCCTGGAAGAATTGCCCATACTCACACACGTTGGGCAGGCGGGTTGGTGAGCGCAGTGCAGTGTCACTGGAAGCGTCGATCAGGCGCGATGATATGTCTCTCTAGAGACGTCGTGCATCCGGTCCCCATGGTCCGAGTGTCTCCATTCCAAAGGGCACAAACATGTAGCCCTCTCCTAGGGCTGCATGTTTGCGCCGTTTGTCTGACTCCGCCGACGTTGCCACCGCGCCCGCTCTGGAAGCGGTCGCTGAAAGGTGGGATGGCGCCCTTTAATAATCTTCTATATTCTAGGTCTGTGACTGGCCTGAGAATGCTGGCTGTGCCAACTCAGGAAACAATGGAGAAGACAATGGAAGCGGTGAGGGAGATATTAGTATTGGAAATAGTGAGGAAGATTACGGAAATGGAAGCGGAGAAAATGAAAACAGTGCAGAATGGTTAGACAATGGTTGCCCTGCTGATTTTAGCGTACACCAACTCTTACCTCACGAGTCTGAATGTGGCAAATACTACCAGTGCGTCCATGGAGAAACCATCGAGAGGCCATGCAGCCCTGGAACTCATTTCAACCCTACTCTGCAAGTAAGATTTTGATTTTAAAATATTTTTGGTAATCAATTATTACAAATTAAAACTATAACATTTTCTTCTTATTATGTTCATTACCTAATTGTTTTTAATATTTTAACATTTTAATGTACTGACAGTATTGTCAGATGATTATGTAAGTAAGCATCGGTTATTATCAGTCACGCATCACCCCTTTTCTAAACTTTCAGGTCTGTGACTGGCCCGAAAACGCTGGGTGTGCCAACTCTGGAAGCAGTGGGGAAGGAAGTGGTAGTGGTGAGGATAACAATGAAAGTGGTAATGTCGAAGAAGGTGGTAACGGAAATGGAAGTGTCGAAGAAGATAATGAAAGCGAAGAGAGTAGTGGAAATGGAAATGGCGAGGAAGATACCGGTAATGGCGGTGGAGACAACAGTGCTCTGGAAAGCAAATGCATAGACACATGCAACGTCGTCCCATGGGCTCACGATACCGACTGCGACAAATTCTGGAGGTGTGACGGAGAAAAAGTAGCCCTAGTGATCTGTTCAGAAGGTTTACATTTCAATGCCAACTCTCAGACTTGTGATTTCATCTGTAACGCTAACTGCGTCAGAGATAACGCTCAGACAACGATACAAAATGATGGCGTCAGGATCTTCCTTCCTTGGGAGGATATGGACACGGATCTATTGCAGAAGTACGTGAGGAGTCATACAATAACTAAATTGAATAATTATAATAATGAATAACAATAATGAAAATACTTGAAACTTAGATTTTTACATACATATTATTTTACAAATTGTAAATAATCCGAAAACAAGATGAAATACTCCATTAACGACAGAGGAGGAATTTTCAATATGAAAATGAAACGCAGATTATCTTCATCGCAATTTATTAATTTATTAAAAATATTGGAATAAATAAAAATAGTAATGATTAATGATATGTTGTTTCTTATACCTTAAATAATTAACATTTATTCGTAACCTATTTTGAGCATAAAAAGTGTCTTGTAAATATACAGGATCTTAAAAATATGATTAAAAACATGTTTTACAAAACAGGGTACTTACTATGATAGATAGCACTAAAATTAAAGCGTAATTGGTACTTACACACTGAATACATTGTTGCCACAAGTTAGTCTTTTTGAACCAGATGGATATAAGTAACAATCAAAAATTATCAACTTAAGTAGTCTAGGTACTATTTATACAGAAAAGACGTGTGACGTCAGTTGAGGGGAGGAGAAGGGGCCCTACGACCACATTACATCATATTCGCAAAGCGAGCAAAACATATACTAAATTTTGAAATAAATTTGGTAAAGGCATTTTTAGGTATCCTACCAAGATTTCTGAAAACGCTTTTTACGTAATAATTCAGAGTTTTTATTTGTTAATTGTCTCACCAGATTAATACCTACTCATTGTTTTATATAGGTTTTTTTATGAATTTACAATAGGCGTAAAACAAAAGTTTTTCTGTATGACCATGTGGTTTAATCTTCTAATCTTGCATACGGGCGTATACCCCCATTGGATCTCTTATAGTCCGTGTTTTTATACATGAAGTAAGTAGTAAACAAAGCTCACTCCATCACATATCACGACATTCCGAAATAATCACGCAACGTAGATTACCACAGTAAGTTACAGACACTAGTTTACACACTCATGCATTAATTTTATCACTGAAAAATGCTTTAAATTGTCATTTTAAATAACATTTTCAGGTAAAATCGTACTTTTACGGAATTCCTGTACACAGACAAAATAAATTCACAGAAGAGTTTGACATTTCGTTTTAGGAATGGGATAACGTAACGTGAATGAAAGATCGATATGCGAGATGACGAAATGTTTTTGTCGATTATAGAATAGAATAGAATTATGTTTATTTGAAACATAATATATATTTGGTACACTAAATTATAGTTAAAACTTAAAGTTTGTACAGAATGTACCAAAAAGGTCTCCGCTCAGCTTAATGTCATGACAGGGCCATGGCACTGATTTTTAGCGGATGCCTAGTACTTATATTAAACACTAGCTGGCCTACAGGAAACAAATTACATTTTTTTCAGAAACAAACATTATAAGTGCTCTCACTCCCTCTGGGAGTCAAGGTGTAGTGCTCGGCCGAAAAACTTGCATGCTCAGACTACGAACGCGCCCTGCTCGGCCTTCGGCCTCGCGGGCGCGTTCTCCGTCCTCACATGCTCGTTTTTCGGCCTCAACAGAATGCCAAACGGACTCACCGATCAAAGTTTTTCCGAAAGAGTGTCAAAATCCCTATCAGTTGTCAAAAATTTTCAAATTTGAATACAGCAGCGTAATTAGCGACCCCGAATGCCCCTTGAGTTTTATGCAAATCGGGATACTTTCTTTGGACCTGTCAAAAAACTGTCAAAACTGTTTAATTTTTTTTTTGGTCATATAGCCCCAGCTTGACCGATCACAATAGTTGAAACCCGAACTCCCTACAATTAGCCTTTCGGGAGATATGGCCGATCAAATGTTTGGCAATTTTTTTTTTACGACTTTAGATCTTGCCGAGCCCTTTTCTTAGAGTACCATGAACATGGGTCTATAGCATTAGCTGTTTGGGAGATACGGGCCTGTAAAGTTTTGACACTTTCGGCGGGTAGATCTCGTCGAAACCTTTTCCTAGACACCCATCAACATGGGTCTAAGTCTAGCCGTTTGGGAGAAACAGGCCGTCAAATTATTCACATAAAAAAGAACTTTTTTTGGTACCCCGTGGTCCAACCCCTTCAACCTTCCATTCCAAAAATATTTTGCTGGGATATTGAAAGATATAGATAGATTGTGGATATATAGATAGATAGATACCTCAAAAGGAAAAAATGGAACCCTAATAGGATCACTTGTGTGGCTGTCTGTCTGTTCGTCTGTTACAGCCGATTTGCTCTGGCACACATACTTTCAAGAATTTTCATGTCCACTATATTAAATTTCAAAATCGATGCCATTTTCATAATTAACGTCCCAAAAAACCATAAAAACGACACCCATATTGATATTTACACATTTCAACATATCAACCCCATCGCACCCCAACAGGGGATGATGGTATTTCACGTCCACTTCGTTGGATTTAGAAATAGTTGTTGTTTTCGTAATCAGCGACCCGATAAACCATACAAACGATACCCATGTTGATTTTCAGAATTTGTCACCCCATTTCCCCCTTTTAGGGGTGGAATTCTGAAAAAACATGAAACACATGTTTACTCATTTATAGATAGGAGTACTCTTGTGAAGTCTCGAATAAAATAGTCTAACTAATCTTGTTTCCCCATATAAACTTTGGACCCCCGTTTCACCCCCTTAGAGGGTGAATTTTGAAAAATCCTTTCTTAGTGGATGCCTACACTATATAAGGTATCTATATGCAAAATTTCAAGTCTCTAGGACCAGTGGTTTAGGCTGTGCGTTGATATATAAGTCAGTCAGTCAGTCAGTCAGTCAGTCAGTCAGTCAGGACTTTGAATTTTATATATACAGATAAATTGGTAAATAAAATGTAAAACAATGACTTTATAAATATTGCACAAAAACAAAATACAGTTAGGTTTACAATGAGAAAGTTCGACTTACATTCGTTTATCGACGGTGAAATGTTTAGTCGGCTTCGAAAAAATTATCGCGATTAATAGAGACAATCGATAAATATATCCGTCATTGCGCATCGCTACCCATCCCTACGAAATGTCAAATTTTATTGATACGCCATTGTTGTTTATCACTTACGTCAAGTATAAAACAAGAACTATACATACGGGCGTATACCCCCATTGGATCTCTTACATACGGGCGTATACCCCCATTGGGTCTCTAACATACGGGCGTATACCCCCATTGGATCTCTAACATACGGGCGTATACCCCATACGGGCGTATACCCACATTGGATCTCTTACATACGGGCGTATACCCCCATTGGATCTCTAACATACGGGCGTATACCCACATTGGATCTCTAACATACGGGCGTATACCCCCATTGGATCTCTAACATACGGGCGTATACCCCCATTGGATCTCTAACATACGGGCGTATACCCACATTGGATCTCTAACATACGGGCGTATACCCCCATTGGATCTCTAACATACGGGCGTATACCCCCATTGGATCTCTAACATACGGGCGTATACCCACATTGGATCTCTAACATACGGGCGTATACCCCCATTGGATCTCTAACATACGGGCGTATACCCACATTGGATCTCTACCATACGAGCGTATCTACCAAACATCTCTTCTGTATACTTACATTAAAATGATCTCTATTTGAGCGTTGACTTATTGTTAGTAAGTGTCAGTTAGATGTTATTTGAGTTAATTTAAAAGCTTCATTTTTGTTTTCATCGTTACTCTTGACTGTCAGCTACATCGTTAACTTCGATCACCTAAAACAAAACAAAGTTCTTTGTTAAAATAAATTAAAAGTTGTATCACTTCGAATTCCCTCCCGGTTCACAAAGTTGAGTTCCCAAAATGTTGACTTTTTTTATTTTCCCAAGATGTTGAATTCTTATATTGTTGAATTCCCATCTACCACATTCCGGATTCAAATAAGAAATCTTATAACTACTCAGTGCGTTTCATAAAATTGTTCCTTTGCCGTAATGTTGGCTTTCCTACCTTTCATTTTCATGATTGGTTAAAACAAAATAGTACAGATTGGAAAATTTTAGCTGGATTTACCAACATAACGGCAATGGAACTATTTTATGAAATGCACTAGAGGTATAGATATAGATCAGAAAATATAATTTGCACCATTTCGAATAATTGAATTTAACTTTAGACAGCAATTGAACAATAGCGTCACGTGCTCGGTAACTCACGACTCACGGTCACGTTATCTATAAACTGTGAACAGTTAATGTTGATACTCCTTATTATCTTGCAAGTAACTGAGAGAATTCTCAGTCATTAGTGCAATTTATATTTCCTGAACTGTAAGTATATGAAAGAAAAACCCTCACCCTTTTGACTCTTTTCCCGTACATAGAAGTGAAGGTGATGTGGACTTGTGTCGGCTTGCCAGTGCGTGCGTCGAACACTCTACAACTGTCAAATGGTGGACAGTATAAATGTAGCGAGACAGCGCCATCTACGTGCGACGCATTCTCCATGCGGTGCAGACCCAGCGCATCTGAAAATATACATTACTAATTATTTGTAGAATGCCAGTACAAAGTGACACTTTACATTACTATAAACAAATATCGCCATTTAATTTATGAAGGGGAATATTTGGTTTCTTATTAAGATTAAATTTTTTTGATAAATATGATCTTTAGCCTTAAAACACAATCTTTCCTTGGAGATGGTCTAATTAGGTAAATGTAACCTTGTATTTTGGCCAAAATAACCCCGAGATAAGAACGAATGAATAAAGACTCAGTATTCAGTGTTTATCGCCTTTATGCCGTTACTTACCTAGGTCGACCCCTAGGTCGTTCACAAATTACGTAACGCAATAGTATATTTCATTACGAGTGCGGAAAGCCTGTCATTGCAAAGAGTTCCGACAAATGTCTACCCGAGCCGAGGCGCAGCCGAAGGTGAGGGTTGACAGTCGGAACAAGTTGCAATGACGGTTCCGCACGTGTACTGAACGACTATTTTTAATACAGTTGCGAAAAAATGAAGCAATTTAATAAAATAATAAAAACACAATAAACTCAACTAACTAATACTTCACGCAATAAATTCGTAGTACATATGTAGATATGTAGCGACTTTTTGACTTTTTCGGTAAAATGTTCTCCGAAGCATTTTGTGCAATTATACTGAGTTGCGGTGGTGTCAATTCAAATAAAATATCGTCGAAATTACTCATTTTGTGCAACAAACAACTAAACCCGCAAAGAAAATTTTTGGAAAATGGCGCTAACCGTAAAAGAATATAAGCAGAGATTTTTTTTTGTTTTCTTCACCCATTCGGGGTAGGCAAAGGGAACTATGCCGATACAGCCAAGTCTTCAGTAGAATTTTTTTATTGATATGAAATGAAAATGAATTTTAATTAGATGAAATGAAATGAAACCTCACCTAACTCATTGAATCAAATCATTAAATCTGATATTGAAACAAAATAGTAGCTTCTTTTTAGAAATATTTGCATGAATCATAAAAACTTCTTTAATTTTTTTTTAGTAAAAACTTCGTGGTTGTTTTTTTTTTAATAGACATTATTTTGACAGTTGGGAAAGAGAACGCACGAGTTCGGAAAAGGTAAAGAAAAAGCTCGAGTATGTAATAGTCCACATCCCGAACGCTATACGTCCCTGCAATACGCCACTTTTTGAGCAACTGTATTAAAAAATTCTTTAATGTCCGACCACCCCCTCCCCCTCCCCCCACGTAACAGAACCGTAACGCTTGGCTGGGACTCCCCCCCCTCCATTACGTAACGGGTGCTTAAGCTTTGCTACGCAGTAGGTAGTCTTTACAACGAGAAAAACGAAAAAATCTCCATTCGGCTATGCTAAAATCGTTATGGAACGCAAACCTTAACCACCCCCCCCCCCCATGTACCAGGACCGTAACGCCTGACCGTCCCCCCCCCCCTCCTTCCTTCAAATTGCGTTACGTAATTTGTGAACGACCCCTTATAATACAAATTATAAAACTTAGATCAAAGAATAAACCCTGACGGACACCGCAACTCAAATATAATTAAAATATTTACAGATATTTATCACTAACGTACATAAGCTAAACTGAAATAATCCAGTTCTTATCTGTAAGATTGACCTTCATAATACTTATTTTCTAATTACTGTTATTTACATCAATTAATTACCGTTTATGTAACACACGTCATTAACTTCGAGTCGTGTACGACCAATCTCCACCATATTTTGCGAGTCATACATTTCGTGGTGATCAGTGTCACCGCCATTTTTACAGAAACCACCATTTCCATTTTCGTCATTTTCACCTCCGTCATTTATGCTTCCTCCAAAGTTGTGACAGGTGTCATTTTCACAGTTCATGTTTGACTTTGTCAATTTCCTGCTCAAATATTTATCTTCGCTTTCTGAACAGCACCGTCTGCGAGCTTTGCTGCTATTTTTTAGTTTTTTCAGGACTTCTGGCTGCAAGTGTTCCGGCCAATCGAATCTGTGTGAAAAGATGAGCATCAAATTAGAAATAAAAGTATTCCTTATCGCACGTTACACTCCAGACACTTGGCAAATGAGAACTTCAACCGTATAATAGGGTTGCCAGACGTCCCGTATTTCCCGGGACGTCCCGTATTTCCCGGGACGTCCCGTATTTCCCGGGACGTCCCGTATTTCAGGCATAATTTTAAACGTCCCATTATTCGATTAATATTAGGCACCGCGTCGCGCATGACCGAATTATTGTAATATATTTCAAATAATTAAAAAAAGCCTGGAAATTGCATCGTTGTTTGGTTACCAAAATATAGGTGCAAAGTGGAATAAAATAATGGAAGGATTTTCCAGGAATGAAATCCCTAACATTTTTCTAAATTATATCGTTTATCTTCAGTATCCCTTGTTCAAATTGCTTTTTAGAGAGGATTTTTTTGCAGAATTGAACTGACGTGCGCAACAAATGAACCCCAGATTTGATAAAATATGAGAAATCAAACAATATATAATAAAACTTAACGATCTTCTTTAAAATATAACTAACAATAAAAGCACATAAAAATAAGAACGTAAAATATATGTGTAGCCGCTGGCTACAGGATGCAGAGCTGATGGAATTTGAATGGGAGAGTAGACAGGATAAGAAAAAGATTGTGGGTAAACTGACTGACCTTTGATGATGTCTGTGGACGGGCCGACGGGAGATGCGGTGACGTGCTGAGCCTTCTTGTTGGCTAGTTGAGCTGGCGTCTGTGCAGGGATGTATTGAATGTCCTGGTTTGAGTGATGTACACAGCACTTGTATTAACACTACACTTTAGGTACGCGATATTGTTTGTGCTGACGCGAATGTCTATTGTTTAGAGCTGTCGGCTGCGCGGGCGCGCGCGCGTGCGCCTAGAGAGGCTCGTCGATCCGAACAGACCGAGCGAGCGGCGGTCAGCGCGGGACTCGATTCCGTCGCGAGTCACCCTTTCTGCGCATGCGCTGACGTCACGCTGTTTAGCGTGAACATCCTGGGGGGGCCGGGGCTGCGGCTCCATGGGCTGTGTCCAGATCCACAACTTGGATCACTCCATCCTTGCCAGGCATTGTGCGGAGAATTCTCCCCAACTTCCATTGGAGCGGAGGCAGGTCATCCTCTTTGATGAGGACCAGTTCACCCACTTGAGGAGGGGAAGAAGGGGAGAGCCATTTGGAGCGGGTTTGCAGGGTATGGAGGTAGGATCTGGACCAGAGAGTCCAAAAGCGCTGAGAGAGCGCTTGAATGAGTTGAAACCGTTTAAGAGCAGATATGGGTCTGTCGTCAAAAGACTGCTCAGGTAGAGCGGTGAGCGGACGACCAATAATGAAATGTCCGGCCGTGAGAGGGTCAAAGTCCGTAGGATCGGATAAAATCGGGCAGAGGGGTCTTGAGTTGAGTATTATTTCGTGCAGAGCGCCGAACCAAGTTATGTGCTGATTCGCGAGCTGGTGAGTGATTGCATCATTGTTTGACCCGAAGAAGTTCTGAACTTCAATGAGTTGATCCCTAGCACCTACACAGCTTGTGCCGACTCTGAGCGAATGAGAACTAGAGTACCGCGACGTGAGATAAAACCTAACAGGGCTCGTGCTGAGTGAAATTGACCATGTACGTCTGCTATTATTGGTGTGTTAGTGACGTTCACTACACGTTGTGCGGAGTTACAAGAATTCTCTGTTGGAGCTGGAGTCATTGAGTGAAAATGAACTGAGTGTGTATGTGA
Organism: Ypsolopha sequella; assembly: GCA_934047225.1. Lineage (NCBI taxonomy): Eukaryota > Metazoa > Arthropoda > Insecta > Lepidoptera > Ypsolophidae > Ypsolopha > Ypsolopha sequella. Next base: position 431,272 of record OW204012.1, on the reverse strand, counting down.
TGAGTGTGTGTGTGATGACTGAGTGCTGGTTTCATAGAGTGAAAATGAGCTGAATGTGTATCTGATGAGTGAATGTGTGAGTGAAAATGAGCTGAGTGTGTCTATATGTGCTGATTGAATGTGTGAGTGAAAATGAGCTGAGTGTGTATGTGCTGATTGAATGTGTGATGAGTGTGACTATATGTGAAAATGAGTTATTAAAACTTGAGCGCTACCAACTCCAACGTGCGGATAGCTTGTAACTTGCGCGGGCCGAAATAACAAAGGCTATGTTCAAACGGAACACGGAAAATAAACACGACAGAGAGAAAAAAAAAAAAAAATTTTTTTTTTTTAAAAAACAACCTGTATATGAGCTGATACACCAACTTGGAACAGCCTATATGTGTACCATAAACAATAAAAGCAGAGATGAGATGAAAAAAAAAAAAAAAATTTACTATAAAAAGCAGACAATATCAGGATAAAACTGTTCGGCAATATATTACTGCAACACAAGATTACCGTGATTACAAGATTACAATCGACAAGGCTTGTTCACTCTTATGTTATTATGCTACTTCCCGCTTACACGAAGCTAAATGCTATTCTATTTATATAATAAAATACCTAGCCGAAATCGGATCTAAATGAGCGGACAAACTAATGATGAAATCACGCTTTAGTAATATACGTAATACGTATGTATATGCACGAAATAAAGCGAATTTATACTCTCACAAAAAATATCTCGCAAGATACGAGAACTATCTTTGACAGTGGGTAGATTTGCACCTCTTCGCGCGATAGAAAACAAAGTGAAGTGTAGGTACTCAAAACGTTGTAACACGATATGAAACTAAAATGTGAACTATGTATTTACGAGCAAAGTTGAATCACTTCGAGAACATTTGAAAAGATTGGGTCGGGAATCACATGTAAAAAATGTTGAGCAAAATGCTGACTTTGAGTTTAATTAATTTTACGTATGGGGTTTATAAGGGCTGATAATTAATCCCTGGAAGTGACGGGGGGGGTTTAATAAAGAAATATAGTGGACTGTAATAAACAATTGGGCCGAATGGATATAATTATATTATCTGAGCTGAACAATAATTACAACCGTGATGAAAATGAGTTATTCTGTAAAGGGGCGTGGGGGGGTCGGTTCTAACCGATAAATGGAATGTTCCAGGCGGCGGTTCTAATTATCTACCCGCGATAGGTATTCGAAACCACAAAATATTTTTTGCCGGGAAAGGGGGCAAAATATGTAACCGGGTGAAAATGGACTGTAGTAACTCGACGAGGGCTGGTTCAGTAGCGGTTTGAAGGGCCAAAATTGTGAAAATGGACTGTAAGGACCAGAATTCGATCCGGCTCGAAGGACCAAAAATGTAGCCGCTGGCTACAGGATGCAGAGCTGATGGAATTTGAATGGGAGAGTAGACAGGATAAGAAAAAGATTGTGGGTAAACTGACTGACCTTTGATGATGTCTGTGGACGGGCCGACGGGAGATGCGGTGACGTGCTGAGCCTTCTTGTTGGCTAGTTGAGCTGGCGTCTGTGCAGGGATGTATTGAATGTCCTGGTTTGAGTGATGTACACAGCACTTGTATTAACACTACACTTTAGGTACGCGATATTGTTTGTGCTGACGCGAATGTCTATTGTTTAGAGCTGTCGGCTGCGCGGGCGCGCGCGCGTGCGCCTAGAGAGGCTCGTCGATCCGAACAGACCGAGCGAGCGGCGGTCAGCGCGGGACTCGATTCCGTCGCGAGTCACCCTTTCTGCGCATGCGCTGACGTCACGCTGTTTAGCGTGAACAATATGTTTCTCATTTGTCCCGGGGAAAAATTTCAAATCCCGTTTTTTTTTGCCAAATTTAGCATAAAAATATCTGGCAACCCTATCGTATATACTCGTAATTGGTAATAATATTTAGTAATGCCAAAGTAAGAGAAATTCACACAAAATCGACATGTGGTATCTAATATTTATGCCTGTATATATAAAATCTGCGCAACACGCGTACGAGATTAAATTGAGACGAATATTTGTTTTGGTCATTCCTAAAGGTCACGGCACGATTTTTGACCGCTCGGCGAAAGTGGTGGGGGACTAGCGCATGTGCTCATTCGCGCACAAAATTACTAAGTGCGATAGAGAAAAAATGACTAGCGCAGTCAAGGTCAGACATCATAAACCGTGCCGCTTTTTGTATCAGGTTCTTAAAGCAGTCCAGTAAAAGCTATTAACTTCAGTGTAAGTCATTAATAAAATGAGCTTAAATTATTATCAAGTATGCCTTCTTGTTCAATTATCGTTGTATTTATAATTACTTATAGAAACATATATATCACTGTGACTTATCAACACTATTTATCTAAGAATGTTTACATAAATACCAGACCTACCTCAGTAAGAAGATACTTCTAAAAGACTGCCAAATAATTCAGTAATTACTAAGACGTCTTCATTAGAAGTAAACGTCAGCGGGGAAGTGCTTAGGTAGCAGCAACTAGCTCTAGGTGAGGTAGGTGAGGTGAGGGGTTGCCAACCGTACTTTAAAATAAAGTATCTTACGTTATTTTGGATCCCTGTACTTTATACTTTTGAATACCAATAAAGTACGTGAAAATACTTTATATTTCAATCTTTACATAAAATTAGACGTAAACTGAAAACAAAAACAGAGCCGTAAAGAAATCAAAGGGAAAATGTATGACTTCCTGCATTGTGGATGATATGTTTATTTTGTGCGTTTGTGTTTATGCAAATAGCACAAAAAAAATACAGTTTCACAAAAGGATTTGAGGATGTTAGTATGTAGTCTGGCCTTCCTAGTTCCTACCGCCCGCAGCTACCGTGACATTTTTTTCAAAAAATCTTTGAACTCCCTTGAATAAAGAATACTTTTTTCTAAAGGACCGTACTTTTTATTTACCTTCCCTGAAATCAGATATACTTTATTTCTTCTAAAAAAAGTTGGCAACCCTATGAGGGGGCTCTCCAACAGGAGGGAAGTGGTTTTCTCTTCTTTACTTAGTAATATTTAATATTCTTTGGTTTTTTTTTTGGTTTCTCTAAGTTATTTGACAGTGAACTAATGAATTAAATTTAAATAGTTTGTTTAAGAAAACACGAGAACTAGTGAAGAATTTAACAGTTAAGAGACACATTCCAAAAGTGGGGACAAGTTGGAAAAGGATATCACATTTCTCATGTTTTTCGAGTCAAATTCAATACAATTTAAACAATTTCAAAAAAGCCCAATATTTTAGATCGTAGAATACTGAAGCGTGTTACCGGACAACATTGTACCAAAAAAATTGTTCATATATGGCCATAAAAATCTACAATGGCATACCTGATAACCTCAAGTCATTGCCAAATAATCAATTTAAAAGTAAACTTTTTAAATGGTTGCAGGGACATTGTTTCTATTCAATAAAAGAATTTAGGGAAGTTTCTAATTATAAACATACATAGTTATTTAAAAAGAGGCAAAACATAATTAGTAATTGTATTTAATTGTAAATAATTTGTTGACAACATTATCATTAATTTAAGTATTTGCATGCTATAACACTAGCCGATTAAGGCGTTCTTTTGTATACTCCTAATAACCTATGTACCCTTATCAGAGCAAATAAATATTTTCTTTCTTTCTTTCTTTCCATTCCAAGCTACAGGATCATAATATCATGTAGCACAGGATCATAATATTGAAGGCACTGTTCCAGTGTCCTGCAAATTGCCCCTTTTGCGGTAGTATATGGGAGGCAACTAATTACCTGACTTACTGCAAGCTGCCACTCAGTACCTGTGTGAAGCACTGTGACTCAGCGTGCTCGTGGATCTCGGAGGCATGTCTGGGGCCTCAGCATAAGATCACGCCAAATTACACCTGTTGCGATGGTATATGGGAGGCGAAAAAATCTGTCTGACAGAAATTAATTACCGGACTTTCCTCAAAGCTACCACTCAGCATCTTCATCAAGCTGTGTGATTCACGATGTGATTCAGTAACATGTCTTGGTCCCCAGCACAAGATTATGATATTAAAGGTACCATTGCATTGCCTGTGTCCACCAAATAGCACCTATTGTGGTTGCATATGGAAATCAAGGATTTGTACAACAAATATCAATTACCGAACTTCTTCCAGGCTGCCACTCAGCATTTTCATGAAGCAGTGCGAGTCGGCATGATCATGGATTGCTGAGGCATGTCCCGGGCCCCAGCACAGGATCATGATGTTGAAGGCACCGTTGCCAGCGTCCACCAGGTTGCGGGTGTACCTGGAGATTTTATGAACAAAGCTTTAGCAGGCACAGTGGATAAAACACTTGTCTCTCAATTTTGAGACCCGGGTTCGAGTGCTGCCCGGTCGAGTAGCAATGCGTTTTTCAACACTGATGTGCATAGACATAGTGTTTGTATAATTGAGGTATATTTAACCTCTATATATACGTGTTAATAAGGTGTTGTGGAAGCCGGAAACTGGCAATAGTACCAGCCAATACGAACAACTTTTCGTAAAAAAGAAATTGAGAAAAAAACAGTTGTTTTGGTCGGGTAGGTATGTCACTTTTATATAGAACAGCTATTTTTTTTTCACGATTCGATGGTTTGCTCCGTACTCAAAGATTTCAAAAATTTAGATCAGCCCTCGCACCTTAAATCTATTGCATTGTTTTTGAATATGTGCTCAAGGCGATACAAAAAAAAAATGGGGTTTTTTCGAATCCATTTACTCCAAATTTTCTTGATAGAATTTAATTCCGAAAAGACATCTAAATTGTTTTATTTTTTCCTGTAATTCCGAAATACTAACTAATTTCATTGTGAAATTGCATTCAAAATGTGGATATTATGTATTTGTAAAGTCTCCTTGAAAATCTTTTTGACAAAATAGCTTAGTACATTTTATATTAATAAAAAACCGACTTTTTGCTACTTTTCCACGAATCCGTCCCACTCGCACCGAGGGCTTTTTCGCATATGTAGTAACAGGGACGCTAAAACTTTTACGTATCGCCTTAACATAATGCCGACGCGCGCACAATATGAGTACGCAATCTGTCTACCTACTTACTAAAGTTTTTAAAATAATTATATTTAGGTGCACTTAAGGCGTCCAACTATCACTGTGTTCAGAATACTTTATATTCTCTGGTTCAGATGAGCACTGATTCCAAACGTGTGAGCGTCACCTCAGAACATTTAAACATTTACCCATTTAAAGGTGGAAACATTTTGGTGCTGTCATACTACGCTAAGGGCTTATCTTTACTTTTGAAATCTTTGTCCCTAGTAAAATTTGTTCGTATGAACGAGTACTATCGCCAGTTTCCGGCTTCCGCTACATCATATTAACACCCTTTATATATACTTAGCGGAACCCTCTATTGCATGTATTATGGATGTTGCTACGATTTAGTAGATCACAGAGATGATCTAATAATCGAACATTTAATTAAATATTTGGCCTACTATTTTAGTAAGGCTCATTTATCGCTTTTTATAGTCCTGCATTTGGTACTTCTAAATGAGAATAGTCAGTGAAAAATAATTTATAGCACACTGTGCGTAAAATGACCGTGCGTAAAGTCGGCATTTTCCGCACTTGTGCTATAAAAAATTATACGAAACTCGTGCGAGAAACTTTTTGCAGTGAACTCACACTCGTCAGAAAACGTTTCATCGCTCTCGTATCGTAATATACTATTATTCTATCAGTTTCGTTTCTAGATATTGTCGTCTACAATAGTAGATTGTGTCACAAGGGACCAAAATAATGTATTTAGGGCGGGAGCGATTGTTTGAATCCATAGCGAAGCGAAGGATTCTAGACTAGAATCCTAAGCGTAGAGAGGGATTCAAAGTACGTCGCCTGAGGTTAAATAATTTTGGTACCTCGTGGCACACCTTTTCATCCCCCTCTATGAGAAAACTTCTTTCACTTGTCCTTGAAATTTTGATAAAAAGTAATTAAAAAACCTTAGAATAATTACGGTAATTATTCTAAGAAAAAAACGAATAACAAGTTCCCGCGTATTTTTTTTTATTTGGTTAACCATATCACGTCGGCAGGCGCGCTTTTTTTATTACCGGCCAGGACTTTTGATATATAGATGGGATGAAAATTATTTACTTAGGATTATACGCGATTCTACTCTAGAATCCTTCGCTTCGCTCTGGATTCAAACAATCGCTCTCACCCTAAATACATTATTTCGCTCCCTTGTGACACAATCTACTAGAGTACCAGTGGGACCCTTACTATTTTTAGAAAGGCTTTTCAATTATTATTCTATTTTCTTTTTCTCGGGGCCGCCAATCTGTATATTTTTCTAGAACTTACGATTTAATGATATTATTGTATTTACAAGCACAAATACCACTCCAGACCGGGTGAGAAATTTATTGTGACACAGATAACACGGGACCATCGTGGTTCAAGAGTATGACGCAATCGTCCGTCCTTACAGAAAACTTATTTATTTACGAACGGGATTTCACAACGTGACGTGGGTAGTGAGATAACAAACCAGAACAATAACAAATAACGGGTAAAAATCTAAAGTGCGTTATTAAAAGGTTTTATTTTGATTATATTAGAATTAAATGAAACCTGAGGACAAATCATGATGAAAATAAAACTGTTCAACTCAATATATATGATCGGGATAGCCGACCAGATGAAGGCAGTCTGAATCTGATGAAACTGGTTAGCTATAAGTCGTTCTGTGCTCCCCAGGGCGGCGGGGCGCGGAGCGCGGGGCGTGGCGTGCTGCGGTATAGTCCTTGAATGCGCAAAGTGATGTTTTCGGCCCTCCCTACAAAATTATATGCGCAGATTTCCACTACTATCCATGCCTCTAGAACCGTGCCGGGGGGTGTACATGTATCACCGTCTCTATGGCCAAGTGGTTCGAATATCTCGACCACTCATTCGGAGGTCTCGGGTTCAATTCCCGTAGGAGCACATTCGTGGTTGGACTGCGTGATTTGTTGGGTCCATATTTGTTAGGTCCATATTTGTTGGGTCCATATTTCGGGCCTGAAATATGGACTGTTGACTATAAACCATAATTGACATAGTTTTACCTCATCTAAATACATTTGTTAGTTACCTTTAGCATTAAGTTTAGATCAAAAATTCGTGAAATTTAGCGTGTTATTATTAATTTGATCGCGTGCAAACTCTGAGACGGATCGCTAGTTAAAAATAAATCTTACCGGAAACGGTCGAACTTCGCGTACTTCCGCCAGTGCTTAAGGTTGGACGTGTAGCCCACCATTAGTTTCTGAACATCCTGTACGTTAACGTGGTCATGAGAGAACACCCTGTGCAGCTCCGACACCAGCTTCTCCAGCCCGTCGATTTCACTGAAGAATTAAACAACAACAATATTAACATGTGTACAGATAGCAGCACGGTTTACTTGTGTACAGCTAGCAGCACGGTTTACTTGTGTACAGCTAGCAACACGGTTTACTTGTGTACAGCTAGCAGCACGGCTTACTTGTGTACAGCTAACGGTTCCAGATCTAAAGTAGAAAATTACAGGCCTATAGCTGTTCTCTCAGTCTTCGGGAAAATATTTGAATCCATGATTAACCGCAGAGTCACTCAACAAGTTCGAGTACATCTATCTGACTGCCAACATGGCTTCCGAGCAGGCAGATCGACCGCAACCAATTTGATCAACTTTGTTGATTATGCCACAACCTCTATGGACAAGCGCAGATCAATTGATGTAGCCTACTTCGACTTCAGAAAGGCATTTGACCGTGTCGATAATGACGTGCTTTTGCAAAAATTCGCTGCAATAGGTTTCACGCCCAAACTGTTAAAACTGTTTGCGAATTACTTTGCCGATAGGGAACAATACGTGCAATTAGCCGGTATGCGATCATATTCCTATGAGACTAATTCTGGAGTCAGTCAGGGAAGTACTTTGGGTCCAACTCAATTTCTCATCATGATAAATGATCTCCCGGAAGTTGTGAGGACGGCTCGGTGCTTGATGTTCGCGGACGATCTGAAACTCTACTTGAGTATAGGTAATCTAGGTGATTCCGAGGCACTGCAGGAGGACATCGACAGTGTTGTAGATTGGAGTGAGCGCAATCACTTGGAGTTTAATAGCTCCAAGTGCAAGGTGATGACGTTCACCAGGTCTCACGCCTCTCCTGACAGAGACTATTACATAGTTGGGACTCCACTAGCACGCGTGTCACAAATAAGAGACTTGGGACTAATGTTGGACAGTGAACTGACTTTTAATGAGCATATTTAGGTTACTTGTAAAAAAGCCTTCAAGGCTTTAGGTTTTTTAATAAGACAAACAGCTAGGTTTCAGGATACGGGAACTATTATGACGCTGTTCAATTCCTATGTTAGAAGTAAGTTAGAGTTCAACGCAATCGTCTGGGCTCCACATGAGGATAAATACAAGCTCATGATGGAAAAAGTCCAGCGTAAATTTGCTAGGTATTTGTATAAAAAAATATACGGGTATTATCCTTACCTATTCCCATCTATGTTCGTGGCGGGAATGGTAGGGGTAGACACCATAGAGTTTAGACGTAAGCTGGCGCTTATAGTGCACTACTATCTGCTATTACACAACCGAGTGGACGACCCCGCTACGCTTGCGAGGTGTTCGCTGGCGGCGCCGGACCGATACGCGATGTTGCGGCGGCGCTCCTTCTTCGCGACGGGTGTGGTACGCACACAGCATGCTCGTTACGCTCCCACTTTCCATGCGTGTACACTTTTGAATGAACTGATCGCTCAGTGTCAAGAAGTAGACATTTTTTACACCACACTCGCAAAATTTGCTGCAAGTGTACGTAACTTTTTAAAATAGTTAATTATGTAAGGATAATTATATAAGTAGAAATATATGTAATTTAATTATATTATATTATGTAGTATTGTCTTAACCTGCGAGTTGGTATAAAACTGTGAGTAGGTATAAGGTTCTTGTGTAAATAAATAAATAATAATAATAAATAAATAAATAAATAAACAGCACGGTTTACTTGTGTACAGCTAGCAGCACGGTTTACTTGTGTACAGCTAGCAGCACGGTTTACTTGTGTACAGCTAGCAGCACGGTTTACTTGTGTACAGCTAGCAGCACGGTTTACTTGTGTACAGCTAGCAGCACGGTTTACTTGTGTACAGCTAGCAGCACGGTTTACTTGTGTACAGCTAGCAGCACGGTTTACTTGTGTACAGCTAGCAGCACGGTTTACTTGTGTACAGCTAGCAGCACGGTTCACTTGTGTACAGCTAGCAGCACGGTTTACTTGTGTACAGCTAGCAGCACGGTTTACTTGTGTACAGCTAGCAGCACGGTTTACTTGTGTACAGCTAGCAGCACGGTTTACTTGTGTACAGCTAGCAGCACGGTTTACTTGTGTACAGCTAGCAGCACGGTTTACTTGTGTACAGCTAGCAGCACGGTTTACTTGTGTACAGCTAGCAGCACGGTTTACTTGTGTACAGCTAGCAGCACGGTTTACTTGTGTACAGCTAGCAGCACGGTTTACTTGTGTACAGCTAGCAGCACGGTTTACATGCGCTAGTCATTAACGTGTGTACAGCTAGCAGCACGGTTTACTTGCGCTAGTCATTTTTTCTCTATCGCACTTGGTAATTTTGTGTGCGAATGAATTTTGGGTCCGACTCAGACTTCGCCAAATTACTTTTAATTTTGTCCGTCTGGTCCGTTTTTAACTCAAGAACCCCACACCAGATTTGGATGCGGTTTTCTTTATTATTATCGTAGTGACCCTGGTCAACTTTAAGGGGTTTAAACTTTAGATAATTTCTTCCACGCATGCGAAGCCGCGGACAAAAGCTAGTGGGTTCTAAATGCATACGTGGCCCTGAGTTTATTAGAATAAATGTGCTATTGGCTATCGACGTTCACACAAACTGAACAGCCGTCCCTTCTAATGTATTCGTATTAGGCCTGGCGTCGATTACAGCAGGAACGCGTCGAATCGAAGCGAGTCGCATCTCTGAAGAATCGAATCGAATTGTTCATTCATCGCAACTCTTCATCAAATGAGGTCGTTTTAGCGTCATGGACAGCTCGGATGAAGAGATGTTTTTATTTCAAATACTTTTTGATAAAGAAGAGGACAATATAACAAAAAGGAACGGTGTGCTCCAAAATACTAGGTACACGACATTAATATGAATTAACAATAAAAGATTTTATAGCACACCGTGCGTAGAATGACCACTTTACGCACGCTGCGCGTGCGTAAAGTCGGAATTTTCCGCACTTGTGCTATAAAAAATTATACGAAACTCGTGCGAGAAACGTTTTCTGACGAGTGTGAGTTTGCGGCACGAGCCGAAGGCTCTCGTATCGTAATGTACTATTTATGATGATACAGAAATACGTTGGCGCGCATCCGCTTCACCTCGTCGACTGAAGCGCGCCGAGTTGAATCGAATCGTGTTGAGCAAATCGCGCGGTCGATTCAATTCGGCGCGCCGTGGCTCTAAAGTTTCACATTATTAATTATAATTACGTGGGATACTTAGAAAATTTTGCAAAAGTCAAAGATAATGTTTTACGGTGTATAGTTTTATTATTAAATATTTTCTAAGAGCTCTCCACCAGCATCTATACAAAGTTTGATATCTACGTCTAAACCAATTTTCGAAACACTTTTTCCAGTCCGCCTCAGACACCTCTTCTACGGCCTTCTCGAAAGCTGTAAGGAAAACTGTATCTCTTTGAGTTGATTTTTTGTTTTAGAGAATAAAAGTAAGTCACAAGCTGCTAAATCAGGACTGAAAAGAGGGTGACCCAAAAGTTTAACGGGTGTGCTGTCCAGGAAGTCCCTCGTTTTGAGCGCTGAGTGCGCTGGCGTGTTGTCATGGTGAAGCAGTAGCCACCGGAGCCCCGTGTTCGGTCGCTTGTTGCACACAGCAATGAAAACTTCTAGCAAGAATTTGGTTGTTGGCGTTGATGCTACTTTAATTTTGTAAAAGAACTGACAACAAATACCTCGCCAAATTGAAAAAACTAGCGATCAAAATACTCCCTTCGCTTCTCGATCGCTTCACTTTGGTAGGCGTTGTTTCGTTTTCAAACAGCCAAACTGTCGACTAGAGCGTCGTTTCTAGATCGTTTTGATAAATGTAAGATTCATCGTCTGTAATAATGTCCTAAAACCGCCAAGACGAGCCTGCTTCAAATTTAGAAATCATGTCACTGCACCATTCCACGCGGGCCTGCTTCTGAACAGCGGTGAGGTTGTGCGACACCCAGCGCGGAACTATTCTCCTCACGCGAAGGTGCTCGTGTAGAATCTCGTGAACGCTTATCAATCCAATCTGCAATATGTGCTGAATCTCTTCATACGTAAGTGCTAGCACGTTTCCTTCTGTAACAGCCGTCAAAGGGCAACCACTTCTTCATCCCCCAAAGTTAGTCGACCGCGCTTAAATTCGTTATAACAGCGGTACACGGTTGCCTTCGAAGGGTTTTTGTCCATAAATGCAATTTAAAGTCCAGCTTTAGGCGACATTTGAAACCGTAAAAAAACGTCGCGTGTAAATGTTCCCGATGCAGATCCATTTTTTTAATGAGACACACGATAGTTCTATTCAGTTCGTAAAAAATGTGTAGTGAAATTTTGAAGTTGGAACGTTGGTATTTTTACTTTTAAATAATTGTATTTTCAAAATAAATTATAACTGGCCAGTGTCTCATACATAAAAACTTTTTTTCGCAAAACATATTGCGTGGTCTGATACGATCGTCACTTTTTATAATATTTCATATTCTGAGTAAAATATGTTGTCAATATTTTGACTATTTCCGAACGAAATGTTACAAATGTTCGTTCATCATCGTATAGCCGACAAGTGGAACTACCTGCCCACGTCCGTGGTTCTGGGTAGATGGTGATGGTGGTGAGCCTGACCTGATAGATATGTCGTAGGCCAGCTGCGGCGCTCGAGATAATTACCTACGTATGGTCGGAGCGTTAGAGTTGCTACTCATAATTTAGGCAAAAACAAATTATTACCTGAACAGCGCTAATGGTGACTTGAATTGAGATTTTTCGTAAAATAATGGCCGTTATACCTATCCCTCCTACGCCCCGTGCCCCTAGACCTAGATGAAGGTATCTGCTGGTGGTGTGGTGATAGGAAACACTTTGAGTGCGACTTGCACTCGCACTTGCGACTTGCACTCGCACTTGCGACTTGCACTCGCACTTGCGACTTGCACTCGCATTTGCCCGGTTTTCTTATTCACAATAATTTGTGGCCGATGGAAAGCGTCGATAACTACTAGAATGAAGCACGTTTCAAACTTTATGACGTCACTGAAGTTCGTCTATGTCTCCGCCTATTTCCTTCTCTATCATCTATTTCTCTTGTCTAGTTTACATGGAAACTGTTACAGAATTGTACTGAAGATAGTAGCTGGTAGAGTAGAGTGCACAACGCGTAGTTGGTTAAATAGTACGCTAATGAAGCCGATTCTGAAGACTTTACAGTACTCTCAAAGTAATAATGCGCATACAAATCTTCGCCACTGTTCGGCAAAGTTCGTATTTGCTCTTTCTGTACAATCAATACGATCACGTGGTACGTCCGGTCGCTCGGCTATAGATTTGTATGCGCATATTACTTTGGGAGTACTGTAATTTTAGTTTTAGTGCTGTCAAAATTTTAAAATTTTCAAAATAATTTAGCTTCTGTTCCTAACTCTTAAGGACTATTTTTAAATCAAGAAAGTTTAGTTTTGACAGCACTAAAACTAAAACCTTCAGAATCGGCTTTAATGGCTTCTCATGACGTCATGCTGCCGGAACACGACGTGTCGCTTGGTGCCCTAGTTTCGCCGTGAGACCGTTTACAAGCCACGGACGAAGTCTACCACCAGTTGAAGTGAAGGAGGTATAGGAAGTAGAAGTGAACTCACTGGTCCACCTTGAAGGGTCTCTCTATGGGCAGGATCTCCATGTCGGTACACTCCGACACACGGAGCTTGCAGTTCGCATTCTCCACGTCCATCGTGCTCGCTGTGGGTACAAAAATAAACCGTTTATTTATTTATTCAAAATTATTGAACATAACAGATACATCTAAATCATTACAATAATATAATTCTTAAACTAAAGCACTTACTTTCATACTTCTCTCTAACATTCTCTTACAAACATCTATCAGATAACTAATACGATCCACACAAATATCACACTCTGGTGTTTCAGCGAGCAAGGAGCAGAATATGTCGCGTGCTCGCGCGACGGGCGAGTACCGATAAAGGTTAGTGCAAGAAAATAAACTTTTAACAAAAAAATAGCAACCGACTTCAATAGTAACAGCAGTCATTCACTAAAAAGTTAATAATAATTCTATAAAGACCGATGGTACCGAAGCAACACTTTTGCCGACTCCTTTCTTCCTGAAACGTTATGTTATCTAGAAGTCGGCGTTCTTATATTGGTTTCTATGTTGCTATATCGTAGGAAATACGCCGACTTCTAGATAACATAATGTTTCAGGAAGAAAGAAGTCGGCAAAAGTGTTGCTTCGGTACCATCGGTCTTTATAGAATTATTATTAACTTTTTAGTGAATGACTGCTGTTACTATTGAAGTCGGTTGCTATTTTTTTGTTAAAAGTTAATTTTATTTTACATTTTTTAGTGTTGCTGGGTTAAATTGTGAGGTATGAGTAGTTCTTGCAAACGAAGTTCAAGTGAATATAAGTAGCCATGTTTGAGTAGCTTCCTGCTATCAGCACCCTAGCACAACATGATTACCGCAATCTCGAGTTATGTGCTGTCATCCGTTGAAGAGTTCTACGGTGATGAAGCTAAGATCGAAATTCAGGTGGGTACACTGGCAATTTTCAGCAATGCCCTGCAATGAGCACCCTAACACAAACTGGTTGCCGCAATCTAAAGTTATGTGCTGTCATCCGTTGAGGAGTTCTATGGTGATGAAGCCAGGATCGAAGGTCAGGTGGGTATTCTGATAATCTCCAAGTAATACCCTTGAATCAGCACCCTAACGCAGTGATTGCCGCAATCTCGAGTTATGTGCTCTGATCCGTTGCAGAGTTCTATGGTGAATATGTTGATGAAGCCAGGATCGAAGGTCAGGTGGAAGAATGTCGATTTTCAAGTAATACCTTGTAATCAGCACCCAGATACATAGCGATTGCTTCAATTTCGAGAGATATGCTGTCATTTTCTGAGGAGTTCCACTGCCTATCTCTGAAGACCTTCATCAGATCATGACCAAACCCAAAATGGGACCTACCTGGAAGTATACTCTTTCAAACAAAAAAAGAATTGTTCAAATCGGTTGGGAAATGACGGAGTTATGGAGTAACAAAGCCAAAAAACATACAGTCGAATTGAGAACCGCCTCCTTTTTGAAGTCGGTTAAAAATGGCGACGCGTTTTAGAATTTTCTCAACAAGATCCACATAGTGTGGCACACACACAGTCGATCTTATTTCGAATAACGCCAAGTATAAACTTTGCCAATATACAGGGTGTTAGGAAAAGTACTTCGTTCCTTTAAACCACGTGTGCTATAGGTATAACAAAGTATGTTAAGCGTGTTTAATTATTTTTTTATACAAAAAATTTAAAAAAAATTTTTAAACTTTTCATTAAATTGTTCAACCCTAGTTCAGAACGCACAATAAAATCTTCAATGGTGCCTCGAGTGTTAGAAATGGGAAATATTAAATATTCGAAATAGAAAAGCATTTATTTGGACAAATGGGAATAACTCAGCATTTGCTGACGCTGTATATATAGTTTTTATTAAAATATACGCATAAATAGATTAGAGCACGATATATCTCAAACCTATCATTCATTCTTGATATTTACAATAATCTATATAAATAAATAACCAATATCTAATGGTTTTATACAATTAATACAATAAATGATATTTATAATTTACGCGGCCTGTAATACAAATATTGAATGTACCTATATCATAAATACATATATTTCATTTCATAATAATACGAGGAAATAAACTAAAAATAATAAAAGTTAGGTTATAAAATAATAAACGTTAATAAAAAAAATATGGGAAGGAATAATATTGTTATAAATATAGGTAAATATAACGCAATGATTTCAGGCGCTTAATCAATTGTCACCTTGTATATTTTTTTATTTAAATCCTCGTTATTTACAAATAAAACACAAAATAACACGAGGTTTAGCGGAAAACACGAATAGTTACACTAAATTGAGCTCGTCGAACACGTTGTGTACGAAAACTACCTTATTATAGTTCATTGATATTTCTTGGGATTTAATTGACTAAGAAATATGTATAAGGTGACTTTGCATGATATAGCCAAATTCATCCTGGAGACTGGGTAAGTGGACAGAATCAAAGTTCAATGACCATTTCTGTGCAAGGCGCTAAATATAATTTAGTCTTCCCATACTAATTGGTCCGGGGTTGTTCGTATACAAGTTTAGGGGCACAAATTAACGAACTAAAAATAAATACTTTTACTATTTTGCAAAAAAAAAAGTCATTGAACTTTGGTCCTGCCTGATTCCTGACTTCTGTAGTAAACCTGAGTAAAGTATGAATTAGGCTGTATCGTGCGAGTCACGTTACATTGTCACAACGACATACCTATTCTCTAACACCTCGCAGTGTACCATGGCAGCTAGTAGGTTCACCCGACGTACTTCTATCAGAGATTCACGTAAATAATGTAACCGCGAGGTATATTCGTTTGTATACAAACAAAAATGACACTGTCACTGCTGGAAGTGTTCGAGGGACTGAATGTTTAGACTCAAATCGATTAAAATGAGAAGCCTGTACTATAGATAGGGCATTTGTGCGCGCGCCATTCTGGATCGGTTCAGGACGTAGTACCCAGGGGGGGGGGGGGGGGGGGGAAAGCTGTAGTAATACGCACGCATGCTGCAAACGCACGAATCAACTTTTTAATGAATGGTTTGATGGTAGAGCTGATGCCGGGCTCGACTGTGAAGGTACACCATCTTACTTGGAGACACCCTCGAAGTAATTCGGGGGAGAGTAAGAGGACAGCTCACAGGCAAAAAACCAGGAGGCCCACCATGCCTGGGACTGATGGATGGCAGTATATCCATCCCTAATAGCCGGACCTTATATGGAACAGACTGGTGACGGGCAGCGGCGTCACAGGTGCGAGGGTTCCGGCACCACGCTCACCAACCCGCCTGCCCAGCGTGTGTGAGTATGGGTTCTTCCAGGATGACCGCCGGGAGTGGCAAAGTCCTGGAAAGGATTATGTCCAGCAGTAGACGAACTAGGCTGATGGATGGACCCGAAGGGTGCCAAACTGGATCCTATTAGCTAAGAATGAGAATGAATAATTTATTTTGCGATGTAGGTACATCGTATTAGTTCTGTTTACAAAAAAGAGAAATCCTAAGGAACTATAGTTCCTTATATTATAGTATAGGAAATATAGTTCTGGAAGAAGTTAACGAAATAAAGTACCTTGGAGTGACTTTTGACAACAAACTGAGATTTGATGCTCATGTTAAAACTCAATGTAGTAAATTCATCAGTACCCTAAGCATGAAAACATCTCCGTATGGTTGCGTTTGAAACTAAACTTAGGTTGCCATACGTAGTTGTTAGTTCCGCTACTGTCCGCTTGGAGCGGTTTACCAGATTCCATACGATTTTGATGTAGTTTGAAACGCAACTATACGGAGATGTTTTCATTCTTAGGCTACAGAACACTTTTTCAAAGCAGAAGGGCAGTGGGTAGCAAATGGGGTCTGACGCCTAGCATAATGCATTGGCTATACAAGGCCATCATTCTACCACGACTGCTATATGGAGCAATTGTATGGTGGCCAAGAACAGACATACAATCCACAAGAAGAGAATGAAATAAGTGCTTACGTAAAGATTACAGAAAAAAAAATTGAGAAATTCACGAAAAAAAAGACCAAATAAAATTTTCTGTTCCCAAAACTGTCGAATTACGAAACCTAGGTACGCGAGTCTGATTCGCACTTGACCGGTTTTTCGTCAAATATAACAGGAATAATTAGCGTACTTACGGCTACAATCTACTACGCGGACTCAATGCGGAACTTATTGAAAATCATTTTTGAATTAGTAAACGTGCGACAACAAATTTTATAAGCAATCGTGCTTTTTCCGTTCAGAAACGCTGATACGCCTTCGACCTCGCCAAAGACACTTTATCTGGGGATAAAATATCTAGCCATCCATCAGCCTGTGTTCGTTTACTGCTGGAAATAGGCCTTTCTAAAATTTTGCCACTCTTGGCGCTCCTCCGTCATGCTCATCCAGCCGCTACCCGCGAAGTCCGCCGGGCCAGCAGGCACGAGGTCGGTCTAGGCTACGCTTTGCTGCACGTGGTGTCCATTCTAGGCAATCACGTCGGCGACAAATATGGGCCTACCCACTGCCACTTCAACTTACTGATTCGGCAGATTATGTCGATGACTTTCCGCAGTGCTTAAAGGCAAAAGTATTTAACTGATAAGTTATCTCTTACCAAGGGCTTGATCCACCGACTTAAGGTCGTTTAAGGAGCTATGGAGCGAGCTTTGCGTGGGATATATCTAATGAATAAAATCGAATCAAATAAAAGTAAAAAATAATTTCGTTCGGAAACGCGGCTCGGCCTACGGCCTGAACAAAACCACTTTAGCAAAGGACATTTCAAAGAACAAAAAATAGTTTCGTTTGGAAAAGCGGCTCGGACTTCGGTCTCGCCAAAGACCACCAAAGGTACTTTACAAATTATGATGACATTTTTCAGGGTATTCGGAAAATCATTCCATAAGGACAAGAATATTTTTCGAAATACAGTTGCTTTGAAGTTATAGAGCTGAAATTTTGCTTCTGTTACTAGGGTTGGGTCAGGGGGGTCTCACTTGACCACGTGACCCGCGATAAATACCTACCGCGACGCAACCCGTCGTCGGCACTAGAGTCAGTCGAGTGTTACCCATACTCACGCTCTGTGATACACGTTCTCACTTGTACCTACGCGTCTCGACTTTTCATGTTCTGTTCTGGCTATGAATAGTCAAAGAAAGCTAACATACATACTTGTCACTTTATTAGGTCGTCAAAATATAAATATATAAATAATTTACTCTCAGTCAAGATGCATTTCAGGTCTATTTATCAATATACAATACAGTGGTCGTATATAATGTATGAGTAATAAAACAAAATATTACATCATTCATTTATAAATAATTTTACAAACTAAAATATATGGTGACATTGATTAATGCAGCCAAATTCATACTGAAGACACGGTAAGTTGTCGGTATCAAGGTTCGATGACCTTTTTTGGGAAATTCGAAAATTATTTCCTTATTTTAAAAACCCTGATCCCTACAAACGCAAGCCTAGCGCCGAGTCAATTACTATGGTAGGTAGGTCAACATATTATTTTGTGAAATTAAGAATACTTGTTATCGATCGGTGATACTGATCATTTACCAAGCATCCAGTATGAATTTGGCTGCATAAACACCTTATAAAATACCTCTTTCACGCGTGCAACGTTTTAAACAACCCTACCGAGTGAACAGTGATTTATGACCTTGAGACCGTCACAGTAAAAGAAGCTCTAGCGCTTAGTAATTTCATATATTCTCGCTTGCACGCACGTGTGGTACCTGACTGTAGGCAATTATAAAAAGTTGCCGAACGGCGGGTGCGAGCTCGTTTGTACTTTATTGCTGCTTGGCGAGAGTAGCTATTTATTTCAATGTTTTTGCAAAGTGATTCTTCTGTACGTAGTATTTTATTCTGTGGTTGGGTTTAAGGATTTAATATACTTTATACGAAACTCGTGCGAGAAACTTTTTCTCGACTCGTGTGATTGCAGCACTCGCCTTCGGCTCGAGCCGCAAACTCACACTCGTCAGAAAACTTTTCATCGCTCTCGTATCGTAATGTACTATAAAAAAAAATATTGTGTTTCAAAGTGTTAACACACTAACCGAAGTTTAATTCAGAGAAAAAAATTATAATTTCGTTCAGAATTTACCTAAATTTTCAATTATGAATTTACAAATTTTACCTGGGAATCAAATAAGTGATCGAGAAATTATTTCGTGAGGAAACGTAGCTCGGCCTTCGGCCTCGTCAAAGCCTGAGAATCAAACAAGAGATCAAGAAATAATTTTAAACTACAAAAAACTAAATCCACGCGGGCGAAGCCGCGGGCAAAAGCTAGTTATTAATAAAAGCCTTAGTAGTAGGCCAGTTAACCTTTAGCATGTTCCGCGTGATAGGCACGGTAGGTTCAATTGTTATATTTTTTGTCGGCATGGTGGGACCGGTACATTCTGTGGTAGTGACCGTAGTGAGTCGGACTCGTGCACAAGGGGTTCCGTACGATCACACAATACGGGAACATTACAAATATTATGGTAAATAACAACATAGACATAAGTAACATCGAGGCGACAAAAACAAGTCACTAAAATGGTAGCGCCTGGCTAACAATTCGCAGCTCCCAATAGCTATATTTTTCCTTTAATGTTTACATAATTATATACCTATTACCAGATGTTTTTCTTATTTTTCGGTCTTCTCGTTTCGGAGATAAGGCGGGGATATGATAACGTTAAAAAATGCAACTTTTTCGACGTTGTTTTGTATGGGACTCCCCTTGGTTATAATTTTTCTTTTTACTATTTGCCGCGATAGTAAAATACTGTATGAACATTGCAACTGGCTACCCGTAAAGGCTAAAGCTGTAGACCCCTGTGACATACATACAGACAGACAGCGGAGGCTTAGTAATAGGTTCCCGTGTAACACCCTTCGGGTACGGAACCCTAAAAGTAGCCAGCTGGAATACATTTGCCAGCGGTTTTTCTCGTGTGATATGTTGTTATGATTTGTTCACCGCTTTCAAAACTTCCCGTTAGACAAGGATTAAAACAACCGGTCAAGTGCGAGTAGGACTCGCGTCTTGAGGGTTCCGTATGATTTAAACAGAAATTATAAACTTATCATTACCTACAAATTGTATGAAACAAAATTAAGTTGGTTGAGTATTCGGGTACGTAACGTAACCCTAACAGAATGAAAGAGTTAACACATTTTGATACAATATTGTTAAAAGTAAATTTATTTCTAAAGGTGTTCTGTGAGGGGTCCTGAATTGTATTAATGTTGTTTTGTTGAAATTGATTTCTAAATTGTGGTCGTTCATACAGTTAAATATGTTTTTGATTCAACATTTTACACAACATGTCAAAATTTCAGGTCCCTATCTCATTCCGTCTAAGAGCTAGAGACCCGTGGTGACATACGGACAGACGGACAGCCGTTTTGCCCTTTGGGTACGGAACCCAAAAAAGTTACTAAAAGTAAAATATAGTTTTATTGTGTCTTTGTTTCAAGTTTTTCACATTTAAACTACTAGGCCGGCATGTCAGAGGTTACATTATGGCCCCGGGAGTAAAGTTTATTAATATTAGCCTAAATTGATATATTCTTACTTACGTATCAGAAATGGCAGCTTTTTGTAAATTGATGTCAAAGGTTCACAAAAGCTCTTTTCACTTTGGCACAAAATCACAAAACCCTTGCCTCACAAACAGCTCGAATAAAAAAAAGTTATCCTAAAAGATGTTGCCGCGCAAACAACCAAATGTCAAATGAGAGACTTGCGTGTTAAGTTTACTTTTTATTTTAGCACTTTTATCCTATTCTCACACAATCTGTTAGGTATTTTATCACGTTGTTGTCAATAGTTTAATATTCCGTTCAAAACATGCACTCTGTATGTTGTTTACGAAGTTCTGCAGAGATTACTTGGTTTGAAGCAATACTTAGAAGGGGAAAATATCATCGATGCTAGAGCACGCAACTTATACTTATATAGACTATATCGATAAATCCATTATTTTAATACGTAGATACTAAGGTTTTTTTTCGGAGTGGTCGGTCCAGAATTTTAAGATACTCCAGTAAAGTTGTGCTTTTCTTTCTCTCACGTAGTTACTTTTCTTCTAAATTAGTTTTGACCAAAACTCAAGTGTGTTTAGGTTTGCGTGCTTTTTTGATCCCACTGGAACGTAAAGTTGTACTACGAGCTCACGTAGTTTTGCTAAAGTCGTCGTAACTCGTAAATGCTTTAACACTGATAAAGGCTCCTTGTGCTAGAAGAGAAGACAAGTGCACGATGACTTTTATTAGTTAGAATGAAGTTCCATCAACTACCATCTTACAGTATTTACATATTTCTATTCTATTCTTTTTTTTCTACTTTTACTCCGTTTATTTCTTCGTCTCAATTTTTTATCTATCCTCCTTGTCATTTCTTTGCTGGTTAGGTTAGTATTAGGCTAGTATTAAGCTCACCTGTGTACAAAGATTTCACTTCGGTAATTAAGCTTAGTCTATTATACAAAAAGGGTCCTAGAAAACTATTAAAAGATTGTGCAAAAGAAGTTTTACAGTGCGGTTTATTAAAAACTACCTATGTCTACGCGTCGTGATTTATTAGATAGTTCAGGAGGATTTTTATGACATTCAAGCACGGTATTTCTGATGAAGAGTTGTCTCACTGTCAAGACAGAAGTTTCAGCATAGAGAACTGTTGTTGGGTACATATATGATTTAAAGTTCATCACTTTAAGAACTGCCCTCTGAGCTCTATCAAGTTGTAGGAGCTTGGATTTATGAGTGCCACACCAGGCTGGTATACAATAACTTAAAATCGATTGGCAAAAAGCGTAATATACGCTTTTAAGAAGCCGGGGGTCACCAATGTGTCTCAGATTTTTGAGCACATGGATTAATTTGCGAACACGTCCAGTGAGCTTGTGAATGTGTTCTGACCATGATAGATTTCTATCGATGATAACGCCCAGATACTTTATAGAAGTAGTTTTTTAAAAAAAATAGCAGTCCCATTGCGAAGTTAAGTGTTCTGTTTCGATTAATTAGAAAAAGGCGTGATTTCCACAGTCCGGCTGTGAAGCCACTCTCTCTGTTTTATTATTTGGTATATTTTTAATTAAATTGGGTATATATATATATATTATCTAGGACAGGTCTAGGATGGGTACCTCGGTGGCGCAGTGCAAGAGGCGGCAGGTTCTAATCCTGCCCCGAGGAATTTTTCAAAAATATTTGCTTACTTGAAATTTGTTTCTATTTAATCTTTTCTAGTTTGTAATGCACTCTAATAATATTTAGAGTATCCAAAGCGATGGATGTCGCTATAAACTTATTTCAAAATTACCGTCTGTTCTCCATTTACACAGTGATATTAACTATCACTGTTGCAAAAATGTAGATATTTTTATTTATCGACATGTTACAGTCTACACTAGTGGGTACACTTCACTCGTAATAAATAACATATCTTAAGTCAGTTCCCAGCTTCCATCGTAATTGTAGTTATCTAAGAACGGCAATTTATTTATTACTAAAGAACGCCCGTGACTCCGTCCGCGTCGAGTTCATTGGAGGACACACGGGGTGAGAGGCCATGGGGAGGAGAGGGGCCATGCCCCCCAAAACACCCAGGAAATTCATATATTCGACTTGATTTTTCGATTTGATTCAGGTACACTTTTACACAGTTTAAGTACCTACTGACATAAGTATATCCGAAAATAGCTGTACATTTTTTGCAACAAGCATGCATATACTTAGAAATTTTAAAAACTACATAACTTATTTTTTGTTTACTTTGTGATATTTTGACCCTAGCCCCTTGTCAGAATGGCCCCCACCAAAATGAAATCCTAAATCCGCCCCTGGCGGAGTTGAGGACGGATGTCAAAGTCAATAGTGACAGATGTAAAAAGTGACAGATGTCAAATTACCCTCTGAAAAGTCCTCTAACTACCAATGAAAGTCCCGTCAACAACATAATAATCAAGGGCATGAAACTTTGTAGATGCGGCCTTTCTGCTTAATACCCTCGATATTATTTAAACAAACCTGGAAAAGAAAAGAAACTTCAGTAAGTTTGCTGTATAACTTGGATCTTATTTTGCATGGAATAAGGTTTAGTTTACTTGAAAATATTCTGAGATTAGTTGTCAATTTATAATTTTCGACCACTTATTGCGGTACCTACCTTATTGTTACATTTCTTCACTTTGAAAATACGTCCTTAAAATTACCTCTCTGTACAATGTCCATTGACATCCGATTTAAGTATGATTGTTCACCTCTCCATTATAACTTTAAATATTTACCAATTTTGTATGGGCAAGCCATTTTATTTTTCATTAGCGTGGTTCTTTTCTTTTTCTTCTGTCTCTGTCTATTTACATTAACTTGGTAGTTAGTACACCTCTTCCCAATAATAACCAATTGTTCGGGTTTTCCATTAAAAAAAACTTCCCCAAACCCTCTTTAGTCCAGGGGCCAGCCACCATGTCCGTCGGTATAATTTGGGGGTTACCACTTGAACTTTTTAGGATTTCAACAAACTATGACGGACATCTTAAAGTAGTAGCTAATAGAAATTATGACGCCATCATTTTTTTGTATGCATGTTTTTAATATTTATTTTTTCTGAAACCTATCGTGTGGGGTATCAAATAAAGGGCTTCATGAGTTGATTGTATAAAATATACTACACGGTATTTAGGTGGACGATGCAAACCATCCATTGACCTCTCAGTATTGTAATACATACTCCAAATTACTCGTAATACTCTAATATCTAATTTTTTTTATTGTTTTTACTACAAAAACAATAAACATGCCATTAAAACTTTCATCCCCTAATTATCATCTTTCTAAGATGGCTCTCGGACCGACCCAATACTGATCCCGTGGTAATTTACTAAAATTCCTTCTCAGCGGAAGTATACAAGGAACTAACTTTATGTTCCTTGGTCGACCCGTTTGGTTTCATTGATAGATCTGTCTGTCAGTCAGCCAAAAAGCTTATCACGAGAAATGTTATCAAAGTAATAAAAATCAAAGTACTTAATCAAAGCAAATTTATTTCATCGGACAGTGACTGGTCGGTAAGTTACTAACTTGCCAAGTTATACAATTTGCGCGACATGATTTTATGCGTTTTAATTCATGGCTTAAAAAAGGCTTGTATTTAAAAAGGTTTTCTATTTATTATTTTATTTACAAAGATTTCAATTACCGTTTTAAGCGTTTTCCAAAATAAGCGACAAAATAAGCGTTTTCCAAACTTTCCACAAATATTACGATAAATAGATCAATTTAGGTAAGTTATTTGAGTACTATTTTTTTTCGTGGTTTCAGACCGATTTTATAAGTATTTACGGGAAGTGACGTCATCATATTAAATCTAATGGTCAGATCCGGTCAGATTACAGGTAGCATTCTTGAAAAAATATATTCTCATGGAAAGACTTGGTTTTTTTAATCAAAAGGATATGAACGCTTATTTTAAAATTCGTAACGATTTTTGATTTTCATTGGGGAAAATAAGAAGACAGCATGTACCTATTGTAATTGACTGCTGTAAAATTGAACCTTGTTGGGTTGTTACTGACCACTTGCGGTGCCTCCAGCTCCAGTATACTGTGTTTAGCTGTGGGTGTGTCAATCGAACTCACCTTGTATGTCAGTCTTGACGATTGACTAGTGTTTTTAGGGTCTAAAGCATATATGGGCAATCAACGGCCCGCGGGCCTCATCCGGCCATTACAAAGGGCAAAACGGATCCCTATTAATATATCACTCTGCTGGCGAGCATTTGGGGTGTCATTGTCTAGAACTTGTTGAGTAGAGCATAAAATATATATTTTTACTTCTTTTTATCTTTAAAAATAAAGAAATGAGGGTCCGACAAAGTTATTTTTAGACAAGTTTTGTTACGGAGTCTATGTCAAAAACTAAACTAGTTAGGAATCTAGAACTGCTGTACATTAAATGTACTATAAGTACTGAAAACTCCGATTTATAATATAGTTTGTAAGCTGTGACTAAAATAGACAAAAAAAGTTATTTCACTGGATTTTGCGATGTTACGGTAACCTTATAGAGCGAAATCCGACTCGGTCTTGGCCGGTTATTTGTTTATATATGTTTAATAACTAAAGGAATACAAGAATACATCTCATAATTAAAATTGCTAAGAAAAAAACTTTTATCTTACAAAGTAAAAGTGAATTTTACATTATACAACCTAAGGAGTTTCGCAAAAAAAAAAAAACGCTTAGAAATCGTGTATTCTCCTAAATGTACTTTTCTGCGTCGCTTTCGAAAAACTAAATGTTTTAAAATCTGGAACAACAATTTTGGATACAGAACCAAAAAACGTCTTTTCTTCCAAATTAACTAGCAAGTTACGCCCTTTCAGACCTACGAAAGTGGCTGGTGTAAAAGTGGTATACCATTTTTAAACGAGATCAAAGATCCTGTAAATAACGATACGTCTTATCCTATCGCTGTTCATGTAATATCTTACGCCTTTTTGGAAATAACTACTTCCCAAGCAAAAGTAGTATACCAATTTCTGTATTCGAAATCTAAAAGGACGTAAGTACGCGTCTTTCTCATGGAGAGTATACGTTTCAACATTAATGGTAAGCTCAGGTCATAATCAAGTATTCGAGTCGAATGGCATAATATAGGTGAGCGAGTTGCTACCTTCGTGCTTAGAATTATTTAGCGTTGATTTGCAATCTTGCTATTCCGAGATTGTTGAAGATTTACATATTTTTTGTCTGATGTAAGTAGATCTTAATATACGCATTTATGGTGAATTTGATTAAAACAATATTTACTGGTGGTGACCAATCAGTTACAAGTATGGTACCTGTGTCCTCATTTTACAGGTTTGGAGTTTTTATAACCTTCGGGTACCAAATGTCGTAAAAGCTATTTAAAGTCTAGGTAAATATCGACCGGGCTACCCAAGAAGGATGGTATGCTGACCAAATTGACGACATACTGAAAAAAGTCAATGTCAAAAGCACCCGGAATAGAAGAGATAAAGATATGAGTAGATTCATGGATGTGTAAGAGGCGGAAGAAGTGTGTCTGGATCGTAGCAGATGGAAATCTGTAGTCTCTGCCTACCCCTCTCGGAGACAGGTGTGAGTATATGTATGTATGCAGGATGTATACCTAAAATTACAGGATATAAAACGGCGGAAGAAAGTATGCCCAAATTTTGTTCCAAGAGCTATTATTAAAAATGACAATGACATATAATATGACGTCATTTTTGATGATTATGAAATTTTGATTGCTTATTAGATTCATGGATTTATTTATTTATTTGCTACAATTATTACGGGTGAACCTAATTACAATAATTATTAGATTTAGTACATACTTTAACATATTTAACTTAACTTTTAGACCAACAATAAGTAATAAACTTTCACACTAATTGACTTTTAGAATCAAAGAACACATCAGAAGACGGTTCGGAGTCTAGGAATGCATTAAGATCTGCCGTCTTCTTACACATTGCTGAAGCAGCGTGAGCGTGCATGCGGCTGGTGAGCACGGCAAACAACTTGCGCTCCCGACACGATCACCATTGCACGTAATTGACCTGCAAACACCCGAAGCAGCCTAGTTAGCAAACTCGGGACAGTCGATTTCTTCTCTTAAAATCTTTAGGGCAAAATTAACTCGCAACTACTACGCCTAGACTCCAAGGAGGTCCATACCCAACATGCCGAATAAGAATTTTGACAGGTAGAGAAACGGATAATAGCCAAATTATTTTTTGTACTCATACCTTAAAAATGCTTTTTCCACCTTTTCAAGCATTAACGTCTAAGATTCTTCATGAGGATTTCATGCTAGAGAGCTACATTCTAGTTTCGCCTGAACTAAGGAATAGAATACTAGCATTATAGCTAGAGGGTCTTTGAGATCCCTCATATTGCGCAACACAAATCCAAGACGCTTAAATACTCAGCAGCGATACGACTGATATGATCGTTAAATGTAAGTTTCGGATCGAATAACACACCAAGGTCCTTCATGGATGTGGTACGTGGGATATATTTTCCGCCTAACTTTTAATCATGGCGGACCGGCTGAACTCGACGAGTAAAAGACTTGGTGTAGCATTTTGAAATTTGTGTGACACCATTCTTCTAGAGCCTTAACATCAGCCCCTGCTTATTTCCATATATAATTTGATATCGTCAGCATACAGCAAACATTTAGCATGCTTGATGACTTTTACGACATCGTTAACAATTATTAGAATCATCTACGGCCCTAGCACCGAACCTTGGCTGACGCCTGAGCGCGTAAAATAAGGACTTGATGTGTAGCAGCCATAACAAATGAACTGCTGCCGATACTTCAAATAATCACCAAAAAATTGGAGCAACCCAAGAGCGAAACCAATAGCCTGCAACCTCGAAAGAAGAACATCATTATCTAATCTGTTAAATGCTTTACGCATATTGAAGTAAAGGACATCGACTTGACTGCTACGATCCAAGAAGGTCGAAATATAATCTGTCAAAGTTAGCAAGTTGGTATCGATTGATCGACGCGGCCTAAAGCCATGCTGTTGGTTGCAGATAAGAGGATTAACCTGTTTATATATTATATTATGTAAAATCTTCTCGAAGACCTTGGCAGGAGAGGAATTTGCAACAGGCCGATACTCATCCACTGCCGCTCTACTACTGTCTACTGTTATAACTTTAGTCAGCTTGCACTGAGTGGGTATTTGCTTGTTATCAGAGCAAGATTGAATATGTAACAGAAGGGAATACAAAGAACTTCACGAAAATCTTTGAGAAGATAAGTAGGTACTTTATCAGAGCCAATCGAGTTGCTATTTTTAGGGTTCCGTACCTTTATGGTGAGACTCCGTTGTCCGTCCGTGCGTATGTCACAGCCTCATAACTTTAGCACCGTTAAAGATAAAGACATGGAATTTGACACAACAATAGTATTATTGCTCATATATCACATATCACGATGTAAAAAATTTTAAATTCTTCAAAATATTTCAGAAACAAAAGTGGGGAAAAATAAAAAATATTATCCTAAAAATACAATATGGGTATCAAATTGTAGATATTAAAAAGTTAATTGTAAAAATACCTATACACTTTTACTATATTTAACTGGCACTGGTTTCGAGAAATCTTTAAAAAACCACAAAAATATGTATGTCCCCCCCTTATCTTCGAAACCGGCAGGCCGAAAAATATGAAAAAAATGTTGATTATAGATCATAACCGGTCCATTACAGGAAAACTATAGCGATTAAAAAAACATAAATGAGAAATATACAAAAAGAATTAAAGTAAATAAAAAAAAATTAAAATAATACATTATAGGTACAATATCAAATTGTAGATATTAAAAAGATGATTGTAAAAATATATAGTTTGGCTATATTTAATTGCATCTATTTCGAAAAATCCTTGAAAAACAAAAAAAAAAGGATGTTCCCCCCTTATCTCCAAAACTGGTGGACCAAAAAATATGAAAAAAATCATGTGTGTTTACGTAAAGATTACAGGAAAAATAAAGCGGTTGTGAAATTCACGAAAAACATTACAAAATTAAATTTATCATCCGCAATACGGAACCCTAGGTACACGAGTCTGACTCGCACTTGGCTGCTTTTTTAAACATTGAATATAGTTTATCACATCTGCTTCGGTCAAAGAAGACACATCTATAGAAGAGCTAACTGTACTATCGATTGGACTGGTAGCAGATGAGGACTGGTAAGAATTTCAGGGAAATAAACACTGGCAAAGTAGTCAGCAAAAACAGCTTCAACTATGGTCATAGATTTATCTATGTTACGGTGTAGGATATGGTCATGGTCTACATCTATCATCAGATGTATCGACTAGGAGTCGAAGTGGTCGCCATCATCATCATCATCATCATCATCATCATCATCATCATCATCATCATCATCATCATCATCATCATCCTCATCCTCCTCATCATCATCATCATCATCAGCATCATCATCATCATCATCATCACCATCACCATCACCATCACCATCACCATCATCATCATCATCATCATCATCATCATCATCATCATCATCATCATCATCATCATCATCATCATCATCATCATCATCATCATCATTCCCAAGTGTTCCACCACTGCACCGGCTCAACTACACCAGGAAAATTTAAGCTGGAGATGTTGTAGGCACATCGTAGGATTGGGCATATCATAGTCTGCTCAGGTATATCATATTTATGATAAAAATAGGAGAATCGCTTCGCTCCGCCCTGCCTCGCTCGTCTCTCCAAACGTATTTACATGTATAACTAACACGCTCCACCTCGCTCTGCTCGTCGTCGCACCTATTATTGACTTTTGGTGAAAGATTTTCGATTTCGTACTTTACGATCTGTCCAATTCTACTGTAAGTTATTTGTTGGTGTCAATAAATATATTTTTCATTTTCATATCATATCAGCAGCATATGTTCAGCAGTGGACGAACTAGGCTGAAGTATGAGGATGAGGTTGCTTTGTGGGCCCATATGCATTTCACTCTGACACCCCCTCGGGGATTTAAATCGTGACGACGCGACGGAACGTACGCATGTTTATATTCCCGTTAATTGAAAAAAATATCCTGATATTTTTATTTTATATTCAATAATTTTTTTCCCTAATAATTTTCCGTCCGTCTATATTAGGGCCGTTACGGACTTCGTATGGACACAGAATAAATAATACTTCCGATTGTGTAACTCGCTCGCTGTGCAACTTTTTTGAAGAAACAGAAACTGTATTACGGAAACGGATGGCGGAAACTACTATTTACGTTCCGTTTCCTGCATAACATGCCAAGTAATTAGAGTACAAAAAGTATTAATAATAATTTGCAAGAAATTCTTTAACTTTTTAACTTTTCGTGATAAAATGATGCAGTTTTTAACACCAAAGTGCTGGGTGGGGCCTTATTGTCTAACTTCAACACCTTTAAATCGCGCTAGTGAAACTGGAGGGTTGGTACAGTGGAGACCACATCAAGCTATACACTTGCAGTGCGACATTAGCCCCTACAAAGAAGAATATAAGATAGGTACAAAGTCCAATGTGTCTTACTTGTTGCGGTCTCCACTGTACATGCTCTAAGCTGGAGGGAGTAAAACCATAAAGTACCTTTTTTTGAAATCTTTCGTTTTACATCTTCCAAAAGCTTTCAAAGATTAAATTACTTTATGACTTGTCATTTGGATGTACGAGGGGCATGCCAAAAGAAGTTAGATACTATTTACTCCTTTGATTGATACTGGCAAGTTATACATCATCTTATAGGCTGATTGTTTGTTGGTATATCTGAAAATAGAACGCACATCATTTCTTTTTTTTTTATTTGGATGAGCATAATTTTTCCGAGAATCTGGCGGGAATTCGCTTGCAGCAATGGAGCTCAGTCGAAGTGATTTATTATGACTATAAAAAAGTTTTAAGCCTCAAGAATGTTTTGAACTTTTGGCTACTACTTTTGGTGAGTCTGGTTGCTCACGAACAACAGTATTTAATTGGTTTGCTGAATTTAAAAGAGGACGGGGATGTCTCAAAGATGAAGCGAAGACAGGTCGGCTGCCAACCGCGGTCACAGAAGAAAACGTTCGTGCAGTCGAAAAACTTATTCGCGAAAACCAACGAATTATGTATGTAGAGCTGGAGCGAGAACAGGGAATTGGATCAGCAGCAATGCAAACCATAATTCACGACCACCTTTCTCTCCGTAAATGTTGTTTGAGATGGGTGCCGCACAAACTTACCGATGAGCAGAAGACCGTCGGTTGGATTGGTGCCTATTCATGATAGATAAATTCGACGGTGGCGAGAAAAAAGATGTGTATGATATGCTGACTGGTGATGAAACATGGCTTTATAACTATGATCCCGAAACAAAGTGACATTCGACTGTATGGTGCTTTGAAGATGAGCCAACTCCAACGAAATGTCGCCGTGCACGAAGCACACAGAAACAAATGGTCGCCTCGTTTTTCAGCAAAACGGATCATATTGCTACTGTAGTGCTAGAGAATCAAAGAACGATGAACTCCGAATGGTATGTGACAGTTTGTGCTCCAACAGTAATATCAGATTGGTGTGACAAGCGACCGAAGTCAGGAATCCGACGCCTTCTCAGGCACCACGACAATGCGGCGTCGCACACGTCTGCCAAAACACTTGACTTTTTCGACTCAAAAAATGCGTCAATCCTCCCTCACTCACCATATTCCCCTGACCTAGCACCTTGTGATTTTACCTGTTTCCAAAAATCAAAGAAAAAATAAAGGGGAAGAAGTTTGAAAGCAAAGAAGATGCACTGGCTGCCTATATTTTCGAGATTTCTGAGGTGTCTAAAGAAGAGTGGTCATTGGTATTTTCCAATTAGTTCAGACGTATAGAAAAGTGTATACGTGCTCAGGGTGAATACTTCGAAAAGATCGATACTTGTAATAAAGAATAAATTTTATAATTTTTGAGTATCTAATTTCTTTTGGCATGCCCCTCGTATAAGCACAGAATAAGATACGTAGAGGTCACGTGTTGTTATTAAGTTGTTTTCATTTGATTCATTCATCACTTCATATGTCGAATCGTTGGTGTAGTGGTAGTGCAGTTTTGCACTAGGTTTAGATAATGCAGTTTGAAAGTACTTCTATTTTTGTTTTTATATCGGATTTACGAAATTTAAACAAAACCACAACAAAAATTAAAAAATAAGCGAAGCAGAGCGAGGAATAGTGTGTTAGGCTTATATGTAAATAAATTAAGGGAGCATTGCGTACATATAATATAAGCAAAATCCATCTTGTTTTTCAATTTTCTATCACCTTCGGCATCTGCCTGTCCCATAAATTCGTGATTCCGGCGCCGGCAGCTCCGGCAGCTTTTGTTCAGCTAACATAGCGGGTTTGACGTTAGCGTTCCTAAACGCCGGGGTAAGGGCAATGAGTTCAAAGGTAAAGGTAAACATTTGACTTTCACCCGTTCTAAAACCACCTTAGTGAAAAGAAACAGGTCATAAACCTTTCAGAAATTTAAAATTCACTTTGACAGTTTAAATTTTGCATTTACCCAGGCGTTTACATTAATATCTCGTTGAAGATTCCACTTTATATTTTGCTCCTTAACTATAAAAATGTAAGTTTTTAAAATTAAATAAACGAGGATAAATCCGACATATTGTGGAAATACTTAATAAATATTTCATCATAATTATCTCTTGGGAAACGTTTGTATAATTTTACATTTGCTGTCAATGTTACAAGGAATAACTTATTCCTTGCAATGTCGGAAAAAAATGGGAGGGCAACACTGTATAAGAAAATAAAAAAAGTACATACCCGTTTTTTTTTTATTTGTATATAGACAACAGCGCTAATTTTCTGATGTAAACAAATAAAATTAAATATTTTCTCTTTTTATGAATATACAATTAAATTAATGTAGTTTTGAAGTGTTACAACGTATTTTACTAGAGTAATAAATCATACCATAGTTTAATACATAGGTTATTTATTAAAAGCAATAAATCTCAAAATGTCTGATGCAGAGGTTGAAATTCCATCGACGTTTAAAAAACGCAATATAAAGAATAAAGGCGGAAGAAAAAGGCAAGCGTCTAGCTCTGAAGGTACTTACCTACGTATAATATAATTTAATACCGATGAAATGTGATTTGTATCATAATTGTTTATATCTCTGATTAATTTTAAGGTTATGTTTTGATTCCACAAAGCTGTGACCATAAACACAATAGTTCATGAAATATCTATGATGGAAACAAATGTATGTATTTTTTTATTCTTGGCAATTTATCCATCGCAAGGAGATACAAATTAACATGTAGGTAGTGGTCATCAGCTTAACTCTAGAAAGATAACCATATTGCAAGGTACATTGAAGATAACCGTACGTCTTAGAGGCGCTAAGCATTGAAGATAACCATATGTCTTGGAGGAGCTACGTGTTGAAGATAACTATATGTCTTAGAGGAGCTACGTGTTGAAGATAACCATATGTCTTAGAGGAGCTACGTGTTAAAGATAACTATATGTCTTAGAGGAGCTACGTGTTAAACTATAATGAATACTTTTGAAGCAATCATCACATAAAATAACAGATAAAACTTGTTTTAACATTTTGATGTACTTTGACCTTTATTGTTTTAAAATTTTTGCTTTTCCCTGAATATAAAAATTATTTAGAGCTAGATGTACAAGTTCATTGCTCAGAGGTATCGTTGTCCGGATGTCACAAATGTTGTCCAAGTGTAAACATAAGGATGCATGCATAATAAAATTATAAACACAGTTAAGTGTATAATATTATATTGAAACAGACTCCGTCTCAAATAAACAGTTTTAATTTACTTACTTGTAAATTTATAAACAAAATAAAATAAAATGTTTCTTATAGCATTTAAGATAATTCAACAATAAGGTAATTACAGTTATTAACATGCATTACTAACAGGGTTCGAAAAAATAAACATTGGAATTTTTGGTATACTCGTATATCCGATAGACGTATATCAAGATTTTTTTTTCTCTTATACTTCATTTCTTGATTGCAATGCACTTATAGTCAATCAGTAACAACTGGAAAATTTTAAAGAAAAAAAAATGTTTTGTTTTTGTTCTTTTTATACCCAAAGGGTAACCAACGGCCGGGACCCTATTACTATAACTGCACTGTCCATCTGTCACCAGGCTGTATCTCATGAACCGTGATAGTTAGACAGTTGAAATCTTCACAGATGATGTATTTCTGTTCTGGCTATAACAACAAATTCTGAAAAACACAATAAAATAAATATTTAAGGGGGCTCTCATACAACAGACATGTTTTTTTTGCCGTTTTTATAGATAATGCTACGGAACCCTTCATGCGCGAGTCCGACTAGCACTTGGCCGGTTTTTATTTTATTATATTATGAAAAACATGTTAGTATTGGTAGATAAAAAACTGTTTTCAAAATTTTTTTTGAACTTTTTGTTCACAGGTCACATTTTTTAGCAGAAATGAAAAAGTATTTTAACTTTTCCATAAATAAGAAAAGATAAGTTTTTGTAAATAAGAATTTAAAACATCAATCTTTAAAATTAAAGTTAAATAAAAACATAAAGAAACAATATTTTATTCAACTTTTTCTTTACATCTACATTGACAGTGTCTCCCCATTACATTGACAGCAGACTTTTAAAGACTGCTTTGTAGCTCAAATTCTCAGACCAAATAAAAAGTCAAGACATAGTTTACTGCAATTATGGGTGAAGCAGGTCAAAGTTTTAACTCACACTACTATCTCAGTTTTTACTACGCGGCAACAGTCACTAAGCGCGCACATGTTGACAGCGCTCCATCATCAATTATTATTTGGTCTGAAGCCCGAATTATGGTAGTCTTAATTTTCAGAAAAAAACAGTTCAGATTCAGAAGAGCCGACGGTGGTGCTGCCGACCAAGAGGCCGCAGAAGGCCAACCCCAACGTACAAAGCACAGGAGGTGCCAAGAGACGAGCGGTTGTTGACGCAGAGTCCAGCAGTGATGATGAGAAGGTGGGGGCTTGTATCTTTTAAGAAGATGGCATACTCTAGCAACTTTTTTTATTATCCGTCCAGCACAATAATTCTAATGGCAAAGACTTTATTTGCTTTTCATAGAGGCGATTATATGTTGGCTCTTTGGCCTCTTTTTCTTGGACGCGTAACACTAGTGATCACGCAGCGAAACAACAAATTGGTGTGTTTTTAGCTAATACTGAAATATTTTGTAGGGAAAAAATATTGAATTTAGGTGATATACCTTCATATTTCTATTACCTATTTTATGAGAAAAAAATCAAGTTGATCTCTTAACCGCGTTCTTCAAGTGAACGTTTGAAAACCAAAAAAAAAGAGGTTGGAAAACATTTTTTTTTGACAAAAGTATAAATCTTAGTACATTGTTTACACGTAAGATCCCTAGAGAAAAGATTAATAAACCAAATATATTTTTTCCAATACAAGGAGAGTCCGAATTTCTTCAAACAAATCCTAGATAGCCTGGAGTTGGTCATGCTCTAGGCTCAGGTACAGTCTTAATACTTGTGGATTATATTTGTTTTGGTTATGTTTATTCACGTTTTTCTTTGCTTGTTTTCCTTTTATTTAAATATAGTTTTGTTTATCCAACTTGTGCATTTCGTATATAATAATTCCTTCATCATAAGTTGGCTGCAAGAAATTTCTCTTAGTAATAAACCCGCCTTTGTATAATATTTTGCACTCATTACTTAGAAAAAAAGATTAGATTAGAGTTTCGATAAGAGAAATGTGTATTCTTCCATACCCGATACTGTAACAGGTGACGGTAGGGCATAATGGTCTTTGACTAGCTTTGAATACACTAGCGTCCTCTAGGCGCCAAGTGGCTCACTGTAAAGTGGGTATCTATAAATATCATTGCAGTATGGGAAAGCACATCGGTAAATTCACGAGTTGTGTGGAGACCTGGATAGCTCAGAGGTTAGAGCAATCGCCCGGCAAGAGAGAGGTCCCGGGTTCGAATCCCGGTTCAGAACTCCTCACATCCAGATTTACTTTTCTTTCTGCGTTTCTATACTGCAATGATATAATAATAACTCATTACTTAGTGTTTTGTTTTATTTCAAGTTTGTTATTAATTAATTCGTTAGGTAGTTAATTACTCCCAAAAGCTAACATAACATGGGGTGGTCCTCAGCCCACAGTGCGTCCCGCGGTGACGCTCTCCGTGACGCAGCACCGAGAGAACGCGACCGCCACATACCAGCTCGACACGGAACACGACAAGGACGCGCAGGCTATCTTCGAGAAGGCGCAGAAGATCAACGAGGATCTGAAGGGGGAGGAAGACGATAAGGTGTTTAATTAATTCTTTTATACTACACCTGCTCGGAAAGTACCTTCTTACTTTTTTGAAAACGATGCAGAAAATACGTCATTACTGTCATACAAATATGCGGGCGGAAAAAGTGTATGAAAATTCATTGTTAACGTGCTTGAGCGGGCAGAAAAAGTATAAGCAAATCTATTGTTAACGTGCTGTTTTTGCGAACTCGTACATAAAACTCGAAAAATGATACTGGCCACTTGCTTTTCCTGTACATAATAAAAAATAAGAAGGAAATAAAAAGTGACAATCGCACGCGAGTCAGTCGGTTTCTTTTATTGTTTATTGTTTTATTAAAAGTAAAATTATACTATTTCCTCGCAGGTGTAGTATAAAGCACTATGTTTCACTCGGGAGAAAGTGCGATTCCCAACCCGTGTGTATTGAGGCCCTTGGCTTCGCCTCAGGCCTCAAACTACACCCTCGTTGGTAATCTTCCCCTTTCTTCCCTGGGTGAACAATGTACTATTGTTTATTCAGTTTGTTTTATATATGCCGTTGTCATTTTGTAAAATCCGGCAAATTGTAGAGTATGAAATCGAATATTTTTCTCCAAAAAGTCAAAAATAGGTGCGACGAGGAGTATGTTAGGTTTATATGTAAATACATTTCGGGACCCTAGCAAAGCGGAGCGGAACCTAAGCATATCATGAATTCTGTTGAAACGACAGGGCTTGCTTCGCTCTGCTAGGTTCTCGAAGTTATGACAAGCAACCTTACACGCTCCTCGCTTTGCTAGACTCCTTACCTATTTTTGACTTTATGTTGTAAGAATTTAGTAAATGTGTCATTTCACGATATGACCGAGACATATAATATTTACACTACATACATGTCAGATCTACCGCGGTATAAACAACTACGCGCAGTACTACAAGAAGCGCGACACGGCGGCAGGGAACGCCAGCTCCGGACTCGTCAGGAAAGGGCCGATTCGTGCTCCGGCCAACCTGAGAGCCACTGTCAGGTACACACATATCTTGTCATCTTTGTATTATTAACAACTGTGAAAACCCCATTCAAATCCGACCAGCAGTTTTTACGTAAATCGAAAGAATAAAGAACAATCTGATGTAAATTTCATGGATTGAAGGGGCTATAAAGAATTTACTATGCGTTTTAAATAGCAGCAGGCCGGTCAGGACGCCATTTTGCTGTCTCTTTCTCTCGCGCCACCGATAAGCAGAGCAAGACAGAGATATGGCTAGCGAGACGAGTTATCTGGTGAGATCCCATTGTTATTTAAGACGTCTAGTACTTTTCCCGTTGTACCGACAAAACCTTACTTTATATTTTAGCGCAGAACTAATTCCGTTTCAGATGAAAGAGACGATCCTGTGTGAGGATATACATATTATATAGACGTAACTATGTAACTCCCCCCACAGACTCGTTGATTTAAAAAGATGCTTTATTCATTTTAAGGCGCTACGGAAAAAAAATGACACTTTTAGAACTTTCATATCTACTTCAATAAATAATGTATTATTTTGATAAAATAGTATGTTATTTT
Source organism: Ypsolopha sequella (assembly GCA_934047225.1). Taxonomy (NCBI): domain Eukaryota; kingdom Metazoa; phylum Arthropoda; class Insecta; order Lepidoptera; family Ypsolophidae; genus Ypsolopha; species Ypsolopha sequella. The sequence continues at coordinate 393,834 of OW204012.1, read as the reverse complement.
TGGAATCTTTTTCTAGGGATATGTTAAAACAGAAACGCGATTGGAGAAATTCGGCTCGATAGAAATATTTATTGAAATTAGGTCTTTTTCGACACCAATTCTCCTGGTTTGACAATTCAGAATGACTTATGGACTGCTATTATATTTTATTAGATGGGTTTTAACATTATCTATTCTGTATCTTTGGTTGCCAACTGGACAAACATAGATAGAAACTGAACTTTCAAAATAGCCTTCACTGGGTATTGAACTATTTACGAACTGTGTCGTCACTTCAAGTGCGAACATATCCTTAGACAATCGGAATTGGATAGTATATCTATGTTTTTGATGATAGGCACCCAGTCCAATTGGCAACTAGAGATACATAATAGGCCCGCTGGTTAAACGAAATTTTGATAGCAACTTTAGTTCATTTTATATCAATAAAAAACCGACTTTTTGCTACTTTTCCACGAATCCGTCCCTCTCGCACTGAGGGTTTTTTCGTATATGGAGTAACAGGGATGCTAAAACTTTTACATATCGCCTTAAGGCGTTATTTGAATTGTTTTTTGGTTTCTGTGTGATCTCGTTGTGTGTACAAACCCTACGCCAATGATGCTAGACTGAATGTAATCTATCTCATCTACACACATACTACGTTTACTGAGACGTTGCAAACCGGGTCATTCCACCGACTGACACCTGCCGCCGCGTCGAAGGAAGTGCTGCCGTCTGGACACTCGACACGGAGCCGCCGACCTTACTGCTCGTGACCTGACCCTCTCACCATGATAATCATGTGTAGTTACATTTTATAATAGAAGTCATACATGGCGGAAGTATAATTTTATAAAATTATACTTTATATTTTCTATCAAAGATTTAAAAGTTTAGATGAGCCCTGGCACCTAAAATCAATTACATTGTTTTTGAATGTGTGCAAATTCAAATTCAAATTCAAATTCAAATAGTTTATTTTGCAAAGCAGGTATAGATATATACACTTTTTACACGTCAAATTTAATCTAATAAAGAAAATATATGTAATAGAATAATAAATGTACATGAACTAAATTAAAGGTTTATTTAATTTATGTAGCAATATATTTACGATTAAAATGATAGGTAAAATATATATTATACAAGGTAAAATCCAATCAGCCGCCCGAACCCATACCGGAGACCCGGCCAGGGACCAGGAACAAGGTTCAGTGATCACCAACCGAGCCCCCAGCACGAATCCAGGCGGCCGACCAAATCCCATCCTATATACTACATACTAATAGGTTACATATATAAATACATGCCTACCTCCGCCCATTCGATTAGTCTTGCTAAGAAGAAGGGCAAGAAACTTAGCAAGATCATGTCTTTTTTTCAACATAAAACTTATACTATACAATATATGACTTATATCTACTTTAACCAAGGGATAAGAAAATACAAGACAGTAGGAATTCAGGTTAATGAAAAAAAGAAAAACATATATATCTTTGTCTACCTGTCTCATATAGTCCTTTTCCTTTTACAGTCTATAATCAATTAATGTTTACACCTTAGAGGAATCATAAGTTAAGAAATTATACTATTTAATTAAATTATAACTTACTACGAGTATCATTATCACTGTAACACCATGCTTCACCATCATCCAAATATTCATTTATTTTATAATATGCCTTTTTCAATAGGCCCTGCTTAATATACAGTTTAAACTTATTCTCTGACAAAGTAAGGACCTCCTTTGGAAGTTTATTGTAAAATCTTATACCATGTCCTACAAAAGAGGTACTCACCTTAGCGAGTCTGATTTTTGGAAAAGCCAGTTTATGCTTATTTCTGGTCTCCTTACAATGTTGCTTACCAAGCCTTGGGAAAGACTCAACATTTTTTCTGACATATCTAAGGACTTGGTAAATATATTCACAAGGAACCGTTAATATATTAATTTCTTTGAACTTTTGTCTTAATGAATCCCGGTGCTTCATATTATAAATAGCCCGAATTGCTCTCTTCTGCAAAACAAAGACTGCGTCTGTATCCGCGGCTCTACCCCATAACAGCATGCCGTATGACATAATGCTGTGAAAGTAACTAAAATAGACTAGTCTAGCAGTATCTACATCAGTAATTTGTCTTATGCGTCTAACAGCGTATGCGGCCGAACTAAGTCTACCACATAGGGCTTCTATGTGGGGACCCCACTGAAGACGAGAGTCTACCGTAATGCCTAAAAACTTTGTTTCGTTAACTAACTCCAGCTTGGACCCCTGCAAAAGCAAATTACCATCCACTTGAATTACATTTGGTAACGTTATGCCGACATAATGCCGACGCGCGCACAATATGAGTGCGCAATCTGTCTACCTACGGTCAGCAAACTGATCAGACTACTAAAGTTGTTAAAATAATTAACTTTAAGTGCACTTAAGGCGTCCAACTATCACTGATGAGCACTGATTCCAAACGTGTGAGCGTCACCCATTTAAAAGTGGAAACATTTTGGTGCTGTCATACTACGGTAAGGGCTTATCTTTACTTTTGAAATCTTTGTTTTCGATATATTTTGGCCTCACTGAAGAGGCCGAAATATATCGAAAATATAAAGTTTATTTATTTTTTACTATTATCACGTAATGCTTAAAACTATGCAAATAAATGGCTGATACAGCTAAAATTATATTTATTTATATTTATAAAATTAAGTATACTGAGGGGTGAATGCATCGTATCGTTCAATAAAGTATAGGCACATCTAGTTCAACGTACAATCACCGGCTCAATTCCAACACTCTGATTACAGATGGGACTACCAGCCCGACATCTGCAAGGATTACAAGGAAACTGGCTTTTGTGGATTCGGAGGTAATGTAATACTTATTTCTTGTAGCATTAGTTTCATATTTCAGCACCGCGCTCACCAACCCGCCTGCCCAGCGTGTGTGAGTATGGGCATCACTTACAGGAGCACCGACAACAGTGGCGATATCTTGGAAAGGTCTATGTCCAACAGTGGACGAACTAGGCTGATGGATGGATAGAAGTTTCATTTAACAATATGTTGTACTGTATCTGTCTTTTCAAAACAATGAAATCAAATAATTTATTTTTGTAATATAGGATACACGTATTACACGTTCAACATGATTAAAAAAAAAAAAAAACTTATTAATCTATGTGCAATAATTATAAATCGTACTACGGGGACATTACTATGTACAAAAACATAGAAAAGTTAGGCTTATTTAATTAATTTAATAAAATAACACATTTGCATGAAATAATAATATATACAAGGTGACTTTTTGATCATCGTCCAAATTCATACTGGTGGCTTGGTAAGTGATCAGTATCATGGATCAATAACAATTTTGGTGAAATTCGTAAAATGAAATTTCGACTCCCCATAGTGATTCACTCGGGACTGGAACTGAATTTATATGGGAAGCCGAAATTTCATTTTACGAATTTCACAAAAATTGTTATTGATCCAAGATACTGATCACTTATCAAGCCTCCAGTATGAATTTGGACGATGATGAAAAAGTCACCTTGTATATGAACAAATAATATTGGTAAGTATTAGCTGGTAGAGCTGATGCCGGGCTCGACTGTGGAGGTACCACCATCTTACTTGGTAAGTATTAGCTGGTAGAGCTGATGCCGGGCTCGACTGTGGAGGTACCACCATCTTATTTGGTAAGTATTAGCTGGTAGAGCTGATGCCGGGCTCGACTGTGGAGGTACCACCATCTTATTTGGTAAGTATTAGCTGGTAGAGCTGATGCCGGGCTCGACTGTGGAGGTACCACCATCTTACTTGGTAAGTATTAGCTGGTAGAGCTGATGCCGGGCTCGACTGTGGAGGTACCACCATCTTATTTGGTAAGTATTAGCTGGTAGAGCTGATGCCGGGCTCGACTGTGGAGGTACCACCATCTTACTTGGTAAGTATTAGCTGGTAGAGCTGATGCCGGGCTCGACTGTGGAGGTACCACCATCTTACTTGGAGACCACCTCGAAGTAATTCGGGGGAGAGTAAGAGGACAGCTCACAGGCAAAAAACCAGGAGGCCCACCATGCCTGGGACCGATGGATGGCGGTATAACCATCCCTAATAGCCGGGCCTTATATGGAACAGACTGGTGACGGGCAGCGGCGTCACTGGTGCGAGGGTTCCGGCACCGCGCTCACCAACCCGCCTGCCCAGCGTGTGTGAGTATGGGCAATTCTTCCAGGATGACCGCCGGAGTGGCAAAGTCCTGGAAAGGGTTATGTCCAGCAGTGGACGAACTATGCTGATGGATGAAATAATATTGCAAAGTAAAGTATAAATATGACAAAGTAAATATATATAAATAAATAAATGGCTAACTCCGTCCATTCGATTCGTCTTGATAAGAAAGGCAAGAAATCATGCCCTATTTTATTTAAACCATTTTTGTGACTAATAAAAGTTACACCCGTACGCCTTCTTTTCACCGATGATTTTGTGTTTCAACGTGGTGGGAGGTGACCATCCTTGTAACCGTACTTCGGACACAAATACACACATTTTAGACAGGCACACAGGATAACCTCAGTGTTACCTTTACCGTCAGCAAGTAGATACAAATATTATGTACATTTTCGAAAAACTTGTGTTTTTGCTCGACGTGTTATATTTGAACTCGGGTCTCCGATAGAGATTCCAGCGTTCTATCGACTGAGCTATAGCTGCTGTATGTTAAAAACATCATAAAATACCTAATGATTTTCGTCCACACATGTTTTAGATTCGTGCAAGTTCCTGCACGACCGATCAGATTACAAGCACGGCTGGCAGCTCGAGCGGGAGGAGGGCGGGGGTGAAGCGAACACCGGGGCGGGGGGCGGTGACTCTGACTACGAGATACATAGCGACGACGAACTTCCCTTCAAGTGTTTCATATGCAGAAGCAGCTTCACCGACCCCGTTGTTACCAAGTGAGTATACTACAGGCGACAGAAGGGGTGAGGCGAACACCGGAGCGGGGGGACGAGCCTGTTACATACTACTTGTTACTAAACTTGTTAAAACAGCTCTGATATCACTTTGCGGATGCTTGGTGTCAGTGGCGTCCACAGAACTTTTTTCCGGAAAAGCAATCAGAAGGTCAAGTACGACAATAAAAAAAATGAAAAAATTTAAATAACACTTTGAAAAAAAAAAGTTTGTATGAAAATGTTCACTCTAGGGTAGGCAGTGCCTACCCTGGCGTCATACAAATTTTTTTTTTTTCGAAGTGTTATTTAAATTTTTTCATATTTTTTTTATTGTCGTACTTGACCTTCTGATTGCTTTTCCGGAAAAAAGTTCTGTGGACGCCACTGCTTGGTGTACCATGTCCTGAATGGTGGTGACTATGTTTCATATTGCTGTCAGAGGTGTAACTGAGTACGGACTGCGATATGCAAGTAAAGTCCACACTCGTACATCTACTTTTCACCGCCATTTATTATGCCTAGCGTAATACGTGGTAAGCGTAATACAGTGTCGTATTTTAATATTTACCGCCCTGGGCCGGTAAGCTCTGTCGCCCCATAAATTAACAAGAAAAAACCAAATTATTTCAATAATAAATTCCAGCAGTGTGTTGACCTGGGCCGTGATGATAATGAATGAAAAAAATTAAAATATCTTACAGACAAATGAACACCATTAATTAAATATTTACATATTTTCCGATGAATAATATTTTTTTATGTCAAAAACTAATATAAATTAAAAGATTTGGACGAATAAACCAGATAGATACCAAACGAAAGGCCCCCAAAGCTGAGCCTGCTTGCGCCGCCCCTCGCAGCCTGCCGCCCCGGGCCATGGCCCTTTTGGTCCTAGAGTAAATACGCCACTGTCGGTGACTCCTATTAAGGCGCTACGAAAAAAAAATACACTTTAAGAACTTGCATATCTACTTCAGTAAAAAATGTATAATTTTGATAAAACAGTACATTATTTTTGGAAACTTTTTCTAAGGATCTGTTAAAACAGAAACGCGATTGGAGAAATTCGGCTCGATAGAAATATTTATTGAAATGAGGTCTTTTTCGACACTAATTCTCCTGGTTTGACAATTTATAATGACATATGGACTACAATTATATTTTATTAGATGAGCTTTAACGGTATCTAAGAACTGGTTAAACGAAATTTTGATAGCAACTTTAGTACATTTTAAATTAATAAAAAACTGACTTTTTGCTACTTTTCCACGAATCCGTCCCTCTCGCACTGAGGGTTTTTTTTGCATATGTAGTAATAGGGACGCTAAAACTTTTACATATCGCCTTAATGGTCTAAACTTTCGAACCGTCGGACCACAGTGGTCAATATCGTCTCGTCACGTTGTTTGTTTCTGTCCCCAGATGCAAACACTACTTCTGCGAGAAATGCGCTCTCGGCCACTACAAGAAATCAGCGCGGTGCTTTATCTGCAACACGCAGACCAATGGCGTCTTCAACCCGGCCTCAGAACTGGCCGGCAGACTGAAGCGAGACGAAGAGAGCGATGATGATGATGATTAAACTTGTTGAGATATTATTGAGTTTCTTTTTGGTCATGAGTCACTGTGGTGGCATAGTTCCGTCATGAGGTTGGTACAAGCCACGGCTGAAGCTTGCCACCAGTTGGTCACTGCTCAGCCACCTTAAGGCACAGTGTAATGTTGCAAAACTTTCTTCAAAAACCCTCCTAGTCAAAGAAAACAATATAAAAATCCATTTAGTAGTTGTTAGGTAGAGCACAGACGCTCTAACAATAATTACGATTCCTAAACACCATTTCTTGTTGCATCCTAAATTATATATGCTAGATTCTGTGTCCGTTTTTTAGCATGCGCAAAAGTAGATATTTTAAACTTGTTTTGTTTTTCAACCACTAACGTCATCTAGGGGATAACATTGACATCGTTTAAATAAGCAATCTACGAACTAGTTTTACACATTTCGTTATGTTGGTAATCTTGATAAAAACACTTGTACTGTTTCACGATTGTGTCGATTCGGCGCAACACGTCTTAACTTATTTGACAGGACTAAACTTAGTTTGAGCGTTCTGTCTTTTTCTTTCTGTATCAAAAAGACAAAGACAGAACGCTCAAAATAAGGTTAGTTCTGTCAAATTAGTTAAGTTGTGTTGCGCCGAATCGACACCAGAGTATCACTTTATATTACTCCAACCGGTTTCGCCTTACGGCATTATCAAGGAACACTGTTAAATATAATAAACAAATGTGTAGTGGTTGTTTACATTGCAGATGGTATTAATCACGTTATGTTGGTATTTCTGGAAGAAACCGATAAACTTGAAGACTGTTTATTCCTAATAAGGATAAGTATTTTCAAGCTCTTATATAATTAAAGATGCATAACGATTTTAGACGTCATAATTTATATTCTACTGAATTATTAAAAAGATACTTTTGTCTTGTAATATTGGCAACAGTGTCAGACTGACAGACAGTTCAGACTTGATACGAAAAGTTTTTTTTGTGTATGTAACGTCGGCTGGTAATTTTGTAATTGTTTCATGTCATTCATTTGATACATTCATCAGTAGCCTAATCATGAAAACATCTCTGTATAATAGCGTTTCAAACTACATCAAAATCGTATGGAATCTGGGAAACCGCTCCAAGCGGACAGTAGCAGAACTAACAGCTACGTATGGCAACCTAAGTTTAGTTTCAAACGCAACTATACGGAGACGTTTTCATGATTAGGCTACAGACGTCGTTTGACATACGTGCGAGTGTCGATATTTCTTCTCGTGACTTGAAATATCGACCATCTCGTGTCAGAATCAACATCTATTTTGTAATTATGCATGTAACTCCATCTGTTCGACTTATCTAGAATCATATGTTACTCTACTGGGCAATAGATGCCGTGCTGTTGTATTTCCAAACATCGCCTGGAAAAGTTGTTACTACTACACACTAGATGGCGTAGCAATCAACTTTGTTCTTGGGCCTATTCTATACAACTTTGACGTCACTTCTGTGATCAACTTCACAAAAGAAATCCGCAGATCAAGGCATTTTGTTTATGAAATGATTTTGGAAAAGGTTATTGACTTGACCTGCGCATTATTTGATTTCTTATTGCAGATTATTATGATTTTTAATAGTTCATTATATTTATTTGTTATTCAATATACTTGAGTTTATGTTTATTTGATCAGAATAATAATTTAAAAAAAATTACCTCGCAGTGATTGCGCTGTCATCACTAATGTAATCATTGACAAACTATTATTAGTAATCCTAAGTCTATTAGCTCCTTAGAATAGTTTTCGTTATTCTAACATTAGCTCAGATCAGATCTGAGTCTATTACTTTCAGAAATTCTGAGTTCATATTTTATTATCTATGGTCGCGATTAATTATTTTCTCCTTGATATAGCAAAGAGGCGCCTTGAGAAGTGTCCACTTTAATAATGTATCTCTTTTTATTTTTAATTGTTTCCTAAATTTCATTTATAGGATTAATGAATTGGTACAAAAAACAATACAAATAAACTCTTGCAAAGAATTTTGTATTTAATTTCTCACTTTATATAATAATGCACCTCATTTTTTTTTGTTCTTCCATAAATTCTAAACTATGTCTAACTTACACGATAATTTTACATATTCTAGCGTTTCTTCCATATCTATAGTTTTTTACATACAAATTATTATGCAACACAATTTTCTAGAACCAAAAGCATTTTTGGATAAATATTAATAACTTAAACTATCGTGGAACTGGGGCAAAGTGTTTTGTATTAAAATGTCATGTTTAATTTAAAATTAGTATTTGAGCAATGAAACATAGGTACGATGCCGCTCGGACACAAATAAGGGACCATTCTCACATAAACAATACACAAAGAATATTGAAATTGATGTCACATTGCATTAATTATGTATTAACAAAAATATCACCTTATTTTGTAATGAAGTTGTGCTTCTCCGTTATTTAAATATAGTTTCAGTGACGTCACCATCTCGCTAGCTACAGTTGTTGCGTTTGCTTAGAACTGGTTAAGGGCGCACCGAACGTTTGCCTTTATCTCTGTCTTTTTCTTTACGTGTAAAGAGTAAAGAAAATAACCAAAATTTTGCACGTTTTCAATGTTTTTCGTTGTTATTTTCATCATATTGTTCTTAAATAAAAAACTATCGTGTATAAACGCTCCAGTCGTCTATGAACTTTATTTTAGTAAATGAATTATAATATAAAATTACTTATTTATATGAAAAAGAAGGGAAATAGAGGAAAAAATTACTCGACAAGAGGTAACTTTACGAATTTATTCTATCGAGCCAACTTTATCAAATCATGTTTCCATCGTGTATACAGTCTATTATATATACCTAGTAACACCAATATATTTCCCTAGATTTTAATTTAATTGTTTACTACTTCAAACAAGGGTTATAAAAACGTGTTTGTATGTGTAAAAAGCTCGGTGCGGTCTTAAGTCCATGAATGAAGTCCCTCATTCACGTGATATGACGGGGCTGATTCTTGTATATGTAGCTGGACATTCACCAAATATACTGCATTTGAAATGACAGACAGTTAACAAGTTGCTTTCATGTCGCCAGACGACATCGAACTTGTACTTGACCCGTTCTGTATAAACGCAACAGCCGCAGACGTTGACACAAGTAACTGAAACTAGATATAATTAACGGAGAAGCACAACTTTTTCATAACAAAATTACGTAAATTTTTTTAGCGCCTTCTGTACTATTTCGTTCTCGATGAATATTTGAATATTGAATATGAATATTTCTGACGATTGAAAAACCGGCATTAGGTTATAAATAAATTTGTTAGGTATTTACATTTAACACCTTGAAACTAGTCTGAGGGCGATAATCGGTGGATTAAGAAAATGACTGGAAATTTAAGTGAGACAGACCGAAACGTTCTTTTTAATATACAAGGTGACATTAAAATTTATAACAGTCAAAATCATACTGGATTCTCGTTAAGTGATCAGTATCAAGGTTTAATTACGCTTTTTGTGAAATTCGAACATCATTTTTTTTACTATTGGAGGTCAACATTTTATATTGCGAAATTAGCACTGATCACTCACCAAGCCTCCAGTACGAATGTGACTGTATACATTAATGTCACCTCATATTTTTATACCAATTCTCAGATTGTGTGCAGTTGGTAAACATTACATAATTCATATTGAGTGAGTGGTGCGGCAGGTTGGTGTGGTGACACTTGTCGCCGTACCTCGGGCACACATTGGACCCTCAGTTTAACGCTCCTTACGAAGCACGCGGACCGAACACTAATGTGTGCCGACAGGATTCGAACCCACGACTTTCATAGTAATACTCGAGTACTGGAACCACTATTTTAATAATACGAGACTTGTCTAATTTGATGTCAGACGCACGTGACGTCAGACACACGTGGCAGATTAAATTAATTACTGCTATACAGTATACAATCTAAACAAACAGATACACCGCGCTCAGCCATCGCTCGTAAGTCGGTTACGTAAACAAACCGAATACGGACCTCGTGACCGATCCTTGAAGTGTCAAACCACCATAGTCCATACCATTGGTTTGTAGTGGCCTGAAGTTAGCTGCACAATCACGTTTGACAGCCTATTTTTCCCAACGATTTTTGACGTTTGTCGTGACCGAATCGTGGGTGGAAAATAGTGGTTAATTGTGATCTCATAACCACACTCATAGCATGTTATTTTAATCAACGATGTCACACGTTCAAACTTTTACATTTTTATCTGCAAGATGGATCCGACCACGAGCTGTACCATGACCAGCATCTTATTGTCTAATTTCAACTTCTATCGCTATCTCCTTAAAATATATTGTGAACGTGATTGGCTAGAAATGACATTAACCATCGTTTTTAGCCAATCACGATACATTTTAAAGCAATAGCGATAGATGTTAGAGTTAGACATCAAGGCCTGTCCTACAATGAGTTTTGCACTCGATACCCGCTAGCGACTGCGTAAAATATTTATATGAGCAACTGTACAGCGCCCCCTGGCGGTTTACGATAAGAATCATGTCTAATACTAAATATTTGACGCAGTCACTAACGTGTACGGAGTGTTACAACTCGTGCTGGTTGTACATAACAATAGTTGTAAATAATAACAATATATCGTTAAAACGATAATTCAGAAGGATATGTTAATATTTCAAAATTTATTTTTTAATAAAATAACCGAGCGCTCTCTGGCGAAAACTAAATATAAGATCCCATAGAACGGAGAAATTCTAGTATGGGATTAAATTAAATGTGTATATTGTTTATGTGTTAAGTTAGTTTTGACTTTTTGTTTTTTTTTCTTGTATGTAACACTAGGTTTTAAGTAAATGTAAAACTAACACGTTTAAGCAAATGAATTATGTCTTATTTTTTATGCCAATTATGAAAATGTACAAATAGCGCGTCAATAAAAGAGTTAAATAAATATAGTGAAGCTCATATACACAAAACCTCTTTTAATTAGTTAGCTCCCATCTCTATTTTTTTAATTAGTTAGCTCCCATCTCTATTTTTTTAAAGCTAAAGATAATTAAAAATTGTTTTTTCAAATTTACCAACTGCACAAAAACTGCGAATCACCGACTAGCCTTCAGCCCGCGTGGAAATACAACAAAACAGTGGCTGTTCAGCTCCCTTTAGGTACACCGCAATGGTTCATATACAAAAACTACAGACGGGTAACAACTCGGGTGTGGTTATACAGGATTTTAAGATAATGTTGCAGTAGCCGGAAACTGGCGAGTACTGATCTAAGCGAACTTGTTGTGAAATAAAATAGTGAAAATGTAAAAAAAAAAAAACAATTGCTTTGTACATTTCGGTCGAGGTATGTAACTTTTTTATGTAACAGTATTTTTTTTGCGATTTGATGTTTGGTTTCATGGTAAAAGTTGTTCGTATTGACGAGTACTATCGCCAGTTTCCAGCTTTCGCGACTTCATCTTAACACCTATATATAACCCAGTTATAACCAGGTTTTGACCCACCTAAAATGAGTTATAAGTATAAGTTATAACTTATAACCGGGTGATAACAAGTTACAGTAGGGTATCTTATAACCTGGGTCGTTACCCATCTCTAACTAAAACCTGCCTATAAACCACATCAACCTGCAAGTGGTTTCACAAAGGTATAGGTACAGACATTAGATACATTATATTTATATATACGTGTGGATATAAGATGATTTAGATTGATACAGCCTAATACACACTGGAGACTCTGTAAGTGATCACTACCAAGTTTCAATGACCTAACTGCAATATTCATTTTGTTTTGTTCAGCTCCGAGTCAGTATGTAACGTATTTTAAATAAATTATACACAAATTATTGTACTTTTATTCCACAAATATTTATTGTTATTACAGTTAAGCGGCCAGCTCCGTGTGACACATCAATCGAACAACAAATAACAAAACATCTAAGATGGTGAACAAATGTGAATCTAAAAAATGTTGCACACTTCGTAGTGTCATTGAAACTTGTCAGTTTTATTAATAACTTTTTGCTCACGGTTTCACCCGCGCGAATATAATGAATGACTGTCCCTGGGGAACTGCCCGTCCCCAGGGACAAACTATAGCCTGTGTCCAAGTAAAGAGTGTACCCAGAGATGGTGGTGAACATTATTGATATGATAAATTGAAATAGAAGTTGAAAATCGTTTGTGAATTATATGCGACTTATATCGTTTTTAAATCGAATTAATTTCATTATTTTTTAGTTAATTTGAATAAGACGTAGGTGACAGAATTTACAAACGATTTTCAACTTTCCCGAGATAGATGTACAGTTCAATTTAGCTTAACAAAAAACATTGCGCTACCTGTCTCTATCTCTGATTATTACAGTGAAAGAATTTTCAACATCGGTTCAGTAGTTTCAAGATTACCCCCGCTTCCCTCCCCCCCCCCCCACATACAAATGTTACCTCTTTATAACATTAACTATAGTATAGACCTCGACGAACATACTTTATTCAAGTGAAAAGTTAATTTTAATAAAGAGGTCAAATTATTAGAAGAAAGAGAACAATAGAGGTAACTACACCATCGTCAGATAACATTAGTGTACATCACTAACCAAGTCCCTAGTATGAATTCGGTTGTATCAGTCATAGCGAAGTGAGACAAAGCCCGAGCCAGGGGCTGTAACACTAACTATTTATAAACGTTACTTTATCCTAAATGGGTATCAAATTGTAACCTTTTTACAATTTAATTTAATTATTTTACAATTATAATTAAATTCAGACCTTCATGTACAATTTTATAATAATTAATTTATCATTTAGGTGATTCGTCAGTTTTATAACGAAATTTTAAGAAATAACTTTCGCGTTAATCCGTTTTTTCTAAATATCCTGCGACATTATTTTTTTACTTTGGGACAATTTTTTGATCGTTACAGATACTTCTCCGTGACTTCGTTACAAATCTGAGGAATAGTTAGTTCGTCACAGTGTCCGATAACTGTACGTTAATACAATTCAGTAACGTGTCAGTGCACTGGTTCAACTAACTACATTATCAACTTGTACGTGAACACACAACATGTACGTGGAACGTTCATTGTAACATATTATATATATATATATATATAAGGTACATACACACTGCTGCTACTTTTTGTGAGACAACGTTACGTTACATACAGCGCTCCCAAACTAACAATGCGCATACAAATCTTCGCCAGTGTTCGGCAAAGTTCGTATTTCTATACAATCAATACGGTCACGTGGTACGTCCGGTCGCTCAGCTATATATTTATATGCTCAATATTACTTTGGGAGCACTAACATTATGTGACTTGAATCAATGAATACACACTTCATTGTACACAGTTAAATGAAAATTTGAGTGCAGAGTTTTAAACACACAATGTTGTACAAGGTACAAAGCGATTTCTTTCAGCCAACCCATGGGTAGTGAAGAAAGTATTATTTCATGTAATGTAGAAGTGGGATACCAAATTTACAAAATAAACAAAATCAATAAAGTGAACTACCTACTTTGTAAGAGTTGTTTGAACGTTGCTCATCGTATCCATACCAACAGTAACATAACAAAACTATGGGGAACAAATGTTATCATCTTCAGCCACGATCCTGACACACCACTTTCGACTCTTCCACATCCATCAATCTAGTCATACAAGCTGTTTTATTGCAGGTTCTTCTGAGATTGATACATATAATACTAATACTTCAGAGAGTATTCAACCAATTTGGTCAACAAACGTCCAACATCTATTAACAATTGATAGCAACTCTTTGCCCAGTAATCGGAAACGTTGCTCTACAACAGTACAACCGTTGTGGATGCACCTTTATGAACATGTATATATCTGTTATACTATTTGAGATCCAGGTGTGTCTGTTACAACATTTATACCACTGATCATACTGAACCAGTCACTCACTTGAAATTAAATGACGCACGCATAACCTTAACCTGTCCGCTTACAAGATTTAACGTAACAATAGATTCGTATTGTTATAATTTTTCGCTAGTACGAGGGTTAAGAAACTGGGAACTTTGTGTTTTTTTTTCGATATTTCGACAACTTGTCCAGTATGATCAGTAGACAGCGCGGTGCACGTTTTGAATCACGTATACAGGCTAGAATTTAAAACTACCAAGGACAAAACACCTAGCCTGTATAAAGGAGCTGTGTATTCTTTAATATTTATACTCGAAAAAAAAATATGCCTCATCAAATACAAAGCAATATTTCGCCGAACGAACGTTCACATTTCACCTAGATTTGCGTCATCACAAATCGCAACTTAGTCTATGACGTCATCAGTGTCCATTTTAAACTAAACCAAGTTCCCTAGTTAACTGGTGTAGTCGATGTCGCACCGATCGTCGTGGTCCCAGTACTTATGGCTTCTAGGTACATCTGACACGTGCCGTCTAGTTTTCCCGGCATCAGGGTTCTCTGAACTGGTGCTGTTCCGTCTGTTCGCCCGGTTCCCGGGACGGATTTCCCGGGAATTCGCGCGCGAGATCCGGAACTTTGGGTCGCTGCCACCCTCTTTGAAGTTTTTATCCGGCTCTTCCGCTTCCGGGTCTTCTATGTTGTCTCTGGAGCGCTGTCGGGTCCAGTTTTTCTGTCTGTTCCGGTTTTGGTCGTCTGCTGGTGCTAAATCGCTTTTTTCTTTGCGCCAGTTTTCCACCGGACGACGGTTAGAAGAGGATTTTTGGGTTTCACTTGATTGTCTTTCAGGTAGAGATGTCTGCCTTTCTAAAGTCTGTACGAATGGCTGTGGGAAGCCGTCCCCTTGAGGCGGGAACGGTGGGTTGGTCGGTCTATCCTGGAAATTCTGTATATAAGCCCCGTCACCTTGCTGCATGTAGTTGGGGAAGTTATCCGGTGTGTAGTTGTTGAAGCGGTTGATGTTCGGTGGAGGATAGTCCGGGACGCTCGGAAAATTTTGTGCCCCCGTGAGGTTAGGTGGCAGGACTGTCGGATTAAACACTGGTTCTGGTGCCTCTTCCTGTTTTTCTTCCTCGTTCTGCCTCCACGAGTTCAAATCATATCGTTTACTCAGCCCGGTCTTGCCTGACCACGTCTCAAAACTATCTTGGTTCACTGAAAGAACATTCTGCTGTTCTTGTCTTAGGAGTCCGGCTCCAGCGCCCAAAATTGGTCTCAACTTTGGCTTCATTAGGTCTTCTTCGTGGCTCAAATTCAACTGAGATATATTCTGGCTGACTTTCTCTGCTAAACTCAATTCGGACCCATCACTTTTTAAGTCATCCATTTTCTCCGGTGACTTCTTCCAGGACCCATAGCTTACTTCACTGTAATTCGGGTTGTTTTCATCCTGACTTAAGTCGAGATGTGAGGCATAGAACTGTTGAAGAGTGTTCGGGAGTGGAAGAAACTTGTTGAGGCATAAGTCTGCTGACAGTAGGAGCCATATGATGCTGACCGGCGGGGGGGTGAGCAGTCGTATTCTAATGGAGATGGACAGGTCGTCTAGTTCTTGCGCGAGCAAAGATAGCAATTCTCTGCCGTTTTGCATCAGCTGCAAAATAAAATATTTTTTTGTTAATTTCAATCAGAAAACCTTGTGTGAAAGAAACAAAAGAGGTGTGTCAGGATCTCAAATAAAGATCTGAACTCTAGTATATTCGAGACGCTGCATGTATCTTGGAGCCGTATTTTTGAATCGTTCGTTTTCAATTTACGTGCGAAAGTATATACCCATCTCACGTAGCACATCAGAACTTGTCATTTGCAAGATGAGAGAGGAATATACTTTCGCACGTGAATTGAAAAAGAACGATTCAAAAATACGGCTCCTGGATCCTGTCACATAGTTCTGTTTTCAAGATAAGTATGGAACCAGGAAACGGCCTGACCTCTGTCTATCAGTTCTAAATATTTCCTCAAAAAGAGCCGCTGAAAATAAGCGCCGTGGATCTGTCACGGCATTAAGCTGAGCGGCGACCTTTTTCGTACATCCAGTGTTAATTTTAAGTTTAATTATGTAAAGTGTCTTATTTTTTGTACCAAATAAACATAATTCTATTCTATTATATTCTTTTCTAAGAAGGGAATTGAGATGGTATCAATACCCTTAGCTAAATCAAATAGCTAAGGGTATTTCACACTTGATTGACTCTACTATCACCTTCCATCAGCCTAGTTCGTCCACTGCTGGACATAAGCCTTTTCAGGACTTTGCCACTCCCGGCGGTCATCCTGGAAGAATTGCCCATACTCACACACGCTGGACAGGCGGGTTGGTGAGGCGCCGGAACCCTCGCACCAGTGACGCCGCTGCAGGTCACCAGTCTGTTTCATATAAAAGGCAATTAAGGATGGATACACCGCCATCCATTGGTCCCAGGCATGGTGGGCCTCCTGGTTTTTTGCATGTGAGCTGTCCCCTTACTCTCCCCCGAATTACATCGAGGAGGTCTCCAAGTAAGTAACACTTATCACCACAGTAACATTGTTCACAGTTTTCATCCTGTAACCAACAATAGTAATGTTTCCGTTAGGGTACGTGACAGTTACCTGCGTGGCGAGGCTCCTGTGCGCTCTCAGGTCGTCGCTCACTAACAGTGACTTCATGTACTGCAGTAGTGGCGCAGCGAGGATGTGGACCTTGTTACCGTTGCAGAGTCGCGCCTCTGTGGAGGACATACAGGTTGATCATTATAATGAACCCCCTACCTATATCAAAGGAAACTATTCTATGTTCGAAATAAACAATATGTTTTGTTACTTTTGTCTTGTTTGATAATAAAAAATAAAAATATCGACCACCAAAATTAGTGGCGGGCGGGAGGGTGTATTGCGGGGGCGGGCACCAATGTCGTCGGTAATGTTAGTTCATTGATGGCTGGTGGTCGGAGGCTCGTTGTAAGGAAGGCCCTACGGTCTATTGTCAGTCACATGTCGCGTCACGTATTGTAGCCATTCGAAATTTGGAAAATATTTTGTAAAATAAATTAACCTGGTTACTGGCCGGGTCTCCGGTATGGGTTCGGGCGGTTGATTAGATTTCACCATGTAAAAGAAACAAAACTGCATTCAAAGATATTCTGAAATTCGCTTGTCTCACCCGGGAATCGAACTAAATAAAAATTTAAAAAATAAACCCACGCTATTTTATTATACGAATCGGTAGGATTATTGTTCAAGATAAAGTTTGTCTAATAAATATTTAGTCTTACACTCATCTGTTGTACGAGATACCCATGAAATTTAATATTTATTACAAGTTCTTTGTTAACAATACCTAGTACTGTTCACTTGTAAAGTAATAATGATACGCCATTATTACACAATGACAGCACGGAATGAAAGCAAAACAAAAAAAATTTGAAATTCGAACGAATGCTTTTATCGATTTTAAAAATGTTGCGAAAAAATACGTTTGATTTTTAAACTTTTCATCAGTACGCCTAGTGCAAGAAGGAATTGTGCTGTGCATAGATTTATTATTACCATTTAACGATTTTCTTATTGAAATCTTAAGATAAATAACATTAGCAAGCTTGTACTTCATACGATGTCTTTGGATGTAAGAGAGATAAGAAAATTATAACGTGTCATTTACTTGTTACAAGTGAACAGTACTAGGTATTGTTAACAAAGAACTTGTAATAAATATTCAATTTCATGGGTATCTCGTACAACAGATGAGTGTAAGACCAAATGTTTATTAGACAAAATGTATCCTGAACAATAATCCTACCGATTCGTATAATAAAATAGCGAGGGTTTATTTTTTTTATTTTTATTTAGTTCGATTCCCGGGTGAGACAGGCGAATTTCAGAATATCTTTGAATGCAGTTTTGTTTCTTTTTAAAAATAAAGGAATGTTTCCTTTCAGTAAAATGAGCTAACTAAAGGATTTAAGGTAGTTCCCCTCCAGGGCCCTTAAATTTTTTCCACCCTGTATATTGCTACATAAATTAAATAAACCTTCAATTTAGTTCATGTGCTTTACTTTATTACATATATTTTTATAAGATTAAATTTGACTTGTAAAAAGTACATTATAAACTATTTGAACATAAAAACAACTTTTCATAAAAATATATTGAGAAATCCAGAAAAAAAATCAGCTCTTTCATACATTTTGGTCGGTAGCTATGTAACTTTTCTATGGAACAGCTGATTTTCTTTTCGTGATTCGAGGGTTGGCTCCATAGTAAACGTTGTTCGTATGGACGAGTACTATCGCCAGTTTCCGGCTTCCGAAACATCATTTTAACAGCCAGTATAAATACAACAAGTTGCCACAACTCGGCCGGTGCTCTGTAGCAAGGTATGTTTGTGTACAGTGACGTCACTCACCAGCGAAGTAGTCCCCCATCAGGTTGGCCGCGTTGATAAGGAACTGTGGGTTGGCTCGCTCCAGCACGTCCAGCTCTGTAACAGACGACACGTGTTACTGTACAGTGGTGGGGGGGGACGGTCCTCGTGAGTGGAGCGACCTAATGTAATGCTATCTCATTTGATAACGAACTGTGGGTTGGCTCGCTCCAGCACGTCCAGCTCTGTAACAGACGACACGTGTTACTGTACAGTGGTGGGGGGGGACGGTCCTCGTGAGTGGAGCGACCTAATGTAATGCTATCTCATTTGATAACGAACTGTGGGTTGGCTCGCTCCAGCACGTCCAGCTCTGTAACAGACGACACGTGTTACTGTACAGTGGTGGGGGGGGACGGTCCTCGTGAGTGGAGCGACCTAATGTAATGCTATCTCATTTGATAACGAACTGTGGGTTGGCTCGCTCCAGCACGTCCAGCTCTGTAACAGACGACACGTGTTACTGTACAGTGGTGGGGGGGGACGGTCCTCGTGAGTGGAGCGACCTAATGTAATGCTATCTCATTTGATAACGAACTGTGGGTTGGCTCGCTCCAGCACGTCCAGCTCTGTAACAGACGACACGTGTTACTGTACAGTGGTGGGGGGGGACGGTCCTCGTGAGTGGAGCGACCTAATGTAATGCTATCTCATTTGATAACGAACTGTGGGTTGGCTCGCTCCAGCACGTCCAGCTCTGTAACAGACGACACGTGTTACTGTACAGTGGTGGGGGGGGACGGTCCTCGTGAGTGGAGCGACCTAATGTAATGCTATCTCATTTGATAACGAACTGTGGGTTGGCTCGCTCCAGCACGTCCAGCTCTGTAACAGACGACACGTGTTACTGTACAGTGGTGGGGGGGGACGGTCCTCGTGAGTGGAGCGACCTAATGTAATGCTATCTCATTTGATAACGAACTGTGGGTTGGCTCGCTCCAGCACGTCCAGCTCTGTAACAGACGACACGTGTTACTGTACAGTGGTGGGGGGGGACGGTCCTCGTGAGTGGAGCGACCTAATGTAATGCTATCTCATTTGATAACGAACTGTGGGTTGGCTCGCTCCAGCACGTCCAGCTCTGTAACAGACGACACGTGTTACTGTACAGTGGTGGGGGGGGACGGTCCTCGTGAGTGGAGCGACCTAATGTAATGCTATCTCATTTCGCTATAACGTGCACGCTCTATGAAACTTGCGAAGGCGATACAACTTCGTCGCGGGCACGTGTGCGTGTGATGACTGTCCTTGAGGGGGTATATCGTGAAAATTTACACTTTCTGAAGTTATTTATCATCTGTTCTTTTTAAGAAGTTCCAAGTAAAATAAATTAGTACAACAATTTTGAGACCTTTTACTAGATTTTGGGCTATCAGAAACGCGATTGGAGGAATTTCACTCAATAGAAATAATTATTGAAATGAGGTCTAAATTTACACTTTTTTTGATATTCAGACAAATTGGGACAGAATACAGACTTTAAAAATATTCATTTAGATGGGTTTTAACAATACCTAAATGACTGGTTATGGAAATTTTCATAACTATTTTAGTTGATTTGGTATTAATTTAAAACCGACTTTTTGTCAATTTTCCTCGATTCCGTCCCCTTCGCACTGCGGATTTTTCCGCCTGGAGTAACGGGGACTTTTGCACGGACGATATAGGATGAAATATTGCACGCTCGCTAATCGTTACAAGTTGTTGACATGAAAGCAAAAAAATAATACGCCTGGAGCGTAGAACTACGCCGAAGCGTCCCCAAGGTTTTCATTACATGTCCACAGAGATTGAACAAATTTCCCAAAAAAACATGTGAAAATTTTCCAGTGAATGATGGACCTGTCCCGACGAGTGCGACTATAGTCTCTATCGCTATGTACTTACTGGCGAAGGTCCCTTGCATGACGACATTGAGCAAGGCGCCCCTCAACAGCTGCTGTCTCTGTTGTCTGGTGAACGAAGCGCCGACGGCCGCTAACTTCCGAGCCGTCACAGAACTGATGAGTGCGGCCGCGCGGAATGTTGCGAATGCTTGTCTGTAATGTAATGGGCACTAATCTGAGTACACCTGTCAAATGTCACTTGTTAGCGCACGCAAATAAAAAGCAAGCGACGCGACACGTCCGCAAAATCTACGGAAGTCGGTAACTTCCTGTTACCAGTACCCCTACGAATTTTAATGAAATTTTATTGAATTTTAATGAATTCGCGGCCGAAGTTTACCTTCAGTTGACGTCGAAGGATTTGTCAGTTAGTTATTGTTAGATTTAAAATGAGAACAGACGACCTGAGACACACTGAGACTGACGGTTGGATGCGGTCAACATACAATAGGCTATAAGGGGTGTTGATTGAGGGGTGGCCGGGTCTCCGGTATGGGTTCGGGCGGTTGATTAGATTTCACCTTGTATAATAATATTTTACCTATCATTTTAATTGTATATATATTGCTACATAAATTAAATAAACATTTAATCTAAGTAGTTCATGTACATTTATTATTTTATTACATATATTTTTATAAGATTAAAATTTGACTTGTGAAACGTGTATTATATATACCTACTTTGCAAAATAAACTTTTTGAATTTTGAATTTTGATAAAATAACCGCCAAGCCGAAAACTGACTATAGTTGAAAGACACTTCCACGCGAACGAAGCCGTGGGCAAAATCTAGTGCGCCCCTAAAATTGGACTCAAAGCTGGTTCAATGTCCAACCTTTTAAGGCGGGCTTATTCCGATTTGGTCTCTTTTGTAATTCATTCTAAACCATAAGATTGCGATATTTTATGTCTGGACAAAAAATACATATTTTAGATTCAATTATTCTGCAGATTTTTAAACGGTTCCATACGCGATACGTTATACTCGATCGGAAAAAACTGTAATTGAGTCGACTTTTTTTTTCGTTTGGTTTATAATGTACAAAGCCAAATTACATGAATACCAGCTTTTGCCCGCGGCTTCGCCCGCGCTGATTTCGTTTACATTTTCCCAGGATAAAAAGTAGCCTATGTCTAAATAGGGTTTTTTCGAATCCATTTACTCCACTGTAACGTCATCTACGTATTTCATTTTTGGGTAAATGTTTATTGAGTATTTGATTAAGATTCTCACTGAAGGAAAACGCGATTTGATGAAATTTTCTCGATAAAATTTAATTCCGAAAAGACCTCTAAATTGTTTTATTTTTTCCTGTAATTCTGAAACCCTAACTAATTTCATTGTGAAATTGCATTCAAAGTGTGGATATTATGTATTTGTAAAGTCTCCTTGAAAATCTTTTTGACAAAATAGCTTAATATATTTTATATTAATAAAAAACAGACTTTTTGCTACGTTTCCACGAATTCGTCCCACTCGCACTGAGGGTTTTTTCGCATATGGAGTAACAGTGACGCTAAAACGTTTACGTATCGTCTTAAAAAAAAGGTACATTAGTTTCAACGGTTATTTTGGTAAATAATTTACTGTAAAACGTTTTTTGAGCGAGAAAAATGTTTTTGAGAGCGCGCTATTTTAAACGACCATGAAATGTCATAGAGTTCAGTTCTACTTGATGCAGAATGTAGTGCTGAATGTCAGCGATAACGAGCCCTTTGATGGTGATGATGTTGAGGTGGGACGCCTGCGGGGTCATGCGGATGGTCGCGGCTCTCTATTTGGAGCTAATCCATACAATTGCCATTGCTTAGAGCTTTGGTATTGTAATGTTCCCTCTTCAAATCTTCCGCTTCTTTTAATAAATCTAAGTATATCTGAGTACTCAAGATACTTGACATCTTCCTCCTTGATGTGGTCATCACCAAGTATCTCCCATCTTAGGCTACAATATATGAAGCATTCTCCTAAGTAATGTTTACTCGTTATCATGAGAGATCCTCCTGTACCTTCATTATTGACTGATGCCTGTTCAGCCTGCAGTGGCCAGTTATAATACCTACCAACATACTTAGGTTGACTCTGCTTAGGTTAAGAATATACCTTACGTTTTTGTAGCTGATTGTCGAGAGAAACATCTTCGACTGTCGGCAGCCCTCGATGTTCCTCCATACATCTGCTGATTCTTCTGAAGCTAGGCGGTTTATTACCTAATTATAACGAGCCCTTTAGTCAAGTAAATAAAAAAGTGCAACTTACAGCAGCCTGGGTTCGTCCGGGCACATGTTTGTGACTGTGGTCTCGAAGTGACGCAGCTTCCTGTTGAACTGTATGCCGTCCTCTCCGGGGGAGAACTGTTCTAACTGGGACAGATACCGGAATATTATTGATACGAGCTATTGACTCTAAACATTACAATATTTAACTTTAATTCAACCCGAACTGTGAACTTGCGATTCGATCTTGACCGATTTGGCTCATGTTCGAACTTAAAAATTATTTTTGTCTCTCCTACCAAATTTCATGACGTTCCGATCAACGATACTCGAGTTATCGTTGGACAAACATACATACATACATACATACAAACGCCGGATTGTTCAAGTAGACTCAGGGAGTTTAATTTTGACTTATTAAAAAAGTTTAAAAGAAATAAACAAAAACACTGATATAATTTTATTGGCCTTTTCCTTTTTATTTGCGATTCGATAATCATTTCAAGGAATAGCTCGCCTTAACTGTTTTTAGTAGACAGATTTTGATGTAAACTTACACATACATAATTAATACAATAAAAATCATAGTATTTGTGCACGAAGTACTTCGATAAGGCTTACTGCCATCACTTTGGGACGAAAAAGTCGGTGAAAAGAGAGTTTATGTCGTGATAATATGTTTAATATGTCGTGATAATATGTTTAATATGTCGTGATAATATGTTTAATGTTGTTTATTATTACTCTTTATTGTACACGAAAAAACATATTATTTGAACATTGTACTAAGATATATCATGTACATCGGCGAGCTTATCTCTTAAAAGAGATTTCTTCCAGCAAACCCGGAGTGATAAATAGAAGTCATAATAAAAAGTAGACATACTTACGTGTACACTAAAATATGTTAATATACTCGTACTTACACCCTCTGATTATAAATAACACTATACTTACATAAATAAGTTAAGTAACTATTTAAACAATAAACATATTTACTTATATACATAATATTTACAATAAATAAGATAAAAATAGTTAAAATAAATATTGTGCTATCTACAGATACTCATGAAATTGAAAGGCACTCTTAGAAAAGTACTCTTTCACTCTATTTTTAAAAATACTAAGTGTACAATTTCAATACTTACAAGCACTAACAAAGGTTTAAACTGCTCCTCTACTGTCAGCAGCTCCTTCAATGTGGTCTCGTCCTCTGGTTGAAGGACTCCCAGCTTTATCTCCATGTCTTTAGGTCTATCTTCCTTGTCCGGGGTCTTATGCTCGCTCCGCTTGGCTTCCTTTAGGTCTTTGGCGAGGTCTGATGAAAGAACGCCTAAAGATGACGAAGTTAGTCATGTCAGTGGTTGTTTATTTGTTCGTGTTTGTATAGAATAGAGGATGTTAAAAAGTGTTAAGTGCAGAACAATCGGTAGCCAGGGGGGCGTTTTGGGGTCTACCCCCCCCCCCCTGAAAAGCTACAACCCTGCTAGCAGCTGCTAGAGAATTATGGAGAATCAAATCAATATTCTGGTTTTTTTTCACAAATATAATGAATATAAATTTTATTTCATGCACTTTTTAGTAGTTTTATTTGCTTGAATATGTTACAGGATTCACACATTTATTTTATGCTATTATATTATACTATCGTAAAATAACTTGTACATATATTTTAATAGTATAGGATATGTTATCTACTATTATTTATAAAAAGCTCAATGAACCCCACCCTCACCCCCCTCCAACAATATGTTCCTGGGTCCGCCCCTGGTTGTGGCTGTGCTGTGTAACTATGGTGTTAGACATTTATTTATTTATATATCAACTCTGTTGTGTTTGTTGCATCACATTTGTTATGTATTTATTCATATATTTTTATTTCTGTAAGTTTATAATTTAATTAACATTGTTTTATTTTCAATTCAAACTAAAATGTAGTATTGAATGTACCTATGTAAATATATTACATAAATAAGTATATATTTCATTTCATTATTAATAGTCACTGTTAGATGAACCGCCATTTAATGTCCGTAATACGGGTGTGTACTAACAGCTACCAGCTGTCTCACCTGGTGACCTGGGACTGAGCTCCGCGAGTGTCCTCGTCGCCTCCAGCTCCTCGTCACCGGGTCGCAGCTCGCGCACGTGGTGCCGGCCTGTGTACCCGCGCCCGCGCCCTGCTCCCGCCATTTAATGTACCCTGGAACATTTACAACTAACTTTTGTAAAACAATTGAAATGGAGATGGGCACTGGACAGGGCACCTACAGAGATGCAGGCTGGATAAGTGGAGCAAAACGGTAACAATACGATAAGTAAAATAAAGCTGAAAGAGATGTTCACATTATTTATTTGTGCCAAAAATAAAATTTAAGTAAATAAGTGCCTGAATAGCTGATTGATCATCCTTCAATCATTATATTATAAGTTGTGTGTGTTGGTTGCCTTTTCAGGCATCATATTTAAGTGATTCACTTAGACCAATGGTTCCCAACCAAGGTCCATGAACAATTTTAAATTTTGTGGGCAATGCATTGCTATGCGCCGAATAGTGTGGTGAAGTTGCAGAAGAAATCTAGGAAGAACTGATTGAATGTTAAAATTAATGAAACTGTGAAGACGCATTTGAATTTAATTCACTTGAGAAGCTTTGGTGTAAAAAAACAATTTCTTACATCAAAATTCAAGAAATCCCCTAGCGCCATCTTATGGTTTTCTCAACAACTTATTTAAGTGGATAAGGATTTTCTTCTTTGTTGGTAATTAAAAACAAGGCCAGGAATCAATTGACAGTAAGTGATAATTTGCGTGTAGCTTTGAGCAATAATGTTAGGGCTAGGACCCAACTTGTGCAGAAGATGCTCAGCAATCATAATTGATTCAAAATGTATTTAACTTCTACTAAAAATGTTATGTTTTCTATTAAAATAATATTGTTAATGCATGTTACTATTGAGTATTTGACTAAAGTTTATTTTCAGATAAATTTAGTTTATTTTTTTAGTACATTGTGGTCCCTGCTAATAACAAAGAAATCAAAGTAGTCCCTGGTCGAGAAAAGGTTGGGAACCACTGACTTAGACCATTAACAAGTCTGTTTTCATGGTTCATAATCCTATTTCTATAAGATTTATTCCTGCTATTTACTTCTTCTTTTACAGTAGGAAGTCTAAGGTATGTATGAACTTCATCTGTTCTTCTGAACCATGGAGCATTCACTATAGTTTTCAGTACACAATTTCGAAACTGCTCTGCAAAACTTCAATATTTGAGTTATTTGCCAGTCCTCACAGCTCAATTCCATAGGTCCAGACTGGTTTCAATACTGCTTTGTATACAAGAGTTTTGTTATGACAGATAATCTAACACTGTCTTCCAAGTAACCACATTGCAGCGATCTAAACTTGTAATTTAATTCATCTTGCTCCTCCTGACATGTGAGCATTTCTCCCGGGCCATGGGGGGGTGGAGCCAGTTAAGATTTAATATGTTACTGAAGTGCAAAAATTTAATGTTACTGAAGTGCAAAAATTTAATATGTTACTAAAGTGCAAAAATATAATTTAATTATGAATAAAAAATATACTATTCCACATTCATCACGTCAGTCAAATTGACATATATTATGTTAGCAAATAACAAATTGATGGTCAAACAAATTAAAATATAAATAAAATAGCCTTGAGCAAAGTCAATACACAGCAGTGTACGTAAACAAGTATCAACGCATCTGTACTGTGTGTAAATACATATCTGCTCACAATTATTTAGTGATAATAACCATGTTTATGGCAAACTTGGCTAACATGACGAAAGGTGATAAATTAGCTGTACATACATTTAAAAAGTGGTGAAAACGCGGAAATAGGTACGTACTGATCCTGACATTTGAACAACACGCGATTTTTAACAAATTGTAAATAAAAGTCTCACCGATTTCAATTTGTCTGCTACGTTTAGTTCTCTGTGACTAGTTCTGCACATTAAGGGACGTAAATACACAAATTAGAGAAGGTTTTAGCACCGGTAACCCATGATGTGGTCGCAAAAATTCGTGAGGTTTTCCAAGCATCTGAAGACTTGGTTAAAAGCATCAGCAACTGACTTCTGATGAAATTAAATAGCTTGATGGTCTAAGAAATAAAATAACAAGTGTTTACTCACCAAAATTAACGACAAAAGGAAATCAGGAAGTTATTTATTTCCTATTGTGAACTTGTGTGGTTGTCAACTTGTCATACGTTTTGGCTGCCATATTGGATAGGTTAGTGAAGATACCAATGAATCGGTATTTATCGACACTACAAAAATCGGCTAAACAAACGATTGGTCTGCCCTCTGGTGGAAACAGAAGACTTTTTACTAATGGAACGGGGAAAACTATTTTCTTCGCGTGCCAATATTACTAACGAAATATATGGCGGGCCAACTTGTTGCATTTTTGGCTATATTATTTAGTGAAATAAAAATATTAGTATGTATTCTCTAAAACACTAATTTACTGTGCAATATTGCAAAATAACTATTGAAATAAAGAAGAAATTGTAAATTGCAATTAATTTAAACTTTCAAGATAGCTGCTAAATTTCTAGCAATACGAAAACTCTATTTGATTTTTGTTTGATGGATATGGGCCAGATTTCAACTTTTCGCGGGCTGGAGATGGCCCGTGGGCCGTAAATTCCCCGTCCCAGATCTAGTGCTACCAGATTTCACATCACTTAGTCTTGAAAATGAAAATGAAAATGAAAAATATTTTTATTTCACATAAACAGTTTACATTTGAAACAGTATTCAGTAGCTAATGGCTCCCAGACTATACCATGGAGAGTCTTATTAGCAGTGATCGGAATAGGTAGAAGGTTTTTACATAAACTTCTTGGAACAAAGTCATAAAATAGAGACTGCCATATAACTAAATTTTCATTTTATTTTTCCATCTGGTTTTTATCCGGGATATTATTTTATTATATCGGGCACAAGAGGTAACCAATTTCCGTGGTTGCGGCAGCCGACATTTTGGTATTAAATGTTAATTTTTTTTGCTCAATAACTCGCTGTTGTCAACTTTTTTAAGACCTAGTCTATGTTTCTGTGACTTTTCTTTTACTCATTCTGAGATTTTTCATGGTGTTCGTGTTTATTTTTTGATTCCTTTATCATTTCTTAACGACCTTGCTAGCTTATGGACAATTGATACCTGCCTTGACCAATACCTGCTTGTGATCCAGACTCCGAACCTTGTTTGCCTTATTGACCCTCACAAAACCCATTGGGGTTCAAATTTAGTATCGTTTGGCAGGCGGAGGGGGGGATGGGGGTGGGGGGAGGGTGGGGGGGGTGGACCCCTACCCCCTGGTACCCCCCCCCCCCCATTAAAAGGTGATGCATCGTTTTTTTATAATTAATTTTTTACTTTCTTGAGGTTATAGTCAACAAATTCAGGTTATATTTTTAAAGTAAAGGTGGGGGGAGATGAAAGAACTTCCTTATAGCCTGGGAGTGCAGAAACCTCCCTTCTTTTAACCTTGAACCTACCAGTGCAGAAGTAAATTTTTGAACCATTTGAACCTATCAATACTGAAGTCACTTTTATATCACAAATTCACTTCTGCATCGGCTACGGCGCTGTGGGAAGTGCAGCCCCTTCGTCCTTGCGTAACAAAGCACAGGCACCTGTGCTCGCCTCCACAGCTTCGGCTTGTTGGTCGCCTTCGGCGACTAGCCTCAGCTGCTACGGCTCACGCAGGTGCCTAAGCTTTATTACGGCGGGCGGGGGCTGCCCTCCCTTCGCGCCTTCGGCTTTTTGTATACACTCTAGGGGTAGTAGCCACAAGACTGTATAGAGTCGGGGTGCTCTGATTCGGTTTTGAAGCAGATTTAACCTACTCGTATTTTAATCATGAAGTGGGGTACACTAACCTCCTTTTGAGCAGGATTTCAATCGGGAATGCAAACAAGTCCAGGCAACAAGCCAAAGTCGTCGAAGAATACCAAAACAAAAACACCACACAGCGCAGGGAGAACATTCACGGAACTTGAGGAGAAACGGAATGAATAAACGAATTACGAATGACAGTAACACATGACGCATTTTATTTTTTTGCGTTCCGTTTCATCGTTATTGCACAATATTTTGCATCACAGACAATAAACTAGGACAGATTTGGTTGTCAAACGCCCATTTTAACGTTCCGTTTTCGCCTTTTACCTGATTTTAGGTAAGAAACAATTTTCATTTATTTCTCGAAAAATGTGCATTACCTTTTAATAAGTGTGATAGCGTTATAATCGGGGACCCCCCTTTACCAGCTTTAACCACTTTCACCCCCATACAACTGCCAAACGATACTAAATCCAACCCCCCATTGGACCTCGATACTCTCTTTGTGACAACAAACGCCCATAAACATGGCTAGCCCATGCATTGTGCATTATTGCAAAAATATAGGCATCCACCGTTTTCTAAAGGACGAGTTATGAAAAAAAAGCTCAATATATTCAAGCCATAAAACATTTAAAGTGTAGATTAAAATTAAAGAAGTATCCTTTTTAACCGACTTCAAAAAGGAGGCGGTTCTCAATTCGACTGTATGTTTTTTTTTTTTTTTTGGCGTTGTTACTCCATAACTCCGTCATTTCTGAACCAATTTGAACAATTCTTTTTTTGTTTGAAAAAGTGTACTTCCAGGTAGGTCCCATTTTAAGTTTGGTCATGATCTGATGAAGGTCTTCAGAGATAGGCAGTGGAACTCCTCAGAAAATGACAGCATACCTCTCGAAATTAAAGTAATCGCTTTGTACCTGGGTGCTGATTACAAGGTATTACTTGAAAATCATCATTCTTTCACCTGGCCTTCGATCCTGGCTTCATCACCATATTCACCATAGAACTCCTCAACGGATCAGAGCACATAACTCGAGATTGCGGCAATCACTGCGTTAGGGTGCTAATTCAAGGGTATTACTTGGAGATTACCAGAATACCCACCTGACCTTCGATCCTGGCTTCATCACCATAGAACTCCTCAACGGATGACAGCACATAACTTTGGATTGCGACAATCAGTTTGTGTTATGGTGCTCATTGCAGGGCATTGCTTGAAAATTGCCAAGTGTACCCACCTGACCTTCGATCTTGGCTTCATCACCGTAGAACTCTTTAACGAATGACAGCACATAACTCGAGATTGATAGCAGGAAGCTACTCAAACATAGCTACTTATACTCACTTGAACTTCGTTTCATATTAAAACCACGTTTGTAAGAACTACCCATATTTCACAATTTAACCCAGCAACACTAAAAAATGTGAAATAAAATAAACTTTTAACAAAAAAATAGCTACCGACTTCAATAGTAACAGCAGTCATTCACTAAAAAGTTAATAATAATTCTATAAAGACCGATGGTACCGAAGCAACACTTTTGCCGACTTCTTTCTTCCTGAAACATTATGTTATCTAGAAGTCGGCGTATTTCCTACGATATAGCAACATAAAAACCAATATAAGAACGCCGACTTCTAGATAACATAACGTTTCAGGAAGAAAGAAGTCGGCAAAAGTGTTGCTTCGGTACCATCGGTCTTTATAGAATTATTATTAACTTTTTAGTGAATGACTGCTGTTACTATTGAAGTCGGTTGCTATTTTTTTGTTAAGAATATGACATAGCCAAAACAAAAACCAGTTCCGGGCGTGGCTTATTCTATTTTACGATAGCGCGTGGGGGGAAATTCGTCCCGGTCTCTAAGTTCGCGTCACCATAGCAAAAATACGAATAGAGTGGACGAGGCAGGGTCAAAAGTAATACGTATTTTATTTTATCTAATTTATTACTGTATTTCGATCATCGTCACACGGCATTGATCCTACTTGCTATCACGTCGGGACGTAAATTTATTATGGTCGGCTAAAAGTGGTTTTTTGAGTGTTTGATTTATCAGTTGACCCTCGGAACATTTCAGACACTCCTTTAGAGATACATAATAATATTGTGGCGGTTGATTGTCACCATTACCCATTCTTTAAATATTTTTCGCCCGTTGAGCTGGTTTTACACTTGCGGGAAAATAAATTGGACCAAAAATTTCTTTACAAAAAATTTTTACTAAAGTTGTTATTACAAAAAGTGGAAACTAACAAATATTCTCGGAAGGAATGCACCACGTCACTACCTATCTCACTGTAGCCTATATCAATTATGCCTCTCTCATTCAACCACGTTTAACTGCGTTCCTATCTCATTCCAACTCATTTTAAATAGCGTCACTATTTATCTCACTCTAACGCGTGTTAAATGGCATTTCTAATGAACGTCAAATATTTTTACTGTCCGCCACTCTTTCATTCTAAATTCTAATTATTTTAAAAAATACGCAGCTCCTTTGGTAGTAAAATAGCAATAACTTTTTTTTCAAAAGTAATACACAGAAATTGCCAGATCATTTGAAAAACAATATTTGATGAGCCGTTATTTAAGACAATTTGCAAAACTAACATAGGACATTTTTTTTCAGGGTGTGGTATCGAACTAACCTAATTACAAAAAATTGCTCATAAATTGGGTTTTTATTTTTCTTCCTGATGTAACAGCATTTCAAGGTTTATTTTTGACTTTATCAATAGCATGACTATTCAGAGTTGCGCAACAAAAATTTTATTCTTAGAATTTAGAACTGGTTAGCTTTGACTCTCAAAAATCTATTCGAATTTATAAAAGTACCATCAACTCGAAGACTATCTACTTTTTGCTGAGGTCATAATTTGATATTCTGGTCAGTCATGAGCTGGCCTACCAGCCTTCCAAGGGAAAGCGTTGACTTTTGGGACACCTGTTTACCCTTGCGATAAATCGCCAAGTGTTTAAAATGTTCAGGTCTCTTTACGCAAAATGAAAAAACAAAACTCTTTTAGGATTAATTTGTTGTCCCTATGTTTGTCTGTTTGTCCGTTTGTCTAGGCAATTTTTCTGGGTAAAATCAATAAATGCTAATATTTACAGCCCTGTAAAATATACATATTATAACGTTTTTATGGCCTTTTGTTTAACTTTTTCATACAAATTTTCTCCTTATGAAAATATAGAGATCAACACTTTACATAATATTTTGCATTTGAAAGAAAGCACAGAAAGGAACTCTAGAACAAATAATGTAAAAAATATTAAACCATATCTTTCTATTCTAAAGGGATTAATAATTTACTGTTTGTTCAATGTGGCGATAGCTTTGTTTATTATTTTTTTCTTTCTTTGTTACAAAGATAACAAATATTTTCATACAACGTTTTCCTTAAGGGCTATTTCTCCGAATTTGTAACAAAATATTAAGAAATAATTATAACGGTAAAGTACAACTTTTAGCTAAGACAATTTATTGTTAAAAGTTTGCTATATGCATAAACATATTTTAATGATATTATGGTATCTTCAAAATAATTGGGTTTTCCATAAGCGTGATATCAGATTATTTAAGAAATTTACGGCTGGTATCACGACGACGGATAAGCCAATTATTTTATTACTATTGTAATATAATTAAAAATATGTTAATGCATACAGCAGACTTTTAACTATAAGTTTTCTTAACTAAAAGTTGTATTTTTACTTATTGAAATTGTATTTCTCATCAAGAAGTGCAAAATGACAAGATATTCAAAATAAGTTAATTGAATTTGTGAAATGGTTTCAGGTCAAAACAGTTTTCCATGAAACGGTAATTGTTTATACTTAGCAAAGTGTGTAAACTTAGTCATCTTAACATGAACGACGCCTGTATTTCTGTCTTTTTTATTTCCGGTATAGATAAAAATATACAAACTTGTTAAACTTTGCGTAAAAACGAGGCAATATTGACGATATCCTGACAGCTATTATGATGGTGTTTTACCAAATTTTGCTTTTTGGGCTGTATAGAGACGTAGTTAGATGTCACTAGAATATACTCATGAAAAAAGATATGAAGAAAATAAGCTGTAGACTTCACATTCGGTTTATAACTATTGTATGAATTTTAAGAAAAATACAGGGGTAAAGGGACCTCTTAAGGAAAACCTTGTATTAAACTATTTGTTATCTTAGTAAAAAATAATTCAAGGAAAAAAATAAACAAAGCTATCGCCACATTGAACAGTAGATAATTAATCCCTTTAGAATTGAACAACATGGTTTTCATATTTTTTACATTATTTGTTCAACAATTCCTTTCTGTGTTGACTTTTAAATGCAAAATATTATCTCAAGTGTTCATCCCTACATTTTCATAGTGAGAAAATTTGTATGAAAAACGTAAAAAAAAAAAAACGTAAAAACCTAAAACGTAATATAAATAAAAACGTCAAAAGTATGTTTTTACAGCTCTATAGAGGGCCGTTTATATTGGTATTTATTAATTTTACCCAGAAAAAATTGTCTAGACAAACGGACAGACAGACAAACATAGGGATAACAAATTAATCCTAAAAGAGTTTCATTGTTTCCATTTTGCGTAACAGAACCTGAACATGTACCGACAGGATTATCTACGATCTAGTAATTTTGCCATGCACTGTAAATATTTCAAAATAAATTTCTATATTTTAAATGCTTGGCGATTTATCCCAAGTAAGTGTACCTATATAATTTGCAAAAAACTTCACTTATTTGGACCTGAAATGGTGAGCCAATACTACAGGGTAATTTCACGAAAAGGTCATTGACCTTTGTTACAGATCTCAGTAAGTATAAGTAAATTAATTTGGGTTTCAATAACGATTACAAAATTATTCTTTTAGAGTAACATATATTATTTTCCCGCATAAAAGTATGAATTCATTCCAAATTCATTCAGTTTTGTTGTTATGACTATGGCACGATGTAGCTAAATCACTCATACGCATATTTTGTTGAGTTTTTAACGGCAGGAATATGATGCTCCTCGAAATATTACTTTATAAAATTAATTTCAATGTGTTTTGAAGTAGTTTTGGGAGATATTTATAGCTTGCAAAAAAGGGCACAGGTTCCACGTCTTACGGGCGCCAGCGCTAGGCGTAGACTGACAATATCTTGCTGCCGCTGACTGCATCAGTGGATTTACGTATTTTTGGAAAAAGGGGGTGCTTTTTTGACCCGAATAACGTGGTATTTGGAAAATGAATAGATATCATTCACACTAATTTTATTAAAAAAAAAACAACAAAATCGCGAAAGCGATACCTGAAACAAAATCGATAAGAAGTGTGCAATAGAGGGTTACAAAAAAATTCATTGACAGTACAAATAT
Organism: Ypsolopha sequella; assembly: GCA_934047225.1. NCBI lineage: Eukaryota > Metazoa > Arthropoda > Insecta > Lepidoptera > Ypsolophidae > Ypsolopha > Ypsolopha sequella. The sequence goes on along the minus strand of OW204012.1, from coordinate 359,566 downwards.
GAATCGATTAACGTGGTTTGTGGAAAATGAATACCTTAAAGTTCAACCAAAAACATGTATTTTTTTTATGGCTATACGTAACCTAATTATTGCAACAAAATCATCCGAAAGCTGACATTTTATTTCTGTTTGTATTTTCGATCCCCTTAAAAGTTTATTTTATATATGCTCAACTCATTGCCTACGAACAGACTTCGCGAAAACCCCAACATCTTTGACAAAATTAGGTAAGTACGCACCTACCGAGGGGGGGTAATGACCCCCCCCCCGGGGCTTAGCCCAGCCTTTTTTTTTAACTTAAAATTACACTTATCCATGCACATATAGGTAGTCGTGAGACACCCGGTGGGAACGAAGATTTTTATTGTAATTTCGGAGCCTGTGACCCCCCCTGGCTCGCAGGTTGAATCCGCCCTTGGGTCACGGTAGGTTGAAGTCTGATCTGATCTAGTCGAGTGGAAGTACACTGGAGGACCCAACAGTGAGACCGCAGCCGCCGAAGTTCCAAGTTGAGAGTCAGCTGAGTGAGAGGATTAGCTTTGTCGAAGGAAGAGATGATGCCTCGTTGTAAATATACGTATAAAGTTAAAATGAAAACTATTACAGCTACACTAACCCGGTTTTTTTGATATTATGTAAGAAACCCATTATTGCGATCCATCCCATCTGCACTATGCCCCGCTGGGTGGTAAAGTCACTAAAAATATAAAAATGCCACCAGAGGGAAGATAAATATTAACTAGTAAGTTTCGCAAGAGGGCACGGGCATCAGAGCGCCTTCAATCATCGTGAAGGCTAGAATTTGATTTTGTCGTAAAAAACCGGTTCAGTCGAACCGATCGAAAAGCTGGAAAATGACATTTCTGTTAGCGGGGGTGAAGGGGAAAACGGGGAAAACGCTTGCGAGCTTTCAGCGAATACTGAAACTCTTATTTCTAAACCTTATCTCTTTAAATCCAGCATGAAATGACCGATAATAAAATTGTTTAGACGTGTAAACAACGTTATCTCGACCTAAAACCATCATTGTGTTCGTCGTGAAAGTTACCTATTAAAAACAATTGTTCACGTAGCCACTGCGGCATTTCATCCGTTTTCACAGCCTGAAATACAATTTTCCTAACAGAAACTATCAATAAAACCTTCTTTACATTCTCACTAACCGACCACGTGAAGAAAATCGATAATTTCTCCAAGAACAATCTAAATTATCCTAAACAAATAGTACGTCGCGGAACGAGCGAAAGAATTACCGAAATTAATTAAGTTAGTGCTTGAATCCCAAAAAAACAGTCTGAATCTGCTCAAAAAAATGTCAGATCAGGCTGGTCAATCGGGACATGGCGACCAGCTCAGAAAAGAAAGTGTGGCGACAGCGAATGTGCCAAGTGACAGTCCAGTGACAGACCCAGGGCAGGTGAGGGGAGGCACCAGCGAGGCAGGGGCGGCCGCAGGCAAGTTCGAGGGTCAGAGGGGCAAGTCGGGGGCCTTGAAGAAGTCTGCAAGGTACCGGAGCAGGTCCCTGTCCGCCTCGTCAGCTGATTCCTATAGCTCTGCCTCTTATACCGGTAAGTTTTAGTAAGGCTGTAGTTTAAATATCATGCCCCCTTATCGACACTTTGACCAAGAAGTTGGTTAAGATCTTTAAACTCTTCAGATTGGTAAATCTTCAGATCATAAACTGACACTGAGTTGGGTTTCAACACTAGCCCATCCATCCATCTGTCAGCCTGTCTTCGTCCACTGCTGTCCTTGTGGAAGATATGCCCACACTCACATATGTACACTGGGCAGGCAGGTTAGCCTACCACCTATATAATACCATTTAAAATCAATTCGTGTTGCAACACCGACAGTTAAAAAATTGCAGTTTCACTACACTAGTCTCGACATTTTTAACATCAACGCTGAGTAGAGTTTGAAAGGGTCATATGACAAAATGACATAACTCAAACTCAATTTATAAATAAATAATTATTTACAGGTCACACATTTTTACAAATTAGTATTAAAACATGTATTTTCCCTAATTTAAATACAATTTTTGTAAATTTGCAATGTTTGAAATGTAATATTCCTTAATACCATAGAACACTTTTTCAAGTAGCCATGCTGTTAGTTTAGTTAGGAATGTTGTGTTTTCTTTGCGAGACTTAATTTTATCAGGAAGTGCATTGTACATTTTAGATCCTGCTATATGAGGGACAGACTTGGTAGATTTAGACAATTTATGTTCAGGTATATTGAGATTATTAGAATGGGGGTAAGGTGGAATTGGAATGTTGCTTTTGTTGGAAAAGTATCTGGGTTTTCTCTTACAAACTTTGAAAAGTTGTAATAAGTATTATGAAGTGAAGTTTAAAATTTTCAATTTTAAAATGTGATTATCTATAGGTACCAGAAAGTATCCTGATAGCCCTTTTTTGCAATACGAAAGGGCATCTAAACTCGGCAGCATCTCCCCAGAGCTCCAACCCAAGAATAGCACGAAGTGGAAGTGTGAGAAGTAGCATTATTAGGTCGGGACTATTGCGGCCAGTCAACGTAATGTGAAGCAGGCATATTGTATTTCACTGTCATGAGCCCATTGCAGGTTGGAGTCGGTCCTCAGGGGGTCGATATAGACCACTTTAGAAATCATCACTCTACTTGCAAGGTATTTTGAAACTGTTTGTCGCTGTGATGATCACAATATCATACACAATGCTAAATGGGGAATTGTCGCGTAGTCTTGTGTACTACTACAGCAAAACAGAGTGAAAAGAAAAGTCGTGTTAGCAGCGGAACTTTTCCCCATTGTAGATACCACCAGAATTTATCAAAATAAAATTATGTACATTTAAACCATATATTATTAAACTAAGTAGTGAACTAGTAGTACAGGATGCTTCGCGAGCTACAAGATCTAAATTGATCTAAAGATAGATAAGTTACATATGTACCGCAAAATCAAAATATACAAGATCTAAAAGATCGTTTAAAAATACACTTTACTCATGTCCACTTTCAATACTTTCTATACTTACAAATATAATAAGGTACCCAATGTTTCAATACTGATGCGCAAGGCAAGCCAGCCTCCGCTCGCTTCAACCTCTTACCAGTACTATGAAACGCGTTAAGAAGCGTTAGCGATAAAGAAGTGTATGGAAAGTGATACAGCAAAACGTTACACGTGAACTGTTACACTTTAAAGCCTAGCTTTCATTCGCCAAGCGTCTGAAAAAAAACATGAATGTGTCTGGAGTATAACGTGCGATGAGGTACTTCGTTCCAATAATAAATAACATAACATTACCTTCATACTATTACAGACACAATACTCAATAGCGTGCTATGTATGGTGTAGTTGAATGTGTTATGAGTTTTGGGCATCGGAAGAGAAAACTCCATAACTTGTAGGAATCAATACGGAACGTTTTCTCTTCCGATGCCCAAAACTCATAACACATTCAACGCCGACACGCGGCTTTTCAACTACACCATACATAGCACGCATGTGTACATATATAGTGAGAGACAAACTATGTGTTTTCTAACAAATACCCTCTGATCTCAATCATAGTGGCTATCAAAACTATAATAGTAGTTTATGCTACAAGGGCGAAGAGGAATAAATTACGAGGACAATTTAAAACACGAGCGTAGCGAGTAACCGAGTAATTTATTGCTCTTACGCCCGTGTATTATACTACGTTTTTCAATGCATAGTGTGAGGAAATGAAAACAAATATAATCAAAGAAAACAATTTAATTATTAAAGTTGAAAGTTACATTGTTACAATTTTGCAAGTTAATGATTGGCTCAAAAGGGCTGTATTACCCGTTAAACAGTGCCGTTATTAGCCGTTAAACAGTGGAAAAAAAGTATAACATTTATGGTACACAGGAGAGGTTGCAGGTTAGCTAACTTCTCGTAAATAAATTTAAAAAAATTATAATAATAAAGCCCTAGGGCATAATAATCGACTTTCTGTTCGGTTTTGATGCATAAAAAGTGGGCCTTTACGAGTACTTGCATTAAAAAATAAATTAAATAAAAAATCTACATTATAACATCTAAGTTTTTATTCGGAATGTTACATGTTTAAAATTTTAACTTAAATTTAACTTAAACTTAATTGTTTTTTCGCACAGTCATATTTTGAAGTTGATCTTACTTTTGCAATAACTTTTAAATACGGGACATCTAGCAATACGTGACGGGATGGTCAAATACGGTGACAGTCCCGTGTATACGGGACGTGTGGCAACCCTATATAGTAAATAATACGAACCTGACTTATTTAGCAGAGTTATTTACTTAAGGTGGCTCCGTCGGAAAAAATAGCAAATCGTTTCGTGGTGGTTGAAATTTCGAACAAAACTCTTATCAGCTCGCACTGCAACATGGCTGTTACGTCACTCGCTGCGGGTGATTAGTGCGAAAATAGTGTGTTTTTAATTTATTTTATATAAAAAAAATTATTTCCAAGAACTGAGAAGAACATATTATTTAATATTATTTTGTCTAGAAGTTTATTAATTTTTATACTGTTTCGATAAAAACTCTATTGTTACAAGTTGACAAAAAATCGAGAAATAAGGTTAAACTTAGAATTTTCTTGCTTCACATCTGTATATTAAAATAAAATTCAGGAAAAACCACATCACTATTTGTATCATGTAGATTACTATGTATTTTTCTTCTATTAAAAATGCTATAGTTACCGTATAAAATGGTTATAAAGTTACTCAGTTCAAGGTCGTTGGCGTTGGGAGAAACCTTAAAGCCCAAGATAAATGGCTAGCAGTACACAACTAAACTAGGTATATAATCAACATCAAGACAATGGTCTCAATAAACAACACTCATCTGTGCCTGTCTGTCTGTATCACAACATAATAAATGGCTAGCACTACACAACTAAACCACCTATATAATCAACACAAGACAATGGTCTCAATAAACAACACTCATCTGTGCCTGTCTGTCTGTATCACAACATAATAAATGGCTAGCACTACACAACTAAACCACCTATATAATCAACACAAGACAATGGTCTCAATAAACAACACTCATCTGTGCCTGTCTGTCTGTATCACAACATAATAAATGGCTAGCACTACACAACTAAACTAGGTATATAATCAACATCAAGACAATGGTCTCAATAAACAACACTCATCTGTGCCTGTCTGTCTGTATCACAACATAATAAATGGCTAGCACTACACAACTAAACCACCTATATAATCAACACAAGACAATGGTCTCAATAAACAACACTCATCTGTGCCTGTCTGTCTGTATCACAACATAATAAATGGCTAGCACTACACAACTAAACCACCTATATAATCAACACAAGACAATGGTCTCAATAAACAACACTCATCTGTGCCTGTCTGTCTGTATCACAACATAATAAATGGCTAGCACTACACAACTAAACCACCTATATAATCAACACAAGACAATGGTCTCAATAAACAACACTCATCTGTGCCTGTCTGTCTGTATCACAACATAATAAATGGCTAGCAGTACACAACTAAACCACCTATATAATCAACACAAGACAATGGTCTCAATAAACAACACTCATCTGTGCCTGTCTGTCTGTATCACAACATAATAAATGGCTAGCAGTACACAACTAAACTAGGTATATAATCAACATCAAGACAATGGTCTCAATAAACAACACTCATCTGTGCCTGTCTGTCTGTATCACAACATAATAAATGGCTAGCACTACACAACTAAACTAGGTATATAATCAACACAAGACAATGGTCTCAATAAACAACACTCATCTGTGCCTGTCTGTCTGTATCACAACATAATAAATGGCTAGCACTACACAACTAAACCACCTATATAATCAACACAAGACAATGGTCTCAATAAACAACACTCATCTGTGCCTGTCTGTCTGTATCACAACATAATAAATGGCTAGCACTACACAACTAAACCACCTATATAATCAACACAAGACAATGGTCTCAATAAACAACACTCATCTGTGCCTGTCTGTCTGTATCACAACATAATAAATGGCTAGCACTACACAACTAAACCACCTATATAATCAACACAAGACAATGGTCTCAATAAACAACACTCATCTGTGCCTGTCTGTCTGTATCACAACATAATAAATGGCTAGCAGTACACAACTAAACCACCTATATAATCAACACAAGACAATGGTCTCAATAAACAACACTCATCTGTGCCTGTCTGTCTGTATCACAACATAATAAATGGCTAGCACTACACAACTAAACCACCTATATAATCAACACAAGACAATGGTCTCAATAAACAACACTCATCTGTGCCTGTCTGTCTGTATCACAACATAATAAATGGCTAGCAGTACACAACTAAACCACCTATATAATCAACACAAGACAATGGTCTCAATAAACAACACTCATCTGTGCCTGTCTGTCTGTATCACAACATAATAAATGGCTAGCAGTACACAACTAAACTAGGTGTATAATCAACATCAAGACAATGGTCTCAATAAACAACACTCATCTGTGCCTGTCTGTCTGTATCACAACATCTCTGTAATGTTTTGTACAGCTATTTAAATGATAAACTTCTCACTACTTAAGGGTCACCTTCATGGCTGCTTTGTATACATTTATACAGAAGGCCTTACATTATAATCTATCAGTTTTATGGATATAATATACAGTGGCGGGTTCAAGGGAGGGCCTAGGGGCAGAAGCCCCCCCCACACAAATAGACGTTATAATATGCTTTTATTTTATGACAGTTACCTACTGTGTTGTACCGCAGTATTAAATTTACTTATACGTATTTTAATAATACAAAATGTGGTATTTACTATGATTTACTGAAAAAACTCGGTGAAACCTACCCTCAGCCCCCCAGAATGTTTCTGGATCCGCCAATTGTTATACAAGATGACATTAATATAAGCAGCCAAATTCATACTGAAAACTCGGCAAGTGCTCAGTATAAAGGTTCGGTGACTTTTTTGTGAAATTCGTAAATATTTATTTCCTGTTCCCTACAAAGCCGCCCCAACATTTTATTTTATCTACTACTATACTGCAACAAGGCTATTGAAACATTAAAAGCTGTTTTATAAGTACCCATATTGTTTATCCGATGTTATAATATTACATTATAACACCGCGATTCTGCGCTGCGATTGGCCCAATCAACAATAAGACCTGAGACATAATTTATTTTCACACCAAAAACTTTTTTTGCATACACTCAACAGATCAACAGACTTAAACAAACATAATTAAATTATAATTAGAGAAAGGGAACGAGCATTCATCTGCTAAATGTAGGTATCCGCATGGATGTTACCCTGTCTGCCAAACTAAGTTGCCTTGTCCGCATGACAGCCAGTGGTCCTACCGATCGATGGATCAGATTTGGCGTAGTATAAACAAAAAAAAACAATAAATAATTAAGGTGAAAGCTAAACCAATACTGCCCAAAATATAAAATAACCACTATAAAACAACTAAACCCTACGGCCTATATATATATATATATTATATAACATACATAACATACGTAAGTATTAAATATATCTACTAATAACATATCAATAAATAGAAGTAAGTACATAACAATTACACATACATATATAAATACAAGTACGGATATAACATTCATTTATTTAGTGTGGAAACAAAAGGATAATTAGATTTTATTATTTATTTTATTTTTAGCAATAGCGGGGGCGCCCGACAGGGGATTTTGTGATTTACTCAAGCGCGGCTGATTAACTAATGGAGGGATACCTTGCACCCTGTTGAGTACCTCTACCAAATATTAACTAATGGAGGGATACCTTGCACCCTGTTGAGTACCTCTACCAAATATTAACTTATGGAGGGATACCTTGCACCCTGTTGAGTACCTCTACCAAATATTAACTTATGGAGGGATACCTTGCACCCTGTTGAGTACCTCTACCAAATATTAACTTATGGAGGGATACCTTGCACCCTGTTGAGTACCTCTACCAAATATTAACTTATGGAGGGATACCTTGCACCCTGTTGAGTACCTCTACCAAATATTAACTTATGGAGGGATACCTTGCACCCTGTTGAGTACCTCTACCAAATATTAACTTATGGAGGGATACCTCGCACCCTGTTGAGTACGTCTACCAAATATTAACTTATGGAGGGATACCTCGCACCCTGTTGAGTACCTCTACCAAATATTAACTTATGGAGGGATACCTTGCACCCTGTTGAGTACCTCTACCAAATATTAACTTATGGAGGGATACCTCGCACCCTGTTGAGTACTTCTACCAAATATTAACTTATGGAGGGATACCTCGCACCCTGTTGAGTACCTCTACCAAATATTAACTTATGTAGGGATACCTCGCACCCTGTTGAGTACCTCTACCAAATATTAACTTATGGAGGGATACCTTGGACCCTGTTGAGTACCTCTACCAAATATTAACTTATGGAGGGATACCTTGCACCCTGTTGAGTACCTCTACCAAATATTAACTTATGGAGGGATACCTCGCACCCTGTTGAGTACCTCTACCAAATATTAACTTATGGAGGGATACCTTGCACACTGTTGAGTACCTCTACCAAATATTAACTTATGGAGGGATACCTCGCACCCTGTTGAGTACCTCTACCAAATATTAACTTATGGAGGGATACCTCGCACCCTGTTGAGTACCTCTACCAAATATTAACTTATGGAGGGATACCTTGCACCCTGTTGAGTACCTCTACCAAATATTAACTTATGGAGGGATACCTCGCACCCTGTTGAGTACGTCTACCAAATATTAACTTATGGAGGGATACCTCGCACCCTGTTGAGTACCTCTACCAAATATTAACTTATGGAGGGATACCTCGCACCCTGTTGAGTACCTCTACCAAATATTAACTTATGGAGGGATACCTTGCACCCTGTTGAGTACCTCTACCAAATATTAACTTATGGAGGGATACCTCGCACCCTGTTGAGTACTTCTACCAAATATTAACTTATGGAGGGATACCTTGCACCCTGTTGAGTACCTCTACCAAATATTAACTTATGTAGGGATACCTCGCACCCTGTTGAGTACCTCTACCAAATATTAACTTATGGAGGGATACCTTGGACCCTGTTGAGTACCTCTACCAAATATTAACTTATGGAGGGATACCTTGCACCCTGTTGAGTACCTCTACCAAATATTAACTTATGGAGGGATACCTCGCACCCTGTTGAGTACCTCTACCAAATATTAACTTATGGAGGGATACCTTGCACACTGTTGAGTACCTCTACCAAATATTAACTTATGGAGGGATACCTCGCACCCTGTTGAGTACCTCTACCAAATATTAACTTATGGAGGGATACCTCGCACCCTGTTGAGTACCTCTACCAAATATTAACTTATGGAGGGATACCTTGCACCCTGTTGAGTACCTCTACCAAATATTTAGCGCTGAACATAGGGCCGCGCGTGTAGGGCAACCGATTAGAACAGCTGGAAATACTCGAGCGCGAGAGATTAAGGTATGGTAGATTAATTACGTGCTGAAAAGTGTGAATTTCAATGTGGGAGGGCTTGCAAAAAAAAGGTCCCTCGACATTCTCAAGCGCGGTTGATTTTTTTTTTATTTTGAAGATTATTCAAATTCAAATTTATTTATTAACAGGACAAAAACAAAGATTGTCGTTCTCTAGTCCCCACAGTAGGATTCCCTGGGTGGTGGGGACTAGCTTCCTTTACTCGTCTCTTACATAACTTTGGTGTTCCATGCTGCTAGTTTGCTGATTATACAAAATTATAAAATCAGATCTTAGCTACAATAAATTATTCAGTTACAATTACATTGAATTTAAAATTATAATAAATTGATTGAAATATGAATTTACATCTAATATGAATGATATTACTCAATTAAAATTATAAACTCAAAGATAACGGGAAAAATATAAGCTGCCGATTTCCACAAGCCGCAGTAACAAAAGTCGTCAATAAAGTTTAGCGCGTGCAGCTGCAGTGAAGCATGTATTTCCACAAGCCGCAGTAACAAAAGTCGTCAATAAAGTTTAGCGCGTGCAGCTGCAGTGAAGCATGTATTTCCACAAGCCGCAGTAACAAAAGTCGTCAATAAAGTTTAGCGCGTGCAGCTGCAGTGAAGCATGTATTTCCACAAGCCGCAGTAACAAAAGTCGTCAATAAAGTTTAGCGCGTGCAGCTGCAGTGAAGCATGTATTTCCACAAGCCGCAGTAACAAAAGTCGTCAATAAAGTTTAGCGCGTGCAGCTGCAGTGAAGCATGTATTTCCACAAGCCGCAGTAACAAAAGTCGTCAATAAAGTTTAGCGCGTGCAGCTGCAGTGAAGCATGTATTTCCACAAGCCGCAGTAACAAAAGTCGTCAATAAAGTTTAGCGCGTGCAGCTGCAGTGAAGCATGTATTCCCCTCTCCGCGCCTGTCTCTCTCACTCTCTCGCACCGTCCCCACACTAGCGTTCGTTCCGTATTGAGCGTGACACGCATAATGCGCGTCAAAATTAGCCCAATTGGCGCATCAACTGCATCAATGAAAAAAAAAAACGATTCTAAAAAAAATCATTTCGTATGAAAATATATGCTCTAGGGCAGCGAGAGGTTTAACAAATTCCCATAGCTTAATTTATAAAAGATTTTTTTCAGATACGCCATTTTAGGACACAGATTTTATTATTTTGGTATATAAATTAACCATTATTTTTTATGATTGTTTAAGGTATTGTCCGAAGTGAATTTTAGACATTACCTATACTGATTGTGATGTGGATTGCTTATAAAAAAGTGGTCTGTCTCTGTCTGTCTACTCATCTGTCATCCAGCTGTCAAATCAGTTGGAAGCAAATTATTATAAATTTATCTTGATAGCAAAGGACACATTTCCAAACATCCATTTCTCAAGTGACGTCACAGGAAGGCAAATGGAAGTTGCAGCTTTTTCGTAAAAATATTCATCATCATGAGATTTTTTAGACCACAACTCCTAAAATATTGTTTATTAAACCGAAATAGTTTTCGAATAAATACACCTTAACATCATTTAATCTAAGCGAATTATTCAAAATTTCATACAATTTTTTTTTTTTCAAATTGGTAACTCGTCAAGAACTACTCAACGGATTTGGATGCGGTTTTCTTTATTATCATCGTAGTGACCCTGGTCAACAAATAAGCTATAAGGGGTGTTTTTAAAATAACCGCCTAGCCCAAAACTGTCGATGCTACTCAAATATTAAAATAATAAACCTATAAAGTGCAGAGACAGATCGAAATCCCGGGAAAAAATACGATATCCATTTGTGCACTTGGGTAGATTTAACGTTTACTAATGTTCCATTTGTATACAGCCTTCATAAAGAATTCTCGACCATGTATTTAGATGTGACGTCATAATACGTTTGAAGCTTTTAAGGACGCGTGTTTGAGGTCATACATTACGTCACTTATCCCCGATATTCTCCAAGAATTCTACAACAAAATACACCATAAAGTAAACCATATCTTCACGACATCTCTGAGGGGGTGTCACTGTCACAACATGGTCACAACAGTCGAAAACCTTCGTTTCGACAACGTCCCGACGAGGCGACGCTTCGACGTAGCAAAGTGAGCTTTATAGGCATACTTCGGGCACAAATACATGCTTTACAGCCGTACTTTGCGCACAAATACATGCATTATATAGCCTTACTTTGCGCACAAATACACGTTTTTTCACACACATCTTTTTTCAAGCTGCACCGATGCTGTTATGTCGATATTTGAACTGTATCATTTAATGTTAAACCACAATACCACCGTAAGGAACCCATTTCCACTACAAATACTATGTAATACATTCCGAACGATGCACATAAAATCTGAAAAAGTCATCGGTGCATGCTCGACCGTTATTCAAGGTTGAGTGTTCTAACGAGTGATGGATGACTGAGCCACCGCTGAATGAATTTTGAATCTATAAGTTTCTTCAATAAGTCGTTTTCATGCAAACACGAAGTCATATCTTCAATGGATTCAGCACTGAGTTTATTCACTTAGCAGCGGCGTACCAAGGTTCCGAAACTAGGGGGGGGGGGGGGGGGGGGACAACTGCTCATGGGAGAAATCGTACCACAGACATGAAATTCGTAAATTATTTTTTTTATCTTTCTTACAAACGCAAACCCAGCTCCGAGTCAATTACTAGTGGGGGGTCAACATTTTATTTTGCGAAATTAGCAAAACGTGTGAGCCGTGATTGATCACTTACCAAGCATGCAGGATGAATTTGGCTGTATAAATTATGTCACCTTATTTCTTTGGACCACGCTTTCAATAGACCTTGTCCCTAGTATTGATTTCTACGACATCAGATGGCATCACATCACCTACACCTATATCATCCTACAACCGGAACAAAAAAGTTGTCGAGTGGAGATAACGAACCAGCAGACGTAGTGTACAACGCCCGCCAGCTCGCCAGCAGTGGCTGGATGAGGCCTGTGTGGTGGACTGATACTGGCTGATGAATTGTTTTGGGATTTACAACATAGATTCTATGGTATTGATTTATTGAACCTTCTAGGTCAAATTCGGGATCGACAAATTTTTGAAGTCGGGATCAATTTGACCTATTGTAGAAGTGCAGTGCTACGGTCGTCGTAGTGCATGGAATAGTGCTCAAAATAACGTTGAGCGTTATTTTATTTGGACGTTATTTTATCAACACTCCTTATAGCCTTTGTGTTGACCAGGGACACTACGATGATAATAAAGAAAACCGCATCCAAACCCGTAGAGTGGTTCTCGAGTTAAAACGGCACATACATACATACAGACAGACAAAAATTCTAAAAATTGTAGTTTTGGTTTCAGTACAATACTAATGAATAACACATTTCATTAAAAATTCGCAAAAATATTCACGACACGACTTTCTTACTACTTTATTATTAGTATTCGTAGATAATTTAGCATCTGCCTCCGTCCAAGTTTATTTGGCCGTAAACCCCCCTACCTACCTAGGTACGCCGTACGCCCCTGTCACCTAGGTATTGACGTGGCTTCTAGCCAGAAACCTGCCGCTAACTCGTGAAAACAAAACAATGGGCTTGTGAAATATTGTACTTGCAGGTCACATTTATTAAATTAAACAGGAAAATATTGTACTTGCAGGTCACATTGAATGAAACATGAAAATAAAACCACAACGAGCTTTTGAGAGAACTTTAGGGCCAGTTTTTAACCGACTTGAAAAAAAGAGGTTATCAATTCGACACGTATGCATGTAATATCATTGGAACTGCAATATATTGTAATTACGTATACACATTGTTTTATAGCATTACTGCGACATGCCGCTACTGACTGCAACATTGTGACGCATGCTGCTTATTTCAGAATATTGTACAGTTTACGGGTTCACTCTATTTTGGCAGTTGACCATTAAACATGTCAACTTAACGTATGTGTTTCAATCACCACTCCAGACTTCTACACTACAGACCCTTGATTAATCCTGTTATTTGAATATATTCACATATGATAATCTATTAGAACTTCCAAACAAATATACAAAATTTTATAGGTGTATGTATGTATGTTTGTCCAAGCATTTCTCCGAAACTGTTAATCGAATTGTGACCATTTCTTTTTTATTGGCTTACATTTACTTCCACTTAGGGAACAGTGCAAGTTTCATCAAAATCAGTTCAGTAGTTTTCAACATATAGACTAATTCGTGTAGGTGTGACGGCCGGGCTTATTGATACGAGCTACGGGTGTGGTGTCAAAGGAAAAACATCTCAAAACCCTGGTCAAATTCTATTGCATATAACAGGGGTCGGCAACCTTATGACATAGGAGGGCCACAAATGTTACCAGAGGATCAGCGGGGGCCGCATATAATAAATAACGCATTAGTCAATTTCGTATCTTATTTATTGTAGTTTAGAACACAAAGTATTAATAAAATCTAATGGAATTTTTGCGACTGCATTTGACTTGCATTTTAGACGTAAAAATACGCAGTATTAAAGTCTGATTTTTCATTCCGTAGAATTATGACAGTTCAAGGAAAGGGATGGAACTGTGCAAGTAAGCGAGATGAACTGTATCGTTTCTCCTTTACTAGCACAGAGCCATCCCTTTCCCTGAAATGTCAGAATTCTACGGAATGAAAAATCAGAGTTTAATACTAAATGTGCATCCGTTACCTGAAAACAATGCTTGCTTGTTAGTTCAGAATGGAAAATGTCTGCTCACACAAATATGTACAACCAAATACAGTTATCATGCAGCGATTGGGAACCATGAGGGCCGCACCGAAGTGGTTCACGGGCCGCATGCGGCCCGCGGGCCGCCGGTTGCCGACCCCTGGCATATAAGAACAAATCAAAATGACCGAAACCAAACTAGCCTCAAATCCGCGGAAAGAACTAAAAATTATTAAGATTGCCAGGACATTCGATACGAGCTACTGGAGTGGATATAAAAAAGCTTAGAGTATAAATGTGTAGGCACAGTATCCTCTAAGTAAAATCTAATATGTGGGCGCCGACTTCTAGATGACATATTTATGTATCAGGAAGAAAAAAGTCGGCGAGAGTGTTATTTCGGTATTAGTATACCTTTAGGTATATGAAACCACATATTCTACTGATCATACTGAACCACTTTTCCCAACAACATACCGCGTGAACCATTAGTTAGGAAATATTTGAGTTTCAAAAAATGCGTGAATCCTAACCAAGATACGGGTGTTTGTTGAGGAAGTGTCGTCTGTGAAAGACCAGTTCACGCGTAGTGTTCTAAAATTTACCTTCTTCCTGCGAGATAAAGTCAAGTTACAGTTACAGAAAGTTACAGTTGAATATCTTCTTCTCTGAAGATTTGTTTTTCTTTAGAGAGTTGTTCAGTATGATCAGTTCAGTAAGTTGTATTTACTAAAAGGTCGCAGTCTATTTACACCATCTATAAAAATATTATTTCATAATTTTGAGTTAATTTCTTTTTTAAGTCGGTTTAATTTTTTTTAATCACTATTTTATGGTATACATTTGTTAGGACAAATTTTAGGGGGTGCAGAGGTGTTTCACTCCACACTCGAATACCCACGTTTCACCGTATTTTCACCCATTACATCCCATCGTGATTTGTACACAAGATATTAGGTGCAAACCTGCGAAATGTCCGTTTTGTATGGAGAATTTGAAGAAAACTCAATTTTTAGTACTAACATTTTGCATTTTTTATAGTAATGACAAATCCAATTTTTATTTTTTTTATTGATGAATAAAAAAAATATATGTTTAATTTAATTGAGCTAACAGCAACATTAATTAAATTATTCAAAAGTGTCAGCTGTAAAAAATATTACGAATCTTATCATGGAAATGGATGGCGTTTAGGACGAACTGTTATTTAAGATTTAATTTTAGTTATCAACTTGACAATATAAATCAAATTTAATACACGATGTAAAAGCTTGATTGCAATCAACTTTAAAACAAAAAAACAAATAATAAAAATAGCTATTGAATTACAGAAATTATGAACTCATGAATATGTAAGAGGCTAAGAGGTAATTAGGTACCAGAAGACAGGCTCCATGTAACGAGCGAAAACAGGCGCACGCACACAAACACGTCTACGTTCGACGATCTCGGTCGAAGTCGGTCAAATCAAAGAGGAAAATGTCGAACGCCGATACGAATTTCTTCTTCCACCATACGTTATTCTATATTTTACAGATGGCAACCCTAACTCCACTATTCATTATTCTCCTGTTATGAGTACGTTCCGTTTGCCATATTTCTGGTCACAGAATGCTTTATTAATTTCTTGCCCGGGGCATCGCCCCAGACTGTCGTCGCGCCTCTCATTCTTATTGCTTACATACATACACATACTCACGCCTGTCTCCTGGAGGGGCAGGCAGTGACTACAGATTTCCATCTGTGCCACTATACGTACATAGCGCCAACATGGCCGTAGCCACGGTGGCGCAGGGTGAGGCGCTTGCCACACCCTGGCTCTGACCTATAAGGTACCTAACCAAACCTAAAAATCTAAATTATGTAGCTGCGCCATGTGTACCAACATCTATTTGTACTAAGTTTTATTTATTTTTATATAAACCAGCAGTTCCGTAATAAACTACCAACTGACTGACAGACAACGCACAATCGCTAAAGATAGAAACTTACAGGTGCGCCGAGAAAGGATTTTACGAAATGTAAACTTTTGTTAAAAAAGAATATAAACATCGTTGAGGACAGAAGAACAAATGTTCAGCCCACGCCTTAACATAAATATACAGCTTATAAACAAGTAAACAGTTTGTTAATCACGGAAATTACTTTTGAATGAGGATATATAGCTTCCTTATAGAAGACTAGCTATTGCCCGTAGCGTTACTTGCGTGCATCCTATTTCTGTCCCGTAGGAATAAAAAAACGCAAAGTCAGCTCTAAAAAACTCTTCTAATGACATGTATTTTTAAAGCTATAAATTTTTTAATTTAATAATCGTCGCCTTAATAAATACTTTTGAATTTTGTCTGCTTTGTTGCATATAAAACGGTAACTTTGTAACTTATGGTATGTATTTAATAAATATAATACAGGTGGTAGAGCTGATGGCGGGCTCGTCTGTGAAGGTACCACCATCTTACTTGGAGACCCCCTCGAAGTAATTCGGGGGAGAGTAAGAGGACAGCTCACAGGCAAAAAACCAGTAGGCCAACAATGCCTGGGACCGATGGATGGCGGTATATCCATCCCTAATAGCCGGGCCTTATATGGAACAGACTGGTGTGTGAGTATGGGCAATTCTGTGTGTGAGTATGGGAAATTCTTCCAGGATGACCTGGACGATGCAGTGGACGAACTAGGCTGATGGATGGATGGATGGAAATATAATAACTTTGAAAGGTTTTCGTAAGAAAGTAAGGAAAATTTAAAAATGTAATCGGTAAATACTAACATAAAATTGGTCCGGCAGAGAAATCTACCAGGATATATCATAATAGGTTGATCAAAGCCACAATAACAAATACCTTAGATGACGTAGAAACTATCCCCAAATGCGACCCTTGTGTTCTAGAAATGGGCCAATTTAATTAAACTATGACTAGGAACAATATCGCTAGTAACGGGTGTCTAATACTTTTGGTGCATGATAAAAAAAGAAAAACGTTCTGCCAGAGGGGGGATACTGTATAGTCCCCCCTATCCCCTCCCAAGTTCTTACTAAAATGCCGTGAAATATCATGGAGGAATACCAACATAAAATTGTTCGTACAGGAAAAACGGTCAGGAAAACTAGGGGATTTCATCATAGGTTGCAAAAGCCACAATAATACATTGGTTGCATGCCGGTACTCGATGGGATAAAATGCCCCGAATGCGCCCCTAAAATCGATCCGACAGACTAAACGGCCAGGCCGGCTCGCGGCAACAAATGTTTTTCTAGCTCTTCTTATCGAGTGTTATCGTATGAACAAAGTTTGAAGCATGTGATATTTTGACATGATAAAAGCCCCATATTTTTTGACAAGGGCGTAGCCAGGGTTTCGTTTAGGGGGGGGGGGGGGGCAGCCAAGGGAAAGCTGTAATAATACGCACGCTACATACAAAAACTGCAATATTTTAATGAACGTTTAAGTACAACCGAAAAGTACTAAAATGAAATAATTTTATACGAGCAAATTATTATATTTAGTTTTAGGTTCGTAAATCCGATCATCTGCTAGGGGGGGCAGCTGCCCCCCTCTGCCTGTACCTGGCTGGCTGGCTACGCCCATGTTTTTTCATGACTGTACCAAACCTGCCAAGTTTCGCCAATGTCTGCCGGCTTTTTTAGAAGTAACTTTTTGTCCTTTTCCTCGCAGTAACTGTCTCATGCTGGTACTCGATGAGATATATTTACGATAAACCTTCGGTATATCAGTACGAGTGATTTTATCAAGATCTCTCATATTGCTAGTACTCGAAAACGTAGGTCTGATCGAACCCACCCGGTCTAATAGCATATCAATTTATCGTACGTGTCAAATATGTATCATATCAGTAATGTATCATTGTGATAATTTGCCCTACATTGAGCTCTTTTTCTGCGATTACAGTGCACACATCACTTTCATTGTTCAACAGCAACTGTCTCTCTCTCCAAACGGAAAAATGCGCTGTGCGATAGAGACAGATTTAGGGCGAAAGAGTAAAAAGAACACATGTCACAGTAATGCAAAGAGAAACGGTAAAACTAGTTTTAACCGGGTAAACTTGGAATTATCCAAGTCCGATATACACCCACCTAGTACAGACACCAAACTTTAAACTCAATACTTACTTTTAATTTCTTCATTTCAGTTTGTTCCTTATACATTTCAGCACATTTACACGGTAGCCGAATCTGACTTTTGTATTTCGTATGAATAAATAATAATTGACTGCTTTTTTTCTGGTTTTCGGTCAATTTTCATAGCGTCTCTCAAAATATACGTTTTGGTGGGAGTGGGTATGTGTGTGTGTGTGTGTATTTTAATAAAATATTTTTTTTTGTTATTTTACTTCCCTTTTTATATTTCTCTTTTGTGCTCAGCTTTTTTTAAATCTCTATTGTTTTCCTGTAATTGGCTAGAATCTATAATCTATAAATCTATAATCGACATTTTTTTCATATTTTTCGGTCTACCAGTTTCCGATATAAGTGGGGTGTAAAAACACAAAAATATGTATGTCCCCCACATATTTTGGTATTTTTTTAAAGATTTCTCGAAATCAGTGGCAGTAAATATAGTAAAAGAATACATTTTTTCAATTAGCTTTTTAATATCTCAATTTGATATCTACCCATATTGTATTTCTAGGATAATATTTTTTATTTTTCTCACTTTTGTTTTGGAAATATTTTGAACAATTTCAAAATTTTCACATTTTTTTTAACCGTGATATGTGGGCAAATTAATGCCATTTTTGTGCCAAATTTCATGTCTTTATCTTTAACGATGCTAAAGTTATGATATGAGGCTGTGACATACGGACGGATGGACAACAAAGTCTCACCATAAAGGTTCCTTTTGTAACTTTTAAGTACTACGGAACCCTAAAAATTTAAAAAGCTAGCAACTAGTCCCGTTTTTAAAACCCATTAAATATCTTTGATTTGTACATGATTCCTATTCGTCAAACGAACAGAAAAAGTGTTTTTGAAGCATTTCAATAATTGAAAATCAAAGTGTTTTATTGAAATAAAAACCATACATAATTATGATTGATTTTCAACATCGTCTCATGAGCCAACATAACTCAACGCTGGCAAGTAACTTTTAGTTTTAGTTTCGCACTGCGAAAATTATGTAATTCCTTCACCGCAAAGGAAGGCTGTAGCAGGCCAGCATTATTAGGATTCCGTGCCTCAGAAGGTAAAATGTAAACCCTTATAGATAATCTATCCGTGGTATAGCCAAGCACGTCTGCTGGGTCAAATTGTCATATAATTTTATAGCGAAATCCATCGCTTTGGATACTTTAAACATAACTTGGAGTGTAATTATTACAAGATACGTTCATTCATGACATTAGGTGTATACATATACATTGGTGTTACAAATTATTTTTAGTTCGCTACAGTCTGCCCAAAAGCGTATGAATATGTACACATTAAATGAAAAAAGATAATTCATTTAAATTATGTACAAGTGTTAGTGTTAGAAGTTATTACTAACTAGAAAGATCACTTATAAACAAATATCAAGTAACACAAATATTTGGAAAATATTCCTATTATATTATAGTAATTGAACCTGATGTTATTTTGAAGGTCTATCATTACATTACATATTACAATCAATCTGGGATCTTGGGAAAATACTCATTGGATGACGTCACGTGACGTGAGTCACTTGAGAAGCCTCCTGAACGAAAATTCTGTACCTTTTGAGTAATTTGAAGAAAATTTACTAAAACCCATATAGCTCCCTTTATTGGAAACTAGCCTTTTGCCCTCGGTTTTACCCGCGCACCAGGGAACTGCCCGTCCCCAGGGAACAAACTATAGCATATTGAGGGCATCAAACTGAAAAGTCGTATCTACAGATTTTCTGAGATCCGAAAATTCCGTGTTTTTTGTACGAATCTCCATATTTATTAGCTCTATGATGTACTGAAAAAGTAAAGGTTGCTGCACTGGTTATAGGTACTACTCGTATTATGCCCAAGTCTACGACGTGAAAAGGTGTTTTTAAATTGAAAGAAAAATACTTATAAATAAGTAGACGATACTTTTATATTTTTGTAGATACGCCCTTTCAGCTTGATGCTCTCGATGTGTTCAAATGAAGAGTCTACCATTATATATAACGATAACGATATTTTACTTAAATGAGATGTTTAAAAATGATGAAAAGAATATCTATTGTTATTTAAAGTATAAGGAAAAAAATCGATTTCTGAAAATTATTCTTGTGTTAAAAGAACAGTATGAAAACATTGTTCAAAGCCAAACTGTTTTTAGACTAAAATTAACTAAAACTGGTTATTTAAAATTGGTTACTTCTTGAAAACCACTAATGGTATTTGTATGGTTCTTGCACTAAAATACAAAGAAAATATTGCTTAGAAAAATCATCAATGGAATTTTTTTCCGCCCATCGCGTCCATGTGAAAAGTATAACCTTCCCCTATTCTGCGCTATCCGTAGACCCATCATAACGTATGCGGTGAAACTATGTATATTGCAATAACGTTCATAGCAGTGCGCGCTGCTATGAACGTTATTGCAATATACATAGTTTCTGTCTGTGACTACCTGCCCCTTAAAACAGTGAAATAATTTTCAAAATCGATTTAGAAGTTTCCAGATATTATAGAATAGAATAGAATAGAATCAGCTTTATTTTATATAATTCAAGTTACAATTATTTGGCCCGCCAAGTTCGAGCAGTGTTATTTACATATGTGTCTTAATGTAAGATCTGATGCAAAGTATATAGGGCTCAGTTCATACATGAAC
The DNA here is from genome assembly GCA_934047225.1 of Ypsolopha sequella. Classification (NCBI taxonomy): domain Eukaryota; kingdom Metazoa; phylum Arthropoda; class Insecta; order Lepidoptera; family Ypsolophidae; genus Ypsolopha; species Ypsolopha sequella. Next base: position 338,518 of record OW204012.1, on the reverse strand, counting down.
TGGCTAACGCTTACGCTATACATTTTATTATTATAATATAGGGATACGAGGAGGGACCGTTCGCTTGGAGAGCGGTTTACTTCTTTCTTTTTTGCATACATAATCTATTTTGCCAGTACGCAGGCCAGGCAACATAGGATTATGATGGTTCAACTTATCATACTTATCGCCAGGGAGTGTAAGTCCAGGAATTTGCTGGTCTGTTAACTTGCGGAGCATGTCTTCATGAAGGTCCCTAGCACGTATATACCATGGATCCTCATCAAGCATATCCCAAATTGTATTTGAATTTGTATTGCGAGGAAAGTTACCTGCTGTCTTCAATGCCATTCGATATTGCCTCTCTAATTCGGTTAGTTTGGACTTACAAACCCTAGGGTATAGTTGTACAATACCATAGTCAATAATCGGTAACAGAGTTGCTTTAATCACTTTGATTTTCGTTTCTAGCGACACTTTGCTATACCAACCTATGATGGGGGATAGCATACCACGCACTTGTTTCACTTTTTTTACTGTGTTTTTAACGTGTTCCTTCATCACTAGTCTTTGGTCGAAGTACACCCCGAGATACTTAATATTTGTCTTTATTGGCAATACCTCTCTTCGAAGTTGGATAGTGCGATCGTATTTGCGTTTGTTCGTAAACATCATGCACTCCGTCTTGGCAACATTGCACTGCAGGCCCCATTCCTTGTAGTACTCTATGATCGTGTCAGCAGCCCATGCTGCCCGTCGCGATGCCGTATCTGGTTTATTAGCCTCGTTTAGAATGCATAGGTCGTCAGCGTATTGTGAGAGTGTGATGCCTGCGATGTTGTCCCTGGGTATATCGCTAACATATAAATTGAAGATGATCGGTCCCAGAATAGAGCCCTGTGGGACCCCGTGTGGAACCGGCTGACTTCTTCCGTACATGGTACGGTATTTACCGCGAACCTCCCGTCCCGCAAGGTAATTTTCTATGAGCTTTATCACGTTGTTCGGCATTCCAGCATCGAATAGTTTCCTGCTCAACCCTGCGTGATTAATGGAATCGAATGCCTTGCTCAGGTCGGTGGAGATCATTGCCACGCTGTTTCCTTTAGCCAAAGCATCAGTGATAACCTTGCCCGTCCTTAAGATTTGTGTGCCTGTTCCTCTGTTTTTTGTGAAGCCGTGTTGATACTCCGGGATGAGTTTTAGATGATTAACCTCCGAGAGTACTCGACTGAGCATAATTCGTTCACATAGCTTCCCCATGATGTTGAGTAGCGTAATTGGTCGATACGAGGCAGCCTCAGTATGTGGTTTGCCTGGTTTATGTAAGAATATACAGTCCCCTAACTTCCATCTCTTTGGATAGTAGCCCGTTCGTAGAGTGTAGTTAATAATTTTGACAAGCGCATTGTAGTATGCTGGACCAGCAAGTTTAATTACATCAGCCTTCAGTTGATCGGGCCCTGGAGCTTTCTTATTCTTAAAGTGGCGAAGAGCTTGCAGTACCTCCTTCACGTCAGTCATCGGAAGTGGTTGGTATGGCGTGAAGACCTCACAGTTCTTGTGATTGTCATCCACATTTGCTTCCTTCACTATGGCCGTGTCAACCAAAGTGTTGATTGTATCTTCTTCAGTTACAACTCCATGCAAGTCAGGTAAGCGCTGAGGCTTGGCCTTTAATGAGCGTTGAATTTTCCACATTTTTGCATAGTTATTCTCGGGGCTCTCGATGACGATGTTCCATTGTGCCTCTCGATATTTTTGCAGCGCTTGCTTCAAAATGTTTTTAGCAGTGTTGTATATCTTTCGTAAGATATGTCCTGTCGGTGTATTCTTCGCTTTCAGTTTGCTTCGGTTGCGGTGAAGTATCATGTACTGGATGTTTAACGGCAGTTCCTCTCGTCGTTTCGACTCTCGCAGTGGTGCCATCTCGTCCAATGCCTTGGTTAATATATTTTCCATTTGCTTGACATATGCGTCTGCCTCGGCATCAGTAGTTGGCTCCGCGAGTGGTAGGTCTGCTTCGATTAGCTCTTGAAATTCTATGCGAGACTCCTTGGATTCAGTTATGTTTCTCATCGTTCGCCTGAGTTGTACATGCTCATTTATCTCTATGTCGACTTCCAATTGCCACGGAACATGATCTGACGAGATAGAGTCGAGTTGCTTAGTTCGATAATTATACTCCATTGCTTCTTGGGTTACCAGTGCGACATCAAGTATTCCGTTTCCTTGATAGCATGGTCGAGAAGGCAGGCCAGTGTGTACTAACTTAGCTTCTCGATTTCTGATGGCCCTATTTACTAACGCGCCTGCTCCTTGTGTTTGAGAGTGTCCTAGTTCTTGCATTCTTAAATTTAAGTCCCCGACATTGATTGAAGTGGTGTTATCTTCTAGTAATGCTTCCCAATCTGCTCGAATTTGATTTAATCGAAGATGTGGGTTGTATAGGCCGCGTATAACTATACCACCGTCGATTGTTTCCAACCTGATGGCAACTCCTTCGATGCGCCGATCTGCCTCATCAACGCCTGGGATCACTGTAGCTAGATTCCAGCGGAGATTTTGTTTTATGTACATTGCCGTGACAAGATGGGTTGCCCTGGTGTCATAAATTTTGTTGAAGCCCGGTATGTTATACTTGCTCTTAGTGAAGTCTACCTTGCACTCGTTCACGATTATAATATCCGGCCTATGTTTGACCGCAAGCTGCTTGAGTTCCACATGTTTTTTTTGAATACTTTGGATATTACAGTGCACAATTCTCACGCACTGTTTCCTTCTTCTGAGCGTGTTTGGCAACTTATCCATGGATGAGTTCCATTAAGAAGTCAAGAATCGTTTCTGCGGGATATCCCTTTGCTTGCAGGCTTTTCATAAGCTCCTTAGCCTTGCTGAGTAGGTTGGGTGACGCCTTCGCTTTGAATTCCTTTGTGGCAGACTCACGTTTGGTTTCTGAGCTGTTCGATCCGCTCACTGCTGCAGCAAAACTAACTTTTTCAGTCCGTATTGTGCTGACAGGTTTTGGATCAAATTCAGAACTGGTCACTGCTAGTATTGTCTGTTTTGGTGGTTGCGATTGTGCACGTTCATTATTTCTGGCGAAAGCTTGTCGCCTGTCTTTTTGTTTTTTGATTTCCAGCTGAAACAGCGGACACTTCGCTTGTCTTGCTGTGTGCCCGATTTCATGACAATTGTAACACACATGCCACACTTCTTTTTCATCTTGTTGCTGGACAGAATCTGGTTGTTCTGGCCTGTAGCAGTGAGATTGTACATGCCCAAATTGCCAGCACCGCTTGCACTGTGTTACTGCAGTATCTCGTACTTTATATTTCTCAACCGTAGCACGTTGGCTTAAGATAAACTTGATATCTTTGGCTACTCGCATATCGGTTTCGCCTGGGAAAATAAGAATCAAGGCTGAATTTTTCATGATGATCACTCGTTCCATTTTAATTCCATATCTCGCAAGAATATCTGCCTTGATTTCATACTCAGTGTACCCTTCGGCGCGAATGCCTTTGGCTATAAGTTTTTTTGCCGGGCGGCGATCGTCTTTGCAGCCATGTGTGTAGTAGTTATATTTGTCATGGTCGTTATTTAGCTGCTTTTGTATGGCTTCGTATGCTTCCTTGCTTTTCGGAATTAATGTAATTTTCTTACTCTTCGGATTCGCCCGTATTTCACAGTTAGTCACTCGAGCCATTTCGTTCACAGATTTCCATTCGTTTTTATCCGAGATCCATGCATCGTACTCGCATATGAAAGGAGGATATCGCTTTGTACGTACCTCGCTTGCTGTTTTCTTATCTGTTCCCGTGCTATCAATAGTTGGTTGCGCTGGTTCAGAACTGATGAATGGTGTACGTGGTTTTCGAATACGGCGTCGTTTGGTCGCCCCAGTCTCACTCGAGACTGAGACGGTATCGTCTGATTCACTTTCCCGCTCTTCCTCGGTAGGAGCGAGTAGTGAAAAAGCGTTACTAGTAACTATACCTGTCACCTTCGCTCTTGTTGTTATTCGATCGTTTACGACTTGTTTTCCGATGCTTTGAGAACCCTGACTGGGCGTTGGCTTGTCATGTGATGCTTTCTCTGGGTCTTTTGACGCCATTTTGTTCATGCCTCTTGATTCATTATATTTATTTTGATTCTCTTGAGCGAGTTGTTTTTTCATATGACTTACTCTTGCAGTCGGAGTCCATGGTCCTTCGACTTTTTTCTTTGCCATGGGTTTTATGTTGTCGCATCTGAATTCTACGCGGCTTGTCTTTTTACAATATGTACATATCATTCTCTCGCGAATGATGAATTCATTTTGCGCTATTACCTGGACAAACAGTGGTCCTGAGCATTCACACAGTGGGCCCTTTCCTTGTTTGAGTTTGTTCGCACTTGCGAGGTAATGCACATATTTCGTGCTAAGCTTTACAGTGCCACCCGTGATTTTCTCCATTTCACTATGAATAAATATCTTCACAGCACTCACTTGCCCACACGCACACTTGTGGTTCTTGGACATGGATTGATCGCCGATCCAGTCATAAAAGTTTTCTACATCCGAAAAGATTTCACAGTAAAAACATTTCACTAAGTCTAGTCCGTTATTGAGATTTATTGGGGCCGTGTCAAACACGATCCTCTTATACGGCGATTTATCGTCCGCTTTGATATTATTGTCCACATCCATACCAACTACCATCGTAGGTATATTTTTCAATCTATTCAATCACTGTCTCACACGAATTCACAATAATACGCGGCGCTTGCGATTACCGTCAAACTGATGCTACGTCACGCAGCCCCGCCCGCGGGGCGGGGCGTCAATAGAGTAGCGCGTAGCTTGCACGCACGCACGCGTCCGATCGCCGTGAAAGCCGATGCGGGACTCTTCCAGATATTACCCGCGCGAATGTAATTGATGGCTGTGTATCTAGAGAGTTCCCTATTTTTTAGCAGTTGCCTGTCCCCAGGGAACAAACTGTAGCCTATGTACAAGTTAAGAGTCTAGTATTTCAAGTATTTCTAGTATTGAAATAATTTTCAAAATCGGTTTAGTTGCAGTAGTTTCAGAGATTACCGACAGACAGACAGACAAACAAACAAACAAATTGTATCCCCTTATATCATTAGTGTAGGTAGATAATTATTAATCAGAAAATATAGAGAAGTATGTGAATAAAACAAATAAAAACAAGCTGCTCCCACAATTAGCAACCACAATTTGAGTACGGAACCCTCGGTGCACGGATCGAGCTCGTACTTGTCAAGTTTGTATGAAGCTGTCCTCGGCACGTGACCCGCGGTCGGTCGCCGGCCGCTGCGGATCAATTTACTGCACGCCGCTGCACGTCAGGTTAGTGTGGATGCGGTCACTGGACACTTTTATATATTCACAGTGCACCTGCTGCGCTGCGCTGGGCGATTAGTGCTCAGAAAGTGGGAAGGTGAAGCGGGCGAGTATTCGGGGACGTAACCCTAAAACTACATTATAAATCGGTGTTTTTAGTATTTGTTGTTTAAATACAACATTATGGTACATAATATACAGAAATTTCAAATTCCTAACTGCTTTGGTCTTTTAGATAGACCCCGTAACAAAAATGGTCTAAAAATGGCAACTTTGATAGCCACATTTTTAAGATAAAAAAATTATTTATACTCTACTTAATGAGTTCTAGACAATGACACCCCACATGCTAGGGAAAGAAAAAAAAAATGTTTCGGCTTCATTTACATGTATGTGCCATACTGTGTGCCCGCCCTGAAAAATAATTTAATTACATTTTAAATTCAAAATTCAGTTTTGGGTTAACATTTAACACAACATATAAAAATTTCAGGTTTCTATCTCATTCCGTCTAAGAGCTAGAGACCCGTGACATACGGACAGACAGACGGACACCTCCGATTTGCCCTTTGGGTACATAAAAGAACACTTGAAAATGGACTAAAATCCGAAACCGGTTGGGAGTTAACATAAATAAAGTGAAACTATAACGTACAAGTGTTTTTAACTCAAGATGTGTTTCAAGTTTCACCGAGTGCCGACAATCGCAGCTCATAAAAAACCATGCCGCCAATTCATTAGTCCGTCCGTTACCTACTTCCATAATTTTACGGAAACCTCTGAACTATTAATTTAAAAAATATATTCTTGTCCACTGTTATCTTTATTTGGGAAACTTAGTATGTTCAGATTTGTGGTTTCATTTAATTGATGGATGGTATGTGCCTGCACCCTCTTTATACCTATAGGTAGTGGGCACCCTGGTGTCAGAGTTGTCCAGGCCTGTTTATAACTATAGGTAGTGGGCACCCTGGTGTCAGAGTTGTCCAGGCCTGTTTATACCTATAGGTAGTGGGCACCCTGGTGTCACAGTTGTCCAGGCCTGTTTATACCTATAGGTAGTGGGCACCCTGGTGTCACAGTTGTCCAGGCCTGTTTATACCTATAGGTAGTGGGCACCCTGGTGTCAGAGTTGTCCAGGCCTGTTTTCAAACATGTTTTCCAATTTCAAAACCCTACATTATATAGTCAAAATGCATATACCAGAAACTGATTATAATTTTCCGTGTATTTCATGAAATACACAGAAAGAGAAACACCCGTATTTTTTTCGCATTTCGCCCTAATATATTTATACCAAGTTTCACCTACAAAAATAACATTTCTGTTTGACGTTGATTTGCACTGCATACGTGCTGCTGCTATAGTAATGTGTGCCTCCGCATAGACATTATACCTGAATGTCAGTCTTGGTTATCATAGCGATGCCAAATAATCACAAGTCGCATCACAAAGGCACCCGTTACATTACAAAAACCAACGTCATATCACAGTCATGACAACTTTATCCTTATCGGTCATCTTTCTCCACCCCCCCCCCCTGTCTCGCCCCGCTCGTGAATAAATACGTTGACCTGCGTGTACAGTCGCCAGCAGTGCAAGCTTCATGTTTGTAAATTATTTTAACGGCTAGACGCCGCAATAAGCTAGCTATGCTAGCATGCTACCGTCTGTACACTGAAAATAAACAAACAGCAAGCGTGTTTATCTGTGACAGTCAATATCTTTGGTGACAGTATTATATTTCGCTGACGTTGAAGTCTTGGGTCAATAAACGAATTCGACGCTGCATTCAGGGATTTCGTACCAGGGGGGTCCAAAAAAAAGTCGACGCCAATGACCTTAAAAAAATCCCTTTAATATTGAAATAGATCTTAAACTAATGTGTGGATCTGAACAAGATTAACTAGATTTAGGTGTTGCAATGTTTAGGAAGGAACAGTTTATTTATATTTGTATAACTATCCATTTGTTTTTTATATCACTGAAATTAGGGTGAGTGTCCATCATAACGAAATAGATAACACAGCTAAGACTCACTATTATTTATGCGAGAAAAACTCGACGTTTCGGTCAACTTAAGAGTGACCTTCATCAGCGACACCCTCACGAGGACTTATTTTTGGAACGAAGACTCATGGAGGATTTATTTTTTCCTATGTCCACATAAATTCCTATCTAAATAATGTTACGAACATTCGTATATAACTGTAATCTTCGTGTGTTTATATGTTTTGATGAAAGTTAAATAAATAAGTGTACATAATTGTAATTGTAAAATAATAATAATGTTGCTGTTCAAACATTTAGTGTCAATCTCAAAGCTCATTCTTTTTCTACAGTTAACAAACTTTTGTTGGGTGATATTTTAAAATAATTTTACCCTTTCACAAGCATAGTCTTACCGCAGAGTACGGGGTCCGGACCCCCTAGACTCCCATCCTGGGTACGTGCCTGACTTCATTGCATAATTTTGGTGACGTCAGAGCAATTTCGGTAGAAAATAGTATGGGTAAAATTATTACAAAACTGTGTACAGAATTTATGATTTCATATCACCAAACATACTGAACTCACGTGGAATAACTCATAAACTACAACACCGATTGGAAATTTAAACGAAAGCTAGAGAATTTCGAGAAAAACGCTATGAACTTGTAATACTCAATTCAACTCTATTGCTATACTGTCGTCACTTCCTCTAAGTATTGTATCACACACAATTAGAAAAAGATTTGATACTTTTATTTATTACTGTTTCAAAAATGTTGCAAAAGTCTCAGATTAAATAAATTATTTTTATAAAGGTAAACAGAAAATGTTGTTAAATAAAACAATACTAGGTACTTACTAAGCGACCGTTTCCGTCAAAATCAAGACATCAACAGGCCAAACAAAACTAATTTACAAAAAAATAAACATTACAACACGCAGAAAAGTTCCTCTGACTAGTTTTATGTTCCAACTGCAATTTGGACCTGTCTTTAAGGCCTACTCCTCCCACACGGATGGTCCAAAAACTTTCATAAAAATATATGATAGGCATTATAGAGTCAAAAATAAATTTCAAGTTTCATAAACTGTTTTTCTATTGTAAATTTTGACAAAAAAATTGAAAGTTATCGAAAGTTTCACATGATTAACACAAGAATTCTCTTACTGCTTCCAAACGCCTAAACCAATTTTAATAATTATTTCACCAAATTATAGGAACTTTTTAGATCTAAGAAATTTAAGTCCAAAATTTTTTTTTGTTCATGGCGTCCATGTGAAAAGTATTATTTCCTCCTATTTTGCGCTAGCCGGAGACGCAGCATGGTTGTCGTAACAGCCACTTTCCAAGGCAAGCTGAAATGAACATTATTTCAATGCCATTGATATTTGTACCGACACACATCGAGTTGCTTATTTAGCGTGGTTATACGTCTTAACCCAAAATTAGGTCGGCAGAACTTTCCTCAATGGTACCAACCATCGCATGTTCACAAAACTAATTTTATAGTTAAACCAGTTAAAAGTTACTCACGTGACAAAAGTTACTCACGTGACAAAAAGCGTGCAGGTTGAAGGATCCTCCACGCTTCATCCCAAGTCTAGTCTGACCTCATTTTACACCTCCTTCGCTAATGAGCAGCGGTACCATTGGAAGAAACAAATACACTTTTAGACTTAACTGCCTTGTTATAAGAATGAAAATTACATACATTCCTAACGTTACCTGTCTTTAAAGCAAGTAGAACACCATCCTCATTTCAGAGTTAAGCAGGGTTTACATTTTGGCTACTATAGTACTTATTAGATATGCGTACTATTTGTCCGACTACTCTACTCTCCTCGCTTTTGTCTAGTAGTCTTTTGTAACCGTTTACATTTAAGCTATTTATATGCGTGGAAGAGGAAAGTAAAAACGCTGGACAAGTGACAAAAAACCGCCTAGGATTTAAGTGCTTTCGGCCAATATAATTTAAATTTTCGTGTGTGCTTGACGATTTCCGTCTCGAAAGAACGTGATAGGGGAAGTAGAGTCCACTCTATCAAATGCGTTGTTGAATCTTTTCTCCCAGTTACTATATTTAGTATTTGGTTAAGGAAACTTATCACAAGCAGTTTATGATAATTTAAATATATTATTTTTATTATAGTTAATTAGCAAAAGAGATGTGTGTTCGTGCATTCTACAGCAGATCACACTCTTGAGAAAACTAAAGCAATACTTTACACACATAATACATGTACGCATGAGAGAGAATGACTCAAATTGTGTACTTCTTAAAGTGGGATAGATGTATTTTGTCATATTCAAATATTTAGTACTTTTTTGTAGATGTTAAGTGTATTGTAAACATTAAGCTGGTAATGTTATTGGTAAATTTTTATCCCTAGTACTCTACCGGTTACTATACCCGTGTTAGCTAACCTTGAGCCAGGTTTACACTAAGGTACTATACCCGTGTTAGCTAACCTTGAGCCAGGTTTACACTAAGGTACTATACCCGTGTTAGCTAACCTTGAGCCAGGTTTACACTAAGGTACTATACCCGTGTTAGCTAACCTTGAGCCAGGTTTACACTAAGGTACTATACCCGTGTTAGCTAACCTTGAGCCAGGTTTACACTAAGGTACTATACCCGTGTTAGCTAACCTTGAGCCAGGTTTACACTAAAGTACTATACCCGTGTTAGCTAACCTTGAGCCAGGTTTACACTAAGGTACTATACCCGTGTTAGCTAACCTTGAGCCAGGTTTACACTAAGGTACTATACCCGTGTTAGCTAACCTTGAGCCAGGTTTACACTAAGGTACTATACCCGTGTTAGCTAACCTTGAGCCAGGTTTACACTAAGGTACTATACCCGTGTTAGCTAACCTTGAGCCAGGTTTACACTAAGGTACTATACCCGTGTTAGCTAACCTTGAGCCAGGTTTACACTAAGGTACTATACCCGTGTTAGCTAACCTTGAGCCAGGTTTACACTAAGGTACTATACCCGTGTTAGCTAACCTTGAGCCAGGTTTACACTAAGGCTAGTTAGTAACTTGCGTAACTTATTCAATCAGTCTTCTTTTATTGTTTCTGACTTTTAAGAGACCCCTTTACGCCTAGATTTTTCTCAAGATTCATATAAAAAGTAAAAACTGAATGTGAAGTCAACAGCTTATTTTCTTCATATTTTTTTTCCATAAGTATTACCTAGCGTCATCTGAATACGTCTCTGTACACCCCAAAAAGCAACATTTTATGAAACACCATCATAATAGCTGTCCGGATACCGTTCCTCGTTATTACGCAAATTTTTGCAAGTTGTATAATTTTATCTATACTGGAAATAAAAAAGAGAGCAATACAGACGTGGTTAATGTGAAAAAGACTAAGTTAAATAAACAGTTACCGTTTCATGGAAAACCGGTTTTACCTGAAACCATTTCATAAATTCGGCGCATTTTGAATATCTCGCCATCTTGCACCTCTTGATGAGAGATGGGTCGGAGAGCAGTGTGGGGGAAAGGGAATCATAATAAAGATGTGTGCAAAGTTTCATTGAGATCAAAGCTGGACGTCACAAACACCTAAAGCATTTATATGGCAGTTGAGCGGGATGGCCCATCCATCTTGCAATCGTTTACATTCGGCTTATGCACTTGTAATACCTTACACTCGACTTTATACTCTACCTGTGTAAACTAGGCACAAGTAACTATACTAGTAACTATAGCCTTAGTGTAAACCTGGCTTTAAAGTCGGGAGCTGTGCTGAGGCTAGTTGGAAGCGAGCCAGGTCATTCAGATGACTGCTGGCAGGGACATTCTAAAGGCTTGGTTCCAGCTTTTAGTAGAATTCCGTTCGGTCTTCTCACGCATTCGATTGTGGTTTGCAAGCGTTCGAAATAAACACAGACCACTCAGCCAGTAGACATCTTATTGACCACGAACAACTGAGATTTTTTTCCGCCACTGTTAGGGTGTTGCGTGGTCATGCGGGGGGGTACAAAGCAAGGAAATAGAGATGGGATAGTATGGAATGAGTTGGTTTAAAAAGCGAAAAAGGTTGGCGAAAAAGGTTTGCCCTCCTTCGACGTCTTATGGGGAGGTGGTCTGCGGAAATAAATATTGTACACGCCTGTGTTTGTATCGACTAGAAGTTTACTTGATATTAAAAAAATTGTTCCTTTACGAGTGGAATTCAACGTATTGCGTTACTTTAAAATAAAAGTTTTCATGTTTTATTTAAATTTATCAAAGTTTTTGGCCCGCTCTATTTTTTCTGTATTCTTCACATGGTTGTTTGTTGACATGATTTTTTCATAATTTTCGGTTCATTCGTTTCGTAATGAGGGGTAGATATGAATGTTTTGTACTTTTGCGAAATATTAATAATTAATATGTTTAGAGTTAAAAGGTACAAAAAGAACCTTTATGGTGAGACTCCGTTGTCCGTCCGTCCGTATGTCACAGCCTCATAACTTTATCACGGCTAAAGATAAAGACTTGAAATTTGGCACAAAAATAGCATTAATTTGCCCACATATCACGGTGTAAAAAAATATAAAAAATTTTAAATTGTTCAAAATATTTCCAAAACTGAAGTAAGAAAAATAAAAAATATTATCCTAAAAATACAATATGAAGATCAAATTGTAGTTGTACATATTATAAAGCTGATTGTTAAAATATTACTGGTACTATATTTACTGGCACTAGTTTCGAGAAATCTTTAAAAATACACAAAAATATGTATGTCCCCCCCTTATCTCCGAAACTGGTAGACCGAAAAATATGAAAAATTGTCGATTATAGATCATAACTGGCCAATTACAGGAAAACTATAGCGATTTAAAAAACACAAATGAGAAATATAAAAAAGGAAGTAAAATAAATAAAAATACTACATCGATATCAAATTGTAGTCATTAAAGAGCTGATTTTAAAAATATATACTTTGGCTATATTTAGTTGCATATATTTCGCCTTATCTCCAAAACTGGTGGACCGAAAAATATGAAAAAAATCACGGTAATATGTGTTTACGTAGAGATTACACGGAAAATGTACCGGTTGAGAAATTCATGAAAAAAATTTACAAAATTAATCATCCACAATACGGAACCCTAGGTACGCAAGTCTGACTCGTACTTAGCCGGTTTTTACATTAAAATTGACGTTTAAACAGTGTATGTAATACCTATATTGCAAATAAATAAATTTCTATTAAATATAGCATAAATATTGATTTTTATAATCACCTTATTAATAGCCTAGTTTTGTACCCATATACATAGTATTTGTAGGGAACAAAAACTTTTTCTGTATGATTTAGTGCCAACAATAAATGTAAAATAAAACCCCATTGAGTACAGAAGTAAATGCTATTTTTGTACTTTCAAAAGTTATGAGACTGTGATGTACACATGGCCAGGTACACAAAAGGATGTTTTTTCTCAAATGGTTATTTCAAAAGTGTACCCGTATGTACTGTATGTACTGTATGTACCCACTACAAAAAACTGTGCACAAATTATCAACATTGTGTAACCGAACTGTTGATATTGAGATACACCATTGTGAACGAACCCATATCCGGTCAGGAATTTCACTCTTGTGATATTTGGCAATGCTTCGCTGCTGTTGTGTTAATTTATGAAAAAACCTGCCAAGTGCGTGTCGGGCCACTAGCAGTGTAGTATTCCGCAGTTCCCTGTCATAATTTGCGGGTTTAGAGGGTTCATAAACTTATATTTACTACCTACACAACTAATAACTTCATAAGTAATTTTCAATGAAATGTGTATGAAATTTTAATTTTAAATTAGTCGACTACGGCCTACTTAGCTCTGATAGTTTTACTTTTAATTTCGTTATGTATACTACTGCCGTGATCTTTTTCACGTCTCCAAATACAAACGTTTCGCTGGCAGGGGGGGGGGGGGGGGACACTTGACTCTAACAAAAATTAACACTTTTAAGCTTAATATTTCGCAAACGGAACCCTGGATCGAAAAAGGGTCTTCTCATACCCCCAATATTTTTAAATTACCTATCCAACGACACCCCACACCAGGGAATAGACGAGAAAAAAAAACATTCTCACTTTACGTGTAGGGGAGGTACACTAAAAAAATCTTTTTCAAAATTTTACTGTACCACTTTATCGGCGTGATAAATATGTATACATATAACATATAATATATAACAATAATTACAGCTTCTAGTACTAATGGTCTCTAAGATAAGCCGCGGACAGATAGACTGACAGACAGACGGACATCGGACATGGCGAAACTATAAGGGTTCCTTGTTGTTGACTACGGAACCCTAAAAAATCATACCCAATTTACAATTACCAAAAAAAAAATTTTTTGCCTGATTTTATTTTACCAATTTGTTGGCGTAGATAATATGTTGACCGATAACAAATTAGCGTTCTGGTATACAAAGAGTCTCTGACCTAAGCTGCGGACAGACAGACGGACGGACATCGCGAAAATGTGAGGGTTCCTTGTTGACTACGGAACACTAAAAATCAACTGAACGGTTCGGAGATTGCTGAATATTAAAAGCTAAAACCAATAGTAATCTTAAAAATAGCAACGCGGCCGCAGTAAACATTTTACTGCTCACTGTACCGACTGAAAGTTGTAAATATTAAGAAATGTTAAAACAAAGTCTCTTCCATGCTAACCTAGTCTTTAAAACAGTTTCACCACAGATCCTCGCGTCGCGTCGGTCACACTTCGAACGTCAGCTTTGTGAATAGAACGTATTTATATTTTGTTTTGGTTCGAAATTGTTTATAGTTCGATTTTTAAGACGAACTTTTCAGTGGTTTGTGCCAGTGTTTGTTTGATAACAGTGATGTGAAACGATTACTGTGCAAAATCGATTAACCGGCGAGAAATTCTTGGAATTGCACTGGTTTCCTTAGAATTGCATCTATGTCAACAACTGTGTACCTACTGATATTGATTTGACACGGTTTTTGAGTTTGTATTGAATTTTTAAACCTTAGAAGATGTTTAAACTGTACTAGATAGTACAACATTATTTGGAGGTCCGTAATAATAATTAAACTGTACTAGATAGTACAACATTATTTGGAGGTCCGTAATAATAATTAAACTGTACCAGATAGTACAACATTATTTGGAGGTCCGTAATAATAATTAAACTGTACTAGATAGTACAACATTATTTGGAGGTCCGTAATAATAATTAAACTGTACTAGATAGTACAACATTATTTGGAGGTCCGTAATAATAATAATACAGGAAAGTTAAATTTTAAATTTGCTACTATTTTCCTGGTTTTACTGTAAAGTTACTAACAATTTTGAAATTTCGTTGGTTGTAGACTTTTGTTAGTAGGCTTCAAAAGACGAAACGCTATCCACATTTGATTTTTATTGGTACTGTCAAGTTTATCCTAGAGACTTGTTAAGTAAATAGTAAAAACTTCAGTTATCCTTTTTGCGAAATTCGAAAATTTTAACTTTAGCTTTATGATTATGACCCAGAAAACACAAAATAAAATTCTAACTTTACGACCTTTGCCGAAGACTCACGAAGATGACGCGCATTGTTACTTGTTGTAGTGAGGGGAATACAATACAAGTTGTTGTAGTGAGGGGAATACAATACAAGTTGTTGTAGTGAGGGGAATACAATACAAGTTGTTGTAGTGAGGGGAATACAATACAAGTTGTTGTAGTGAGGGGAATACAGTACAAGTTGTTGTAGTGAGGGGAATACAATACAAGTTGTTGTAGTGAGGGGAATACAATACAAGTTGTTGTAGTGAGGGGAATACAATACAAGTTGTTGTAGTGAGGGCAATACAATACAAGTTGTTGTAGTGAGGGCAATACAATACAAGTTGTTGTAGTGAGGGGAATACAATACAAGTTGTTGTAGTGAGGGCAATACAATACAAGTTGTTGTAGTGAGGGGAATACAATACAAGTTGTTGTAGTGAGGGCAATACAATACAATTTGTTGTAGTGAGGGGAATACAATACAAGTTGTTGTAGTGAGGGGAATACAATACAAGTTGTTGTAGTGAGGGGAATACAATACAAGTTGTTGTAGTGAGGGGAATACAATACAAGTTGTTGTAGTGAGGGCAATACAATACAAGTTGTTGTAGTGAGGGGAATACAATACAAGTTGTTGTAGTGAGGGGAATACAATACAAGTTGTTGTAGTGAGGGCAATACAATACAAGTTGTTGTAGTGAGGGGAATACAATACAAGTTGTTGTAGTGAGGGGAATACAGTACAAGTTGTTGTAGTGAGGGGAATACAATACAAGTTGTTGTAGTGAGGGCAATACAATACAAGTTGTTGTAGTGAGGGGAATACAGTACAAGTTGTTGTAGTGAGGGGAATACAATACAAGTTGTTGTAGTGAGGGCAATACAATACAAGTTGTTGTAGTGAGGGGAATACAATACAAGTTGTTGTAGTGAGGGGAATACAATACAAGTTGTTGTAGTGAGGGCAATACAATACAAGTTGTTGTAGTGAGGGCAATACAATACAAGTTGTTGTAGTGAGGGCAATACAATACAAGTTGTTGTAGTGAGGGGAATACAATACAAGTTGTTGTAGTGAGGGCAATACAATACAAGTTGTTGTAGTGAGGGCAATACAATACAAGTTGTTGTAGTGAGGGGAATACAGTACAAGTTGTTGTAGTGAGGGGAATACAATACAAGTTGTTGTAGTGAGGGCAATACAATACAAGTTGTTGTAGTGAGGGGAATACAGTACAAGTTGTTGTAGTGAGGGGAATACAGTACAAGTTGTTGTAGTGAGGGGAATACAATACAAGTTGTTGTAGTGAGGGGAATACAATACAAGTTGTTGTAGTGAGGGGAATACAATACAAGTTGTTGTAGTGAGGGCAATACAATACAAGTTGTTGTAGTGAGGGCAATACAATACAAGTTGTTGTAGTGAGGGCAATACAATACAAGTTGTTGTAGTGAGGGCAATACAATACAAGTTGTTGTAGTGAGGGGAATACAATACAAGTTGTTGTAGTGAGGGCAATACAATACAAGTTGTTGTAGTGAGGGGAATACAATACAAGTTGTTGTAGTGAGGGGAATACAATACAAGTTGTTGTAGTGAGGGGAATACAATACAAGTTGTTGTAGTGAGGGGAATACAATACAAGTTGTTGTAGTGAGGGCAATACAATACAAGTTGTTGTAGTGAGGGGAATACAATACAAGTTGTTGTAGTGAGGGCAATACAATACAAGTTGTTGTAGTGAGGGGAATACAATACAAGTTGTTGTAGTGAGGGCAATACAATACAAGTTGTTGTAGTGAGGGGAATACAATACAAGTTGTTGTAGTGAGGGGAATACAATACAAGTTGTTGTAGTGAGGGCAATACAATACAAGTTGTTGTAGTGAGGGGAATACAATACAAGTTGTTGTAGTGAGGGCAATACAATACAAGTTGTTGTAGTGAGGGGAATACAATACAAGTTGTTGTAGTGAGGGCAATACAATACAAGTTGTTGTAGTGAGGGGAATACAATACAAGTTGTTGTAGTGAGGGGAATACAATACAAGTTGTTGTAGTGAGGGGAATACAATACAAGTTGTTGTAGTGAGGGCAATACAATACAAGTTGTTGTAGTGAGGGCAATACAATACAAGTTGTTGTAGTGAGGGCAATACAATACAAGTTGTTGTAGTGAGGGGAATACAATACAAGTTGTTGTAGTGAGGGGAATACAATACAAGTTGTTGTAGTGAGGGGAATAGAGTACAAATTGTTGATGACAACATACTTTGTAATATACAAGGTGAAAGGACATCATTCAGCGTTCATACATTTTTGGGCTAAATCTGAAAGTGCCGGCCAAAAAATTATAATGTTATATTTCGATAAAATGTGTCATTATATTCATTTTTTGCTATGGTACCTAAGTTGTAGGGTCATTCTCTACTTAGTTAGATGATTTCGAAAATTATTATTTTTGTATTAATTTTCGAAAAAATATCACATTATTAATGATTTGTTGTGCAGAAAAGATGTTTTGAACATATTTTACTATGAAATCAATGCACAGGGGTTATTCTCTGTACTCTTTCACCAGCTATAAATAGTCATATTCATACTTTTTCAATAAACTAACCTGAATTTCACTTATCTAACTTAATAAATAATAAATTAATTGGTTTAAATCTGAATAAAACGGTTACATGGAATAAAATATTTATTTGAAAAAAACAAAACAGTAAAAAGGTTAATATTCGTTCTGTCTGACTATTATATTTTCCAGACCCTCTGCCGGTGGAACTATGGTGGGATCATGCCGCGCAAAACCTATGTACCATATGATGGTCATAACGTGTGCACAGCATCCTAATGTACGTCTCCCAATATTGCAGCTACAGTAGTAATGAGGAATTGCTTCTCTTCCGAGTAAAGTTGGCTCAACGGCGATGTAAACGTAGTAAGTTTTGGCTTGAACGTGTCTTGACTGTATGCGACCTCTTATAAGCCAAAGGTCTCTTCCATCCAGTTCCCGAACCTCTTGAGCTGGCATGTCTCCACCAAGCTCTATGATAAACGCACCATCAGGTTGAATATGCTCCCCATAATAGCTTCGAGCCTGCTTTATTTGATAGCTGCCCAAGGCAAACAATGTCAGTTGCTCTTGCGTAAATCTGGGGAACTGGTCAAATTCCGGCGTATTGGCTGTCATCGACTGGAAATGTGCTCTCCTTTTATTGTAGTTATTAGTGATGACAAGATCTGCTAATCTATTAGGCAGAGTTATTCTTTCATTAATAATTCTTAAAAACTCATTAGCATGCACATTATTGTCGATCAGGACATGGAAGTCATTTATAAGAGCTGCAGCAATTCTAAAGTAGTCCATCATATGTCTTAGTGATCGGTTACTGTGGACTATTCTTAATAGGCGAAAATCTATTTTGAAACGTCCATTTATGACTTCGATCACCCAACGACAAATGGTCACAAGCCGAGACTTGTTGGCTTGGTCAGTGGTAAGCTGCAGTTCCCTTCGGTTCTTTGTCTCCGGCATATGCACTACGTAGCCGTAGTCTTCAAGGGACCTCACCGAGTCCCTGAATCCGCGGTCTAAAATAAATACGTCCCCCGGCCTAAAGAACCAATGAAAACCGCCTTCTTCGTTATCTACAGAGTTGTTCATAATCACCGCATCAGAAGTAGTTACAGCATGAGGTCCAGAAACCTCTATTATATGACCATCACAGCATACATATAACATTGGTTTGACCATCACAGCATACATATAACACTATACGATTTCCGTTGGTAGAAATAGTTAGAGCTCTTTTGATGATAGATATAAGTACCATCGCACATTGTCACAGCTTTCCTTTCATTGATTGGACTGTCTGGGTTGCCAAAAAGTCTTTCTGGGACTATCAAGTTTCGTTGGACCACTTCCTCACGGGTCATGTGGTCGAAACCAACTCGTGACGGCACATAGTCCGCCATCAATGCTTCACGACCTTTCTTCAACATTCTTTGAAAAGTTGATTCGGACATTTTGAATATTGAGGCTAGTCTTACATTGGAATCTCCGGTCCGCATTTTTGTTAATACCGCTGCGAGCATAGTTTTTTTGCATCGATTATTATTGAGGCTGGGCACATTTTCTAACAAAGAAGAGAACTGTTCTTTCGTAATACTGGTCCACGTGCGGAATTCACTTGGATTTATGTCTTCGTACTCCTCGAAGTTTAAAAACTCAGATGTGATGTGGTTTTTCGCTATGGTGAGAGTGTAAACAATCTGATTTGCAGTGAACTCTTCCATTAAGTTATTTTGCAGTGGGAGTTCATGCCAAACATTTTGTTGCAAGTGTTCTTCACAAACGCGGCCATTTTCAGGAATCATGAGGTTGTAACGACATAACATACGACAAATAATGTTTTGTGGTATGCGGAGTCTGGACATATTCTGACAATGCTCAAAAACACAATTTACAGTAGTGTTGGGAGTACGCTTGAAACCAGGTAGTGCTAATGTTGACCCTGCAGCTTGACGGTTTTCGTTATTATTTTCCTCAGCAACGTTGTCCTGGCGTACTTCCCGTAAAATTCGTTGATGTGTCCTTTCTGCCCTTTGCCAACAAGCTCGGCAAATGAAATCCGTTGGTGGCATCTAGAACAACAAAAAAATATACATATCATATTATTATCTCATAGACATAGCCACGTTATTTATTTATCAATGAAACTTAAATGCGCAGCACTGTACAAAACAAGTAAGAAAAATGGTAACTCTACTAAAACAAAGGCCAATAACGGAATCCTTTCTGTTCCTTACACATTAATATTCATACTTTAGTGTTTGTATGTACGTATAAGTATGAGCAAGTTCTTAAGAAACCAAGAATCATCTCTGCAGAATCTCTGTAGTAGACTCATATAAGAGACACGTTCTTCTTTTGTTGCAAGTTTTACGCACACGTTGAGCTGGTCAGGGCAGTCCATAGCATCCTTACATTTAGACATATAGGAATGTCATTCTGATTAAACAACAGTGTTGATCTGACTCAAAATGCAATGCAGGGTTCAAAATTAATGACGACAACATCGTTTTAACAATAAAATATAATATATCACTCTTTAGTGCAAAAATAACTGTAGGTCAATACTTACTTGATTTTCCATTAATTCTTCTAAAACAATCTGAGCAATATCGATGAATTCTTGCTCTCGAGAAACCCAGGTGTACCAGCGCCTCCCCCCAATTATTTCACGACACCTTATACACAATTGTTCGTCCATGATGTAAAAACAGTAACTGTCCACTAACCAGAGGTCGCGTGCTTAGAGATAGCCGTCCGATGTAACATAAGTCCCATGGATAACTAAATGTTAATTAACCCTTTCTCCTTTTTTTACTTGTACTTACCACCGTTAATTGTGTGACAATTACGTGTAGATAAGGATTTAGCGTCTCGCTCCCTCCTATGGTTGCGCTTATATTTCTATCTCACCTGTAGCGAGGCTGATTGCGTCAGGTAAAAAAACCCAAACCCAATCTATAATTATCCTTGTTTACGCAGAAACGGGGTTTTAGACACTGATTTGTTTGTTACTCAAAGTAATATTTTAGTTCAATTATAAATGTGCAATACTCTAGAGACTTATTATAGTATTACATACTCGTGATTATGTTTTTCTACACTAAAAACAATCCATTTTATGCCATCAATCATACGCCTTTATAAAAAGCATAAAATATCGATTTCGAGCTCACAGAATAAAGCAAAGAATGACCCTACAGCTTTTGTCTCATAATAACAAATAAATACAATTACATATTCTAACGAAACATAGCGTTATTTTTGTTTGGCCGGCACTTTCATACTTAGCCAAAAAAAATATAGATTTTTCGAAGTCATATAATAAAGCAGAGAATGACCCTACATATTTTGTCTTGTAGTAACAAATAAATCTAATTACATATTCTAATGGAATATAAAATTATATTTGTTTTTGCCGGCACTTTCATATTTAGCCCAGAAAAAAATATCGATTTTTCAAACTCATATAATAAAGCAGAGAATGACCCTACCGCTTTGGTCTCATAGTAACAAATAAATATAATTACATATTCTAACGAAATATAACATTATTTTTAATTGGCCGGCACTTTCAGATTTAGCCCAAAATGAATGATGTCCTTTAATCAACCGCCCGAATTCATACTGGAGACTCGGTTAGTGATCAGGAACCGCCGTTAAACCGCCCTGTTCTCTAGCTCGGGGTTATAAGGTGTCGACCGACCACTATCCACAGGTCGCGGGTTCAAATCTTGTCGGAGCACCTTTTTGTTCGGTCTGCTCGCGTCGATGATAGTGCGCGCAAAACCATCATTTATTGTTCCTTGATTGAATTTAGCTGAACTACATAATATATGGAAAAACAAAACTTTCGCCAAGAATATAATGCACACTCTTATCGAAACAGAGTCTTCAGAATTCATAGCAATTGCGAGAAATGAAGAACCAGATTTACAAAACCAGAAATTAAAATTCCGTAATTCGACAGTTTTACTATGATTTTTTTCATATTTTTCGGTCCACCAGCTTTAGGGGGGGGGGGGGAGTCATACATTGTTTTGTGTTTTTTCAGGGATTTCTCGAAATAGATGCAAGTAAATATAGTACTATCCATAATTATTATATTTTTATAAAATAGATTTTTCATTTCTTTTACTTTTTTTTATATTTCTCATTTATGTTCAACTTTTTTTAAATCGCTATAGTTTTCCTGCAATTAACCAGTTAACTGCATGTTAACCTATAATCGAATTTGTTTTCATATTTTTTGGTTCATCAGTTTCGGAGTTATCTCCGAATGGGGCGATACATTTTTTTGTGCGTTTTTAAAGATTTCTCTAAATCAGTGCCAGTAAGGTATATATTTTTACAATCAGCCCTTTGATATTGAAATCCCATGGACAAGTACAAGTTTGTTATGTCATCCTCAATTTACTACGTTTCCAGAATCCGTCCCTCTCGCACTGCAAGTATTTCCGCATGGAGTAACAGTGTTCGACCTATCCCTCTTTATTAAGGGGCTCCACAATGCTGAACTTCAGTCCTGCTCTGACGCTTTTATTTTTCAGTTGTCTATTCTGCTCAACCAATGTTGAGGTCATAGTTTTTATATAATAAAATAAACAACGTAAAATACAAAGAAATAAAATAACTATATTAAAATAATTTAAAAGATATATTTGCAACTAATAAAAATTATTTTGCTTCTTTTTCATGCCAGGGGGCTGAAGAGGGCGCTTTTCGCGAAATTTATACTTTTTAAAAGTAATTTAATTGTTAAAAGATTCAAAGTATGTATATTTAAGAAGTCTCGAGTCAAACAACAAACCATGTTTTTTCTAATTTTTATATTCTACAGACAGAAGTGAATCCAATGCAACGCTGTAGTTTAGCATTCCTTAGCCCCTTAACATGTGCGTCCATATTTGTGTCCGTTAGCATTCCTTAGCCCCTTAACATGTGCGTCCATATTTGTGTCCGTTGGTATCACGTTGCATGTAATAATCGTCGGTGAAACGTGGGCTGAGTGGGAGTACGGGCATGAACTGTGACTTGTATTTTCATGGTCCATACTCGAAAACACCTTCGGGGATTCATGTCGCACCGATGTTTGTTTTGGTCACCAGCGACACGCAAAACGGTCCCTGTCAGACGACTGCAGAATCATCTAAAATAATTTATTTATTTATAAATGTTTCTATATAACAATAACAAGTACAATGTAGTAACCTCAGTCCTCGTTCCCTCCACAAACGTGGCCTCAGTGTTACTAATTTGACAATCAAATAGTTTGTCGCGTTCAACATCCTTGCAGTGCTTGAACGCTGAGTTGTGCAGCCTTTTGCTGATTGGCTGTTGTAGCTCGTTTCCTTTTCGCCACCACCTGTCCCGCGCGCCCCGCACCCGCAACGCATTCGTCCTGATTTTGTTACCGACTTGGGAAATGGTTAAGGCGAGATGTAAAAGTTCTAGCGTCCCTGTTACTCCATATGTAAAAAATCCCTCAGTGCGAGAGGGACGGATTCGTGGAAAAGTAGCAAAAAGTTGTTTTTTTATTAATGTAAAATGTACTAAAGTTGCTATCAAAATTTCGTTTAACCAGCGGCCCTACCACGTAATTCTCATTTGTATCAACTTCAAGCAAATGCATGTGTAATCAACGCGTGCAAAAGAGATGGCATGTTAGGCGGGCGTCGTCGCACGCACGTCAAATTTCAATCTCAAGTTGATGTTGATGAAAATCAGAATTGCGTGGTAGACCCGCAGGTCCTAGATACCGTTAAAACCCATCTAATAAAATATAATTGCAGTCTATATTTCATTCGAAATTGTCAAACCAGGAGAATTGGTGTCGAAAAAGACCTCATTTCAATAAATTTTTGTATCCAGCCGAATTTCCCCAATCGCGTTTATGTTTAACAGGTCCCTACAAAAAGATTCCAAAAATAATATACTATTTTATCAAAATAAAACATTATTTACTGAAGTAGATATTATGCAAGTTGTAAAAGTGTTGATTTTTTTCTGTAGCGCCTTAAGAGGGTAAGTCTCGCTTGCATCGATCACTGTAATTCCAATTTATTCCATGCGGAAAGACCCGCAGTGCGAGAGGGACGGATTCTGTAAAAAAGACAAAATGACGACTTTTTTCACTCAATTTATTATAAAAATACCGGCCAAGTGCCAATCGGGCCTCGCTCTTTTGGATTCCGTACATATGACCAATTATTTCAAACTAGTTATTGATTTAATGTTAGGTACTGCTCTAATTCTGTCAGACATAAGAACTGCAAAATTGAGTTAGTTGAGTATTCGGGGACGTAACCATAAAACTACATTATAAATCGGCGTTTCTAGTATTTGTTGTTTAAATACAACATATGGTACATAATAGACCTCGAAACAAAAATGGTTGAAAATGGCAACTTTGATAGCCCCCCATTCCTTTATATTTAAGATTAAAAAATATATTTTTTCTAGACATTGACACCCGACATGCTAGGGTAAGCATATTCATATTCTTGGCAGCGGTACTATTCTGTATCGATAAGAGTGTGCAGTATATTCTTGGCAATTTATTTACTATTTACAATTTAATAATACAATATATTTCACAATTTACGTGTATAGTATTTACTTACCACGTTGACGGTGTCACAATAGGTGTTCTTCTTCTTTTTATCGTGTGGGCTCATAGATATCCGAGTGTAGGCTGCTGGGCCTAACGATAAAACAGGCACTGCACTCGTAGCATGATGACGGGCGGCTTCGTTTGACACGCGTTTTAACGCGCGCAATCGACCTATGATAGTGCTAATTTTGGTCGATGTGCGCGATAAAACGTGTGACAAACGAAGTGGCGCGTCATCGTGCTACGGGGGCAGGTGCCTTACGGCCTCTGACGTGGTTTATGTAACGACCACTAGGTAATGGCCTGGACCAATGGGTTAACGTGCCTTCTGAAGCATGGAGTCATCTTGATTTTCAGACAATCAGGGCCCTTATTCAAGCCCTGATCTAGGGAGGGGGGCAGCACTAGCACCCGGGCGGCAAGGCCAGGGGGCGACAAAATCGTGACCTCACTGGCAGAGCGCCCTAGACGAGCGCCTTCTCGGCGCCCCTCTGGCGGCTATCCAATATGAATTTGAATTTATTTTGCAAAATAAGTAGGTGGCCAGGTCATGAGTAGGCAAGTAGTTAAAAAATGTATTTTACTCATTATTTAAGTTTTTTTTTCTTTAAAACCTTCCATGCGCGCTCCTTGAAACATTGCGCCCCTGGCTAGGCTCTGATCTTCAGATCCAACGTGTTGATTTTTCAATAATAATTTGAACTATGGCGATATAATTGATTTTGCGGAAAAAAAGTGTAGGAAAATAAAATATTGATTAAACAACGGCGTCAAATTAGCTTTTTGCTCCCCCTGTAACAATATGTAGATTCAGGGCTATCTTATTGTATAACTTCAACATCTATCGCTTTCAAAGGTAACGTGATTGACTACAAATGATGTGTCACGTGCACGTCACGTCATTTAAAGCCAATCACGCGTGTCTTTAAAAGCAATAGCGATAGATGTTGAAGTTAGACAATGAGGCCCCAGTTGATTCAGCCTACAACGTCCGAACTAAACTGAGAACAACTCACGAAGTAGCTTTTCGGTATGTGTGTTCCCCGCGAGTATTGAACCTACGACCTCCGATGAGATTGAGAGCCCGAGGCCCAGACCACTAGACTTAGACCATTCATATAAACCCTGCGGTCCGTAATAGAATTAAAATGGATCATAAGCCATTCACTTCATACTTTTGTTATCGATTTTAGCGATATAATTATATTTCGGAACGCAGGGAACATAATACATCGAGCGCTTCAGTGCTGCATGCAGTATTCGCGTTGCACACGCCACCTAACACGGTGTGACAAAACTAATTCGATGCGCGGGAAATAAACGCTGGCGACCTTGGTGCGTGCATCTCACTCTCTCACACTACTCGACCTATAATGATCTCTCTGTCGTTAGAGGGGAAATAAAGCTGCATGCATAGACGCTCAAAAATACCTACTTGAATTATAATTACCTACAATTATAGTAACTAAAATTCCACGAGAAATCATTTGTAGTGATAATATCTTCAATTTGACTGAGATTCAATTTGTTTCTTTGCGTACATAGGGTACGGTCATCACTAGTCATCAGATCACAATAAACTACTATGTTCCACTATAAACTATTTAAAAATAAAAAAGATTTAACTTACAGTAAATAAATGAATCAATTGACGCGGTTTGTTCAAACTTCATAAACGTTACAAGAACATAGACCTATATATGTATACAACGTGTAACAGAAAGGTGTAACCATATTTGAAGAGGTTACTCAGTCAATGATATAGAACAACTTTTACTATCGAGCCAACACTGAAATCTCAAAAAAAAATCTGCCCTTCCATACATTTCGGCCGAGCGGCATTGCATTTTCCTATGAAGCGTGTAATTTTTTTTTCAATGTACAGGATTTGTTCCATAGTAAAAATTGTTCTAAACCATTGACCGAATAAGCTCTTCAAATATGGTTACTTACACCTTTCTGTTACACTTTGTATACAAGGTGGCTATTTGATCATCGTCCAAATTCATACTGGTAGCTTGGTAAGTGGGCAGTATCATGGATCAATAACAATTGTTGTGAAATTCGTAAAATGAAATTTAGCCTCCCCGTAGTGATTCACTCGGGATTGTAAGTGAATTTCTATGGGGAGCCGAAATTTCATTTTACGAATTTCACAAAAATTGTTATTGATCCAAGACACTGATCACTTATCAAGCCTCCAGTATGAATTTAGACGATGATGAAAAAGTCACCTTGTATATTTTTGATAACTAGGTATCCTGATGATTACTTACAACAAAATCAAATCATCCAGTCTTTCATTTTTTTTTTCTATTTGCGTCATCTTCCCCCTTAAATCTATAAAGTGCAAGACAAACCAGTGAACCTTATCAAATCAGTATCAAGTAGCGATTATAGTTGATGCATTCTGCTAGTATAGTTCGCGCCACTCACTACAGAGGGCGCGCGTGTAGTCTGCAGCTGTCACTGCGCTGCACTGTCCCCCTCCTGCACTATTTGCACATTGAACCTTGTTACCGACCACTGACAACGTCTCCAGTATGAACATATAACGATTGAACACTAAAGTAAACGTGTACACAGTGACAATGCCAATGGCCGGTATACTAAAGAAGAGCCCATCTTCTGGAACTATTATAGAAGAGGAGGAAAGTTTGAAGGTGTCACTGAAAAAACGACACTCTGTCATATCCGGGAGAAGCGATTTTTGTAAGTGGAGGTATATAGTGCGAAAGTGCTGCCACGTTATAAAAACAAAACATTTCTTACTTCTATTGTTTTTAATGCCATCTGTATTTATATGTACGTTATAGACGGAGAATAGTATGTACAACCCAGTCAAATTAACTAGACGCATCTCTGGAATGCGACGCCCCGCCCGCTCCCCCCCGGAATCCCTTAGCTCGCCCGGCAAGTGTCAGTATGGTCAGCATCTTTGTTACCGATACGCGCGTCGATAATTTGTCTAGTTTTCTGTTGTTGTTTTATTGTTTTTAACATTGTTACGTTTTGATTATTATTTTGTTAAGTTTAGACTATTTTTGTTACTGTTTATTGTTTGAACTGTGGTTCAAACCCCAAAAACATGGGGAAAACTGTGTATAATAGTGAAGGGAGAAATCTCGTGTTAAAAGTGCTACAGTTTTTCGAGAATGAGAAGAAAAAAAACCTATTATTTATAGCGATGATGACTTTCAACATAAAATAGTTTTTTACTACCTACACTTCCTGCAAATAAAGATTTGAAATTATATTATTAATATAATTATATAATTTTAATTAATTAATATAATTATATTATTAATAACCTATTACTTACCTAAAATAAATTAATGCATTCTTTCTTTCTTTCTTCGTGTGGGTAGATATAGATAATAATACGTAAATGTATTGCAGTGGCGTCCACACAACTTTTTTCCGGAAAAGCAATCAGAAGGTCAAGTTTGACAATAAAAAAAATATGAAAAAATTTAAATAACACTTTGAAAAAAAAAGTTTGTATGACGCCAGGGTAGACACTGTCTACCCTAGAATGAACATTTTCATATCAACTTTTTTTTTTCAAAGTGGTATTTAAATTTTTTCATATTTTTTTTATTGTCAAACTTGACCTTCTGATTGCTTTTCCGGAAAAAAGTTGTGTGGACGCCACTGATGTATTGCAAGATTGGCAAATAAATCCATGCCCCAAAATCATAATCAAATAGTTTAAATTGTTGATGCTTTTTTTTCACACCGTACCCGAGTGCCAAAATGACCTCATCAACGCCAAGCGACAAGTTAATGTGACCGGGTTGTAAGTAAGAGGTAGATACTTCCGGTCACCATTTATATTTCCAAGCTCTTATGATTCGCTTATTATGATTCGTGTAATATGTCTAGAAATAGCATTGGACTGATTTTAAATAGCAGTTTTCGAGTTCATGAATCACTTTTACTTTAAAGCTTTGCTGTTTAAATATTATTTCTAGACATAATATTACAAGGCATATTTTTCAAAAATAATTCTGCTAAGTAAGGAATGTTGTTTGTTTTGTAAAGCGGCAGCAGCACTCTGTCACAACCTTTATCTCGGGACATAAAAAGGCCAACTTGGGTGAATCATGAAATTATTTGAATGTAGAATAGAGTCAGAGTTTCTTTATGCGTGCAAAAGAGACGGCATTACAACAGAATCATAATATTATTCATCCAAAGCGGCCTTTTTAGAGGACCTGGCGGTCTACCGCGTAATTCTCATTTTCATCAACATCAACTTGAGATTGAAATTTGTCGTGCGTGCGACGACGCCCGCCTAACATGCCATCTCTTTTGCACGCGTTGAATTTCGCATGCATTTGCTTGAAGTTGATACAAATGAGAATTACGTGATAGGGCCGCTGATCTTACGCCGCCGTTCATATTCTCAATCCGTGTTTTGGGATTTTATTCTCAAAATGTGTGACAAAGGGCCATTAGACCTAATATGGTGACGTCACTTACTGTAAATACTAAAAAACTTATTAAATCGATTTAAAAGTACGAAAAATAATATTTTAATTTACATATGTACCTAAAATATATTTATTCCAAAATAATACAAAAATAGCACATTGAAGCGAAGACTTGATATCCCTTCCCTGACTGACGACGCTTTCAAATAGCACATTGAAGTGAAGACTTGATATCCCTTCCCTGACTGACGACGCTTTCAAATAGCACATTGAAGTGAAGACTTGATATCCCTTCCCTGACTGACGACGCTTTCAAATAGCACATTGAAGTGAAGACTTGATATCCCTTCCCTGACTGACGACGCTTTCAAATAGCACATTGAAGTGAAGACTTGATATCCCTTCCCTGACTGACGACGCTTTCAAATAGCACATTGAAGTGAAGACTTGATATCCCTTCCCTGACTGACGACGCTTTCAAATAGCACATTGAAGTTAAGACTTGATATCCCTTCCCTGACTGACGACGCTTTCAAATAGCACATTGAAGTGAAGACTTGATATCCCTTCCCTGACTGACGACGCTTTCAAATAGCACATTGAAGTTAAGACTTGATATCCCTTCCCTGACTGACGACGCTTTCAAATAGCACATTAAAGTTAAGACTTGATATCCCTTCCGTGACTGACGACGCTTTCAAATAGCACATTGAAGTGAAGACTTGATATCCCTTCCCTGACTGACGACGCTTTCAAATAGCACATTGAAGTTAAGACTTGATATCCCTTCCCTGACTGACGACGCTTTCAAATAGCACATTAAAGTTAAGACTTGATATCCCTTCCGTGACTGACGACGCTTTCAAATAGCACATTGAAGTGAAGACTTGATATCCCTTCCCTGACTGACGACGCTTTCAAATAGCACATTGAAGTGAAGACTTGATATCCCTTCCCTGACTGACGACGCTTTCAAATAGCACATTGAAGTGAAGACTTGATATCCCTTCCCTGACTGACGACGCTTTCAAATAGCACATTGAAGTTAAGACTTGATATCCCTTCCCTGACTGACGACGCTTTCAAATAGCACATTAAAGTTTAGACTTGATATCCCTTCCGTGACTGACGACGCTTTCAAATAGCACATTGAAGTGAAGACTTGATATCCCTTCCCTGACTGACGACGCTTTCAAATAGCACATTGAAGTGAAGACTTGATATCCCTTCCCTGACTGACGACGCTTTCAAATAGCACATTGAAGTGAAGACTTGATATCCCTTCCCTGACTGACGACGCTTTCAAATAGCACATTGAAGTGAAGACTTGATATCCCTTCCCTGACTGACGACGCTTTCAAATAGCACATTGAAGTTAAGACTTGATATCCCTTCCCTGACTGACGACGCTTTCAAATAGCACATTGAAGTGAAGACTTGATATCCCTTCCCTGACTGACGACGCTTTCAAATAGCACATTGAAGTGAAGACTTGATATCCCTTCCCTGACTGACGACGCTTTCAAATAGCACATTGAAGTGAAGACTTGATATCCCTTCCCTGACTGACGACGCTTTCAAATAGCACATTGAAGTGAAGACTTGATATCCCTTCCCTGACTGACGACGCTTTCAAATAGCACATTGAAGTTAAGACTTGATATCCCTTCCCTGACTGACGACGCTTTCAAATAGCACATTGAAGTGAAGACTTGATATCCCTTCCCTGACTGACGACGCTTTCAAATAGCACATTGAAGTGAAGACTTGATATCCCTTCCCTGACTGACGACGCTTTCAAATAGCACATTGAAGTGAAGACTTGATATCCCTTCCCTGACTGACGACGCTTTCAAATAGCACATTGAAGTGAAGACTTGATATCCCTTCCCTGACTGACGACGCTTTCAAATAGCACATTGAAGTTAAGACTTGATATCCCTTCCCTGACTGACGACGCTTTCAAATAGCACATTGAAGTGAAGACTTGATATCCCTTCCCTGACTGACGACGCTTTCAAATAGCACATTGAAGTGAAGACTTGATATCCCTTCCCTGACTGACGACGCTTTCAAATAGCACATTGAAGTGAAGACTTGATATCCCTTCCCTGACTGACGACGCTTTCAAATAGCACATTGAAGTTAAGACTTGATATCCCTTCCCTGACTGACGACGCTTTCAAATAGCACATTAAAGTTAAGACTTGATATCCCTTCCGTGACTGACGACGCTTTCAAATAGCACATTGAAGTGAAGACTTGATATCCCTTCCCTGACTGACGATGCTTTCAAATAGCACATTGAAGTGAAGACTTGATATCCCTTCCCTGACTGACGACGCTTTCAAATAGCACATTGAAGTTAAGACTTGATATCCCTTCCCTGACTGACGACGCTTTCAAATAGCACATTGAAGTGAAGACTTGATATCCCTTCCCTGACTGACGACGCTTTCAAATAGCACATTGAAGTGAAGACTTGATATCCCTTCCCTGACTGACGACGCTTTCAAATAGCACATTGAAGTGAAGACTTGATATCCCTTCCCTGACTGACGACGCTTTCAAATAGCACATTGAAGTGAAGACTTGATATCCCTTCCCTGACTGACGACGCTTTCAAATAGCACATTGAAGTGAAGACTTGATATCCCTTCCCTGACTGACGACGCTTTCAAATAGCACATTGAAGTGAAGACTTGATATCCCTTCCCTGACTGACGACGCTTTCAAATAGCACATTGAAGTGAAGACTTGATATCCCTTCCCTGACTGACGACGCTTTCAAATAGCACATTGAAGTGAAGACTTGATATCCCTTCCCTGACTGACGACGCTTTCAAATAGCACATTGAAGTGAAGACTTGATATCCCTTCCCTGACTGACGACGCTTTCAAATAGCACATTGAAGTGAAGACTTGATATCCCTTCCCTGACTGACGACGCTTTCAAATAGCACATTGAAGCGAAGACTTGATATCCCTTCCCTGACTGACGACGCTTTCAAATAGCACATTAAAGTGAAGACTTGATATCCCTTCCCTGACTGACGACGCTTTCAAATAGCACATTGAAGTGAAGACTTGATATCCCTTCCCTGACTGACGACGCTTTCAAATAGCACATTGAAGCGAAGACTTGATATCCCTTCCCTGACTGACGACGCTTTCAAATAGCACATTGAAGTGAAGACTTGATATCCCTTCCCTGACTGACGACGCTTTCAAATAGCACATTGAAGTGAAGACTTGATATCCCTTCCCTGACTGACGACGCTTTCAAATAGCACATTGAAGTTAAGACTTGATATCCCTTCCGTGACTGACGACGCTTTCAAATAGCACATTGAAGTTAAGACTTGATATCCCTTCCGTGACTGACGACGCTTTCAAATAGCACATTGAAGTTAAGACTTGATATCCCTTCCCTGACTGACGACGCTTTCAAATCGGTAAAACAACTTATTTAAATTTATTTTTTCTTTTTGCGACATGTTAATTTGTAATGTTTTGTATTGCCATAGAAATAAATAAAATAATAACGTCTAAAATAAAACAAGTCCATCCATCCATCAGCTTAGTTCGTCCACTGCTGGACATAGGCATATCCAACATTTCGCTACTCTTGTCGGTGCTCCTGTAAGTGATGCCCATACTCACACACGCTGGACAGGTTCTGCTGTCTGGTCTGTTAATAAAGGCCGGCAATTGAGGATGTATATACCACCATCAATCGGTCCCAGGCATGGTGGACCACCTGGTTGTGCCTGTTTGAGAGCTGTCCTCTTACTCTCCCTTGGATGACTTCGGGTGTGTTTGCGAGTAAAATGGTAGTACCAAATAAAAAAAATGGTAGTACCAAAAGTAGCAAATATTTAACGGACAAGTTTCTCCTGTTCCAGGGTCATCGTCAGACGAGGACGAAGGCCTGCAGCCGCACGAGAAGGCGATCGCGGCCGGCCAGCCCTCCCCACCCTACTGCGTGAGGAATGTAGAGCAGCATGCCTTCGGACGGAGGGAGATAGAGATAGCGGAGCAGGAGATGCCCGGCATCATTGCACTCAGAGCCAGGGCCAAGGAGGATAAACCTTTGAAAGACGCTAAGGTTAGTTGCAGGGGGGGACAGTTGCATACCAGCCGAAAATTGAAAAGTGAAGTGGCTCCAACTATTGACTGACCCGGTCAACAGACCTTTCTTAATTTATAATTAGATGGCGGCACTTGCGTTCTACATCGCGATATCGTTGACCTTCACACAGGATAGATTGTTTCATAGTGTCACTAAAGTGCCCTGCCCGAGATGTACCTCAGTTTAGGTGGAGTCGTATTAACTCATAACGATTGCTAGGTGTACATTTACTTTGTAGATAATGATTTAGATAAGGATCCAATTCCCATTTAATGGTGATACAGTTAACTGTTGTGTTGGCACAAATGAACCGAGAGAGGGCTCTCGACTTTACATACATACATATACTCTCGCCTGTCTCCCAGAGGGGTAGGCAGGGACTATAGATTCCCATCTTCTACGATCCAGACACACCTCTTTCGTCTCTTCCACATCCATCAATCTAGTCATACAAGCTCTTCTATACCGAGTACTTTTGACAGTGCTCTTCTTCAGTTTGTCGCCAATTTAGTCAGCATATGTCCATCTAGGGTCGCCTGGTCGAGCTGTACCTTCGAATTGCGCACCATACATTTTTTTCGTCAATCTACTTTCATTCATCCCCTCTACATGTACAACTACAGAAGGATTCCTTTTTATATAACTTTACTCTTTGGTTAGTTTTCTGTTGGTCTTTTTTATAAATGAAGTTACAGCCCAGGCCTCATTCACTTACGAATCTTTGACTTAAGACGCTTTCCTGACCTAAATTAGCAACTCGATGTGTGTATAAATATCGACAGAAACTACAAATTCAAATAGTTTATTTTGTAAGGTAGGTACACGGAAGAGCTGGTATGACTAGATTGATGGATGTGAAAGAGGCGAAAGAGGTGTGTCAAGATCGTAGCAGATGGAAATCTAGTCTCTGCCTACCCCTCCGGGAGACAGGCGTGAGTATATGTTTGTATGTATGTAAACAATTTAATGTTATAAAATATATTTAATAAATTAATAAACGTAAATAAAGTAAGTTAAAGGTCTATTTAAAGTATATTTAATGTATGCACCAATGTATAGTATAAATAATATCTAGATAAATTACTTTGGATGTAAGATATAAACGATTCAAATATATGTAAAATCTATAATTATATAGTACATACCAATAGGTTACATATATAAATACATGCCTAACTTCGCCCATTCGTTTAACGTTCATAAACAACAAAATAAGGTCCGTATCATCGGATCGCGCAATGCAAAGTGGCCCAGTGTTGCCAGTGCGGTCTTCCAATTTCGGACGACAGGCCATCTGAAAAGGGACGATTTTGGAAAAAAAGGGACGGTTTTCCAATTATGCGTCAAAGTGAAGTTAAACTAAAATGACTAGTTTATTTAATTACCTATAATGAAAAAAAAAAAACCGGCCAAGTGCGAGTCAGACTCGCGTCCCTAGGATTCCGTGTTGTGGATGATAAATTTAATTTTGTCATTTTTTTTTCGTGAATTTCTGAACGGCTTTATTTTTCCTGTAATCTTTACGTAAACACATATTACCATTATTTTTTTCATATTTTTGGTCCACTAGTTTTGGAGATAGGACATACATATTTTTGGGGTTTTTTAAAGATTTCTCGAAACCAGTGCCAGTAAATATAATAAAAGTATATATTTTTATAATCAACTTTTTAATACCCACAATTTGATACCCATATTGTATTTTTATAAAATATTTT
Organism: Ypsolopha sequella; assembly: GCA_934047225.1. Classification (NCBI taxonomy): domain Eukaryota; kingdom Metazoa; phylum Arthropoda; class Insecta; order Lepidoptera; family Ypsolophidae; genus Ypsolopha; species Ypsolopha sequella. Next base: position 304,184 of record OW204012.1, on the reverse strand, counting down.
TTTATTTATTTTGCTTCTTTATTTATATTTCTCATTATTGCTGAACTTTTTTTCAATTGCTACAGTTTTTCTGCAATTGGCCAGTTATGATCTATAATTGAAATTTTTTTCATATTTTTCGGTTCAATAGTTTCGGAGTTAAGGGGGGGTAGTAAAAAAGTTAACTTCATCCATACACCAGTAAAATTCAAAATTAAATTACAGATTACGTACCTTTCGAAAAGAAAAAGCACACTGACCTCACAGCAAACCACCTATCGGCACAACTATTTACTTATACCGGTAAACACCTTTTTTCCCTCAAATTCTTTCTATAAATCTCAATTTCTGTTTTTGTGTTTTTGGCGCGGTGAACGAATTGTCAATATACATTTTCGTCAAGATTGCCAACCTTGCAACTTTATCGAGTTGCGTTCAATTATTCACACTATTCTCAGGTTCCAATACTGATAGCAGGATAGCATATCATATATATATTGCCGCGCGTGCAAAGGAGACAGCATTAGAGTCTGTGTCATGGCACCGAATTTATGAACGCAGCTCTGATGCACTTGTTTTTTTTTATTAAACGGTTGTCAGCTTGCTTCCTGAATGCGTTCAAACATAGCCTTTACCATGGTTCAAATTATTTAAAAAATACATGAAAATTTTGGATAGTCCGAAAAGGGACGGTGGACGATAAGGGACAAAACAAGGACGGTTCGTTGCCAAAAGGGACGAAAATCGTCCCTTTTGGGACGGTCTGGCAACGCTGAAAGTGGCTGTTAGAGACAATAATACTTTTCACTTTGGTCTGTCGAAAATGTTCTTTGTGTAATATTTTAGTTATTACCTAAGTTATCTAACCATTGTATTGCTCAAATATTAATAACGTCGATTTGAAATCAGTAATTATTTTTAACTTCTGTCATTCTTTTCAAAGCAGATATCTCAAAGTAAGATAAGGTGACAAAATAATTGTTTTGTGGCACTTCACGGCGATATTTTGGAGACGTGTGCTGTATTTTTTAATTTAGATTCCTATCTACTAACGATTTAAAAGGAAGGTAGTAACGGCTTATCACATCATTGTGGGAGAAATGACATAAGGTGAGGACTCGTGGCTTTCGGGTTGTTAAGTTGTTTAAAGTGTTTGGATTTTACTTTCCGCCTCGATGTTGGTTATGGAATCAGTGTTTCGAATTTCGATCTGTAACATACTAACATAGCAGTCTCTAACCCATGTAGCGCCTTGTGCAATCAATACCCTGGCGCCTTCTAGTAGGCGCTCGGTCAAAATGTAATATTTACAGTTATATGTTCACAGTGAACGGACATTCAAGTGCAAATGGTGCAATTTTAAATGATGCCGGGGGGCAATATGTTCACGAGTAAAAAGCATTTTTTAGGAAGTAAGGTTATACTAGTATTTTATAAGGCCGAAAACACATCAAGGTGCGATGTCGCGTCGTGGAAAGTCACTGCCTTCAGTACCAAATTGTACCACATCTGAAAATGCCACGATGCGGCCGCCGCTATCCTCACTCGTCGTCGCACCATGCATCGTATCGTGTTTCGTCCCTCCTCCCGCGCGCCATCTATTGTCTCTGGTGAGAACTACTACATTATTTTGTGTACTACATGTTGTTTTTGTCATTCCAGATCGTAGGCTGCACCCACATCAATGCCCAAACCGCGGTGCTGATAGAAACACTCGCCGCTCTCGGCGCCACGGTGCGCTGGGCCGCCTGCAATATCTACAGCACACAGAACGAGGTCGCCGCCGCTCTGGCACACGCTGGTAACGTCTTTGTTATATCATCCATATGTCACATATATCTACGTGCTGGTTGTACCCACACAAGCGGTGCTTTTAGAAACGATGTGTCCTGCATCAAAACGGTGCATTCACTAGATTTACAAGTGAAATAAAGTACTGTCATACGCATTCTGCGCACGGTGACCCTGCCAGTGCTGTTTTGTGGAAGCCTGAGTGAATAGTAAATTGTAACTTGTTTTTCCCTGCTTTCATGTTAACGAAGATAGGGACTGGTGGGAACATTTAATTTTGGTTTTATTGACTTTTCAAGTTGTTCCAAGCAATCTAAAGACTTGGCCGCTGACCTTGCCCCTATTTTTCGCAATTATTTTAATACACTTTCGTTTCGACCCACAGCATAATAGAATAATAACATAAAACACAAAAAAACATATCGTCACGACATGAATCCCCTGGAAGGTGTCAGAGGTGTTCCGAGTGTGAAGTGCAAGTAACAGTCCGTACACCCGCGTTTCCCAACGTGATGTGTGGTGAGCCCTATCGCCGTACTTCGGGCACAAATATACGCTTTTTAGGGCATGCAAGTTTCCTCACGATGTTGTCCATCAAGTGGTAAGTGGTAAGTATTAAATTTAGGTAAATATAAATACTATGCACATAACCGACCGAAAACCTCATTGGTGGATGTCCGACCAGAGATCGGACCTGGGTCTCAAGATTGAGAGGCCAGCGTTGTACTGAGCCAAGCCATAAATAAATACTTAAGATGTAAATATTCCAGGGTTCTCAATATTCGCGTGGCGCGGTGAGAGCGAGGAGGCGTTCTGGTGGTGCATCGACCAGTGTTGCTCGCCGTCGTCGTCATGGCAACCGAACATGATCCTTGACGACGGCGGAGACGCCACGCATCTCATGTTGAAGAAACACCCCGCCGCCTTCAAACAGATCAAAGGTAATGGTACTTAGCGTGGTACGGATAGCGTGGGATTTTGATCCTTACAGAAGACTTTCATTTCCAACATATTTAATAATTTATAACATCCCACCGAATGCGTTGTCCCAGTGCTTGAATGGCCAACCGATAATTTTTGACAATGTTTGAAGCGGATGCTTGTTTGTTCGCGCCTTGTATGGAGTCCCAATTCGGAACACGTCACTTGCACGTCATTTCCGTGATCGACTTCAGCAAAGAATTTCGCAGTTTAAGGCATTTTCGAATTTAGTACTTGACAATAAAAGTGATTTGACAGGGAAGTTCTTATAGGAAAAGAATTTGACTCAATCATATTGACTTGATCTGCGCATTAAGGAAGAATAATTTGATTTCTTATTAGATATTATTACGTGTTTTAATCGTTTATTTGTCATTAATTATCATTCATGGTAAATTAATGCTTATTTCATTAAAATAATGAAAAAATTGGAATGACATCAGGAATCAGGAGGACAACATAATCACTTTTCTCTGTGATTGACATCAAATGTCACAACATGCAGTGCGTCTGGAACCGAAATACTAGAAATAGAACTTTGATGTAATCTTAGACTTTTTCAGTGTTCAGTAATGGACCCCAAGTATTATTCAGTACATCCCAATATGCCTGCAAATAAACGATCACTGTATGTATAGTGATCATTTTGACAGAGATGGCAAGACAAGAAGTATACGCTTAAATTATATACAGTGTATGTCCGATACAACCTTCTGCTTTATATTATACGGTGTATCTCCGATACAACCTTCTGCTTTATATTATACGGTGTATCTCCGATACAACCTTCTGCTTAATATTATACGGTGTATCTCCGATACAACCTTCTGCTTAATATTATACGGTGTATCTCCGATACAACCTTCTGCTTTATATTATACGGTGTATCTCCGATACAACCTTCTGCTTTATATTATACGGTGTATCTCCGATACAACCTTCTGCTTTATATTATACGGTGTATCTCCGATACAACCTTCTGCTTTATATTATACGGTGTATCTCCGATACAACCTTCTGCTTTATATTATACGGTGTATCTCCGATACAACCTTCTGCTTTATATTATACGGTGTATCTCCGATACAACCTTCTGCTTTATATTATACGGTGTATCTCCGATACAACCTTCTGCTTTATATTATACGGTGTATCTCCGATACAACCTTCTGCTTTATATTATACGGTGTATCTCCGATACAACCTTCTGCTTTATATTATACGGTGTATCTCCGATACAACCTTCTGCTTTATATTATACGGTGTATCTCCGATACAACCTTCTGCTTTATATTATACGGTGTATCTCCGATACAACCTTCTGCTTTATATTATACGGTGTATCTCCGATACAACCTTCTGCTTTATATTATACGGTGTATCTCCGATACAACCTTCTGCTTTATATTATACGGTGTATCTCCGATACAACCTTCTGCTTTATATTATACAGTGTATCTCCGATACAACCTTCTGCTTTATATTATACGGTGTATCTCCGATACAACCTTCTGCTTTATATTATACGGTGTATCTCCGATACAACCTTCTGCTTTATATTATACGGTGTATCTCCGATACAACCTTCTGCTTTATATTATACGGTGTATCTCCGATACAACCTTCTGCTTTATATTTTTTTTCGTAATAGAATATGTTCTCGGCCAAACACGATTTTAGAACAAACTAGTTTGTACCTAGGCCAATCTAGTTTTTCGGAAATTTAACAACGCAGAAGAGAGCTGGTAGGCTATGGTTACCGCCATACAAAACCTTTTTGGTTATTTTTTATGACAACCCAGCAGGACCACTTTGTTCTAGGTCAAACTAGTTCTCTTAGCTAGGCGACGCTCGCGGAAGATTTATTTATGGGCCATAGGCCTCTTTAAATCTGAAGCTCACAAATTGAAATTGCGTTCTTGCTACATTAATAAATGTTATGTTACGATACAAACATTCATAATTATTTAATTTGTTCTAGTTAAACTATGTAATAAGAATTGCAAACATGTAAATGTTTAAATAAATAAATTTAAATCGTGTTTGACCTGTAACATACAGTACAATTACAAGAACGTTGTGTTGTCCATTGAAGCAGTGGCACGTAGCCCGTGGTTTGAACTGCGTATATTTAAAATGTCCGCAGGTATAGTAGAGGAGAGCGTGACAGGCGTCCACCGTCTGTACCAGCTGAGTAAAGCGGGCAAGTTGTGCGTGCCCGCGATGAACGTTAACGACTCTGTGACCAAGACCAAGTTCGACAACCTCTACTCGTGTCGGTGAGTGATTGTGTGGGGGGGGGGGCACGGCCAGACATTATGGTCCTGTTACGTGGGGGGGAGGGGTTTAAGGTTTGCGTTACGTAACGATTTTTTTCACCTTACCGCTATCATATGTAATATTAAAATATTAGGCTTGAAGAAGATTATTTTTCTTTTTGCACAAATATGATACTTGTAAATTTTTTTCTTTCTCCACACCATCGGTTGACTGGAAGAAATTTCTTTAAGGAATAAATCCGCCCTTGCCTTTTAGTATTCTGTGTTTTATTTTAATTTTTCTGTGCAATTTCATTATATGGCGCATTTTTATGAAAAGTAAAAAACTAAATTTTTTTTTATGTTCTAGATTAAGTAAAAGACATGAAAAACATCACGACTGACACTCATATGGGATACCCTGTATCGCAGATACCATGGACACGCACAAACACGAACACCCAAAATGCACCCGTTACGTAACGGATGGAAGAGGGGGGGGGGGGGGGGGGGGTTGAAATTTTCAGAATTTTGCATTACGTAATTGGTGAACGACCCCTTAGGACAACGACGCGCCTTGAAAATGTATCATGTAGTGAAACTGTCGGCATGTAGTCAATAATAAAATAAATACGCCAGTGTACCACTAAAAACATAAATGTGACACAGGAGGCAATGCAGGATTATCTGTCCCGGCGAAGTTCAGTGTAGAGTAGCCGCGGTCGGCCGGCCGGTACACACGTACCGCTTCGAACGAAACGACAGGATGTGACGTAGTGAGTTAGCGACAGCTCTAAAGCTTTAGTGGCGCGCGTTGGTATTTGACTCGGTAATTCGGCGCACGTTCACTACTGTTTACTATATTTATACTGTGTCGATCCGTAGTTATTTGATCCGGTCCGGATGTGACAGTACCTACATTATTTGTTCCAGGGAGAGTATAATAGACGCACTGAAGCGCAGCACGGACCTCATGTTCGGAGGGAAGCAGGCCGTGGTCTGCGGGTATGGGGAGGTGGGGAAGGGGTGCTGTCAGGCGCTCAAAGCTCTGGGCTGTGTTGTGAGTACATCCCTCCCATAAGTTCCAGAGAGAGTATAACTTTGTCTGTAGAGTAGGTATATGTTGCACAACAATATACCTATAATAATGTCCACACTACAACAAGCGTTGCCAGCGCCATCTAGGTGGCCATAGCGGCAGCAGAGTGAGATATGTCACATGAAATTCATGACTCGATGTTTCCCTCCATCTCTTCAACATAAGGTAATACGTAGCACCAGCGCCATCTATGGAAATGTTTAAAGTTCAATTAGTATAGCTATTCGGCCATAGATGTCAGACTCATAAGGCGTTTTCGTACTTTGTTTTGTACGTATCAATTCCATATCAATTACGTTTTATTTTCGTTTTGTTTTTCTTTTATAGCTCAAATCACTTAAAACGCATCGATTGTAGTATTCTTTACGATTATAGTAATTAGTAATTAATAGTAATAATTTGCTTCTTCCCTTATTAATATTGATCACAATTTTTTCAATTTAATTTAAGATCTGTGCTCTCGTAGGTGAAGTCTTCTCCATTCACTTCTGCACTCCGCCTTTTCTTTAACTTCTTGATAGAACATTTATTTTTGCTTTCATCTGATCCATGAATGTCCTCTTTCTCCTCCACTTTTCCTTTAATGATGTTTTTGATAAAATTGTGGTGTCGTACCAGATGTCACAACATTGTGGTGTCGTACCAGATGTAACAACATTGTGGTGTCGTACCAGATGTCACAACATCTTCCCCTTCTTTTAATTATGCTCTTCATCAAAACTCGCTTTTCGTGTACAATCTGCAGGACCTCTTCATTGCTCTTTTTTTCCATCCAACTAATTCTTTCCAATCTTCGCTAACACCACATTTCAAAAGCTTCCAATCTTTTTCTGTCACGTTTTGTCATAGCATAGACTCAGTATAATTACGTAGTAAGTTATCATGGCCCACGTTTCACATCCATCGAGCGATGCTCCAGCAGCCTAATCATGAAAACATCTCCGTATAGTTTGAAACTAAACTTAGGTTGCCATACGTAGCTGTTAGTTCCGCTACTGTCCGCTTGGAGCAGTTTACCAGATTACATACGATTTTGATGTAGTTTGAAACGTAACTATACGAAGATGTTTTCATGCTTAGGCTACACACGTACACTTTTATAAGACGTTTCCTAATATTCCGCGATATGCGAGCTTTAAAAACGTACTTTTTGTTGTTAAAAGCTTTCTTTGTTATTGATATTGTAGCGACTATGTGTGGTATATTGGTCACAGTTACTGAAAATAAAAGTACCATAACAAACGACACCTTCCACACAACAATCGGGAAATTTACAGATTTTTTTGGCAATGGCCGTGCTTGCTCATAAAGTGATGCTTTATTCATAGAATAAGTATGGAATTGTAGATTTTTCTCAAAGATTTCGTAATAAAACCATGGTAACGTTGTATGGAATTTCACCCGTTCCAATGTCGTACACGGTTAAATAAAATATTTCGTTTTTGGCGAAAACGCCCAGACATAATCTATCTGCTAGCATAAATAACAGCACGAATTTAAGGGGAATATCTCTTTTAATTATTATATCTACTTGGCTAACCAATAAATTTTATAATTAAATAATGTTTCAGGTGTACGTGACAGAAATAGATCCGATATGTGCTCTACAGGCGGCCATGGACGGGTTCAGAGTTGTAAAATTAAATGAAGTGAGTACAATAAACAATATAAATAAAATAGATCCGATATGCGCTCTACAGGCGGCCATGGACGGGTTCAGAGTTGTAAAATTAAATGAAGTGAGTACAATAAACAATATAAATTAAATAGATCCGATATGTGCTCTACAGGCGGCCATGGACGGGTTCAGAGTTGTAAAATTAAATGAAGTGAGTACAATAAACAATATAAATTAAATAGATCCGATATGTGCTCTACAGGCGGCCATGGACGGGTTCCGAGTTGTAAAATTAAATGAAGTGAGTACAATAAACAATATAAATTAAATAGATCCGATATGTGCTCTACAGGCGGCCATGGACGGGTTCAGAGTTGTAAAATTAAATGAAGTGAGTACAATAAACAATATAAATTAAATAGATCCGATATGTGCTCTACAGGCGGCCATGGACGGGTTCCGAGTTGTAAAATTAAATGAAGTGAGTACAATAAACAATATAAATAAAATAGATCCGATATGCGCTCTACAGGCGGCCATGGACGGGTTCAGAGTTGTAAAATTAAATGAAGTGAGTACAATAAACAATATAAATTAAATAGATCCGATATGTGCTCTACAGGCGGCCATGGACGGGTTCAGAGTTGTAAAATTAAATGAAGTGTGTACAATAAACAATATAAATTAAATAGATCCGATATGTGCTCTACAGGCGGCCATGGACGGGTTCCGAGTTGTAAAATTAAATGAAGTGAGTACAATAAACAATATAAATAAAATAGATCCGATATGTGCTCTACAGGCGGCCATGGACGGGTTCAGAGTTGTAAAATTAAATTAAGTGAGTACAATAAACAATATAAATTGAATAGATCCGATATGTGCTCTACAGGCGGCTATGGACGGGTTCAGAGTTGTAAAATTAAATTAAGTGAGTACAATAAACAATATATATTAAATAGATCCGATATGCGCTCTACAGGCGGCCATGGACGGGTTCAGAGTTGTAAAATTAAATTAAGTGAGTACAATAAACAATATAAATTGAATAGATCCGATATGTGCTCTACAGGCGGCTATGGACGGGTTCAGAGTTGTAAAATTAAATTAAGTGAGTACAATAAACAATATAAATTGAATAGATCCGATATGTGCTCTACAGGCGGCCATGGACGGGTTCCGAGTTGTAAAATTAAATTAAGTGAGTACAATAAACAATATATATTAAATAGATCCGATATGTGCTCTACAGGCGGCCATGGACGGGTTCAGAGTTGTAAAATTAAATTAAGTGAGTACAATAAACAATATAAATTAAATAGATCCGATATGCGCTCTACAGGCGGTCATGGACGGGTTCCGAGTTGTAAAATTAAATGAAGTGAGTACAATAAACAATATAAATTGAATAGATCCGATATGTGCTCTACAGGCGGCCATGGACGGGTTCAGAGTTGTAAAATTAAATTAAGTGAGTACAATAAACAATATAAATAAAATAGATCCGATATGTGCTCTACAGGCGGCCATGGACGGGTTCAGAGTTGTAAAATTAAATTAAGTGAGTACAATAAACAATATAAATTGAATAGATCCGATATGTGCTCTACAGGCGGCTATGGACGGGTTCAGAGTTGTAAAATTAAATGAAGTGAGTACAATAAACAATATAAATTAAATAGATCCGATATGTGCTCTACAGGCGGCCATGGACGGGTTCAGAGTTGTAAAATTAAATTAAGTGAGTACAATAAACAATATAAATTGAATAGATCCGATATGTGCTCTACAGGCGGCCATGGACGGGTTCAGAGTTGTAAAATTAAATTAAGTGAGTACAATAAACAATATAAATTAAATAGATCCGATATGTGCTCTACAGGCGGTCATGGACGGGTTCCGAGTTGTAAAATTAAATGAAGTGAGTACAATAAACAATATAAATTGAATAGATCCGATATGTGCTCTACAGGCGGCTATGGACGGGTTCAGAGTTGTAAAATTAAATGAAGTGAGTACAATAAACAATATAAATTAAATAGATCCGATATGTGCTCTACAGGCGGCCATGGACGGGTTCAGAGTTGTAAAATTAAATGAAGTGAGTACAATAAACAATATAAATTAAATAGATCCGATATGCGCTCTACAGGCGGTCATGGACGGGTTCCGAGTTGTAAAATTAAATGAAGTGAGTACAATAAACAATATAAATTGAATAGATCCGATATGTGCTCTACAGGCGGCTATGGACGGGTTCAGAGTTGTAAAATTAAATGAAGTGAGTACAATAAACAATATAAATTAAATAGATCCGATATGTGCTCTACAGGCGGCTATGGACGGGTTCAGAGTTGTAAAATTAAATGAAGTGAGTACAATAAACAATATAAATTAAATAGATCCGATATGTGCTCTACAGGCGGCCATGGACGGGTTCAGAGTTGTAAAATTAAATGAAGTGAGTACAATAAACAATATAAATTAAATAGATCCGATATGTGCTCTACAGGCGGCCATGGACGGGTTCAGAGTTGTAAAATTAAGTGTTTGCATTATTTTACATTTTAATTGAAATAGGTTTTAAATGGATAAAGGTCGTTGTTTATATCGTCGGGACATCGTAGAATTGGGCATATCATTATCTGCTTTGGCATATCGTATTTCTGTTAAAATTAGGAGGGTCGCTCGCTCCGCTTCGCTCGGCTCCCCAGATTTATTTACATGTAAATCTAAACACGCTCCTTCTCGCTTCGCTCGCCGCACCTATTTTTGACTTTTGGTGAAAGATTTTCGATTTCATACTTAAAAATCTGCCCATGACATGTACATTATCCTGTAATATAGGTCTAAATATATAGAGAGTGTCACCTACTCATGTCTGTTATTTATTACTATAGAGAGCGCCACTAGCGAAGTAGTGTATAATTTAACTAAATATATGGAGCCACCAATAAACGTGCTAGAGGGCGTTACTAGCGATGATGTTTAATCGTTCACATAGAGAGAGCCATTCTCAGCTTATTGCTTGGATTTTATTTTGTGTAGTCCCTAAGGAATTTGATGATTGTTCGAGACGGGATTGAAAAGGCGTCTTTTGACGATGTTTTACCGTTTTTATCTTGCTTTTGACGATGTTTTACCGTTTTTATCTTGCTTTTGACGATGTTTTACCGTTTTTATCTTGCTTTTGACGATGTTTTACCGTTATTATCTTGCTTTTGACGATGTTTTACCGTTTTTATCTTGCTTTTGACGATGTTTTACCGTTTTTATCTTGCTTTTGACGATGTTTTACCGTTTTTATCTTGCTTTTGACGATGTTTTACCGTTTTTATCTTGCTTTTGACGATGTTTTACCGTTTTTATCTTGCTTTTGACGATGTTTTACCGTTTTTATCTTACTTTTGACGATGTTTTACCGTTTTTATCTTGCTTTTTGCAAAGCAACAATCAACTTAGATCCGGGTTTGAATCCTTTGTGTTGGTGCTATTTTATAATCAATGAGTTATTTATTACGAATGAGTTATTCGGTATTTATGCGCATAATATTTGATTTTTTATACTTACCAATTGCTGACGATGAAAAAAACACAGTTGAAGTGAACCTGCATGCTCTGAAAGCGTGTGTTTGTGCTACAAAGACCGACCCCTGTCATTTTGGCACTTTAAAGTCGTCGGTGAAAAGAAAGAGTCACGAGTGTTGATTGTTCCAATGACTGTAAACCCCTCGTTTATCTACCTCGCAGTAACAGTTCCACAAGGCGGATAAATTATTTATTAAGATATAGTTTATTTCGGCAGAATATTATTATAATTAACTCTTTTTCACGCGCCCGGTTTATCATGGCCGACCATCAAGTAGTCAGATGACTTTCTTAAAAAAATAGATTTGACAATAAATATTAAGATTGAGTTTGTTAATTTCTACTAAATTATGATTAATCAAAAGCAAAATTAATTAGAGTTCTGTGACCTGACACCTCTGACCCCCTCCCCCCCCCCCTTTCGTTTTCAGGTGATCCGGCAAGTGGACATAGTGATCACCGCGACCGGCAACAAGGGCGTGGTCACACGCGAGCACATGGATCGCATGCGCAACGGTTGCGTCGTGTGCAACATGGGACATAGCAACACTGAGGTCGATGTGCACTGTTTGAGGAGCGCCGAGCTACTGTGGGAGAGAGTGCGCTCGCAGGTGGGTTCATTGACCTCCCTGGCTTTTGACATTTGTCATTGTGATACCTGTTACTTTTGACGTTTGTCACGTCTCTTCTGACATCTGTCATTTTAACATACAGTGCTATCAGGACGACAGGAACGACCAATTCACGCGCCAAAAGAGTCTTGTCGCAATGTATATCACTTTTGACGCCTGTCACTTTAGACAACTCTTATTTATGTATTATTTCTGTTATGTTATATTTATTTAATTATTAGATATTTAGGAGACCAGACTTTATTGATGTAAATGTTAGTAAGCTAAAGTCGAGCTTTATAAGTTATATATACTTTTATAGTATAAGTTTGTAATTTCTGGTAAAAACTTTTAAGTGTATTAAATTTAAAACATGACATATCACATTCACAGACTACGAGCAACATAAATGTGATTATGTCTGACAGAATTAGAGCTTTACCTAAAATTAACTAAAAACCTAGTTTAAAATAATTGGTCATATGTACGGAACCCTAAAAGCAATATAAGGTATAAGGTATAAGCGAGCAAAAGCTAGTGTCCACATAATGGCTCGTCTAAATATTGTAACGCTCATAGTGCGTATTTGCTTGTCCCTCAGGTTGACCACATAATCTGGCCGAACGGCAAGCGCATCGTGCTACTGGCGGAGGGGCGGCTCGCTAACTTGTGCTGTTCGTCGCTGCCCTCGTTCGTGGTGAGTGTGACGGCGGCCACGCAGGCGCTCGCGCTCATCGAGCTGTACAACGCGCCGCCCGCCAGGTATAAGGTTAGTGTCCTGTATGTAGTACCTACTTACATATACAATAACTGTACAGGTTGTGACACGCGTATCTGCAGTAATTTGTTGAGGCTCTTTTCGTGCATTCCGAAATGTGTTTAAACCTCTACTTATTTGCCCGTTACCTACTTCCATAGTGATATCGCCTGCTTTCACTCTCCCAATTTCTAGGCGAGTGCTCTTTATCTTAGGTCTCGAAGCTTTCCAACAGTCTGTTGACGTTGTAGTTAAAAAAACCGGCCAAGTGCGAGTCAGACTCGCGTACCTAAGGTTCCGTATTGTGAATGATAAGTTTAATTTTTTCTTTTTTTTCGTGAATTTCTCAACCGTTTTATTTCACCTTTAATCTTTACGTAAATACACCATTGATTTTGTCCACCAGTTTTAGAGATAAGGGGGGGACATATATTTTTATGATTTTTCAAGGATTTATCGAAATAGATGCAATTAAATATAGCCAAACTATATATTTTTACAATCAGCTTTTTAATACCTAAAATTTGATACCCATTTTGTATTTTTATAAAATATTTTTTCATTTTACTTTGTAAAGAAAAGCTCATTTTTTTTATATCGCTATAGTTTTCCTGTAATAAGCCAGTTATGATCTATAATCGACATTTTTTTTCCGGACCAGTTCCGGAGATAAGGGAAGGGGGAACATACATATTTTTGTGGTTTTTTAAAGATTTCTCGAAACCAGTGCCAGTAAATGTAGTAAAAGTATATTTTTTTTACAATCACATTTTTAATATCTACAATTTGATATCAATATTGTATTTTTAGGATAACATTTTTTATTTTTCTCACTTTTGTTTTGGTAATATTTCAAACAATTTCAAATTTTTCATATATTTTTTACACCGTGATATGTGGGCAAATTAATTATATTTTTTGCCATATTTCATGACTTTACCTTTAACGGTGCTAAAGTTATGAGGTTGTGACATAATGACGGACGGACAACGGAGTCTCATCATAAAAGTTCCGTTTGTACTTTTTAACGAAAAAAAACATTTGTGATAACTACTGCTAACTGATAACTACTGCTAACTGATAACTACTGCTAACTGATAACTACTGCTAACTGATAACTACTGCTAACTGATAACTACTGCTAACTGATAACTACTGCTAACTGATAACTACTGCTAACTGATAACTACTGCTAACTGATAACTACTGCTAACTGATAACTACTGCTAACTGATAACTACTGCTAACTGATAACTACTGCTAACTGATAACTACTGCTAACTGATAACTACTGCTAACTGATAACTACTGCTAACTGATAACTACTGCTAACTGATAACTACTGCTAACTGATAACTACTGCTAACTGATAACTACTGCTAACTGATAACTACTGCTAACTGATAACTACTGCTAACTGATAACTACTGCTAACTGATAACTACTGCTAACTGATAACTACTGCTAACTGATAACTACTGCTAACTGATAACTACTGCTAACTGATAACTACTGCTAACTGATAACTACTGCTAACTGATAACTACTGCTAACTGATAACTACTGCTAACTGATAACTACTGCTAACTGATAACTACTGCTAACTGATAACTACTGCTAACTGATAACTACTGCTAACTGATAACTACTGCTAACTGATAACTACTGCTAACTGATAACTACTGCTAACTGATAATAACTACTGCTAACTGATAACTACTGCTAACTGATAATAACTACTGCTAACTGATAACTACTGCTAACTGATAACTACTGCTAACTGATAATAACTACTGCTAACTGATAACTACTGCTAACTGATAACTACTGCTAACTGATAATAACTACTGCTAACTGATAACTACTGCTAACTGATAATAACTACTGCTAACTGATAACTACTGCTAACTGATAATAACTACTGCTAACTGATAACTACTGCTAACTGATAACTACTGCTAACTGATAACTACTGCTAACTGATAACTACTGCTAACTGATAACTACTGCTAACTGATAATCAAAGACAATATTTTAATTTCTTTCTAATAATGTTCCAGGCGGACGTGTACCTGCTGCCAAAGAAAATGGACGAGTATGTAGCGAGCCTGCACCTGCCGACATTCGACGCGCACCTCACGGAACTGTCGGACGAACAGGCCAAGTACCTCGGGCTCAACAAGGTCGGACCTTTCAAACCGAACTACTATAGATACTAGCATTTGTTTACTGCAGGTACTCCAGGTAGGGGTCGCAGTACTGTCTTGCCAATTATACTAACGGTTTTGGCCTAATAAGTGACTTTGCCGCGGTCGACGCCAGTGCTGCCATCTGTCCTACAACGACGGCACAGACTTTTTTTAATAGGCTTGCTACCCAATGTTCTTCTGAAAGGACTTCGAGTTGATAGAATATTTGACACTTAAAGAGGCCCGTATATACGAGTGGGATTTGGGTTTCATGTTCCAAATTCAAAACTCATTATTGCTCTATGAAAGTCTCTTGCAGAAAAGACCTACTTTGTTCGCACTTATTGAAGAACCAATCATCGTTTTTCGAATAGATGGGATGAAAATAATATTTAGGTGATATTTCAACTACCTGTTCTCAATTAAAATAAAAAATGGCTGGAATATGTCACTGTATTTTGTGTATTACAACCATTTTTCCATCCCCGAAAACGAATCTTGGCTACGGGCATGCTTTTATAAGGTACCGGGGGATGTAGGAAAAAAAGTTAAAAATAATTCTAATGGACCCGTACCACTACTGTACTTGTCTCCTTTGGACCTTTTGAGGCTATAGCTGGTTTAAAGAAAGCGCTTTTATTTCTAGACAAAGTTGAATCAATTTTTTTACAACAAACTAGTTTGCAGTTGCATGTAATGCAGCGCTAACTTTGTAAAAAAAGCAGCGGATTGTATCAGATATACAACCGTAAATTATGTATGTGGACACTTGTTATGCCGCCTCTTTACTCAATTACAAAGGAAGGAATCAATGCCAGCTCATTACGAGGTCATAAATAAAACGATCCAATAAGCATTATCTTATCAAATAATTAACGAAAAAAAACTTATCTATTTCAATCAGAAAATCCTTCGTTAAAAAAACTCGTACCAGAAGTGCGTATAAGTTCTAAGATGCAAACAAAGAAGTATCCACTTCAAAATCGTTAAGCTGGCAGCGCTGGTTGAGGCCAAACATAATTTAGAAAAACAAATTTCAAATGTTCATCTAATCAATAATATAATAAAGCAACAAGTCAAATTAGTGGAATCGGCGCTAGTCAAAAGTAAACATTTACAGTATTGTATTTATTATTATTATTATTATTATAGAAATGACGTTTTGTTGTGTAAAAAATGTAACATAATGTTAAATAAATGTTAGATAGTGGACTTTTTTAATTTTCCACAAATTTTTATAACTTTTTAGGGGATTAAAACCGGCACGGGAATAAAAGTATCGATAAATTGAATTTGAAATTTTTAAATAAGAATTCACTGCAATTTCAGTGATGATAATTAATAATTGAAAAGCTACCTAACTTTGTAAAAATTGAGTGTCAGTATTACATATGTTGTATCTAACGAAGTACATATAGCTATGTTGTGTAGTGACGTGTATGTTATGTACATATAAGCACGTTTTGTATCGCCACAGAGGTCACACACTACAAGTGTGTGTGTAATCACTACTACAACTATATATATACAAACGTACTCGGTGAGATAAAATACCACGAAAAATTTACGGAAAATTAAAATCTGTCTTGTTTATAGGAACATGTTTACTTTGGCTTTTTTACGAACCACGCGCGTTTTAGTAAAAACTGTAGATTAGATAGTGTGTGTACAAAATATTAAATAACGTGTCGACAAATGTAAACAATAAACAATTATTTAGTGCAACATGATGTACGAAGTTGTGAACCGATTCGTAATGGCAGTTGCGGGGCAAAACTTTTAGCTCCAATAGAGGGCGCTTCAGGCGAAATTACCAAATACCCGGGTGCCTAAAAGAAAATGTATTTTATGCCAATATTAATATGCTGCAAAAAGCGCATACATTCAATAAAATAAGACGTCAACATTTTATTTTATTAACATATAAAAGAGAACCAAGTTTCAGTGCCCTCTGCTGGTATAAAACGAAACTTTTACTATTTAAGTGTACAAGCACGAGGTCTGCAGCGAACTCTTTTAGATTAGGAGCGTACAGTCGGTAACCCTATGTATGGAGTAACGAGACGTAGACAAAAAACCGGCCATACCATTATCTATAAAAACGGCAAAATAAAACATGTCTGTTGTATGGGAGCCCTCTTAAATATTCATTTTATTCTGTTTTTTTTTTTGTATTTGTTGTTATAACGGCCACAGAAATACATCATCTGTGAAAATTTCAACTGTCGAACTATCACGGTTCTAGAGATACAGCCTGGTGACAGACGGACAGCGGAGTCTTAGTAATAGGGTCCCGTTGGTTACCCTTTGGTTACGGAACCCTAAGAATGCAAAACGCTCTAGGTTGCGATCAGCCAACCCTGTTTATTTTGATGTAGTTTTTTTTTACACTTCTACGAATTGGTCACATCTAGTAACCCGATACATAGTGTTACCGACTGTACGCCCATAGTCTTTTTAATAAACGGCCGCCCCGCACACATTATAGTTTGCTTTCTATAAATCGTCATTAGACTGCCCTCGCTATGTACAACGTGTCACAGAAAGGTGTTATGTTGTCATATTAGTAGAGCCCAGTCACTCAGTGGTATAGAGGCAAACTCCGAAATCGCGAAGATGAAATCAGAAGTTTCATAGAAAAATGTAAAAAAAAAACAAATGTAAAGGGCTGATTTTTTTGTTGCGATTTTACTTTGGCTTTAGTTGGCTCCTTAATAAATGTTGTTCTATACCATTATTGTCTGAGTGAGCTCTTCAAACAATTTTAGGATGATGCCATTACCAAAACGTGAAATACATGACAAAGTGAAATTAATTAATTTAGGCATTTATGCAACTTTGTATTAACATTCCTTATATAACTAGTAATATTTCGCTAATGTATATTATTAAGTTATGTACCAAGTTTAGTTAACAGAAGTATTTAAAACGTGTTGTGATCACAAATATATTTTATTTTGTTACAATTATTTAATTTTATTTGTTCAGTTATAATTACAAATTATTATCTGCTCGTGGACATATATTTATTTGATAAAGTGTATGAAATATATTATTTATAGTAACTGTGAACATGTTGTACAATTTAAAATTTGATTTTTGTAATTGTGAGAGGATCGAACGTCCAAAATACCACAACTTGAGTGTTAACCTGTTTAGTTATCGATTTTCGATAACAGTTGAAGGACAATATATATGGAGACTGTAAAATTAGACGGTTTAATATACACATACTTCTTATGTTAATTATTTGTTTAGAAAATTATAATATTTTTTACTTTTTATTCCAAAAATGCTAATTTAATATTAAGTACTGTCGCCCGCATGTCAATTTGCACAGTGGTAGTTCTTATAACGGCTAAAGTATTAAATTAGATAGCTTAAAATGCTGGTGGCTGTACATACACCTTACCTACACCAGCACCATTTAAATGATTCACTTATGAATCTTCGCCACTCTTCGGTAAAGGTCGTATTTCCGCTCTCTATATAATCCATGACAGATAGTGCACGTCCGGCTATAGACAAACAGAACAACACTATTTGCTCTTGGTTGTTTGCACATGTTCTAAAATGACTTATTTTCTCTATAATAATAAGTTACCATTCCAAATAGAAGGGTTCGTACAACAAATTCACCCAGACTGAAGTGCTAAGCTCTATAGAAAGCCGCACGCTAAGTATCTACTCTCATACTAAAATAAGGTGAAAATGTGATAAAATATCTGATTCACTTTTATAGTATGTATAATGATTTTATCGTTCAATTCTTCAATTAATAGTATTTTGGACGTTCAAAAGAATACTTAATGTGTGCATTAACATTAAGCCATGAAAATTAAAAGTTGCATTCAAGTGAATTCAATTGACAAACCATGTACGTGAATGATTTGTGGGTACAAAGCAGAGGTTTTCAACTGTGGAGCCGAGACCTGAGATCCTCAAATGTTACACAAGAGCGGAACCAAACAAAGAGCGTTTGAGAACATGTTCCGTTAGTCGTGTCTCGGAACGGTTGGGAACTACTCGTACGATAAATAAGAAATATTGTTGCCATGTTTTATTGAATAAATTGACGACAAGGTTTAGGAAAAAGCGCTTGTGTTTTTTTTATTCAACATATACTTTATTGTAATAAGTGAACAAGTAAGGTTTACAGTTGCCGAGTATCTATTATATCTACCTCACATTTGCATACAAAATTATCTCGTTTGAAAAACAATTAACAAGTATGAAAAAAGTAAAAAATTAAATAATAATGACAAGTTGCTCTTATAAAATAAATGGCAGCTCTTGAAATATCTGTTATTTTCTGTCTATCGAAAGATGGGACTGCTTTTTTTATACCAACTGGCAATCCCAAGAATAATTTCACTGTACCAGTAGCCTAAGCATGAAAACATCTCCGTATAGTTGCGTTTCAAACTACATCAAAATCGTATGTAATCTGGTAAACCGCTCCAAGCGGACAGTAGCGGAACTAACAGCTACGTATGGCAACCTAAGTTTAGTTTCAAACGTAGTGCTACCGTCCCGCGCGGCGACAGACGTTGTCGGTGAGTGACGCGCTCCCCTTCCCCGCTACACCGCCCCCCCCCCCCCCGAATCTTCTGTCTATAGTTACTCCGTGTGTCGCAGGCAAATGGTAAAATTAAAAATCAGTTTTTATACGTTCGCTATTTTGCTATTTGACGAATTTTCATCATATTGTAGAATTCGGCATTATATAATTTTTAGAATATTTATTTATGTAACAGATACACTTATTACAGGTCAGTTTTTATGTTATATAAGTAATTGAATATTACATATGTATAGGTAATAGTTTTAAATCATAAATAATAATACGGGGAAATACACAAGGAAATAATAAAGGTTAGGTTTACGTAAATTTAATTTAAAAATATACACTTGAATAAAATAAAGGAATAAATAATATAATAAATATATACTTAACTTCGCCCTTTCGATTAGTCTTGCTAAGAAGAAGGGTAAGAAACTTAGCAAGATCATTTCATGTTAGAAGTATTGAGTGTTGCCTCGCTCCGCTCCGTTTCGCTCAGCTGTCTAAATATGTCACTCCACTCGTCGACGCACATATTTTTCACTTTTTGGTGAAAGACTTTCTTTTTCGGACTTTTAGAAAATGACGAAGTCATTTTACAATCAGTGGGCATTTTACAATTTGCCAAACGGCAAATTGAAAAATAGCGAGCTTTTAGAAACTAACGACGCAGTTTGTAAAATCCCTAATATTACAATTTGCCAGCCACAAGTGCATTAACAATGTATAAAGTATTAACCAGACTGCACCTGACACACCTATCGCTAATTCAACATAATCTAATTAATCATACAAGCTCTTCTATTTAGGGTGCTTCTCATCTGGTCCTTATTTAATGTACAGTGAGCACAACTAAATGCCATACAAATATAAATCGTTTCTAACAATACCTTATAGTTAATAACGGCCGGTTCTTCATATTTGGAACTTGTAATTTGTCTAAATTATTGTAACGAAGTACCTCATCGCACGATACACTCCACACACTTTGCGAATGAGAGCTGAGAGGTCGAAAAAAGTGCAAAACTTCGACCATCATGACACTTTTGCTATAGTATGTGTGTTTACAAGTGTATATCTATTTATTTCAAATTTCCGTACAAATACCTAAACTCATCAATGTTGCCGCTCTTCCAAGTCCTACAGAGAGCCAAATGTTGCAACGTCACAACCCGCGTGCATATCGAGTAAAATCAGAGGCAAGTACCAAAGTTTGGCTTCAAGGTTAGGCTGTAAATCCTTGAGATACCTTTCTTTGTCTCTCTCTCTAATTAAAACGTTTTTATCGTTTTTTTTCTCTTTCTGATGCGTACAGGTACAGGAGATATGCCCATGTTTATTGTTCTTGGATTCATCATTTTGTATGGTGAAAGTGAGGCCTTATCTTCTGAAGAAACATTAAGAAGTGCTTTTTTTTGGATCGGCTTACCACCGTCATAATGTCACCCCTCACCACTGATATCTATGTATTGGTATATTACTGTAGTATAGATGTGTGGCGTGCGCATCAGTAGCGGAAGGAACTTCGTTCCAACCGGGTCTCCCACGACACCCCTCATTTTTTATTTATTACGTGGAATTATGTCAATTCAAGGAAAGGGTATGAGCTGTGCAATTCATCTCGCTTACTTGAAATGATCAACTGTAATTAACTGAGACTTGAGGATAATTCATGATTTATATAAAAACGGCTCACCTCAATACGTGTTATGATCGGGAAAGCCGACCAGTTTCAGCAGATTTAGACTGATTATTTACTTGTCAGCTTTCCTGATCATAACACGTATTGAGGTGAGACGTTTTTATATAAATCATATAACTTCGACGTTAGTGCATACAGTATCTGTACATATAGTTCTTGAGATTTCGTTACAAATCTGAAGAATTGGCCTTTAAACATAATTGGTACTCATAAAACATAATGTCGGTGCACAATGCACGACAATATATTGTTGTCCTTACTTTTGAATAAAGAAATATGAAACGAATGCGTTTTAAGCAATTGCTTGATAATAATTAGGTTTTCACAAGAAAATTATGTAAAGTTAATGGCTTATAAAATAAATAAGATTAAAAAAATATATATATGTTAAGTTATCAAGAAATTTCCGCGAGTTGCTTTAAAACACATTAACTGCATACTCGTTTATTCAAAAGTAAACAAAACAGTATTATGAGGTGCATTTAGCACAGAGATTGTTTCACCATCTAACATTTAGTACGACAACCCACAAGGTGGGTATTTAAATAGTATTGTATTGGACACGTTTATTATTATGAATAATGAGTGAACACCTTTTTTCTTAATTCTAAATTATTAATCTAAATTAATCTAAATCTTTGGGTTCCGTAATAACGAAATCCCTTACCAAAGCGAAGCCTTACACATATTAAACTTTTTTTTGTAAAAAATTACATGCGAGATGGAGTTTGAAGAAAAACATTTAAAAATCCAGTGTGAAAAAAACAACGGGTTGTGTCAGAGATACAAGAAGATTATTTAAGTGGATACTCTTACGTCGCCTTTTTACTCAATCACAGAGGTAAGAATCAACGGCGCCATTTAATATAATAAGTAATATTTTTGTAATATATTAATAATAAATTATATTAATAGTAATATTTAAGAATTTAATAAGAATATCTAACAAATGAACGATTAAAAAACGTAATGATCTATAATAAAGGTTAGGTTTATTGATTTTATGTAAATTTATTTGATTTTATGTGTTTTATTTGTGTTGTAACTTGTACCTATGGATTATACTTTGTAATTGTATGGTATGAAATAAATACATTTTCATTTCATTTCAAAATCACCTTCGTTAAATAATATAGTTACGTACAAGTTGTGAACACGCCCCTCCCCCCCCCCCCAAACAAAATATCCACCTAATTAATTAACCTGCAAAAGCCCTCTAAAATATTTTGAAATAAAGATAAAATAGTGTATCCTATAAATTATTAGATTATTACAAATTAAATACACATTGTTCCAGACACAAAGTGTGAAGTGTCGGTCATACTAAAACTGTAGTAATACTTATGTTATGTTACAACTAACAATATGGCAGCTATATACTAATGTAAAGCTACATCAAACACACATAACTATCACACAACTATTATGATGGCTCTGCTTTAAACAAACACAAAATCGACGAAGCATATAACAATTATATAATCCTACTTGTAAGTAACGTTACGTTACGTTACGTTACGTTACGGACCAAACTCGATGTTAGATCAACTAGTTTGTTGTAACTAAACTATGTTCAGAAAACTGTACGCGTCAAAAGTAAACGATACGTCAATTTCGCCATAAATTTAAAATATTTATCGCTTGACGCAAATTCCAATAGGTTAATTTTTAAAAGATTTTTTTTTAGAGAATATGCGCCATTTCAGGACATAGTTTTATTATTTTGGTATAAAAATTAAACATATATATTCATGATTTTTTAAAGAATTGTCCGATAGGTCATCGGTCACTTGAGAATTTTAGACATTATACTGATTGTGATGTGTGATTGCTTATAAAAAAGTGGTCTCTCTCTGTCTACTCATCTGTCATTTAGCTGTCAAATTAGTCTGAAGCAAATAATTATAAATTTATCTGGATAGCAAAGGACACATTTCTAAACAGCCATTACTCAAGTGACTTCACATGAAGGCAAATGGAAGTTGCAGCCTTTTCATAAAAATATTCATCATCATGAGGTTTTTTAGACCAAAACTTCGAAAATACGGCTTATTAAACCTAAATCTCGAAATGGTTTTCGAATGAACACACCTAAACATAATGTAATGTATGACAATTACAGCGTTTCGTGGTACAGGCATCGGCACGGTTTAAGAGGTACAAGCAAAAGTAGTGAGGGATAGTTGCGCACGTAACTGTTTAGCCACATTCTATGAATAAACATACCTATTGATATTTTATTATGTAAATTTTTTGTGTATAGTTAAGACATAATCTTGATGAATAATAAAATTTATTGAAAAAGGCGTTACTTTGCGGAAGTCCATCATAAATTTGTAGATATATTAATAATTTGCAATATTCCGCTAAACACTCTTACCATGCTATTCAAAATGCAGACTCAAGCACCGCCCGCCCTCCCGCATAAAACATGCACAAGCAAAGCAAGCAGTACGAGCACAAAATAAAGCAATCTTAAATAACAAGCAAAAAAAACTTATCTATATGATATTAAATAACAAGCAAAAAAAACTTATCTATATGATAAGTTTTTTTGCTTGTTATTTAAGATTGCTTTATTTTGTGCTCGTACTACTTGCTTTGCTTGTGCATGTTTTATGCGGGAGGGCGGGCGGTGCTTGAGTCTGCATTTTGAATAGCATGGTAAGAGTGTTTAGCGGAATATTGCAAATTATTAATATATCTACAAATTTTTGATGAATAATGAATACGTATAATATGAGATAGTGTTATGTTATGTATGACTCAATTATTGATAAACATGAGTAAAAAGATATAACAATGAAAAAAGTGCTATAGTTTAACTGCTTACCAAACGGTAAACTAAAACTCGGTCAGGACCAAGGTTCAATGACCGTTATTGCAGAATACGAACAATATTTTTTTGGCCCCTTTACTAATTTACAGACAATTCCGAGAAAATTAGTAAAGGAAGCCTAAATTTCATTTTGCATTTTTCACAAATAAGGTCATTGAACCTCAATACTGACTACTTACCGAGTTTATTATTACCTCTTTTAAACGTTTCTAACGTTTAAACTATTTCTAGTCTCTATTTTTGTATACCATTTTTCTGTCAAAACTTTGTGTTTCGGCATCTTCGTAACTAAATTGCAGGTCACAAACACAGAAATTAATAAAATAATACGCTACTATTCTACAAACAATACTTGTGAACGTGACTGTACCCAAGGGGCCGGAGACGTGCGGTAACAGCGCGGGAAACGGACAAACCAATCACAGCCGCGTAGCGCCTGTCCCCCCCCCCTGTCCTCCAAACAGTCCCAATAAATGACCTCTGCGCATCCCCCCACTACTTTGGCTTCAACATCAAAAACCGTGCCGATACCTATACGGGATTTAGTACAAAATGTCAATTTCATTGACCCATTTTCCAGCTGCCCTCGGAATAATAGACTTTAGTTTTTCGGAAGTACTTCAGCGCGGGAGAAAGTCGGTAGAAAGGTTAGGTTATTTTTTTATGACAACTAAAACTAGTTCGGTCTAGTTCAAACTAGTTTGTACTAAAATCGGGTTTGGTCGTTAGCATAATATAGATATGTCGTAAATTGTCAAAGCCGTGAAATTATAACTTCACTGGGTTAGGTTACTTTATAAAAAACCTTTTAAAAAATTACAGTGAAATTATAATTTCACTAGTGTTAAATTAGAATTTTACGGCTTTGGCAATTTACCTACGACATATACATCAAATCAAGTTTATCGCCGCTCTACCAACTCACCGATCGAACACAACATACAAGTGTAAATAGCGCTAAACGAGTCTGACTCGCGCACAATGGGTTCCGTACCACCAGTACTAACATTATGGTAAAATGACACGTAAATATTTATCACAAATAAAAAGTAAATAAATTTTCACAAATTATTTAGTACATGTCACCGACAGAAAGGCATTTTTGGCGCTGTATTTAAGTATTTAGTCACGACCCCCTGGGTTCGTGCTTGAAGATAGGTTCACGGAGCGAGGAAAATGTGATGTTGCCAAATGTATGCGCACGAAAAAGACATCCATTTAAAATGCGAGAATTCCTCGGAACCAGAGCGTTCATTAAATAACCCAAGGGCTGGGTATGAACACTGCGGTTGTAACGCGTGTAGCGACAATACAATCGTCAGTTGACATTTATCTATCGCTTGCGAACCCTGCTCAGAGTTGATGTTGCAAACAGCGTGTAGCGACACTACCATTTTTAAACGTTCAGTGTTGCAACCCGGGTATGAACAGTTATCAGATTATCGGATATCATAATACTATAATCTCAGGCGATCACCAGATCACTACGGACCATACAGAAGCACATTAAAGCGATACTTGTGTTCACATAATGGCGCAGGCCGGGGCGCTCATGAAGTGGTCCAACAAGAACGGCGCCCCGACCGCCAGTTCCATCATCATCTGCTCCTTCTCCTCGTCGTCGTCGAGGGGCGCCGCGGGGTGCGGCACAGGGGCGGGGGGCGCGGGCAGGGGCGGCGCCGCGGGGGGGCTGTCTATGAACACCTGCGGCGAATTATATGGGGATAGCTATAAAATACATTTATAGGTAGCCTGTCAAAACGTCGTCCCTATAGGTTTTCATCTCACGACGGCGGGTCGGGTCGGGTCGGGCACCAAAAATGGTGACACTGTAAACTTGTTAATTTATAAACAGACAAACAAAAATTGAAAAGTTTATAATTAACTGTTAGGTTGTGAGTCTGTGGCCTTTGAATTGTTTTACAGTATTTTATGCAACTGTAACATAATGTGAGACATTGCGACACGGTGAGTTTCGTATAAGTTTTGCACGAGTGTCCCAATGTTCAGTTGCACACAATATTTTATCGTCTTTATTTATAATATTTTCAACTAACAATTTTTATGAAAAATGAGAAGAACACTCGTTTATGAACCTCGGGTGCGTCGTTCCGGTAATGCTGCTCTGAAGGCCAATCAGGATAAAAGGGGCGTGGTTTAAGATTTACGGTCGGGACTTATTTCTCGTCTCTGTTGTTGATTGGCTCTCTAGCGGTGTTATGATAAATTGGGCCAATCGCAGCGCTAAATCACGGTGTTATAATGTAATATTGTAACATCGGATTAACAATGTACCTTATTCCAGTATGGAAGTAGATAAAAATTAAAATGTTATCTATGGTATACATTTTTGCACTGTGCTCTCTAAAACTGGACTACACGAATCACGGAGCGGGTTTAGGTCACGAGTCACGCAGTTCTATTGAAACACTAAAAACCTTTACCTCATCATCATCATCATCGTAGTCCATGATGGGCGACACAGCCAGACTGTCGTTCCCGTTAGTGACGTATTTAGTCGCGCATTCTGTGCAGTCCGGGGAGCACTCGTACTGAGGACTTTCGTACTGCGGGGTTTCCGTGTAGTCGGAGTACTGTTGGATGTATTCAGCGTACTGTTGAGAGAATTCACTGTCGTCTGAGATGGAATATACGTCATCATCGTTGTCGCATTTGAAGTAGTGGCTCTGAAAGAAAGACATTTCAAAATTAGAGGTTGTATGGTACTGGTACGGAAACTAGCGCTGTCTTATTGTTGCGGAATTTTCTGGAACTGTTTTGGTTACTGCTAGGCGACGCTAGATGGCGGTGTGTAGCAATTTAGTTTTGCTGTTGACGCACGATTGTTCGGACGATTTTATGGCGAGCTCCTCACTTGGCGTTGCGTATTCGTGTATTTGCTGTATTTTTACGCCTATTTCATATATTCGTTTTCGCTAAATACATAATTTGCCTAATACGGGAAAATCGAATACCGTAGTCAGTTTTGGTCCCGCTTCAAAGGATCCAAATACCGCAACACTAGCAACACGAATAGGCGAATACGCCAAGTGAGGAGCCACCGGGGGCTCGCACTGAACATAAATATACGTACGGTTTCGGAGCGGTCATGAGTGCATCAAATATATAATGTACTCTTTGAGTGCCACTATTAAATAAATATCATATATATATTATATATATATATATATAAACATATAATAGATAAACATATATATATATATTATTATCTACAAACGAAAAATGGTAACCTTAAAAATTAAGCTTGAAGAAGTGATATTTGAAAAAGGAAATATAAATATTGTGTAGACACCTCTCGAGAAGATCGTGCAATTTTACCTTTACGTATAACCTTATAGTTTTACTATTCGACACTAGATGACGTTGGTTATCTAGGTAGAATCCTCAAATCAAGAAACGAAACGCAATAATAACAATTTAACGAAGCAAAAAAAAAAAAAAAACTGTCACTGTCAGTTTGTCGTCAAGTGTCAACGCAAAATGACGTAGAAGTCGAGTTCATCAAAATTTTCTTTTATCGTCAAAACAAAGGGATACTCGGGTAATGATACTTAAATTGTGATCACACCACGCAGCTGTGCCTAATCAGTGCCCGAGCGACTGCGTAACCTACATTCATGAGTCAATTTTGATACCAACAAAACCTACGTGTTGTTTTGACTGTGATACTGCAAAAACTAGTGTTTCCTCGACCATGGCTGCTGCTTTAGCTAACGACTCGCCTAAATATCGAAACAGCCTAATCTGTTGTAGCCCGAGAAGCGTCGATGTCGACTCAAAAACCCTATCGTCTTCCTCCACGTCTGGATGCTTGTCGGCTGACGAAAGCTACGATTCTAACTGTATTCCAAAGTCTATAGCGAACAAAAAGCTGAGAATCCACAGCTCAGCGACGCAAGAAGAGCTAGAACGAGCTATAATACAGAGTAAGGAGCTGATTTTGAGTAGTGCTCAGTGTTCCGATGAGCGAAAATGGTTAGTGAGGTATTTAGTTGAGTTACGACTAAGGTTAGAAGATTTGAAAGACAATGATGGTCAGCCGAGACTTGGCGTGTCGATAAAAGGCCATCACTTCAAGCAACAAACAAATACGAGTAATAGAAAACAGTACTGTGACCATTGCAGCGGTGTTATATGGAGTATTGTTCAAGGTTCTTACATTTGTGACGATTGTAGCTATCTTTGCCATTACAAGTGCGTTGATCACATATGCAGGGTGTGTGCTCATGTCGTTATGACAGAGAAAGGCCTGTTTGAAATGAACATTTGTCCTGAAAAGGGGTTGGCCACTCAAGATTATAAATGTGCAGAATGCCATACTGCCTTAACTTTCAAAGATTCATGGAATGAACCAAGGTTATGTGACTACACCGGTTTGTATTTCTGTGCTACATGCCATTGGAACGACTTATCGGCGATCCCAGCTAGAGTGGTTCACAACTGGGACTGGGACAAGCGGTACATTTCACGTTTAGCGTACCAAATGCTGACCTTATCCTGGGAAAGGCCTTATATAGACATAGAGAGCATAAATCCTAAGCTTTTCAACTTTATAGCAGAGCTGGAATGGGTGCACAAGATGAGAAAAGACTTGGAATGGATGCGGAGATATTTATGTGCTTGTGATAAAGGCACCAGTCTCCTGTCACCATTATTCGTTCAACTTGGAGATGTGAACAAGAAGTACAGTATGTCTCACTTGCAAGCGATCAACGATGGTACGTTAGAGACACAACTGACAGAGTTAACAGAGATTTGTCGCAGTCACATAACAGGTTGTGCTTTATGTTCCGGTAAAGGGTATTTATGTGAAGTGTGCGGTAACAATGAGCATTTGTATCCATTTGATAATGGGGCTATATTGTGTGACAAATGCAACTCTATGTATCACAGAGGTTGCTGGCTTAGAAAAGGACAAGTTTGTCTGAAATGCCAACGTTTGGAAGAGAGAAAGAAGATAGAACCTACGCTGGATGAGGGCGATGCTGAGACAGAGGAGTTTGACATAGACAGATTTGTTGAATGATTTGCTTTTGTACCTGATTTGTATTTTTGTATGATCTATGGCTAGTTTTGACTTCATTTGATTAAATTTGTAAATGTTCTAATTAAACATTATGTTGTATTTCATTATGATTATATTCAAAGTTATGTTTATCTTAGGTTTTCATAACTCTTTTATTCTTCCATTATGCCATATAAATATTTTAATTTCGTAAGAACTGCTGCATGCTCTATTTTTGTTACTTTTAACCTACTTTTGATGTAAATATAAATAGTGCATGCATCACATAATTTTACACTTTTGTCATGATTTTCAAATATCTTTGTGTAAATAAATTAATAATGTGAATACAAATGTTCAGCTAAGTTTAAATGGTGCTGTTAATAATAATAAAATAATGCTTTAAATAAATAATAAAACAGGCAATAATTAAATAAACTTAGACCTTTGATAGAATCACCAAACTATAGTAATAATCTATTGATGCTGTTTTCTCATCAAAGAGCAAGTCGTGGCCATTTTAGTAAAAGAGAAAAAAGTTTTGCAGAACATGATGTTGTGATGTGATCACTAAAACTATAACATATTATTATATAATTCTTGTTTGTTATATGTTTCATAGCAACATAGGTGAGTGGGATACTCTAATTAATATTCAAGCTTGTTCATTGTTATAAATTCTAAATGTATTTTTTGACTCTAATTTGTCCATGTAAGGTTTCTCATACCATCTATTATTTGTAGCTACGAGTATGTTGGCTTTATTTTTGGAATAAAGTTATTATTATTATCATTGATTATTATGTATTTCATTTTTGATTGAAAATAGCAAAAGAAAGTCGCACACGTCATAAGCGTAGCGAGGGGGGTTTTGTGGTTTGGTTGTGTGGTTTGTGGGGTACCTGGTGAACTAAAGGGGTACCATTATAATCTACAGATCAAGACAAATTTCCAATAAAAACGACCGATATACGCCAGTACAACCCATATACGCTACTCCGTATATATATATATAAACAAATGCGCTTGCTTTCTGGGAACATTATCTCCAGTTTACATATTCTCCAGGTGGATTTGAGCCGGTGGTGGAACACTTAGGAAAGTCCCACACCGGAGTTGAAGCTGCCTCTGTTTTTGCTGACTACTTTGCCAGTGTTTATTTCCCTGAAATTCCACTACTTGACTCATCTGCTACATGTTCTGTGAGTCCAATCGATAGTACAGTTAGCTCTTCTCTTCTATAGATGCTTCCTCTTTGACCGAAGCAGAGGCGGCACATTGTATTCGATGTTTAAAAAAAAACCGGCCACGTGCCGGATGATAAAAATGTTGTTATTTTTTTTCGTGAATTTCTCAACCGCTTTATTTTTTCTGTAATCTTTACGTAAACACATAATATTACAAAATTTATACTTGCGATTGTAATTCAAGACATAATATTACCATGATTTTTTTCATATGTTTTGGTCTACCAGTTTTGGAGATAAGGGAGGGGGGGACATAAATATTTTTGTATTTTTTTAAAGATTTCTCGAAACTAGTGCCAGTAAATATAGTAAAAGTATATATTTTTACAATCAGCTTTTTAATACCTACAATTTAAAATTATTTGCGATGCTCGGTGCTTGCATCGATCCTTGTCAAAATCATGACCAAAGAAATGGTCGTTTATGGTCATTGCAACCCGTTGCACACTTCATCGATGCGGCGATTTGTTACTGCCTACTTATACTTTGTTATATTATACAAATACCTTTTTAATATTTTGAGCTCCGGTGGTGAAAAAATAACGAAAAAATATTTATTTCACATAAAAAACAGTTTACATTTTGAAAGCAGTATCCAGTGGCTCCCAGACTAGACCTAGACCATGGTGAGTCTGTACCATGGGTGCCGGTATTGTGCGACTCTCAATATTGAGACCTACGTTGGTCTGCAGCATGCAGCAATTAATTTTTCGGAATTTATGTGAAAAGTTGTTTACTTACCACTCGCTGAACGACGACGATCTAAAACACTGTGAGGCGCTAAAAAGCGTGTATTTGCGTTCGAAGTGCGGGCTCACCACGGTGGGACGTTCGAAGTGCGGGCTCACCACGGTGGGACGTTCGAAGTGCGGGCTCACCACGGTGGGACGTTCGAAGTGCGGGCTCACCACGGTGGGACGTTCGAAGTGCGGGCTCACCACGGTGGGACGTTCGAAGTGCGGGCTCACCACGGTGGGACGTTCGAAGTGCGGGCTCACCACGGTGGGACGTTCGAAGTGCGGGCTCACCACGGTGGGACGTTCGAAGTGCGGGCTCACCACGGTGGGACGTTCGAAGTGCGGGCTCACCACGGTGGGACGTTTGAAGTGCGGGCTCACCACGGTGGGACGTTCGAAGTGCGGGCTCACCACGGTGGGACGTTCGAAGTGCGGGCTCACCACGGTGGGACGTTCGAAGTGCGGGCTCACCACGGTGGGACGTTCGAAGTGCGGGCTCACCACGGTGGGACGTTCGAAGTGCGGGCTCACCACGGTGGGACGTTCGAAGTGCGGGCTCACCACGGTGGGACGTTCGAAGTGCGGGCTCACCACGGTGGGACGTTCGAAGTGCGGGCTCACCACGGTGGGACGTTCGAAGTGCGGGCTCACCACGGTGGGACGTTCGAAGTGCGGGCTCACCACGGTGGGACGTTCGAAGTGCGGGCTCACCACGGTGGGACGTTCGAAGTGCGTGCTCACCACGGTGGGACGTTCGAAGTGCGGGCTCACCACGGTGGGACGTTCGAAGTGCGGGCTCACCACGGTGGGACGTTCGAAGTGCGGGCTCACCACGGTGGGACGTTCGAAGTGCGGGCTCACCACGGTGGGACGTTCGAAGTGCGGGCTCACCACGGTGGGACGTTCGAAGTGCGCGCTCACCACGGTGGGACGTTCGAAGTGCGGGCTCACCACGGTGGGACGTTCGAAGTGCGCGCTCACCACGGTGGGACGTTCGAAGTGCGGGCTCACCACGGTGGGACGTTCGAAGTGCGGGCTCACCACGGTGGGACGTTCGAAGTGCGGGCTCACCACGGTGGGACGTTCGAAGTGCGCGCTCACCACGGTGGGACGTTCGAAGTGCGGGCTCACCACGGTGGGACGTTCGAAGTGCGCGCTCACCACGGTGGGACGTTCGAAGTGCGGGCTCACCACGGTGGGACGTTCGAAGTGCGCGCTCACCACGGTGGGACGTTCGAAGTGCGCGCTCACCACGGTGGGACGTTCGAAGTGCGGGCTCACCACGGTGGGACGTTCGAAGTGCGCGCTCACCACGGTGGGACGTTCGAAGTGCGGGCTCACCACGGTGGGACGTTCGAAGTGCGGGCTCACCACGGTGGGACGTTCGAAGTGCGCGCTCACCACGGTGGGACGTTCGAAGTGCGCGCTCACCACGGTGGGACGTAAAAATTGTTGGCGAAAACTGGGTGTACAACCCGTCGGAAATATCTCTGCACCTCCGTTCACCCGCAAACGTAGGTAGAGACCTTGCGGGTGGGGGGTTTCGGGTGCAGAGATATTTCCGACGGGTTGTACCTATACGAGGTTTGACTGTTTGAATGTTTATGTCGTGACCAAATCGTAGAATTGACCATTTCATGATCTGGATCGAAAGTATGAAATCAAAAATCTTTCACCAAAAGTAAAAAATAGGTGCGACGACGAGCGAAGCGAGGAGCGTGTTAGGTTTACATGTAAATACATTTAGAGAGCCGAGCGAAGCGAAGCGGAGCGAGGCGACCCTCCCAATTTTAACAGAAATACGATATGGCCAACCAGATTATGAATTAACATTATATCATTGCAGTATAGAAACGCAGAAATAAAAGTAAATCTGGATGTGAAGAGCTCTGAACCGGGAATGATTATGAATTGGTCAATTCTACGATATGGCCACGACATTTAAACACTGAAACGTCTCCGAAACCCCTTCAGAGATAATATCGTGACGATATATAATGTTTCCCTTCTAATTTTATTCACTGGAGGTTATGACGGTAGAGATCTACTGCGTCGTGATGTCATTTCGAAGAAGTTTGTGTGTAGTTGTAATTATTCCCTTCAGTAGTAGTGTTACAACATACCGACAAATACGATAAAATTATCCTATTTGTTGGTCTGTTGTAACAATCTTGGCCGTGCACAAGAATGGACGTACCTCTTTCATAGAGTGCGCTAGTGCAGCGCCAGTGATAATGGTGAGCCTGTTAGTCAAGCAACAAATCCATTTTTTTTTTTCATGTTCGTCTCAGCACTCACACGTGCGTTGTGAAACTTGTAAACATTTTTTCAAATACGTTCAACAGATTTGAATTTTGGAGGGGCGGAAAATGTTATCGTAGTAGACTTTTAGCAGTGTAATGAATATAATATATACTACCAATCTGACTGAAGTGGTGAGCTGGTGGCTCGACTGTGGTGGTACCACCATCTTACTTGCAAACCTACCCGAAGTTATTCGGGGGAGAGCAAGAGGACAGCTCTCAGGCACAACACAACCAAGTGGCCCAACATGCCTGGGACCGATTTATGGCGGTATATCCATTCCTAATTGCCGGCCTTTTTATAAAACAAACTGGTGAAGGACAGTGAGTGTTTCGGCACTCCGCTCACCAACCCGCCTGTCCAGTGTGTGAGTATGGGCATTTCTTCCAGAAGAAACCGCCAACAGTGGCGAAATCTTGGAAAGGCCTATGTCTAGCAGTGGATGAAGACAGGCTGATGGATGGATGGATGGACTAACCTGACAGTCATCACAGCGGCAAGTATCGCGGAAGGTGCATACGGCCGGCTGCTTGGGACGAGAACTCAGTTTGGGCCCGCGCTTGAGTCGCGATAGTAGCGCCACCAGGTGGCCGAGTGACGAACGAGCGTGCCACTTCCGCTTTTCGCTGCAATCACAAGTTCTCTGTATTCAACATAGATGTCGCTAAGAGTTACGAAATCTTTGGCTACGAAAGTTCAAGAGCGGTTTAGAACAGAAAACTTCTATTCAAAATTAATTTTACTCAATAGTTCCTCAACAAAACCTTATGACCCTTGTTCTGTGTAAGCTGTTATCGCAAAGTTTCCATTGGTTTCTGTTGAAGTGTGGATGAAAACCGTTCATTCTTTTCGGCCCGTGTCGTACACAATATAGCTTTGGTAAATGTGCAGGTATTTTGCTGGAATTTGAATCCATTTCTGCATGTAGTACCAAAGAGAAATCATGCAAAGTAGATATTGAGCTATGCGAAGACAGCACAGGCTTGTTTTGTAATGGAAATAACTGAACAGATTGATTTATAATAGCTCAGATAGGGGTTCCAGAAAAAATTCGGGGAGGCTGACCGGAACATTATGTACGCCACTTCTTGAGAGTAACTAGCTCGCGCCAGAAATATAGCTATCCTACTTGCGCTCTCATGCATACTGCGCAATTGTCAATGTGCGAGAGGGCAAATATGATGGAAAGACACTGTATTGATGGCGCGTGCTGGACCCCCTGCTTGATAAATATTTTAGTGATCAAATTTTAATCATTACTCATTATTTAATAAATAAATACAAACAATAACAAACCTATCAATGCTTCTAATGTCAACAGAAGCCGTGGAATCATTATCATTCAATATCTTCTCACAGGAACCACCTCGCTCCTTATTTTTCCTCAACCTCCTTTTAACTCCGTCACCATAGAGGAAATCTTTATTTTTCTTTGGGATCTCTGATATTGTTTCTTTCTCGTTGATCAGAAAGTCACCGGTGTTGATACTCGTTTGGCTGTTTGCGTTGCTCGGCCATTGGAAAGCTGATGTGTTGTCGTATAAAGTTTCTGAAGATGTGTTAGCATTTTCATTTGAGTCTGTTGATGGTGGAGTTAGGACCTAAAAAGGTTTATTTTTTATAAAATACCTATATTTCTAAATCCTCTATGAATGCTTTATTTTAAGTTGCCACTGAGTCTCATGCTGTGTCCCTAACAGAATAACAGTATTCCCTTAGCATCTTGGCTTAGGGGACAAAAGCTGAGTCACTGACCTTTTCAACAGAATCATATCTGTATATTGTTCTAAGTTAAATTTAAATTTTATTGAATGTAGATTGCAGTGAAGTGACAGCATGTTACTTAATTGCAACTTAACATAGTGTTCCTAAATGCCGGGATAAATGTAAAATTTAACTGTCAAAGTGAATATTAAATTTCTTCCTAAACGCCCGGGTATATGTAAAATTTAACAGTCTAAGTGATTTTACATTTCTAGTTGAACACCTTAGAGCAGTTTGTTTTCACTCGGGTGGTTGCGGAAAGGCTGACAGTTAATTTTTACCCTTACCCCAGCATTTAGGAATGGTTTTTCAATATTTAAGGCAGATGGGAGGAAAACAGATATTTATGGATAAAACTAAAATATAGGAAATAAGAGATGACTCTAATACCATAATAAAAAAGCATGGAAACATTAATATCAGAAAATTGTAAAAATCAAAATATTCTATTTTTTGTTAAATGCCTAATTTTATTTTTATAGAAGTTTGAACAATTTTAAATAATATCAAAGTGAAATATAATATTAAACACTAGGTACCTGATAGTGGGCTCTGCTTCCCAGGAAAAATACTGCACCAGCTGCAGAGGAATTCATTACGAAGTCTGAAACAAATATATTAATAAATATTATAAGACATGAAACCTATGAGTTAGCCTGACGAAAACATGTTTGAAGAAAGTCAAGAAATTCAACATATGAATGCAGTTACTTGTTAATCTATAAGGGCAAACTATAAAATATCTTAAGTACCGACTTCTATAAAGTATTATTATTATTTTCTTGTTTTTGGTTTCTGATAATGTTTTTATTCCGCCAATGTCTCGTCATAAACCAAAGCACTGTATTGATGAAAAATGAGTGTTTCGCGGAATTTAGTATCCTGTAAATTCTTGTGATGAATGCAAACATCTACAACAAGATACAGAAGGTGATCAAAGTAGCCATAATTCATTAAAAATACGTTTAAAAATTATTAAAAAACACAACACATTCTAAGCAATACACGTCGCTGTAAAAAGCTTTTCAAGACGAACCAAAACAAAGAATGAAATGATTTTATACCTGCGTAATAATTTAGCTGTATCCAATAATTGGATGTAATTTCTAATATTCTAATGCTATGTAACAATTATATTTTAGATTTATTGGTTTTTCCATTTTCCGCAGGAAGAAAGTTTGACAGCTGTTGACGGCGGACGGAAAGGGATGACTTTTGACTTGCGCAGCGCAGTGTATGGGGTGAACACTGTAGAAGGAAAATTACCACTTTTAGGGCAATATATTTTTATAGGCTTTTGTAGGGAAAACGGAACACGAGAAACTCCTCCTTTGTCATATAATTGAAACTATTTTCTAGACAACAAATAGGTACTTTATTTTCCATGCTTTAACTCCGAATAACGGATAAAAAACATATAAAAATTATACAAATATTGCAGGATAATTGGTACACTTATATTAAAAACTTTAATAACAAACATAAAATAAGAAATAACATAAATTATAATACTCTAGTACTAAATACAAAATCAAATAAAAATTAAAATCAAAATATTTTATTCATGAACATGGGTAGGTATATGTAAATAAGATCTTATAAGTAATATAATTTCAGCACTCCATGTTCTGCATCTCAGCTTATGAATGTCGGTGTATTCTTATACATATTATTTAATTAAATTACGGCATACATTGTATGTTATAATAAAACAAAATTGATATATTAAGATAAGAATTTCCAAAATGTCAAAAAAAAATCAATATAAGAAACTATAATGAAATGAGGTATTTATAATGTTATGTCATTCAAAAATTCATCTTATTTGTTATAGCCCTTATCAATTAGAAGACGGAACAGAGATTTTTTAAACAATGTCAAATTAATTTCTTTTATACAATTAGGTACCTAACTTGTTATAATAGAAGTTCCTTTACAAAGAACATTATTTCTCATAAGAGCTGTATTAAACCCACGAGAGACCAGTTTATGTCTATGTTGTGATCGTACAGATTTGAGTTTGTTTAGACATACTTTTACAAATAATTGAGGGTTAGTTTTAACAAATATTAAAATCTCGTAAGTATATGGGTTACAGGTTAAGTCGACCTAGATCCGTTAAGGGCGTGTAGTGCTCATCATTTCTGACTGATCTGACTTGGAAACAACCTACCCCAAACCTAACCGTTTTCGAGTTATTCGACTTTTAATGTTTTTTATAAAAATTACCGATTTTTTTAATATTACATAAAATATTTTGAAATTGACAAGTTTTAGTATTATTATTATTTGATTTTTACATGTAGAATAAGATGCTTTATGACTTAAATAACTAAAATTTTACGAAAGTTACTTAAATAGGTCGTTGTACACGATTGAAAGTTAAAAAAGTTAATGAAAATTTAGAAAAGTTCATTTTTTTAAAAAGAATATTAAAAAAATATATTATGGCTGATGTCTTTCAGATGTGCTTAATAATATCTACGTTTTATCAGCTATCCAACAAGGTACAATAATCTAGGATTTTATTAAAGTTCCAAGAAAAAAAACTTAGTTACATAGGCGAAAGTGGCTGGAAGGACAAGGCGAGGGACCCTTAGTACTGCTACATGGGGGCTCCTGACTAAGTATGTCTGTCTGTCTGTCTGTCCGCGGCTTAGCTTAGAGATTATTAGTCCTAGAAAGCTGTAATTTGACATGGGTATACATATTTATCACGCCAAAAAAGTAGTACCTATAGTAAAATTTTGAAAAATATTTTTTTTAGTGTACGTGGGGATGACTTTTTTTTTCTCGTCTATCCCCTTGTGTGGGATGTCGTTGGATATGTAATTTAAAAATACTGGGGGTGTGAGAAGACCATATTTCGATCCAGGGTTCCGTTTGCGAAATATTAAGCTTAAAAGTGTTAATTTTTGTTAGAGTCAAGTGTCCCCCCACCCCTGCCAGCGAAACGGTTGTATTTGGAGACGTGAAAAAAATGACGGCAGTAGTATACATAACGAAATTAAAAGGAAAATCATCACAGCTAAGAAGGCTTTACAAGTTAACGAGTACAGATCGCGCCAAACTTTTAGTACCCTCTAAACACGGGACGATTCGCATCAGCAGTAACAAAATGTATGGGCCGTTCTTGGGAAGAGCAACTTCCGACCGTACTAGAAGAAGTTTGGCACGATCTGTATTAGTCGACAAACTTATAAAATGTACTTGGAGAAGAAGTCCGTATATTGTGCAGGGCAACTACGGAACCCTACACTGCGCATAGCCCGACACGCACTTGGCCGGTTTTTTATTTTATTTTCATAAAACCCTAGATTGTTATGCGAAAATGCATTCAAAACAGAGGTGGACATGTTGAATAAGAAATTTAACTAAATAAATATCGTTTTGTATGTACTTAGCTATTGTTTTATTTCGCTTTATGACCAAGGGATAAATTAGACTTTCGCCACTTTCGCCTAAGATTTTTCTTTGAACTTCAATAAAACCCTAGATTATTATACCTTGTTGGATAGCTGATGAAATGTAGATATTATTAGGCACATCTGCAAGACATCAGCCATAATATTTTTTTTAGATATTCCTTACAGAAAAAAAAACTTTCTAAATTTTCATTAACTTTTTTAACTTTTAATCGTGTACAACGACCTATTTAAGTAACTTACGTAAGATTTCAGTTATTAAGGTCATAAAACATCTTGTCCTTCATGTAAAAATCAAATAATAATAATACTAAAACTCGTCAATTTCAAAATATTTTATGTGATATTAAAAAAATCGGCAATTTTTATAAAAAACATTAAAAGTCGAATAACTCGAAAACGGTTAGATTTGGGGTAGGATATTTCAAAGTCACATCATTTAGAAATGATGAGCACTAGGTATACGCCCTTAACGGATCTAGGTCAACTTAGCCGGTAATCCTGTATAAAGACACGGTAATGTCATTATCTTCATATTTTTAAATAATGGTTTACAGGTATCTGTTTGTTTAAGACCACACATCACTCTTATACATCTTTTAACATAACATTACTTTAGTTAGAGCATAGCCCATAAGGTGCTCAAAAAAAAAACAATGAAGCTAGCACACAACAACATATAACAAATATATAATAAAAGATATTTAGCAGATATTATAAAGCGAACACATCAATCAATGACATTTAATGTCGTTGACATCAATAGATATTTTATTGTTACTTATTATGGAGACATTCTTTCTCGAAACCAATGCCAGTAAATATAGTAAAAGTGTATATTTTTACAATTAGCTTTTTAGTATCTACAATCTTATACCCATATTGTATTTTTAGGCTAATATTTTTTATTTTTCTCACTTTTGTTTTGGAAATATTTTGAACAATTTCAAATTTTTCATATTATTTTTTACACCGTGATATGTGGGCGAATTAATGCTATTTTTGTGCCAAATTTCATGTGTTTATCCGTAACGGTGCTATAGTTATGAGGCTGTGACATACGGACGGACGGACAACGGAGTCTCACCATAAAGGTTGCTTTTGTACCTTTTAGGTACGGAACCACAGATTAGGTATATAGCGGAACCCTAAAAAGGGGTTTGACCTAAACTTATTGTGAGCTTTATTCCATACACT
This sequence comes from Ypsolopha sequella, assembly GCA_934047225.1. Classification (NCBI taxonomy): domain Eukaryota; kingdom Metazoa; phylum Arthropoda; class Insecta; order Lepidoptera; family Ypsolophidae; genus Ypsolopha; species Ypsolopha sequella. The sequence goes on along the minus strand of OW204012.1, from coordinate 264,508 downwards.
ATGTAACAGTTTTAGTTGTGTCAATAGGTGAGTAATATCAAGAAAATTGAAGCCCACGTACCTATATGAACTTTTGAGTGAAAAGTAAACAAATAAATCTTTCCATTATTTAAAGCTTGGTATCAATAAAATGAAATATATAAAACATCGACGGTGAGATTTTAGTTAGTTTTAATTTATCTAGAAAAAAAAATACAGATTAATGAAACATTTTCATTATCAGCTATCAAGTAAAATCAATTGAGTGGATTCGGAAGTAAATCTAAGATAAGGCTATGTGATAATTCTGATTAGGGCTTTTTTAAACAGAATTGTTGTTTAATTTCATGTGTTTTGTTGTATTCATTCCTTTGTTATATAATTTATGGTATAAGCTAGTTCAAAAAATCAAAAGAGGAGTCAAATCTACCACATCGGTGCTGTAAGCCATCATTATCAAGTTCAAGCATTCGTCATTCTACAGATGTCGCGGGTATCCAAATACAGTCTAGCTATTACTTCTAGTCGACAGAATGGCAAATGTTGAAGTTATGTCTCTATGCAACATGGAACAGAGTTTAAATTTTGGTGGTGCGGAGCGCAATTGTGTGTAGAGGCTGCACTTAGACCACTCTACCGTGTGATACTGGACTCCCTGTCTGTAGCTCTATCGAGATTTGCTTTTAACTTAGCTGCTGTGGAAACTTCGATATCGCGATGTTAGACTATCAACGGTTATAGAAAATATAGAGGGATATAATGTCGCTTCCATATTACCTTACAATAAAATATAGAGGGATATAATGTCGCTTCCATATTACCTTATAATAAAATAAAGAGGGATATAATGTCGCTTCCATATTACCTTACAATAAAATATAGAGGGATATAATGTCGCTTCCATATTACCTTATAATAAAATAAAGAGGGATATAATGTCGCTTCCATATTACCTTACAATAAAATATAGAGGGATATAATGTCGCTTCCATATTACCTTACAATAAAATATAGAGGGATATAATGTCACTTCCATATTACCTTACAATAAAATATAGAGGGATATAATGTCGCTTCCATATTACCTTACAATAAAATATAGAGGGATATAATGTCGCTTCCATATTACCTTACAATAAAATATAGAGGGATATAATGTCGCTTCCATATTACCTTACAATAAAATATAGAGGGATATAATGTCACTTCCATATTACCTTACAATAAAATATAGAGGGATATAATGTCGCTTCCATATTACCTTACAATAAAATATAGAGGGATATAATGTCGCTTCCATATTACCTTACAATAAAATATAGAGGGATATAATGTCGCTTCCATATTACCTTACAATAAAATGCGTTATGATATATGACTGCACCTGTTGCGAAAATAATTCCTACCGGATTCAAACATCAGTAAAGATAACAGTTTTTGTATTGACTTATTTATTAGTTTATGTTAAATCGGATTCCACGCATAATGACACATTTTTCTAACGCAAAATAACACATCCGCGAAATGACACATACGTGAAATGACACATACGTTAAATGACACATACGTGAAATGACACATCCGCGAAATGACACATACGTTAAATGACACATACTTGAAATGTCATATACGTGAGCTGACACATACGTTTCTGCACGTTTGTAGCTTATTATTGGTGTAAAATTTTTGCATTGTTTTATGACAGATGTCAAAATTGACATGTGATCTTGGGATACATTTTCTGAAAATTCTTATACAAGGTGACATTTATTTATATAGACAAATTTATACTGAAGACTCGGTAAGTACTCAGTATCAAGGTTCAATGACCCTTTTTGTGAAATTGATAAATTATATTTTAATCTTCCCTATAAGTCCAGCCCCGAGACAATTACTACAAGGAGTTAACATTTACCAAGCCTCCGGTATGAATTCGAGTTCATAAATAAATGGTACCTTATATACTCTAAACCTGTTTGTGACAGGAAACATCGTGGTGTTTTTATGTATATAACCTCATATAGTATAAATTAACGAATGATGAAATTTAAGTGGTATATGAATTACAAAACAAAGCATATATTTACAAGTCACTCATAGGATTTAAGTGGTATATGAATTACAAAACAAAGCACATATTTACAAGTCACTCATAGGATTGAAGTGGTATATGAATTACAAAACAAAGCATATATTTACAAGTCACTCATAGGATTTAAGTGGTATATGAATTACAAAACAAAGCACATATTTACAAGTCACTCATAGGATTTAAGTGGTATATGAATTACAAAACAAAGCACATATTTACAAGTCACTCATAGGATTTAAGTGGTATATGAATTACAAAACAAAGCACATATTTACAAGTCACTCATAGGATTGAAGTGGTATATGAATTACAAAACAAAGCATATATTTACAAGTCACTCATAGGATTTGACAGGACTCAGAATGAGAGTTGTTAACACTTACACTGTATATTTGATTACACTATGATCACTGTGATGCCGAGAAGAGGGGTTGAATCTGGTTTGTTCAATAAGAATGTGAATTAAGGCGGAGACTGATACCACTGGACATTTTATTTGAATAGCTTCCATACCATCCACATTATATATTATTATTATGTCCTGTATTGTACACACACACACAAACAACTTAAAATAAAATTACAAAATTGATAATAATATGCACAAAGGCGAGCTTACCTCTGCAAGAGGTTTCTTCCAGCCAACCAGTATTGTGGTGAAAGTTAAAATTAAAGAGGTTGACAGCAAGCGTTCAACTTAAACATAATTCTCAACTAAATTGTCAAGCTCTCAATGGCTATACATCATCCTGGATGTGTATTACCTCTGGAGTCCCCCAAGGATCTCTGCTTGGACCTCTCTTATTTGTTATATTTATCAACGATATCGATATCTGTTTTAAACATTCGAACTTTCTAATATTCGCAGACGATATGAAGATATTCAGAGAGGTTAACCATTCTTTAGACTCATTTCTCCTCCAGGATGATCTACTAAGACTGGATCAGTATTGCATTAGCAATAAACTCGATATAAACGTATCCAAGTGCTTCTCAATTTCATTTACCCGTAAACATACTTTATTTAATTCGTGTTATTTTCTTAAAAATGTACAAATTACCAAATGCGATGAAATCAGGGATCTCGGAGTCATAATGGATAGCAAATTGATTTTCGATCGTCAATAAGGCTTCTAAGGCGCTAGGATTTGTTATGCGTTCTTGCAGTAACTTTCGTCAGCTAAAATCTATCAAGATTATATATTGTGCATTCGTGAGAAGTCACCTTGAATATATTATGCTTCTCAAGTGTGAAATCCTCGTTATGAAATTTATATATCTAAAATAGAAAAAATCAAAAAAAAAATTACTCGTTATCGAAGATATAAATTCAAAATTCCTTATCAAGATTATGAGCATCTTTGTCGTCAACTACATCTTCTTCCACTTCATATTCGACGTTGTGTAGCTGATATCTCACTGCTAATGAAAATTGCACAAGGTTATATTGACTGTCCTGAATTGCTAGTTAATTTAAATTTATTAGTTCCTTCGCGTCGGTTTCGTCATAAGCCCACTCTCCACATACCTCGCGTTTGTAGTAATTACAGACAAAATGCCTTTCTTTCAAGAGCTGCTAAATCATTTAATAGCTTATGTACAGACAACAGTGACATCGATTTATTTTGTAATAGTGTTAATAGTATTTGTAAATGTATAATTAGGTACTAAATTTTGTGACTTTGTCAAATAGATTGTAAGATTCTGCATTGTTTTTGGGTTAAATTTCTACTTTATTTTTACATTGTTATTTACGTTACTCTTTCTTCATCTCTTTATTACTGCTAAACTGTGACTATCTGTATTGCTGTTTTATTTTTTTGTACCTTATGTTTCCAAATTTGAACCCATCTGTGAAAACTTGTTGTCCAAATTTGTAAGAAGATTATCGCTCTATTGTATACTTTTTAGTTCAATGTAAAATATTCTCTTTGGTATGTTTATACCGACTCTTGACAATTATCTATGACAATTATATTCCCACTTCAGATATAAAACATAGTTTTATTTCATGCTTTTCAAATCAATTTTGGGCTAAAAACATGGTCCTAATCGAGCCGGATTGTACTTCCGTGTAATTTAAACAAACTGTACAATTCAATTTGGAAGTTATCTATCACCGAAATAGTGGCACATTGCCAATTTGCCATTTCGGTTTCCTTCGGACTACTGATGAGCAGTACAGCGAGTGTACCACGGTAGCAAGGTTAAGCTGCCGAGAGGAGCCCGAAGGACGAGAGGAAATATTAGATAAAAGTACAAGCCCAAGAATGAAAGGCTGAGTTTTGTGGAATCAACCAAGGTATCGATGTGCCAGTGAATTAACAGTAAGTACTTTCCAGATTACATACATGTGACAGTGACATAAAACACGAAAGTGACATTCGGAAGAAGAAGATAATAAATAGACTTTGTTTATGTTTAGTATAGAGTAAAGCTAACTGTCAAGAACTCAAAATAGTTTGAATTACATAGAATAATTTTCATATTATTGTACCATCGGGAAACCTATGCTATGCCCGATTTATCAGTGAAATGTTAGTTTAAAATCATTTGGAATATTGAATTGTTTGATTTAAAATTATTATTCAAGATGGAACCCAAACTAAAATTACAAAACGCACTTGTTGTAAAAATTCGTAAACATAGAGAAAATTATAAAAAATCTCCTAAGTCTCGTTTAACTCAAGCTTACATCGAATCTCGATTAAAGTTTCTTGAAGAATTGTGGATAACATTTCGATCAAATGATAGAGAGATTATAGAAAAGGCTACAGCGGTCGAGTTAAAAAATAGTTATTTTACGGATGAAGTAAGTGATACTACTGAAGAGTTTTACTTAGAGTTTGAAACTGAGTTAAGGGAGGCTTTGGAACAGTTTATGATTCAAGAGAAAAATTGTGACAGTCGTGTTGAAAGTGCTGATACTAAAAAAGCAAAGGCAAAACTTCCGGATATATCCATTCCTGTGTTTTCTGGAAACTATTCTAAGTGGACATCGTTTAGAGATTTATTCATATCATTAATAGACTCCGAAACATCATTAGATGCCGTGCAGAAATTACATTATTTAAAAGGGCATGTAACTGGAGAAGCAGCACAGCTTCTAAGACGAATTTCTATCACGGCAGCTAATTATAAAAGAGCGTGGAATCTCTTAAAAGATAGGTATGACAATAAAAGGTATTTGGCAAATGGTTATTTGAAGTGTCTGTTGAGTCAAGCTAGTGTTGTCGAGTCTTCAAATGGTGTAAAGAGCTTATTAGACACGACCGATGATTGTTTAGAGGGCTTAACAAATCTAGGAATTGATGTGAGTTCGTGGGATATTCTCATAATCTATATAATAAGTCAGAAACTTGATACAAGGTCTCGTGAACAGTGGGAAGCAAAGGTGTCTGAGTTGCCTGATGATCTACCAACATTTACAAAATTCAAAGAGTTTTTAAAATACCGTTTTAGGACATTAGAGTCTTTAGAGACGGCGACCAAACCAAAACCTAGGGTTTCACTGACAAATGCTGTTTCAAAGAGTGAGGATATTGTTTGTCCATTTTGTAACGAAGCTCATAGGATTATTAATTGCAAGCAGTTTGTAAAAGAAAATGTACAAAATCGCCAGAACTTTGTCCAAACCAATAGACTTTGTTTCAACTGCTTGGGCGTGAACCATTCCATAAAGTTTTGTCGTCAAAAAACGACATGTCGAATTTGCCATCGCAAACACCATTCATTGTTGCACCCAAACGCCTTGCCGAGTTCAAACGCAGCTGTTATTGAAAACTCTTCTCAAGTAGCTGACGTTAATAATAGTACTGAAAGTGAGGATGTAGATTCTGCCCATGTATCTGCTGATAATAAAACCGTTGATTCAAACAGTGAAATCGGCACATATTTTACCAAGGGTGTAGGGAAACAAGTTTTATTAGCAACCGCAGTTATTAAGGCCACAAGTAAGAACGGGTCCACTCAACTGCTAAGAGCTTTGCTCGATCAAGGTTCTCAGGCCTCGTTTATTACCGAGTCAGCAGTGCAATTACTTGGTCTTAAGAAGGTACCTACAATCAGTACTATCTCAGGTTTAGGTGGTAGTCAAAATACTTTGAGTTCAAAGTATGTAGTAAGTGTTGACATTCAGTCACTGCACGATCCCAGCTTTGTTACCCAAGTAAATGCGTACGTACTAAGTGCACTCACTACACTTCTTCCGTCAGAAGAAGTGAAAGATACAACCTGGCAGGAATTGATTAGTCTAAACTTGGCTGATCCTAATTTTCACACCCCAAACAGGATTGATATATTGTTGGGCGCAGAAGTTTATGCTCAGATAATTAAAGAAGGATTAGTCAAAGGTCCACCAGGTACACCTACAGCTCAGAACACAGCTTTAGGTTGGATTTTATCTGGACAAGTTATCTCTCAGTCTGAGAAGACTCCATGTCAGAAAGCTGTAATCAGTATGCATACAGAAATCGTAAGCAATGAGTTACTGAAAAAATTTTGGGAACTGGAATCAGAATCTTCCAGTTGTGCAAAGAAAGTATTGTCATTGGAAGAACAGAAGTGTGAGGAAATATTCAAGGCAACCACCAAGAGAGATGATACAGGTCGTTACATAGTTAAACTTCCATTTAAAGATGATGACCCAGCTTGTAAATATAGTGACTCTAGAGAGGTAGCTGTAAAACGGTTTAAATCTCTTGAAAAAAGACTGGAGAAAAATCCGATTATGAAAGAAAGATACAGCGAGGTCATTGAAGAATACAAGACACTAGGTCATGCTGAACGTATCTGCAAATTTGGGGATCCCCAAAGATCGGTTGCAGTGTATTTGCCACATCACGCTGTTTTGCGTGAAGATAAATCTACAACGAAGGTCAGAGTTGTATTTGATGCATCTTGTAAAGGAACGAATGTCTCACTGAATGATACATTAATGGTGGGTCCTTCTTTACAACCTGACTTGCGGCATATTGTGATGAAATGGCGTCTACATCCAATTTGTATTGTTGCAGATATTGTAAAAATGTATAGACAAGTGAAGGTCGCAGATGAGGATACACATTTCCAAAGATTTTTATGGAGAGAAAATCCTGAAGACGAAATAGAAGATTACAGAATGTTACGTGTCACTTTTGGAACAGCATCAGCACCATATCTGGCAGTAAAGGCTCTTCAACAGGTTGCTCAAGATCATGTTGAGGAATTTCCGATCGCTGCTGAAAGGGTCAAAAGTGACTTTTACATGGATGATTTGATGACAGGTTCTGAAACTGTAGAAGATGGATTCGTTATTTACAAGCAAATGAGTGAGTTGTTATTAAAAGGAGGATTTGTTTTACAAAAATGGACTACTAATAGTCCGGAGCTAGCTAATCAAATCAAAGAAGGAAGTCAATGCAAGGTAGATATGAAGTTAGACACAGAAATGAAGGTATTAGGACTTACTTGGAATCGGCACTGTGATAGCTTTAACTATTCAGTAAAACTTCCACCACAGCAATTGCCAGTAACAAAGAGGACAGCAATTTCCGATATAGCACGACGTTTTGATCCATTGGGCTGGGTAGCTCCATGCATAGTTACTGCAAAGGTATTCATCCAAAAACTTTGTCTTTCGGGATTAGAATGGGATGAACCTCTTTCAACAGAGTTGTTAAAAGAATGGGAGAAGTATCGTCAAGATTTGTTAAAACTGGATACATTTAGTCTGCCTCGATGGGTGGGGACTAAATCGACAGATATCAGTGTTGAGTTGCACGGTTTTTGCGATGCTTCTAACGTTGCATATGCTGCACCTATTTACATGAGAGTTGTTGACGCGCAAGGAAATATTATCGTCAATTTAGTCACTGCAAAAACAAGGGTTGCTCCGGTTAAACAGGTTTCGATTCCGCGGTTAGAATTATGTGGAGCTGTTTTGCTAGCTAAATTAATTAACGAAGTAGCTGAAGTACTAAATATACCGAAACGACAACTTCATGCTTGAACAGACTCAACAGTTGTGTTAGCCTGGCTAAGTAGTCATTCTAGCCGGTGGAAAACTTTTATTGCAAATAGAACTTCAGAAATTTTGATGGTGTTAGATAATAATCAATGGCCACATGTTCAGTCATCTCAAAACCCTGCGGATTTGGCTTCAAGAGGAGTATCGGCTTCTGAACTTTCAACAAATCCATTGTGGAAACGTGGTCCTTCTTGGCTCCAAAACGAATCGATAAACTATTCAAGACTAAATGATGTGAGCACGAATTTGGAACAAAGGTCAATAAAGGTACATACTAGTACAGAATCTTCAAAAGGGAAAGAAAAAACGATTGATGATTTGTTATGGAACAAGTATTCAAATCTTCAAAAATTTGTTAGAGTAGTGGCTTATTGCAGAAGATTTTTGAAGAAAAAGGATAGAAAGTCATCAACAAATCTCGAAGCGGAAGAATTACGGGAAGCGCTAGAAATTTGTATCAAATATTTTCAAAAAGATGTCTTTATGGAGGACATTGAAAATTTAAAAAAAACTGGGTGTGTAAAGAACAAGAGTAATTTGAAGTCTTTATGTCCAGTCATATAAGCAAGGATTGTTGAGAGTGAGTGGACGGATGCAAAATTGTCAACATTTGGACGAAGATAGTAAACATCCCATAATTTTACCCCATGAAGGACATTTAACACAACTTATTATTGCAGATGCCCATAGTAAAACCCTTCATGGTGGTCCTACTCTTATGAATAACTATCTGCGTTCTAAATATTGGATAATAAGAGTGAAAACGCTTACTAAGGCGTATGTAAAAAAATGTGTCGTATGTGCAAAACAAGCTGTGGTTTTGCAAAATCAACTGATGGGTCAGTTACCTGAAACCAGAGTAACAATAAAACGACCATTTCTGCACAGTGGTGTCGATTTTGCCGGACCTATTGATATAGAATGACAAAGGGCAGAGGTAATCGCACTTACAAAGGTTATATCTGTTTGTTTGTGTGTATGGTCACAAAGGCCGTACATCTCGAAGTCATTAGTGATCTTAGCTCAGAAGGTTTCATTGCAGGTTTTAAAAGATTTGTTTCTCGTCGAGGTCATTGCTCTGACATGTGGAGTGATAATGGTAAAAATTTTGTTGGGGCAGCAAAGGAGTTACAAAGATTATTTGACGAAGAAAAATCATCAGTTGCTTCAGAAATTCGAAATTGGTTAGCCAACAATCGTACTACTTGGCATTTTATTCCGCCTCACGCGCCAAACTTTGGAGGTTTGTGGGAGGCTGGAATTAAATCTACAAAATTTCATCTTAAAAGAGTAGTTGGTAACTCAACTTTGACGTTTGAAGAGTTGTCCACGGTTTTGACTCAAATTGAGGCCTGTCTTAATTCAAGGCCAATATATCAGGTACCCCAAGAAAGTCCAGATGATCCTATTGCACTGACACCAAGCCATTTTTTAGGTGGTGAGCCTTTGTTATCTGCTCCGGATCGTAACTATAAAAATTCTAATGTAAGTTGTTTAAAAAGATGGCAATTGGTACAACGAATGATGCAAGATTTTTGGCGTCGTTGGTCGAGTGAATATTTAGGTACACTTCTCCAACGTTACAAATGGACAAAACACGTTACCGAGCCAAAAATTGGTAATGTTGTTTTAGTAAAAGAGGATAAGTTATCTCCTTCTCGTTGGCTTTTGGGCAAAATTTTAGAAAAACATCCTGGTTTGGACGGAGTTACAAGAGTAGTAACACTTAAATGTAAGGACACTGTCATTAAAAGACCAACTTCTAAGTTGTGTATTTTACCTGTTGTAGATTAAGTTTTTCGTTTGTTAATGTTAAAAAAGAACACTTAATTTACTTATTTTTTGTAGAGTCTTAGTGATGTTGAAGGTTATTTTATTTGGTTTAATTTGAGAATAGGTATAAAGGATTAGAAGATAATTTGTGATTTATGTTCATGGTGGGCGGTAAAGGACATTATTGTCCTTGGTGGGCGGAATGTCCAAATTTGTAAGAAGATTATCGCTGTATTGTATACTTTTTAGTTCAATGTAAAATATTCTCTTTGGTATGTTTATACCGACTCTTGACAATTATCTATGACAATTATATTCCAACTTCAGATATAAAACATAGTTTTATTTCATGCTTTTCAAATCAATTTTGGGCTAAAAACACTTGTAATTGGCTTTTCTGTTACTAAGTTTGTATGTTTTATATATATATTATAGCTGTAAGTTTTCCTTAAATAAATAAAATAAAATAAATAAATAATGTACTTTAATTTACACAACACAATATTGTGTATAAACAATGAATAAAATAGATAAGATAACAAATATAATGAACATAAATCGATAATGTAGAAGTATACAAGGTGACTTTTTGATCATCGTCCAAATTCATACTGGAGGCTTGATAAGTGATCAGTATCTTGGATCAGTAACAATTTTTGTGAAATTCGTAAAATGTTATTTCGGCTTCTCGTAGAAATTCAGTTCCAGTCCCGAGTGAATCACTATGGGGAGTCGAAATTTCATTTTACGAATTTCACCAAAATTGTTATTGATCCATGATACTGATCACTTACCAAGCCACCAGCATGAATTTGGACGATGATCAAAAAGTCACCTTGTATACCTATACAATGTTGAAAAGAAAGGTGTAACCATATTTGAAGAGCTTATTCAGTCAATGGTATAGAGCAACTTTTACTATAGAACAAAACCTGTATCTCGAAAAAAAATAATTACTGTTTCATAGAAAAATGCAATGCCGCTCGGCCGAAATGTATGGAACGGCAGATTTTTTTTTTGAGATTTCAGGTTTGGCTCCATAGTAAAAGTTGTTCGATACCATTGACTGAATAAGCTCTTCAAATATGGTTACACCTTTCTGTTACATGTTGTATATGTATCGTCACGACATCAATATTTTTTTCGAGATACAGGGTTTGTTCCACATTTCTGTTACACGTTGTATATATATCTATATATACTATTTATACAGATATATTAATATCTACATAAATAGTTTCAAATATATTACTCATAAGAAAGAAAGTGATCTTTTAATTTGTGTTTAAAAGATGATACTGTCCGACTATCTCTCAAGGTTTTAGGCAGTGTGTTCCACATTCTAGCTGTACGAACTGTGAAAGACTTAGATTAGACGTTGGTATGACAACGAGGCACTTCTAAGCTTCTAAGGTCACACGATCTCTGAAGCCTGTCATGAGAGGGAAGAACACTGAAACGTTTGCGAAGATATGGAGGGGCATTAGGGTTATGCAAAATGTTAAATAAGCATGTGCATATTTCTCTGAGAGCGAATTGAAAGCCATTTAAGTTTGCACCTGTACTCTGTAACATGATCATACTTGCGTAGACCAAATATAAAACGTATAGCAAGATTCTGAAGACGCTCAAGCTTGTTGACAAGTACTTCTGTGGCATCCATGAAGCACACATCAGCATAATGTAATAGTGGCAGTAACAGGGTTTGTGCAACCATGACTTTCGTTTTAAGGGGCAAGAAATTTTGGAGGTTTTTGAATGAATGCCACGCCATGATAAATTACCATCCATTATGATGCCAAGATTTTTTTACCTTGTCAGCAAAGGGGATTAATTCACCATTGTATGACACGCATGGTGAAGTTTCGAGGATGATGGTATCTCTCAAACGCTTACTACCAATGATGATGACCTGAGATTTTTTCGGATTGACAAGAAGACCGTAGTCTTGCGCCCACCTCAAAATTGAAGTCAGATCATCATTAATGGCATCAATAGCTGCCGAAGCATTTTCCAAGTTTATACCATCATCAAGATCATTACTAGCCCTAACTGCATCAAAATGACGATATATTTGCAGATCATCAGCATATAAGTGATAATTGGAGACCAAAGTGCGGGTTATCTCATTGATGAAAACTGAAAAGAGAAGGGGAGAAAGTACTCCGCCCTGAGGAACACCAGCACTTAAATATATACAATCTGGTGAAGATTCATAACTGAAGACAGACTGTTGTATTTATTGCCTCATATTTATTATTATTTATAGGAAATGTTTTATTTTGGCAAGTGCCTTTAGAATATTATTTAATTTAAATAAGCCAAACTAAATTTTTTAATTTTATTTTTCCTGAATATATTTAGTTAAAGTAGATTTTTTTTTATTATGTTACATTAAACTATTACCCATATTACATAAATACATATATTTCATTGTTCATACTTCGATAATTTAAATTTCAAAAAATCCTTTTCTGGCAGATATTGTTGAAATAGGAAACTACCTTTTAAATTTCAAGTTTGTAGGTTCTATAGTAACAGTACAGTAACAGTTACTGAGATGGTAACAGTTACTGTCAGTTACTAATGTTGTTCAATTATTTTTTCGATGTCTCAAAAAATTACGAATATATTGACATACAAAGTAAGCATATAAAGTCTATGGAGCCCCTTATTTTGCATCAATCAAAGCTAAACTCCATAAAGCTTTCTTTCAGTTTAAAATAGCGCGCCTCGAGTCGTGATTGTTACGACCACCAAGAAACACGCACTCACGAAAAATTTAGTTTTTATTTAATAACTCGGCTTCTAGACAAAATTATAAAAATATTCTAAGACAAATAGACGAGATCATTGTTCACTTATTTTTAATACAAATTCAAGGCTTTATGATTTATGAAAAGCCCTTTAACACTCGAAAAACTTCATATTTTTTCACTATTGAGTGAACTTAAAGCTTTTGCGTTTTTTCAAGTTGAATAGACCAGCTCTATAGTCTACTGTAATTATCAAACCGATTCATCAAAGTAACACAATGTGAAATTTTTATTGAATTTGTGCATCTGACCTTATACGGACCCTTAACGGAATGTATCGTGACGTCATCGTACACGATTTCATACAAAAAGTGGTAAATACGGAGACTAGTTATTTATGTTATATTATGAGTGTTATGCTTATGACACACGTTTCTAGTAGTATATTTTGGGGTTCCGTTAAAAATTAAAACCCTATAAAGAGCTTCTGTGTCTACCTTCTGGTATATGGTGCAGCGAGCTGAGTCGACGTTGAAGTCATTCGTTTATCCATAGCACAACTCAAAACTCACTGAACCAGAGTGAGCTGATAAAGATTGTAAGTTGACCTGTATGCAGCACCTATCTAAAACTGCACGTCTTCTCTATGTAACGTTAAACTATTACTGACACGTAGGTAGGAGGTGCGCACTGCGCACTGCGCGTTGGTAGAGCGTGTCGACTGTCGACTGTAGGTAGGAGGTGCGCACTGCGCACTGCGCGTTGGTAGAGCGTGTCGACTGTCGACTGTAGGTAGGAGGTGCGCACTGCGCACTGCGCGTTGGTAGAGCGTGTCGACTGTCGACTGTCGGTAGGAGGTGCGCACTGCGCACTGCGCGTTGGTAGAGCGTGTCGACTGTCGACTGTAGGTAGGAGGTGCGCACTGCGCACTGCGCGTTGGTAGAGCGTGTCGACTGTCGACTGTCGGTAGGAGGTGCGCACTGCGCACTGCGCGTTGGTAGAGCGTGTCGACTGTCGACTGTAGGTAGGAGGTGCGCACTGCGCACTGCGCGTTGGTAGAGCGTGTCGACTGTCGACTGTAGGTAGGAGGTGCGCACTGCGCACTGCGCGTTGGTAGAGCGTGTCGACTGTCGACTGTCGGTAGGAGGTGCGCACTGCGCACTGCGCGTTGGTAGAGCGTGTCGACTGTCGACTGTAGGTAGGAGGTGCGCACTGCGCACTGCGCGTTGGTAGAGCGTGTCGACTGTCGACTGTCGGTAGGAGGTGCGCACTGCGCACTGCGCGTTGGTAGAGCGTGTCGACTGTCGACTGTAGGTAGGAGGTGCGCACTGCGCACTGCGCGTTGGTAGAGCGTGTCGACTGTCGACTGTCGGTAGGAGGTGCGCACTGCGCACTGCGCGTTGGTAGAGCGTGTCGACTGTCGACTGTAGGTAGGAGGTGCGCACTGCGCACTGCGCGTTGGTAGAGCGTGTCGACTGTCGACTGTAGGTAGGAGGTGCGCACTGCGCACTGCGCGTTGGTAGAGCGTGTCGACTGTCGACTGTAGGTAGGAGGTGCGCACTGCGCACTGCGCGTTGGTAGAGCGTGTCGACTGTCGACTGTAGGTAGGAGGTGCGCACTGCGCACTGCGCGTTGGTAGAGCGTGTCGACTGTCGACTGTAGGTAGGAGGTGCGCACTGCGCACTGCGCGTTGGTAGAGCGTGTCGACTGTCGACTGTCGGTAGGAGGTGCGCACTGCGCACTGCGCGTTGGTAGAGCGTGTCGACTGTCGACTGTCGGTAGGAGGTGCGCACTGCGCACTGCGCGTTGGTAGAGCGTGTCGACTGTCGACTGTCGGTAGGAGGTGCGCACTGCGCACTGCGCGTTGGTAGAGCGTGTCGACTGTCGACTGTAGGTAGGAGGTGCGCACTGCGCACTGCGCGTTGGTAGAGCGTGTCGACTGTCGACTGTAGGTAGGAGGTGCGCACTGCGCACTGCGCGTTGGTAGAGCGTGTCGACTGTCGACTGTAGGTAGGAGGTGCGCACTGCGCACTGCGCGTTGGTAGAGCGTGTCGACTGTCGACTGTAGGTAGGAGGTGCGCACTGCGCACTGCGCGTTGGTAGAGCGTGTCGACTGTCGACTGTAGGTAGGAGGTGCGCACTGCGCACTGCGCGTTGGTAGAGCGTGTCGACTGTCGACTGTCGGTAGGAGGTGCGCACTGCGCACTGCGCGTTGGTAGAGCGTGTCGACTGTCGACTGTAGGTAGGAGGTGCGCACTGCGCACTGCGCGTTGGTAGAGCGTGTCGACTGTCGACTGTAGGTAGGAGGTGCGCACTGCGCACTGCGCGTTGGTAGAGCGTGTCGACTGTCGACTGTAGGTAGGAGGTGCGCACTGCGCACTGCGCGTTGGTAGAGCGTGTCGACTGTCGACTGTAGGTAGGAGGTGCGCACTGCGCACTGCGCGTTGGTAGAGCGTGTCGACTGTCGACTGTAGGTAGGAGGTGCGCACTGCGCACTGCGCGTTGGTAGAGTGTGTCGACTGTCGACTGTCGGTAGGAGGTGCGCACTGCGCACTGCGCGTTGGTAGAGCGTGTCGACTGTCGACTGTAGGTAGGAGGTGCGCACTGCGCACTGCGCGTTGGTAGAGCGTGTCGACTGTCGACTGTCGGTAGGAGGTGCGCACTGCGCACTGCGCGTTGGTAGAGCGTGTCGACTGTCGACTGTAGGTAGGAGGTGCGCACTGCGCACTGCGCGTTGGTAGAGCGTGTCGACTGTCGACTGTAGGTAGGAGGTGCGCACTGCGCACTGCGCGTTGGTAGAGCGTGTCGACTGTCGACTGTAGGTAGGAGGTGCGCACTGCGCACTGCGCGTTGGTAGAGCGTGTCGACTGTCGACTGTAGGTAGGAGGTGCGCACTGCGCACTGCGCGTTGGTAGAGCGTGTCGACTGTCGACTGTCGGTAGGAGGTGCGCACTGCGCACTGCGCGTTGGTAGAGCGTGTCGACTGTCGACTGTAGGTAGGAGGTGCGCACTGCGCACTGCGCGTTGGTAGAGCGTGTCGACTGTCGACTGTAGGTAGGAGGTGCGCACTGCGCACTGCGCGTTGGTAGAGCGTGTCGACTGTCGACTGTAGGTAGGAGGTGCGCACTGCGCACTGCGCGTTGGTAGAGCGTGTCGACTGTCGACTGTCGGTAGGAGGTGCGCACTGCGCACTGCGCGTTGGTAGAGCGTGTCGACTGTCGACTGTCGGTAGGAGGTGCGCACTGCGCACTGCGCGTTGGTAGAGCGTGTCGACTGTCGACTGTAGGTAGGAGGTGCGCACTGCGCACTGCGCGTTGGTAGAGCGTGTCGACTGTCGACTGTAGGTAGGAGGTGCGCACTGCGCACTGCGCGTTGGTAGAGCGTGTCGACTGTCGACTGTAGGTAGGAGGTGCGCACTGCGCACTGCGCGTTGGTAGAGCGTGTCGACTGTCGACTGTAGGTAGGAGGTGCGCACTGCGCACTGCGCGTTGGTAGAGCGTGTCGACTGTCGACTGTCGGTAGGAGGTGCGCACTGCGCACTGCGCGTTGGTAGAGCGTGTCGACTGTCGACTGTAGGTAGGAGGTGCGCACTGCGCACTGCGCGTTGGTAGAGCGTGTCGACTGTCGACTGTCGGTAGGAGGTGCGCACTGCGCACTGCGCGTTGGTAGAGCGTGTCGACTGTCGACTGTAGGTAGGAGGTGCGCACTGCGCACTGCGCGTTGGTAGAGCGTGTCGACTGTCGACTGTAGGTAGGAGGTGCGCACTGCGCACTGCGCGTTGGTAGAGCGTGTCGACTGTCGACTGTAGGTAGGAGGTGCGCACTGCGCACTGCGCGTTGGTAGAGCGTGTCGACTGTCGACTGTAGGTAGGAGGTGCGCACTGCGCACTGCGCGTTGGTAGAGCGTGTCGACTGTCGACTGTCGGTAGGAGGTGCGCACTGCGCACTGCGCGTTGGTAGAGCGTGTCGACTGTCGACTGTCGGTAGGAGGTGCGCACTGCGCACTGCGCGTTGGTAGAGCGTGTCGACTGTCGACTGTAGGTAGGAGGTGCGCACTGCGCACTGCGCGTTGGTAGAGCGTGTCGACTGTCGACTGTCGGTAGGAGGTGCGCACTGCGCACTGCGCGTTGGTAGAGCGTGTCGACTGTCGACTGTCGGTAGGAGGTGCGCACTGCGCACTGCGCGTTGGTAGAGCGTGTCGACTGTCGACTGTCGGTAGGAGGTGCGCACTGCGCACTGCGCGTTGGTAGAGCTGTGCTCTGTGGGTAGAGCGTGTCGACTGTCGGCTCGAGGCCAGTTTGTTATTATTTGTTCCTTTTATAGATCAGTGACTCACCCGGTTATGGAGTCGAACTGCGTGCAAAGTTGTGTATCTAACAAATTGGAATAAATAGATGCGACTAGTATATAAGGTCTTTTAATTTAGGAGGTGATTCAGTATCGTTAATACATCACATTCCACTGCAAAGTACTGTTTTTTGCGCGAACTTTTTTTCCACTTCTCAGTACAAAGCGGTCCGATCAGCTGACTCAGTTTGGACAAGTGAAGAAAAAGTTAGCGCAAAAAACAGTATTTTGCAGTGGAATGTGATGTATTAACGATACTAAATCACCTCCTAATTTACTTTCCATTTAAATTGAAAGACCTTATATATCACCAATCACCAACTTATTATATATTTTTGACCGAGAGTGTTTGTTTTCTCATTATTAGATGAGGCCCTATTGCACCAAGCAACATATACAACGTGTAACAAAAAGTTGTAACCATATTATTTGAAGAGCTTATTCAGTCAATGGTATAGAACAACTTTTACTATGGAACAAACCATGAATCTCGAAAAAAAAAATTTACTGTTTTATAGAAAAATGCAATGCCGCTCGGCTGAAATGTATGGAAGGGCAGATTTTTTTTTCGAGATTTCAGCTTTGGCTCCATAGTAAAAGTTGTTCTATACCATTGACTGAATAAGCTCTTCAAATATGGTTACACCTTTCTGTTATACGTTGTATAACATCATAACATAACATACCCCGGTTAAATAACTTTTTATTGATGCATTTAGGATACAAAAAATATATTATTATATAGACGCGAACACTGCAATCGTTGTTAAAAACATTAAAAATTCTACGGTTGCCATGTGAATATTTTTTTAACACTGCTTGTTTATAAAAAGAGAGGTAATTTTTTTTATGATTTATATTATAAAAACGGCTCACCTCAATACGTGTTATGATCGGGAAAGCCGAGCAGTTTCAGCGGATTTAGACTGCCTTCATCTGGGCGAGTGAAGACATCGCCGACGTTACGCCTCACACTGCCACTGCGGGCTGCGGCTCGTCTTTAAGGCTAGACGGTAAAACTTACGCGCGCGAGATTTGGATTCTTACTATTGATTCTTACAAACGTCTTTACTCGCCCAGATGAAGGCAGTCTAAATCAGCTGAAACTGGTCGGCTTTCTCGATCATAACACGTATTCAGGTGAGCCGTTTTTATAATATAAGTCATGAATTACTTACCTCAAGTCTCATTTTTTTTAATGTTAAAGATCAGATTCAAAAAATACAAACTAGACAAAAAATAACCTAGTAGGGCTATAGGGTATATGTAAATATATAACAATAATGCCTATTGCATGGCCGTAAAAGTACATAATAAGGTTCTGAATAATATAAAAATACTACCCAATACTAATGTGTTTAGGAAAAAGCTGGATGTGTTTTTACTGGACCACTGATTTTACACAGTCGATTAATATTTAAACATGTTTATTGAAATGAAATGAAATATATTTATTTATGTAATGTAGGTGTTATAAGATACAATTATTACTGGTCGGTTTTAATATGTGTAATAGGTAATAGTTTTATGTAACAAATAATAATATAGGGAAATAATAAAGGTTGTGTTTAAGTACAAATTTAATAAAAAAAATACACTTAAATAAAATGAAAAATATAGGAAAAAGGAATAAATAATATTATGTATATAATAATATGCAATACATATAAAAAATATATGCCTAACTCCGCTCATTAGATTAGTCTTGCTATGAAGAAGGGCAAGAAACTTAGCAACATCATGTTTTTTTTAAATATTAATTACATACTTACAACAAGTAAATGTAAAAAGTAAGCCTATACATTAATTGAATAAAGAGATAAAAAATTCAGGACAGGAGAAAATTATTTAATATACCTAATCATGAGTAAATGTTGCGATATTGGTACACGATATTGTACACCTTTTTGTACAATTAACTACTTCACATGTATGTAGTAATAAGAAATACAATGTTATACCGTGGTGTTTTGGAAATTGTACCAGAATTTCTATCTCAAATTTTATTCACCCGGGCATCCACTTAATTTTTGAAATAATGTTTAACTGTGAGAAAGGAAACTTTCCAACTTAGCATAGTTTGCCTCAAGTCGCACGACTCTACATCATCAGCAATTTATACTCTTTACTCACGCAATACTACGTCACAATGTTCCACCAATGAAATGCAAGTTCTATATCGCGATTTGAAAGTTTTTATGGTATGTAGCTATATAAAGCCAGCTGCATCATAGTCGCGTCGGGGAGTCCAATGCTACTCGGGAAACCGGTCGTGGCAGGGGGCCGGCTTGAGCCCCTGCCATCTGAATATGTCGTCTCTATGTCGTCATGTATGGGTTTAATATAAAATGGTAATAAAAATAATGTCAATCATCTGTAAAATGATAAAGAGAGTTTTCTCACACAAACCGCAGTAGCTGCTCTGACTTCCTTTTGGTAAAAAGTTTGCTTGGAGTTGATTTTAAAGAGCGCTTTAGAATACTTTTATCCCATAATTATGAATTATTTCTCAAAAACGTTAAGTATATCTAACGTATTTATTTCGGAACATAATGAACAATACATATTGTATCCCCCATCATTCCGAAACTAGTTTTGAATAATGCTTTGAAGAAAAATGTAACATTACTTTTATGCTTGTCTCCTGTTTGCGTCATTTCAAACATTTATATTACATGCTAAAGATAGTGGTACAATTAAATGAAATGAAATTAAATATAGGTACCTACATTTATTTATGTGATGTAGGTATATCAGATACACTCATTACAGGTCGGTTTTTAATATATTATAATTAAATAATCTATGTATAATAGTTTTATATAATAAATAATAATATGAGTAAATAAACAAACAAATAATAAAAGTTAGGTTTACTTATATTTAATAAATATTATTTTAGAAATAAGGAATAAGTAAATAATATTATAAATACCTATGCAATACTTACATATAATAAATATATGCCTAACTCCGCCCATTCTATTAGTCTTGCTAAGTAGAAAGGCAAGAAACTTAGCAAGATCATGTCTACTACAGAAACTACTAAGTGCCTTTCTCTGTTTCTTTCTACTACATGTTGTTAATAAATAAATAAATAAACTAGGTATACATAACTAATTCCTACCTACATAAAAAAGCGTCACTTGAAGTTATTTGCTGTTAAATACTAAGATGATACAAAACCAAAAGTAATTAATGACACTATAGTTTTCAATAAAAATCAATAAAGCCTAATTTTTAAAAGTTAGGTACTTATCTATTACTATTATTATTTAAAAATATAATCACTATAAAAAATAGTTCTTATTTTCCTCCTTACTATTTTCATAAAGGAAGTCAAGGCAGCTACTTCAGTGTGGGTGAGGCAGAGCCTCTCTTTATCATTTTCTTTGACATATTTGACATATTTTACCATATATGAATTACTTAATGCGCTTCAACATATCTGATGGCAAGGACTTAAACCGGCTCCTTGCCAATACCGGCCTACCGAGTAGCCATGGACCTCCCGTCTCTGTACGAACAGAATAATCTTATATACCTTTTCTACAAGAAAACTTCAATATCGCGATGTAGATCCAATATTTCATCATTTATTTTGACCATAATGATGATATAAAAGGTAACAAAAGTGTGACATAACAATTGAACGTATAAATAAAATGGTGGAATAAATATTTTTCATTTTCTCTTTCTTACTAGAATCTGCATATAAGCAATCGTTATTTATGCACTATTCTTATGAGAAAGTAATAAGAGCGAAAGAGAAAAAAATTGTAAAGCAATCTTTAGCGCGGGAATTTTCAAGTGAAAATTGACATTGTTTTGAATTTCATACCCAAAGCTTTAAGTAATTGTTTATTAAGTATTATTTTAAATACAAACTATTCTGAATCATTTGTATTTTTAATAGTCGTAAGACGATGTGTGCAAACTTTCAATTGAAGTTATTTTTGTCTTAAAACATTGATCCAAAGAAAAGACAAAACTGTTTTCGATAGAGAAGTGTCAACGACAGTGTATTCTGTTTTGGCGTGATGTCATACCCTACCTACTGCTACTGATACTGTCCTACTTTAGCATTGCATGGCAATGAGCATGCGTCATAAACGTCACTTGAGTTTTAGTGATACAATAGTGAAAAAATATCGAACTTGCTTTCTCTGAGCGAGTGAAAATTAAAGTTGTAAACATTTCAAAGTTCCATACTTTTGAGTTCCCTTTGGAATGAATGAAAGGGTCATAATGGATATTTTATGACACAGAAGTCTCATATGCAAGGTGCATAGAGGAAAACAATCACCTCTGTGGCAAGATATTACTGATAGCCGTTCATAAATTAACACTTTCGTCAGGTTCCAACTCTGACAACAGGATAGAGTAAACAATTTTTGTGTGACAGAGATGGCATAAGAAACCGTGTCGTGACCCCTAATTTATGGACGCGGCCCTGGTATTGTTTAAAAAAAAACCTCATAAAATGAACTCTACATAGGCGATCTTATGTCCTCCGGTATAATGAAATAAATATTTATATTAGGCCATAATAAGCTTTTCATTTAATTTGATATTTATAAACATAAGAAAAATCACAATTAAAGTACTTTTGAGATAGGACTAGGGTGCATAGATAGCCTCCGTAGGCTTCTCTATAAAAACAAAATGTTTTTTAATATTTTTTATTTTCTATTGTTTTGTTCTAAAGTAGGTTACGCTAATTAATTAGTCATAAGGTTATAAATATTTTTACTTCATGTCATTCAGTATTCAAATCTTTCACTAATTCAATTGATGCCGGCTCTAAAGTGGGCCGAAATATATCTCGAAAATACTCTGGTACAATGAAAACACATCATCAACGTTCTGAGCTAAGATCCACGGGGGGTCCTCACACTCTTCTCAGGTGAACGTTGGTTAAAAACTTAGAGATTAAAAATGTATATATTTGTACTCAAGGTTCTCTCGAGATTTCAATAATTTGAACAAAAATAATGGGGATATATTATTTACATATGGCAACATTGGCATATAGCGTTTGATCCTTTGCCTTTGCATTTGTATCATGAATTTCCCGTCTCGCAGAAAAAGAAACGTCGTATTTTGTTAAAATGGCGAAATTTTACGTGGCGTAATAAAACTAATCTTACGTTTCTTGGTACAACGTGATTATCTTGTACTTTTTGCCGAAAATCAATTGTTGCCATAAAAACGTAAGTGTTCATAATATATTGTTGCAATAATCAAAATTATTAATAGAAACACCAAACCTTTCTGCGACTGGTGTTGCAAGAACGAAGATTTCTCGAAATTGATGTTTTGATTTTGGTCATGCTTGGAAAATAAATTAATACTACGAATCTACGATTTCTATGATTGGACTACTATCGGGACCATCATCTTAAACCAATGATCGAGATGAACATATTGTTATTTTTTAATTAAGTTGATTGTCTGCATTATAAATCCTAACCTTTTCGTCCATCCCTTTGTTTACAAAAATCGCGAAAAGCTGTGGGTCAGAGTGTCGCCTGACACAGATAATTAAAATAGTCGGTAAAGTTTCCCATAGTGCCCCCCGGTTGAGGTGTAGACGTAGAGGGCACTATGAGAAAAAATTGTAGTGTGGACTGTCAAATACAGTACACACCACTGCCTCCTTTACTTACAGCAGGCAGTGTACACACTCGTACATCCTCATTTCAACGTTTGAACCTGCAGCCTGATTAGTTGTTGAGTTGGTCAATGGATAATTTATAAAAAAAATAGATGTACATCCTACATGACGGGTATTTTATGTTGTAAGTACAGGTATTCC
The DNA here is from genome assembly GCA_934047225.1 of Ypsolopha sequella. Classification (NCBI taxonomy): domain Eukaryota; kingdom Metazoa; phylum Arthropoda; class Insecta; order Lepidoptera; family Ypsolophidae; genus Ypsolopha; species Ypsolopha sequella. Next base: position 241,737 of record OW204012.1, on the reverse strand, counting down.
TGATAAGTTTCATCCTTCCCTGCGTAGCTAGCACGTGCCTGAGATACAGCATCTATCTACCCTACTTGCACTCTCAAGCATACCGCATTTGTCAATGTGTGAGAGAGCAAGTATGATGGAAGGACTGCTATCAATGGCTCATGCTAGACTCCCTGAATTCGAATCCTGGGTACTGGCCTGCATCTATCTCTAATATAATCCTGGGTACTGGCCTGCATCTATCTCTAATATAATCCTGGGTACTGGCCTGCATCTATCTCTAATATAATCCTGGGTACTGGCCTGCATCTATCTCTAATATAATCCTGGGTACTGGCCTGCATCTATCTCTAATATAATCCTGGGTACTGGCCTGCATCTATCTCTAATATAATCCTGGGTACTGGCCTGCATCCATCTCTAATATAATCCTGGGTACTGGCCTGCATCTATCTCTAATATAATCCTGGGTACTGGCCTGCATCTATCTCTAATATAATCCTGGGTACTGGCCTGCATCTATCTCTAATATAATCCTGGGTACTGGCCTGCATCTATCTCTAATATAATCCTGGGTACTGGCCTGCATCTATCTCTAATATAATCCTGGGTACTGGCCTGCATCTATCTCTAATATAATCCTGGGTACTGGCCTGCATCTATCTCTAATATAATCCTGGGTACTGGCCTGCATCTATCTCTAATATAATCCTGGGTACTGGCCTGCATCCATCTCTAATATAATCCTGGGTACTGGCCTGCATCCATCTCTAATATAATCCTGGGTACTGGCCTGCATCTATCTCTAATATAATCCTGGGTACTGGCCTGCATCCATCTCTAATATAATCCTGGGTACTGGCCTGCATCTATCTCTAATATAATCCTGGGTACTGGCCTGCATCTATCTCTAATATAATCCTGGCTACTGGCCTGCATCTATCTCTCATAGGATCAAAGTGTCACTCTAGGCCTGATTACTTATCTCTTGCTGTGGGGTACTAGAAAAGAGTGAATTAACTATACTTAGTCCATAAAATATAGCTCGAGGCCTGACTGATAGCAGGACAGCGCTATTCAATTTGTATATCTCTCTTTCTCATTCAACTATGTATAGTGCTGACAGCTGTAACAGGGCTCAACTATGTATAGTGCTGACAGCTGTAACAGGGCTCAAGCTATATTTTACAGAATGTATGACTTTATGTGTGTGTATATAGCAGATGGAAAATAGTCTCAGCCTACCTTGTGGGAGACAGGCGTGAGTATGTATGTTTGTAGATTTAAGATTAACACTGAGTCAACAGCAAAGCACAGGGACCCAGATGTCAATGCCACTAAAGGCCACCCATCTCAAGACTGACTATGCCAAGCGTTGCCTTACCACGGATCATAACTGTTTTCATGGCTGCACGCTGCTACAGGCCCTTTAGTAATGCAATAATAAAATATGTTCTTATGTGCTAATGGGCTCGACTGTGGAGTTACCACCATCTTATTTGCAAACCCCCCTAAGTTATTTAGGGGAGAGTAAGAAAACAGCTCTCAAACAGGTAGAACTAGGTGGCCCACCAACCATGACTGGGTCTAATTAATGGTGATCGCCCTCCCATCTAGTCCTGCCTTGCCTTCAATTTGAGCTCATCCTCCCATTTAGTGTGCTGTCTTCCTCAACCTCGTTTTCCATCTTGTGGGTACCAGTTGGTAAATTTTTTGCTCCACTTTTCTATCGCGCATCATATGACCTGTCCACCTCCACTTTTGAGTCTATTTTGGTTGAGATATCTGTTAGTTCCGTCCTTGCACTTATAGTGTTTCTGAGCCTTTTATTAATAATGTCTCCATTCCATCCTTCCATCAGCCTAGTTCGTCCACTGCTGGACACAAGCCTTTCCAGGACTTTGCCACTCCCGGCGGTCATCCTGGAAGAATTGCCCATACTCACACACGCTGGGCAGGCGGGTTGGTGAGCGTGGTGCCGGAACCCTTGCACCAGTGACGCCGCTGCCCGTCACCAGTCTGTTCCATATAAGGACCGGCTATTGGGGATGGATATACCGCCATTCATCGGTCCCAGGCATGGTGGGCCTCCTGGTTTTTTGCTTGTGAGCTGTCCTCTTACTCTCCCCTGAATTACTTCGAGGGGGTCTCCAAGTAAGATGATGGTATCTCCACAGTCGAGCCCGGCATCAGCTCTACCATCTGCAGATCTCTCCATTGCTCTTTGGTAATTTGCAAGTTTTTCTTTCAGTTGTTTAGTGAGTGCCCCCATAGATAATACATGGAAGTATGCATGCATTGACATGTTCAAGTCCTTGGATTTCATGATTTCTTCAAGAGACCAGTATTTGTTCCACCCTTTTACTATGGTTTGGTCTTTTGGAGAGATAAGTTGGCCCAAGTACACATATTCCTCGACATATTATTCTAGCAGTTTGTCATGTATTTTGATGTCTACTTTCATGGAGTTGGTTACCAGCATCACCTTGGTTTTGTCAACATTAATTTTTAGTCTGACTCTTATGCTTTCATTACTTAAGCTTTGAATCATATTTTCAAAGTTTTTAGTGTTCTCTTGAAACACCAATTGATGATGATAATTGATGGCGGTATATCCATCTCCAACTGCCGGCCCTTATATGCCCTTATATAAAACAGTGATGGGCAGCAGATGGGCAATGGGTGCTATACACGGCAGTGGGTGAGCCAGGCTGATAGATGGATGGATGTTCTTATGTAAGTTGTCAATAAAGCAGTATCCTGTCTGCATTTCCAGGGAACCTGACGCAGCATGTCAGAGGAGCTGCCCGGGGGCAGTAGCCCAACCTCATCAGAGCAACTTAACTCTGACTATGCTGATCTACGGGATGGTAAATTACTTATCCAGGTGTTTGTTATGCACCCTTGGAAATATTATACCTTCAATAATTTCTTAATATTTTTTTTATTTTAAATTTTTGTATCTACTCCCATACTGCAATAAGGTAATTACAACATCCAAAGCGGTTTTATAAGTATCTACATTATTTGACCGATGTTATAGTATTACATTATAATACCAAATTTATTATAACACCGCTAAAGAACCAATCACAACACAAGCAATAACGGTCTGTCTTAATTTCTTAAGCAACGCCTTCTTTACTCTTCTCGCTTCTGATTGGTCTCAGGCATCTACATACTAATTCCATATTCCATGGGCTTAGTGTTCTTTTTCTCATATTTCGAGAAATTGTTTTTGATGGTTGTACTCATAGCGTAGATAAAGTATTGTGTGCAACTGGACATAATTAGTCATTGGGACACTCGTGCTAAACTATTACGAAACTCACGAATGGGCTTACGCTTGGCCATTACCGTGCCTGATGAAGAGTTAATAAGATCTAAGATGGAGCTCGCTCGCGCCGAAAGCAGGAGAGTCAAAGCAGGCAAGGTGATAATCAGTCCGTCCAGAGACCTACACAAAATCTACGGTAGTCGTTAACGGACAGATAACTAACCACTCCCCCGGTACTGCTTCTCCTGACGTCATGCTGGAACATGACGAGTCGCTTGGTGTCATGATAACGTCGTAACATCGACGAAACGAATGTGACTAGGACCTAACACTTTCGTCTCTTCTTAGGGTCCATCCTAAAAATGAGGAAAAAGAAAAATTATAGTGTGAGTTTTGTGACCATTCATTGTTTTGTCTGTAACAACCACTTGAGGGATAAATATAGCTTCGAAAGGGGTAAAGTCATTGAATTATGTGAATTCATCATCAGATGTGTAATTTCAAGCAGGGCAAATTACATGAACACCCATGGGATTTAACAACATATATACTTGACACTTTTCTGTATATTTCAGGACAACTTCAAATAGTCGAAGTGACGCCCTTCGACAGAAGTGATCCTGATGATGACGTGAGTATGATGCGTTGTATGTTCTCTACAAGATGTTCATTTAATGCGTTGTATCTTCTCTACAAGATGTTCATTTAATGCGTTGTATCTTCTCTACAAGAAGTTCATTTAATGCGTTGTATCTTCTCTACAAGATGTTCATTTAATGCGTTGTATCTTCTCTACAAGATGTTCATTTAATGCGTTGTATCTTCTCTACAAGATGTTCATTTAATGCGTTGTATCTTCTCTACAAGAAGTTCATTTAATGCGTTGTATCTTCTCTACAAGATGTTCATTTAATGCGTTGTATCTTCTCTACAAGATGTTCATTTAATGCGTTGTATCTTCTCTACAAGATGTTCATTTAATGCGTTGTATCTTCTCTACAAGATGTTCATTTAATGCGTTGTATCTTCTCTACAGATGTTCATTTAATGCGTTGTATCTTCTCTACAAGATGTTCATTTAATGCGTTGTATCTTCTCTACAAGATGTTCATTTAATGCGTTGCATCTTCTCTACAAGATGTTCATTTAATGCGTTGTATCTTCTCTACAAGATGTTCATTTAATGCGTTGTATCTTCTCTACAAGATGTTCATTTAATGCGTTGTATCTTCTCTACAAGATGTTCATTTAATGCGTTGTATCTTCTCTACAAGATGTTCATTTAATGCGTTGTATCTTCTCTACAAGATGTTCATTTAATGCGTTGTATCTTCTCTACAAGATGTTCATTTAATGCGTTGTATCTTCTCTACAAGATGTTCATTTAATGCGTTGTATCTTCTCTACAAGATGTTCATTTAATGCGTTGTATCTTCTCTACAAGATGTTCATTTAATGCGTTGTATCTTCTCTACAAGATGTTCATTTAATGCGTTGTATCTTCTCTACAAGATGTTCATTTAATGCGTTGTATCTTCTCTACAAGATGTTCATTTAATGCGTTGTATCTTCTCTACAAGATGTTCATTTAATGCGTTGTATCTTCTCTACAAGATGTTCATTTAATGCGTTGTATCTTCTCTACAAGATGTTCATTTAATGCGTTGTATCTTCTCTACAAGATGTTCATTTAATGCGTTGTATCTTCTCTACAAGATGTTCATTTAATGCGTTGTATCTTCTCTACAAGATGTTCATTTAATGCGTTGTATCTTCTCTACAAGATGTTCATTTAATGCGTTGTATCTTCTCTACAAGATGTTCATTAATGCGTTGTATCTTCTCTACAAGATGTTCATTTAATGCGTTGTATCTTCTCTACAAGATGTTCATTTAATGCGTTGTATCTTCTCTACAAGATGTTCATTTAATGCGTTGTATCTTCTCTACAAGATGTTCATTTAATGCGTTGTATCTTCTCTACAAGATGTTCATTTAATGCGTTGTATCTTCTCTACAAGATGTTCATTTAATGCGTTGTATCTTCTCTACAAGATGTTCATTTAATGCGTTGTATCTTCTCTACAAGATGTTCATTTAATGCGTTGTATCTTCTCTACAAGATGTTCATTTAATGCGTTGTATCTTCTCTACAAGATGTTCATTTAATGCGTTGTATCTTCTCTACAAGATGTTCATTTAATGCGTTGTATCTTCTCTACAAGATGTTCATTTAATGCGTTGTATCTTCTCTACAAGATGTTCATTTAATGCGTTGTATCTTCTCTACAAGATGTTCATTTAATGCGTTGTATCTTCTCTACAAGATGTTCATTTAATGCGTTGTATCTTCTCTACAAGATGTTCATTTAATGCGTTGTATCTTCTCTACAAGATGTTCATTTAATGCGTTGTATCTTCTCTACAAGATGTTCATTTAATGCGTTGTATCTTCTCTACAAGATGTTCATTTAATGCGTTTGTATCTTCTCTACAAGATGTTCATTTAATGCGTTGTATCTTCTCTACAAGATGTTCATTTAATGCGTTGTATCTTCTCTACAAGATGTTCATTTAATGCGTGTATCTTCTCTACAAGATGTTCATTTAATGCGTTGTATCTTCTCTACAAGATGTTCATTTAATGCGTTGTATCTTCTCTACAAGATGTTCATTTAATGCGTTGTATCTTCTCTACAAGATGTTCATTTAATGCGTTGTATCTTCTCTACAAGATGTTCATTTAATGCGTTGTATCTTCTCTACAAGATGTTCATTTAATGCGTTGTATCTTCTCTACAAGATGTTCATTTAATGCGTTTGTATCTTCTCTACAAGATGTTCATTTAATGCGTTGTATCTTCTCTACAAGATGTTCATTTAATGCGTTGTATCTTCTCTACAAGATGTTCATTTAATGCGTTGTATCTTCTCTACAAGATGTTCATTTAATGCGTTGTATCTTCTCTACAAGATGTTCATTTAATGCGTTGTATCTTCTCTACAAGATGTTCATTTAATGCGTTGTATCTTCTCTACAAGATGTTCATTTAATGCGTTGTATCTTCTCTACAAGATGTTCATTTAATGCGTTGTATCTTCTCTACAAGATGTTCATTTAATGCGTTGTATCTTCTCTACAAGATGTTCATTTAATGCGTTGTATCTTCTCTACAAGATGTTCATTTAATGCGTTGTATCTTCTCTACAAGATGTTCATTTAATGCGTTGTATCTTCTCTACAAGATGTTCATTTAATGCGTTGTATCTTCTCTACAAGATGTTCATTTAATGCGTTGTATCTTCTCTACAAGATGTTCATTTAATGCGTTGTATCTCTCTACAAGATGTTCATTTTAATGCGTTGTATCTTCTCTACAAGATGTTCATTTAATGCGTTGTATCTTCTCTACAAGATGTTCATTTAATGCGTTGTATCTTCTCTACAAGATGTTCATTTAATGCGTTGTATCTTCTCTACAAGATGTTCATTTAATGCGTTGTATCTTCTCTACAAGATGTTCATTTAATGCGTTGTATCTTCTCTACAAGATGTTCATTTAATGCGTTGTATCTTCTCTACAAGATGTTCATTTAATGCGTTTGTATCTTCTCTACAAGATGTTCATTTAATGCGTTGTATCTTCTCTACAAGATGTTCATTTAATGCGTTGTATCTTCTCTACAAGATGTTCATTTAATGCGTTGTATCTTCTCTACAAGATGTTCATTTAATGCGTTGTATCTTCTCTACAAGATGTTCATTTAATGCGTTGTATCTTCTCTACAAGATGTTCATTTAATGCGTTGTATCTTCTCTACAAGATGTTCATTTAATGCGTTGTATCTTCTCTACAAGATGTTCATTTAATGCGTTGTATCTTCTCTACAAGATGTTCATTTAATGCGTTGTATCTTCTCTACAAGATGTTCATTTAATGCGTTGTTATCTTTCTCTACAAGATGTTCATTTAATGCGTTGTATCTTCTCTACAAGATGTTCATTTAATGCGTTGTATCTTCTCTACAAGATGTTCATTTAATGCGTTGTATCTTCTCTACAAGATGTTCATTTAATGCGTTGTATCTTCTCTACAAGATGTTCATTTAATGCGTTGTATCTTCTCTACAAGATGTTCATTTAATGCGTTGTATCTTCTCTACAAGATGTTCATTTAATGCGTTGTATCTTCTCTACAAGATGTTCATTTAATGCGTTGTATCTTCTCTACAAGATGTTTCATTTAATGCGTTGTATCTTCTCTACAAGATGTTCATTTAATGCGTTGTATCTTCTCTACAAGATGTTCATTTAATGCGTTGTATCTTCTCTACAAGATGTTCATTTAATGCGTTGTATCTTCTCTACAAGATGTTCATTTAATGCGTTGTATCTTCTCTACAAGATGTTCATTTAATGCGTTGTATCTTCTCTACAAGATGTTCATTTAATGCGTTGTATCTTCTCTACAAGATGTTCATTTAATGCGTTGTATCTTCTCTACAAGATGTTCATTTAATGCGTTGTATCTTCTCTACAAGATGTTCATTTAATGCGTTGTATCTTCTCTACAAGATGTTCATTTAATGCGTTGTATCTTCTCTACAAGATGTTCATTTAATGCGTTGTATCTTCTCTACAAGATGTTCATTTAATGCGTTGTATCTTCTCTACAAGATGTTCATTTAATGCGTTGTATCTTCTCTACAAGATGTTCATTTAATGCGTTGTATCTTCTCTACAAGATGTTCATTTAATGCGTTGTATCTTCTCTACAAGATGTTCATTTAATGCGTTGTATCTTCTCTACAAGATGTTCATTTAATGCGTTGTATCTTCTCTACAAGATGTTCATTTAATGCGTTGTATCTTCTCTACAAGATGTTCATTTAATGCGTTGTATCTTCTCTACAAGATGTTCATTTAATGCGTTGTATCTTCTCTACAAGATGTTCATTTAATGCGTTGTATCTTCTCTACAAGATGTTCATTTAATGCGTTGTATCTTCTCTACAAGATGTTCATTTAATGCGTTGTATCTTCTCTACAAGATGTTCATTTAATGCGTTGTATCTTCTCTACAAGATGTTCATTTAATGCGTTGTATCTTCTCTACAAGATGTTCATTTAATGCGTTGTATCTTCTCTACAAGATGTTCATTTAATGCGTTGTATCTTCTCTACAAGATGTTCATTTAATGCGTTGTATCTTCTCTACAAGATGTTCATTTAATGCGTTGTATCTTCTCTACAAGATGTTCATTTAATGCGTTGTATCTTCTCTACAAGATGTTCATTTAATGCGTTGTATCTTCTCTACAAGATGTTCATTTAATGCGTTGTATCTTCTCTACAAGATGTTCATTTAATGCGTTGTATCTTCTCTACAAGATGTTCATTTAATGCGTTGTATCTTCTCTACAAGATGTTCATTTAATGCGTTGTATCTTCTCTACAAGATGTTCATTTAATGCGTTGTATCTTCTCTACAAGATGTTCATTTAATGCGTTGTATCTTCTCTACAAGATGTTCATTTAATGCGTTGTATCTTCTCTACAAGATGTTCATTTAATGCGTTGTATCTTCTCTACAAGATGTTCATTTAATGCGTTGTATCTTCTCTACAAGATGTTCATTTAATGCGTTGTATCTTCTCTACAAGATGTTCATTTAATGCGTTGTATCTTCTCTACAAGATGTTCATTTAATGCGTTGTATCTTCTCTACAAGATGTTCATTTAATGCGTTGTATCTTCTCTACAAGATGTTCATTTAATGCGTTGTATCTTCTCTACAAGATGTTCATTTAATGCGTTGTATCTTCTCTACAAGATGTTCATTTAATGCGTTGTATCTTCTCTACAAGATGTTCATTTAATGCGTTGTATCTTCTCTACAAGATGTTCATTTAATGCGTTGTATCTTCTCTACAAGATGTTCATTTAATGCGTTGTATCTTCTCTACAAGATGTTCATTTAATGCGTTGTATCTTCTCTACAAGATGTTCATTTAATGCGTTGTATCTTCTCTACAAGATGTTCATTTAATGCGTTGTATCTTCTCTACAAGATGTTCATTTAATGCGTTGTATCTTCTCTACAAGATGTTCATTTAATGCGTTGTATCTTCTCTACAAGATGTTCATTTAATGCGTTGTATCTTCTCTACAAGATGTTCATTTAATGCGTTGTATCTTCTCTACAAGATGTTCATTTAATGCGTTGTATCTTCTCTACAAGATGTTCATTTAATGCGTTGTATCTTCTCTACAAGATGTTCATTTAATGCGTTGTATCTTCTCTTACAAGATGTTCATTTAATGCGTTGTATCTTCTCTACAAGATGTTCATTTAATGCGTTGTATCTTCTCTACAAGATGTTCATTTAATGCGTTGTATCTTCTCTACAAGATGTTCATTTAATGCGTTGTATCTTCTCTACAAGATGTTCATTTAATGCGTTGTATCTTCTCTACAAGATGTTCATTTAATGCGTTGTATCTTCTCTACAAGATGTTCATTTAATGCGTTGTATCTTCTCTACAGATGTTCATTTAATGCGTTGTATCTTCTCTACAAGATGTTCATTTAATGCGTTGTATCTTCTCTACAAGATGTTCATTTAATGCGTTGTATCTTCTCTACAAGATGTTCATTTAATGCGTTGTATCTTCTCTACAAGATGTTCATTTAATGCGTTGTATCTTCTCTACAAGATGTTCATTTAATGCGTTGTATCTTCTCTACAAGATGTTCATTTAATGCGTTGTATCTTCTCTACAAGATGTTCATTTAATGCGTTGTATCTTCTCTACAAGATGTTCATTTAATGCGTTGTATCTTCTCTACAAGATGTTCATTTAATGCGTTGTATCTTCTCTACAAGATGTTCATTTAATGCGTTGTATCTTCTCTACAAGATGTTCATTTAATGCGTTGTATCTTCTCTACAAGATGTTCATTTAATGCGTTGTATCTTCTCTACAAGATGTTCATTTAATGCGTTGTATCTTCTCTACAAGATGTTCATTTAATGCGTTTGTATCTTCTCTACAGATGTTCATTTAATGCGTTGTATCTTCTCTACAAGATGTTCATTTAATGCGTTGTATCTTCTCTACAAGATGTTCATTTAATGCGTTGTATCTTCTCTACAAGATGTTCATTTAATGCGTTGTATCTTCTCTACAAGATGTTCATTTAATGCGTTGTATCTTCTCTTACAAGAAGTTCATTTAATGCGTTGTATCTTCTCTACAAGATGTTCATTTAATGCGTTGTATCTTCTCTACAAGATGTTCATTTAATGCGTTGTATCTTCTCTACAAGATGTTCATTTAATGCGTTGTATCTTCTCTACAAGATGTTCATTTAATGCGTTGTATCTTCTTACAAGATGTTCATTTAATGCGTTGTATCTTCTCTACAAGATGTTCATTTAATGCGTTGTATCTTCTCTACAAGATGTTCATTTAATGCGTTGTATCTTCTCTACAAGATGTTCATTTAATGCGTTGTATCTTCTCTACAAGATGTTCATTTAATGCGTTGTATCTTCTCTACAAGAAGTTCATTTAATGCGTTGTATCTTCTCTACAAGATGTTCATTTAATGCGTTGTATTTCTTTACAAGATGTTCATTTAATGCGTTGTATCTTCTCTACAAGATGTTCATTTAATGCGTTGTATCGTTCTTTACAAGATGTTCATTTAATGCGTTGCATCTTCTCTACAAGATGTTCATTTAATGCGTTGTATCTTCTCTACAAGATGTTCATTTAATGCGTTGTATCTTCTCTACAAGATGTTCATTTAATGCGTTGTATCTTCTCTACAAGATGTTCATTTAATGCGTTGTATGTTCTTCTACAAGATGTTCATTTAATGCGTTGTAATCTTCTCTACAAGATGTTCATTTAATGCGTTGTATGTTCTTTACAAGATGTTCATTTATGCGTTGTATCTTCTCTACAAGATGTTCATTTAATGCGTTGTATCTTCTCTACAAGAAGTTCATTTAATGCGTTGTATCTTCTCTACAAGATGTTCATTTAATGCGTTGCATCTTCTCTACAAGATGTTCATTTAATGCGTTGTATCTTCTCTACAAGATGTTCATTTAATGCGTTGTATCTTCTCTACAAGATGTTCATTTAATGCGTTGTATGTTCTTTACAAGATGTTCATTTAATGCGTTGTATCTTCTCTACAAGATGTTCATTTAATGCGTTGTATCTTCTCTACAAGAAGTTCATTTAATGCGTTGTATCTTCTCTACAAGATGTTCATTTAATGCGTTGTATCGTTCTCTACAAGATGTTCATTTAATGCGTTGTATCTTCTCTACAAGATGTTCATTTAATGCGTTGTATCTTCTCTACAGATGTTCATTTAATGCGTTGTATCTTCTCTACAAGATGTTCATTTAATGCGTTGTATCTTCTCTACAAGATGTTCATTTAATGCGTTGTATCTTCTTACAAGATGTTCATTTAATGCGTTGTATCTTCTCTACAAGATGTTCATTTAATGCGTTGTATCTTCTCTACAAGATGTTCATTTAATGCGTTGTATCTTCTCTACAAGATGTTCATTTAATGCGTTGTATCTTCTCTACAAGATGTTCATTTAATGCGTTGTATCTTCTCTACAAGATGTTCATTTAATGCGTTGTATCTTCTCTACAAGATGTTCATTTAATGCGTTGTATCTTCTCTACAAGATGTTCATTTAATGCGTTGTATCTTCTCTACAAGATGTTCATTTAATGCGTTGTATCTTCTCTACAAGATGTTCATTTAATGCGTTGTATCTTCTCTACAAGATGTTCATTTAATGCGTTGTATCTTCTCTACAAGATGTTCATTTAATGCGTTGTATCTTCTCTACAAGAAGTTCATTTAATGCGTTGTATCTTCTCTACAAGATGTTCATTTAATGCGTTGTATGTCTTCTACAAGAAGTTCATTTAATGCGTTGTATCTTCTCTACAAGATGTTCATTTAATGCGTTGTATTCTTCTCTACAAGATGTTCATTTAATGCGTTGTATCTTCTCTACAAGATGTTCATGTAATGCGTTGTATCTTCTTCTACAAGATGTTCATTTAATGCGTTGTATCTTCTCTACAAGATGTTCATTTAATGCGTTGTATCTTCTCTACAAGATGTTCATTTAATGCGTTGTATCTTCTCTACAAGATGTTCATTTAATGCGTTGTATCTTCTCTACAAGATGTTCATTTAATGCGTTGTATCTTCTCTACAAGATGTTCATTTAATGCGTTGTATCTTCTCTACAAGAAGTTCATTTAATGCGTTGTATCTTCTCTACAAGATGTTCATTTAATGCGTTGTATCTTCTCTACAAGATGTTCATTTAATGCGTTGTATCTTCTCTACAAGATGTTCATTTAATGCGTTGTATCTTCTCTACAAGATGTTCATTTAATGCGTTGTATCTTCTCTACAAGATGTTCATTTAATGCGTTGTATCTTCTCTACAAGATGTTCATTTAATGCGTTGTATCTTCTCTACAAGATGTTCATTTAATGCGTTGTATCTTCTCTACAAGATGTTCATTTAATGCGTTGTATCTTCTCTACAAGATGTTCATTTAATGCGTTGTATCTTCTCTACAAGATGTTCATTTAATGCGTTGTATCTTCTCTACAAGATGTTCATTTAATGCGTTGTATCTTCTCTACAAGATGTTCATTTAATGCGTTGTATCTTCTCTACAAGATGTTCATTTAATGCGTTGTATCTTCTCTACAAGATGTTCATTTAATGCGTTGTATCTTCTCTACAAGATGTTCATTTAATGCGTTGTATCTTCTCTACAAGATGTTCATTTAATGCGTTGTATCTTCTCTACAAGATGTTCATTTAATGCGTTGTATCTTCTCTACAAGATGTTCATTTAATGCGTTGTATCTTCTCTACAAGATGTTCATTTAATGCGTTGTATCTTCTCTACAAGATGTTCATTTAATGCGTTGTATCTTCTCTACAAGATGTTCATTTAATGCGTTGTATCTTCTCTACAAGATGTTCATTTAATGCGTTGTATCTTCTCTACAAGATGTTCATTTAATGCGTTGTATCTTCTCTACAAGATGTTCATTTAATGCGTTGTATCTTCTCTACAAGATGTTCATTTAATGCGTTGTATCTTCTCTACAAGATGTTCATTTAATGCGTTGTATCTTCTCTACAAGATGTTCATTTAATGCGTTGTATCTTCTCTACAAGATGTTCATTTAATGCGTTGTATCTTCTCTACAAGATGTTCATTTAATGCGTTGTATCTTCTCTACAAGATGTTCATTTAATGCGTTGTATCTTCTCTACAAGATGTTCATTTAATGCGTTGTATCTTCTCTACAAGATGTTCATTTAATGCGTTGTATCTTCTCTACAAGATGTTCATTTAATGCGTTGTATCTTCTCTACAAGATGTTCATTTAATGCGTTGTATCTTCTCTACAAGATGTTCATTTAATGCGTTGTATCTTCTCTACAAGATGTTCATTTAATGCGTTGTATCTTCTCTACAAGATGTTCATTTAATGCGTTGTATCTTCTCTACAAGATGTTCATTTAATGCGTTGTATCTTCTCTACAAGATGTTCATTTAATGCGTTGTATCTTCTCTACAAGATGTTCATTTAATGCGTTGTATCTTCTCTACAAGATGTTCATTTAATGCGTTGTATCTTCTCTACAAGATGTTCATTTAATGCGTTGTATCTTCTCTACAAGATGTTCATTTAATGCGTTGTATCTTCTCTACAAGATGTTCATTTAATGCGTTGTATCTTCTCTACAAGATGTTCATTTAATGCGTGTATCTTCTCTACAAGATGTTCATTTAATGCGTTGTATCTTCTCTACAAGATGTTCATTTAATGCGTTGTATCTTCTCTACAAGATGTTCATTTAATGCGTTGTATCTTCTCTACAAGATGTTCATTTAATGCGTTGTATCTTCTCTACAAGATGTTCATTTAATGCGTTGTATCTTCTCTACAAGATGTTCATTTAATGCGTTGTATCTTCTCTACAAGATGTTCATTTAATGCGTTGTATCTCTCTTTCTTATCTCTTCAGATGTTCATTTAATGCGTTTATCTTCTCTACAAGATGTTCATTTAATGCGTTGTATCTTCTCTACAAGATGTTCATTTAATGCGTTGTATCTTCTCTACAAGATGTTCATTTAATGCGTTGTATCTTCTCTACAAGATGTTCATTTAATGCGTTGTATCTTCTCTACAAGATGTTCATTTAATGCGTTGTATCTTCTCTACAAGATGTTCATTTAATGCGTTGTATCTTCTCTACAAGATGTTCATTTAATGCGTTGTATCTTCTCTACAAGATGTTCATTTAATGCGTTGTATCTTCTCTACAAGATGTTCATTTAATGCGTTGTATCTTCTCTACAAGATGTTCATTTAATGCGTTGTATCTTCTCTACAAGATGTTCATTTAATGCGTGATCTTCTACAATGTCATTAATGCGTTGTATCTTCTCTACAAGATGTTCATTTAATGCGTTGTATCTTCTCTACAAGATGTTCATTTAATGCGTTGTATCTTCTCTACAAGATGTTCATTTAATGCGTTGTATCTTCTCTACAAGATGTTCATTTAATGCGTTGTATCTTCTCTACAAGATGTTCATTTAATGCGTTGTATCTTCTCTACAAGATGTTCATTTAATGCGTTGTATCTTCTCTACAAGATGTTCATTTAATGCGTTGTATCTTCTCTACAAGATGTTCATTTAATGCGTTGTATCTTCTCTACAAGATGTTCATTTAATGCGTTGTATCTTCTCTACAAGATGTTCATTTAATGCGTTGTATCTTCTCTACAAGATGTTCATTTAATGCGTTGTATCTTCTCTACAAGATGTTCATTTAATGCGTTGTATCTTCTCTACAAGATGTTCATTTAATGCGTTGTATCTTCTCTACAAGATGTTCATTTAATGCGTTGTATCTTCTCTACAAGATGTTCATTTAATGCGTTGTATCTTCTCTACAAGATGTTCATTTAATGCGTTGTATCTTCTCTACAAGATGTTCATTTAATGCGTTGTATCTTCTCTACAAGATGTTCATTTAATGCGTTGTATCTTCTCTACAAGATGTTCATTTAATGCGTTGTATCTTCTCTACAAGATGTTCATTTTACAAGATGTTCTTTATGCTTCTTCTCTACAAGATGTTCATTTAATGCGTTGTATCTTCTCTACAAGATGTTCATTTAATGCGTTGTATCTTCTACAAGATGTTCATTTAATGCGTTGTATGCTTCTTTACAAGAAGTTCATTTAATGCGTTGTATCTTCTCTACAAGATGTTCATTTAATGCGTTGTATCTTCTCTACAAGATGTTCATTTAATGCGTTGTATCTTCTCTACAAGATGTTCATTTAATGCGTTGTATCTTCTCTACAAGATGTTCATTTATGCGTTGTATCTTCTCTACAAGATGTTCATTTAATGCGTTGTATCTCTCTACAAGATGTTCATTTAATGCGTTGTATCTTCTCTACAAGATGTTCATTTAATGCGTTGTATCTTCTCTACAAGATGTTCATTTAATGCGTTGTATCTTCTCTACAGATGTTCATTTAATGCGTTGTATCTTCTCTACAAGATGTTCATTTAATGCGTTGTATCTTCTCTACAAGATGTTCATTTAATGCGTTGTATCTTCTCTACAAGATGTTCATTTAATGCGTTGTATCTTCTCTACAAGATGTTCATTTAATGCGTTGTATCTTCTCTACAAGATGTTCATTTAATGCGTTGTATCTTCTCTACAAGATGTTCATTTAATGCGTTGTATCTTCTCTACAAGATGTTCATTTATGCGTTGTATCTCTCTACAAGATGTTCCTTTAATGCGTTGTATCTTCTCTACAAGATGTTCATTTAATGCGTTGTATCTTCTCTACAAGATGTTCATTTAATGCGTTGTATCTTCTCTACAAGATGTCATTTAATGCGTTGTATCTTCTCTACAAGATGTTCATTTTAATGCGTTGTATCTTCTCTACAAGATGTTCATTTAATGCGTTGTATCTTCTCTACAAGATGTTCATTTAATGCGTTGTATCTCTCTACAAATGTTCATTTAATGCGTTGTATCTTCTCTACAAGATGTTCATTTAATGCGTTGTATCTTCTCTACAAGATGTTCATTTAATGCGTTGTATCTTCTCTACAAGATGTTCATTTAATGCGTTGTATCTTCTCTACAAGATGTTCATTTAATGCGTTATCTTCTCTACAAGAAGTTCATTTAATGCGTTGTATCTTCTCTACAAGATGTTCATTTAATGCGTTGTATCTTCTCTACAAGAAGTTCATTTAATGCGTTGTATCTTCTCTACAAGATGTTCATTTAATGCGTTGTATCTTCTCTACAAGATGTTCATTTAATGCGTTGTATCTTCTCTACAAGATGTTCATTTAATGCGTTGTATCTTCTCTACAAGATGTTCATTTAATGCGTTGTATGTTCTTTACAAGAAGTTCATTTAATGCGTTGTATCTTCTCTACAAGATGTTCATTTAATGCTTTGTATCTTCTCTACAAGATGTTCATTTAATGCGTTGCATCTTCTCTACAAGATGTTCATTTAATGCGTTGTATCTTCTCTACAAGATGTTCATTTAATGCGTTGTATCTTCTCTACAAGATGTTCATTTAATGCGTTGTATCTTCTCTACAAGATGTTCATTTAATGCGTTGCATCTTCTCTACAAGATGTTCATTTAATGCGTTGTATCTTCTCTACAAGATGTTCATTTAATGCGTTGTATCTTCTCTACAAGATGTTCATTTAATGCGTTGTATCTTCTCTACAAGATGTTCATTTAATGCGTTGTATCTTCTCTACAAGATGTTCATTTAATGCGTTGTATGTTCTCTACAAGAAGTTCATTTAATGCGTTGTATCTTCTCTACAAGATGTTCATTTAATGCGTTGTATCTTCTCTACAAGATGTTCATTTAATGCGTTGTATCTTCTCTACAAGATGTTCATTTAATGCGTTGTATCTTCTCTACAAGATGTTCATTTAATGCGTTGCATCTTCTCTACAAGATGTTCATTTAATGCGTTGTATCTTCTCTACAAGATGTTCATTTAATGCGTTGTATCTTCTCTACAAGATGTTCATTTAATGCGTTGCATCTTCTCTACAAGATGTTCATTTAATGCGTTGTATCTTCTCTACAAGATGTTCATTTAATGCGTTGCATCTTCTCTACAAGATGTTCATTTAATGCGTTGCATCTTCTCTACAAGATGTTCATTTAATGCGTTGCATCTTCTCTACAAGATGTTCATTTAATGCGTTGTATGTTCTCTACAAGATGTTCATTTAATGCGTTGTATCTTCTCTACAAGATGTTCATTTAATGCGTTGTATCTTCTCTACAAGAAGTTCATTTAATGCGTTGTATCTTCTCTACAAGATGTTCATTTAATGCGTTGTATCTTCTCTACAAGATGTTCATTTAATGCGTTGTATCTTCTCTACAAGATGTTCATTTAATGCGTTGTATCTTCTCTACAAGATGTTCATTTAATGCGTTGTATCTTCTCTACAAGATGTTCATTTAATGCGTTGTATCTTCTCTACAAGATGTTCATTTAATGCGTTGTATGTTCTTTACAAGAAGTTCATTTAATGCGTTGTATCTTCTCTACAAGATGTTCATTTAATGCGTTGTATCTTCTCTACAAGAAGTTCATTTAATGCGTTGTATCTTCTCTACAAGATGTTCATTTAATGCGTTGTATCTTCTCTACAAGATGTTCATTTAATGCGTTGTATCTTCTCTACAAGATGTTCATTTAATGCGTTGTATCTTCTCTACAAGATGTTCATTTAATGCGTTGTATCTTCTCTACAAGATGTTCATTTAATGCGTTGTATCTTCTCTACAAGATGTTCATTTAATGCGTTGTATCTTCTCTACAAGATGTTCATTTAATGCGTTGTATCTTCTCTACAAGATGTTCATTTAATGCGTTGTATCTTCTCTACAAGATGTTCATTTAATGCGTTGTATGTTCTTTACAAGAAGTTCATTTAATGCGTTGTATCTTCTCTACAAGATGTTCATTTAATGCGTTGTATCTTCTCTACAAGATGTTCATTTAATGCGTTGTATCTTCTCTACAAGATGTTCATTTAATGCGTTGTATCTTCTCTACAAGATGTTCATTTAATGCGTTGTATCTTCTCTACAAGATGTTCATTTAATGCGTTGTATCTTCTCTACAAGATGTTCATTTAATGCGTTGTATCTTCTCTACAAGATGTTCATTTAATGCGTTGTATCTTCTCTACAAGATGTTCATTTAATGCGTTGTATCTTCTCTACAAGATGTTCATTTAATGCGTTGTATCTTCTCTACAAGATGTTCATTTAATGCGTTGTATCTTCTCTACAAGATGTTCATTTAATGCGTTGTATCTTCTCTACAAGATGTTCATTTAATGCGTTGTATCTTCTCTACAAGAAGTTCATTTAATGCGTTGTATCTTCTCTACAAGATGTTCATTTAATGCGTTGTATCTTCTCTACAAGAAGTTCATTTAATGCGTTGTATCTTCTCTACAAGATGTTCATTTAATGCGTTGTATCTTCTCTACAAGATGTTCATTTAATGCGTTGTATCTTCTCTACAAGATGTTCATTTAATGCGTTGTATCTTCTCTACAAGATGTTCATTTAATGCGTTGTATCTTCTCTACAAGATGTTCATTTAATGCGTTGTATCTTCTCTACAAGATGTTCATTTAATGCGTTGTATCTTCTCTACAAGATGTTCATTTAATGCGTTGTATCTTCTCTACAAGATGTTCATTTAATGCGTTGTATCTTCTCTACAAGATGTTCATTTAATGCGTTGTATCTTCTCTACAAGATGTTCATTTAATGCGTTGCATCTTCTCTACAAGATGTTCATTTAATGCGTTGCATCTTCTCTACAAGATGTTCATTTAATGCGTTGCATCTTCTCTACAAGATGTTCATTTAATGCGTTGTATCTTCTCTACAAGATGTTTATTTAATGCGTTGCATCTTCTCTACAAGATGTTCATTTAATGCGTTGTATCTTCTCTACAAGATGTTCATTTAATGCGTTGCATCTTCTCTACAAGATGTTCATTTAATGCGTTGCATCTTCTCTACAAGATGTTCATTTAATGCGTTGTATCTTCTCTACAAGATGTTCATTTAATGCGTTGCATCTTCTCTACAAGATGTTCATTTAATGCGTTGTATCTTCTCTACAAGATGTTCATTTAATGCGTTGTATCTTCTCTACAAGATGTTCATTTAATGCGTTGTATGTTCTCTACAAGATGTTCATTTAATGCGTTGCATCTTCTCTACAAGATGTTCATTTAATGCGTTGTATCTTCTCTACAAGATGTTCATTTAATGCGTTGTATCTTCTCTACAAGATGTTCATTTAATGCGTTGTATCTTCTCTACAAGATGTTCATTTAATGCGTTGTATCTTCTCTACAAGATGTTCATTTAATGCGTTGCATCTTCTCTACAAGATGTTCATTTAATGCGTTGCATCTTCTCTACAAGATGTTCATTTAATGCGTTGCATCTTCTCTACAAGATGTTCATTTAATGCGTTGTATCTTCTCTACAAGATGTTTATTTAATGCGTTGCATCTTCTCTACAAGATGTTCATTTAATGCGTTGTATCTTCTCTACAAGATGTTCATTTAATGCGTTGCATCTTCTCTACAAGATGTTCATTTAATGCGTTGCATCTTCTCTACAAGATGTTCATTTAATGCGTTGTATCTTCTCTACAAGATGTTCATTTAATGCGTTGTATCTTCTCTACAAGATGTTCATTTAATGCGTTGTATCTTCTCTACAAGATGTTCATTTAATGCGTTGTATCTTCTCTACAAGATGTTCATTTAATGCGTTGTATGTTCTCTACAAGATGTTCATTTAATGCGTTGCATCTTCTCTACAAGATGTTCATTTAATGCGTTGTATCTTCTCTACAAGATGTTCATTTAATGCGTTGTATCTTCTCTACAAGATGTTCATTTAATGCGTTGTATCTTCTCTACAAGATGTTCATTTAATGCGTTGTATCTTCTCTACAAGATGTTCATTTAATGCGTTGTATCTTCTCTACAAGATGTTCATTTAATGCGTTGCATCTTCTCTACAAGATGTTCATTTAATGCGTTGTATCTTCTCTACAAGATGTTCATTTAATGCGTTGCATCTTCTCTACAAGATGTTCATTTAATGCGTTGTATCTTCTCTACAAGATGTTCATTTAATGCGTTGCATCTTCTCTACAAGATGTTCATTTAATGCGTTGTATCTTCTCTACAAGATGTTCATTTAATGCGTTGTATCTTCTCTACAAGATGTTCATTTAATGCGTTGTATCTTCTCTACAAGATGTTCATTTAATGCGTTGTATCTTCTCTACAAGATGTTCATTTAATGCGTTGTATCTTCTCTACAAGATGTTCATTTAATGCGTTGTATCTTCTCTACAAGATGTTCATTTAATGCGTTGTATCTTCTCTACAAGATGTTCATTTAATGCGTTGTATCTTCTCTACAAGATGTTCATTTAATGCGTTGTATCTTCTCTACAAGATGTTCATTTAATGCGTTGTATCTTCTCTACAAGATGTTCATTTAATGCGTTGTATCTTCTCTACAAGATGTTCATTTAATGCGTTGTATCTTCTCTACAAGATGTTCATTTAATGCGTTGTATCTTCTCTACAAGATTTGTTTAAGGATACGGAATAAGCCCACTAAATTTCCATCCTGTATATGATTCAGATTCATTTATTTTAGTAAATAGGCGAAACAATTTGCACTTGTACAAGTCAAAATTTACAAATATGTGTACACAATTAATAAAATAATTATTAAACAACATTATTTCTTGCATAAGTACATATTTATGTACTCAAGTCAATACATAAAAAGTAGAATTAGCTGTTTATAAGCTAGACATTTTCTGGTACTTTGTTATACACTTTAACACTCGTACTATGGAAGCTATTTGAAACCTTGGCCAATCTAGTAAAGGGCACAATGATTTTATGTTTATTTCGAGTCTCATAATTGTGGATGTCTTTGTGTTTTAACACATTGTCTAAGTTTCTCCTGGCGTGTATAATTGATACATATATATAAATTGAAGGCAATGTCATAATATTAGACTAATATTATTAGTGTCTTTAAATATTTGTCTTAGACTATGTCTTGAGGGTAATGGGAGTATTGCTCTTACTGCCCTTTTCTGCAATATAAATACGCGTTCGGCATCAGCTGCATTGCCCCACAAAATAATACCAAAGCACATAATACTGTGAAAGTAACTGAAGTAGACAATTTTAGCTGTCTGCATGTCCGTTAGTCGTCTAATGTTCCGGATTGCAAACGGAGAGCTAAGTCTCTTTGATAGCTTATCAATATGTAGGTGCCAGCGCAACTTGTCAACTGTTAGACCTAGAAATTTCACATTGTTTTTAAAGGGAAGCGTTTCATTGTTAACTTCGAGCGTGCTGTCTTGTTTGTCACAACGTAGAGTAAATTTAATGGCGTTAGTTTTGGAAGCATTTAACAATAAGTTGTTCGTTTAGAACCATTTGTTTATGCTTTTCAGGGCATTATTGATGTGATCTGCTTCAATTTGATTTTTTTTCTAATCTAAATATTAACGAAGTGTCGTCAGCAAACCTTACTATGTTAGTAATCTTTTCCACAAAATAGCTCAAGTCATTGATATAGACCAGAAATAAAAATGGGCCCAAAATTGATCCCTGGAGAACTCCCATCTTGATGAGAGAACCACCTGACTTAACTCCCCCTGTATGTACATGTTGTACTCTATTTGTTAGGTAAGAATAAATTAAATCTAAGTTTCGGTCTTTAACTCCGTAAAAGTCTAACTTTTTTATGAGGATAGTATGATTCACACAATCGAACGCCTTGGAGAGGTCACAAAAATACCTATGGCATCATTGCACCCCTCCCAAGCCGCGTACACGTGCTTAATTAAAGCCACTGCGGCATCAGATGTGGCAGAACCCTTTCTGAATCCAAATTGTTTTTTATGCAAAATATTATTTTGGAGAAAGTACATGGAAAGCTGGTTTAGCATAAGATTCTCAAAAATCTTGCTAATTGCTAGTAGCATAGCAACTGGTCTATATTTTGAGGGATCTGATTTGCAATCACTCTTATGAATCGGTACAACTTTACTGACTTTCATTAAATCGGGAAAATTGCCGGTTTTTACTGAAGAATTAAAGATATTAGCTAGATGAGGAGCGATTATTTCAATAATAGAGCCTAAAACTTTTACTGACATGCCCCGCAGTCCTCAGTTTTTTTTAGGTTGAGTTGCTTAAATGACTTTAAAATGTCTTGAGAAGAAACAAAATGAAATTTAAATGTAGATGGTATTGAATCAACATTTTGCTCTAGTATCTGCCTTGCTTTTATAGGGTTAGATTCAAGGTCGTTGGTAACCCTAGATGGTTCATTTGTAAAGAACATTTCAAACTCTGTAGCAACATCTTTCTTATCACTAATAAATTAATCTCCCTTTTTTAGTACAATACTACTAACTACTGGTTCAAATTCAAATAGTTTTCAAATAGTTTATTCAAATAAATAATACAGTATAAACTTAATCACTATACCGCCAAACTGCAAGGCAGTTTATTGGCAGTTTACGCTCTCACTCTAACAAGAACCGGTTCCTCCAATCACCAAGCAAACGCCAGTACAAGTAGATATGAGCACTGAAATGTATCTACATGTTATACCTATCCGACTGTTTATTTATTGATTGGAACCACCGTTTCGAAGTAAACTTAACCTTTATATAATCATTATATATGTATATATTAGCATTATTATGCTTTTTGTAAGTAGGCAGGTAAAATATACATATAATTAATTAATTTTGACAACTCAATTTTTTACTGAATACATAAGTATCTAATAAGGATTTTAAAACTTTTTTCTTAAATACTGGTTTAGTAAAGGTAATGTTTCTTACATCGTTCGGGAGATCATTTAGAATTTTTGGCACCAAATACTTTCTGGTCCGTGAACCATAATAATTACATATTCTCGGTACAGTTAACTTTTTGTTAATGACATTTCTAGTATTAATGCAATGTGAAATAGGGATTTTAAACTCATTATTATTATACTCTTCTAACGCAATGAATAGTTTCACTTTTTCCTGGACCGGTAGGATTTTACAAATACTATGAAGTTGGTCATAATTATGGCGACATTTTTTCTTTGTCTTTTTGTCGACTAACAATTTTAACAGCCTTTTCTGTATCGAATTGATCTGATCCAAATAAGTTTGGAAAGTGCACCCGTAACTACTCAAACCATATGATATGATCGAGTCTGCGAGTGCATAGTAAACAGAGTACATAGTTGCTCTATTTACTACGCCTCGCAGATGATACAGTTTACAAAGTACTGATCTCAGCTTTGAACATACATTATTTACATGTGATTTCCATGACATGTTTTTATCTATGGTAAGTCCCAGGTACTTGTACTGATTAACAAATTCAATTTCAGAACAGTTACAATTCAAGCGGTCTCGATGTAAACAATAAAAAGAATGCCCAATTATCTGTAGATTATTAATTTTAGGTTTATTATAGGGGGAGCAGATGTGCATACATTTAGTTTTAGATAAGTTAATAATAATACCATTATCATGCGACCATTTGATGATGTTTTCAAGGTCCTTTTGTATTGAGTTTTGGATTATATTTAAGTCATTATGAGCATATAATAGACACGTGTCGTCCGCGTACATAAACATTTTACAGTGTTTAACTACATTACACACACTATTGACGTGCATGATGTACCCAACCGGACCGTACACGGAGCCGGTGGGAACACCATACCTTATATTTGCCTTTGTACCCTTTGTACCATTTACTATAGTCTGCATAGTTCTATTTTTCAAGTAAGCCTGCAGCCAGCTGTTTAAAGGACCTCGTATTCCGCATTCACTCATTGCTTGTAAAAGCTGGTTATGGTCTAAAGTGTCAAACGCTTTTTTGAAATCAATAAAAAGAGCTACTACTTGCTTTCGTTGATCTAATGAATTGTTTATATAATCCGTAAACTGTTTAAGAGCTGTCGCCGTACTGCGGCCACGTCGGAAACCGTGTTGACTATCTGAGACAATATTATGCTTATCTAGGAAATTAGTGATTTGTCTTACAATTAGTTTTTCTGTTATCTTATTGATAATAGACAAAATGGCTATAGGTCTATAGTTTGCGTAGTCCAGGTGGCTACCTTGCTTATATATAGGTCTAATTAGTGCTAGTTTCAGTTCATCTGGATACAGTTCTTTTTGTAAACTCATGTTTATAAAATTAGCGAGAACAGGACTTATTTTTTTCTTAATGTATTTAATATCCTCGACTCGAATACCATCCGAGCCGGGTGACTTTTCGTTACTCATGTTATCTATAACTTTTTCTACTTCAGACGCACAAATTTTTCGAAATCTTAATGATACATCACTCTCTGTTACATACTCTTTTCTATTTAAAAACTTCTTATCGCAGCTATGTTTAATATTATGTATTTCTTCAGTAAATGTTTCAGCAAACTTACTACATACTCTTTCGAGATTATCAGTTTTACCTAAATATTTTAAAATAACATCATCTAAACTAGGTTTCTCCCTGCCCAGCCAACTATTTATTTTACACCATATCTTTTTTGCATCATTATTACATTTTTTTAATTCTTCCTGTCTATTCTTGTTTTTTGCTACATTAATTAATTTATTGACTTTATTTCTATATTTTGTATACTCTAGTCTATTACTCATACAATTTGGCTTGGATTTCCATTTTCGAAACAGCTCATCCCTAACGCTTATCATTGAATTAAGCTTATCATCAATCCATGATGGTCGAACGCGCTTACTCCTTAGTGAGACTTTTACCTTTGAACTTTCATAAATATTACTAAGAATTATACACAGTTTTTCGTATAATAATAAAGGACACTTACAATGTCGAAGTTCATCCCAATTCACTTCATCCAATTTTTCACGTACCAACCTATTAGATATTATCACTGTCTGCTTATGTTTATTAGTATCTCTTATCAAGTCCTCATCTGTTGAGATCGAAACACCAATTAAATAATGATCAGCTATCTTAGTCGTGAGAAGGTGTGCAGCGGGCACCGGCCGGCGGCTGCGCACCCACAGGTGATCGATGCAGGTTCTGCTGATGCGGCCGTCCACCACCTCCTCCCGTGTTACATCGTTGATAAGACAGTCCAATCCATGACTATACAGCATGTTCTTATATCTCAGTACAGCTGTGTTCATACTTTCGTCCAACAGGTTGATGTTAGTGTCTCCCACAAAGATAACGTCGGTGAATTTTGGGACGTTCTTCAACACATCCTGCATCTCTTGGGTAAACCTTAATTTATTGGTTTTTGGCGGTCTGTATACCGCTACTATGTGGATGTCTTTTTGTTGTGATGTATTTATTGTACCATGTATGATTTCGGATGCTGATCCATTTATGTTTGAAGCGGAAAGATTTAATTCCTGTTTTGCATAGATTAAAATACCTCCTCCTTTGCGGGTTTCTCTTGTATTCCAGTATATATCGTAATCGTCGATCCTGTATAATGGTATTTCCTCTTTTTTTATATTAACTTCTGTGAGAATAATCAGGTCTAGTTTTTCTTGGCATTGGTTTATAAGTACCAAAAATGTATTAAAATGTTTCCTTAGCGATCTTATATTAATATGTATTAGATTCAAGCCACTATTTGTATTATTAATATATTGACTCCAGAGTTTCGAGTCGTCATATTTTGTATATGTTGTTTCCTTAATAATGTCTAAAACATTACAATGCATTTATATATAGTTGTGATTCTTCCTTTATAAAGTAAAGTAATAGTATACGGGAAGGAAAGCACTACTCCTCACTAGTCTTCAGTTTTTCTATATCTTCTGCAGAGCGAATAACATACACTTTCCTATTTTCTTCGTCCTTGGGGACCAAAATGTCTCCCTTACTGATCCATACAAACTGAAATCTCGGCTTCAATTCAGCCTTAGCTGACCAGAATAGCTGCCGTTGATGTTTAGATAGATCCTCATTGATATATATAGACTTCGCGCTATCATTATTATATATCTCGCCATTAGTGATGCGAGTTTTCTTCTTGGCAAGCCATTGGTCGCGAGCGGCGCGCGATGCGAGGGTAATCAGCACCGGACGCGGCCGCGGCTGTTCCTTGTCGCTCGTTTTATTTCCACCTACCCGCTTTACTTCTTGAACGTTGGCGTAGTTTATATTCAGTTTTTTGGCAATAATCTTTACTATCTCTTGGATATTTTCTCCATCTTTCTTATCTAGCCCCACAATTTCGATATTCCTTTCCTTGCTTTTATTTTCCAGTACGACAACACGTTCTTCAAGAGCTTTGTTACACTTCTCCAGATACACGTTTTTCTGTTCTAAAGCCTTTACCTTTTTTTCACTAGTTTCCTTGTACTTCAAAAGCTCTAGGTACTGCTCAGAATAGAAATCTACTGCCTCACTCATATCATCAAGTGTTTTTTGCATTTTGAACAGAACATCAAGCCTTTTGTTAAGGTCAATCAATAATCCTTCCGTAGTTGTTTTGGCAGGATCAATGCTGATTCTTGGCGGCATCATTGGAGAACCCTTCATGCAATCTTCGCATTTCTCGTTTTCAACAAAAGATTTTATGATACGTGCACACTTTTTGTGAAAATACGTATCGCAAGTTCCTTTACACTTGACCACGTCAGCATTGTTTCCTCTCGTTGATAAAAAGAGTTTACACTTCTTGCACACCACCATTATTAAAGGATTTTTGCAAAACAAATTGAATCCGTAACAAGCAATGACGGTCGATGACGCAATCGATAGAACCGTTTAAAGCAATTATCACACCCGTACGCTGAGAGCTCGCGACACGGTCAATACTGACTATCATGTACGAGGGTACATTCATAAACGGTTGGTTTATGAATGTACCCTCGTACATGATAGTCAGTATTGAATGATAGCCGCATGTTCCATTGTACACAGGGCACAGAGACAATACAGATACAAACAGAGGACGGCACTAAGTACATGCAAGTGTTGGACACCGACGGGAAGGGGTTGCAGCTCGACCTACTGAACCTTACGTTAGTTAGGTGAGTGTTCCATTGTACACAGGGCACAGACACAATACAGATACAAACAGAGGACGGCACTAAGTACATGCAAGTGTTGGACACCGACGGGAAGGGGTTGCAGCTCGACCTACTGAACCTTACGTTAGTTAGGTGAGTGTTCCATTGTACACAGGGCACAGACACAATACAGATACAAACAGAGGACGGCACTAAGTACATGCAAGTGTTGGACACCGACGGGAAGGGGTTGCAGCTCGACCTACTGAACCTTACGTTAGTTAGGTGAGTGTTCCATTGTACACAGGGCACAGACACAATACAGATACAAACAGAGGACGGCACTAAGTACATGCAAGTGTTGGACACCGACGGGAAGGGGTTGCAGCTCGACCTACTGAACCTTACGTTAGTTAGGTGAGTGTTCCATTGTACACAGGGCACAGAGACAATACAGATACAAACAGAGGACGGCACTAAGTACATGCAAGTGTTGGACACCGACGGGAAGGGGTTGCAGCTCGACCTACTGAACCTTACGTTAGTTAGGTGAGTGTTCCATTGTACACAGGGCACTGAGACAATCCTTCAATCAAATTTACAGCCCGTAAATTAATTGCGCTGTGACAAACGAGAATTTTGAATATTTTAGTGAAACAAGCTGAAGATAAAGCGAGTAAGGGGAGTTTAACAAAAACTATTTGGTAAAAGGTCGCAGCCGCAGCAGCTGATGTCATCTAGAATAATAAAGAAGTTGGATTAAATATATCCAGTACCCAGATAAATGAACAGTTCGTGTCAACCAAGCAGGCGGATGCTGCCACCTCCCCTCGCGCACCCCTCTCCCTCCGAGATGACGCCATCTGTTCACGCTAAAAAGCGTGACGTCAGCGCATGCGCAGAAAGGGTGACTCGCGACGGAATCGAGTCCTGCGCTGACCGCCGCTCGCTCGGTCTGTTCGGATCGACGAGCCTCTCTAGGCGCACGCGCGCGCGCCCGCGCAGCCGACAGCTCTAAACAATAGACATTCGCGTCAGCACAAACAATATCGCGTACCTAAAGTGTAGTGTTAATACAAGTGCTGTGTACATCACTCAAACCAGGACATTCAATACATCCCTGCACAGACGCCAGCTCAACTAGCCAACAAGAAGGCTCAGCACGTCACCGCATCTCCCGTCGGCCCGTCCACAGACATCATCAAAGGTCAGTCAGTTTACCCACAATCTTTTTCTTATCCTGTCTACTCTCCCATTCAAATTCCATCAGCTCTGCATCCTGTAGCCAGCGGCTACATTTTTGATCCTTCGAGACCGTTTTCGAATTCGAACCGTTAGAACCAGCCCCCTTTTCAGCCCCTACAGTCCATTTTCAATACAAGAAAAATTTTGGTCCGTCGAGCGGAAAATTTTTGGTTTATATCACCCCCCGCCTCCCCCCCGCCGGCCCGTAACTTTGTTTGAACCAGCCCCCGTCGATTTACTACAGTCCATTTTCACCCGGTTACATATTTCGGCCCCCCCCGCCCCTTTACAGAATAAACTCAGTTTGTTATTATTATTCAGCTCAGATAACATAAGTATATTCATTCAGCCCAATTGTTTATTACAGTCCACTATACTTCTTTATTAAACCCAAATTTTACGAGATTTTGCGAGATATTTTTTCGGTGCGAGTATTTGCTTTATTTCGTGCATTTACGTAAGTTACGCACATACGTAAAACCCACGTATACGTAAGTTATTACGTAACGAACGTTTACGTTTACGAATTATTACGTTACCAAAGTTTGATCTGCATCATTGGATTGTCCGCTCATTTAGATCCGATTTCTGCGAGGTAAATACATTCTTTGTTCGTTTACGCGTTCGAGGCTTGTAGGTAGGTATTTTATTCTATAAATAGAATTTTCGACGACTGATGTGTTGTTGTAAATATACTGTTATGATATATTGCCGTCAGTTTTTTCGTGTTATTGTCTAACAAGTTCATCGGCCCTTTTCGATATTTTTGTGTTGCGGTAATCTCACGTCGCAGTAATAGTATTAGACAGTTTGATCGTGTTATTGTCTGCTTTTTAACCGGATATATATATAGCACAAATATAGTAAAAAAAAAAATTTTTGTTTTTTCATCTCATCTCTGCTCTTATTGTTTATGGTACACATATAGGGTGTTCCACGTTGGTGTATCAGCTCATATACAGGTTGTTTTTTAAAAAAAAAATATTTTTTCTTCTCTTTCGTGTTTATTTAAGAGTTCCGTATTCCGTTTGAACATAGTCATTGTTACTTCATCCGCGCAAGTGTCTCAGCTCTGTTCATCTGTCTCATTATATATTTTGGTTGTACGTCCGCTCTTATAGTTCAGTTCAAAATCGTTGCGTATTTTGTCTTAGTAATCAACCACCTACTTTAACAAAATTAAGATGCCTTCGAAATCACAAGCCGCGATGTTTCGTGAGGCCGTAAAGGCGATAGTTCTGTTAAAGGAGATCGGTGCGGCGGTAGAGGCAGGCGACAGAAAAACTTATTCTGTGGCGGATTTCACCGCTCGTTACGCAAACATACAAAGCGTTAAAACTAAGTTAGAGAACGTATATTACGAGATCCTTGACGATGAGGATTTGTCCGACGAAACTGAGGCAACCTACACAAAAAATTTTCAGTCGGCACTTAGCAACTATGATGCTATCCTAGTGGCATTTGAAAAATTAAATGAAAAATCAGCTCTTCCGGACAAGACGCAACCCCTCAGCTCAGGTACACCCGTTGGTGTTTTACCAAAGATACCCATACCGGAGTTTCATTCGAACGTTGAAGAATGGCCCTCATTTATTGCCGTTTTTAGGAGCCTCGTCAGTGAGATGGCTACAGTTTCGGATGCTGTAAAGCTGCATTATTTGTTAGGCGCCCTAAAGGGTGAGGCACATGATATGGTGAAACACCTCTACCCTACCAACGAGAATTATCCCATAGCCATGGAAATTCTCACCAAGCGTTACGACAATCGTCGCGTACTCATTGACCGATTTGTGGACATTATAATGAACCTTCCGCACATCCACATGCGCTCGGATATCCGCACATCGTTCTTAATTCCGCTTATCTCAGCGCAAAGCGCTCTCCGCAACCTCGATCTGCCCATGAAAGACTCCGACTATGTTTTCGTGTCCATGGTGGTGCGAAAACTGCAAGGCGAGCTCCGCACTCTTTTCGAGCGGAAGTACGGATCTCGTGCAACTCTGCCCACGCTCAAGAACCTCATTGAGTTTCTGGAAGAGCACGCACGCTGCAAGGAGAATGAGTCATCGTTCCTTGCGTCACAGGAGGCTCCTTCTTCATCACGGCTCGGCCCGTCAGAAAGGCTCGCTCAGCTCAATAAGCTGCTTCAACCCACTCGAGGTACTCCACGTCAGCCCTACCAGGCTCATCAAGAGTTCCGCCCCATAGCTCCTCGGCAGGACAATCGCTCCCCCCGTCCTATTCGTCAACCATTTATGGCATTTGAGACAGCGCCAGTTTACTCGGCCCGATTATCCCCATCACCCACTCGCCGACAGGATTATTCGGCTCAACCTTCTTCCCCTACTGGTGGTATGCCATGCCCATACTGCAGGAATAGGGGACACAAACTCATCGCATGCCCAGGATTTAATAACCAGCCAGTTCAAGGTCGGTGGGACTTTGTGAACTCACGCAACCGGTGCCGACGCTGTTTGGGTCCTCATTATGAGAACGAGTGCAGGTCTACACGTGCATGCAAGGAGTGTGGGCGGTCTGACCACCATACTTCACTGCATCGCCATGGGGCCATGTCTCCGACACGCTCATCTGCTCATTTGCTGCCTCCGTCTCTACGTGAGCAGCCCAGACAGCGCTCAGCGCATGAGCCTCAGTACCGTTCGGCACATGCTACACAGGCATATACGTCCCATTCCAACTCGCCCACTCAATCGCGATCGCCAAGTAGGTCTCGGGTAGGTAGTCAACAGTGACTACCTACAATAACAGAGCACTATGAAGGCGAGGACGATCAGCACTCAGCACACTCAGCACACTCATCACACATTCACTCATCACATACACACTCAGCTCATTGTCACTCAATGACTTCAACTCCAACAGAAAATTACTGTAACTCCGCACAACGTGTAGTGAACGTCACCAACACGCCAATTTTGTTGCCAACCGTCTCACTTAAAATAGCAGACGTAAATGGTCAATTTCACTCAGCACGAGCCTTGTTGGACTGTGGAAGTATGCTGACTCTTTGTTCTCAGCGCATGGCCACAATTTTAAATTTGCCATTAAAACATAGATCTCTAAAAATCGCAGGAGTTGGAAATCAGCACACACAAGACTCAAAGGCATCAATCACAATTGTATGCCGCCCTACTCACCGTGACACACCTATGATCACGGCCACAGCCCATAAAAAAAAAAAAAAAAAAAAAAAAAAAAAAAAAAAAAAAAAAAAAAAAAAGGAGCCGCAGCCCCGGCCCCCCCAGGATGTTCACGCTAAAAAGCGTGACGTCAGCGCATGCGCAGAAAGGGTGACTCGCGACGGAATCGAGTCCTGCGCTGACCGCCGCTCGCTCGGTCTGTTCGGATCGACGAGCCTCTCTAGGCGCACGCGCGCGCGCCCGCGCAGCCGACAGCTCTAAACAATAGACATTCGCGTCAGCACAAACAATATCGCGTACCTAAAGTGTAGTGTTAATACAAGTGCTGTGTACATCACTCAAACCAGGACATTCAATACATCCCTGCACAGACGCCAGCTCAACTAGCCAACAAGAAGGCTCAGCACGTCACCGCATCTCCCGTCGGCCCGTCCACAGACATCATCAAAGGTCAGTCAGTTTACCCACAATCTTTTTCTTATCCTGTCTACTCTCCCATTCAAATTCCATCAGCTCTGCATCCTGTAGCCAGCGGCTACACCATCTTTGACAGTAACTAAAATGCGAACTATAAATGTTTCAGATGCGGTGACGGAGAAGAGTACAGACTAGTTACAAATGTTGTAAGTACAATAATAGTACACACATCCAAGTAGAATGTCGTACATAGAGCAACTAACCACAAAGAGTACAGACTAGTTACAAATGTTGTAAGTACAATAATAGTACACACATCCAAGTAGAATGTCGTACATAGAGCAACTAACCACAAAGAGTACAGACTAGTTACAAATGTTGTAAGTACAATAATAGTACACACATCCAAGTAGAATGTCGTACATAGAGCAACTAACCACAAAGAGTACAGACTAGTAACAAATGTTGTAAGTACAATAATAGTACACACATCCAAGTAGAATGTCGTACATAGAGCAACTAACCACAAAGAGTACAGACTAGTAACAAATGTTGTAAGTACAATAATAGTACACACATCCAAGTAGAATGTCGTACATAGAGCAACTAACCACAAAGAGTACAGACTAGTTACAAATGTTGTAAGTACAATAATAGTACACACATCCAAGTAGAATGTCGTACATAGAGCAACTAACCACAAAGAGTACAGACTAGTTACAAATGTTGTAAGTACAATAATAGTACACACATCCAAGTAGAATGTCGTACATAGAGCAACTAACCACAAAGAGTACAGACTAGTAACAAATGTTGTAAGTACAATAATAGTACACACATCCAAGTAGAATGTCGTACATAGAGCAACTAACCACAAAGAGTACAGACTAGTAACAAATGTTGTAAGTACAATAATAGTACACACATCCAAGTAGAATGTCGTACATAGAGCAACTAACCACAAAGAGTACAGACTAGTAACAAATGTTGTAAGTACAATAATAGTACACACATCCAAGTAGAATGTCGTACATAGAGCAACTAACCACAAAGAGTACAGACTAGTTACAAATGTTGTAAGTACAATAATAGTACACACATCCAAGTAGAATGTCGTACATAGAGCAACTAACCACAAAGATGTGCAATGACACTCGGTTCGTTCTAAATAAATTACGACAACTTTTAACGCGCTCTAATTACACGCAGATATTAAGAGTTGTTCGAACCTTCATCTAATTACACGCAGATATTAAGAGTTGTTCGAACCCTTCATCTAATTACACGCAGATATTAAGAGTTGTTCGAACCCTTCATCTAATTACACGCAGATATTAAGAGTTGTTCGAACCCTTCATCTAATTACACGCAGATATTAAGAGTTGTTCGAACCCTTCATCTAATTACACGCAGATATTAAGAGTTGTTCGAACCCTTCATCTAATTACACGCAGATATTAAGAGTTGTTCGAACCTTCATCTAATTACACGCAGATATTAAGAGTTGTTCGAACCTTCATCTAATTACACGCAGATATTAAGAGTTGTTCGAACCTTCATCTAATTACACGCAGATATTAAGAGTTGTTCGAACCTTCATCTAATTACACGCAGATATTAAGAGTTGTTCGAACCTTCATCTAATTACACGCAGATATTAAGAGTTGTTCGAACCTTCATCTAATTAACACGTTGGTATTATTGCAGGAGTGTCAGGAAGGGGAAGAGTATATAACACCGGAGACGACCGTCATACTGCAGTCCAGCGAGACCGATGACGCGGACGGTATGTGACCACCTTATATACTTAGTATATAATATAAGAGTATATAACACCGGAGACGACCGTCATACTGACGCGGTGGGTATGTAAGTGAACGTTGGCTATATCAGTCAAAGTTACCTTACATGTTATGATAATTATGTGCTATTATGTTTCAGATGCCTCGGAGTCATATGTCATGGTGGAAGGAGAACAAGGTAAATAAAATACTTATCTGTTCTCTCAAGATGGTAACTAACAGTGAACCCTCGATGCCTGGCTAACTGTGACACAGCTGGGCTCATTAGATGGTGACTTACAGTGAACCCTCGATACCTGGCTAACTGTGACACAGCTGGACTCATTAGATGGTGACTTACAGTGAACCCTCGATACCTGGCTAACTGTGACACAGCTGGACTCATTAGATGGTGACTTACAGTGAACCCTCGATACCTGGCTAACTGTGACACAGCTGGACTCATTAGATGGTGACTTACAGTGAACCCTCGATACCTGACTAACTGTGACACAGCTGGGCTCATTAGATGGTGACTTACAGTGAACCCTCGATACCTGGCTAACTGTGACACAGCTGGACTCATTAGATGGTGACTTACAGTGAACCCTCGATACCTGGCTAACTGTGACACAGCTGGACTCATTAGATGGTAACTTACAGTGAACCCTCGATACCTGGCTAACTGTGACACATCTGGACTCATTAGATGGTAACTTACAGTGAACCCTCGATGCCTGGCTAACTGTGACACAGTTAGGCTCATTAGATGGTAACTTACAGTGAACCCTCGATACCTGGCTAACTGTGACACAGCTGGACTCATTAGATGGTAACTTACAGTGAACCCTCGATACCTGGCTAACTGTGACACATCTGGACTCATTAGATGGTAACTTACAGTGAACCCTCGATGCCTGGCTAACTGTGACACAGTTGGGCTCATTAGATGGTAACTTACAGTGAACCCTCGATACCTGGCTAACTGTGACACAGCTGGACTCATTAGATGGTAACTTACAGTGAACCCTCGATACCTGGCTAACTGTGACACAGCTGGACTCATTAGATGGTAACTTACAGTGAACCCTCGATACCTGGCTAACTGTGACACAGCTGGACTCATTAGATGGTAACTTACAGTGAACCCTCGATACCTGGCTAACTGTGACACATCTGGACTCATTAGATGGTAACTTACAGTGAACCCTCGATGCCTGGCTAACTGTGACACAGTTAGGCTCATTAGATGGTAACTTACAGTGAACCCTCGATACCTGGCTAACTGTGACACAGCTGGACTCATTAGATGGTAACTTACAGTGAACCCTCGATACCTGGCTAACTGTGACACATCTGGACTCATTAGATGGTAACTTACAGTGAACCCTCGATGCCTGGCTAACTGTGACACAGTTGGGCTCATTAGATGGTAACTTACAGTGAACCCTCGATACCTGGCTAACTGTGACACAGCTGGACTCATTAGATGGTAACTTACAGTGAACCCTCGATACCTGGCTAACTGTGACACATCTGGACTCATTAGATGGTAACTTACAGTGAACCCTCGATACCTGGCTAACTGTGACACTGCTGGACTCATTAGATGGTAACTTACAGTGAACCCTCGATACCTGGCTAACTGTGACACAGCTGGACTCATTAGATGGTAACTTACAGTGAACCCTCGATACCTGGCTAACTGTGACACATCTGGACTCATTAGATGGTAACTTACAGTGAACCCTCGATGCCTGGCTAACTGTGACACAGTTAGGCTCATTAGATGGTAACTTACAGTGAACCCTCGATACCTGGCTAACTGTGACACAGCTGGACTCATTAGATGGTAACTTACAGTGAACCCTCGATACCTGGCTAACTGTGACACAGCTGGACTCATTAGATGGTAACTTACAGTGAACCCTCGATACCTGGCTAACTGTGACACAGCTGGACTCATTAGATGGTAACTTACAGTGAACCCTCGATACCTGGCTAACTGTGACACATCTGGACTCATTAGATGGTAACTTACAGTGAACCCTCGATGCCTGGCTAACTGTGACACAGTTAGGCTCATTAGATGGTAACTTACAGTGAACCCTCGATACCTGGCTAACTGTGACACAGCTGGACTCATTAGATGGTAACTTACAGTGAACCCTCGATACCTGGCTAACTGTGACACATCTGGACTCATTAGATGGTAACTTACAGTGAACCCTCGATGCCTGGCTAACTGTGACACAGTTGGGCTCATTAGATGGTAACTTACAGTGAACCCTCGATACCTGGCTAACTGTGACACAGCTGGACTCATTAGATGGTAACTTACAGTGAACCCTCGATACCTGGCTAACTGTGACACAGCTGGACTCATTAGATGGTAACTTACAGTGAACCCTCGATACCTGGCTAACTGTGACACAGCTGGACTCATTAGATGGTAACTTACAGTGAACCCTCGATACCTGGCTAACTGTGACACATCTGGACTCATTAGATGGTAACTTACAGTGAACCCTCGATGCCTGGCTAACTGTGACACAGTTAGGCTCATTAGATGGTAACTTACAGTGAACCCTCGATACCTGGCTAACTGTGACACAGCTGGACTCATTAGATGGTAACTTACAGTGAACCCTCGATACCTGGCTAACTGTGACACATCTGGACTCATTAGATGGTAACTTACAGTGAACCCTCGATGCCTGGCTAACTGTGACACAGTTGGGCTCATTAGATGGTAACTTACAGTGAACCCTCGATACCTGGCTAACTGTGACACAGCTGGACTCATTAGATGGTAACTTACAGTGAACCCTCGATACCTGGCTAACTGTGACACAGCTGGACTCATTAGATGGTAACTTACAGTGAACCCTCGATACCTGGCTAACTGTGACACAGCTGGACTCATTAGATGGTGACTTACAGTGAACCCTCGATACCTGGCTAACTGTGACACAGCTGGACTCATTAGATGGTAACTTACAGTGAACCCTCGATACCTGGCTAACTGTGACACATCTGGACTCATTAGATGGTAACTTACAGTGAACCCTCGATGCCTGGCTAACTGTGACACAGTTAGGCTCATTAGATGGTAACTTACAGTGAACCCTCGATACCTGGCTAACTGTGACACAGCTGGACTCATTAGATGGTAACTTACAGTGAACCCTCGATACCTGGCTAACTGTGACACATCTGGACTCATTAGATGGTAACTTACAGTGAACCCTCGATGCCTGGCTAACTGTGACACAGTTGGGCTCATTAGATGGTAACTTACAGTGAACCCTCGATACCTGGCTAACTGTGACACAGCTGGACTCATTAGATGGTAACTTACAGTGAACCCTCGATACCTGGCTAACTGTGACACAGCTGGACTCATTAGATGGTAACTTACAGTGAACCCTCGATACCTGGCTAACTGTGACACAGCTGGACTCATTAGATGGTAACTTACAGTGAACCCTCGATGCCTGGCTAACTGTGACACAGTTAGGCTCATTAGATGGTAACTTACAGTGAACCCTCGATACCTGGCTAACTGTGACACAGCTGGACTCATTAGATGGTAACTTACAGTGAACCCTCGATACCTGGCTAACTGTGACACATCTGGACTCATTAGATGGTAACTTACAGTGAACCCTCGATGCCTGGCTAACTGTGACACAGTTGGGCTCATTAGATGGTAACTTACAGTGAACCCTCGATACCTGGCTAACTGTGACACAGCTGGACTCATTAGATGGTAACTTACAGTGAACCCTCGATACCTGGCTAACTGTGACACATCTGGACTCATTAGATGGTAACTTACAGTGAACCCTCGATACCTGGCTAACTGTGACACTGCTGGACTCATTAGATGGTAACTTACAGTGAACCCTCGATACCTGGCTAACTGTGACACAGCTGGACTCATTAGATGGTAACTTACAGTGAACCCTCGATACCTGGCTAACTGTGACACATCTGGACTCATTAGATGGTAACTTACAGTGAACCCTCGATACCTGGCTAACTTTGACACTGCTGGACTCATTAGATGGTAACTTACAGTGAACCCTCGATACCTGGCTAACTGTGACACAGCTGGACTCATTAGATGGTAACTTACAGTGAACCCTCGATACCTGGCTAACTTTGACACTGCTGGACTCATTAGATGGTAACTTACAGTGAACCCTCGATACCTGGCTAACTGTGACACAGCTGGACTCATTAGATGGTAACTTACAGTGAACCCTCGATGCCTGGCTAACTGTGACACAGCTGGGCTCATTAGATGGTAACTTACAGTGAACCCTCGATACCTGGCTAACTTTGACACAGCTGGACTCATTAGATGGTAACTTACAGTGAACCCTCGATACCTGGCTAACTGTGACACATCTGGACTCATTAGATGGTAACTTACAGTGAACCCTCGATACCTGGCTAACTTTGACACTGCTGGACTCATTAGATGGTAACTTACAGTGAACCCTCGATACCTGGCTAACTGTGACACAGCTGGACTCATTAGATGGTAACTTACAGTGAACCCTCGATACCTGGCTAACTGTGACACATCTGGACTCATTAGATGGTAACTTACAGTGAACCCTCGATACCTGGCTAACTGTGACACAGCTGGACTCATTAGATGGTAACTTACAGTGAACCCTCGATACCTGGCTAACTGTGACACATCTGGACTCATTAGATGGTAACTTACAGTGAACCCTCGATACCTGGCTAACTTTGACACTGCTGGACTCATTAGATGGTAACTTACAGTGAACCCTCGATACCTGGCTAACTGTGACACAGCTGGACTCATTAGATGGTAACTTACAGTGAACCCTCGATACCTGGCTAACTTTGACACTGCTGGACTCATTAGATGGTAACTTACAGTGAACCCTCGATACCTGGCTAACTGTGACACAGCTGGACTCATTAGATGGTAACTTACAGTGAACCCTCGATGCCTGGCTAACTGTGACACAGCTGGGCTCATTAGATGGTAACTTACAGTGAACCCTCGATACCTGGCTAACTGTGACACATCTGGACTCATTAGATGGTAACTTACAGTGAACCCTCGATGCCTGGCTAACTGTGACACAGTTGGGCTCATTAGATGGTAACTTACAGTGAACCCTCGATACCTGGCTAACTGTGACACAGCTGGACTCATTAGATGGTAACTTACAGTGAACCCTCGATACCTGGCTAACTGTGACACATCTGGACTCATTAGATGGTAACTTACAGTGAACCCTCGATGCCTGGCTAACTGTGACACAGTTGGGCTCATTAGATGGTAACTTACAGTGAACCCTCGATACCTGGCTAACTGTGACACAGCTGGACTCATTAGATGGTAACTTACAGTGAACCCTCGATACCTGGCTAACTGTGACACAGCTGGACTCATTAGATGGTAACTTACAGTGAACCCTCGATGCCTGGCTAACTGTGACACAGCTGGGCTCATTAGATGGTAACTTACAGTGAACCCTCGATACCTGGCTAACTTTGACACAGCTGGGCTCATTACATGGTAACTTACAGTGAACCCTCGATACCTGGCTAACTGTGACAAAGCTGGACTCATTAGATGGTAACTTACAGTGAACCCTCGATACCTGGCTAACTTTGACACTGCTGGACTCATTAGATGGTAACTTACAGTGAACCCTCGATACCTGGCTAACTGTGACACAGCTGGACTCATTAGATGGTAACTTACAGTGAACCCTCGATACCTGGCTAACTTTGACACTGCTGGACTCATTAGATGGTAACTTACAGTGAACCCTCGATACCTGGCTAACTGTGACACAGCTGGACTCATTAGATGGTAACTTACAGTGAACCCTCGATACCTGGCTAACTGTGACACAGTTGGGCTCATTAGATGCTAACTTACAGTGAACCCTCGATACCTGGCTAACTTTGACACTGCTGGACTCATTAGATGGTAACTTACAGTGAACCCTCGATACCTGGCTAACTGTGACACAGCTGGGCTCATTAGATGGTAACTTACAGTGAACCCTCGATACCTGGCTAACTTTGACACTGCTGGACTCATTAGATGGTAACTTACAGTGAACCCTCGATACCTGGCTAACTTTGACACTGCTGGACTCATTAGATGGTAACTTACAGTGAACCCTCGATACCTGGCTAACTGTGACACAGCTGGACTCATTAGATGGTAACTTACAGTGAACCCTCGATACCTGGCTAACTGTGACACAGCTGGGCTCATTAGATGGTAACTTACAGTGAACCCTCGATACCTGGCTAACTGTGACAAAGCTGGACTCATAAGATGGTAACTTACAGTGAACCCTCGATACCTGGCTAACTTTGACACTGCTGGACTCATTAGATGGTAACTTACAGTGAACCCTCGATACCTGGCTAACTGTGACACAGCTGGACTCATTAGATGGTAACTTACAGTGAACCCTCGATACCTGGCTAACTGTGACACAGCTGGACTCATTAGATGGTAACTTACAGTGAACCCTCGATACCTGGCTAACTGTGACACAGCTGGGCTCATTAGATGGTAACTTACAGTGAACCCTCGATACCTGGCTAACTGTGACAAAGCTGGACTCATTAGATGGTAACTTACAGTGAACCCTCGATACCTGGCTAACTTTGACACTGCTGGACTCATTAGATGGTAACTTACAGTGAACCCTCGATACCTGGCTAACTGTGACACATCTGGACTCATTAGATGGTAACTTACAGTGAACCCTCGATACCTGGCTAACTGTGACACAGCTGGACTCATTAGATGGTAACTTACAGTGAACCCTCGATACCTGGCTAACTGTGACACAGCTGGACTCATTAGATGGTAACTTACAGTGAACCCTCGATACCTGGCTAACTGTGACAAAGCTGGACTCATTAGATGGTAACTTACAGTGAACCCTCGATACCTGGCTAACTTTGACACTGCTGGACTCATTAGATGGTAACTTACAGTGAACCCTCGATACCTGGCTAACTGTGACACAGCTGGACTCATTAGATGGTAACTTACAGTGAACCCTCGATACCTGGCTAACTTTGACACTGCTGGACTCATTAGATGGTAACTTACAGTGAACCCTCGATACCTGGCTAACTGTGACACAGCTGGACTCATTAGATGGTAACTTACAGTGAACCCTCGATACCTGGCTAACTGTGACACAGCTGGACTCATTAGATGGTAACTTACAGTGAACCCTCGATACCTGGCTAACTGTGACACAGCTGGACTCATCAGCATGTACTGTAGACAGAATGACTATATAATTGTTCTCATATAACGGACCGCCTCTGTATCAGAGTGGTAGAGCGCTCACCCGCTAACTCAGAGGTCGTGGGTTCAATACCCGCGGTGCACAATACACTTAGAGCTGTTGGGCCATTTGTGTCCTCAGTACGACGATAGGGCTCACCACCCATCACGTTTGGGACGTAACAATCATCGATGAAGAGCGGGTGTACCGAGTGTGGACTTCAACTTGCATTTCAAAACACTCGGAACAACTCTGACACCGTCGTGACGATAGCTATAGATTTAGATATATTTATTGATAACAAATAAAAATATCTAAAACGTTGCCGTGCGGAGCCGTGTTCACTCAAAATTAGCCTTTATTTGTAGAGCAAGAAGAGCAAGAGTCGTACGTGATGGTGGAGGCGGCCAGCGGGCCCGTCGTCTATCTACAGTCGGACCTACAACCTGCGCACGTGCCCAACAAACACGTCACTGAATATAAAGAGGTAACTAGCCCTTATTTCTATAGCAATAGAAGTTGTCTGGCTGTATTAAGTCACCTTACAACCTTTACAACCTTTTGCATTTATCCAAGATATTTGTTACTGAAGATAAAGAGGTTTATATTCTAAACTAGCTCTTATTTCTAGAGCAAATATCCATGAGTTGATGTTGGACTTCCGCAAAGTAACGCATGTTTCAGTCAATTGTACTTGCCTTTCTCCCGCGTGAATGTAATTAAGGCTATCATTGAGCATAGGCCCCGCAAAGTTCCCTAATTTATTTTTCGTGGTTTGAAGAATCTAGCAATACTATAAGTGAAAAAAAAAGCATTTCTGCCTAGAATATAATGCACACACTTAGCGAAACAGAATCATCTGAAAGCATTCCAGTAATGACAAAAAAACAACAAAGATTGCTCTTAAAAAAAGTTGTCACGTCGAGATTTAAGATTACTTGAGCAAAATTCCATACATATTTTGGATTAAAACCTGTATAAACTTTATTACACTCTGAAACAAACAAATTTTTCCTAAAACTTTTTTTTTTTGAATAATAAAACTTGTGAATAAAATTCCTCCTTGCGAAACCTCTACTTAGCGTGGTTGTACAGTATTATGTCAAATTGGTCTTTATCTGCTCATGCGACGGTTGAGTCTCCGATCTGCACTGCCCACGGTTTATCGCGGCCGTGGGTTCTAACTCAATGATTCCCTTAATGAGAGAACTACCCGTCTGCAGTGAACAAACTGTAACCATGTACAAGTGAAGAGGTTCACAATTATCGGTTCAGTAGTTCCCTACATATAAACAAACATAATTTTAATATGCATATGCACCAGAACTACGCTAAGATACAAAAAAGTAAAGTACTTAGTTAAAACTTAGGACAAGAATATTGTTTCAATTGACTCAA
This sequence comes from Ypsolopha sequella, assembly GCA_934047225.1. NCBI lineage: Eukaryota > Metazoa > Arthropoda > Insecta > Lepidoptera > Ypsolophidae > Ypsolopha > Ypsolopha sequella. Next base: position 198,847 of record OW204012.1, on the reverse strand, counting down.
CTAAAACTGGATTATACCATGAGAGAAATGAAACTTTAGAAAATAACTCAATTAGTTGTGAGTAATTTGTGAGTCTAAAACTTATGACAAGAATATTGTTTCAATTGACTCAACTAAAACTGGATTATACCATGAGAGAAATGAAACTTTAGAAAATAACTCAATTAGTTGTGAGTAATTTGTGAGTCTAAAACTTATGACAAGAATATTGTTTCAATTGACTCAACTAAAACTGGATTATACCATGAGAGAAAACATCTGAATATATTGTTCCTAAATTGATAAATAGTTTACCACTGACACTCAAACAAGAAATCTATCATAAAAACCTAAAACAAAAGCTTAAACAGTACTTTTTGGAAAATCTAAAATAAAATTACAATAAGTCAAAGTATAACATAATATACCTCTATTTATTATAATATAATTTAGTAACATATAATACTAACTTACCAAAATATTTATTAATCGTAGGTATGATGAACAAACTAACACAAATAATTTTCCTTTATAATTCTGCATCATCCTGTATGTGTACATGTTATGTTAGCGAAGACCAGTGCAAGCTCTCTTTGCAAACTATTAGATGATAACATTCTATACAAATCTGCGCTTTGTTTGCCCTAGTATAAGAACTCTTGCATAAATACAATTTAAATTTGTAACTGGTTTTCGTTTCGAACTGGTTTTCTTCTTATCTTGGCGTGATAGCAGAAACTAATCATTTAAGAATATGTCATTCTATTACCTTTAGAATGTAAGCTTTGTTTTTTTTTTTTTTTTTTTTGTTAACTGTCAACTGTTAATGTCAATGTTATGTAGTGTTGTTTATTTAAGTAGTTAAGAGGAACGGGGTGCACGGATAAACCCCCACAGGTTTTTGTTGCACTCCTGTATTGTTTAGTATTTTTGTAACACAAATAAATAAATAAAAATAAAATGAAACTTTAGAAAATAACTCAATGAGGAAGAGTCACGATTTTTGTTAAGTATGTAGATCGATGACAGTAAAAAAAACATGACTTATGGTGAAAAAAATATCCAAATCGGACAAGAAATGTCGAAAGTACAGCAATTTTACTGTAGCAGTTCAAATAACGCCCGCCAGTACCAGCCGCGAGCGCGTGACGTCATCCCACACATACCCGGGGCGCGACCCCGCACGCGCTCTTCAGTTCTGTAGGTGTACTCTGTTTCCCGCGCAGTTCTTGAGCTGTGCTTGTCACGGTCGCTTTGTTATAGATTTATTGTTGTGTATCAATATCCTTAAAAATGTCTTACAAATATTGTGTCGTGCCAAAGTGCAAGAGTACAAGTAGTAGTACGCCCGACAAACTATTTTTTCATGTTCCAACAGACAAAAAAGCTAGAAAAAAGTGGTGTAGTGTTATGAAGAGAGATCCTTTATCAAGCAAAAGTACTCATTACTGTTGCGAAGATCATTTCGACGTAAGTACCTTTCCTACGTTATACCTTATACTTGACGTATACCTATTTCCTCGTATTATTGAGTAAATGTCACCTATTTTATCGATCAATGGAATCATAAACCTTAAAACTTAATCCTTTTATGTCATATTGTCTCAACCTTAACACAATCGTATGAGGTAATAACAATAAACAATAATCAACGTAGGTATGATATTTGTAGTCCGGGAGACTACCGCATTTTTATCTACGATAATGAATACCTATCAACAATAGGTAATGATTCGAATTTTAATTTCTTTGCTGTAGGACCTATTTTTTGGATCTGCTTTTCTCAGTAAGTAAAGTATTATTTAAAAATAAAATAAAGAATCTTTAATCTGTTTTTACTTTTTACAGGTCGAAAATGACATGGAAAATTATATAAGGTACCGATTGATGGGTGGTCAACTAAGACTAAAAAAAGGAGTTCTGCCGCATAAATTTGACTGCCAAAGAAAGGATAACGCCGTTGTAGAACGGACTGGATATAAAAAAAGACAGCAGATTGAGTACTTTGAAAGAGTGCTTAATCCGGAAGTTGGTCATGAAAACCTAATAACACAAGAAGAGTTCGTGGCGTGTGAAACGATTGATTTTAATTCAAATGATACAGAGGCTATAAACCCGCTTGAAGAAGATAATGCGGCAAATCTACACAATGATCCTAAATATAAATCACTCGCAGTGCAAGTTAATATAAAGCCAAAAGTTCGAAGCAAGGGCATTAATACTGACGCCGGTTTTGACCGGGTTGAAGAGTTTGCTCTTAAAATAAAAACGGTGAAACCAAAAGAACATCGTCGGGATCATCATCGGGAACCAATGCATGATAGCTTCACATCTTACTCTAATACCTCATCAGTTTCTGCGAGCCTAAGTGGATTCAGTGTAAATACTGACGCCTGTGAAATGAAACGACAAGTAGATACTGAGTTATTTAAGGAACACATGCAAAAAGGAACTTTAATGTCTATATCTAGAGAACCTAAGCTTTTTCTCGGATTACCATCGCAAGTGTATTTCTGTTTAGAATATTTGAGTGAATCTACTGAGAGACCTCTGATGGATGTATTATTGAGCTTGAAAAAACTGAGATGGCGTGAACCGAATTCCGTGCTTGCTGTTCAATTTGGAGTTTCGGAATCTACAGTCGCCAGACATTTCAAAGAAACAATACCTAAGGTTGCTCAATGCATGGAGAAACTGATTTTTATTCCTCCTCGCGACGATATTCGCTCAAATCTTCCGATACCTTTTAGGAGGCGTTATTCAACAGTCGTCAGCATCATAGATTGTTTAGAAATTCAAATCGAGAAACCTAGCTCAGCAGTACATCAGGCGCTGACGTGGTCACAATATAAAAATGCGAATACTATAAAATATCTAATATCGATAACACCTAATGGACTTATAAACTTCATATCCGAAGGTTATGGAGGAAGGACATCGGACGCCCTTATCTTTGAAGACTGCGGTTTTCTTCAGATGTTATCCCCCGGTGACGTAGTGATGGCTGATAGGGGATTTAAGAATATAGCTCATTTACTTGAACGTCAAGGTTGCAAACTTTTAAGGCCTCCTAGCGTTGATTCGGGATCAAAACTAAGTAAAGAAGAAGTTTTAGAAACTAAAAGAATAGCGGCCCTTCGAGTACACGTCGAGAGAAGTATAGGGCGTTTAAGGGAGTTTGAAATGATTGCACCTCATGCATGTGTTGACATTGATTATGTTAGAATATTAGACTATGTTGTGACATCTGCTTGTGGAGTAGTTAATCTTCAAGAATGCTTATTTAGAAACCAAGTTTAAAATAAAACAATATTTATATCTTAAGCCATCTGTTTATTTTTATACCTTAACCTAAGTTTTGACCAATTTAGGAAAGACTGAGTGTTTCCAAAAACTTGTTGACTTTTCCAAAAGATCTTTGCAGTAAATTTCATCAAAATCTTCTTCAAAGATTTCTACTTCTTTGTTAGCTTCAAAATTCTTATCAGCAACACAAAAAAGCCCTTTAGTTTTGTTGCAAAAAAACATTTGCAGCTGGATTTGACCTTTTGATTTGTTTGTGAGACGATTATTTTTAATAAAGCTTTCTTTGCCTTGTGTGGTCATGGGACATTTTATTTCTATGACATATTCTTGTGTTAAGCCATCAGGAGATGCACCTAAAATAGGCCAATCACTTTTCAAAAACAGCCCACCATTTTCGATTACAAATTTTCTCAATTTTGCTACTTTTGCCCTAACATCAGGTTCCAGTACTTTGCCTCTTCGCATTGCAGGAGTTTCTGGTATGGTTGCACCGAATATTTGCTCAACTAATGAACCATCAGGGGTTTTGCAATGGGCGGCGTCGTGTATTTTTGACGCGGTTATTCTGCAATATCGCATCTCATGCCATAAAGGAGACTGAGCTTGAGATAGAGTTTCTTGTTCTATTTTTGAACACTTTTCTGGTGTTTGTTTTGTTGTACAATAATCGATGAAGCCTTGTGCACTGTTCGTGTCGTTACCTTCTTTTTTATAATCATTTATCAAGTTATGCAATGATAATTTCGTAAGTTCATTCTGTGTAACGTAACTTGTTAACTGAATCCTAATAGAATTTAACTGTATATTGTGCACCAGTTTGTTAAAAAATTGTTCACTTCTTACATTAGCGTTATCGTCAATATCTCCAGCGCTGGAACCGATATCTTTGGCTTTTATAAATTTAAAGGTTGTGCCCACTGTGGCCAGTTTTGGTTTGGCCCAATAACATTTTTTTTCAGTTGGAGAAGGCTCTTCACTGCGTCTGTGTATCCACATAAGAAATGCTACACTATGTTTGCAACCTCCTTTTTGTGCAGCACAATCATGACAAGTAACATCAATAATAGTTTTATCATTTTCTTCACATTTGAGAGTGCAGCTATAACCTTTAGTTTTTACTTTATGCTCCGGTATTATTCTTGCCTTTACTGTGCACACATTTCCATTTCTTTGGACTTGGACATACCCTACGGCATCGTCGCCATATGACTCTCGTACAGACCTGTAATAATCATACAGCATTAAATACCTACATCACATTACCTGATGCGGTTGCACCATTTAAGTGCATCGAAACAAAAAACATGGTAGGTATCCGCTAATGTTAGTTAATCTACGGCGCGCTCCCGGTCTATAATGTTTAGGTGAACTTGAAACCGGCACTTACTAAATCGCAATGAATCATGCCTGCAGTTGCCTGCTTACAAAAACATCAACTCGAACTCCGTAGGAAGAAATAATGTAGGTACTTGACTTGACTAACGTTTTTATGATGGAGTGTGTTATGCTGTCCATGTCCCTTTTTACCCAGGTTATTTTATTATTTTCACATTACCTACCGCAACAGCCATGGGAAAAAGTACCTAGGCCTAAACTCACTAACTAACACATTAAATTTGGTAGGTACTTACCGTTGAAGCTTCCAACCTCGGATTTCAGCGCTGGTATACTTCACATGATTGTTTAAGTATTCAAAAACCATGAAAGAATCCACTTTAGGTAGATTATCTGACTGTCCTTTTTCGAATCCATCTTCCAATTTGTTGCTCATTATTACAGAACACCGAAACAATAAACCGATAATGCATAAAACTCGAAAAAAAACCGAGTGTTCGCTACTAATCACGAATGTGCGTACTGGACGACTGCGATCGCGCGGGGTCTGTGTGTGATGACGACATCGGTATCCACGGGCGGGAGGCGCGCGTTTTAAAATCAAGCCCGATAAAATATTAAATAACTTTGCCATTTATGGACGGATTTCAAAAAATCAAAAAGTAGTGTACTCAGAAAATCATAACACATGCAATGTAATAGTCAAAATTGGATTCTCCCGTTATGTGACTTATCCTCATTAGTTGTGAGTAATTTGTGAGTCTAAAACTTATGACAAGAATATTGTTTCAATTGACTCAACTAAAACTGGATTATACCATGAGAGAAATGAAACTTTAGAAAATAACTCAATTAGTTGTGAGTAATTTGTGAGTCTAAAACTTATGACAAGAATATTGTTTCAATTGACTCAACTAAAACTGGATTATACCATGAGAGAAATGAAACTTTAGAAAATAACTCAATTAGTTGTGAGTAATTTGTGAGTCTAAAACTTATGACAAGAATATTGTTTCAATTGACTCAACTAAAACTGGATTATACCATGAGAGAAATGAAACTTTAGAAAATAACTCAATTAGTTGTGAGTAATTTGTGAGTCTAAAACTTATGACAAGAATATTGTTTCAATTGACTCAACTAAAACTGGATTATACCATGAGAGAAATGAAACTTTAGAAAATAACTCAATTAGTTGTGAGTAATTTGTGAGTCTTAAACTTTTATGAAAAAATATTACTTTTGGAAAACTTGATGAAAAAAATTAACTCGTACAAAAAAAAACCGGCCAAGTCCGAGTCCGGCTTCGCTCTTGTACGGTTCCGTACATATGGCCAATTATTTCAAACTAGATATTTATTTAATTTTAGGTAATGCTCTAATTCTGTCAGACATAAAAACTGCAAAATTAAGTTAGTTGAGTATTCGGGGACGTACCATAAAACTACATTATAAATCGGTGTTTTTAGTATTTGTCGTTTAAAAACAGCAAATGGAACATAATATACAGAAATTTCAAGTTCCTAACTGCTTTGGCCTTTGAGATAGACCCCGTTACAGAAACGGTCTAAAAATGGCAACGTTGAGCCAACCATTTCTTTATTCTTCAAGATATGACAATGACACACCACATGCTAGGGCCAGAAAAAAATTTTTTTTTCGTCTCCATTTTCTTGTACGTGGCCCCCGGAAAAATAATCTAATTACATTTTAAATTAAAAATTCAGTTTTGGGTCAACATTTTACACAACATATAAAAATTTCAGGTTTCTCATTCCGTCTAAGAGCTAGAGATCCGTGACATACGGACTGACAGATGCACAGCGGAGTGACATTAATAGGGCTGTGATTTGCCTTTTGGGTACGGAACCCTAAAAAGATTTATGAAAATTCGAGTAACTTCACCATTTTTTATGTCCCTGACCCTGAGTGTATTACATATCTTTATTATATTATGTAAATAAATATTTATGGTGTTACTACAAAACGGTGTTTAACTTTAGACAGTGTTTAAATCTGTTGCTGTCACTTTTTTACGATATGAAAGAAAAGGCGACAACAACAGATTTAAACACTGTCTAAAGTTAAACACCGTTTTGTAGTAACACAGTTATTGTTTAGTTTATAAGTCACTTTGTATATATTTGATTTCTCTTTTTCAGAAGCCAGCCACAACGTTAGAGATCTTAGAACAGGCTAGAGCACTGCACAAAGCCAAGTAAGTCGCTTCAACTATGGGTAGTAATAAATGAGAGAGTCCGCAAGTGGTTCGGAACATAATGAGTTTTGTAGGGTTCCGTGCCTCATCATGAAAAAAACCGGCCAAGTGCGTGTCGGGCCAAGCGCAGTGTAGGGTTCCGTAGTTGCCCTGCACAATATGCGGACTTCTTCTCCAACTACATTTTATAAGTTTGTCCACTAATACAGATCGTGCCAAACTTCTAGTTCGCTCGAAAGTTGTTCTTTCCAAGAACGGCCCATACATTTTGTTACTGCTGATGCGAATTGCCCCGTATTTAGAGGGGACTAAAAGTTTGGCGCAATCTGTACTCGTTAACTTGTAAAGCCTACTTAGCTGTGATAGTTTTCCTTTTAATTTCGTTATGTATACTACTTCCGTGATTTTTTTCACGTCTCCAAATACAACCGTTTCTGGCTGGCAGGGCGGGGGGGGACACTTGACTCTAACAAAAATTAACACTTTTAAGCTTAATATTTCGCAAACAGAACCCTTTATCGAAAAATGGTCTTTTCACATCCCCAATATTTTTAAATTACCTATCCTATGACATCCCACACTAGGGGATAGACGAGAAAAAAAAATCATCCCCACTTTACCCTAAAAAAAAAATCTTTTTCAAAATTTTACTTCACCACTTTATCGGCGTGATAAATATTTATTTTATACCCATATGCCAAGTTACAGCTGTGTAGTACTAATAGTCTCTAAGCTAAGCCGCGAACAGACAGACAGACAGACCGGACATGGTAAAGACAGTCATCACCCGCTCACCTCCTCCATACAACTAGGTTTTCAAAATTTGTATGAAGTGAATGAATTCACACTTTATTGTAACATGTCGAAGATAAGTCAACATTTGACTCTATAATTGACTCGAATATCCGGAACGTCAGCGCCATCTAGCAGCGCTTAACGGAGTGTGTGGCGTGACAGTCAAACGATACAGACATTGTGAACTATATGTACGATTTACAAGATCGACCTAACAACGACCACGTGGCGAGTAACTCCATCAGCTACCTGACCTCAACCCTCCTGCTTCCACCATACACTAAAGAACAAAAAGGAAAAACCGAGTTTCGGCAACATAATTTTGTACAAAGGCGGACTTGTAACTTGAAGCGATTTCTTCCAGTCAACCTTTGGGAGATGAGGAAGTAATAATAATAATGATAATAATAATAATAATAATCTTTATTTCAAACCATTGGTCCATATTTTAAATTACAATATAAGATTTTAAAACTAAAACTAATTATACATTTTCTTCCAACAAATCGTAACACAACTTAATATTAAGGTATGTGCGCCATAGGTTTTAATAAATTTGTCCAGAAAGTCTCAATTGAACGGCTGTAGGCATAAACAGTTCTTACTAAGCCATTGCTAGTGGTAGAAAGAGCCAACCTAAAACTCGCCACCCGCTGCCTGATAACTGCCTCAGCACACGGCAGGCGCGCCTCAGCAAACATCGTGGACGCACTGCACCATCGTGGCAGACGGAAGAGAATGCGGAAAGCATCATTGTATTGTACTTTAAATCTTCGGAAGTTTTCCTTTAAATACTTCGTCCATAAATGCGGCGTGTACATAGTTTGACAGTATGTTTTAAAAAGGAGCAACTTCGAGTCACGAGATCCCTTGCAGAACTTACGACCTATCATATTGGCACGGACCGCTAATGAACGTCTCTCTCTATCCAAATCAGCATCATCATGAAGATCACATGTAACCCAGTGTCCAAGGTATTTAAAACTTTTAACGAACGAAATACTATCCCCGTTCAGGTAAACCGGAAAAGGACAAACAGCCTTACTGTTCTCGGAAAACACCTAATAGTACCTGCCCGTTTACAACCGGTATATAAAACGGTCCGGAACCCTCTGCACCAACTCACACTCACTAGACCGTTTTATGTTTCCAGAACGCTGCTAACAGCGTCACTAGCGCCACAGACGGGGCGCGGCCGCCGACGGAAGCACGAAATGCCGACCCCGTCAGAGATATTGGAGTCGCCGAACTTCAAGCTGTTCCTCTACAGCTGCAAGCAGTGCCACTTCAAGTGCAACGCTATCTCGGAACTGACCAAGCACAGGGTGAGTTGTCTGGGAGAGATCGCGTGAATAAGACCGCCACTTGAAAGTGGGGAACCCTCGGCTACTGTTCTTCAAATTGTTTCACTTAAAATAACAAACTTTATTTTGAGAAGTAAGAATCAAAAAACGGTCGACAATGTTCTGACGTTAAAAATTAATTAATTTAAGCTATTTTAGTAAGTAAAATATAGACAATCAATAGTTATCCCAAGAAAATCTTTGCTTTAGACGTCATTACAAGCGCATCACGGTACCTTGATGCTGAAAGCGATAGTGTTTAACGTGGATAGTGTATATGTAAATGGTATGCATTTGGTATTGTTTACTACTTAATAATAATGTAGCACATGAGAAAGAGCACTGTTTGCTTCATCTAAATTTATTTTCAATGCAAGTGTTCGTAAAGGCCCACTTTTATGCATCAAAACCGAACAGAAAGTCGATTATTTTGCCCTAGGGCTTTATTATTTTTTTTTTTCAATTTACGAGAAGTTGGCTAACCTGCAACCTTTCCTGTGTACCATAAATGTTATACTTTTTTTCCACTGTGTAACGGCTCTGGATACAGTCCTTTTGAGCCAATCATAATTTAAAGTTCACAAGATTATATTTGTTTTATTTCCTCACACTATGCATTGAAAAACGTAGTATGATACACGGGCGTAAAAGCAATAAATTACTCGGTTACTAATTAACGGTATTAATTTTTGTGCAATATATGTATATCAATCAATTCTTCTCGGCCGTTTTCGGTCACAGCGACTGTCACTGCTGAGAGCGGCGCTGGTGAGCCCTCACGTGGCTGACGTGGCCGATTGTTGCAGTGAACGTGCGACCACATTCACTGCACGTCAGCACCCCTCCAACTATATTATAATTGATGGCCACTGGTGGTCGGGCCTTAAGCTGGTCTCGTTTTGTGTCGAGCTCAGCGCGTCTAATCGACTCGAGAGCATACACCTTAGTGTTCACAGCCTGCCTCCAATGTATTTTAACTAATTATAATTTTAATTTTAAATTAAAATTATTTTAAAATCTAATTTTAATTTTAACTACTCAAAGACTATTTTTGTTTCACTTCATATTATATATTGGTACTGTGGGAAACATCATAAAGACACTAAATTTACTCTACCTAAGACCCATTACTGCCTAATAAATATATTTAATTTTTAATGTCCACAGTCGGAGCAGCACGCGGCGGGCTCACACAAGTACCGCAGTAGTGTGCCGCCCTCCACGCTGCAGTGCGCACGTTGTCCGTTCAGGGGAGCCTCGCACTACCAGGTGACTACCTATATACACACAAGTACCGCAGTAGCGTGCCGCCCTCCACGCTGCAGTGCGCACGTTGTCCGTTCAGGGGAGCCTCGCACTACCAGGTGACTACCTATATACACACAAGTACCGCAGTAGTGTGCCGCCCTCCACGCTGCAGTGCGCACGTTGTCCGTTCAGGGGAGCCTCGCACTACCAGGTGACTACCTATATACACACAAGTACCGCAGTAGCGTGCCGCCCTCCACGCTGCAGTGCGCACGTTGTCCGTTCAGGGGAGCCTCTCACTACCAGGTGACTACCTATATACACACAAGTACCGCAGTAGTGTGCCGCCCTCCACGCTGCAGTGCGCACGTTGTCCGTTCAGGGGAGCCTCTCACTACCAGGTGACTACCTATATACACACAAGTACCGCAGTAGCGTGCCGCCCTCCACGCTGCAGTGCGCACGTTGTCCGTTCAGGGGAGCCTCTCACTACCAGGTGACTACCTATATACACACAAGTACCGCAGTAGTGTGCCGCCCTCCACGCTGCAGTGCGCACGTTGTCCGTTCAGGGGAGCCTCTCACTACCAGGTGACTACCTATATACACACAAGTACCGCAGTAGCGTGCCGCCCTCCACGCTGCAGTGCGCACGTTGTCCGTTCAGGGGAGCCTCTCACTACCAGGTGACTACCTATATACACACAAGTACCGCAGTAGTGTGCCGCCCTCCACGCTGCAGTGCGCACGTTGTCCGTTCAGGGGAGCCTCTCACTACCAGGTGACTACCTATATACACACAAGTACCGCAGTAGCGTGCCGCCCTCCACGCTGCAGTGCGCACGTTGTCCGTTCAGGGGAGCCTCTCACTACCAGGTGACTACCTATATACACACAAGTACCGCAGTAGCGTGCCGCCCTCCACGCTGCAGTGCGCACGTTGTCCGTTCAGGGGAGCCTCTCACTACCAGGTGACTACCTATATACACACAAGTACCGCAGTAGTGTGCCGCCCTCCACGCTGCAGTGCGCACGTTGTCCGTTCAGGGGAGCCTCTCACTACCAGGTGACTACCTATATACACACAAGTACCGCAGTAGTGTGCCGCCCTCCACGCTGCAGTGCGCACGTTGTCCGTTCAGGGGAGCCTCGCACTACCAGGTGACTACCTATATACACACAAGTACCGCAGTAGTGTGCCGCCCTCCACGCTGCAGTGCGCACGTTGTCCGTTCAGGGGAGCCTCTCACTACCAGGTGACTACCTATATACACACAAGTACCGCAGTAGCGTGCCGCCCTCCACGCTGCAGTGCGCACGTTGTCCGTTCAGGGGAGCCTCTCACTACCAGGTGACTACCTATATACACACAAGTACCGCAGTAGCGTGCCGCCCTCCACGCTGCAGTGCGCACGTTGTCCGTTCAGGGGAGCCTCTCACTACCAGGTGACTACCTATATACACACAAGTACCGCAGTAGCGTGCCGCCCTCCACGCTGCAGTGCGCACGTTGTCCGTTCAGGGGAGCCTCTCACTACCAGGTGACTACCTATATACACACAAGTACCGCAGTAGCGTGCCGCCCTCCACGCTGCAGTGCGCACGTTGTCCGTTCAGGGGAGCCTCTCACTACCAGGTGACTACCTATATACACACAAGTACCGCAGTAGCGTGCCGCCCTCCACGCTGCAGTGCGCACGTTGTCCGTTCAGGGGAGCCTCTCACTACCAGGTGACTACCTATATACACACAAGTACCGCAGTAGCGTGCCGCCCTCCACGCTGCAGTGCGCACGTTGTCCGTTCAGGGGAGCCTCTCACTACCAGGTGACTACCTATATACACACAAGTACCGCAGTAGCGTGCCGCCCTCCACGCTGCAGTGCGCACGTTGTCCGTTCAGGGGAGCCTCTCACTACCAGGTGACTACCTATATACACACAAGTACCGCAGTAGCGTGCCGCCCTCCACGCTGCAGTGCGCACGTTGTCCGTTCAGGGGAGCCTCTCACTACCAGGTGACTACCTATATACACACAAGTACCGCAGTAGCGTGCCGCCCTCCACGCTGCAGTGCGCACGTTGTCCGTTCAGGGGAGCCTCTCACTACCAGGTGACTACCTATATACACACAAGTACCGCAGTGCTTCCACTTGCGCACCATATATTTCTTTCGTCACTCTACTTGCATTCATACTCTATATGTACCAACCAACGAAACATTCCTTTCTCTACCACCTACATCTTGTTTCAGACCGCAACGATCCCGTATGGTGTTTACAACGGGTGTTGTTCTCAAAAGCACAACCTATGAATGATTTTCTTGTTCAAAGCTTTGTATTAAAAATAAGAAAATAAATCATAAGGTGTGCAAATATACAAATTTTGTATACAAATGACAGTTGTTTGTAACATTTGGTATGAAACAGTTCCCCAGTTTTCCCGACCACACGATGTAAATTGTTCTAGCAACTTTAAATGAAATCATAATATGCTACTGTTTTTGAGATATATTTATATTTTATTATTATTTCCAGCTCATGCAACATGTCCAGGACAATCATATGGCTCAGGATCGTAAGTATTTCAACTAAATAACTTACGATGTTCGATCACTTACAATTACTTAGATCGTAAGTATTTCAACTAAATAACTTACGATGTTCGATCATTTACAATTACATGGATCGTAAGTATTTCAACTAAATAACTTACGATGTTCGATCACTTACAATTACATAGATCGTAAGTATTTCAACTAAATAACTTACGGTGTTCGATCACTTACAATTACATAGATCGTAAGTATTTCAACTAAATAACTTACGATGTTCGATCACTTACAATTACATAGATCGTAAGTATTTCAACTAAATAACTTACGATGTTCGATCACTTACAATTACATAGATCGTAAGTATTTCAACTAAATAACTTACGATGTTCGATCACTTACAATTACATAGATCGTAAGTATTTCAACTAAATAACTTACGATGTTCGATCACTTACAATTACATGGATCGTAAGTATTTCAACTAAATAACTTACGATGTTCGATCACTTACAATTACATAGATCGTAAGTATTTCAACTAAATAACTTACGATGTTCGATCACTTACAATTACATAGATCGTAAGTATTTCAACTAAATAACTTACGATGTTCGATCACTTACAATTACATGGATCGTAAGTATTTCAACTAAATAACTTACGATGTTCGATCACTTACAATTACATAGATCGTAAGTATTTCAACTAAATAACTTACGATGTTCGATCACTTACAATTACATAGATCGTAAGTATTTCAACTAAATAACTTACGATGTTCGATCACTTACAATTACATAGATCGTAAGTATTTCAACTAAATAACTTACGATGTTCGATCACTTACAATTACATAGATCGTAGGTATTTCAACTAAATAACTTACGATGTTCGATCACTTACAATTACATAGATCGTAAGTATTTCAACTAAATAACTTACGATGTTCGATCACTTACAATTACATAGATCGTAAGTATTTCAACTAAATAACTTACGATGTTCGATCACTTACAATTACATAGATCGTAAGTATTTCAACTAAATAACTTACGATGTTCGATCACTTACAATTACATAGATCGTAAGTATTTCAACTAAATAACTTACGATGTTCGATCACTTACAATTACATAGATCGTAAGTATTTCAACTAAATAACTTACGATGTTCGATCACTTACAATTACATAGATCGTAAGTATTTCAACTAAATAACTTACGATGTTCGATCACTTACAATTACATAGATCGTAAGTATTTCAACTAAATAACTTACGGTGTTCGATCACTTACAATTACATAGATCGTAAGTATTTCAACTAAATAACTTACGATGTTCGATCACTTACAATTACATAGATCGTAAGTATTTCAACTAAATAACTTACGATGTTCGATCACTTACAATTACATAGATCGTAAGTATTTCAACAAAATAACTTACGGTGTTCGATCACTTACAATTACATAGATCGTAAGTATTTCAACTAAATAACTTACGATGTTCGATCACTTACAATTACATAGATCGTAAGTATTTCAACTAAATAACTTACGGTGTTCGATCACTTACAATTACATGGATCGTAAGTATTTCAACTAAATAACTTACGATGTTCGATCACTTACAATTAGAGATGAAACGGATAGTGATTTGGCCGGATACCGGATACCGGATATCCGGCGAGGCACTTGGCCGGATAGCCGGATATCCGGCGGCCGAATATCCGGCTCAAGATATGAGTTTCGCACTAATTGAGCAAGTCTAAACATTACGCACCAAGGTGCGTGCGGGTGCAACTGGGTGAGATTATTGGTGCATTTTCTAAATGACGATCATTTTTAAATGTAAATTTCGTACCACAATCATACAAATGCTGGTCTGCAAACGCGAAACCATTTTCCGATCTTTACAAAATTCGTAAATTTGTATATTTTGTCTCCTTGCAGCGGTGTATACTGTATATAAATGGACAGGCATCTAAGAAACCGCGTAATCTACTGTTCATACTGAACAAATTTCTCAAAGTAACATATTGAAAAAATGGAACCTGCCCGCCCAGTGCCCTTTCAAAATTCACAATAGGTTTTCAAAATGAATAAAGAAACATGAAAATATTTTTTCATTTCCACAAGTATGTTTCTTTGGAAAACTTGTTCAGTATAATTCTTAGACCATGTTTTTTTAATGACCTGTTGAGTTACATTCGGTATATTGTGAGAGCAAAAGAAGCTGGTGTTATGTATGAAGAAAAGCACAAACGTTTATTCCCAACAATTGCTGTAAAGCTTGTCTTTATCTTTATCTCAACTCTTATTCACTTTATGTGAATTTGGATTATTCAATTTATTTTGTGATTTAAACGACTTTTTTATGCTGAGTTAAGTATCCGGTATCCGGCCGGATACTGGCTACTATCCGGCCGGATACCGGATACCAAAAATATGGCCGGATAGGCCGGATACCGGATAGTAACCGGATATCCGTTTCATCTCTAATTTCAACTAAATAACTTACGATGTTCGATCACTTACAATTACATAGATCGTAAGTATTTCAACTAAATAACTTACGATGTTCGATCACTTACAATTACATAGATCGTAAGTATTTCAACTAAATAACTTACGGTGTTCGATCACTTACAATTACATAGATCGTAAGTATTTCAACTAAATAACTTACGATGTTCGATCACTTACAATTACATAGATCGTAAGTATTTCAACTAAATAACTTACGATGTTCGATCACTTACAATTACATAGATCGTAAGTATTTCAACAAAATAACTTACGGTGTTCGATCACTTACAATTACATAGATCGTAAGTATTTCAACTAAATAACTTACGATGTTCGATCACTTACAATTACATAGATCGTAAGTATTTCAACTAAATAACTTACGGTGTTCGATCACTTACAATTACATGGATCGTAAGTATTTCAACTAAATAACTTACGATGTTCGATCACTTACAATTAGAGATGAAACGGATAGTGATTTGGCCGGATACCGGATACCGGATATCCGGCGAGGCACTTGGCCGGATAGCCGGATATCCGGCGGCCGAATATCCGGCTCAAGATATGAGTTTCGCACTAATTGAGCAAGTCTAAACATTACGCACCAAGGTGCGTGCGGGTGCAACTGGGTGAGATTATTGGTGCATTTTCTAAATGACGATCATTTTTAAATGTAAATTTCGTACCACAATCATACAAATGCTGGTCTGCAAACGCGAAACCATTTTCCGATCTTTACAAAATTCGTAAATTTGTATATTTTGTCTCCTTGCAGCGGTGTATACTGTATATAAATGGACAGGCATCTAAGAAACCGCGTAATCTACTGTTCATACTGAACAAATTTCTCAAAGTAACATATTGAAAAAATGGAACCTGCCCGCCCAGTGCCCTTTCAAAATTCACAATAGGTTTTCAAAATGAATAAAGAAACATGAAAATATTTTTTCATTTCCACAAGTATGTTTCTTTGGAAAACTTGTTCAGTATAATTCTTAGACCATGTTTTTTTAATGACCTGTTGAGTTACATTCGGTATATTGTGAGAGCAAAAGAAGCTGGTGTTATGTATGAAGAAAAGCACAAACGTTTATTCCCAACAATTGCTGTAAAGCTTGTCTTTATCTTTATCTCAACTCTTATTCACTTTATGTGAATTTGGATTATTCAATTTATTTTGTGATTTAAACGACTTTTTTATGCTGAGTTAAGTATCCGGTATCCGGCCGGATACTGGCTACTATCCGGCCGGATACCGGATACCAAAAATATGGCCGGATACCGGATAGTAACCGGATATCCGTTTCATCTCTACTTACAATTACATAGATCGTAAGTATTTCAACTAAATAACTTACGATGTTCGATCACTTACAATTACATAGATCGTAAGTATTTCAACTAAATAACTTACGATGTTCGATCACTTACAATTACATAGATCGTAAGTATTTCAACTAAATAACTTACGATGTTCGATCACTTACAATTACATAGATCGTAAGTATTTCAACTAAATAACTTACGATGTTCGATCACTTACAATTACATAGATCGTAAGTATTTCAACTAAATAACTTACGATGTTCGATCACTTACAATTACATAGATCGTAAGTATTTCAACTAAATAACTTACGATGTTCGATCACTTACAATTACATAGATCGTAAGTATTTCAACTAAATAACTTACGATGTTCGATCACTTACAATTACATAGATCGTAAGTATTTCAACTAAATAACTTACGATGTTCGATCACTTACAATTACTTAGATCGTAAGTATTTCAACTAAATAACTTACGATGTTCGATCACTTACAATTACATGGATCGTAAGTATTTCAACTAAATAACTTACGATGTTCGATCACTTACAATTACATAGATCGTAAGTATTTCAACTAAATAACTTACGGTGTTCGATCACTTACAATTACATAGATCGTAAGTATTTCAACTAAATAACTTACGATGTTCGATCACTTACAATTACATAGATCGTAAGTATTTCAACTAAATAACTTACGATGTTCGATCACTTACAATTACATAGATCGTAAGTATTTCAACTAAATAACTTACGATGTTCGATCACTTACAATTACATAGATCGTAAGTATTTCAACTAAATAACTTACGATGTTCGATCACTTACAATTACATGGATCGTAAGTATTTCAACTAAATAACTTACGATGTTCGATCACTTACAATTACATAGATCGTAAGTATTTCAACTAAATAACTTACGATGTTCGATCACTTACAATTACATAGATCGTAAGTATTTCAACTAAATAACTTACGATGTTCGATCACTTACAATTACATGGATCGTAAGTATTTCAACTAAATAACTTACGATGTTCGATCACTTACAATTACATAGATCGTAAGTATTTCAACTAAATAACTTACGATGTTCGATCACTTACAATTACATAGATCGTAAGTATTTCAACTAAATAACTTACGATGTTCGATCACTTACAATTACATAGATCGTAAGTATTTCAACTAAATAACTTACGATGTTCGATCACTTACAATTACATAGATCGTAAGTATTTCAACTAAATAACTTACGATGTTCGATCACTTACAATTACATAGATCGTAAGTATTTCAACTAAATAACTTACGATGTTCGATCACTTACAATTACATGGATCGTAAGTATTTCAACTAAATAACTTACGATGTTCGATCACTTACAATTACATAGATCGTAAGTATTTCAACTAAATAACTTACGGTGTTCGATCACTTACAATTACATAGATCGTAAGTATTTCAACTAAATAACTTACGATGTTCGATCACTTACAATTACATAGATCGTAAGTATTTCAACTAAATAACTTACGATGTTCGATCACTTACAATTACATAGATCGTAAGTATTTCAACTAAATAACTTACGATGTTCGATCACTTACAATTACATGGATCGTAAGTATTTCAACTAAATAACTTACGATGTTCGATCACTTACAATTACATAGATCGTAAGTATTTCAACTAAATAACTTACGATGTTCGATCACTTACAATTACATAGATCGTAAGTATTTCAACTAAATAACTTACGATGTTCGATCACTTACAATTACATGGATCGTAAGTATTTCAACTAAATAACTTACGATGTTCGATCACTTACAATTACATAGATCGTAAGTATTTCAACTAAATAACTTACGATGTTCGATCACTTACAATTACATAGATCGTAAGTATTTCAACTAAATAACTTACGGTGTTCGATCACTTACAATTACATAGATCGTAAGTATTTCAACTAAATAACTTACGATGTTCGATCACTTACAATTACATAGATCGTAAGTATTTCAACTAAATAACTTACGATGTTCGATCACTTACAATTACATAGATCGTAAGTATTTCAACTAAATAACTTACGATGTTCGATCACTTACAATTACATAGATCGTAAGTATTTCAACTAAATAACTTACGATGTTCGATCACTTACAATTACATAGATCGTAAGTATTTCAACTAAATAACTTACGATGTTCGATCACTTACAATTACATAGATCGTAAGTATTTCAACTAAATAACTTACGATGTTCGATCACTTACAATTACATAGATCGTAAGTATTTCAACTAAATAACTTACGATGTTCGATCACTTACAATTACATAGATCGTAAGTATTTCAACTAAATAACTTACGATGTTCGATCACTTACAATTACATAGATCGTAAGTATTTCAACTAAATAACTTACGATGTTCGATCACTTACAATTACATAGATCGTAAGTATTTCAACTAAATAACTTACGATGTTCGATCACTTACAATTACATGGATCGTAAGTATTTCAACTAAATAACTTACGATGTTCGATCACTTACAATTACATAGATCGTAAGTATTTCAACTAAATAACTTACGATGTTCGATCACTTACAATTACATAGATCGTAAGTATTTCAACTAAATAACTTACGATGTTCGATCACTTACAATTACATAGATCGTAAGTATTTCAACTAAATAACTTACGATGTTCGATCACTTACAATTACATAGATCGTAAGTATTTCAACTAAATAACTTACGATGTTCGATCACTTACAATTACATAGATCGTAAGTATTTCAACTAAATAACTTACGATGTTCGATCACTTACAATTACATAGATCGTAAGTATTTCAACTAAATAACTTACGATGTTCGATCACTTACAATTACATAGATCGTAAGTATTTCAACTAAATAACTTACGATGTTCGATCACTTACAATTACATGGATCGTAAGTATTTCAACTAAATAACTTACGATGTTCGATCACTTACAATTACATAGATCGTAAGTATTTCAACTAAATAACTTACGGTGTTCGATCACTTACAATTACATAGATCGTAAGTATTTCAACTAAATAACTTACGGTGTTCGATCACTTACAATTACATAGATCGTAAGTATTTCAACTAAATAACTTACGATGTTCGATCACTTACAATTACATAGATCGTAAGTATTTCAACTAAATAACTTACGATGTTCGATCACTTACAATTACATAGATCGTAAGCATTTTCGAGTTATTGGTACTTTTATAAATTTTGGGAAATTTGATAACTTCGTAGTTTTTAGAGAGCTAAAGCTACCCGATTCTAAATTCTAAGGATAAATTTTTTGTTGCGCAACTCTGAATAGTCCTTCTATTGATAAAGTCAAAAATAAACCTAGAAATGCTATACCTTCAAAGAAAAAAAAAATACCCGATTTATGAGCAATTTTTTGTAATTAGGTAATTTCGACACCACACCCTGAAAAAAAAATTGTACTATGATACATACATACACACATATATACGTCTGGCAAATTGTCTACAATATTGGCTCATCAAATCTAGTTTTTAAAATGATCTGACAAAAAGGATTCAATGAGACAGATAGCGACATAATTGAGATAGATAGTGACGTGGTGCATTCCCTCTGAAAGTATTTGTTAGTTTACACTTTTTGTAATAACAACTTTAATAACAATTTTTTGTAAAGGAATAATTGGTCCAATTTATTTTCTCGCAAGCAAGCAAGTAGAACCGATGCCGTATAATGATGATCGAAATCCACTAATAAATGAGATATAAATATAATACCTATTACTATTGGCGCTACCTCGTTCACTCTTCGTATTTTCGTACTTTTGCTACATATGCCCCGCGTTCCGAAATAGAATTATTTCGCTAAAATCGATTACGAATGAATGAGGTGAATGGCTAATAATCCATGAGTGAAGCAAATGCGTTCATTCATTCGTATGACTTTCATGGCTCATGCGACGGAGGTGAGGCGATGTGAGCGTTGAACGGAATGGAATGTCAAAAATTGTTTTCGCTCAATTATTTCAGCAGTTCAGATCAGATAATCAATAGTATATGTTTTATTCGGCCATGAGAGAAACAAATGAAAAGTCGTGTGGAACTCTTCGTCGAAAAGGAAGAATTTATATGTATATATTTTTTTTCGTCGCTATCTGAGTCTACGTTAAAGAACAGTGCTACAAACTCTTCTTGTTCCATCATAAATCACGGCACTTTGACGAAATAAAATCAAATAATCGTATTGTATTCTGTGATAAGAGGTTATGGTTAAGATGTATCTTTTTTAATGCGGTCCGAATCATAAGCTATCTTTCACATCGTTTGCTAGCTCACAAATTACGGACCAGTCATCGCTCACACTTTAATTCATTCATAGCTTTTATCTATGTAATTCTATTACGGACCGCAGGGATGGTAGACACGAGCGTAGAGAGCGGGACGAAATTCCCCCCGTGCGCTAACGTAAAATGAGTTAGCCACTCTTGGAACTGTTTTTTTTTGCCTCACCCGTATCCTTAACTGATGAGTTTATATAAATAAACTACATCAATCAATATTTTACTTGTGTGCGCAGTTCTTTAAGTCCAGAAGTCACTCCAGGAGTACTAGCTTGAACTTGGTACCGACTCGACGTCGATTCGATAAATAAAAATGTAACTCTTATTTCATTGCAATAAGGGTTATCGTTTAGAATTTATCGTTTTTATCTGTCAAATTTATCTAAGCGACGCGTACGTGCTCGCATAGCACGGATGTCTAGATTTGTGCACCACACGCCCTTCCAATGTTACAAGTTCAAAGTCCACCAAATTCAAATTCAAATTCAAAAAGTTTATTTTGCAAAGTAGGTATATATAATACACGTTTCACAAGTCAAATTTTAATCTTATAAAAATATATGTAATAAAATAATAAATGTACATGAACTACTTAGATTAAATGTTTTTTTTAATTTATGTAGCAAGATATATACGATTAAAATTATAGGTAAAATATTATTATACAAGATGAAATCCAATCAACCGCCCGAACCCATACCGGAGACCCGGCCAGGGACCAGGAACAGGTTCAATGATCACCAACCGAGCCCCCAGCACGAATCCAGGCAGCCGACCAAATCCCATCCTATATACTACATAGTAATAGGTTACATATATAAATACATGCCTACCTCCGCCCATTCGATTAGTCTTGCTAAGAAGAACGGGCAAGAAACTTGGCAAGATCATGTCTTTTTTTTTTAACATAAACTTATACTATACATCAAATTACTTATATCTACTTTAACCAAGGGATAAGAAAATACAAGACAGCAGGAATTCAGGTTAATGAAAAAAGAAAAACATATATATCTTTGCCTACCTGTCTCATATAGTCTATTTCCTTTTACAGTCTGTAATTAATTAATGTTAACTCTTAAGAGGAATCAAAAGTTAGGAAATTATATTAATTAATTAAATTATTACCTACTTTCATTAAAATCAGTATCACTATAACACCATGCTTCACCATCATCCAAATATTCATTTATTTTATAATATGCCTTTTTCAGTAGGCCCTGCTTAATATACTGTTTAAACTTATTCTCTGACAAAGTAAGGACCTCCTTTGGAAGTTTATTGTAAAATCTTATACCATGTCCTACGAAAGAGGTACTCACTTTGGCGAGTCTGATTTTTGGAAAAGCCAGTTTATACTTATTTCTGGTTTCCTTACAATGTTGCTCACCAAGCCTTGGGAGAGACTCAACATTTTTTCTGACATATCTAAGGACTTGGTAAATATATTCACAAGGAACAGTTAATATATTAATTTCTTTGAACTTTTCTCTTAATGAATCCCGGTGCTTCATATTATAAATAGCCCGAATTGCTCTCTTCTGCAAAACAAAGACTGCGTCTGTATCCGCGGCTCTACCCCATAACAGCATGCCGTATGACAAAATGCTGTGAAAGTAACTAAAATAGACTAGTCTAGCAGTATCTACATCAGTAATTTGCCTTATGCGTCTAACAGCGTATGCGGCCGAACTAAGTCTACCACATAGGGCTTCTATGTGGGGACCCCACTGAAGACGAGAGTCTACCGTAATGCCCAAAAACTTAGTTTCGTTAACTAACTCCAGCTTGGACCCCTGCAAAAGCAAATTACAATCCACTTGAATTACATTTGGTAACGTGAATTTTATACATTTCGTCTTTTTTGCGTTTAAAACTAAATTATTTACAGTAAACCAATCAAGCACTAGTGATAATAGTAATAAATGGCAGCGAATCCCTCAAAGTAACGAGATAATATTGCAGGAACCACCCTCGAACATACAAGATACAAGTCCAATACCGGAATGTTCCCAAAACTATTATTGCGCGTCCCAATAACAACCAACCGTGTTGTAACGTAACTATCTGTGATATTATTCCACAAAACTATACGCGTTTCAATATTCGATCGCCTCCAAAAGTCCGCTATTCATTAGCAATTTGTTGTACCCGTAACAAAATGGCGCAAACCACGTGGGCACACTAGTTACGGTACCCGGTAACAGTACGCGCGCGTCAAGCTGTCTAAAAAATAAACGCTTTTTTATTGATTCGGCATAACAATTGATTGATTGATTGATTTACCGAATCGGTACCAATTGTCTGTCCAACTACCTACAGATGTAATAATTGGGCACGTATTGTAAATATTCCCACGTATGTATTTCAAACAATAAATTTCCAGAAGCGACGTCAGACGGCGAGGAGCCGACCGAGGTGCTGGTGTGCGGCGCGTGCGGGTTCGAGTCCTCGTCGCGACAAATCTTCAGGAAGCACATCGAGACCACGCATGCGCAGAGTACCACCGTGCCTCACATCTAATTGTAGGTGAGTTGACGCGCGTGCGAGGGTCGTGTTGGGTCCACACTGGGGTCGTGTTGGGTCCACACTGGAGTCGTGGTGGGTCCACACGTTGATCGTGTTGGGTCCACACTGGGGTCGTGTTGGGTCCACACTGGGGTCGTATTGGGTCCACACTGGAGTCGTGTTGGGTCCACACTGGAGTCGTAATGGGTCCACACTGGAGTCGTGTTGGGTCCACACTGGGGTCGTGTTGGGTCCACACTGGAGTCGTGGTGGGTCCACACGTTGATCGTGTTGGGTCCACACTGGGGTCGTGTTGGGTCTACACTGGAGTCGTGGTGGGTCCACACGTTGATCGTGTTGGGTCCACACTGGGGTCGTGTTGGGTCCACACTGGAGTCGTATTGGGTCCACACTGGAGTCGTGTTGGGTCCACACTGGGGTCGTGTTGGGTCCACACTGGAGTCGTGGTGGGGCCACACGTTGATCGTGTTGGGTCCACACTGGGGTCGTGTTGGGTCTACACTGGAGTCGTGGTGGGTCCACACGTTGATCGTGTTGGGTCCACACTGGGGTCATGTTGGGTCCACACTGGAGTCGTATTGGGTCCACACTGGAGTCGTGTTGGGTACACACTGGGGTCGTGTTGGGTTCACACTGGAGTCGTATTGGGTCCACACTGGAGTCGTGTTGGGTCCACACTGGAGTCGTGTTGGGTCTACACTGGAGTCGTATTGGGTCCACACTGGAGTCGTGTTGGGTCCACACTGGAGTCGTGTTGGGTACACACTGGGGTCGTGTTGGGTTCACACTGGAGTCGTATTGGGTCCACACTGGAGTCGTGTTGGGTCCACACTGGGGTCGTGTTGGGTTCACACTGGAGTCGTATTGGGTCCACACTGGAGTCGTGTTGGGTCCACACTGGAGTCGTGTTGGGTCTACACTGGAGTCGTGTTGGGTACACACTGGAGTCGTATTGGGTCCACACTGGAGTCGTGCCTCGTTCTATTTAATTATCAGTTAATGTACCTGTAGAGGAGCCTCGTTCTATTTACTAATTTATTACTTCCCTTCGTACTTATTATTAACGATTGCTTCCTGTCTAATTGACTATGAAAACTTTGACAATTTATGACAACTAATTGCTTTTTTTATATAAGTAACATTGCTAACATTTATTTATCTCTATGAATTTTCAGATAATGGCGCCCATGTCACACACGCTTCGAGTCGTCAGCGCAGCGATGGCACACCGTGATCAAGTTTAAAGAATCATGGATAATTAGGACAAGAAATTCCTTGTAAATATATACCTTCAATACCTATGGTCAGAGTCAGACAAACACGGGACATTCCCTTAGTGGTTGTCATCTGGTATATGTAACTGTGAGGGGGGGATTCATAGAGCTTTAATATAATGTAAATCGTTTACATTTGGCTGGTAATGTAACGATTCCCTACTGTACACGTGTGAACTAGACATTATCCATAGACAATACAGCCCAGTAAGACGTCTGTTGCTCAACATCTTGCGTACAAATAATTCTGTCAACAATCGAAACGGGATACTGCAATCCTATTGGCTCTTACAATCTTACGTATAGCGCCACTAACTTATCTTTCCCGAAGACGAAGACTCTAGCGTAATGAATATAGAAGCCATTTTGGCTTGGCCTAACGAAACATATAATTTTGGAGTGGCGAATTGTATCTGCTGGTTCAGTCAGATGTGTTGACAGAAATCGGTCGCCTGTTATGAGGAGTCTGTAGGCTGTATTCGTCTATGGCATTATGTTATCAGCCGGCGAACGGAAACATTAAAATCAGCCGAAACATACGTAACTATTGAGTTAAGTCAAACTGGACCGATACTAACTGTAAGTTACCTGAGTGGTCATCTGTAACTAGAATCTGAATAAACTCTAGTCCGAGTGATCGCGCTACAAACTTGCCTCATGACAACTGTGCCGGGCACAAGTTTAGTATGTCGTGGGGTCCAGTGGCGTTCACTGTGCCGGGCACAAGTTTAGTATGTCGTGGGGTCCAGTGGCGTTCACTGTGCCGGGCACAAGTTTAGTATGTCGTGGGGTCCAGTGGCGTTCACTGTGCCGGGCACAAGTTTAGTATGTCGTGGGGTCCAGTGGCGTTCACTGTCGCTATGAGTCGACCAATAACGGCTGGCCGAACCAATTATTATCATTTTGCCTTTTGAGTGTCAGGTACAGATGTTGTATCTAACGAAGATACGTATACCTATGTTGTGTAGTGACGTGTGCACTGCTCCCAAACTAATAATGCGCTTACAAATCTTCGCCAGTGTTCGGCAAAGTTCGTATTAGCACTGTTAATACTCGTATAAGCACGTTTTGTACCGCCACAGAGGTTACACTCTACAACAAGTGTGTGTGCACGCTCTACTACCAAACACGTACCTCGTGTGACAATGTGTGTAAAATTTTATAATAACAAATTGTATGTTTGTTTCGTTCGCCCCCCCCCCCCCCTCTATCCGTAACTGCCTCAGATGTTAAAATGTGTCATGAAATAAAACCTATTTCGTTACGGAACAGTGATTAAAGACTGAACTGTAAATATTAATAAGAAAATTAAACCACATGCTCTACTGTTAAAAATATTAATATATACATAATAATAAAACAGTAGAACCCGGTGTGTCTGTACATTGAAAAAAAGTAATAAAAATATAAAGGAAAATACAAAGGCGGTGACTAAATAACAATAATAGAACACAAATACGCACATACATTTACATTCGGCTATACATTTGTATCTGTGCACGCCACTGCTTGACAGTGCCGTATACACTACTTTTTTCCGGAAAAGAAATCAGAAGGTCAAGTACGACAATAAAAAAAATATGAAAAAATTTAAATAACACTTTAAAAAAATATATTTGTAAGAAAATGTTCACTCTAGGAAAGGCAGTGCCAACCCTGGCGTCATACAAACTTTTTTTTTCAAAGTGTTATTGAAAATTTTTCATATTTTTTTTATTGTCGTACTTGACCTTCTGATTGCTTTTCCGGAAAAAAGTTCTGTGCACGCCACTGTTGTCAAGTGGTAGCAAATACCTTTTTGCACACAGAATTCCCTCATTGCCTTAGAGATATACTCCCCGCCATTATCGCAATACAAGTTTATTATTTTTGAACCAAAAAGGGCTTCACTTTTGGTGACATAATCTCGAAAAGCAATAAAAACGTCTGATTTATGGGCCAATAAGTAGGTCGCGCAATAATGACTATATTCGTCTACAAAAATCACAAGATAGTTTTTGTTGTCAAGGGTCGATGGTGTTATGGGACCGCATACATCTGTATGGACGTTAAACAAAGGTCGTTTCAAATATTTCGGTTTAGCTTTGTTAAGTGGCAAACATGCTTGTTTCCCATTTATACAGGGTTCGCGCAATTTATCATTTGGTGTCACATTATTTAATTTATCA
Organism: Ypsolopha sequella; assembly: GCA_934047225.1. Lineage (NCBI taxonomy): Eukaryota > Metazoa > Arthropoda > Insecta > Lepidoptera > Ypsolophidae > Ypsolopha > Ypsolopha sequella. Next base: position 171,848 of record OW204012.1, on the reverse strand, counting down.
ACGTCAGAAAATAATTTCTTTATTTTTAATTTCCACAAACTTTGATTTGCCCATGTAACCCAGCCTTTGATGCCAAAATTCATATTTATCATTTACGAATCTATTTAAGGAACAAACAGTGTAAGCAGATTTGTCAAGCACAAGATTAATGCCAATTAAATTGTTTAAACACTCACCCTTGATTACCACCTTACCATTGCGATATATTTGAACATCGCCATTTGTGTCGAAAACGACAGTCATACCCGCCTGTTGTATTTTTCTTACTGACAGCAGGCTGTATGGGATTTCGGCACAATAAAGGACATCCTGTAGTTCTCCTTTGACGCCCAAGTCACTTATAACGGGCAAATTGCCTTTCTTTGTTGCTTGTATGAAAGTAGCATTCTTGGCGATCGAAATATTCATGGGGTTATAATATTATTAAAACTCGCGTGAGCTGACATACTAAATTATTATTACATACGGCTTGAACATTCACGTGTGATTGTTGTTGACTATATGCCAACCGTTTCACAGATACAATTTCGGCATTATCAAGGCGAGTGTCGTTCTTAGGACGACGACGCGGCGTTTACCGTCGTTGTCAAACGGGCACTGGCAGCCGCCGATCGGCGAGCTGCACGCATTGCTCGTGCGCTGAGCGTTGGCTGCGTCGTCGAGGGGGGTGGGATGGTGGATGCACTTGATTCCTTTAATTGTTCCTAAGAACGACACTCGCCTTGATAATGCCGAAATTGTATCGGTGAAACGGTTGGCATATAGTCAACAACAATCACACGTGAGTGTTCAAGCCGTATGTAATAATAATTCATGGGGTTTTCTATTTCGGTGAAATTTCGTGATAAATCTTCTCGATTTGTCAGGTGATCTGAAGCACCAGAGTCCAAAATAAAAGTAATGATATTTTGACCATCTTCATATGTACTCCCGCCGGTCATAAAAGCAAATCCGGACACATTCTGGTTGTTTGGTTCCGTGTTTGCTATCTGAACCATTCTATTGTTGTTTCTTTTGTTTTCGAATTGGGCTCTCTTGTGATAAAAACAGTTCCTTTTCAAGTGCCCTGTTTTTCCACAGTTATAAAATTTTTTTGTATTTCATGTTATTCTTGAACGAAAATTTAAATGACTTTCCTTTGTGTTGGAACTTCTTTGTTTTGTTTGAAGTTCTCCACGATTCACCTTGTGGTTCCATTGTTTCAGCCTGGAGTACTTTTAGGCTCGTGTCACGTCCTTCACTTAATAACTTTATCTCCCGATCTAGTAATCTTGTTTTTACAAAAGCTAAAGTCATATTTTCTTCAGCCAATGTCTCTGTTGCCGTGACGATACTACTGTAGCTTTTAGGAAGAGTCATAAATAAGTGAATCACTTTGTCGGACTCTTCTAACTTTGCACCTGCAGCTGTGAGTTCGGTGATGATATCATCAAATAGTTAAAAGTGTTTAGTTAATGGTGTTTCACTTTCCAGCTTTAAGTTTAGTAATCTTTTTCTTAAAGACAACTGTGTCGCTACACTTTTCCTCTCAAAGATAGAGTCAAGCTTAGCAAAAACTTCTTTGGCCGTGTCTTGTTCCGTTGTCAAGCCAAGTAAAGAATCTGACAGAAATTCTATTAAAGTGTTCTTAGCTGATGCATTTTTCTTTATCCACTCAGCTTCTGGCACCGCAGGAATTTCGTCGTCGATCACTTTCAGTATTTCTAGTTCATTCAATAAATTGCGAATTCTAAGCTTCCAAACACTGTATCTATCACCATCAAATGGTTTAATGTTCCGTTTTAATTTACGTGAATCCATTTTAATCACTAAAAGTTTTAAGAGTACTTTTCTCTATTTTCTCACTATTCAATTATTCAACATCAAGTCTTATGCACAGAAAGTTTTAAAATGTTTAATCAATTACTTAATCACTAAAACTTCCAAGAGTAGTTTTCTCTATTTTCTCACTTTTACTTTTCAACGCACAGAAAGTTTTCATTTGAAAATGTTCAATAATTAAATGTCACTTTTATTTGTTATTATTTATTTACTTGCGTTCTGGGCACCATTACCTGTTAGGATATATGTATTCCAGTAAAAAGGCAGAGTTTAACGATCCAAATAATAAACTATTTAACTATTTATTCATCGTTATTTTGTCAGGAGAGGTGTGTCACGTATAGCTCGCTGAAGGCGCAGGCAGTAAAGAAAATATCCAAGGGACTTTTAGTCAAGTGGTTGAAGTGGCTTGTTCATAAAAACAAATATTAACAAGTAAGAAAGAGACAGAATATAGTGTTGAAATGATATTTATTTGTTTTTGTACATTCCAACACGGAGATCACTGTTCGATAACTTATTATAAAGAAAGAAGGATGGGAGATCACTGTTCGATAACTTATTATAAAGAAAGAAGGATGGGAGATCACTGTTCGATAACTTATTATAAAGAAAGAAGGAAGGGAGATCACTGTTCGATAACTTATTATAAAGAAAGAAGGAAGGGAGATCACTGTTCGATAACTTATTATAAAGAAAGAAGGATGGGAGATCACTGTTCGATAACTTATTATACAACTCAAAAACAGAGGTACTTTTTACTGCGGGATTCCCAAGGGATTCTTCTGTGGTCGCATTATCTTTTTCCACGCGGATGAAGTGGCGGGCAATAGCTAGTTACAAATAAAATAAAATGTGCAAAGTAAATAACACAAAAGCATACTTTACAATGTCATTGAATTGGGTGACAACGAAAAGTACTGATGTTTACTGATTATACTGATCCACTTCCATAGAAAAAGTATTGAAACAAGGCGAAAATAAAATCCACTTTCCCATAGAAAATAACGATTTTTTTTGCGTTGTTTGAATAGTTTTCGAATGAAAGTGGTGGTGAAAGTTTAGTATGTCGGTAGAGCACGTGGTTTAACATTTTCAGTACGTGATTAATACACCGTGTTTCCAAGCTAGCCTGTAACTGTACATTAAGACACCGTGTATTTCTACATCCAAGCTAGCCTGTAACTGTACATTAAGACACCGTGTATTTCTACATCCAAGCTAGCCTGTAACTGTACATTAAGACACCGTGTATTTCTACATCCAAGCTAGCCTGTAACTGTACATTAAGACACCGTGTATTTCTACATCCAAGCTAGCCTGTAACTGTACATTAAGACACCGTGTATTTCTACATCCAAGCTAGCCTGTAACTGTACATTAAGACACCGTGTATTTCTACATCCAAGCTAGCCTGTAACTGTACATTAAGACACCGTGTATTTCTACATCCAAGCTAGCCTGTAACTGTACATTAAGACACCGTGTATTTCTACATCCAAGCTAGCCTGTAACTGTACATTAATACACCGTGTATTTCTACATCCAAGCTAGCCTGTAACTGTACATTAATACACCGTGTATTTCTACATCCAAGCTAGCCTGTAACTGTACATTAAGACACCGTGTATTTCTACATCCAAGCTAGCCTGTAACTGTACATTAAGACACCGTGTATTTCTACATCCAAGCTAGCCTGTAACTGTACATTAAGACACCGTGTATTTCTACATCCAAGCTAGCCTGTAACTGTACATTAAGACACCGTGTATTTCTACATCCAAGCTAGCCTGTAACTGTACATTAAGACACCGTGTATTTCTACATCCAAGCTAGCCTGTAACTGTACATTAATACACCGTGTATTTCTACATCCAAGCTAGCCTGTAACTGTACATTAATACACCGTGTATTTCTACATCCAAGCTAGCCTGTAACTGTACATTAAGACACCGTGTATTTCTACATCCAAGCTAGCCTGTAACTGTACATTAAGACACCGTGTATTTCTACATCCAAGCTAGCCTGTAACTGTACATTAATACACCGTGTATTTCTACATCCAAGCTAGCCTGTAACTGTACATTAATACACCGTGTATTTCTACATCCAAGCTAGCCTGTAACTGTACATTAAGACACCGTGTATTTCTACATCCAAGCTAGCCTGTAACTGTACATTAAGACACCGTGTATTTCTACATCCAAGCTAGCCTGTAACTGTACATTAAGACACCGTGTATTTCTACATCCAAGCTAGCCTGTAACTGTACATTAATACACCGTGTATTTCTACATCCAAGCTAGCCTGTAACTGTACATTAAGACACCGTGTATTTCTACATCCAAGCTAGCCTGTAACTGTACATTAAGACACCGTGTATTTCTACATCCAAGCTAGCCTGTAACTGTACATTAAGACACCGTGTATTTCTACATCCAAGCTAGCCTGTAACTGTACATTAAGACACCGTGTATTTCTACATCCAAGCTAGCCTGTAACTGTACATTAAGACACCGTGTATTTCTACATCCAAGCTAGCCTGTAACTGTACATTAAGACACCGTGTATTTCTACATCCAAGCTAGCCTGTAACTGTACATTAAGACACCGTGTATTTCTACATCCAAGCTAGCCTGTAACTGTACATTAATACACCGTGTATTTCTACATCCAAGCTAGCCTGTAACTGTACATTAAGACACCGTGTATTTCTACATCCAAGCTAGCCTGTAACTGTACATTAAGACACCGTGTATTTCTACATCCAAGCTAGCCTGTAACTGTACAATATTTCATTTAGCGCGAAATTGTGAATAATTCTAGTTTTAAAGATACTACAAAATTGTGATTTATTATAACTTAGAAATAAATGCATTTACATTGTTTGTGTGGGTTTTATTTTTTCCGCTTTAAAAGTTAAATACTTAAGAATGTGTTTTTTTTTCCCTTCAATAATTAACTATATTAATTATTGAATGTTAGTATGAGTAACCGCTACAGCCGCGTTGAGTAACTGTATGTGAATGTAAGGGTAACTTTAAATGTTCAAATGTTAGTATGAGTAACTGCTACAGCCGCGTTGAGTAACTGTGATTGTAAGGGTAACTTTAAATGTTCAAATGTTAGTATGAGTAACCGCTACAGCCGCGTTGAGTAACTGTGAATGTAAGGGTCACTTTAAATGTTCAAATTACCAATGTTTTTTCTTTAAGGGATCATAAACTACTATTTACATGTTGATGTTGGCTCTATGTTTATGTTTAGATATGCTAAGTAACAGATTGTCATCACGTGGTGCATTAATTACTTAAAATGTGGTTCGTGGACTTCGTGTCGGGTTACTCGGCGTGACTGTGTTACTTATTGTTACTTAATTAATCAATCAGAATGTTATATTATACGGTGTGTTATGTGTAGATATTTACAACATAAAAAACCAACAGTAATATTCAATAATTAATCAATTATTTACATAACAATAGTCATCAATTAAGGCGATATGCGAAAATAATACGGGTGTTTCTTTTCTGTGTATTTCATGAAATACAAGGAAAATTATAATCAGTTTCTGGTATATGCATCTTGACTATATAAATCTAGGCCTATGTCCAGCAGTGGTCGAATACAGGCTGATGGATGGATGGATGGAATCTAGGGTTTTGAAATTGGAAAAAATGTTTGGATAAATTTTCCTCGATAGAAATAATTGTTGAAATGAGGTTGAAGACACACTTTTTCTCCTCGTTTGACGAACAGGAACCATATACAGAACTCAAACATATTTTATTAGGTGTGTTCCAACAATATCTAGAGATTTGATATTTGAAATTTTGCTAGCTATTTTAGTTTTTTTAATAAAAATATAAAACCAACTTTTTTCCCTTTTGCCCTGAATCCGCCCCTCTCGCACTGCGCAATTTTTCGCTTAGAGTGACAGAAAATAAAATTCACATAGCCTCTTAATATAAATACCTAGTTATCACATTCTCAATACATGTCCATACATCATTATTATCTGTGTTAATCATAGACAAACAATAATTCGTCCATGGTGTTAATAACAACATCGCAAGGTTTTGTCCCCGCAAAATAATATATTATTAATGGAAAAATATCTTGTACATTAAAAATTTGTATGAAATAATTATAATTTTATATATAACTAGATGTGCCCGCGGCTCTGCCCGCGTTGAAAATATAATAATTAAAAAAAACACCAACCACTTGAATCCTAGAGAGGAGATGGTTGTGTGTGAGTGACGTTGTATGTAGGAGATAATATCTGGAATTAATGAATATTAAAAAAATGATTTATATAAAGAATTAATTAATTATATAAATACTTTATTTATTTATTTATTTAGGGAAAAACAACAGAAGTAAACTGCAGATATAACTAAAAGGAACTATCAATTTTTTTTTTATATGAGCATTTCTCAAAAAATTTGCTACTAATTCAAAATCTTGTCCAAAATGAAAATATCGTAAATATATGTATATAACATAAAAATCTGATAATTTATTATGTTTAGATTGATAATATTGGTATAGCACGTATGTGATTTTACCGTTTCAGTGATAAAATTGTGAAAATCCAATTAGGGGGTGAAAAAAGGCGTCCTATTTTGTTACTACTTATTTGGTGAAAATTGGATAAGTTATTGTAGATATACCAGTATGAAACATTGTTTCTTTAAATTCATGATTATACTTTTAATAATTTCAGCAAATATATCCCTTTAAATAAAAACATATTTAAGAAAACTCTGCAATAATTATTTTTTGTTACCATTGGTACAAACATAAAGGTAAAAGTTTTTATTTTATGAAAACCAACATTAATTATAGAAAGATCATATTATTTATTCCTACATGTTTCTATTCTTCATTATTAACGATAATTTTTAGGTGTTTTAAGTCAATTAAAACCCAGGAAAATTCAAAATTAATGTTGATTAATTTTGGGACAGTAACAAAATAAGAGTAACAAAATAGGATCAGTGACAGGATAGGAAATATAAGGCTTAATGTACATTCGAACAAAAAAGGCAAGTTTTTTAATGAAAAACAATGAAATATATTTCAAACCACGAAGTCGTGGCGTATTATAGATTTTTTTTCTTTCTGTTTAATTTTGGTATTTCTCCAGTGAGACCGTTTTAATATTTTTTCCTCTTCTGTCACTTCTGCCACTTGTTTATATTTGTATTTACTATTTGTCCTTTGTAATTTTTTTTTCTTTGTTCCTCCCACTTTTCCGGATTATTTTTTAGTTTTTCCCGGTAGTGCCTCATTTTTTCTGATGCAATCAGTGGCATACTGAAAGCAGTAAGGTTTGTCGGAGTTTTTACTTGTGTTATACCCGAAATCAGTTACAAGTACAGATGATTCCGGGAAAGAACAAACCCAAAACGGGTTTTATACGGGTGGAATCATTTAAAATTTTATTAAATTAATAATAAATAAAATGCAAATGTGTCTTTAGCCTATATAAAACATTGACGTATAATTAAATGGCAAAGTACCTTTGGGGTTTGTTTATAGTATTGTAAACGAGGCTTTACAAATTCCTTTTTTGTTACCTAACTTTCCTCTTATACATTACTATGCCAAAGTAACAAAAGAAGAAGTAACGAAACGAGAATAATTTATGTTTTGAAATTTATTCATCACAGTAAAAACAATAATTGTTTTATTTAAATTCAACTCGAATGTAACTAAGAATGTTCACTTTCAAAAAACAACAATGCTTTATGTACATATTAACAAATTACCTGTAAAATCCGGTAACAAAAACTGAACAGAAATTGAGCAATAGGTAGGCACGTGTACACTTTAAGACGCCATCTAGCAGAGAGAGGTTGCTCAACAAAATGGCGTACTAAAATGTCACGTAGAGTGTTGCCAAAAACTAAAAATATCAACTTATTGGTATATTTCACAAAAGTAATATGCTAAAAATGGTAACAAAAGAGGATGTCACTTTTTGAAACTTTTCTGGGACAAGATTAAAATGTGTTTTTTGAAAATATAATGCACTAGTCTATTCTCAAAGATAATATGAAATGAACCCCGACATAATGGTTAAGCAATTAAAATCAAAAGATACGTAGGATACGTTTGAACTTTTCGAAATATTAGCGATCAAAGTATCAGTAAGTCGTATGGGACACGTGACTTTTCATACATTTAAATTTGGGAGTGTTTTTTATTTATTCAATTTTAATTAATATATAATTATTTTAGACATTCAGTATTTTTTTTCGCATTCAAAAATAAACAAAGAAAATCACACCGTCTACAGTTAAATACTGTTAGACTATTTTATACACAATAATGATAAACAACTTTGTGGGACAGCAAAAAAATCAAGTTTCGAAAAAAAATGAGAAATGCTCATAAATAGTTAAATCTACTCCCTTCAACATTTTCCTCAGAGAAAACAAACTACTTAAACAAACTAAACTGCTAAAAATAAATACGTGTTACAAACTTAACTAAAAATAAACATACCCCCAAACCTTAAAATAAACCTACTATAAAAACAAAATTAACTTACAAATAAAACCCTAACTATCAAAAAGACCGCCCCTCATCGTACCCGGCACAAAGGTTCCCATTACGCTAGCTGCGTTCCCGCGTTGGATTGCAATGGAAATACTTTGCGCCAAGTACGACATTGAGCGGTGGTCTTGCCATCTGTCTTTTATTTTTCTTCCGAGTGCCCTCAGAAATGTCTTGGCCTCAGAGCCCCATACGCCGGTCGTTTCAAATGCGGCGGCAATAAAAATGTAATTTTGTTTCAGATCTTTATATCTGGTATGTTTTTGTCTAGCGGCGCTCTCACCCGCAGATCCATTAATTAATTAGTGTACAATAATATTTTTGCGTATGTTAGTATGTTCTGTCTGTATATATATACGTCTCGTAAAAACTACGTAACGGATAAAAATACAGTATTCTGAAACACACCAGTTGTATCTTTCCCCGTCAGAATTACGATATGAACATTATTGTATAGAAAGCGCAAGGAAATACTACCTACCTTGGCGAAGAGGAGCGGACATTTATAGCTATGTTCTTTATGTGCATATGTATACTGTGGTATACATTATACATATCGTTTCACTTTATATAAGCTATAACAATACTCCGAGGCGTACCAGAGTGTTCACTGCACATATAAGGTCTTTCAATTTAAATTGAAAGTAATTTAGGAGGTGATTCAGTATCGTTAATACATCACATTCCACTGAAAAGTACTTTTTTTTGCGCGAACTTTTTCTTCACTTGTCCATACAAACTGAGTCAGCTGATCGGACCACTCTGTACTGAGAAGTGAAAAAAAAGTTCGCGCAATAAAAGTGCTTTGCAGTGGAATGTGATGTATTAACGATACTGAATCACCTCCTAAATTACTTTCCATTTGAATTGAAAGACCTTATATATCGAGTGAACCTTCTCGCAGCATTTCGGGCACGAATGTGCCCACAGTTCGACGTGCCTTCCGAATTAAGCAGACCGAACACGATTTGAACCAGCGACCTCCGTCCTAGTGTCTGAGACGTCCGAACCACAGCGGTGATACATTCTGTGTTATATCTATTGTAATGGTTACACTCGAAATAGTCATCGCGAGTGAGACCGCGGGCATAAGGCTAGTAAGTATATTACATAATCGGAATGCAACCGTGAAGTTCTAAAGAAGTATACAACACGCAGACAAAATGTAAAATTCAAGTTAAAAGAGCTAGCACCTTAAGTCGCGAACTCTAGTTAGACTTGATGACGAACTGACAGGGTTTCCCTGTAAATGGCAGCATAGTAACATTAAACGTCAGCAGTGGCGGATTTGCAGTGTTGGCCGCCCAGTGGCGGCGTTAGGGTAGGGCGCGGTTGGGCAACCGCTCAGGGCGCCAGGCCCCCTCGTCAGTTTGGATCACGGGATGGCGCGGCGAGCGCAGTTGCAAATAGGTTGGGTCAGTCCAGTCCCCCAGCTTGAAGTTAGTTTCACTTTGGGAAGAATTTCAACACTCGCGCCCTCGTGAGTTTTGACATTATCTCAATCTAGATTGAGAAACTTGGCAACTCTATCAATCGAAAATGAAATTGCAGAAAACATCGATTTCGGTGTCTTAATAAAGGAGTTTGCTAATAGAAAGGCAAGAAAAGTAAGATTTTGTTAAATTATGTTAAAATAAATGGTCATGATTGAAGATTAAAATAATCTTTCCCTTGTTTTTTTTCCTTTTTTGCACATGAATAATTTAGGAAACAGATAGGGGGTGCCGTAGAATTATCGCCCAGGGCGCCGTTTATGCTAAAACCGGCACGCCCCTTAGCTCCCATCATTTAGGTAATACATATGAATTAATTGAATTTACTTGTCAACTTTTATCGAAATATATTCCGAAATTTAATTATGCTTATGTCGTATATAGAATACAAGTCGCATGGGTATCAAATTGTAATTAAAATATAATGCTTGGCTATATTTACTTGCATCTATATCGAGAAATCCACAAAAAAATGTATGTCCCCCCCATTTCTCAAAAACTGGTGGACCGAAAAATATGCCAAAAATCATGTTAATATCTGCTTACGTAAAGATTACAGGAAAAATATAGCAGTTGAGAAATTCACGAAAACAAAATGACAAAATTAAAAATATGAAACGCGAGTTTGACCGGTTTTTTATATTTCAGTAAGCACGAAAATGGAGACATTATTCTAAGAAATTGTCTTCTAAGTCAGTACAATACACCTTTTGTAATGCTTTGGTCTTTTCTTTGATTTTTAACGCGCTTAGTTTCATCAGGTTAATAATAAAATAAAATAAAATATTTAATAACAAATAATAGTTACTTTGGGTAGTTTATTGTTATCATTGGTGTATTTTTTGCCACGATTGGCCGCCCCTAATATCTGAGCACCCTAGGCCCGGGTCTATTAGGCCTTAGGGCAAATCCGCCACTGAACGTCCCGCCAAGATCAAGACATTTTAAATGAAAGGACATAATGTAGTCCTCGAGTATATGAGACAGGTAGGCAAAGATATATATGTTTTTCTTTTTTTTTCATTAACCTGAATTCCTGCTGTCTTGTATTTTCTTATCCCTTGGTTAAATTAGATATAAGTCATTTGTTGTATAGTATAAGTTTTATGTTAAAAAAAAAGACATGATCTTGCTAAGTTTCTTGCCTGTTCTTCTTAGCAAGACTAATCGAATGGGCGGAGGTAGGCATGTATTTATATATGTAACCTATTAGATTAGTATGTAGTATACAGGGTGAACTTTTGAGACGGGACAGTAAGGGCAGGTACCTTAACCGTTATAGTTACAGGAAAACGCTGTTAGGAGACGATCCGTAAATTTTCAAGATATTCTGAACTGCATTTACAGATTTTGGAAAAAGTGTACAGTCAGCAAGAAAATGGTCATTTTAAACAAAAACTTTTTTTGATGCCAATCGATCCTGTTTCTTATGAGGATCAAAAGTCTCTACTGGACCGACTGAGGTTTGAGAAATGTCTCACTTTTCCTATACATATCGGAAAAAGAGTCAAACCTCTAAATTAGCCAAACTTTTTGTTATGGCTAGATCCGCCATAATCCGCTATAAAGAATACTGGCTGAAAAAGCAGGTAAGTAAAAAAAGTTATAATTTCAAACTTCGAATTCGATTCGAATTCTTGGGTTATTTCAGGTCATTCTTATATTTGTGCTGAGAAAGTTCTAGATTGTTAGTTGTAATTTATGTACTTCTTGTTAAAAAATGTCTTTAAATCGCAAACGTTTGGACTTAATTGAAGCGTATTTTGTAAATAATAGGAACACGGAATCTGCATTGGTGTGGTACGCGAATAAGTATCCATTATGCGACAAGTACTATCAAGAAAGGTAATTACAAACCTTTTGAATATGTATGGGAAAAGTTTTTTTCGATTTCTGACATTTCTAGTACTCAAACCTCAGTCGGTCCAGTAGAGACTTTTGATCCTTATAAGAAACAGGATCGATTGGCATCAAAAATGTTTTTGTTTGAAATTACCATTTTCTTGCTGACTGTACATTTTTTCCAATATCTGTAAAAGCAGTTCAGAATATCTTAAAAATTTATGGATCGTCTCCTAAAAGCGTTTTCCTGTAACTATAACGGTTAAGGTACCCGGCCTTACTGTCCCGTCTCAAAAATTGATCCTGTATAGGATGGGATGTGGATGGGATTTGGTCGGCCGCCTGGATTCGTGCTGAGGGCTCGGTTGGAGTGTCCATAACCCAGGCATCCCGTGCACTGCACAAGTGGTGAGTGGTCTTCTATAGACCGTCTCTGAAGTCCTAACCCGCCTCCATGAATCGATTCCACAGGGTTGGGCTTAGCTCCAATATTATATGAGACTCGTGCGGGTTCCTCGCTTTGCGACGGTAAAGCACTCGAGGACACTCCGCGGAGAGATCCGCTCCTCTCAGAAAGTGAGCGTTCTGAGAAAGGAGGGACTCTATGACGTGTTGGTCTTTTCTGTCGGACAAGACGTTGCGGATGCAGGCTAACGGCATCCGATTTACAGACTCTTTCGCCACGAGTCCGTGTTCGTTCTTACTGAGGCTGGAGGATATCTTTTTGATATCCTCCTTCTGACTGCAGCTGAGCACTACTCTCCTATTCGCTACTTTTCTGCAGCGGTCCACCCTGATACAGGAGGTCTTAACATCCAGCGCTTTCTCCAGTCGCTTCACGACTTCTTCCCCGGAGAGGGAAGAATCGGTCGATGAAACGATGATGGAGTGCGCTGGCCTGTCGATGTTAAGGTTAGGCGGTTCACATCTCTTCTCTTCCACCGCCTTACCTTTGGCCCTCACGTCCGAGCCCACCCTTTCTAGGTTCCCCAGCACGGGTTCCATGATTTGTCTAATGCCCGCATCGCTGACCGCCGCTCCTGGTCCCTGGCCGGGTCTCCGGTGTGGGTTCGGGCGGTTGATTGGATTTCACCTTGTATAATATATATTTTACCTATAATTTTAATCGTATATATATTGCTACATAAATTAAATAAAACTTTAATCTAGTTCATGTACATTTATTATTTTATTAAATATATATACTTTTTATAAGATTAAATTTTGACTTGTGAAACGTGTATTTTATATACTTACCTACTTTGCAAAATAAACTATTTGAATTTGAATTTGAGTAAGCAGGTTGCAGAACCACATCAAAATATATCAGAGTCCATTAATCGCCCCCGCTTCGAATTTAGAATTTAGAATTTAAACTTAGGTTGCCATACGTAGCTTGGAGCGGTTTTCCAGATTCCTTACGATTTTGATGTAGATTGAAACGGAACTATACGGAGATGTTTTCATGCTTAGGCTAAGTTCTTGTAATTAACACGGGAATATAATTATTTCAGGCGTGTATTAAGTTTCATAGGTACCATCGAAGAAATTGCCCCAGACCCACTTTTCACTCTAGCAATACGTGCGAACATGGGTCGTGGATTTTTCCTCGAACATTAACCCTTAACCAGGCAAAGTACTATATAGGACCACATTAGTTTCGAATGTTTTTATAGGACAAGACGCAACTGCGAACCACAATATGTCAAACACCCATAGACAAGGAATATTTTTATAATTTGAAAGCAATTTGCCTGAAATGGAACGCAACCAAAAGAACAAAAAAAGGATAACGGTTTGACGTTTGTCACTTTTTGATCAACAACGATTGTTTTTATGTACCATTTCAGTAAATCGCCGAAAATGCCGAAAAAAAATCCAGTGAGTATTATTTGGTGTTTAGAAACGTATATTTATCAGTTTTTACACAATCTGCATGTATTTTGTTTTTCATAAAAGATGTTTTTCTACCTGTAACGATCGATTGAATTATGTGGTCCGTTTATGATCATTGCCCAATAAGCATGTCAATTTGTAAGATGTCTTGATAAGAATTCTTCTTTTTTTTTAGCCCCGGTCGTTGAAAGACAAAGATATCGAAGCAGAACTACGAACAATGATGTCATCAGAAGATGAAGACACTGACGATGATGATTTAGATTTTTCTGACAACTTGAACAAAAGGCTGGATGAAATACAGAATATTACTAATTTTGAGCTATTTGGTACACTTAGCACTGAACACCGAGATCCTGTGGCACCACCCCTTCTGTCTGCTGAGCATGTTTTGGAAATAGATCAAGAAAGTCAGCTAATAGAACCTCAGGACTTGGGGATTGAAGTGAACACTCCACCAGCTGGCACAATTTCCTCTCCTCCAGTTGCACCACCATCTCCTGTTTCAACACCACCTCCTTCAGTTGCACCACCATCTCTAGTTGCACCATCTCCCACAGTAACTGATGCTGTCACATTTACTCAACTAACCCAAAAAGAGAGATCTTGGTCAACGAATATTGAAAATGAAGAATTCCCAGTCTTTGAAACTAAAGCTAAATCTACCAAGGCTTACAATAACAGACATTTGCCTGTAGATTATTTTCAAGACATGTTTACATCGAATATAATTGATATTCTGGTGGAAAATACCAACCTAAATGCTATCAAAAAACAGTCAAAATCCTGGGTAGAAACCACCAATGAAGAAATGCTTGCTTTTCTTGGTGTGATTATAATGATGGGCTTAAATCCTTTGACCGATGTTGAGCTTTACTGGTCGACTGATGACTTTTATACTAACCCAGTTATTAGCAGAGTAATGCCACTGAAACGTTACAAAAAACTGATAGAAAACTTTCATGTAAGCAACCCAAACACTGAATTGGCACGTAGCGATCCAAATTATGATAAACTGAATAAAATCAGACCGTTGATCGAAATTCTTAACAATAATTTTTCAAGCATGTGTATTCAATCATCATCACAAAGCATAGATGAAAGCATGGTCAAATATAAAGGACGTAGTAGCATGAAGCAATACATGCCGAAGAAACCCATTAAACGGGGGTATAAAATTTGGGCACGCTGTGATTCAGAGACGGGATACCTGTACTCATTTGACATTTACACGGGTAAAGCCACTTCAACAGATGATAATACTGGGGGTCTTGGACACAGAGTGGTTATGGAATTATGTAAACAAGTTAACCCTTATACGTTAGTAGCTTTTGACAATTTTTTCACGAGCCTGCCTCTTCTAGAGATGCTCTATCACAAAAATATATATGCTGTGGGTACTGTGAGAGTCAATAGAAAAGGTCTTCCAACTGTGATAACTACAAACAGGAGAGCAAGAGACCCTATGAGCTTGAAACCGGGAGAATTCATATTTCAACATGCTGCTCCTGTATCGGTGATCAAATGGATGGATACCAAAGATGTCTATGTTGCCACTACCGCATTTGATCCAAGAAAGGTGCAAACTATAGTGCGCAAACAGAAAGATGGATCAAAAAAGGCAATGTTTTGTCCTAAGCCCATTGTAGAGTACACAAAAAACATGGGTGGAGTGGACCGTTTTGACCACTTCAGGAGCTCCTACTCTGTAGGCCGCAAATCTAAGAAAAACTGGTTTCGCCTGTTTTGGTTTCTTTTGGAAGCTGCTCTGATAAATGCCTACATTCTCTACGGCCAAGGACATGTCTTGCGCAATAGCAGTCACCGTGAGTTTCGTTTACGTGTTGCAAGAGGTCTAGTCAACAACTTTAGTTCTCGCAAAGCATGTACAACTATATTGAAAAATAAGAAAGGAGGTGTATATAGAATCTCTGATGAGGTACTCCTGGCCAATGTTGGTGTTCACATGCCTAATGGAGGAACTAAAAGGCGGTGCCGTTTCTGCAGCTCTCGAGCTAATCCCAAACGGTCCAAAATAGAGTGCAATTTATGCAAAGTTCCATTATGCATCGTACCATGTTTTGCAAAATTTCATTTGCCCTATGTGTCTCATAACTTGTAATAAGTACTTAAATAAAACAATATTACTTATAATTTTCTGGAAAATTAATTATTTTGGTTCAGGGCAAGGTACCTATAGAGACCACAATATTTTTAGTGCACTGGACAAGGTACTCATAAGGACCACAGGTTTTTTTAAATAAAAATAATAAATAAATTTAAAAATAAAAATACTGGTTTTATTGCTTCTGTTATTTAAATACAAAATCCTGAAATTCAAAAACTTTACTCAATAAAACCCTTGTTGCCTGGTTAAGGGTTAAACATTTGCATACAAATATTAAGCAGTAGTTCTCTAACAGTACACTAGATGGCGCTGAATCTTTTTACATCGCGATATCGTTGTTCGCAACTGAGAACGTATTCTCTATTTCATACTTTTTCCGGCACAGACAAACAGACAGCAAACTTTCGTTAGGAAACTAGCTTTTGCCCGCGGTTTTCACCGCTAGTATTTTTGGAAGGGTCTATACCGTGACCCTACACAAACAATATAATTATGATTGTATCCATGCTGCAGTGTTCATTTTATTTATATTAAATAGATCTTTCAACATTTGCCAGTTTTAAATTTACTGTACTATGTGTAGGATATGTTTGAATTTGAAGTTTGAACGGTCCAAACCAAATAATAAATAAATCATCATAAATCAATCAATTTTTTTTTTATATAAATCATGAATTATCCTCAAGTCTCATTTAATTCTATAAATAATAAATAAGTTACTTCTAAGTTCTAAGGCTGTGACCTCTTGCTTTCTTATATTTTTATTCCAGCAACTTTGTGAATTGATTGAAATGAGATTTAATTCTTGAGTTGAATAAAAATAGTTATTAAATTTTGTACTATATTGTAAAACTGATATTTTTCTCAGAATAACAACTTTATTTTGTATCAACATGGTATTTAATAAAAATAAAAACCGGCCAAGTGCGTGTCGGGCCACGCGCAGTGTAGGGTTCCGTAGTTGCCCTGCATAATGTGCGGACTTCTTCTCCAAGTACATTTTATAACTTTGTCGACTAATACAGATCGCGCCAAACTTCTTGTAGTACGGTCGGAAGTTGCTCTTTCCAAGAACAGCCCATACATTTTGTTCCTGCTGATGCGAATCGCCCCGTGTTTAGAGTTGACTAAAAGTTCAGCGCGATCTGTACTCGTTAACTTGTAAAGCCTACTTAGCTGTGATAGTTTTCCTTTTAATTTCGTTATGTATACTACTGCCGTGATTTTTTCACGTCTTCAAATACGGTTGTCGCTGGCAGGGGGGGGGGACACTTGACTCTAACAAAAATTAACACTTTTAAGCTTAACGGAACACTGGATCGAAAAATGATCTTCTTACACCCCCAATATTTTTAAATCACCTATCCAACGACACCTCACTAGGGGATAGACGATAAAAAAAAACATCCCCACTTTAGGAGTAGGGGAGGCAACCCAAAAAAAAATCTTTTTCAAAATTTTTCTGTGCCACTTTATCGTCGCAATAAATATGTATAATAATAATAAGAGCCTTTATTACAATTTGATAATTACATCTTACATGCAAATTACAAAAATATATATTTAATTTCTAACATGCAAAATTAAATTAAATTATAAGATTGAAAGAAAATAATTTTACATTAAATTGACGTTAAAATACATAAAATACATTACAATGTCATGCTTATATAACTAAGTCCTTAGTGTAGGACATGATAGGCCTCTCACTGAGGTTTCAGTGAGGTTTAGTCTTGTTCCGGCTGGCAGGACTATTTTGATTCTTGGTATAGCTATTCTGAGCAATGAAGTCTTTCGACATCCTGTTCCACAAGGCTCTGTCAGTGTCAGGGGCATGTCTCCACCATAATGAGTCTAGTTTATTCAGCTCATAAGTCCATCGCATCAGTGGCCTCCCGACTCTTCGCCAACCGTCTCTACGGATCCAGTCAGTAGTGAGACGCGTCCATCTGTTATCGCTGGCTCTCATTACGTGGCCTGCCCATTGCCACTTCAGTTTGCTAATTGTGGTGATGATGTCCATAACTCTTGTTTGTTTTCTTATATGTTCATTGCGTATTCTATCAAATTTCCTAATATTTAACATGCTACGTTCCATTGCTCGTTGGTTAACTTTTAATGCAGTCCTATGTTTTTCTGTAGTAGCCCACGTTTGAGCGCCGTACGTCATTGCCGGTAGGATACAAACGTTAAATACTTTTCTTTTGATGGAAATGTGCAGATCAGATTTAAAAATGAATTTTAGTGCGCAGTACTTTTTCCATCCTATACATAAATATGTATACCCATGACAAATTACAGCTTTTCTAGTACTAATAGTCTCTAAGCTAAGCCGCGGACAGACAGACAGACAGACGGATATGGCGAAACTATAAGGGTTCCTTGCTTAGAATAATAAAAGGTAATTATTCTATGGGTTCCTAGTTGTTGACTACGGAACCCTAAAAAACTAAAATTTTGTATCGTTACTATTTATCTCCGGTTTACTTTATCCTTCCCAGCACATCACCATACATTTTTGAGCCTTCCAAAAACATTGTTAATAACAACTCTTGTTCTTTCATCGACAGTGGTAGATTGGATTCAATAGACTGGCATATCTTCAGTACCCAAGGTCGAAGTGAATATCCAGTCACCTGTAAATACAAAACATATTAGCGTCGTCGTTTTTGATTTTAATCAAGGAATGCAATCTGATTAAGATTGTAGACTGATGTTATGTTTAAATGGGGGCAATCAGTGCATTGCCCAGCGTTTGTGAGTATGGGCAATTCTTCCAGGATGACCGCCGGGAGTGGCAAAGTCCTGGAAAGGCTTATGTCCAGCAGTGGACGAACTAAGCTGATGGATGGAGCAGTGCCTTTGGGGAACCCAATTTTTAAACATTGATTTCTTTAACATTTATATGAGGATATAATGTTATATTTTTAATACAATAGCCACCTCAATAAATACTATGATCGGGATAATGTCTTCACTCGCCTAAAAGAAGGTAGTCTGAAACTGGCCGGCTATACCGATCTTAGTAGAATTTATTATTATTCCCCTGCATATATTTCCACATATTATTATTTATGACATAAAACTATTACCTCTACACATACATTATTTAATTACTTATATTACATTAAAACTGATCTGCAATAACTGTATATGTTATACCTACATTACATACATAAATATATTTAATTTCATTTCATTAGTATCCAACATATTATTCATGACACTTTAAATACTTGGGCACGAGTTAATACAAAAAAATTAAGGAATTCATATAAAAGATTGTTGTATTTTTAGGAGTTAGGTTTTCAGGTAAAATTGTTTCTATTAAGTGTAATTTAGCCTGTGTGCCCGCCAATTAGTTGTTAGATTTAGTTTTCTTCTTTTCTGACAATAAATGATTTTTATGTTGTGGAGCCCTTTGTTTACATCATACATTTTTGCCAAGTTACATTTTATTATATAATCTTAAGAATGGTACCAATTTACATACCCCGCTTTGTTTAGTGTAGCTGCTCTTGTTGTTGAAAACTTGATGAAGCTGTTTGTAATAGCATTTGCAGCAGATGATTGAGGGCATTTGTTACTTCAGTAGGAACTTTTATAGGCTAAAGCTGTCGTTTGTTCCAACTGTTGTAAAAATCTGCAAAAGAGAAATATCAAACTGGGGTAAGTACCTAGGTATTCTTTTAGCTCTGTAGATTTTAGCAAAGAAACAATAACATATTTTCTGACTGTCAAGTAAAAATACGGTTGGGGTGTGAATAATAATTATTATGACATAAGGGAGTCCTATGGAAAAAAAGTCGTTTTCTCTGCAAGTCTTGCGCAAAGAAAGTATCTTTGCTGAGGCGATATTGCTTGATGAATTCCACCTCATTAATAGCCATTGTTTGTAGCCACAATCAGCCAAATATAAAATATATACGAAAACACTAAAACTAGGTTAGCTTACCGGCTTATAGGTGTCTCCTCATTTATTCCTTCTTGAAACCTCTGCCAAGCGAGGAAATAATTCGGCCTACGGTGTCCTCTCGTCGCCCAAAGCATTTTCTCCTTATTTTCTCCACAAAATGAAAATTTTCGACCCAAACGTGTCTAGTCACTTGCAAATTACACCGTGAGTGAAAAATACCTACAGTTTGATACCCATATTGTATTTTTATAAAATATTTTTTTTATTAATTTTGCTTTCTCATTTGTGCTCAACTTTTTTTTAATCGCTATAGTTTTCCTGTAATTGGCCAGTTATGATCTGTTTTTTTCATATTTTTCGGTTTACTAGTTTCGGAGTTAAGGGGGGGCATACATATTTTTGAGGTTTTTTAAAGATTTCTCGAAACCGGTGCCAGTAATTTTTTTTTTGTAGTTTATCAAACAATATATATTTTTTTCATAATTTTTAAACCTACCGTCTAAGAGAAATAACTTTATCAATAGAGTCATTATCAGGTGGTAGACCTGATGCCGGGCTTGACTGTGCTATATATAATTTACTCTATGCTGTGGAGGTACCACCATCTTACTTGGAGACCCCCTCGAAGTAATTCGGGGGAGAGTAAAAGGACAGCTCACAGGCAAAAAACCAGGAGGCCCACCATGCTTGGGACCGATGGATGGCGGTATATCCATCCCTAATAGCCGGGCCTTATATGGAACAGACTGGTGACGGGCATCGGCGTCACTGGTGCGAGGGTTCCGGCACCGCGCTTACCAACCTGCCTGCCCAGCGTGTGTGAGTATGGGCAAGTCTTCCAGGATGACCACCGGGAGTGGCAAAGTCCTAGAAAGGCTTATGTCCAGCAGTGGACGAACTAGGCTGATGGATGATATATTTTTACAATCAACTTTTTAATAAGTATCTACAATTTGATACCCATATTGTATTTTTAGGATTTTTTTTTATTTTTCTCACTTTTGTTTTGTTTACACCTTTGTTTTGGAAATTTTGAATAATTTCAAATTTTTCATATTTGTGTGGGCAAATTGATGTTATTTTTGTGCTTAATTTCATGTCTTTATCTTTAACGGTGCTAAAGTTATGAGGAAGTCGGTTACCTATTATTTTTATTGACAGTCTTATGAAAAACTTCAGACAGAAGATATACGATGTTCTTTTCTTTATTTTGGAAGGGGGGAGGAGAATTTGAGCTACGCCTATACAGGTGTTAAGATAAAGTTGCGTACTCGTACTCGTACTCGTCCAAACGAACAACTTTGATTGAGAAATCGAGAAAAAAAATCTGTCCTTTCATATATTTTGGTCGGGTAACTTTTCTATGGAAGAGCTAATTTTTTCTGCGATTCGAGGTTTGGGTCCGTAGTAAAAGTTGTTCGCGTATGGATGAGTACTATCGCCAGTTTCATTTTAACAGCCTGTATAACTGACCAGAGCTTGACTGACGAGTCTGAAATAAATCGAGGAACATTGTTAAGTGGTCCTACTTATTCGTCCAAGGGTCCTACTTAAATGTTTCTGTGGGCATCGCTGCTCTAAGGGTATCGCTGATCTAAGGGTATCGCTGATCTAAGGGTATCGCTGCTCTAAGGGTATCGCTGATCTAAGGGCATCGCTGCTCTAATGGTATCGCTGCTCTAAGCAAGACTAATCGAATGGGCGGAGGTAGGCATGTATTTATATATGTAACCTATTAGTATGTAGTATATAGGATGGGATTTGGTCGGCCGCCTGGATTCGTGCTGGGGGCTCGGTTGGTGATCACTGAACCTTGTTCCTGGTCCCTGGCCGGGTCTCCGGTATGGGTTCGGGCGGCTGATTGGATTTTACCTTGTATAATATATATTTTACCTATCATTTTAATCGTAAATATATTGCTACATAAATTAAATAAACCTTTAATTTAGTTCATGTACATTTATTATTCTATTACATATATTTTCTTTATTAGATTAAATTTGACGTGTAAAAAGTGTATATATCTATACCTGCTTTGCAAAATAAACTATTTGAATTTGAATTTGAATTTGAATTAAGGGTATCGCTGATCTAAGGGTATCGCTGCTCTAAGGGTATCGCTGCTCTAAGGGTATCGCTGCTCTAAGGGTATCGCTGCTCTAAGGGTATCGCTGCTCTAAGGGTATCGCTGATCTAAGGGTATCGCTGCTCTAAGGGTATCGCTGATCTAAGGGCATCGCTGCTCTAAGGGTATCGCTGCTCTAAGGGTATCGCTGATCTAAGGGTATCGCTGCTCTAAGGGTATCGCTGCTCTAAGGGTATCGCTGATCTAAGGGCATCGCTGCTCTAAGGGTATCGCTGCTCTAAGGGTATCGCTGATCTAAGGGTATCGCTGCTCTAAGGGTATCGCTGCTCTAAGGGTATCGCTGCTCTAAGGGTATCGCTGCTCTAAGGGTATCGCTGCTCTAAGGGTATCGCTGATCTAAGGGTATCGCTGCTCTAAGGGTATCGCTGATCTAAGGGTATCACTGCTCTAAGGGTATCGCTGATCTAAGGGTATCGCTGCTCTAAGGGTATCGCTGATCTAAGGGTATCGCTGCTCTAAGGGTATCGCTGATCTAAGGGTATCGCTGCTCTAAGGGTATCGCTGATCTAAGGGTATCGCTGCTCTAAGGGCATCGCACCCGAAAAAGCTTGTAAAAATAGTTTTTACATCATAGTCTATGATCAAACTTTTTAGTTTGTTACAAGGAAAACATAACTAATCTACAGCTTAACATGTGTTTCGACTTATCTACAATTGTACATGTGTTTTTATCATGAAATACAATGATTTAATGATAAATAATGGAGTTAATGTCTCATTAGTTGTTTAGAGGTTTAACAAGAAAGATATTCCATCGGATTCGCATTAAGAAACAAAAAGAAGAAAACAAGTTATGGGATTGGGTAAGTGTCTTCTCTTTCAGCTGAGTGTGCGCAACATGATCACTCTGACGTCTCAGAAACTGAAGAACAATATTTATAACTAAACGGCACAAATTAGTTGTGAAAATCCACGATTGCCGTAATTTTTAAATACGTGTTACTAGGGCCTCCATCACGGCTAATAATAAAAATTAGATGAAACTCAAACTCAACGAGGGTCCCCATATATAAAATCTAGAAAAAGTACATGTGCATATACATAAATATTATATTGTGCATATACAGGCAATTAGTAAAATTTCGCCGTTTACAAACGGTGGTGTTGTCAGTTTCTAAACACTCGCTGTTTTGCAATTTGCCGTTTGGCATATTAAAAAATGCCCGCCGCTAGTGTAATGACTTCGTCATTTTCTAAAAAGCCGAAATCGAAAGTGTTTCATCAAAAAGTGAAAATAGGTGCAACGACGAGCGGAGCGAGGAGGAGCGTGTTAGGTTTACGTATAAGTACATATTGGGAGCGGAGCGAGGAGGAGCGTGTTAGGTTTACGTATAAGTACATATTGGGAGCGGAGCGAGGAGGAGCGTGTTAGGTTTACGTATAAGTACATATTGGGAGCCGAGCGAGGAGGAGCGTGTTAGGTTTACGTATAAGTACATATTGGGAGCCGAGCGAGGAGGAGCGTGTTAGGTTTACGTATAAGTACATATTGGGAGCGGAGCGAGGAGGAGCGTGTTAGGTTTACGTATAAGTACATATTGGGAGCCGAGCGAGGAGGAGCGTGTTAGGTTTACGTATAAGTACATATTGGGAGCCGAGCGAGGAGGAGCGTGTTAGGTTTACGTATAAGTACATATTGGGAGCCGAGCGAGGAGGAGCGTGTTAGGTTTACGTATAAGTACATATTGGGAGCCGAGCGAGGAGGAGCGTGTTAGGTTTACGTATAAGTACATATTGGGAGCGGAGCGAGGAGGAGCGTGTTAGGTTTACGTATAAGTACATATTGGGAGCGGAGCGAGGAGGAGCGTGTTAGGTTTACGTATAAGTACATATTGGGAGCCGAGCGAGGAGGAGCGTGTTAGGTTTACGTATAAGTACATATTGGGAGCGGAGCGAGGAGGAGCGTGTTAGGTTTACGTATAAGTACATATTGGGAGCCGAGCGAGGAGGAGCGTGTTAGGTTTACGTATAAGTACATATTGGGAGCCGAGCGAGGAGGAGCGTGTTAGGTTTACGTATAAGTACATATTGGGAGCGGAGCGAGGAGGAGCGTGTTAGGTTTACGTATAAGTACATATTGGGAGCGGAGCGAGGAGGAGCGTGTTAGGTTTACGTATAAGTACATATTGGGAGCCGAGCGAGGAGGAGCGTGTTAGGTTTACGTATAAGTACATATTGGGAGCGGAGCGAGGAGGAGCGTGTTAGGTTTACGTATAAGTACATATTGGGAGCCGAGCGAGGAGGAGCGTGTTAGGTTTACGTATAAGTACATATTGGGAGCCGAGCGAGGAGGAGCGTGTTAGGTTTACGTATAAGTACATATTGGGAGCCGAGCGAGGAGGAGCGTGTTAGGTTTACGTATAAGTACATATTGGGAGCCGAGCGAGGAGGAGCGTGTTAGGTTTACGTATAAGTACATATTGGGAGCCGAGCGAGGAGGAGCGTGTTAGGTTTACGTATAAGTACATATTGGGAGCGGAGCGAGGAGGAGCGTGTTAGGTTTACGTATAAGTACATATTGGGAGCCGAGCGAGGAGGAGCGTGTTAGGTTTACGTATAAGTACATATTGGGAGCGGAGCGAGGAGGAGCGTGTTAGGTTTACGTATAAGTACATATTGGGAGCGGAGCGAGGAGGAGCGTGTTAGGTTTACGTATAAGTACATATTGGGAGCCGAGCGAGGAGGAGCGTGTTAGGTTTACGTATAAGTACATATTGGGAGCCGAGCGAGGAGGAGCGTGTTAGGTTTACGTATAAGTACATATTGGGAGCGGAGCGAGGAGGAGCGTGTTAGGTTTACGTATAAGTACATATTGGGAGCCGAGCGAGGAGGAGCGTGTTAGGTTTACGTATAAGTACATATTGGGAGCGGAGCGAGGAGGAGCGTGTTAGGTTTACGTATAAGTACATATTGGGAGCCGAGCGAGGAGGAGCGTGTTAGGTTTACGTATAAGTACATATTGGGAGCCGAGCGAGGAGGAGCGTGTTAGGTTTACGTATAAGTACATATTGGGAGCCGAGCGAGGAGGAGCGTGTTAGGTTTACGTATAAGTACATATTGGGAGCGGAGCGAGGAGGAGCGTGTTAGGTTTACGTATAAGTACATATTGGGAGCGGAGCGAGGAGGAGCATGTTAGGTTTACGTATAAGTACATATTGGGAGCGGAGCGAGGAGGAGCGTGTTAGGTTTACGTATAAGTACATATTGGGAGCGGAGCGAGGAGGAGCGTGTTAGGTTTACGTATAAGTACATATTGGGAGCCGAGCGAGGAGGAGCGTGTTAGGTTTACGTATAAGTACATATTGGGAGCCGAGCGAGGAGGAGCGTGTTAGGTTTACGTATAAGTACATATTGGGAGCCGAGCGAGGAGGAGCGTGTTAGGTTTACGTATAAGTACATATTGGGAGCGGAGCGAGGAGGAGCGTGTTAGGTTTACGTATAAGTACATATTGGGAGCCGAGCGAGGAGGAGCGTGTTAGGTTTACGTATAAGTACATATTGGGAGCCGAGCGAGGAGGAGCGTGTTAGGTTTACGTATAAGTACATATTGGGAGCCGAGCGAGGAGGAGCGTGTTAGGTTTACGTATAAGTACATATTGGGAGCGGAGCGAGGAGGAGCGTGTTAGGTTTACGTATAAGTACATATTGGGAGCCGAGCGAAGCGGAGCGGAGCTTAAATTTGGTAAGCCAATCTTACAAATAAAATATAATTTTTATTATAACTTAAAACATTTAATTTTTAGGCTTTTTATAACATTGTTAATTTTATTATTTATGTTAGTCAACAATATGATATGTATTTTACTATCAGTGGAAACTATATCGGTATAATATTTTTTTCTAGTTTTTAAGTTGCTATAATTTGTCTTAAAACTGTTTGTTTCCCTAAGAATAAATAAATACAATAAAATAAAATAAACAGAATTACTAGCACCGAAGAAAATTATAAAATGCCGAATTCTACTACATATATGACGAAGATTCGTCAAATAGCAAAATAGCGACGTTTAGAAACTGACGACGACGAAATTTATTATTTGCCTACGACATATATCTATGTAGATACATGATAAATAACGTTATGATAACCCCCCCCCCCCTCCGAAACAAAAAGAGGATCGAAAAATATGAAAAAATATAGATATTATTAGGTTATCCCACTCAGAGTGCTTATTTTGTCAGCTTAATGTTGCTATGGCATCTACATTGTTGTTATTTACCATAATGTGTTTAGGGTTCCGTAGCCGTACTGTGTGGTGGTACGGAACCCTTTGTACGCGAGTCTGACTCATTCAATTATTTACTGCTACCCACATGGCTGATGCGGTTAACTAAAGTCGAATTTTCATTAGCTTTAGTAAACTGAGAGCCCGTGATACTAGGTAGTGGGAAATGCACTTTTAACACCTATGTGCATGAGCCATTAACACCTACATGCATGAGCCATTAACACCTATGTGCATGAGTCATTAAAAACCTATGTGCATGAGCCATTTAACAACTATGTGCATGAGCCATTAACACCTATGTGCATGTGTCATTAAAAACCTATTTGCATGAGCCATTTAACAACTATGTGCATGAGCCATTAACACCTATGTGCATGAGTCATTAAAAACCTATGTGCATGAGCCATTTAACACCTATGTGCATGAGCCATTAGCACCTATGTGCATAAGTCATTAAAAACCTATGTGCATGAGCCATTTAACACCTATGTGCATGAGCCTTTAACACCTATGTGCATGAGCCATTAACACCTATGTGCACGAGTCATTAAAAACCTATGTGCATGAGCCATTTAACAACTATGTGCATGAGCCATTAACACCTATGTGCATGAGCCATTAACACCTATGTGCATGAGCCATTAACACCTATGTGCATGAGTCTTTTCAAAACCTATGTGCATGAGTCATTAACACCCATGTGCATGATGCTTTTAAAAACCTATGTACATGAGCCATTAACACCTATGTGCATGAGTCTTTTAAAACCTATGTGCATGAGCCATTAACATCCATGTGCATGATGCTTTTAAAAACCTATGTGCATGAGTCATTTAACACCTATGTGCATGAGCCATTAACACCTATGTGCATGAGCCATTAACACCTATGTGCATGAGCCATTAACACCTACGTGCATGAGCCATTAACACCTACGTGCATGAGCCATTAACACCTATGTGCATTAGCCATTAACACCTACGTGCATGAGCCATTAACACCTATGTGCATTAGCCATTAACACTTTCGTGTGTGAGCCATTAACACCTACGTGCATGAGCCATTAACACCTACGTGCATGAGCCATTAACACCTATGTGCATTAGCCATTAACACCTACGTGCATGAGCCATTAACACCTATGTGCATTAGCCATTAACACTTACGTGCGTGAGCCATTAACACCTACGTGCATGAGCCATTAACACCTACGTGCATGAGCCATTAACACCTATGTGCATTAGCCATTAACACCTACGTGCATGAGCCATTAACACCTATGTGCATGAGCCATTAACACCTACGTGCATGAGCCATTAACACCTACGTGCATGAGCCATTAACACCTATGTGCATGAGCCATTAACACCTACGTGCATGAGCCATTAACACCTACGTGCATGAGCCATTAACACCTATGTGCATTAGCCATTAACACCTACGTGCATGAGCCATTAACACCTATGTGCATGAGCCATTAACACCTACGTGCATGAGCCATTAACACCCACGTGCATGAGCCATTAACACCTATGTGCATGAGCCATTAACACCTACGTGCATGAGCCATTAACACCTACGTGCATGAGCCATTAACACCTACGTGCATGAGCCATTAACACCTATGTGCATTAGCCATTAACACCTACGTGCATGAGCCATTAACACCTATGTGCATGAGCCATTAACACCTACGTGCATGAGCCATTAACACCTACGTGCATGAGCCATTAACACCTATGTGCATGAGCCATTAACACCTACGTGCATGAGCCATTAACACCTACGTGCATGAGCCATTAACACCTATGTGCATGAGCCATTAACACCTACGTGCATGAGCCATTAACACCTACGTGCATGAGCCATTAACACCTATGTGCATTAGCCATTAACACTTACGTGCGTGAGCCATTTAACACCTATGTGCATGATCCATTAACACCTATGTGCATGAGTCTTTTTAATACCTATGTGCATGAGCCATTTAACACCTATGTGCATGAGCAATTAATACCTATGTGCATGAGTCTTTTAAATACCTATGTGCATGAGCCATTAACACCTATGTGCATGAGCCATTAACACCTATGTGCATGAGTCATTAAAAACCTATGTGCATGAGCCATTTAACAACTATGTGCATGAGCCATTAACACCTATGTGCATGAGCCATTAACACCTATGTGCATGAGCCATTAACACCTATGTGCATGAGTCTTTTAAAAACCTATGTGCATGAGTCATAAACACCCATGTGCATGATGCTTTTAAAAACCTATGTACATGAGCCATTAACACCTATGTGCATGAGTCTTTTAAAACCTATGTGCATGAGCCATTAACACCCATGTGCATGGTGCTTTTAAAAACCTATGTGCATGGGTCATTTAACACCTTTGTGCATGAGCCATTAACACCTATGTGCATGAGCCATTAACACCTATGTGCATGATCCATTAACACCCATGTGCATGAGTCTTTTAAATACCTATGTGCATGAGCCATTTAACACCTATGTGCATGAGCCATTAATACCTATGTGCATGAGTCTTTTAAAAACCTATGTGCATGAGCCATTTAACAACTATGTGCATGAACCATTAACACCTACGTGCATGAGCCATTAACACCTATGTGCATGAGCCATTAACACCTATGTGCATGAGCCATTAACACCTATGTGCATGATCCATTAACACCCATGTGCATGAGTCTTTTAAATACCTATGTGCATGAGCCATTTAACACCTATGTGCATGAGCCATTAATACCTATGTGCATGAGTCTTTTAAAAACCTATGTGCATGAGCCATATAACACATATGTGCATGAGCCATTTAACACCTATGTGCATGAGCCATTTAACACCTATGTGCATGAGCCATTTAACACCTATGTGCATGAGCCATTTAACACCTATGTGCATGATCCATTAACACCTATGTGCATGATCCATTAACACCTATGTGCATGAGTCTTTTAAATACCTATGTGCATGAGTCATTAACACCCATGTGCATGATCCATTAACACCTATGTGCATGATCCATTAACACCTATGTGCATGAGTCTTTTAAATACCTATGTGCATGAGCCATATAACACATATGTGCATGAGCCATTTAACACCTATGTGCATGAGCCATTTAACACCTATGTGCATGAGCCATTTAACACCTATGTGCATGAGCCATTTAACACCTATGTGCATGATCCATTAACACCTATGTGCATGATCCATTAACACCTATGTGCATGAGTCTTTTAAATACCTATGTGCATGAGCCATTAACACCTATGTGCATGAGCCATTTAACACCTATGTGCATGAGCCATTAACACCTATGTGCATGAGCCATTAACACCTATGTGCATGATCCATTAACACCTATGTGGATGATCCATTAACACCTATGTGCATGAGTCTTTTAAATACCTATGTGCATGAGCCATTAACACCTATGTGCATGAGCCATTAACACATATGTAGGAGTTAAAAGCGCATTTCCCACTATCACGTACTGTCAGTTTCCTTAGTCTAAAGTTTAGACGGTTTGTTGACATAATACCTATATAGGTTTTGTGGCACATACTATTACGCTTACTAAAAGAAGTCAAGGAAAATTAGAAACCAAAATGAGACCAAGGGCAGAGTTTTCTTTCGCATGTAATGTATGGTGTACTAAATATGGTGGTATAAAAAAAAAAAACATTTGTTATGGAAGGCTGCAATTGTTATTTGGCGCGAGTTCAAAGGTAAGGGACGCAAAATAACTTTTGCGTCTCGTATAAAGCCGAGCGAAATACTTAATTTTTCACCTCAAATGATATAGGTCAAAAAACAAAAAAAAACAAACATACCTTTTTGCTTTTTTCGTGCGTTGTGCTGGCCAGTGCGATTGTTCTAAAAATGAGGCTGGCGCACTGATATGAAATGCGAGCTGGCTGTAGAGAGATCTTTTTTGAATAGAAATTTTGAATTTTAAAATCCTATTTCACGAGCGGATAAAAAGCACTTTTGCGCGCGGATATCGCATGATAAGCATTTCTGAGCTTGTGAGGTGAAATTGTTATTTGTGCAACAAGAAAGCAAAGTTTTTTTTTGTTGAGATTGTCGAGTTTGAATCCCGGGCGATCATGAGCGTGGTGACTGGTGAGGGATCCCAGGTTCTTAATTCAAAACACTTTTCTTCACTGAGGGAGCAAAATTGACTTTTGCTCACTGATTTTAAGCAGCAGAGGCGCGCTTTTCGAGCTAGTGAGGTCAAAAAATAATTTCGCTTCTCGCTTATGATTGGGGGGGGGGGTAGAGGAGTTACACCCCCAAAACTCCCCCTGGGTACGGCCATGATCCATCGAATGAGTAATGTATCCCTCTATAATTTGTGGAGTAATGCTGCCTGTAAACAGCAAGCACTGTCTGTTATTTAATTTCTGATTTGGTAATTTAGTTACATTGTATAAATTTTCTCTGCCTTATATGCTTTAATTTTATTTTTAAATTGATTATTTTGTGTTTAGTTCCAAGTGTTCCCATAATATTTGTTATTTATCGTCTCTCAGTATTAATTTAAGTTGAACGTCTTCAAAATTTCGATTTTATAAAATAAACTGCATAAAAGTTGAAACTACTTCCTTAAAACCGATCGCCCAATAATATAAATTAGTT
The DNA here is from genome assembly GCA_934047225.1 of Ypsolopha sequella. Lineage (NCBI taxonomy): Eukaryota > Metazoa > Arthropoda > Insecta > Lepidoptera > Ypsolophidae > Ypsolopha > Ypsolopha sequella. The sequence continues at coordinate 141,138 of OW204012.1, read as the reverse complement.
AGTGACATAAAACGCTCTATAAAACTTCAATCGAATAATGATGTTAATCATTAACGTATCAGAACTAATCTCATTTTATACGATTCGTTACATCACATACAGGGTGAAAATATAGACTTTAATATAAAAATAAACTTGAAAAAAATATAGTAACCGACTTCAAATGTACATTTTCGCACAACAAAGTAATAGAATAGGGTTCCAATTCCCGGTTTAGCCACAAACATCTAACACGGATTACAAAGGATTCCACCTTCTTTAGTCGCACTAAAAATTGCAAGAGAAAGAAACGGGAAAAAACCACAAAAATATGTATGTCCCCCCTCTTATCTCCAAAACTGGTAGACCGAAAAATATGAAAAAAAATGTCGATTATAGATCATAACTGGCCAATTACAGGAAAACTATAGCAATTTAGAAAAAGTTGAGCACAAATGAGAAATATAAAAAAATAAGTAAAATAAGTAAACAATTTTTTATAAAAATACAATATGAGTATCAAATTGTATAGGTATTAAAAAGCTGATTGTAAATATATATATATTTTCGATAAATCATTTAAAAATCATTAAAATGTATATTTATCTCCTTATCTCTCCTCTCTCTTATCTCCAAAACTGGTGGACCGAAAAATATGAAAAAAATCATAGTAATATGTGTTTACGTACATATTACAGGAAATATGAAGCGGTTGAGAAATTCACGAAAAAAAATTACAAAATAAAATCATCCACAACGGAACCCTAGGTACGCGAGTCTGACTCGCACTTGGCTGGTTTTTTGAAGTCGGCTAAAAATATATTAAAACAAAGGAGCTTGTAGCAGCGTGTAGCCGTGTGATCAGATCAGTTACGATCCGCGGCTAAGCAACGGTTACCATGGTCGGTCTTTGGATGGATGACCATTAGTGGCATTTACATCTAGGTCCTTCCGTGGCTCGCAAAGTATCACAAGATGATGGTCGTTAAGTCATGTCACAGGTCTGTATGGTGGTTGGTACGACTCTATCAGTTGCCCTGGGCGGGCGCTTGTCATGGTAAGACTTAGCTTAGCTTAGCTTAATTGGCACACAATTTTGACAAATATTAAGAATTTGTGTAGATACAATTATACCCATATTAAATCATATACAAGTTTAAATATAATCAATAAATAAAATAAAATTTTGTACTTGAAATATATTTCGGCCCTTAGTAGGCCGTCATCAGTCAAGTATTAAAAAAGACAAATATACCATAGTAATAAAAAGAAAAAAAAAAGGAAAAGAAAGATAAAAAATTTTTTTTCTTAATTAACCTAACCTACTTGTATTGTAGTTGGTGGGGTATTCAGGGTATGTGTGGAAGAGCGTGATGGAAGTGATGAGAGGGTGGTTTAGTTTGTCTGTCAGTTAGTGTTTTCTGTTCAGTCCATGGTTGTAGTGGGCATTCCACAGTTCCATCACGCTCTTCCACACATACCCTGAATACCCCACCAACTACAATACAAGTAGGTTAGGTTAATTAAGAAAATTATTGTTTTTTTTTCTTTTCCTTTTTTTTGTCTTTTTATTACTATGGTATATTTGTCTTTTTTAATACTTGACTGATGACGGCCTACTAGGGGCCGAAATATATTTCAAGTACAAAATTTTATTTTATTTATTGTGTATATTTAAACTTGTATATGTGTTACAAATAAAAAGCTAATAGAGGCATATATTTATTAACATATTAAATCATATTTTCTTTTTCTCCAACATATTTTTTTGCAAGAAGATCAAACATCCTATAAATATATTTTTGCTATTGCTCAGGGAGACTTGATGTATTATTTATTTTCTTATATCATTTAGCTTAGACGTTTGTTTATTTATTGTAGAATTGTTGAAATGTGGCGCCCAGATGACGCAAGTAAGTTTTTCTTTGTCAGTGCGCTTTTTATTTATAAAAGGTAATGGCGGGAACAACCTGTGAGTGAGACTTACCGAAAAGTAGGTACTTTGTCAAGTAGGTAGGTACTTCATTAAGTACTTCAGTGTTTCCTGGACTTAGTTCTGAGCTATTAGAATTCCGTAATTATGAATGTGTAAAGATTTAGATAAAAACGTCGCGAATGTGAGTAATTTTGTACGATATTGTGTCGAAATTCGAAATAGTTACATCGGAATCGACATTGAGCACCAGGAGAACTGAGCTCTATGACGTTACATATTTGTTCAAAATATAACGCGCTCTGATCCGTGGCTGTTACGACAACCAAAATATAACACGCTCTGATCCGTGGCTGTTACGACAACCAAAATATAACGCGCTCTGATCCGTGGCTGTTACGACAACCAAAATATAACGCGCTCTGATCCGTGGCTGTTACGACAACCAAAATATAACGCGCTCTGATCCGTGGCTGTTACGACAACCAAAATATAACGCGCTCTGATCCATGGCTGTTACGACAACCAAAATATAACACGCTCTGATCCGTGGCTGTTACGACAACCAAAATATAACGCGCTCTGATCCGTGGCTGTTACGACAACCAAAATATAACACGCTCTGATCCGTGGCTGTTACGACAACCAAAATATAACGCGCTCTGATCCGTGGCTGTTACGACAACCAAAATATAACGCGCTCTGATCCGTGGCTGTTACGACAACCAAAATATAACGCGCTCTGATCCGTGGCTGTTACGACAACCAAAATATAACGCGCTCTCGAAAAACGAAGATAACTCGGCTTCTTATAGCTGAAATAAAAACACGATTTGTTTAAACTAGCTATACGTATAGCTATAAAGTTATAATTCAAACAATTTTTGTACAAAAATAAACAACTAAATCCTGATATCGATACTCGAGAGACAATCAGTAAGAAATCTAAAGCGAGTAAAAACTTCTAGAATAAAATAAAGAGTTACAAAAGAATATTGAATCAATGGAAGCGCTTTATTCAAAGTTTCATAAACATACGTACACATGCTAGATTTAAGATAAAAAGGTGTTTGATATGTATTATTTAAGATAATATTTATTCACTGTTTATCATTTGATATCATGTCAGGAGTCGAACCTTTAATATAGAATTTGTGTTTACTAGTTTATACACAACTTTTGTAAATAATACAGGTTTGAGATTAAGACTGTACCTGAGCCTAGACCATGACCAACTCCAGGTTATCTAGGATTCGTTTGAAGAAATTCGGACTCTCCTTGTATTAAAAAAAATATATTTAGTTTATTAATATTTTCTCTAGGGATCTTACGTATAAACAATGTACTAAGATTTATAATTTTGTCAAAAAAATGTTTTACAAACTCTTTTTTTTTTTGTTTTCAAGCGTTCGCTTCAAGACCACGGTTAAGAGATCAACTTGTTTTTTTTTTTCATGAAATAGGTAATAGAAATATGAAGATATATCACCTAAATTCAATATTCTTTTCCCTACAAAATATTTCAGTATTAGCTAAAAACACACCAATTTGTTGTTTCGCTGCGTATTACGCGTCCAAGTAAAAGAGGCCGAAGAGCCAACATATAATCGCCTCTATGAAAAGCAAATAAGGTCTTTGCCATTAGACTTATTGTGCTGGACGGGTAATAAAAAAGTTGCTAGGGTATGCCATTCTCTTAATTTATGAAACAAGACCATTGACCTTTTATTATGTCAGCTATGCCATACGATAAAATAGGAATCGAACCTATCTGTATTTAATTGGCATAGATTAAACTATGTTAAGGTGTGTTAATTCGAAAACCATTTCGAGATTTAGGTTTAATAAGCCGTATTTTCGAAGTTTTGGTCTAAAAAACCTCATGATGATGAATATTTTTACGAAAAGGCTGCAACTTCCATGCCCTCGTGTGACGTCACTTGAGTAATGGCTGTTTAGAAATGTGTCTTTTGCTATCAAGATAAATTTATAATAATTTGCTTCCGTCTAATTTGACAGCTAGATGACAGATGAGTAGACAGACATAGACAGACTACTTTTTTATAAGCAATCACACATCACGATCAGTATAATGTCTAAAATTCTCAAGTGACAAGGTCATCGGACAATTCTTTAAAAAATCGTAAAAATATAAATGGTTAATTTAGATACCAAATTAATGAAAACCATGTCCTAAAATGGCGCATATTCTCAGAAAAAAAGTCATTTAAAAATCAAGGTATAGGAAATCAAAGGCATTTAACATTTAGTAAAATGAAACTAATGCGCATGGTTTCGTTCCCAAATGCACAACATATGATTGTTTTTATTCTTTTGTTTGTTTTGTGATAAACAGCTGTTGTGCACGAACATTTACAAAGTTATTGCATAAAATAATACAACTTACATTGAATATGTAATGCTATAAGTAACATTTATTTGATACCTTTTATTCAAAAATAAGAAAAACTATTATAAGTTGTTCGTTTGGGAACGAGACTTTGCGTATTCACCTTAATTTAATTGTGTAAATTAACATTGTCAGTTACTACATTATTATGAACATTGTCAGTTACTACATTATTATTACAAGGGGCTTGACCACTCACGTATGATTATTGTTGACTATATGGCAACCGTTTCAGCGATACAATTTCGTCATTATCAAGGCGAGTGCCGTTTTAAGGACGATGAACGCCGCGCGTTGTCTTCAAACGGGCACTGGCAACCACTGATCGGTGAGCTGAGCACGGCTTGTGCGCTGAGCGTTCACTGCCATCCATGGAGCCCTTAGACAAAGATGGAGCCAGCCTAGAAACCGGTTGTCGATGGATCGAGCAACTTTAGGACAGTGCCCAGTGACAGTGACGATGTTGTAAGCTCGGTCTGTTTATTAACCGCCCCTAATAACGAACAATTGCAACAATTAAAAGAATCAAGTGCATCCCACCTCCATCGACGATACAGCTCACGTTCAGCGCACTAGCCGCGCGCGCAGCTCACCGATCGGTAGTTGCGGGTGCCCGTTTGACAACGAACGCCGCGTCGTCGTCCTAAGAACGACACTCGCCTTGATAATGCCGAAATTGTATCGGTGAAACGGTTGGCATATAGTTAACAACAATCACACGTGAGTGTTCAAACCGTACCGCATATTGTTAATGGGAAAATAAAGTGTTGTGTATATTTTATTATTACTTACTACTTACATATACAACTTGTAATCTTCAGGAATTTAAAAACCCGGTAGCAAAAATGTCTATCTACTTATATATTAGATTAGAGTAATCTAGCAATAATCGCGAATACCTAGATGTTTACTAATAAACACCGTTCGTTTATGATTTATTATAATCACTTGCGATAAAGTAACGATAAAGAAGTGATTTCTTGCGAATTAACTCACCCATTTCTAAGCGTTTACGTCATCTTGATAAAACGGTCAACTAAGTACAACATACACTTACATTAATTATGTGGATGGTACACTCACAGATCGGATACATTAACCATCTTCGGGCACACCAGTACAGAACATACTTAGAACTATTACTAAGCCTCCGCTGTCTGTCTGTCTGTCACGGGGGTGTACAGCTTCAGCTGTTATAGGTATCCAGATGAAATTTTCACACTTGTTATTGTGGCCTCTATCACGGCAAATAATAAAAAAATAAAAATATCGAAACCCAAGCCCATACAAAAATCCTATGAAAAGTAGCATTTTTAACGTTTTCATGTTATCTCCAAAACAAGACCGAAAAATATGAAAAACATAATGGTAATATGTGATTTGATTAGTTACTTACAGATTACAGGAAAAATATAGCGGTTAAGATATAAGGGTTTCGTACTTTTGTAATTTTAGTGGCTTGTTTGTACAAGTTACTAACTCTAATGGCTTGTTCGTACAAGTTACTAACTTAAGTGGGTTGTTTGTACAAGTTACTAACTTTAATGGCTTGTTCGTACAAGTTATTAACTTAAGTGGGTTGTTTGTACAAGTTACTAACTTTAATGGCTTGTTCGTACAAGTTATTAACTTAAGTGGGTTGTTTGTACAAGTTACTAACTTTAATGGCTTGTTCGTACAAGTTATTAACTTAAGTGGGTTGTTTGTACAAGTTACTAACTTTAATGGCTTGTTCGTACAAGTTATTAACTTAAGTGGGTTGTTTGTACAAGTTACTAACTTTAATGGCTTGTTCGTACAAGTTATTAACTTAAGTGGGTTATTTGTACAAGTTACTAACTTTAATGGCTTGTTCGTACAAGTTACTAACTTAAGTGAGTTGTTTGTACAAGTTACTAACTTTAATGGCTTGTTCGTACAAGTTATTAACTTAAGTGGGTTGTTTGTACAAGTTACTAACTTTAATGGCTTGTTCGTACAAGTTACTAATTTTAATGGCTTGTTTTACAAGTTACTAACTTAAGTGAGTTGTTTGTACAAGTTACTAACTTTAATGGCTTGTTATAATATATATAATCGGGTCTACCGCGATCAATTTTTACCTTTTTTACGAAAAGGGGACGCCCGACGTTTCGAGACAGTTGCATGTCTCGTGGTCTACGGGAAACTGGCAAGTATGGCGAGGCGCAGTGATGAGATGCAGGTGACGACCGAAGTATTTTCCTTGTACCCGCAAAAACACTTTAGTCTTTAAAATTAATTGTTATCTTATTCACGCACGGCACACAACACTCACAGTATCCGGAGATGCACTAAGAGAAGAAACCCGCGATTTAAATTTCCCGATGACTGGACTCCATGTGGGAGACAATTTGAAACCATCTTCCCTATTGAAATTATTTGGATGTTTCTTGATTTCAATCGCTTCACGCACAATTCTAGGGTAGTAATGGCGATCGGTGGAGAGAATTTTCGGGTTATGCAGTTCTATCCAGTGGTTGGTCCCGGATTCTAAAAGATGTTCTGCTATCGCTGATTTGTACATCTGCCGGTTTTTCACAGCTGCTATGTGTTCCTTGACCCTTTCCTGTACGCTACGTTTTGTTTGGCCAATGTAGGAACTTCCGCAGCTGCATTTTATCTTATAGACACCTGGATTTTGAAAAGGAATCACATCCTTTGGTGTGCGTAAATGGCTTGCCACTTTGGATAACGGAGTATATACAGTCTTAATGGAGTATTTATTTAATGCTGTTCCAATCTTATCCGTAATACCTTTGATATAGGGCATAAACGCTGGTTTTCTGTTAACCTCAGGGCACTTTTCCTTTTTTGGTCTTGGATGTCGCCTCTTCATCTGATATCCGTTTTGTCTGAGTACCTCCTGAACATGTGACAGCTCATCCTTAAGATGGTCAGGGTCACAGAGATCATGTGCTCTGTTTGTTAGTGATGTCATGACGGATTGGATGTGACGAGGATGGTGGTGTGAAGAGGCGTGCAGGTATCTATCTGTGTGTGTTGGTTTTCGATATACAGTGTGGGCCAGAGAACCATCAGATCTCACCATTAATTTGACATCAAGAAATGCCAAAGTTCTGTCACATTCCATCTCATACGTAAAGTTTATTTTTGGATGGATGGAGTTAAGATGATCTGCATACTGTTTTGCTTCCTCGTTACCCCCCTTGAGAATGCTAAATACGTCATCAACATATCTCTTCCAGAGTCTGATTGTTGAGGGACCGGTACGTAAAGCCTCCTCCTCAAAATATTCCATCCAGATATTGGCGAGCACCGGAGCCACAGGACTTCCCATCGCCACACCATCTATCTGGAGAAAATATTGACCCTGGTAAAGGAAGTAGTTGCCATCCAAGCAACGCTGTAGCAAAACAATGTATTCTTCTGACAGATTGTTCATCCTCAATTTTTGTCTGATAACATCAAGACACTCTTTGATTGGAACGTTAGTGAAAAGGGATTCCACATCGAAACTTATCATAATCTCATTCGGTTCCAGTTTCAAATTCTTGGCAATATCTACGAAATGGCGAGAATCTTTCACGTAAGACGAAGTTTTACCAACTAGTGTCTGCAGTACTCCCGCAACATGTTTCGCTAAATCATACGTGGGTGAACAAATCTGACTCACGATTGGACGTAGGGGCACGTTGGATTTATGTACTTTCGGCAGACCATAAAGTTTAGTTGGCTGAACGTTTTTCGGTCTGTGTAGATTTTGAAATTCATCTTCAGTGAAGAGGTCCTCATGGTTTTTAATCAAGGAACGTATATGTCGATTAACCCTGGCTGTTGGATTGTACGTCACTGGTTTGTACACATTTTTGTCACTCAACAAAACTTGTATCTTTTCATCATAGTCAGCAGTATTCATTACGACAGTAGCGTTTCCCTTATCCGATTTTAACACTAAAATTTCTTTGTTTTCACGGAGTGATTTAAGTGCTTCACGCTCTGTTGTGGTAATGTTACTTTTCGGTAGCTTCGATTTTCGTAGAATCACGGCAACATCTTGTCGCAAAGTTTCCGCGTCGCTCGATGTTACTTTGTTACGAATAAGTGCTTCCTCAACACTAGCTATGATGTTTTCATATGGAATCCTTTTTGGTGTTAGTGCAAAATTCAACCCTTTTGCAAGTACACTAGTGGTTGCTTCATCTATCACAGAATTTGTCAAATTAATCACTGTGTCTGCGAGTCTGATTTTGACCTCTGACTGTTGCTTCCACTTACCGTCAGGTTTTGTTGATACACAACACAAATTACGACTTTTTTCAGGATTCTGTTTTGAGATCAATTTGTTGAATTTTCGCTCATGTGTAGCACTACAGATTTCAAATTTTCGAGCTGCTTGATTATATGTTACGCGATCACACAATTCAAAATCACTTTTAGATAACCACACACTGCAATCCAGATGTAGCATATATTGTTCACTCTGTACACGAAATAAATCTCGCCGGTGGTTTTGAATTAATTTTCTCATCAGCTTTACACTCGCGTTGCGTAGAATTGCTTCGGAATGCGCAATATCACTACGAGGTTTTATTCGAACACTTGTAGGTATCAAGTCCCAATCGCGACATTTTGTCAGAAATGCTAACGATGTTTCATAATACGCCCGTTTTTTACGAAGCAATTCTAGGTGTCTGATTTTGTTTGCATTTTCCGGCCCGTATCGGTTTGCAATATATAACTTTAAACTCTCGCGTTTTGTACACATTATAATATATATAATCGGGTCTACCGCGATCAATTTTTACCTTTTTTACGAAAAGGGGACGCCCGACGTTTCGAGACAGTTGCATGTCTCGTGGTCTACGGGAAACTGGCAAGTATGGCGAGGCGCAGTGATGAGATGCAGGTGACGACCGAAGTATTTTCCTTGTACCCGCAAAAACACTTTAGTCTTTAAAATTAATTGTTATCTTATTCACGCACGGCACACAACACTCACAGTATCCGGAGATGCACTAAGAAACATCCAAATAATTTCAATAGGGAAGATGGTTTCAAATTGTCTCCCACATGGAGTCCAGTCATCGGGAAATTTAAATCGCGGGTTTCTTCTCTTAGTGCATCTCCGGATACTGTGAGTGTTGTGTGCCGTGCGTGAATAAGATAACAATTAATTTTAAAGACTAAAGTGTTTTTGCGGGTACAAGGAAAATACTTCGGTCGTCACCTGCATCTCATCACTGCGCCTCGCCATACTTGCCAGTTTCCCGTAGACCACGAGACATGCAACTGTCTCGAAACGTCGGGCGTCCCCTTTTCGTAAAAAAGGTAAAAATTGATCGCGGTAGACCCGATTATATATATTATAATGTGTACAAAACGCGAGAGTTTAAAGTTATTTAATGGCTTGTTCGTACAAGTTATTAACTTAAGTGAGTTGTTTGTACAAGTTACTAACTTTAATGGCTTGTTCGTACAAGTTATTAACTTATTTGGGTTGTTTGTACAAGTTACTAACTTTAATGGCTTGTTCGTACAAGTTACTAACTTAAGTGAGTTGTTTGTACAAGTTACTAACTTTAATGGCTTGTTCGTACAAGTTATTAACTTAAGTGGGTTGTTTGTACAAGTTACTAACTTTAATGGCTTGTTCGTACAAGTTATTAACTTAAGTGGGTTGTTTGTACAAGTTACTAACTTTAATGGCTTGTTCGTTCAAGTTATTAACTTATTTGGGTTGTTTGTACAAGTTACTAACTTTAATGGCTTGTTCGTACAAGTTACTAACTTAAGTGAGTTGTTAGTACAAGTTACTAACTTTAATGGCTTGTTCGTACAAGTTATTAACTTAAGTGGGTTGTTTGTACAAGTTACTAACTTTAATGGCTTGTTCGTACAAGTTATTAACTTAAGTGGGTTGCTTGTACAAGTTACTAACTTTAATGGCTTGTTCGTACAAGTTATTAACTTAAGTGGGTTGCTTGTACAAGGTACTAACTTTAATGGCTTGTTCGTACAAGTTATTAACTTAAGTGGGTTGCTTGTACAAGTTACTAACTTTAATGGCTTGTTCGTACAAGTTATTAACTTATTTGGGTTGTTTGTACAAGTTACTAACTTTAATGGCTTGTTCGTACAAGTTACTAACTTAAGTGAGTTGTTTGTAAAAGTTACTAACTTTAATGGCTTGTTCGTACAAGTTATTAACTTAAGTGGGTTGTTTGTACAAGTTACTAACTTTAATGGCTTGTTCGTACAAGTTATTAACTTAAGTGGGTTGCTTGTACAAGTTACTAACTTTAATGGCTTGTTCGTACAAGTTATTAACTTAAGTGGGTTGCTTGTACAAGTTACTAACTTTAATGGCTTGTTCGTACAAGTTATTAACTTATTTGGGTTGTTTGTACAAGTTACTAACTTTAATGGCTTGTTCGTACAAGTTATTAACTTAAGTGGGTTGCTTGTACAAGTTACTAACTTTAATGGCTTGTTCGTACAAGTTATTAACTTAAGTGGGTTGCTTGTACAAGTTACTAACTTTAATGGCTTGTTCGTACAAGTTATTAACTTAAGTGGGTTGCTTGTACAAGTTACTAACTTTAATGGCTTGTTCGTACAAGTTATTAACTTAAGTGGGTTGTTTGTACAAGTTACTAACTTTAATGGCTTGTTCGTACAATAGTTATTAACTTTAATGGCTTGTTTGTACAAGTTACTAATTTTAATGGCTTGTTTTACAAGTTACTAACTTAAGTGGGTTGTTTGTACAAGTTACTAACTTTAATGGCTTGTTCGTACAAGTTACTAATTTTAATGGCTTGTTTTACAAGTTACTAACTTAAGTGAGTTGTTTGTACAAGTTACTAACTTTAATGGCTTGTTCGTACAAGTTACTAATTTTAATGGCTTGTTTTACAAGTTACTAACTTAAGTGAGTTGTTTGTACAAGTTACTAACTTTAATGGCTTGTTCGTACAAGTTATTAACTGAAGTGAGTTGTTTGTACAAGTTACTAACTTTAATGGCTTGTTCGTACAAGTTATTAACTTATTTGGGTTGTTTGTACAAGTTACTAACTTTAATGGCTTGTTCGTACAAGTTACTAACTTAAGTGAGTTGTTTGTACAAGTTACTAACTTTAATGGCTTGTTCGTACAAGTTATTAACTTAAGTGGGTTGTTTGTACAAGTTACTAACTTTAATGGCTTGTTCGTACAAGTTATTAACTTAAGTGGGTTGTTTGTACAAGTTACTAACTTTAATGGCTTGTTCGTACAAGTTATTAACTTATTTGGGTTGTTTGTACAAGTTACTAACTTTAATGGCTTGTTCGTACAAGTTACTAACTTAAGTGAGTTGTTTGTACAAGTTACTAACTTTAATGGCTTGTTCGTACAAGTTATTAACTTAAGTGGGTTGTTTGTACAAGTTACTAACTTTAATGGCTTGTTCGTACAAGTTATTAACTAAAGTGGGTTGCTTGTACAAGTTACTTACTTTAATGGCTTGTTCGTACAAGTTATTAACTTAAGTGGGTTGCTTGTACAAGTTACTAACTTTAATGGCTTGTTCGTACAAGTTATTAACTTATTTGGGTTGTTTGTACAAGTTACTAACTTTAATGGCTTGTTCGTACAAGTTACTAACTTAAGTGAGTTGTTTGTACAAGTTACTAACTTTAATGGCTTGTTCGTACAAGTTATTAACTTAAGTGGGTTGTTTGTACAAGTTACTAACTTTAATGGCTTGTTCGTACAAGTTATTAACTAAAGTGGGTTGCTTGTACAAGTTACTTACTTTAATGGCTTGTTCGTACAAGTTATTAACTTAAGTGGGTTGCTTGTACAAGTTACTAACTTTAATGGCTTGTTCGTACAAGTTATTAACTTAAGTGGGTTGCTTGTACAAGTTACTAACTTTAATGGCTTGTTCGTACAAGTTATTAACTTAAGTGGGTTGTTTGTACAAGTTACTAACTTTAATGGCTTGTTCGTACAAGTTATTAACTTAAGTGGGTTGTTTGTACAAGTTACTAACTTTAATGGCTTGTTCGTACAATAGTTATTAACTTTAATGGCTTGTTCGTACAAGTTACTAATTTTAATGGCTTGTTTTACAAGTTACTAACTTAAGTGAGTTGTTTGTACAAGTTACTAACTTTAATGGCTTGTTCGTACAAGTTACTAATTTTAATGGCTTGTTTTACAAGTTACTAACTTAAGTGAGTTGTTTGTACAAGTTACTAACTTTAATGGCTTGTTTGTACAAGTTACTAACTTTAGTGGCTTGTTTTACAAGTTATTAACTTTAATGGCTTGTTCGTACAAGTTACTAATTTTAATGGCTTGTTTTACAAGTTACTAACTTAAGTGAGTTGTTTGTACAAGTTACTAACTTTAATGGCTTGTTCGTACAAGTTACTAACTTTAATGGCTTGTTCGTACAAGTTATTAACTTAAGTGGGTTGTTTGTACAAGTTACTAACTTTAATGGCTTGTTCGTACAAGTTATTAACTTAAGTGGGTTGTTTGTACAAGTTACTAACTTTAATGGCTTGTTCGTACAAGTTATTAACTTAAGTGGGTTGTTTGTACAAGTTACTAACTTTAATGGCTTGTTCGTACAAGTTATTAACTTAAGTGGGTTGTTTGTACAAGTTACTAACTTTAATGGCTTGTTCGTACAAGTTATTAACTTAAGTGGGTTGTTTGTACAAGTTACTAACTTTAATGGCTTGTTCGTACAAGTTATTAACTTAAGTGGGTTGTTTGTACAAGTTACTAACTTTAATGGCTTGTTCGTACAAGTTATTAACTTAAGTGGGTTGTTTGTACAAGTTACTAACTTTAATGGCTTGTTCGTACAAGTTATTAACTTAAGTGAGTTGTTTGTACAAGTTACTAACTTTAATGGCTTGTTCGTACAAGTTACTAACTTAAGTGAGTTGTTTGTACAAGTTACTAACTTTAATGGCTTGTTCGTACAAGTTATTAACTTAAGTGGGTTGTTTGTACAAGTTACTAACTTTAATGGCTTGTTCGTACAAGTTACTAATTTTAATGGCTTGTTTTACAAGTTACTAACTTAAGTGGGTTGTTTGTACAAGTTACTAACTTTAATGGCTTGTTCGTACAAGTTACTAATTTTAATGGCTTGTTTTACAAGTTACTAACTTTAGTGACGTTTGTGTATTCGGCGGTAACTAGAAGTTAATTGTATGAAGTTAACATATGATTAATTGAACTTGTTGAAAGATTGAGGACTTGTAGTAATGTTTTATTTTCAAGTAATTAAATGTGGAAACTAAACATTCTTTAAAAAAAAATACCACCAAGTGAAAAATTCGGACAAATTAAAAAGCTGCAAAGTCCGGACGGATGGTGAACTAAATATACTATATTTACTAATATATTTTTAATTTTACTATATATTTTATATATTTTACATCATATACTTGGTATGTGTGGTTTAACATTGAATGACAGAGTGAAAAATATCGACATATGGGATCGTTGCGGCCTGAAAGGTAGTGACTAGAATAGAAAAAGGAATGCTTCGGTGGTTTGGATATGTAGAGAAATTTAATGAAAGTTGAGTTATGAAAGAAATTTATGGTAATCAAGTGGAAGGTACAGCTCGACCAGGCCGCCATAGAAGGACGTATGCTGACCAAATTAGCGACATACTGAAGAAGGGCCATGTCAAAAGTACCCGGAATATCAGAGCTTGTATGACTAGATTGATGGATGTGGAAGAGGCGAAAGAGGTGTGTCTGAATCGTAGCAGATGGAAATCTGTAGTGTCTGCCTACCCGTCTGGAAGACAGGCTTGAGTATATGTATTGTATGTATATTTACTGAGCTACTTGAGACAATCGACTGCCTGAACGTGACAACTTGTAGGTGTGGGCTTAGTAACTACACACAGCAGTACATTAGCAATAACTTGTAGGTGTGGGCTTAGTAACTACACACAGCAGTACATTAGCAATAACTTGTAGGTGTGGGTTTAGTAACTACACACAGCAGTACATTAGCAATAACTTGTAGGTGTGGGCTTAGTAACTACACACAGTAGTACATTAGCAATAACTTGTAGGTGTGGGCTTAGTAACTACACACAGCAGTACATTAGCAATAACTTGTAGGTGTGGGCTTAGTAACTACACACAGCAGTACATTAGCAATAACTTGTAGGTGTGGGCTTAGTAACTACACACAGCAGTACATTAGCAATAACTTGTAGGTGTGGGCTTAGTAACTACACACAGCAGTAAATTAGCGATAACTTGTTGTGGCGTGCTGGTCATTTAATTATTAAAACCACATTAAATTTGATGTAGCGGACTGTATTTAAAGGTAAAATTAGGTAAGCGATACAAGACGACGTGGATTTAGAACAACGGTTAGTGTACAACTAAATATGTAGGTAGCTTTATAGTATATGTGCGATTAGCCTCGTACATAACTGGGGCCGGCGGCAAAGATGTGAAATGACAGTGAATCATATTTAAAAAAAAAAAAACAAAAACCCTAAAATTATGTCGATAACTAGCTTGAACATCATTTCAGAAAAGCCATGCTAACATTTACTATAGTATATGCATCTTAAGTATTTATTATATAATTAGAGTGACTGTTTCTGTTATACCAAAAAATCAACTGAAAAAGAAAACTTTGTTTTAATTTCACTTGCCCCAGTGAGACTATAAAGTTATATAATCTTTAATATACAATTTCAAAAGACATAAATGATTATGTTACTTAAAGTAAAAAGTAATGTTTAAATTACCTATGTACTTCATAACAATGTCTGGCGTTGAACTATAGTTTAACTTTATGTGTAACAAAAGGCAAAAAGTCATTCACCAGACAGAGATAAGCTCAAACTTATCCAAACCAGTCTTGAAATCATTATACAAGTATAAAGAAAAATACTGGATAGACATCAGTTATTAAATATAGAGGAACTTATTGATAGTAGCTTATTTACCATACCCTTAATTTAACAACTATATTAATTATTTCTTACACTTACATTATCATGTGCGGTGAAACAGGTATATTTTGCTTAAACAAAAAAAAGAAAAACTTATTCTGACAAGACTTAGGAGCCAATTGAAAGATAGCTCACTAAGAAAAAACCTCATACAATATATGTATGCACGGTAACACATACAAAAAATCCCTAAAACGAATCCAGCAGCTCACTGACGAGAAGCACACAGCAGACCTAAAAGGTATTTATTATTCTAAGGGTAAGACACATACTTTTGTGACACTTGTGCGTATTACTGTGCCTTTACTAGTTTTAACAGTTAAAGCTCTAACTTTGCCATCTGAGCCCGGGAATACATCTATTATACGAGCTGTTAACCAGTGCAGTGGTTTAACGTGCTCATCTTTTAATAGTACTAATAAGCCTACTTTTAAGTTTGGCATATCATTGCGCCATTTTATTATTGATTAATTGAACAAGATATTGCTTTGACCATGTTTTCCAAAATGATTGAACAATTTGCTTACACTGATTCCAGAAAGAGAGACGATTTATTGGAACGTCTGTTTTATCAGGTTCAGGAATACATGACAAAGCATCTCCAGTCAAAAAATGCCCTGGAGTCAGGTACGACATATCATTTGGATCAGTAGTTGGTAAAGCCAGCAACGGTCTCGAATTTAGAACTCCTTCTATTTGTATTACGACAGAATTTAACTCCTCATATGTAAGAATTTGACCCCCAACAACTCTTTTCAAATGATATTCCGCACTTTTTATTCCACTCTCCCACAGTCCACCAAATACAGGTGAGTAAGAAGGAATGAAGCTAAATTCAATGCCTAAATTTGATGCAAAATTGGTTACAGCATTTTGGTGATCTGTGTTTGAGTGCAATAAATAAAGTTTATTTAATGCGTTCTTTGCACCTTTGAATGTGCTAGCATTATCAGCATAAATAACTGATGGCTTATTGCGCCGTGCAATAAACCTTTTTAAAGCTTGTAGGAAATTTTCAGTTGTCAGATCAGACACTAAATCTATATGTATAGCCTTTGTAACAAAACATACAAATAAAACAATGTATGCCTTGTAAATAAGTGGCTTTCTAACACGGTGCATTTTTATAGAAAAAAAACCACCATAATCAATTCCAATCTTATCGAAGACACGACATTGATTCACACGGTCAAAAGGCAAAGAACCCATTAATTGTTCAGATGTTTTAGCTTTCAGCTTAAAACAAATTATACACTTATGTATGACACGCTTAACCTCTCTAAGACCATTTTGTATAAAATATCTCTGATTTAAAGAAGACAGTATCAATCTTTGGCCAGCATGTAACAATACTTGATATTCGTTAGATATGATCAAAGTCGTTATTATAGATACTTTCACTAAAATAATGGGATGCCTTTGATTATAAGGCACTTGCACATTTTGCAGCCTTCCACCAACTCTCATTAGACCCATACTATCTATAAATGGATTCATTGAAATCAGATTTGTTTTAATGGCCTTATTTGCCAACAATGAGTTTACTTCATTTGCAAAATGTTGCCTTTGATCACCTCTTAACGATCACCTTTAAAGCAAGGTCTAGTTCTTTACATGTTAAGAATTTTCCTAGACACCTTTTTTCTTTCTGTAGCTTGCAATTGTTGAAAAAGCGATAAATAATAGCTACAATTCTTTTGAGCTTATTAATATTTGAGTATTGAGAAAACAAATTATTATTATTATTATTATTATTATTGATACACAGGCAGCTAAAAGCTGATTTTGTGTATATCACTGCACTTTAGTTTTCATGAAATTGTCAAGTTTATTTTTGAATAAGTTCACTGTGGATGCACTGATTACAGCTTCTGGTAGACTATTCCACCCACTAACTACACGGTTTGGCAGAAAGTGTCGACGGGGGTTGCTTGCACACTTTGTTCCAACGATTTTAAGGGAGTGACCTCTGAGGTGATAGTTTTTGTTCATGTTAAAAAGACTGTCAAGTTCTTGAACATCGTAGCACCCAGTCAGTATCTTATATGTCTCAATGAGGTCTCCGCGTTATCTGCGCTGCTGTAGCGTGGTTAGACCAAGTTCTTTCAATCGCTGTTCGTATGGCTTGTCACGTAAACCCACAACCATTTTAGTGGCTCTTCTTTGAACCTTCTCTAACATGACAATGTCCTTTTGAAAATAGGGACTCCATATTTGAAAGCCATATTCAAGCAGTGGGCGTATGTATGTTTTGTAGATTTTCAAAAATAAAGCCATGTCGATGTAATTGAATGTTTTTCTGATCATATATGTTACAGAGTTAGCCTTCTTGGTTAGTTGAAGAATGTGAGCATCCCATTTCAAGTTGTCTGTTATTGTGACTCCCAGATCTCTCTGTGTTTTAACTGTTTTTAAGGGTTCTGAGTCTACTGTGTATGGTAAATAGGGGTTGTTTTTTCCAACATGTAAGACAGTACATTTTCCAGAGTTTAAAGTAAGAAGCCAATCTTTTGTCCACTGAGTTATTCGATTCAGATCATCTTGAATCATCTGGTGGGATATTAGTGGGTTCCCCATTATTTTTGTGTCATCAGCGAATAAGGACAATCCAGATTTTATAATATCCTTTAGGTCAGTTAAAAATATTCCAGATAGGATTGGTCCTAATACGGAGCCTTGAGGAACACCACTGTAAACATTGAAGGTGTCGGAAAGCTCTTCTCCAACTCGAACTTTGAATGTTCGCGCACTAAGGAAGTCCTCTATCCACAGAAGAAGTTTTCCTCGAATTCCGAAATGTTGTAACTTTGCAACTAATCGCTTTATGGGGACACGGTCAAATGCTTTCTCGTAGTCTAAATAAATGATGTCTGTAGGTTCATGTTTATCCCAGTTCTTTGTCCAATAGTCTACACAAGACAACAGGTTAGTAACTATTGATCTTCGAGGTACAAAGCCGTGTTGTTCAGCAATAATGATCTGTTCCTTGGACAAGAATTCTCTTATTTTCTCAGCAATAATTTTTTCCATTACTTTGCATGGTATACATGTTAAGCAAATTGGTCGATAGTGCGCCGGGTCGAGCTTATCTCCTTTTTTATAAATAGGAGTAACCATTGCCTCTTTCCAATCCTGCGGTAATTTCCCATCTTTAAATGACAGGGTCATGATGTGAGCAAGTTGGCCACATAACACATGGTTACATCTTTTCAATAGTATTGCCGGTATTCCATCAGGGCCCATTGCTGTGTCATCTTTAAAGGTATTTAATGCCTTTGCTACGGCTTCAGGTGTAAAGTCAATCTGCTCTAGTGAGTTTGCCACAAAAGGACTGCAAATATTTGGTAAAGTTTGGTTAAGGGGTTCTTTCACAAAGGACTTTTCAAATTGTTTGCCAAACATATTAGCAACTTCTTTATTCTCAGTAGTTATTCTCTGAGTTAGATCATCTCTTAACGCTGGGGGTATGGATACTTTCGAGTTTAGATGTTGACGTATGTATGCATAAAAGCATTTCGGACCAGCTCCTACAATACCCCTTTCAAAATTAATTCTGGATTTCCTTACTTCTGCAATAATTTTATTGTTTAGTTTCCTATAATCCTCGTATGATTGTTTTGATTTACATAATTGGTATAGTTTCCATTTCTGTAGCTTTTCTCTAGTCAGTTTTACTATCTGTTGTTCAATCCATGGTTTTTTAATATTTTTCTTTTTATTTATTCTTGTAAGTGGTACCTTTTTTGTTATAACCTTATGAATGCTAGTCTTAAAATCTATCCACGCCTTCTCGGGATGAAGGTGGTGTATGGAATTTAAATTATAATCTAGTAGCCAGGACGTTATAATTTCATAATCAGCACTGTAGAAGTTTTTTCTTTGTTTTCTCTCAACAATGTTGATAATTTTGGTCATTCTGGATTTGTAGTGTCCCAAAAAGGACCATGTGGTCACTTTTACCTATTTGGGGATAATGTATTATTTTAGTACACAAGCTTTCGTCACTGCATAAAATAAGATCAAGTAAAGACTCTTCATTATTTCGCTTTCTTGTTATTTCTGTCACCAACTGATGTAGATTAGTTTCAGTTATCATTTCTATGAAACTTTCATGAAGTGCATTATAACCATCCAGTTTCTGTAGTGGCCATTCAATGTCAGGGAGATTAAAATCTCCAGCAACTAGTAAATTTCCACTCTCTTCAGCAGCCTGTTTGATTGTTTCAATTAGCAACTTATCACATTCTTTCAGATCATAGTGGGTAGGGCGATAAACACCTCCAATAACCAGTTCAAATTTACCATATTTAATATTCAACCACAATGCTTCTACATTTGTTTTATTGTTAAGAGTAGGATGTAAGCTTGATATGATAGGAATATCCTGATGTTTCTTGGCTATGTAGATAGCTACTCCTCCAGCAATTACAACTCCAAAATTACAACTTTTGCATTCTTTTTCAACACATTTTTTCTGTGAAGCAGCATTACAAACATTTGTCTGTATTAAACTTTCATTACGAACTTTTTCTGGAAATTCATTGGGAAGATCTACATTTTTATTACAGTGAATGTACTTAACTGCCTTTAAAAACTGTGGTCCATGCCACCATAGATCATTGTTTTGTAGCAAATGAGGTTCTACGCCGCTAGAAAGGCAATCAGCGGGATTTTCCGCGGTATTTACATAAAGCCAAGAAAAATCTTGAGTTAAATCACGAATAATTTTAACTCTATTTGCTACATAAACAGTGAGCTTCACGGGCTCTGTATTAAGCCAAGCTAACACAATTTTTGAGTGAACATATAAATATAACTTTGTATTAAATTTTGATTTTATAGTATCATGAACTTTCTTTGACAATTTTGCTAACAATAATGCACTATTTAGCTCTAATCTTGGCGTGGTTAATGGCTTTATAGGATTAATCCTAGATTTTGAGCACAATAAATTAACCTCAACCTTTCCATCCTCAGCAATTGTTCTTAGATACAGGCAACAGCAATAGCATTTATTTGAAGCATCAGAAAAGCCAATTATTTCAATTAACTTTACCTTGTGTGTATTTAAATTTCTTGGCACTACAATATTTGACATTCTCATAATACTCTTAGCAAAATCTCTGAATTGCTTATTAATGTATGCTGGTAGCGTTGAATCCCAAGACATTTTGAGCAACCAAGTTTGTTGCATTAGTATCTTTGCTAATACAATTACTGGACCAACGAGACCTAAAGGGTCAAAAATTTTGCTCAAAAAGCTTAAAAGCTGTCTTTTAGTGTAAACATCTAACAACTCTTGCTGAGGACAAGTAATACTAAAAACATCAATTTTTACATTGTATTTTATGCCTAAAGTTTTTACAAATGTATTATCATCTTTGCATAAATTTCACTTAAATTTTGTTCACACTTTGGTATCCCTTCTAGCACCTGATCATTATTTGCACACCATTTGTGTAACTCAAAGCTGCCTTGTTTTAAAAGCTCACATAACTGTTCTTTTATTTTGCATAATTCAGTAATGCTGTTACTACCAACATTTATATCATCTACATATGTATTATTTAGAATTATGTCAGACCCTAATGGATATTGATCTTTGAATTGATGTGCTAACTGATTTAAACATCTTGTTGCCAGAAAAGTTGAGCTTTTTAAACCATATGTTACTGTTTGTAACTGAATACATTTAATTTTTTCTTGTGGTGTGTCCCTCCACAAAATATTTTGCAATGAGCAATGTGTTTCATTCAAATTTATATTTCTGAACATTTTCTTGATATCAGTAATAAAGACAAACTTATAGAGTCTGAATAATAACAGTATATTGAATAATTTGTTTTGCACACAAGGTCCATTCAACATAAGGTCATTTACTGATACTTGAGATTTCTGTTGTGATGAGATATTTTGAGATTTAGTAACCATACTACCATCAAAAACTACACGAAGCCTTGTAGTTTTACTACTCTCATTGATAACAGCGTGATGTGGCAAAAAATAAACTGGACTGTTATCTAAATCATAATTTTCAATATCATAAAATCTTGCATGTCCTAAGTCCACATATTCATGTATGAACCTTTTGTATGGTTCCACTAGAACAGGAGTTCTAAAAAATCGTTTTTCTAGATTATAAAATCTCAAAAGCGCTTGATATAACGAATCTCCTAATCTGATCTGCTCAAAATCCTGTTTTAACGGCAAAGAAACGGTGAATTTATTATCTTTAAGTACAAAAGAATCAGAGAACATCTGCTCGGCAAGCTCATGCTCAGACGTGGCCTCTGTGAAAATTTCTGGAACCCGTTCACATTCCCAAAGCTGTTGTAAAGAGCTCTGTATGGAATCTAAACTCTCAACATTACAGGACTTGTCTAAAATAGGTAACTCTAAATCCTCAGCTTGAACATTACTGCAAAAATTACTAACTGGGTACTTTGAGAAATTAGTAGCCTGTGGTACCTTTCCAGCAACAACAAATCCGAAACGTGTGTTGTGTAAACATAGGCTTCCAGGTAAAACAGGAAACTGCTCTCGTAATAATATCTCAAAGAAAACATCACAACCTAAAAGAATACTGATTTTTTCAGTATTGTAAAAATCACTATCTGCTAACTGCATATAAGGCGGTATAACAAGATTTTCCCTATTAATTTTAAATTGAAACAAATCACATGTTATGTTTTCAACAACACAACATGATATTTGCTTTTTGAAATCGTTAGTAGTTGAGTGGATCTCGAATTCTGCTTTTTGTGAGGACTTACTTGACCTATTACAAATACCATTAATTACACTTTGCTCATTGAAAAGTTTACATTTGATTTTGTTTGCAACATCAGACAAACAAAATGACAGCTGACTCCCCGAGTCGCATAAAGCCTTTACATAGATAGGATTGCCATTTTTTCTATATAGCTTTACCTTTATAGAAGGTAATAAAACATTGTCATACTTGCACATAGACAAAGCAACTTGCTGCGCAGTAGCATTAGATTTTTTAACAATTTCATCTTCATGTAGCAATGTGTTGTGCCCTCCTTTACAGCTAGCACATTTAAAAACATAGTGACACCTGCCAGCGTGCACATTTAAGCAAAGCCTGCATAACTTTTTAGCCTGATCGTGACTTATTCGTTCAGATGGCAAAGCTAGTTAAAATTTTTCGCATTGATGAAGTTTATGGAACCTGGAACTGCAGTAACTACAAGCTGGTTTCGCTGTGTGCTTCCCTCCAGCAGCCAGTAGACTCGTCCGGTAGGGCTTCTTTACTGAACCACCTGGCTGCGCCTGCTCGAGATCAGCAGTGTCAAGCCCGTCTGCACGTTGCTCTAAAAATTTTAGAAAAGCATCTAGTTTAGGTAAGGTGTCTCCTTTAACCTCCATATTGAAGGCTCTGTATGTGTATAACTTGCGCCTTAACACACACAACACAAATAAATCCCAGTGTTCTATAGGAACATCTAGGTTTTGTAACGCAGCGAGATGCTGCTTTGTAGCGTTTAAAATCTGTCTCAGATTGGAACTATCCGCTCTTTTAATAATTGGCAAATCCAAAATGCCAGAAACATGATGATAAATCATTTTTAATTTATTGTCATAATTATCATCTAGTATTTTTAAGCATTATCATAGTTTCCATCACAAAGGCTAAGGTGTTTTATCATGTCAGCAGGCTCACCTTCCAGGAAGGTCTTCAAGTAATAAAATTTATCGTCCGAGTGAATCATGCTTTTGAATAAATTGATAAAATTAGTGTATTCACTTACTTGTCCACTAAATTTTTGAATTTCCATTTTTGGAAGTTGCCTGCAGGACGGCTTTTTGGCACTGCTACCTCCTAAATTACCTGAGTTACACATTTTATTGGTGTAGGATTCATACGTGGCCAGGCCAGTGAGATATTTTGTTTCTACACCACCAAAATCCTCGGAATTTGTAGGATCTAAAACAGAAACGTCTATATTAGCTTCACAATATTCGTTGAAGGTTGAAGTCAACCTCTGTGCGTTCACCAGATATTGCTGGATGGACGCTGTTTCCTTATTTTCTTCATCCATCACAAAATTATAAAGCCTAGTGATAGTACCTTTCAATTGGCCCCTGTATGCGATTAAACGCTTTAAATCTTCGCCCATTTTACTTGAGCAGGAATAATAACTTTCCTTTCCTTGAAATTTGCACTAATACAGTAAATTTATAGAATTTACAAACAATATGGAGCACAAAATTTATGAATTTGCATTGAACTCTGTTCGAATTGGTTGATACAAAATGGCGTTCGTTGCAAAGAAATTATAAAAGTTGAAAGTCAGAAAATGAACCTAAATAACTTCACTACGATGATACTATTCTAACATGAAGTACTGATGTATTTTTCTTCTCCTTCTGTTTCACGTACTCGGTGATGTTTCCAGCAATGAGATCTTCTTTCTCGCACGCTCGCATGTACTTGTAAGCAAGCGCTCTCTCTCGCACCTTTGACTGCTCACACGCAGTTCACAGTGGTTCTCCAACCAGTTCGGGAAAAGCCTGTGAAAGAAGCCCGTAGAGCACTGGCACCGGCGAACAAAGGATTCTTGAAAGAAGCCTTTGAAAGAAGGCGTTGAAAGAAGCCGTTGAATGAAGCCTGACGAGTCCCGTTTTCTGGAAAATATTTTCCACGCGGCGATGTATGGCGAAAATGATCCGGAAACCTCACTTTTTAGTTTTAAACAAAGTAAATGCCACTTCTATAAGTGCACCTTTTCACTTTTATTATAGTCACTTACTTATTGAAGTGGCGGTGAAAACTGTGTAATTTTCAGGATTATAGTTCACTGATAAAATAAACAAAAGTCAGTGATAGCAGCGGTGATATTCACTTGAGAAAATATAGTTTCTCTGCATAAACACGACGGCCTATAGGTCACGTAATAGTTCACTGATGGCAGCGATGAATTGCAATTTTAGCCAACAAAATATAGCGATTGACGGCACTTTCTTCCTGGAACTATAGGTCCAAAGTATAAAACAGTTTTTGTTGAAAAACGAACATGGACTATAGGCCACGAACGTTTCGATTCAGCGACACTCCCGAGCACAACCCGCCTGGATATAGTCCTTGTCCTGTATACGCGAACACTGTTGTTAACGGCGATGTGGGACCATTATGTGGCGTGCTGGTCATTTAATTATTAAAACCACATTAAATTTGATGTAGCGGACTGTATTTAAAGGTAAAATTAGGTAAGCGATATAAGACGACGTGGATTTAGAACAACGGTTAGTGTACAACTAAATATGTAGGTAGCTTTATAGTATATGTGCGATTAGCCTCGTACACTTGTAGGTGTGGGCTTAGTAACTACACACAGCAGTACATTAGCAATAACTTGTAGGTGTGGGCTTAGTAACTACACACAGCAGTACATTAGCAATAACTTGTAGGTGTGGGCTTAGTAACTACACACAGCAGTACATTAGCAATAACTTGTAGGTGTGGGCTTAGTAACTACACACAGCAGTACATTAGCAATAACTTGTAGGTGTGGGCTTAGTAACTACACACAGCAGTACATTAGCAATAACTTGTAGGTGTGGGCTTAGTAACTACACACAGCAGTACATTAGCAATAACTTGTAGGTGTGGGCTTAGTAACTACACACAGCAGTACATTAGCAATAACTTGTAGGTGTGGGCTTAGTAACTACACACAGCAGTACATTAGCAATAACTTGTAGGTGTGGGCTTAGTAACTACACACAGCAGTACATTAGCAATAACTGACAATGATAAACTGATAACGATCAGGTGTGTTTGAACTCAGGCAGGCACTAAAAATTGATGACAATCGGACAGGCATTTTCTGAAATAAACATGTAAATATTCTACTTTCAGAACAAAAAATCATCATCGCCTTGACCCTGGTAACTTCGTCTATGTCACAATACCTACCGAATGGTTGTCCGTCGTCGCCTCACGTTCATCTCCTGCTGCCGCATGAGACAGATTGCAGCAGCTTCTACCAGTGCAGTAATGGAGATCGAATACTAAAGGAGTGCTCGCCAGGGTTGCACTTCGATGCAGGTTTACAGGTAGGTGATATAATGATATGCTGGGTGTTAATATGATGTTGCGGAAGCCGGAAACTGGCGATAGTACTCGTCCATACGAACAACTTCTACTACTTCCCCCGAATCGCAAAAAAAAAAAATCTGCTGTTCCATAGAAAAGTGACATAGCTACCCGATTAAAATGTATGAAAAAACCGTTTTTTTTTTCTAGATTAAAAATTACCTTCTCTGTTATGAAAAGTACGACTACATAATTACGAGTACTTATTTCGACCACCTCTGTGACCGCTCGCTCACTAATCCAGAGGTCGTGGGTTCAATCCCCGCGGTGCACGATCATTTGTCATCGATCTGCGTGCTTCGGAAGGCACCTTAAGATGTTGGTCCATTTGTGTCCGAAGTATGTCGCTAGGGCTCACCACTCATCACGTTTGGGACGTAATCGTCGTCGGTGAAAAGCGGGTGTCACATGTGTAGACTGTGACTTGCATTTTACAGTTCACACTTGAGAACACTGATAACCCCTCATGGATTCATGCCTTGACAGTTTTTTTATCGATTTTCAGGTGTGCAACTGGCCACAACTAGTCCAATGTTCGTTCCAAAGCACCGATAACCCATCAACGTATCAAACAACAAACAAACAGCCAGATAGCACACACAGTACTGTATCCCTCGATACAGAACATACTGTGCCACCAGAGAGTATAGTATTACCCAATGGCTGTCCGAAGGATTATCACACGCACAAGTTGTTGCCCCACGAGAGTGACTGCAGCAGGTTCTATCAGTGCGACAACGGAGTGAAGAAGGAAAAGGAGTGCAGCCCTGGAACGCTCTTTGATTATGAACAACAGGTGATGTGTTATTTATCTGTATATATAAAATTCAAAGTCCTGACTGACTGACTGACTGACTGACTGACTGACTGACTGACTGACTGACTGATATATCAACGCACAGCCTAAACCGCTGGTCCTAGAGACTTGAAATTTTTGCATATAGATACTTTATATAGTGTAGGCATCCAATAAGAAGGGATTTTTCAAAATTCACCCCCTAAGGGGGTGAAACGGGTGTCCAAAGTTTGTATGGAGAAACAAGATTAGTTAGACAATTTTTTTCGAGACTTCACAGAATTCAACCCCTAAAAGGGGGAAATGGGGTGACAAAGTCTGGAAATCAACATGGGTATTGTTTGTATTGTTTATCGGGATTAAGAAAACAACAACGATTTTAAATCCAACGTGGTGGACGTGAAAAAGGTTTTTCCAGAATTAAGCCCCTAAAATGGGGAAATGGGGTGACAAAGTCTGACATCCAACATGGGTATCGTTTGTATGGTTTATCGGGTCGCTGATTACGAAAATAACAACGATTTCTAAATCCAATATAGTGGACGTGAAATACCATCATCCCCTATTGGGGAGCGATGGGATTGAAATGTGTAAATATCAATATGGGTGTAGTATTTTTTTGAATTTTTGAATTTTTGAATATGGGTGTCGTTTTTATGGTTTTTTGGGACGTTAATTACGAAAATGGCATCGATTTTGAAATTTAATATAGTGGACATGAAAATTCTTGAAAGTATGAATGTGTGCCAGAGCAAATCGGCTGTAACAGACGGACAGACAGACAGCCACACAAGTGATCTTTTAGGGTTCCATTTTTTTCCTTTTGAGGTATCTATCTATCTATACATCCACAATCTATATATCTACCTATCTGTCTATCTATTTGTCTATATCTATCTATATCCCAGCAAAATATCTTTGGAACGGAAGGTGGTACATCCCTAGGGGTTGGACCATGGGGTGCCAAAAAAAGTTTTTTTTTTTAAATGTCAAAACGTTAACGGCCTGTATCTCCCAAACGGCTGGAGTTAGACCCATGTTGATGGGTGTTTAGGAAAAGGTCTCGACGAGATCTACCTGCCGAAAGTGTCAAAACTTTACAGGTCCGTATCTCCCAAACGGCTGATACTAGACCCATGTTCATGGTACTCTAAGAAAAGAGCTCGGCGAGATCTGGATGAAGTCGAAAAAAAATTTTGATCGGCCATATCTCCCGAACGGCTCATTGTAATTCGTTCGGGTTTTAAATATAGTGATCGGTCAAGCTGGGGATACATGACTAAAAAAATAATTTGAATTTGAAAGATTTTGACAGTTTTTTGACAGGTCTAAAAAAGTATTCCGATTTGCATGAAACTCGGTATAAAGGGGCATTTAAGGTCGCCAATTACGCTGCCGTATTCAAATTTGACATTTTTTGAAAAAACTTTGATCGGTGAGTCCCCGTATTTGGCACTCTGGCGAGGCCAAAGACCGAGCCAAGTTCCACGAGGCCGAAAAACGAGCATGTGAGGACGGAGAACTCTGAAAGCCGAGCAGGGCGCATTCGTAGTCCGAGCATGCGAGTTTTTCGGCCCAGCACTAAACCTTGACTCCCAGACCCTCCCCTTGACAGAGTGAGAGCATTTATAATGTTTGTTTCTTAAAATAATGTAATTTGTTTCCTGTAGGCCATGCGGGCGAAGCCGCGGGCAGAAGCTAGTTTCTTTATATAATACGTTTTACGTACGTCTGACGTCTGACGCACCCTAGACTGTTACACCAAGACACAACTCATTGTAGTCATTCATTCGTCCATCACCGACTATCACATAGTAGTCGTCCATCACCGACTCTCACATAGTAGTCGTCCATCACAGACTCTCACATATTTAGATTTACTGGTCTTTGGACAGACTGCTGAATAACGCTTGTTTTCACCCCCCCGCGATCCCACATCCAATACGATGCTTTTCATAAGGAAGGTAGGCCAAGAGTAAAAAGATTGTACATGAAAAAAGTTCAAAACACACTAATCTGATTTGAATTTTCAGGTGTGCAACTGGCCTAATGCGGTCTTATGTCTAACACCGACTACTACTGATTCACTTTCAACCAGTGAATCAGTACAAACAACCAATAAACCTATAACCACTAGTCAACCAACAACGCCACAAGATGAAGTTTCGACCAATGAATCGCTGGAGACAACCACAGGTGTAGAAATAACTACAGAGACAAATAACTCTACTAATGTAGAGACTGATGTCACAACTGAAGCAAATAACTTTACACCAACGGAATCAGATTCGACAAACGCACCCGTTCAGACCACTATGGAAGAAATGGGTACAACCTACGAATCTGTTGATACTACTGCAACAACAAGTGAAACTAGTGAAATAATTATCGAAACAGAAAGTACCAGTGAAACAGACACAGAAGCAACTTCTTTCACTGAAACTAACACAACTGAAGAGCTTACTACGATAGATTCTTTATGGTCTACTACTGAATCATCTACTACTAATATTCCGTTTACAACAGAATCTAGTAGTAATGGTGAGGATTTTGCCACTGTAGATTTAGTTTTTCCGTCTACAGAGCGTAATCCTACAACTTTAGATCAACATACTACTGATATTAACCAAAGCACTGAAGCAGGTAATATACCCACAGACAAACCAACAACTGTAGATAAAACGACAGAATCAAGTTATGCAACAATTGAAGAAATAGCTACTACGGATGTTTCAAGCTCTCCTGAAGCTAATTATACAACAAGTAACTATCCTGATGTCACAGAAAATCCCGAGAACTTAGAAACTTCAGATTCAAACACCGCTGACGCCATTTTTACGACTACAGACAGTTACACAGTTACTAATAAGGATCCTGCTACTATAAATGTTACAGATATTGTAACAACTACGGAAGTATTAAACGTTACTTCTGAAGATACATCTTCTTCAGATCCGTCACCACACACAACAGAAGCAACAACTTGGGTTGACAATTTTACGACTGCCAATCTTATGACCGACCTTACCGAACAAACCACTGAACAAGGCTCAACCACTATCTCCGAAACTACTATTCAGACAGTCTCTACAGACGTAAGTCTCACAACTATTGCAGAAGAAATGGGATCTTCTACAGACTATATCGCGAGTACTAGTTTTACAGAACAAACATCCTCACGTGAAGAAAGTTCAACAACCATTGAAGAATCCAAAACTACTTTAGACACGTCCACCAATGGAAACCATGAAACGACTACAGTAAATTCTGAAATTCCAACAGAAATTATAGAAACAACCACAGAAAGCATAACCACTTTAGCACCGCCAATTTGCTTACCTGGATTTTTCGGAAATTTCCCACATCCGGAGCTATGTAATTCCTTCTACATGTGCTCAGGAGGGAGAGCGATACAGCTTTTCTGTGCTTCTGGATATGAATTTGATCCAGTTAGTGGCGTAAGTTTTGTTTTCTTTACTAACGTTCCTTTTTACAAGACAGCATTGATATTCGTAGCAGCGGTTGTGTTTGTACCTACTTATCTACCATCCATCACCCTGGTTCATCCACTGCTGGACATATGCCTTTCCAAGGTTTCGCCACTAGTGGTGGTTCTCTTGAAAAAAACCTACTACCTACATACAAATTGCAAATTCTTCATGATTTCCTTTTATCCAATAATTTTTTTTACCTTTGTATGAGCTAAATCTGCCAAACTGTTGCTGTCGTTTGAGTTTTGATGAAGAGTTGAAGACAGGTGGATGAGAGTAACGAACGCAAAGACTTCGCTGTAGGGTTTTTATTTTAAGATGATACAATGAGACGATATTCAATGATTGTACATGTCTTTAAATAAAATAAAGTTTTTAGGTTTTAAAGGGCAAAACGGAGCCAAGGGTGGATCCAGGATTTGATTTTGGAGGGGCATTCTGACAATATTTTTCAGAAAATAAAAAATAAATAGTTTTTAAATGCTTGAGGCGCTTTTAGAAAACCTATCAATACCTTATATACGTAATATGCTGTGTAAATGTGCACACGAATTAATTCGAAAAGTCGAGTCAAATGTATGGAATCCTTGCTGTTTTAGGGGGGGGGGGGCTGTATCCGTTAATGAACGGAGCCCTATTAATATTACTTTGCTGTCTGTCCGTCCGTCCGACTGGGTGTCACGGGTAACTAGCTCATAGACGGAATGAGTTACAGACCTGAAATTTTTACATTTCGTGTAGTTTGATTCAGTTGTGTGGGTGGACACCGCTTCGGCACAAAATAACCACTTACAGAGGGTTCACTCCGCATAACTAGCGAAAGCAAGTGCACGCACACATAGACGAAGACACACGGATGAAGTCGGTCGAATGCCAATACGAAATTCTGCCAAGATCATCATACGTACGCGTCTACGCATGTGTGCGTCTGTTTTCGCTCCGTCGGTCGTCGAGTGAGCCTTCTGGTAGTATCTATTTTGTGGCTTTGGATTCATCATGTAAGTCTACCCACAAAACAGAATTAAAATTTTACGTTATTGCGATAAAAAGCAGCGGTAGCTCAGAGGTAAAGCGCTGGCCTCTCAAATTTGAGTTCCAAGTTCGATCCCTGGTCGGGCATGCACCAATGAGTTTTTCGGAATTTATGTGCATAGTATTTGTCTTACTTACCACTTGCTGAACGGTGAAGGAAAACGTCGTAAGGAAATCTGTATGCACTAAAACACGTGTATTTGGGCCCAAAGAATGGCGATAGGGTTCACCACTCGTCTTGTTGGGACCTTGGATGGTTGGGACGTAATAAACATCGCATCGGTGAAACGCGGGTGTACCGAGTGTGGACTGTGACTTGCATTTCACAGTTCACAATCGGAACACTTCTGACACCCCCTCGGGGATTGATGTCGTGACGATATATTTATTTATATTAACACGATTCCCGAAGTCACGTGACCTAGCATTGCCTTATCTGATCCACCTGAAACTTCACATGTGTAGTCTCTATCACCTACTGAACTTCACATGTGTAGTCTCTATCACCTACTGAACTTCACATGTGTAGTCTCTATCACCTACTGAACTTCACATGTGTAGTCTCTATCATCTACTGAACCTACTGTAATAGAAATTCAGGCATTTGAATTAATAACACTTTAGATATACAGGCTGTAAAAAGGCGGTGACCTTTAAATCCATCCATCCATCAGTCCGTATTAATCACACCTTAGGTATACAGGGTGTAAAAAGGCGGCGACCTTCAGCCCGTATTCGTCCACTGCTGGACATAGGCCTTCCCAATATTAAGCCACTCTTGGCGGTCCTCAGTCATCCTCATCCAGCCGCCACCCGCAACGTCCTTCAGATCGTCAGTCCAGCGGGCACGAGGGCGGCCTACGCTGCGCTTTGCTGTACGTGGTCTCCATTTCAATGCCTTACGGCCCCAACGGTTATCACGTCGGCGACAGATATGGCCAGTCCACTGCCACTGCCTGTGGACTGACCTTTAAATAAAACTAAATAATCTAATGATCATCATACTGAACATCTCACATCATGAAGAAGAATACACGCGCAAAACATCAGAGGAGAAGATATTCAACTGTAACTTAAAGGATAACTCGCAGGAGGATCTATTTCAGAACGCTGCGAGTGAACAAATTTTTATTTCTTTTTACGTTATTTTGAATACGTGGTTTCATTTAAAGAAAGCACTCTGTTTGAATAATAAAATAAAAAAATAAAAAGGTTTACAGGATGTTAACATGAAGTTGCGGAAGCCGAAAACTGGCGATAGTACCTGCTCATACGAACAACTTTTAGTAAAAAAATACGAGAAATTGAGAAAATAATATCTGCTGTTTCATATATTTTAGTCGGGTACGTAGCTATGTAACTTTTCTATGGAACAGCTAATAGTAGTTTATGCTACAAGGGCGCAAAGGAATAAATTACGAGGACGATTTAAAACACGAGCGTAGCGAGTGTTTTAAACGTAACCGAGTAATTTATCGCTTTTACGCCCGTGTATCATACTACATTTTTCAATGCATAGTGTGAGGAAATGAAAACAAATATAATCTTGTGAACTTTAAATTATAATTGGCTCAAAGGGACTGTATCCAGAGCCGTTAAACAGTGGAAGAAAAAGTATAACGTCTATGGTCTTTTGTTCGGTTTTGATGCATAAAAAGAGGGCCTTTACGAGCACATGCATTGAAAAATTTTTTTCGCGATTCGAGGTTTGACTCTCTAGCTGTTCGTTTGTAGCCAGTTTACAGGATCCAATATTTAAACAAAATATACTTAAAAATTATGGAAGGAGTAACTAAGTGAACAACTAAATTTTTATGTTTTGTATGTAAATGTATGAAACAAAACTGGACACTCAAATTTATTTTTTATTTTTAACTTCTAATAATGCTACGGAACCATTAGGGCGCGAGGCCTACTCGTACTTGAACTTTTATTTTTATTTTTATTATACCTATTCTTTATCTCATATTTCAGACTTGCATCACAATAAGAGAAGGAGGCTGCACTTTATCAAAAGATGAAACAGAAAATCCCATTGAAAATACCACACCCACTGAATTCACTACAGAAGACAGTTTAACTACAGTTAATAGTGAATTTACCGGCACCACTATCAATGACTTGGATAAGACAACATCAGACGCTATTGTTTCTACTGTGCCAACTACAGAAAATGAAGAAGAAACTAGAACTACAGAAAATTCAGAAAATACAGAGTCTAGTAATAAACCAGACCAAACTTGGTCAACATCTGAACCTGAGATTACTTTTACAACAGAAGACGTTACGTCTACAGTAGAAGAATTAGAAACCACATCTAGTCAAGGAGAATCTACTAAAGATATAATTGAGTTTACAACGTCGGGGTACAGTACAACATCAGATGATGTATCAACTAATATTGAAGAATCAGAAACAACGCCAAACGAAATATCAACTACTCTCAAAGAAACAACGTCAAATGAAACCCCAGAAACTTTAAATACTAGTACCGATAGTACTGTATGGGACGACAAAACTACCACAGAATATGTTCTAAGCTCCACAGAAACCTCTCAGGGGTCTACAGAAAATTCAGAAACAACTAAACCAACAACCACAGAGAACTCGGAAGTAACCACAGAAAATTCTGAAGCTACGACAAAATGGTATCAAACAACGACAGAAAATACTGAAGCAACCACAGTAAATTCTGATGTAACCACGGAAAATGTATATGTAACCACAGACAACTCTGAAGTAACCACAGCGAAAGCAACCACAAAAAATTCAGCAGCAACTACAGATAATTATGAAACAACGACAGAAGGTGCTGAAGCAAGTACAGATAATTCTGAAGCAACCACGTTAGCTTATGAATCAACTACAGATAATTTCTATGCGACCACAGATAATTCTGGAGAAAGTACTGAAGCAACCACAGAAAATTTATATGCGACCACAGAATTTTCTGAAGCAACAACAGAAAGTAATGAAGTAACGACAGAAAGCGGTACAACCGTGGCTCCCCTGATTTGCCAACCTGGATTTTTCGGAAATGTGGCGCATCCCCAACTATGTAATTCTTATTACATGTGCACAGGTGGTTTAGCCATACAGTTGTATTGTACCCAAGGATTTGAATTTGACCCGGTATCTGCGGTTAGTGGCATATTTTACATTTTATTGGCATTCTTACACATGTGGATTTTTGCTATCCTTGGCTGGGTTCAGATTGATCGCACGCTGACACCCAGCGATCACGACATCTTTTTTGCAAATGTCAAATTTGTATAAGTATATGAATGGTGGTCGGCGGGCGATCAAATTGAACGCAGTCCTTTTACTGACACCGACTAATAACTTACACTTTCATTAATACGGTATATAAGCTGGAAAATGTGGCAAAGTGGTCGAACAGCACCAATTTGAAAATTCCTTCTTTCACGTTTTTCCTAGACGCCCAGGAATTTTCAACTGTATTTACCTCTGCATTACCTCCAAAAACGAGAAAGTTAAGGGGTTTCCCCCCAAAATGCCAAAAAAATACCTAGCTGTCATATCGGTGGCCGATAACTGCTTTGATTCGCTTTGCAGTTTAGCGAACTTTGTAAAACTGTATATATAAATGTAATAAAGACAATAAAAAAAAAATAATAGTAAAAAATTTGCTGTGTGAAGCTGGAGTGTTAAGCTATATATTAACGGTGTTTGGGATGTTTCTCCGCTTAAAAAAATAAAAAAAAAAGTCTAAGATTTTTAGGCGTGGTGCAATGCAACTACAATAAGCCTAAAACTAATATTGCTGAAATAACGAATAGTAAGAACGAATAATAATAATTTACTTATTCGTTTTGAATGACAGATGGAGTCAAAGGAATCAATCGTGTGTGTCAGACGGTTCTAAGTAATGCCCGTTTTATGGCACTTATCGGTTAGGCTGAATAGGCCGCTATGGGAGCAGCAAAATCTCCCGCACAAGGTCGAGACGTATGCCTCCTTTCGCGTTTGTCAGCCAATAGGCTGAACCACGGTTGGCCGTGCTACGTGCGTTCTCCCCTGCTGACATGGTCTCTCCAGGCGTCTCTGTGGCAACCTTCTTTCAGCCCGCATGCTCTTTCCCAAAAGCCGCCATATCTCTCTTGACGCAGTCCTTGAAGCGCTGCAGAGGTCTGCCCATGTCTTTCTTGGCATCCGCGATGGCAGCCGAGCCGAATGTAACTTTTCTATGGAACAATTGATTTTTTTTTCGCGATTCGAGGTTTGGCTCCGTAATTGGTATAAGTTGTTCGTATGGACGAGTACTATCGCCAGTTTACAGCTTCCGCAACTTCATCTTAACACCAAGTATACATTATTAAAACAAAATATACTTAAAAATGATCGAACGAGAAATTAAGTGACCAACTAAATTTTTACGTTTTGTAAATACTAAATGTATGAAATAATACGTAAATGTATGATACAAAAGTGGAAATTCAAATTGTTTTTTATTTCTAACTTATTAGAATGTAGCTGAACAATTAGGGCGCGAGGCGTACTTGCATTTGACCTTTTCTTTTTTGTTTTTATTATACCTATTCTTTATCTCAAATTTCAGACTTGCATCACAATAAGAGAAGGAGGCTGCACTTTATCAAAATATGAAACAGAAAATCCCATTGAAAATACCACACCCACTGAATTCACTACAGAAGACAGTTTAACTACAGAAGACAGTTTAACTACAGTTAATAGTGAATCTACCGGCACCACTATCAATGACTTGGATTCCTATCCACATCAGACAACATCTGACGCTATTTTTTCTACTGTGCCAACTACAGAAAATTCGGAAAATACAGAGTCTAGTAATACACCAGAGCAAACTTGGTCAACATCTGAACCAGAAACTACTTTTACAACGGAAGTCGTTACGTCTACAGTAGAAGAATTAGAAACCACATCTAGTCAAGGAGAATCTACTAAAGATTTAATTGAGTTTACAACGCCGGGGTACAGTACAACATCAGATGATGTATCAACTAATATTGAAGAATCAGGGACAACGCCAAACGAAATATTAACGACTCTCACAGAAACTACGTCAAATGAAACCCCACAAACTTTGAATACTAGTACCGATAGTACTATGGACGACAAAACTACCACAGAATATGTTCTAAGCTCCACAAAAACCTCTCAGGGGTCTACAGAAAACTCCGAAACAACTAAACCAACAACCACAGAAAATACTGAAGCAACCACAGTAAATTCTGACGTAACCACGGAAAATGTATATGCAACCACAGACAACTCTGAAGTAACCACAGAGAAAGCAACCACAAAAAATTCAGCAGCAACTGCAGATAATTATGAAACAACGACAGAAGGTGCTGAAGCAAGTACAGATAATTCTGAAGCAACCACGTTAGCTTATGAATCAACTACAGATAATTTTTATGCGACCACAGACAATTCTGGAGAAAGCACTGAAGCAACCACAGAAAACTTATATGCGACCACAGAATTTTCTGAAGCAACAACACAAAGTAATGAAGTAACGACAGAAAGCGGTACAACCGTGGCTCCCCTGATTTGCCAACCTGGATTTTTCGGAAATGTGGCTCATCCCCACCAATGTAATTCTTATTACATGTGCACAGGTGGTTCAGCCATACAGTTGTATTGTACGCAAGGATATGAATTTGACACGGTATCTGGGGTTAGTGGCAAATTTTACATTTTATTGGCATTCTTACACATGTGGATTTTTGCTCTACTTGGCTGGGTTCAGTTTGATCGCCTACTGACATCCCGCGATTACGACATCTTTTTTGCACACGTCAAATTTGTATATATGCTATCCTGCTATCAGTGATGAATGGGGGTCGGCGGGCGATCAAACTGAACGCACCCGCACGGCCACAAGGGTTATTTTTATCGGTGTTGTTCCACCATTTTTCCGCCTTATTTTCTGGACTATATGCACTGATATGTATATATGATAAATAATGCCTAATTTACGAAATAAAATTGAGTTTTTTAGAACTGTCAAATAGAACACTTGTGATTGGAAGTAACTTTCATGTTCATAATTTATAATTCTTCTCTTAAACCGATTTGTAAAGTTGTCAAAAAAACGTTTTTCTCTCCAGACGTCAAATAAATTTTCCACATATAAACACAATTGCATTGAGAAGATGATACAGCTGATGCCGGGCTCGACTGTGGAGATACCACCATCTTCCTCGCAAACCCCCCGAAGTTATTTGAGGGAGAGTAAAAATACAGCTTTTAAACAGTCACAACCAGGTGGCCCATCATGCCTGGGACCGATTGATGGCGGTATATACATCCTCAATTGCCAGCGCTTATATAAAACAGACTGGTTACGGACAGCAGCGCGTCACTGGTGTGACAGTTTGTAGTGGTTGTGTAGTGGTTTTCAGAACCACTATCACCAACCCGCCTGCCCAGCGCGTGTGAGAATTGGCATCACTTCCAGGAGGACCACCAAGAGTGGCGCAATCTTAGAAAGGTCTATGTCCAGCAGTGGACAAAGACAGGCAGATGGATAGATGAATTGCATTAATTAAATATTTTAATTTCTTTCAGAGATGCGTAGCCATAGCGGAAGGGGGATGCACGTTACGTCAATCACTATCGTTACAAAATGAAGTTACACACGAGAAAACTATCACCAAAAACGATGAAATAAGCACTGCTGAAATTGACACACGAACTGAATCGATATGTCCACATGGCTTCTTCGGGAACGTTCCAGATTTGGCGGCTTGCAATCGTTTTTACTTGTGTAGCGGGACACTGCCCGTGGAACTGATCTGTAGCAACGGGTTTGAATTTGATTTGGAGTCGAACGTGAGTATTAAATTATACCAGTTATAAATTATCGACGGAAAGATTAACGGTGGACTAGGGAAGTTACCAGATGGCGAGACGAAATCATCGGGGCTGTCTGTGGGCAATGGCGAGACGATATCGTCGGGGCTGTCTGTGGGCAATGGCGTGACGATATCGTCGGGGCTGTCTGTGGGCAATGGCGTGACGATATCGTCGGGGCTGTCTGTGGGCAATGACGTGACGATATCGTCGGGGCTGTCTGTGGGCAATGGCGTGACGATATCGTCGGGGCTGTCTGTGGGCAATGGCGAGACGATATCGTCGGGGCTGTCTGTGGGCAATGGCGAGACGATATCGTCGGGGCTGTCTGTGGGCAATGGCGTGACGATATCGTCGGGGCTGTCTGTGGGCAATGGCGTGACGATATCGTCGGGGCTGTCTGTGGGCAATGGCGTGACGATATCGTCGGGGCTGTCTGTGGGCAATGGCGTGACGATATCGTCGGGGCTGTCTGTGGGCAATGGCGTGACGATATCGTCGGGGCTGTCTGTGGGCAATGGCGTGACGATATCTTCGGGGCTGTCTGTGGGCAATGGCGTGACGATATCGTCGGGGCTGTCTGTGGGCAACGGCGTGACGATATCGTCGGGGCTGTCTGTGGGCAATGGTGAGACGATATCGTCGGGGCTGTCTTGTAATAAATATTTAATTTCATGGGTATCTCGTACATCAGATGAGTGTTAGACCAAATGTTTATAAGACAAATTTTATCCTGAACAATAATCCTACCGATTCGTATAATAAAATAGCAAGGGATTATTTTTTTTATTTTTAGTTGGTTCGATTCCCGGGTGAGACAAGCGAGTTTCAGAATATCTTTGAATGCAGTTTTGTTTCTTTTAAAAAATAAAGGAATGTGTCCTTTCAGTAAAATGAGCTAACTAAAGGATTTAAGGTAGTTTCCCTCCAGGGCCCTTAAATTTTTTCCAACCTGTATAATATTAATTTATTTTAACGATCCGACCACTGATCCGTATGTCGCGGGTTCAAATCCTGTGCATTTGTATTCGGTCTATGTACTCCATGTACATGTCAAGTACTCTATGTCAAGCTGCTCGTTCCCGCAGCTCGGTACGACGATAGTGCTCATCTGGCTGGGACATGACATAATATCTATGTACTCCGGAAGGCACGTCAAGCTGCTCGTGCCCGCAGCTCGGTACGACCTGGCTGGGACATGACATAATATCCGTCGGTCCAACGTGTACAAGAATGGAGTGTGACTTGCACTTCTCATTCCATACTCGGAACACCTCAGACACCCCGTTGGGGATTCATGTCGTATGTATATATTTATAATTATTACAAGCGAATTATAAATCTAGTACCTGGACGGAATTCGCTTCAATTAAATTATGTTAAGGTGTGTTAATTCAAACTATTTCGAGATTTTATTTCAATAAGTCATATTATAGAACTTGTGGTCTAAAAAACCTCATGATGATGAATCATTTTACGAAAAAGGTGCAATTTCCATTTGATTTCGTGTGACGTCACTTGAGAAAAGGCTGTTTAGAAATGTGTCCTTTGCTATCAAGATAAATTTATAATAATTTGCTTCCGACTGGTTTGACAGGTGGATACATACCACTTTTTTATATATTATAAATAAAACAAAAGATCCACAATCGGTATAATATCTAAATTGCCCCCAGTGACGTCAAATCTGTTTTCTTTTTTTAAAAATCTAAAAAATTATGGTTTAGTTATATAATAATGAAAACTGTGATATATAAAGGCGTCTAAAAACTGAAAAAAAAAAAATTGAAATTAAGCTATGGGAATTAACCATTTAAAGATCCTTATCTAAATATCGTCACGACTCGAATCCCCGAGGGAGTGCCAGGTGTTCAGAGTGTAAACTGTGAAGTGCAAGTCTCAGTCTACACTCATACACCCACGTTGCATCGACGACTATTGCGTCCCAAAGTGATGGATGGTGAGCCCTCTCGTCGTACTTCGGACACAAATATGTACCCACATATTAAATAAAATAAAATGAATTAGTTGTTTTAGGAATTTAATTACACTTTACTGAACTTTCTTCCTCAGTTATTACATTATTAACAACATTTAAAAATAAAGAGAATTGTGTAGCGCCGCCATGATGCATCGCACAAACAATAACAATGCGCCATCAGCGCCGCTAGTGGTGAATAAATGTAACTATTTTACGATATGATCATGATCATACGATGTTTGACCAGATTATGAAATGGTCTTGTGTTTAATTGATTATATCATCAAACGATCTCTATTCATTGATTTGGTCAATCCATATCATGAAATGGTCAACGGACAATGTACTATTTCATGAAATGCGACCATTTCATGATATGGTCGAACATTTCATGAAATGTTCAATTCTATGATCTCGGCACGACATATATATCTTTTCTTTGTTTCCAGAGATGCGTGCCGATAGCGGAAGGAGGATGCACGTATATACAAGGTGTCAATTAAGGGTCTGTGAAATATTGAAAATAAATATTTTATTTAAAAAATATATCTATTATTGTTACAATTATAGAATTAAATGCTGATGATTATTATTGTTACATATTATTTATATATCCAAATGTTTGTATGGTTTTCTCGAGTAGACTTCTATTTTTCTTATTGATGTAGCAATATACATATATATTTTAATTTAACAATCAACCGGTATAATATATGTATTGTATATCCACTAAAGCGGATATACTAATTTTATATACATAGTAAAATGTGACGTCTGTCTATGTGTTATAAACGTGTTTTCGCTTAAAACTTGAGAACCTCTGAACAAATTTTGGTTTTCTCTGTTACTGAGGGTTTTTTGAGAACTAATTTACCATTTAAGGTGATTACCCACGCCAACGGCCTTGAGCAATCGGCCTCACCTCCGGGGAGTTACAGGCGCTGCTCCCCGCATGCCTCTGCGCAGACGCCCCGCGCCCCTCTACAAAGATCGCTAGCGTCGCAATGATTCACACCTCGTAGCGAGGTAGAAATAAATTTATGTAGCATTGTTTTATGCGCAAACCTATAACTATAACTTTTCAAGTTATTATATATTGAGAATAGGCTGTGCTGTAACAGAAAGATGTGACCATTCTGTACATATTACTACACGGTGATATTTTGGTAGTTTTGAAAACAAACTAGTGGTTATAGTTATTGCGAACTAGTGGTGATAGTGAAATCACGAAAATATGTAAAACATATACAACAGTTACATACAGTACCTGCTCTAATGTAACATGTCATCAAAATCGGTTATGTGAGGATACCCGAAAGTGACCAAGTTGATATTGGGGTCAGATCTTTATAAATCTTGGGCTTGAGCGGTAACAGACGACCGTCACTTTGCAGTTGGTAACCGTCAACAGTAGGCCCACCATGAGTTTGGCACTCGATATAAGTTAGCGACTGCGTAAAATATAATGTATTGGAAATTCTGGTTCCTCTCGTATACCGCTAGAACCGCTAAACTCATACAAATGTTTTACGCTGTCGCTAACGTGTATCGAGTGCCAAACTTATGGTAGGCCAGAGGCACAGTATTATACTGCGCCAGAGGATTGAGGTAACTTTAGACGTCGAACCTTGTCGGAGGTAACCGTCTAATGATGGTAGCGTCAGCCATCGTCGGTTGCAGTCAAACAATTTTTCTTAAAAAGTTTCTGTTTTTATATTTGAATGATTTTTGAACGATAATGACGAAAAAAATATATATTGATAAAATATTATTTTGTTACAATTTTTGTTGATTTCGGTGCTTTTAGAGACTTGAGTGGTATGTATCGGTTATTTGCGGGTCTCATAATAAAACCGATAGTATGTAATGTATTTGGGTACTCAGAAACGGTTTCAATGATGTTGATGCAACTTTTAGATTTCATTTTTATGAAGATTGTATTCGGACGTAAAATAAACAAAACATATATTTTTTTAGTCTGTAAATTTTAATTATGTTACGTAATCTGTACCACAGTTTCACCTCGCTAACACTTGTAAGCTCTGATCTGCAGGTAAATCCTCAATTTGGTAAATATATGTATATATTTTCTTGATCATGAGTCTTCTGCTTTTTATTTGTTCTTCACTTGAGATAAGTTAAATTTTTTGTTGTGCTCTTTGTTCTTCATTTTCTTGTTCTGTACTTTGTTTATTTTATTGTTCTGTACTGTGGTCTTCATTTTCTTGTTCTATTATATTGTAATACATTTTCTGTGTGTTTTCGTTTTTGTAATTTTCTTTTTTCCTTTTGTTACTTTTTTGGTTGTGCACTTTGTTTTTCATTTTATTGTTCTGTACTGTGGTTTTCATTTTCTTGTTTTATATTTTGTAATACATTTGCTGTAAATTAAAACGAATCTACCAGAATCGAGTCTTTAATCGTCTTTTGTTCAGAGGCTGTCGGATCATTGTCTTTGCCGTTCATTTCTAATGCAATGAATGAGTCTGGAGATGGTGGTGGTCCAAAAGATATTTTTCTCTGAAAAACATAATAAATAAGTTTGAATTTACCTAAGTACATAGTATAATTTTTAACCTACTATAAATTATAAAATAATGCAAACCCATTAAAGAAAAATACTCAAGTTTCACAAACAAATATAAAATACTAGCTTTTGCCCGCGGCTTCACCCGCGTTGATTAAGTTTTTGTGTAGTCTTATCGAATCTCATCCCATCCTTTCCCACTAATGCCATTATCCCATCCCATCCCATCCTCACTATCCCATCTCACTAATAATCAACGGCGTGAATGAGTAACAGTACATCACTTTTCTATAGGAACTTGACACCCCATTGCCTTCCAATGGGAACTAATTGATGGGATAAAAAGTAACCTATGTTCTATTCCAGGTCTAGAACTACATTTGTGCAAAGTTTCAGCCCAATCGGTTCAGTAGTTACGGCGTGAAGGAGTAACAAACATCCATCTATACGTCCATCCATCCAAACATTCGCATTTATAATATTAGTGGGATAGTATTAATGCCTAAATATTTACCTAATTTCAAGGATATAACCACGTTATAAAAAAAGATTGGTAAATTCTCAAACCTACCGGAATCGATTCTTCGATAGTCTTTTGTGCAGACATTGTTGGATCATTGTCTTTGTCTTCCATTTCTGAAGCAATGAATGAGCTTAGAGATTGTGGTGATCCAGACGATGCTTTTCTCTGAGAAACATAACAGATAACGCTGAATATGTTTTAATACGTAATATAATTTTTAACGTACTAGGCTGTCGGGTGACAGTTGGTAACCCTATGTCATCAAATAACAAGATGTGACCAATTCGTAGTGGTGTAGAAAAAAAACTACATCAAAATAAACAGGGTTGGCTCGACGCAACCTGGAAAATTTTGTAGAGTCAGCAAAAGCAGCACAATTTTATTGATTAAAAAAAATCACATCATCAAGTATATACGAGTATCATCGACAGAGCGTATAAAAGGTGCTAAAAAAAGCTTTTTTTCATATAAAAAGATATTCGATAAAATCAGGCTGATATAAGTACCAACATAGGACATGCAAACCTTATTTTTAAGCACCTTGTGATACGCTATATCGAACATAGTACTTGCTACTTATTGACGTAATTTTTTGTCAGAAAATTTGCGTTGTTTTTGCTGACTGTATAAAACGCTCTAGGTTGCGCCTAGCCAACCCGGTTTATTTTGATGTAGTTTTTTTTCTACATCAATACGAGTTGGTCACATCTTGTTACTCGATGAGATAGTGTTCCCGACTGTCTGACAGTCTACTATTCTATAGCATAAATTGCCACCGAATGACGTTAGCGTCAGCCGTCGGTTGCAGTCGACCATACAACGCTGACAATACCATCAATCGAGTACAGTCGGCGCTGTTTGGCAGCGTCAGCGCGTCGAATGCAACCAATAGCTGACGCTCACTACCATTGTTCGATGGTAGTCGATGGCTATCGCTAACATGGTTCGACATGTGCAGTTACCTACCGTTGTCTACGGCTACCGTTTTGAAAGTGATGTTCGTTTGTTGGCACCCTAAATATTTACAAAATTTCAATGACATTACATAATTTCAATGACAATGATATTTGATAGGTGGTAGAGCTGATGCCGGGCTCGACTGTAGAGGTACCACCATCTTATTTGGAGACCCCCTCGAAGTAATTCAGAGGAGAGTAAGAGGACAGCTCACAGGCAAAAAACCAGGAGGCCCACCATGCCTAGGACCGATGGATGGCGGTATATCCATCCCTTATAGCCGGGCCTTATATGGAACAGACTGGTAACGGGCAGCGGCGTCACTGGTGCGAGGGTTCCGGCACCGCGCTCACCAACCCGCCTGCCCAGCGTGTGTGAGTATGGACAATTCTTCCAGGATGACCACCGGGAATGACAAAGTCCTGAAACGGCTTATGTCCAGCAGTGGACGAACGAGGCTGATGGATGGATGGAATGACATTACAGGTTACATGCACAGATTATTTTGAATTAATATATTGTCAGGTCTACCCGAATGAACTTTTCAGTACTTGGTCTTTTTTGCAGATTTTGTCGGAT
This sequence comes from Ypsolopha sequella, assembly GCA_934047225.1. Lineage (NCBI taxonomy): Eukaryota > Metazoa > Arthropoda > Insecta > Lepidoptera > Ypsolophidae > Ypsolopha > Ypsolopha sequella. The sequence goes on along the minus strand of OW204012.1, from coordinate 96,966 downwards.
TATTTTCTTTGCCTTCTGTTTCTGGTGGTCTCTTTTTAGATGCCCCTGAAATAATATATCAATTATATGTATTATACCTACAATTCTAGTTATTCAACTATTCTACATAATATTACAGGTATAAATACCACAACTTTGATATGCCTGCCTGGGACATATTTTTCTGAAATGAACTAAAACAAGTATTTCAAATAGTGCTCCGGTCTAAAAAAACAGGTCGGAAGCGGAGCTAAACCATATACATAGTCCGAGCCTTGATACTTGGGTAGTTTATTTAGCTGGATAGAAGTAAAAACAAAATTTTGAGCAACGTTTTTTGCGTGAATTGTTGCTTATAGCTGTTTATAATAATAATTATACCTATATATCGTCATGATAGGAATCCCCGAGGGGGTTTTGGAGGTGTTTCAAGTGTCTCCAGACTCGGTACACCCGCGTTTCACCGGCGATAAGTATGTCCCAACGTGGTTGGTATTGACTTCGGGCACAAAACATTCGGCAAGTAGTAAGTATTAGTAAATACTATGCACAAAAATTCCGAAAAACTCCTTGGTGCATGCCCAACCGAGGCTTGAACCTGGATCTCAAAATTGAGAGGCCTGCGTTCTACCCATGAGCTACTATAATTGTTACCAGTAATTATTCATATCTACTCTACTATGGATAATGATTGTGTAGGTAGATTATGTTAGGTACTTACTTACTTTACTGCATGTATTTTCAAAGCTTTTGTAGGCTTCTTTATTGTTTTAGGTTTTCGTGGCATTTTTCTCAATCACATTATATATTTATAATTTTTCTAAAAAAAGTTCTTTGCTAACTCGTCAAACTTCTAGTTTATTATAGCGTCCACGCGTGAACTTTACAGCACAATTTATCCTCTAAATAACTAAGTCCATTGCCGAAAGTACTCTCTGAACGCACGCAAATAAAAATCCTTATAAATATTTTCGCAAACATGTCATCAGACGCCAGGGTGCGGTACGTGGCAACGAGTGACACAGCCTCCCCGTCTGAACGCCACTGCATGACTGATGCCTGCGCCCGCGCAGAGCACCTCTTAGCCTTTGACCTTGAAATCTTACATATTTCGATATTTTTAATAGAAAAAGTTACTGGATTTACTTGAGATATGTTGCATTTAAAGTTCAACAGATTCTTAATTTTTTGGCGTGTAAATATTTCCAAACGTCATAGCAGATTAGGAGGAGTAGGGAATTCAAGCCAAAAAAACATCATACAGTTGTTATTTTTTTTTAACATAGAAGTTTTGATCGTACAAAACCAAAATTTGTTGCAAATATTTTTAAAGAGTTATTGATTCATATATATTTTTTTCAAGCCATTTGGTCCAGTCGTAAACGAGGAGTAGGCTTTAGAAAGTACCCATCTGGCTGTATTTGAAGGATCAAGCGCCTTAATTAGCTTATAGCTTGAGAAAAACGTGCACTTACTTAATACAATTTTAATTAGGCAATTTCAAATTAAATTATACGAAGAGTCATATCTCCTCCAGTCTCTTTCTCTCTGCTACCGATGCTCTGTACTAACTCTCCAGTCTCTTTCTCTCTGCTACCGGTACTCTGTACTAACTCTCCAGTCTCTTTCTCTCTGCTACCGGTACTCTGTACTAACTCTCCAGTCTCTTTCTCTCTGCTACCGGTACTCTGTACTAACTCTCCAGTCTCTTTCTCTCTGCTACCGATGCTCTGTACTAACTCTCCAGTCTCTTTCTCTCTGCTACCGGTACTCTGTACTAACTTTCCAGTCTCTTTCTCTCTGCTACCGGTACTCTGTACTAACTCTCCAGTCTCTTTCTCTCTGCTACCGGTACTCTGTACTAACTCTCCAGTCTCTTTCTCTCTGCTACCGGTACTCTGTACTAACTCTCCAGTCTCTTTCTCTCTGCTACCGATGCTCTGTACTAACTCTCCAGTCTCTTTCTCTCTGCTACCGGTACTCTGTACTAACTTTCCAGTCTCTTTCTCTCTGCTACCGGTACTCTGTACTAACTCTCCAGTCTCTTTCTCTCTGCTACCGGTACTCTGTACTAACTCTCCAGTCTCTTCCTCTCTGCTACCGGTACTCTGTACTAACTCTCCAGTCTCTTTCTCTCTGCTACCGGAACTCTGTACTAACTCTCCAGTCTCTTTCTCTCTGCTACCGGTACTCTGTACTAACTCTCCAGTCTCTTTCTCTCTGCTACCGGTACTCTGTACTAACTCTCCAGTCTCTTTCTCTCTGCTACCGGTACTCTGTACTAACTCTCCAGTCTCTTTCTCTCTGCTACCGGTACTCTGTACTAACTCTCCAGTCTCTTTCTCTCTGCTACCGATGCTCTGTACTAACTCTCCAGTCTCTTTCTCTCTGCTACCGGTACTCTGTACTAACTCTCCAGTCTCTTTCTCTCTGCTACCGGTACTCTGTACTAACTCTCCAGTCTCTTTCTCTCTGCTACCGGTACTCTGTACTAACTCTCCAGTCTCTTTCTCTCTGCTACCGGTACTCTGTACTAACTCTCCAGTCTCTTTCTCTCTGCTACCGGTACTCTGTACTAACTCTCCAGTCTCTTTCTCTCTGCTACCGGTACTCTGTACTAACTCTCCAGTCTCTTTCTCTCTGCTACCGATGCTCTGTACTAACTCTCCAGTCTCTTTCTCTCTGCTACCGATGCTCTGTACTAACTTTCCAGTCTCTTTCTCTCTGCTACCGGTACTCTGTACTAACTCTCCAGTCTCTTTCTCTCTGCTACCGATGCTCTGTACTAACTCTCCAGTCTCTTTCTCTCTACCGGTACTCTGTACTAACTCTCCAGTCTCTTTCTCTCTGCTACCGATGCTCTGTACTAACTCTCCAGTCTCTTTCTCTCTGCTACCGGTACTCTGTACTAACTCTCCAGTCTCTTTCTCTCTGCTACCGGTACTCTGTACTAACTTTCCAGTCTTTTTCTCTCTGCTACCGGTACTCTGTACTAACTCTCCAGTCTCTTTCTCTCTGCTACCGGTACTCTGTACTAACTCTCCAGTCTCTTTCTCTCTGCTACCGATGCTCTGTACTAACTCTCCAGTCTCTTTCTCTCTGCTACCGATGCTCTGTACTAACTCTCCAGTCTCTTTCTCTCTGCTACCGATGCTCTGTACTAACTTTCCAGTCTCTTTCTCTCTGCTACCGGTACTCTGTACTAACTTTCCAGTCTCTTTCTCTCTGCTACCGGTACTCTGTACTAACTCTCCAGTCTCTTTCTCTCTGCTACCGGTACTCTGTACTAACTCTCCAGTCTCTTTCTCTCTGCTACCGATGCTCTGTACTAACTCTCCAGTCTCTTTCTCTCTGCTACCGGTACTCTGTACTAACTCTCCAGTCTCTTTCTCTCTGCTACCGGTACTCTGTACTAACTCTCCAGTCTCTTTCTCTCTGCTACCGATGCTCTGTACTAACTCTCCAGTCTCTTTCTCTCTGCTACCGGTACTCTGTACTAACTCTCCAGTCTCTTTCTCTCTGCTACCGATGCTCTGTACTAACTCTCCAGTCTCTTTCTCTCTGCTACCGGTACTCTGTACTAACTCTCCAGTCTCTTTCTCTCTGCTACCGATGCTCTGTACTAACTCTCCAGTCTCTTTCTCTCTGCTACCGGTACTCTGTACTAACTCTCCAGTCTCTTTCTCTCTGCTACCGATGCTCTGTACTAACTCTCCAGTCTCTTTCTCTCTGCTACCGATGCTCTGTACTAACTCTCCAGTCTCTTTCTCTCTGCTACCGATGCTCTGTACTAACTTTCCAGTCTCTTTCTCTCTGCTACCGGTACTCTGTACTAACTTTCCAGTCTCTTTCTCTCTGCTACCGGTACTCTGTACTAACTCTCCAGTCTCTTTCTCTCTGCTACCGGTACTCTGTACTAACTCTCCAGTCTCTTTCTCTCTGCTACCGATGCTCTGTACTAACTCTCCAGTCTCTTTCTCTCTGCTACCGGTACTCTGTACTAACTCTCCAGTCTCTTTCTCTCTGCTACCGGTACTCTGTACTAACTCTCCAGTCTCTTTCTCTCTGCTACCGATGCTCTGTACTAACTCTCCAGTCTCTTTCTCTCTGCTACCGGTACTCTGTACTAACTCTCCAGTCTCTTTCTCTCTGCTACCGATGCTCTGTACTAACTCTCCAGTCTCTTTCTCTCTGCTACCGGTACTCTGTACTAACTCTCCAGTCTCTTTCTCTCTGCTACCGATGCTCTGTACTAACTCTCCAGTCTCTTTCTCTCTGCTACCGGTACTCTGTACTAACTCTCCAGTCTCTTTCTCTCTGCTACCGATGCTCTGTACTAACTCTCCAGTCTCTTTCTCTCTGCTACCGATGCTCTGTACTAACTCTCCAGTCTCTTTCTCTCTGCTACCGATGCTCTGTACTAACTTTCCAGTCTCTTTCTCTCTGCTACCGGTACTCTGTACTAACTTTCCAGTCTCTTTCTCTCTGCTACCGGTACTCTGTACTAACTCTCCAGTCTCTTTCTCTCTGCTACCGGTACTCTGTACTAACTCTCCAGTCTCTTTCTCTCTGCTACCGGTACTCTGTACTAACTCTCCAGTCTCTTTCTCTCTGCTACCGGTACTCTGTACTAACTTTCCAGTCTCTTTCTCTCTGCTACCGGTACTCTGTACTAACTCTCCAGTCTCTTTCTCTCTGCTACCGGTACTCTGTACTAACTCTCCAGTCTCTTTCTCTCTGCTACCGATGCTCTGTACTAACTCTCCAGTCTCTTTCTCTCTGCTACCGGTACTCTGTACTAACTCTCCAGTCTCTTTCTCTCTGCTACCGATGCTCTGTACTAACTCTCCAGTCTCTTTCTCTCTGCTACCGATGCTCTGTACTAACTCTCCAGTCTCTTTCTCTCTACCGGTACTCTGTACTAACTCTCCAGTCTCTTTCTCTCTGCTACCGATGCTCTGTACTAACTCTCCAGTCTCTTTCTCTCTGCTACCGGTACTCTGTACTAACTCTCCAGTCTCTTTCTCTCTGCTACCGGTACTCTGTACTAACTTTCCAGTCTTTTTCTCTCTGCTACCGGTACTCTGTACTAACTCTCCAGTCTCTTTCTCTCTGCTACCGGTACTCTGTACTAACTCTCCAGTCTCTTTCTCTCTGCTACCGATGCTCTGTACTAACTCTCCAGTCTCTTTCTCTCTGCTACCGGTACTCTGTACTAACTCTCCAGTCTCTTTCTCTCTGCTACCGATGCTCTGTACTAACTCTCCAGTCTCTTTCTCTCTGCTGCCGATGCTCTGTACTAACTTTCCAGTCTCTTTCTCTCTGCTACCGGTACTCTGTACTAACTTTCCAGTCTCTTTCTCTCTGCTACCGATGCTCTGTACTAACTCTCCAGTCTCTTTCTCTCTGCTACCGATGCTCTGTACTAACTCTCCAGTCTCTTTCTCTCTGCTACCGATGCTCTGTACTAACTCTCCAGTCTCTTTCTCTTTGCTACCGATGCTCTGTACTAACTCTCCAGTCTCTTTCTCTCTGCTACCGGTACTCTGTACTAACTCTCCAGTCTCTTTCTCTCTGCTACCGGTACTCTGGCGCATCACAGTGCAGCTGTTTTGCTTAGTTTAGTTTAACATCCTTATTAACAAATAAATAGCTGGATATTAAAGTTTCCACGCTTTTATTCCATCACGCCAAGGAACCTCTGCGGTTGTAAAAATGCGAAGTAAATATGGCTTGCGCTACCATTTACACAGCGCCTTCTGGCGTCGCGTCGCTAGTCTCGTAGTTTAGAAGACATCTCGAAGATTTTTCTCTTGTTTATAAAAACAGAATGTTATTAGAAATAACACTGTTTCCTACAGTGTAACTAGTTATACTACTAACTAGTTACAGTCTATACTTTGCTTTCTGCAGGTTGCGCGTGTTTTTTTAGATGTCTGCGCAAACTTTGGACGTGTTTATAACGGTATTGACACTCCCCACATTGATATATTTTTTTGTTTTGGTGAGTGGCCATGTGCGTCTTTACATTGCTGCTATCACTGCTCTCATAGTCGCACATCTCACATTTATACGGCTTTTTTCCTTTGTGCGTTAACATGTGTTTCTTAAAATTCCCTTTGAATATGGTCTTGTACTCACAAACTTTACACTTATATGGCTCCGCTCCTGTATGCATATACATATGTTTTTCAAGATTTTTGATGTTTGTACACTGGTAATTACAAACGCCGCACTGGACCGTTTTCTTTTCTGAATGAACACTCATATGCGTCTTTAAATTACTGTTGTTACTAGTTTGATAGTCACACTTCTCACATTTATACGGCTTTTCACCCGAGTGCGTAAACATGTGCTTCTTTACGCTGCCTTCAACTTTACTCTGATAGTCGCAGATCTCACATTTGTACGATTTTGTCTCTACTTCGACTTTCTTAACTTTGCTTTTTGTAACAATTTTCGTGTGTTTTTTTAAATGTCTCTGCAAACTTTTGATGTGTTTATACTGGTATTTACATACTCCACATTGATACGTTTTTTTTTCTTGGTGAGTGGTCATGTGCATCTTTAAATCGCTTCCATTGCCGCTTTGGTAGTCACACTTCACACATTTATACGGCTTTTCTCCCGTGTGCTTGCGCATGTGTATCGTCAAATTCCATTGACATATAGTCTTGTACTTGCAAACTTTACACTCAAATTCTCCTGTATGCCCATAAAGGTGTCTCTTCATACTTTTTACACGTGTAAATTGGTAATTACAAACGCCGCACTGGAACGTTTTCTTTTCTAAATGGACCCTCATATGCGTAATTAAAATACTTTTCTTGTTAGTTTCATAATCGCAGTGCTCACATATAAACAGTTTGTCTCCCGAGTGACAATTATACGGCTTCTCTTTCGCGTGTCCGGTAAAGCTGTTGTTCCCATGAACGTAAGAAAAGGCTTGCTGAATAGCACCTGAAAGAGAAAGGGTTTGTTTTTAGAAGTTCGAGAAACGTTTGTCGCTGACACGAATAATGGTATGATGGAGGTAGATATTTCGCAGTAAGTAAGAAATATTATCGATATAGTTATACCTCTGCAGATAGCAAAATCCATTATATTTCTTTAGGGATGCTATCCTTGGTATTTATATATATAAAGGTCGATTATGCCTTAGTTTTGTAAATAAATTGTGTGACGTCGTGCAATAATGATAACGTGTATCGTATATAACACGTGTGACGCCTAAACCGTGCGAAGCGAATTTTTTTTTGGCTGTTGGAATCAGTCCGTGGCCTTTGAATTGTTTAAAAATTAAAAAGTCAAAGTCTATAGAAGTAGTACCTCAGAACAATAACTGAGAGTAGTACTAAGATCGATCTCTTTTTTTATATGTTTTCTCTCTCTTAGCGCTGTTTATAAAGTGCTATAAAATGTTTCGTAAATCACAAGGTTGTACCATGAAGGTTCTTGGTCGTACCCTGGTCATTTAATCATATTTTATAAGCACTATTTTGGTGGAACCTCCCGACACCCACCAGTAAAATACAGTAAGCTTATAACTTTACGATAATGATGCATGGGGGGGGTTATCATAATGATAATGATCTTTGTCATAATAGTAGTTAGTATAACTTCCTAACTTATGTTATGACTCCTGTAAAATTAACGTAAATTAGTTAATAGATAAAATAACTGTAAAAGCAGATGGACTATATGAGATAGGTAGACAAAGGTATAATATTTTTATTCCATCATAACATAAATTTCTCCTGTCTTGTATTTTTTATTTCTTTATTCAATTAAAGTATAGGCTTACTTTTTAACTTTTTTTATTTGTTTGTAACGAAAATTATGAAAAAGAAAGACATGATCTTGCTAAGTTTCTTGCCCTTCTTCTTAGCAAGACTAATCAAATGGGCGGAGTTCGGCATATATTTATTATATGTGTTGCTTATATTTATAATATTTTTTATTCCTTATTCCTTTATTTTTTATTTTATTCAAGTGTATTAAATTTAAGTTACCTTAATCTTTATTATTTTTTGTATATTTCCTTATTATTATTATTTATTATATAAAACTATTAGACATAGATTATTTAATTATATTACATTAAAACCAACCTGTAATAATATATAATAAATATATTTAATATAATAAATTTATTTCATTTCAGGACCATGTCAAATATATAATCATGTTAATTTTTCAATTTATAGTTTTTTATTTTATTACGTTAAGAAAAAATCGTAAAATCGAATATATTTGCCAAATAATTTTGTTTCAGTTAAAAGCATATCTCTATGTAAAAAATGTATTCGCGCAGAGGGTTCCGTATCACCACACAATACGGGTACAGAACCCTAAAAAAATTATGGTAAGTAACACAAATATATTTCAATTTCAATTAATTTATTCCGTTTCGTATTTTAAAACAACTAAACCTTCATAAATAATTTCCATAATAATTAATCTAGATGCGATAGCAGCACTAAGGCGACAAACAACCATTTGGCACCCTGCCTGAGTACCCTTATTTTCATTATATGTTGTTTCACATTAAAACATTGTACGTATTACCGTTTTTAAGATGTAACGGAAACAGATAACCTTGAAATAGTATATTATGATGCAAGTACGGTAAGCTGGATACCCTGGCTGGGTGTTTATAGGCACGAGGCGAGGCAGAGTGCTTATAATAAACTGATGGCTATAATAGCCAGCTTACTGAGTACGAGCCTCGTACGACGTTTTTCAATACATTTGCGATTGCCATAAAATAAAACAAGAATGAAGTTTCGCAGATAACGTCTTTTTAGAAATGCAGTTAGTTTGGAAAATTGTTTGATGTCTATATTGTTATTGGCTTTAATTGTTTGATGTCTATATTGTTCTTGGCTTTAATTGTGTTTGATGTCTATATTGTTCTTGGCTTTAATTGTGTTTGATGTCTATATTGTTCTTGGCTTTAATTGTGTTTTTCAACATGGACACAATTCAACAAGCACCATAACGAAGAAGGCTTGTATTTTCCAGCTAGTTCGTTGAAGTATGCCATCAAAACATTCTCCGAAAAAGAATTTGCTTTTTTTTTGCTTTCCACTTCACAAATTGTTCATATGTTTCAAGGTATCTGTCCCTAGATATTACTGGCAAGAGGCTGCTGTTGGCCATTTCTGCAACTTCAAACATCTCTGGCGGTGTCAAATTACTTATATCGTCGTCAGTTGTTGACAATTTTACTTTAATAAAATTCTCACTTTAAGTAAATTGAAATCAATTTAAAGCTGTTGTATCTGGCTTTCTTTAACGTGTCTCTGCATATTATGCGTAAATTCAATGAAAATCAGATACTTCAAATGTAATAATGGCGGGAGCGGGACTGCTTTTCTCGGTTTACGCATGCGTTACAATCAAAAACGCTCGTTTGAAAAAAAGGCAAAGACTAAATCCTTACAGCCAAAATTTAAAATAGTATTTAATATATAATGTCAAAAAGACAACATTTTCATTCACAAAAATCACTCATCTCACGTTCAGCATGAAAACGTTTTGCTCGGATTCTATGAAAAAGGCTCAATTGTGCATCTATGGCCATTAGACTAATGAAAAATTGTGATTGGTGTAAAGAAAAGGGCCAATTCTGTAAAATAAAACATTACAATCCAAGTTTCAATGTCATAAGGACCGTATTAATAGCAAATGTATTGAAAAAATTATTAATTTGGATATAACCTTTGCTTGAAGAGATAGTAAAACATTTACTAACCTGCCTATGAAATTACTATTTGATGATGGTTACCTGTATGTTTGTTAGTGGGTAATTGTTTCAGCATCCCCCGCCCTAATCCTACTTGTCTCTTTATCAGCTCATGCTCAGCTAATAACTTCGGTTCTTTTTTGTTGTAACTGTTGATAATTTTTTCGATATTCTTGCTGTCCATTTTAACTGAAAAAATGAAATTTAATGTACAGTTTTACCTCAAAATATAACTCCGATCAGCAGTTTTCATTTGCACAGAAAAGAGCAGACAAGTCTCCGACAGTAGCCGAACGTGTTAACACATAACAAGCTATAATAAACTTTATTTGCAAGGTTAAATGCCAGAGTATACCGATCGCTCACAGTTTATTTACCTCTAGGCTTATCGAAAATGTTGCTTGAGTATTGGACATAGAACAGCTGTCAAACATAAATAAATTGTGAACAATCTGCATGTCCCATGTACTCGACTGGTAGATTGAAGTTTCCCACGCAACTAAATTTGGTCTCTTAGACAGGTACATCAGACTTATATTTTGGGTAAACCTGTAATACAGCGGTGAAGCAGGTATACCTACTTAATTATTGTCTTCTTTTCCCAACACTTTGATCTACAGCCATAACCATAAATCCACCATAATCACCATTTTATTTATAAAAGAATACCCTGACTGATTGATCTATCAAAACCTCAATATGGTTGGAACTATGAACATGAAATTTGGCTTGTAGGTACCTTGTAGGATGTATACATCAGTTAAAAATCCCCACAGGATTGAAATGGGTTCCACGCGGGCAACGCTGCAGGGCATCCGCTATATAAACTTGGTAGAGCAAAGTTATACCTCAAAACAGAATCTCATCCTTAGAACGAATTATGGTGCTGCAGCAGTGCCACAACGTACCTTGTATCCTAAACTGAACACCAGATAAAAGGGAAAAAAAGACTTTTGCGTGGTTATAGATACTCTGACCAGTGTGAGTCCAATGCAAAGGCTTATAAAGTGTTATTTTATCGAGTTGAGACAATTGGACACCTACTTGGTAGAATGTTTGTATTTCCTGCATCAGTAGCTATCGTCCATCGTGGCCACGCCGAGCTTGCTTCACGATCACTTAGGAATCCCTCGATATGTCGATAAACTTTCACTTTGACTTGGTAACTATAGAGTTAAATAAAAATAAAAATTATTATACCCGTACATAATTTTGAGGTACTTTTCCAGACACTTTTTTCTTTTTAAAATTTTAACGGCTCTGGATTCTCGTCCTTTCGAGCCTGTATTTATTTAATATTATTTTTTTCCCTATTTTCACGTAAATGTTACCAAAGTTTATTAACAGTATAAATTTGTACAGTGGTGTAAAGTTTTTTGGATCAGCTATCAGCTCTTGTAGGAGGCGTGTTGTTGTTGCCGAGGAACTTAGAAGTTCCTTGGTTGTAGCAGATTCACTGATATCTTCGAGCTCTGTCACAAGAATTAGTCTGTGAATGCCAAACTGTTGGCATTTGAACACTATGTGGTTCAAGTCAGTGTTTTCCTCATCGCAGTAACAGCAATTTTTCCGCATTGGCTAAATACACCTAACGATTTTTTTTTTTCAAAATGGCGGACCGCCCACCTAATGTCAAAAACAGCTGGAGCGTTTGTTATTGCCTCGGACGAAGCATCAAATGGACTTGCTATTGGCGTGCACCCGTAAGGGACAGAAACAAAGTACATCCAAAAACAGAGTGACCAGGCTTAACAAATTTTTTACCCCGTTTTATTTAAGTTCTATAACTACTGTAATTTGAATTCGTAGTTAAAATGTATTTTAACGAGTAACTATGATTATTTATTACTTTTATTTTATTGTTAGGCAGACTTTTATATCATTCTGACTTCACCCAGGGAAAACTCATGTTAACATTAAATAAAACAAGTTTCATTGTAAAATAATTTATTGTCCTTTAAATAAAATAAAACATCTGATTTATACATTTTGGTCGAGTAGGTATTGCATTCTTTTGTCACGATTTTTGGATTGGCCTCATAGTAATAGTTTTTCCTATAGATGGTTACTATCGCCAGTTTACGGTTTCCGCAACATCAACTAACATGCACCTTTATCCTTTAAACAGTGTATACTAGACACAATAGACGAATATACTTACATGTATAATGTAACGTAGGAACTGAGAATTCATAGAGGCAAGTCATATTTTTCTGTGTTTCCCGAAAACACGCTTTTTCAAAATGTTTTGAGCAAAGCTTAGTGTATTTATGTGGTTCCCAATTTTGTCGCCTTGTTGACAGAATCCATTTTCTTTTCACTGTCGAATCTTTTAAAAACCTAAAAATAAAATAATAAAATGAAATAAAGTTTTAATAAATTTACCGAAACAGAGATTAATTTCCCCAATTTTGGAAATGGTATCCCTAAAATACGTATAACACGACCGAATTTTATACACCATGAAACGTGATGAAACATGGCCGACTTCTATGAGACTTCACGCACCTACTGAACATAATACGAACTTTAGATTCAAAATTAATATTTCAACGCCCTAAAACAAAGAAAAGCATGCATTGTATCCTACTGTGAGTTTATTTGATTCAAATATTTGTCAAAATATAGCACTTACGAGTGAAATGTAATATCTTCATATTTCCGCTCACTACGGCTTTTACATCCCAAAACACAACAATGTACCATATCTTCAGTATTCTTTGCGTAGTTATCACGAAATAATTTGCGTTCCAAACACTTTTCAACAACGGATCACAAAATTATGTAATAAAATCAAATCACATGAAGCGGTTTGTTGTTGGTATGTTGGGCAAAACTGCTAGTTTGCCCAACAATAAAAGGCGAGACGCAGATAAGGACAGAAAATGTTGTCTTCATCTCCTTCACTCTTAGCTGTCAAACTATTTATCTATCCTGCTTGCTCTTGGTATTGTTATTCGCGTGTCAAGTCCATTTGATGCTTCGTCCGAGGTTATTGCTATGTACAGCGCTACACACTTATCTGAACCGGTGGCGAAAGCAGGAACTAAAGTCGCTATCTTGAATATGTCACTCTGTGAATGTTGCCGACCACAATATTGGAAAAATCGATTCAGAAATGCCGCAATTAATCTCAAATGGATTTAATGCAATATCGGCAGAAGAATGGCAAAAGCATTGTGGACATGTGAAAAAAATTGAAAACGAATATATAGATAAAGATGGTTATTTAGATGAACCGTTCATCATTACTTTGAACAATGACAGTGAATCTTGAATTAAAACACTTGTACTAGTAGTTTCACTTTATTTGTGTTAACTCCCGACCGGTTTCGGATTTTATTCCATTTTCAAGGGAAGATCTTAATTAAAATATTTTACATCACTCCAGGCACTAGCTCTGAGCAACGTAAACAATGATAATGTTGACAGAAACTATAATTAAGTAGGTAGGTCGAAAATGTATCAGTGATGTCATGCAATAAATTACCCGAAAAATGGGGAATTTACATACAATAATATATAAATGTTTATTTAATGTCAGTTTAAATGTCAAATGAGTCCTAATATGCATAAAATGTCAAATTAAATGAGATAAAAAATATAATAATTTAAATTGTTAAATTAATTAATTAATTAAAATAATGAAGTAGCGGCGATCTATTGACTTCTAACTGCTGATTTAAAATGTTTTCCTGGTTTTTGTGTAAAAGCTTATTGATCTCCAATGCTTCTAAGGCGGTCATTTTTCTACCTTTTTTGCACACGTGGAGGGCTTTAAAGTTTTGTGTTATATCAAAGGTATGGTTTTCACTTATGAGGTGATCGGCAAAATTAGAATTTGATGTTTTTTTTACGGCGCCAGCTACTTACATGTTCTTTGATTCGGGTATCAAATGACCTGCCTGTCTGTCCTATATATTTTTTGTGACAGTCGTGACATGACAGCTCATAAATGCCACTCTTGTTTATTGTTTTTGTGAGGTCTTTGTTATTACAAAGGATGTTTTTGAGAGACTTTGTGGTATAAAAGGCAGGTTTATGATTTCCCATAGTTCTGGAGCATTTATATGATATCTTTCCTAAAAACGGCAATTTAACCCACGGTTTTGTATTTGAAGGAGTCGGTGTCTCGCCTTGGTATAATAAAGTCTTGGCCATTTTTCTTTTCTTATTGAAAATAATTTTATCAACCGTTTTAGGATCATATCCGTTATTAAAAGCAATAGTTTTTAGCGTATCTACTTCTTGCTTGAAATGTTTTTGACTTAACGGGATGTGCAGAAGCCTGTGGATCATTGAGTAGAAAAAAGCTAGTTTATGTGAGTTGGGGTGTTTTGAAGTTGAATGTATTATAGTGTCTGTAGTAGTGGGTTTTCTAAAAATGTTGAACGTGTGTATTCCCGATGTAATGTCAATTGTCAAATCTAGGAAATTAATAATTTTATGTCCGATTTCTATTGTAAAGTTAATATTTGAGTCAATTGAATTAATAAATGTCAAGAAATCATTTAACTCATTTTCGGTGCCTGTCCAAAAGCATAAAATATCATCTACATAACGGTGCCAATAATGTATGTGATTTTTAAATTGTTTTGACCTCAATATTTGTTTTTCAAACTTATCCATGTATATATCAGCACATAAAGGAGACAAAGGACTACCCATAGCTAAACCTTTCGATTGTTTATAAATCTTGTTTGCAAAACAAAAATAATTTTGATCGAGGCATACAGAAATTACATGTTCGATGTCTATAATTTTTTGTGGTTCTACTATAGATTCAACCAAAATTTCATTTATGGCTTTTTTACAACTCTCTATTGGAATGCTAGGAAACAAATTTTTTACGTCAAATGAGACCAACATGGCATTTGAAGGTACATTAACGTCCTTAATCTTGTCTACTAACTCTAAACTGTTTTTTATGGCGTGCTTTGGTTTAAAATTTGTCAATTTTTTAAATTCCTTATTAACTCTTGCTGCTAGTTGATGTGCAGGTGCTCCAGCACGAGAGATACAAGTAGATACGCTAAAAACTATTGCTTTTAATAACGGATATGATCCTAAAACGGTTGATAAAATTATTTTCAATAAGAAAAGAAAAATGGCCAAGACTTTATTATACCAAGGCGAGACACCGACTCCTTCAAATACAAAACCGTGGGTTAAATTGCCGTTTTTAGGAAAGATATCATATAAATGCTCCAGAACTATGGGAAATCATAAACCTGCCTTTTATACCACAAAGTCTCTCAAAAACATCCTTTGTAATAACAAAGACCTCACAAAAACAATAAACAAGAGTGGCATTTATGAGCTGTCATGTCACGACTGTCACAAAAAATATATAGGACAGACAGGCAGGTCATTTGATACCCGAATCAAAGAACATGTAAGTAGCTGGCGCCGTAAAAAAAACATCAAATTCTAATTTTGCCGATCACCTCATAAGTGAAAACCATACCTTTGATATAACACAAAACTTTAAAGCCCTCCACGTGTGCAAAAAAGGTAGAAAAATGACCGCCTTAGAAGCATTGGAGATCAATAAGCTTTTACACAAAAACCAGGAAAACATTTTAAATCAGCAGTTAGAAGTCAATAGATCGCCGCTACTTCATTATTTTAATTAATTAATTAATTTAACAATTTAAATTATTATATTTTTTATCTCATTTAATTTGACATTTTATGCATATTAGGACTCATTTGACATTTAAACTGACATTAAATAAACATTTATATATTATTGTATGTAAATTCCCCATTTTTCGGGTAATTTATTGCATGACATCACTGATACATTTTCGACCTACCTACTTAATTATAGTTTCTGTCAACATTATCATTGTTTACGTTGCTCAGAGCTAGTGCCTGGAGTGATGTAAAATATTTTAATTAAGATCTTCCCTTGAAAATGGAATAAAATCCGAAACCGGTCGGGAGTTAACACAAATAAAGTGAAACTACTAGTACAAGTGTTTTAATTCAAGATGTGTTTCAAGTTTCACCAAGTGCCGACAATCGCAAGTATAAAATGACAGTGAAAGTAGCGATTCTGAGGATGATGAAACAGGTGATTCGGGTTCGGGAATATCTGGAATTAAACCATTAAATTGTTTACTTGATCACAATTATAATATTAAAATACAATTGGTAATTTTTTGTGTTAAATTTTTTATTCATGCTTAATAACTTCAAACTTCCTATAAAGATTTCCTTAAAACACTTCCTTTAAAGATTTCCTTACAGGTGGTTTATTTAATATGTATTTACATATTTTCCTTGAAAAGTCTCCACTACATAATATTTTTATCAACGTTAATCTAGTTTTTTAAGGAACCGAACCGGACCGAACTAATTGTACCCTAAAAATCGCCAACTTTCAATTGACGGCAACACTGGGTTCGACTCTAGCGACGCCGTCACCGGGTCAGATAACTTAGCTAAGTAGACCACTATAATCCATTACAGATGTCATCCAACCCTTCTTATTTACCTAACTGTATAATTAAAACAGATATACCTTCATACTAGTAATATTCTTTTGTAAGTTTATTCTTCCACTATGTATCTAACTTCACCATACGAAGCCAACTTTTATTTTACTCATCTTCATACGTATATTACATTTCCATCGATCGATATTTATATTTATTATAATTTTATTTCTCTCAAGAGGTAATAACTCGTCCTTTCCTTCTTCTTATTATACATTATACTTTTCTTTTAATATCACTTGACGCTGGCAAAACTGACCTTTAAAAAAGGAGTCCGTACTTGCCATAAAAAAAAAAAAAAAAAAAAAAACTTTGACTTCGTGACGTTTGTCTATAAGTGGTGCCAGATTAGGCGAATTATCGCCATTTAGGCTACCTTAGGGAGTCAAATGGTGACCAAAAAATCAGATCGGCTACCAATAGCCATTTAGGCTACCTAGGAAAAAAGACCGGGTGATTTAGGCTATTTCAGGATTACTCCAAATTTATTGAACAATTCCATAAAATTGCTTCTAGAAAACAATCATTCTAACTCATTTTAACTCGCTGATATGAAAGAGGTCAAAATCAAAACAAGAAAGCGAAACGCAACGTCACAACTTGTACCAACTAGGCGCTCGCGAATTTTTTTATTGCTTGTTTTGTTTTTTTGTTAAGTTGAAGTTGTTGTCATCAAAAGAAAAGTTTGTTATTGTTTATTGTGTGAAGGTTTTGTGTTGTTTGATCTGATTCTAATGGGTAACCACGGTAAATACGCAAAACACTATCGCGATGAATGGGAGAAATTTCAAAACTAAGTACTTACTTACCTAAATACACGCAATATGTAATTTCTTTTTCTGAACAAAACCCAATTTAGTGTGGCCCACACAAAAAAAGGTGCGAGGGTTTTGGCACCATGCTCACCAACCTGTCCGCCCAGCGTGTGTGAGTATGATGGGCATCACTTCCAAGAGGACCACCAAGAGAGGCGAAATCTTGGAAATGCCTATGTCCAGCAGTGTAAAAAGACAAGCTGATGGATAGATGGACTGCTGCTGATTGATTTGGAATATGACAAAATCATCAAAATTTATTTGATGAATTGCAATGGTACAAACAAAATTCACATGAAATCATCGTCTTTTATTTGGTCGTAGACATTCGAAGAAGAAAATTTAAATCTAAACAGAAAACGAAATAATTTTCGACTTTCTACGCGGGCATCAACCTAAACCATTATTCATCCAACGTTAAGCCAACAGTTGGCTATAGTCATAATACTCCTAAAGCAACGTTTTAAAATAAACCAACAGATTGCATTGAAACCGTTGACCAATTGATGCCAGCTCTATTGTAATATTTTCGTCGAAAATTCTACTGGATTTTTGTTCTTACCTATAAAAAATATAAAAATTTATGTTTACGAACATGAAATCCAATGGAATAGTCCAAGTACATTATAATTTCTACTAAATAGTTCGTCAATCTTATAAGAAACGTTTGTATAATTTTACATTTGCTGTCAATGTTACAAGCAATGACTTTATTTATTCCTTACAATGTCGGGAAAAAATGTGAGGGCAACACTATTGAAAAAAGAAAATCAAAAAAATGGCCATTTTTTTTAATATTAGGCGTATTTAGACATGGCCACATTTTTGCCTTATGTTGTAAATAATATAGTTTGTGCTATGTACCCAGTGTTGGGAAACGTACAACAATTATTGTATTCTTACAATAATTAGTGATACGAAACCAAGTTGTACCATAAAACATAGTTTTCTCATTATTGTACGCATTTGTACAATATTTTAGGATTTTTTACAATAAAGGTACAATATATTGACAAATTACTTTAAAAATTTCAAAATGAACGAACCCATCACTAAATCTTGGACAAAAGCCTTTTGACTAAACTATACCTCTACTACTATGTTTTTATTCTGTGTAATAAGCTGAATGAGCTGCGTTTCCTTTGCTTATACTGGAATGAATTTTAAAAACAAAAGTGGAAAATGAGAAAATATGCTTGAGAGAATCATAAAGTAGGTACCTATATAATTAAAAAATATTTTTTTAGAGAATTGGGATAAACTGTACATTACGGGACGCTGATCTGGGCTTTCATAATTTTTTTACAGAAAGTAGATGATATAAGAAGTCTTTCCCCGAACTATTTTTTGTAGCAAATGCGTAGTTTTTGAGAAATAAATTATTAAAAGTTGACAATAAAATTTTCGTTTTGACTCACGACCATCACTTTTGACATGTCAATTGCGTTTCGTTATGCAAAGGTTGAGTCTATACAACCACATCTGACGAATTTTACCGTAATTATGTTTTAATTCACATTCAATAGGTTTTGGTTTGTATTGCAAACTTAAAATTTTGTATATTAACGTGAAAATTATTATAAAGATTATTAATTTAACGACATTTAAAAAGAAAAATTGTGTTTCTGCTATGCTAAAACGAAACGCAAAACGACGCCATTTTGTTTTAGCGACGTGTCGCGTTGAATTAGTTGTCGTTTGTTGCTTTTGCGGTCGAGATCGTTTTACGTACTCCTGTCTGGCGTCTCCGAAGCCCCAGTCTTTGAGTTCTGCTGCTTTGCCTGAAGAGTTGAGTGAAGTGCAAGTGTTGGACTCTGTTGAGCCGCTTGTCACGGCCTCCTTTTCAGTGCCTTCGTCTAGTGCGCAAGTGATAGACTAGTGAGCCGCTTGTGCCTTTTTCGGATGCTGTGCAAGTGTTGGACTCTGTTGAGCCACTTGCCACGGTACTGGTAGATTAAACTGTTCAAAAACCGACTTAGTGCACCCCGACACTATACAGTCTTGTGGCTACTACCCCTAGAGTGTATATGAAAAGCCGGAGGCGCGCAGGGAGGGCAGCCCCCGCCCGCAGTAATAAAGCATAGGCAACCGTGCGAGCCGTAGCGGCTGAGGCTGGTCACCGAAGGTGACCAACAAGCCGAAGCTGCGGAGGTGAGCATGGGTGCCTATGCTTTGTTACGCAAGGGCGAAGGGGCTGTACTTCCCGCAGCGCCGGAGCCGATGCAGAAAGGAATTTGTGTCAACATAGATGACTTCTGTACTGATAGGTTCAAACAGTCCAAAATTAGGTAGATTTTATTTTATTTTTAGAAGGGGGGGGGAGGAATCAAATTGATGGACAAACCTGCAATTCTCATTAATACCCCCCCCCCGCTCACCCCTCCATCGAGGTGCTATCACATACATAACCTCAAACTTCAACCATGAATATCTCGAAAACCAAGGGTTTGCTACAAAAAGGGAGGGTACCAGGGGGTAGCCCTCCCGCTCCCCCCCCCCCTCCCCCCACCTCTCCCCCTCCTACGCTCCGTCCCGTAATGTACAGTTTTACCCAAAAAAAAAAACTAAAACGCAAACAAGAGAGAAAAAATAATAATTATACAATTACAAAATTTTAACTTCGTAAACCATATTTGTTTACCGGTTTTCTGACGCGGACTGGGTGAGTCCTCTCCCGTTCCCCACTATCTAGCCCTGCCCCCGCGGGCGTCAGGTCCGGCGAGCGAGTCGCGGGCGCAAGTGACGTCATCTCGCTCAACCGAGGCTCGCCCGCCGGGGTCGCCACTCCCGCGTGCTCCACCCCGCCCGCGGACACCTCGGTCAACTCGCGACACGAGCTCGCCGCCGCCGCCGAGACAGGTGCCTGCCCCGCGTCTACGGTAGCAGGAGACTCCATTGGTGACTGAATCTGTTCCGGACAAATTACTGAACATCGAGATCGTCGTTTTAATTGATCGATATGCCTGTGTACTAAGGACCCTTCGGAAGTTTTCACTGCATAATCGGCCACGCCCGCACGACCTACGACCGACCCTTTGGTCCATTTACGCCCTGGCCTGTAATCACGGAACCATACCTGTTCGTCTGTTTGTACTTCTCTTGACGTACCACCCGAGTATTTAACCTGCCTTTCCTGTTCCTTTTGTACTTTCACATTCCTGTCTGGTTTCAAATTGTCTAACCTACTTCTTAAAGCTCGACCTTGCAGCAATTTAGCGGGACTGTCACCCGTCGTACTGTGCGGAGTATTATTATAATTGAGTAAATATCTACTGATAGCGATATCCACTCGTTTTTGCTCGTGGGTAGCTTTCTTAATGACCCTCTTTATTATTTTAACTGCATTTTCAGCTGCTCCGTTCGAAGACGGATGAAATGGTGGGGAAAACATGTGACGCACCCCATTGTTTTTTAAAAACTCCTGAAAAGCAAAGCTGGAAAAAGGTGGTCCATTATCGCTGACTACCAATTTCCAATTTATCAAAGAATATCGTATGCCAAATTTTAAACACAGGCTTAAATTATATTTACTAGATCAATGTTATTATAGCGTAAATAAATTTCTTGATCAATGAATTGTAATAAATAATTAATGATGACATGTTTTTATAATAATGTATATAATTAATTTACTATTGACTAATATATTTTAAGGAATTAATATTTGCACACCACAATGTGGTCGAATTTGTGAATCAATTTATTTTATTTTTCAAGAAAATTTTACAAAATAATAATAAATACACAGAAAACTTTCAAAATCATTGCGATATCTCAAAAACCCAGCATAAAACACTTGGAAAGAAAAACAAACATTAATTTCCTGCAACACGCTCCACGATTTGGTTCGGTTTGTTTCGAAGAGTACAGAGCTTGTACAGAGGCTATCGGCTCCACAACAACCCGTTGCACCTGTTCACCATATCAACCGACAACCGCCAACAACCAACCTAATCCCTTTGTGCAAATTCAAGCTTTTTAATATACGATAAAAGGGATGATTTTTACCAAATATTGTAAAAGCATGAAAACTTGATGAAAACCTATTGACGTTTGACAAAAATATTTTCCAAGGATATGTGTTATTTAAATAATATTTATTAGATACATAACATAATTCTTATCAGATTGTGCCCGTTTTCTCCTGCTGCTTGGGTTTTTTCTTTTTTTCATGTATTTTCTTTAATATTATTCTTGTTGTAGTTCGTATTTTTGTGTCGTCTTGTAATTTTTTATTTTATACTTATACTTTTTTGATTTTAGGTATTGTTTTTATGTAATCGTCTTGGCACCGTATGTCTCAGGCTGCCGGCCCGTCCAGCGCGCCCGCGGGTACCGGCAGCCAGTTATCGTCGGACGTGCGGTGTCCGGAATGCAATAAACTCTTCAAAGGACAGAGAGGTCTTAAGATCCACATTGGTAAACAACATAATAAAAACAAGCAGACACCAGAACCAGCTCCACCACCTATCTCCAATGGCCCCCCTCTCTGGAAACAATTAGGGACCTTAAAATCTACCACTCCAGTTCTAAAAAGAATTCCCCGAGGGGCCAGAACGTCTGTAGCAACCTCTCTGTCTAAAACAATCAAAGAGGTAATAAATAATAACGATTATAATAGTTGGAAACAGCTTCTAACGTTTGCATTCCGGATACTACACGTAAAAAAGGGAAGGGAGGAGAGCGGCTCCCTCACTCAAAAAATTAAAAAAAACTGTTTATCAAATACAAATCTTTCACCGGAATGTGACAACAGCAATACTCATTTTACACATAATTTAAACAAAAGAGTAGAAAATAAATTCAATGACGGAGATATAAGAGGAGCCGCACACCTTCTCTTCTCAACCGACACCCTGGCCTTAGACACGCCGGAAACACTTTCGGCTCTAGCATCAAAGCATCCACCTTCAGCCGGTACCTCGCTTCTCGCGGATACACCCTGTTCTTCTGATCCCACTCCCACGGCGACAGTTAATGAGACCCTGGCTGCCGTGCTGTCTTTCAGGAATGGTTCGGCTGGCGGACTTGAACATCTTTATATTCAACCAAAAATCATACAAATAAATATTTTTGATTTGATTTGATTTGATGGTATAAGCCCCCAGCATTTAAAGGATCTTACTTGTGTAACCACTGGTGTCGCCGGCCGCGCCCTCATTGAAGACATTACACGTCTGGCCAACCTTATGCTGTCTGGTGCGGTCTACGAGGCTATTACGGATCTGCTCTACGGAGCGAATCTGTGTGCCCTCAAAAAGAAGGATGGGGGGTATACGACCCATCGCGGTGGGAAACACATTCCGCCGGATGGTATCCAAAATTTGTTGTAAAAATATTTTGGATGATCTTTCAAAAAAATTTCAACCCACTCAATTAGGTTTCGGGAGTAAAGGGGGGTGTGAGGCTGCAGTACATGCAGCCCGCACCTTCCTTGAACACGATGCTGGTGAGGTGCTGTTGAAGGTGGACGTGAAAAACGCTTTCAACTCGGTGGACAGAGGCACTCTGCTGACCGAAGTCAAAACTAATTGTTCGCCAATATATAATTACGTGTCTCAATGTTATAGTGGACCAACAAAATTAATATATAAAAACCACTTACGAATCTGCAGTCGGCTGTCAGCAGGGTGACCCTTTAGGACCAGCAATATTTAGTTTGGCCATCAATCCGATCATCCAAGATCTAAATTCGAAATTTAATATTTGGTACTTGGACGATGGCACCATTGGAGGCGATTCAACGTCTGTATTAAACGATTTAGAAAATATCATTCAGAAATTTGGCCAAATTGGCTTAGAACTGAATTATTCAAAATGTGAATTGTTTCTATCCAAATCGATTTCAAGTTATGAAAGAAATAATATAATCGAGAAGTTTAATATCGTGGCTCCTAATATCAAGATTTTAGATAATGAGTCATTGCACCTCCTTGGTGCCCCTGTGCTAAGTGAATCAGTTCCCAGGTACGTGAACGACCAGATCTCAAAATTTCTCCTCACTTCAGACCTTTTGGCAAAAATTAACCCTCACATTGCACTTTTTATTATCCGTTTCTGCCTTTTTGTACCCAAATTAACATTTGTTCTGCGATGCTGCCCACTTTGGAAATTTACTTCACTTCTAGAAATTATTGACAATACTCTCCAGCAAACACTTGTTACCATCCTGAACTGTTCACTCACCGACCGGTGCTGGACACAAGCCACCCTCCCACTCCGGTTTGGTGACCTGGGAATCCGCAAAATTTCCAGTGTGGCACTCCCAGCCTTCCTGTCTTCCATCCATAGCACGCATGTCCTCTATGGTACCATCATTTTCCCGTCACTTGGTGACGTTGAGGCATCGTGCTTGACGGATGCCAGGGATGCATGGGTGCAAGCCTGTCCTGATGACGATTTGCCCACCGATTTGACACAACAAAATCAGTGGGACGAGCCGATCTGCAGCCAAGTTCAGAGTTCTTTACTAGACACACATTTTTGCACCGAATATATGATCGCTAGAGCTTCCCTATGAATTTGCGAATAATTGGTTTCGGCCTCATTTAACTTGCGCGAAATATACGCGACCGGCCGTTCCCGGCCCTGCTCGTCCGGCTGGCTGAGCACTCCGGCGACTCCGTGGCCCGATGCGTCACACGTGAGCACCAGAGGGCGCTGGGGATCGTAGTGCGTGAGAACTTCACTACTTAACAACAATTTTTTTACTTGTTTGACTGCCTGAGTGCATTCAGCACTCCAAAACCATGCTTTACCCTTTTTTAACAACGCGTAAAGTGGATGTAACACGTCACTAAAATTCTTTACAAACTTCGCATAAAAGTTTATCATTCCTAAAAAGGCTCGTAATTCCGTTACATTCCCCGGGCATGGCATATCTTTAATCGCAGTAAGTTTACTCGGATCTGGTCTAATTCCATGCTTGTTAATAATGAAGCCCAGGTACTTAACTTCATCGACCAGATAGGTTAGGTAAGGTTAGGTTAGGTTAGGTTAGGTTAGGTTTTTTTTTTTTTTTTATAAATGAAAGATTTTGCTATGGGATAAGATCTCCCATACCATTTTTTTGTTGCTGTTTGTTTTTTGTGTTTACTTTATTTTATTAATTTTCGCTCCTTAAAACTATCAGATACATGCTTCTACCGTAAACAAAGACCCTTATATATACATACATAAAACTTAAGAACTACATATGGTTAATGATGATCCTTATTCTCATAAGAACATAGTTCACTTAAAATGAGATTTTGCTTAGATAACATTTAGTTTATTCTATGATTTGTCGACAGTGTACATATGTTGGTAGGTAATATTTTACTTTAAAACACGTTTGTTGCAATGTAAGTTTTGAGCTTAGTTTTAAAAGTGGATATCAATTCACATTCTTTTATGTTATTTGGTAATTTGTTATAAAGTTGCACTCCACCATATAGTAAATTTCTTTTTCCATACTCAGTCCTTGGACAATGTGATTTTAATATATCTATTATATATAAAGATATCTATATACTTTTTTTTTTGTTTTTGTTTTTTTTTTTTTTAATATATATATATATATATTTATTATATTTTTTTTTTTTTTTATGAATATTACATATTATACTACTACATGATACATATTTTATTTTTAAAATTAGTTGTTACTACATTTATACAAAATTTTAATTAATTTGGATATGAAAAGTTTACAATTATGAGATTACAAATATTACAAACAAACACCTTTATTGTGAGGAGGTGGGACGCCCAACTTTACCCGGCTCAGACGACTGGGGTGCCGCCCGTGCCGCCACTCAGCATGGCGTCAGCCACTGACGTGTCTCGGTTCCTCCAGGCCATTTTTAAATTATACTCTTTGATCGTGCCGGTCTCAGCTGCCAGGGCGTTCATTATTAGCCGAACTATGGCATCGTTCTTTCGGCGAGCCGTGTAATACACACAGCTGCCGGCATGCCTTGACACCGCCACGACCGCGTGATGGATGCTGCTGTGCAACTGCTGGGTGACTTTCGCAGTTCTTATGATCACCACTCTCTCCCACGTAAGTCCTTGAGCCTCGTGGATTGTGTGGATACGCGACCCTTGTTGCTTACCATAACCCAGACCTTCTAGGAAGGCTTTTTCGGCCTGGGTGTGTACAAGGTAGAGCGTGTTATGCTCGTTTCTTGGAGGTCGCGTCTCTTCGTAGGATTCCAGAGTCAAGGACCGTGTTTGAGCCTTGGACGAGTATATGCCACTGTAGATCTCCCTTAGGGCATATGCTACGTCCATGGGGTTTCGGTGTGTGCACAGCAGTTGTTTTGTTATGCTACCAAAAAGACTGGGACTAAGGTACCTCATCGGGAAGAGGTTTTCTCTGTCAATGAAAGGGACCTGGTTTTGGTCACCCAGGAGCAAGATTTTGCTGGCACCGACTATCCTGATTGCTAACACGATGGCTCCAAAATGGCTCATGAGAGCCTCATCGACTACAAGCCGACGGAAGCTCTCGCCCTCGCGAATGCCTTTTACTAGCAATGAGGCCATCGTGCGCACCCTGAATTTTGCAGTTCTGCCGAGCTTGTCCTCCAGCTTTTGACGGAGGTCTCTCGCTCCTTCTAGGGTGGACGTTGTTACCAGGTCCGTTTCATTGTCAAAGTTGTTGACTACCCAGGTTGTTTTTCCACTACCTGGGACCCCGTTTACCCATTCCATTTCTGGTGTCAGCATTTGTACAACGGCTTCGGTGGGTTCAGAATCTCCTAGCAGTTTGTTTGCTGTTGTTAAGATTCTGTCCTCCAGCATTATCCGTGTACACTTTGCGACAACCACAATGGGGTCATCCACTGGGGTGGTGAAAACTGGTTTCCTTAAAAGTCCAAGAATATTAATTTTCTTGACATTATTATCTTTATTGATTATAATAAAGTGACCCATCTGGGTTAAAAATGAAGTGGATAAATGTTCCTCCGTCTTATACATTTACATTACAGTATATGTGCCCTTCTGCAGGACTTATCTATTGTTAGTTTCTTGTTTTTTTTTTTTTTTTTTTTTATTTTTTTATTTTTCTGTCCTCTTTTTTTCATGTCAGTATATATATATTTTTTTTCTGTATGTTTTTTTTTTTCTGGTGTTATTTTCTTTAAATACACTTATTATATATTAATTCTAGTTTTACATCTTATACCTTATCACTAATTTGACGGAGGAACATCCACTGAAATATTTCTAATTTCTTTCGTACATTAAATCAGCTTATAGCATGCCTTTAAGTCTTATAAGTATAAATCAATTTAAATTAAACATTGAACATAATAAAAAAATTAAATTAAAGCTTGTAAAAATAAAATCAGATGAAAATTGTAACGTATGCATAAAGCTGTGTGACTAGATTTACTTGTTACGTATTGCCGCACTCCTTATTATTTTTTCCAAATAATTTAATAAGGATATTCTATATTTCTTGTCCAATAATATATCTGGCAGGTTTTCTTTGTTAAAGATGGTGTCTATTTCTACCTCCAGATTTGCCCTCCACAAACCGAATCTCGGACAGTCGAATATGACGTGCCAAATCGTCTCCTCCTGTCCAGGATCGCACACGCAAGCGGGACTGTCCTTCAGTTTAAAACGGTGCAAGTACGATGCGAGTCCCCCATGCCCTGTGAGGGCATGCACATGTGTGGGGTTAAGGTTGGCCTTCCTCACGACCTTGTGCGCGATTGCTACATCTGGTAGGAAGGCCTTTGTAACCCCACCCGTGCTGGACGACCCGTAACGCTCCTGCCACTGTTGGACAGTCCCCTCCCGAATGGTCCTCTTCAGGTAGGAGAGCGGGACTGCGTCATAGTCGGCTGCCGTCTTCTTATGGAGGGCTGCGTCTTTTGCCAGCTCGTCAGCGCGCTCGTTACCAACAGTCCCCACATGCGCCCGCAGCCAAAAGAGCCTTACGTCACGACCCTCCTCGCGGATCTGATGTACGCTCCGCTCAATACCGTGTGCCAGGGGATGCACATGCGCCCGGCTTCTGAGCAGGTCTAGCGATGAGCGGGAGTCACTCAGGATGTTTACGAGTGGCTCCGTGCTATTTTTGACCTGCTCCACGGCCCTGAGCAGAGCGAACATCTCCGATTGGAAGACCGTGCAGTATGACTCTAGACGGAACTTCGAGTGCCTGGTCTCCTCACCGTCCCGCCACCACGTCAGCGCAGCCCCCACCTTCCCCTGTATCTTACTGCCATCAGTAAAGATACAGGGGCCGGCAATTTGGTGAGCACTGACGGTGTCGGGGCTGAGGTCATCCACGCACTCGAAGCTCAGTGGCTGTTTAGATGCTGGATGCGGGAACCTCTGCCAAGGAACGCGCTGTTCGACCGGTCTGTCGGCAGGGATCTGCTCAATTCTGACTCCTCGCTTTGCCCTGTACAGACTCGCGGCCTCTTGTACTCTAAGGTCAAGGGGGAGTACATCTGCCAGGACCAGAGCCGATGACAGAGACACCGTGCGGTACGCCTTACATAGCTTTTGTGCGAACCCCCGCTGCAGAGATTCAAGTTGATTTTTGATCATCAGCTTCTCCGCAGCCGGGGCCCACACACTTGCTGCGTACAGCACGATGGGCTCTATCACCGAGACGTAAATGGTTCTGATGACCTCCCGGTTTAGACCGCAGCTCACCCTAGCTGCACATGCCAGCTGCTTGTAGATGTCGGTGACTTTCCTGCAAACAGCTGACACGTGTGCATTGAAGGTGAGCTTGTGGTCAATAATCACCCCCAATAGGCGGATCTGCTGCACAAGTGGCAGCGGCACCCCGTCCATGCAGATGACCGGAGACTCAAACTTAAGTTTACGTGTTAGCACCATCGCAAAAGTTTTGTGTGGTGTAAACTTCAACTTATTTTTGAGCCCCCAGTCCAGAACACGTTGGAGCGCCGCATTTGCTCTCGCCTGTAGGGGGGGTATAGTGGACCCGGAGATCACCAGGACCACATCGTCCGCAAAGGCCTGGCAGTGCACCCCATCCTGCTCGAGTTCTTCGAGCAGGGTGTTGAGAATAAGGATCCAAAAGGCGGGTCCAGCTATAGAGCCTTGGATGCACCCCTTATTGGTACCCTTTTCCCAACACTCCCTTGCATAACTAACCTTAACCGAGCGATTTTCCAAGTATGAGGCCACGAGTCCGTAAATGTTAGCAGGGCATCTGTGAGCGAGGAGTTGGGTCTTTAAAGCCGGCCATCAAGCATTATCGAAGGCTCCCTCTATGTCCAGCGAGATCATGAGGGTGATATTCCTTCTCTCAATTTGGGAGCGGACATGTCCCACAAGGTCATAGAGGGAGTCTTCGGTGCTTTTTTGTGGCATAAAACCGTACTGCCTGGAGTTTAGGGAAGGTAGTATATGCCATCCTATTCGGGATACCAGAAGCTTTTCCACAATTTTGCCCATAACAGGAAGGAGTCCTATCGGCCTGTGCGCCTTCGGTATGGTGTAGTCATCCCTCCCGGATTTGCGGAAGATGCATACATGAGCGAGCTTCCACCGCGCCGGAAAGTGTCCAATTTCCAAGCATTTGTTGGCAAATTCAAGGAACACCTAACGCCTAAGCCGGAGCCCACACACTCGCGGCGTACAGCACGATGGGCTCTATCACCGAGACATAGATGGTTCTGATGACCTCTCGGTTCAAACCCCAACTCACCCTGGCAGCACACGCCAGCTGCTTGTAGATGTCAGTGACTTTTCTACAAACAGCCGATACGTGTGCGTTGAAGGTGAGTTTGTTATCTATGATAACACCCAGCAGGCGGATTTCCTGCACTAGCGGCAGGACCTGTCCATCCATGCTGATGACTAGGGGCTCAAACTTCAGCTTCCGCGTCAGCACCATTGCAAAAGTTTTGTGCGGTGCGAATTTCAGCTTGTTTTTGAGCCCCCAGTCCAGCACGGTCTGAAGGGCCGCGTTTGCTCTCGCCTGAAGGGGGGGAATCGATGAACTGGAGATCACCAGCGCCACGTCGTCCGCAAAGGCCTGGCAGTGCACTCCTTCCTGCTCTAGTTCTACGAGCAGGGTGTCGAGAATAAGGTTCCAACAAGTAGGTCCAGCTATTGAGCCTTGGACACACCCCTTGTTGGTCCCCTTTTCCCAACACACCCTTGCAAAGTTAACTTTGACCTTACGGTCCTCCAAGTAGGAGGCGACAAGTCCATAAACGTTGGCAGGGCACTTATGAGCGAGGAGCTGGGTCTTTAAAGCCGGCCACCAAGCATTGTCGAAGGCTCCCTCTATGTCCAGCGAGATCATGATCACGATCTTCCGACTCTGTATTTCAGAGCGGACATGACTCACGAGGTCATAGAGGGAGTCTTCGGTGCTTTTTTGTGGCATAAAGCCATACTGCCTAGTGCTCAAGTAGGGTAGCAAATGCCATCCTAGACGGGACACTAGAAGCTTTTCCACAATTTTGCCCATAACAGGTAGGAGGCCTATCGGCCTGTGCGCCTTCGGAGTAGTGTAGTCCTCTTTCCCGGACTTTCGGATAATACATAATATGTGAGCGAGCTTCCATCGCACCGGGAAGTGTCCTATTGCCAAGCATTTGTTGGCAATTGCCAGGAACACCTCCGGCGCAACACGGATTGCTCGCTCACATATGTCCGCAGTCCACCCATCAGGCCCCGGAGCCTTTTTTGGATTGAGGCTTCTCAATACCAAATCAAGCTCCGGAGCCGTGAAGGGCGGATCGTCGGAGCCGAGTTTGTCCAGGAGTTGATGGACTGACACTTCCGAGCTCTCGCGTATTTGCCGTTGAGTGGGGGTTTCGTTGTCCACAGCGTCATCAGGAAAGAACGTAAGAGCCAGCAGCTTTGCGGACTCTTCAGGACCAAGGGTGTTCCCTGTCGAGTCCACCAGCAGCTGGTCCTCTTGCCTTTTGGCGGTTCTCCTAATGACCCTGTAGACCCCGTCCCATAGGCTCTCCCTATCCTGTTTTGAGCAAAATTGCTTCCAGCTGGCAGTCTGTGCATCTTGCACAGCCGCTTTATAACGCTGATTCGCTTCTAGGTATTGGTCAACAACGTGTTGCCTTCGTTCTGCCGCGGCGTTCCTTATGCGCCGCCTCTTGGTCTTGACTTCTCTTTTGAGAAGTCCCAGAGCGGCGGTCCACCACGGCAGAGGTTTCCTTCCTTTTGGGACCCCTACCTTCGGTATAGCTTCTTCACACGCTGTGGAGATAACCGTAAGGTAGGAGTTGAGGATGGTCTCCAGTTCCCCAGGCGTAGTAACAGTCTCCACTCTCGAGGCCGTCAGATTGCTCTCGTCCAGGCTTTTTCAATGCCTGGGCGTAGGTGAGCGGCGCAGCACTGCAAGGTTCCCGGCTGAGGACATCGCCTCGTAGGCCCGTGACGGCGTCTGTGACCGCGGAGAGGGCTAGCTCTATGTTGAGGTTCGGCGGCTCGGATTTATTCTCCTCTACCGCCTTACCCAAAGCCCTCACGTCAGAGCCCACTGCTTGCAAATTCCCCAGCACGGGTTCCAAAAACTTCCGCATGCTGTCGTCGCTCACCCCCGCCACTGGCTGGGCCTGGCACAACGGTCTGGATTGAAGGTCCTCGACCGCTGCCCTCATCTTTTCCAAGCCCATGCTAATTGCATCGAGCCGGGGATCTATGGTTACCGGTATCTCGGTAGACCTACACACTAGGCCTCTGGCTTCGGCCCTCGCCTCGGATTCCACCAGCTGACGTCTAAGCGAGTCAAGTTGACCCGAGACGGCGGCGACCCGGCCCGAAAGTTTCTCCAGCTCTGTAATAAGAGCTGGTTCGGGCTTTAATGCTGGTTCAGCCTGATCTAGTTGCTGTAACCTCGGGGCCGCCACTTTTGTCAGCTGGTGGACGCTCTCCCTGATCGACTCGATGGCTTTAAGCGGGCCGTCCATCTCCACTCCAAGCCACAGCCTTATAGATTGTGATTCTGCTAGGGTAGCGGAGATGTCAGCCCTAGCCGCTCGGAGCTCGACAGCGTGAGAGCTATGTAGCTCGTTTAACGCCTTGGTATGAGAGCGCTCCACACGCACAAGTTCAATGGCGTTCCTGGAGCGCTCCCGCTCCAAGGCATTTATCTGTCGAGCTCGTGAGTCGGACAGGGAGAGGACCGTCTCATAGAGGTGCTCGAGGGAGTCGAGGGCCACGGCTTTACACTCCCGCTTCATATTTCCCGCCGCCTCCAACGCCTCCTTGCCCTTCTGGAGCAGCTGGTTAGCCTGTTTGGTGGCCAAATCCATCGCTACTCCAGGGGTTTTCCTATCAAGGGGCGGGAGGAGGCTGGGACGTCCGTCGCGGGAGCCCACCGAGGATCCAAGGCACGATTCCTCGTCCGTATCCAACAGACGTTCTAAATCGTGCCCTGAGCCCCCGGAGGGGACCGGGGATACGGCTGCCCGGGCGCTGGAGGGGACCTTCGCCTTTCCTTTAAGGACCTCTTCACGAAGGTCCACTTTCTTTGCCTGCGCCCGGGGAGCCGTAGCCCCTGAGCCGAGACTCTGCTTCGAGCTCGCAGATCCAGAGGCCCTGCCAGTGCTGGACATTTTGTATAAGGACAATAACAAGAAAACAATAAGAGAATTTAAGAATAAGAAATAAAAATAAAAATAAAAATAAAAATAAAAATAAAATAAAAATAAAATTAAAATTAAATAAAATAAAGATAGATATCAAGATAAAATAAAATAAATAAAGTAAATACTTTTACGAGAATAAATACAGAATATATAAATGTAACTTAAATATTGTTTTATTGTTACTGTCCTCCCCTACCAGGTCTGGATTTCAGTGTCAATATAAAAATGAGGCGGCAGTCGAATCCAATTGTAAAAAAGTATGATCAACACAGAAATAGTAAATTCAATAGAATTATGTCAAAAATAAAATGTAAATATTGCTTATTGTAATTGTAAAAACACACAAAATCAGAACTTATTTAATTAAAATGGCAAAAGCCCCAAAATATGTAAAAGTGTCAAGATTCAAAAATTGGACGGACGAATAATTTATATCACAAAAAATTTAAAAATCAAAAAATTAAAATGGCATAAACACACAAAAACAGAGAACAGAATTGATAAATGTGGCAAAAGCCTTAAAATATGTAGAAGTATCACAAATTAAAATTGGACGGACGAAACAATTAATATCACAGGAAAAATATCACCGTTATACAACTAGACCAAAAATATCACAGAAACTATTAATCAAATAAAATTCAAATCCCAAATAAATTTTAAATAAATCAAATAATAATGTACAATTCTAAATTAATTGGGTGGCTCAAAATAGCTCAATAAGTTGAATATTAAAAATCCAAAAAACAGGTCAAAAGTAAAAATAAAATGAAGTAAAATGAATAAATTAAAATGGAATAAAATTGTCTAACTGTCTGAGACTAATTTTGTATAAGGTTAAAAAGAATTTTGACAGTGATAATACTATTATACAGCGGTACAATTAAAACCATATTGGGGATCCGCCAGCCGGCAAAAACAACCGAAGAAACAAGCGTTTTTTGTTACAAGGTCGAAAGGTTAGGTTAGGTTAGGTTTTTTTTTTTTTATATAAATGAAAGGTTTTGCTATGGGATAAGATCTCCCATACCATTTTTTTGTTGCTGTTTGTTTTTTGTGTTTACTTTATTTTATTAATTATCGCTCCTTAAAACTATCAGATACATGCTTCTACCGTAAACAAAGACCCTTATATATACATACATAAAACTTAAGAACTACATATAAAGATATTCTATATACTTTTTTTTTTTATATTTTTTTTATTATTTTTTTTTTTTTTATAATTTTTTTCTTTTTTTTTTTTTATTATTTATTTAGTTATTATTATTATTATTATGATTTTTATTATTATTAATATATATATATTTTTTTAATATGTATATATTTTTTTTAAAACATGCTTAATATTAAGAGATAATTGAGAGGTTATATAACATTAAGCTCAGAAGTATTTTTGGTTGACGCTAAACCATCCGCTGCTCAGGCGCCCGTGTGTCACCTGCGCCGCTCTTTAGCATCGCGTCAGCAACAGCCATGTCACTGTTTCGCATAGCCATTTTTAAGTTATATTCACGGATTTTACCGGTCTCCGCTGACAGGGCGTTCAAGATGATGTGAACTATGGCGTCATTTTCGCGGCGAACTGTGTAGTACACACAGCTGCCGGTGTGTCTGGACACCGCCACGACCGCGTGATTGACGCTGCTGTGCAGCTGCAGGTTCTTTTTTGCAGTTCTTACGATAACCACTCTCTCCCACGTTAGTCCCTGAGCTTCATGGATTGTGTGGAGACGCGATCCTTGTTGCTTCCCGAACCCTAGACCTTTAAGGAGCTCCTTCTCGGCTTGGGTGTGGACAAGGTAGAGCGTGTTTGGCTCGTCTTTTGGGAGTCGCGTCTCTTCGTATGTTTCCAGTGTCAGGGACCGTGCTTGAGCCTTGGATGAGTATATTCCACTGTAGATCTCCCTTAGGGCATATGCTACATCCATGGGGTTTCGATGTGTGCACAGCAGTTGTTTCGTGATGTTTCTGTACGAGCTAGGAGTTTTGTACTTCATCGGGAAGAGGTTTTCTCTGTCGATGAAAGGTACTTGGTTCCGGTCACCCAGGAGAAGAGCCTTGCTGGCGCCGGTTATTCTTATCGCTAACACTATGGCTCCAAAATGGCTCATGAGAGCTTCATCGATTATCAATCGACCGCAGCTCTCGCCCTCGCCTAAGCCGTTAGCCAGTAGCGACGCCATTGTGCGCACCTTGAACTTTGCGGCTCTGCCAAGTTTAGGCTCCAGTTTTCCGCGGAGGTGTCTTGCTCCTTCCAGTGTGAGTGTCGTCACCAAGTCCCTTTCAGCGTCAAAGTTGTTTACTATGGAGGTTGTTTTGCCGCAGCCTGGTACCCCGTTTACCCAGTCCATTGTTAATGTCGACATTTGTGCAATAGCTTCGGTGGATTCAGAATCCCATCGCAATTTGCTTGCCATTTCCAGGATTCTTTCCTCCAGCATTATTCTCGTGCACTTAGCGACAATAACAATGGGATCGTTTGGTGGAGTGGTAAACACTGGTTTGCCTTTCCGGGTTGACTCGTCACTGTCAAGTTCCACAAAACCACCAGTACCATTGAACGCGACCATGTACTCTCCCGTCATGATTCCACCCAAAACTTGGGAGGTGGCGTTATTGTACACCGCCGCGTCGCACTCCTCGAGTTTAACATTAAGCAATCGCTCATTCCCCCGACGATAGGCTTGGAGGATTGACCGGCAGGTTTCTTGTTTTGAGACGATTGTGCCTTTGAGCATTGCCATGTACTCGAGAAGTGCGTTGGACAAGTGGTCCGATGGATCCACAGGTGTTACGAGTTCCGGAAGGTCGACCAGGCCCATGTTGGCCTTTGTTGGTGTTTTGCGGGTAGTTATTCCATCTTTTCCCGATGAAGGTGTGATTCTTGGAGAAGTGCCTGTGTGTGTGTGTTTGTGAATTTTGGATGCAATGTGTGTGAAACAACCAATTGCTGCCTTGGTCATGGACGCCAACACTCCCTCAGAATCCTCTGCACGACGCGTCGGCTGCCTCTCACCTGCTATTTTCTCTTGCAGCCTTTCCGAACCACTAAGCTCCGGGCTTACTATGGGGTGGCCCCAGCTGTCGATGGGGTTGGAAGTTCCATCGAGACGGTACGGTTTCAGGTGACTGAGGTTTTGGCCCCTGTCCTCGTAGACCACCATCTCGTGTTTACTTGAAGCTCTGACGATGCCCAAGTAATCTTCCGCTTCAGCTTTAATGTAAGCCACCACCATAGCATCCACACTGATTTTCTTAGGCGGTCCGTCAATGGCTGCTAGGCTGGAAAGCATCGAGCATGCCTGGGCGAATTCGGAGACTTCGTCGCCGGCTACGAATAGTGCTATTATTTTGTTGTTTGTTCGCACTATTCTGCAGCGGTGACCTGCTGCAGTGACTACTGCGAGTGCTTCGAATACCTTCCGCCTCATCGTTGCCTTGAAATTGCTCCCCTTCAGAAGGAGAGCTAGGCCAGGTGAGATTGTAACGGTGTTTTTTGCCATCGCGTTGCAAAAGCAGACTCCGAGTCTCTCGGTGCTGTCGTCCATGAACGTCGCTACCCCTTTGAGCCTTATGCCAGGGACACCTGCTTCACCGGAATTTAGAAGCTGGTACTCCGCTGGCATCGGGTAGTCTATCGGTTGTTGTGGTTGTTGTGTGAGTTGTGTTGGTTTTATGGGGGTTAAGTCAGGTGTTGGTGTTCAGCCGGTATTCTAGTTCCATTCGGGCAATCGCAAAACGAGGGCAGTCCAGTAAGAGATGCCATATCGACTCACTAGTGTCAGGGTCGCATTCACAGCCGGGACTGCTTTTCAGCTGAAACCGGTGCAAATACTCCGCCATGCCCCCGTGTCCTGTCAAGGCTTGCACTTGTCTGTGTGTCAGTTTTGTTCTCCGGACGATACGGAATGCTTCGTTCACGTCCGGAAAGAACACTTTGGTGACGGATCCAGTGCTGGAAGAGCTGTACCTATCTTGCCACTTGCGTACAGTTTCCTCTCTGATCTTTTTCTTGACGTAGGATACGGGGACTTCACTGTAGTCTGGGTCATCAGTTGACTGCAAGGCCGCCTGTTTGGCCAGTTCATCCGCTCTTTCGTTTCCGACTGTGCCGACATGCGCCCTGAGCCAAAAGAGCCGCACCTGCCGACCTTGTGCTCTGATTTCCGCTACGCACTCTCTGATGTTCTTAGTAAGGGGGTGTGATGACTTGGGATTTCCTAGCAGTTCGAGTGACGATCTTGAGTCACTCAAGATGTTTATTCGGTCACTCGCGCTATTTTTGGCCAAGTCGATCGCCCTGTGGAGTGCATAGAGCTCTGACTGGAAAACAGTGCACGCCGGGTCCAGGCTGAAGGTGTGAAAACTGGTCTCCGCTCCTTCCTCCCAACACGTGAGGGCTGCTCCAACTTTGCCCTCAATTTTGCTGCCATCAGTGAAAACTTGTGGTCCAGCAATGTCGTGGGAGTCTAGAGTTTCGGAGTCCATGTTTTCTAGGAGCTCATACTCAGTTGTTATGAGTTGTGAAGGATGTGGCTGTTCAAGGTAGATACCCTTTGCTCCATGTTCCTTCCTGGTGGCAGGTAGTCTACATTGATGCCTTTTTTGGCCATGTACAGACTCGCGGCTTCCTGTATTCTTAGGTCCAGGGGCAGAAGGCCCGAAAGAACTAGTGCCGACGTGAGCGAGACCGTTCTGTACGCTTTGCAAATCTTTTGTGCAAATCCTTGTTGCAGTGCATCCAGACGATCTCTGATCATCTGGAGCTCCGTTGACCGGTGCCATGCACTTGCTGCGTACATTACGATCGGCTCGACAACCGCTACGTATATCGTCCTGATAATTTCACCGTTGAGGCCCCATGTCACCTTCGCTGCGCGCGCTAGATGTTTGTATATTTCCGCGGCTTTTTTGCAGATTGCGGTCACGTGCGCTTTGAAGGTGAGTTTTCGGTCGATGATGAGACCAAGGAGTTTTATCTCGTTGACGAGTTCGAGTCTACTCCCTGACATATAGAGATGTGGTTCTTCGTACTTCAGTTTTTTAGTAATCAACATCGCCTTGGTCTTGTGTGCGGCGAAGTTGAGCTTGTTCTGAGTACCCCACTCCACTATTGTCTCCAGTGTCGAGTTGACCCTTTCCTCCATGTCTGCAACCGATTGGCCGGTGAAAACCAGGACTACGTCATCCGCGAAAGCTTGCGAGTGTACTCCTTCCCCTTCCAGCTTGTGCAATAGCGGGTCGAGGATGATGTTCCAAAAAGCTGGCCCTCCGATAGATCCTTGGACACAACCTTTGGTTGTTTTCCTCTCGCTTGTTGCTCTGGAATAATTGACCACTATTTTTCGGTCTTCTAGGTAGGAGCACACCATTGCATAGATGTTCCGCGGACACTTCCTTGAGGCTAGCTGGTGTTTTAAAACCGGCCACCATGCGTTGTCGAAGGCCCCCTCTATGTCCAATGAGATCATTAGAACTATCTTTTTGTTTTCAAGTTCTGATCTAACATGCTTAAGCAGGTCACAGAGGGCGTCCTCGGTTCCGCGCTGGGGCGTAAACCCGTACTGGTTTTGGTTAAGGGTGGGCTGTATGTGCCATTGTAGCCTGTTTACCATGAGTTTCTCGACGATTTTTCCGATTACTGGCAGCAGTCCGATGGGTCTGTATGACTTTGGGTGTGTGTAGTCATCTTTCCCATGCTTTCCGAGGATAATTACGTGCGCCATTTTCCACTGGGTGGGGAAATGTGCCAGCTCTAAGCATTTATTTGCTATAGCCATAAACATTTCCTTCCCGGTTTTGATGGCCATCGTACATATGTCTGCCGTCAGCCCGTCCGATCCTGGTGCCTTCTTTGGATTCAAGTCATGTAGTACTGAATCCAGTTCGGCTTCCGTGAAAGGTGGGTCATCTTTTGACAGACCGTCAGTATCCTCGGGTTTGGCGTTTGTCAGTTCTCGGAGATGTTTGTGGTAGGGTTGATCTGTCTGTGTAGAATCATCAGGGTAGAACGTATCGGCCAGGAGATCGGCCGATTGTTCAGGGCTCAGTTTCTCGCCCTTGGCGTTCCTGAGAAGCGGGTCTTCTCGCCTCTTAGATGTTCTCCTGATGACTCTATAGATCCCATCCCACATGCTCTCCTTTTCCTGCGTCGAGCAAAACTCTTTCCAGCTCTGGGTTTGGGCTTCGCTAGCCTTTTTCTCGTAGTTGAGTTTGGCTTCGAGGTACTCGTTTACGACGTGTTCCCGCCTGATGGGTGCAGCATTTCTGATCCTGCGCTTTCTGCGCGTGACCTCTTTTTTGAGGTCTGTCAGTTCTTTGGACCGGCAGGGGGGTGCGGCTTTTCCTTTGTAGGCGCCTATTTTTGGAATGGCTTTGTCGCATGCTTCTTGAATGGCGTTCGTATATGCGACAAGCGTGGATTCCAGTTCCTTGATGTCCGAGATGGAGTTTACGTTTTCCAGGGAGATGTTTCTTTTGACTAGGCCGGATCTTAGTTGTGTTTGGAACTCTCGCCAGTTCGCCTTCTTGATGTTATACTTGCGAGTGGTGGTGGATTCTAGAGCCACCAGCTCTCTGTCCAGTCGCAAGGCGAAGGTGATGGCGTTGTGGTCAGACGTTGTGATGTCGCGGTCCACTTTCCAACTTTCGATCCTGCCCAGCAGGGATGTACTACACGCAGTAACGTCTACTATGCTGCTGTATAGTTTCCCTCCCCTGTAAGTCTCAAACGTGGGAGTGTCCCCTTTGTTGAGGATATGGAACTCCATTTCATCAAGGAATGCGCTGTAGGCCACTCCCCTAGGGTCGTCATGCTTGCTGCCCCACCAGAGGCTCCACGCGTTGACGTCCCCGCCTATTAGGATGTTGTTCGTTTTAACTTTTTTGCGCGTTTCTTCAACGCGCTTCAGATTTTCTTTTATGTCTTCGTTCCCCTCAAAGTACACCGATAGCACAGCCAGCTTTAGGCTGCCCGCCACCAGTGTCACTGCTGCCTCGGTCTCGGTCACCAACTGCGGGTCGTGAATTACCCGCAGTTGGTCCCCGAAAACATTGACAGCTGCCTTTACTGGTTTTGTGCGATTCAGGGTGCACTGGATGATCTGAGTGCCGGGATAGGTGCTCATATTGCCGTTCCGCCCTACATAGGGTTCTTGTACTAGGGCAATAGAGACCCCGCTTCCCTTTGCAGCCCGGATCAATTCCTTGCTAGCTTTTTGCGCTGCAGGTTTGCCTGAACGGTTAGGTTAGGTTAGGTTAGGTTAGGTTAGGTTAGGTTTTTTTTTTTTTTTTTTTTTTTTTTTTTTAATGACCCCACCAATTGTGGGATCTGACTTAAGGTCCACGAATATTAATTTTCGTGACTTTGTCACTCTTTCATAAATAAATGTCGTGGCCCAGATACACTGGGCTGAAGAGGATGGGAAGGGTCCTCCGTCTTTCAGATATCCATTTATTAAATTGATAAATCCTAAAGTTAATAGATCTTAAGAATAGGTATAAGGTTCTTTCTTGTTTCTTTTTTTTTTTTTTTTTCATCATTTCTTAGTTTTTTTTTTTTTTGTATATTTTTCATCATTTTTTTTTTTTTGTTGTATGTATTCTTTCTTTTTTTTTTTTTTTCGTAATGATACTTATTTCTTTTATCTAGCTTAAAACTATTTCGACTGAGGAGCCTTCCGTAAAGTTCACATATTTTATTCCATTCGCAATTAAATTAATCAAACAATAATTAAAAACATATACATTATTATCCAAAAAAACATTAAAATAAAGTTGTAAAAATAAAACATTAAAATCATGGTTGTAGTTAATTAACTTGAATTTTACAACTAACATAATCTATTTGTTGCGTACTGCCGCAAATCTCATTACTTTTTCTAAAAAGGTCAACATAACTGCCCCGTCATCCTTGTCCTGCAAGATGACTGGCAGGTTAGCTTTATTGAAGCTTTTATCGATTTGTACCTCCAGATCAGCCCTCCACAAACCGAACCTCGGACAGTCGAACACGACGTGCCATATCGTCTCCTCCTGGTCGGGATCGCATACGCAGGCTGGACTATCCTTCAGCTTAAAGCGATGAAGGTACGATGCGAGCCCCCCATGCCCTGTTAGGGCTTGCACATGTGTGGGGTTAAGTTTGACCTTCCTTAGGACGCTGTGCGCTGCAGCAACGTCAGGAAGGAAGGCCTTTGTAACCCCACCCGTGCTAGAGGACTCGTATCGCCCCTGCCACCGAAGGATGGTCCCCTCGCGTATGGTCCTTCTCAGGTAGGAGAGAGGGACAGCGCCGTAGTCGGCTGCCGTTTTCTTGTGGAGAGCTGCGTCCTTTGTTGCCGACAGTTCCCACATGCGCCCTTAGCCAGAAGAACCTCACGTCACGGCCCTCCTCGCGGATTTGACGCACGCACCGCTCAATGCCGTGTGCCAGGGGATGCACAAACGCCCGGCTTTTGAGCAGGTCCAGCGAGGATCTTGAGTCACTTAGGATGTTAACAAGTGGCTCCTTGCTGCTTTTGACCTGCTCCACGGCCCTGAGCAGGGCGTACATCTCCGACTGGAAGACCGTGCAGTAGGGCTCCAGACGGAACTTCGAGTGCCTGGTCTCTCTATCACCGGACCACCACGTTAAGGCTGCACCCACCTTCCCCTGTATCTTACTGCCATCAGTAAAGATACAGGGGCCGATGATTTGGTGAGCCTCAACGGTTTCCGGTCCAAGATCGTCCACGCACTCGAAGCTCAGTGGCTGTCTAGCCGCTGGATGTGGGAACTGCCTGCAAGGGACGCGCAGTTCGACAGGTCTGTCGGCCGGAATCTCATCGATTCTTGCTCCTCGCTTTGCCCTGTATAGACTTGCCGCCTCCTGAACTCGGAGATCAAGGGGGAGTACATCAGCCAGTACCAGTGCCGATGATAAAGACACCGTGCGATACGCCTTGCAGAGCTTTTGTGCGAACCCCCGCTGCAGAGACTCCAATTGATTTTTAATCATTAGTTTCTCCGCAGCCGGAGCCCACACACTCGCCGCGTACAGCACGATGGGCTCTATCACCGAGACGTAAATGGTTCTGATGACCTCACGGTTCAAACCCCAACTCACCCTGGCTGCACACGCCAGCTGCTTGTAGATGTCAGTGACTTTTCTACAAACAGCCGAAACGTGTGCGTTAAAGGTGAGTTTGCTATCAATGATAACACCCAACAGGCGGATTTCCTGCACCAGCGGCAGGACCTGTCCATCCATGCTGATGACTGGGGACTCAAACTTCAGCTTTCGCGTCAGCACCATCGCAAAGGTTTTATGTGGTGCGAATTTCAGCTTGTTTTTGAGTCCCCACTCCAGCACAGTCTGGAGGGCCGCATTAGCTCTCGCCTGAAGGGGGGGTGTCGTTGAACCGGAGATCACCAGAACCACGTCGTCCGCAAAGGCCTGGCAATGCACTCCTTCCTGCTCCAGTTTTTCGAGCAGGGTGTTGAGAATTAGGTTCCAACAAGTGGGTCCAGCTATTGAGCCTTGGATACACCCCTTGTTGGTTCCCTTTTCCCAACACTCCCTTGCAAAATGCACCTTAACTTTGCGGTTCTCCAAGTAGGAGGCCACAAGTCCATAAATATTAGCAGGGCAGCTGTGAGCGAGGAGCTGGGTCTTCAAAGCCGGCCACCAAGCATTGTCGAAGGCTCCCTCTATGTCCAGTGAGATCATGACAACGATCTTTTTGCTCTTGATTTCAGAGCGGACATGTCCCACAAGGTCATACAGGGAGTCTTCGGTGCTGCTTTTCTGTGGCATAAAACCGTATTGCTTGGTGCTCAAAGAGGGCAGCAAATGCCATCCCAGACGGGATACCAGAAGCTTTTCCACAATTTTGCCCATGACAGGGAGAAGTCCTATCGGCCTGTGCGCCTTCGGAATGGTGTAGTCCTCCCTCCCGGATTTACGGATGATACATACGTGAGCAAGCTTCCACCGCGCCGGAAAGTGTCCAATTGCCAAGCATTTGTTGGCAATTTCAAGGAACACTTCCGGCGCAACACGGATTGCTCGCTCACATATGTCCGCGGTCCACCCATCAGGCCCCGGAGCCTTTCTTGGATTGAGGTTTCTC
Source organism: Ypsolopha sequella (assembly GCA_934047225.1). Taxonomy (NCBI): domain Eukaryota; kingdom Metazoa; phylum Arthropoda; class Insecta; order Lepidoptera; family Ypsolophidae; genus Ypsolopha; species Ypsolopha sequella. Next base: position 55,203 of record OW204012.1, on the reverse strand, counting down.
AATACCAAGTCAAGCTCCGAGGCTGTGAAAGGCGGATCGTCGGGTCCGAGTTGATCCAGGAGTTGGTGGACTGGCACCTCCGAGCTCTCGCGTATTTGCCGTTGAGTAGGGGTTTCGTTGTCCACAGCGTCATCAGGGAAGAACGTAAGAGCCAGAAGCTTGGCGGACTCTTCAGGACCAAGGGTGTTCCCTGTTGAGTCCACCAGCAGCTGGTCCTCCTGTCTTTTTACTGTTCTCCTGATGACCCTGTAGACCCCGTCCCATAGGCTTTCTCTATCCTGCTTTGAGCAAAACTGCTTCCAGCTAGCAGTCTGTGCTTCCTGCACAGCCGCTTTATATCGCTGATTCGCTTCTAGGTATTGGTCAACCACGTGTTGCCTTCTCACTGCCGCAGCGTTCCTAATACGCCGCCTCTTGGTTTTAGCTTCTCTTTTGAGAAGCCCCAGAGCGGGTGTCCACCACGGCAGAGGTTTCCTTCCTTTTTGGACCCCCACCTTTGGTATAGCGTCTTCACATGCTGTGGAGACAACCGAAAGGTAGGAGTCTAGGATGGTCTCCAGATCCTCAGGCGTAGTGACAGCCCCCACGTTCGAGGCAGTCAGATTGTTCTCCTCCAGGCCTGAGCGAACGGATCGACCGAAAGCCGACCAATCGGACTTCGCTGTGTTGTACACAAGTGTGCTCTGGGGTTTCAGGAATTCTAGTTCCTTCTCCAGGCACACGTGGTAGGTAATTGCGTTATGGTCCGATGTGATCAGCTCTCGGTCCACCTTCCATCCGCCCATCCTGTCCAAGATCTGGAGGCCGCATGCCGTCACGTCCACTCGACTAGTGCACATACGGCCCCCTCTGAACACCTCGAAAGTGGGGGTGCTGCCTGTATTCAGGATCTGGAGATCCATTTCCTCCAGGAAGGATCTGAAGGCTGAGCCCCGGTGGTCTTCGGAATCACTTCCCCACCATGGGCTCCACGCGTTGACATCCCCAGCTAGGATGACATTCTCAGTCTGCAGTTTTGAGCATATGGCACGGACTCTGTGGAGATACGGCTCCAAATCTTCGTCCCCCTCTAGGTAAATGGACAGCACAGCCAATCTCAGCGAGCCTGCCTTCAGTAGTACCGCAGCGATGTTCTCGGTGACAAGCTGAGGATCATGAATGACCTCCAACTCCCCACCGAAAACCACCACCGCGGCCTTAACTGGTTTGCGGCGAGCTGACGACATTTGGATCACTCTTGTGCCCGGGTACTGTTTTAGTTCTCCTTTGGAGCCAACGTAAGGCTCCTGAACTAAGGCGACAGATACCCGGTTTGCATGAGCAGTGCACAAGGTTAGGTTAGGTTAGGTTAGGTTAGGTTAGGTTAGGTTAGGTTAGGTTTTTTTTTTTTTTTTTTTTTTTAAGGATCCCACCGTAGTGAGACCCGGCTTTTGCCCACGAATTTTAACTTTCGTGCCCTTTTTCAACTTTAAAAATTTTATACATGAAGTGACCCCGGATATAGGGCTGGGGCAATGAGGGTGGGAACCTTCGTCCAGTAACATACAACCTTAAACTAAATATAATAAAACACTTCTTTATTTTATTTTTTGTTTTTTCTTTGTATGTTTTTCTCGTCTTTTTTTTTTTCAAATTCCTTTTTCTTTTTTTTTTCAACCAGTTCAGTTTTTTTTTTTTTTTTTTTTTGTCTTTTTTTTTTTTTTTCATTTTTCTTTTTCTTTCCATCTTATTTTACTTACTTATAAATTATAACATAACATCTCTTATTAACTATTGGACGAAGGAGCCCTACCCTTAAACGAATCTTAAGCCAGTTATTAACCTTTGTACAATCAACATCTATTTACAACAATTATTATTTTTCAATTTAAACATTAAAACATAAATTTGTAAAATTAAAATTAAAATTAACATATATTCAAATTTCTTATTTAATATCAATAAATTTTGAAACATATAATAATTTAAAATCTATGACAGTCTGTCATTTTATTTATTTCTGACTGCCGCTCTTCTCATAACTCTCTCCAAGAATCCTAGTAGGGTTGGTCTTTCTACTTTGTCTTGCAGAATCACTGGCAGGTTGGCTTTATTGAATGCCCTGTCAATCTGCACCTCCAGTTCCGCCCTCCACAGTCCGAACCTCGGACAGTCGAACACGACGTGCCAGATCGTCTCCTCCTGATCAGGATCACATACGCAGGCTGGACTGTCCTTCAGCTTAAAGCGATGAAGGTACGATGCGAGCCCCCCATGCCCTGTAAGGGCTTGCACATGTATGGGGTTAAGTTTGGCCTTCCTTAGGACAGTGTGCGCTGTCGCTACGTCAGGAAGGAAGGCCTTTGTAACCCCACCCGTGCTGGAGGACTCGTATCGCCCTTGCCACTGTTGAACAGTCCCCTCGCGTATCGTCCTTCTCAGGTAGGAGAGAGGGACAGCGTCGTAGTCGGCCGCCGTTTTCCTGCGGAGGGCGGCATCTTTGGCGAGCTCATCCGCCCGCTCATTGCCGGCAGTCCCCACATGCGCCCGCAACCAAAAGAGCCGTACGTCACGGCCCTCCATGCGGATTTGACGCACGCACCGCTCAATGCCGTGAGCCAAAGGGTGCAAAAGTGCCCGGCTTTTGAGCAGGTCCAGCGAGGACCTCGAGTCACTTAAAATGTTGACAAGTGGCTCCTCGCTGTCTCTGACCTGCTCCACGGCCCTGAGCAGGGCGTACATCTCCGACTGGAAGACCGTGCAGTACGGCTCCAAACGGAACTTCGAGTGCCTGGTCTCTCTGCCGTCTGACCGTTGGGTTAGGTTAGGTTAGGTTAGGTTAGGTTAGGTTAGGTTAGGTTAGGTTAGGTTAGGTTAGGTTAGGTTTTTTTTTTTTTATTTTTTTTTATTTTTTACAATCAACTTTCTGATTGGCAGGCTCTCCCCTGACATGGATGGTCAGGAGCCTTTTTATTTTAATATTAATATTTGTGACCCGTTTTTTGGGTTTGTGTGGGTGGGGTCCTCCGTCATATATATCTTAAGGTTAAAAGGAATAAAATCGAATCGTCAATTTATTTTTTTTTTTTTTTTCTCTTTCTTTTTGTTTGTTTCTCATGTCTGTTCTTTTGTTTTTCTAGTGCTGCTTTGTAACTATTTGCTTTTTTTTTTTTTTATCATAACTTTTTTTTTTTTTTTTTTTTTAATACTTTTACATTTCATCTTAACTAATATTAAATCTAATAACAATATTTTAAGTTTAACTAAAAACTGGACGGAGGAGCCCTCCCGAGCCTATGAAATTGTTTGATCTACAATTATTCAAATTTGATTAAAGTAAATTAAATTATTAAATTAAACTAGGAATAACAAAATAATTATTTAAATACAATTTTAAAAGAATAAATTACATAAATCAAAATTCAATAAAACTACACATTAAAATATCCCTTCTCTATTTGTTTCTTTTGGCGGCACATCTTACGACCCTCTCTAAATATTTAAATAGAGGGTCTCGTTTTTCGGCATTCGCAATTATGTCCGGCAGCTTGTCTTTACTAAAAACATTTTCTATTTCCATCTCCAGGTTAGCCCTCCACAGACCGAACCTCGGACAATCGAAAATTATATGCCATATCGTTTCCTTCACCTCTGGATCGCATACGCAAGCGGGACTGTCCTTAAGTTTGAATCTGTGCAGGTACGATGCAAATCCTCCATGCCCTGTAAGGGCTTGTACGATCGGGGGAGTTAATTTGACCCTCCTTACGATGTTATGTGCTTTCGCAACATCAGGTAGGAAGGCCTTTGTAACTCCCCCCGTACTTGTGGAGTCGTACCTGCACTGCCACTTCTGGACAGTCCCCTCTCGTATGGACCTCTTTATGTAGGAGGTGGGGATGGCATCATAATCCGCCGAGGATTTCTTATGGAGGGCTGCGTCTTTTGCCAGCTCGTCCGCGCGTTCGTTTCCAGGCGTACCGACGTGTGCCCTCAGCCAGAACAGTCTCATGTCACGGCCCTCACGCCGGATGTCATGCACGCATCGCTCAATGCTGTGTGCCAGGGGATGAAATACCTCCTGGCTTCGGAGCAGGTCCAACGATGATCTGGAGTCGCTCAGAATGTTTACGAGCGACTCCTTTCCGTTCCTGACCTGCTCCACAGCCCTGAGCAACGCGTACATTTCCGACTGAAAGACCGTGCAGTAAGACTCGAGGCGGAACTTCGAGTACTTGGTCTCCCTACCGTCCTTCCACCACGTGAGTGCCGCTCCGACCTTGCCCTGTATTTTACTACCATCGGTGTAAATACAGGGCCCGGTGATATTATGAGCGGCAACTGTGGAAGGTGTGAGATCGTCCAGGCACTCGAAGTCCAGAACCTCTCGTTCCGCTGGATGCGACTTTATGTCGTATGGCACACGTCGTTCCACCCTTCTATCGTCGGGTATATGCGCTACGTTTTCTCCTCGCTTTGCCCTGTACAGACTAGCAGCCTCCTGGATCCTAAGATCGAGGGGGAGTGCATCCGCCAGCACTAGGGCCGATGATAGAGACACCGTGCGGTACGCCTTGCACATTTTCTGTGCGAATCCCCGCTGCAGAGATTCCAGCTGGTTAATAACCATCAGCTTCTCTGCAGCGGGAGCCCATGCGCTTGCCGCGTACAGCACGATTGGCTCTATCACCGACACGTATATCGACCTGATGATCTCCTGGCTCAAACCCCAACTCACCCTCGCCGCGCACGCCAGCTGCTTGTAGATGTCGGTGACTTTTCTACAAACAGCCGATACGTGCGCATTAAAAGTGAGTTTGTTATCTATGATAACACCTAGCAGGCGGATTTCCTGCACGAGCGGCAAAGACACTCCAGCCATGCTGATGACTGGGGGCTCAAATTTCAGCTTGCGTGTAAGTAGCATCGCAAAAGTTTTTTGCGCCGCGAAGTTAAGCTTATTTTTGAGCCCCCAGTCCCGCACTTTCTGGAGGGCCGCGTTGGCTCTCGCCTGCAGGGGGGCCGTGTTGAACTCGGAGAACACCAGGACAACATCGTCCGCGTAGGCCTGACAGTACACCCCTTCCTGCTCAAGGAGTGTGAGCAGGGGGTTGAGAATCAGGTTCCAGAATAGGGGGCCCGCAATCGATCCCTGGACACAACCCTTACTGGTTCCTTTTTCCCAACTTTCCCTCGCATAGTGGACCTTGACCCGTCGGTCCTCCAGGTACGAGGCCACCAGTCCATAAATATTTGCAGGGCATTTGTGTGCGAGGAGTTGGACTTTCAGAGCCGGCCACCAAGCATTGTCGAAAGCCCCCTCTATGTCCAGCGAGACCATAAGTACGATCTTTTTGTTTTTAATTTCAGATCGTACGTGTCCCACCAGATCATAGAGGGAGTCCTCAGTGCTTTTTTGTGGCACGAAACCGTATTGACTGCTGCTGAGTGAAGGTAGTATATGCCATCTTATTCGGGTTACCAGGAGTTTTTCCACAGTTTTGCCCATAACAGGTAAGAGTCCAATTGGCCGATGTGCCCTCGGGTCCGAGTAGTCCTCCTTCGCGGGCTTTCTGAGTATGCATACGTAAGCTAACTTCCATCTAACCGGAAAATGGCCCAAAGCCAGGCATTTATTTGCGATGGCCAGGAACATTTCCCGGTCGCAACGAATTGCCTGCTCACATATGTCCGCGGTCCACCCATCCGGGCCTGGAGCCTTCTTAGGGTTGAGGGTTCTCAACACCGCTTCAAGCTCCGCTCCGGTAAAAGGTGGATCATCGGTACTCAGTTGGTCCTGAAGTTCGAGGACTGACCTCTCCGATATTGCACGAATCTGGCGCTGGTCTGCGGACTCAGCATCCACGAGGTCATCCGGGAAAAACGTGAGAGCCAGTCTTTCCGCCGACTCTTTCGGACTTAACGTTCCGTTTTGGTCGCACAGAAGTTGGTCCTCTCTTCTTTTTACAGTTCTTCTGATGACCCTGTACACGCCGTCCCACAGACTCTCTCTTTCCTGTTTTGTGCAAAACTGCTTCCAGCTAGCGTTTTGCGCTTCTTGCGCCGCATCTTTGTAACGCTGTTTTGCCTCCAGGTAAGTGTCAACGACGAGTTGCCTTCTTCGGTCCGCTGCACACCGGATGCGCCGCTTCTTGGTAATAGCGTCTCTTCTGAGACGCTCCAGAGCGGGGCTCCACCACGGCAGCGGATGTCTTCCCTTTCGGACTCCCACCTTGGGTATGGTCTCTTCACAGGCTTGAGAGATTTCCGTTAGGTAGGAGTCAAGAACTGATTCCAGCTCCTCAGGATCACTTATCTGTTCCACCCTTGAGGCAGTCAGGTTGCTCTCATCCAATCCAGAACGGACGGAGCGACCGAACGCTGACCAATCGGCCTTGCTCGTGTTGTACACACGTGTCGTCTGGGGTCTCAAGATTTCGAGTTCTCTCCCCAGGCGCACGTGGTAGGTGACAGCATTGTGGTCCGATGTGATGAGCTCCCGGTCTACTCTCCATCCGTCCATTTTGTCTAAGAGCTGGAGGCTGCAGGCCGTAACGTCGACTCTGCTTGTACACATACGGCCTCCCCTGTATACCTCGAAAGTGGGTACAGTACCTGTATTTAGGATCTGGAAATCAAGTTCATTAAGGAAAGCACTGTAGGCCGCTCCCCGGTGGTCTTCGGAAGTACTTCCCCACCAGGGGCTCCACGCGTTGACGTCCCCGGCCAAGATGACATTCCTGGTCTGCAGTTTGGAGCAGACGAAACGTATCCTGCCAAGGTAGGGCTCCAAGTCTTCGTCTCCCTCTAGGTATATGGACAGCACGGCCAACTTGAGTTCTCCTGCCTTCAACAAGACCGCCGCGATATTCTCGGTGACCAGCTGGGGATCATGTATGACCCCCAGTTCCCCGCCGAAAACAACGACAGCGGCCTTAATCGGCTTTTGGCGAGCTGTTGTGAGCTGGATCACTCTAGTATCCGGGTATTGTTTTAATACGCCCTGGGAACCTACATACGGTTCTTGAACCAGGGCGATAGATACCCGGTTTGAGTGAGCCTTGCTCATTAGCTCTGCAGTCGCCAATTTGGAGCGCTGCAAGTTTGCCTGGATGACCCTCAATTTGCCATCCTTGGTCTTACCTGAGAGGGAGACGTCTCTACCGTTCCCAATGGTGCCCTCAGCAATACGCGACGCGTGACCTCGCTATTGAGTCCCACTTTCGCCTGATCGGACACTCGCCATCGAAGGCATTGTGTTCTCGATCGGCTTCGGGGAACTTAGCCCGCTGGCAGTTTACGCAGATGGCCTTTGAGGCCTTTGCGGGGCAGTCTGCATAGGTATGCGCACCGCCACAGTGACTGCACGAGATGTCTTTCTGTTTACACACCCTCCTGGTGTGTCCGTATTCAAGACATCCCGTGCACTGCACCAGTGGCGAGTGATCCTCGACTGAGCGTCGTTGCAAGCCTATGTAGACTTGTCCCGCCTCTGCTAACCGCTGGTAGAGAGCGGGCGTGAGTTCCACGATTAAGTGGCACTCATGAGGATTCCGCGCCTTTCTACGGTAGGCGACTCTGAGGGTCTCCGTTTTTACGTTTATGCCTTTCAGCAGATGCTTATTCTGACTAAACAGAGCATCTGCCACATACTGATCTGTATGCTGGGATAAGACGTTACGGATAATGACCATTGGGAGTTTCGACTTGGACTCCCTGGCAGTCAGTCCCTGTCCTCCCTCTTCGAGTTTTGAGGAGATCTTTCTGAAGTCCTCCTTCTCGCTGCAGCTCAGTACTACCTTTCCGTTTGCTGCCTTTCTGCAGCGGTCCACCCTGATTCCCGTCGTTTTGGTGTCCAACACTCTCTCCAAAGTCTCGACGACCTGGTCACCTGTCATTTCCTGGTCGGTCGCCGAGATGATGAGTGTGTGAGCCGGACCACCCCGACTGGGCATTTTTAGAGCCTGTGCGTATGTCGGCTTTGTCCCCGTGCTGAGAAGGTCACTTTTTAGGTCAGCTATGGCTTCTTTAATTCCTGTGAGGGCCATTTCCTGGTTGAGGCTAGGAGGCGCAGATTCCCTTTTTTCACTAGCCTCACCTATGGCCCTCACCTCTGAGCCGACCTTCTCGATTCCTCTCATCACGGGGGCCATAATACACCGCAGATTCTCCTCGTCAACCGACGGCACCTGTCCCGCCTGGCATAGTGGCCTCATCTCTATTTTCTCCACGAGAGTCTTTACCGTTGCCAGGTCATTACAGATGCCGTCGATACGTGGATCTGAGAACAGGCTCTGTTTGAGGGGGGATCCGCCATCAGAGGGCGCCTTTTGGACCCCTGTCTTCGATTCCTCCAGCTGCCGCCTCAGCGAGTCTAGCTGGTTCGACACCGAAGAAACCTTGGTGGACAGGACCGCTAGTTCTTCTATGAGAACTAATTCTGGGCCCTTGGTTTTCTTCGCTGTCGACACAGCTCGAAGGTCTTTTTGACTTGCCAGTTCGGTCAGCCGGAGGACATTTTCTCCTATCCGACTGATTGCCTTGATAGGGCCGTCCATCTCGTAACCTAGCCACGCTCTTATGGCTTGGGCCTCCGAGAGCGTGGCAGAGATATCGGCCCTAGCCTTGGCTAACTCATCGGCGTGTGAGGCGTGGAGCTCAGCCAGCTGTTTGTTATGTGCACGCTCCACGTAAACTAGCTCCTGCGCACGCCGGGTTCTTTCCCGCTCCAGGTTGTTGATATGTCTGGAGCGGGAGTCGGAGAGGGAGAGCACCGTCTCGTAGAGGTGCTCAAGACATTCGCGGGCTTCGGCCTTACATTCCCGCTTCATATTTCCCACTTGTTCCAGGGCCTCCTTTCCCCTCTGGAGTAGTTCATTTGCCTGTATGGAGGCCTGGTCTTTCACTACTCCAGGGGTTTTCCTGTCGCGAGCTGGCAGGATGCTGAGACGGCCCTGGTTGGCGGCAACGAAACGGGAGTCATCCGAAGCCTCCGATTGCAATTCTTCGTCTTCTTTGGCGAAGATCGCTTCTATGTCGGAAACTTCGGAGGGAGCCGGGGAGTTTGTCTCTCCAGCCTTCGCGTTTGCCTTGAGCACCCCCCTCAAAAGAGGTTTTGAGGGTGCCTTGACAGGGGCACTCACAGTTACTGGTTTGGCTCTGGAGCTGGCCGACGTCCTGGAGACGTTGTTGCCGGATTTGGTCGACATTAAGATGTGCAGTCAAAACGATACCTTAAAATATTAATGTAAAATAGGGAGTCAAGATAAAATTAAAATAAAATGAGGCAAAAGCCGATAAATGTCATAAATGTTAAAATTTAAATTGAATGTGGCAATAGCCGTTAAATTAATAAAGATTGATTAATTGGAGAGCTGTAAAATTGCAATTAGAATTAAATAACACAGTTTAACTTTCACCGCCTTGCTAATAACAGTTCAGAATACAATACAAATTAAATAATACTTAAAATCAAAAGATATAATTTCAAATGGGGCAAAAGCCAACTGTAAATAATAATAATAGGAGTGAAAAAAAAATATAAAAGTATGGGGCAATAGCCTAAAATAATATAAATAATTCTTAACAGGTCTAAAACAATATCACATGTATCACAGTCACAGCCAAAATTAAAAAAAAAACGGAAAAATCAAAATTTGGGTACAATAAAAGAATTAAATATGTTAAAAAGTTGAAAATCAGGAAATGCTTAGGGGCCAAAATGTAGGAAAACCCTCAACGTATCAGGAGATTTTTTCCCCGAAGCTCTAGGACCAAATAGAAGCCAAATAGAGCGCGGGGGGTGAGGTAAAATTTGTGCGGGGAAAAGAGAGATGTTTGGGAAGGCTTAGGTAGTCAGGTAATGTTTGAAGGGAAAGAAAAGGCAAAAGGGAGGAAAGGGGAAGGGAAAAGGGGAGGGGGGGGAGAAAACTGCCGGAGCCAAAATGTTGAGCAGGGCCTCCTCTTGCCTACGAAAGTTTTCCCGGGGCTCTAGCTCCTAAGGGAACCGAGATAGAGTGCGGGGGGGTGAGGTAAAAAGTGCGCGGGTGAGGGGGGGGGGAATTCTCAAGTGGACCTTAGGGGGTGAGGTGAGGTTGGGTGAGGGGGAAGGGGGTCATGCGTTGAGGGGAGGGGCGTGAGAATTTTTTCGGTGACGTCCCGCTGGGCTGAGGAATCGATCGGTAGAGGTGGTGCGTCTACAAACCGCTACGGCGTAGCTGCTACGGCGATGCTGTGCTACGAGGTCTCGTCTGCGGATGTCTTCATGCACGGTCCTGTCCGACTCTGTCCGACTCCGGAGTCTTCACGCGAGGACGGAGCACCTTGCTCAGTTTAAGGCCGCCTTTGCAGTGATGTGTGAACCCCGCGGCGAGCACGCGGTGGAGAAAAACAAAATGGCGGTGACTAACACCACGTGTTTTCTTCAATTTTGTAAATTCTATTTCTCTGGTGTTTACTGGTCGATTTTGAAAATTTTTTCACATTTAAATAGAGATGTTTGTGCACTTATAATGTTCAAAAACTCACGCTTGACAACTTCTTGGTACTTCCTCTATTTAACGCCAAACCTTAGGCTGAATACCATCCAAAGCTGAACACTTTCACTTTTACCAACACTCGTGCAGGTGAGTTGGGCACTACTCAAGCCTGTGGTAATTGCAAATAAACGAAAAACACACTTTTACTATTTTTTAAGAATTTTTTCTTGGGAGCACGATGCGACTGTGACTGTGTTTGGGCACGAATGGCTAACCCTGGCCTTCTAGGAAGTGTTTTTCGGCCTGGGTGTGAACAAGGTAGAGGGTGTTATGCTCGTTTCTTGGAGGTCGCGTATCTTCGTAGGATTCCAGAGTCAAGGACCGTGTTTGAGCCTTGGATGAGTATATGCCACTGTAGATCTCCCTTAGGGCATATGCGACGTCCATGGGGTTTCGATGTGTGCACAGCAGTTGTTTTGTTATGCAACCAAACAGACTGGGACTGAGGTACCTCATCGGGAAAAGGTTTTCTCTGTCGATGAAAGGGACCTGGTTTTGGTCACCCAGGAGCAAGATTTTGCTGACGCCGACTATCCGGGTTGCTAATACAATGGCTCCAAAATGGCTCATGAGAGCCTCGTCGACTATAAGCCGACGGAAGCTCCCGCCCTCGCGAATGCCGTTTACCAGCAATGAGGCCATCGTGCGCACCCTGAATTTTGCGGTTCTGCCGAGCTTGCCCTCCAGTTTTTGGCGGAGGTCTCTTGCTCCTTCTAGCGTGGGCGTCGTTACCAGGTCCGTTTCACGGTCAAAGTTGTTGACTACCCAGGTCGTTTTTCCGCAACCTGGGACCCCGTTTACCCATTCCATTTCTGGTGTCAGCATTTGTGCTACGGCTTCGGTGGGTTCAGAATCCCCTAGCAGTTTATTTGCTATTTTTAGGATTCTGTCCTCCAGCATTATCCGTGTGCACTTGGCGACGACCACGATGGGGTCATCCGCTGGGGTGGTGAAGACAGGTTTCCCCATCCGGTTTGACTCGTTTTCATCCAACTCCACAAAACCACCGGTGCCATTGTACGCGGCCATGTATTCCCCCGCCATTGTTCCCCCCAACACTTGGAAGGTAGCGTTGTTGTACACCGCCGCTTCGCACTCCTCGAGTTTGGACTGTAGCAATTGCTCGTTCCCCCGACGATAGGCTAGGAGGATCGTTCGGCATGTTTCTTGTTTAGAAACAACTGTGCCTTTGAGCATCGCTACGTACTCCAGGAGCGCGTTGGACAAGTGGTCTGATGGAGTGGTGGGTGTGACGAGTTCCGGTAGAGCAACCAGACCCCTGTCGGATTTTGATGGGTTTGTTCGGGGTATTCCTGAGACTGTCCCCGATGAGGTTGTGGGTCTGGGGGGTGTGAGTGTGTCCGTGTGTCTTTTTATTCTAGACGAGATGTTGGTGAAACAACCGACCGCTGCTCTGGTCATGGTTGACAGCACTCCCTCCGACTCCTCTCGGCGAGGGGGCGGCTGTCTCTCACCTGCGATCTTTTCTTGCAGCCTCTCTGAACCGCTTAGTTCTGGAGTCGCTATTGGGTGGCCCCAGCTGTCGATGGGGGTGGAGGATTCGCCGAGACGATACGGTTTCAGATGACTGAGGTTTTGGCCTCTGTCTTCGTAAACCACCATCTCGTGTTTACTCGAGGCTCTGATGATCCCCGAGTAATCTTCCACTTCGGCTTTAAGGTAGGCCACTACCATAGCGTCCACGCTGATTTTCTTAGCAGGTCCGTCGATGGCTGCTAGGCTGGAAAGCATCGAACTCGCCTCAGCGAATTCTGAAACGTCGTCGCCGGCCACAAATAGCGCGATAACTTTGTTCTTAGTTCGCACTATTCGGCAGCGATGACCTGCCACGGTGGCATCCCCGAGCGCCTCGAATACTTTCCGCCTTATGGTTGCCTTGAAGTTGCTCCCCTTTAAGAGGAGAGCAAGGCCAGGTGAGATGTTGACAACTTTCTTTCCCCATATTCTGCAGAAGCAGATACCGAGTCTCTCGGTGCTGTCATCCATGAACGTCGCTACTCCTTTGAGTCTTATGCCCGGTGTACCTGCCTCACTGGACTTCAGAAGCTGGTACTCCGCTGGCATTGAGCAGCTAGTTGTTGGCTGCTGTGTCTGCGATGGTGTTTGTGTGTTGTTATCTGGTTGAGGGTGAGGTGTGTTGGTTAGGTCTGTGGACGAGTTCCTCTTAGCCGCTATCCGTATGACGGATTCTGCGAATGCAAGGAAGAGCGTTCTGCTGTCTTTGCCTGCGATGATGTTCCGCAGTTCGGCTTTTTCCAGCTTGATGTTTAGCCGGTACTCTAATTCCATTCGGGCAGCCGCGAAACGAGGGCAGTCCAGTAAAAGATGCCATACTGACTCGCTAGTGTCGGGGTCGCACTCACAACCGGGGCTGCTTTTCAGCTTGAACCGATGTAAGTACTCCGCCATGCCCCCGTGTCCTGTCAAGGCTTGCACTTGACGGTGCGTCATTTTGGTTTCACGGACTGTGCGGAACGCAACATTTACGTCCGGGAAGAAAACCTTCGTGACGGCACCAGTGCTGGAGGAGCTATACCTGTCTTGCCATCTGCGTATAGTTTCCTCTCTGATCTTTCTCTTGACGTGTGACACGGGAACTTCACTGTAGTCTGGGGCATCGCTTGACTGCAAGGCCGCTTGTTTGGCCAGTTCGTCTGCTCTTTCGTTTCCGGCCGTGCCCACATGCGCCCTGAGCCAGAAGAGCCGCACCTGCCGACCCTGTGCTCTGATTTCCGCTACGCACTCTTTGATGTTCTTGGTAAGGGGATGTGTTGACTTGGGATTTTCCAGCAGTTCTAGTGACGATCTTGAGTCACTCAAGATGTTGATTCGGTCACTGGTGCTGTTCTTGGCCAAGTCAATCGCCCTATGGAGTGCGTATAATTCTGATTGGAAGACAGTGCACGCCGGGTCCAGGCTGAAGGTGTGAAAACTGGTTTCCTGTCCATCCTCCCACCATGTGAGGGCTGCTCCTACCTTGCCCTCAATTTTGCTGCCGTCAGTGTACACTTGTGGCCCAGCAATGCAGTGGGTGGATAGAGTTTCGGAATCCATGTTTTCTAGGAGCTCGTACTCTGTTGTTATGAGTTGAGAAGGATGTGGCTGCTCAAGGTAGCTTATCCTTTGCTCCATTTTCCTTCCTGGTGGTATGTAGTCTGTACTGAAACCTCGTTTGGCCATGTACAGAGCTGCGGCTTCTTGTACTCTGAGGTCCAGGGGCAGCAGGCCCGATAGAATTAGTGCCGACGAGAGCGAGACCGTTCTGTACGCTTTGCAGATCTTCTGGGCAAATCCTCTTTGCAGTGCATCCAGACGATCTCTGATCATCTGGAGTTCTGTGGATTGGTACCACACACTTGCTGCGTACAGAACGATCGGCTCGACAACCGCTACGTATATCGTCCTTACGATTTCACCGTTCAGGCCCCACGTCACCTTTGCTGCGCGCGCTAGATGTTTGTATATGTCCGCAGCTTTTTTACAGACTGCGGTCACGTGCGCCTTAAAGGTGAGCTTTCGGTCGATGACGAGACCAAGGAGTTTTATCTCATGTACGAGTTCGAGTCTACTCCCTGACATATAGAGGTGTGGTTCCCCGTACTTCAGCTTTTTGGTCATCAACATCGCCTTGGTCTTGTGTGCGGCGAAGTTGAGCTTGTTCTGAGTACCCCACTCCACTATCGTCTCCAGTGTCGAGTTGACTCGTTGCTCCATGGTTTCGACCGAGTGCCCGGTGAATGTAAGAACTACGTCGTCCGCAAAAGCTTGCGCATGTACTCCTTCTTGTACCAGTTTGGCCAACAGCGGATCGAGTATGATGTTCCAAAAGGTTGGTCCTCCGATGGATCCTTGGACGCAACCCTTTGTAGTATCCCTCTCGCTTGTTGCTCTGGCATAGTTGACCACTATTTTCCGGTCTTGTAGATAGGAGCACACCATCGCATATATGTTTTGCGGACACTTCCTTGTGGCTAGTTGGTGCTTCAAAGCCGGCCACCATGCGTTGTCGAAGGCCCCCTCTATGTCCAGCGAGATCATAAGAACTATCTTCTTACTTTCAAGTTCTGATCTCACGTGCTTAATAAGGTCATAGAGGGCGTCCTCGGTCCCGCGTTGTGGCGTAAACCCATACTGGTTGTGGTTAAGCGTGGGCTGCACGTGCCATTGCAGCCTGTTAACCAAGAGTTTCTCGACGATTTTTCCGAGAACTGGCAGAAGTCCTATGGGTCTATATGACTTCGGATGTGTGTAGTCATCTTTGCCCTGTTTCCCGAGGATTATTACGTGCGCCATTTTCCACTGAGCAGGAAAGTGTGCAAGCTCTAGGCATTTGTTAGCCAGAGCCATGAACACCTCCCTTCCCGCTTCGATGGCCTTCGTACAGATATCTGCGGTAAGCCCGTCCGGTCCCGGTGCCTTTTTTGGATTAATGTCATGAAGGACTGAATCCAATTCGGCTTCCGTGAACGGTGGGTCGTCTTCCGACAGATTTTGGATGTCCTCGGGGTTGGAGTCCGTCAGCTCTCGGAGATGTTTGTGGAAGGGTTGATCGGTCGATACAGAGTCGTCAGGGTAGAACGTGCTGGCCAGGAGATCGGCCGATGCCTCGGGGCTGAGTGTTTCGCCCTTCTCGTTCCTCAGAAGCGGGTCTTCTCGCCTTTTAGTTGTTCGCCTTATTACTCTGTATATCCCATCCCACATACTCTCCCTTTCCTGCGTCGAGCAGAACTCTTTCCAGCTTTGGGTTTGGGCTTCGCTAGCCTTTTTTTCGTAGTCCAGCTTGACGGTGAGGTACTCGTCAACCACGTGTTCTCTTCTAGTGGGTGCAGCGTTGCGGATTCTTCGCCTCCTTCGGTTTACCTCTCTTTTCAGGTCAGCGAGGTCTTTGGACCACCAGGGGGGTGCAACCTTGCCTTTGTAGGCGCCTAGTTTAGGGATTGCTTTGTCGCATGCCTTTTGAATAGCGTTGGTATATGCGGCAAGCATGTTATCCAATTCCTCGACGCTCGAGATGGAGTTGATGTTGTCTAGGGAGATGTTACTCTCGGCTAAGCCGGACTTCACATGGAGGTGGAATTCTTGCCAGTTTGCCTTCTTGACGTTAAACTTGCGAGTGGTAGTGGGTTATAGATCCACTAACTCTCCGTCCAATCGCAAGGCGAAGGCAATGGCATTGTGGTCTGACGTAGTCATATCACGGTCCACTCTCCAGTCTTCAATCCTGCCTAGCAGAGATTGACTACACGCAGTAACATCCACTATGCTGCTGTATAGTCTACCTCCCCTGTATGTTTCAAACGTGGGGGTGTCTCCCCTGTTGAGAACATGAAACTCCATCTCGTCGAGGAAGGCGCTGTATGCTACTCCTCTGGGGTCGTCGTGCTTGCTGCCCCACCAGAGACTCCACGCGTTTACGTCCCCGCCTATGATGATGTTGTTAGTGTTGAGCTTTTTACATTTTTGTTCAACACTCTGCAAGTTCACATTGATGTCTTGATTCCCCTCGAAGTACACCGATAGCACTGCCAGCTTAAGGCTGCCCGCCACCAGGATCACCGCTGCCTCGGTCTCGGTCACCAACTGTGGGTCGTGAATTACCCTCAGGTGGTCCCCGAAAACGATGACAGCAGCTTTCACTGGTTTTTTGCGATTAAGGGTGCACTGAATGACTTGTGCGCCAGGGTAGGTGCTCATATTGCCGCTACTTCCCACATAGGGTTCCTGTACCAGGGCAATAGAGACCCCGCTTCCCTTGGCTGCCTGTATCAGCTCCTGCGTCGCCAGTTTGTTGCGCCGCAGGTTAGCCTGAATTACTAGCAGTTTGCTACGGGGAGTATTCGGGGGGGGAGAGGTGGGGGTGGTATCGTCGCCCTTAGCAGTAGCTCACGCGCGAGCGAGCTATGGCGTCCATCTTTTGCCTTTCTGGACACTCATAGTCATATGCTGCATGCGCTTTTGATGTTGGGGTGTGAGCCTGTTCGCAGTTTTTGCAGTGAGGAGCAGCATCCTCCTTTCTGCCGCGACAATTCTCCCAGGAGTGATTTCCCCCACAGAATCCGCAGAGGTCCTCCTTCTCCCGGCAGAGGCTTTTGGTGTGGCCAAATCCCCAGCACCTGGAGCACTGGATTAGGGGCGACTGGTCCTCAACGGGGCTCCGTGAGAGGCCGATGTAGACTTTTTTAGCATCCATCAGCCTTCCATAGAGTGCCGCCGACACCTCGAAGACTATGTGAGCCTGCAGTGCGTTCCTAGCTCTCTTTCTATATTTTACTCTGATGAGATTTTCGTCTTTCTCCAGGCCCATAAAAAGATGTTTATTTTGAGCCCGGAACTGCTGCGTAATCTCATCATCCTTTTGGTAGGCGAGGACATTTTTGACAATGACTAGTGGATGGTTTACGCGAGGCTCTTCCACTTTTAGAGTTTGATTGCTTTTAACTCTTGTCCTTACCAGGGCCAGGTCTTCTTTGGACCCACAAGTAAGGACAACCTTTTGGTTTCTCGCCTTTCTCACTCGATCCACCCGTGCGCCGGTTGTTACCATGTCCAGCGCACCGATTATCGTCTTGATGACATTATCGCCGGTCTTATTGGCTTCTGTCGAGGAGACGATAATACTGTGGTTCGGTCTTGGCGGAGGCGGTGTGGCTTGCAGTTTCTCGGGCTTGCGCTTCCGCTGCACTACGGTCCACCCGCTCGCCTCAGCGATCTCAGTCTCTAGGTTGAGTTGCGGCGGGGGTGTGCGCATCCTTTGTTCGCGCATGGTTCTGAGCTCCGAGGAAACTGCCTCAAGCCTTTCGGTGAGCGGCTGTAGGTGCTCTGTGAGTTCCGAATGTGTGGTGTTGTTTTTTTCCTTGGTGGTGATTGCCTCGCGTAAAGTGTTCTTTATGTACGCCTCTAAATGTGTAAGCGTTTCCCTCACATCCTTTACCTCCTGCTCTAGGCGGTCGGTCTGAGGCTGTGAGGTTTCCGCTATGTGTGTTTGTGTGTCCGCCCGGCTTGCCATTTCTTTGTGCAGCTCTGTCGTCCTTTGAGAGAGAGTCGTTGTCTCTCTCCTCATTGAGTCTAGTTGTCCGGAGAGCTGCCCTATGCTAGTGAAGAGTTTTTCAAAGTCTCCTCTGAGAGAGCTCTCCGGGCAACCGGGCCCACGAGCTGACATTTGGGCAAGCTGTTTTGACAAGCCCTGCACAACTTGGTCAACTGCGGCCAGGCGGTCCGTGATTTTCCCTATTTGCCCGAATGGATCCCGCGTTTCGTAAGCTA
Organism: Ypsolopha sequella; assembly: GCA_934047225.1. Taxonomy (NCBI): domain Eukaryota; kingdom Metazoa; phylum Arthropoda; class Insecta; order Lepidoptera; family Ypsolophidae; genus Ypsolopha; species Ypsolopha sequella. The sequence goes on along the minus strand of OW204012.1, from coordinate 37,402 downwards.
GCCATTCTCTCACGGCCTTTGTTTCCCGGAGGCCCTGCCCTACTTCCTCCATTGTTTTTTGAAGGTTGACGGTGAGGCTGTTGGTCACTTCAGTGAGCTGCCTTGTGTGGTCGCGCTCCGCTCTGACGAGTTCCTGAGCGTGACGGCTTCTTTCCTTCTCCAGATTGAATTTGTGCCGTGATCTGGAGTCGGCAAGGGACAGCACCGTCTCGTATAGGGTTTGGAGGGATGAGATGGCCGTGGTTTTGATCTCCGTCTTTAGGTTTTTAGCGGCTTCTAGAGCCTCTTTACCTTTGAGGAGCATTTCTGTGGCTAGCTTATTTGCGGCATCCATGTGGACCCCACTCCTGAAGTCCCTGTCCGTGGTGGCCACATAACTGTCTCTTCGGTTTGGCGAAGAGTCTTCATCCGAGTCAATTGGCCGAGACGGTGATAGTTCGGCGTGTGAAACGGCAACGCTTCGCTCCGAGACTGGTGAGACCGACTCGCCCTCAGAAACGGACTTCACGTTTTTCCTGAGAAGTTTCTCCCGAAGCGAGTGATGTGGTCGCAGAGGGGGCACCCCAGTCGTGGATGGCTTGGTGACAGAGGTTGTTGTTTTTTTTGTGATGTTCGACATTTTAGTAACTTTACTGTATACTTACTCTAATCTTAAATATTAAATATAAACTACTTATAACTATTAAACTATTACTATAAAAATATATAATATATTAATATAAAAAGAAAAAGAAAACTTATGCTAACTACAAATAAGGGTGTTGCCGTAGATGTTGATGGCTTCCGGATGCTGGTTTTGTTGCTTCACGGATGATGTTGTCGAGTAACTGCTTGTTGTGCCTGCGTGGTTTTTGTGCACGACTATTTGTGTGAGGTACACTCTAAGGGGGAAGAAGGAAGGAAACGGAAGGTTTTTCCGGCCTGGTGGCCAAAAGGAACAAGGAATCAAGGATTTGTTGGAGCCAAGTTGAAGCTAAGGCTCTTCTGGTTAATTTGAGCCCAAACTCGAGCGTCCTAGGACCACGGGAAGCAAATGGGGTCCCGGGGGGGTGAGGTCAAGGCTGGAGGGGGGGGGGGGGACAAAAGGTTTCACGGGCCGACGATTGGCGGGGGGTCCGTCTTGCCCCACCTGGTGTGAGGGGGGGGGCGACACCTGGGGGGGGGTCAAGAAGGGTTTTTGGGACTTTCCGCCTCAGCCAGGAGGGATATCAAAATTCTGGCAGAGCAAAAGTGTTCCTTATGCTCTCCCGAGAAGTTTGAGCCCAAACTCGGGGGTCCTAGCACAACTGGGGGCAAAATGGGCCCCTGAGGGGGTGAGGTCGGGAGGGGGGGGAAGGGGGGGGGGGGGGGGGAAGGTTTCACGTGTCGACGATTGGTGGGGGGGTCCGTCTTGCCCCACTTGATGGTGAAGGGTCCGAAACGTGGGGGGGGGGTGTTGGGGTAGGCGCCGTGTGCGTCAGGGGGTAAATTGGGTGGAATCCAAAAAAAAATATTTTGGGGGGGGGGGTGTTTTGGGCCCGTGCGGGAAGGGTTGGAAGTCCTGATAACAACGAGCCCAAACTCGGGTGGAATAGGACAAGGGGTTGAGGAGTTCCCTAGGTGTACCTCTGGTCTCCGAGCGTCTTCAGGAACCTGCTCCTCATCAGCTAGACGAAGTCCTCAGATGGGCGGAGGTGTCTTCAGCGGTGGCTGCCCAGCTGGTACGTCACGCCAAGTCCGGCACGTGTAACCTAGTTAACTAGGTCAGAGCGGTTTGTATGGGAGCTTTGATGGTTAATAGCTCCTGTTCCTGTAGACGGATCTCCAAAATTTTTTCGACTCTGGACAGAACTCGGCGAGAGCTACGTACTGAAGTAAGACTCACTGTTGTAGGTACTTCCCGCGCCGATCTATGCTGCTCCAAAGTCAAAGGTCTCCAGAGTCGGTTCCCGTCGGACGATTTTGCTGCCAACACAAATCCTGGTGAGTCGTACACTTAACTATCACTGCACAACACTTTCACTTTGATTTTCCACGTTTTTCTATTTAAAATTATTTTTTGTGTGGAGCGACGAGGTGTATAGTATAGAGTTTCGAGCAGTACTGGGTTAGGTTAGGTTAGGTTAGGTTAGGTTAGGTTAGGTTAGGTTAGGTTAGGTTAGGTTAGGTTAGGTTAGGTTAGGTTAGGTTAGGTTAGGTTAGGTTAGGTTAGGTTAGGTTAGGTTAGGTTAGGTTAGGTTAGGTTAGGTTAGGTTAGGTTAGGTTAGGTTAGGTTAGGTTAGGTTTTTTTTTTTTTTTTTTTTTTTTTTTTTTTTTTTTTATAATGAATGCAAGTGCTATGGACGTTGTCCATACCTTTTTTAGCAATGTTTATTTTGGCAATTTAGTTCTGTTCCTCTTTTCGCTCCTTACAACAAAATTAAATAATTTTTGGTGTGAAATACAATTTAGGTGGTTCGTTTTTACATTGGACCCTTACTTATAGCTAGTTACATATATATATATATATACTAAAAATATTTATATTAACTAAAATTTTATTTTATTTATTTTTTTTTTTTTTTAAATACATATTCTATATCGGTACATATTCTTTAAACTATATTCTATACATATTTTATTACAGTCTAATTTAAAATACATGTTTTGTTACATTTAGGGGGTTTACATATTATTATTACACAATTTCTGACAATTACTGTGGTGAGATGGAAATAACACACTTTTATTGAGAGAGGGGGGAAGATAGCCAGCTCAGACGACTGGGTTGCCGCCCGTGCCACCATTCAGCATGGCGTCAGCCACTGACGTGTCTCGGTTCCTCCAGGCCATTTTAAGGTTGTACTCTTTGATCGTGCCGGTCTCAGCTGCCAGGGCGTTCCTTATTAGCCGAACTATGGCATCGTTTTTTCGGCAAGCCGTATAGTAAACACAGCTGCCGGTATGCCTTGACACCGCCACGACTGCGTGATGGATGCTGCTGTGCAACTGCTGGGTGACTTTCGCAGTTCTTATGATCACCACTCTCTCCCACGTGAGTCCCTGAGCCTCGTGGATTGTGTGGATACGCGACCCTTGTTGCTTGCCGTAACCCAGGCCTTCTAGGAAGTGTTTTTCGGCCTGGGTGTGAACAAGGTAGAGGGTGTTATGCTCGTTTCTTGGAGGTCGCGTATCTTCGTAGGATTCCAGAGTCAAGGACCGTGTTTGAGCCTTGGACGAGTATATGCCACTGTAGATCTCCCTTAGGGCATATGCGACGTCCATGGGGTTTCGATGTGTGCACAGCAGTTGTTTTGTTATGCAACCAAACAGACTGGGACTGAGGTACCTCATCGGGAAAAGGTTTTCTCTGTCGATGAAAGGGACCTGGTTTTGGTCACCCAGGAGCAAGATTTTGCTGACGCCGACTATCCGGGTTGCTAATACAATGGCTCCAAAATGGCTCATGAGAGCCTCGTCGACTATAAGCCGACGGAAGCTCCCGCCCTCGCGAATGCCGTTTACCAGCAATGAGGCCATCGTGCGCACCCTGAATTTTGCGGTTCTGCCGAGCTTGCCCTCCAGTTTTTGGCGGAGGTCTCTTGCTCCTTCTAGCGTGGGCGTCGTTACCAGGTCCGTTTCACGGTCAAAGTTGTTGACTACCCAGGTCGTTTTTCCGCAACCTGGGACCCCGTTTACCCATTCCATTTCTGGTGTCAGCATTTGTGCTACGGCTTCGGTGGGTTCAGAATCCCCTAGCAGTTTATTTGCTATTTTTAGGATTCTGTCCTCCAGCATTATCCGTGTGCACTTGGCGACGACCACGATGGGGTCATCCGCTGAGGTGGTGAAGACAGGTTTCCCCATCCGGTTTGACTCGTTTTCATCCAACTCCACAAAACCACCGGTGCCATTGTACGCGGCCATGTATTCCCCCGCCATTGTTCCCCCCAACACTTGGAGGGTAGCGTTGTTGTACACCGCCGCTTCGCACTCCTCGAGTTTGGACTGTAGCAATTGCTCGTTCCCCCGACGATAGGCTAGGAGGATCGTTCGGCATGTTTCTTGTTTAGAAACAACTGTGCCTTTGAGCATCGCTACGTACTCCAGGAGCGCGTTGGACAAGTGGTCTGATGGAGTGGTGGGTGTGACGAGTTCCGGTAGAGCAACCAGACCCCTGTCGGATTTTGATGGGTTTGTTCGGGGTATTCCTGAGACTGTCCCCGATGAGGTTGTGGGTCTGGGGGGTGTGAGTGTGTCCGTGTGTCTTTTTATTCTAGACGAGATGTTGGTGAAACAACCGACCGCTGCTCTGGTCATGGTTGACAGCACTCCCTCCGACTCCTCTCGGCGAGGGGGCGGCTGTCTCTCACCTGCGATCTTTTCTTGCAGCCTCTCTGAACCGCTTAGTTCTGGAGTCGCTATTGGGTGGCCCCAGCTGTCGATGGGGGTGGAGGATTCGCCGAGACGATACGGTTTCAGATGACTGAGGTTTTGGCCTCTGTCTTCGTAAACCACCATCTCGTGTTTACTCGAGGCTCTGATGATCCCCGAGTAATCTTCCACTTCGGCTTTAAGGTAGGCCACTACCATAGCGTCCACGCTGATTTTCTTAGCAGGTCCGTCGATGGCTGCTAGGCTGGAAAGCATCGAACTCGCCTCAGCGAATTCTGAAACGTCGTCGCCGGCCACAAATAGCGCGATAACTTTGTTCTTAGTTCGCACTATTCGGCAGCGATGACCTGCCACGGTGGCATCCCCGAGCGCCTCGAATACTTTCCGCCTTATGGTTGCCTTGAAGTTGCTCCCCTTTAAGAGGAGAGCAAGGCCAGGTGAGATGTTGACAACTTTCTTTCCCCATATTCTGCAGAAGCAGATACCGAGTCTCTCGGTGCTGTCATCCATGAACGTCGCTACTCCTTTGAGTCTTATGCCCGGTGTACCTGCCTCACTGGACTTCAGAAGCTGGTACTCCACTGGCATTGAGCAGCTAGTTGTTGGCTGTTGTGTCTGCGATGGTGTTTGTGTGTTGTTATCTGGTTGAGGGTGAGGTGTGTTGGTTAGGTCTGTGGACGAGTTCCTCTTAGCCGCTATCCGTATGACGGATTCTGCGAATGCAAGGAAGAGCGTTCTGCTGTCTTTGTCTGCGATGATGTTCCGCAGTTCGGCTTTTTCCAGCTTGATGTTTAGCCGGTACTCTAATTCCATTCGGGCAGCCGCGAAACGAGGGCAGTCCAGTAAAAGATGCCATACTGACTCGCTAGTGTCGGGGTCGCACTCACAACCGGGGCTGCTTTTCAGCTTGAACCGGTGTAAGTACTCCGCCATGCCCCCGTGTCCTGTCAAGGCTTGCACTTGACGGTGCGTCATTTTGGTTTCACGGACTGTGCGGAACGCAACATTTACGTCCGGGAAGAAAACCTTCGTGACGGCACCAGTGCTGGAGGAGCTATACCTGTCTTGCCATCTGCGTATAGTTTCCTCTCTGATCTTTCTCTTGACGTGTGACACGGGAACTTCACTGTAGTCTGGGGCATCGCTTGACTGCAAGGCCGCTTGTTTGGCCAGTTCGTCTGCTCTTTCGTTTCCGGCCGTGCCCACATGCGCCCTGAGCCAGAAGAGCCGCACCTGCCGACCCTGTGCTCTGATTTCCGCTACGCACTCTTTGATGTTCTTGGTAAGGGGATGTGTTGACTTGGGATTTTCCAGCAGTTCTAGTGACGATCTTGAGTCACTCAAGATGTTGATTCGGTCACTGGTGCTGTTCTTGGCCAAGTCAATCGCCCTATGGAGTGCGTATAATTCTGATTGGAAGACAGTGCACGCCGGGTCCAGGCTGAAGGTGTGAAAACTGGTTTCCTGTCCATCCTCCCACCATGTGAGGGCTGCTCCTACCTTGCCCTCAATTTTGCTGCCGTCAGTGTACACTTGTGGCCCAGCAATGCAGTGGGTGGATAGAGTTTCGGAATCCATGTTTTCTAGGAGCTCGTACTCTGTTGTTATAAGTTGAGAAGGATGTGGCTGCTCAAGGTAGCTTATCCTTTGCTCCATTTTCCTTCCTGGTGGTATGTAGTCTGTACTGAAACCTCGTTTGGCCATGTACAGAGCTGCGGCTTCTTGTACTCTAAGGTCCAGGGGCAGCAGGCCCGATAGAATTAGTGCCGACGAGAGCGAGACCGTTCTGTACGCTTTGCAGATCTTCTGGGCAAATCCTCTTTGCAGTGCATCCAGACGATCTCTGATCATCTGGAGTTCTGTGGATTGGTGCCACACACTTGCTGCGTACAGAACGATCGGCTCGACAACCGCTACGTATATCGTCCTTACGATTTCACCGTTCAGGCCCCACGTCACCTTTGCTGCGCGCGCTAGATGTTTGTATATGTCCGCAGCTTTTTTACAGACTGCGGTCACGTGCGCCTTAAAGGTGAGCTTTCGGTCGATGACGAGACCAAGGAGTTTTATCTCATGTACGAGTTCGAGTCTACTCCCTGACATATAGAGGTGTGGTTCCCCGTACTTCAGCTTTTTGGTCATCAACATCGCCTTGGTCTTGTGTGCGGCGAAGTTGAGCTTGTTCTGAGTACCCCACTCCACTATCGTCTCCAGTGTCGAGTTGACTCGTTGCTCCATGGTTTCGACCGAGTGCCCGGTGAATGTAAGAACTACGTCGTCCGCAAAAGCTTGCGCATGTACTCCTTCTTGTACCAGTTTGGCCAACAGCGGATCGAGTATGATGTTCCAAAAGGTTGGTCCTCCGATGGATCCTTGGACGCAACCCTTTGTAGTATCCCTCTCGCTTGTTGCTCTGGCATAGTTGACCACTATTTTCCGGTCTTGTAGATAGGAGCACACCATCGCATATATGTTTTGCGGACACTTCCTTGTGGCTAGTTGGTGCTTCAAAGCCGGCCACCATGCGTTGTCGAAGGCCCCCTCTATGTCCAGCGAGATCATAAGAACTATCTTCTTACTTTCAAGTTCTGATCTCACGTGCTTAATAAGGTCATAGAGGGCGTCCTCGGTCCCGCGTTGTGGCGTAAACCCATACTGGTTGTGGTTAAGCGTGGGCTGCACGTGCCATTGCAGCCTGTTAACCAAGAGTTTCTCGACGATTTTTCCGAGAACTGGCAGAAGTCCTATGGGTCTATATGACTTCGGATGTGTGTAGTCATCTTTGCCCTGTTTCCCGAGGATTATTACGTGCGCCATTTTCCACTGAGCAGGAAAGTGTGCAAGCTCTAGGCATTTGTTAGCCAGAGCCATGAACACCTCCCTTCCCGCTTCGATGGCCTTCGTACAGATATCTGCGGTAAGCCCGTCCGGTCCCGGTGCCTTTTTTGGATTAATGTCATGAAGGACTGAATCCAATTCGGCTTCCGTGAACGGTGGGTCGTCTTCCGACAGATTTTGGATGTCCTCGGGGTTGGAGTCCGTCAGCTCTCGGAGATGTTTGTGGAAGGGTTGATCGGTCGATACAGAGTCGTCAGGGTAGAACGTGCTGGCCAGGAGATCGGCCGATGCCTCGGGGCTGAGTGTTTCGCCCTTCTCGTTCCTCAGAAGCGGGTCTTCTCGCCTTTTAGTTGTTCGCCTTATTACTCTGTATATCCCATCCCACATGCTCTCCCTTTCCTGCGTCGAGCAGAACTCTTTCCAGCTTTGGGTTTGGGCTTCGCTAGCCTTTTTTTCGTAGTCCAGCTTGACGGTGAGGTACTCGTCAACCACGTGTTCTCTTCTAGTGGGTGCAGCGTTGCGGATTCTTCGCCTCCTTCGGTTTACCTCTCTTTTCAGGTCGGCGAGGTCTTTGGACCACCAGGGGGGTGCAACCTTGCCTTTGTAGGCGCCTAGTTTAGGGATTGCTTTGTCGCATGCCTTTTGAATAGCGTTGGTATATGCGGCAAGCATGTTATCCAATTCCTCGACGCTCGAGATGGAGTTGATGTTGTCTAGGGAGATGTTACTCTCGGCTAAGCCGGACTTCACATGGAGGTGGAATTCTTGCCAGTTTGCCTTCTTGACGTTAAACTTGCGAGTGGTAGTGGGTTCTAGATCCACTAACTCTCCGTCCAATCGCAAGGCGAAGGCAATGGCATTGTGGTCTGACGTAGTCATATCACGGTCCACTCTCCAGTCTTCAATCCTGCCTAGCAGAGATTGACTACACGCAGTAACATCCACTATGCTGCTGTATAGTCTACCTCCCCTGTATGTTTCAAACGTGGGGGTGTCTCCCCTGTTGAGAACATGAAACTCCATCTCGTCGAGGAAGGCGCTGTATGCTACTCCTCTGGGGTCGTCGTGCTTGCTGCCCCACCAGAGACTCCACGCGTTTACGTCCCCGCCTATGATGATGTTGTTAGTGTTGAGCTTTTTACATTTTTGTTCAACACTCTGCAAGTTCACATTGATGTCTTGATTCCCCTCGAAGTACACCGATAGCACTGCCAGCTTAAGGCTGCCCGCCACCAGGATCACCGCTGCCTCGGTCTCGGTCACCAACTGTGGGTCGTGAATTACCCTCAGGTGGTCCCCGAAAACGATGACAGCAGCTTTCACTGGTTTTTTGCGATTAAGGGTGCACTGAATGACTTGTGCGCCAGGGTAGGTGCTCATATTGCCGCTACTTCCCACATAGGGTTCCTGTACCAGGGCAATAGAGACCCCGCTTCCCTTGGCTGCCTGTATCAGCTCCTGCGTCGCCAGTTTGTTGCGCTGCAGGTTAGCCTGAATTACTAGCAGTTTGCTACGGGGAGTATTCGGGGGGGGAGAGGTGGGGGTGGTATCGTCGCCCTTAGCAGTAGCTCACGCGCGAGCGAGCTATGGCGTCCATCTTTTGCCTTTCTGGACACTCATAGTCATATGCTGCATGCGCTTTTGATGTTGGGGTGTGAGCCTGTTCGCAGTTTTTGCAGTGAGGAGCAGCATCCTCCTTTCTGCCGCGACAATTCTCCCAGGAGTGATTTCCCCCACAGAATCCGCAGAGGTCCTCCTTCTCCCGGCAGAGGCTTTTGGTGTGGCCAAATCCCCAGCACCTGGAGCACTGGATTAGGGGCGACTGGTCCTCAACGGGGCTCCGTGAGAGGCCGATGTAGACTTTTTTAGCATCCATCAGCCTTCCATAGAGTGCCGCCGACACCTCGAAGACTATGTGAGCCTGCAGTGCGTTCCTAGCTCTCTTTCTATATTTTACTCTGATGAGATTTTCGTCCTTCTCCAGGCCCATAAAAAGATGTTTATTTTGAGCCCGGAACTGCTGCGTAATCTCATCATCCTTTTGGTAGGCGAGGACATTTTTGACAATGACTAGTGGATGGTTTACGCGAGGCTCTTCCACTTTTAGAGTTTGATTGCTTTTAACTCTTGTCCTTACCAGGGCCAGGTCTTCTTTGGACCCACAAGTAAGGACAACCTTTTGGTTTCTCGCCTTTCTCACTCGATCCACCCGTGCGCCGGTTGTTACCATGTCCAGCGCACCGATTATCGTCTTGATGACATTATCGCCGGTCTTATTGGCTTCTGTCGAGGAGACGATAATACTGTGGTTCGGTCTTGGCGGAGGCGGTGTGGCTTGCAGTTTCTCGGGCTTGCGCTTCCGCTGCACTACGGTCCACCCGCTCGCCTCAGCGATCTCAGTCTCTAGGTTGAGTTGCGGCGGGGGTGTGCGCATCCTTTGTTCGCGCATGGTTCTGAGCTCCGAGGAAACTGCCTCAAGCCTTTCGGTGAGCGGCTGTAGGTGCTCTGTGAGTTCCGAATGTGTGGTGTTGTTTTTTTCCTTGGTGGTGATTGCCTCGCGTAAAGTGTTCTTTATGTACGCCTCTAAATGTGTAAGCGTTTCCCTCACATCCTTTACCTCCTGCTCTAGGCGGTCGGTCTGAGGCTGTGAGGTTTCCGCTATGTGTGTTTGTGTGTCCGCCCGGCTTGCCATTTCTTTGTGCAGCTCTGTCGTCCTTTGAGAGAGAGTCGTTGTCTCTCTCCTCATTGAGTCTAGTTGTCCGGAGAGCTGCCCTATGCTAGTGAAGAGTTTTTCAAAGTCTCCTCTGAGAGAGCTCTCCGGGCAACCGGGCCCACGAGCTGACATTTGGGCAAGCTGTTTTGACAAGCCCTGCACAACTTGGTCAACTGCGGCCAGGCGGTCCGTGATTTTCCCTATTTGCCCGAATGGTTCCCGCGTTTCGTAAGCTAGCCATTCTCTCACGGCCTTTGTTTCCCGGAGGCCCTGCCCTACTTCCTCCATTGTTTTTTGAAGGTTGACGGTGAGGCTGTTGGTCACTTCAGTGAGCTGCCTTGTGTGGTCGCGCTCCGCTCTGACGAGTTCCTGAGCGTGACGGCTTCTTTCCTTCTCCAGATTGAATTTGTGCCGTGATCTGGAGTCGGCAAGGGACAGCACCGTCTCGTATAGGGTTTGGAGGGATGAGATGGCCGTGGTTTTGATCTCCGTCTTTAGGTTTTTAGCGGCTTCTAGAGCCTCTTTACCTTTGAGGAGCATTTCTGTGGCTAGCTTATTTGCGGCATCCATGTGGACCCCACTCCTGAAGTCCCTGTCCGTGGTGGCCACATAACTGTCTCTTCGGTTTGGCGAAGAGTCTTCATCCGAGTCAATTGGCCGAGACGGTGGTAGTTCGGCGTGTGAAACGGCAACGCTTCGCTCCGAGACTGGTGAGACCGACTCGCCCTCAGAAACGGACTTCACGTTTTTCCTGAGAAGTTTCTCCCGAAGCGAGTGATGTGGTCGCAGAGGGGGCACCCCAGTCGTGGATGGCTTGGTGACAGAGGTTGTTGTTTTTTTTGTGATGTTCGACATTTTAGTAACTTTACTGTATACTTACTCTAATCTTAAATATTAAATATAAACTACTTATAACTATTAAACTATTACTATAAAAATATATAATATATTAATATAAAAAGAAAAAGAAGACTTATGCTAACTACAAATAAGGGTGTTGCCGTAGATGTTGATGGCTTCCGGATGCTGGTTTTGTTGCTTCACGGATGATGTTGTCGAGTAACTGCTTGTTGTGCCTGCGTGGTTTTTGTGCACGACTATTTGTGTGAGGTACACTCTAAGGGGGAAAGAAGGAAGGAAACGGAAGGTTTTTCCGGCCTGGTGGCCAAAAGGAACAAGGAATCAAGGATTTGTTGGAGCCAAGTTGAAGCTAAGGCTCTTCTGGTTAATTTGAGCCCAAACTCGAGCGTCCTAGGACCACGGGAAGCAAATTGGGTCCCGGGGGGGTGAGGTCAAGGCTGGAGGGGGGGGGGGGGGGGGGACAAAAGGTTTCACGGGCCGACGATTGGCGGGGGGTCCGTCTTGCCCCACCTGGTGTGAGGGGGGGGGGGCGACACCTGGGGGGGGGTCAAGAAGGGTTTTTGGGACTTTCCGCCTCAGCCAGGAGGGATATCAAAATTCTGGCAGAGCAAAAGTGTTCCTTATGCTCTCCCGAGAAGTTTGAGCCCAAACTCGGGGGTCCTAGCACAACTGGGGGCAAAATGGGCCCCTGAGGGGGTGAGGTCGGGAGGGAGGGGAAGGGGGGGGGGAAGGTTTCACGTGTCGACGATTGGTGGGGGGGTCCGTCTTGCCCCACTTGATGGTGAAGGGTCCGAAACGTGGGGGGGGGGTGTTGGGGTAGGCGCCGTGTGCGTCAGGGGGTAAATTGGGTGGAATCCAAAAAAAAATATTTTGGGGGGGGGGTGTTTTGGGCCCGTGCGGGAAGGGTTGGAAGTCCTGATAACAACGAGCCCAAACTCGGGTGGAATAGGACAAGGGGTTGAGGAGTTCCCTAGGTGTACCTCTGGTCTCCGAGCGTCTTCAGGAACCTGCTCCTCATCAGCTAGACGAAGTCCTCAGATGGGCGGAGGTGTCTTCAGCGGTGGCTGCCCAGCTGGTACGTCACGCCAAGTCCGGCACGTGTAACCTAGTTAACTAGGTCAGAGCGGTTTGTATGGGAGCTTTGATGGTTAATAGCTCCTGTTCCTGTAGACGGATCTCCAAAATTTTTTCGACTCTGGACAGAACTCGGCGAGAGCTACGTACTGAAGTAAGACTCACTGTTGTAGGTACTTCCCGCGCCGATCTATGCTGCTCCAAAGTCAAAGGTCTCCAGAGTCGGTTCCCGTCGGACGATTTTGCTGCCAACACAAATCCTGGTGAGTCGTACACTTAACTATCACTGCACAACACTTTCACTTTGATTTTCCACGTTTTTCTATTTAAAATTATTTTTTGTGTGGAGCGACGAGGTGTATAGTATAGAGTTTCGAGCAGTACTGGTTAGGTTAGGTTAGGTTAGGTTAGGTTAGGTTAGGTTAGGTTAGGTTAGGTTAGGTTAGGTTAGGTTAGGTTAGGTTAGGTTAGGTTAGGTTAGGTTTTTTTTTTTTTTTTTTTTTTTTTTTTTTTTTTTTTTTTTTTTTTTTTATAATGAATGCAAGTGCTATGGACGTTGTCCATACCTTTTTTAGCAATGTTTATTTTGGCAATTTAGTTCTGTTCCTCTTTTCGCTCCTTACAACAAAATTAAATAATTTTTGGTGTGAAATACAATTTAGGTGGTTCGTTTTTACATTGGACCCTTACTTATAGCTAGTTACATATATATATATATACTAAAAATATTTATATTAACTAAAATTTTATTTAATTTTTTTTATTTTTTTTTTTTTTTTTTTTTTTTTTTTTTTTTTTTTTTTTTTTTTTTTTTTTTTTTTAAATACATATTCTATATCGGTACATATTCTTTAAACTATATTCTATACATATTTTATTACAGTCTAATTTAAAATACATGTTTTGTTACATTTAGGGGGTTTACATATTATTATTACACAATTTCTGACAATTACTGTGGTGAGATGGAAATAACACACTTTTATTGAGAGAGGGGGGAAGATAGCCGGCTCAGACGACTGGGTTGCCGCCCGTGCCACCATTCAGCATGGCGTCAGCCACTGACGTGTCTCGGTTCCTCCAGGCCATTTTAAGGTTGTACTCTTTGATCGTGCCAGTCTCAGCTGCCAGGGCGTTCCTTATTAGCCGAACTATGGCATCGTTTTTTCGGCAAGCCGTATAGTAAACACAGCTGCCGGTATGCCTTGACACCGCCACGACTGCGTGATGGATGCTGCTGTGCAACTGCTGGGTGACTTTCGCAGTTCTTATGATCACCACTCTCTCCCACGTGAGTCCCTGAGCCTCGTGGATTGTGTGGATACGCGACCCTTGTTGCTTGCCGTAACCCAGGCCTTCTAGGAAGTGTTTTTCGGCCTGGGTGTGAACAAGGTAGAGGGTGTTATGCTCGTTTCTTGGAGGTCGCGTATCTTCGTAGGATTCCAGAGTCAAGGACCGTGTTTGAGCCTTGGACGAGTATATGCCACTGTAGATCTCCCTTAGGGCATATGCGACGTCCATGGGGTTTCGATGTGTGCACAGCAGTTGTTTTGTTATGCAACCAAACAGACTGGGACTGAGGTACCTCATCGGGAAAAGGTTTTCTCTGTCGATGAAAGGGACCTGGTTTTGGTCACCCAGGAGCAAGATTTTGCTGACGCCGACTATCCGGGTTGCTAATACAATGGCTCCAAAATGGCTCATGAGAGCCTCGTCGACTATAAGCCGACGGAAGCTCCCGCCCTCGCGAATGCCGTTTACCAGCAATGAGGCCATCGTGCGCACCCTGAATTTTGCGGTTCTGCCGAGCTTGCCCTCCAGTTTTTGGCGGAGGTCTCTTGCTCCTTCTAGCGTGGGCGTCGTTACCAGGTCCGTTTCACGGTCAAAGTTGTTGACTACCCAGGTCGTTTTTCCGCAACCTGGGACCCCGTTTACCCATTCCATTTCTGGTGTCAGCATTTGTGCTACGGCTTCGGTGGGTTCAGAATCCCCTAGCAGTTTATTTGCTATTTTTAGGATTCTGTCCTCCAGCATTATCCGTGTGCACTTGGCGACGACCACGATGGGGTCATCCGCTGGGGTGGTGAAGACAGGTTTCCCCATCCGGTTTGACTCGTTTTCATCCAACTCCACAAAACCACCGGTGCCATTGTACGCGGCCATGTATTCCCCCGCCATTGTTCCCCCCAACACTTGGAAGGTAGCGTTGTTGTACACCGCCGCTTCGCACTCCTCGAGTTTGGACTGTAGCAATTGCTCGTTCCCCCGACGATAGGCTAGGAGGATCGTTCGGCATGTTTCTTGTTTAGAAACAACTGTGCCTTTGAGCATCGCTACGTACTCCAGGAGCGCGTTGGACAAGTGGTCTGATGGAGTGGTGGGTGTGACGAGTTCCGGTAGAGCAACCAGACCCCTGTCGGATTTTGATGGGTTTGTTCGGGGTATTCCTGAGACTGTCCCCGATGAGGTTGTGGGTCTGGGGGGTGTGAGTGTGTCCGTGTGTCTTTTTATTCTAGACGAGATGTTGGTGAAACAACCGACCGCTGCTCTGGTCATGGTTGACAGCACTCCCTCCGACTCCTCTCGGCGAGGGGGCGGCTGTCTCTCACCTGCGATCTTTTCTTGCAGCCTCTCTGAACCGCTTAGTTCTGGAGTCGCTATTGGGTGGCCCCAGCTGTCGATGGGGGTGGAGGATTCGCCGAGACGATACGGTTTCAGATGACTGAGGTTTTGGCCTCTGTCTTCGTAAACCACCATCTCGTGTTTACTCGAGGCTCTGATGATCCCCGAGTAATCTTCCACTTCGGCTTTAAGGTAGGCCACTACCATAGCGTCCACGCTGATTTTCTTAGCAGGTCCGTCGATGGCTGCTAGGCTGGAAAGCATCGAACTCGCCTCAGCGAATTCTGAAACGTCGTCGCCGGCCACAAATAGCGCGATAACTTTGTTCTTAGTTCGCACTATTCGGCAGCGATGACCTGCCACGGTGGCATCCCCGAGCGCCTCGAATACTTTCCGCCTTATGGTTGCCTTGAAGTTGCTCCCCTTTAAGAGGAGAGCAAGGCCAGGTGAGATGTTGACAACTTTCTTTCCCCATATTCTGCAGAAGCAGATACCGAGTCTCTCGGTGCTGTCATCCATGAACGTCGCTACTCCTTTGAGTCTTATGCCCGGTGTACCTGCCTCACTGGACTTCAGAAGCTGGTACTCCGCTGGCATTGAGCAGCTAGTTGTTGGCTGTTGTGTCTGCGATGGTGTTTGTGTGTTGTTATCTGGTTGAGGGTGAGGTGTGTTGGTTAGGTCTGTGGACGAGTTCCTCTTAGCCGCTATCCGTATGACGGATTCTGCGAATGCAAGGAAGAGCGTTCTGCTGTCTTTGTCTGCGATGATGTTCCGCAGTTCGGCTTTTTCCAGCTTGATGTTTAGCCGGTACTCTAATTCCATTCGGGCAGCCGCGAAACGAGGGCAGTCCAGTAAAAGATGCCATACTGACTCGCTAGTGTCGGGGTCGCACTCACAACCGGGGCTGCTTTTCAGCTTGAACCGATGTAAGTACTCCGCCATGCCCCCGTGTCCTGTCAAGGCTTGCACTTGACGGTGCGTCATTTTGGTTTCACGGACTGTGCGGAACGCAACATTTACGTCCGGGAAGAAAACCTTCGTGACGGCACCAGTGCTGGAGGAGCTATACCTGTCTTGCCATCTGCGTATAGTTTCCTCTCTGATCTTTCTCTTGACGTGTGACACGGGAACTTCACTGTAGTCTGGGGCATCGCTTGACTGCAAGGCCGCTTGTTTGGCCAGTTCGTCTGCTCTTTCGTTTCCGGCCGTGCCCACATGCGCCCTGAGCCAGAAGAGCCGCACCTGCCGACCCTGTGCTCTGATTTCCGCTACGCACTCTTTGATGTTCTTGGTAAGGGGATGTGTTGACTTGGGATTTTCCAGCAGTTCTAGTGACGATCTTGAGTCACTCAAGATGTTGATTCGGTCACTGGTGCTGTTCTTGGCCAAGTCAATCGCCCTATGGAGTGCGTATAATTCTGATTGGAAGACAGTGCACGCCGGGTCCAGGCTGAAGGTGTGAAAACTGGTTTCCTGTCCATCCTCCCACCATGTGAGGGCTGCTCCTACCTTGCCCTCAATTTTGCTGCCGTCAGTGTACACTTGTGGCCCAGCAATGCAGTGGGTGGATAGAGTTTCGGAATCCATGTTTTCTAGGAGCTCGTACTCTGTTGTTATGAGTTGAGAAGGATGTGGCTGCTCAAGGTAGCTTATCCTTTGCTCCATTTTCCTTCCTGGTGGTATGTAGTCTGTACTGAAACCTCGTTTGGCCATGTACAGAGCTGCGGCTTCTTGTACTCTAAGGTCCAGGGGCAGCAGGCCCGATAGAATTAGTGCCGACGAGAGCGAGACCGTTCTGTACGCTTTGCAGATCTTCTGGGCAAATCCTCTTTGCAGTGCATCCAGACGATCTCTGATCATCTGGAGTTCTGTGGATTGGTACCACACACTTGCTGCGTACAGAACGATCGGCTCGACAACCGCTACGTATATCGTCCTTACGATTTCACCGTTCAGGCCCCACGTCACCTTTGCTGCGCGCGCTAGATGTTTGTATATGTCCGCAGCTTTTTTACAGACTGCGGTCACGTGCGCCTTAAAGGTGAGCTTTCGGTCGATGACGAGACCAAGGAGTTTTATCTCATGTACGAGTTCGAGTCTACTCCCTGACATATAGAGGTGTGGTTCCCCGTACTTCAGCTTTTTGGTCATCAACATCGCCTTGGTCTTGTGTGCGGCGAAGTTGAGCTTGTTCTGAGTACCCCACTCCACTATCGTCTCCAGTGTCGAGTTGACTCGTTGCTCCATGGTTTCGACCGAGTGCCCGGTGAATGTAAGAACTACGTCGTCCGCAAAAGCTTGCGCATGTACTCCTTCTTGTACCAGTTTGGCCAACAGCGGATCGAGTATGATGTTCCAAAAGGTTGGTCCTCCGATGGATCCTTGGACGCAACCCTTTGTAGTATCCCTCTCGCTTGTTGCTCTGGCATAGTTGACCACTATTTTCCGGTCTTGTAGATAGGAGCACACCATCGCATATATGTTTTGCGGACACTTCCTTGTGGCTAGTTGGTGCTTCAAAGCCGGCCACCATGCGTTGTCGAAGGCCCCCTCTATGTCCAGCGAGATCATAAGAACTATCTTCTTACTTTCAAGTTCTGATCTCACGTGCTTAATAAGGTCATAGAGGGCGTCCTCGGTCCCGCGTTGTGGCGTAAACCCATACTGGTTGTGGTTAAGCGTGGGCTGCACGTGCCATTGCAGCCTGTTAACCAAGAGTTTCTCGACGATTTTTCCGAGAACTGGCAGAAGTCCTATGGGTCTATATGACTTCGGATGTGTGTAGTCATCTTTGCCCTGTTTCCCGAGGATTATTACGTGCGCCATTTTCCACTGAGCAGGAAAGTGTGCAAGCTCTAGGCATTTGTTAGCCAGAGCCATGAACACCTCCCTTCCCGCTTCGATGGCCTTCGTACAGATATCTGCGGTAAGCCCGTCCGGTCCCGGTGCCTTTTTTGGATTAATTTCATGAAGGACTGAATCCAATTCGGCTTCCGTGAACGGTGGGTCGTCTTCCGACAGATTTTGGATGTCCTCGGGGTTGGAGTCCGTCAGCTCTCGGAGATGTTTGTGGAAGGGTTGATCGGTCGATACAGAGTCGTCAGGGTAGAACGTGCTGGCCAGGAGATCGGCCGATGCCTCGGGGCTGAGTGTTTCGCCCTTCTCGTTCCTCAGAAGCGGGTCTTCTCGCCTTTTAGTTGTTCGCCTTATTACTCTGTATATCCCATCCCACATGCTCTCCCTTTCCCGCGTCGAGCAGAACTCTTTCCAGCTTTGGGTTTGGGCTTCGCTAGCCTTTTTTTCGTAGTCCAGCTTGACGGTGAGGTACTCGTCAACCACGTGTTCTCTTCTAGTGGGTGCAGCGTTGCGGATTCTTCGCCTCCTTCGGTTTACCTCTCTTTTCAGGTCAGCGAGGTCTTTGGACCACCAGGGGGGTGCAACCTTGCCTTTGTAGGCGCCTAGTTTAGGGATTGCTTTGTCGCATGCCTTTTGAATAGCGTTGGTATATGCGGCAAGCATGTTATCCAGTTCCTCGACGCTCGAGATGGAGTTGATGTTGTCTAGGGAGATGTTACTCTCGGCTAAGCCGGACTTCACATGGAGGTGGAATTCTTGCCAGTTTGCCTTCTTGACGTTAAACTTGCGAGTGGTAGTGGGTTCTAGATCCACTAACTCTCCGTCCAATCGCAAGGCGAAGGCAATGGCATTGTGGTCTGACGTAGTCATATCACGGTCCACTCTCCAGTCTTCAATCCTGCCTAGCAGAGATTGACTACACGCAGTAACATCCACTATGCTGCTGTATAGTCTACCTCCCCTGTATGTTTCAAACGTGGGGGTGTCTCCCCTGTTGAGAACATGAAACTCCATCTCGTCGAGGAAGGCGCTGTATGCTACTCCTCTGGGGTCGTCGTGCTTGCTGCCCCACCAGAGACTCCACGCGTTTACGTCCCCGCCTATGATGATGTTGTTAGTGTTGAGCTTTTTACATTTTTGTTCAACACTCTGCAAGTTCACATTGATGTCTTGATTCCCCTCGAAGTACACCGATAGCACTGCCAGCTTAAGGCTGCCCGCCACCAGGATCACCGCTGCCTCGGTCTCGGTCACCAACTGTGGGTCGTGAATTACCCTCAGGTGGTCCCCGAAAACGATGACAGCAGCTTTCACTGGTTTTTTGCGATTAAGGGTGCACTGAATGACTTGTGCGCCAGGGTAGGTGCTCATATTGCCGCTACTTCCCACATAGGGTTCCTGTACCAGGGCAATAGAGACCCCGCTTCCCTTGGCTGCCTGTATCAGCTCCTGCGTCGCCAGTTTGTTGCGCCGCAGGTTAGCCTGAATTACTAGCAGTTTGCTACGGGGAGTATTCGGGGGGGGAGAGGTGGGGGTGGTATCGTCGCCCTTAGCAGTAGCTCACGCGCGAGCGAGCTATGGCGTCCATCTTTTGCCTTTCTGGACACTCATAGTCATATGCTGCATGCGCTTTTGATGTTGGGGTGTGAGCCTGTTCGCAGTTTTTGCAGTGAGGAGCAGCATCCTCCTTTCTGCCGCGACAATTCTCCCAGGAGTGATTTCCCCCACAGAATCCGCAGAGGTCCTCCTTCTCCCGGCAGAGGCTTTTGGTGTGGCCAAATCCCCAGCACCTGGAGCACTGGATTAGGGGCGACTGGTCCTCAACGGGGCTCCGTGAGAGGCCGATGTAGACTTTTTTAGCATCCATCAGCCTTCCATAGAGTGCCGCCGACACCTCGAAGACTATGTGAGCCTGCAGTGCGTTCCTAGCTCTCTTTCTATATTTTACTCTGATGAGATTTTCGTCTTTCTCCAGGCCCATAAAAAGATGTTTATTTTGAGCCCGGAACTGCTGCGTAATCTCATCATCCTTTTGGTAGGCGAGGACATTTTTGACAATGACTAGTGGGTGGTTTACGCGAGGCTCTTCCACTTTTAGAGTTTGATTGCTTTTAACTCTTGTCCTTACCAGGGCCAGGTCTTCTTTGGACCCACAAGTAAGGACAACCTTTTGGTTTCTCGCCTTTCTCACTCGATCCACCCGTGCGCCGGTTGTTACCATGTCCAGCGCACCGATTATCGTCTTGATGACATTATCGCCGGTCTTATTGGCTTCTGTCGAGGAGACGATAATACTGTGGTTCGGTCTTGGCGGAGGCGGTGTGGCTTGCAGTTTCTCGGGCTTGCGCTTCCGCTGCACTACGGTCCACCCGCTCGCCTCAGCGATCTCAGTCTCTAGGTTGAGTTGCGGCGGGGGTGTGCGCATCCTTTGTTCGCGCATGGTTCTGAGCTCCGAGGAAACTGCCTCAAGCCTTTCGGTGAGCGGCTGTAGGTGCTCTGTGAGTTCCGAATGTGTGGTGTTGTTTTTTTCCTTAGTGGTGATTGCCTCGCGTAAAGTGTTCTTTATGTACGCCTCTAAATGTGTAAGCGTTTCCCTCACATCCTTTACCTCCTGCTCTAGGCGGTCGGTCTGAGGCTGTGAGGTTTCCGCTATGTGTGTTTGTGTGTCCGCCCGGCTTGCCATTTCTTTGTGCAGCTCTGTCGTCCTTTGAGAGAGAGTCGTTGTCTCTCTCCTCATTGAGTCTAGTTGTCCGGAGAGCTGCCCTATGCTAGTGAAGAGTTTTTCAAAGTCTCCTCTGAGAGAGCTCTCCGGGCAACCGGGCCCACGAGCTGACATTTGGGCAAGCTGTTTTGACAAGCCCTGCACAACTTGGTCAACTGCGGCCAGGCGGTCCGTGATTTTCCCTATTTGCCCGAATGGATCCCGCGTTTCGTAAGCTAGCCATTCTCTCACGGCCTTTGTTTCCCGGAGGCCCTGCCCTACTTCCTCCATTGTTTTTTGAAGGTTGACGGTGAGGCTGTTGGTCACTTCAGTGAGCTGCCTTGTGTGGTCGCGCTCCGCTCTGACGAGTTCCTGAGCGTGACGGCTTCTTTCCTTCTCCAGATTGAATTTGTGCCGTGATCTGGAGTCGGCAAGGGACAGCACCGTCTCGTATAGGGTTTGGAGGGATGAGATGGCCGTGGTTTTGATCTCCGTCTTTAGGTTTTTAGCGGCTTCTAGAGCCTCTTTACCTTTGAGGAGCATTTCTGTGGCTAGCTTATTTGCGGCATCCATGTGGACCCCACTCCTGAAGTCCCTGTCCGTGGTGGCCACATAACTGTCTCTTCGGTTTGGCGAAGAGTCTTCATCCGAGTCAATTGGCCGAGACGGTGATAGTTCGGCGTGTGAAACGGCAACGCTTCGCTCCGAGACTGGTGAGACCGACTCGCCCTCAGAAACGGACTTCACGTTTTTCCTGAGAAGTTTCTCCCGAAGCGAGTGATGTGGTCGCAGAGGGGGCACCCCAGTCGTGGATGGCTTGGTGACAGAGGTTGTTGTTTTTTTTGTGATGTTCGACATTTTAGTAACTTTACTGTATACTTACTCTAATCTTAAATATTAAATATAAACTACTTATAACTATTAAACTATTACTATAAAAATATATAATATATTAATATAAAAAGAAAAAGAAAACTTATGCTAACTACAAATAAGGGTGTTGCCGTAGATGTTGATGGCTTCCGGATGCTGGTTTTGTTGCTTCACGGATGATGTTGTCGAGTAACTGCTTGTTGTGCCTGCGTGGTTTTTGTGCACGACTATTTGTGTGAGGTACACTCTAAGGGGGAAAGAAGGAAGGAAACGGAAGGTTTTTCCGGCCTGGTGGCCAAAAGGAACAAGGAATCAAGGATTTGTTGGAGCCAAGTTGAAGCTAAGGCTCTTCTGGTTAATTTGAGCCCAAACTCGAGCGTCCTAGGACCACGGGAAGCAAATTGGGTCCCGGGGGGGTGAGGTCAAGGCTGGAGGGGGGGGGGGGGGGACAAAAGGTTTCACGGGCCGACGATTGGCGGGGGGTCCGTCTTGCCCCACCTGGTGTGAGGGGGGGGGCGACACCTGGGGGGGGGTCAAGAAGGGTTTTTGGGACTTTCCGCCTCAGCCAGGAGGGATATCAAAATTCTGGCAGAGCAAAAGTGTTCCTTATGCTCTCCCGAGAAGTTTGAGCCCAAACTCGGGGGTCCTAGCACAACTGGGGGCAAAATGGGCCCCTGAGGGGGTGAGGTCGGGAGGGAGGGGAAGGGGGGGGGGAAGGTTTCACGTGTCGACGATTGGTGGGGGGTCCGTCTTGCCCCACTTGATGGTGAAGGGTCCGAAACGTGGGGGGGGGGTGTTGGGGTAGGCGCCGTGTGCGTCAGGGGGTAAATTGGGTGGAATCCAAAAAAAATATTTTGGGGGGGGGGGGTGTTTTGGGCCCGTGCGGGAAGGGTTGGAAGTCCTGATAACAACGAGCCCAAACTCGGGTGGAATAGGACAAGGGGTTGAGGAGTTCCCTAGGTGTACCTCTGGTCTCCGAGCGTCTTCAGGAACCTGCTCCTCATCAGCTAGACGAAGTCCTCAGATGGGCGGAGGTGTCTTCAGCGGTGGCTGCCCAGCTGGTACGTCACGCCAAGTCCGGCACGTGTAACCTAGTTAACTAGGTCAGAGCGGTTTGTATGGGAGCTTTGATGGTTAATAGCTCCTGTTCCTGTAGACGGATCTCCAAAATTTTTTCGACTCTGGACAGAACTCGGCGAGAGCTACGTACTGAAGTAAGACTCACTGTTGTAGGTACTTCCCGCGCCGATCTATGCTGCTCCAAAGTCAAAGGTCTCCAGAGTCGGTTCCCGTCGGACGATTTTGCTGCCAACACAAATCCTGGTGAGTCGTACACTTAACTATCACTGCACAACACTTTCACTTTGATTTTCCACGTTTTTCTATTTAAAATTATTTTTTGTGTGGAGCGACGAGGTGTATAGTATAGAGTTTCGAGCAGTACTGGTTAGGTTAGGTTAGGTTAGGTTAGGTTAGGTTAGGTTAGGTTAGGTTAGGTTAGGTTAGGTTAGGTTAGGTTAGGTTAGGTTAGGTTAGGTTAGGTTAGGTTAGGTTAGGTTTTTTTTTTTTTTTTTTTTTTTTTTTTTTTTTTTTTTTTTTTTTTTTTTATAATGAATGCAAGTGCTATGGACGTTGTCCATACCTTTTTTAGCAATGTTTATTTTGGCAATTTAGTTCTGTTCCTCTTTTCGCTCCTTACAACAAAATTAAATAATTTTTGGTGTGAAATACAATTTAGGTGGTTCGTTTTTACATTGGACCCTTACTTATAGCTAGTTACATATATATATATATACTAAAAATATTTATATTAACTAAAATTTTATTTTATTTTTTTTTTTTTTTTTTTTTTTTTAAATACATATTCTATATCGGTACATATTCTTTAAACTATATTCTATACATATTTTATTACAGTCTAATTTAAAATACATGTTTTGTTACATTTAGGGGGTTTACATATTATTATTACACAATTTCTGACAATTACTGTGGTGAGATGGAAATAACACACTTTTATTGAGAGAGGGGGGAAGATAGCCGGCTCAGACGACTGGGTTGCCGCCCGTGCCACCATTCAGCATGGCGTCAGCCACTGACGTGTCTCGGTTCCTCCAGGCCATTTTAAGGTTGTACTCTTTGATCGTGCCGGTCTCAGCTGCCAGGGCGTTCCTTATTAGCCGAACTATGGCATCGTTTTTTCGGCAAGCCGTATAGTAAACACAGCTGCCGGTATGCCTTGACACCGCCACGACTGCGTGATGGATGCTGCTGTGCAACTGCTGGGTGACTTTCGCAGTTCTTATGATCACCACTCTCTCCCACGTGAGTCCCTGAGCCTCGTGGATTGTGTGGATACGCGACCCTTGTTGCTTGCCGTAACCCAGGCCTTCTAGGAAGTGTTTTTCGGCCTGGGTGTGAACAAGGTAGAGGGTGTTATGCTCGTTTCTTGGAGGTCGCGTATCTTCGTAGGATTCCAGAGTCAAGGACCGTGTTTGAGCCTTGGACGAGTATATGCCACTGTAGATCTCCCTTAGGGCATATGCGACGTCCATGGGGTTTCGATGTGTGCACAGCAGTTGTTTTGTTATGCAACCAAACAGACTGGGACTGAGGTACCTCATCGGGAAAAGGTTTTCTCTGTCGATGAAAGGGACCTGGTTTTGGTCACCCAGGAGCAAGATTTTGCTGACGCCGACTATCCGGGTTGCTAATACAATGGCTCCAAAATGGCTCATGAGAGCCTCGTCGACTATAAGCCGACGGAAGCTCCCGCCCTCGCGAATGCCGTTTACCAGCAATGAGGCCATCGTGCGCACCCTGAATTTTGCGGTTCTGCCGAGCTTGCCCTCCAGTTTTTGGCGGAGGTCTCTTGCTCCTTCTAGCGTGGGCGTCGTTACCAGGTCCGTTTCACGGTCAAAGTTGTTGACTACCCAGGTCGTTTTTCCGCAACCTGGGACCCCGTTTACCCATTCCATTTCTGGTGTCAGCATTTGTGCTACGGCTTCGGTGGGTTCAGAATCCCCTAGCAGTTTATTTGCTATTTTTAGGATTCTGTCCTCCAGCATTATCCGTGTGCACTTGGCGACGACCACGATGGGGTCATCCGCTGGGGTGGTGAAGACAGGTTTCCCCATCCGGTTTGACTCGTTTTCATCCAACTCCACAAAACCACCGGTGCCATTGTACGCGGCCATGTATTCCCCCGCCATTGTTCCCCCCAACACTTGGAAGGTAGCGTTGTTGTACACCGCCGCTTCGCACTCCTCGAGTTTGGACTGTAGCAATTGCTCGTTCCCCCGACGATAGGCTAGGAGGATCGTTCGGCATGTTTCTTGTTTAGAAACAACTGTGCCTTTGAGCATCGCTACGTACTCCAGGAGCGCGTTGGACAAGTGGTCTGATGGAGTGGTGGGTGTGACGAGTTCCGGTAGAGCAACCAGACCCCTGTCGGATTTTGATGGGTTTGTTCGGGGTATTCCTGAGACTGTCCCCGATGAGGTTGTGGGTCTGGGGGGTGTGAGTGTGTCCGTGTGTCTTTTTATTCTAGACGAGATGTTGGTGAAACAACCGACCGCTGCTCTGGTCATGGTTGACAGCACTCCCTCCGACTCCTCTCGGCGAGGGGGCGGCTGTCTCTCACCTGCGATCTTTTCTTGCAGCCTCTCTGAACCGCTTAGTTCTGGAGTCGCTATTGGGTGGCCCCAGCTGTCGATGGGGGTGGAGGATTCGCCGAGACGATACGGTTTCAGATGACTGAGGTTTTGGCCTCTGTCTTCGTAAACCACCATCTCGTGTTTACTCGAGGCTCTGATGATCCCCGAGTAATCTTCCACTTCGGCTTTAAGGTAGGCCACTACCATAGCGTCCACGCTGATTTTCTTAGCAGGTCCGTCGATGGCTGCTAGGCTGGAAAGCATCGAACTCGCCTCAGCGAATTCTGAAACGTCGTCGCCGGCCACAAATAGCGCGATAACTTTGTTCTTAGTTCGCACTATTCGGCAGCGATGACCTGCCACGGTGGCATCCCCGAGCGCCTCGAATACTTTCCGCCTTATGGTTGCCTTGAAGTTGCTCCCCTTTAAGAGGAGAGCAAGGCCAGGTGAGATGTTGACAACTTTCTTTCCCCATATTCTGCAGAAGCAGATACCGAGTCTCTCGGTGCTGTCATCCATGAACGTCGCTACTCCTTTGAGTCTTATGCCCGGTGTACCTGCCTCACTGGACTTCAGAAGCTGGTACTCCGCTGGCATTGAGCAGCTAGTTGTTGGCTGTTGTGTCTGCGATGGTGTTTGTGTGTTGTTATCTGGTTGAGGGTGAGGTGTGTTGGTTAGGTCTGTGGACGAGTTCCTCTTAGCCGCTATCCGTATGACGGATTCTGCGAATGCAAGGAAGAGCGTTCTGCTGTCTTTGTCTGCGATGATGTTCCGCAGTTCGGCTTTTTCCAGCTTGATGTTTAGCCGGTACTCTAATTCCATTCGGGCAGCCGCGAAACGAGGGCAGTCCAGTAAAAGATGCCATACTGACTCGCTAGTGTCGGGGTCGCACTCACAACCGGGGCTGCTTTTCAGCTTGAACCGATGTAAGTACTCCGCCATGCCCCCGTGTCCTGTCAAGGCTTGCACTTGACGGTGCGTCATTTTGGTTTCACGGACTGTGCGGAACGCAACATTTACGTCCGGGAAGAAAACCTTCGTGACGGCACCAGTGCTGGAGGAGCTATACCTGTCTTGCCATCTGCGTATAGTTTCCTCTCTGATCTTTCTCTTGACGTGTGACACGGGAACTTCACTGTAGTCTGGGGCATCGCTTGACTGCAAGGCCGCTTGTTTGGCCAGTTCGTCTGCTCTTTCGTTTCCGGCCGTGCCCACATGCGCCCTGAGCCAGAAGAGCCGCACCTGCCGACCCTGTGCTCTGATTTCCGCTACGCACTCTTTGATGTTCTTGGTAAGGGGATGTGTTGACTTGGGATTTTCCAGCAGTTCTAGTGACGATCTTGAGTCACTCAAGATGTTGATTCGGTCACTGGTGCTGTTCTTGGCCAAGTCAATCGCCCTATGGAGTGCGTATAATTCTGATTGGAAGACAGTGCACGCCGGGTCCAGGCTGAAGGTGTGAAAACTGGTTTCCTGTCCATCCTCCCACCATGTGAGGGCTGCTCCTACCTTGCCCTCAATTTTGCTGCCGTCAGTGTACACTTGTGGCCCAGCAATGCAGTGGGTGGATAGAGTTTCGGAATCCATGTTTTCTAGGAGCTCGTACTCTGTTGTTATGAGTTGAGAAGGATGTGGCTGCTCAAGGTAGCTTATCCTTTGCTCCATTTTCCTTCCTGGTGGTATGTAGTCTGTACTGAAACCTCGTTTGGCCATGTACAGAGCTGCGGCTTCTTGTACTCTAAGGTCCAGGGGCAGCAGGCCCGATAGAATTAGTGCCGACGAGAGCGAGACCGTTCTGTACGCTTTGCAGATCTTCTGGGCAAATCCTCTTTGCAGTGCATCCAGACGATCTCTGATCATCTGGAGTTCTGTGGATTGGTACCACACACTTGCTGCGTACAGAACGATCGGCTCGACAACCGCTACGTATATCGTCCTTACGATTTCACCGTTCAGGCCCCACGTCACCTTTGCTGCGCGCGCTAGATGTTTGTATATGTCCGCAGCTTTTTTACAGACTGCGGTCACGTGCGCCTTAAAGGTGAGCTTTCGGTCGATGACGAGACCAAGGAGTTTTATCTCATGTACGAGTTCGAGTCTACTCCCTGACATATAGAGGTGTGGTTCCCCGTACTTCAGCTTTTTGGTCATCAACATCGCCTTGGTCTTGTGTGCGGCGAAGTTGAGCTTGTTCTGAGTACCCCACTCCACTATCGTCTCCAGTGTCGAGTTGACTCGTTGCTCCATGGTTTCGACCGAGTGCCCGGTGAATGTAAGAACTACGTCGTCCGCAAAAGCTTGCGCATGTACTCCTTCTTGTACCAGTTTGGCCAACAGCGGATCGAGTATGATGTTCCAAAAGGTTGGTCCTCCGATGGATCCTTGGACGCAACCCTTTGTAGTATCCCTCTCGCTTGTTGCTCTGGCATAGTTGACCACTATTTTCCGGTCTTGTAGATAGGAGCACACCATCGCATATATGTTTTGCGGACACTTCCTTGTGGCTAGTTGGTGCTTCAAAGCCGGCCACCATGCGTTGTCGAAGGCCCCCTCTATGTCCAGCGAGATCATAAGAACTATCTTCTTACTTTCAAGTTCTGATCTCACGTGCTTAATAAGGTCATAGAGGGCGTCCTCGGTCCCGCGTTGTGGCGTAAACCCATACTGGTTGTGGTTAAGCGTGGGCTGCACGTGCCATTGCAGCCTGTTAACCAAGAGTTTCTCGACGATTTTTCCGAGAACTGGCAGAAGTCCTATGGGTCTATATGACTTCGGATGTGTGTAGTCATCTTTGCCCTGTTTCCCGAGGATTATTACGTGCGCCATTTTCCACTGAGCAGGAAAGTGTGCAAGCTCTAGGCATTTGTTAGCCAGAGCCATGAACACCTCCCTTCCCGCTTCGATGGCCTTCGTACAGATATCTGCGGTAAGCCCGTCCGGTCCCGGTGCCTTTTTTGGATTAATGTCATGAAGGACTGAATCCAATTCGGCTTCCGTGAACGGTGGGTCGTCTTCCGACAGATTTTGGATGTCCTCGGGGTTGGAGTCCGTCAGCTCTCGGAGATGTTTGTGGAAGGGTTGATCGGTCGATACAGAGTCGTCAGGGTAGAACGTGCTGGCCAGGAGATCGGCCGATGCCTCGGGGCTGAGTGTTTCGCCCTTCTCGTTCCTCAGAAGCGGGTCTTCTCGCCTTTTAGTTGTTCGCCTTATTACTCTGTATATCCCATCCCACATGCTCTCCCTTTCCCGCGTCGAGCAGAACTCTTTCCAGCTTTGGGTTTGGGCTTCGCTAGCCTTTTTTTCGTAGTCCAGCTTGACGGTGAGGTACTCGTCAACCACGTGTTCTCTTCTAGTGGGTGCAGCGTTGCGGATTCTTCGCCTCCTTCGGTTTACCTCTCTTTTCAGGTCAGCGAGGTCTTTGGACCACCAGGGGGGTGCAACCTTGCCTTTGTAGGCGCCTAGTTTAGGGATTGCTTTGTCGCATGCCTTTTGAATAGCGTTGGTATATGCGGCAAGCATGTTATCCAGTTCCTCGACGCTCGAGATGGAGTTGATGTTGTCTAGGGAGATGTTACTCTCGGCTAAGCCGGACTTCACATGGAGGTGGAATTCTTGCCAGTTTGCCTTCTTGACGTTAAACTTGCGAGTGGTAGTGGGTTCTAGATCCACTAACTCTCCGTCCAATCGCAAGGCGAAGGCAATGGCATTGTGGTCTGACGTAGTCATATCACGGTCCACTCTCCAGTCTTCAATCCTGCCTAGCAGAGATTGACTACACGCAGTAACATCCACTATGCTGCTGTATAGTCTACCTCCCCTGTATGTTTCAAACGTGGGGGTGTCTCCCCTGTTGAGAACATGAAACTCCATCTCGTCGAGGAAGGCGCTGTATGCTACTCCTCTGGGGTCGTCGTGCTTGCTGCCCCACCAGAGACTCCACGCGTTTACGTCCCCGCCTATGATGATGTTGTTAGTGTTGAGCTTTTTACATTTTTGTTCAACACTCTGCAAGTTCACATTGATGTCTTGATTCCCCTCGAAGTACACCGATAGCACTGCCAGCTTAAGGCTGCCCGCCACCAGGATCACCGCTGCCTCGGTCTCGGTCACCAACTGTGGGTCGTGAATTACCCTCAGGTGGTCCCCGAAAACGATGACAGCAGCTTTCACTGGTTTTTTGCGATTAAGGGTGCACTGAATGACTTGTGCGCCAGGGTAGGTGCTCATATTGCCGCTACTTCCCACATAGGGTTCCTGTACCAGGGCAATAGAGACCCCGCTTCCCTTGGCTGCCTGTATCAGCTCCTGCGTCGCCAGTTTGTTGCGCCGCAGGTTAGCCTGAATTACTAGCAGTTTGCTACGGGGAGTATTCGGGGGGGGAGAGGTGGGGGTGGTATCGTCGCCCTTAGCAGTAGCTCACGCGCGAGCGAGCTATGGCGTCCATCTTTTGCCTTTCTGGACACTCATAGTCATATGCTGCATGCGCTTTTGATGTTGGGGTGTGAGCCTGTTCGCAGTTTTTGCAGTGAGGAGCAGCATCCTCCTTTCTGCCGCGACAATTCTCCCAGGAGTGATTTCCCCCACAGAATCCGCAGAGGTCCTCCTTCTCCCGGCAGAGGCTTTTGGTGTGGCCAAATCCCCAGCACCTGGAGCACTGGATTAGGGGCGACTGGTCCTCAACGGGGCTCCGTGAGAGGCCGATGTAGACTTTTTTAGCATCCATCAGCCTTCCATAGAGTGCCGCCGACACCTCGAAGACTATGTGAGCCTGCAGTGCGTTCCTAGCTCTCTTTCTATATTTTACTCTGATGAGATTTTCGTCTTTCTCCAGGCCCATAAAAAGATGTTTATTTTGAGCCCGGAACTGCTGCGTAATCTCATCATCCTTTTGGTAGGCGAGGACATTTTTGACAATGACTAGTGGGTGGTTTACGCGAGGCTCTTCCACTTTTAGAGTTTGATTGCTTTTAACTCTTGTCCTTACCAGGGCCAGGTCTTCTTTGGACCCACAAGTAAGGACAACCTTTTGGTTTCTCGCCTTTCTCACTCGATCCACCCGTGCGCCGGTTGTTACCATGTCCAGCGCACCGATTATCGTCTTGATGACATTATCGCCGGTCTTATTGGCTTCTGTCGAGGAGACGATAATACTGTGGTTCGGTCTTGGCGGAGGCGGTGTGGCTTGCAGTTTCTCGGGCTTGCGCTTCCGCTGCACTACGGTCCACCCGCTCGCCTCAGCGATCTCAGTCTCTAGGTTGAGTTGCGGCGGGGGTGTGCGCATCCTTTGTTCGCGCATGGTTCTGAGCTCCGAGGAAACTGCCTCAAGCCTTTCGGTGAGCGGCTGTAGGTGCTCTGTGAGTTCCGAATGTGTGGTGTTGTTTTTTTCCTTAGTGGTGATTGCCTCGCGTAAAGTGTTCTTTATGTACGCCTCTAAATGTGTAAGCGTTTCCCTCACATCCTTTACCTCCTGCTCTAGGCGGTCGGTCTGAGGCTGTGAGGTTTCCGCTATGTGTGTTTGTGTGTCCGCCCGGCTTGCCATTTCTTTGTGCAGCTCTGTCGTCCTTTGAGAGAGAGTCGTTGTCTCTCTCCTCATTGAGTCTAGTTGTCCGGAGAGCTGCCCTATGCTAGTGAAGAGTTTTTCAAAGTCTCCTCTGAGAGAGCTCTCCGGGCAACCGGGCCCACGAGCTGACATTTGGGCAAGCTGTTTTGACAAGCCCTGCACAACTTGGTCAACTGCGGCCAGGCGGTCCGTGATTTTCCCTATTTGCCCGAATGGATCCCGCGTTTCGTAAGCTAGCCATTCTCTCACGGCCTTTGTTTCCCGGAGGCCCTGCCCTACTTCCTCCATTGTTTTTTGAAGGTTGACGGTGAGGCTGTTGGTCACTTCAGTGAGCTGCCTTGTGTGGTCGCGCTCCGCTCTGACGAGTTCCTGAGCGTGACGGCTTCTTTCCTTCTCCAGATTGAATTTGTGCCGTGATCTGGAGTCGGCAAGGGACAGCACCGTCTCGTATAGGGTTTGGAGGGATGAGATGGCCGTGGTTTTGATCTCCGTCTTTAGGTTTTTAGCGGCTTCTAGAGCCTCTTTACCTTTGAGGAGCATTTCTGTGGCTAGCTTATTTGCGGCATCCATGTGGACCCCACTCCTGAAGTCCCTGTCCGTGGTGGCCACATAACTGTCTCTTCGGTTTGGCGAAGAGTCTTCATCCGAGTCAATTGGCCGAGACGGTGATAGTTCGGCGTGTGAAACGGCAACGCTTCGCTCCGAGACTGGTGAGACCGACTCGCCCTCAGAAACGGACTTCACGTTTTTCCTGAGAAGTTTCTCCCGAAGCGAGTGATGTGGTCGCAGAGGGGGCACCCCAGTCGTGGATGGCTTGGTGACAGAGGTTGTTGTTTTTTTTGTGATGTTCGACATTTTAGTAACTTTACTGTATACTTACTCTAATCTTAAATATTAAATATAAACTACTTATAACTATTAAACTATTACTATAAAAATATATAATATATTAATATAAAAAGAAAAAGAAAACTTATGCTAACTACAAATAAGGGTGTTGCCGTAGATGTTGATGGCTTCCGGATGCTGGTTTTGTTGCTTCACGGATGATGTTGTCGAGTAACTGCTTGTTGTGCCTGCGTGGTTTTTGTGCACGACTATTTGTGTGAGGTACACTCTAAGGGGGAAAGAAGGAAGGAAACGGAAGGTTTTTCCGGCCTGGTGGCCAAAAGGAACAAGGAATCAAGGATTTGTTGGAGCCAAGTTGAAGCTAAGGCTCTTCTGGTTAATTTGAGCCCAAACTCGAGCGTCCTAGGACCACGGGAAGCAAATTGGGTCCCGGGGGGGTGAGGTCAAGGCTGGAGGGGGGGGGGGGGGGGGACAAAAGGTTTCACGGGCCGACGATTGGCGGGGGGTCCGTCTTGCCCCACCTGGTGTGAGGGGGGGGGGCGACACCTGGGGGGGGGTCAAGAAGGGTTTTTGGGACTTTCCGCCTCAGCCAGGAGGGATATCAAAATTCTGGCAGAGCAAAAGTGTTCCTTATGCTCTCCCGAGAAGTTTGAGCCCAAACTCGGGGGTCCTAGCACAACTGGGGGCAAAATGGGCCCCTGAGGGGGTGAGGTCGGGAGGGAGGGGAAGGGGGGGGGAAGGTTTCACGTGTCGACGATTGGTGGGGGGTCCGTCTTGCCCCACTTGATGGTGAAGGGTCCGAAACGTGGGGGGGGGGTGTTGGGGTAGGCGCCGTGTGCGTCAGGGGGTAAATTGGGTGGAATCCAAAAAAAATATTTTGGGGGGGGGGGTGTTTTGGGCCCGTGCGGGAAGGGTTGGAAGTCCTGATAACAACGAGCCCAAACTCGGGTGGAATAGGACAAGGGGTTGAGGAGTTCCCTAGGTGTACCTCTGGTCTCCGAGCGTCTTCAGGAACCTGCTCCTCATCAGCTAGACGAAGTCCTCAGATGGGCGGAGGTGTCTTCAGCGGTGGCTGCCCAGCTGGTACGTCACGCCAAGTCCGGCACGTGTAACCTAGTTAACTAGGTCAGAGCGGTTTGTATGGGAGCTTTGATGGTTAATAGCTCCTGTTCCTGTAGACGGATCTCCAAAATTTTTTCGACTCTGGACAGAACTCGGCGAGAGCTACGTACTGAAGTAAGACTCACTGTTGTAGGTACTTCCCGCGCCGATCTATGCTGCTCCAAAGTCAAAGGTCTCCAGAGTCGGTTCCCGTCGGACGATTTTGCTGCCAACACAAATCCTGGTGAGTCGTACACTTAACTATCACTGCACAACACTTTCACTTTGATTTTCCACGTTTTTCTATTTAAAATTATTTTTTGTGTGGAGCGACGAGGTGTATAGTATAGAGTTTCGAGCAGTACTGGGTTAGGTTAGGTTAGGTTAGGTTAGGTTAGGTTAGGTTAGGTTAGGTTAGGTTAGGTTAGGTTAGGTTAGGTTAGGTTAGGTTAGGTTAGGTTAGGTTAGGTTAGGTTAGGTTAGGTTAGGTTAGGTTAGGTTAGGTTAGGTTAGGTTAGGTTAGGTTAGGTTAGGTTAGGTTAGGTTAGGTTAGGTTAGGTTAGGTTAGGTTAGGTTAGGTTAGGTTTTTTTTTTTTTTTTTTTTTTTTTTTTTTTATAAGTTATCTCTATGGTTCCATGGGCTGAGGCCCGCTGCCCTTATTTGCTTCATTAAAAAATTTTTTGCATGTCAGATTTTGTCGTATCCCCGCTTTTTTGGGGTGGGGGGGTTGGTGTTTCGAAACAACTCTCTCTATACATTTAGTTTATCTTATTTTCTATATTTTATTTTGATCTTTTACTAGTGATATCTTTTACTAGTGATATTTTCCATCTTTTATTCTTTTTGTTCATGTGTACATTATTTCTCTTATTTTTATTTCAATGTTTTTATTATTATTATTTTTTGTTATTTTTTATTTTTTATTTTTATATATATAATTTTTTATTTTCTCTCATGCATTTTGATTATCATTATTAATTTTTAAACTATATACATTGTTTGGTAATTATATAAATATAAGTGTTAGTAGCTTTATTATATTCTAAGTATTATTTTATAAAGACACTCATTTGTTTTAACATTTCTTACTTAGTTCTTATCTAGATGAGAGAGCTGTTTCGAGGGTTTACATTGTTAGTTTTACAATTTATACATTTAGTTATTATTAGGTAAGTTAATTTACAAATTTTAACAGAATTAATACTTTTGTTCGTCAAATTTATCCATTTCCCATTGTCTTGGTCACTATATCGGCCGGTTTATCACCGCGGTATTCCGGTCTTGCAGTGCCATTTTCAAGTTGTACCCGCTGATCTGGGCATCTGTCGCACCTTCTGCTCGCTTTACAAAGGCAGCAATCGCGTCCCCTCTGTCATCTGAATAGTAGATGCAGCTTTCAGTATGACGCGATAATGCCACCACTGCGTGCGGGATACTGTTGTGTAGGTGCGATCTATGAGCTGTTCTGCGCACGATAATTACCTTCGCGTAAGTAAGTCCCTGTGCTTCGTGGATAGTCTGAATGCGTGACCCGTTTCCCTTCCCATAGCCTTGGCCTTCCAGGGACTCCTTTTCGGCCTGGGTGTGCACAAGAAATAATGTGCTTGGGAGGTCTCTAGGTATTTGTGCATTCGTGTACCTTTCCAGCTTCAGGGAACGTATTCGCGTTTTGGATGAATATGTGCCATTGTACACCTCACTGAGGGCATATGGCACATCCATCGGGTTTCTATGTGTGCACAACAGCTCAAGACTGATGCTTGTTACCAGATTTGGGCGGTTGTAATACATTCCAAAATGACACTGTCTGTCCATGTAGGGAAGCTGGTTGATGTCACCTATCAAGATCATTTCTCTGGCCCCTGACATCTGTGTCACCATGACAATGGCGCCGAAATGACTCATGGGAGCTTCGTCAAAGAAGATGCGTTTGCACGATTCTTTCTTCTTTCCCGAAGCGCCCACGCCGTTTGCTAGTGCAGAGGCCAGGGTGCGCACTCTTGTATATAGGTGTACCTTTGATTGTGCCACCAGCTTAGCCCTTAAATCTTTTACCGCTTCGATGGTCTGGGTGACTATCACGTCTTGATTTATGTCACACTGAGACAAGAGCCAAGTTGTTTTTCCGCAGCCCGGTACTCCGTTTATCCATTTGATTTCCGGTACTTCCCAGTTCGCAAAGGTCTCATTTCCGGCGGGGTCTTTGGCTATTTTTTCCGCCATTTCCAACACCCTGTCGTCTAACATCACCTTTGTTTCCCGGGTTGTGATCACAATGGGATCCGTTTCTGGGGCTAGGTATTTAATTTTGGTGGAAAGTGATGACTCTTCTTCGTCCAGTGCGACGAAGCCTCTGCTGGAGTTGTAGGCAACCATATGACGTGTTACTGGGGCACCTGCTATAACCGTTCCCCTTTCGTTGTCATAGATGGTTGCCTGCGCTTCTTTGAGCTTGACGCTCAGCAATTCCGTGCTCCCTCGGTTGTATATTTGCAGGATGTCCTTGCAGGTCTTGGTGTTCATGACCTTGTTTGCTTTAAGGACACTCTGGAACTCGAGGAAGGCATTCACCATGTGATCCAGGGTAGTTGTGGCTTGTCTGAGCCGAGGCGGTTCCACTAAACCCATATCCGCTTTTGTGCGGGTTTTACGGTTTCCTTGTGAAATCTTTCCCCGATCGCTCTTTGTAAAAGTCTCAACAGCGGATTCAATGCGTTGCATTGATATCGCTGCAGAGACTCTTTTGGCCATTGTCTTCCGGTCACATGGGACATTGAATACTGAAGCGTTCAGCGCACTGATCGCTACATCCAGTTCAGCTCCTTGACGTGATTGCTGGCGCAGTTCCCGTGTTCTTATAAAACTTGCCTCCTCTTCCCTTTTTTTCTGTAGGCGTTCCGAGCCACTCATTGCTTCCGAGTCCATGACGGTGTATGTAGTTTTGTCGGTACCAGAGCCGGAGACCCCAGGTCGTAGGAAGCTGAGGTTTTCGCCCCTGTCCTCGTATACTACCACCTGATGTTGTTCGGTGGTGTGTATACACCCGAGATAGTCCTCGACTCTACCCTTTTCTAGACCCACCGTCATGGAATCGATGCTAATGATAACTGCTGTGTTTGAGCCCGCCCTTCTGAACTTGGTGAGCAGTGAGCTTACCAGTGCGAACCGCGTGTTTTCTGCATTGCTGTCAAATAGAGCGATCACCTTGTTTTGTACTCGCACTAGACGACAGCCCACGCCAGCCACGGTTCGCTCGGGCAGCACGCTATATGTTGCGCGTTTCATGCTCGTTTTGGAGGTGTTTCCGTTCAGAAGTGCGGCGAGACCCGGGGAGATAGTAACGTTGCCCGTTCCGGTTGCATTACAGAAGCTAAAACCCAGTTTTTCTCTTTCATTGTCCATGAAGAGTGCGACTCCACGAATTTTTATGCCAGGTGTGCCACTCTCTCCGTGTCTAATGAGCGAGATAATCTGCTCTTCACCTGTGAGGTGGCTTCCTGGTGGAGAATTCGTCTGGGAAGTCGTACTGGGTCCTTGTACCGGGGCTTGGATGGTTACGATCGGGTTGCAGGTTTTGTTTGTGGCTGCGACGTATTGTACAACTTTACATGCGAATGTCCAGAAGTGGGTGTTGGATTCGTTGTTTTCCATGATCTTCGGAAAATTAGATGGTTTGAGTTGGGTCTGGATCCTTACTTCCAGTTCCATCCTTTCTACACCAAACCTTGGACACTCGCATAATATGTGTATTATTGTTTCATCGCATTCGGGATCGCATGGGCATGAGGGGCTGTCCTTCAGCTTAAAGCGGTGTAAGTACGCAGCGAAACCTCCATGGCCGGTCATTGCCTGGACGTGTGTGGGTGTTAAATTCATGTCCAATAGGATGCGTCTAGCTGAAATGACGTCTGGCAAGAATGTCTTTGTGACCGAGCCGGTGCTGGAGGATTCGTAGCGCGCCTGCCACTTTTGGACTGTATCCTTCCTTATTTCCCTTTTGACGTGGGACAGTGGGACTTTATTGTAGTTTGGTGCCGTCTTTTTTGTCAAGGCTGCTTTTTTGGCCAACTCGTCTGCCCTCTCGTTACCTGGAGTGCCAACGTGGGCTCTCAGCCAGAAGAATCTGACATCCCTGTCTTCGCTTCGGATCTCTTTTAATAAGCTCTTGATCTCCATAGCCAGAGGGTGAGAGACTGCGGGGCTTCTCAGTAAATCCAGTGACGATCTTGAGTCGCTCAAGATGTTTACCAAGGCCTTTTTGCTGTTTCTCACCATCTTAACGGCTCTGAAGAGAGCGTAGAGTTCCGATTGGAAGACGGTGTTATGTGGCTCCAGGCGGAAGGTGGAATACCTGGACTCCCTTTCATCCTCCCACCACGTTAGGGCGGCACCGACTTTTCCTTCTATTTTGCTGCCATCGGTATAGATTTGGGGTCCGACTACGTGGAGGTTTTCGAGGGTTTCAGGGTCCATGGCTTCTAGGCGCTCATACTCCGTTGATGTGAGTAGAGATGGGTGGGGTTTGTTGAGAAAGCCCACTTTACATTCCACCTCTCTTCCGGGAGGGAGAAAGTCCTCTGAGTGGCCCTTTTTGATCTTGAAGAATTTGGCAGCCTCTTGTACCCTAAGATCAAGGGGCAGAAGGCCTGAAAGGACTAGTGCCGATGTCAGAGACACAGTGCGGTGCGCCTTGCATATCTTTTGGGCGAAGCCCCTCTGCAGTGTGTCGAGCTGATTCCGAGTCATCAGCTTGTCCGCAGAAGGGGACCACGCACTTGCGGCATACAGCACAATCGGCTCTATCACCGACACATATATGGTCCTGATTATCTCTCTGTTTAGACCCCACGTTACCTTGGCTGCGCATGCAAGTTGTTTATATATGTCCGCTGTTTTCTTAATAGTGGCGGCTACATGCGCATTAAACGTGAGTTTGCGGTCGATTGTTAAACCCAACAGCTTGATCTCTGTCACGAGATTCAGTCTGGTTCCTGCCATGTGGATTACCGGGGGATCGTACTTAAGCTTTTTTGTTATTACCATCGCATTGGTCTTATGCGAGGCGAAACGTAGCTTATTTTGAGATCCCCATTCCACTACGGATTCCAAAACTGAGTTTGCTGTTTGTTGCAGGGTCTCGACCACATGCCCAGAGATTATCAGGACCACATCGTCCGCGAAGGCCTGACAGTAGATTCCTTGATCAGCCAGTTTGTGGAGTAATGCATCCAGAATTAAGTTCCAGAAGATGGGTCCACCGATGGATCCTTGGACGCAACCCTTCGTGGTTCCCTTTTCACTGGATGCTCTGGCATAATTGACCTGGATCTTACGGTCTTCTAGG